>JASWHV010000005.1:14099053-16715787 GCA_030760725.1 Neostapfia colusana
ACCATATCAACCCCGAATGTGACCCTTTCACCGGACTCGCACCAATTTAATGGGGTGCGGCATTTACGACCATAGAGAGCTTCGTAAGGTGCCATTTTGATACTCGCCTGATAACCGTTGTTGTACGAGAATTCCGCCAAGGGTAGGTGATCATCCCAGTTCCTACCATGGTGGATGGCACATGCTCTCAACATGTCTTCCAGGACTTGATTCACCCTTTCTGTCTGACCATCCGTCTGAGGGTGATAGGCGGAGCTCCTGATCAACTTAGTACCCAATGCAGCGTGTAGCTGCTCCCAAAAGCGAGATACAAATAATGCACCTCGATCTGAGACAATGGTCTTGGGTATCCCGTATAGGCATAGAATCTTTGCTATGTATAGCTCCGCATATTTGCCGGCATTGTAACGTGTATTCACCGGAATGAAGTGAGCCGTCTTGGTTAACCGATCAACGATTACCCATATGGAATTATGCTTGTTGGCTGTTAGAGGTAATCCTACAATGAAATCCATGCTCACATCTTCCCACTTCCATGCCGGAATCTTCAGGGGTTGCAACAGCCCTGATTTCTTCATGTGATCAGCTTTCACTCGTCTACACGTATCGCACTCGGATACGTACTTAGCTACCTCCCGCTTCATCCGTGTCCACCAAAATTTCTTTTTCAAATCTTGGTACATTTTGTTGCTGCCCGGATGAATGGAGTATTTGGACAAGTGAGCTTCATCGAGGATCTTTTTCCTCAACTTCATATCTCGGGGTACGACTATGCGGTCATTGAACCACAGCGTCCCCTCATCATCTTTCCGGAAACATTTAATCTCTCCATTGTCTATCCGTCTCCGGAGATGTGCCATGCCTTTATCCGTTTTCTGAGCTGCAATGATGTCCTCCCTAATAGTAGGGATGAGGGCAAGGTTGTACAGCGATCCATAAGGAACCAAGTATAAACTTGGCTCTTCCTCCTCCACCGGTGTAATGGTGAGGTGATGGACATGTGATTTCCGACTCAGCGCATCGGCAACCACATTCGCCTTGCCGGGGTGGTAATGGATCTCAATCTCATAATCTTTGATCAGTTCTAACCACCTCCTCTGCCTCATGTTCAGCTCCTTCTGGGTGAAAATGTATTTCAAGCTCTTGTGGTCGGTGTAGAGATGCACCAAGTTCCCCAGGAGATAGTGCCTCCACATTTTCAGTGCCAACACCACGGCAGCAAGTTCAAGATCGTGAGTCGGGTAGTGCTGCTCATGGTTCCGAAGTTGGCGTGAGCCATAAGCGACCACACGTCCTTCCTGCATCAACACGCAGCCAAGCCCAATACCGGACGCGTCACAATATACGTCGAAGGGCTTTGTTGTATCCGGCTGAGCTAATACCGGGGCTGTTGTGAGATGCTTCACCAATGCTCGGAATGCTCCTTCACACGCCGTGTTCCAAACATATTTTTTTCCTTTCTTCAGCAACTCTGTCATCGGCTTAGCGAGCTTGGAGAAACTTGGGATGAATCTCCGATAGTATCCCGCTAACCCGAGGAAGCTTCTGACTTCATGGACTGAAGTGGGAGCTTTCCATTTCAACACTTGCTCTATTTTACTTGGGTCAACCGCAATGCCTTCAGCTGAGATGATATGTCCCAAAAATGGCACTTGGCTGATCCAAAATTCGCATTTGCTGAACTTGGCGTAGAGCTTGTGGTCTCGCAATCGTTGAAGAACGATCCGCAAGTGTTCGGCATGTTCAGCTTCGGTCTTGGAGTAAACCAAGATGTCGTCGATGAACACTACCACGAACTTGTCCAGCTCCGGCATGAACACCGAGTTCATGAGATACATGAAATGGGCTGGAGCATTTGTGAGACCAAAGGACATGACGAGATATTCGTATAAGCCGTATCTCGTCGAGAATGCCGTCTTCGGGATATCCTCCGCCCGGATCTTGATCTGGTGATATCCAGAGCGAAGGTCCATCTTTGAGAATACACTTGCCCCCACAAGTTGATCAAACAAGATGTCAATACGGGGCAGTGGGTACTTATTCTTGATGGTGACGGCGTTGAGCGGCCGGTAATCCACACACAGCCTCAGGGTCTCATCCTTCTTCTTCACGAATAGCGCCGAGCATCCCCAAGGCGAGGAACTCGGCCTAATGAAACCCTTGCTCAACAGATCATTGAGCTGTTCTTTCAGTTCCGCCAGCTCATTTGGAGCCATCTTGTATGGTCTCCGTGATATGGGCGTAGTCCCGGGTGCAAGTTCAATCTTGAACTCGACATCCCGCTCAGGTGGCATGCCCGGAAGATCATCCGGGAACACATCAGGATACTCCCGGACTACAGGGATGTCTTCTAACTTGAGAACTTCAGCATTATTAATTGCTAAAACTTCCCGGACTGGCATGTCTAACATCATGGAATGCGGACGGTGGAATGGAGAATTTAAGTGAATCGTCCGTGTCCGAGTCTCTAGGACAGCGCCATGGTATTGCAGCCATGACATCCCTAAGATTGCATCAATCTTTTGTCCCATAAGGATTATCAAGGTGGTGGGATATAGCTTCCCACCTAAGCACAGAGGTGCCTTTGGAATCATCATATTAGCTGAAATCTTCCCTCCCGGTGAGCATATCATATAAGTGCAGTCGGTTGGGAAGACTTGCAATTGATGTTTAGCCACATAGGATGCACTTATAAAGCTGTGGGTTGCACCCGAATCAAATAATATGACTATGGCTTGATGGTTGAGAGTAAACGTACCCGCCAGCACGTTGTCTCCCTCTGGGGCGTCCTCATTGTCGAGGTTGCGGACGCCTCCAGTCCGCTGACCAACCTTCTTCACCGGAGGTCGGCCTCGAGCACCGCCCTGAAACTGGGCTTGCCCGCTGCTCTGCTGCCCCTGGGGACAGTCCTTCGCAAAGTGGCCCGCCTGGCCACACGTGAAGCAGGTGAAACGGGGCGGTCCCCCGCTGATCGGTGGACGGAAACCTGGGGCGCGTTGTGGCGGTGGAAACGCCCGGGGTACCGTCTGCTGCTGCTGCTGTTTTGGTGGTGGCATCGGCGGACGGAACGGAGGTGCCTGGAAGGGACGTCCCCCGAACCGTTGCGGTCGCGCCGGTGGTTGCCACTGCTGCCCGGATGGTGTCCGATACACCATACGGTACTTCTGGGGAGCGCCACTCCCACCGCTGCTAGGTGGAGCGCTACGCTTCCTCTGCTCAGCTGCTAACTCCCGCTGAGCGTCCTCTTGCATGATGGCGGCATTGACTAGATCGTTGAATGTGCCGCGGTTCCATTGTACGAGGTGGGTCTTCATTTCGGGATGTAACCCCCGATAGAAGTGCTCCCTCTTCTTCTCCTCCGTGGAGATGTAGTCTGACGCATACTGCGCCAGATGGTTGAAGGCACGGGAGTAGTCGTGGGCACTCCTCCCGCCCTGCTTCAGTTCCAAAAATTCTTGGAACTTTCTCTTCATTATTCCGGGAGGAATGTGATAGGCGCGGAACGCCTCCCGGAACTCTTGCCATTCCACGGCATGGCCAGCCGGACGTGAGGCGACATAATTCGCCCACCACGCACCAGCGGCACCGTGGAGCTGCTGTGCTGCGAACAGCGTCTTCTGCCGCTCCGTACACTGGAGCAGCCCGAACTTGGACTCGATAGTCCGCAGCCAGTTGTCCGCCTCCAGTGGTTCTTCAGCTTCGGTGAACACTGGAGGGTGCGTACTCATGAAATCCGAGTACGACACTTCGCGGGGCTCACGAGGCCCTCGCTCTTGACGTCCTCCCGCTTGGGACGTATTCTGCACGATCGTGCGGAGCAGGTCGGTCTGCTCCTCACGACCTCCCACCAATGCCGCTATCACATCCGCTAGAGTAAGCGGAGGCGGCGGTGGTGGCTGCTGCTGCGGGGTGCTGTCGTAGGCCGGTGGCTGGGAGTCATCGCCTCCACCTTGGCTAGAGCCACCAACCTCGTGCGTGGTCCTAGTACGAACCATCTGCAACCATACGACATTAAACATCAGTCCCGCAACATTTTGCATGCAGTCCAATAGAACTGGGCGTAAAAACATCATGACAACCAAACATGCAAAATATCTCGTAAGTAGATAATGTAATAACTTTGCACAAGCTACCCCATTACCAGACCAAACACAAGTTAGTTTAATCCAACTTGATGAACCCCCTCTTTGGAAGCTCACCATAACTGGGTTTGGTCTCTACGAGACATTATTATTGCGTTGTCATCACGTATAACACCCTTAGGGTACAACACCCTTCAATGAGTTCAACTGTCATTCTTCTGTCAGAATGACCAGTTTCTACCTATTCCAAGTTTTGATCCGGTTATGGGCATTTTCATGACTCAAGTTGAATACCAAAGTTAAAGTTAACTTTAGTATCTTTCCAACGAGTACTCATTTGCCCCCAGATCAGCTTTGATTAAAAAGTTATGTTAATTCAAAGTTAGCAGAATTTCTGGAAGAATTTTAACAGCACCTCCCTTGGAAGTGGCTGTTTCCAATCCTGATTTCCACTAAATTCTGTGCTGAAACTTCAGAAACTTTGAATTGCAAAGATGTCAAACATCTTCTACTCTTTCTAAGGATGGATTATATGACAATTTTAGATTTTTCTACTGGGAGTTATATTTGAAAAACAGATCAGTTCAGAGGATGTTTTACTCTGCCCTGATTCTGAATAGTTTACATTCCTCTGGGATTTTAGCCATCTTAAGGCGAGTTTCAGCTCTGGAAGTCTACAACAAAGTTGTAGAGTACTTGAATACCTTCCCAGAACTATATAGCACACCTCCCTGGGCTAAAAGACCTGTGAGTTATGCCCTGTTGAAGATCAGCAAACTTGCTGTCCCAAAACCGAGCACTCTGTTTTTCAGTCTTTTTGGAACTACACTCATCCCTATCTCATTCTTATACCCAACCAGGGTCCTAACTGTTGAACCTATAGATTTTTTTTTAATTTTTTTCGTTATCATTATACTCATGCATATGCCTACAATATCTCGGTACTACGTTCCTTACAAAAGAAAATCCTAACCGGATCATACCGGTATATACGTCTCAAGTGTGGCACTAAACGGTCTCTCGCACACGTTTTCTACACGGATACATACGTGGTTAGTACCTGCAGAAGACCACACAATGATGGTGCACTCAAAGTTTGTTCATTTCAGGCAGTTCCATATCTAAAAGTAATTACAAACGCCCGTATCATTTTCATACGGCCGTCCTTGAGCTAAGTCACGTCTCAAGGCACGTGATCGTGTTTCAACACCACACGACGGGGAACCCGAGTATGTCATGAACGGGTCGTCACGGTTGGGAATGTTATCAACCCAACAGATACCACCTACTGCCCTGCAGGGCACGCCGATGGCAAGCGCTGCGTATGTCCTCCTGGGCTATTTCCAGACGAACACACTCTCGCGTTACTGACCACGCGATGGGGTCTCCGCTTACTTGCCTAATGCACGCTAGGGATCAGCGTTTCATATGAACTCAGGGACATGAAGAGTCCAAGAGCTTCATATTGACATCTCACACCGAGCTGTGAGATCAATCCCTGAACCACGTTCCTCGTCAGGGAGAGCTAACCGAAATTGAACCGCTTTCGGTGGCGTTCCTTACCATACTTACCAGAGCGTAGGTGCGTCGTTACATAATTGAAATTCAGAATTATAACACATAAGTTAGTCTTTGCCACTTTAAGTAACTATGCTAATATAGTCCTTACTTGGGCAACTACCGAATCCTCACCGTATACCTAAGTTTTTCCCATAATGCAGTCCTTTAGTACTGTGCTATCCCCACTGCAGCTCTGATACCAGGCTGTGGCGGACCGGAATCCGCTCATCCAGGATCGCAGAGGGTGATGCCGCGCGATGCGACACCCGACAGCACACGTCATAAGAACACAATATATTACATGGGAAAAACAGCTGAAACTGTACAAATAAGTACAAACTTCAGTTACAATTATTGTTCTATTACACAGCGGAAGACTACACTATACAACTCACGCCCGCCTATTTAGCAAAAGTCGGTTGCCCAGCCCTAGGGCAACCCACACTAGCTGCACTCCTCAGCTCAGCGCGGCGTGTACGGCTCCCACTCAGCCGTGGTCCCCGACGGAGGGTAACCCTCGCCGGTGGACTCGTACTCCGAGTCCGTGGGTGGCTCTTCACCTGAAAAACACTTAAGCAGCAACCGTGAGCTCGAAGGCTCAGCAAGGCTTAACCGACTCACCTAAGCATGAAACTCTACATGAGGTGTACAATGGACATAGGATAGTAACATTTCAGCAAAACGACACGCCTACAAGTTCATCCTTAGTTTATCTTTTAGCAACAAGTTAACAGTTCATGAAATCTGAAATTTAGTAAGCAGTATTTGGTGGCACACATGTGGCAATACAATTATATCAATCAGCATCGTTGAATCACCATAATTCATCCATTAGTCTACGTTACGACGCAGTGAACAAGCAGTACTCGTCACCGCGAGGGACGGCGAATCGACTCGATATACACCTGCAGGGAAAACCCAAAGAGCACGTCACGTACGCCCACCCGTGGAGCTGCACAGCACGCTCACTCGATGTCGTACGGGACAACCTTTCACCCAACAGCCCAAACGTCGAACCGGTCGCACCGAAACGAGCAGGAGGTTCCCCACACGGAGCATCTCTCTATGCCCGTTGGCAGATTTCCACCTTGCTGCCCTCAACCTACACCTATAAATCGGTGTGCTATGCCTCGACGCCCGGAGGTTTAGGCTACATCGGTTTATCGGGGCCCATATATCCGATATGCCTTCGGTACGTTCAATACTTGTTCAGCAGGGCCGCACACGGATCGGTCCTCAATCGACACGGGCAGGGCTGCGCACACAAGACTCTCTCTTGCTGCGCCCTAGCCCCTGCCTAGTCTCATTTTCATTACTAAAGTGATCTCACATCACTCAACCGAACCCGTGTGTCCCCAGCCTATCTCGCGAGTAGATTCCAACTACTCGACTTGTACCGAAGTCCTATGACTCATTAAGCATAGCCTGTCTACTCGAGGTCCTTGACACTACCCTCACTCTTTTAGGAAAACTTTGGTTATGCAAGTGGGGTTTCATTCATCCGATACCTAATGCACATACATACTTCATATGACACATGTATACAAAGTAAAACTTTTTAAAAAGGGTTAATGCAAACCGGGGCTTGCCTTGTTGCTGCTGGTCAGGAGTTAGTTCTTCGTCCGGAAGGAGGAAGTCCAGCACTTCCGGAGTCTCTTCTTCAACGGCTACACGTTAATGAAATACTACATGTTAATTTATATGCAAAAGTGAGTTTAGAGTAAGACTTATACTATTGGTTCTAATAACCAGCCTCTAATATCTGGAACTTTGTTTAAGAATTTAAATATGAACTGGTGTTGGTGGTTTGGCTTGGACTTAATCACATGGTTAAATGCTAAGTGGTTTTCCCCCCTTTTCCATATTAATCCCTTAAGTGGGTAAACAGGACAGGGGTGATCTAGAGCTCCAATGGAGCTGAGAATTTTTGTGTGAGTTCCTTGTCACAAGAAAACTCTCTGGACCAAACATTAGCACTTTTCATGGAGTGGTTTGCTCAGAATAATTCTCTTGGCAAATCAGCAAGGAAGAATTAATTCTGAGGTAATACCCCTGTTCATGCTCAACTTAATGAACTACAATTTATATTATAGCTCATAGAGTTTGCATGAATTTTCCTAGCATTTTTGGAGTCAGGGTTTGCCCAGAATTGAATTTCCAAGTTTTGGAAATTCTCTGAAAATGTTTCTGCATTCAAATGAACACAGCACCTTCAAATTTGAATTGCTCTGACCAAATCAACTCCAAATGGTCTGAAACTTTTACAGGGGTTTACTAATGTCCTAAAGAACATCCTGGCAAAATTTGGGGATTTTTGGATGGACCAAACTCCCTCTAAAATTCTTTTGCTCAGAAACTTTAAAGAATTTTCCAGAATTAATTAATGGGTTTCATACAAATTGGGTTGTATTCCTGGATATAGCTAGGCAAGATGAATCCAACCCAATTTGAATCACTAAATTTGGAGCTTCCTAGCCAAGGTTATGGATTTCTAAAGTTTGAGCTAATCCCTGAATTATTTTCCTACAGAAAAATCCCCTCCCGCGCTAAACCAGAGGCTGACAGCGGGGCCCGCCCATTTAAATTGAACTAACCGCGCGCGCTCGCGCGCGATTAACACAGGGGCTGACAGGTGGGGCCGCGCCCTTCGTCTACCTCCCGACGTCGCCGCCCCGAGCCGCCGGAGCTCCGGCGAGGTCAGCGTTCCCGGCGATCTAGCTCACCGGAGCCGACGAAACTCGCCGCCCCCACGTAATCTCGGGTGCTGAACCCGCTGGACACCATGTCGCCGCCGGCTAACCGCCATAGCTCGCCGGCGACGAGCCCTATGCCTCTGTGCTACCTCGGCAATGTGTTCCCGCCCTTCTGACCGTTTTCTTCGTGCGCTAATCGCGTCGCCACACTCAGGGAAACCTCGGGAAACTCGGCATGAGCTCTGTTGGGCCCTAAACGGCCGGCAACCCAGACCTCACCGGCGACCCCCTCCTCCGCCCTACTGTCCTACGGTGAACTTAGGGTTCCAGCGGTGATTTCCTTCCGGTTTTCGAACGAGAAGGGTCGCCAGAACCTCTAGATGCTCTCTCACAGCTCCGTTCGGCCTCCCACCCACTATGCTTCCCAAATTTCTGCTAAACCTAATCGGGTCCCGAAAGGAGCTACTCGCCCTAAACTGAGAAATTCTCCGCGCACAGAGGTCGAACCTTGGAACGGTTTGCGCGGTGGTCTTGAGGACGAGCTAGCGCTTCACTTTCCTATGGAGGTCGAAGCCGGAAGATGATCACAGCTGGGGTGGCACACGATCGGAGCTCGGGCGACTAGGCTGCTGGTTACAGAACTTCGCGAAAGTCAGTAACTCGCCGGCGGTCTCGGGCCTTTTATAGGCTCCTGAGGCCAGGGGAGAGCGCGACACCTGCTGTGCCACCTCCTCTGCCGAAGCAGGAGCTGGCCGGCCGAGGTGGTCGGTCGCCGCCGCTGGCTGCAGCTGGCGAGCGCGCTCGGTCGAGGAGTCGGCTGAAGAGACTTCGGTGCTAAGTCTACTGACCAGTGGGCCTCCCCTCTAACTCTTTTTTTTTTCCAATTTTCTGAATTCTGTTGTGCCAAAATATCCTCAGCTACTCACAATTTAATGTGAGACTTAGTCACCAAGCCTATGTTTGAATTTGAATTCTCAAATTCAAACTTTGTTTGGTTAAATTTGCTTCATATTCAAACTTAAATTCAAATTCAGTTTTGAATTCTTGCAAATTTAGCTCTTGACAAGATGAGCTCCAATGGAGATGAAAGTTGGTGGGTTCACTCAGAAAAATGTGCTGAGTATAGATATGGAGCTAACTTTTGAATTTGGGTGATGAAAGTTGCTGCAATTTGAATTTACATTCAAATTGGCCTCTTTTTGAAATAACCCAAAAGTGCCTCAAAAATTGTTGAATTTGCATGAGCTTTGGACTGAACCTTCCCAAGACTTTTTAAATCCTAGGGGTGAGCTCAACCTCTCATGCTCATTTGTAGAAACCCTACATTATGAAAGTGAAGGCTTTCCCCTCTAATCATTCTTTTGATGGAGGTTACTTGCTCTTCACAACATTTCCTATGGTGTCCACAATAAAAACTGTGGTGTTGTGAGGTGAAGAAAAGTTTTTGCAAGTCCCTTTTCTTGGGCTTTTACAAGAGATGTCTTCATCCATTGGCTCAGGCCTACCGGAGGTGGGTGGGTCCAGGGGGGCTGCCGGGAGCTGGGACTCGAAGGCTCGCATGCCGCCTTGGACCTCCGGGAGGTCCCGCTGATTTTCCGGGAGGTCCGGGAGGTCCCGTTGGGCCTCCGGGAGGTCCCGTTGGTCCTCCGGGAGGTTGTCATGGAGGTCCGGGGGTCCGTCTTGGACCTCCGGGGGGTTTTCTTGGAGGTCCGGGAGGCCGTCTTGGACCTCTAGGGTTTCCTGGTGCCTGTCTCCTGCTACCGGAGCAGGCTGTGGCGACGAGAGGTCCGGCCGCTCTGCGACGAGGACCATACTCACCACTTCAGTTGTCGCCGCGATGTAGAGCAACAAATGCTCTTCGGGCTCGGAGGCTACCATGATGGGTAGGGTCGTCAGGAGTTGCTTCAACTCCTGGAAAGCTTCTTCTGCTTTGTCGGTCCAAGCAAATGGACCAGATTTGCGCAGGAGCTTAAAGAAGGGGAGCGCTCGCTCTGCTAACCTCGGTATAAACCGACTCAGCGTGGCTAGGCATCCCGTGAGTTTCTGGACTTCTTTGATGCGGGCGGGGGGCCACATCAAGTCGATGGCCTTGATCTTCTCTGGGTTGGCCCCAATTTCTTGGTGTGAGACCAGGAATCCTAAGAGTTTTCCAGAGGATACGCCGAACACACACTTGTCGGGGTTCAGCTTGGTGCGCGTAGAGCGCAGTTTGTCAAAGACTAAGGCCAGGTTATCTAGCAAGGATGAACTCTGCCTGACCTTAACAACGATGTCATCGACATACACCTCAACTAAGTCTCTTATTAACTCCCTGAAGGTTTTGTGCATTGCACGTACAAAGGTGGGAAGAGCATTCTTTAGGCCATAAGGCATAGAGACATAACAGTACAGGCCATCTACTGTGATGAAGAAGGTGTGCTCTTCATCTTCTCTAGACATAGGGATCTGATGGAAACCCGAGTAGGCGTCTAGGAAGCACAGCATATCACAGCCCGATGTCGAGTCTACTATTTGATCTATTCTAGGGAGAGGGAATGGATCTTTGGGACATGCCTTATTGAGACTGGTGTATTCGATGCACATCCGGAGCTTCCCACCGGCCTTCGGGACAACAACGGGGTTCGCCAACCACCGGGGGTGGTGGACTTCCTGTATGAAGCCAACGTCCAGCAGCTTCTTGATTTCTTCCCGGATGAAGTTTTGTCGCTCGATGGACTGCTTGCGGGGCTTCTGTTGGACTGGCCGGGCATCGGGGAAGACCTTCAAGTGGTGCTCGATCACCATCCTAGGGATCCCCGGCATCTGCGATGGCTGCCATGCAAACACGTCGATGTTGTGCCGGAGGAAGGTGACGAGCACGCCTTCCTATATGCTATCCAGGCCCCCGGCTACCTGGGTGGACTGGGTGGCATCGGCGCCGACTTGGAAGAGCTTCAGGGGGACGTCGCCCTCGTCGAGGGGTTGCACACGGGGTGCTGCGGTAGAGGCACAGTGGTGTGCACTCGGGTGGAGCCGGTCCGGTTCTGCACTGCCAGGGGCTGGTGCTCTAGCTGTTGCAAGCGCTTGGAGCTTTTCCAAGGCTGACACTGCTGCAGTGCGGTCTCCATGAATCCTGAGGGCGCCTGTTGGTGTAGGCATCTTCAAGACGAGGTAGCCGTAGTGGGCTACTGCCATGAATCGGTACAGGGCTGGCCTGCCAATTATGGCGTTGAAGGGGAGGTCGATCTCCGCCACATCGAACAGAATGTACTCTGTCCGATAGCTGTCCGGTGCCCCAAAGGTCACCGGAAGGCTGATGCTGCCATAGGGAATGACCTGTCCCGGCCCTACCCCTGAGAACGGGCTCGATGGGGTGAGCTTGGCCATCGGGATCTGCAGCTTCTGGAAAGCTGCGCGACTGATGAGGTTCAGTCCAGCCCCGCCATCCACCAAAACGTGGTACATCCTCACGTTGGCGATGGTGGGCGCTACCAAGAGCGGTAGTTGGCCGGCCCCAGCCATGTTCCCGGGGCAGTCGGTGGCATCAAAGCTGATGGGGGTTCCCATACACTTGAGGTGCGGAGCGACACTTGGGAGGGGAGCCACCAACGCTACCGCTCGGCGCAGGGTCTTAACCGCGCTTTGGGACGAGGGGTCAGCGGACCCACCGTAGATGACGTAGAGCATCTTCCGGCGCTCGTCATCACTGGAGCTGGAGTCCTCATGGTTGTGCACCGTCTTCACGGCGCGCTGAGGCTCCTGGAACTCCACCTGGTGGTCGACGTTGTCTGGGGCGTCGACCTTCTGCTTGCCCTCCCTTTGACGGTAGGGTGGGGCATCAGTTCGAAGCTGCTTCCCTTTCCGGAAGCGGTCCGCGAGCTTCTGGATCTCCCGGCACTCGGCAGAAGTATGGTAACTGGTGCCGTGCACGGGGCATAGCTCGCCTTGGTCACCATCTGGAGCTGACGACTGTCGCTGCCTTTTGTCGGGGCGCGACCCCCCGAGCCCCACTGGGTGCCGCTGCTGCGGCAACGGGAGCCGCGGCCAGTGGCTTCATCTTGCCACCACCCCGGTTCTTGATCTTCTTGCCGCTTCCATAGGAAGTGGCGCCAGATCCTGGCTGCCCTCCTGACTCAGAGGCTGGCAGGGAGTGCCAGTTCCGCCCTTCTGCTGCTCTGGCGCACTTGTCCGCCAGGCTGAAGAGCTCTGAGACGTCGCGGACCTCTCTGGTCGCGAGCTTCTCAAGCATCTTCTCGTCCCGGACACCCTGCCAGAACGCCACCACCACATAAGCACTTTGAATGTGCGGGATGGTGTTGCATACCTAGGAGAACCGCTGGATGAAGGAGCGCAGCGTCTTTCCAGGTTGTTGCTGGATGGCGTGGAGGTCGAGCTCCGTGCCAGGCCGGGTGTAGGAGCTGCCTAAGTTGGCGGTGAACTGCCGGCAGAGCTCTCCCCAGGAGGTTATGGAACCCTGGGGGAGATTCATGAGCCAAGACCGGGCTGGGCCGGTCAAGGCGACGGGGAAGTAGTTGGCCATGACGGCCTTGTCCCCTCCTGCAGCAAGGACGGCGGTGGAGTAGATCTGGAGGAACTCCGCCGGGTTGACGCTGCCGTCGTACTTCTCGGGCAGGTGCGGCCGAAACTTGCGCGGCCATCTCGCGAAACGAAGGTGGGGCGCCAGGGCCGCACATCCTGCTCCGGTTGCTGCAGGCGTTGGTGCCGCGAACGCATGGTTCGCTGCTGGCACTGTGTACCCCGGTATGTGCAAGGCTGCGCCATAGACCGGGGGCACCGTTTGCAGGGCATATGGCTGTGGCATATGCTGCGTGGCGTATGCCTGGGGCAGAGATCGCGTGGCGAAGGTCTGCGCCTCAGGCAGGGTCGAGGCTGACGTCATGCTGTCGCCGGCCTCTTGGCTGCGACGCCTTTCTCGTCGTCGCTCGAGGAACACTCGGGAATCTTGGCCCAAGTGGCATCGTTCCAGCTCTGTCGTCAGGTCCGTCGATGGGAGTCTGGTGGAGCTGGAATCCGCCGTCTGCCTGTCAACCGTTGGCGTGCGCGTCAGCGACACAGCCGGTTGGCCGGGGCGTCATCCCCGTCGAAGTCGAGGGTTTGCGGTGGCGATGACGAGACGGTCTACTTCGCAAATCCAATGCTGGGTCGCTGACTGAGGCGCGTCCCCAGCAGGTGGATTGCACAGTAGCGCTCTTGCTGCAGCTAGCGCGCCCCCGTGGGGGATGCTCAGAGCTGCAGAAGACCTCACGCTAGCTGGAGCCTGCATTGCCGGAGTCGGCGCTGCCGGAGTCGGCTGCTGGCTTCCATCTTGTGCTGACACACTCCGTCCAGAGTGTGTCGAGACGTAGTCCCCGCTTGTCACGGTCCATCGTGAACGTGGGGGAGGAGAGCTTGCCGCTGAAGGAAGCTTCGTCATCTTCGTCGGCAGAAGCTCGTCGCGCAAGGGAAAAGCCCCCTTCCTGGCGCGCCAAATGTCGAAGTGTGTGGTCGACACTTCCCCCGGACCTGCTCTGGGCAGCCCGCGGAGGTTCTTTTTCAGAGGGGCTAGTCGCTTGCGGAGAGCTTCAGCGTTAGGGACGAGTGAGGGAGAAGCTTGACACGATGAGTTTTACGTGGTTCGGGCTGCCGGAGTGTAAAACCCTACGTCCACAGTGAGCAGAGGTGCTCGCTGTATTGCTTGTTGCTCAGAACCGGAGTCCTGAGCTTGAGGGTGAATGATGTCTAGGATGCGAGTTCACAGGGTTAGAAACCTTGCTAACGTTGCCTACCCGAGCCTTTTATAGTCCAAGGCTCGAGTGGCTTACAAGGGGGGCCCGGGACCCGACAGGTGGTCCCGGGGAGATTGCCTGCCGACTACCGTGTCTGCAGTTATGCCGGTAGTTGTCTCTGGTGAAGGCTTCCGAGTCTTCGTTCTGCTGCCCTGCCCATGCCGCAAGCTAGTCGTAGTGGTTGATGATGTCAGGGGCAGCAGGGGATGTCTTGTTGCTGTGTTTATCGGCGGGCAGGCTCTGACACGGTAAGCTAGTCTGTGATGCAACTGGGCGCAACGGCACCTGACAGAGGCGTGCGCCGCGTCTCTGCGTCTTGGGAAGGCGCGGGCCTTCAATACTTTGTACGGGCAAGGTATGGTGCGTCTTTACGCCTGCTGCCTACCGCGCGGGGGCAGGCAGTGTCGTCCCGCAGGCCACGTGGCGGGCCCGAAGCTCTCCTCTGAGGAGAGGGAGGTCCGGCCCCACGGGACACGTGGAGCCTTTGGAGCTCTCCCCGCGGAGGGGAAGGTCCGGCTTCTGCTAGCCACATGGCCGGCCCGGAGCTCTCCTCTGAGGAGAGGGAGGTCCGCCCCCGCTTGGCACGTGGAGCCTTTGGAGCTCTCCCCGCGGAGGGGGGAGGTCTGGCTCAGTTGGCCATGTGGCGAGTCCGGAGCTCTCCTCTGAGGAGAGGGAAGTCCGGCCCCGCTGGACACGTGGCGCCTTCGGAGCTCTCCCTGCAGAGAAGGGCGAGGTCCTTAGGCATTTCCCCAGTGCGTGAGGGTACCCCGTATCGAGGGTACCGACACTCACCGTACGTTTAGCTCCCCTTTTCCCGCGCTCATCCATAGTCAGCATTTGCTATCCTACCGAAGGCGGTTGCGCTTGAGGCACCTGCCGATGGCTAGGGGGCCTCTCGGGCCTCTCCCAGTAGGTGTTGCGGTGCCAGTTGGTCACCTCCAGGAAAGGCCTGCGCCGTGCATGGGGGGTCCAGGGTGCGTATCCCGCTCAGCCGGCCTGTACCCAAAGCGTGCGCACCCTGCCCTCCGGAGGTCCAGGGGAGTACAGCCACTTTGCCTGGTTCCGTACCCAAAGCCTGTGCATTCTGCTTCCCCGGCGTACGGTCCGGTACTAGGGGCCGGACGGTCGTACCCGGACCTTGGAGGGAGCCGGAGCCCCGGTGCCTCGCGGACAGAATTGCCCAAGCCCCTTATACCGGACTAGGACCGTAAGCCAAATAAGACTAAGAGACGGGGAGAGGAGGACCCCCCGAGGAGAATTACGTTTCCTCTGCCTGTGTGTAGGACCTCCAGGTTATAGCTACGGGGGCAGCATGAGGTGGGGGGCAAGGAGCTATCAACTACTCCAGCGCAGGACCGGATGATCCGGGTTTCGCCCCTTCAACAGGGGCGAGGCCCGAAGGCACCACGTGTCCAGCGGGGCCGGAGATCCCGCCTCCTCAGGAGGAGCTCCGGACCCGCCACGTGACCCGCAGAAGCCGGACCTCCCCCTCCGAGGGGAGAGCTCCGAAGGCTCCACGTGTCCCACGGGGCCGGACCTCCGTCACCTCAGAGGGGAGCTCCGGGCCCGCCATGTGGCCGGCAGATCCGGACCTCCCCATCCTTATGGGGCGAGCTCTAGAGACCTCCGTGGCCCTTAATACAATAAGGACCTGGGGAAGGTGTCTGTGCAGAGCTTCAAGATTGATGAAGGCCTCTGAGTACCTTGCGGAGCTAAGGGCTCGGCCAGGCGAAACCAAGAAGAAGACAAAAGCATAACAGGCACAAAAAGTCACAAGAGTCTATTTATTCATGGCTCCATGAGCTGGACTACAGACTCGATAAAAAGAAAGAAACAAGCCCTAGGGTCCCCCTGGCTCGCGCCGGAACCTACAGGCTACAAGGGCAGCCACATCCCCGACTTCAGCCCTGGCGGTCTCCTCCCGCTCCGCGGCAGGGCCCTGCCTCGCCGGCTCTAGTGAGAAAGAAGGGTCCCGGCTCCTGAAGCATGCCAGCACATGCGTGGCAACCTCCAAGGCCAGGCCCCGTCCCTCTGCCTCAATCTCGCTGGCGACCACCGCGTCTAGCCTGCTCAGCTTGGCGCTGATTGACTCCAGCGCGGGGATCACTTCAGCCACCTTCAGTGCAGGAGCCGCTGCCTTCACCGGGCTGAAGCCAAGGGGGACCAAGGAGGACCCCGCCTGGTCAACGAAGCTCGAGACCGCACGGGCCTCGAAGGACCGCGAGGCCAAGAGCTCCTCTACCTCGCGGCGGGCTGCCCGCAGGGCGTCGCGGCTTCCCTCGGAGAATTTCTTCTCCTTGGCCGCCAGGGAGCTTTCCTGAAGGCGAAGAGTCTGGGCAAGCCGCTCCAACTCTGAAGCCCGGAAGTCGACAGCCAACTCCCGATCCAGGATCGCCTGGCGTTCCCGGAAGACCTGCTCTTCCCTCATGGCAAGGTATGCCTTCCGGGCCTCTAGCTCCCTCGCCCGAGCTCGCAGGTCGCCCTCGCCTGCCGCCAGCAGCGCAGGGACCCTCTCCGCCTCGGCCGCCACGGAGCGCTCCTGGTCCTCAATGGCGCGCTTACGGCGCTCCAGCCTCTGCCATACCTCCTCCAGGTTAGAGAAGTTCTCCTCGGCCCGGGCATGCGCCTCAAGGGCCTCCCTGTGGAGCCGCCGCATCTCGGAGTCCAGACGGTCGATAGCCCGCTTCTGCCGGTCGAGGAGCGCCTCCATGATGTCAAGCGACTCCCACCTGGAGTCGAGCTCGCCCTTGACCTTTGCGGTCCGCTCCCGCAAAAGGTTCCCCCAGGTGAGGAGGCGATACCTCTCAACCACCTGCTCGTCTCGTTCACGACCGAGCGTGGCCAAGATCTGCCGGACGCTCGCTTGGACGAGCATGAGGGCATCCGCCAAGGGCAGCGGGGCAGCAGAGGCCGGAGCGGCGCCCCCGACCACCTCCACCACATCGTCCTCAAGAGAAGACGACGCACCGGCGACCGGGATGAGACGCCGGTCAGGAGAAGCCGGCACCGGGACTTCGACAGCCGGACCCGCCGAACCCTCACTGACAGCTGGCTCCTCAGCCGGTGGAGAGGGACGAGTGGAGGGAGTCGACGCTGAAATAGAAGCCGGACCGCCTGGTACAGGGCGAACCTGCACTGGCTTGGGGGCCGCAGCAACTGTCTCGGCAGGGGGAGTTGGCGCTACCATTGAATCCAGGCAGACCGGTACAGGAGAAACTCGCGCTGGCTTGGGGGCCGTGGCAGCTGTCCCGGTTTCCGAGCGCTGCGGCGCAGACTCCCCGTCAGTTGGGAGCGGCCGAGAAACGCGAGCACTCCAACAGGCTCTGAACCCCGGCTTCCAAGCTGAGGTAGGACCACTAGAGCCCGCCGTCGCCCCAGACGGCCGCTCTGCAGTCGCCCGGACTGATGGAGCAGGGGATGCTCCTGAAGCTCCCCTCGACACATCAGCAGTCTCCTTGGAGACTCCACCGCCTGAGGAGAGAGGACGCGATGCCTGGGAACCTTCAGCCTGTTGTCGCTCAAGAGGAGTCCCGTCAGGATGATGAGCTTGAGACCTCTTGGGGTCGCCACCGGACGCAGCGCCATCTCCAGAAGCAGGCCGTGCAGGCGTCCTGGTTCCCTGACTTGGCACAGACGCCGCCACCGGAGGAGATCGAGCACGCTTCTTCTCTAGAGGCGGGTTGTAAGCCATGGCAGGGGAGAGCTCAAGGACCAGGAAGACAAAGGCGCAAGAGTCCAAGGAAGGTGCAAGCGCTGGGAAGTGCGAAGGGAAGTCGCGATGCATGTAAGATCCCCTTTTAAAAACTTCCCAGGTGCGATTCGAAACTCTCCGAATACGCCACATAGTCAACCGCTTCGGCTCCAAGACTGAGCGCCGATGACAAGTGGGCCCAAGTCGTTCAGCTGAAGCGGTGGGCCAGGAAGTCAGTCTCCCAAGGAGACGAGCCGGCAAGGCGCTTTGGCGGTTCCCGAAAAGAGCGCCACAACATGCAGAAGTGGCAGCCTTGGGAACCGCCGCAGTAAAAGCAACCATCAAGTGGGCGCACGCTCCCACGATTCCACAACTGTTCGTGCTCTGGCAATGGTCAACGCGGGACTTAGAGAAAGTGCACGGAACAGAAGAGACGGAGGCCCCACCTCAGGCTCGCTATCTCCCCCGAGATGGGCCCGGGGGCCACTGTCGGTACCCTCGATACGGGGTACCCTCGCGCACAGGGGGAAATTCCTAAGGACCTCGCCCTTCTCCGCAGGGAGAGCTCCGAAGGCGCCACATGTCCAGCGGGGCCGGACCCCCCTCTCCTCAGAGGAGAGCTCCGGACTCGCCACGTGGCCAACTGAGCCGTACCTCCCCCCTCCGTGGGGAGAGCTCCGAAGGCTCCACGTGTTCCGCGGGGCCGGACCTCCCTCTCCTCAGAGGAGAGCTCCGAGCCCGCCACGTGGCCAGCAGAAGCCGGACCTCCCCCCTCGACGGGGAGAGCTCCGAAGGCTCCACGTGTCCTGCGGGGCCGGACCTCCCTCTCCTCAGAGGAGAGCTCCGGGCCCGCCACGTGGCCAGCAGGACAATGCTGCCTACCCCCCGGCGGTAGGCAGCGGGCGTAAAGACGCACCATACCTTGCCCGTACAAGGTATTCAAGGCCCGCGCCTTCCCAAGACGTGGAGACGCAGAGGACGCCTCTGTCAGGTGCCGTTGCGCCCAGTCGCGTCACAGACTGGTGCGCCGTGACAGAGCCTGCCCGCCAATAAACACAGCAACAAGACATCCCCTGCCGCCCCTGCCATCATCAACCACTACGGCTAGCTTGCGGCATGGGCAGGGCGGCAGAACGAAGACTCGGAAGCCTTCACCAAAGACAACTACCGGCATAACTGCAGGTACGGTAGACGGCAGGCAATCTCCCCAAGACCACCTGTCGGGTCCCGGCCAACCTTGTAAGCCACTCGAGCCATGGACTATAAAAGGCTCGGGTAGGCAACGTTAGCAAGGGTTCGAACTCTGTGAACTCGCACCATAGACATCACTCACCCTCAAGCTCAGGACTCCGGTTCTGAGCAACAAGCAATACATCGAGCACCTCTGCTCACCGTGGATGTAGGGTTTTACGCTCCAGCGGCCCGAACCACGTAAAACTCACCGTGTCAAGCTTCTCCCTCACTCGTCCCTAACGCTGAAGCTCTCCGCAAGCGTCTAGCCCCTCCGAAAAGAACCTCCGCGGGCTGCCCAGAGCAGGTCCGGGGGAAGTGTCGACCACACACTTCGACAGCGATGGGGAAGTAGTTGGCCATGACGGCCTCGTCCCCTCCTGCAGCAAGGATGGCGGTGGAGTAGATTTGGAGGAACTCCGCGGGGTTGACACTGCCGTCGTACTTCTCGGGCAGGTGCGGCCGAAACTTGCGCGGCCACCTCGTGAAGCGAAGGTGTGGCGCCAGGGCCGCACATCCTGCTCCTGTTGCTGCAGGCGTTGGTGCCACGAACGCTTGGTTCGCTGCTGGCACTGTGTACCCCGGTATGGGCAAGGCTGCGCCATAGACCGGGGGTGCCATTTGCAGGGCAGTTGGCTGTGGCATATGCTGCGTGGCGTATGCCTGGGGCAGAGATCGCATGGCGAACGTCTGCGCCTCAGGCTGGGTTGAGGCAGTCGACAAGCTGTCGCCGGCCTCCTGGTTGCGACGCCTTTCTCGTCGTCGCTCAATGAACACTCGGGCATCTTTCCCAAGTGGCATCGTTCCAGATCCGACCTCAGTCCGTCGATGGGAGCCTGGTGGAGCGGGAATCCGCCGTCTGCCCGTCAACCGTTGGCGTGCGCGTCAGCGACACAGCCGGTTGACCGGGACGTCGTCCCCGCCGAAGTCGAGGGTTTGCGGCGGCGACGACGAAACGGTCTACCTCACGAATCCACTGCTGGGTCGCTGACTGAGGCGCGTCCCCAGCAGGAGGATTGTGCAGTAGCACTCTTGCTGCAGCTAGCGCGCCCCCGTGGGAGACGCTCAGCGCTGCAGAGGATCTCACCCTCGCTGGAGCCTGCGCTGCCGGGGTCGGCGCTGCCGGAGTCGGCTGCTGGCTTCCAGCTTGCGCCGACACACTCTGTCCAGAGTGTGTCGAGACGTAGTCCCCGGTAGTCACCGTTCGTCGTGAACGTCGGCGGGGAGAGCATGCCGCTGAAGGAAGCTTCGTCATCTTTGCCGGCAAAAGCTCATCGCGCAAGGGAAAAGCCCCCTACCTGGCGTGCCAAATGTCGAAGTGTGTAGCCAACACTTCCCCCGGGTCTGCTCTGGGCAGCCCGCGGAGGTTCTTTTTCGGAGGGGCTAGTCACTCGCGGAGAGCTTCAGCGTTTGGGACGATTGAGGTAGAAGCTTGACACGGGGGTTTTTATGTGGTTCAGGCCGCCGGAGAGTAAAACCCTACGTCCATGGTGAGCAGAGCTGCTCGCTGTATTGCTTGCTGCTCAGAACCGGAGTCCTGAGCTTGAGGGTGTGAGACGTCGAATGGCTGGAGTGCGAGGGTGCGTAAGAGGCGAACCCTTGCCAAAGTAACCTACCCGAGCCTTTTATAGTCTAAGGCTCGTGTGGCTTACAAGGTGGTCCCGGGACCTGACAGGTGGTCCCGAGGAGATTGCCTGCCATCTACCGTATCTGCAGTTATGCCGGTAGTTGTCTCTGACGAAGGCTTCCGAGTCTTCATTCTGCCGCCCTGCCCATGCCGCAAGCTAGTCAAAGTGGTTGATGATGGCAGGGGCGGCAGGGGATGTCTTGTCGCTGTGTTTATTGGCGGGCAGGCTCTGACACGGCGCGCCAGTCTGCAATGTGACTGGGTGCAACAGCACCTGACAGAGGCGTTGTCGGTACCCTCAATACAGGGTACCCCGCGCACAGCGTAAAACTTCCTAAGGACCTCGCTCCCTCTGCAAGGGCGAGGTTTGAAGGTGCCACGTGTCCAGCAGGGCCGGAGCTCCCCTCCCCACGGAGGATAGCTCCGAGCCTGCCACGTGGCCCAGGAGGCCGGACCTCACCCCCTCCGCAAGGGCGAGCTCCAAAGGCGCCACGTGTCCGGCAGGGCCAGGGCTCTCCTCTCCTCGAAGGATAGCTCCGAGCCTGCCGCGTGGCCCGGAAGACCGGACCTTGCCCCCTCCGCGGGGGGTGAGCTTCGAAGGCTCCATGTGTCCAGCGGAGCCGGAGCCCCCCCTCTCCTCAGGGTAGAGCTCCGGGTCCGACACGTGGCCAGCAGAGCAGTGCTGCCGCCCGGCGCGGTAGGCAGCAGGAGTAAAGGCGTGCCATGCCTTTACCGTACAAAGCATTCAAGACCCGCGCCTTCCCAAGACGTGAAGACGCGGAGCACACCTCTGTCAGGTGCCGTTGCGCCCAGTCGCATCGTAGACTTGCGCGCAGTGTCAGAACCTGCCAGCCAATAAATACAGCGACAAGACATCCCCTGCCGCCCCCGCCGTCATCAACCACTACGACTAGCATACGACATGGGCAGGGCGGCAGGACGAAGACTCGGAAGCCTTCGCCAGAGACAACTACCGACATAACTGCGGATACGATAGTCGGCAGGAAATCTCCCCGGGACCACCTGTCGGGTCCCGGGCCCCCCTTGCAAGCCGCATGAGCCTTGGACTATAAAAGGCTCGGGTAGGCAACGTTAGCAAGGGTTCGCACTCTAGCCATTCGCACCCTGGGTTCGCTCTCCAGCAACTCACACCCTAGGCATAACTCATCCTCAAGCTCAGGACTCCGGTTCTGAGCAACAAGCAATACAGTGAGCACCTCAGCTCACCGTGGACGTAGGGTTTTACACTCCGGTGGCACGAACCACGTAAAACTCGCCGTGTCAAGCTCCTCCCTAACTCGTCCCTACGCTTAAGCTCTCCGCAAGCGACTAGCTCCTCCGAAAAAGAACCTCCGCGGGCTGCCCAAAGCAGGTCCGGGGAAGGTGTCGACCACACACTTTGACATTTGGCGCGCCAGGTAGGGGGCTTTTCCCTTGCGCGACGAGTTTCTGCCGACGAAGATGACCAAGCTTCCTTCAGCGGCAAACTCTCCTCCCCCGCGTTCACGACGGACTGTGACTAGCGGGGAATACGTGTCGACACACTCAGGACGGAGTGTGTCGGCGCAAGCTGGAAGCCAGCAGCCGACTCCGGCAATGCAGGCTCCAACAAGCGTGAGATCTTCTGCAGCGCTAAGCGTACCACACGGGGCTGCGCTGGCTGCAGCAAGAGTGCTACTGCGCAATCCACCAGCTGGGGACGCACCCCATTCAGCGACCTAGCAGTGGATACGCGAGGTAGACCGCCTCGTAGTCGCCGCCGCAAACCCTCGACTTCGGCGGGGACGACGCTCTGGCCAACCGGCCGTGTCGCTGACGCACATGCTGACAGTTGACGGACAGATGGCGGATTCCAGCTCCACCAGGCTTCCGTCGACGGACCTGAGGATAGAGCTGGAACGGTGCCACTTAGGCCAAGATGCCCGGGTGTACCTTGAGCGACATCGAGAAAGGCGTCGCAACCAAGAGGCTGGCGACAGCATGACGTCAGCCTCGACCCAACCTGAGGAGCAGACCTTCGCCACGCGATCTCTGCCCCAGGCATACGCCGTGCAGCATAAGCCGCAGCCATATGCCCTACAAACGGCGTCCCCGGTCTATGGCGCAACCTTGCCCATACTGGGGTACACTGTGCCGGCGACGAACCAAGCGTTCACGGCACCAACGCCTGCAGCAACAGGAGCATAATGTGCGGCCCTGGCGCTCCACCTTCGCTTCGCGAGATGGCCACGCAAGTTTCGGCCGCACCTGCCCGAGAAGTACGACTGCAGCGTCAACCCGGCGGAGTTTCTCCAGATCTACTCCACCGCCGTACTTGTCGCAGGAGGGGATGAGGCCGTCATGGCCAACTACTTCCCCGTCGCCTTGACCGGCCCAGCCCGGTCTTGGCTCATGAATCTCCCCCAGGGTTCCATAACTTCCTGGGGAGATCTCTGCCGGCAGTTCATCGCCAACTTCGGCAGTTCCTACACCCGTCCTGGCACGGAGCTTGACCTCCACGCCATCAAACAACAACCTGGGGAATCACTGCGCTCCTTCATCCAGCGGTTCTCCCATGTACGCAACACCATCCCCCACATCCTGAATGCATCAGCGGTGGTCGCATTCCGACAAGGTGTGAGGGACAAGAAGATGCTCGAGAAGTTGGCCACCAGGGAGGTGCAAGACATCTCGGGGCTCTTCAGCCTGGCGGACAAGTGCGCCGGAGCAGAACACGGGCGTCATTGGCACTCACTGCCAGATTCCGAAGCCAGAAGACAGCTCGAAGACGGCGGATTAGAGCACCTTGGCTCTGATACAAATTGTAGGATCAAAGAGCACGTGAAAAGCTACCAGAGGGGGGGGTGAATGGTAGATTAAAACTTTTCGCAGCGGAAACAACAAAAACCCCTCAGCAAAAAATCAATCGGTTAAAGAAACCGTGTGTGCAAGTGTTTTCAAACGTGTTCAACCGTGACAAATCAAGTAGAGAGGTAGAGAATCAAGTCACGGATCTAATGCAACAAGAATCACTTGAAAACACGAAGTAAAACTTGAGATACGATCAAAGCATTAAACGAAGATCAATCTGTTCTACCCGATATAAAACAGATCTGCAACGCTGCAAAGAAACTCGTGTATCTCAAGAACTACAGATCCGAACTCATGAAAATTTCACAGATGATAGATAATTGAGTTGTGAAGACAACCCAAAAAGAATCACGTCAATCTGATCTGTAAAACTCGAGTTATGAACGAAACACCGAAGCAACGTCGGTCTGTCCAGAAACTAGGCGAGAAAGACTTGACGGAAAACAAATCGGACGAACAAGGCACAAAAGCTCCTCGAAACTATGAACTTTATTCAATAGAAACACAAGAGGAACATCCCAAAGTTCTCTTCTCACGAGAGCTCTTGCCTCCCTTGCTTTTATAGCCAGCCCTCAAGCTAATCAATCCAATCTAGAACTCCTACTCCTAATTGGACTCGTATCCTAACTTACCATAACTGCTCAGGACTCTCGTATTCGCAGATAGAAGCAATCATGAGACTTCCAAACACCTTAGGAACGTCCTAAACATTTCTAAAACAACTCAACTTCGTGCCTAGCACGAAATCCTATCATAACCAACTCAAATCTTCCATATTTGAGCCATATCCGACTAAGCCTCAGCCTGAGTACGCAATCCATACGGTTGGACCTTTCCGACCAATTCTTTACGTCCACTTCTCTAAATCACGCCTTGGAACAATGTTGCCACGTCCATGCACTCCTTTCACACGTGCAAACACCTTCCAACGACGTACACGCAACCTTCATATGCACTGCCCTTGATCCAAACATGCTGCGCGACCTCCCGATCAACTCAACCACAGCTCCTCCCGAACTTGGTTGTTGGAACCTCATCTCCTCCCTGAGACTAGTCCAAGGATCCCGTCACCAGCCATGTCTTGAACTCAAGCAACACCTGCACATGAATAAACAACCAATTATTCCGAGCACAAGTCCTCGACTTGACTCACGTTAGTTCGAAAACCACAACAGCTTACATGAGCACGTCACATAAGCATGTTGCAAACCATATCAAATGATAACAGCCATAACCACCAAAACACACCAAAAACTTAGAAAATTAATACTAAGCAAACTTTCCCATAAAGCAAGTTTGAAACATTGTGAGTTAAAAGCAAAAACAAGACGCTGCAGTTCTACGAGTTGAACTTCACGGGAGCTCCCTAAAAACAAGCTCCGGACCTCACAGAAGCTCTCCGGACCTTGCAGGAGCTCTCCGGACCTTGCGTCAGACCTTGCTAACACTTGGCGGACCTAACAAAGAACTTGTCGGACCTTGCCACAGAAGAATGTTTTGGCAATATTCAAAACTTTGAATGTTAATACTAACTTTTATCCTAATTGCCAATGTATTCAGCACACATAGGTCTCACAATCTCCCCCTTGATGGATGCATTGGCAACACCAATTAAAATCCGAACATTGGCTTATGAAAAGTTTTGAAAAGCTTTGAAAACTCATTTCTCCCCCTTTATTAATTTCTCCCTATTTTTTTAAAAATCAGAGAAGGAAGAAAGTGTATAACATATGCAAAGTGTAAAAAAAATCTCTCCTTATACATATTTCTTCCCCTTTGACAATGTATTCAGCAAGGTTCAAAAGAGAAAATTTTAAATGTTATGAGCATATTATAACATATACATACAAAACAAAGCTCATCCAAGTCATACTATCAGGTTACTTACACTATCACATCAATGAGATACATAAAGTAGTGTAAGCCATGCTAGAAATCAAATGTATTTTTCAGTTTAAGCAAGTCATGATCTCCCTTACTCAACTATTTCAAAACCTGAAAACACGACAGTTGTTGCTGCATTTTTATTATTCATAATCATTTAAGGCACAAAGTTGATCATATGATATTTGCAAGAGATTATATGCCGCATCAGCCTTATTCTAACCAACCAAGCCAAGCCTATGTCATTTGACAATCAGAAGCTTAAGGACATGGTTTTAGTCATACACAATTCCTTCCAAGTTCATATCTTAGTGCAATGATAAGCAATCTCAAAAGAAGAAGTGCGATGCATGCATATTCTCTTGATCTTTTCTCAAATTTTTATTTGAAAACTCAACATGTGAGCTGATCACTTGATTAATTTTTTATGATTAAAAGCACTTGTGAGCACGCAACAAGTTCAAAACAGCAAGAAAGTTCGATCATGACCAGATTTAGTGTAAGTAATTATTCCAATTACTAGTCATGGCAAAAACTACAAAATGTATAACATGAGTAATGTAGTAAGAACTTTCAGCCTGTAAAAGGAATCACAAAGTCATATATGTATGAAATACTATCCTCATATTATTTTAGTTTCAGATTCACACATAGACTTTCAAAGTTTCAAGAACACCCCCTCAATTTAAGCCATGAGGATGCATAACCCCAATTTCACTACGAATGAAACAAAAACGAGTGAAATCCAAAGGTTTTGTAAAAATATCAGCCAATTGTTGTTCGGTATCGACATGTTGAAGCACAATGTTTCCTTTTTCAACATTATCACGAAGAAAGTGATACCTAATGTCAATGTGTTTAGTTCTAGAGTGTTTTACAGGGTTTTTAGCAATACAAATTGCACTAGTGTTATCACAAAACAGTGGAACACTATCTAAATCAACCCCATAGTCCTTAAGTGTTTGAACAATCCAAAGAATTTGTGAGCAAGCGCTAGCCGCAGCTACATATTCAGATTCGGCCGTGGATTGTGCAACTGAACTTTGTTTTCTAGAGGACCAAGCAACAAGTGAATTACCAAGAAAATGACAAGCACCCGAAGTACTTTTCCTATCAATCCTACAACCCCCAAAATCAGCATCCGAAAAAACTTTCAAAGAAACGGTTGAGGAAGAAGGAAGAAAAATGCCAAATTCTTGAGTTCCATGTAGGTACCTGAGAATCCTTTTGATGGCTTGGCGATGTGAAGCACGTGGAGAAGCTTGAAAACATGCACAAAGACATACGCTGAATTGTATGTCCGGTCTTGACGCCGTGAGATACAGAAGTGATCCAATCATACTTCTGTATTCTTTTTTATCGACCGGGTCACCATCTTCGTCAAGTTCAAGTGTCGTTGCTGTTCCCATTGGTGTCCGAAGAGGCTTGCATTTGTCCATGTTGAAGCGCTTAAGAAGGTCCTTTGTATACTTAGTTTGATGCACAAAAGTTCCTTCTTTTGTTTGCTTGATTTGCAGACCCAAAAAGTATGTGAGTTCTCCCATCATACTCATCTCAAATTCTGAACTCATCATAGCTGAAAACATGGACACGAGATCATGAGAAGCACAACCAAAGATAATATCATTCACATACACTTGAACGAATAATGAGTCATTGCCATGCTTAAGTACAAAAAGAGTTTTATCAACCTTGCCCATGGTAAACCCCTTTTCATGTAAGAATGTTTTTAACCTATCATACCATGCTCTAGGGGCTTGTTTTAGACCGTACAATGCTTTGGACAGTTTGTAAACATGATTAGGAAAATTTGGATTTTCAAAACCCGGTGGCTGCTTAACATAAACCTCCTCCTCTATGTAGCCATTAATAAAAGCACTTTTAACATCCATTTGATATAACTTGAAACCTTTAGATGCAGCAAATGCTAATAAAATTCTTATAGCTTCTAATCTAGCAACAGGAGCAAATGTTTCATCAAAATCTAGACCTTCAATTTGAGTGAAACCTTGAGCAACCAACCTAGATTTATTCCTAACCACAACCCCATCCTCACTTTGCTTATTTTTAAATACCCATTTAGTTCCAATTAATGTGTGACCTTGAGGTGGAGGTACAAGTTTCCAAACATTATTTCTTTCAAAATTTTCAAACTCTTCTTGCATGGCATTAATCCAAGATTCAATAGTGAGTGCGTGTGATATATCCATGGGTTCAAAAGAAGCAACAAAAACAGAATGAGCATGAGACTTTGGATCGCAAAACCTGGACCGAGTGACTCGTTCATGCAAGCTTCCAATGATTTGTTGTGGAGGATGACTTTTGAGTACTCGGAGGGGAGTAGACACTTCACAAGCACCTTCTTCTTCATGTTCGGACCTTTGATTGGGAGAGCTTGTTGATTGAGGAAGGTCCGAACCTGCAGTAGTGACTGTTGGTGCTGGTTGTGGTGCAAAATCAGCAGCTTGATCGTTATTTACTTCCGAGTTTTCGGGCCTCAGCACCACTTCTTCATCTTCTTCAATAAAAATACTCTCCCCCTGCGGATATGGATCCGGACCTGCAATATCGGAGCTAGTACTTGGGCTAGCTTCATCAAAAGAAACCTCGCAAGTCTCCACAATTTTGTTAGTGTCAAGTAAAAGCACACGGTAGCCTCTAGTATGAGATGGATAATCAAGAACCATGCCATCAACAGATCTAGCTTCAAAATTATCAAGATTACCATGTTTCTTAACAAAGCATTTGCAACCAAAAACCCTAAAGTGTGTAACACTAGGCCTATGTCCAAACCGGAGCTCATATGGGGTTTTTCCAAGCTTAGCACGCAAGAAAACACGATTTGAGACATAACAAGCGGTTGCAATTGCATCAGCCAAAAATTTCCTAGGAGTTTGATATTCATCAAGCATAGTCCTAGCCATCTCAACTAAGGTCCTGTTCTTTCTTTCTACGACACCATTTTGTTGTGGTACATAGGGTGAAGAGTATTGATGATCTATTCCATTTTCAGCACAAAAGTGATCAAAGGATTGGTTTTTAAATTCAGTTCCGTTATCACTTCTAATTGCTTTTAATGATCCTGGGTGATCAATAGATAATCTAAGAAATAAAGTTCTAAAATGACTAAAAGCTTCATTCTTAGCTGCCATAAAATAAACCCAAGAATATCTGGAATAATCATCAACAATCACAAGCACATACCATTTACCTCCGAAGGATTGAACACGTGCCGGACCTACTGTGTCAAGATGTAAAAGTTGTCCCGGTTCAGCTGTCATGGTCATTGTGAGTGGAGCATGTGAACCTGCAACAAACTTAGCATGTCTACAAGAAGAGCACACAATATCATTGTCCTTTTTAAGCTTCGGCAGCCCACGTATGCGATCAAGAGCACTAACACGAGTGAGATGATCAAAGCCTATGTGACCAAGTCTAAGATGCCAAAAATATAGATCCTTTGTATCATTAGCAACTAGACACCGATGCTTAGAAGTTGACAAATCAAAATCAGCTTTAATAACTCTTCCAAACCTAGACATGCTAAACAAAAGATCACCTTTTGAATCTACAACCTTGCAGCAATTTTTAGCAAAGATAACCTCTAGATTTTCATCTAGCAATTGTGAAACCGAAAGCAAGTTGCATTTCAAATTTTTAACAAGTGCCACATCTTTCAAAATGTAGAGATTGTTTACTCTAACCGAACCTTTAGCAATTATGGGAGTAGAAGAGTTATCGGCGAAAGTAACATTTTCTACACGTGACACAAAAGAGAGAGAGGAGAACCATTCTTTGTTACCGGTCATGTGGCGTGAGCAACCTGAATCCACAATCCAAATGTTCTCCTTCCTCAAACGTGAAACCTACACAGCAGCACAATACGTCGATGACTCAATACTGGGGTTAATTAAAAGACTTTTAGGAATCCAGTACTGAGTCACACGACGTCCAGCAGGAATAACACGCGAAAGCTGAGAAAGTACAGCAGGTTTATGAGCCAAACATTGAAAATATTTGTTCCCAACTACTGACTTAGAAGATGTGTTATATGTAGCACAAAAAACAGTAGGTCTGGGAGCAAGTTTTTGACTCATTACAGCAGGTTGCAAGCTCCGAACATTCGGTCTAGCAGATTTTGCTTGGTTGTTATGTGATCTAGCAAGTAATCTTTGTTTCTTATCGTGTTTAGCTAGTCTATAACAAAAATCCATGACATGACCATCTCTACCACAGTAGGTACAATAAAAAATAACCTTATTATCATGTCTAGATGAGCAAGCAACACATTTATTAGAACCCGAATGGGACAGTACTCCTGCAGATTTGAAAATCACCTCTTTTTGTCTAGGAGTGTTTGAATCAAACCGCTTCCTAATGACTTTACAACTTTAGGTGGGTGTTCCTTAGCATGAGCATGAGAATTAAAACCTAAACCAGTTTTATCTTTACAAGACTTGGAAGAATTCAGCAGCAAGTTTAGGTTCTTATTTGCATTAGAAAACCGATCTAGTGTCCTATGCATGTCATCAAGTTTATTGGACAGATCAAAGCAGTTTTCACATGAAGTTTTTCCTTTTAGTTTGCAATTTGAACAATATTTAACTTCATGCACACGTAAAGCATTGTTCAAAATAGAAATCTCATTCATAGCATCATTTAGTTTCTTATTCAGATCATCACATGAAGAACAATGCAAATCAATTGTAGAACAACAAGCATCTTTCAAATTTTTATCATTAAGTGCAGCAAGCTCTTTGCTCTTTTCAATTTCAAGTTCAAGTTTATCAAGTGTAGATGCGTGTGCACTTCTTAAAGAGGATAATTGTTCATAAATCAAATCACATGAGGAACAAGAATCATCACTAGGAATCAAAGTTTTTAAACGATTAATTTCAGATTCTAGTGATTCAATTTTAACAGCATTGTTCCTAAGTTTTTTATCCTTTTTCTTTAATATAACAGTGGCACGAGAAATAGCATCACACATTTCTTCGCAAGTGAGACATACCTCTTCATCGTCGCTGTTGTGTTCTGCCTCCTCGGAGCTCGAACTTGACTTGCTCGCCATGCAGCACATATTTGCCATAGCTTCTTCATCTTCATCACTACCGGTGTCCACATCACTTGAGCCAAAATCTTGAAGTGCAGAGATCATACTATGCACTATGTTGCGCATTGATAAATCTTTCTTCTTCTTATTCTTTGCAAACGATTTCTTCGGCCTTGTTTGCTTTTCTTCACGTGAAGTCGGACCTGAAAGGTTAGGGCACTCCGTACGAAAATGTCCTGTCTTACCACATTCAAAACATCGTTGAGGTCCGGAGCTTCCTCTACTTCTAGTTCTCACATTTTGCAATGCTTTTGAGAACCGAGTAGAGATGAGTGCAAGCTCCTCCTCTGGAAACTCTTCAATCTGTTCAAGGGTTAGAGAGGACAGCAAAGAGAGTGCACCACTAGATGATGATTGACTAGAACTAGACATGTCACGTTGCGAAATAAATGCAATAGACTTGTTGGGGTTTTTACGTGAGATGATGTCAATTTCATGAGTTTTCAATTTAGAATAAAGCACGTCTAAAGTAAGAGAACTCATGACAGTAGATTCACGAATAGATGTAACTTTCATCTCCCAAATTGACATATCTAATGCTCCTAACAATTGTCTAGCATTTTCAGCATCTGAAAAAATAACATTGACACTACGCAAGTTGCTGAGAATTTTATTAAAGCAAGCAAAAAGGTCGTCAATTGACTCACCGGGTTGCATCTCAAAACGCATGTATTCTTTCTTGAACATATTTTGCCTTACCTCCTTGATCGTATTGGATCCTTCATGGTAGTCACAAAAAGCTTTCCAAACATCATATGCAGATTGGAGGTGTGCAACACGGTCGAAGTCGCTTTGAGTCAATCCTTGGATGATCAAGTTGCGAGCCTTGTTGTTGTTGTCAACATCTCTCATGTTCGCGGCCGTAACTTGATCGTTGGGTGGTACATCGAAATTCCGGTAGACCTTTTCCCATATGGCGAAGCCTTGCGCCTGTATGTAGGCCTCCATCCGCGCCTTCCAAACCTGAAAATCGATGCCATTGAACATTACAAGGTTTTGCGGAGTACTTCTCCATGATGGTTAGTCAAAACACGTGCAAATCACAAAGATTAGAGCACCTTGGCTCTGATACCAATTGTAGGATCGAAGAGCACGTGAAAAGCTACCAGAGGGGGGTGAATGGTAGATTAAAACTTTTCGCAGTGGAAACAACAAAAACCCCTCAGCAAAAAATCAATCGGTTAAAGAAACTGTGTGTGCAAGTGTTTTCAAACGTGTTCAACTGTGACAAATCAAGTAGAGAGGTAGAGAATCAAGTCACGGATCTAATGCAACAAGAATCACTTAAAAACACGAAGTAAAACTTGAGATACGATCAAAACATTAAACGAAGATCAATCTGTTCTACCCGATATAAAACAGATCTGCAACGCTGCAAAGAAACTCGTGTATCTCAAAAACTACAGATCTGAAGCTCGTGAAAATTTCACAGATGATAGATAATTGAGTTGTGAAGACAACCCAAAAAGAATCACGTCAATCTGATCTGTAAAACTCGAGTTATGAATGAAACACCGAAGAAACGTCGGTCTGTCCAGAAACTCGGCGAGAAAGACTTGACGAAAAACAAATCGGACGAACAAAGCACAAAAGCTCCTCGAAACTATCAACTTTATTCAATAGAAACACAAGAGGAACAGCCCAAAGTTCTCTTCTCACGAGAGCTCTTGCCTCCCTTGCTTTTATAGCCAGCCCTCAGGCTAATCAATCCAATCTAGGACTCCTACTCCTAATTGGACTCGTATCCTAACTTACCATAACTGCTCAGGACTCTCCTATTCGCAGATAGAAGCAATCGTGAGACTTCCAAACACCTTAGGAACGTCCTAAACATTCCTAAAACAACTCAACTTCATGCCTAGCACGAAATCCTATCATAACCAACTCAAATCTTCCATATTTGAGCCATATCCGACTCAGCCTCAGCCTGAGTACGCAATCCAGCCGGTTGGACCTTTTCGACCAATTCTTTACGTCCACTTCTCTTCATCACGCCTTGGAACAATGTTGCCACGTCCATGCACTCCTTGCACACGTGCAAACACCTTCCAATGACGTACACCCAACCTTCATATGCACTGCCCTTGATCCAAACATGCTGCGCGACCTCCCGATCAACTCAACCACAGCTCCTCCCGAACTTGGTTGTTAGAACCTCAGCTCCTCCCTGAGACTAGTCCAAGGATCCCGTCACCAGCCATGTATTGAACTCAAGCAACACCTGCACATGAATAAACAACCAATTCTTTCGAGCACAAGTCCTCGACTTGACTCACGTTAGTTCGAAAACCACAACACCTTACATGAGCACTGTAAAAGCCCAAGAAATGGGACTTGCAAAACTTTTTCTTCACCTCACAACATCACAGCTTTTGTTGTGGATATCTTAGAAAATATTGGGAAGAGCAAGTAACCTCCATCAAAAGAGTGATTAGAGGGGAAAGCCTTCACTTTCACAAAGTGGGAAAAAGTTTACACATGACACATGAGAGGGTGATTCAAAACTGTTACATTCCAACTCATGGTTGCAGCATCTAAAACAAGGATCAAAGTGCATAATTGGATTCCTCAGGTCCAAATTAGTGGGGAGGCAGAGTTTCAATAATTTTTGAAAAGGTTTGCTACCCATTTTTCCAAAAAGGATCCAAATATGCAAAGAATTCAAATATACATTTGAATTTGAGGGAAATTTGCCAAACCATACCAATGTAGCTCAGTTGAGATTTCCAACATTTGAATTCATCAATTGTCAAGTTTTGGAGATATTTTGAGAGGTGGTAGAGCACTGACCAGTGGGGCCCACATGTCATTGGGTGAAATAGACTTAGCCCGCAAGTCTTCTCTCTGTTTCTCAGTCAACCGAGCGCAGCCAGCTGCCGCGCTCGCGACACCGGCCGAGCGGCCACCTCCTGGTTCCCGTCGCTCGCGCTGGCAGCCGGGAAACGGCGCGCCCTCTCCTCTGCATGACCCCCTCGCCAAGCCACCGAAGACGTACGCGTGCTTCTTTGCAAAACAGCGAGCCCCCGCTCTGCTCGGTCACCGGCACCGCTCCCCCGATCCTCCCCTGCACGCCGATGTCTGCTCGGCCTTTTCCCGAGATCCCAACACAGAAAGGGAGCGCCTGTGTGTGCTCTAGCTAACCATCCCACCACCTCGTGGTGTTAGCACCGCACTCGACCACAAATCGACGATCGCCACTGAGAACTCAGGCCACCGGCGGAAAGCCGAGGACTGCTCCCCGTGGACAGCACGCCACGGCCAGTTTCACCGCCGGACTCTTACACGAAAAAGTTGCGCCGTGCTCTCTAGATCGTGTAGATGCAAGCCGAATAGCGGTTGATCCACCGGATGAAGAGTATTTCCAGTTCTTCCGAAACGTAGTGTGTTCGGGTAGAGCGCGGTCTACCCCAAAATTCCTGCTACTCGTTTAGCTATGGGCCGCGCAGGCTTGTCAGCACCTTCCTCACTCCCTAGAGGCCCTCCTCGACCAAGAATCAAGGGAAATGACCCAGAAATGGCCAGGTTTGGGTTATTTTTCGGGCCGCCATAGAATAATAGCTCGGTTCACCGTGGAACTCTAGGTTGCCGACCTTTTCATGGGGTTTGGCGGCCATTTCCATCACCCTCGAGCTCCCGCGGTGCTCTCCGACCCTTTGCCGATCGTTTTGATGCGTTGTAACGCATTCCCGACCACGCCGGAACCCTAACCGCCGCTGTCACTGTCGGGAACCCTGTTCTGTTGAGCTACCACCGCCGGCGAACCCCGAGATGAGTTCAGCGTCGTGAGTTAGGGCGGGGCGGCAAGTTTGGGGTCGGGAGATGGCCGGGAAAGTGGTTCCAGCGATGCTCGCCGGAGTGCGCCGCCGCGGACCCCTGTTTGGCGCGAGGAAGGGGAAGACCTGCCGGGTGGGACCCACTGGCAGTCATTTAAACAATTTGAAGTTTCCAGTTTGTAGTTCAAACTTTGGAGGACCACAACTCGGGGTCGGAGGATCCAACAATTATGAAACAAATTTTGTTGGATTCCTCTAACTGAATACAATCCAAATCTGAAACCCAATTTGTATGAAACCCATTAATTAATTCTGGAAAATTCTTTAAAGCTTTTCAGCAAAAGAATTTTAGAGGGAGTTTGGTGCATCCAAAAATCCCCAAATTTTGCCAGAATGTTCTTTAGGACATTGGTGAACCCCTGTAAAAGTTTCAGACCATTTGGAGTTGATTTGGTCAGAGAAATTCAAATTTGAATGTGCTGTGTTCATTTGAATACAGAAACATTTTCAGAAAATTTCCAAAACTTGGAAATTCAGTTCTGGGCAAATCTTAGCTCCAAAAATATTAGAAAAATTCATGCAAACTCTATGAGCTATAATTGAAATTTTAGCTCACTAAGTTGGGCATGAACAGGGGTATTACCTCAGAATTAATTCTTCTTTGCTTATTTGCTAAGAGAATATTCTGAGCAAACCACTCCATGAAAAGTGCTAGTGTTTGGTCCAGAGAGTTTTCTTGTGACAATGAACTCACCCAAAAATTCTCAGCTCCATTGGAGCTCTGGATCACCCCTGTCCTGTTTAACCACTTGAGGGATTAATATGGAAAAGGGGGAAAAACCACTTAGCATTTAACCAGGGGGATTAAGTCTAAGCCAAACCACCAACACCCAGTTCATCTTCAAATTCTTAAACAGAGTTCCAGTTTTTAGAGACTGGTTATTAGAACTAATAGCAGAAGTATTACCTAGACTCACATTGCATTTAAATTAACATATAGTGTTTCATTAACGTGTAGCCATTGAAGAAGAGACTCCGGAAGTGCTGGACTTCCTACTTCCGGAAGAGGAACTAACCCCTGACCAGCAGCAACAAGGCAAGTCCCGGTTTGCATTAACTCTTTTATAAAGATTTACTTTGTTTACATGTGTCATATGAAGTATGATTGTGCATTAGGTATAGGATGGATGGAACCCCACTTGCATAACCAAAACTTTTCCCTAAGAGCGAGGGTAGTGTCTAAGACCTCGAGTAGACAGGCTATGCTTAATGACTCATAGGACTTCGGTACAAGTCGAGTAGTTGGAATCTACTCACGAAATAGGCACTGGGACACACGGGTTCGGTTGAGTGATGTGAGATCACTTTAGTAATGAAAATGAGACCAGGCAGGGGCTAGGTGAATGTGGCCTAGAGGGGGGGTGAATAGGCCTTTAAAAGATTCCTGCACACTTAATAGAGTTATCAGAAACTTGATTGACCGGACTAGTCCGGTTGTGTGGGCGGACTAGTCCGGTGTGCTGAATTATGTGAGTTAATTAAGTGTGTTTCAGAAATTGAATCTTTCAGCAGCGGAATGAGAACAACAGTTTTTATAAATTAAGTTTATTGTATGAATGCATGTGCAAACTTATAAGAAACTCAAATGATGATTAGCAAACTAGTGATCTAATGTATCAAAATGTAAAGTAAATGAGAGACAAAAGACACGAATTTTTACCGAGGTTCGATCTCACCAAGAGATTTACGTCCTCGTTGAGGAAGCTCACATAGAGCCGGGTTCCCAACCCTTTCCCTCTTCAAGTCACCACGAAGACCGACTTGACACCACTATCACGGGCAATCACCGAGTTTGTGGGGCTACCTCACAAGTTGAGGGCTCCCACGAGAATTACAATAAGAACGTGATCAAATACACTCGAAAATAGTACAATGCAGAATATGAGTGTAGAAAGATCAAACCCCAAGAGCTCACAACGAAAGAACGATGATCTCCCAATCCCGAATCCAAGTGTTCAATTGATTTTGATCTTTTTGCACTTTAGATGTGTGGGGAGATGTGTTTTGGGCTCTTGGGACAAGGTGGCGGCGCTAGGGTTTGTGTTTGCTGCAGTATTAGTCGTGTCTCTCATTTGGGAGGCCGTGGATCACCCATTTATATGGTTTCCAAAAGATTGTCGTTGTAAAACCTAATACCGGACTAGTCCGGTATATGATCGGACTTGTCCGGTCTACTTCCAGTGGGTTAACCGGACTAGTCCGGTCTAAAACCGGACTTGTCCGGTGCTATATGAAGTGGGGTTCCAAAAAGTTCAGCGGACTAGTCCTGTCGCTTGGATGGACTAGTCCGCAGTCCTCTAAAGAGGACAACAGAGACATGAGCGGACTAGTCCGGTTGCATTCCAGTAAGCTGACTGGACTAGTCCGGTCCATGGACGGACTAGTCCGGTGTCCAGTGGATTTTAGTTGATTATTAGCCCCTTACCCTTACGAAAAGTCCTGAGCTCTTGGGATGTGTCTCTCACACACACCCTATACATTTACATCTAATTTGCTCTTCTAAATTCCACTAAAGTCTTCCTTTTCGGGCAACACTTTATTTTTCACCTTTTTGTGTGCACCGAGCTAGTTCACTTTGTTTGTCCTGCAATCATTTCGTTAGGATCTCATATGCTTGTCATCAATTAGCCAAAACCCACAAGGGATATCCTAGATGCACTTACAATCTCCCCCTTTTTGGTGATTGATGACAACTATTTGAGATATCACAATTGAGAATAAAAAGTTGATTTTCATAAGGTGTGCACATATGAGAATAATAAAGAATTCACAAAAAGCTTCTCACATATGCACACACCTTATGGTGGGGTGCCTAACAGGTGTGTGATAAACAAAATGTGATAAATTAAAGACAAACAATAATGAACATATAAGTAGGCATTAGAGCATAGTGCATCACACATAAGAAAAGAAATAATGTATTACAAGATTTTAAAATAGGTACATGTCCTTGATCACAAAAGAGCTTAATAATTAATACTACATAGTTCGAGTCCAAATCTAATCTCAATCTCTCCCCCTTCGGCATCAAGGCACCAAAAAGGGAAAAATTGAGGGGAATCACTCATCGCTGCCTCCTCCTTCAGTCTCAGTCTCATCTTCATCTTCACCTACTTTGGCATCCACAGGAGCTGGATCTTCCTCTGAGTCCTCGGAGGCGGGCGGTGATCCAACGGGCTCAATCTCAAGCTTTGCACATATAAGTAGTGGTCTGCTGGCCGTGGAAGTTGTCTTCGGTGTTCTCGGAGAGCTTTATTGGCTATCCTTTTGATACTTGTCCCTGTTCCTTCTTTTCTTAAAATGTTTTTCTTCTTCATAAAACATGAACATATGCTGACACCCGAAATGAGGGTGTCACAGACAGATATCTATGTGCTTAGTTCTTGAGTGCTCTACAGGGTTGTGTGCAATTTTTATAGCACTTTCATTATCGCATAGAAGCGGGATATGTCTTAGATTGTAGCCGTAGTCCCTAAGAGTCTGTCGCATCCAAAGTAGTTGCGCACAACAACTACCGGCTGCAACATACTCCGCTTCCGCTGTGGAAAGAGCAATGGAGTTCTGCTTTTTAGATGACCAAGAAACTAGGGACCTACCAAGAAATTGACAAGTCCCTGACGTGCTCTTTCTATCGACTTTGCATCCTGCATAGTCGGCGTCGGAATACCCTATCAAGTTAAACTTGGATCCTTTGGGATACCAAAGGCCCAAGTTGGGTGTGTGCACAAGGTACCTTAGGATTCTTTTTACAGCAATTAAGTGACACTCTTTAGGTGCGGCTTGAAACCTTGCACACATGCAAACACTAAGCATAATATCTGGCCTAGATGCACATAAATAAAGTAAGGAGCCAATCATGGACCGATATACCTTTTGGTCCACATTTGGACCGTCTTCATTGAGGTCGAGATGTCCATTGATGGCCATGGGTGTCTTGATGGGCTTGGCTTTGTCCATATTGAATTTCTTGAGAATGTCTTGTGTATATTTAGTTTGGCTTATAAATGTACCTTCTCTCAGTTGCTTCACTTGAAATCCCAAGAAGAACTTCAATTCACCCATCATTGACATCTCGAACCTGTCTGTCATTATTTTGCTAAATTCTTCACAGAAGGACTTGTTAGTGGATCCAAAGATAATGTCATCAACATAAATTTGACATACGAATAAATGATCATCAAAATGTTTAGTAAAGAGTGTATAGTCAGCTTTACCAATTTTGAATCCATTTTGAGTCAGAAAATCTCTAAGGCACTCATACCAGGCTCGAGGAGCCTGTTTGAGGCCATAGAGAGCCTTATGCAGTTTATAGACATGGTTGGGATACTCCTGATCTTCGAACCCCGGTGGCTGCTCCACATAGACTTCCTTCTTTATCGGACCATTGAGGAAGGCACTCTTGATGTCCATTTGATACAAATTAAAATTATGGTGAGTAGCATATGCCAATAAAATGCGAATGGACTCAAGTCTAGCTACAGGAGCGAAAGTTTCATCGAAGTCCAAACCTTCCACCTTAGAATAACCTTTGGCCACCAACCTCGCTTTATTTCTTATCACTACTCCATGTTCATCTTGCTTGTTCCGAAAGACCCATTTGGTTCCAACGATGTTCGCCCTTGGTCTTTCCACCAGCTCCCACACTTCATTTCTTTTGAAGATGTTCAGCTCCTCTTGCATCGCAATCACCCAGTCTGGATCCCTTAAGGCTTCTTCTACCTTGTATGGCTCCAGAAAAGACACAAAAGAATAGTGTTCACAAAAATTTGCAATTTGAGATCTAGTAGTTACTCCCTTAGCAATATCTCCAATGATATTGTTGACAGGATGGTCTCTTTGCACACACTGATGTACTCTTGGGTGTGGAATTTGTATAGTTGCTTGTTCTTCATTGTCTTCATGTGTCATGTCTCCCCCTAGATTATTTCTTCCATGGTCATCTTGATCTTCTTGACCTTCCTCAACCTGATCTTGTGTAGGAGCTCCCCCTTGATCATTGCTTCCTTATTGAAATTCTTCTTGTGTTTCCTCTCGTGGTAGGATATCACCAAGTGCCATTTTCTTCAGCGCTTCACATGGAGCTTCCTCCTTATCTAGCATAAACTTATCGACTTGCTCCACTTGTGAGCCGTTAGTTTCATCGAACACTACGTCACGTGCTACTTCAACAAGGCCGGACACCTTGTTGACGACACGATAGGCGTAGGCATTCGATTCATATCTGAGCAAGAATCCTTCATCGGACTTCGAAGCGAACTTCGAGGCCCTTGGTTTCTTGTTCAGAATAAAACATTTGCAACCAAAAACTTTGAAATAAGAAATTTTAGGCTTTTTACCCATGAGAAGCTCAGATGGAGTTTTCTTCAGTAGTCGATGATGGTACAACCGATTTGTGGCATGACAAGCGGTGTTCACCGCTTCTGCCCAAAATCGGTCTGACGTCTTGTATTCATCCAACATTGTTCTCGCCATTTCGATCAATGTTCTGTTCTTCCTTTCTGCCACCCCGTTCTGTTGAGGAGAGTAGGGTGCCGAGAATTCATGCTTTATACCTTCTTCATTGAGATATTCTTCAACTTGGGTGTTCTTGAATTCTGTTCCATTGTCACTTCTGATATTCTTTACGGTTGATGAGAATTCATTCTGAGCTCTTTTCAAGAACTTCTTGAGGATTCCCTGAGTTTCTGATTTATCATATAAGAAAAATACCCAGGTAAATCTTGAAAAATCATCAACAATTACTAAACCGTATTTGTTACTGCCGATGCTGATGTACGCAATTGGACCAAAGAGATCCATGTGGAGATGTTCCAACGGTCTAGTGGTGGTCATCACATTCTTGGCGGGGTATGGTGCTCCAACCTGTTTTCCTGCTTGACAAGCGCTGCGCGGCCTGTCTTTTTCAAAAACCACATCCTTAAGACCACGGATGTGACCACCTTTTAGAAGTTTCTGCAGATTTCTCATTCCAACATGGGCTAGCCGTCTATGCCACAGCCATCCCATGTTGGTCTTAGCAACCAAGCAAGTGTTGAGTTCGGCTTTATCTTTGTTGAAGTCAACAAGATAAAGCTTTCCCTTCAACAATCCCTTGAATGCAATCGAGCCATCGCTTCTTCTAAAGACGGTCACACCCTCATTAGTGAATAAACAGTTGTAACCTTTGTCGCATAGTTGAGATATTGATAAAAGATTATAATCTAGAGAGTCTATGTGTAAAACATTAGATAAGGTGTGTTGAGAGGATATTTCAATGTCACCGCTACCAAGGACCTTTCCTTGTCTGTTGTCTCCAAAGTATATATCTTCACTTGGATCCTTGTTGCACTCGTACTCCACAAACATACCTCTCTCTCCGATCATATGATTTGTGCATCCGCTATCTAGCACCCACTTAGATCCTCCCGAGGAGTAAGCCTACAAAATAGAATTATTCCTTGGTTTTAGGTACCCAAGCTTGCTTGGGTCCTCTCAGGTTAGTCACAAGAGTCTTGGGCACCCACACACAAGTTTTTAAGTTCTTGTGGCGTAGCCCTGCATATTTAGCAATGACTTTTCCATACTTGTTTTTCATGAGAACATAAGAAGCATCAAATGTACGGAACAGTGTTTGTAACTCAGATTCATGGGATTTTTCTTTAACAAAAGTGATTCTATTCTTAGCATGATTAGGAGTAGACATGTGTTTGTTCCTGTCAAAACCAAGACCATCTTTGACATTGGGAGGTCTAATGATCATATATGCACTTTGTGCATATTTGATCTTCTCCTTATCAAAGATGCCGTTTTGAGAATAATGCATGTCATGAGAGGTTGAAGCATTAGAAATTACATTCTTCTTACTAGAGCAAGTGCAGGTTCTTATTGTTGTCGAACTCATGTCTTTGGAGGAAGAGCTCTCGGAGGAAGAGGAGTCACTTTGTTTGAGCGACTCAACTTGCACCTCAAGGATTTTGTTAAATTTTGACAAGTTAGCAAGTTCTTCCTTGGTTGCAATGTGCGAGTCCTCTAACTTTGAGTAAGTTTCCTTACTCAAGGCTAGCTCTAACTCAAGTGACTCATTCTTCTCTCTTTCAAGCTCAAGAAGCTTTTCAACTTCTTGATATCTCTTCCTCACACGGATGAGCATATCTTCTTGTCGGTTGACAAGTTCCTCCTTTTCAAAAATTTCGTTCGACAACATTTCCATTTTCTTTAAAGCAATTTTACTTAGCCCTCTAAACATTTCTTCATTATCACTAGAGCTATCAAAGTCATCAATGGAGGAATTTAATACAGGAGGAGTAAGTCGAACCTTTTTCTTGCCTTCCTTAGCCATAAGACAAGTGTGGTTGTTCATGTCCCGTCCTCCCATGTTCGGAAAGAGTGTGGCTCTCATAGTTGTTTTCTTGACTGTGATAGTGGCCATCTCATCTTCTTCATCGGAGGAGGACTCGTCGTTTGAGTCCCACTCCTTCCCAATGTGAGCTTGATGGAGTTGTCTTCTTTTTCTGAAATTTTTCTTTTCTTGAGATCTTGTTTCCTTCTTCTTTTTGTTTTCTTCATAAGTACAATCCACCATGAAGTGACCATACTCTCCGCAGTTGTAGCAAGTGCGTCGAGCCTTGGATTTTCCTTTATCCTTGCTTTTGCCTTCGTGTGAATTGTTGCCGTGTCTTCTCTTCATCATGCGTTTGAACTTTTTGATGAAGAGTACCATTTCTTCGTCATCAAGATCGGTGCTCTCGTCGCTTGTATCTCCATCGTCTTGGTCTTCACGAGTTTCTTTGAGTTTGGGTCTGCACGTTGCTTTGAGAGCAACTTCTTTCTTTTTGGATGAGGTGAGTTCGGCTAAGTCTTTGACGTATTTGGCTTCTTTCTCCATCATTTCATGATTTATGATCTTCCCTAGTAATTCATCGGGAGTCATTTTGTGAAAACCGGGGCTCTCTCTGATCATTGAGCAAAGTGTGACATTTCTTGGCATAAAGGCTCTAATCATTCTTTTGACCACTTCGTGATCTGTCCATTTCTTACTTCCATAAGCACGAATTTTGTTGATGAGTGCTTTCATCTGGTTGTACATGTCTTGAGGTGATTCGCCTTCTTCAATAGCAAATCTCCCCAACTCTCCTTCAAGCATTTCGATTTTGGCTTCACGAACTGACCTATTTCTTTCGTGAGCTGTCTTGAGGGTATCCCAGATTTCTTTTGCACTTTCTAACCCATCGATCTTGGTGAATTCCTCTCTGCTTAGTGATGATGTGATCACGGCGACGGCTTGTGCGTTTCTGTGAATCTCTTGTTCTTGTTCTGGAGTGAGTTCATCATCCATGTCCGGAATATCTATGCCTGTGCAAACAATGTGCCACAGACTAGGGTTCAGAGATATCAGATGCATCTTCATGTTGTACTTCCACATGAGATAGTCACTTCCGTCAAACTGTGGAGGCCTTCCCATAGGAATCGAAAGATAGTGATTGTTTGAATTGAGACGGTTGTATTTGTAAGGATACCGGGAGTAGTCATGATGACCACTCCCAGTCGTCTTCTCTTCTTCTTTTCCCTTTTGTACTAGCAGTTTCTTTCTCAGGAGTGCTTTTAGCTGCCTCACTTCTTCATCATCATGTGGGCTGTCTTTCAGCACATCGAAGGCTTTAGCTTCTTGCTCCTCCTCATTGATGTTCATCTTTGGGATGTCGTTGTTCTTCTCAAAGGCCATGATCTCTCCGAGATGTGAGTCTCTTTGATGGAGAACCTTGCTCTGATACCAATTGAATGTGGCCTAGAGGGGGGTGAATAGGCCTTTAAAAGATTCCTGCACACTTAATAGAGTTATCAAAATTTGATTGACCGTACTAGTCCGGTTGTGTGGGCGGACTAGTCCGGTGTGCTGAATTATGTGAGTTAATTAAGTGTGTTTCTGAAATTGAATCTTTCAGCAGCGGAATGAGAACAACAGTTTTTATAAATTAAGTTTATTGTATGAATGCACGTGCAAACTTATAAGAAACTCAAATGATGATTAGCAAACTAGTGATCTAATGTATCAAAATGTAAAGTAAATGAGAGACAAAAGACACGAATTTTTACCGAGGTTCGATCTCACCAAGAGATCTACGTCCTCGTTGAGGAAGCTCACACAGAGTCGGGTTCCCAACCCTTTCCCTCTTCAAGTCACCACGAAGGCCGACTTGACTCCACTATCACGGGCAATCACCGAGTTTGTGGGGCTACCTCACAAGTTGAGGGCTCCCACGAGAATTACAATAAGAACGTGATCAAATACACTCAAAAATAGTACAATGCAGAATATGAGTGTAGAAAGATCAAACCCCAAGAGCTCACAACGAAAGAACGACGATCTCCCAATCCCGAATCCAAGTGTTCAATTGATTTTGATTATTTTGCACTTTAGATGTGTGGGGAGATGTGTTTTGGGCTCTTGGGACAAGGTGGCGGCGCTACGGTTTGTGTTTGCTGCAGTATTAGTCGTGTCTCTCTTTTGGGAGGTCGTGGATCACCCATTTATATGGTTTCCAAAAGATTGTCGTTGTAAAACCTAATACCGGACTAGTCCGGTATATGATCAGACTTGTCCGGTCTACTTCCAGTGGGTTAACCGGACTAGTCCGGTCTAAAACCGGACTTGTACGGTGCTATATGAAGTGGGGTTCCAGAAAGTTCAGCGGACTAGTCCTGTCGCTTGGATGGACTAGTCCGCAGTCCTCTAAAGAGGACAACAGAGACATGAGCGGACTAGTCCGGTTGCATTCCAGTAAGCTGACCGGACTAGTCCTGTCCATGGACGGACTAGTCCTGTGTCCAGTGGATTTTAGTTGATTATTAGCCCCTTACCCTTACGAAAAGTCCTGAGCTCTTGGGATATGTCTCTCACACACACCCTATACATTTACATTTAATTTGCTCTTCTAAATTCCACTAAAGTCTTCCTTTTCGGGCAGCACTTTATTTTTCACCTTTTTGTGTGCACTGAGCTAGTTCACTTTGTTTGTCCTGCAATCATTTCATTAGGATCTCATATGCTTGTCATCAATTAGCCAAAACCCACAAGGGATATCCTAGATGCACTTACAATCTCCCCCTTTTTGGTGATTGATGACAACTATTTGAGATATCACAATTGAGAATAAAAAGTTGATTTTCATAAGGTGTGCACATATGAGAATAATAAAGAATTCACAAAAAGCTTCTCACATATGCACACACATTATGGTGGGGTGCCTAACAGGTGTGTGATAAACAAAATGTGATAAATTAAAGACAAACAATGGTGAACATATAAGTAGGCATTAGAGCATAGTGCATCACACATAAGAAAAGAAATAATGTATTACAAAATTTTAAAATAGGTACATGTCCTTGATCACAAAAGAGCTTAATAACTAATACTAGATAGTTCGAGTCCAAATCTAATCTTAATCTCTCCCCCTTTGGCATCAAGGCACCAAAAGGGAAAAATTGAGGGGAATCACTCATCGCTGCCTCCTCCTTCAGTCTCAGTCTGATCTTCATCTTCACCTACTTTGGCATCCACGGGAGCAGGATCTTCCTCTGAGTCCTCGGAGGCGGGCGGTGATCCAACGGGCTCAATCTCAAGCTTTGCACATATAGACTTGATATTGGCATTGACATAATGTTGATGTTTCTTCCTTGCAAGCTTTTCCTTGCGCTGCCTGTCTTCAATCTTGTGGCAGCAGGCAAAGATGGAGGAGAGCACCTTGAGGATGCCACTGGATGATTCTTGGGCAGGTGGAGACCCAGGAGGAGCAGCTGCAGATCTAGTGACATCATGAGCTTGCTTTGATCTCCTCTCCACTAGTGGAGAGGACGGGGCAGTTGGAGCCGGGGGGAGAGTGTACTCTGTGGGTTTTTGCGGCTTCAACCCCGCATGCTTGACATCCTTGATGAACTTGAGTCCCGTCACTTTCTCAATCATGTACATGATATATGGTGCATATCCACAGGACCTATTGGGGGTGATTGAGATGTTCACGATGTCGTTGTAGATATACTCAAAAACATTGAATGGTCTCCTTCCACTAATGACCTTCATGAGAGTCCTCAAGGTCCCTTGTATAGTTCCCGCATCTCCATCCTTCGGAGCTATAGTCTTTCTCAAGACTCTATTTTGGACCACAAAGAAGGGCTTCAGATATTTGATGGTGGGAGGAACATATGGCATCCTTGTGTCATAGAGAAACTCAAGCTCTTCCTTCTCCAGGGGTTTCAGATTATGGATGACCAGTTCATGATCCAAAGTGTGTTGGAGGTCAAGAATCCTAGCAAATTCATCATAAGTGACACTATACTTTGAACCATGAGTCATCCAAGTAATACTGTATCCATCACCACGAGCAAAGTAGAGAGTGGAGTAAAACTAGGTAATGACTTCATTGTTCCAGTCATACTCAAAGGATAGCAGGTCCGTCAGACCGTGCCTCTCTAAGGCCTCCACCATCTCACGAAAGGCAGGATACCTCTTCGACTTCAGGTATCCAACATTTAGCCATTGACTCTCTACTACAGGATTCTTCATCTTCATGTACACATGCTCGTAGTAGTCTGCATGGAAGTTGCTCCAGAACCTTGGATCAGAATATTGTTTAGGTCGGTCATACACTTCAATCTTCCTGAAGTTATCAGCTAGCTCACCCCCTTTTCCAGTGAAATCCTCACTTGAAGGCTGCCTGTTGCGGTGAATAGGGTTTTTCATCTTCAAGGGCCCAAGGGGACCACTAGCAAGTCCCTTCCCTTTATTGAGAACTCTTTTTGGCCATGACAAGCCCTCAGCAGCATCTTTCCTTTGAGGCTTTTTGGCAATTACTTTCCTCTTCTTAGGTAGATTGTCGTCGGAGGGTGGAGAGTGAGCATTGACATCATGTCTCTTCTTCATAACTCTCTCCTTGGCCCTCCTCACTTTCTTGCGTTGAACGTCTTCATCAATGTGAAAAGAGTTGTCATCCGAGCCTTCACGGATTAGATAAGAATGAATCAAGGATTCAAGGTAATGTAGGGATTCAGATGACAGGGACTGGACTTGTCCGCACCTGAGAACCGGTCTAGTCCACCCCGGCATAAGAACCCTAGCATTTTGATCAAAAAATCTATCTAAGGATGCAAAAGAGTAGAAAAGTGATGGGAATACATCTCTAAGGCCAATGTATACCCTTGGAATCAAAGGAAACAAGCTAGAACGAGGAAAGTTGAGAATTTGGTTTTGGGGAGAAATTTACCAAGATTTGAAGATCCGCGTCAAAGAAGTAGAAATCAGTCCGGATGAATCTAGAGGAGGGAATCCACTCGTCAAGGGGAGGATTTCCCACGGAGAAAATCTCGATTTTGAGGGTTCAACCCGAAAATCACTTTGGGGGCTAGGGTTTGGAAGAGGAGAGGGAGAGCAAGTCTAATGAGGGGTGAGGGAGAGGTCTGGGCCGGCCAAGGGCTTATATATGCGATGGACCGGACTAGTCCGGTCTATGTGGCGGACTAGTCCGAGACCCATGAAATGACCTAACCAGTTTCGTCTGTCCGGACTAGTCCGGTTGAAAATCGGACTAGTCCGTTTCCAACAGACTTGATACATATATAGATGATTAATAGTGATCCAAGGACAATAATTTTGCAAATAGTCTTGGTGATTACGACCAGTAGGCAATCAGCAATCAAACAATGGTCATAATCCACAAGATTTCTTCATTAAAATAGTTTTCTGAGTAGAAAAGGAGAAGAGGAGCATTTTTAACAATACAAAGGAACATTTTAAGTTGCAACCAGGTATGCAATGTTTCAAGCCACATTTCGAGAGTCAAGAATGGTTAGCTCATTTCTTAGTTCACAAAACCTTTTCTCATCTAATGGTTTGGTAAAAATATCCGCAAGTTGTTTTTCAGTCCTAACATGTGAAATAGCAATGTCACCTTTTAATGAATGATCTCTAAGAAAGTGATGACGGATATCTATGTGCTTAGTTCTTGAGTGCTCTACAGGGTTGTGTGCAATTTTTATAGCACTTTCATTATCGCATAGAAGCGGGATATGTCTTAGATTGTAGCCGTAGTCCCTAAGAGTCTGTCGCATCCAAAGTAGTTGAGCACAACAACTACCGGCCGCAACATACTCCGCTTCCGCTGTGGAAAGAGCAATGGAGTTCTGCTTTTTAGATGACCAAGAAACTAGGGACCTACCAAGAAATTGACAAGTCCCTGACGTGCTCTTTCTATCGACTTTGCATCCTGCATAGTCGGCGTCGGAATACCCTATCAAGTTAAACTTGGATCCTTTGGGATACCAAAGGCCCAAGTTGGGTGTGTGCACAAGGTACCTTAGGATTCTTTTTACAGCAATTAAGTGATACTCTTTAGGTGCGGCTTGAAACCTTGCACACATGCAAACACTAAGCATAATATCTGGCCTAGATGCACATAAATAAAGTAAGGAGCCAATCATGGACCGATATACCTTTTGGTTCACATTTGGACCGTCTTCATTGAGGTCGAGATGTCCGTTGATGGCCATGGGTGTCTTGATGGGCTTGGCTTTGTCCATATTGAATTTCTTGAGAATGTCTTGTGCATATTTAGTTTGGCTTATAAATGTACCTTCTCTCAGTTGCTTCACTTGAAATCCCAAGAAGAACTTCAATTCACCCATCATTGACATCTCGAACCTGTCTGTCATTATTTTGCTAAATTCTTCACAGAAGGACTTGTTAGTGGATCCAAAGATAATGTCATCAACATAAATTTGACATACGAATAAATGATCATCAAAATGTTTAGTAAAGAGTGTATAGTCAGCTTTACCAATTTTGAATCCATTTTGAGTCAGAAAATCTCTAAGGCGCTCATACCAGGCTCGAGGAGCCTGTTTGAGGCCATAGAGAGCCTTACGCAGTTTATAGACATGGTTGGGATACTCCTGATCTTCGAACCCCGGTGGCTGCTCCACATAGACTTCCTCCTTTATCGGACCATTGAGGAAGGCACTCTTGACGTCCATTTGATACAACTTAAAATTATGGTGAGTAGCATATGCCAATAAAATGCGAATGGACTCAAGTCTAGCTACAGGAGCGAAAGTTTCATCGAAGTCCAAACCTTCCACCTTAGAATAACCTTTGGCCACCAACCTCGCTTTATTTCTTGTCACTACTCCATGTTCATCTTGCTTGTTCCGAAAGACCCATTTGGTTCCAACGATGTTCGCCCTTGGTCTTTCCACCAGCTCCCACACTTCATTTCTTTTGAAGTTGTTCAGCTCCTCTTGCATCGCAATCACCCAGTCTGGATCCCTTAAGGCTTCTTCTACCCTGTATGGCTCCAGAAAAGACATAAAAGAATAGTGTTCACAAAAATTTGCAATTTGAGATCTAGTAGTTACTCCCTTAGCAATGTCTCCAATGATATTGTTGACAGAATGGTCTCTTTGCACACACTGATGTACTCTTGGGTGTGGAATTTGTATAGTTGCTTGTTCTTCATTGTCTTCATGTGTCATGTCTCCCCCTAGATCATTGCTTCCATGATCATCTTGATCTTCTTGACCTTCCTCAACCTGATCTTGTGTAGGAGCTCCCCCTTGATCATTGCTTCCTCATTGAAATTCGTCTTGTGTTTCCTCTCGTGGTAGGATATCACCAAGTGCCATTTTCTTCAGCGCTTCACATGGAGCTTCCTCCTTATCTAGCATAAACTTATCGACTTGCTCCACTTGTGAGCCGTTAGTTTCATCGAACACTACGTCACGTGCTACTTCAACAAGGCCGGACACCTTGTTGAAGACACGATAGGCGTAGGCATTCGATTCATATCTGAGCAAGAATCCTTCATCGGACTTCGAAACGAACTTCGAGGCCCTTGGTTTCTTGTTCAGAATAAAACATTTGCAACCAAAAACTTTGAAATAAGAAACATTAGGCTTTTTACCCGTGAGAAGCTCATATGGAGTTTTCTTCAGTAGTCGATGATGGTACAACCGATTTGTGGCATGACAAGCGGTGTTCACCGCTTCTGCCCAAAATCGGTCTAACGTCTTGTATTCATCCAACATTGTTCTCGCCATTTCGATCAATGTTCTGTTCTTCCTTTCGGCCACCCCGTTCTGTTGAGGAGAGTAGGGTGCCGAGAATTCATGCTTTATACCTTCTTCATTGAGATATTCTTCAACTTGGGTGTTCTTGAATTCTATTCCATTGTCACTTCTGATATTCTTTACGGTTGATGAGAATTCATTCTGAGCTCTTTTCAAGAACTTCTTGAGGATTCCCTGAGTTTCTGATTTATCATACAAGAAAAATACCCAGGTAAATCTTGAAAAATCATCAGCAATTACTAAACCGTATTTGTTACCGCCGATGCTGATGTACGCAATTGGACCCAAGAGATCCATGTGGAGAAGTTCCAACGGTCTAGCGGTGGTCATCACATTCTTGGCGGGGTGTGGTGCTCCAACCTGTTTTCCTGCTTGACAAGCGCTGCACGGCCTGTCTTTTTCAAAAACCACATCCTTAAGACCACGGATGTGACCACCTTTTAGAAGTTTCTGCAGATTTCTCATTCCATCATGGGCTAGCCGTCTATGCCACAGCCATCCCATGTTGGTCTTAGCAACCAAGCAAGTGTTGACTTCGGCTTTATCTTTGTTGAAGTCAACAAGATAAAGCTTTCCCTTCAACAATCCCTTGAATGCAATCGAGCCATCGCTTCTTCTAAAGACGGTCACACCCTCATTAGTGAATAAACAGTTGTAACCTTTGTCGCATAGTTGAGATATTGATAAAATATTATAATCTAGAGAGTCTATGTGTAAAACATTAGATAAGGTGTGTTGAGAGGATATTTCAATGTTACCGCTACCAAGGACCTTTCCTTGGCTGTTGTCTCCAAAGTATATACCTTCACTTAGATCCTTGTTGCACTCGTACTCCACAAACATACCTCTCTCTCCGGTCATATGATTTGTGCATCCGCTATCTAACACCCACTTAGATCCGCCGGAGGAGTAAGCCTGCAAAATAGAATTATTCCTTGGTTTTAGGTACCCAAGATTGCTTGGGTCCTCTCAGGTTAGTCACAAGAGTCTTGGGCACCCACACACAAGTTTTTAAGTTCTTGTGGCGTGGCCCTGCATATTTAGCAATGACTTATCCATACTTGTTTTTCATGAGAACATAAGAAGCATCAAATGTACGGAACAGTGTTTGTAACTCAGATTTATGGGATTTTTCTTTAACAAAAGTGATTCTATTCTTAGCATGATTAGGAGTAGACATGTGTTTGTTCCTGTCAAAACCAAGACCATCTTTGACATTGGGAGGTCTAGTGATCATATATGCACTTCGTGCATATTTGATCTTCTCCTTATCAAAGATGCCGTTTTGAGAATAATGCATGTCATGAGAGGTTGAAGCATTAGAAATTACATTCTTCTTACTAGAGCAAGTGCAGGTTCTTATTGTTGTCGAACTCATGTCTTTGCACGAAGAGCTCTCGGAGGAAGAGGAGTCACTTTGTTTGAGCGACTCAACTTGCACCTCAAGGATTTTGTTAACTTTTGACAAGTTAGCAAGTTCTTCCTTGGTTGCAATGTGCGAGTCCTCTAACTTTGAGTAAGTTTCCTTACTCAAGGCTAGCTCTAACTCAAGTGACTCATTCTTCTCTCTTTCAAGCTCAAGAAGCTTTTCATCTTCTTGATATCTCTTCCTCTCACGGATGAGCATATCTTCTTGTCGGTTGACAAGTTCCTCTTTTTCAAAGATTTCGTTCGACAACATTTCCATTTTCTTTAAAGCAATTTTACTTAGCCCTCTAAACATTTCTTCATTATCACTAGAGCTATCAAAGTCATCAATGGAGGAATTTAGTACAGGAGGAGTAAGTCGAACCTTTTTTATGCCTTCCTTAGCCATAAGAGAAGTGCGGTTGTTCATGTCCCGTCCTCCCATGTTCGGAAAGAGTGTGGCTCTCATAGTTGGTTTCTTGACTGCGATAGTGGCCATCTCTTCTTCTTCATCGGAGGAGGACTCGTCGTTTGAGTCCGACTCCTTCCCAATGTGAGCTTGATGGACTTGTCTTCTTTTTCTGAAACTTTTCTTTTCTTGAGATCTTGTTTCCTTCTTCTTTTTGTTTTCTTCATAAGTACAATCCACCATCAAGTGACCATACTCTCTGCAGTTGTAGCAAGTGCGTCGAGCCTTGGATTTTCCTTTATCCTTGCTTTTGCCTTCATGTGAATTGTTGCCGTGTCTTCTCTTCATCATGCGTATGAACTTTTTGATGAAGAGTACCATTTCTTCGTCATCAAGATCGGTGCTCTCGTCGCTTGTATCTCCATCGTCTTGGTCTTCACGAGTTTCTTTGAGTTTGGGTCTGCACGTTGCTTTGAGAGCAACTTCTTTCTTTTTGGATGAGGTGAGTTCGGCTAAGTCTTTGACGTATTTGGCTTCTTTCTCCATCATTTCATGATTTATGATCTTCCCTAGTAATTCATCGGGAGTCATTTTGTGAAAACCGGGGCTCTCTCTGATCATTGAGCAAAGTGTGACATTTCTTGGCATAAAGGCTCTAATCATTCTTTTTACCACTTCGTGATCTGTCCATTTCTTACTTCCATAAGCACGAATTTTGTTGATGAGTGCTTTCATCCGGTTGTACATGTCTTGAGGTGATTCGCCTTCTTCAATAGCAAATCTCCCCAACTCTCCTTCAAGCATTTCAATTTTGGCTTCACGAACTGACCTATTTCCTTCGTGAGCTGTCTTGAGGGTATCCCAGATTTGTTTTGCACTTTCTAACCCATCGATCTTCGTGAATTCCTCTCTGCTTAGTGATGATGTGATCACGGCGACGGCTTGTGCGTTTCTGTGAATCTCTTGTTCTTGTTCTGGAGTGAGTTCATCATCCATGTCTAGAATATCTATGCCTGTGCAAACAATGTGCCACAGACTAGGGTTCAGAGATATCAGATGCATCTTCATGTTGTACTTCCACATGGGATAGTCACTTCCGTCAAACTGTGGAGGCCTTCCCATAGGAATCGAAGGATAGTGATTGTTTGAACTGAGACGGTTGTAGTTGTAAGGATACCGGGAGTAGTCGTGATGACCACTCCCAGTCGTCTTCTCTTCTTTTTTTCCCTTTTGTGCTAGCAGTTTCTTTCTCAGGAGTGCTTTTAGCTGCCTCACTTCTTCATCATCATGTGGGCTGTCTTTCAGCACATCGAAGACTTTAGCTTCTTGCTCCTCCTCATTGATGTTCATCTTTGGGATGTCGTTGTTCTTCTCAAAGGCCATGATCTCTCCGAGATGTGAGTCTCTTTGATGGAGAACCTTGCTCTGATACCAATTGAATGTGGCCTAGAGGGGGGGTGAATAGTCCTTTAAAAGATTCCTGCACACTTAATAGAGTTATCAGAAACTTGATTGACCGGACTAGTCCGGTTGTGTGGGCAAACTAGTCCGGTGTGCTGAATTATGTAAGTTAATTAAGTGTGTTTCAGAAATTGAATCTTTCAGCAGCAGAATGAGAACAACAGTTTTTATAAATTAAGTTTATTGTATGAATGCACGTGCAAACTTATAAGAAACTCAAATGATGATTAGCAAACTAGTGATCTAATGTATCAAAATGTAAAGTAAATGAGAGACAAAAGACACAAATTTTTACCGAGGTTCGATCTCACCAAGAGATCTACGTCCTCGTTGAGGAAGCTCACACAGAGCCGGGTTCCCAACCCTTTCCCTCTTCAAGTCACCATGAAGGCCGACTTGACTCCACTATCACAGGCAATCACCGAGTTTGTGGGGCTACCTCACAAGTTGAGGGCTCCCACGAGAATTACAATAAGAACCTGATCAAGTACACTTGAAAATAGTACAATGCATAATATGAGTGTAGAAAGATCAAACCCCAAGAGCTCACAACGAAAGAACGACGATCTCCCAATCCCGAATCCAAGTGTTCTATTGATTTTGATCTTTTTGCACTTTAGATGTGTGGGGAGATGTGTTTTGGGCTCTTGGGACAAGGTGGCGGCACTAGGGTTTGTGTTTGCTGCAGTATTAGTCGTGTCTCTCTTTTGGGAGGCCGTGGATCACCCATTTATATGGTTTCCAAAAGATTGTCGTCGTAAAACCTAATACCGGACTAGTCCGGTATATGATCGGACTTGTCCGGTCTACTTCCAGTGGGTTAACCGGACTAGTCTGGTCTAAAACCGGACATGTCCGGTGCTATATGAAGTGGGGTTCCAGAAAGTTCAGCGGACTAGTCCTGTCGCTTGGATGGACTAGTCCGCAGTCCTCTAAAGAGGACAACAGAGACATGAGCGGACTAGTCCGGTTGCATTCCAGTAAGCTGACCGGACTAGTCCGGTCCATGGACGGACTAGTCCGGTGTCCAGTGGATTTTAGTTGATTATTAGTCCCTTACCCTTACGAAAAGTCCTGAGCTCTTGGGATGTGTCTCTCACACACACCCTATACATTTACATCTAATTTGCTCTTCTAAATTCCACTAAAGTCTTCCTTTTCGGGCAGCACTTTATTTTTCACCTTTTTTTGTGCACCGAGCTAGTTCACTTTGTTTGTCCTGCAATCATTTCGTTAGGATCTCATAGGCTTGTCATCAATTAGCCCAAACCCACAAGGGATATCCTAGATGCACTTACACTAGGGCGCAGCAAGAGGAAGTCTTGTGTGCGCGGCCCTGCCCGTGTCGATTGAGGACCAATCCGTGTGCGGCCCTGCTGAACAAGTATTGAACGTACCGAAGGCATATCGGATATATGGGCCCCGATAAACCGATGTAGCCTAAACCTCCGGGCGTCGAGGCATAGCACACCGATTTATAGGTGTAGGTTGAGGGCAGCAAGGTGGAAATCTGCCAACGGGCATAGAGAGATGCTCCGTGTGGGGAACCTCCTGCTCGTTTCGGTGCGACCGGTTCGATGTTTGGGCTGTTGGGTGAAAGGTTGTCCCGTACGACATCGAGTGAGCGTGCTGTGCAGCTCCACGGGTGGGCGTACGTGACGTGCTCTTTGGGTTTCCCTGCAGGTGTATATCGAGTCGATTCGCCGTCGCTCGCGGTGACGAGTACCGCTTGTTCACTACGTCGTAACGTAGATAATTTATGGAATGCTGTGATTCAATATTGCTGTCATGAGATAATTGTATTGCTACATGTGTGCCACCAAATATTGCTTACTAAATTTCAGCTTCATGAACTGTTAACTTGTTGCTAAAAGATGAACTAAGGATGAACTTGTAGGCGTGTCCATTTTCTGCAACATTGCTATCCTATGTCTTGGTACACCTCATGTAGAGTTCCATGTTTAGGTGAGTCGGTTAAGCCTTGCTGAGCCTTCATGCTCACGGTTGCTGCTTAAGTGTTTTTCAGGTGAGGAGCCACCCACGGACTCGGAGTACGAGTCCACCGGCGAGGGTTACCCTCCGTCGGGGACCATGGCTGAGTGGGAGCCATACACGCCGCGCTGAGCTGAGGAGTGCGGCTAGTGTGGGTTGCCCTAGGGCTGGGCAACCGACTTCTGCTAGATAGGCGGGTGTGAGTTGTACAAAAGAAACTTCCGATGTGTAATAAAAGACCCTAGCTTGTAACTGAGAAGTGTACTACTTTGTACATTCAGTTTGTTTTTCCCATGTAATATAATGTGTTCTTATGACGTGTGCTGTCGGGTGTCGCATCGCGCGGCACTACCCTCTGCGATCCTGGATGAGCGGATTCCGGTCCGCCACAGCCTGGTATCAGAGCTGCAGTGGGGATAGCACAGTACTTAAGGACAGTATTATGGGAAAACTTAGGTTTACGGTGAGGTTCGGTAGTTGCCCAAGTAAAGACTATACTAGCATAGTTACTTAAAGTGGCAAAGACTGACTTATGTGTTATAATTCTGAATTTCAATTATGTAACGACGCACCTACGCTCTGGTAAGTATGGTAAGGAACGCCACCGAAAGCAATTCAATTTTGGTTAGCTCCCCTGACGAGGAACGTGGTTCAGGGATTGATCTCACAGCTTGGTGTGAGATGTCAATATGAAACTCTTGGACTCGTCATGTCCCTGAGTTCATATGAAACGCTGATCCCTATCGTGCATTAGGCAAGTAAGTGGAGACCCCATCGCGTGGTCAGTAACGCGAGAGTGTGTTCGTCTGGAAATAGCCCAGGAGGACAAACGCAGCGCTTGCCATCGGCGTGCCCTGGAGGGCAGTAGGTGGTATCTGTTGGGTTGATAACATTCCCAACCGTGGCGACCCGTTCATGATATACTCGGGTTCCCCGTCGTGTGGTGTTGAAACACGATCACGTACCTTGAGACGTGACCTAACTCAAGGACGGCCGTATGACAATGTTACGGGCGTTTGTATTTACTTCAAATATGGTCCTGCCTGAAATGCACAACCATTGAGTGCACCATTATTGGGTGGTCTTCTGCAGGTACTAACCACGTAGGTATCCGTGTAGAAAACGTGTGCGAGAGACCGTTTAGTGCCACACTTGAGACGTATATACCGGTATGATCAAGTTAGGATTCTCTTTTGTGACAAACGTAGTACCAAGATATTGTAGGCATATGCATGAAAATGATGATTAAACAGAAATAAAATAATTAGGTTCAACAATTAGGAACCTGGTTGGGTAGACAAATTGAAAAGGGATGAGTGTAGTTCCAAAAGACTGAAAAACAGAGTGCTCTGTTTTGGACAGCAAATTTGCTGATCTTCAACAGGGCATAACTCACAGGTCTTTTAGCCCAGAGAGGTGTGCTATATAGTTCTGGAAAGGTATTTAAGTACTCTACAACTTTGTTGTAGACTTCCAGAGCTTAAACTCACCTTAAGATGGCTTAAATCCCAGAGGCAGGTAACTGTCCAGAACCAGGACAGTGTTAAAAACATTCTCTGGACTGTTCTGTTTTTCAAGGATAACTCCCAGTAGAAAAATTTAAAATTTCCATATGATACCTCTTTAGAAAGAGTAGAAGATGTGTGACATCTTTGCAATTCAAATCTCCTGAAATTTCAGCACAGAATTTTGTGGAAATCAGAGTTGAAAACAGCAACTTCCAAGGGAGGTGCTGTTAAAATTCTTCCAGAAATTCTGCTGACTTTGAATTAGCATAACTTTTTAACCAAAGCTTATCTGAGGGCAAATAAGTACTCGTTGGAAAGATACTGAAGTTAACTTTAACTTTGGTGTTCAGCTTGAGTCATGAAAATGCCCAGAACCTGATCAAAATTTGGATTAGGTAGAAACTGGTCATTCTGACAGAAGAATGACAGTTGAACTCATTGGAGAGGGTGTTGTACCCTAAGGGTGGTATACGTGATGACTAAGCGATAGTAATATCTCGTAGTGACCAAACCTAGTTATGGTGAGCTTCCAAAGGGTAGGTTCATCAAGTTGTATGTAACTAGCTTTTATTTGGTCTGGTAATGGTGTAGCTTGTGCAAAGTTATTACATTATCTACTTACGAGATGTATCGCATGTTTTATTGTCATTATGTTGTTATGCCTATTTTAATGGGACTGCATGCAAAATGTTGCGGGACTGATGATTAGTGTCGTGTGGTTGCAGATGGTTCGTACTAGGATCACGCACGAGGTTGGTGGCTCTAGCCAACAGGGAGGTGATGACTCCCAGCCACCGGCCTACGACAGCACCCCGCAGCAGCAGCCACCACCGCCGCCTCCGCTTACTCTAGCGGATGTGATAGCGGCACTGGTGGGAGGTCGTGAGGAGCAGACCGATCTGCTCCGCAAGATCGTGCAGAATACGTCCCAGGCGGGGGGACGTCAAGACAGAGGGCCTCGTGAGCCCCGGGAAGTGTTGTACTCGGATTTCATCAGTACGCACCCTCCAGTGTTCACCGAAGCCAAAGAACCACTGGAGGCGGACAACTGGCTGCGGACCATCGAGTCCAAGTTCGGGCTGCTCCAATGTACGGAGCGGCAGAAGACTCTGTTCGAAGCGCAGCAACTCCACGGTGCCGCTGGTGCGTGGTGGGCGAATTATGTCGCCTCACGTCCGGCTGGCCATGCCGTGGAATGGCAAGAGTTCCGGGAGGCGTTCCACGCCTATCACATCCCTCCCGGAATAATGAAGAGGAAGTTCCAAGAATTCTTGGAGCTGAAGCAGGGCGGGAGGAGTGCCCATGACTACTCCCGTGCCTTCAGCCATCTGGCGCAATACGCGTCAGACTATATCTCCACGGAGGAGAAGAAGCGGGAGCACTTCTATCGGGGGTTACACCCCGAGATGAAGACACATCTCGTGCAGTGTAATCGCGGCACATTCAACGACTTAGTCAATGCCGCGATTATGCAAGAGGATGCTCAGCGGGAGTTGACAGCTGAGCAGAGGAAGCGAAGCGCTCCACCTAGCAGCGGTGGTGGCGCGCCTCAGAAGTACCGTATGGTGTATCGGACACCATCCGGGCAGCAGTGGCGTCCACCGGCGCGACCTCAGAAGTTCGGGGGACGTCCCTTTCAGGCACCTCCGTTCCGTCCGCCGATGCCGCCACCAAGACAGCAGCAGCAACAGCAGCAGCAGACGGTACCCCGGGCGTTTCCACCGCCACAACGCGCCCCGGGATTCCGTCCACCGATCAGCGGGGGACCGCCCCGTTTTACCTGCTTCACGTGTGGCCAGGCGGGCCACATCGCGAAGGACTGTCCCCAGGGGCAGCAGAGCAGCGGGAAAGCCCAGTTCCAGGGCGGTGCTCGAGGCCGACCTCCGGTGAAGAAGGTTGGTCAGCGGACTGGGGGTGTCCGCAACCTCGACAATGAGGACGCCGCGGAGGGAGACAACATGCTGGCGGGTACGTTTACTCTCAACCATCAAGCCATCGTCATATTGTTTGATTCTTGTGCAACTCACAGCTTTATAAGTGCATCCTATGTGGCTAAGCATCAAATGCAAGTCTTCCCAACCGACTGCACTTATATGATCTGCTCACCGGGAGGGAAGATTTCGGCTAATATGATGATTCCAAAAGCACCTCTGTGCTTAGGTGGGAAACTATATCCCACCACCTTGATAATCCTTATGGGACAAAAGATTGATGCAATCTTAGGGATGTCATGGCTACAATACCATGGCGCAGTCCTAGAGACTCGGACACGGACGGTTCATTTAAACTCCCCATTCCACCGTCCGCATTCTATGGTATTAGACACTCCAGTCCGGGAAGTTTTAGCAGTTAATAATGGTGAAGCTCTCAAGTTAGAAGACATTCCCGTAGTCCGGGAGTATCCCGACGTGTTCCCGGATGATCTTCCGGGCATGCCACCTGAGCGGGATGTCGAGTTCAAGATCGAACTTGCACCCGGGACTACGCCCATATCACGGAGACCATACAAGATGGCTCCAAATGAGCTGGCTGAACTGAAAGAACAGCTCAATGATCTGTTGAGCAAGGGTTTCATTAGGCCGAGTTCCTCACCTTGGGGATGCTCGGTGCTATTTGTAAAGAAGAAGGATGAAACCCTGAGGCTGTGTGTGGATTACAGGCCGCTCAACGCCGTCACCATCAGGAATAAGTACCCACTGCCCCGCATCGACATTTTGTTTGATCAACTTGTGGGTGCAAGTGTATTCTCCAAGATGGACCTTCACTCTGGATATCACCAGATTAAAATCCGGGCAGAGGATATTCCGAAGACGGCCTTCTCGGCGAGATATGGACTATATGAATATCTTGTCATGTCTTTTGGTCTCACAAACGCTGCAGCCCATTTCATGTATCTCATGAACTCGGTGTTCATGCCGGAGCTGGACATGTTCGTGGTAGTGTTCATCGACGATATCTTGGTTTACTCCAAGACAGAAGCCGAACATGCCGAACACTTGCGAATCGTTCTTCAATGATTGCTAGACCACAAGCTCTACGCCAAGTTCAGTAAATGCGAGTTTTGGATCAGCCAAGTGCCATTCTTGGGACATATCATCTCAGCATAAGGCATTGCGGTTGACCCAAGCAAAATAGAGCAAGTGCTGAAATGGAAAGCTCCCACTTCAGTTCATGAAGTCAGAAGCTTCCTCGGGTTAGCGAGATACTATAGAAGATTCATTCCAAGCTTCTCCAAGCTCGCTAAGCCGATACAGAATTGCTGAAGAAGAGGACAAAGTATGTTTGGAACACGGCATTTGAAGGAGCATTCCAAACATTGGTGAAGCTTCTCACCACAGCCCCGGTATTAGCTCAGCCGGATACAACAAAGCCCTTCGACGTGTATTGTGACGCGTCCGGTATTGGGCTTGGCTGCGTGTTGATGCAGGAAGGACGTGTGGTCGCATATGGCTCACGCCAACTTCGGAACCATGAGCAGCATTATCCCACTCATGACCTTGAGCTTGCTGCAGTGGTTTTTGCGCTGAAAATGTGGAGGCACTATCTCCTGGGGAATTTGGTGCATCTCTACACCGACCACAAGAGCTTGAAATACATTTTCACCCAGAAGGAGCTGAACATGAGGCAAAGGAGGTGGTTAGAATTAATCAAGGACTATGAAATTGAGATTCACTACCACCCCGGCAAGGTGAATGTGGTTGCCGACGCGCTGAGTCGGAAATCACATGTCCATCACCTCATCATTACACCGGTGGAGGAGGAAGAGCCAAGTTTATACTTGGTTCCTTATGGATCGCTGTACAACCTTGCCCTCATCCCTACCATTAGGGAAGATATCATTACAGCTCAGAAGACGGACCAAGGCATGGCACATCTCCGGAGACGGATAGACAACGGGGAGATCAAATGTTTCCGGAAAGATGAGGAGGGGACGCTATGGTTTAATGACCGCATAGTCGTACCCCGGGATATGGAGTTGAGGAAAAAGATCCTCGACAAAGCGCACTTGTCTAAGTACTCCATTCATCCGGGCAGCAACAAGATGTACCAAGATTTGAAAAAGAAATTTCGGTGGACACGGATGAAGCGGGAGGTAGCGAAGTACGTATCCGTGTGCGATACGTGTAGACGAGTGAAAGCTGATCACATGAAGAAATCAGGGCTGCTACAACCCCTGAAGATCCCGGCATGGAAATGGGAAGATGTGAGCATGGATTTCATTGTGGGATTACCCCTAACATCCAACAAGCATGATTTCATATGGGTAATCGTTGATCGGTTAACCAAGACGGCTCACTTCATCCCGGTGAATACACGTTACAATGCCGGCAAATATGCGGAGCTGTACATAGCGAAGATTCTATGCCTATACGGGGTACCCAAGACCATCGTCTCAGATTGAGGTGCATTATTTGTATCTCGCTTCTGGGAGCAACTGCACGCTGCATTGGGTACTAAGTTGATCAGGAGCTCCGCCTATCACCCTCAGACAGATGGCCAAACAGAGAGGGTGAATCAAGTTTTGGAAGACATGTTGAGAGCATGTGCCATCCAGCATGGTAGGAACTGGGATGATCACCTACCATTGGCGGAATTCTCGTACAACAATGGCTATCAGGCGAGTATCAAGATGGCACCCTACGAAGCTCTCTACGGTCGCAAATGCTGCACCCCATTAAATTGGTGCGAGTCCGGTGAAAGGGTCACATTCAGGGTTGATGTGGTGAACGACGTCGAAGAGCGTGTTCGGGTGATTCAAGCTAACTTGAAGGCCGCTCAATCCCGACAGAAAAGGTACTCTGATAAGAGGCGTAGACCATTGCACTTTGACGTTGGGGAACACGTGTACCTCCGCGTGTCTCCAATGAAGGGTGTGCACCGGTTCGGTGTGAAGGGGAAGCTCGCTCCCCGTTTCATTGGACCCTATGCTATCACCGAGAAGTGCGGACCAGCGGCGTATCAATTGGAGTTACCGGAATCTCTTGCTGGTGTCCATGATGTTTTTCATGTTTCGCAACTGTGAAAATGTTTAAAGCATACGGCTGCTGTTCCTACCGAAGACATCGGCGAGCTGAAACCGGATTTAACATATGATGAGTATCCGGTGGAAATCCTTGATGAGAAAGCCTGAACCACGCGTAGCAGAACGTTGTGGTTCTACAAGATCCTCTGGAGCAACCACACCGCTGAGGAAGCGACGTGGGAGAGCGAGGAGTTCCTTCGCTCAAATTACCCGGAGTTCATGGCTTCTCAACACGGGTAAGTCCCTAGTACATCGCTATCTCTTCTTTTGTAATCTCGGGACGAGATTGTTTTAAGGGGGGAGGGATGTAAAAGCCCAAGAAAAGGGACTTGCAAAACTTTTTCTTCACCTCACAACACCACAGATTTTGTTGTGGATATCTTAGGAAATATTGGGAAGAGCATGTAACCTCCATCAAAAGTGTGATTAGAGGGGAAAGCCTTCACTTTCACAAAGTGGGAAAAAGTTTACACATGACACATGAGAGGGTGATTCAAAACTGTTACATTCCAACTCATGGTTGCAGCATCTAAAACAAGGATCAAAGTGCATAATTGGATTCCTCAGGTCCAAATTAGTGGGAAGGCAGAGTTTCAATAATTTTTGAAAAGGTTTGCTACCCATTTTTCCAAAAAGGATCCAAATATGCAAAGAATTCAAGTATACATTTGAATTTGAGGGAAATTTGCCAAACCATACCAATGTAGCTCAGTTGAGATTTCCAACATTTGAATTCATCAATTATCAAGTTTTGGAGATCTTTTGAGAGGTGGTAGAGCACTGACCAGTGGGGCCCACATGTCATTGGGTGAAATAGACTTAGCCCCCAAGTCTTCTCTCTGTTTCTCAGTCAACCGAGCGCAGCCAGCTGCCGCGCGCGCGCCACCGGCCGAGCGGCCACCTCCTGGTTCCCGTCGCTCATGCTGGCAGCCAGGAAACGGCGCGCCCTCTCCTCTGCATGACCCCCTCGCCAAGCCACCGAAGACGTACGCGTGCTTCTTTGCAAAACAGCGAGCCCCCGCTCTGCTCGGTCACCGGCGCCGCTCCGCCGATCCTCCCCTGCACGCCGACGTCTGCTCGGCCTTTGCCCGAGCTCCCAACACAGAAAGGGAGCGCCTGTGTGTGCTCTAGCTAACCATCCCACCACCTCGCGGTGTTAGCACCGCACTCGACCACAAATCGACGATCGCCACTGAGAACTCAGGCCACCGGCGGAAAGCCAAGGACTGCTCCCCGTGGACAGCACGCCACGGCCAGTTTCACCGCCGGACCCCTACACGAAAAAGGTGCGCCGTGCTCTCTAGATCGTGTAGATGCAAGCCGAATAGCGGTTGATCCACCGGATGAAGAGTATTTCCAGTTCTTCCGAAACGTAGTGTGTTTGGGTAGAGCGCGGTCTACCCCAAAATTCCTGCTACTCGTTTAGCTATGGGCCGCGCAGGCTTGTCAGCTCCTTCCTCACTCCCTAGCGGCCCTCCTCGACCAAGAATCAAGGGAAATGACCCAGAAATGGCCAGGTTTGGGTTATTTTTCAGGCCGCCATAGAATAATAGCTCGGTTCACCGTGGAACTCTAGGTTGCCGACCTTTTCATGGGGTTTGGCGGCCATTTCCATCACCCTTGAGCTCCCGCGGTGCTCTCCGACCCTTTGCCGATCGTTTTGATGCGTTGTAACGCATTCCCGACCATGCCAGAACCCTAACCGCCGCTGTCACCGTCGGGAACCCTGTTCCGGTGAGCTACGGCCGCCGGCGAACCCCGAGATGAGTTCAGCGTCGTGAGTTAGGGCGGGGCGGCAAGTTTGGGGTCGGGAGACGGCCGGGAAAGCAATTCCGGCGACGCTCGCCGGAGTGCGCCGCCGCGGACCCCTGTTTGGCGTGAGGAAGGGGAAGACCTGCCGGGTGGGACCCACTGGCAGACATTTACACAATTTGAAATTTCCAGTTTGTAGTTCAAACTTTGGAGGACCACAACTCGGTGTAGGAGAATCCAAAAATTATGAAACAAATTTTGTTAGATTCCTCTAACTGAATACAATCCAAATCTGAAACCCAATTTGTATGAAACCCAATAATTAATTCTGGAAAATTCTTTAAAGCTTTTCAGCAAAAGAATTTAAGAGGGAGTTTGGTGCATCCAAAAATCCCCAAATTTTGCCAGAATGTTCTTTAGGACATTGGTGAACCCCTGTAAAAGTTTCAGACCATTTGGAGTTTATTTGGTTAGAGCAATTCAAATTTGAAGGTGCTGTGTTCATTTGAATACAGAAACATTTTCAGAGAATTTCCAAAACATGGAAATTCAGTTCTGGGCAAATCTTAGCTCCAAAATTTTAGAAAAATTCATGCAAACTCTATGAGCTATAATTGAAATTTTAGTTCACTAAGTTGGGCATGAACAGGGGTATTACCTCAGAATTAATTCTTCTTTGCTTATTTGCTAAGAGAATTATTCTGAGCAAACCACTCCATGAAAAGTTTTCTTGTGACAATGAACTCACCCAAAAATTCTCAGCTCCATTGGAGCTCTGGATCACCCCTGTCCTGTTTAACCACTTGAGGGATTAATATGGAAAAGGGGGGGAAACCACTTAGCATTTAACCAGGGGGATTAAGTCTAAGCCAAACCACCAACACCCAGTTCATCTTCAAATTCTTAAACAGAGTTCCAGTTGTTAGAGACTGGTTATTAGAACTAATAGCAGAAGTATTACCTAGACTCACATTGCATTTAAATTAACATATAGTGTTTCATTAACGTGTAGCCATTGAAGAAGAGACTCCGGAAGTGCTGGACTTCCTACTTCCGGAAGAGGAACTAACCCCTGACCAGCAGCAACAAGGCAAGCCCCGGTTTGCATTAACTCTTTTATAAAGATTTACTTTGTTTACATGTGTCATATGAAGTATGATTGTGCATTAGGTATAGGATGGATGGAACCCCACTTGCATAACCAAAACTTTTCCCTAAGAGTGAGGGTAGTGTCTAAGACCTCGAGTAGACAGGCTATGCTTAATGACTCATAGGACTTTGGTACAAGTCGAGTAGTTGGAATCTACTCGCGAGATAGGCACTGGGACACACGGGTTCGGTTGAGTGATGTGAGATCACTTTAGTAATGAAAATGAGACTAGGCAGGGGCTAGGGCGCAGCAAGAGGAAGTCTTGTGTGCGTGGCCCTGCCGATGTCGATTGAGGACCGATCCGTGTGCGGCCCTGCTGAACAAGTATTGAACGTACCGAAGGCATATCGGATATATGGGCCCCGATAAACCGATGTAGCCTAAACCTCCGGGCGTCGAGGCATAGCACACCGATTTATAGGTGTAGGTTGAGGGCAGCAAGGTGGAAATCTGCCAACGGGCATAGAGAGATGCTCCGTGTGGGGAACCTCCTGCTCGTTTCGGTGCGACCGGTTCGACGTTTGGGCTGTTGGGTGAAAGGTTGTCTCATACGACATCGAGTGAGCGTGCTGTGCAACTCCACGGGTGGGCGTGCGTGACGTGCTCTTTGGGTTTCCCTGCAGGTGTATATCGAGTCGATTCACCGTCCCTCGCGGTGACGAGTACCGCTTGTTCACTGCATCGTAACATAGATAATTTATGGAATGCTGTGATTCAATATTGCTGTCATGAGATAATTGTATTGCTACATGTGTGCCACCAAATATTGCTTACTAAATTTCAGCTTCATGAACTGTTAACTTGTTGCTAAAAGATGAACTAAGGATGAACTTGTAGGCGTGTCCATTTGCTGCAACATTGCTATCCTATGTCATGGTACACCTCATGTAGAGTTCCATGTTTAGGTGAGTCGGTTAAGCCTTGCTGAGCCTTCGTGCTCACGGTTGCTGCTTAAGTGTTTTTCAGGTGAGGAGCCACCCACGGACTCAGAGTACGAGTCCACCGGCGAGGGTTAACCTCCATCGGGGACCACGGCTGAGTGGGAGCCGTACACGCCGCGCTGAGCTGAGGAGTGCAGTTAGTGTGGGTTGCCCTAGGGCTGGGCAACCGACTTTTGCTAGATAGGCGGGCGTGAGTTGTACAAAAGAAACTTCCGCTGTGTAATAAAAGACCCTAGCTTGTAACTGAGAAGTGTACTACTTTGTACATTCAGTTTGTTTTTCCCATGTAATATAATGTGTTCTTATGACGTGTGCTGTCAGGTGTCACATCACGCGGCACCACCCTCTGCGATCCAGGATGAGCGGATTCCGGTCCGCCACAAGCACGTCACATAAGCATGTTGCAAACCATATCAAATGATAACAGCCATAACCACCAAAACACACCAAAAACTTAGCAAATTAATACTAAGCAAACCTTCCCATAAAGCAAGTTTGAAACATTGCGAGTTAAAAGCAAAAACAAGACGCTGCAGTTCTACGAGTTGAACTTCATGGGAGCTCCCTAAAAACAAGCTCCGGACCTCACAGAAGCTCTCCGGACCTTGCAGGAGCTCTCCGGACCTTGCGTCGGACCTTGCCAACACTTGGCGGACCTAACAAAGAACTTGTCGGACCTTGCCACAGAAGAATGTTTTGGCAATATTCAAAAATTTGAATGTTAATGCTAATTTTTATCCTAATTGCCAATGTATTCAGCACACATAGGTCTCACAATGGTGCGTCTCAATTCCAAGGCAACCAACAACTTGGCAGAGTATGAAGCACTCATCTTTGGCCTAAAAGACAGTCCTGTCTCTGGGCGCTCGCCAGTTGTTGGCGCAGGGCGACTCTCAGCTAGTTATCAAGCAAGTTAATGGTGAATGCCCCTGCAATGACCCGCAGCTAGCTGCTTATCTGCTCCACGTGCGGATGTTGGAGAAAGACTTCCTCGCCTTGGACCTGCGCCATGTACCGCGCGCTGGCAAGGCCGCATCTGACGACCTCTGAACGAAGGCCTCCACCGGAGCCCCTGTGCCCGAAGGAGTCTTCAAGAGGACGTTGCTGCGGCCCACAGCCCGGCCCGCCGAGCCGGGCGAAGGGGGCTGGACCAGCACCTAGAAGCTGGCGGTCCCGGCGGCCCTGCAGCCATGGACGCCGCCAAAGGATCGTAAGCGTCACTGGGGACTCCGTGCAACCCAGCGCTCAAGATCCAGAAGCTCAAGTAGTCCCGATGCATGGACCACGGAGGTCCGGGACTCCTTGAAGGACATCCTTCCTGATGAACGTGCATTTGCTGAAGGGATTGTGCGGATGGCTAAGTGCTACGCGCTGGTATCTTTACTGGCGTGGCGCCACGGCATCCTATTGCGGTGCATAACCAAGGAGGAAGGCTGCGACTAGCTCACAGTAGTCAACGGAGGCGAGTGCTGGGAACGCTCATCGTCCCGCACGCTGGTCGGTTAAGCCACCCGGCATGGCTCCTACTGACCGAGAGCCACCTGGACGCCGTCAAACCGGTTAGGAGATGCAATGCATGCCAGGTCCACGCCAAGCAGACCCACACAACCGGTGCAGACGCGCACCCAAAGCCGTCGGGGGATACCGGCTCCTCTATGTCGAGGGCCAGCCGGACTTCCTAGGGCTGGGTCACGGGAACTACCCTTCTACATGGTGTGCGGGGCCGAAGCCATGCTTCCCCCTGAGATCGCCATGGGGGTCTCCCCGTGTCCGAGCGTACGACAAAGCCATGCATGACCCGCTCTGCGTGATGACATGGCGCTCTGACGCTACCCCAGTAAGTTCACCATGCTTACTTAGGTGTTTATTTAAATTACGCATTAATTTATATGATCACCTTCCCATGCTTTAGACAGTGTACATCCATTGTACACTCGGTTCCTCTTTCCTGCGCTCATGCATAGTCGATATTTGCCATCCTGCCGAAGGCGGTAGTGCTTGGGGTACCTGCCAGAGTCCCGGGGGCCTTTCGGACCTCCCCCTGTAAGGGTACTGTACCATCAGTTGGTCTCCTCCGAGAAAAGAGTACGCTAGACCGGGGGGTCAGGAGCCTTGCTTTGCCCGGTCCTGCACCCAAAGAATGCGCACTCTGCCCCCAAGCGCTACGGTCTGAGTACCAGGGGGCCGGACGGTTGCACCCTGACTGGGGTTGGGGGCCAGACCTCCGGGACCAAGTGCACTGGATTACCGAAGCCCCGTATTCTGGCCCGGGACAGTAAGCCAAATGAGACTTAGGGACAGGAAAGGGAGGACTTCTGAGCAGTACTAGACTCCGCCCCCACAGCTGGGCCGAGCTCCGAGGCCGGCCCTCGCCCTCCTTTCAGAGGCGAGCGCTGATGCCGGACCTCACGCCCTTCGCTGGCCTGTGCTCCGATGACTTCCGGACCTCACGCCCTTCGCTGGCCTGAGCTCCGATGACCTCCGGACATCACGCCCTTCGCTGGCCTGAGCTCTGATGACTTCCGGACCTCCGCCTCCCACAGCTGGGCTGAGCTCCGAGGCCAGCCCTCACCCTCTTTTCAGAGGCGAGCGCTGATGCCGGACCTCACGCCCTTCGCTGGCTTGAGCTCCGATGACTTCCGAACCTCACGCCTTTCGCTGGCCTGAGCTCCGATGACCTCCGGACCTCATGCCCTTTGCTGGCCTGAGCTCCGATGACTTCCGGACCTCCGCCCCCCACAGCTGGGCCGAGCTCCGACGCCAGCCCTCGCCCTCCTTTCAGAGGCGAGCGCTGATGCCGGACCTCATGCCCTTTGCTGGCCTGAGCTCCGATGACTTCCGGACCTCCGCCCCCCACAGCTGGGCCGAGCTCCGAGGCCAGCCCTCGCCCTCCTTTCAGAGGCGAGCGCTGATGCCGGACCTCACGCCCTTCGCTGGCCTGAGCTCCGATGACTTCCGGACCTCCGCCCCCCACAGCTGGGCAGAGCTCCTAGGCCAGCCCTCGCCCTCTTTCCAGAGGCGAGCGCTGATGCCGGACCTAACGCCCTTCGCTGGCTTGAGCTCCGATGACTTCCGGACCTCACGCCCTTCGCTGGCCTGAGCTCCGATGACCTCCGGACCTCACGCCCTTCGCTGGCCTGAGCTCCGATGACTTCCGGACCTCACGCCCTTCGCTGGCCTGAGCTCCGATGACTTCCGGACCTCCGCCCCCCCACAGCTGGGCCGAGGTCCGAGGCCAGCCCTCGCCCTCCTTTCAGAGGCAAGCGCTGATGCCGGACCTCACGCCCTTCGCTGGCCTGAGCTTCGATGACCTCCGGACCTCACGCCCTTCGCTGGCCTGAGCTCCGATGACCTCCAGACCTCACGCCCTTCGCTGGCCTGAGCTCCGATGACTTCCGGACCTCCGCCCCCGCAGCTGGGCCGAGCTCCGATGCCAGCCCTCGCCCTCGTTTCAGAGGCGAGCCCTGATGCCGGACCTCAAGCCCTTCGTGGGCCTGAGCTCCGATGACTTCCGGACCTCCGCCCCCACAGCTGGGCCGAGCTCCGACGCCAGCCCTCGCCCTCCTTTCAGAGGCGACCCCTGATGCCGGACCTCACGCCCTTCGTGGGCCTGAGCTCCGATGGCTTCCCGGACCACCCCTCTTCTCAGAGGCGAGCTCCAAGGCTGGACCTCCCCCTTTCAAAAGGGCAGAGCTCCGATGCCAGGCTTCACCCTCTCCTCAAAGGCTGAACTCCGAAGCCGTCAAGACCCTGCCAGCACAGGGAGTACTCAATACAAGAAAGTGCGCGGGTAGGAGAAGGCCCCACCTCGGGCTCGTTACCTCCCCCGAGGTGAGCCCGGGGGCCACTGTCGGTACCCTCAATACTGGGTACCCCCTCGTGCAGCGTAAAACTTCCTAAGGACCTCGCTCCCTCTGCAGGGGCGAGGTTTGAAGGCGCCACGTGTCCAGCGGGGCCGGAGCTCCCCTCCCCATGGAGGATAGCTCCGAGCCTGCCACGTGGCCCAGGAGGCCGGACCTCACCCCCTCCGCAAGGGCGAGCTCCGAAGGCGCCACGTGTCCGGCAGGGCCGGGGCTCTCCTCTCCTCGAAGGATAGCTCCGAGCCTGCCACGTGGCCCGGAAGACCGGACCTCGCCCCCTCCGCGGGGGTGAGCTCCGAAGGCTCCACGTGTCCAGCGGAACCAGAGCCACCCCCCTCTCCTCAGAGGAGAGCTCCGAGTCCGACACGTGGCCAGCAGAGCAGTGCTGCCGCCCGGCGCGGTAGGCAGCAGGAGTAAAGGTGCGCCATGCCTTTACCGTACAAAGCATTCAAGACCCGCGCCTTTCCAAGACGCGAAGACGCGGAGCACACCTCTGTCAGGTGCCGTTGCGCCCAGTCGCATCGCAGACTGGCGCACAGTGTCAGAACCTGCCAGTCAATAAATACAGCGACAAGACATCCCCTGCCGCCCCCGCCGTCATCAACCACTACGACTAGCATGCGGCATGGGCAGGGCGGCAGGACGAAGACTCGGAAGCCTTCGCCAGAGACAACTACCGACATCACTGCGGATACGATAGTCGGCAGGAAATCTCCCCGGGACCTCCTGTCGGGTCCCGGGCCCCCCTTGTAAGCCGCACGAGCCTTGGACTATAAAAGGCTCGGGTAGGCAACGTTAGCAAGGGTTCGCACTCTAGCCATTCACACCCTGGGTTCGCTCTCCAGCAACTCACACCCTAGGCATAACTCATCCTCAAGCTCAGGACTCCGATCCTGAGCAACAAGCAATACAGCGAGCACCTCAGCTCACCGTGGACGTAGGGTTTTACGCTCCGGCGGCCCAAACCACATAAAACATGCCGTGCCAAGCTCCTCCCTAACTCGTCTCTACGCTTAAGCTCTCCGCAAGCGACTAGCCCCTCCGAAAAAGAACCTCCGTGGGCTGCCCAGAGCAGGTCCGGGGGAAGTGTCGACCACACACTTCGGCAGGCGTGCTTTGTGTCTCCGCGCCTTGGGAAGGCGCGGGCCTTGAATTCCATGTACGGGCAAGGTATGGCAAGTATTTACTCTTGCTGCCTACCGCGCGGGGCAGACAGCGTTGCTCTGCTGGCCACGTGGCGGGCCCGGAGCTCTCCTCTGAGGAGAGGGAGGTCCGGCCCCACGGGTCACGTGGAGCCCTCGGAGCTCTCCCCGCGGAGGGGAGAGGTCCGGCTTTTGCTGGCCACATGGCGGGCCCGGAGCTCTCCTCTGAGGAGAGGGAGGTCCGGCCCCGCAGGAAACGCGGAGCCTCCGGAGCTCTCCCCACGGAGGGGGGAGGTCCGGCTCAGTTGGCCATGTGGCGGGCCCGGAGCTCTCCTCTGAGGAGAGAGAGGTCCAGCCCCGCTGGACACGTGGCGCCTTCGGAGCTCTCCCTGCGGAGAAGGGCGAGGTCCTTAGGCATTTCCCCACGTGCGCGGGGGTACCCTGTATCGAGGGTACCGACACGGAGCTTCCTGGACGCCACGAGCACTGCATACAACAGCTTATGGACCTCCAGGTACCTTGTATTGGCGTCGTGGAGGACTTCGCTGATGTAGTAGACTGGCCTCTGGACGGTCCGGACCCTCCCCTTGGGGCCTGAGATGTCTTCCTCCATTGGCTTAGGTCGACAGGGGGTAGACGGGTCCGGGGGAGCCTCCAGGAGCTGGGACCCCGGGGCTTCTAGGCCTTCTTGGAACTCCGGGAGGTCGTCTTGAACCGCCGGGAGGTCCTGCTGGACCTCCGGGAGGCTGTCTTGATCTTCCGGGAGGTCCCCTTGGACCTCCGGGAAGTTGGCTTGGACCTCTGGAAGGTCCCCTCGGACCTCCGGGAGGTTGTCATGGAGCGTCGGGAGGTCGTCTTGGGCTCCCGAGACCTCCTGGCTGTCGGGGCCCCCCATGGGGCCCGGGCAGCCTTGAGGCTTGGCATCAGCTGCTGGCTCTGGTTGCGGCGATGAGGGGTCCGGCCTCTCTGCGACGAGGACCATGCTCACCACCTCTGTTGTCGCCGCGATGTAGAGCAGCAGGTGCTCTCCGGGCTCGGGGGCTACCATGATGGGTAGGGTCGTCAGGAGCTGCTTCAACTCCTGGAATGCTTCGTCGGTCCAAACAAATGGACCAGATTTGTGCAGGAGGTTGAAGAAAGGAAGTGCCCGGCTAGGCATCCCGTGAGCTTCTGGACATCTTTGATGCGGGCCGGGGGCCGCATCAACTCGATGGCCTTGATCTTTTCTGGGTTGGCTTCGATCCCTCGGTGTGAGACTAGGAAACCTAGGAGCTTCCCAGAGGATACGCTGAACACACACTTATCTGGGTTCAGCGTGGTGCGCGTGGAGCGCAGTTTGTCAAAGACTAAAGCTAGGTTATCTAATAATGATGAGCTCTGTCTAACTTTGACAACGATGTCATCAACATACACCTCGACTAAGTGTCTTATTAGCTCTCCAAAGGTTTTGTGCATAGCACGAACAAAGGTGGGGAGGGTGTTCTTTAAACCATAAGGCATGGAGACATAACAACACAGGCCGTCTACTGTGATAAATGCGGTATGTTCTTCATCTTCTCTAGACATGGGAATTCGGTGGAAGCCTGAGTAGGCGTCTAGGAAGCATAACCTATCACAGCCTGATGTAGAGTCTACTATTTGATCTATTCTAGGGAGAGGGAATGGATCTTTGGAACATGCCTTATTGAGACTGGTGTAGTCGATGCACATCCGGAGCTTCCCGCCGGCCTTCGGGACGACGACGGGGTTGGGCAACCACCGGGGGTGATGGACTTCCCGTATGAAGCCAGCGTCCAGCAGCTTCTTGATTTCTTCACGGATGAAGTTCTGCCGCTCGATGGACTGCTTCCGAGGCTTCTGTTGGATAGGCCGGGCGTCGGGGAAGATTTTCAGATGGTTCTCGGTCACCTCCCTTGGGATCCCCGGCATCTGCGACCGTTACCATGCAAACACGTCGACGTTGTGCCGGAGGAAGGTGATGAGCGCGCCTTCCTATTTGCTTTCCAGGCCCCCGGCAATCTAGGTGGTCTGGGCAGCTTCGGCGTTGTCGCTACCCTCGATACGGTGTACCCCCGCGCAGGGGGAAATGCCTAAGGACCTCGCCCTTCTCCGCAGGGAGAGCTCCGAAGGCGCCATGTGTCCAGCGGGGCCGGACCTCCCTCTCCTCAGAGGAGAGCTCCGGACCGGCCACGTGGCCAACTAAGCCACACCTCCCCCCTCATTGGGGAGAGCTCCGGAGGCTCCACGTGTCCTGCGGGGCCGGACCTCCCTCTCCTCAGAGGAGAGCTATGGGCCCGCCACGTGCCCTGCAGAGCAGCGCTGCCTGCCCCCGCGCGGTAGGCAGAAAGAGTAAAGACGCACCATACCTTGCCCGTACAAGGTATTCAAGACCCGCGCCTTCCCAAGGTGCGGAGACGCGGAGCACGCCTCTGTCAGGTGCCGTTGCGCCCAGTCACATCATAGACTGGCGCGCCGTGTCAGAGCCTGCCCGCAATAAACACAGCGACAAGACATCCCCTGCCGCCCCTGCCATAATCAACCACTACGACTCGCTTGCGGCATGGGCAGGGCGGCAGAACAAAGACTCGGAAGCCTACGCCCGAGACAACTACCGGCATAACTGCAGATACGGTAGATGGCAGGCAATCTCCCCAGGACCACCTGTCGGGTCCCAGGCCCACCTTGTAAGCCGCTCGAGCCTTGGACTATAAAAGGCTCGGGTAGGCAACGTTAGCAAGGGTTCGCCTCTTACACACCCTCGCACTCTAGCCATTCGACATCTCACACTCTCAAGCTCAGGACTCCGGTTCTGAGAAGCACACAATACAGCGAGCAACTCTGCTCACCGTGGACGTAGGGTTTTATGCTCCGGCGGCCTGAACCACATAAAAATCCCTGTGTCAAGCTTCTCCCTCAATCGTCCCTAACGCTGAAGCTCACCGTGAGTGACTAGCCCCTCCAAAAAAGAACCTCCGCGGGCTGCCGAGAGCAGGCCCGGGGGAAGTGTCGGCTACACACTTCGACATTTGGCGCGCCAGGTAGGGGGCTTTTCCCTTGCGTGACGAGCTTCTGCCGGTGAAGATGACGAAGCTTCCTTCAGCGGCAAGCTCTCCCCGCCCACGTTCACGACGAACGGTGACTCGCGGGGACTACGTCTCAACACACTCTGGACGGAGTGTGTCGGCGCAAGCTGGAAGCCAGCAGCCGACTGCGGCAGCGCCGACTCCGGCAGCGCAGGCTCCAGCGAGCGTGAGATCCTCTGCAGCGCTGAGCGTCTCCCACGGGGGCGCGCTAGCTGCAGCCAGAGCGCTACTGCACAATCCACCTGCTGGGGACGCGCCTCAGTCTGCGACCCAGCAGTGGATTCGCGATGTAGACTGTCTCGTCGTCGCCGCTGCAAACCCTCAACTTCGGCGGGGACGACGTACCGGCCAACCGGCTGTGTCGCTGACGCGCACGCCAATGGTTGACGGGCAGATGGCATATTCCCGCTCCACCAGGTTCCCATCGACGGACCTGAGGTCGGAGCTGGAACGATGCCACTTGGGCAAAGATGCCCGAGTGTTCATCGAGCGACGGCGAGAAAGGCGTCGCAACCAGGAGGCCAGTGACAGCATGTCGACTGCCTCAACCCAGCCTGAGGCGCAGACGTTCGCCACGCGATTTCTGCCCCAGGCATACGCCACGCAGCATATGCCCCAGCCATATGCCCAACAGGAGCAGGATGTGCAGCCCTAGCGCCACACATTCACTTCGTGAGGTGGCCCCGCAAGTTTCGGCCGCACCTGCCCGAGAAGTACGATGGCAGTGTCAACCCGGCGGAGTTCCTCCAAATATACTCCACCGCCATCCTTGCTGCAGGAGGGGACGAGGCCGTCATGGCCAACTACTTCCCCGTCGCCTTGACCGGCCCATCCCGGTCTTGGCTCATGAGCCTCCCCCAGGGTTCCATAACCTCCTGGGGAGAGCTCTGCCGACAGTTCACTGCTAACTTCAGCAGCTCCTACACCCGGCCTGGCACGGAGCTCGACCTCCATGCCATACAGCAACAACCTGGAGAGACACAGCGCTCCTTCATCCAGCGGTTCTCCCAGGTACGGAACACCATCCCGCATATCCAAAATGCTTCTGTGGTGGTGGCGTTCCGGCAGGGGGTACTGGACAAGAAGATGCTTGAGAAGCTCGCGACCAGAGAGGTTCGCGACGTCTCGGAGCTCTTAAGCCTGCCGGACAAGTGCGCCAGGGCAGCAGAAGGGCGGAACTAGCACTCACTGCCGGCCTCCGAGTCAGGAGGACAGCCCGGATCTGGCGCTGTTTCCCATGGAATCAGCAAGAAGATCAACAATCGGGGCGGTGGCAAGATGAAGCCACCGACCGCGGCTCCTGTTGCTGCAGCGGCAACACCCAGTGGAGCTCGGCTCCAGATGGTGACTGTCGGTACCCTCAATACGGGGTACCCCCGCACACAGGGGGAAATGCCTAAGGACCTCGCCCTTCTCCGCAGGGAGAGCTCCGAAGATGCCACGTGTCTAGCGGGGCCGGACCTCCCTCTCCTCAGAGGAGAGCTCCGGGCCCGCCACGTGGCCAGCAGAAGCCAGACCTCCCCCCTCCGTGGGGAGAGCTCCAAAGGCGCCACGTGTCCAGCGGGGACGGACCTCCCTCTCCTCAGAGGAGAGCTCCGGACCTGCCACGTGGCCAGCAGAAGCCGTACCTCCCCCCTCCGCGGGGAGAGCTCCGAGGGCTCCACGTGTCTCGCGGGGCCAGACCTCCCTCTCCTCAAAAGAGAGCTCCGGGCCCGCCACGTGGCCAGCAGAGCAACACTGCCTGCCCCCGCGCGGTAGGCAGCAGAAGTAAAGACGCGCCATACCTTGCCCGTACAAGGTATTCAAGGCCCGCACCTTCCCAAGGCGAGACGCGGAGCACGCCTCTGTCAGGTACTGTTGCGCCCAGTCGCATCGCAGACTGGCGCGCCGTGTCAGAGCCTGCCCGCCAATAAACACAGCAACAAGACATCCCCTGCCGCCCCTGCCATCATCAACACTACGACTAGCTTGCGGCATGGGCAGGGCGGCAGAATGAAGACTCAGAAGCCTTCGCCAGAGACAACTACTGGCATAACTGCAGATACGGTAGATGGTAGGAAATCGCCCCGGGACCACCTGTCGGGTATCGGGCCCGCCTTGTAAGCCGCACGAGCCTTGGACTATAAAAGGCTCGGGTAGGCAACGTTACCAAGGGTTTGAACTCTGTTGAATCGCCTCTTACACACCCTCAAGCTCAGGACTCCGGTTCTTAGAAGCAAGCAATACAGCGAGCATCTCTGCTCACCGTGGACGTAGGGTTTTACGCTCCGGTGGCCTGAACCATGTAAAAATCCCCGCGTCAAGATTCTCCCTCAATCGTCCCTAACGCTGAAGCTCTCCACGAGTGACTTGCCCCTCCGAAAAAGAACCTCCGCGGGCTGCCCAGAGCAGGCCCGGGGGAAGTGTTGGCTACACACTTCGACAGTGACCAAGGCGAGCCATGCCCCGTGCACGACACCAGTTACCATACTGCTGCCGAGTGTCAGGAGATTCAGAAGCTCGTGGAGCGCTTCCTTAAGGCGAAGCAGCTGCGAGCTGACGCCCCTCCCTCCCGTCAAAGGGAGGGCAAGCAGAAGGTCGACACCCCAGACAACGTCGGCCACCAAGTGGAGTTCCAGGAGCCTCAGTGCGCCGTGAAGGCGGTGCAAAACCATGAGGACTCCAGCTCCAGCGATGACGAGCGCCGGAAGATGCTCTACGTCATCTACGGCGGGTCCGCTGACCCCTCGTCCCGAAGCGCAGTTAAGACTCTGCGCCGAGCGGTAGCGTCGGTGGCTCCCCTCCCAAGTGCCACGCTGCACCTCAAGTGAATGGGAACCCCCATCAGCTTTGATGCCACCGACTTCCCCAGGAACATGGCTGGGGCCGGCCAACTACCGCTCTTGGTAGCACCCACCATCGCCAACGTGAGGATGTACCACGTTCTGGTAGATGGTGGGGCTGGGCTGAACCTCATCAGCCGCGTAGCTTTCCAGAAGCTGCAGATCCCGATTGCCAAGCTCACCCCATCAAGCCCGTTCTCAGGGGTAGGGCCAGGGCAGGTCGTTCCCTACGGCAACATCAGCCTTCCGGTGACCTTTGGGGCACCAGACAGCTATCGGACAGAGTACATTCTGTTCGACATGGTGGAGATCGACCTCCCCTTCAACGCCATAATCGGCAGGCCAGCCCTGTACTGATTCATGGCAGTAGCCCACTACGGCTACCTTGTCTTGAAGATGCCTACACCAACAGGCATTCTCAGGATTCGTGGACACCGCAATGCTGAGTGTCAGCCTTGGAAAAGCTCCAGGCACTTGCAACAGCTCGAGCACCAGCCCCTGGCAGTGCAGAACCAGACCGGCTCCACCGGAGTGCACGCCACCGTGCCTCTACCGCAGCACTCCGTGTGCAAACCCTCGACGAGGGCGACGTCCCCCTGAAGGTTGTCCAAGTCGGCGCTGATGCTGCCCAGACCACCTGGGTAGCCGGGGGCCTGGATAGCAAATAGGAAGGCACGCTCATCACCTTCCTCCGGCACAACGTTGACGTGTTTGCTTGGCAGCCGTCGCAGATGCCGGGGATCCCTAGGGAGGTGATCGAGCACCACTTGGAGATCTTCCCCGACGCCCGGCCAGTCCAACAGAAGCCTCGCAAGCAGTCCATCGAGCGGCAGAACTTCATCCGAGAAGAAATCAAGAAGCTGCTGGACGCTGGCTTCATCCGGGAAGTCCACCACCCCCGGTGGTTGGCGAACCCCGTCTTCGTCCCGAAGGTCGGCGGGAAGCTCCGGATGTGCGTCGAATACACCAGTCTCAATAAGGCATGTCCCAAAGATCCATTCCCTCTCCCTAGAATAGATCAAATAGTAGACTCGACATCAGGCTGTGATATGCTGTGCTTCCTAGACCCCTACTCAGGTTTCCATCAGATCCCTATGTCTAGAGAATATGAAGAGCACACTTCCTTCATCACAGTAGACGGCATGTATTGTTATGTCTCTGTCGGTACCCGCGATATGGGGTACCCCTGCGCACAGGGGAAAATGCCTAAGGATCTCGCCCTTCTCCGCAGGGAGAGCTCCGAAGGCGCCACGTGTCCAGCGGGGCCGGTCCTCCCTCTCCTCAGAGGAGAGCTCCGGGCCCGCCACGTGGCCAACAGCAGCCAGACCTCCCGTCCGTGGAGAGGGCTTTGAAGGCGCCACGTATCCCGCCGGGCCGGACCTCCCCCTCCTCAGAGGAGAGCTCCGGGCCCGCCAGGTGGCCGACAGAAGCCGGACCTCCCCCCTCCGTGGGGAGAGGTCCGAAGGCTCCACGTGTCCTGTGGGGCCAGACCTCCCTCTCCTCAGAGAAGAGCTCCGGGCCCGCCACGTGTCCAGCAGAACAGCGCTGCCTGCCCCCCAGCGGTAGGCAGCGGGCGTAAAGACGCACCATACCTTGCCCGTACAAGGTATTCAAGGCCCGCGCCTTCCCAAGACGCGGAGACACGGAGCACGCCTCTGTCAGGTGCCGTTGCACCCAGTCGCATCACAGACTGGCGCGCGGTGTCAGAACCTGCCAGACAATAAACACAGCGACAAGACATCCCTGCCGCCTCCGCCGTCATCAACCACTACGACTAGCATGCGGAATGGGCAGGGCGGCAAGACGAAGACTCGGAAGCCTTCGCCAGAGACAACTACCTACATAACTGCGGATACGATAGTCGGCAGGCAATCTCCCCGGGACCACCTGTCGGGTCCCGGGCCCCCCTTGTAAGCCACACGAGCCTTGGACTATAAAAGGCTCGGGTAGGCAACGTTAGCAAGGGTTCCCACTCCAGCAACTCACACCCTAGGCACAACTCATCCTCAAGCTCAGGACTCCGGTTCTGAGCAACAAGCAATACAGCGAGCACCTCAGCTCACCGTGGACGTAGGGTTTTACGCTCCGGCGGCCCGAACCACGTAAAACTCGCCGTGTCGAGCTCCTCCCTAATTCGTCCCTGCGCTTAAGCTCTCCGCAAGCTACTAGCCCCTCCGAAAAAGAACCTCCGCGGGCTGCCCAGAGCAGGTCTGGGGAAAGTGTCGACCACACACTTCGACATTTGGCGCGCCAGGTAGGGGGCTTTTCCCTTGCGCGACGAGTTTCTGCCAACGAAGATGACGAAGCTACCTTCAGCGGCAAGCTCTCCTCCCCCGCGTTCACGGCAGACCGTGACTAGCGGGGAATACGTGTCGACACACTCGGGACGGAGTGTGTCGGTGCAAGCTTGAAGCCAGCAGCCGACTCCGGCAACGCCGACTGCGGCAATGCAGGCTCCAGCCAGCGTCAGATCTTCTGCAGCGCTGAGCGTACCCCACGGGGGTGCGCTAGCTGCAGCAAGAGCGCTACTGCGCAATCCACCTGCTGGGGACGCACCCCATTCAGCGACCCAGCAATGGATTCGTGAGGTAGCCCGTCTCGTCGCCGCCGGCGCAAACCCTCGACTTCGGCGTGGACGACGCTCCGGCCAACCGGCTGTGTCGCTGACGCGCACGCCAACGGTTGACGGGCAGACAGCGGATTCCAGCTCCACCAGGCTTCCGTCGACGGACCTGAGGACAGAGCTGGAACGGTGCCACTTGGGCCAGGATGCCCGGGTGTACCTCGAGCGACGTCGAGAAAGGCGTCGTGACCAAGAGGCTGGCAACAGCATGACGTCAGCCTCGACCCAGCCTGAGGCGCAGACCTTCGCCACGCGATCTCTGCCCCAGGCATATGCCACAGCCATATGCCCTGCAAACGGCATCCCCAGTCTATGGCGCAGCCTTGCCCATACCTGGGTACACTGTGCCACCGGCGAACCAAGCGTTCGCGGCACCAACGCCTGCAGCAACAGGAGCAGGATGTGCGGCCCTGGCGCCCCACCTTTGCTTCGCGAGGTGGCCGCGCAAGTTTCGGCCGCACCTGCCCGAGAAGTACGACGGCAGCGTCAACCCGGCGGAGTTCCTCCAGATCTACTCCACCGCCGTACTTGCCGCAGGAGGGGATGAGGCCGTCATGGCCAACTACTTCCCCGTCTCCTTGACCGGCCCAGCCCGGTATTGGCTCATGAACCTCCCCCAGGGTTCCATAACTTCCTGGGGAGAGCTCTGCCAGCAGTTCACCCTCAACTTCGGCAGTTCCTACACCCGGCCTGGCACGGAGCTCGACCTCCACGCCATCCAGCAACAACCTGGGGAGTCGCTGCGCTCCTTCATCCAGCGGTTCTCCCAGGTGCGGAACACCATCCCACACATCCAAAACGCTTCTGTGGTGGTGGCGTTCCGGCAAGGCGTTCGGGACAAGAAGATGCCCGAGAAACTCGCGACCAGAGAGGTCCGCGATGTCTCTGAGCTCTTCAGCCTGGCGGACAAGTGCGCCAGAGCAGCCGAAGGGCGGAACTGGCACTCACTGCCAGCCTCCGAGTCAGGAGGACAGCCCGGATCTGGCGCTGCTTCCTATGGAGGCAGCAAGAAGGCCAAGAACTGGGGCAGTGGCAAGATGAAGTCACCAGCCGCGGTTCCCGTTGCTGCAGCAGTGGCACCCAGCAGAGCTCGGGGGCCGCGCCCCGACAAGAGGCAGGGACAGTCACCAGCCCCAGAAGGTGACCAAGACAAGCTATGCCCCGTGCACGGCAGCTGTCGCCATACTACGGCTGAGTGCCAGGAGATTCAGAAGCTCGCGGAGCGCTTCCGCAAAGGAAAGCAGCAGCGGACTGATGCTCCACCCTTCCGCCAAAGGGAGTGCAAGCAGAAGGTCGACGCCCCAGAAAGCATCGACCACCAAGTGGGGTTCCAGGAGCCTCAGCGCGCCGTGAAGGTGGTGCGCAACCATGAGAACTCCAGCTCCAGTGATGATGAGCGTCGAAAGAAGCTCTACGTCATATACGTCGGGTCCGCTGACCCCTCGTCCCGAAGCGCAGTTAAGACTCTGCGCCGAGCGGTAGCGTCGGTGGCTCCACACCCAAGTGCCGCACCGCACCTCAAGTGGATGGGAACCCCCATCAGCTTTGACGCTACCGACTGCCCCAGGAACATGGCTGGGGCCGGCCAACTACCGCTCTTGGTAGCACCCACCATCGCCAACATGAGGATGTATCACGTTTTGGTAGATGGCGGAGCTGGGCTGAACCTCATCAGCCGTGCAGCTTTCCAGAAGCTGCAGATCCCGATGGCCAAGCTCACCCCGTCGAGCCCGTTCTCAGGGGTAGGGCCGGGACAGGTCGTTCCCTACGGTAACATCAGCCTCCCGGTGACCTTTGGAGCTCCGGACAGCTATCGGACAGAATACATTCTGTTCGACGTGGCGGAGATCGACCTCCCCTTCAACACCATAATTGGCAGGCCAGCCCTGTACCGATTCATGGCAGTAGCCCACTACGGCTACCTCGTCTTGAAGATGCCTACACCAACAGGCGTCCTCAGGATTCTTGGAGACCGCACAGCTGCAGTGTCAGCCTTGGAAAAGCTCCAAGCGCTTGCAACAGCTAGAGCACCAGCCCCTGGCAGTGCAGAACCAGACCAGCTCCACCCGAGTGCACGCCACCGTGCCTCCACCGCAGCACCCCGTGTGCAACCCCTCGACGATGGCGACGTACCCTTGAAGATCGTCCAAGTCGGCGCCGATGCCACCCAGACCACCCGTGTAGCCGGGGGCCTGGATAGCAAATACGAAGGCACGCTCGTCACCTTCCTCCAGCACAACGTCGACGTGTTTGCATGGCAGCCGTCACAGATGCCGGGGATCCCTAGGAAGGTGATGGAGCACCACTTAAAGGTCTTCCCCGACGCCCGGCCAGTTCAACAGAAGCCCCGCAAGCAGTCCATCGAGCGGCAAAACTTCATCCGCGAAGAAATCAAGAAGCTGCTGGACGCTGGCTTCATACGGGAAGTCCACCACCCCTAGTGGTTGGCGAACCCCGTCGTTGTCCTGAAGGCCTGTGGGAAGCTCCGGATGTGCATCGACTACACCAGTCTCAATAAGGCATGTCCCAAAGATCCATTCCCTCTCCCTAGAATAGATCAAATAGTAAACTCGACGTCAGGCTGCGATATGCTGAGCTTCCTAGACGCCTACTCGGGTTTCGATCAGATCCCCATGTCTAGAGAAGATGAAGAGCACACCTCCTTCATCACAGTAGATGGCCTGTATTGTTATGTCTCTATGCCTTATGGCCTAAAGAATGCTCTCCCCACCTTTGTACGTGCAATGCACAAAACCTTTGGAGAGTTAATAAGAGACTTAGTTGAGGTGTACGTCGATGACATCGTTGTCAAGGTCAGGCGGAGTTCATCTTTGTTAGATAACCTAGCCTTAGTTTTTGACAAATTGCGCTCCACGCGCACCAAGATGAACCCCGACAAATGTGTGTTCGGTGTATCTGTGACGCCCTCAGTTCTGTGGAAAGCCACGGAACCGAGAACTAATGCATATGTGTGCCCAGGATGTTCATCACACATACACATACGTTCCACAAACTGAATTCAGATTATATATTACCACGAATAACAGAGTTTATTACAACACCTCATGAGTCTTGGACTCATGCTCACAGCGGAAATCTTAATTCTATGCAGCGGAAGTCCTTATTTAAATGCGGAAGCAAAAACTAATGCGGAAGCAAAACTAAGCAGAAGTGGCTCCATCTCTACTCCCTCCACAGGCAAGGTTGAGAACAGATCACACGCCATAATGCTCTACTCGGTCTTCATAGTAGTCTTCTCTTGCTGTTGATGAAGAAATAATAATGCAAGTTTGAGTACAATGATGTACTCAGCAAGTGCGGGAAAACACATGATATGCAGCTCATAAACAAGGAAGGCATAAAAGGTTTATTTGCAGAAAAGCAGTTCTATAAAAACCATGATAAAACAACAACTTAAGTTTAAATGTAATCCCAACATGTATTAAATTACCAACATACCTCCATCACTTCCCGTGTTCCATCCGAACATTAACCAATCTTTTATTCATACTCACGAATACCTCCTCGTATTCGCTACCATCTCACCTCGTAAAACAACCTCGTCTCGCACCGAGACCAATCTCATGTCATGACCCATCAGTCATGCAACCATCTCATCTCCTGGACTCCACAGTCCCAAAACAAACCATAATCAATAACCATAACCAAGAACCTTCCCAATAACCATTCCAATAACCATCCCAGTAACCATTCCAATAACCATCCCAGTAACCATTCCAATAACCATCCCAGTAACCATCCCATCTAATCATGGCAGTTTAGCCAGGTGCTCGTGACCGTAAGCTCGGCTATCATGATAGTTTTAATAACTCTGCAGAGTTTGCACCTCTTTACCCACAAGTTTGTGATTTCATCACCCGTCGGTGACTGCAGAACCTCCATTATACCAGTATACATCTGTCGGTGTATGGTCAAGAGATCACAAAATAGCCTTTACAAAGGGGTTACTAGATGTATGGACTCACTAAGGTTTCACCGGCAGGCTAGAATCTCCAATTCTCCCACCCACGGGCCCCCTCTTGTGCCATGCAGTTCCCAGGGCAGTCCTAACTCGACTCCCATTCCCCGCGCCTTCCACAGTCCATAACTCTCTAGCAACTTACCTAATTACTCAGCTAAGCCGCACCCATATTTGGCCTTGTGGTAGCACTGTTATCCTGGAATGTGCATGCATGAACCGGTCCTTAGATCTACGGCAAGTAAAACCACCATCTCATGCTACCTCATACACAAACCCAGGCTTGCCTAGATCTCCCTCCGATCCATGTTCATTAACATCATCAGTTCCTCATTATCATTACGAGTGCAGTTAGCTAGACACATCTATCTCGCTTCCCGATCCCAGAGACTCAGCGAAGCATAAAGCAAAAACCATACCCGACTCATAAACTTCCCAGGCGACAAGAGCGGTTTAATTAAAACTAGTAAACTCCTATAAAAGGGTTTCCCATCATGTTTGACTCAGTACGCACACCTTTCCGCAAAACAAACAGTTTTTCCCAAAATATAGGATCAATATGGTCAAGGAGCACTTGCCTTGTTCTTGCGGTTCCGGTTGTTCTTGATTCTCAAAACCTTGTTGCTGCAGCTCGTCGTAGACAGCTCCCTGAGTTTGTCCTGCTATGTAGGATTCACGTGCATACAAATTCACAGAAATCAATATCATGCACGAACCTTAAACTAGATGCGATGATGCACATGCATGCTATCCTACGATTAGTTCTATTAGATTGATCTAGTATTCTTGCATGGCTGGCATGGTCAAAGGTGTTCAGATCAAAGATGAACGTGGCGATGATCTGGTTATTGGATCAAACTGATCATCGAGTGTTCTGCCCACGAAAAGGCTTCTGTTCGAAAGGAATCGAAGAACAGATGCAAAGAGATGAACAACATGATGTCGTAAGGTGGTATTGAAGTCCTACCTCACGTTCTTCTTGTCTTCGGGGTCCTCCTCAGACCGCTTGGTTCTCCTCCGATGATCTCCCTTGTTGTGCTTTCGGTGATGTTTTGCTCGGCGAGTTAGGGCTAGGGCTCTAAGTCGTCGGCTCTGGAGTTGAAAGAGAAGTTCGTGGTTTCAGCCAGAGGTTTTGGGTTCTATTTATAATTGGGAAGAGAAGAGTCCTAATCTGATCGGATCCCGAATAAGAGTCTTATTCAGATCTTTGTTAGATCCTGACGTCTTATCTTCGGTAACCATCGTGGATTTTAGATCGGTTTCTGTTGCGTACCGGTGTCCTTACGCATAACAACTGCTCCAAAACTCGTTACCTCTGTGATGATGAGCTCCGGAAGTTCCACATGTCCTCCGGGCCTGGTATCTCCTCATCCGCAGAGACGAGCTCCGGTTGTGCCGCGTGTCAATCGATCGAGACCTCCCTCTTCTTCGGAGACGAGCTCCGCACACGCCACGTGTGGGTGCCGGTCTTTCCGCTCTCCTTTCCTCAGGGACATGCCCCGAGGTCGACACGTGTTTAGCTGTGACGGACCTTCCGGTGATAAGCTCTTGTGGCGACACGTGTTCGATAGATCCGGACTTCTCTGAGGTGAGCTCCGAGATTGACACGTATCCCCCGCGACTGGCCCTCTTATTTCCACGAAGACTAGCTCCGGGGATGACACGTGTCCTATGAAAAATGCCTTTGCTTCTTCCGCAGGGGCTAGCTCCGCGGCAGCACGTGTCCCACAGGGTCGGACCTCTTTCCAATTGCGGAAGTGACCCCCGAGCCTGCCACGTAGCCAGTTTAGCGGCGGACCTCTCCCAAATGTCTCGGGGATGAGCTCCGAACATGCCACGTGGTCTGCTGGCCGTGGAAGTTGCCTTCGGTGCTCTCGGAGAGCATTATTGGCTATATTTTTGATACTTGTCTCTGTTCCTTCTTTTCTTAAAATGTTTTTCTTCTTCATAAAACATGAACATATGCTGACACCCGAGATGAGGGTGTCACAAATCTACCCCCTTAAATTGAATCTCGTCCTCGAGATTCGTTAGTAGAAAATAGATGGGGAAATTCTGCCTTGATATCCTCTTCTAGCTCCCATGTGGCTTCAGCTTCAGTGTGATGGCTCCATTGTACCTTGCAGCATCGAATCACCTTGTTTCGGGTGACCCTTTCCTTTACGTCCAAGATTCGGACAGGGTGTTCTGCGTAAGTCAGGTCCTCTTGAAGTTCAAGTTCTCCCATCGACACTTGTTCCTCTGGCATTCTCAAGCACTTCTTGAGCTGGGATACATGAAACACGTCATGTACGTCGGAGAGATGGTTTGGGAGCTCTAGTTGATAGGCTACTTCTCCTCGCTTGTCAAAAATCATAAATGGTCCGATGTAGCGAGGCGCTAGTTTGCCTTTGATGTTAAAACGTCGTTGGCCTCGGATAGGTGATACCTTAAGGTATACGAAGTCTACTACTTCAAAGGTCAACTTCCTACACCTATTGTCCGCATAGCCTTTCTGTCGTGACTGAGCAGCTTTTAAGTTTTCCCGTATCGTCTGGACTTGCTTTTCAGCCTCTTGTAGTACTTCAGGTCCAAACACCTGGTTCTGTCCAGTCTCGTTCCAGAACAGCGGCGTTCTACACCGTCTACCATATAAGGCTTTGAAAGGCGACATCTTTAAGCTAGCTTGATAGCTGTTGTTATAGGAGAACTCGGCATACGGTAAACTCCTATCCCAACTACGCCCACGTTTCAAGGCGCAAGCTCTCAGCATGTCCTCCAAAATTTGGTTCGTCCTTTCGGTTTGTCCATCTGTTTGTGGGTGATAGGCGGAGCTAAAATCCAGTCGTGTACCCATGGCTTTCTGCAGCTTCCTCCAGAATCTAGAGGTAAACTGAGAACCTCGATCTGAGACTATCCTCCTCGGAACTCCGTGACGGCACACGATCTGCTCCATGTACAACTCTGCCAACTGTGTAACGTTGTAACTGGTCTTTACCGGAAGAAAATGGGCGGTTTTCGTCAACCGGTCTACAATGACCCAGATGGAGTCGTATCCTGACTGAGTTCGTGGCACTCCGACAATAAAGTCCATACCGATGTCCTCCCATTTCCATTCAGGTATTTTCAAAGGTTGCAACAATCCAGCGGGTTTTTGATGTTCGGCTTTTACCCGTTGGCATGTGTCGCATAGGGCAATGTATTCGGCTATATCCCTCTTCATACCATCCCACCATTAGCAAGTTTTCAAGTCCTTGTACGTTTTGGTGCTCCCTGGATGTATGGAATAGGGTGAATCATGTGCCTCCTTCAATATCATATCGCGAAGGTGTCTTATGTTTGGCACACAAATCCTTTTTCCTAGCCAAAGCGTACCCCTTTCATCCTCCTTGTAATCCTTCTCCATCCCTTATCGGATTCTTTCCTTGATCTCCTTGATCCCCTCGTCCGTTGCTTGTCCCTTTCTTATTTCTTGCTCCAATGAGGAGTGGATCTCCATCATTTCCATGTTATTCAAGAATCCGAGGTGTAACCGTTCGAACTCCTTACGTAGTTCGGGTGGTAGCTCCCGAACCGTGAGTTGGTGGCATGCTCCCTTTCTGCTCAATGCGTCAGCTACTACATTGGCCTTCCCGGGGTGGTAATTGATTCTTACATCATAATCCTTGATGAGTTCTAACCATCGACGTTGCCTCAAATTCAAGTCCGTTTGTGTAAATATGTACTTGAAGCTTTTATGATCCGTATATATCTCACATCAATGACCAAGGATATAATGTCTCCAAATCTTCAATGCATGCACCACTGCTGCTAACTCCAAATCATGCGTAGGATAGTTAAGCTCGTGCTTCTTTAATTGTCGTGAGGCATAGACTACCACTTGTCCTTCCTGCATGAGTACACACCCGAGCCCTTGTCTGGATGCGTCACAATATATGTCAAAGCTCTTGCTTACGTCTGGCAATACGAGAACTGGTGTTGTGGTTAGCCTTTTCTTGAGTTCCTCAAAACTTTCTTGGCAGGCTTGTGTCCATTGAAAGACTTTTCCCTTCATTAATAACTCCGTCATAGGTTTTGCTATCTTAGAGAAGTCTTTAATGAAGCGCCGATAGTATCCTGCCATCCCAAGGAAACTTCGAATATCCCTCACGCTCTTTGGTTGGTTCCACTTTAGAACATCTCTCACCTTTCCAGGATCAACTGATACCCCTTCTTTGGAGATGATGTGGCCTAGGAAGGATATTTCCTTTAGCCAAAATTGACATTTGTTGAGCTTGGCATACAACTGATGCTCTCGTAACTTCTGCAAGGTCAATCTCAGATGTTCTTCATGCTCCTCCTCACTTTTTGAATACACCATAATGTCGTCGATGAAAACCACGACAAACTTGTCCAAGTACTCCATGAAAACTTTATTCATAAGGTACATGAAGTATGCGGGTGCATTCGTCAATCCAAAAGACATAACGGTATATTCATATGAACCATACCGCGTCCGAAAGGCTGTCTTAGGTATATCGGAGGGCTTAATCTTCAGCTGGAAATATTCCGACCGAAGATCAATCTTGGAGAACACTCGGGCTCCTTTCATTTGATCGAACAGGTCCTCTATACGGGGCAGAGGGTATTTATTCTTGATTGTTACCTCGTTGAGAGACCTGTAGTCCACGCACATTCTTTGGGTTCCGTCCTTCTTGTCCACGAAGAGTACCGGGGCTCCCCATGGTGACGAACTTGGGCGGATAAAACCCTTCTCCAACTGTTTTTGAAGTTGCTTTTTGAGTTCAACTAGCTCGTTGACGGGCATCCTATATGGTCTCTTAGCTATGGGTGCAGTTCCAGGTACCAAATCTATGGCAAACTCAATGTCCCGGTCAGGTGGCATACCTGGAAGTTCTTCCGGGAACACATCCGAAAATTCCTGAACCACTGGAATGTTGTCCAATGCTACTTCTTCAACATGGTTCAGATCCGCCCGTTCGGTCGCTTGCTGGGCTGACTCAAACTCGACACGGATACCGTGTTCGTTTGTCAATTGTACGCTTCTCTCAGCGCATTGGATTACTCCATTGTGCTTGCTTAACCAGTCCATTCCGAGTATGATGTCAATTCCGTGGGAGTCCAAGACAATAAGGTTGGCAAGGTAGTCTAACCCCCCTTATTTTAAGGCTTACCTTAGGACATACTATACTAGTCCTCATTTCTCCTCCGGGAGAATTAACTAACATAGCACGTTCTAAGTGGGATACGGGTAGATGATGTTTGGCAACATATTTGGATGATATGAAGGAATGCGATGCTCCGGAATCAAATAAAATGGTGGCTGGGTAGGAGTTGGCAAGGAACATACCAATTGCGACGTCCTCAGCCTGTTGTGCTTCCTCAGCAGTGACATGGTTAACGTGGCCACGAGCATAGTTTTGCGGTCCACGGTTCCCTTGGTTGTCCCCTCCGTTTGGTTGCTGGTTCTGCTTGGGCACGTTACCTTGCTGTCCAAGGCCTCCCTTCGGGCACTGGTTAGCGAAGTGGCCTACTTCCCCGCATGCAAAGCATGCCCTGTTGCCTACGGCAGCAGGTAAGTTGGGGCGGGGGTTTTGAACAGGAGCGCCATTGTTAGGCCGGGGCGCAGGAGGCATGGGCACTCAAGGTGCCGGTGCAACGAGCCGTTGCTGTGGTGGCTGACCAGGGCGGTACGTAGGAGTGGTCGATCCATACTGCGGTGCAGGGGACATTTTCCTAGGTCGTACGTTGCTCCCTTGGGGCTGGTATGGGATCTTCCTTTTGCACTCGCGCTCGATCTCTCGGATCTTGTTTTCCACCACAATAGCCTTATCAACTAGCTTCTGGAAGCTTGCGTAGTCATTGTTGAGGAGCTGAACATGGATCTCATTGTTCAACCCTCTCATGAACAGGTACTGCTTCCTCTGATCTGAGTTAACATCTTCGGGGTCATACCGGGACAGTTGTATGAACTTGTTGAGATATTCGTTCACACTTTTCTGCCCTTGGCGGAGACCTTAAAACTCCTGCCTCTTGAGCATCATTACGCCAACAGGGATGTAGTGGGAGCGGAAACTTTCCTTGAACTCAGTACAAGTGATTGTCTCCGGGTTGGCATGGGCGTTGCTCAAGGCATCCCACCAGTCAGCAGCTGCTCCCATCAGTTGGTGCGACGCAAAGAGAACCTTCTCTCTGTCGTTGCACTGAACAATGGCAAGCTTCTTCTCCATGGATTTCAACCAATCATCGGCCTCCATTGGATCGGTTGCTTGAGCAAAGGTGGGTGGTCGAGTCCTCATGAACTCTCCCAACCTGTTATGAGCCGGCGGTGGTGGTGGCGGTGGTGCCGGAACGGGCTGTTGGTTGGCCTGTAACTGACCCAAAGTTTGGATCATGGTTTGCATAAGCTGGTTTTGCATGGCCATCAACCTTTCTAGGTTGTTTTCGCCAGCTCCGGGGTTAGCAGAAACTTCCTCGTGGTCATCTTCCTGGATGTTCCTTCGGCTGGCGTTTCCTCTCACCATCTATGAGAGAGAACGAAATAGAATAGAAGGTTAGGTAGGTCCTTTCAACAATATGCATCAAGGTGAGTTGGGCTATATATATTAGCCCCTATGAGGATGTGGGCAAGTGCCGAAATATCTCACACCTCCTTCTTCTTACGTGTGGATATGGACAACGTTTTTTGAGACGTCCCACAACTCACACTAAGCACATATTCACAAATAATCATCACAAGGGCCCACTCAACTCCTATTCAAGGATGGTTTCTTTATGTCAAGGTGGTTTTAAAGTACAATCTAGGCTATTCACCCTAGGATGCTTCCTTTGGTCAGCGTGGCTTCTATTTAGGGGTGTAACTTGCTGTTAACCCGTGACTCTAATATCAATCTAAGGTTTCTATATAGGCGTGTAACCTACTGTCAACCCGTGGCTCTGATACCAATCTGTGACGCCCTCAATTCTGTGGAAAGCCACGGAACCGAGAACTAATGCATATGTGTGCCCAGGATGTTCATCACACATACACATACGTTCCACAAACTGAATTCAGATTATATATTACCACGAATAACAGAGTTTATTACAACACCTCATGAGTCTTGGACTCATGCTCACAGCGGAAATCTTAATTCTATGCAGCGGAAGTCCTTATTTAAATGCGGAAGCAAAAACTAATGCGGAAGCAAAACTAAGCAGAAGTGGCTCCATCTCTACTCCCTCCACAGGCAAGGTTGAGAACAGATCACACGCCATAATGCTCTACTCGGTCTTCATAGTAGTCTTCTCTTGCTGTTGATGAAGAAATAATAATGCAAGTTTGAGTACAATGATGTACTCAGCAACTGCGGGAAAACACATGATATGCAGCTCATAAACAAGGAAGGCATAAAAGGTTTATTTGCAGAAAAGCAGCTCTGTAAAAACCATGATAAAACAACAACTTAAGTTTAAATGTAATCCCAACATGTATTAAATTACCAACATACCTCCATCACTTCCCGTGTTCCATCCGAACATTAACCAATCTTTTATTCATACTCACGAATACCTCCTCGTATTCGCTACCATCTCACCTCGTAAAACAACCTCTTCTCACACCGAGACCAATCTCATGTCATGACCCATCAGTCATGCAACCATCTTATCTCCCGGACTCCACAGTCCCAAAACAAACCATAATCAATAACCATAACCAAGAACCTTCCCAATAACCATTCCAATAACCATCCCAGTAACCATTCCAATAACCATCCCAGTAACCATTCCAATAACCATCCCAGTAACCATCCCATCTAATCATGGCAGTTTAGCCAGGTGCTCGTGACCGTAAGCTCGGCTATCATGATAGTTTTAATAACTCTGCAGAGTTTGCACCTCTTTACCCACAAGTTTGTGATTTCGTCACCCGTCGGCGACTGCAGAACCTCCATTATACCAGTACACATCCGTCGGTGTATGGTCAAGAGATCACAAAATAGCCTTTACAAAGGGGTTACTAGATGTATGGACTCACTAAGGTTTCACCGGCAGGCTAGAATCTCCAATTCTCCCACCCACGGGCCCCCTCTTGTGCCATGCAGTTCCCATAGCAGTCCTAACTCGACTCCCATTCCCTGCGCCTTCCACAGTCCATAACACTCTAGCAACTTACCTAATTACTCAGCTAAGCCGCACCCATATTTAGCCTTGTGGTGGCACTGTTATCCTGGCATGTGCATGCATGAACCGGTCCTTAGATCTACGGCAAGTAAAACCACCATCTCATGCTACCTCATACACAAACCCAGGCTTGCCTAGATCTCCCTCTGATCCATGTTCATTAACATCATCAGTTCCTCATTATCATTACGAGTGCAGTTAGCTAGACACATCTATCTCGCTTCCCGATCCCAGAGACTCAGCGAAGCATAAAGCAAAAACCATACCCGACTCATAAACTTCCCAGGCGACAAGAGTGGTTTAATCAAAACTAGTAAACTCCTATAAAAGGGTTTCCCATCATGTTTGACTCAGTACGCACACCTTTCCGCAAAACAAACAGTTTTTCCCAAAATATAGGATCAATATGGTCAAGGAGCACTTGCCTTGTTCTTGCGGTTCCGGTTGTTCTTGATTCTCAAAACCTTGTTGCTGCAGCTCGTCGTAGACAACTCCCTGAGTTTGTCCTGCTATGTAGGATTCATGTGCATACAAATTCACAGCAATCAATATCATGCACAAACCCTAAACCAGATGCGATGATGCACATGCATGCTATCCTACGATTAGTTCTATTAGATTGATCCGGTGTTCTTGCATGGCTTGCATGGTCAAAGGTGTTCAGATCAAAGATGAACGTGGCGATGATCTGGTCTTTGGATCAAAATGATCATCGAGTGTTCTGCCCATGAAAAGGCTTCTGTTCGAAAGGAATCGAAGAACAGATGCAAAGAGATGAACAACATGATGTCGTAAGGTGGTATTGAAGTCCTACCTCACGTTCTTCTTGTCTTCGGGGTCCTCCTCAGACCGCTTGGTTCTCCTCCGATGATCTCCCTTGTTGTGCTTTCGGCGATGTTTTGCTCGGCGAGTTAGGGCTAGGGCTCTAAGTCGTCGGCTCAGGAGTTGAAAGAGAAGTTTGTGGTTTCAGCCAGAGGTTTTGGCTTCTATTTATAATTGGGAAGAGAAGAGTCCTAATCTGATCGGATCCCGAATAAGAGTCTTATTCAGATCTTTGTTAGATCCTGACGTCTTATCTTCGGTAACCATCGTGGATTTTAGATCGGTTTCTGTTGCGTACCGGTGTCCTTACGCATAACAACTGCTCCAAAACTCATTACCTCCGTGATGATGAGCACCGGAAGTTCCACGTGTCCTCCGGGCCTGGTATCTCCTCATCCGCAGAGACGAGCTCTGGATGTGCCGCGTGTCAATCGATCGAGACCTCCCTCTTCTTCGGAGACGAGCTCCGTGCATGCCACGTGTGGGTGCCGGTCTTTCCGCTCTCCTTTCCTCAGGGACATGCCCCGAGGTCGACACGTGTTTATCTGCGACGGACCTTCCGGTGATAAGCTCCGGTGGCGACACGTGTTCGATAGATCCGGACTTCTCTGAGGTGAGCTCCGAGATTGACACGTATCCCCCGCGACTGGCCCTCTTATTTCCGCGAAGACTAGCTCCGGGAATGACACGTGTCCTATGAAAAATGCCTTTGCTTCTTCCGCAGGGGCTAGCTCCGTGGCATCACGTGTCCCACAGGGTCGGACCTCTTTCCAATTGCGGAGGTGATCCCCGAGCCTGCCACGTAGCCAGTTTAGCGGCGGACCTCTCCCAAATGTCTCGGGGATGAGCTCCGAACATGCCACGTGGTCTGCTGGCCGTGGAAGTTGCCTTCGGTGCTCTCAGAGAGCATTATTGGCTATCTTTTTGATACTTGTCTCTGTTCCTTCTTTTCTTAAAATGTTTTTCTTCTTCATAAAACATGAACATATGCTGACACCCGAGATGAGGGTGTCACAGTATCCTCTGGGAAACTCTTAGGATTCCTGGTCTTGCACCGGGGAATTGAGGCCAACCCAGAGAAGATCAAGGCCATCGACTTGATGCGGCCTCCTGCCTGCATCAAAGAAGTCTAGAAACTCACGGGATGCCTAGCTGCGCTGAGTCGGTTTATACCGAGACTAGCAGAGCGGGCGCTCCCCTTCTTTAAGCTCCTGCGCAGATCCGGTCCATTTGCCTGGACTGACGAAGCAGAAGAGGCTTTCTAGGAGTTGAAGCGACTCCTGACGATCCTATCTATCATGGTAGCTTTCGAAGTGTTCAGTCGACACTTCCCCGGATCCTGCACTGGGCAGCCCACGGAGGTTCTTTTTTCGGTGGGGCTAGTCTCTAGCGGAGAGCTTGCGCAGATGGACGAGTTAGTAAGAGCTTGACACGGCGAGTTTTACGTGGTTCAGGCCGCCGGAGCGTAAAACCCTACGTCCACGGCGAGCTATGGAGCTCTCTGTATTGCTTGCTGCTCAGGCTCGGAGGCCTGAGCTTGGGGGTGAGTTACAGCTTGAGAGTGTATGGCTAGCGTATGAGTTGCAAAGTGCGAACCCTTGTTATCATCGCCTACCCGAGCCCTTTATAGTCCAAGACTCGGGCGGCTTACAAGGGGAGCCGGGACCCGACAGGTGGCCCCGGGAAGATTGTCTATTATCTACCGTATCTGCAGTTATGCCGGTAGTTGCCTCTGGTCGAAGGCTTCTGAGTCTTCAACTTGCCGCCCTGCCCATGCCGCACGCTAGTCATAGTGGTTGATGACGGCGCAGGCGGCATGGGATGTCTTGTCGCGGTGTTTATTGGCTGGCAGGTTCTGACACCGCGCGCCAGTCTGTGATGCGACTGGGCGCAACGGCACCTGACAGACGCGTGCTCCGTGTCTCCGCGTCTTGGGAAGACGCGGGCCTTGATATCTTGTACGGTCAAGGTATGGGGCGCCTTTACGCCTGCTGCCTACCGCTCGGGCAGGCAGCGCCGTTCTGCTGCCACGTGGCGGGCCCGGAGCCCTTCTCAGAGGAGAGGAGGGTCAGTCCCGCGGGGCACGTGGAGCCTCCGGACCTCTCCCCGCGGAGGGGGAGGTCCAGCTTCTGTATGCCATGTGGCGGGCCTGGAGCTCTCCTTTGAGGAGAGGGAGGTCCGGCCCCGCCGGACGCGTGGCGCCTTCGGAGCTCTCTCCGGCGGAGGGGGAGGTACGGCTTCTGTATGCCACATGGCGGGCCCGGAGCTCTCCTCTGAGGAGAGGGAGGTCCGGCCCCGCCGGACGCGTGGCGCCTTCGGAGCTCTCCCTGCGGAGAAGGGCGAGTTCCTTAGGCATTTTACCCTGTGCGCGGGGGTACCCCATATCTCAGGTACCGACAGTGGCCACCGGGCCCATCTCGGGGGAGATAGCGAGCCCGAGGTGGGACCTCCATCTCTTCCGATCCGCGCACTTTCTCTAAGTCCCGATTTGACCACTGCCGGAGCACGAACGGCCGTGGGATCGTGGGAGCATGCGCTCACTTGATGGTTGCTTTTACTGCAGCGGTTCCCAAGACTGCCACTTCTGCACGTTGTAGCGCTTTCTTCGGGAACCGCCGAAGTGCCTTGCCGGCCCATTTTCACAGGAGACTGACTCCTTGACCCTACCGCTTCGGTTAGGCAGCTTGGGTCCACCCGTCATCGGCACTCGGTCTAGGAACCGAAGCGGTTGCCGATGCGGGGTATTCGAAGAGTTCTGAATCGCTTGGAATTGCACCCGGGAAGTTTTTAGAGGGTGTCTTACCCACATTGCAACTTCCCTTTGCACTTCTCTGCGTTTCTTCTCGGACTCTGGTGCTTTTGTTCTCTTGCCCTTGAGTTCTCCCTCGCCATGGCTTCCAACCCGCCACCAGAGAAGAAGCGCGCTCGATCTCCTCCAGCAGCGGCGTCTGTGCCAAGTCGGGATTCTGGGGTGCCTGACACTCCCTCCGGTGGCGGCTCGAAGAAGCCCCGGGCTGATGCGCTGGGGGGAGCTTCTGGGGCGTCCCCTGTTCCACCATTTCAAGCGACCGCGGAGCGGCCGTCAGTGACGGTAGCGGGCTCTGGGAGTCCTACCCCGGCTCGGAAGTCGGGGTTCAGAGCCCGCTGGAGTGTCCGCACTTCCCGGCCTTCCCCGACTTGCGGGGAATCTGTGCCGCTGCGCTCGGGGCAGGGGGCAACTGCCGCGGCTCCCAGGCCAGCACGAACTTCTCCTGTTCCGGTGTGCCCGGACTCCGCGGCGGCGTCGTCTCTTCCTGCCGAGACGGCCACCGCGGCCCCCAAGCCAGCGCAGGTCGACCCTGCACTAGGCGGCCCGGCCTCTTCTCCAGCACCGCCTTCCCCGGCTCGCCCCTCTCCTCAGGTCAAGGAGCCAGAAGCTGAAGAGAGCCCGGCTGGCCTGGCTGCCATAGCCTCGGAGCCAGCTTCTCCTGATCGGCGTCTCGTCTCAGTTGCTGGTGCGTCGGCTCTTCCTGAGGACGAGGTAATGGAGGAGGTCGGGGGGACTGCCCCAGTCTCTGTCGCTCCATTGCCTCTGGCGGATGCCTTTGCGCTTGCCGAGACGAGCGTTCGGCAGGTCTTGGCTGCATTAGGGCGCGAGCAGGAGCAGTATATGGTTGAACGGGATCGCCTCCTCACCTGGGGGAACCTTTTGCGGGAGAGGACCATGAAGGTTAAGAGTGAGCTCGACTCCAGGCGGGAGTTGCTCGACTTCAGGGAAGCGCTCCTCGATCGGATGAAGCGGGCTGTCGACCGCATGGACACCCAATCACGGCGGATCAACAGGGAGACCCTGGAGGCACACGCCCGGGCCGAAGAGAGCCTCTCTGCTGCTGTGGAGATACGGCAGCAGTTGGAGCGCCGTGAACTCGCCGTTGAGGAACGGGAGCATTCCATGGCAGCTGAGGCGGAGAGGGTCGCCGCGCAGCTGGCTGCGGGCGAGGATGACCTTCGAGCTCGGATGGAGGAGCTGGAGATCCTGAAGGCAGACCTCGACTTGAGGGAGGAACAGGTCTCCCGTGATCGCCGGGCGGTCTTGGACCGAGAGTTGACCGCCAACTACAAGGCCGCTGAGTTGGAGCGGCTCGCCAAGACTCTCCACCTTCGGGAGAGCTCCCTGGCGGCCAAGGAGAAGGAATTCTCCGAGAGGAACCTGGAGGCTCTGCAGGCGGCCCGCCACGAGGTGGAGGAGCTCTCAGCCTTGCGGTCCTCCGAGGCTCTTGCGTTCTCAAGCTTCGTGGATCGAGCGGGGTCCGCCCTGATCCCTCTTGGCTTCAGTCCAGTGAGGGCCGCGGCTCCTGCATTGAAGGTGGCGGAGGTGATCCCTGCGTTGAGGTCGATCGGCGCCAAGCTGGACAGACTAGACTCGGTGGTCGCCAGCGAGCTTGAGGCCGAGGGCCGCGGCTTAGCTTTAGAGGTCGCCTCGCATGTGCTGGCATGCTTCAAGAGCCGCGACCCCTCTTTTTCGCTAGAGCCAGCGAGAGAGGGCCCAGCCGCGGAGCGGGAGGAAGCTGCCAGGGCTGAAGTCGAGGATGTGGCCGCCCTTATAGCTGCAAGGTTCCGGCGGGAGCCGGGAGGTCCTTAGGACTTGTTTCTCCCTTTTCATCGAGTCTGTAGTCCAGCTCATGGTGCCTCGCTTAGTTCGACTCTTTTAGATATCTGTGTCTGTGATGCTTTTTCTCTCCTTCTTGGCTTTGCATGACTGAGTCCTTAGCTCCGCAAGGTACTCAAAGGCCATCCCCAATCTCGGAGCTCTGCATAGACACCTTCCCCGGGTCCTAACCGTGTTAGGGGCCCCCGGGGTTCTCCGGATCTCGCCCCATGGGGAGCTCCAAATCTGCCTACCACGTGGCGGGTCCGGAGCTCCTCCTTAAGAGGCGGGAGCTCCGGCCATGTTGGACACGTAGGGCTTTCGGAGCCCTCCCACCGAGGGGGGAGGTCCGGTTTCCGTCTGCCACGTGGCAAGCCCGGAGCCCTCCTCAAGGGAGGAGAGGGTTCCGGGCCCGCTGGACACGTGGGGCCCCCGGGTCCCACCCTTGCTGGAGGGGCAGGTCCCGGTCCTTCCAGTCCTAGGCCGGAGTAGCTGGTAGCTCCTTTCCCCCTGCTTCATGCAGTCCCTGTTGCCGCAACCTGGAGGTCCTGCACACAGGCAGAGGAAACGTAATTCTCCTCGGGGGGTCCTCCCCTCCCGTCTCCTAGTCTTATCCGTCTTACGATCCTGATTCGCTATACGGGGCTTGGGCAATTCTGTGCGCGAGGCGCCGGAGCTCCGGCTCCCTCCGAGGTCCGGGTACGGCCGTCCGATCCCTAGTACCGGGCCATGCGCTGGGGAAGCAGAGTGCACGCGCTTTGGGTTCATGACCAGGCAAAGCGGTCGTACTCCCCTGTACCTCCGGAGGGCAGGATGCGCATGCTTTGGACTCTGGGCCGGCTAAGCTGGATACGCACCCTGGACCCCCCATGCACAACGCAGGCCTTTCCTGGAGGTAACCAACTGGCGCCGCAACACCTGACTGGGGGAGGCCCGAGAGACTCACTCGGCCAACGGCAGGTGCCTCAAGCGCAGCCGCCTTCGGAAGGATAGCGAATGCCGACTATGGATGAGCGCAGGAGAGGGGGAGCTAGATGTACGATGAACATACAGAGATAGTGCGATCATAAAAATTAATGCGTAATTTAAATGAGCGCATGAGGGAGAGCTAAGTAGAACAGGTCTCTGCATTCGTGCCCATAGGTGGAATTCTGGCTGTACATGGAGGCAATGTTCCGCTTCGTCTACAAGGGAAGCAAGACTCTACGCGCTTAGGGTCGGAACCAGGCTAAACTGGACGTAGTCCTGGACCGTCCCTTGAGACTTAGCTGCCCCAAGCTCGCTTCCTAAATTCTATGGGATCCATTACAGAAGGGAATAACCCTGTTCTACTGATGCTCAGGAAGTAGGACTTACAGTGTTGCTTCATGGCAAGGTTTTTTGGGAACGGATCCCACTCTTGGTTGAAAGGCATGTGTACCTGGGGCGGCAGCTTTCATGATTCGGAAGGTACCTTCCCTGCTGGGGGAGAGCTTATGGGTCCTTCTTGGAATAGAGCGTGCCGCTACACCAGGTTGCCCTCCTGCAGGCCCCCGACGCGTTTGGTTCTTTGGCGGTAGTGCTTAGAGCATTAGCCGAGACCGTGCGTTGTGGGGTGTTCCTTGCAGCCGAGTCTTGTCGACGAGGTTGTTATCTTCGCGCTGGATCAGGTCCTGCGCGGCTTCTCCTGGGGGCCCCCGGGGAGTTCTCCCCTTCTTGCTAAGGCCTTCAAGGGGTAGGTAGGCCCGGGCTCGTCTTGGATGACCTAAGGCGTCTTCCCCTTCTGGCAAGGCCTTCAAGGGGTTGACAGACCTTAGGCGGCCCCCGGGAGGTATGTTCAAGGTACGGAGGCGCGCCGCAGTTGGCTAACGCCTTGGCCCGTCACCGTCGGAACTGGAGTCCTCACCGGTATGCACTGTCTTCACGACACGCTGAGGCTCCTGAAATCCCACCTGATGGGCAGCGGTGACTGGGGCATCGACCTTCGGTTTGCCATCCCTCTGAGGGTAGGACGGTGCTTCAGCCCTCTGCTGCCTTCCTTTGCGGAAGCGCTCTGCGAGCCTCTGGATCTCCCAGCACTCGGCAGCAGTATGGTTGCTGGTGCCATGCACGGGGCATAGCCCGCCTTGGTCACTGTCTGGGGCCGGTGATTGCCGCTGCCTTTTGTCGGGGCGTGGCCCCCGAGTTCCACTGGTCGTCGCAGCTGCGGCGACGGGGGCTGTGAATGGTGACTTCATCTTGCCACTCCCCCGGTTCTTGGTCTTCTTGCCACCCCCATAGGCAGCAGCACCGGACCCGGGCTGTCCTCCTGACTCGGAGGTCGGCAGAGCGTGCCAGTTCCGCCCTTCAGCTGCTCTGGCGCACTTGTCCGCCAGGCTAAAGAGCTCCGAGACGTCGCGGACCTCTCTGGTCATGAGCTTCTCAAGCATTTTCTCGTCCCGGACACCCTGTCGGAACGCCACCACCACAGAGGCACTTTGGATATGTGGGATGGTGTTGCGTACCTGAGAGAACCGCTGGATGAAAGAGCGCAGCGACTCCCCAGGTTGTTGCTTGACGGCGTGGAGGTCGAGCTCCGCGCCGGGACGGGTGTATGAGCTGCCGAAGTTGGCGACGAATTGCCGGCAGAGCTCTCCCCAGGAGGTTATGGACCCCTGAGGTAGATTCATGAGCCAAGACCAAGCTGGGCCGGTCAAGGCGACGGGGAAGTAGTTGGCCAAGACAGCCTCGTCCCCTCCTGCGGCAAGTACGGCGGTGGAGTAGATCTGTAGGAACTCCGCCGGGTTGACGCTACCGTCATACTTTTCGGGCAGGTGCGGCCGGAACTTGCGCGGCCACCTCGCGAAGCGAAGATGGGGTGCAAGGGCCGCACATCCTGCGCCTGCTGCTTCAGGTACTGGCGCTGCGAACGCTTGGTTTGCACCTGGCACTGCGTATCCCGGCATGGGCAAGGCTGCACCATAGACCGGGGCCGCCGCTGCTTGCGTCGCATATGGCTGTGGCATATGCTGCGCAGCATATGCCTGAGGTAGGGCTCGCGTGGCGAAGACCTGCCCTTCAGGTTGTGTCGAGGCCGACGACATGCTGTCGCCAACCTCGTGGTTGCGACGCCTTTCTCAGCGTCGCTCGAGGTACACCCAGGCGTCCTGGCCCAAGTGGCACCGTACCAGTTCCCTTCGCAGGTCCGTTGACAGGAGCCTGGAGGAGCTGGAATCCGCCGTTAGCCCGTCAACCGTGGGTGTGCGTGTCAGCGACACAGCCGGTTGTCCTGGGCGCCGTCCTCGCCGAAACCGAGGGTTCGCGGCGGCGACGACGAGGCGGTCCACCTCGCGGACCCATTGCTGGGTCGCTGAATGGGGCGCATCCCCCGCAGGTGGATTGCGCAGCAGCGCTCTTGCTGCAGTTAGCGCACCTCTATGGTGTATGCTCAGCGCTGCAGAAGATCTCACACTGGTCGGGGCCTGCATAGCCGGAGTCGGCGTTGCCGGAGTCGGCTGCTGGCTACCAGCTTGTGCCGACACACTCCGTCCTTAGTGTGTCGACATGTACTCCCCAGTGGTCACGGTTCGCCATGAACGCGGAGGGGGAGAGTTTGCCACTGAAGGAAGCTTGGTCATCTTCGTCGGCGGAAACTCGTCGCGCTAGGAGAAAAGCCCCCTACCTGGCGCACCAAATGTCGAAGTGTTCAGTTGACACTTCCCCCGGGCCTGCACTGGGCAGCCCGCGGAGGTTCTTTTTTCGGTGGGGCTAGTCTCTAGCGGAGAGCTTGCGCAGATGGACGAGTTAGTAAGAGCTTGACACGGCGAGTTTTACGTGGTTCAGGCCGCCGGAGCGTAAAACCCTACGTCCACGGCGAGCTATGGAGCTCGCTGTATTGCTTGCTGCTCAGGCTCGGAGGCCTGAGCTTGGGGGTGAGTTACAGCTTGAGAGTGTATGGCTAGAGTATGAGTTGCAAAGTGCGAACCCTTGCTATCGTCGCCTACCCGAGCCCTTTATAGTCCAAGACTCGGGCGGCTTACAAGGGGAGCCAGGACCCGACAGGTGGCCCCGGGAAGATTGTCTATTATCTACCGTATCTGCAGTTATGCCGGTAGTTGCCTCTGGTCGAAGGCTTCTGAGTCTTCAACTTGCCGCCCTTCCCATGCCGCACGCTAGTCGTAGTGGTTGATGACGGCGCAGGCGGCATGGGATGTCTTGTCACGGTGTTTATTGGCTGGCAGGTTCTGACACCGCGCGCCAGTCTGTGATGCGACTGGGCGCAACGGCACCTGACAGACGCGTGCTCCGCGTCTCCGCGTCTTGGGAAGACGCGGGCCTTGAATATCTTGTACGGGCAAGGTATGGGGCGCCTTTACGCCTGCTGCCTACCGCTCGGGCAGGCAGCGCCGTTCTGCTGCCACGTGGCGGGCCCGGAGCCCTTCTCAGAGGAGAGGAGGGTCAGTCCCGCGGGGCACGTGGAGCCTCCGGACCTCTCCCCGCGGAGGGGGAGGTCCGGCTTCTGTATGCCACGTGGCGGGCCCGGAGCTCTTCTCTGAGGAGAGGGAGGTCCAGCCCCGCCGGACGCGTGGCGCCTTCGGAGCTCTCTCCCGCGGAGGGGGAGGTCCGGCTTCTGTATGCCATGTGGCGGGCCCGGAGCTCTCCTCTGAGGAGAGGGAGGTCCGGCCCCGCCGGACGCGTGGCGCCTTCGGAGCTCTCCCTGCAGAGAAGGGCGAGTTCCTTAGGCATTTTACCCTGTGCGCGGGGGTACCCCATATCTCAGGTACCGACAGTAGCCCCCGAGCCCGGAGAGCATCTGTTGCTCTACATCGCGGCAAAAACTGAAGTGGTGAGTACGGTCCTCGTCGCAGAGCGGCCGGACCTCTCGTCTTAACAGCCTGCTCTGGCAGTAGAAGACAGACGCCAGGAAACCCCGCAGGTCCAAGACGGCCTCCCGGACCTCCAAGACAACCTCCCGGAGGTCCAGGGCGGCCTCCCGAACCTCCAAGACAACCTCCCGAGGGTCCAGTGGGACCCCCCGGGGGCCCAACGGGACCTCCCAGAGATCCGGCAGGACCTCCCGGAGCTCCCGGAGAACCAGCGGGGCCCCTCCGGAGGGCCAAGATGGCTTAAGAACCTTCGAGTTCCAACTCCCAGAAGCTCTCCTGGACCCACTCACCTCCAGCGGGCCAGGGCCAATGGATGAAGACCTCTCAGGCCTAAGAGAGATGGTTCGAACCATCCAGAGGCCTGCCTACTACATCAGCGAGGTCCTTCACGATGCCAAGACAAGGTACCTAGAAGTCCACAAGCTGCTGTATGCAGTGCTCGTGGCGTCCAGGAAGCTCCGTCACTACTTTCAGGCCCACCGGGTCTCAGTAGTCACCTCCTATCCGCTGAAGACGATCCTTCACAGCCCCCATGCGACTGGCAACGTTGCTAAATGGGCAGCGGAGCTGGCGGAGTTCGAGCTGGACTTCCTTCCTTGCCATGCAGTCAAAAGCCAAGCGCTGGCTGACTTCGTGGCAGAGTGGACACTAACGAAGGCTGACCCAAGGGGCCACAAAGACGGTGAACCAGAGCACCAATCTCCGGTTGTCACCGAGCCCCACTGGACGCTCTTCTTCGACGGCTCCTCGCGAAAGCAGGGGGCCGGTGCCGGCGTACTTCTTCTCATGCCATCGGGGGAGCAGTTTGGGTACATGGTGTGTCTCAATTTCAAGGCAACCAACAACATGGCAGAGTATGAAGCATTCATCTTTGGCCTACAGACAGCCCTGTCTCTGGGCGCTCGCCAGTTGTTGGCACAGGGCGACTTCCAGCTGGTTATCAAGCAAGTTAAGGGCGAATGCTCCTGCAATGACCCACAGCTAGCTGCTTATCTGCTTCATGTGCAGATGTTGGAGAAAGACTTCCTCGCTGTCAAAGTGTCCGGTCGACACTTCCCCCGGGCCTGCACTGGGCAGCCCGCGGAGGTTCTTTTTTCGGTGGGGCTAGTCCCTTGCGGAGAGCTTGAGCGTATGGACGAGTTAGTAAGAGCTTGACACAGCGATTTTTACGTGGTTCAGGCCGCCGGAGCGTAAAACCCTATGTCCACGGCGAGCTATGGAGCTCGCTGTATTGCTTGGTGCTCAGAACCGGAGTCCTGAGCTTGAGGATGAGTTACAGCTTGGGAGTGAATGGCTAGCGTATGAGTTGCGGGAGTGCGAACCAACAGAGTTTGAACCCTTGCTAACGTTGCCTACCCGAGCCTCTTATAGTCCAAGGCTCGAGTGGCTTACAAGGGGGGCCCGGGACCCGACAGGTGGTCCCGGGGAGATTGATTGTTATCTACCGTATCTGCAGCTATGCCGGAAGTTGTCTCGGGCGAAGGCTTCTGAGTCTTCGTCTTGCTGCCCTGCCCATGCCGCATGCTAGTCGTAGTGGTTGACGGCGGGGGCGGCATGGGATGTCTTGTCGCTGCGTTTATTGGCTGGCAGGCTCTGACACCATGCGCCAGTCTGTGATGCGACTGGGCGCAACGGCACCTGACAGAGGCGTGCTCCGTGTCTCCGCGTCTTGGGAAGGCGTGGGCCTTGAATACCTTGTACGGGCAAGGTATGGGGCGTCTGTACGCCCGCTGCCTTCCGCTCAGGAGCAGGCAGCGCTCTTCGGCTGGACACGTGGCGGGCCCGGAGCCCTCCTCAGAGAAGAGGGAGGTCCGGCCCCGCAGGACACGTGGAGCCTTCGGACCTCTCCCCGCGGAGGGGGAGGTCCGGCTTCTGTCGGTCACGTGGCGGGCCCGGAGCTCTCCTCTATGGAGAGGGAGGCCCGGCCCCCTGGACACGTGGCGCCTTCGGACCTCTCCCCCACGGAGGTGGGAGGTCCGGCTTCTGCAGGCCACATGGCGAGCCCGGAGCTCTCCTCTGAGGAGAGGGAGGTCCGGCGCCGCTGGACGCGTGGCGCCTTCGGAGCTCTCCCTGCGGAGAAGGGCGAGTTCCTTAGGCATTTTCCCCTGTGCGCGGGGGTACCCCATATCGCGGGTACCGACACTCGCCTTGGACATGCGCCATGTACCGCACGCTGGCAATGCTGCAGCTGATGACCTTTCAACGAAGGCTTCCACCGGAGCCCCTGTGCCCGGAGGAGTCTTCGAGAGGACGTTGCTGCGGCCCACAGTCCGGCCCGCCGAGCCGGGCGAAGGGGCCTGGACCAGCACCTCGAAGCTGGCGGTCCCGGCGTCCCTACAGCCATGGATGCCGCCAAGGATTGTAAGTGTCACTGGGGACTCCGTGCAACCCAGCGCTCAAGATCCAGAAGCTCAAGTCAGACCCGATGCATGGATCACGGAGATCCGGGACTACTTGAAAGACAACATCCTCCCTAATGAACATGCAACCGCTCAACGGATCGTGCGTATGGCTAAGAGATACGCGCTGGTAGAAGGGGATCTCTACCGGCGTGGTGCCAACCACGTCCTATTGCGGTGCATAACCCAGGGGGAAGGCTGCGACTTACTCGCTGAGATCCATGGGGGCGAATGTGGGAGTCACTCTTCCTCAAGCACGCTTGTCGGTAAAGCCTTCCGGCATGGCTTCTACTAGCCGACAGCACTCCAGGATGCCGTCAAGCTGGTCGAGAGTTGCAAGGCGTGCCAGTTCCACGCCAAGCAGATCCATACACCGGCCCAGGTGGTACAGATGATCCCACCATCATGGCCGTTTGCCGTATGGGGGTTGGACATCCTGGGACCATTCCCCAGAGCTGTCGGGGTATTCCGGTACCTCTATGTTGCCATCGACAAGTTCACCAAGTGGCCGGAAGCCACACCAGTTGTCACCATCAACAAGCAATCCGCAGTAAAGTTCATCAAGTCGATTGTCTGCCGGTTCGGGTCCCGAACAGAATCATCACCGACAACGGGACCCAGTTCACCAGCGCAGCCTTGCAAGACTACTGCGAAGACCTCGGCTTCCAGGTGTGCGATGCCTCTGTTGCTCACCCAAAGAGCAATGGGCAAGTCGAGAGGGCCAACGCCGAGATTCTTCGGGGCGTCAAGACCCGCACCTATGCCAGCCTGAAGAAACATGGTGCCAATTGGGTGGATGAGCTTCCGAGCACACTATGTGCTAACCAGACATCCCAGAGCCGGGCGACCGGAGAGACACCCTTCTTCATGGTGTATGGGGCCGAAGATGTGCTTCCCCCAGGGATCACCATGAAGTGTCACCGCGTCCGAGCTTATGACGAAGCCGCACAGGACAACCTCTGGCACGGAGACATCGACCTCGTCGACGAGGTCCGATTGCATGCAGCACTCCGTAACGCACGGTACAGACAAGCGCTCCGCCGCTATCACCAGAGGTCTGTGCCTGCCCGGGTGCTGCAGGAAGGTGACCTGGTGCTGCGGCACATACTTTCTCGCGAAGGGACCCACAAACTCTCCCCTAGTTGGGAAGGTCCCTTCCGAGTCACAAAAGTATGCCGCCCCGGGTGCGTACGCCTTTCCACCGAGGGTGAGGATCCGCTCCCGAACCCCTGGAACATCGAAGACCTCCGACCCTCCGGCCTTGGCATCCCGCAGGAGTATGGTAGGAGTACCCAAACAGTTGGCCACGCCTACCAGGGGGCCGCTACGGAAAGTGCAAAACCGGGAGATCCGGACCCCGCCCCCTCAGCAGGGGCGGGCCTCGGAGGCCCCACGTGTCCAGCGGGGCGGGGGCTCCCGCCTCCTCAGGAGGGGCTCCGGACCCGCCACGTGGCGGGCAGAAGCTGGACCTCCCCCCTCCGCGGGGAGAGGTCCGAAGGCTCCACATGTCCTGTGGGGCTGGACCTCCCTCTCCTCAGAGGAGAGCTCCAGGCCCGCCACGTGTCCAGCAGATCCGGACCTCCCCGTCCTCATGGGGCGGCTCCGGAGACCTCTGGGGCCCTTAATACAGTAAGGACCCGGGGAAGGTGTCTGTGCAGACCCTCGAGATTGGTGAAGGCCTATGAGTACCTTACGGAGCTAGGGGCTCGGCCAGGCGAAGCCAAGAAGAAGACAAGGGCATCACAGGCACGAGGGGTCATAAGAGTCTATGTATTCATGGCTCCATGAGATGGACTACAGACTCGATAAAAAAGAAAGAAACAAGCCCTAGGGTTCCCCTGGCACGTCCAGAACCTAGAAGCTGCGAGAACGGCCACGTCCCCAACTTCAGCCCTGGCGGCGTTCTCCTGCTCCGTGACCCGAGCACAGGTGTCGGTACCCGCGATATGGGGTACCCCCGTGCACAGGGGAAAATGCCTAAGGAACTCGCCCTACTCCGCAGGGAGGGCTCCGAAGGCACCACGCGTCCAGCGGGGCCGGGCCTCCCTCTCCTCAGAGGAAAGCTCCGGGCCCGCCACGTGGCATACAGAAGCCGGACCTCCCCCCTCCGCGGGAGAGAGGTCCGAAGGCGCCGTGTGTCCTACGGGGCCGGACCCCCTCTCCTCTGAGGAGGGCTCCGGGCCCACCACGTGTCCAGCTGAAGAGCGCTGCCTGCCCCCGAGCGGTAGGCGGCGGGCGTAAAGACGCCCCATACCTTGCCCGTACAAGGTATTCAAGGCCCGCGTATTCCCAAGACGTGGAGAAGCGGAGCACGGCTCTTTCAGGTGCCGTTGCGCCCAGTCGCATCACAGACTAGCGTGCAGTGTCAGAGCCTGCCAGCCAATAAACGCAGCGACAAGACATCCCATGCCGCCCCCGCCGTCATCAACACTACGACTAGCATGCGGCATGGGAAGGGCTGCAAGACGAAGACTCAGGAGCCTTCGCCAGAGACAACTACCGGCATACCTGCAGATACGGTAGATAACAGTCAATCTCCCCGGGACCACCTGTCGGGTCCCGGGCCCCCCTTGTAAGCCACCCGAGTCTTGGGCTATAAAAGGCTTGGGTAGGCGACGTTAGCAGGGGTTCACACTCTAGCCATTCGCACCCAAGGTGTAACTCTCCCCCAAGCTCAGGACTCCGGTTCTGAGCAACAAGCAATACAGCGAGCTCCATAAGCTCGCCGTGGACATAGGGTTTTATGCTCCGGCGGCCTGAACCACGTAAAACTCGCAGTGTCAAGCTCTTCCTAAATCGTCCATACGCTCAAGCTCTCTGCAAGCGACTAGCCCCACCGAAAAAAGAACCTCCACGGGCTGCCCAGTGCAGGCCCGGGGGAAGTGTCGACCGAACACTTCGACATTTGGCGGGCCAGGTAGGGGGCTTTTCCCTTGCGCAACGAGTTTCCGCCGACGAAGATGACCAAGCTTCCTTCAGCGGCAAACTCTCCTCCTCCGCGTTCACGGCGGACCGTGACCAGCGGGGAGTACATGTCGACGCACTCAGGATGGAGTGTGTCGGCACAAGCTGGTAGCCAGCAGCCGACTCCGGCAATGCAGGCTCCGACCAGCGTGAGATCTTCTGCAGCGCTGAGCGTACACCACGGGGGTGCGCTAGCTGCAGCGAGAGCGCTACTGCGCAACCCACCTGCTGGGGACGCGCCCCATTCAGCGACCCAACAGTTGGTTCGCGAGGTGGACCACCTCGTTGTCGCCGCCACAAACCCTCGGTTTCGGCGACGGCGACGCCCCGGCCAACCGGCTGTGTCGCTGACTGTAAAAGCCCAAGAAAAGGGACTTGTAAAAAATTTTATGCACCTCACAACACAACAGTTTTGTTGTGGGTAGATTGTGAAATATTGTGAAGAGCAAGTGACCTCCCTCAAAGGAGTGAGTAGAAGGGAAAGCCTTCACTTTCACAAAGTAGGGTTTCTACACTTAAACATGAGAGGTTGAGCTCACCCCTAGAATTTAAAAAGTCTTGGGAAGGTTCAGTCCAAAGCTCATGCAAATTCAACACTTTTTGAGGCACTTTTGAGTTATTTCAAAAAGAGGCCAATTTGAGTGTAAATTCAAATTGCAGCAACTTTCATCATCCAAATTCAAAAGTTAGCTCCATATCTACACTCAGCACATTTTTCTGAGTAAACCCACCAATTTCCAGCCCCATTGGAGCTCATCTTGTCAAGAGTTAAATTTGCTAGAATTCAAAACTGAATTTGAATTTCAGTTTGAATATGAAGCAAACTTGACCAAACAAAGTTTGAATTTGAGAATTCAAATTCAAACAAAGACTTGGGAGCTAAGTCTCACATTAAATTGTGAGTAGCTGGTGGGATAATTAACAAAAACAGAAAAGAAATATTAGGGGAAAAGGAGAAAGGGGGAGGCCCACAGGTCAGTGGCACAATGGAGGGGCAGTCGGTTGCTGCAGCCGACCCTGACTTCGCGCGCAAGACAGTGAACGGCGGCGAGCCACCGAGGCAGCGATCGGCCACCTCACAGTGCCAAACCGCGGCTTAAAGGCCAGCGCACAGCCCACGCCGCCTTCCTCCTGCTTTCCAAACGAGAACCCCCCCCTACCGAGTTCCTTCCTCGTTTCCGCGCGAGCACAGAAACGCCGCCCTTTCTGATCGCCGGCGTCCGGCCAGCACAGGCGCGCTCGTGCCCGACGAGCCATACAAGAAAGGACCGCCTTAAGGTGCTGACTCTTCTAGTCCCTACCGTTCTTCATTTCATGGGCTGTCGAGGGAGTATTTCGCCGGGAAAGCTTCGGGTGTCTTGAGACCGAGCTCCCACAAAATCCCAAAATTCGTGGGGGTTAGCTCATCACTGGGCAAACCGAGTCATGCACACGCTCTATACACGGCCACGACCACCTAGGATCAAAAACCAGTAAAAACCGTGGGCTAGGTTGACGGTTCTTTGAAGTTTTCTGAAGCACAGCCGATATCCGGCCTAGGTCGCCGGTGAGGTCATAGTTACCGCCGTTTTCACGAGGATCGGTGTCCATGTCCGTGACCAGCAGGTGTCAGCGGAGCTCCCCGAGCAAACCGCATCGAAAAAGGTGCGTGGGATGCCGAGTTAGACGTCACCGGTGAGCTCCCGGCCGCTGTTGCCGTTGGGAGCACTGTTCCGGTGGTTGTCAAGTTCTGGGGAGGGCACCACCGTGTTCCTCAGGCCGAGATAGGCACTGGCGGCGAGATTCAGCAAGCTCCGAGGACCGGAACCCGTCTCCGGCGAGAGCTCCGGCGAGCTTGGCGGCGGGGTCGCGCGGGTGGCCGGAGGAGGACGAAGGGGTAGGCCCCACGCGTCAGCGGCTGGAAATAAAGGGGTGGGATTCTCTGTGGTCCGGGATCCAGTGCGGCCGCGCGGGAAGGAGTCTGTGGCCCCGTGTGGCTCGGATCCAGCGGTCGACACGTGTACGTGGACCCACCCGCAGGATTTAAACATTTCTGGAATTTCCAGTTTTAGTGCAAACTTTAGAACCCCATAACTTTTGCTAGGAAGCTCCAAATTTAGTGATTCAAATTGGGTTGGATTCATCTTGCCTAGCTCTGTCCAGAGATACAACCCAATTTGTATGAAACCCATTAATTAATTCTGGAAAATTCTTTAAAGCTTTTCAGCAAAAGAATTTTAGAGGGAGTTTGGTTCATCCAAAAATCCCCAAATTTTGCCAGGATGTTCTTTAGGACATTAGTAAACCCCTGTAAAAGTTTCAGACCATTTGGAGTTGATTTGGTCAGAGCAATTCAAATTTGAAGGTGCTGTGTTCATTTGAATGCAGAAACATTTTCAGAGAATTTCCAAAACTTGGAAATTCAATTCTGGGCAAACCCTGACTCCAAAAATGCTAGGAAAATTCATGCAAACTCTATGAGCTATAATATAAATTGTAGTTCATTAAGTTGAGCATGAACAGGGGTATTACCTCAGAATTAATTCTTCCTTGCTGATTTGCCAAGAGAATTATTCTGAGCAAACCACTCCATGAAAAGTGCTAATGTTTGGTCCAGAGAGTTTTCTTGTGACAAGGAACTCACACAAAAATTCTCAGCTCCATTGGAGCTCTAGATCACCCCTGTCCTGTTTACCCACTTAAGGGATTAATATGGAAAAGGGGGGAAAACCACTTAGCATTTAACCATGTGATTAAGTCCAAGCCAAACCACCAACACCAGTTCATATTTAAATTCTTAAACAAAGTTCCAGGTATTAGAGGCTGGTTATTAGAACCAATAGTATAAGTCTTACTCTAAACTCACTTTTGCATATAAATTAACATGTAGTATTTCATTAACGTGTAGCCGTTGAAGAAGAGACTCCGGAAGTGCTGGACTTCCTCCTTCCGGACGAAGAACTAACTCCTGACCAGCAGCAACAAGGCAAGCCCCGGTTTGCATTAACCCTTTTTAAAAAGTTTTACTTTGTATACATGTGTCATATGAAGTATGTATGTGCATTAGGTATCGGATGAATGAAACCCCACTTGCATAACCAAAGTTTCCTAAAAGAGTGAGGGTAGTGTCAAGGACCTCGAGTAGACAGGCTATGCTTAATGAGTCATAGGATTTCGGTACAAGTCGAGTAGTTGGAATCTACTCGCGAGATAGGCTGGGGACACACGGGTTCGGTTGAGTGATGTGAGATCACTTTAGTAATGAAAATGAGACTAGGCAGGGGCTAGGGCGCAGCAAGAGAGAGTCTTGTGTGCGCAGCCCTGTCCGTGTCGATTGAGGACCGATCCGTGTGCGGCCCTGCTGAACAAGTATTGAACGTACCGAAGGCATATCGGATATATGGGCCCCGATAAACCGATGTAGCCTAAACCTCCGGGCGTCGAGGCATAGCACACCGATTTATAGGTGTAGGTTGAGGGCAGCAAGGTGGAAATCTGCCAACGGGCATAGAGAGATGCTCCGTGTGGGGAACCTCCTGCTCGTTTCGGTGCGACCGGTTCGACGTTTGGGCTGTTGGGTAAAAGGTTGTCCCGTACGACATCGAGTGAGCGTGCTGTGCAGCTCCACGGGTGGGCGTACGTGACGTGCTCTTTGGGTTTTCCCTGCAGGTGTATATCGAGTCGATTCGCCGTCCCTCGCGGTGACGAGTGCTGCTTGTTCACTGCGTCGTAACGTAGACTAATGGATGAAATATGTTGATTCAATGATGCTGATTGATATAATTGTATTGCTACATGTGTGCCACCAAATACTGCTTACTAAATTTCAGATTTCATGAACAGTTAACTTATTGCTAAAAGATGAACTAAGGATGAACTTGTAGGCGTGTCGTTTTGCTGAAATGCTACCAACCTATGTCCATTGTACACCTCATGTAGAGTTTCATGCTTAGGTGAGTCGGTTAAGCCTTGCTGAGCCTTCGTGCTCACGGTTGCTGCATAAGTGCTTTTCAGGTGAGGAGCCACCCATGGACTCGGAGTACGAGTCCACCGGCGAGGGTTACCCTCCGTCGGGGACCACGGCTGAGTGGGAGCCGTACACGCCGCGCTGAGCTGAGGCGTGCAGCTAGTGTGGGTTGCCCTAGGGCTGGGCAACCGACTTTTGCTAAATAGGCAGGCGTGAGTTGTATAGTGTAGTCTTCCGCTGTGTAATAGAACAATAATTGTAACTGAAGTTTGTACTTGTTTGTACAGTTTCAGCTGTCTTTCCCATGTAATATATATTGTGTTCTTATGACGTGTGCTGTCGGGTGTCGCATCGCGCGGCACCACCCTCTGCGATCCTGGATGAGCGGATTCCGGTCCGCCACAGCCTGTGGTATCAGAGCTGCAGTGGGGATAGCACAGTACTAAAGGACTGCATTATGGGAAAAACTTAGGTATACGGTGAGGATTCGGTAGTTGCCCAAGTAAGGACTATATTAGCATAGTTACTTAAAGTGGCAAAGACTAACTTATGTGTTATAATTCTGAATTTCAATTATGTAACGACGCACCTACGCTCTGGTAAGTATGGTAAGGAACGCCACCGAAAGCGGTTCAATTTCGGTTAGCTCTCCCTGACGAGGAACGTGGTTCAGGGATTGATCTCACAGCTCGGTGTGAGATGTCAATATGAAGCTCTTGGACTCTTCATGTCCCTGAGTTCATATGATTCGCTGATCCCTAGCGTGCATTAGGCAAGTAAGCGGAGACCCCATCGCGTGGTCAGTAACGCGAGAGTGTGTTCGTCTGGAAATAGCCCAGGAGGACATACGCAGCGCTTGCCATCGGCGTGCCCTGCAGGGCAGTAGGTGGTATCTGTTGGGTTGATAACATTCCCAACCGTGACGACCCGTTCATGGCATACTCGGGTTCCCCATCGTGTGGTGTTGAAACACGATCACGTGCCTTGAGACGTGACTTAGCTCAAGGACGGCCGTATGACAATGATACGGGCGTTTGTATTTACTTTCAAATATGGAACTGCCTGAAATGAATAACCATTGAGTGCACCATTATTGTGTGGTTTTCTGCAGGTACTAACCACGTATGTATCCGTGTAGAAAACGTGTGCGAGAGACCGTTTAGTGCCACACTTGAGACGTATATACCGGTATGAACCGGTTAGGATTTTCTTTTGTAAGGAACGTAGTACCGAGGCATTGTAGGCATATGCATGAGTATAATGATGACAAAGAATTAAAATCTATAGGTTCAACAGTTAGGACCCTGGTTGGGTATAAGAATGGGATGGTGATGAGTGTAGTTCCAAAAGAGACTGAAAAACAGAGTGCTCTGTTTTGGGCAGCATGTTTGCTGATCTTCAACAGGGCATAACTCACAGGTCTTTTAGCCCAGGGAGGTGTGCTATATAGTTCTGGAAAGGTATTCAAGTACTCTACAACTTTGTTGTAGACTTCCAGAGCTGAAACTCGCCTTAAGATGGCTGAAATCCCAGAGGAATGTAAACTGTCCAGAATCAGGGCAGAGTAAAACATCCTCTGAACTGATCTGTTTTTCAAATATAACTCCCAGTAGAAAAATCTAAAATTGTCATATAATCCATCCTTAGAAAGAGTAGAAGATGTTTGCCATCTTTGCAATTCAAAGTTTCTGAAATTTCAGCACAGAATTTAGTGGAAATCAGGATTGGAAACAGCCACTTCCAAGGGAGGTGCTGTTAAAATTCTTCCAGAAATTCTGCTAACTTTGAATTAACATAACTTTTTAATCAAAGCTGATCTGGGGGCAAATGAGTACTCGTTGGAAAGATACTAAAGTTAACTTTAACTTTGGTATTCAACTTGAGTCATGAAAATGCCCATAACCGGATCAAAACTTGGAATAGGTAGAAACTGGTCATTCTGACAGAAGAATGACAGTTGAACTCATTGAAGGGTGTTGTACCCTAAGGGTGTTATACGTGATGGCAACGCAATAATAATGTCTCGTAGAGACCAAACCCAGTTATGGTGAGCTTCCAAAGAGGGGGTTCATCAAGTTGGATTAAACTAACTTGTGTTTGGTCTGGTAATGGGGTAGCTTGTGCAAAGTTATTACATTATCTACTTACGAGATATTTTGCATGTTTGGTTGTCATGATGTTTTTACGCCCAGTTCTATTGGACTGCATGCAAAATGTTGCGGGACTGATGTTTAATGTCGTATGGTTGCAGATGGTTCGTACTAGGACCACGCACGAGGTTGGTGGCTCTAGCCAAGGTGGAGGCGATGACTCCCAGCCACCGGCCTACGACAGCACCCCGCAGCAGCAGCCACCACCGCCGCCTCCGCTTACTCTAGCGGATGTGATAGCGGCATTGGTGGGAGGTCGTGAGGAGCAGACCGACCTGCTCCGCACGATCGTGCAAAATACGTCCCAGGCGGGAGGACATCATTGCAGCTCAGAAAACGGATAAAGGCATGGCACATCTCCGGAGACGGATAGACATTGGAGAAATTAAATGTTTCCGGAAAGATGGGGAGGGGACGCTGTGGTTCAATGACCGCATAGTCGTACCCCGGGATATGGAGTTGAGGAAAAAGATCCTCGATGAAGCTCACTTGTCTAAATACTCCATTCATCCGGGCAGCAACAAAATGTACCAAGATTTGAAAAAGAAATTTTGGTGGACGCGGATGAAGCGGGAGGTAGCTAAGTACGTATCCGAGTGCGATACGTGTAGACGAGTGAAAGCTGATCACATGAAGAAATCAGGGCTGTTGCAACCCCTGAAGATCCCGGCATGGAAATGGGAAGATGTGAGCATGGATTTCATTGTGGGATTACCCCTAACAGCCAACAAGCATGATTCCATATGGGTAATCGTTGATCGGTTAACCAAGACGGCTCATTTCATTCCGGTGAATACACGTTACAATGCCGGCAAATATGCGGAGCTATACATAGCAAAGATTCTATGCCTATACGGGGTACCCCAGACCATTGTCTCAGATCGAGGTGCATTATTTGTATCTCGCTTTTGGGAGCAGCTACACGCTGCATTGGGTACTAAGTTGATCAGGAGCTCCGCCTATCACCCTCAGACCGATGGTCAGACAGAAAGGGTGAATCAAGTCCTGGAAGACATGTTGAGAGCATGTGCCATCCACCATGGTAGGAACTGGGATGATCACCTGCCATTGGCGGAATTCTCGTACAACAACGGTTATCAGGCGAGTATCAAAATGGCACCCTATGAAGCTCTCTACGGTCGTAAATGCCGCACCCCATTAAATTGGTGCGAGTCCGGTGAAAGGGTCACATTCGGAGTTGATGTGGTGAACGACGCCGAGGAGCGCGTTCGGACAATTCAAACCAATTTGAAGGCCGCTCAATCCCGACAGAAGAGCTACGCTGATAAGAGGCGTAGGCCGTTGCACTTTGACGTTGGGGAACACGTGTACCTCCGCGTGTCTCCAATGAAGGGCGTGCACCGATTCGGTGTGAAGGGGAAGCTCGCTCCCCGTTTCATTGGACCCTACGCTATCACCGAGAAGTGTGGACCAGCAGCGTATCGATTGGAGCTACCGGCATCTCTGGCTGGTGTCCATGATATTTTCCATGTTTCGCAACTGCGAAAATGCTTGAAGCATACAACTGCTGTTCCTACCGAAGACATCGGCGAGCTGAAGCCGGATTTAACATATGATGAATATCCGGTGGGAATTCTTGATGAGAAAGCCAGGACCACGCGTAGCAGAACGTTATGGTTCTACAAAATACTCTGGAGTAACCACACCGCCGAGGAAGCAACGTGGGAGAGCGAGGAGTTCCTTCGCTCAAACTACCCGGAGTTCATGGCTTCTCAACACGGGTAAGTCCCTATTACATCGCTATCTCTTCTTTTGTAATCTCGGGACGAGATTCTTTTAAGGGGGGAGGGATGTAAAAGCCCAAGAAAAGGGACTTGTAAAAAATTTTATGCACCTCACAACACAACAGTTTTGTTGTGGGTAGATTGTGAAATATTGTGAAGAGCAAGTGACCTCCCTCAAAGGAGTGAGTAGAAGGGAAAGCCTTCACTTTCACAAAGTAGGGTTTCTACACTTAAACATGAGAGGTTGAGCTCACCCCTAGAATTTAAAAAGTCTTGGGAAGGTTCAGTCCAAAGCTCATGCAAATTCAACACTTTTTGAGGCACTTTTGAGTTATTTCAAAAAGAGGCCAATTTGAGTGTAAATTCAAATTGCAGCAACTTTCATCATCCAAATTCAAAAGTTAGCTCCATATCTACACTCAGCACATTTTTCTGAGTAAACCCACCAATTTCCAGCCCCATTGGAGCTCATCTTGTCAAGAGTTAAATTTGCTAGAATTCAAAACTGAATTTGAATTTCAGTTTGAATATGAAGCAAACTTGACCAAACAAAGTTTGAATTTGAGAATTCAAATTCAAACAAAGACTTGGGAGCTAAGTCTCACATTAAATTGTGAGTAGCTGGTGGGATAATTAACAAAAACAGAAAAGAAATATTAGGGGAAAAGGAGAAAGGGGGAGGCCCACAGGTCAGTGGCACAATGGAGGGGCAGTCGGTTGCTGCAGCCGACCCTGACTTCGCGCGCAAGACAGTGAACGGCGGCGAGCCACCGAGGCAGCGATCGGCCACCTCACAGTGCCAAACCGCGGCTTAAAGGCCAGCGCACAGCCCACGCCGCCTTCCTCCTGCTTTCCAAACGAGAACCCCCCCCTACCGAGTTCCTTCCTCGTTTCCGCGCGAGCACAGAAACGCCGCCCTTTCTGATCGCCGGCGTCCGGCCAGCACAGGCGCGCTCGTGCCCGACGAGCCATACAAGAAAGGACCGCCTTAAGGTGCTGACTCTTCTAGTCCCTACCGTTCTTCATTTCATGGGCTGTCGAGGGAGTATTTCGCCGGGAAAGCTTCGGGTGTCTTGAGACCGAGCTCCCACAAAATCCCAAAATTCGTGGGGGTTAGCTCATCACTGGGCAAACCGAGTCATGCACACGCTCTATACACGGCCACGACCACCTAGGATCAAAAACCAGTAAAAACCGTGGGCTAGGTTGACGGTTCTTTGAAGTTTTCTGAAGCACAGCCGATATCCGGCCTAGGTCGCCGGTGAGGTCATAGTTACCGCCGTTTTCACGAGGATCGGTGTCCATGTCCGTGACCAGCAGGTGTCAGCGGAGCTCCCCGAGCAAACCGCATCGAAAAAGGTGCGTGGGATGCCGAGTTAGACGTCACCGGTGAGCTCCCGGCCGCTGTTGCCGTTGGGAGCACTGTTCCGGTGGTTGTCAAGTTCTGGGGAGGGCACCACCGTGTTCCTCAGGCCGAGATAGGCACTGGCGGCGAGATTCAGCAAGCTCCGAGGACCGGAACCCGTCTCCGGCGAGAGCTCCGGCGAGCTTGGCGGCGGGGTCGCGCGGGTGGCCGGAGGAGGACGAAGGGGTAGGCCCCACGCGTCAGCGGCTGGAAATAAAGGGGTGGGATTCTCTGTGGTCCGGGATCCAGTGCGGCCGCGCGGGAAGGAGTCTGTGGCCCCGTGTGGCTCGGATCCAGCGGTCGACACGTGTACGTGGACCCACCCGCAGGATTTAAACATTTCTGGAATTTCCAGTTTTAGTGCAAACTTTAGAACCCCATAACTTTTGCTAGGAAGCTCCAAATTTAGTGATTCAAATTGGGTTGGATTCATCTTGCCTAGCTCTGTCCAGAGATACAACCCAATTTGTATGAAACCCATTAATTAATTCTGGAAAATTCTTTAAAGCTTTTCAGCAAAAGAATTTTAGAGGGAGTTTGGTTCATCCAAAAATCCCCAAATTTTGCCAGGATGTTCTTTAGGACATTAGTAAACCCCTGTAAAAGTTTCAGACCATTTGGAGTTGATTTGGTCAGAGCAATTCAAATTTGAAGGTGCTGTGTTCATTTGAATGCAGAAACATTTTCAGAGAATTTCCAAAACTTGGAAATTCAATTCTGGGCAAACCCTGACTCCAAAAATGCTAGGAAAATTCATGCAAACTCTATGAGCTATAATATAAATTGTAGTTCATTAAGTTGAGCATGAACAGGGGTATTACCTCAGAATTAATTCTTCCTTGCTGATTTGCCAAGAGAATTATTCTGAGCAAACCACTCCATGAAAAGTGCTAATGTTTGGTCCAGAGAGTTTTCTTGTGACAAGGAACTCACACAAAAATTCTCAGCTCCATTGGAGCTCTAGATCACCCCTGTCCTGTTTACCCACTTAAGGGATTAATATGGAAAAGGGGGGAAAACCACTTAGCATTTAACCATGTGATTAAGTCCAAGCCAAACCACCAACACCAGTTCATATTTAAATTCTTAAACAAAGTTCCAGGTATTAGAGGCTGGTTATTAGAACCAATAGTATAAGTCTTACTCTAAACTCACTTTTGCATATAAATTAACATGTAGTATTTCATTAACGTGTAGCCGTTGAAGAAGAGACTCCGGAAGTGCTGGACTTCCTCCTTCCGGACGAAGAACTAACTCCTGACCAGCAGCAACAAGGCAAGCCCCGGTTTGCATTAACCCTTTTTAAAAAGTTTTACTTTGTATACATGTGTCATATGAAGTATGTATGTGCATTAGGTATCGGATGAATGAAACCCCACTTGCATAACCAAAGTTTCCTAAAAGAGTGAGGGTAGTGTCAAGGACCTCGAGTAGACAGGCTATGCTTAATGAGTCATAGGATTTCGGTACAAGTCGAGTAGTTGGAATCTACTCGCGAGATAGGCTGGGGACACACGGGTTCGGTTGAGTGATGTGAGATCACTTTAGTAATGAAAATGAGACTAGGCAGGGGCTAGGGCGCAGCAAGAGAGAGTCTTGTGTGCGCAGCCCTGTCCGTGTCGATTGAGGACCGATCCGTGTGCGGCCCTGCTGAACAAGTATTGAACGTACCGAAGGCATATCGGATATATGGGCCCCGATAAACCGATGTAGCCTAAACCTCCGGGCGTCGAGGCATAGCACACCGATTTATAGGTGTAGGTTGAGGGCAGCAAGGTGGAAATCTGCCAACGGGCATAGAGAGATGCTCCGTGTGGGGAACCTCCTGCTCGTTTCGGTGCGACCGGTTCGACGTTTGGGCTGTTGGGTAAAAGGTTGTCCCGTACGACATCGAGTGAGCGTGCTGTGCAGCTCCACGGGTGGGCGTACGTGACGTGCTCTTTGGGTTTTCCCTGCAGGTGTATATCGAGTCGATTCGCCGTCCCTCGCGGTGACGAGTGCTGCTTGTTCACTGCGTCGTAACGTAGACTAATGGATGAAATATGTTGATTCAATGATGCTGATTGATATAATTGTATTGCTACATGTGTGCCACCAAATACTGCTTACTAAATTTCAGATTTCATGAACAGTTAACTTATTGCTAAAAGATGAACTAAGGATGAACTTGTAGGCGTGTCGTTTTGCTGAAATGCTACCAACCTATGTCCATTGTACACCTCATGTAGAGTTTCATGCTTAGGTGAGTCGGTTAAGCCTTGCTGAGCCTTCGTGCTCACGGTTGCTGCATAAGTGCTTTTCAGGTGAGGAGCCACCCATGGACTCGGAGTACGAGTCCACCGGCGAGGGTTACCCTCCGTCGGGGACCACGGCTGAGTGGGAGCCGTACACGCCGCGCTGAGCTGAGGCGTGCAGCTAGTGTGGGTTGCCCTAGGGCTGGGCAACCGACTTTTGCTAAATAGGCAGGCGTGAGTTGTATAGTGTAGTCTTCCGCTGTGTAATAGAACAATAATTGTAACTGAAGTTTGTACTTGTTTGTACAGTTTCAGCTGTCTTTCCCATGTAATATATATTGTGTTCTTATGACGTGTGCTGTCGGGTGTCGCATCGCGCGGCACCACCCTCTGCGATCCTGGATGAGCGGATTCCGGTCCGCCACACTGACGCGCACGCCAACGGTTGACGGGCGGACGGCGGATTCCAGCTCCTCCAGGCTCCCGTCAACGGACCTGACGACAGAGCTGGAACGGTGCCACTTGGGCCAGGATTCCCGGGTGTACCTCGAGCGACGTCGAGAAAGGCGTCGCAACCTAGAGGCTGGGGACAGCATGACTTCGGCCTCGACCCAGCCTGGAGGGCAGATCTTCACCACGCGAGCCCTGCCCCAGGCATACGCCGCGCAGCATATGCCACAACCATATGCCCTACAAACGGCGTCCCCGGTCTATGGCGCAGCCTTGCCCATACCGGGGTACACTGTGCCAGGTGCGAACCAAGCGTTCGCGGCACCAATACCTGCAGCAACAGGAGCAGGATGTGCGGCCCTTGCACCCCACCTTCGCTTCGCAAGGTGGCCGCGCAAGTTTCGGCCGCACCTGCCCGAAAAGTACGACGGCAGCGTTAACCCGGCGGAGTTCCTCCAGATCTACTCCACCGCCATGCTTACCGCAGGAGGGGATGAGGCTGTCATGGACAACTACTTCTCCGTCGCCTTGACCGGGCCAGCCCGGTCTTGGCTCATGAACCTCCCTCAGGGTTCCATAACTTCCTGGGGAGAGCTCTGCCGGCAGTTCATCGCCAACTTCGGCAGCTCCTACACCCGTCCCGGCACGGAGCTTGACCTCCACGCCATCAAGCAACAACCTGGGGAGTCGCTGCGCTCCTTCATCCAGCGATTCTCCCAGGTACGCAACACCATCCCGCATATTCAAAGTGCTTCTGTGGTGGTGGCGTTCCGGCAGGGTGTCCGGGACAAGAAAATGCTTGAAAAGCTCGCGACCAGAGAGGTCCGCGACGTCTCTGAGCTCTTCAGCCTGGCGGACAAGTGCGCCAGAGCCGCAGAAGGGCGGAACTGGCACTCTCTGCCGACCTCCAAGTCAGGAGGACAGCCCGGGTCCGGCGCGGCTTCCTATGGAAGTGGCAAGAAGGCCAAGAACCGGGGGAGTGGCAAGATGAAGTCATCGTCCGCGGCTCCTGTCGCCGCAGCAGCGTCGGCTAGTGGAGCTCGGGGGCCACGCCCCGACAAAAGGCAGCGGCAGTCGCCAGCCCCAGATGGTGACCAGGGCGGGCTATGCCCCGTGCATGGCGCCGGAAACCATACTGCTGCCGAGTGCTGGGATATCCAGAGGCTCGCAGAGCGCTTCCGCAAAGGAAGGCAGCAGAGAGCTGAGGCGCCGCTCCATCCTCAGAGGGAGGGCAAGCTGAAAGTCGACGCTTCAGTCAGCGCCGGCCACCAGGTGGGGTTTCAGGAGCCTCAGCGTGTCATGAAGACAGTGCATAACGGTGAGGACTCCAGCTCCGATGGTGATGGGCCGGGGTGGTAGCCAACTGCGGCTGCCGTCCCAGGTCAGTGGAGGCTGCACTGCTGCGGCGTCAACCTTGGAGAAGCTCCAAGTAGTCGCAGCAGCCCAAGCACCAATCACAATGGTGCAAGATCGGGCCAGCCCCTCCCGAGAGCACGCCTCCGTGCCTCGGTCAATACCTCCTGGGGGCCGCCCAAGGTCTGTCAACCCCTTGAAGGCCTTGCCAGAAGGGGAAGACGCCTTGGGTCCCCCAAGACGAGCCCGGGTCCACCTACCCCTTGAAGGCCTTAGCCAGAAGGGGAGAACTCCCCGGGGGTGCCCAGGAGAAGCCGCGCAGGACCTGATCCAGCATGAAGATGACAACCTCGTCAACAAGGCTCGGCTGCAGGTAACACCCTAACGCACGGTCTCGGCTGCTGCTCTAGCACTACCGCCAAAGAACCAAACGCGTCAGGGACCTGCAGAAAGGCAACCTGGTGCTGCGGCACGCACTTTCCCGAGAAGGACCTATAAACTCTCCCCCAGCCGGGAAGGTCCCTTCCGAATCACGAAAGCTGCCGCCCCAGGTACACATGCCTTTCAACCGAGTGTGGGATCCGTTCCCAAAATCCCTGGCATGGAACAACACTGTAAGTCCTATCCCCCGAGCATTAGTAGAACAGTGTCATTCCCTTCTGTAATAAATCCCATAGAGTTTAGGAACAGCGCTTGGGGCAGCTAAGTCTCAAGGGACGGTCCAGGACTACGTCCAGCTTAGCCTGGTTCCAACCCTAAGCACGTAGAATCTTGCTTCCCTTGTAGACAAGGCGGTTCATTGCCTCCATGTACAGCAAGACTTCCACCTATGGGCATTAACACAGAAACTTGTTCTACTTCGCTCTCTCTCATGTGCTCATTTAAATTACGCATTAATTTTTATGATCGCACTATCTATGTATGTTCATCGTACATCTAGCTCCCTCTCTCCCGCGCTCATCCATAGTCAGCATTCGCTATCCTACCGAGGGCGGTTGCGCTTGAGGCACCTGCCGATGGCCAAGTGAGTCTCTCGGGCCTCCCCCAGTCAGGTGTTGCGGTGCCAGTTGGTCACCTCCAGGAAAGGCCTGCGTTGTGCATGGGGGGTCCAGGGTGCGTATCCCGCTTAGCCGGCTCCGTGCCCAAAGCATGCGCATCCTGCCCTCCGGAGGTACAGGGGAGTACAACCGCTTTGCCTGGTCATGAAACCAAAGCACGTGCACTCTGCTTCCCCGGTGCACGGCCCGGTACTAGGGATCGGACGGCCGTACCCGGACCTCGGAGGGAGCCGGAGTTCCGGCGCCTCGCGCACAGAATTGCCCAAGCCCCGTATAACGGATCAGGATCGTAAGCCGAATAAGACTAGGAGACGGGAGTGGAGGACCCCCCGAGTTGAATTACGTTTCCTCTACCTGTGTGCAGGACCTCCAGGTTACAGCAACGGGGACTGCACGAAGCGGGGGGAAAGGAGCTACCAACTACTCCGGCATAGGACTGGAAGGACCGGGTCCCGCCCCTTCAGCAGGGGCGAGGCCCGAAGGCCCCACGTGTACAGTGGGCCCGGAGCTCCCGCCTCCCCTGAGGGGGGGCTCCGGACTCGCCACGTGGCAGGCGGAAACCGGACCTCCCCCTCGGCGGGGGAGGCTCCGAAAGCCCCACGTGTCCAACAGGGCCAGAGCTCCCGCCTCCTCAGGAGGGGCTCCGGACCCGCCACGTGGCCGGCAGATCTGGACCTCCCCATAGGGCGAGATCCGGAGACCCCCGGTGGCCCCTAATACAGTTAGGACCCGGGGAAGGTGTCTGTGCAGAGCTCCGAGATTGGTGAAGGCCTCTGAGTACCTTGCGGAGCTAAGGACTCAGTCAGGCAAAGCCAAGAAGGAGAGAAAAGGCATCACAGACACAAACATTCAAGAGACTCTATTTATGCGAGGCTCCATGAGCTAGACTACAGACTCGATAAAAAGGGAGAAACAAGTCCTAGGGTCCTCCCGGCTCACGCCGGAACCTAGCGGCTACAAGGGCGGCCACGTCCTCGACTTCAGCCCTGGCAGCTTCCTCCCGCTCCGCGGCTGGGCCCTCTCTCGCTGCCTCCAGGGAGAAAGAAGGGTCGCGGCCCTTGAAGCATGCCAGCACATGTGAGGCGACCTCTAAGGCCAGGCCGCGTCCCTCGGCCTCAAGCTCGCTGGCGACCACCGAGTCTAGCCTGTCCAGCTTGGCGTCGATCGACTCCAGCGCGGGGATCACCTCCGCCACCTTCAACGCAGGAGCCGCTGCCCTCACTGGGCTGAAGCTAAGAGGGATCAGGGCGGACCACGCTCGATTAACGAAGCTTGAGACCGCATGCGCCTCAGAGGACTGCAAGGCCGAGAGCTCCTCCACCTCGCGGCGGGCTGCCTGCAGGGCCTCTTGGTTTCTCTCGGAGAATTCCTTCTCCTTGGCCGCCAGGGAGCTTTACCGAAGGCGGAGAGTCTCGGCGAGCCGCTGCAACTCAGAAGCCTTGAAGTCGGCGGTCAACTCCCGATCCAGGACCGCCCGGCGTTCGCGGGAGACCTGTTCCTCCCTCAAGTCGAGGTCTGCCTTCTGAACCTCTACCTCCTCGATTCGAGCTCGCAGGTCATCCTCGCCCGCCACCAGCTGCGCAGCAACCTCTCTGCCTCGGCTGCCTTGGAACGCTCCCATTCCTCAACGACGAGTTTATGGCGCTCCAACAGCTGCCGTATCTCCTCCGCGGCAGAGAGGCTCTCCTCGGCCCGAGCGTGTGCCTCCAGGGCCTCCCTGTTGATCCGCCGCGATTCGGCGTCCATTCGGTCGACAGACCGCTTCAGGCGGTCGAGGAGCACTTCCCTGAAGTCAAGCAACTCCTGCCTGGAGTCGAGCTCGCTCTTGACCTTCGCGGTCCGCTCCCGCAAAAACTTCCCCCAGGTGAGGAGGCGATCCCGTTCAACCGTGTGCTCCTCCCGCTCGTGACCAAGTGCGGCCAAGACCTGCCAAACTATTGTTTCGGCAAGCGCGAAGGCATCCCCCAGGGGCAATGGAGCAGCAGAGGCCGGGGCAGCTCCCCCGACCTCCTCCATCACCTCATCCTCAAAAGGAGTCGATGCACCAGCAACCGAGACGAGACGCTGGTCAGGAGAAGCTGGCGCCGGGGCTCCGGCAGCCGGGCCTGCCGGACTCTCTCTAGCTTCTGGCTTCTTGACCTGTGGAGAGGGACAAGCCGGGGAAGGCGGCGCTGGAATAGAGGCCGGGCCGCCTGGTGCAGGGTCGACCTGCGCTGGCCTGGGGGCCGCGGCGGCCGTCTCGGCAGGAAGAGATGACGCCACCGTGGAGTCCGGGCACACCGGAACAGGAGAAGCTCGCGCTGACTTGGAGGCCGCGGCAGCTGTCCCGGTTTCCGAGCACAACGGCGCAGGCTCCCCGCAAGTCGGGGATGGCCGGGAAGAGCGAACACTCCAGCGGGCTCTGAACCCCGACTTCCGAGCCGGTGTAGGACTCCCAGAGCCCGCCACCATCACTGATGGCCGCTCTGCAGTCGCTTGAACTGGCAGAACAGGGGACGCCCCAGAAGCTCCCCTCAACACATCAGCCCGGGGCCTCTTTGAGTCGCCACCGGAAGGAGTGCCATCTCCAGAAGCAGGAGATGCAGGAACCCCAGGTCCCCGACTTGGCACAGACGCCGCCACTGGAGGAGATCGAGCGCGCTTCTTCTCTGGTGGCGGGTTGGAGGCTATGGCGAGGGAGGACTCAAAGGCAAGAAGACAAAGGCACAAGAGTCCAAGAAAAAGCGCTGGGAAGTGCGAAGGGAAGCCACAATGTGGGTAAGATTCTGTCGAAGTGTTCAGTCGACACTTCCCCCGGGCCTGCACTGGGCAGCCCGCGGAGGTTCTTTTTTTGGTGGGGCTAGTCTCTAGCGGAGAGCTTGCGCAGATGGACGAGTTAGTAAGAGCTTGACACGGCGAGTTTTACGTGGTTCAGGCCGTCGGAGCGTAAAACCCTACGTCCACGGCGAGCTATGGAGCTCGCTGTATTGCTTGCTGCTCGGGGCCGGAGGTCTGAGCTCGGGGGTGAGTTACAGCTTGAGAGTGTATGGCTAGAGTATGAGTTGCAGAGTGCGAACCCTTGCTATCGACGCCTACCCGAGCCTTTTATAGTCCAAGACTCGGGCGGCTTACAAGGGGAGCCGGGACCCGACAGGTGGTCCCGGGAAGAATGTCTATTATCTACCGTATCTGCAGTTATGCCGGTAGTTGTCTCTGGTCGAAGGCTTCTGAGTCTTCATCTTGCCGCCCTGCCCATGCCGCATGCCAGTCGTAGTGGTTGATGACGGCGCAGGCGGCATGGGATGTCTTGTCACGGAGTTTATTGGCTGGCAGGTTCTGACACCGCGCGCCAGTCTGTGATGCGACTGGTCGCAACGGCACCTGACAGAGGCGTGCTCCGCGTCTCCGCGTCTTGGGAAGACGCGGGCCTTGAATACCTTGTACGGGCAAGGTATGGGGCGTTTTTACGCCCGCTGCCTATCTCTCGGGGGCAGGCAGCACCGTTCTTCTGGCCACGTGGCGGGTCTGGAGCCCTTCTCTGAGGAGAGAAGGGTCCGGCCTGCGGGGCACGTGGAGCCTCCGGACCTCTCCCCGTGGAGGGGGAGGCTCGGCTTCTGTCGGCCACGCGGCGGGCCCGGAGCTCTCCTCTGAGGAGAGGGAGGTCCGGCCCCGCTGGACGCGAGGCGCCTTCGGACCTCTCTCCCGCGGAGGGGGAGGTCCGGCTTCTGTATGCCACGTGGCGGTCCCGGAGCTCTCCTCTGAGGAGAGGGAGGTCCGACCCCGCCGGACGCGTGGCGCCATCGGAGCTCTCCCTGCGGAGAAGGGCGAGTTCCTTAGGAATTTTACCCTGTGCGCGGGGGTACCCCATATCTCAGGTACCGACAGTGGCCCCCGGGCCCATATCGGGGGAGGTAGCGAGCCCGAGGTGGGACCTCCGTCTCTTTCAACCCGCGCACTTTCTCTAAGTCCCGAATTGACCACTGCCGGAGCACGAACGGCCGCGGGATCGTGGGAGCGTGCGCTCACCTGATGGTTGCTTTTACTGCTGCGGTTCCCAAGACTGCCATTTCTGCACGTTGCGGCGCTTTCTTCGGGAACCGTCGAAGTGCCTTGCCGGCTCATCTTCTCAGGAGACTGACTCCTTGACCCCACCGCTTCAGTTAGGCGGCTTCGGCCCACCCGTCATCGGCACTCGGTCTAGGAACCGAAGCGGTTGCCGGTGCGGGGTATTCGATGAGTTCTGAATCGCTTGGAATTGCACCCGGGAAGTTTTTAGAGGGGGTCTTACCCACATTGCAGCTTCACTTCGCACTTCTCTGCGTTTCTTCTCGGACTCTTGTGCTTTTGCTCTCTTGCCCTTGAGTCCTCCCTTGCCATGGCTTCCAACCCGCCACCAGAGAAGAAGCGCGCTCGATCTCCTCCAGCAGCGGCGTCTGTGCCAAGTCGGGATTCTGGGGTGCCTGACACTCCCTCCGGTGCCGACTCGAAGAGGCCTCGTGATGCGCTGGGGGAAGCTTCTGGGGCGTCCCCTGTTCCGCCAGTTCAAGCGACTGCGGAGCGGCCGTCAGTGACGGTAGCGGGCTCTGGGAGTCCTACCCCGGCTCGGAACTCAGGGTTCAGAGCCCGCTGGAGTGTCCGCGCTTCCCGGCCTTCCTCGACTTGTGGGGAATCTGTGCCGCTGCGCTCGGAGCCAAGGGCAACTGCCGCGGCCCCCAGGCCAGCGCGAACTTCTCCAGTTCCGGTGTGCCCGGACTCCGCGGCGGCGTCGTCTCTTCCTGCCGAGACGGCCACCGCGGCCCCCAAGCCAGTGCAGGTTGACCCTGCACTAGGCGGCCCGGCCTCTTCTCCAGCACCGCCTTCCCCGGCTTGCCCCTTTCCTCAGATCAAGGAGCCAGAAGCTGAAGAGAGCCCGGCTGGCCTGGCTGCCAGAGCCTCGGAGCCAACTTCTCCTGATCGGAGTCTTGTCTCGGTTGCTGGTGCGTCGACTCCTCTTGAGGATGAGGTAATGGAGGAGGTCGGGGGGACTGCCCCAGCCTCTGTCGCTCCATTGCCCCTGGCGGATGCCTTCGCGCTTGCCGAGACGAGCATTCGGCAGGTCTTGGCTGCACTAGGTCGCGAGCGGGAGGAGTATACGGTTTAACGAGATCGCCTCCTCACCTGGGGGAACCTTTTGCGGGAGAGGACCGCGAAGGTTAAGAGCGAGCTCGACTCCAGGCGGGAGCTGCTCGACTTCAGGGAAGTGCTCCTCGACCGGATGAAGCGGGCTGTCGACCGCATTGACACCCAATCGCGGCGGATCAACAGGGAGGCTCTGGAGGCACACGCCCGGGCCGAAGAGAGCCTCTCTGCTGCTGTGGAGATACGGCAGCGGTTGGAGCGCCGTGAACTCGCCGTTGAGGAACGGGAGCGTTCCATGGCAGCTGAGGCGGAGAGGGTCGCCGCGCAGCTGGCGGCGGGCGAGGATGACCTTCGAGCTCGGATCGAGGAGCTGGAGATCCTGAAGTCAGACCTCGACTTGAGGGAGGAACAGGTCTCCCATGATCACCGGGCAGTCTTGGATCGGGAGTTGACCGCCGACTTCAAGGCCGCTGAGTTGGAGCGGCTCGCCAAGACTCTCCACCTTCGGGAGAGCTCCCTGGCGGCCAAGGAGAAGGAATTCTCCAAGAGGAACCTGGAGGCTCTACAGGCGGCCCACCGCGAGGTGGAGGAGCTTTCGGCCTTGCGGTCCTCCGAGGCTCTTGCGGTCTCGAGCTTCGTGGATCGAGCGGGGTCCGCCCTGATCCCTCTTGGCTTCAGTCTGGTGAGGACCGCGGCCCGTGCGTTGGAGGTGATCCCCACGCTGGATTCGATCGGCGCAAAGCTGGATAGGCTAGACTCGGTGGTCGCCAGCGAGCTTGAGGCCGAGGGGCGCGGCCTAGCCTTAGAGGTCGCCTCACATGTGCTGGCATGCTTTAAGAGCCGCGACCCCTCTTTTTCGCTAGAACCAGCGAGAGAGGGCCCAGCCGCAGAGCGGGAGCAAGCTGCCAGGGCAGAAGTCGAGGATGTGGCCGCCTTTATAGCCGCAAGGTTCCGGCAGGAGCCGGGAGGTCCTTAGGACTTGTTTCTCCCTTTTTATCGAGTCTGTAGTCCAGCTCATGGAGCCTCGCTTAATTTGACTCTTTTGGATATTTGTGTCTGTGATGCTTTTTCTCTCCTTCTTGGCTTTGCCTAACTGAGTCCTTAGCTCCGCAAGGTACTCAGAGGCTATCTCCAATCTCGGAGCTTTGCACAGACACCCTCCCCGGGTCCTAACCATGTTAGGGGCCCCCGGAGGTCTCCGGATCTCGCCCTATGGGGAGCTCCAAATCTGCCTGCCACGTGGCGGGTCCGGAGCTCCTCCTTAAGAGGCGGGAGCTCCGGCCATGTTGGACACGTAGGGCTTTCGGAGCCCTCCCACCGAGGGGGGAGGTCTGGTTTCCGCCTGCCACATGGCGAGCCCGGAGCCCTTCTCAAGGGAGGAGAGAGTTCCGGGCCTGCAGGACATGTGGGGCCCTCGGGTCCCGCCCCTGCTGGAGGGGCAGGTCCCGGTCCTTCCAGTCCTAGGCCGGAGTAGTTGGTATCTCCTTTCCCCCCTGCTTCATGCAGTCTCTGTTGCCGTAACCTGGAGGTCCTGCACACAGGCAGAGGAAACGTAATTCTCCTCGGGGGGTCCTCCCCTCCCGTCTCCTAGTCTTATCCGTCTTGCGATCCTGATTCGCTATACGGGGCTTGGGCAATTCTGTGCACGAGGCGCCGGAGCTCCGGCTCCCTCCGAGGTCCGGGTACGGCCGTCCGATCACTAGTACCGGGCCATGCACTGGGGAAGCAGAGTGCACGTGCTTTGGGTTCATGACCAGGCAAAGCGGTCGTACTCCCCTGTACCTCCGGAGGGCAGGATGCGCATGCTCTGGGCTCATGGCCGGCTAAGCTGGATACGCACCCTGGACCCCCGTGCACAACACAGGCCTTTCCTGGAGGTAACCAACTGGCACCGCAACACCTGACTAGGGGAGGCCCGCGAGACTCACTCGGCCATCGGCAGGTGCCTCAAGCGCATCCGCCTTCGGTAGGATAGCGAATGCCGACTATGGATGAGCGCAGGAGAGGGGGAGCTAGATGTACGATGAACATACAGAGATAGTGCGATCATATAAATTAATGCATAATTTAAATGAGCGCATGAGAGAGAGCTAAGTAGAACAGGTCTCTGTATTCGTGCCCATAGATGGAATTCTGGCTGTACGTGGGGGCAATGCTCCGCCTCGTCTACAAGGGAAGCAAGACTCTACGCGCTTAGGGTCGGAACCAGGCTAAACTGGACGTAGTCCTGTACCGTCCCTTGAGACTTGGCTGCCCCAAGCTCTGTTCCTAAATCCTATGGGATCCATTACAGAAGGGAATAACCCTGTTCTACCGATGCTCGGGAAGTAGAACTTACAGTGTTGCTTCATGGCAAGGATTTTTGGGAATGGATACCACTCTCGGTTGAAAGGCATGTGTACCTGGGGCGGCAGCTTTCATGATTCGGAAGGGACCTTCCCTGCTGGGGGAGAGCTTATGGGTCCCTCTTGGAATAGAGCGTGCCGCTTCACCAGGTTGCCCTCCTACAGGCCCCCGACGCGTTTGGTTCTTTGGCGGTAGTGCTTAGAGCGTTAGCCAAGACCGTGCGTTGTGGGGTGTTCCCTGCAGCCGAGTCTTGTCGACGAGGTTGTTATCTTCGCGCTGGATCAGGTCCTGCGCGGCTTCTCCTGGGGGCCCCCGAGGAGTTCTCCCCTTCTGGCTAAGGCCTTCAAGGGGTAGGTGGGCCCGGGCTCGCCTTGGATGACCTGAGGCGTCTTCCCCTTCTGGCAAGGCCTTCAAGGGGTTGATAGACCTTAGGCGGCTCCTGAGAGGTATGTTCGAGGCACGGAGGCGCGCCGCAATTGGCTAACGCCCTGGCCCATCACCGTTGGAACTGGAGTCCTCTCCGTTATGCACTGTCTTCATGACACGCTGAGGCTCCTGGAACCCCACCTGATGGGCAGCGGTGACTGGGGCATCGACCTTCTGTTTGCCATCCCTCTGAGGGTAGGGCGGTGCTTCAGCCCTCTGCTGTCTTCCTTTGCGGAAGCGCTCTGCGAGCCTCTGGATCTCCCAGCACTCGGCAGCGGTATGGTTGCAGGTGCCATGCACGGGGCATAGCCCGCCTTGGTCACTGTCTGGGGCCGGTGATTGCCGCTGCCTTTTGTCGGGGCGTGGCCCCCGAGCTCTACTAGTCATCGCAGCTGCGGCGACGGGGGCCGTGAACGGTGACTTCATCTTGCCACTCCCCGGTTCTTGGCCTTCTTGCCACCCCCGTAGGCAGCAGCGCCGGACCCGGGCTGTCCTCCTGACTCGGAGGTCGGCAGAGCGTGCCAGTTTGGCCCTTCAGCTGCTCTGGCGCACTTGTCCGCCAGGCTGAAGAGCTCCGAGACGTCGCGGACCTCTCTGGTCGCGAGCTTCTCAAGCATTTTCTCGTCCCGGACACCCTGTCGGAACGCCACCACCACAGAGGCACTTTGGATATGTGGGATGGTGTTTCGTACCTGAGAGAACCGCTGGATGAAAGAGCGCAGCGACTCCCCAGGTTGTTGCTTGACGGCGTGGAGGTCAAGCTCCGTGCCGAGACGGGTGTAGGAGCTGCCGAAGTTGGCGAAGAATTGCCGGCAGAGCTCTCCCCAGGAGGTTATGGACCCCTGAGGTAGATTCATGAGCCAAGACCGAGCTGGGCCGGTCAAGGCGACGGGGAAGTAGTTGGTCATGACGGCCTCATCCCCTCCTGCGACAAGTACGGCAGTGGAGTAGATCTGTAGGAACTCCACCAGGTTGACGCTACCGTCGTACTTCTCGGGCAGATGCGGCCGGAACTTGCACGGCCACCTCGCGAAGTGAAGGTGGGGTGCAAGGGCCGCACATCCTGCACCTGCTGCTGCAGGTATTGGTGCTGCGAACGCTTGGTTTGCACTTGGCACCACGTATCCTGTCATGGGCAAGGCTGCACCATAGACCGGGGGCGCTGCTTGCGGCGCATATAGTTGTGGCATATGCTGCGCAGCATATGCCTGAGGCAGGGCTCGCGTGGCGAAGGCCTGCCCTTCAGGTTGTGTCGAGGCCGACGACATGCTGTCGCCAACCTCATGGTTGCGACGCCTTTCTCGGCGTCGCTCGAGGTACACCCGGGCGTCCTGGCCCAAGTGGCACCGTTCCAGTTCCCTTCGCAGGTCCGTCGACAGGAGCCGGGAGGAGCTGGAATCCGCCGTTAGCCCGTCAACCGTGGGTGTGCGCGTCAGCGACACAGCAGGTTGTCCTGGGCGCCGTCCTCGCCGAAACCGAGGGTTCGCGGCGGCGACGACGAGGCGGTCCACCTCGCGGACCCATTGCTGGGTCGCTGAATGGGGCGCATCCCCCGCAGGTGGGTTGCGCAGAAGCGCTCTTGCTGCAGCTAGCGCACCTCCATGGTGTACGCTCAGCGCTGCAGAAGATCTCACACTGGTCGGGGCCTGCATAGCCGGAGTCGGCGTTGCCGGAGTCGGCTGCTGGCTACCAGCTTGTGCCGACACACTCCGTCCTGAGTGTGTCGACATGTACTCCCCAGTGGTCACGGTTCGCCGTGAACGTGGAGGGGGAGAGTTTGCCGCTGAAGGAAGCTTGGTCATCTTCGTCGGCGGAAACTCGTCGCGCTGGAGAAAAGCCCCCTTCCTGGCGCGCCAAATGTCGAAGTGTTCAGTCGACACTTCCCCCAGGCCTGCACTGGGCAGCCCGCGGAGGTTCTTTTTTCGGTGGGGCTAGATTCTAGCGGAGAGCTTGCGCAGATGGACGAGTTAGTAAGAGCTTGACACGGCGAGTTTTACGTGGTTCAGGCCGCCGGAGCGTAAAACCCTACGTCCACGGCGAGCTATGGAGCTCGCTGTATTGCTTGCTGCTCGGGGCCGGAGGCCTGAGCTCGGGGGTGAGTTACAGCTTGAGAGTGTATGGCTCGCGTATGAGTTGCAGAGTGCAAACCCTTGCTATCGACGCCTACCCGAACCTTTTATAGTCCAAGACTCGGGCGGCTTACAAGGGGAGCCGGGACCCGACAGGTGGTCCCGGGAAGATTGTCTATTATCTACCGTATCTGCAGTAATGCCGGTAGTTGTCTCTGGTCGAAGGCTTCTGAGTCTTCATCTTGCCGCCCTGCCCATGCCGCATGCCAGTCGTAGTGGTTGATGACGGTGCAGGCGGCATGGGATGTCTTGTCGCGGAGTTTATTGGCTGGCAGGTTCTGACACCGCGCGCCAGTCTGTGATGCGACTGGTCGCAACGGCACCTGACAGAGGCGTGCTCCGCGTCTCCGCGTCTTGGGAAGACGCGGGCCTTGAATACCTTGTACGGGCAAGGTATGGGGCATTTTTACGCCCGCTGCCTATCTCTCGGGTGCAGGCAGCACCGTTCTTCTGGCCACGTGGCGGGTCCGGAGCCCTTCTCTGAGGAGAGAAGGGTCCGGCCTACGGGGCACGTGGAGCCTCCGGACCTCTCCCCGCGGAGGGGGAGGCTCGGCTTCTGTCGCCACGCGGCGGGCCCGGAGCTCTCCTCTGAGGAGAGGGAGGTCCGGCCCCGCTGGACGCGCGGCGCCTTCGGACCTCTCTCCCGCGGAGGGGGAGGTCCGGCTTCTGTATGCCACGTGGCGGGCCCGGAGCTCTCCTCTGAGGAGAGGGAGGTCCGACTCCGCCGGACGAGTGGCGCCTTCGGAGCTCTCCCCGCGGAGAAGGGCGAGTTCCTTAGGCATTTTACCCTGTGCGCGGGGGTACCCCATATCTCAGGTACCGACAGATTCCCTCTTAAAACTTCCCAGGTGCAATTCCAAGCGATTCGGAACTCTTCGAATACGCCGCATCGGCAACCGCTTCGGCTCCAAGACCGAGCGCCGATGACAGGTGGACCCAAGCCACCCAACTGAAGCAGTGGGTCAAGGAGTCAGTCTCCTAAGAATACAAGCCGGCAAGGCACTCCGGCGGTTCCCAAAGAAAGCGCCGCAACGTGCAGAAGTGGCAGTCTTGGGAACCGCCGCAGTAAAAGCAACCATCAAGTGGGCGCACACTCCCACGATCCCGAGGCTGTTCGTACTCCGGCAGTGGTCAATGTGGGACTTAGAGAAAGTGCGCGGATCAGAAGAGACGGAGGTCCCACCTCGGGCTCGCTATCTCTCGCAAGATGGGCCCAGGGGCCACTGTCGGTACCCTCGATATGGGGTACCCCCGCGCACAGGGGAAAATGCCTAAGGAACTCGCCCTTCTCCGCAGGGAGGTCTCCGAAGGCGCCACGCGTCCGGCGGGGCCGGGCCTCCCTCTCCTCAGAGGAAAGCTCCGGGCCCGCCATGTGGCATACAGAAGCCGGACCTCCCCCCTCCGCGGGAGAGAGGTCCGAAGGCGCCGCGTGTCCTACGGGGCCGGACCCCCTCTTCTCTGAGGAGGGCTCCGGGCCTGCCACGTGTCCAGCAGAAGAGCGCTGCCTGCCCCCGAGCGGTAGGCGGTGGTCGTAAAGACGCCCCAGACCTTGCCCGTACAAGGTATTCAAGGCCCGCATATTCCCAAGACGCCGAGACGCGGAGCACGCCTCTGTCAGGTGCAGTTGCGCCCAGTCACATCACAGACTGGCGCGCAGTGTCAGAGCCTACCAGCCAATAAACGCAGCGACAAGACATCCCATGCCGCCCCCGCCGTCATCAACCACTATGACTAGCATGTGGCATGGGCAGGGCTGCAAGACGAAGACTCAGGAGCCTTCGCCAGAGACAACTACCAGCATAACTGCAGATACGGTAGATAACAGTCAATCTCCCCGGGACCACCTGTCGGGTCCCGGACCCGCCTTGTAAGCCACCCGAGTCTTGGGCTATAAAAGGCTCGGGTAGGCGACGTTAGCAGGGGTTCGCACTCTAGCCATTCGCACCCAAGGTGTAATTCTCCCCCAAGCTCAGGACTCCAGTTCTGAGCAACAAGCAATACAGCGAGCTCCATAAGCTCGCCGTGGGCGTAGGGTTTTACGCTCCGGCGGCCTGAACCACGTAAAACTCACTGTGTCAAGCTCTTCCTAACTCGTCCATACGCTCAAGCTCTCCGCAAGCGACTAGCCCCACCGAAAAAAGAACCTTCGCGGGCTGCCCAGTGCAGGCCCGGGGGAAGTGTCAACCGAACACTTCGACAACAGGGATCATCTCGGCCATCACTAGCACAAGGACCAGTGTCATCAAGGACGCTTCTGAAGCCCCCTCCGCCGCTTCAGCAGTTTCCTTGGAGACTCTGCCGCCTGGAGTCCTTCTCGGCGTGTCAGCAGTTTCTTTGGAGACTCCACCGCCTGAGGAGAGAGGACGCAGCTTCGCTAAAGACTCCTCCGACCCGAGCACAGGGATCATCTCGCCCATCACCAGTGCAAGGGTTGGTGTCATCAAGGATGCTTCTGAAGCCCCCTCCGCCGCTTGAGCAGTTTCCTTGGAGACTCTGCCGCCTGGAGTCCTACTTGGTGCTTCAGCAGCTTCCTTGGAGACTCCTCCGCCTGAAGCCTCCTCGACGTGTCAGCAATTTCTTTGGAGACTCCACCACTTGAGGAGAAAGGACGCAACGCCTGGGAACCCTCAGCCTGTCGTCGCTCAAGAAGAGTCCAGTCGTGATGATAAACCCGGGGCCTCTTGGAGGCGTCACCTCCAGAGGCAAGGCATGCAGGCTCCCTGGATCCCTGACTTGGTGCAGAAGCCGCCGCCGGAGGAAATCGAGAGCGATCCTCCTCCGAAGGCGGGTTAGAAGCCATGAGAGAAGACAAGGTCGGAGAAACCCAACGAAGGTGCAAGTGCTAGAAGCCTTATAAAGGGAACCAACCCACGTTGTGGCTTCGTTTCACACTTCCTGGGTGCGATTCCATGCGATACGAAACTCTTCGAATACGCCGCATCGGCAACCTGTAAGGGCCTCAGTTTTTGACACTCATTTGCAGTGTTCATCACCACACCACACACCTCATTTGAGGAAAAATGATGAACACAAATAAAGAGCAAGTAACAATTATCAACATGCTCATTAGGGGACAAACCCACACATTGCAAAAGTGGTACTTCCCACATGTGATATAGATGGGCTGGACATATGAAAACTCCTACACTTTGCTAAGGATGTCCATGCCAAGTTTCACCCAAATTCAAAACATTTTTGAGGTCATCTTGGGTGTAGATAGGAAAGGGGCAGTTTGAAAACATATTCAAATTCAAACTGTTTTCACCCACTGAATTTAAAAGTGGAAGGCATATTCTTGCTCAGCACATTTTTGTGAGCTCACACACCAATTTTCACTCCATTTGGAGTTGATCTTGACATGAGCTAAGGGGGAGAAATTCAAACTTTATTTGAATTTCAAACTGCACTTGTGCTGAAATTCATTCAAACCAAACATCATTTGAACTTTGATCAATTCAAATGGCTCTTGGGTGAATAATTTGAGTTGCCAAGGGTAGAATAGGGTTCACTGTTTACCACAGCTGTTAGGAATAAATTTCAGAGGTTAAAAGAGGAGTGGGACCCACATGTCAGCCTCAGCCTCAAAGCAAACCGACTGAAACACAGTTCAGTCGGTTCCCGGCTGCTGTGCGCGCGCGCCACCGAAGGGGGCAGCCGGCGCCAGCTCCTGCTGCGTGCCCCAAGCCGGAGGCCAGCCGGCCGAGCTATTTATTCCCTCCCCGGCGTGCCTCAGTCACCATTTCCCCGAGCTACCGACGTGCGCGACTGCTTTTTCCACTGCCATCACCGCCGCTCGAGTTCCTGCTTGATCAAGCCGATCGCAGCTCCCTCTTTCCATTCCAAGGTCCCAGTAAGGTACTAGCAACCATCCTCCATCCTTCCCATTGATAGAAATCGATTGAAACCGAGTGATATCGGCTGTGCCGAAAGATCAAACTCGGAACTGGAAACCGCCGCACCTCGGGCTCTCGTGGACAGCCCAACCTGGGCGTTGTCATGCCCGAGCCAAGGCACCCTTGGACGCGCAAGTGATCGGTGCTGCTCATCCCCGAGCCACAGCTCGAGTGGTTGCTCACCGGCGGCGAATTTCCATTTTTCCCCTTTCTGTGTGCAGAACGACCCTCGGGTACGATTCTGTTTAATTCGTGCTCTAGAAAGGATTAGAGGGCCTCAGGCCACTCCCACACGAACTAGACACGGTGACGCACAAGTTGCCTTCACAACTCTGGGCCGGAGAACTTCTGTGCCCGGCGTAATTCAAGGTCTACTAATGGCGGAACGCACGGGGGGTATCGGGCGCACGGTGAGGACCTATTTCGGGCCTTCCCCGAGCTGCCCCGAGTTCATGTCGACCTTCTCTGAGGTCCACTGATGCTCCCCGACCGATTTCCCAAGTAGCTGAGGCACTAGGAGCGTCAGCCGACATGGCCGAAGTCGTTCCGATATGGCGGCTCGTCGCCGACCATGCTCCGGCCGTTGTCATGAGCAGCTGACCCTCGGATCATGTTCCCCAAGTAAAAGTAGGCAGGGGCGGCCAGAATCAAGAAGTTTGAAGCTGTACAGCAGCCGGCGGCGAGCTCTCCGGCGAGGTCCCTCGGCGGCGGAGCGCGGGTGTCGCGAGGTTGAAGAAGGGGGTGGACCCCAGCTGTCAGCGGCCGATATTTTGAATCGGGATCCGGCTGCGGCCGGGATCGGGTGTGCTGGCGCGCAAAAGCCTTGTGGGCCGCGGTGTGCTGTCGCTTCGGCGTGCGACGCGTGTCCCCTGGGCCCACGCGCGAGTTTAAACTTTTCCCCGATTTTCAGATTTCCTTCAAACTTCAAATCCTTATAACTTTGGCTAGAAAGCTCCAAATTGAGTGAACCAAATTTTGCTGGATTCAGCTCTTTGAGTACTTTCCAGAAAATCAAGTGTCACTTCATGAAATTCCCTAATTCTCCAGAATTAATTCCTTAATGTTTAAACTGTTAGGAATTTTAACTGGAGAATCCTTTGGCGGAAAATCCTGAAATTTTGCTGAGATGTTCACCAAAATATCATTGAGCTACCATAAAAATTTCAGATCCATTTGAGCTCATTTAGTCCACCTAATGGTGTGATTAGTAAAACTGTTCCAGAGAAAATAGAAAATGTTCAGAAACATTTTCAGAATTTTCTCTGAAATTGTTTAGCTCATATCTTTAGTTAGAGACTTCCAAATTAAGTGAGACCAATTCCATTAGAACCCTCTGAAAATCTAGTTTTCAGAAAGTCATAGTTTGTTTCATGAAACTACCTAGAACACCCTAAAAGCCTTTAATTAAGGTCAAGGACATAATTATTTGTGGAGGGCTCAAATGAGCTTTGCTGCAACTAAAACTTGACCAAGTCTCTGTTTAGGTTGTAACCAAGCCACAGTAAAAGTTTCACAGTCATTAGGTCTATCTAGTAAAGGTTATAGACTTCACAACTTCAAAGTTAATACAAAAGCATTTAATTAATACATACATTGTTCTTATCATGTAGTCGCTAAGGTCGAGGAGGAACCCGAAGTCCTAGACTTCGTTACTCCGGAGGAACAGCTAGCCTACGACCAAGAGCAGCAAGGCAAGCCCCGGTTTGCATTAACCATTTTATAAATTTTTATTGTTTTGAGCACATACTTGTTTTCTTTATGTTGTGCATCAGAGTCTTGTTTGGAAACCCCACTGCATAGCCAAGAAAACCATGGGTTGGGGTTTAGGATTGCAAACCCCGTTAGCCACTGCATTGCTAGGATAGAGTAGGATTCGGTACAAGTCGAGTAGTTGGAACTACTCGCGAGAATAGGCTAGAGGCACATTGCTCGGGTAGAGATAGCACATGATACACATGGCAAGAAAATGAGACCGAGCGGAGAGTAAGGGCAGCAGGACTTTGGGGCCTGTGTGCTGTAGCTCCGCTTGTGTCGATTGAGGACCGAGCCGTGTGCGGGCCTGTTGAACAAGCTAGAACAGTACCGAAGACCTACCGGCTATATGGGAACCGGGAAACTGATGTAACTCGGGTAGCTGGGTATTGAGGCATTGCCCGTCGTTCAGAGGGTAGGTTGAGAGCTCGAGGTGTAAATCAGCTGGCGGCACAGAGATGCGCGTGCAGGGACCTCTTGCTCGGGACGATGGGACCGGTTCAATATTTGGCTAACGGGTGAAAGGTAGTCGCGTACGGCGTCCGTGATGGTTGTTGTAGGCAACATCGAGTACGGGCGTACGTGACGGGTTATTCGGGTAACCCTGCAGGTGTAAATCGATTATAATCGCCGTCCCTCGCGGTCAGTGAGTACCACTTGTTCACTGTACCGTGACGTAGAAAGAACAGGCTAGTTACATGTTAAAATGTTGCTGATTGAAAGTTGGATATTGATTGTTAATGATATGTTGTAGCTTAGTGCTAACTAAAGTTCTTTTCAACTTTGGGCAAAGTACATGAGAGAAATGCGTTTCTTGTTTGATTGCGGCTCTCTCATGTGCCTTAGCGTAAAGTTCTCCACAACCTGCTGCTAAAACTTGAAAGTAAGGTTCTACTAATTAGGCGAGTCCTTGCAAATGATTTTTACCTCATGCAACCCATCACCCTCATATAGAAGTTTCATGTTTAGGTGAGACGGGTCAGACTTGCTGAGCCTTCGTGCTCACTGCTTGTGTTTGAAGCTTTTGCAGGGTTCTATGAGGAAGGGACTCCCGAAGAGGAGACGGAACCCCAGGAGGGGAACCCCGTCGAGTGGGAGTCGTGCACGCCGCAGAGTTAGTGTGCGAGTGTGCTAGCAAGGACACGTTCGAGGGCTGAACGTGCACTTGATGCTTAGTCTACGCCCGCGAGTGTGGACTAAACTTATTTTGATGTAAACATGTTAATAAACTTGTTTATGTAATAAAGCTTCCGCTTCCGCTTTGTACCTTTGACGTGTGTTATACGGTGTTGTGCAACGCAGCACCCCTCAGCGTGATCCTGGCTCGACAGGACCAGTGGGGTCGTGTCAGCGTGGTACCAGAGCTCGCTTGAGGTTTAACACAGTACAAAGGTCTTCTTTTTCAAAAATCCAGTGAGGAACGAGTTAGTAGCCCGTATAAGGATGTTATTAGCATATAGAAAGTGGCATATTAACCTATTTGTTATGTCGGAAAATCGTGCATCTCGGGACGTTCATGTCTTGGGGGGTGCACGTAAGCGCTGTCCACCAGTGCGCACAAGCTGAAGGGTGGAGCCCCACGGGTGGCAGGTAACCCGACCCGCTTTGATATCCTCTACGACTCTTCATGTCGTTTGGGGTATTCGAGCAACGTCTGTCCCTGGCGTGCGTGGTGCAACATGGGAGACCCCGTCACGTGGTCTGAAACGTGAACACGTAACTCAAGGCGTGTTTGGCTTGAGAACATCCGGGCGAGTGATGACGGCCGGATGTACCAACTGTATGGATTCCGGGCTCGGTGTGCAGCCGAGTCTGATGATTGGTTGAATTTCTGCAGGTAGCCTTACCACGAAACGGTAGACGTGTAGCATCCGTGTGCGAGTGACGAGTAGTGCCACTAAACTAACGAAGCCGGCTAAGTCCGGTATAGGTTTTTCTTTGTGAGGACGTAGTACCGACATGATCTGGTGACGCATCGACGTCACACCCAACTAAATGAACAACTTCATTTAAAAATTTGAAGGTTTTGATCCAAAGTAGTAAAACTTGATGTAACTCCTTCCCTTGAACAGGATATTCAAAGCTAATAAGTTTTCAACTTATAGGATGTTAAGGACAGAGCACTCTGTTTTCAGCTAAATCAAGGCTGAAGTTAATCAGAGGTTAGAGGTTGAGTTCTTTCGAGGTTGGGGTCGTATGATACATTTCTGGAAAGCTTTGGAGGAGCTTTACAACTTTTCTGTTGAGTTCCAGAGGTGTTTCGTCCCTTAACCACTCGAAAAATGCAGTAGAGTTGAAACTGTCCAGAAAACAGGACAGAGCAAAGACTCTCTGTAAACTCTCTGTAAATTAAGCATAACTTCCTGCATAAAAATCCAAAAATAGAAAATGAGGTAGTTCTGGAAAGATTATGAGATGGGTTACAACTTTGTAACAGAAAGTTTTGTCAGATTAGGAACAGAATTAACTGGGATTTTTGGATCAAATCAGTACCTAAGGCAGGGAGGTGCTGTCCAATTGTTTCCAGAAATTCTGTTAACTTTGACATCTCATAACTTTTGAACCAGAGCAGATCTTAGGCCAACCAAATACTTTCTGGAAAGCTATTGAAGTTAACTTTAACTTTGATGTTGAGCTCCAGGACTGGTTTTGCTTTTAACCTGGCCTAAATCAGATTGATATGGAAACTGGTCAGGGCTGTCATGGGAACAGCAGATCAGCAGTCAAATTTGTTTAAAAATTTGAACTATGTTTCCAAGTGTTAAGGGTTCAATGACATATCTTATGTTATAACTCAATGGTTTACTGTTTAAATAAATATTTGACATTTCTCAAATATATTTTACAGATGGCAGCAGATAAACGGTTGGAGAACGGGTGGGTAGTTTCCCACTGCTCTGACCGTAGCGGCTACCCGGGAGCATTGTGGCTAATGCTCCAATATTTCGGGTACAACCAGATGCCGCAATACTTCGCCAAGGAAGAAGGCGAAGAGGGGAACAAGACGTGGACGATCCATGTCGAGGTTCCTGCAGGGCCTACGCCACCCGGTTGGGTGCCATTCACCGTCACGGTGAGAGGAAGACAACCGGAAGGGATGTGGCAAGTGGCAGCCCGTGACACTATGTCACGTTTCTGCCAACTACACGTACAGGCTATGGAGGGAACTCCATACGCACTCGTTCCGGTGGAGGGACGAGCTCAGCATGTGTGGGAAGAGAGGTACCTAGAGGCAACAAACCCGAGTTGCCCAAGGTACAACCCCGCGGAGGCAAATCTCAGCCTCCAAATGAGGGCGGGAAACGCTGTGATGGACAGCCAAGCTGTTCATACGGAGCATCTCGCCACCAAGCTCAAGGAGAGCACAAGCCGTGGAGATCATTTTGAGAGTGCTCACAGTGCACTCCGCAATGTGCTCCTTCCGACGATCAAGCGACTGAATGAACAACACAATCAGTTGCGTCGTCTGAAGAAGGCAAAGAAGAAGAGCCGTGTTGACATTGCGGCGTTGCAAGAGCTGGTGCAGACCCTAACCCAGCAGAATGAGGACCTTGCTCAAGAGCGGGACGACGCTATTGAGGAAGGACAAGGCTGGGAAGAGGACTACAACCAGGCTATGGACGAGGTGCATGCATTGCAGGACCTCGTGCCCCCGGTATTGGGCGTACCGGTAGTCTTGGGTCTTCCAGCCATGGGAGAACCTGGAATGGGAGAAGAGGTGGTAGACCCCGAGCCACCAGCAGAGGTACCGGAGGAGGACGACCCACAGGAGGTCGAGTTCTACTCCGAGTAGGGGGTTACGGTTGCCAAGTAGGGCAGCTAGGGTAGCGTAACCCAACTTTTGTAATCGGTGACATGTCGTGTAGACAGTAGCGTATGTATAGGTAGTGACGACATGAGCACGACTTCTCGGAGATCCGAGAATAATGTATCTTGTATAAAGTTTATGCTTTATCAATATATGTGAATGTTGTGCAAGTTAATCATGCGTCGCTTCAATACTTACTCCTGTTTATGGAATTTTGAGTAAGACATGTGCTAATTGCTGCTGTGTTGAATTTCAGAATGACGCGTACTCGTGCCAACCCCGATGTTGGAGGTACTAGCCAAGGGGGAGAGACCTCCCAACCACCTCCCGAGGACTCCTCGGGACAGCAGCAGCAACAACAACAGCAAACACCGCCACCGCCACTGCCAACGGTTACATTGGCCGACATTGTCGCGGCAATGGCGGGTTCACATCAGCAGCACACAGAGCTGCTGCAAACGTTGATTGCGAATACGTCTCGCCCAGAGAGACGTCAAGATCGTGAGGAGCGCCAACAGAGCTCCTACTCCGACTTCCTGGCGACTCATCCCCCTGTATTCTCAAGGGCGGATGAACCACTTGACGCGGACAACTGGCTCCGCGCCATAGAGATGAAGTTCGGGCTGCTCCAAATCAGCGAGCAGCGCAAGACTCAGTTCGCGGTCCAGCAGCTCCAAGGATCCGCGAGCGCGTGGTGGGCCAACTTTTGTGCTTCACAACCCACCGACCGAGTGATGACCTGGGCGGAGTTCCGGACGGCCTTCCGGGCCTATCATATACCGCCCGGTTTGATGAAGAGGAAGACGCAGGAATTCCTACACCTGCAACAAGGGAGCCGGAACGCGCTGGAGTACTCCAGAGCGTTCAACGATCTCGCACTCTACGCGTCGTATCACGCAGATACGGACGAGAAGCGGCGGGACCACTTTTACCAGGGGCTTAACCCGCTCCTGAAGGACAAGCTGGCGATGTTCAATCGCGGCAGCCTCAACGACATAATTGATGCTGCGATTGTTCAGGAAGACTCCGGCAAGGAGTTGGCGGCGGCAGAGCGAAAGCGAAGCGCGCCACAGAGCAGCGGAGAAGGAGGCGGTCCTTCTCAGAAGTTTCGGATGGTGAATCGCCCACCATCAGGTCCGCGCTGGCAGCCACCACAGCGGTCGATGCCGTTCCGCGGTCGGCCGTATTCTTCACCGGCATTCCGGCCGGCACTGCCAGCACCACCGCAACAACAACAGCAGCAGCGGGCGATGCCGCGTGCGTTTGCACCTCCGCAACGCATGCCGGGCTTTCGTCCCCCGAGTACTCCACCAGCAGCGGCCACATGTTACAAGTGTGGTCGTCCAGGACACTTCGCGAGCAGTTGCCCGGAGAGGCAAGGCGGCGGAGTGGTACCACAGTTTCCGGGGAGGAATCAACCCCGGAACCCTACTAATGCGCGGCGGGCAAACCCTAGGCCCGGTACTGTCCACCAGCTTGCCATTGAGGACGTGCCGGAGGGCGAGCCAATCCTTGCGGGTATGTTCCAACTCCACCAGCATCCCGCTATAGTACTATTTGATTCAGGCGCCACGCATAATTTTATTAGCCAAGCTTTCATTGCTAAACACAGCTTGCCAATACTACCCACCGATAGTCCATATTTAATTTGTTCACCGGGTGGGAAGATTTCAGCAAGCGTAATGGTCTCCAAAGCACCATTATGCTTAGCGGGTAGAGTGTACCCCACGTCTCTCATTATCTTAGAGGGACAGAAGGTCGATGTCATCCTAGGGATGTCGTGGTTAACCCGCCACGGCGCTGTTTTAGACACCGTCCTTCGAGTCGTGCACTTAAACTCAGAAGTGCACGGTTCTCACTCATTATTTCTGGACAGTCCAGAAATAAAACTTCCAAGTGTCTATCAAGCCACAACCATCAGATTGGAAGACATTCCAGTGGTCCGAGAGTTCCCTGATGTATTCCCGGATGATTTGCCGGGGATGCCACCCGATAGAGAGGTGGAGTTCAAGATTGAACTTACACCGGGAACCATGCCAATATCCCGAAGGCCGTACAAGATGGCGCCCAAGGAGTTGGCTGAACTGAAGACTCAGCTCACGGACCTTCTGGAGAAGGGTTTTATTAGGCCGAGCTCCTCGCCATGGGGCTGTTCGGCATTATTTGTCAAAAAGAAGGATGAAACGTTGCGGCTTTGCGTGGACTACCGTCCATTAAATGCCGTAACCATCAAGAACAAGTACCCGTTGCCACGGATCGACATGTTGTTTGATCAGTTGGTCGAAGCAAAGGTCTTTTCCAAGATGGATTTAAGATCCGGGTACCATCAGATTAAGATCAGGGCTGAGGACATTCCAAAGACAGCTTTTTCGACAAGGTACGGACTTTATGAGTACCTGGTCATGTCCTTCGGCCTCACCAATGCTCCAGCTCACTTCATGTACTTAATGAACTCGGTGTTCATGCCGGAGCTGGACAAGTTTGTCGTGGTCTTCATCGACGACATCCTGGTATATTCCAAGTCGGAGGAAGATCACAAGAAACATCTGCGTATAGTCTTGCAACGGCTGCGGGATCACAAGTTATACGCAAAGTTCAGCAAATGCGAGTTTTGGATATCGCAAGTGCCTTTCCTCGGGCATATCATCTCGGCGGAGGGTATCGCTGTGGACCCGAGCAAAATCACGCAAGTGCTGAATTGGAAATCCCCGAGAACTGTTCATGAGGTACGGAGTTTCCTCGGACTCGCGGGATATTATCGGAGGTTCATTCCGAACTTCTCGAAGATTGCCAAGCCAATGGCAGAGCTGCTAAAGAAGGCTACCAAATATGTTTGGAGTCCAGCATGTGAAGCAGCATTCAAGGCTTTAGTCAAGCACCTAACATCAGCACCGGTTTTGGCGCAGCCAGACACAACAAAACCGTTCGATGTGTACTGCGATGCATCCGGCATTGGGCTCGGATGTGTGCTGATGCAAGACCGAAGAGTGGTTGCGTATGGATCACGACAGCTTAGGAACCATGAGCAAAATTATCCAACTCACGATTTGGAGCTCGCTGCCGTGGTACTTGCACTGAAAATGTGGAGGCACTACCTACTCGGTAACCTCGTACATTTATATACCGACCACAAAAGCCTCAAGTACATCTTCACTCAGAAGGAGCTGAACATGAGGCAACGAAGATGGTTGGAACTGATAAAGGATTACGAGATAGAGGTCCATTATCATCCGGGCAAGGCAAACGTTGTGGCAGACGCGCTAAGCCGCAAGTCACACGTCAATAATCTGACCATCACACCGTTGGAAGAGAGCGAACCACCACTACATGTGATTCCACATGGAGCTCTCTACAACCTAGCTTTGATCCCCACCATCCGTGAAGAGATAGCGGCAGCCCAGAAGAATGACAAGGGCATGTCACATTTGCGGAGACGTGTAGACAGTGGGGAGTTGAAATGTTTCCGGAAGGACGGAGACGGCGTCCTATGGTTCAAGGACCGGATCGTCGTACCCCGAAACCCGGAGTTACGGAAGAAAATCTTTGATGAGGCTCACTTATCAAAGTTTTCTATTCACCCCGGCAGCAACAAGATGTATCAAGAACTCAGAAGCAAGTTTTGGTGGACACGGATGAAGCGAGAGACTGCAAAATACGTGTCCGAGTGTGATACATGTCGACGGGTGAAGGCAGACCACATGCGGAAACCGGGACTGCTGCAACCACTGGGCATTCCTGCCTGGAAGTGGGAGGACGTGAGCATGGATTTCGTCGTCGGTTTACCCACCACCTTACAGAAACATGATTCTGTGTGGGTGATCGTCGATCGGCTCACCAAAGTTGCCCATTTCATCCCGGTCAACACCAACTACAACGCCAAGAAGTACGCTGAACTGTACATCTCACGGATCCTATGCTTATATGGCGTACCCCGTACCATCGTATCGGACCGGGGCACTTTATTTGTGTCCCGTTTTTGGGAGCAGCTACACGCTGCCTTGGGGACGAAGCTGATCCGTAGTTCAGCCTACCACCCGCAGACGGATGGGCAAACGGAGCGGGTGAATCAAATCCTAGAAGACATGCTACGAGCTTGCGCTATCGACCACGGCAAGAATTGGGATGATCACTTGCCATTAGCCGAGTTCTCGTACAACAATGGGTACCAAGCCAGCATCAAGATGGCGCCCTACGAGGCGCTATACGGCAGGAGATGCCGCACACCACTGAACTGGTGTGAATCTGGCGAGAGGGTTACCTTCGGGATTGATCTTGTCAACAACGCGGAAGAAAAGGTTCGATTAATTCAAGCAAACCTAAAAGCCGCTCAATCCCGACAGAAACAGTATGCGGACCGGAGGAGGCGCCCATTACAATTCGAAGTTGGAGATCACGTATACCTACGAGTGTCTCCAATGAAGGGCGTAAACAGATTTGGGGTGAGAAGAAAGTTAGCACCCCGATTCATCGGTCCATTCCAGATTACCGAAAGATGTGGATCGGTAGCATACCGGCTGAAATTACCAGAAGCACTTTCCGGTGTGCACGACGTCTTTCACATTTCCCAGCTGAGGAAGTGTCTCAAGCTATCAACTACCATTCAGCTGGAAGACATTGAAGAACTGCAACCGGATCTCACCTATCGGGAGGAACCGGTGCAGATTATTGATGAAAAGGCCCGAACCACACGCAACCGTACGTTGTGGTTCTACAAGGTTCTATGGAGTAATCACTCCATGGACGAAGCGACATGGGAGAGCGAAGAATTCCTTCGCACTAACTACCCCGACTTTTTCACGTCGCATATCCGGTAATTTTCCACCGTCCTCTCTCTCATTTTCACCTTATAATCTCGGGACGAGATTCTTTTAAGGGGGGAGGAATGTAAGGGCCTCAGTTTTTGACACTCATTTGCAGTGTTCATCACCACACCACACACCTCATTTGAGGAAAAATGATGAACACAAATAAAGAGCAAGTAACAATTATCAACATGCTCATTAGGGGACAAACCCACACATTGCAAAAGTGGTACTTCCCACATGTGATATAGATGGGCTGGACATATGAAAACTCCTACACTTTGCTAAGGATGTCCATGCCAAGTTTCACCCAAATTCAAAACATTTTTGAGGTCATCTTGGGTGTAGATAGGAAAGGGGCAGTTTGAAAACATATTCAAATTCAAACTGTTTTCACCCACTGAATTTAAAAGTGGAAGGCATATTCTTGCTCAGCACATTTTTGTGAGCTCACACACCAATTTTCACTCCATTTGGAGTTGATCTTGACATGAGCTAAGGGGGAGAAATTCAAACTTTATTTGAATTTCAAACTGCACTTGTGCTGAAATTCATTCAAACCAAACATCATTTGAACTTTGATCAATTCAAATGGCTCTTGGGTGAATAATTTGAGTTGCCAAGGGTAGAATAGGGTTCACTGTTTACCACAGCTGTTAGGAATAAATTTCAGAGGTTAAAAGAGGAGTGGGACCCACATGTCAGCCTCAGCCTCAAAGCAAACCGACTGAAACACAGTTCAGTCGGTTCCCGGCTGCTGTGCGCGCGCGCCACCGAAGGGGGCAGCCGGCGCCAGCTCCTGCTGCGTGCCCCAAGCCGGAGGCCAGCCGGCCGAGCTATTTATTCCCTCCCCGGCGTGCCTCAGTCACCATTTCCCCGAGCTACCGACGTGCGCGACTGCTTTTTCCACTGCCATCACCGCCGCTCGAGTTCCTGCTTGATCAAGCCGATCGCAGCTCCCTCTTTCCATTCCAAGGTCCCAGTAAGGTACTAGCAACCATCCTCCATCCTTCCCATTGATAGAAATCGATTGAAACCGAGTGATATCGGCTGTGCCGAAAGATCAAACTCGGAACTGGAAACCGCCGCACCTCGGGCTCTCGTGGACAGCGCAACCTGGGCGTTGTCATGCCCGAGCCAAGGCACCCTTGGACGCGCAAGTGATCGGTGCTGCTCATCCCCGAGCCACAGCTCGAGTGGTTGCTCACCGGCGGCGAATTTCCATTTTTCCCCTTTCTGTGTGCAGAACGACCCTCGGGTACGATTCTGTTTAATTCGTGCTCTAGAAAGGATTAGAGGGCCTCAGGCCACTCCCACACGAACTAGACACGGTGACGCACAAGTTGCCTTCACAACTCTGGGCCGGAGAACTTCTGTGCCCGGCGTAATTCAAGGTCTACTAATGGCGGAACGCACGGGGGGTATCGGGCGCACGGTGAGGACCTATTTCGGGCCTTCCCCGAGCTGCCCCGAGTTCATGTCGACCTTCTCTGAGGTCCACTGATGCTCCCCGACCGATTTCCCAAGTAGCTGAGGCACTAGGAGCGTCAGCCGACATGGCCGAAGTCGTTCCGATATGGCGGCTCGTCGCCGACCATGCTCCGGCCGTTGTCATGAGCAGCTGACCCTCGGATCATGTTCCCCAAGTAAAAGTAGGCAGGGGCGGCCAGAATCAAGAAGTTTGAAGCTGTACAGCAGCCGGCGGCGAGCTCTCCGGCGAGGTCCCTCGGCGGCGGAGCGCGGGTGTCGCGAGGTTGAAGAAGGGGGTGGACCCCAGCTGTCAGCGGCCGATATTTTGAATCGGGATCCGGCTGCGGCCGGGATCGGGTGTGCTGGCGCGCAAAAGCCTTGTGGGCCGCGGTGTGCTGTCGCTTCGGCGTGCGACGCGTGTCCCCTGGGCCCACGCGCGAGTTTAAACTTTTCCCCGATTTTCAGATTTCCTTCAAACTTCAAATCCTTATAACTTTGGCTAGAAAGCTCCAAATTGAGTGAACCAAATTTTGCTGGATTCAGCTCTTTGAGTACTTTCCAGAAAATCAAGTGTCACTTCATGAAATTCCCTAATTCTCCAGAATTAATTCCTTAATGTTTAAACTGTTAGGAATTTTAACTGGAGAATCCTTTGGCGGAAAATCCTGAAATTTTGCTGAGATGTTCACCAAAATATCATTGAGCTACCATAAAAATTTCAGATCCATTTGAGCTCATTTAGTCCACCTAATGGTGTGATTAGTAAAACTGTTCCAGAGAAAATAGAAAATGTTCAGAAACATTTTCAGAATTTTCTCTGAAATTGTTTAGCTCATATCTTTAGTTAGAGACTTCCAAATTAAGTGAGACCAATTCCATTAGAACCCTCTGAAAATCTAGTTTTCAGAAAGTCATAGTTTGTTTCATGAAACTACCTAGAACACCCTAAAAGCCTTTAATTAAGGTCAAGGACATAATTATTTGTGGAGGGCTCAAATGAGCTTTGCTGCAACTAAAACTTGACCAAGTCTCTGTTTAGGTTGTAACCAAGCCACAGTAAAAGTTTCACAGTCATTAGGTCTATCTAGTAAAGGTTATAGACTTCACAACTTCAAAGTTAATACAAAAGCATTTAATTAATACATACATTGTTCTTATCATGTAGTCGCTAAGGTCGAGGAGGAACCCGAAGTCCTAGACTTCGTTACTCCGGAGGAACAGCTAGCCTACGACCAAGAGCAGCAAGGCAAGCCCCGGTTTGCATTAACCATTTTATAAATTTTTATTGTTTTGAGCACATACTTGTTTTCTTTATGTTGTGCATCAGAGTCTTGTTTGGAAACCCCACTGCATAGCCAAGAAAACCATGGGTTGGGGTTTAGGATTGCAAACCCCGTTAGCCACTGCATTGCTAGGATAGAGTAGGATTCGGTACAAGTCGAGTAGTTGGAACTACTCGCGAGAATAGGCTAGAGGCACATTGCTCGGGTAGAGATAGCACATGATACACATGGCAAGAAAATGAGACCGAGCGGAGAGTAAGGGCAGCAGGACTTTGGGGCCTGTGTGCTGTAGCTCCGCTTGTGTCGATTGAGGACCGAGCCGTGTGCGGGCCTGTTGAACAAGCTAGAACAGTACCGAAGACCTACCGGCTATATGGGAACCGGGAAACTGATGTAACTCGGGTAGCTGGGTATTGAGGCATTGCCCGTCGTTCAGAGGGTAGGTTGAGAGCTCGAGGTGTAAATCAGCTGGCGGCACAGAGATGCGCGTGCAGGGACCTCTTGCTCGGGACGATGGGACCGGTTCAATATTTGGCTAACGGGTGAAAGGTAGTCGCGTACGGCGTCCGTGATGGTTGTTGTAGGCAACATCGAGTACGGGCGTACGTGACGGGTTATTCGGGTAACCCTGCAGGTGTAAATCGATTATAATCGCCGTCCCTCGCGGTCAGTGAGTACCACTTGTTCACTGTACCGTGACGTAGAAAGAACAGGCTAGTTACATGTTAAAATGTTGCTGATTGAAAGTTGGATATTGATTGTTAATGATATGTTGTAGCTTAGTGCTAACTAAAGTTCTTTTCAACTTTGGGCAAAGTACATGAGAGAAATGCGTTTCTTGTTTGATTGCGGCTCTCTCATGTGCCTTAGCGTAAAGTTCTCCACAACCTGCTGCTAAAACTTGAAAGTAAGGTTCTACTAATTAGGCGAGTCCTTGCAAATGATTTTTACCTCATGCAACCCATCACCCTCATATAGAAGTTTCATGTTTAGGTGAGACGGGTCAGACTTGCTGAGCCTTCGTGCTCACTGCTTGTGTTTGAAGCTTTTGCAGGGTTCTATGAGGAAGGGACTCCCGAAGAGGAGACGGAACCCCAGGAGGGGAACCCCGTCGAGTGGGAGTCGTGCACGCCGCAGAGTTAGTGTGCGAGTGTGCTAGCAAGGACACGTTCGAGGGCTGAACGTGCACTTGATGCTTAGTCTACGCCCGCGAGTGTGGACTAAACTTATTTTGATGTAAACATGTTAATAAACTTGTTTATGTAATAAAGCTTCCGCTTCCGCTTTGTACCTTTGACGTGTGTTATACGGTGTTGTGCAACGCAGCACCCCTCAGCGTGATCCTGGCTCGACAGGACCAGTGGGGTCGTGTCACAACCGCTTCGGCTCCAAGATCGAGCGCCAATGACATGTGAACCCAATCCGCCCAGCTGAAGCAGTGGGTCAAGGAGTCAGTCTCCCAAGAAGACGAGCCGGCAAGGCACTTCGGCGATTCCCGAAGAAAGCGCCGCAACGTGCAGAAGTGGCAGTCTTGGGAACCGCCGTAGTAAAAGCAACCATCAAGTGGGCGCACGCTCCCACGATCCCGCGACTGTTCGTGCTCCGGCAGCGGTCAATGCGGGACTTAGAGAAAGTGTGCGGAACAGAAGAGACGGAGGCCCCACCTCGGGCTCGCTATCTCCCCCGAGATGGGCCCGGGGGCCACTGTCGGTACCCGCGATATGGGGTACCCCCGCGCACAGGGGAAAATGCCTAAGGATCTCGCCTTTCTCCGGAGGGAGAGCTCCGAAGACGCCACGTGTACAGAGGGGCCGGACCTCCCTCTCCTTAGAGGAGAGCTCCGGGCCTGCCACATGGCCAACAGCAGCCAAACCTCCCCTCCGTGGGGAGGGCTCTGAAGGCGCCGCGTATCCCGCGGGGCCGGACCTCCCCCTCCTCAGAGGAGAGCTCCGGGCCCGCCATGTGGCCGACAGAAGCCGGACCTCCCCCGTCCGTGGGGAGAGGTCCGAAGGCTCCACGTGTCCTGCGGGGCCGTACCTCCCTCTCCTCAGAGGAGAGCTCCGGGCCCGCCATGTGTCCAGCAGAACAGCGCTGCCTGCCCCCGAGCGGTAGGCAGCGGGCGTAAAGACGCACCATACCTTACCCGTACAAGGTATTCAAGGCCCGCGCCTTCCCAAGACGCGGAGCACGCCTCTATCAGGTGCCGTTGCGCCCAGTCGCATCACAGACTGGCGCGCGGTGTCATAACCTGCCAGCCAATAAACACAGCGACAAGACATCCCCTGCCGCCTCGGCCGTCGTCAACCACTATGACTAGCATGCGGAATGGGCAGGGCGGCAAGACGAAGACTCAGAAGCCTTCGCCAGAGACAACTACCGACATAACTGCGGATACGATAGTCGGCAGGCAATCTCCCCGGGACCACCTGTCGGGTCCCTGGCCCCCCTTGTAAGCCACACGAACCTTGGACTATAAAAGGCTCGGGTAGGCAACGCTAGCAAGGGTTTGCACTCCAGCAACTCACACCCTAGGCATAACTCATCCTCAAGCTGAGGACTCCGGTTCTGAGCAACAAGCAATACAGCAAGCACCTCAGCTCACCGTGGACGTAGGGTTTTACGCTCCGGCGGCCCGAACCACGTAAAACTCGCCGTGTCAAGCTCCTCCCTAATTCGTCCCTACGCTTAAGCTCTCCGCAAGTGACTAGCCCCTCCGAAAAAGAACCTCCTCGGGCTGCCCAGAGCAGGTCCGGGGGAAGTGTCGACCACACACTTTGACAGTATCTATGCCTTATGGCTTAAAGAATGCTCTTCCCACCTTTGTACGTGCAATGCACACAACCTTTGGAGAGCTAATAAGAGACCTAGTCGAGGTGTATGTCGATGACATCGTTGTCAAGGTCAGGCAGAGTTCATCCTTGTTAGATAACCTGGCCCTAGTCTTTGACAAACTGCGCTCCACGTGCACCAAGCTGAACCCCAACAAGTGTGTGTTCGGTGTATCCTCTGGAAGCTCCTAGGATTCCTGGTCTCACACCGAGGAATTGAGGCCAACCCAAAGAAGATCAAGGCCATCGACCTGATGCGGCCTCCCGCCCGCATCAAAGAAGTCCAGAAACTCACGGGATGCCTAGCCGCGCTGAGTCGGTTTATACCGAGGCTAGCAGAGCGAGCGCTCCCCTTCATTAAGCTCCTACGCAAATCCGGTCCATTTGCTTGGATCGACAAAGCAAAAGAAGCTTTCCAGGAGTTGAAGCAACTCCTGACGACCCTACCCATCATGGTAGCCCCGAGCCCGAAGAGCATTTGTTGCTCTACATCGCGGCAACAACTGAAGTGGTGAGCATAGTCCTCGTCGCAGAGCATCCGGACCTCTCATCACCACAGCCTGCTCCGATAGCAGAAGACAAGCACTAGGAGACCCCGGAGGTCCAAGACGACCTCCCGGACCTCCAAGACAACCTCCCGGAGGTCCAACGGGACCTCCCGGAGCCCCAAGACAACCTCCCGGAGATCCTGGAAAACCAGCGGGATCTCCCAGAGGTCCAAGGCGGCCTAGGAGCCTTCGAGTCCCAGCTCCCGGAGGCCCCCCGGACCCACCTACCTCTGGCAGGCCTGAGCCAATGGATGAGGACATATCAGGCCCGGGAGGGAGGGTCCGGACCATCCAGAGGCCTGTCTACTACATCAGTGAAGTCCTCCACGACGCCAAGACAAGGTACCTGGAGGTCCACAAGCTGCTGTATGCAGTGCTCGTGGCATCCAGGAAGCTCCGCCACTACTTTCAAGCCCACCGGATCTCTGTGGTCACCTCCTACCCGCTGAAGGCGATCCTTCACAGCCCCCACGCGACCGGCAATGTCGCTAAATAGGCAACGGAACTGGCGGAGTTTGAGCTGGACTTCCTTCCTCGCCATGCAGTCAAGAGCCAAGCACTGGCTGACTTCGTGGCCGAGTGGACCCCAACAAAGGCTGACCCAGGGGGCCACGAAGACGGTGAACCAAAGCACCGAGCTCCGGTCTTCATCGGGCCTCACTGGACGCTCTTCTTCAACGGCTCCTCGCGAAAGCAGGGGGCCGGTGCCGGCGTACTGCTTCTCATGCCATCGGGGGAGCAGTTTGGGTACATGGTGCGTCTCAATTTCAAGGCAACCAACAACATGGCAGAGTATGAAGCAAAAAATCTTTGGCCTAAAGACAGCCCTGTCTCTGGGCGCTCGTCAGTTGTTGGCACAGGGCGACTCCCAGCTAGTCATCAAGCAAGTTAAGGGTGAATGCTCCTGCAATGACCCACAGCTAGCTGCTTATCTGCTCCACGTGCAGATGTTGGAGAAAGACTTCCTCGCCTTGGACCTGCGCCATGTACCGCACGCTGGCAATGCCGCAGCTGACGACCTCTCAACGAAGGCCTCCACCGGAGCCCCTGTGCCTGAAGGAGTCTTCGAGAGGACGTTGCTGCAGCCCACAGCCCGACCTGCCGAGCCGGGCGAAGGGGGCTGGACCAGCACCTCGAAGCTGGCCGTCCCGGCGGCCCTACAACCATGGACGCCGCCAAGGATCGTAAGCGTCACTGGGGACTCCGTGCAACCAAGCGCTCAAGATCCAGAAGCTCAAGTCAGACCCGATGCATGGATCACGGAGATCCGGGACTACTTAAAGACAACATCCTTCCTGATGAACGTGTATTCGCTGAACGGATCATGCGCATGGCTAAAAGGTACGTGCTGGTAGAAGGGGATCTCTACCGGCGTGGCACCAACCACGTTCTATTGCGGTACATAACCCAGGGGGAAGGCTGCGACTTGCTCGCTGAGATTCATGGAGGCGAATGTGGGAGTCACTCTTCCTCACGCACGCTCGTCGGTAAAGCCTTCCGGCATGGCTTCTACTGGCCGACAGCACTCCAGGATGCCGTCAAGCTGGTCGAGAGCTGCAAGGCGTGTCAGTTCCACGCCAAGCAGATCCACACACCGGCTCAGGCGGCTCAGATGATCCCGCCCTCATGGCCGTTCGCCGTATGGGGGTTGGACATCCTGAGACCATTCCCCAGAGCCGTCGGGGGATTCCGGTACCTCTATGTCGCCATCGACAAGTTCACCAAGTGGCCAGAAGCCACACCCATCGTCACCATCAACAAGCAATCTGCAGTAAAGTTCATCAAGTCGATCGTCTGCCAGTTCGGGGTCCCGAACAGAATCATCACTGACAACGGGACCCAGTTCACCAGCGCAGCGTTCCAAGAATACTGCGAAGACCTCGACATCCAGGTGTGCTATGCCTCCGTTGCTCACCCAAAGAGCAATGGGCAAGTTGAGAGGGCCAATGCCGAGATTCTTCGGGGCCTCAAGACTCGCACCTATGCCGGCTTGAAGAAACATGGCGCCAAGTGGGTGGACGAGCTTCCGAGCACACTATGGGCTAACCGGAAATCCTAGAGCCGGGCCACCGGAGAGACACCCTTCTTCATGGTGTATGGGGCCGAGGCTGTGCTTTGTAAGGGCCTCAGTTTTTGATACACATTTGCAGTGTTCATCACCACATCACACACCTCATTTGAAGAAGAATGATGAACACAATTGAAGAGCAAGTAACAATTATCAACATGCTCATTAGAGAACAAACTCACACATGCCAAAGTGGTATTTCACACATGTGATATAAGGGGGATGGACATATGAAAACTCCTACATTTTGCTAAGGGTCTCCATGCCAAGTTTCACCCAAATTCCAAACCTTTTTGAGGTCATTTTGGGTATAGTTAGAAAGAGGGCAGTTTGAAACCATATTCAAATTCAAACTGTTTTTATTCCATGAATTTAAAAGTAGGAGGCATATTCCTACTCAGCACATTTTTGTGAGCCCACACACCAATTTTCACTCCATTTGGAGTTGATCTTGACATGAGCTAAGTGGGACAAATTCAAACTTCATTTGAATTCAAAACTGCACTTGTGCTGAAATTCACTCAAACCAAACCCAATTTGAACTTTGGTCAATTCAAATGGTTCATGGGTGAATAATTTGAATTACCAGGGGTACTATGGGGTTCACTGTTTACAACAGTGATTAGGAGTAAATTTCAGAGGTTAAAACTGGAAGTGGGACCCACATGTCAGCCACTGCTCAGATCAAACCGACTGAGACTTTTTCCACTCGGGTCGCCGAGCCGCGGCGGTGATCGCCACCGAGGGCAGCCGCCGCGCCAGCATCTGCTTGCCCACGCGCGAGCGCGAGGCGGTGCAGAGCCTTTTTAAGGCGCCTGCCCCCCTCCTCGGCCGAGGCATCACCGTTCGTCCCCGCAAGAACTCAGCGCCGGCCGAAGTTTCCGCAGCTCGGAATCGATCGGAAAACGCCGATCACAGCTCCCTCCGTCCACTCCAGAGCCCCAGCAAGGTACTATAGACCTTCCTCTGTCCTCCCCGTTGCTAGAATTCGGTTGAAACCGATTGATATCGGCTGTGCCGAAAGATCAAATTTGGGACTTGGAATCGCCGCACCTCGGGCTCCCGTGGACAGCCTGTGACACCCTCATCTCGGGTGTCAGCATATGTTCATGTTTTATGAAGAAGAAAAACATTTTAAGAAAAGAGGGAACAGAAACAAGTATCAAAAGGATAGCCAGTAAAGCTCTCTGAGAGCGCTGAAGGCAACTTCCACGACCAGCAGACCACGTGCCGTGTTCGGAGCTCATCCCCGAGAGATTGGGAGAGGTCCGACGCTAGACTGGCTACGTGGCAGACTCGGGGTCACCTCCACATTTGGGAAGAGGTCCGACCCTGTGGGACACGTGCTGCCCGCGGAGCTAGCCTCTGTGGAAGAATCAAAGGCATTTGTCATAGGACACGTGTCAATCTCGGAGCTCATCTCAGAGGAAGTGCGGATCTAATGAACACGTGTCGCCACCGGAGCTTATCTCCGGGAGGTCCGTCGCTGCTAGACACGTATCGACCTCGGGGCATGTCCCTGAGGGAAGGAGAGGGGGGAGACCGACACCAACACGTGGCGTGCGCGGAGCTCACCTTCAAAGGAGGGGGAGGTCTCGGTCGATTGACATGCGGCACAATCGGAGCTCGTCTCTGCGGGCGAGGAGATAACAGGCTCGGAAGGACACGTGGAGATTCCGGAAGCTCATCACCTCGGAGGTAACGAGTCTGGAGCGGTTTTTACGCATGAAGATACCGGTACGCAACGGAAACCGAGCTAAACTACACGATGTTGCCAAAGATAAGACGTCAGGATCTAACAAAGATCTGAGTAAGACTCTTATTCAGGATCCAATCAGATTAGGACTCTTCTCTTCCCGATTATAAATAGAACCAAAAACCTCTGGCCGAAACCACAAACTTCTCTTTCAACTCCTGAGCCGACGACTTAGAGCCCTGGCCCTAACTCGCCGAGCAAAACATCGCCGAAGCGCAACAAGGGAGATCATCGGAGAAGAACCGAGCGGTCTGAGGAGGACCTCGGAGTCAAGAAGAGCGTGAGGTAGGACTTCCATACCACCTTACGACCTCATTGTGTTCGTCTCTTTGCATCTGTTCTTCAATACCTTTCGAACAGAAGCTTTCTCGTGGGCAGATCACTCGATGATCAGTTTTATCTAAGAGACAAGATCATCGCCACGTCCACCTTTGATCCGAACACCTCTGACCATGCAAGCCATGCAAGAACACGTACAGATCAATCTAATAAAACTAAACATAGAATAGCATGCATGTGCATCATCGCATCTAGTTTAGGGTTTGTGCATGATATTGATTGCTGTGAATCTTGTATGCACGTGAATCCTATATAGCAGGACAAGCTCAGAAAGCTGTCTACGACGAGCTGCAGCAACAAGGTTTTGAGAATCAAGAACAACCGGAACCGCAAGAACAAGGCAAGTGCTCCTTGACCATGTTGATCCTATCTTTTGGTTAAAACTATTTTGTTTTGTGAAAAAGTGTATGTGCGGAGTCAAACATGATGGGAAACCCTTTTATAGGAGTTTACTAGTTTTGATTAAACCACCCTTGTCTCCTGGGAAGTTTATGAGTCGGGTATGGTTTTTGCTTTATGCTTCGCTGAGTCTCTGGGATCGGGAAGCGAGATAGATGTGTCTAGCTAACTGCACTTGTACTGATAATAAGTAACTGATGAAGTTAGTGAACATGGATCGGAGGGAGATCTAGGCAAGCCTGGGTTTGTGAATGAGGTAGCATGAGATGGTGGTTTTACTTGCCGTAGATCTAAGGACCGGTTCATGCATGCACATGCTAGGATAACAGTGCCACCACAAGGCCAAGTATGGGTGCGGCTTAGCTGAGTAATTAGGTAAGTTGCTAGGGTGTTATGGACTGTGGAAGGCGCGGGGAATGGGAGTCGAGTGAGGACTGCCCTGGGAACTGCATGGCACAAGAGGGGGCCCGTGGGTGGGAGAATTGGAGATTCTAGCCTGCCGGTGAAACCTTAGTGAGTCCATACATCTAGTAACCCCTTTGTAAAGGCTATTTTGTGATCTCTTGACCATACACCGACGGCTGTGTACTGGTAAAATGGAGGTTCTGCAGTCGCCGACGGGTGACGAAATCACAAACTTGTGGGTAAAGAGGTACAAACTCTGCAGAGTTGTTAAAACTATCATGATAGCCGAGCTTACGGTCCCGAGCACATGGCTAAACTGCCATGATTAGTTGGGAATGGTTTTTGGGATGGTTATTGGAATGGTTATTGGGAAGGTTCTTGGTTATGGTTATTGGTTATGGTTTGGTTTGGGACTGTGGAGTCCGGGAGATGAGATGGTTGTATGACTGATGGGTCATGACATGAGATTGGTCTCGGTGCGAGACGAGGTTGTTTTATAAGGTGAGATGGTAGCGAATACGAGGAGGTATTCGTGAGTATGAATAAAAGATTGGTAAATGTTCGGATGGAACACGGGAAGTGATGGAGGTATGTTGGTAATTTAATACATGTTGGGATTACATTTAAACTTAAGTTGTTGTTTTATCATGGTTTTACAGAACTGCTTTTCTGCAAATAAACCTTTTATGCCTACCTTGTTTATGAGCTGCATATCATGTGTTTTCCCGCACTTGCTGAGTACATCATTGTACTCAAACTTGCATTGTTATTTCTTCATCAACAGCAAGAGAAGAATACTATGAAGACCGAGTAGAACATTATGGCGTGTGATCTGTTCTCAACTTTGCCTGTGGAGGGAGTAGAGATGGAGCCACTTCTGCTTAGTTTTGCTTCCGCATTAGTTTTTGCTTCCGCATTTAAATAAGGACTTCCTCTGCATAGAAATAAGACTTCCGCTGTAAGCATGAGTCCAAGACTCATAAGATATTGTAATAAACCCTGTTATTCGTGGTAATATATAATCTGAATTCAGTTTGTGGAACGTATGTGTATGTGTGATGAACATCCTGGGCACACATATGCATTAGTTCTCGGTTCCGTGGTTTTTTCCACAGAATTGAGGGCGTCACAGATTGGTATCAGAGCCACGGGTTGACAGTAGGTTACACGCCTAAATAGAAACCTTAGATTGATATTAGTGCCACGGGTTAACAGCAAGTTACACCCCTAAATAGGAGTCACAGGTAGCTAAGCCACGCTGACCAAAGGAAGCGCCCTAGGGTGAATAGCCTAGATTGGCCTTTAAAACCACCTTGACATAGGAAACCATCCTTGAATAGGAGTTGAGTGGGCCCTTGTGATGATTACTTGTGAATATGTGCTTAGTGTGAGTTGTGGGACGTCTCAAAAACGTTGTCCATATCCACACGTAAGAAGAAGGAGGTGTGAGATGTTTCGGCACTTGCTCGCATCCTCATAAGGGCAAATATATATAGTCCAACTCACCTTGATGCATATAGTTGAAAGGACCTAGCTAATCTTCTAACCTTCTATTCTATTTCGTTCTCTCTCAAAGATGGTGAGAGGAAACGCCAGCCGAAGGAACGTCCAGGTAGATGACCACGAGGAAGTTCCTGCTAACCCCGGAGCTGGCGAAAACAACCTAGAAAGGTTGATGGCCATGCAAAACCAGCTTATGCAAACCATGATCCAGACTTTGGGTCAGTTGCAGGCCAACCAACACCCCGTTCCGGCACCACCGCCACCACCACCGCCGGCTCATAACAGGTTGGGAGAGTTCATGAGGACTCGACCACCCACCTTTGCTCAAGCAAGCGATCCAATGGAGGCCGATGATTGGTTGAAATCCATGGAGAAGAAGCTTGCCATTGTTCAGTGCAACGACCGAGAGAAGGTTCTCTTTGCGTCGCACCAACTGATGGGAGCAGCTGCTGACTGGTGGGATGCCTTGAGCAACGCCCATGCCAACCCGGAGACAATCACTTGGACTGAGTTCAAGGAAAGTTTCCGCTCCCACTACATCCCTGTTGGCGTAATGATGCTCAAGAGGCAGGAGTTTGAAGGTCTCCGCCAAGGACAGAAAAGTGTGAATGAATATCTCAACAAGTTCATACAACTGTCCCGGTATGCCCCCGAAGATGTCAACTCAGATCAGAGGAAGCAGTACCTGTTCATGAGAGGGTTGAACAATGAGATCCAAGTTCAGCTCCTCAACAATGACTACGTAAGCTTCCAGAAGCTGGTTGATAAGGCTATTGTGGTGGAAAACAAGATCCGAGAGATCGAGCGCGAGTGCAAAAGGAAGATGCCATACCAGCCCCAAGGGAGCAATGTACGACCTAGGTACATGCCCCCTGCACCGCAGTATGGATCGACCACTCCTACGTACCGCCCTGGTCAGCCACCACAGCAACGGCTCGTTGCACCGGCACCTCGTGTGCCCATGCCTCCTGCGCCCCGGCCTAACAATGGCGCTCCTGTTCAAAACCCCCGCCCCAATGTACCTGCTGCCGTAGGCAACAGGGCATGCTTTGCATGCGGGGAAGTAGGCCACTTCGCTAACCAGTGCCCGAAGAGAGGCCCTTGGCAGCAAGGAAACGTGCCCAAGCAGAACCAGCGACCAAACGGAGGAGACAACCAAGGGAACCGTGGACCGCAGAACTATGCTCGTGGCCACGTTAACCATGTCACTGCTGAGGAAGCACAACAGGCTGAGGACGTCGCAATTGGTATGTTCCTTGCCAACTCCAACCCCATTTTATTTGATTCTGGAGCATCACATTCCTTCATATCATCCAAATATGTTGACAAACATCATCTACCCGTATCCCACTTAGAATGTGCTATGTTAGTTAATTCTCCCGGAGGAGAAATGAGGACTAGTATAGTATGTCCTAAGGTAAGCCTTAAAATAAGGGGGGTAGACTTCCTTGCCAACCTTATTGTCTTGGACTCCCACGGAATTGACATCATACTCGGAATGGACTGGTTAAGCAAGCACAATGGAGTAATCCAATGCGCTGAGAGAAGCGTGCAATTGACAAACGAACACGGTATCCGTGTCGAGTTTGAGTCAGCCCAGCAAGCAACCGAACGGGCGGATTTGAACCATGTTGAAGGAGTAGCATTGGACAACATTCCAGTGGTTCAGGAATTTTCGGACGTGTTCCCGGAAGAACTTCCAGGTATGCCACCTGACCGGGACATCGAGTTTACCATAGATTTGGTACCTGGAACTGCACCCATAGCTAAGAGACCATATAGGATGCCCGTCACCAAGTTAGTTGAACTAAAGATGCAAATTCAAGAACAGTTGGAGAAGGGTTTTATCCGTACAAGTTCGTCACCATGGGGAGCCCCGGTACTTTTCGTGGACAAGAAGGACGGAACCAAAAGAATGTGCGTGGACTACAGGTCTCTCAATGAGGTGACAATCAAGAATAAATACCCTCTGCCCCGTATAGAGGACCTGTTCGATCAAATGAATGGAGCCCAAGTATTCTCCAAGATTGATCTTCGGTCGGGATATTTCCAGCTGAAGATTAAGCCCTCCGATATACCTAAGACAGCCTTTCGGACACGGTATGGTTCATATGAATATACCGTTATGTCTTTTGGATTGACGAATGCACCCGCATACTTCATGTACCTTATGAACAAGGTTTTCATGGATTACTTGGACAAGTTCGTCGTGGTTTTCATCGACGACATCATGGTGTATTCAAAAAGTAAGGAGGAGCATGAAGAACATCTGAGATTGACTTTGCAGAAGTTGCGCGAGCATCAGTTGTATGCCAAGCTCAACAAGTGTCAATTTTGGCTAAGGGAAATATCCTTCCTAGGCCACATCATCTCCAAGGAAGGGGTATCGGTTGATCCTGGAAAGGTGAGAGATGTTCTGAAATGGGACCAACCGAAGAGCGTGAGGGATATTCGGAGTTTCCTTGGGATGGCAGGATACTATCGGCGCTTCATTAAAGACTTCTCTAAAATAGCAAAACCTATGACGGAGTTGCTAATGAAGGGAAAAATCTTTCAATGGACACAAGCCTGCCAAGAAAGTTTTGAGGAACTCAAGAAAAGGCTAACCACAGCACCAGTTCTGGTATTGCCAGACGTAAGCAAGAGCTTTGACATATATTGTGACGCATCCAGACAAGGGCTCGGATGTGTGCTCATGCAGGAAGGACAAGTGGTAGCCTATGCCTCACGACAATTAAAGAAGCATGAACTTAACTATCCTACGCATGATTTGGAGTTAGCAGCGGTAGTGCATGCATTAAAGATTTGGAGACATTATATCCTTGGTCATCGATGTGAGATCTATACGGATCATAAAAGCCTCAAGTACATATTTACACAAACGGACTTGAATTTAAGGCAACGTCGATGGTTAGAACTCATCAAGGATTATGATATAGGAATCAACTACCATCCCGGGAAGGCCAATGTAGTAGCTGACGCATTGAGCAGAAAGGGAGCATGCCACCTACTCACGGTTCGGGAGCTACCACCCGAACTACGTAAGGAGTTCGAACGATTACACCTCGGATTCTTGAATAACATGGAAATAATGGAGATCCACTCCTCATTGGAGCAAGAAATAAGAAAGGGCCAAGCAACGGACGAGGGGATCAAGGAGATCAAGGAAAGAATCCGACAAGGGATAGAGAAGGATTTCAAGGAGGATGAAAAGGGTACGCTTTGGCTAGGAAAAAGGATTTGTGTGCCAAACCTAAGACACCTTCGCGACATGATATTAAGGGAGGCACATGATTCACCCTATTCCATACATCCAGGGAGCACCAAAATGTACAAGGACTTGAAAACTTGCTATTGGTGGGATGGTATGAATATGGATATAGCCGAATACGTTGCCCTATGCGACAGATGCCAACGGGTAAAAGCCGAACATCAAAAACCCGCTGGATTGTTGCAACCTTTGAAAATACCTGAATGGAAATGGGAGGACATCAGTATGGACTTTATTGTCGGATTGCCAAGAACTCAGTCAGGATACGACTCCATCTGGGTCATTGTGGACCGGTTGACGAAAACCGCCCATTTTCTTCCGGTAAAGACCAGTTACAACGTTACACAGTTGGCAGAGTTGTACATGGAGCAGATCGTGTGCCGTCATGGAGTTCCGAAGAGGATAGTCTCAGATCGAGGTTCTCAGTTTACCTCCAGATTCTGGAGGAAGCTGCAGAAAGCCATGGGTACACGACTGGATTTTAGCTCCGCTTATCACCCACAAACAGATGGGCAAACCGAGAGGACGAACCAAATTTTGGAGGACATGCTGAGAGCTTGTGCCTTGAAATGTGGGCGTAGTTGGGATAGGAGTTTACCGTATGCCGAGTTCTCCTATAACAACAGCTATCAAACTAGCTTGAAGATGTCGCCTTTCGAAGCCTTATATGGCAGACGGTGTAGAACGCCGCTGTTCTGGAGCGAGACCGGAGAGAACCAGGTGTTTGGACCCGAAGTACTACAAGAGGCTGAAAAGCAAGTCCAAACGATACGGGAAAACTTAAAGGCTGCTCAGTCACGACAGAAAGGCTATGCGGACAATAGGCGTAGGAAGTTGACCTTTGAAGTAGGAGACTTCGTATACCTTAAGGTATCGCCTATCCGAGGCCAATGACGTTTTAACGTCAAAGGCAAACTAGCGCCTTGCTACATCGGACCATTTAAGATTTTGGACAAGCGACGAGAAGTAGCCTACCAACTAGAGCTCCCAAACCACCTCTCCGATGTACATGACGTGTTTCATGTATCCCAGCTCAAGAAGTGCTTGAGAATACCAGAGGAACAAGTGTCAATTGGAGAACTTGAACTTCAAGAAGACCTGACCTACGCAGAACACCCTGTCCGAATCTTGTACGTAAAGGAAAGGGTCACACGGAACAAAGTGATTCAATGGTGCAAGGTACAATGGAGCCATCACACGGAAGCTGAAGCCACATGGGAACGTGAAGAGGATATCAAGGCAGAATTTCCCCATCTATTTCCTACTAACGAATCTCGAGGGCGAGATTCAATTTAAGGGGGGTAGATTTGTGACACCCTCATCTGGGGTGTCAGCATATGTTCATGTTTTATGAAGAAGAAAAACATTTTAAGAAAAGAGGGAACACAAACAAGTATCAAAAGGATAGCCAGTAAAGCTCTCTGAGAGCGCCGAAGGCAACTTCCACGACCAGCAGACCACGTGGCGTGTTCGGAGCTCATCCCCGAGAGATTGGGAGAGGTCCGACGCTAGACTGGCTACGTGGCAGACTCGGGGTCACCTCCGCATTTGGGAAGAGGTCCGACCCTGTGGGACACGTGCTGCCCGCGGAGCTAGCCTCTACGGAAGAAGCAAAGGCATTTTTCATAGGACACGTGTCAATCTCGGAGCTCATCTCAGAGGAAGTACGGATCTATTGAACACGTGTCGCCACCGGAGCTTATCTCCAGGAGGTCCGTCGCTGCTAGACACGTATCGACCTCGGGGCATGTCCCTGATGGAAGGAGAGGGGGGAGACCGACACCAACACGTGGCGTGCGCGGAGCTCACCTTCAAAGGAGGGGGAGGTCTCGGTCGATTGACACGCGGCACAATCGGAGCTCGTCTCTGCGGGCGAGGAGATAACAGGCTCGGAAGGACACGTGGAGCTTCCGGAAGCTCATCACCGCGGAGGTAACGAGTCTGGAGCGGTTTTTACGCGTGAAGATACCGGTACGCAACGGAAACCGAGCTAAACTACACGATGTTGCCAAAGATAAGACGTCAGGATCTAACAAAGATCTGAGTAAGACTCTTATTCGGGATCCAATCAGATTAGGACTCTTCTCTTCCCGATTATAAATAGAACCCAAAACCTCTGGCCGAAACCACAAACTTCTCTTTCAACTCCTGAGCCGACGACTTAGAGCCCTGGCCCTAACTCGCCGAGCAAAACATCGCCGAAGCGCAACAAGGGAGATCATCAGAGAAGAACCGAGCGGTCTGAGGAGGACCTCGGAGTCAAGAAGAGCGTGAGGTAGGACTTCAATACCACCTTACGACCTCATTGTGTTCGTCTCTTTGCATCTGTTCTTCAATTCCTTTCGAACAGAAGCTTTCTCGTGGGCAGATCACTCGATGATCAGTTTTATCTAAGAGACAAGATCATCGCCACGTCCACCTTTGATCCGAACACCTCTGACCATGCAAGCCATGCAAGAACACGTACAGATCAATCTAATAAAACTAAACATAGAATAGCATGCATGTGCATCATCGCATCTAGTTTAGGGTTTGTGCATGATATTGATTGCTGTGAATCTTGTATGCACGAGAATCCTATATAGCAGGACAAGCTCAGAAAGCTGTCTACAACGAGCTGCAGCAACAAGGTTTTGAGAATCAAGAACAACCGGAACCGCAAGAACAAGGCAAGTGCTCCTTGACCATGTTGATCCTATGTTTTGGGTAAAACTATTTTGTTTTGTGAAAAAGTGTGTGTGCGGAGTTAAACATTATGGGAAACCCTTTTATAGGAGTTTACTAGTTTTGTTTAAACCACCCTTGTCGCCTGGGAAGTTTATAAGTCGGGTATGGTTTTTGCTTTATGCTTCGCTGAGTCTCTGGGATCGGGAAGCGAGATAGATGTGTCTAGCTAACTGCACTTGTACTGATAATAAGTAACTGATGAGGTTAATGAACATGAATCGGAGGGAGATCGAGGCAAGCCTGGGTTTGTGAATGAGGTAGCATGAGATGGTGGTTTTACTTGCCGTAGATCTAAGGACCGGTTCATGCATGCACATGCCAGGATAACAGTGCCACCACAAGGCCAAGTATGGGTGCGGCTTAGCTTAGTAATTAGGTAAGTTGCTAGGGTGTTATGGACTGTGTAAGGCGCGGGGAATGGCAGTCAAGTGAGGACTGCCCTGGGAACTGCATGGCACAAGAGGGGGCCCGTGGGTGGGAGAATTGGAGATTCTAGTCTGCCGGTGAAACCTTAGTGAGTCCATACATCTAGTAACCCCTTTGTAAAGGCTATTTTGTGATCTCTTGACCATACACCGAGGGCTGTGTACTGGTAAAATGGAGGTTCTGCAGTCGCCGACGGGTGACGAAATCACAAACTTGTGGGTAAAGAGGTACAAACTCTGCAGAGTTGTTAAAACTATCATGATAGCCGAGCTTACGGTCACGAGCACCTGGCTAAACTGCCATGATTAGTTGGGAATGGTTTTTGGGATGGTTATTGGAATGGTTATTGGGAAGGTTCTTGGTTATGGTTATTGGTTATGGTTTGGTTTGGGACTGTGGAGTCCGGGAGATGAGATGGTTGCATGACTGATGGGTCATGACATGAGATTGGTCTCGGTGCAAAACGAGGTTGTTTTATAAGGTGAGATGGTAGCGAATACGAGGAGGTATTCGTGAGTATAAATAAAAGATTGGTTAATGTTCGGATGGAACATGGGAAGTGATGGAGGTATGTTGGTAATTTAATATATGTTGGGATTACATTTAAACTTAAGTTGTTGTTTTATCATGGTTTTACAGAACTGCTTTTCTGCAAATAAATCTTTTATGCCTACCTTGTTTATGAGCTGCATATCATGTGTTTTCCCGCACTTGCTGAGTACATCATTGTACTCAAACTTGCATTGTTATTTCTTCATCAACAGCAAGAGAAGACTACTATGAAGACCGAGTAGAACATTATGGCGTGTGATCTGTTCTCAACTTTGCCTGTGGAGGGTGTAGAGATGGAGCCACTTCTGCTTAGTTTTGCTTCCGCATTAGTTTTTGCTTCCGCATTTAAATAAGGACTTCCGCTGCATAGAAATAAGACTTCCGCTGTAAGCATGAGTCCAAGACTCATAAGATATTGTAATAAACCCTGTTATTCGTGGTAATATATAATCTGAATTCAGTTTGTGGAACATATGTGTATGTGTGATGAACATCCTGGGCACACATATGCATTAGTTCTCGGTTCCGTGGTTTTTTCCACAGAATTGAGGGGTCACACAGCCCAACCAGGGCGTTGTCATGCCCGAGCCAAGGCACCCTTGGACGCGCCGGTGACCGGTGCTGCTCATCCCCGAGCCACAGCTCGAGTGGTTGCTCACCAGCGGCGAATTTGCACTTTTCCCCTTTCTGTGTGCAGAATGACCTTCGGGTACAATTCTGTTTAATTCGTGCTCTAGAAAGGATTAGAGGGCCTCAAGCCGCTCTCACATGAGCTAGACACGGTAACGCACAAGTTGCCTTCACAACTCTGGGCCGGAGAACCTCTGTACCCGGCGTAATTTGAGGTCTACCAATGGCGGAATGAACGGGAGGCATCGAGCGCACGGTGAGGACCTATTTCGGGCCTTCCCCGAGCTGCCTCGAGCTCATGTCGACCTTCTCTGAGGACCACTGGTGCTCCCCGACCGGTTTCCCAAGTAGTTGAGGTGCTAGGGAAGTCAGCCGACATGGCCGAAGTCGTTCCGAGGTGGCGGCTCGTAGCCGACCATGCTCCGGCCATTGTCATGAGCAGCTGACCCTAGAATCCTGTTGCCCGAGCAAAAGCAGGCAGGGGCGGCCAGAATCGAGATATTTGGAGCTGTACAGAAGCCGGCGGCGAGCTCTCCGGCGAGGTCCCTCGGCGGCGGAGCGAGGGCGTCACGAGGTTGAAGAAGGGGGTGGACCCCAGCTGTCAGCAGGAGATATTTTGAATCGGGATCCGGCTGCGGCCAGGATCGGGTGTGCTGGCACGCAAAAATCATTATGGGCCGCGGTGTGCTGTCGCCTCAGCGTGCGACGCGTGTCCCCTTGGCCCACGCGCGAGTTTAAACTTTTCCCCAATTTTCAGATTTCCTTCAAACTTCAAATCCTCATAACTTTGGCTAGAAAGCTCCAAATTGAGTGAACCAAAAGTTGCTGGATTCAGCTCTCCGAGTCCTTTCCAGCAAATCAAGTTTCACTACATGAAAACCCTTAATTTTCCAGAATTAATTCCTCAAATTTAAACTGTTAGGAATTTTAACTGGAGAATCCTTTGGAGGAAAATCCTGAAATTTTGCTGCGATGTTCACCAAAATATTCCTGAACTACCATAAAAATTTCAGATCCATTTGAGCTCATCTGATCCACCTAATGGTGTGATTAGTGAAACTGTTCCAGAGAAAATAGAAAATGTTCAGAAACATTTTCAGAATTTTCTCTGAAATTGTTTAGCTCATATCTTTAGTTAGGAACTTCCAAATTAAGTGAGACCAACTCCATTAGGACCCTCTGAAAATCTAGTTTTCAGAAAGCCAAAGTTTGTTTCATGAAAATCCTTAGAACACCCTAAGAGTTCCAATTAAGGTCAAGGACATAATTAATTGTGGAGGGCTCAAATGAGCTTTGCTGCAACTAAAACTTGACCAAGTCTCTGTTTAGGTTGTAACCAAGCCACAATAAAAGTTTCACAGTCATTAGGTCTGTCTAGCAAAGGTTATAGACTTCACAACTTCAAACTTAATACAAATGCATTATATTAATACATGTATTGTTTCAATCATGTAGTCGCTAAGGTCGAGGAGGAACCCGAAGTCCTAGACTTCGTTACTCCGGAAGAACAGCTAGCCTACGACCAAGAGCAGCAAGGCAAGCTCCGATTTGCATTAACCTTTTTACAATTTTTTATTGTTTTGAGCACATACTTGTTTCCTTTATTATGTGCATTAGAGTCTTGTTTGGAAGCCCCACTGTATAGCCAAGAGAACCACGGGTTGGGTTTAGGATTGCAAACCCCGTTAGCTACTGCATTGCTAGGATAGAGTAGGATTCGGTACATGTCGAGTAGTTGGAACTACTCGCGAGAATAGGCTAGAGGCACATTGCTCGGGTAGAGATAGCACATGATACACATGGCAAGAAAATGAGACCGAGCGGAGAGTAAGGGCAGCAGGACTTTGGGGCCTGTGTGCTGTAGCTCCGTTTGGGTCGATTGAGGACCGAGCCGTGTGCGGGCCAGTTGAACAAGCTAGAACAGTACCGAAGACCTACCGGCTATATGGGAACCGGGAAACTGATGTAACTCGGGTAGCTGGTTATTGAGGCATTGCCCGTCGTTCAGAGGGTAGGTTGAGAGCTTGAGGTGTAAATCGGCTGGCGGCACGGAGATGCGCGTGCAGAGACCTCTTGCTCGGGACGATGGGACCGGTTCAATATTTGGCTAACGGGTGAAAGGTAGTCGCGTACGGCATCCGTGATGGTTGTTGTAGGCAACATCGAGTACGGGCCTACGTGACGGGTTGTTCGGGTAACCCTGCAGGTGTAAATCGATTATAATCGCCGTCCCTCGCGGTCAGTGAGTACCACTTGTTCACTGTACCGTGACGTAGAAAGAACAGGCTAGTTACATGTTAAAATGTTGCTGATTGAAAGCTGGACATTGATTGTTAATGATATGCTGTAGCTTAGAGCTAACTAAAGTTCTTTTCAACTTTGGGCAAAGTACGTGAGAGAAATGCGTTTCTTGTTTGATTGCGGCTCTCTCATGTGCCTTAGCGTAAGGTTCTCCACAACCTGCTGCTAAAACTTGAAAGTTAGGTTCTACTAATTAGGCGAGTCCCTGCAACTGATTTTTACCTCATGTAACCCATTACCCTCATGTAGAAGTTTCATGTTTAGGTGAGACGGGTCAGACTTGCTGAGCCTTCGTGCTCACTGCTTGTGTTTGAAGCTTTTGCAGGGTTCTATGAGGAAGGGACTCCCGAAGAGGAGACGGAACCCCAGGAGGGGAACCCCTGTAACACCCCAAAATTTTGATTTAAAACCCTAAATTATGTTAAGAGGGGAATTTAAAAATTTTTGGACGTGTTGCATGTTTTGCAAAAATTCAAATTCAAACTGGAATTCAAATTAAACTCAAATCAGAAAAGAAATAGAAAAAGAAAAAGAGAAAACAGAAAAAAACCGGCCAGTGGGCCAAAACCCACCAGCCGGCCCAACCAGCACCGAGCCAGCCCGCGGCCGCGCGCGCCGTTTCCTTCCGCTGACAGGCGGGACCCACCAGATCGTCTTCCACCTCGCGCCCGCACCAGACTCTCTCTCACCCGAATCCAAACCGATCGGAATTGCTGCGGATCACAGCCGAATTTCGCTCGGGGGTGAAGCAAACTCGATCTAAACAAACCCACCGCCCTCCCCCGTCTATAAAAACCCCGGCCTCGTTCTGTTTTTCCCACGCGATCGCCGATTTTTCCTCCGGTGAGAACCGAGACTTCTCCGGCGAATTCTGGCCGATCTATGCTCGGAAATTCCGATCTAACTCGCTGGTCTTGATCCACCGCCTCCGGGGAACCTTGCAGGTGCAGAAAACTCGGTGACTTGCGGTGTAAACACAGCGCCGACGAGCCTCGCCGTGGTTTCGCCTCGGACCTCGTCGCCGATCACCTTCCAGGACCTCCGAGCTCAAGAAAACCCCCGAGGTGAGATCCCCGACCTCCCCTCCACCGATCTATGCCATAAAATCACAGTTCTAGAAAGAATTCTCGAAGATCCGAAAGTCTCCGGCGAGATCGCCGCTTCCCGCCGCCGTGCGCCGCCTGCAGCGCCGCCCGCGCTCGATCAGAGCGACGTGGCCGCTTGTGCGCCGTTTATTTTAAATCGCACAGTAGGGTTGGTTCGATGTTATAATCTTGGCCGTCGGTTTAAAATCGGACGATCCACGTCAGCCCTGCGTTATAAAGACTGGAAATCTTACGTGCTACCCCCTGGGGTTCTCGGGAAATAAGAGCTAGCCCCGGAAACTTCTGATCTAGCCCCTGGAACTCCAGAAAATCATGTAAATTCATTTAAAAATCAGTTTTAGCCCCTGGACTTAATAAAAATTAGGAAAAACACCTCTGATAAGTATAGCTGGACCCCTGAAAATTGTTAAAATATTATTATAGACCCTGTAGTGGGGTAAGTTTAACTTTTTAGCCCTGTTTAGTATTTAATTTAGGAAATTGAATATGTTGCTAGTGTTTAAAAATTAAAAAGTGGGACAAACATATTGTCAAAATTTAATTAAAGACTTTCTCAGTATTTAGAAAACTTTGGAGTGAGATAAAAACATATTTTGGGCTGAATTGAATCTGTTTAATTTATTACTCACATTTAGGGACACATTTTTAAGTAATGAATAGTTTTAGAAAATAGGGAAAATAATTGTGAAATAGTTTACATCAGAGGCAAAGGTCAAAATATGTTATTAAATTATTTAGGACCAGAACCTATTCTGTTTAGATGATGTGTATTACTAATTTCATAATAAAGTACACATTTATGCATAGGAAAATAAATCTGAAAATATAGCAACTAGTAAATGATAAATGGAGTTTCTAAAATCCAAAGAATTCAGTTTAGGGTTGGTAGAAATTCTGAAGACACATATGGAGAAGAAAGATACCTTTCATGCACACTTGGTAGCTAAAAGGTGTATCAATTGAATATAAGGAATTTATTTAATTGGAAACTCATATATATAGTATGTAAGTATAAATGTGAACACAAAGTAGGAATCATATACACATGATTAAAAGTGCATGCAAGCCACAAATAAACACACATAGAGTAACCACAACACATATAATGGTGAATGAATTTCATAAATATGAATGTGTGGTTTGTATGAAGTGGAAGTGTGAACTATGTCTTATGGGTTGTTGTTTTCTTTTGCTATGTGTGATGGTATGATGTAGAACCTGCTCAAGAGCAAGTTATTCCTTACCAAGATCAGGACTACCCATTTCAAGAGCAGCAAGAAGGAGGCAAGTGTCCTTGACCACTTTGATCCCATGCTAGGATGTGTAGCTAGAGTTATTTGCATTGTCAATTGAAATATGAAACCCATGTTAGGAAGTTTCCCTAGAATTGCATTACCTTGTTTCCTTGTAGCTTGGGTTGGGATTTATTTTATCATGTCATATATTATTATGCATATGCTTAGCCATGCTTAGAATGGGATATTTGGGATATGAGATCATCAGTTTATTTTACCATACTCTTGAATGAGACATTGTGAGTTATGTAGAGGTAGTGATCAAGGCAAGTTGGGTGTTTTGGTTGTGTGCTGGGTGCACAAGACTTGGGTTTGTGTTTAGTACTTGCCTGGATCCTAAGGACCGGTTCATGGAGCATGTAACCTGGCTTTACAGTGCCAACCACATGCTGTGATTGGGCAGCTAGGCCAATTAATTAGGTGTATCCCCGGCGTAGTATGGGTGTGTTGGATGGTGCGGGGAATAGGTGTCAGCTGGACTACTATATGAACCGCAAGGCTCAAGAGGGGGCCACTACAGCGGGGTTGGAGCCTCTTGTATGCTGTTAGGGGTGAAACCTCAGTGGGCCCACGCTCGTCGGGAATCCCTTTGTAAAGGCTTCGTAGTGATCTCCTGTCTACACACCTGGGAAGTGTGAATGTGGTTCGTAGCCACTGGCATAATGGAGGTTCTATTAGTCCACCCGGCAACGGGGGATGAAATCACTACATGTGGGTACAGTGGTACAAACTCTGCAGAGTCAAAACTGTCATGACAGCCGTGCTCACGGTCAAGAGCGGCTTGGACTTATTCATGATTAGAGGATTGATGGTTTTGGAAGTTGTGGATGTTAAGCGGGGAGCTTAACATTGGAAATGATGTTATGGTTATTTGATTATGATGATGGGATGGGAGATTGGGACCATTTTACCTGTGTAGTAATGTAGGCGCTTAATAAGCTAAGGTGATAGGTATTAATTGCATAGTGCTTTAACCATGAGTTCAACCTCTCCTTGTTCTAGCCATGCATGACATAACTTTCCCACACTTGCTGAGTACCATCGGTACTCAATCTTGCATATTTTGTTGGTTTATATTGCTGCTCAGGTCAAGATAATGAGGTGGTGTATAATGACCAAGACTTTGGACCCGAAGAAGGTTTCTAGGTTGATGGAGAGCCCCGGGCAACGCCTGTGATGGAGCCTACGAGAATAATTATTCTGCTGCTAGTTTATTTACTTGTGATGAACTTATTTTTGTCCATCGAGACATTTGCTATGTAAGACTTATTTATATTCGACACCTGGCTTGTAATAAATGATGCTTCACTATTTGTCATCACATGTATGAGAAAATGATCCTGGCATACATGTGATATTCACCTTGGTTGTTCTTCGGAAAAACCGGGTGTGACAGAGGTGGTATCAGAGCCAAGGTTGCCCGTAGGAACGTGGACCTAGGTAGAAATGGACGTATTTAAGGGCCCTATTTTCTTAAAAACTATTTTTCAAAGGTGTGGGTTGAAAAGTGTTATTTAACGGAGTCACTTTCTTCATCTTACCCCAACTTTCATTCAAAATAGGATTTTTGTTTGAGAGTTTATCTGTAAGGGCCTCAGTTTTGACAACCATTTGCAGTGTTCATCACCACACCACACACCTCATTTGAGCAAGAATGATGAACACAAATGAAGAGCAAGTAACAATTATCAACATGCTCATTAGAGAACAAACTCACACATTGCAAAAGTGGTATTTCCCACATGTGATATAGATGGGCTGGACATATGAAAACTCCTACACTTTGCTAAGGATGTCCATGCCAAGTTTCACCCAAATTCAAAACCTTTTTGAGGTCATCTTGGGTATAGATAGCAAAGGGGCAGTTTGAAAACATATTCAAATTCAAACTGTTTTCATACCATGAGTTTGAAAGTGGAAGGCATATTCTTGCTCAGCACATTTTTGTGAGCTCACACACCAATTTTCACTCCATTTGGGGTTGATCTTGACATGAGCTAAGGGGGAGAAATTCAAACTTTATTTGAATTTCAAACTGAACTTGTGCTGAAATTCATTCAAACCAAACCCCATTTGAACTTTGATCAATTCAAATGGCTCTTGGGTGAATAATTTGAATTGCCAAGGGTAGAATAGGGTTCACTGTTTACCACAGCTGTTAGGAGTAAATTTCAGAGGTTAAAAGAGGGGTGGGACCCACATGTCAGCCTCTGCCTCAAAACAAACCGACTGAAACACAGTTCAGTCGGTTCCCGGCTGCTGTGCGCGCGCGCCACCGAAGGGGGGCAGCCGGCGCCAGCTCCTGCTGCGCGCCCCAAGCCGGAGACCAGCCGCCGGGCTATTTATTCCCTCCCCGGCGTGCTCCGATCACTCAGTCCCCGAGCTGCCGGCATACTCGGCCGTTTTTCCACTGCCATCACCGCCGCTCGAGCTCCCGCTCGATCAAGCCGATCGCAGCTCCCTCCTTCCACTCCAGGGTCCCAGCAAGGTACTAGAGACTTTCCTCCATCCTCCCCATTGCTAGAAGTCGATTGAAACCGAGTGCTATCGGCTGTGCCGAAAGCTCAAAATCGGAACTGGAAACCACCGCACCTCGGGCTCTCGTGGACAGCCCAACCTGGGCGTTGTCACGCCCAAGCCAAGGCACCCTTGGACGCGCAGGTGACCGGTGCTGCTCATCCCCGAGCCACAGCTCGAGTGGTTGCTCACCGGCGGCGAATTTCCACTTTTCCCCTTTCTGTGGGCAGAACGACCTTCGGGTACGATTCTGTTTAATTCGTGCTCTAGAAAGGATTAGAGGGCCTCAGGCCACTCCCACACGAGCTAGACACGGTGACGCACAAGTTGCCTTCACAACTCTGGGCCGGAGAACCTCTGTGCCCGGCGTAATTCAAGGTCTACTAATGGCGGAACGAACGGGGGGTATCGGGCGCACGGTGAGGACCTATTTCGGGCCTTCCCCGAGCTGCCTCCAGTTCATGTCGACCTTCTCTGAGGTCCACTGATGCTTCCCGACCGATTTCCCAAGTAGCCGAGGTACTAGGAGAGTCAGCCGACATGGCCGAAGTCATTCCGATATGGCGGCTCGTCGCCGACCATGCTCCGGTCGTTGTCATGAGCAGCTGACCCTCAGATCATGTTCCCCAAGTAAAAGTAGGCAGGGGCGGCCAGAATCAAGAAGTTTGGAGCTGTACAGCAGCCGGCGGCGAGCTCTCCGGCGAGGTCCCTCGGCGGCGGGGCGCGGGTGTCGCGAGGTTGAAGAAGGGGGTGGACCCCAGCTGTCAGCGGCCGATATTTTAAATCGGGATCCGGCTGCGGCCGGGATCGGGTGTGCTGGCGCGCAAAATCCTTGTGGGCCACGGTGTGCCGTCGCCTAGGCGTGCGACCCGTGTCCCCTGGGCCCACGCGCGAGTTTAAACTTTTCCCCGATTTTTCAGATTTCCCTCAAACTTCAAATCCTTATAACTTTGGCTAGAAAGCTCCAAATTGAGTGAACCAAATTTTGCTGGATTCAGCTCTCTGAGTACTTTAATCAAGTTTCACTCCATGAAATTCCTTATTTCTCCAGAATTAATTCCTCAAAGTTTAACCTGTTAGGAATTTTAACTGGAGAATCCTTTGGAGGAAAATCCTGAAATTTTGCTGAGATGTTCACCAATATATCCTTGAACTACCATAAAAATTTCAGATCCATTTGAGCTCATTTAGTCCACCTAATGGTGGGATTAGTAAAACTGTTCCAGAGAAAATAGAAAATGTTCATAAACATTTTCAGAAATTTCTTTGAAATTGTTTAGCTCATATATTTAGTTAGAGACTTCCAAATTAAGTGAGACCAACTCCATTAGAACCCTCTGAAAACCTAGTTTTCAGAAAGTCATAGTTTGTCTCATGACAATTCCTAGAACACCCTAAGAGTTCCAATTAAGGTCAAGGACATAATTATTTGTGGAGGGCTCAAATGAGCTTGGCTGCAACTAAAGCTTGACCAAATCCTTGTTTAGGTTGTAACCAAGCCACAGTAAAAGTTTCACAGTCATTAGGTCTGTCTAGCAAGGGTTATAGACTTCACAACTTCGAAGTTAATACAAATGCATCTAAATTAATACATACATTGTTCTTATCATGTAGTCGCTAAGGTCGAGGAGGAACCCGAAGTCCTAGACTTCGTTACTCCGGAGGAACAGCTAGCCTACGACCAAGAGCAGCAAGGCAAGCCCCGGTTTGCATTAACCTTTTTACAAATATTTATTGTTTTGAGCACATCTTTGAATATTGTTCTTTGCATTAGAGTCTTGATTGGAAACCCAGCTGCACAGCCAAGAAAACCATGGGTTGGGGTTAGGATTGCAAACCCCGTTAGCCACTGCATTGCTAGGATAGAGTAGGATTCGGTACAAGTCGAGTAGTTGGAACTACTCGCGAGAATAGGCTAGAGGCACATCGCTCGGGTAGAGATAGCACATGAAACACATGGCAAGAAAATGAGACCGAGCGGAGAGTAAGGGCAGCAGGACTTTGGGGCCTGTGTGCTGTAGCTCCGCTTGTGTCGATTGAGGACCGAGCCGTGTGCGGGCCTGTTGAACAAGCTAGAACAGTACCGAAGACCTACCGGCTATATGGGAACCGGGAAACTGATGTAACTCGGGTAGCTGGGTATTGAGGCATTGCCCGTCGTTCAGAGGGTAGGTTGAGAGCTCGAGGTGTAAATCAGCTGGCGGCACAGAGATGCGCGTGCAGGGACCTCTTGCTCGGGACGATGGGACCGGTTCAATATTTGGCTAACGGGTGAAAGGTAGTCGCGTACGGCGTCCGTGATGGTTGTTGTAGGCAACATCGAGTACGGGCGTACGTGACGGGTTGTTCGGGTAACCCTGCAGGTGTAAATCGATTATAATCGCCGTCCCTCGCGGTCAGTGAGTACCACTTGTTCACTGTACCGTGACGTAGAAAGAACAGGCTAGTTACATGTTAAAATGTTGCTGATTGAAAGCTGGACATTGATTGTTAATGATATGTTGTAGCTTAGTGCTAACTAAAGTTCTTTTCAACTTTGGGCAAAGTACATGAGAGAAATGCGTTTCTTATTTGATTGCGGCTCTCTCATGTGCCTTAGCGTAAGGTTCTCCACAACCTGCTGCTAAAACTTGAAAGTAAGGTTCTATTAATTAGGCGAGTCCGTGCAAATGATTTTTACCTCATGCAACCCATTACCCTCATGTAGAGTTCCATGTTTAGGTGAGACGGGTCAGACTTGCTGAGCCTTCGTGCTCACTGCTTGTGTTTGAAGCCTTTTGCAGGGTTCTATGAGGAAGGGACTCCCGAAGAGGAGACGGAACCCCCGGAGGGGAACTCCGTTGAGTGGGAGTCGTGCACGCCGCAGAGTTAGTGTGCGTGTGTGCTAGCAAGGACATGTTCGAGGGCTGAACGTGCACTTGATGCTTAGTCTACGCCCGCGAGTGTAGACTGAACTTAGTTTGATGTAAATATGTTCATAAACTTGTTTATGTAATAAAACTTCCGCTTCCGCTTTGCACCTTTGACGTGTGTTATACGGTGCTGTGCAACGCAGCACCCCTCAGCGTGATCCTGGCTCGACAGGACCAGTGGGGTCGTGTCAGCGTGGTATCAGAGCTCGCTTGAGGCTTAACACAGTACAAAGGTCTTCTTTTTCGAAAATACAGTGAGGAACGAGTTAGTAGCCCGTATAAGGATGTTATTAGCATATAGAAAGTGGCATATTAACCTAATTGCTATGTCGGAAAATCGTGCATCTCGGTACGTTCATGTCTTGGGGGGTGCACGTAAGCGCTGTCCACCAGTGCGCACAAGCTGAAGGGTGGAGCCCCACGGGTGGCAGGTAACCCGACCCGCTTTAGTATCCTCTACGACTCTTCATGTCGTTTGGGGTATTCGAGCAACGTCTGTCCCTGGCGTGCGTGGTGCAATATGGGAGACCCCGTCACGTGGTCTAAAACGTGAACACGTAACTCAAGGCGTGTTTGGCTTGAGAACATCCGGGCGAGTGATGACGGCCGGGTGTACCAACTGTATGGATTCCGGGCTCGGTGTGCAGCCGAGTCTGATGATTGGTTGAATTTCTGCAGGTAGCCTTACCACAAAATGGTAGACGTGTAGCATCCGTGTGCGAGTGACGAGTAGTGCCACTGAACTAACGAAGCCGGCTAAGTCCGGTGTAGGTTTTTCCTTTGTGAGGACGTAGTACCGACATAATCTGGTGACGCATCGACGTCACACCCAACTAAATGAACAACTTCATTTAAAAACTTTAAGGTTTTGATCCAAAGTAGTAAAACTTGATGTAACTCCTTCCCTTGAACAGGATATTCAAAGTTAACAAGTTTTCAACTTATAGGATGTTAAGGACAGAGCACTCTGTTTTCAGCTAAATCAAGGCTGAAGTTAATCAGAGGTTAGAGGTTGAGTTCTTTCGAGGTTGGGGTCGTATGATACATTTCTGGAAAGCTTTGGAGGAGCTTTACAACTTTTCTGTTGAGTTCCAGAGGTGTTTCATCCCTTAACCACTCGAAAAATGCAGTAGAGTTGAAACTGTCCAGAAAACAGGACGCAGCAAAGACTCTCTGTAAACTCCCTGTAAATTAAGCATAACTTCCTGCTTAAAATCCAAAAATAGGAAATGAGGTAGTTCTGGAAATCTTATGAGATGGGTTACGACTTTGTAACAGAAAGTTTTGTCAGATTAGGAACAGAATTAACTGGGATTCTTGGATCAAATCAGTACCTAAGGCAGGGAGGTGCTGTCCAATTGTTTCCAGAAATTCTGTTAACTTTGACATCTCATAACTTTTGAACCAGGACAGATCTTAGGCCAACCAAATACTTTCTGGAAAGCTATTGAAGTTAAATTTAACTTTGATGTTGAGCTCCAGGACTGATTTTGCTTTTAACCTGGCCTAAATCAGGTTGATATGGAAACTGGTCAGGGCTGTCATGGTAACAGCAGATCAGCAGTCAAATTTGTTTAAAAATTTGGACTATGTTTCCAAGTATTATGGGTTCAATGACATATCTTATGTTATAACTCAATGGGTTACTGTTTAAATAAATATTTGACATTTCTCAAATATATTTTTACAGATGGCAGCAGATAAACGGTTGGAGAACGGGTGGGTAGTTTCCCACTGCTCTGACCGTAGCGGCTACCCGGAAGCATTGCGGCAAATGCTCCAATATTTCGGGTACAATCAGATGCCGCAATACTTCGCCAAGGAAGAAGGCGAAGAGGGGAACAAGATGTGGACGATCCATGTCGAAGTTTCCGCAGGACCTACGCCACCCGGTTGGGTGCCATTCACCGTCACGGTGAGCGGAAGACAACCGGAAGGGATGTGGCAAGTGGCAGCCCGTGACACTATGTCACGTTTCTGCCAACTACACGTGCAGGCTATGTAAGGAACTCCATACGCACTCGTTCCGGTGGAGGGGCGAGCTCAGCATGTGTGGGAAGAGAGGTACCTGGAGGCAACAGACCCGACTTGCCCAAGGTACAACCCCGAGGAGGCAAACCTCAGCCTCCAAATGAGGGCGGGAAACGCTGTGATGGACAGCCAAGCTGTTCATACGGAGCATCTCGCCACCAAGCTCAAGGAGAGCACAAGCCGTGGAGATCATTTTGAGAGTGCTCACAGCGCACTCCGTAATGTGCTCCTTCCGACGATCAAGCGACTGAATGAACAACACAATCAGTTGCGTCGTCTGAAGAAGGCAAAGAAGAAGAGCCGTGTTGACATCACGGCATTGCAAGAGCTGGTGCAGACCCTAACCCAGCAGAATGAGGACCTTGCTCAAGAGCGGGACGACACTATTGAGGAAGGACAAGGCTGGGAAGAGGACTACAACCAGGCTATGGACGAGGTGCATGCATTGCAGGACCTCGTGCCCCCGGTATTGGGCGTACCGGTAGTCTTGGGTCTTCCAGCCATGGGAGAACCCGGAATGGGAGAAGAGGTGGTAGATCCAGAGCCACCAGCAGAAGTACCGGAGGAGGACGACCCACAGGAGGTCGAGTTCTACTCCGAGTAGGGGGTTACGGTTGCCAAGTAGGGCAGCTAGGGTAGCGTAACCCAACTTTTGTAATCGGTGACATGTCGTGTAGACAGTAGCGTATGTATAGGTAGTGACGACATGAGCACGACTTCTCGGAGATCCGAGAATAATGTATCTTGTATAAAGTTTATGCTTTATCAATATATGTGAATGTTGTGCAAGTTAATCATGCGTCGCTTCAATACCTACTGCTGTTTATGGAATTTTGAGTGAGACATGTGCTAATTGCTGCTGTGTTGAATTTCAGAATGACGCGTACTCGTGCCAACCCTGATGTTGGAGGTACTAGCCAAGGGGGAGAGACCTCCCAACCGCCTCCCGAGGACTCCTCGGGACAGCAGCAGCAACAGCAACAGCAAACACCGCCACCGCCACTGCCAACGGTTACATTGGCCGACATTGTCGCGGCAATGGCGGGCTCGCATCAGCAGCACACAGAGTTGCTGCAGACTCTCATCGCCAATACGTCTCGCCCAGAGAGACGTCAAGATCGTGAGGAGCGCCAACAGAGCTTCTACTCCGACTTCCTGGCGACTCATCCCCCTGTATTCTCAAGGGCGGATGAACCACTTGACGCGGACAACTGGCTCCGCGCCATAGAGATGAAGTTCGGGCTGCTCCAAATCAGCGAGCAGCGCAAGACTCAGTTCGCGGTCCAGCAGCTCCATGGATCCGCGAGCGCGTGGTGGGCCAACTTCTGTGCTTCACAGCCCACCGACCGAGCGATGACCTGGGCGGAGTTCCGGACGGCCTTCAGGGCCTATCATATACCGCCCGGTTTGATGAAGAGGAAGACGCAGGAATTCCTACACCTGCAACAAGGGAGCCGAAACGCGCTGGAATATTCCAGGGCGTTCAACGATCTCGCGCTCTACGCGTCGTATCACGCAGATACGGACGAGAAGCGGCGGGACCATTTTTACCAGGGGCTTAACCCGCTCCTGAAGGACAAGCTGGCGATGTTCATTCGCGGCAGCCTCAACGACATAATTGATGCTGCGATTGTTCAGGAGGACTCCGGCAAGGAGTTGGCGGCGGCAGAGCGAAAGCGAAGCGCGCCGCAGAGCAGCGGAGAAGGAGGCGGTCCTTCTCAGAAGTTTCGGATGGTGAATCGCCCACCATCAGGTCCACGCTGGCAGCCACCACAGCGGTCGATGCCGTTCCGCAGTCGGCCGTACTCTTTACCGGCATTCCGGCCGGCACTGCCAGCACCACCGCAACAACAGCAGCAGCCGCGGGCGATGCCGCGTGCGTTTGCACCTCCGCAACGCATGCCGGGCTTTCGTCCCCCGAGTACTCCACCAGCAGCGGCCACATGTTACAAGTGTGGTCGTCCAGGGCACTTCGCGAGCAGTTGCCCGGAGAGGCAAGGCGGCGGAGTGGCACCACAGTTTCCGGGGAGGAATCAACCCCGGAACCCTACCAATGCGCGGCGGGCAAACCCTAGGCCCGGTACTGTCCACCAGCTTGCCATTGAGGACGTGCCGGAGGGCGAGCCAATCCTTGCGGGTATGTTCCAACTCCACCAGCATCCCGCGATAGTACTATTTGATTCAGGCGCCACGCATAATTTTATTAGCCAAGCTTTCATTGCTAAACACAGCTTGCCAATACTACCCACCGATAGTCCATATTTAATTTGTTCACCGGGTGGGAAGATTTCAGCAAGCGTAATGGTCTCCAAAGCACCATTAGGCTTAGCGGGTAGAGTGTACCCCACGTCTCTCATTATCTTAGAGGGGCAGAAGGTCGATGTCATTCTAGGGATGTCGTGGTTAACCCGCCACGGCGCTGTTTTAGACACCGTCCTTCGAGTCGTGCACTTAAACTCAGAGGTGCACGGTTCTCACTCATTATTTCTGGACAGTCCAGAAATAAAACTTTCAAGTGTCTATCAGTCCACAGCTATCAGATTGGAAGACATTCCAGTGGTCCGAGAGTTCCCTGATGTATTCCCGGGCGATTTGCCGGGGATGCCACCCGATAGAGAGGTGGAGTTCAAGATTGAACTTGCACCGGGAACCATGCCAATATCCTGAAGGCCGTACAAGATGGCGCCCAAGGAGTTGGCTGAACTGAAGACTCAGCTCACGGACCTTCTGGAGAAGGGTTTTATTAGGCCGAGCTCCTCGCCATGGGGTTGTTCGGCATTATTTGTCAAGAAGAAGGATGAAACGTTGCGGCTTTGCGTGGACTACCGTCCATTAAATGCCGTAACCATCAAGAACAAGTACCCGTTGCCACGGATCGACATGTTGTTTGATCAGTTGGTCGAAGCAAAGATCTTTTCCAAGATGGATTTAAGATCCGGGTACCATCAGATTAAGATAAGGGCGGAGGACATTCCAAAGACAGCTTTCTCGACAAGGTACGGACTTTATGAGTACCTGGTCATGTCCTTTGGCCTCACCAATGCTCCAGCTCACTTCATGTACTTAATGAACTCGGTGTTCATGCCGGAGCTGGACAAGTTTGTCGTGGTCTTCATCGACGACATCCTGGTATATTCCAAGTCGGAGGAAGATCATAAGAAACATCTGCGTATAGTCTTGCAACGGCTGCGGGATCACAAGTTATACGCAAAGTTCAGCAAATGCGAGTTTTGGATATCGCAAGTGCCTTTTCCTCGGGCATATCATCTCAGCGGAGGGTATCGCTGTGGACCCGAGCAAGATCACGCAAGTGCTGAATTGGAAATCCCCGAGAACTGTTTATGAGGTACGGAGTTTCCTCGTACTCGCGGGATATTATCGGAGGTTCATTCCGAACTTCTCGAAGATTGCCAAGCCAATGACAGAGCTGCTGAAGAAGGCTACCAAATATGTTTGGAGTCCAGCATGTGAAGCAGCATTCAAGGCTTTAGTCAAGCACCTGACATCAGCACCGGTTTTGGCGCAGCCAGACACAACAAAACCGTTCGATGTGTACTGCGATGCATCCGGCATTGGGCTCGGATGTATGCTGATGCAAGATCGAAGAGTGGTCACGGCATGGATTTCGTCGTCGGTCTACCCACCACCTTACAGAAACATGATTCTGTGTGGGTAATCGTCGATCGGCTCACCAAAGTTGCCCATTTCATCCCGGTCAACACCAACTACAACGCCAAGAAGTACGCTGAACTGTACATCTCACGGATCCTATGCTTATACGGCGTACCCCGTACCATCATATCGGACCGGGGCACTTTATTTGTGTCCCGTTTTTGGGAGCAGCTGCACGCTGCCTTGGGGACGAAGCTGATCCGTAGTTCAGCCTACCACCCGCAGACGGATGGACAAACGGAGCGGGTAAATCAAATCCTAGAAGACATGCTACGAGCTTGCGCTATCGACCACGGCAAGAATTGGGATGATCACTTGCCGTTAGCCGAGTTCTCGTACAACAATGGGTACCAAGCCAGCATCAAGATGGCGCCCTACGAGGCGCTATACGGAAGAAAATGCCGCACACCATTGAATTGGTGTGAGTCTGGCGAGAGGGTTACCTTCGGGATTGACCTTGTCAACAACGCGGAAGAAAAGGTTCGACTAATTCAAGCGAACCTAAAAGCCGCTCAATCCCGACAGAAACAGTATGCGGACCGGAGAAGGCGCCCATTACAATTCGAAGTTGGAGATCACGTATACCTACGAGTGTCTCCAATGAAGGGCGTAAACAGATTTGGGGTGAGGGGAAAGTTAGCACCCCGCTTCATCGGTCCATTCCAGATTACCGAAAGATGTGGATCGGTGGCATACCGGCTGAAATTACCAGAAGAACTTTCCGGTGTGCACGACGTCTTTCACATTTCCCAGCTGAGGAAGTGTCTCAAGCTATCAACTACCGTTCAGCTGGAAGACATTGAAGAACTGCAACCGGATCTCACCTATCGGGAGGAACCGGTGCAGGTTATTGATGAGAAGGCCCGAACCACACGCAACCGTACGTTGTGGTTCTACAAGGTTCTGTGGAGTAATCACTCCATGGACGAAGCGACATGGGAGAGCGAAGAATTCCTTCGCACTAACTACCCCGACTTTTTCACGTCGCATATCCGGTAATTTTCCACCGTCCTCTCTCTCATTTTCACCTTATAATCTCGGGACGAGATTCTTTTAAGGGGGAGGAATGTAAGGGCCTCAGTTTTGACAACCATTTGCAGTGTTCATCACCACACCACACACCTCATTTGAGCAAGAATGATGAACACAAATGAAGAGCAAGTAACAATTATCAACATGCTCATTAGAGAACAAACTCACACATTGCAAAAGTGGTATTTCCCACATGTGATATAGATGGGCTGGACATATGAAAACTCCTACACTTTGCTAAGGATGTCCATGCCAAGTTTCACCCAAATTCAAAACCTTTTTGAGGTCATCTTGGGTATAGATAGCAAAGGGGCAGTTTGAAAACATATTCAAATTCAAACTGTTTTCATACCATGAGTTTGAAAGTGGAATGCATATTCTTGCTCACCACATTTTTGTGAGCTCACACACCAATTTTCACTCCATTTGGGGTTGATCTTGACATGAGCTAAGGGGGAGAAATTCAAACTTTATTTGAATTTCAAACTGAACTTGTGCTGAAATTCATTCAAACCAAACCCCATTTGAACTTTGATCAATTCAAATGGCTCTTGGGTGAATAATTTGAATTGCCAAGGGTAGAATAGGGTTCACTGTTTACCACAGCTGTTAGGAGTAAATTTCAGAGGTTAAAAGAGGGGTGGGACCCACATGTCAGCCTCTGCCTCAAAACAAACCGACTGAAACACAGTTCAGTCGGTTCCCGGCTGCTGTGCGCGCGCGCCACCGAAGGGGGGCAGCCGGCGCCAGCTCCTGCTGCGCGCCCCAAGCCGGAGACCAGCCGCCGGGCTATTTATTCCCTCCCCGGCGTGCTCCGATCACTCAGTCCCCGAGCTGCCGGCATACTCGGCCGTTTTTCCACTGCCATCACCGCCGCTCGAGCTCCCGCTCGATCAAGCCGATCGCAGCTCCCTCCTTCCACTCCAGGGTCCCAGCAAGGTACTAGAGACTTTCCTCCATCCTCCCCATTGCTAGAAGTCGATTGAAACCGAGTGCTATCGGCTGTGCCGAAAGCTCAAAATCGGAACTGGAAACCGCCGCACCTCGGGCTCTCGTGGACAGCCCAACCTGGGCGTTGTCACGCCCGAGCCAAGGCACCCTTGGACGCGCAGGTGACCGGTGCTGCTCATCCCCGAGCCACAGCTCGAGTGGTTGCTCACCGGCGGCGAATTTCCACTTTTCCCCTTTCTGTGGGCAGAACGACCTTCGGGTACGATTCTGTTTAATTCGTGCTCTAGAAAGGATTAGAGGGCCTCAGGCCACTCCCACACGAGCTAGACACGGTGACGCACAAGTTGCCTTCACAACTCTGGGCCGGAGAACCTCTGTGCCCGGCGTAATTCAAGGTCTACTAATCGCGGAACGAACGGGGGGTATCGGGCGCACGGTGAGGACCTATTTCGGGCCTTCCCTGAGCTGCCTCGAGTTCATGTCGACCTTCTCTGAGGTCCACTGATGCTTCCCGACCGATTTCCCAAGTAGCCGAGGTACTAGGAGAGTCAGCCGACATGGCCGAAGTCATTCCGATATGGCGGCTCGTCGCCGACCATGCTCCGGTCGTTGTCATGAGCAGCTGACCCTCAGATCATGTTCCCCAAGTAAAAGTAGGCAGGGGCGGCCAGAATCAAGAAGTTTGGAGCTGTACAGCAGCCGGCGGCGAGCTCTCCGGCGAGGTCCCTCGGCGGCGGGGCGCGGGTGTCGCGAGGTTGAAGAAGGGGGTGGACCCCAGCTGTCAGCGGCCGATATTTTAAATCGGGATCCGGCTGCGGCCGGGATCGGGTGTGCTGGCACGCAAAATCCTTGTGGGCCACGGTGTGCCGTCGCCTAGGCGTGCGACGCGTGTCCCCTGGGCCCACGCGAGAGTTTAAACTTTTCCCCGATTTTTCAGATTTCCCTCAAACTTCAAATCCTTATAACTTTGGCTAGAAAGCTCCAAATTGAGTGAACCAAATTTTGCTGGATTCAGGTCTCTGAGTACTTTCCAGAAAATCAAGTTTCACTCCATGAAATTCAATATTTCTCCAGAATTAATTCCTCAAAGTTTAAACTGTTAGGAATTTTAACTGGAGAATCCTTTGGAGGAAAATCCTGAAATTTTGCTGAGATGTTCACCAAAATATCCTTGAACTACCATAAAAATTTCAGATCCATTTGAGCTCATTTAGTCCACCTAATGGTGAGATTAGTAAAACTGTTCCAGAGAAAATAGAAAATGTTCAGAAACATTTTCAGAAATTTCTTTGAAATTGTTTAGCTCATATATTTAGTTAGAGACTTCCAAATTAAGTGAGACCAACTCCATTAGAACCCTCTGAAAACCTAGTTTTCAGAAAGTCATAGTTTGTCTCATGACAATTCCTAGAACACCCTAAGAGTTCCAATTAAGGTCAAGGACATAATTATTTGTGGAGGGCTCAAATGAGCTTGGCTGCAACTAAAGCTTGACCAAATCCTTGTTTAGGTTGTAACCAAGCCACAGTAAAAGTTTCACAGTCATTAGGTCTGTCTAGCAAGGGTTATAGACTTCACAACTTCGAAGTTAATACAAATGCATCTAAATTAATACATACATTGTTCTTATCATGTAGTCGCTAAGGTCGAGGAGGAACCCGAAGTCCTAGACTTCGTTACTCCGGAGGAACAGCTAGCCTACGACCAAGAGCAGCAAGGCAAGCCCCGGTTTGCATTAACCTTTTTACAAATATTTATTGTTTTGAGCACATCTTTGAATATTGTTCTTTGCATTAGAGTCTTGATTGGAAACCCAGCTGCACAGCCAAGAAAACCATGGGTTGGGGTTAGGATTGCAAACCCCGTTAGCCACTGCATTGCTAGGATAGAGTAGGATTCGGTACAAGTCGAGTAGTTGGAACTACTCGCGAGAATAGGCTAGAGGCACATCGCTCGGGTAGAGATAGCACATGAAACACATGGCAAGAAAATGAGACCGAGCGGAGAGTAAGGGCAGCAGGACTTTGGGGCCTGTGTGCTGTAGCTCCGCTTGTGTCGATTGAGGACCGAGCCGTGTGCGGGCCTGTTGAACAAGCTAGAACAGTACCGAAGACCTACCGGCTATATGGGAACCGGGAAACTGATGTAACTCGGGTAGCTGGGTATTGAGGCATTGCCCGTCGTTCAGAGGGTAGGTTGAGAGCTCGAGGTGTAAATCAGCTGGCGGCACAGAGATGCGCGTGCAGGGACCTCTTGCTCGGGACGATGGGACCGGTTCAATATTTGGCTAACGGGTGAAAGGTAGTCGCGTACGGCGTCCGTGATGGTTGTTGTAGGCAACATCGAGTACGGGCGTACGTGACGGGTTGTTCGGGTAACCCTGCAGGTGTAAATCGATTATAATCGCCGTCCCTCGCGGTCAGTGAGTACCACTTGTTCACTGTACCGTGACGTAGAAAGAACAGGCTAGTTACATGTTAAAATGTTGCTGATTGAAAGCTGGACATTGATTGTTAATGATATGTTGTAGCTTAGTGCTAACTAAAGTTCTTTTCAACTTTGGGCAAAGTACATGAGAGAAATGCGTTTCTTATTTGATTGCGGCTCTCTCATGTGCCTTAGCGTAAGGTTCTCCACAACCTGCTGCTAAAACTTGAAAGTAAGGTTCTATTAATTAGGCGAGTCCGTGCAAATGATTTTTACCTCATGCAACCCATTACCCTCATGTAGAGTTCCATGTTTAGGTGAGACGGGTCAGACTTGCTGAGCCTTCGTGCTCACTGCTTGTGTTTGAAGCCTTTTGCAGGGTTCTATGAGGAAGGGACTCCCGAAGAGGAGACGGAACCCCCGGAGGGGAACTCCGTTGAGTGGGAGTCGTGCACGCCGCAGAGTTAGTGTGCGTGTGTGCTAGCAAGGACATGTTCGAGGGCTGAACGTGCACTTGATGCTTAGTCTACGCCCGCGAGTGTAGACTGAACTTAGTTTGATGTAAATATGTTCATAAACTTGTTTATGTAATAAAACTTCCGCTTCCGCTTTGCACCTTTGACGTGTGTTATACGGTGCTGTGCAACGCAGCACCCCTCAGCGTGATCCTGGCTCGACAGGACCAGTGGGGTCGTGTCATTATCTAACCTAATTTTAAAATTCTTTTTGTTTTAGATGGTTCGCATGATTCGCACCGCTCGCAAGTCCACAGGAGGGAGAGTTCCCGTAGTAGCCCTTGCCGAGAGAGAGGAGAGTCGTCCGGTGACGTACCTTTCCTACGGATTGGCAGTAGGAGGCTTATTGCGCCGTCTTCGGCGTATGCTCGAAGCCGCCGGCAATACGGGCAAACTAATCATCCACTATAACTCCACCAGGACCATCCGTGAGAAGAGGGAGGAATGGAGTTCAGAGATGAGAATTATACACGAAAATCAGCTGCTTAAGATCCACCACTCTCCAGCTTGTCGAGCAACACAGGTCGATGCAGAGAAAGATGTCACCTGGGAGGCCATCACCTGCCAGAGTCACATCTATCGTCGCCACTTGGACAAAACTGAGTACATGTATGTCCTCCAACGTGAGAGTGGTACCACGGAGTACAAGTACCCGCCAGTGCAGCAAGGGACTTCCCATGAGCACATGGACTTGTGCTTGGAGGATGCTGCTATGCTCAGCACTCGACTGCAGGAGTGTCAACAAGAGCTTCAGGATGTCCGGGACACCCTGAAGGAAACGGAGTCGTTGCTGCGAGCCTGCTTAAAGGCGAGAGAAAGAGGAGATGGGAATGAACTGTGTGTCACCGTTAATAATACATGGACTCCTGACTCCCCGGATCGCCGAGCGATCAGGCGTCGTCGCACTTCTCCACCAGCAGCCTCCCCACCCAAAGCAGAGTCAGAAGGCAGCCGAAATGATGAGGAAGATCCCGAGGAGCCAGCTCAAGAAAACGAGTAGTGTAGAGTCCTTCCCTTAGCTAGCAAGATATCAAATAGTCGAGTCGTTAAGTTAATGGTGTGTTAATGCTTGGTGTGTGACGTGAGTTGTGGAAGCCATGAGCAATTGTCCACAGCCTCGTCTTTAGATTGTTTTGCTTTGGTGTGTGAACCCACATGAAATAATATTACCTTCATTTTTGTGTGAGAAATGAACCCTCAGAAAAGTATAACAAAGCCTCAACCCTTCAAAGTACAGACAAATGAAAGTAGTAAGATGATACTAAATGCTTTCAAATTAACATTGGTTGATTCTGCCAGATGGCCGGAAGAGGAAAAGGACGTGCTGCCAACCCCGCCAACAACAACGATGAGGCATGCAACCCTCATCTTTCTGGAGGCCAGGACAGGGGTGGTCGCCGTGAAGAAGTTGATCCTCTCCACCAAATGCTGGAGAATTAAAATCAGCTCATCCAGAACTTGACTCAAGTGGTGGCCAACTTGCATCAAGTACCACCTCCACAAGCTGCACCACACCAACCAAGGTTGAGTGAGTTTCTAGGAACTCAACCTCCAAAGTTTGCAAGTGTTGCTGAACCTCTGGAGGCAGATGATTGGCTGAAGACTATTGAAAGTAAGATGAGGATCATACAGTGCCAAGGGTTTGAGAGGGTGCTGTTTGCCTCTCATCAATTGCATGGACCTGCTGCTGATTGGTGGACCGCCTACGTGGCTGCCCATCATGACCCTGAGAACATCACTTGGGAAGAGTTCAAGCGTAGCTTCCGCAACCATTACATCCCAAGAGGTGAACTCAAAAACAAGAGGAAGGAGTTTTTGGGACTGCAGCAGGGAAACGTGACGGTGAGGGAATACGTCACTAAATTTACCCAACTATCCCGTTATGCCCCACGGGACATAGAGACTGATGAGCAGAAACAAGATTGTTTCGTGGAAGGACTTACCGCAGAGATGCAGTGTGCAATGTCCTCGAATGAGTATGAAAGCTTCCAAAAGATGGTGGACAGAGCATTTGTGGTAGAAAGGAAGCTAAAGGCCTTGGAAAATGAGAATAAGAGGAAGGCCGGTTGGTCACATCAAGCTTCGGGAAGCAACACTCGCCCCCGTATGATGCAGCAACCTACGGGGCAGACGAGCCGTGCTGCGGTACCCTACTCAGCACCAAAAGGGTACAACCCGAACTACAGGCCTCCGGCAGCACCAGCACAGCCGCAACGTCAGTTTGTACAGCAGCCTCGCCCCGCATATCCACCTCGACCAGCAGTGCAAGGACCTCCGAACAAACCCCAAGACAACAAAGGCCAAGCACCTAAGGTTGGGGTGCAATGTTTTAGCTGTGGTGAAGTGGGGCACTATGCCCATAAGTGCCCAAAGAAGAAGCCCGCGCAGCCACAACAGCAGAATGTAATGAGAGGACGGGTGAACCACGTCACTATGGAGGAAGCACAAGATGCACCCGACGTGGTAGTTGGTAAGTTTCCTGCCAATTTACACCTTGCAACCCTGCTGTTTGATTCTGGTGCCACCCACTCGTTTATTGCTCAAGGGTTTGTTAAGAAGTATGACCTAGCAACAACACAAATGAACCATATGCTAGCCGTAAACTCTCCAGGTGGAGAGATAAGGACAAGACAAGTGTGTCCCAAGGTGAATCTAGACATTAATGGGGTAGTGTTTACTGCCAACCTCATAGTGATAGAATCCCAAGGGATCGATATTATTTTGGGCATGGATTGGTTGACCAAACATAAAGGAATCATCCATTGTTCGACCAGAACGGTGGAACTAACTCACCCTAGTGGAACAAGAGTAAAGTTTATAACAATACAAGAGCCTAGGAGGGACATTAAATTAAATCAAGTTGAGGTGAAAGTGGAGGAGATCAGGACCATCAGGGAATATCCAGATGTTTTTCCGGAAGAGTTGCCAGGTATGCCTCTCGATCGTGAAGTGGAATTCGCAATTGAGCTAGTGCCTGGAACAGCCCCGATATACAAGAGACCTTATCGGATGGACTCCAAGCAGCTAGAAGAACTCAAGGATCATTTGAGAGAATTGACGGGGAAGGGGTATATTCGTCCTAGTTCCGCACCATGGGGAGCTCCGGTGATATTTGTGCCCAAGAAGGACGGAACCCAAAGGTTATGCGTGGATTACCGTGCCTTGAATGAGGTAACCATCAAGAACAAGTACCCATTACCCCGCATTGAAGACTTGTTTGATCAGTTGAGGGGAGCTTGTGTGTTCTCAAAAATTGATCTCAGGTCGGGATACCACCAACTCAAGATAAGGCAATCTGATATTCCGAAGACAGCTTTCGTGTCTCGGTACGGACTGTATGAATACACTGTCATGCCTTTCGGGCTAACTAATGCCCCGGCATGCTTCATGTATCTCATGAACAAGGTATTCATGGAATATCTGGACAAATTTGTGGTGGTTTTCATAGATGACATTCTCGTCTTCTCCAAAGATGAAGAAGAACATGAGAAACATCTAAGGTTGGTGTTGCAGAGGCTGAGAGAACACCAACTATATGCCAAGTTGAGCAAGTGTGAGTTTTGGCTGAAGAGAGTTCCCTTCTTAGGACATATAATATCGGAGGGAGGAATCTCCGTGAATCCTGCCAAAATCGAGGATATATAGAAGTGGAAGACCCCTGAAAATGTCGGAGAAGTTCGAAGCTTTTTGGGATTGGCTGGATACTATCGATGGTTTATTGAGGGATTCTCTAAGATCTTGAGACCCCTTATCAAACTGTTGGAGAAGGGAATCACCTTCACATGGATGCCACAGTGCGAGACGAGTTTTCAGGAGCTAAAGAAATGATTGACAACAGCCCCAGTGTTGGTTATGCCAGATATGCAGAAGAATTTCACGGTGTACTGCGATGCCTCTGGAAACGGGTTGGGATGTGTTCTCATGCAAGAAGGGCATGTCGTGGCTTATGCATCCCGGCAGCTTCGGAAGCACGAGAAGAACTATCCTACACATGACCTAGAACTAGCCGCAGTGGTACACACGTTGAATATTTGGCGGCACTATTTGATGGGGAAGAGGACCGAGATATATATGGATCATAAGAGTTTGAAGTACATTTTCACACAGCAAGATCTCAACGTCAGACAAAGGAGATGGTTAGAGCTAATCAATGACTTTGATGTGGGCATCAACTATCATCCCAGGAAAGCAAACGTCGTGGCCGACGCTTTGAGTCGGAAAGCGCAGGTCAATAAGTTGAGCTTGAAGGGCATGCCTGCAGAATTGAAGGACGAGGTTATAAGGCTCAATCTATGTCTAGTAAATAGTGGTGAAGCCATCGCCATGGAAGTGGACTCCACACTCGAGCGAGACATACGCGAGGGCCAAAAGAATGATGATAAGATACAAGAGATCAGACAACTCATCAAGGAAAATAAAGCTCCAGGTTTCAGAAAGGATGAACAAGGAACGGTGTGGCACGGAAAAAGAATCTGTGTGCCTGAAGTAAAGGAGATCCGTGAATTGATTTTGAAGGAGGCTCACGATTCCGACTATTCCATTCGTCCTGGGAGCACGAAGATGTACCAGGACCTCAAGAGCAGGTATTGGTGGTATGGCATGAAGCGAGATGTCGCGGAACATGTTGCCCTATGTGACACATGTCAGTTGGTGAAAGCAGAACATCAACGACCCGCGGGATTATTGCAACCACTCAAAGTGCCTGAATGGAAATGGGAAGAAATCAGCATGGATTTCATCGTGGGATTGCCTAGGACCCAATCAGGATACGATTCGATATGGGTAATCATTGATAGGCTAACCAAGGTAGCTCACTTCATCCCCGTGAAGGAAAGCTACAGCGGATCTAAATTGGCAGAATTGTACATGTCAAGGATCGTGTGTTACCATGGAGTGCCAAAGAAGATTGTGTCGGATCGAGGGGCACAGTTCACCTCAAGGTTCTGGCAGAAGTTGCACGAGACCATGGGAACCCATCTGAACTTTAGTTCTTCCTATCATCCCCAAACTGATGGGCAGACGGAAAGAACCAATCAGATCCTTGAAGATATGCTAAGGGCATGTGCACTCAAAAACAATAGGAGTTGGAACAAGAACTTACCGTATGCGGAGTTTTCTTATAACAACAGCTATCAAGCTAGTATGAAGATGTCACCGTTTGAAGCTTTGTACGGGAGGAAGTGCAGAACTCCCCTATTTTGGAACCAAACAGGGGAAAGTAAAGTGTTTGGTCCAGAAGTACTACAAGAAGCCGAGGCGAAGGTGAGGGAAATTCGCAATAACTTGAGGATAGCACAGACACGTCAAAAGAGCTACGCCGATGTACGAAGAAGAGAGCTCGTTTTCAACGTGGGAGACTATGTCTATCTCAAGGTGTCCCCTATCCGAGGACTTCGTCGGTTCAAGGTGAAAGGGAAGTTGTCACCTCGATACATCGGACCCTTTCAAGTTTTGGAGAGGAAAGGCGAAGTGGCGTATCAACTAGAATTACCGGCTCGTCTATCGGATGTGCACGATGTATTCCATGTGTCACAACTAAAGAAATGCCTGAGGACGCCTGAGGAGGTGTTACCCATGAATGAAGTGGACGTAGCTGAGGATTTGTCTTATACCGAGCAACCATACAAGATTTTGGAGACAATGGAACGCCTCACCAGAAATAAAAGAATCCGGATGTGCAAGGTGCAGTGGAAGCATCACTCAGAAGAGGAAGCCACCTGGGAGCGGGAAGATGAGCTCAAGGCCCAATTTCCGGAATTGTTTTCTTAGAACCACCAATCTCGAGGACGAGATTTCTTTTAAGGGGGGTAGAGCTGTAACACCCCAAAATTTTGATTTAAAACCCTAAATTATGTTAAGAGGGGAATTTAAAAAGTTTTGGACGTGTTGCATGTTTTGCAAAAATTCAAATTCAAACTGGAATTCAAATTAAACTCAAATCAGAAAAGAAATAGAAAAAGAAAAAGAGAAAACAGAAAAAAAAACCGGCCAGTGGGCCGAAACCCACCAGCCGGCCCAACCAGCGCCGAGCCAGCCCGCGGCCGCGCACGCCGTTTCCTTCCGCTGATAGGCGGGACCCACCAGATCGCCTTCCACCTCGCGCCCGCGCCAGACTCTCTCTCACCCGAATCCAAACCGATCGGAATTGCTGCGGATCACAGCCGAATTTCGCTCGGGGGTGAAGCAAACTCGATCTGAACAAACCCACCGCCCTCCCCTGTCTATAAAAACCCCGGCCTCGTTCTGTTTTTCCCACGCGATCGCCGATTTTTCCTCAGGTGAGAATCGAGACTTCTCCGGCGAATTCTGGCCGATCTAAGCTCGGAAATTCCGATCTAACTCGCTGGTCTTGATCCACCGCCTCCGGGGAACCTTGCAGGTGCAGAAAACTCGGTGACTTGCGGTGTAAACACAGCGCCGACGAGCCTCGCCGTGGTTTCGCCTCGGACCTCGTCGCCGATCACCTTCCAGGACCTCCGAGCTCAAGAAAACCCCCGAGGTGAGATCCCCGACCTCCCCTCCACCGATCTATGCCATAAAATCACAGTTCTAGGAAGAATTCTCGAAGATCCAAAAGTCTCCGGCGAGATCGCCGCTTCCCGCCGCCGTGCGCCGCCGGCAGCGCCGCCCGCGCTCGATCAGAGCGACGTGGCAGCTTGTGTGCCGTTTATTTTAAATCGCACGGTAGGGTTTAAACCCCCGCGTACCGGTTCGATGTTATAATCTCGGCCGTCGGTTTAAAATCGGACGGTCCACGTCAGCCCCGCGTTATAAAGACTGGAAATCTTACGTTCTACCCCCTGGGGTTCTCGGGAAATAAGAGCTAGCCCCAGAAACTTCTGATCTAGCCCCTGGAACTCCAGAAAATCATGTAAATTCATTTAAAAATCAGTTTTAGCCCCTGGACTTAATAAAAATTAGGAAAAACACCTCTGATAAGTATAGCTAGACCCCTGAAAATTGTTAAAATAATATTATAGACCCTGTAGTGGGGTAAGTTTAACTTTTTAGCCCTGTTTAGTATTTAATTTAGGAAATTGAATATGTTGCTAGTGTTTAAAAATTAAAAAGTGGGACAAACATATTGTCAAAATTTAATTAAAGACTTTCTCAGTATTTAGAAAACTTTGGAGTGATATAAAAACATATTTTGGGCTGAATTGAATCTGTTTAATTTATTATTCACATTTAGGGACACATTTTTAAGTAATTAATAGTTTTAGAAAATAGGGAAAATAATTGTGAAATAGTTTACATCAGAGGCAAAGGTCAAAATATGTTATTAAATTATTTAGGACCAGAACCTATTCTGTTTAGATGATGTGTATTACTAATTTCATAATAAAGTACACATTTATGCATAGGAAAATAAATCTGAAAATATAGCAACTAGTAAATGATAAATGGAGTTTCTAAAATCCAAAGAATTCAGTTTAGGGTTGGTAGAAATTCTGAAGACACATATGGAGAAGAAAGATACCTTTCATGCACACTTGGTAGCTAAAAGGTGTATCAATTGAATATAAGGAATTTATTTAATTGGAAACTCATATATATAGTATGTAAGTATAAATGTGAACACAAAGTAGGAATCATATACACATGATTAAAAGTGCATGCAAGCCACAAATCAACACACATAGAGTAACCACAACACATATAATGGTGAATGAATTTCATAAATATGAATGTGTGGTTTGTATGAAGTGGAAGTGTGAACTATGTCTTATGGGTTGATGTTTTTCTTTTGCTATGTGTGATGGTATGATGTAGAACCTGCTCAAGAGCAAGTTATTCCTTACCAAGATCAGGACTACCCATTTCAAGAGCAGCAAGAAGGAGGCAAGTGTCCTTGACCACTTTGATCTCATGCTAGGATGTGTAGCTAGAGTTATTTGCATTGTCAATTGAAATATGAAACCCATGTTAGGAAGTTTCCCTAGAACTGCATTACCTTGTTTCCTTGTAGCTTGGGTTGGGATTTATTTTATCATGTCATATATTATTATGCATATGCTTAGCCATGCTTAGAATGGGATATTTGGGATATGAGATCATCAGTTTATTTTACCATACTCTTGAATGAGACATTGTGAGTTATGTAGAGGTAGGGATCAAGGCAAGTTGGATGTTTTGGTTGTGTGCTGGGTGCACGAGACTTGGGTTTGTGTTTAGTACTTGCCTGGATCCTAAGGACCGGTTCATGGAGCATGTAACCTGGCTTTACAGTGCCAACCACATGCTGAGATGGGGCAGCTTGGCCAATTAATTAGGTGTATCCCCGGCGTAGTATGGGTGTGTTGGATAGTGCGGGGAATAGGTGTCAGCTGGACTACCATATGAACCGCAAGGCTCAAGAGGGGGCCACTGCAGCGGGGTTGGAGCCTCTTGTATGCTGCTAGGGGTGAAACCTCAGTGGGCCCACGCTCGTCAGGAATCCCTTTGTAAAGGCTTCGTAGTGATCTCCTGGCTACACACCTGGGAAGTGTGAATGTGGTTAGTAGCCACTGGCATAATGGAGGTTCTTTTAGTCCACCCGGCAACGGGGGATGAAATCACTACATGTGGGTACAGTGGTACAAACTCTGCAGAGTCAAAACTGTCATGACAGCTGTGCTCACGGTCAAGAGCGGCTTGGACTTATTCATGATTAGAGGATTGATGGTTTTGGAAGTTTTGGATGTTAAGCGGGGAGCTTAACATTGGAAATGATGTTATGGTTATTTGATTATGATGATGGGATGGGAGATTGGGACCATTTCACCTGTGTAGGAATGTAGGCGCTTAATAAGCTAAGGTGATAGGTATTAATTGCATAGTGCTTTAACCATGAGTTCAACCTCTCCTTGTTCTAGCCATGCATGACATAACTTTCCCACACTTGCTGAGTACCATCGGTACTCAATCTTGCATATTTTGTTGGTTTATATTGCTGCTCAGGTCAAGATAATGAGGTGGTGTATAATGACCAAGACTTTGGACCCGAAGAAGGTTTCTAGGTTCATGGAGACCCCCGGGCAACGCCTGTGATGGAGCCTACGAGAATAATTATTCCGCTGCTAGTTTATTTACTTGTGATGAACTTATTGTTGTCCATCGAGACATTTGCTATGTAAGACTTATTTATATTCGACACCTGGCTTGTAATAAATGATGCTTCACTATTTGTCATCACATGTATGAGGAAATGATCCTGGCATACATGTGATATTCACCTTGGTTGTTCTTCGGAAAAACCGGGTGTGACAACCCCGTCGAGTGGGAGTCGTGCACGCCGCAGAGTTAGTGTGCGTCTGTGCTAGCAAGGACACGTTCGTGGGCTGAACGTGCACTGATGCTTAGTCTACGCCCGCGAGTGTAGACTGAACTTATTTTGATGTAAACATGTTGATAACTTGTTTATGTAATAAAATTCGCTTCCACTTTGTTCCTTTGACGTGTGTTATACGGTGCTGTGCAACGCAGCACCCCTCAGCGTGATCCTGGCTCGACAGGACCAAGGGGGTCGTGTCATGCTTCCCCTAGAGATCACCATGGGGTCCCTTCGTGTCCGAGCTTACGACGAAGCCGCGCAGGACAACCTCCGGCGTGAAGACATCGACCTTGTCGACGAGGCTCGATTACATGCAGCACTCCGCAACGCACAGTACCGACAAGCGCTCTGGCGCTACCACCAAAGGTCTGTGCGTGTCCGGGAGCTGCAGGAAGGTGACCTGTTGTTGCGGCGCATACTTTCTCGCGAAGGGACCGACAAACTCTCCCCCAGCTGGGAAGTCCCTTCCGAGTCACGAAAGTTTGCCGCCCCGGGTGCGTACGCCTTTCCACCGAGGATGGGGATCCGCTCCCGAACCCTTGGAACATAGAACACCTCCGTAAGTTCTACCCCTAGAGCAATAATAGGACAGTCTCTTCTTTTTGTAATAGATTCCATAGAGTCCAGGAATAGTGCTCGGAGCAGCTAAGTCTCAGGGGATGGTCCAGGACTACGTTCAGCTTGGCCTGGTTCCGACCCTAAGCGCGTAGAGTCTTGCTTCCCTTCTTAATGGGGCGGGTCGCTGCCTCCATGTTTAGCCTGCCTTCCTCCTATGGAAATTTATATGGAAAGAATCCTGTCCTACTTTTCTCTTCCCTTGTGCTCATTTAAATTACGTATTAATTTTTATGACCGCACTTCCTGTGTATGCTCACCATGCACTCAGCTTCCTTTTCCCATTCTCACCTCTAGTCGGCATTTGCTATCCTACCGAAGACGGTCGTGTTTGAGGAACCTGCCGATGGCCAGGGGGCCTCGAGCCCCCGGCACTTCACGCACTGAAGTTCCCCGGCCCCGTACACCGGATCAGGATCGTAAGCCAAATAAGACTTTGAGATAGGGAAGGGGGGCCCCAAGGAGAATTACATTTCCCTTACTTGTGCGCAGGACCTCCCGGCTTTAGCTTCCCGAAGGAGTATGGTAGGAGCGCCCAAACAATTGGCCACACCTACCAGGGGGCCACTACGCGACCGCCCAAGACCGGAGCTCCAACGCAAGACCGAAGGATCCGGACCTCGCCCCCTACGCAGGGGCGGGCTCCGGAGGCTCCATGTGTCTAGCGGGGCCGGAGCCCCCCTCTCCTTAGCAGGTAGCTCCGGGCCCGCCACGTGTCCTGCAGGGTCGGACCTCCATCTTCTCAGAGGAGAGCTCCGGGCCCACCATGTGGCCGGCGGATATGGACCTCCCCGTTCTCACGGGGTGAGCTCCGAAGATCCCTTGGGCCCTTGATACAATAAGGACCCAAGGAAGGTGTCTGTACAAGACTTCAAGGTTGGTGAAGACCTCTGAGTACCTTGCGGAGCTAAGGACTCGGCCAGGGCAAGCCAAGGAGAAGATAAAGATATACAGACACGGAAAATAACGAGAGTCTATCCATGCAAAGCTCCATGAGCTGGACTACAGACTCAACAAAAGTAAAAAAAGAAGGAGAATAGATCAGGGCCTTCTGGCCACGGGAGCGACTGCCTAAGAGTCCCCGGACTCCCGCTGAAACCTAGAGGCCACGAGGGCGGCCGTGTCCCCGACCTCGGCCCTGGCAGCTTCCTCTCGCTCGATGGCGGGGCCTAGTCGGACTAGCTCCAGAGAGAAGGAAGGGTCTTGGCTCCGGAAGCATGCCAGCACATGCGTAGCGACCTCCTTCGCCAGGCCTCGTCCCTCCACCTCAAGCTCGTCGGCGACCACCGCTTCAAACCGGCCCAGCTTGGCACCGATGGACTCAAGCGCCGGGATTGCCTCAGACACCTCCTGCGCTGGAGCCTCCGTCCGCACCGGGCTGAAACCAAAGGGAACCAAGGTGGACCCCTCCTCAGTAACAAAGCTCCAGACCGCCTGGGCCTCGAAGGACCGTGAAGGCTGGAGCTTCTCCACCTCTTGGCGGGCCACCAGCTCGCGATCCAGTGCCGCCTGGCGCTCCCGGGAGGATTGCTCCTCCCTCGCGGCAGCAGCCGACTCGCGGAACTCCAGCTCCTCGCCCCGGGCCCTCAGCTCGCCCTCTCTGGCCTCCAGCCGTGCGATGACCTTCTCCTCCTCGGCCGCCACGGCACGCTCCTGATCTGCAACGGCGCACTCTCGGCGAGCTACCTGCAGCCGCAATTCCTCCACGGCAGTAGAGCGAGCTTCGGCCTTGGCCTGAGCTTCGCGGAAAGTAGCGCGGAGCCGCCAGGTCTCTGAGCCCAGGCGGTCGACAGCCCTCTTCTGAGCGTTGAGCAGAGCCCCCATGGCGTCAAGCCTCGACTGCCTCGAGTCGAGCTCTGCCTTAGCCTCCTGTGTCCGCTGCTGCAGGAGATGCTCCCAGCTAAGGAGGCGCTCCCTCTCTCCAGCCAGCACCTCCCGCACCGGCTCAAAGGCGGCCTGGACCTGTCAAACGCCAGCCTGAGCATGCCCCAAGGAATCCCATATGGGCAGCGGGGCGGCGGGGGCAGGAGCCGCGCCCCTGACCTCCCCCGTCACGTCCACGACCGGTGAAGGTGCTGGTGCTCGGCAGCTGAGGCAAGACGCTGACCCGGGGGAGCCGGGGAGCCAGCAGCTGCGCCCACAGCAGCCCCTCCAGCCTCAGCACCGGACTTTCGGGCTGGCGAAGGAGGACGAGCAGGTGCTGCCACCGCCACCGCAGCTGGAGATCCCGCCGGCACAGAAGAAGCCCCCGCCTACTTGGGGGCCGTCAGAACCACCGCAGTTCCCGGATGCTGCGGCACAGAGCCTCCGCTGACTGGAGATGGCCGGGGAATAGGCTCGCCCCCTGCAGCCGGTGAGTCCCTGCAGGCAAAGGAAGCTCTCAGGCTAAGAGAGGAGAAAGGAACGCTACTTCTACAAGCCAGAAAGAGCAACACTTACTGGGTGGCGTGAGCGCCCCAACGGGCTTGGAGTCCCGGCCTCTGGGCCGGGGCAGAACCGCCAGGACCGACAGCCGGTACGCTCGCTGGCTGTGGCATCTGAGCCCCCGGCACACTCCTGGGCATCGCCCCACCGGCGTCCTTCCTGGAAGCTCCCCCGTCTGAGGAAGGGTGGCGGGACGCTTGGGGTTTCTCGGACCGCCGCTGTCCGAGAAGAGACCCGCCGGAGTGAGAAACCCGTGTTCTCTTTGGGTTGCCACTCGACGAACCAGCGCCTCTGGGAGGTGGGCGCAAGGGTGCCCCAGCCCCCTGGCTCGGCGCAAGCGACGCCCTCGGAGGAGACCGGGCACGTTTCTTCTCTGGCTGCCCGGGGGCCGGCTCCTTTCCCTTCCCCTTGTCGGCGGCCTGAGCCCCGCCGGCCCTCGGTGTGGGTTGGACCGCGACAGACTCCTCGCGCTCCGATCCGGAGCGCTCGATCCCGGGAATTTAGATGCTCCGAAGGGCATCCCCAACCTGACGAAAGGCGATCCCAATGTCGTCGAGATTCGGCATCTTCCGCAGCAGCTCCGCCCTCCTCTGCGGCTCCAAGAAGAGGGGAGTGCCAGAGGCCGGGAAGGCGAGGTCGCCACCGGTGACGTAGTCGCTGCTCACCTTGGCCACCATCTCGTACATCTCTTCATCAGAAGGATCGGAGCCAAGAGCCCTCTCCAACCTGGTGCAGTCGAGCTCGCTGGTGTAGTACCACACCGGGCGGTTGCGTTGCTGCAAGGGCGCAATACGGCGCGACAAGAAATCCACCAGCACCATCAGGGACGTCAGCCCCTCGTTGGCCAGGAACCGGATCCGCTCCAAGACTGGTGCGTACTCCTGCTCTAGCTCCGGGATCTCCTCCCAGAAGCGACGCTCGGTGGTTGGGCCAGCAGTTGGGAGCTGCAGGCGATCGTGCTCGTCGGTCTGAATGATCACCCAGTTTTCTCTCCAGTTTTCCCACCTCGATGCGCCGAAAGGTAGAAGGTACCCAGAGGCCTTCGGATCCTTGCAGCGTTACTGGAAGTAGTACGCCCCCAGCTGAGTCTTCGAACTGCGCCCAGTCGTCCGCAACACGAAGAAGTAGCGGAAGAGCGTCGCTGAAGCGTGCACCCCCACGAACATCTCGAAGATCCCTCAAGACCTCCCGGAGCCCCTGGAGAACCCGCGGGGCCCCCCGGAGAACCAAGATAGCTTAAGGGCCTCCGGGTCCCAGCTCCCGGAGGCCCCCATGGGTCCACTCACCTCCAGCGGGCCAGGGCCAATGGATGAAGACCTCCCAGACCTAAGAGAGAGGGTTCGAACCATCCAGAGGCCTGTCTACTACATCAGCGAAGTACTTCATGATGCCAAGACAAGGTACCTAGAAGTCCACAAGCTGCTGTATGCGGTGCTCGTGGCCTCCAGGAAGCTCCGCCATTACTTTCAGGCTTTCTGGGTCTCGGTAGTCACATCGTATCCGCTGAAGACGATTCTTCACAGCCCCCATGCGACTGGCAACGTTGCTAAATGGGCGGCGGAGCTGGCGGAGTTCGAGCTGGACTTCCTTCCACGCCATGCAGTCAAAAGCCAAACACTGGCCGACTTTGTGGCAGATTGGACACCAACGAAGACTGACCCAGGGGGCCACGAAGATGGTGAACCAGAGCACCAAGCTCCGGTCTTCACCGAGCCCCACTGAACACTTTTCTTCGACGGCTCCTCGCAAAAGCAGGGGGCCGGTGCCGGCGTACTGCTCCTCATGCCATCGGGGGAACAGTTTGGGTACATGGTGCGTCTCAATTTCAAGGCAACCAACAACATGGCAGAGTATGAAGCACAAATCTTTGGCCTGCAGACAGCCCTGTCTTTAGGCGCTCGCCAGTTGTTGGCACAGGGTGACTCCCAGCTGGTCATCAAGCAAGTCAAGGGCGAATGCTCCTGCAATGACCCACAGCTAGCTGCATATCTGCTTCACGTGCAGATGTTGGAGAAAGAATTCCTCGCCTTGGACCTGTGCCACGTACCGTGCGCTGGCAATGCCGCAGCTGACAACCTTTCAATGAAGGCTTCCACCGGAGCCCCCACGCCCGAAGGAGTTTTCGAGAGGACGTTGTTGCGGCCCACAGCCCGGCCCGCCGAGCCGGGCGAAGGGGGCTTGACCAGCATCTCGAAGCTGGCGGTCCCGGCGGCCCTACAGCCATGGATGCCGCCAAGGATCATAAGCGTCACTGGGGACTCCGTGCAACCCAGCGCTCAAGATCCGGAAGCTCAAGTCAGACCCGATGCATGGATCACGGAGATCCGGGACTACTTGAAGGATAACATCCTTCCTGATGAACATGCAACCGCTGAACGGATTGTGCGTATGGCTAAGAGATACGCGCTGGTAGAGGGGGATCTCTACCGGCGTGGCGCCAACCACATCCTATTGCGGTGCATAACCCAGGGGGAAGGCTGCGACTTGCTCGCTGAGATCCATGGAGGCGAATGTGGAAGTCACTCTTCCTCACGCACGATTGTCGGTAAAGCCTTCCGGCATGGCTTCTACTGGCCGACAGCACTCCAGGATGCCGTCAAGCTGGTCGAGAGCTGCAAGGCATGCCAGTTCCACGCCAAGCAGATCCATACACCAGCTCAGGCGGTACAGATGATCCCACCCTCATGGCCATTTGCCGTATGGGGGCTGGACATCTTGGGACCATTTCCCAGAACCGTCGGGGGATTCTGGTACCTCTATGTCGCCATCGACAAGTTCACCAAGTGGCCAGAAGCCACACCGGTTGTCACCATCAACAAGCAATCCGCAGTAAAGTTCATCAAGTCTATTGTCTGCCAGTTCGGGGTCCCGAACAGAATCATCACCGACAACGGGACCCAGTTCACCAGCGCAGCCTTCCAAGACTACTGCGAAGACCTTGGCATTCAGGTGTGCTATGCCTCTGTCGCCCATCCAAAGAGCAATGGGCAAGTTGAGAGGGCCAACGCGGAGATTCTCCGGGGCCTTAAGACCCGCACCTACGCCAGTCTGAAGAAACATGGTGCCAATTGGGTGGATGAGCTTCCGAGCACACTATGGGCTAACCGGACATCCCAGAGCCGGGCCACCGGAGAGACACCCTTCTTCATGGTGTATGGGGCCGAAGCTGTACTTCCCCCAGAAATCACCATGAAGTCTCACCGTGTCCGGGCTTACGACGAAGCCGCGCAGGACAACCTCCGGCATGGAGAAATCGACCTCGTCGACGAGGTCTGATTGCATGCGGCACTCCGTAACGCACGGTACAGACATGCGCCTCGTCGCTACCACCAGAGATCTGTGCGTGCCCGGGAGCTGCAGGAAGGTGACCTGGTGCTGCGGCGCATACTTTCTCGTGAAGGGACCCACAAACTCTCCCCTAGTTGGGAAGGTCCCTTCCGAGTCACAAAAGTGTGCCGCCCCGGGTGTGTGCGCCTTTCCACCGAGGATGGGGACCTGCTCCCAAACCCTTGGAACATAGAACACCTCCGTAAGTTCTACCACTAGAGCAAAGATAGGACAGTCCTTTCTTTTCATAATAAATTCCATAGAGTCCAGGAACAGCGTTCGGAGCAACTAAGCCCCAGGGGATGGTACAGGACTACGTTCAGCTTTGCCTGGTTCCGACTCCAAGCGCGTAGAGTCTTGCTTCCCTTCTTAATGTGGCGGGTCGTGGCCTCCATGTTTAGCCTGCCGTCCTCCTGTGGAAAGTTATATGAAAAGAAACCTGTTCTACTTTGCTCTTTCCTAGTACTCATTTAAATTATGTACTAAGTTTTTTATGACTACCCTTGCGGTGCATGGCCGCCATGTGCTCAGCTCCCTCTTCTCATTCTCACCACTAGTCGGCATTTGCTGCCCTACCTGAGGCGGTTGCATAGGAGGTACCTGCCGATAGTCGAAGGGGCCCCGAGCCACCGGCACTTCGCGCGCTACAGTCCCCAAGCACCGTGCATATGGTTAGGGACCGTAAGTCAAATAAGACTATGAGATAAGGGAGGGGGAGCCCCTAAGGAGAATTACGTTTTCCCTACTTGTGTGCAGGACCTCTCGGCCTCAAATCCCTACAGGAATGTGGTAGGAGCACCTGACCAATGGGACGCCCCTGCCAGGGGGCCACTACGGGGTCATGCAAGACCAGAACTCCAAGGCAAGACCGAAGGATCCACGGGTCCAGAGGGACCGGACCCCCCCCCCCTCTGAGGGGAGGGGCCCGAAGACCCCACGTGTACCACGGGTCCAGACCTCCCTCTCCTCAGAGGAGAGCTCCGGGTCCGCCACGTGGCCGGCTGATCCGGGCCTCCCCCTCCTCTTGAGGCGGGCCCCGAGGACCTATGGGGCCCTTAATACAATGAGGACCCGAGGAAGGTGCCGGAGCAGAACGTCGAGATTGGTGAAGGCCTCTGAGCACCTTGCGGAGCTAAGGGCTCGGCCAGGAAAAACCAAGAAGAAGACAGAAAACATCGCAGGCACGAAGGGTCATAAGAGTTTATGTATTCATGGCTCCATGAGCTGGACTACAAACTCGATGAAAAAGAAAGAAACAAGCCCCAGGGTTCCCCTGACACGACCAGAGTCTAGAAGTTGCAAGAACGGAAACGGCACCAGGCTTCAGCCCTGGCGGTGTTCTGCCGCTCCATGACCCAAGCGCAGGAATCACCTCCCTCATCACCAGCGCAAAGGCCGGTGTCGAAGTGTTCAGTCGACACTTCCCCCGGGCCTGCACTGGGCAGCCCGTGGAGGTTCTTTTTTTGGTGGGGCTAGTCTCTAGCGGAGAGCTTGCGCAGATGGACGAGTTAGTAAGAGCTTGACACGGCGAGTTTTACGTGGTTCAGGCCGCCGGAGCGTAAAACCCTACGTCCACGGCGAGCTAAGGAGCTCGCTGTATTGCTTGCTGCTCGGGGCCGGAGGCCTGAGCTTGGGGGTGAGTTACAGCTTGAGAGTGTATGGCTAGCGTATGAGTTGCAAAGTGCGAACCCCTGCTATCGACGCCTACCCGAGCCTTTTATAGTCCAAGACTCGGGCGGCTTACAAGGGGACCCGGGACCTGACAGGTGGTCCCGGGAAGATTGTCTATTATCTACCGTATCTGCAGTTATGCCGGTAGTTGTCTCTGGCGAAGGCTTCCGAGTCTTCATCTTGCTGTCCTGCCCATGCCGCATGCTAGTCGTAGTGGTTGATGACGGCGCAGGCGGCATGGGATGTCTTGTCGCGGTGTTTATTGGCTGGCAGGTTCTGACACCGCACGCCAGTCTGTGATGCGACTGGGCGCAACGGCACCTGACAGAAGCGTGCTCCGTGTCTCCGTGTCTTGGGAAGACGCGGGCCTTGAATGCCTTGTACGGGCAAGGTATGGGGCGCCTTTACGCCCACTGTCTACCGCTCGGGGGCAGGCAGCACCGTTCTTCTGGCCACGTGGCGGGTTCGGAGCCCTTCTCTGAGGTGAGAAGGGTCCGGCCTGCGAGGCACGTGGAACTTCCGGACCTCTTCCCGGGGAGGGGGAGGCTTTGCTTCTGTCGGCTACTTGGCGGGCCCGGAGCTCTCCTCTGAAGAGAGGGAGGTCCGGCCCCGCCGGACACGTGGCGCCTTCAGACCTCTCTCCCGTGGAGGGGGAGGTCCGGCTTCTGTATGCCACGTGGCGGGCCCGGAGCTCTCCTCTGAGGAGAGGGAGGTCCGGCCCCGCCGGACGCGTGGCGCCTTCGGAGCTCTCCCTGCGGAGAAGGGCGAGTTCCTTAGGCATTTTACCCCGTGCGCGGGGGTACCCCATATCTCAGGTACCGACAGTGGCCCCCGGGCCCATCTCGGGGGAGATAGCGAGCCCGAGGTGGGACCTCCGTCTCTTTCAACTGCGCACTTTCTCTAAGTCCCGAATTGACCGCTGCCGGAGCACGAACGGCCGTGGGATCGTGGGAGCGTGCGCTCACTTGATGGTTGCTTTTACTGTGGCGGTTCCCAAGACTGCCACTTCTGCACGTCGCGGCTCTTTCTTCGGGAACTGCCGAAGTGCCTTGCCGGCTCGCCTTCTGGGGCGTCTGACTCCTTGACCCACCGCTTCAGTTGGGCGGCTTGGGTCCACCTTTCATCGGCGCCCAGTCTCGGAGCCAACGAGGTCGCCGACACGATGTTTCCGGAGGTTTTCGAATTACCTAGAACCCTCCTTGGAAAGTTTTAAAAGGGGATCTCACCCGCATCGCGGCTTCCCCTCGCATTGCGTTCGTACTTCCCTTGAACTCTTGCGCCCCGGCTCTCCTGCCCTTGCGCCCTCTTTCGCCATGGCTTCCAACTTGCTCCCGACGCGCCTCGTTCGCTCTTCCGAGCTCGGGCCAGTGTGCAGGCTGCTGGGCTGGCGCTCAGAAGAGCAGAAACATCGGCTTCGCCGAGGATCTCTCCCCCTGGTCCTGGAAAAGGGGGAGATAGTCTTCTTCACCGCTTATGCTCTGGCGGGGTTCGTTCCGCTGATTTCTTCCTTCTCTGTCACCCTGCTGGAGACATACGGTCTCCAGCTCCACCATCTTTCCCCCAATTCCTTCGCAATGGCTGCTGTTTTTGTCCACTTCTGCGAGATGTTCGTGGGGGTGCACGCCTCCGTGACGCTCTTCCGCCACTTCTTTGTGCTGCGGACGACTGGGCGCGGCTCAAAGACTCAGATGGGGGCATACTACTTCCAGCATCGCTGCAAAGACCCCAAGGTCTCCGGATACCTCCTGCCCTTCAGCGCATCAAGGTGGGAAAACTGGAGGGAGAGCTGGGTGGTAGTGCAGACCGACGAGCACGATCGCCTACAACTCCCAACCGCCAGCCCAACCACCGATCGCCGCTTCTGGGAGGAGATCCCTGAGCTGGAGCAGGAGTACACCCCGGTCTTGGAGCGGATCCAGTTCTTGGCCAACGAGGGGCTGACGTCTCTAATTGTGCTGATGGACATTGTGTCGCGCCGTATTGCTCCCTTGCAGCAGCGTAGCCGCCCAGCGTGGTACTACACCGGGGAGCAGGACTGTACCAGGCTGGAGAGGAGCTGAACGAGATGGTGAGCAAGGTGAGCGGTGACTACATTCCCTGTGGTGACCCCGCCCTTCCGCCCTCTGCCACCCCCCTCTTCTTGGAGCCTCAGAGGAGGTCAGAGCTCCTGCGGAAGATGCCGAACCTTGATGATCTCGGGATCGCCGTCCGGCAGGTCGGGGATGCCTTCCGGGGTATCACCATTCCAGGAACCGAGCACCCCGGGTCAGGGCATGAGGCATCCGCTGCTGTCAAACCCTCCCCCAGAGCCGACGGAACCCAAGCCGCCGACAAAGGGAAAGGAAAAGAGCCGGCCCCCGGGCATCTAGAGAAGAAACACGCCCGGTCTTCTCCGAGGGTGCCGCCTGTGCCAAGTCAGAGTGCCGGAGCTACTTTGCTCCCATCTCCGGAGGTGCTGGTCCATTGGGTGGCGACCCGAAGAGGTCCCGAGTGTCCCTCCCCGGCGGGTCTCTCCCCAGACAGCAGCCATCCAAATCAGCCCAAGTACCTCGCCATCCTTCCTCAAGCGGAGGGGCTCCCAGGACGAATGTTGGTGGGGCGACGCCGGCGAGTGCGCCGGGGATCCAGGCGTCCCATTCTGCGACCGTTCCAGCCGCTGGTCCCGGCGGTTCAGCTATAGCCCAGAGGCCAGTGCTGCAAGCTCCCTGGAGCGCTCATGCCGCCCAGTAAGTGTTATTCTTTCTGGCTTATAGGAGCAGAGCTCTTGCCTCTTCTCTTATTCTGAGGGCTTCTTCTTCTTGCAGGGACCGACCGGCTGCCAGGGTCGGGCCTCTTATCCGGCCGCCTTCAACCAGCGGAAGCTCCGCGTCCCAGCACCTGGGGACCGTGGCGGCTCCCATGGCTCCCAAATCGACGGGGGCACCTTCTGCACCAGCAGGTTCATTTTCCGCGGTGGCCGCATCTGCTCCTACCCGCCCTCCTTCACCAGTCCAGAAGCCAGGTCTTGAGACCGGGAGGTCTGCTGTAGGTGCGCCTGCTGGCCCCCTGGCCTGCTTAGGACAGCGCCCCACCGTGGCTGCTGAGGCGCCGGCGCCCCCGCCGGTCTTAGACTCGTCAGGGGGGTCCAGCGGCGCAACTCCTATCCCCCCTGCTCCGGCGCCCGTGTGGGACGCCCTGGGGCGTGTCCAGACCAGCGCCCGGCAGCTCCAATCTGCCTTTGAGCAGGAGCGGAAGGCATTGGCCGGCGAGAAGGAACGCCTTCTCAGCTGGCAGCAGCGGGCCCGGGCGGACCTTGACTCAAGGCAGTCAAGGCTTGAGGCCATGAGTGCTCTGCTTGGCACTCAGAAGAAGGCCATTAGCCGCTTGGAGTCAGAGGCCCAGCGGGTTCGTGCCACCTACCACGAGGCTCTGGCCCAAGCTGAAGCCAAAGCCAAGGAGTGTTCCGACGCCGCGGAGGAGTTGCAGCTGCAGGTAGCCCGTCGGGAGCACGCCGTCGCTGATCGGGAATGCGCCGCTGCGGCCGCGGAGGAGAAGACCACCGCACGGCTGAGGGCCAAGGTGGAGGAGCTAAGGGCTCGGTCCGAGGAGCTGGAGCTCCGTGAGTCGGCTGTCGCCGTGAGGGAGGAGCAGTTCTCCAAGGAGCGTCAGGCGGCAATGGATCGCGAGCTAGCGGCTCGCCAAGAGGTAGAGAGGCTCCAGTCCTTGCGGACTGCCGAGGCCCAGGCGGTCTGGTGCTTCATTGCCAAGGCGGGATCCGCCTTGGCTCCTCTTGGTTTCAGCCCTGTGCAGGTGGAGACCCCAGCGCGGCCGATGACTGAAGCGGCCCCGGCCCTTGAGACTCTCGGCGACGAGCTAGGTCGGCTTGAATCAGTGATCGCCGACGAGCTGGAAGCGGAAGGTCGGGGCCTCGCGAAGGAGGTTGCTATGCACGTTCTGTCGTGCTTCGTTAGCCGAGACCCTTCCTTTTCTCTGGGGCCGGTTCGTCTAGGACCCGTCGCCGATCGGGAGGAAGCTGCCAGGGCCGAAGTCGAGGACTTAGCTGCCCTCATGGCCTCTAGGTTTCAACGAGAGTCCGGGGACTCCTAGGCATCTACAAGGCCCTGTACTTCCTTTTTTATTTTTGTTGAGTCTGTAGCCCAGCTCATGGAGCCTTCATATGGACAGACTCCTGTTTCTTTCCGTTTCTGCATGTCCTAGTCTTCTTCTTGGCTTTTCCTGACCGAGTCCTTAGCTCCTCAAGGACTCGGAGGACTTGACCAATCTCGAAGCTCTGCATAGACACCTTCTCTGGGTCCTCACTGTATACTAAGGGTTCCGAAGGTCTCCAGGACCCGCCTCACGAGATCGGAGGGGGGTCCGGGCCTGTTGGTCACGTGGCGGCCCCGAAGCTCCCGCTTGAGGGGAGGTCCGGGCTTGCAGGGCACGTGGAGTCCTCGGGCCTCTCCCCGCAGAGGGGGGAGGTCCGACTTTTGTAGACCACACGGCGGTCCCGGAGCTCCCCTCAAGGAGGCGGGAGATCTAGCTCTTTGATCTTACCTTGGGGTTTTTGGCCTTGCGTGATCCCGTAGCGGCCCCCTGGTAGGTGCGTTCTATTGGATGGATGCGCCTACCATACTCCTGCGGGGAGCTGAGGCTGAGAGGTCCTGCACACAAGTAAGGAAAAAGTAATTCTCCTTGGGGGCTCCCCCCCTCTATCTCTTAGTCTTATCTGGCTTACGGTCCCCGTCCACTTATATGGTGCTTGGGAACTACCGTGCGCGAAGTGCCGGGGGCTTGGGGCCCCCCTGGCTTTCGGCCGGTACCTCCCGCGCGACTGCCTTTGGTAGGGCAGCAAATTCCGACTAAAGATGAGAATGAGAAGAGGGAGTTGAACGCATAGTGAGCACGCGTTAGTAGGGTAATCATAAAAATTTAATAAGTAAATTAAATGAGTACCAAAGAAGAGCAACGTAGGGCAGGATTCTTTTCATATAAATTTCCATATGGGGGAAGGCTGGCCGAATATGTAGGCCACGACCCACCTCAAGGGAAGCAAGACTCTACGCGCTTGGGGTCGGAACCAGGCGAAGCTGAACGTAGTCCTGGACCGTCCCCTGAGGCTTAGCTGCTCCAAGCCCTGTTCTTGGACTTTTATGGAATTTATTATAAAAAGAAGGGTCTGTCCTATTGTTGCTCTAGGGGTAGAACTTACAGCGGTGTTCCGTGTTCCGAAGGTTCGGGAGCGGGCCCCCGTCCTCGGTTCTGGGGAATGGTCCCAGGCCCGGGATGTCCAGCCCCAATATGGCAAATGGCCATGTGGGCTGGATCATCTGTACCGTCCAAGCCGGTGTATGGATCTGCTTGGCGTGGAACAGGCACACCTAGCAGCTCTCGACCAGCTCAATGGCATCCTGGAGTGTTGCCGGCTAGTAGAAGCCATGCCGAAAGGCTTTACCGACAAGCGTGCGTGAGGAAGAGTGACTCCCACATTCGCCTCCATGGATCTCAGCGAACAAGTCGCAGCCTTCCCCCTAGGTTATGCACCGCAATAGGATGTGGTTGGCGCCACGTCCGTAGAGATCCCCCTCTACCGCCATGTGTCTCTTAGCCATACGCACAATCCGTTCAGCGGATACACGTTCATCAGGGAGGATATTGTCTTTCAAGTAGTCCCGGACCTCCGTGATCCATGCATCGGGTCTGACTTGAGCATCTGGATCTTGAGCGCTGGGTTGCACGGAGTCCCCAGTGACGCTTATGATCCTTGGCGGCGTCCATGGCCGCCGGGACCGCCAGCTTCGAGGTGCTGGTCTAGCCCCCTTCGCCCGGCTCGGCGGGCTGGGCTGTGGGCAGCGGCAACGTCCTCTCGAGGCCCCCTTCAGGCACAGTGGCTCCGGTGGGGGTCTTCATTGAAAGGTCGTCAGCTGCGGCCTTGCTAGCGCGCGGTACGTGGTGCAGGTCCAAGGCGAGGAGGTCTGTCTCCACCATCTTGGTTGATAACCAGACTGGGAGTTGCCCTGAGCCAACGACTAGCAAGGAGGATGAGCACTTCATACTTTGCTATGTTGTTGGCTGCCTTGGAATTGAAACGCACCACATACCCAGACTGCCCCCCCCGATGGCGTGAGGAACAGTACGCTAGCACCGGCCCCCTGCTTTTGCAAGGAGCCATCGAGCAGCACTTAGTAAGGCCTGGTGAAGGCCAGGGCTCAGGGTCCTGGTTCACCGTCTTCGTGGCCCCCCTGAGCATGCGTCTACTTCAGCCACAAGTCAGCTAGTGCTCGGCTGAGGTCTGCATGATGGGAAAGGGAGCCTAGGTAAAACTTCAGTAGCTCCGCCGCCCATTTGGCGGCATTGTCCGTCGCGTGGGGGCTATGGAGGATAGCTTTCAGCCTGGGGAGGCCACCGGGTGTTTGATACTCGGAGGTCCCCAGGCTGCCTTGGACCTTCCGGGAAGCTCCGCTGATGTCCCGGGAGCTCCGGGGGGTCCCGTTGGGCGTCCGGGAGGTCCTGTTGGGCCTCCGGGGGGGTCCCGTTGCACCTCCGGGAGGTTCTGCTGGTCCTCCGGGAGGTTGTGTCGGGGATCCGAGGTCCGGTTTGGGCCTCCGGGGTTTCTTGGTACTTGTTTCTTGGCAGCAAAACAGGTTACGGTGGTATGGGTCCAGCCACTCTGCAGTGAGGACCACACTCACTTCTGCAGCCATCGCCGTGATGCAGAGCAGGAGATGCTCTTCGGGCTCGGGGGCTCCTATTACGGGCGGGGCCGGATTTACGTAGGGGCTTTAGAGAAGCTTTGCTTTGCTAACCCCGGCATATACCGACTCTGCGCAGCTAGGGACCCCGCGAATTTCTGGTCTTCGCGCCAATGGATTTGACCCTCTCTGGGTTAGCCTTAGCTCCTCGGCGTGAGGCCAGGTATTCTAAGGGTTTTCCAGAGGGTATACTAAGCTCACACTTGTCGGACGGACGAAGACTAAGGCCAGGTTATCTAGTAGGGAAAGCATTCCTTAGGTCATAGGGCATAGGGACATAACAGTACAGGGCGGCTACTGTGGTAAAGGGTGCCCTTCAACTTCCCCAGACACAGGGGTCTGGTTGGAACCCTAGTAAGCATTTAGGAAGCACAGCATATCACAGCCTGGCATCGAGTCTACTATTTGGTCTATCATAGGGAGAGAAAATAGGTCTTTAGGGCATGCCTTATTGAGGCTGGTGTAGTCGATGCGCTTCCAAAGCTTCTCGCCGTCCTTCGGGACGACAACATGGTTCGCCAAGCACCGGGGGTGGCGGACTTTCCGTCCTGTCGGACTGGCTGGATGTCGGGAAAGACCTTTAAATAGTGCTCAATCACCTCCCTAGGGATCTCTGGCCTCCGCGACGGCTGTCATGTAGCACATCGACATTGTGCCGGAGGGGGGCAACGAGCGCGCCTTCCTATTTGCTATCCAGGCCCCCGGCTACCCGGGTGGTTTGGGTGGCACCGGCGCTGATTCGGACGAGCCTTGTGGGGACGTCGTCCTCATCGAGGGGTTGCACGCGGGGTGCTGTGGTAGAGGCACGGTGGCGTGCACTTGGGTGGAGCTGGTTTGGTTCTGCACTGCCGAGGGTTGGCGCTCTAGTTGCTGTAAGCGCCTGAAGCTTTTCCAAGGCTAATACTGCGGCAGCACGGTCTCCACAAACCTTGAGGACGCCTGTTGGTGTAGGCATCTTCAAGACGAGGTAGCCGTAGTGGGCTACTGCCATGAATCGGTACAGGGCTGACCTGCCGATTATGGCGTTGAAAGGGAGGTCAATCTCGGCCACGTCGAACAGAATACACTCTGTCCGGTAGCTGTTCGGTGCCCCAAAGGTCACCGGGAGGCTGATGTGGCCGTAGGGAACGACCTGTCCCGGCCCTACCCCTGAGAACGGGCTCGATGGGGCGAGCTTGGCCATCGGGATCTGCAGCTTCTGGAAGGCTGCGCGACTGATGAGGTTCAGTCCAGCCCCGCCATCCACCAAAACGTGGTACACCTTCACGTTGGCGATGGTGGGGGCCACCACGAGCGGCAGTTGGCCAGCCCCAGCCATGTTCCTGGGGCAGTCGGTGCCATCAAAGCTGATGGGGGTTCCCATCCACCTGAGGTGCGGTGCTGCACCTGGGAGGGGAGCCACCGACGCTACCGCTCGGCGCAAGGCCTTAGCCATGCTTCGGGACGGGGGGTCAGCGGACCCGCCGAAGATGACATAGAGCATCTTCCGGTGCTCGTCATCACTGGAGCTGGAGCTCCCATGATTGCGCACTGCCTTTACGGCGTGCTGAAGCTCCTGGGACTCCACCTGGCGGTCGACGCCGTCTCGGGCCTCGACCTTCTGCTTGCCCTCCCTTTGACTGCAGGGTGGGGCATCAGTTAGGGGCTGCTTCCCTTTCCGGAAGCGCTCCGCGAGCTTCTGGATTTCTCGGCATTCGGCAGCGGTATGATAACTGGTGCCATGCACAGGGCATAATTCATCCCGGCCCCCGTCTGGGGCCGGTGATTGTCGCGGCCTCTTGTTAGGGCGTGGCCCTCGAGCTCCACTGGGCGCTGCCATTGTGGCTACGGGGGCCGCGGCTGATGGCTTTATCTTGCTTCCGCCTCCGCTCTTGATCTTCCTGCCGCTTCCGTACGCAGCGTCGCCGGATTCCGGCTGACCCCCTGGCTTGGGGGCGGGCAGAGAGTGCCAGTACCGCCCTTCGGCTGCTCTGGCACACTTGTCTGCCAGGCTGAAGAGTTCTGAGACATCGCAGACCTCCCTGGTGGCGAGCTTCTCGAGCATCTTCCTGTCCCGAGCGCCTTGCCGGAACGCCACCACGACAGAAGCGTTCTGGATGTGTGGGATGGTGTTCCGCACCTGGGAGAACCGCTGGATGAACGAGCGCAGCGACTCCCCTGGTTGTTGTTCGATGGCGTGGAGGTCGAGCTCCGTGCCGGGACGGGTGTATGAGTTGCCGAAGTTGGCGACGAATTGCCGGCAGAGCTCTCCCCAGGAGGTTATGGATCCCTGAGGTAGATTCATGAGCCAAGACCGAGCTGGGCCAGTCAAGGCGACGGGGAAGTAGTTGGCCATGACAGCCTCGTCCCCTCCTGCGGCAAGTACGGCGGTGGAGTAGATCTGTAGGAACTCCGCCGGGTTGACGCTACCGTCGTACTTCTCGGGCAGGTGCGGCCGGAACTTGCGCGGCCACCTCGCGAAGCGAAGGTGGGGTGCAAGGGCCGCACATCCTGCACCTGCTGCTGCAGGTACTGGCGCTGCGAATGCTTGGTTCGCACTTGGCACCACGTATCCCGGCATGGGCAAGGCTGCACCATAGACCGGGGCCGCTGCTTGCGGCGCATATAGTTTTGGCATATGCTGCGCAGCATATGCCTGAGGCAGGGCTCGCGTGGCGAAGACCTGCCCTTCAGGTTGTGTCGAGGCCGACGACATGCTGTCGCCAACCTCGTGGTTGCGACGCCTTTCTCGGCGTCGCTCGAGGTACACCCGGGCGTCCTGGCCCAAGTGGCACCGTTCCAGTTCCCTTCGCAGGTCCGTCGACAGGAGCCTGGAGGAGCTGGAATCCGCCGTTAGCCCGTCAACCGTGGGTGTGCGCGTCAGCGACACAGCCGGTTGTCCTGGGCGCCGTCCTCGCCGAAACCGAGGGTTCGCGGCGGTGACGACTAGGCGGTCCACCTCGTGGACTCATTGCTGGGTTGCTGAATGGGGCGCACCCCCCGCAGGTGGGTTGCGCAGCAGCGCTCTTGCTGCGGCTAGCGCACCTCCATGGTGTACGCTCAGCGCCGCAGAAGATCTCACACTGGTCGGGGCCTGCATAGCCGGAGTCGGCGTTGCCGGAGTCGGCTGCTGGCTACCAGCTTGTGCTGACACACTCCGTCCTGAGTGTGTCAACATGTACTCCCCAGTGGTCACGGTTCGCCGTGAACGCGGAGGGGGAGAGTTTGCCGCTGAAGGAAGCTTGGTCATCTTCGTCGGCAGAAACTCGTCGCGCTAGGAGAAAAGCCCCCTACCTTGCGCGCCAAATGTCGAAGTGTTCAGTCGACACTTCCCCCGGGCCTGCACTCGGCAGCCCGCAGAGGTTCTTTTTTCGGTGGGGCTAGTCTCTAGCGGAGAGCTTGCGCAGATGGACGAGTTAGTAAGAGCTTGACACGGCGAGTTTTACGTGGTTCAGGCCGCCGGAGCGTAAAACCCTACGTCCACGGCGAGCTATGGAGCTCGCTGTATTGCTTGCTGCTCGGGGCCGGAGGCCTGAGCTTGGGGGTGATTTACAGCTTGAGAGTGTATGGCTAGCGTATGAGTTGCAAAGTGCGAACCCCTGCTATCGACGCCTACCCGAGCCTTTTATAGTCCAAGACTTGGGCGGCTTACAAGGGGACCCGGGACCCAACAGGTGGTCCCGGGAAGATTGTCTATTATCTACCGTATCTGCAGTTATGCCGGTAGTTGTCTCTGGCGAAGGCTTCCGAGTCTTCATCTTGCCGTCCTGCCCATGCCGCATGCTTGTCGTAGTGGTTGATGACGGCGCAGGCGGCATGGGATGTCTTGTCGCGGTGTTTATTGGCTGGCAGGTTCTGACACCGCGCGCCAGTCTGTGATGCGACTGGGCGCAACGGCACCTGACAGAAGCGTGCTCCGCGTCTCCGCGTCTTGGGAAGACGCGGGCCTTGAATGCCTTGTACGGGCAAGGTATGGGGCGCCTTTACGCCCGCTGTCTACCGCTCGGGGGCAGGCAGCACCGTTCTTCTGGCCACGTGGCGGGTTCGGAGCCCTTCTCTAAGGTGAGAAGGGTCCGGCCTGCGGGGCACGTGGAGCTTCCGGACCTCTCCCCGCGGAGGGGGAGGCTTGGCTTCTGTCGGCTACTTGGCGGGCCCGGAGCTCTCCTCTGAGGAGAGGGAGGTCCGGCCCCGCCGGACACGTGGCGCCTTCGGACCTCTCTCCGCGGTGGGGGAGGTCCGGCTTCTGTATGCCACATGGCGGGCCCGGAGCTCTCCTCTAAGGAGAGGGAGGTCCGGCCCCGCCGGACGCGTGGCGCCTTTGGAGCTCTCCCTGCGGAGAAGGGCGAGTTCCTTAGGCATTTTACCCTGTGCGCGGGGGTACCCCATATCTCAGGTACCGACAGCCGGTGTCAACAAGGGTGCTCCTGAGGCCCCCTCCGCAGCTTCAGCGGTCTTCTTGGAGACTCTGCCGTCTGGAATCCTCCTTGGTGCTTCAGCGGTTTCCTTCTCCTGAAGTTCCCTCATCACCGGCGCAAAGGCCGGTGTCATCAAGGGTGCTCCTGAGATCCCCTCCGTAGCTTCAGCGATCTTCTTGGAGACTCTGCCGCCTAGAATTCTCCTTGGTATTTCAGCAGTTTCTTTGAAGACTCCACCATCTGAGAGGGGACGCAACGCCAGGGTGCTTTCTGCCTGCCGTCACTGAGGAAGGGCCTCGTCGGGAGGACAAACCTGAGACCCCTTGGAGGCGCCACCTCCAGAGGCAAGGCATGCAGGCTCCCTGGGCCCCAGACTTGGTACATACGCCGTCGCTGGAGGAAATCGAGAGCGATTCCCCCCCCCCCCTCAAAAGCAGGTTAGAAGCCATGGAAGAAGACAAGACCGCAGAGACTCGAGGGAGGTGCAAGGGCTGGAAGCCTTATAAGGGGAGCACACCCACGTGGCGGTTTCTTTTCACACCTTCCAGGTACGAGTCAAAGCAATTTGAAACTCTTCGAATACGCCGCATCGGCAACCGCTTCGGCTCCAAGACCGAGCGCCGATGACAGGTGGACCCAAGCCGCCCAACTGAAGCGGTGGGTCAAGGAGTCAGTCTCCTAAGAAGACAAGCCGGCAAGGCACTTCGGCGGTTCCCGAAGAAAGCGCCGCAACGTGCAGAAGTGGCAGTCTTGGGAACCGCCGCAGTAAAAGCGACCATCAAGTGGGCGCACGCTCCCACGATCCCACGGTCGTTCGTGCTCCGGCGGCGGTCAATGCGGGACTTAGAGAAAGTGCACGGATCATAAGAGACGGAGGTCCCACCACGGGCTCGCTATCTCCCCCGAGATGGGCCCGGGGGCCACTGTCGGTACCCGCGATATGGGGTACCCCGCGCACAGGGGAAAATGCCTAAGAAACTCGCCCTTCTCCGCAGGGAGAGCTCCGAAGGCGCCACGCGTTCGGCGGGGCCGAACCTCCCTCTCCTCAGAGGAGAGCTCCGGGCCCGCCACGTGGCATACAAAAGCCAGACCTCCCCCTCCACGGGAGAGAGGTCCGAAGGTGCCACGTGTCCGGCGGGGCCGGACCTCCCTCTCCTCAGAGAGGAGCTCTGGGCTCGCCACGTGGCCGACATAAGCCGAACCTCCCCCTCCGCGGGGAGAGGTCCGAAGGCTCCACGTGTCCTGCGAAGCCGGACCCCCCTCTCCGCTGAGGAGGGCTCCGGGCCCGCCACGTGGCCAGCAGAACGGCGCTGCCTGCCCCCGAGCGGTAGGCAGCGGGCGCAAAGACGCCCCATACCTTGCCCGTACAAGGTATTCAAGGCCCGCGTCTTCCCAAGACGCGGAGGCGCGGAGCACGCCTCTGTCAGGTGCCGTTGTGCCCAGTCGCATCACAGACTGGCGCGCTGTGTCAGAGCCTGCCAGCCAATAAACGTAGCGACAAGACATCCCATGCCGCCCCCGCCGTCATCATCCACTACAACTAGCGTGCGGCATGGGCAGGGCTGCAAGACGAAGACTCAGAAGCCTTCGCCAGAGACAACTACCGGCATAACTGCAGATACGGTAGATAACAGTCAATCTCCCCGGGACCACCTGTCGGGTCCCGGGCCCCCCTTGTAAGCCACCCGAGTCTTGGACTATAAAAGGCTCGGGTAGGCAACGTTAGCAAGGGTTCGCACTCTCGCAACTCATACGTTCGCACTCTAGCCATTCACACCCAAGCTGTAACTCATCCTCAAGCTCAGGACTCCGGTTCTAAGTAACAAGCAATACAGCGAGCTCCATAGCTCGCCGTGGACGTAGGGTTTTACGCTCCGGCGGCCTGAACCACGTAAAACTCGCCGTGTCAAGCTCTTACTAACCCATCCATACGCTCAAGCTCTCCGCAAGTGACTAGCCCCACCGAAAAAAGAACCTCCGCGGGCTGCCCAGTGCAGGCCCGGGGGAAGTGTCGACCGAACACTTCGACACCTGGTATTCTTCCATCTTCCTTTCAGTCCTGATATGCTCAATATAGTGGTAGTGGTTGTACTTTTCATTCTTTGTTTATGATCATTTATTCACTTGAGTAAGAGTAACCAGCAAAGCTTTTGATGCTCAATTTTTATTCACATGAGTAGTTGAGTAAGAGCAAGTCAGCAACCATGCCGTGTGATTTATTCACTTGAGTAACCAGCTAACTTGATATGTAATGTATGTTGAGTTGATTACAAAATATAGTCCTGTTAGATACAAATTGAATTTGAGTCCCCTCATTCTTTTTTTTCAGAAGTTGGATCTACAACATGTCCAATCCATGTGGAATAGGTGTACCCGCCCTTGGTGCTCTTCAACGGCTGCTGCTGCTGCAAAGAGTGCACGTCGTGGTCGTGCCGAACCAGCTCCATCGTCAACTTCTGCTAGTGGTGCCGCCTTTTCAACAAGTACTGTTGTTGCTGCTGTCGGTACATGTTCTGCATCTCAACCGACACCAATGGCTTGTGAAGAAGGTCCATCTTTAGATGTAGATGATAGTGTTGCTGTTGGTAAGAAGAGAAAGCTTAAGTCTGATGTTTGGCTTGAATTTGAACAAGTTACAGTGGCTAGTCAAATTAAAGCTCAATGCAATTGGTGCAAAAAATGCTGCTTGGACACAGTAGAGCAGGGACAAATCATTTGCGTAGTCACCTTAGTAGTTGTGCATCTAGACAGGTTAGAAAAGGATTAAAACAAGCAACTTTGAAGGTAGGCAAAGATGAGAAGGGGGCTGCTATTGTTAAAAAGTATGTTTTTAATAAGCAAGTTGCTAGAAAAGAACTTGCACTAATGATATGTGTCCATGAGTATCCACTCTCTATGGTTGTGTGAGACCTATGTGTGCTGAATACATTGGCAATTAGGATAAAAGTTAGCATTAACATTCAAAGTTTTGAATATTGCCAAAACATTCTTCTGTGGCAAGGTCCGACAAGTTCTTTGTTAGGTCCGCCAAGTGTTGGCAAGGTCCGACGCAAGGTCCGGAGAGCTCCTGCAAGGTCCGGAGAGCTTCTGTGAGGTCCAGAGCTTGTTCTTAGGGAGCTCCCGTGAAGTTCAACTCGTAGAACTGCAGCGTCTTGTTTTTGCTTTTAACTCGCAATGTTTCAAACTTGCTTTATGGGAAGGTTTGCTTAGTATTAATTTGCTAAGTTTTTGGAGTGTTTTGGTGGTTATGGCTGTTATCATTTGATATGGTTTGCAACATGCTTATGTGACGTGGTCATGTAAGGTGTTGTGGTTTTCGAACTAACGTGAGTCAAGTCGAGGACTTGTGCTCGGAAGAATTGGTTGTTTATTCATGTGCAGGTGTTGCTTGAGTTCAAGACATGGCTGGTGACGGGATCCTTGGACTAGTCTGAGGGAGGAGATGAGGTTCCAAAAACGAAGTTCGGGAGGCGCTGTGGTTGAGTTGATCGGGAGGTCGCGCAGCATGTTTGGATCAAGGGCAGTGCATATGAAGGTTGCGTGTACGTCGTTGGAAGGTGTTTGCACGTGTGCAAGGAGTGCATGGACGTGGCAACATTGTTCCAAGGCGTGATGAAGAGAAGTGGACGTCATGAATTGGTCGGAAAGGTCCAACCGACTAGGTTATGGACTCAGGCTGCGGCTGAGTCGTGTTTGACTCAAATATGGAAAGTTTTGAGTTGGTTATGATAGGATTTCGTGTGGGTCACCAATTTGAGTTGTTTTAGGAATGTTTGGGACGTTCCTAAGGTGTTTGGAAGTCTTAAGATTGCTTCTATCCGCGTATAGAAGAGTCTTGAGCAGTATTGGAAAGTTACAGTTTGAATCCAAGTAGGAGTAGGAGTCCTAGTTTGAATTGGATTGGCCATAGAGCTGGTTATATAAGCAAGGGAGGCCAGAGCTCGTGGTGCACGACTTTGGGCTGTTCCTCTTGTGTTTCTATTGAATAAAGTTCATAGTTTCGAGGAGCTTTTGTGCCCTTTCGTCCGACTTGTTTTTCGTCAAGTCTTTCTCGCCGAGTTTCTGGACAGACCGACGTTGCTTCGGTGTTTCGTTCATAACTCGAGTTTTACAGATCCGATTGACGTGATTCTTCTTGGGTTGTCTTCACAACTCAATTATCTATCATCTGTGAAATTCACGAGCTTCGGATCTGTAGTTTTTGAGATACATGAGTTTCATTGCAGCGTTGCAGATCTGTTTTATATCGGGTAGAACAGATTGATCTTCGTTTAATATTTTGATCGTATCTCAAGTTTTACTTCGTGTTTTCAAGTGATTCTTGTTGCATTAGATCCGTGACTTGATTCTCTACCTCTCTACTTGATTTTTCACAGTTGAACACGTTTGAAAAAAATTGCACACATGGTTTCTTTAACCGATTGATTTTTTGCTGAGGGGTTTTTGTTGTTTCCGCTGCGAAAAGTTTTATTCTACCATTCACCCCCCTCTGGTAGCTTTTCACGTGCTCTTTGATCCTACAATTGGTATCAGAGCCAAGGTGCTCTAATCTTTGTGATTTTCACGTGTTTTGACTAACCATCATGGAGAAGTACTCCACAAAACCATGTGTGTTCAATGGCATCGATTTTCAGGTTTGGAAGGCGCGGATGGAGGCCTACATACAGGCGCAAGGCTTCGCCATATGGGAAAAGGTCTACAAGAACTTCGATGTACCACCCAACGATCAAGTTACGGCTGCGAACATGAGAGATGTTGACAACAACAACAAGGCTCGCAACTTGATCATCCAAGGATTGACTCAAAGCGACTTCGACCGTGTTGCACACCTCCGATCTGCATATGATGTTTGGAAAGCTCTTTGTGACTACCATGAAGGATCCAATACGATCAAGGAGGTAAGGCAATATATGTTCAAGAAAGAATACATGCGTTTTGAGATGCAACCCGGTGAGTCAATTGACGACCTTTTTGCTCGCTTTAATAAAATTCTCAGTAACTTGCGTAGTGTCAATGTTTACTTTTTAGATGCTGAAAATGCTAGACAGTTGTTAGGAGCATTAGATATGTCAATTTGGGAGATGAAAGTTACATCTATTCGTGAATCTACTGTCATGAGTTCTCTTACTTTAGACGTGGTTTATTCTAAATTGAAAACTCATGAAATTGACATCATCTCACGTAAAAACCCCAACAAGTCTATTGCATTTGTTTCGCAACGTGACATGTCTAGTTCTAGTGAATCATCATCTAGTGGTGCATTCTCTTTGCTGTCCTCTCTAACCCTTGAACAGATTGAAGAGTTTCCAGAGGAGGAGCTTGCACTCATCTCTACTCGGTTCTCAAAAGCATTGCAAAATGTGAGAACTACAAGGAGAGGAAGCTCCGGACCTCAACGATGTTTTGAATGTGGTAAGACAGGACATTTTCGTACGGAGTGCCCTAACCTTTCAGGTCTGACTTCACGTGAAGAAAAGCAAACAAGGCCGAAGAAATCGTTTGCAAAGAATAAGAAGAAGAAAGATTTATCAATGCGCAACATAGTGCATAGTATGATCTCTGAACTTCAAGATTTCGGCTCAAGTGATGTGGACACCGGTAGTGATGAAGATGAAGAAGCTATGGCAAATATGTGCTGCATGGCGAGCAAGTCAAGTTCAAGCTCCGAGGAGGCAGAACACGACAGCGACGATGAAGAGGTATGTCCCACTTGCGAAGAAATGTGTGATGCTATTTCTCGTGCCACTGTTATATTAAAGAAAAAGGATAAAAAACATAGGAACAATGCTAATCACTAGAATCTGAAATTAATCATTTAAAAACTTTGATTCCTAGTGATGATTCTTGTTCCTCATGTGATTTAATTTATGAACAATTATCCTGTCACACCCGGTTTTTCCGAAGAACAACCAAGTGAATATCACATGTATGCCAGGATCATTTTCTCATACATGTGATGACAAATAGTGAAGCATCATTTATTACAAGCCAGGTGTCGAATATAAATAAGTCTTACATAGCAAATGTCTCGTTGGACAATAAAAAAAATTCATCACAAGTAAATAAACTAGCAGCCGAATATTATTCTTGAGGGCTCCGTCACAGGCATTGCCCGGGGGTCTCCATGAACCTAGAAACCTTCTTCGGGTCCAAAGTCTTGGTCATTATACACCACCTCATTATCTTGACCTGAGCATTAATATAAACCAACAAAATATGCAAGGTTGAGTACCAATGGTACTCAGCAAGCATGGGAAAATTAGATCATGCATGGCTATAACAAGGAGAGGTTGAACTCACGGTTAAAGCACTACGCAATTAATACCTATCACCTTAGCTGATTAAGCACCTACATTACTACACAGGTGAAATGGTCCCTATCTCCCATCCCATCATCATAATCAAATAACCATAACAGCATTTCCAATGTTAAGCTCCCCGCTTAACATCCACAACTTCCAAAACCATCAATCCTCTAATCATGAATAAGTCCAAGCCGCTCTTGACCGTGAGCACGGCTGTCATGACAGTTTTGACTCTGCAGAGTTTGTACCACTGTACCCACATGTAGTGATTTCATCCCCCGTTGCCGGGTGGACTAAAAGAACCTCCATTATGCCAGTGGCTATGAACCACATTCACACTTCCCAGGTGTGTAGCCAGGAGATCACTACGAAGCCTTTACAAAGGGATTCCCGACGAGCATGGGCCCACTGAGGTTTCACCCCTAACAGCATACAAGAGGCTCCAACCCCGCTGCAGTGGCCCCCTCTTGAGCCTTGCGGTTCATATGGTAGTCCAGCTGACACCTACTCCCCGCACCATTCAACACACCCATACTACGCCGGGGATACACCTAATTAATTGGCCAAGCTGCCCCATCTCAGCATGTGGCTGACACTGTAAAGCCAGGTTACATGCTCCATGAACCGGTCCTTAGGATCCAGGCAAGTACTAAACACAAACCCGAGTCTCGTGCACCCAGCACACAACCAAAACATCCAACTTGCCTTGATCCCTACCTCTACATAACTCACAATATCTCATTCAAGAGTATGGTAAAATGAACTGATGATCTCATATCCCAATTATCCCATTCTAAGCATGGCTAAGCATATGCATAATAATAAATGACATGATAAAATAAATCCCAACCCAAGCTACAAGCAAACAAGGTAATGCAATTCTAGAGAAACTTCCTAACATGGGTTTCATATTTCAATTGACAATGCAAATAATTCTAGCTACACATCCTAGCATAGGATCAAAGTGGTCAAGGACACTTGTCTCCTTCCTGCTGCTCTTGAAATGGGTAGTCCTGATCTTGGAAAGGAATAACTTGCTCTTGAGCAGGTTCTACATCATACCATCACACATTGCAAAAGAAAAACAACAATCCATAAGACATAGTTCACACTTCCACTTCATACAAACCACACATTCATATTTATGAAAGTCATTCACCATTATATGTGTTGTGGTTACTCTATGTGTGTTGATTTGTGGCTTGCATGCACTTTTAATCATGTGTATATGATTCCTACTTTTGTGTTCACATTTATACTTACATACTATATATATGAGTTTCCAATTTAAATAAATTCCTTATATTCAATTACTACACCTTTTAGCTACCAAGTATGCATGAAAGGTATTTTCCTTCTCCGTATGTGTCTTCAGAATTTCTACCAACCCTAAACTGAATTCTTTGGATTTTAGAACTCCATTTATCATTTACTAGTTGCTATACTTTCAGATTTATTTCCTATGCCTAAATGTGAACTTTATTATGAAAATAACAAGACACATCATCTAAACAGAATAGGTTCTGATCTAAAATATTTACTAATATATTTTTGACCTTTTTCTCTGATGTAAACTATTTTACAATTATTTTCCCTATTTTCCAGAACTATTCTTTACTTAAAAATGTGTCCCTAAATGTGAATAATAAATTAAACAGATTCATTTCAGCCAAAAATATATTTTTATCTCACTCCAAAGTTTTCTAAATACTGAGAAAGTTTTTAATTTAATTTTGACAATATGTTTGTCCCACTTTTTAAATTTTAAACACTAGCCACATATTAATTTCCTAAATTAAATATTAAACAGGGCTAAAAAGGTAAACTCACCCCACTGCAGGGTCTATAATATTATTTTAACAATTTTCAGGGGTCTAGCTATACATAACAGAGGAGTTTTTCCTAATTTTTATTAAGTCCAGGGGCTAAAACTGATTTTTAAATGAATTTACATGATTTTCTGAAGTTCCAGGGGCTAGATCAGAAGTTTCCGGGGCTAGCTCTTATTTCCCGAGAACCCCAGGGGGTAGCACGTAAGATTTCCAGTCTTTATAACGCGGGGCTGACGTGGACCGTCCGATTTAAAACAGACGGCTGAGATTATTACGCCGAACCGGTACGCGGGGATTTAAAGTCTATCGTGCGATTTAAAATAGACGGCACACAAGCGGCCACGTCGCTCTGATCGAGCGCGGGCGGCGCTGCCCGGGGGCGCACGGCGGCTGGAAGCGGCGATCTCGCCGGAGAGTTTCGGATCTTCGGGAATTCTTCCTAGAACTGTGATTTTATGGCATAGATCGGTGGAGGGGAGGTCGGGGATCTCACCTCGGGGGTTTTCTTGAGCTCGGAGGTCCTGGAAGGCGGTCGGCGACGAGGTCCGAAGTGAAACCACGGCGAGGCTCGTCGGCGCTGTGTTTGAGGCGCAAACCACCGAGTTTTCTGCACCTGCGTGATTTCCCGGAGGCGGTGAACACGATCGGCGCGTTAGATCAGAGAATTCGAGCAGAGATCGAGAGAAAACGGTGATCGGAGCTTCGTTCTCACCGGGAGTAAAATCAGCCGATCGCGAGTGAAAAACGGGACGATGCCGGGGTTTTTATAGACGGGGGGGGGGGGGGGCGTGTTAGTTTAGATCGAGTTGGAGTCCTCCGGAATCAAAATTTGACTGGGAATGCGCGGTTTTCCGGGTTAGTTTCGATCGGGTGAGCGCGCGGAGGAGTCCCGGGTTCGGACGAGCGGAAGGTCGGGGATGACAGGTGGGTCCCACCTGTCTGCGAGAGGTGCGCGGGCGCGCGGCTGCGGGCTGGCACGGGGGTTGGGTGGGCCGGCTGGTGGGTTTCGGCCCACTGGCCGGTTTTTTTCTGTTTTTTTTCTTTTTTCTATTTCTTTTCTGTTTTGAATTTAAATTGAATTCCAGTTTGAATTTAAATTGTTGCAAAACATGCAACACATCCAAAATTTTTTAATTTCCCCTCTTAACATGATTTAGGGTCTTAACAAGATTTTGGGGTGTTACAGCTCTACCCCCCTTAAAAGAAATCTCGTCCTCGAGATTGGTGGTTCTAAGAAAACAATTCCGGAAATTGTGCCTTGAGCTCATCTTCCCGCTCCCAGGTGGCTTTCTCTTCTGAGTGATGCTTCCACTGCACCTTGCACATCCGGATTCTTTTATTTCTGGTGAGGCGTTCCATTGTCTCCAAAATCTTGTATGGTTGCTCGGCATAAGACAAATCCTCAGCTACGTCCACTTCATTCATGGGTAACACCTCTTCAGGCGTCCTCAGGCATTTCTTGAGTTGTGACACATGGAATACATCGTGCACATCCGACAGACGAGCCGGTAATTCTAGTTGATACGCCACTTCGCCTTTACTTTCTAGAACTTGAAAGGGTCCGATGTATCGAGGTGACAACTTCCCTTTCACCTTGAACCAACGAAGTCCTCTGATAGGGGACACCTTGAGATAGACATAGTCTCCCACGTTGAAAACGAGCTCTCTTCTTCGTACATCGGCATAGATCTTTTGGCGTGTCTGTGCTATCCTCAAATTGTTGCGAATTTCCCTCACCTTCGCCTCGGCTTCTTGTAGTACTTCTGGACCAAACACTTTACTTTCCCCCGTTTGGTTCCAAAATAGGGGAGTTCTGCACTTCCTCCCATACAAGGCTTCAAACAGTGACATCTTCATACTAGCTTGATAGCTGTTGTTATAGGAAAACTCAGCATACGGTAAGTTCTTGTCCCAACTCCTATTGTTTTTGAGTGCACATGCCCTCAGCATATCTTCAAGGATCTGATTGGTTCTCTCCGTCTGCCCGTCAGTTTGGGGATGATAGGCAGAGCTGAAATTCAGATGGGTTCCCATGGTTTCATGCAACTTCTGCCAGAACCTTGAGGTGAACTGTGTCCCTCGATCCGACACAATCTTCTTTGGCACTCCATGGTAACACACGATCCTTGACATGTACAATTCTGCCAATTTGGATCCGTTGTAGCTTTCTTTCACGGGGATGAAATGAGCCACCTTGGTTAGCCTGTCGATGATGACCCATATTGAATCATATCCTGATTGGGTCCTAGGCAATCCCACTATGAAATCCATACCGATTTCTTCTCATTTCCATTCAGGCACTTTGAGTGGTTGCAATAATCCCGCGGGTCGTTGATGTTCTGCTTTCACCAACTGACATGTGTCACATAGGGCAACATGTTCCGCGACATCTCGCTTCATGCCATACCACCAATACCTGCTCTTGAGGTCCTGGTACATCTTTGTACTCCCAGGATGAATTTAATGGTCGGAATCGTGAGCCTCCTTCAAAATTAATTCACGGATCTCCTTTACTTTAGGCACACAGATTCTTTTCCCATGCCACACCGTACCTTGTTCATCCTCTCTGAAACCAGGGGCTTTATTTTCCTTGATGAGTTGTCTGATCTCTTGTATCTTCTCGTCATTCTTTTGACCCTCGCGTATGTCTCGCTCGAGTGTGGAGTCCACTTCCATGGCGATGGCTTCACCACTATTTACCAGGCATAGATTGAGACTTATAACCTCGTCCTTCAATTCTGCAGGCATGTCCTACAAGCTCAACTTATTGACATGCACTTTCCTACTTAAAGCATCAGCCACGACGTTTGCCTTCCCAGGATGATAGTTGATGCCCACATCAAAGTCATTGATTAACTCTAACCATCTTCTTTGTCTGAGGTTGAGATCTGGCTGTGTAAAAATGTACTTCAAACTCTTATGATCCGTATATATCTCTGTCCTCTTCCCCATCAAATAGTGTCGCCAAATTTTCAACGCGTGTACCACTGCGGCTAGTTCTAAGTCATGTGTAGGATAGTTTTTCTCGTGCTTCCAAAGCTGCCGGGATGCATATGCCACGACATGCCCTTCTTGCATGAGAACACATCCCAACCCGTTTCCAGAGGCATCGCAGTACACTGTGAAATTCTTCTGCATATCTGGCATAACCAACACTGGGGCTGTGGTCAATCTTTTCTTTAGCTCCTGAAAACTCGTCTCGCACTGTGGCGTCCATGTGAATGTGATTCCCTTCTCCAACAGTTTGGTGAGGGGTCTCGAGATCTTGGAGAATCCCTCAATAAACTGTCGATAGTATCCAGCCAATCCCAAGAAGCTTCGTACTTCCCCGACATTTTCAGGGGTCTTCCACTTCTGTATATCCTCAATTTTGGCAGGATCCACGGAGATTCCTCCCTCCGAGATTATATGTCCTAAGAAGGGAACTCTCTTCAGCCAAAACTCACACTTTCTCAACTTGGCATATAGTTGGTGTTCTCTTAGCCTCTGCAACACCAACCTTAGATGTTTCTCATGTTCTTCTTCATCTTTGGAGAAGACGAGAATGTCATCTATGAAAACCACCACAAATTTGTCCAGATATTCCATGAATACCTTGTTCATGAGATACATGAAGTGTGCCGGGGCATTAGTTAGCCCGAAAGGCATGACAGTGTATTCATACAGTCCGTACCGAGATACGAAAGTTGTCTTGGGAATATCAGATTGCCTTATCTTGAGTTGGTGGTATCCCGACCTGAGATCAATTTTCGAGAACAAACAAGCTCCCCTCAACTGATCAAACAAGTCTTCAATGCGGGGTAATGGGTACTTGTTCTTGATGGTTACCTCATTCAAGGCACGGTAATCCATGCATAACCTTTGGGTTCCGTCCTTCTTGGGCACAAATATCACCGGAGCTCCCCATGGTGAGGAACTAAGACGAATATACCCCTTCTCCATCAATTCTCTTAAATGATCCTTGAGTTCTTCTAGCTGCTTGGAGTCCATCCGATAAGGTCTCTTGTATATCGGGGTTGTTCCAGGTACTAGCTTAATTGCGAATTCCACTTCACGATCGGGAGGCATACCTGGCAACTCCTCCGGAAAACATCGGGATATTCCCTGATGGTCCTGATTTCCTCAACTTTCACCTCAACTTGATTTAATTTAATGTCCCTCCTAGGCTCGTGTATTGTTATGAACTTTACTCTTGTGCCACTAGGGTGAGTTAGTTCCACCGTTCTGGTCGAACAATGGATGATTCCTTTATGTTTTGTCAACCAATCCATACCCAAGATAATATCTATCCCTTGTGAATCTATCACTATGAGGTTAGCAGTAAATACCACCCCATTAATGTCTAGGTTTACTTTGGGACACACTTGTCTTGTCCTTATTTCTCCACCTGGAGAGTTTACGGCTAGCATATGGTTCATTTGTGTGGTTGCTAGGTCATGCTTCTTAACAAACCCTTGAGCAATGAACGAGTGGGTAGCACCAGAATCAAACAGCAGGGTTGCAAGGTGTAAATTGGCAGGAAACTTACCAACTACCACATCGGGTGCCTCTTGCGCTTCCTCCATAGTGACGTGGTTCACCCCTTGGGATGTAATGGTTGCGGAAGCTACGCTTGAACTCTTCCTAGGTGATGTTCTCAGGGTCATGATGGGCAGCCACGTAGGCGGTCCACCAATCAGCAGCAGGTCCATGCAATTGATGAGAGGCAAACAGCACCCTCTCATACCCTTGGCACTGTATGATCCTCATCTTGCTCTCAATGGTCTTAAGCCAATCATCTGCCTCCAGAGGTTCAGCAGCACTTGCAAACTTTGGACGTTGAGTTCCTAGAAACTCACTCAACCTTGGTTGGCGTGGTGCAGCTTGTGGAGGTGGAACTTGATGCAAGTTGGCCACCACTTGAGTCAAGTTCTGGATGAGCTGATTCTGATTCTCCAGCATTTGGTGGAGGGGATCAACTCCTTCACGGCAACCACCCTGGTCCTGACCTCCAGAAAGATGAGGGTTGCATGCCTCATCGTTGTTGTTGGCGGGGTTGGCAGCACGTCCTTTTCCTCTTCCGGCCATCTGGCAGAATCAACCAATGTTAATTTGAAAGCATTTAGTATCATCTTACTACTTTCATTTGTTTGTACTTTGAAGTGTTGAGGCTTTGTTATACTTTTCTGAGGGTTCATTTCTCACACAAAAATAAATGCAATATTATTTCATGTGGGTTCACACACCAAAGCAAAACAATCTAAAGACGAGGCCGTGGACAATTGCTCATGGCTTCCACAACTCACGTCACACCCCAAGCACTAACACACCATTAACTTAACGTAACGACTCGACTATTCGACATCTTGCTAACTAAGGGAAGGACTCTACACTACTCGTTTTCTTGAGCTGGCTCCTCGGGATCTTCCTCATCATTTCGGCTGCCTTCTGACTCTGCTTTGGGTGGGGAGGCTGCTGGTGGAGAAGTGCGACGACGCCTGATCGCTTGGCGATCTGGGGAGTCAGGAGTCCATGTATCATTCACGGTGACACACAGTTCATTCCCATCTCCTCTTTCTCTCGCCCTCAAGCAGGCTCACAGCAATGCCTCCGTTTCCTTCAGGGTGTCCCGAACATCCTGAAGCTCTTGCTGACACTCCTGCAGTCGAGTGCTGAGCATAGCAGCATCCTCCAAGCACAAGTCCATGTGCTCATGGGAAGTCCCTTGCTGCACTGGCGGGTACTTGTACTCCGTGATACCACTCTCACGCTGGAGGACATACATGTACTCAGTCCTGTCCAGGTGGCGACGATAGATGTGACTCTGGCAGGTGATGGCCTCCCAGGTGACATCCTTCTCCGCATCGACCTGTGTCGCTCTAAGGCTGGAGAGCGGTGGATCTTAAGCAGCTGATTTTCGTGTATAATCCTCATCTCTGAACTCCATTCTTCCCTCTTCTCACGGATGGTGCTGGTGGAGTTATAGTGGATGATTAGCTTGCCCGTATTGCCGGCGGCTTCGAGCATACGTCGAAGACGGCGCAACAAGCCTCCTACTGCCAATCCGTAGGAAAGGTACGTCACCGGACGGCTCTCCTCTCTTTGGGCAAGGGCAACTACGGGAACTCTCCCTCCTGTGGACTTGCGAGCGGTGCGAATCATGCGAACCATCTAAAACAAAAAGCATTTAAACTTAGGTTAGATAAACTTTTAAACAGAAATCCTATTTTGAATGAAAATTGGGGTAAGATGAAGAAAGTGACTCATTAAATAACACTTTTCAACACACACCTTGTAAAAATAGTTTTTAAGAAAATAAGGCCCTTAAATACGTCCATTTCTACCTAGGTCCACGTTCCTACGGGCAACCTGGCTCTGATACCACTTCTGTCACATCCGATTTTTCCGAAGAACAACCAAGTGAATATCACATGTATGCCAGGATCATTTTCTCATACATGTGATGACAAATAGTGAAGCATCATTTATTACAAGCCAGGTGTCGAATATAAATTAGTCTTACATAGCAAATGTCTCGTTGGACAATAAAAAAATTCATCACAAGTAAATAAACTAGCAGCGGAATATTATTCTTGAGGGCTCCGTCACAGGCGTTGCCCGGGGGTCTCCATGAACCTAGAAACCTTCTTCGGGTCCAAAATGTTGGTCATTATACACCACCTCGTTATCTTGACCTGAGCATTAATATAAACCAACAAAATATGCAAGGTTGAGTACCAATGGTACTCAGCAAGTGTGGGAAAATTAGATCATGCATGGCTATAACAAGGAGAGGTTGAACACATTGTTAAAGCACTACGTAATTAATACCTATCACCTTAGCTTATTAAGCACCTACATTACTACACAGGTGAAATGGTCCCTATCTCCCATCCCATCATCATAATCAAATAACCATAACAGCATTTCCAATGTTAAACTCCCCGCTTAACATCCACAACTTCCAAAACCATCAATCCTCTAATCATGAATAAGTCCAAGCCGCTCTTGACCGTGAGCACGGCTGTCATGACAGTTTTAACTCTGCAGAGTTTGTACCACTGTACCCACATGTAGTGATTTCATCCCCCGTTGCCGGGTGGACTAAAAGAACCTCCATTACGCCAGTGGCTACGAACCGCATTCACACTTCCCAGGTGTGTAGCCAGGAGATCACTGCGAAGCCTTTACAAAGGGATTCCCGACGAGCGTGGGCCCACTGAGGTTTCACCCCTAACAGCATACAAGAGGCTCCAACCCCACTGCAGTGGCCCCCTCTTGAGCCTTGCGGTTCATATGGTAGTCCAGCTGACATCTACTCCCCGCACCATCCAACACACCCATACTACGCCGGGGATACACCTAATTAATTGGCCAAGCTGCCCCGTCTCAGCATGTGGTTGGCACTGTAAAGCCAGGTTACATGCTCCATGAACCGGTCCTTAGGATCCAGGCAAGTACTAAACACAAACCCGAGTCTCGTGCACCCAGCACACAACCAAAACATCCAACTTGCCTTGATCCCTACCTCTACATAACTCACAATATCTCATTCAAGAGTATGGTAAAATAAACTGATGATCTCATATCCCAATTATCCCATTCTAAGCATGGCTAAGCATATGCATATAATAAATGACATGATAAAATAAATCCCAACCCAAGCTACAAGGAAACAAGGTAATGCAATTCTAGGGAAACTTCCTAACATGGGTTTCATATTTCAATTGACAATGCAAATAATTCTAGCTACACATCCTAGCATAGGATCAAAGTGGTCAAGGACACTTGCCTCCTTCCTGCTGCTCTTGAAATGGGTAGTTCTGATCTTGGAAAGGAATAACTTGCTCTTGAGCAGGTTCTACATCATACCATCACACATAGCAAAAGAAAAACAACAATCCATAAGACATAGTTCACACTTCCACTTCATACAAACCAAACATTCATATTTATGAAAGTCATTCACCATTATATGTGTTGTGGTTACTCTATGTGTGTTGATTTGTGGCTTGCATGCACTTTTAATCATGTGTATATGATTCCTACTTTTGTGTTCACATTTATACTTGCATACTATATATATGAGTTTCTACATTAAATAAATTCCTTATATTCAATTACTACACCTTTTAGCTACCAAGTATGCATGAAAGGTATTTTCCTTCTCCATATGTGTCTTCAGAATTTCTACCAACCCTAAACTGAATTCTTTGGATTTTAGAACTCCATTTATCATTTACTAGTTGCTATATTTTCAGATTTATTTCCTATGCCTAAATGTGAACTTTATTATGAAAATAACAAGACACGTCATCTAAACAGAATAGGTTCTGATCTAAAATATTTACTAATATATTTTTGACCTTTTCCTCTGATGTAAACTATTTTACAATTATTTTCCCTATTTTCCAGAACTATTCTTTACTTAAAAATGTGTCCCTAAATGTGAATAATAAATTAAACAGATTCATTTCAGCCCAAAATATATTTTTATCTCACTCCAAAGTTTTCTAAATACTGAGAAAGTTTTTAATTTAATTTTGACAATATGTTTGTCCCACTTTTTAAAATTTAAACACTAGCCACATATTCAATTTCCTAAATTAAATATTAAACAGGGCTAATAAGGTAAACTCACCCCACTACAGGGTCTATAATATTATTTAACATTTTTCAGGGGTCTAGCTATACATAACAGAGGAGTTTTTCCTAATTTTTATTAAGTCCAGGGGCTAAAACTGATTTTTAAATGAATTTACATGATTTTCTGAAGTTCCAGGGGCTAGATCAGAAGTTTTCGGGGCTAGCTCTTATTTCCCGAGAACCCCAGGGGGTAGCACGTAAAATTTCCAGTCTTTATAATGCGGGGCTGACGTGGACCGTCCGATTTAAAACAGACGGCTGAGATTATAACGCCGAACCGGTACGCGGGGATTTAAAGTCTACCGTGCGATTTAAAATAGACGGCGCACAAGCGGCCACGTCGCTCTGATCGAGCGCGGGCGGCACTGCCCGGCGGCGCACGGCGGCGGGAAGCGGCGATCTCGCCGGAGAGTTTCGGATCTTCGGGAATTCTTCCTAGAACTATGATTTTATGGCATAGATCGGTGGAGGGGAGGTCGGGGATCTCACCTCGGGGGTTTTCTTGAGCTCGGAGGTCCTGAAAGGCGGTCGGCGACGAGGTCCAAAGTGAAACCACGGCGAGGCTCGTCGGCGCAGTGTTTGAGGCGCAAACCACCGAGTTTTCTGCACCTGCGTGATTCCCCGGAGGCGGTGGAACACGATCGGCGCGTTAGATCAGAGAATTCGAGCAGAGATCGAGAGAAAACGGTGATCGGAGCTTCGGTTCTCACCGGGAGTAAAGTCAGCCGATCGCGGGTGAAAAACGGGACGATGCCGGGGTTTTTATAGAGGAGGGGCGTGTTAGTTTAGATCGAGTTGGAGTCCTCCGGAATCAGAATTCGGCTGGGAACGCGCGGTTTTCCGGGTTAGTTTCGATCGGGTGAGCGCGCGGAGGAGTCCCGGGTTCGGACGAGCGGGAGCTCGGGGATGACAGGTGGGTCCCGCCTGTCCGCGAGAGGTGCGCGGGCGCGTGGCTGCGGGCTGGCACGGGGGTTGGGTGGGCCGGCTGGTGGGTTTCGGCCCACTGGCCGGTTTTTTTCTGTTTTCTTTTTTTCTTTTTTCTATTTCTTTTCTGTTTTGAATTTAAATTGAATCCAGTTTGAATTTAAATTGTTGCAAAACATGCAACACGTCCAAAATTTTTTAAATTCCCCTCTTAACATGATTTAGGGTCTTAAAAAGATTTTTGGGGTGTTACATATCCTCTTTAAGAAGTGCACACGCATCTACACTTGATAAACTTGAACATGAAATATAAATGAACAAAGAGCTTGCTGCACTTAATGATAAAAATTTGAAAGATGCTTGTTGTTCTACAATTGATTTGCATTGTTCTTCATGTGATGATCTGAATAAGAAACTAAATGATGCTATGAATGAGATTTTTATTTTGAACAATGCTTTACGTGTGCATGAATGTGACGCCCTCAATTCTGTGGGAAAAACCACGGAACCGAGAACTAATGCATATGTGTGCCCAGGATGTTCATCACACATACACATACGTTCCACAAACTGAATTCAGATTATATATTACCACGAATAACAGGGTTTATTACAATATCTTATGAGTCTTGGACTCATGCTTACAGCGGAAGTCTTATTTCTATGCAGCGGAAGTCCTTGTTTAAATGCGGAAGCAAAAACTAATGCGGAAGCAAAACTAAGCAGAAGTGGCTCCATCTCTACTCCCTCCACAGGCAAGGTTGAGAACAGATCACACGCCATAATGTTCTACTCGGTCTTCATAGTAGTCTTCTCTTGCTGTTGATGAAGCAATAACAATGCAAGTTTGAGTACAATGATGTACTCAGCAAGTGCCGGAAAACACATGATATGCAGCTCATAAACAAGGTAGGCATAAAAGGTTTATTTGCAGAAAAGCAGTTCTGTAAAACCATGATAAAACAACAACTTAAGTTTAAATGTAATCCCAACATGTATTAAATTACCAACATACCTCCATCACTTCCCGTGTTCCATCCGAACATTAACCAATCTTTTATCCATACTCACGAATACCTCCTCTTATTCGCTACCATCTCACCTTATAAAACAACCTCGTCTCGCACCGAGACCATTCTCATGTCATGACCCATCAGTCGTGCAACCATCTCATCTCCCGGACTCCACAGTCCCAAATCAAACCATAACCAATAACCATAACCAAGAACCTTCCCAATAACCATTCCAATAACCATCCCAAAAACCATTCCCAACTAATCATGGCAGTTTAGCCAGGTGCTCGTGACCGTAAGCTCAGCTATAATGATAGTTTTAACAACTCTGCAGAGTTTGTACCTCTTTACCCACAAGTTTGTGATTTCGTCACCCGTCGGCGACTGCAGAACCTCCATTTTACCAGTACACAACCGTTGGTGTATGGTCAAGAGATCACAAAATAGCCTTTACAAAGGGGTTACTAGATGTATGGACTCACTAAGGTTTAACCGGCAGGCTAGAATCTCCAATTCTCCCACCCACGGGCCCCCTCTTGTGCCATGCAGTTCCCAGGGCAGTCCTCTCTCGACTCCCATTCCCCGCGCCTTCCACAGTCCATAACACTCTAGCAACTTACCTAATTACTCAGCTAAGCCGCACCCATACTTGGCCTTGTGGTGGCACTGTTATCCTGGCATGTGCATGCATGAACCGGTCCTTAGATCTACGGCAAGTAAAACCACCATCTCATGCTACCTCATTCACAAACCCAGGCTTGCCTAGATCTCCCTCGGATCCATGTTCATTAACCTCATCAGTTACTTATTATCAGTACAAGTGCAGTTAGCTAGACACATCTATCTCGCTTCCCGATCCCAGAGACTCAGCGAAGCATAAAACAAAAACCATACCCGACTCATAAACTTCCCAGGCGACAAGGGTGGTTTAATCAAAACTAGTAAACTCCTATAAAAGAGGGTTCCCCATCATGTTTGACTCAGTACGGACACCTTTTCGCAAAACAAACAGTTTTTCCCAAAATATAGGATCAATATGGTCAAGGAGCACTTGCCTTGTTCTTGCGGTTCCGGTTGTTCTTGATTCTCGAAACCTTGTTGCTGCAGCTCGTCGCAGACAACTTCTTGAGTTTGTCCTGCTATGTAGGATTCACGTGCATAAAAATTCACAGCAATCAATATCATGCTTAAACCCTAAACTAGATGCGATGATGCACATGCATGCTATCCTATGATTAGTTTTATTAGATTGATGTGCTCTTGCATGGCTTGCACGGTCAGGGGTGTTCAGATCAAAGGTGGATGTGGCGATGATCTTGTCTTTTGGATCAAACTGATCATCAAGTGATCTGCCCACGAAAACGCTTCTGATCGAAAGGAATCGAAGAACAGATGCAAAGAGATGAACACAGTGATGTCGTAAGGTGGTATTGAAGTCCTACCTCACGCTCTTCTTGTCTTCGGGGTCCTCCTCAGACCGCTTGGTTCTTCTCCGATGATCTCCCTTGTTGTGCTTCGGCGATGTTTCGCTCGGCGAGTTAGGGCTAGGGCTCCAAGTCGTCGGCTCAGGATTTGAAAGAGAAGCTCGTGGTTCCGGCCAGAGGTTTTGGGCTCTATTTATAATCGGGAAGAGAAGAGTCCTAATCTGATTGGATCCCGAATAAGAGTTTTATTCAGATCTTTGTTAGATCCTGACGTCTTATCTTTGGTAACATTGTGGAGTTTAGATCGGTTTCTGTTGCGTACCGGTGTCCTTACGCGTAACAGCCGCTCCAGAACTCGTTACCTCCGTGATGATGAGCTCCAGAAGCTCCACGTGTCCTCCGGGCCTGGTATCTCCTCGTCCGCAGAGACGAGCTCCGGTTGTGCCGCGTGTCAATCGATCGAGACCCTCCTCTTCTTCTGAGGTGAGCTCCGCGCACGCCACGTGTGGGTGCCGGTCTTTCCGCTCTCCTTTCCTCAGGGACATGCCTTGAGGTCGACACGTGTTTTAGCTGCGACGGACCTTCCGGAGATAAGCTCCGGTGGCGACACGTGTTCGATAGACCTGGTCTTCTCTGAGATGAGCTCCGTGATTGACAAGTATCCCGCGCGACGGGTCCTCTTATTTCCACGAGGACTAGCTCCGAGGATGACACGTGTCCTATAAAAAAATGCCTTTGCTTCTTCCGCAGAGGCTAGCTCCGCGGCAGCACGTGTCCCACAGGGTCAGGCCTCTTTCCAATTGCGGAGGTGACCCCCGAGCCTGCCACTTAGCTAGTTTAGCGGCGGACCTCTCCCAATTTCTCGGGGATGCGCTCTGAACACGCCACGTGATCTGCTGGCCGTGGAAGTTGCCTTCGGTGTTCTCAGAGAGCTTTATTGGCTATCCTTTTGATACTTGTCTCTGTTCCTACTTTTCTTAAAATGTTTTTTTCTTTTTCATAAAACATGAACATATGCTGACACCCGAGATGAGGGTGTCACAATGAAGTTAAATATTGTTCAAATTGCAAACTAAAAGGAAAAACTTCATTTGAAAACTGCTTTGATCTGTCCAATAAACTTGATGACATGCATAGGACACTAGATCGGTTTTCTAATGCAAATAAGAACCTAAACTTGCTGCTGAATTCTTCCAAGTCTTGTAATGATAAAACTGGTTTAGGTTTTAATTCTCATGCTCATGCTAAGGCACACCCACCTAAAGTTGTAAAGTCATTAGGAAGCGGTTTGATTCAAACAGCTCCTAGACAAAAAGAGATGATTTTCAAATCTGCAGGAGTACTGTCCCATTCGGGTTCTAATAAACGTGTTGCTTGCTCATCTAGACATGATAATAAGGTTATTTTTCATTGTACCTACTGTGGTAGAGATGGTCATATCATGGATTTTTGTTATAGACTAGCTAAACACGATAAGAAACAAAGAATACTTGCTAGATCACATAACAACCAAGCAATATCTGCTAGACCGAATGTTCAGAGCTTGCAACCTGCTGTAATGAGTCAAAAACTTGCTTCCGGACCTACTGTTTTTTTTGCTACATATAACACATCTTCTAAGTCAGTAGTTGGGAACAAAAATTTTTGATGTTTGGCTCATAAACCTGCTGTACCTTCTCAGCTTTCGCGTGTTATTCCTGCTGGACGTCGTGTGACTCAGTACTGGATTCCTAAAAGTCTTTTAACTAACCCCAGTATTGAGTCATCGACGTATTGTGCTGCTGTGTAGGTTTCACGTTTGAGGAAGGAGAACATTTGGATTGTGGATTCAGCTTGCTCACGCCACATGACCGGTAACAAAGAATGGTCCTCCTCTCTCTCTTTTGTGTCATGTGTAGAAAATGTTACTTTCGCCGATAACTCTTCTACTCCCATAATTACTAAAGGTTCGGTTAGAGTAAACAATCTCTACACTTTGAAAGATGTGGCACTTGTTAAAAATTTGAAATACAACTTGCTTTCGGTTTCACAATTGCTAGATGAAAATCTAGAGGTTAGCTTTGCTAAAAATTGCTGCAAGGTTGTAGATTCAAAAGGTGAGCTTTTGTTTAACATGTCTAGGTTTGGAAGAGTTTTTAAAGCTGATTTTGATTTGTCAACTTCTAAGCATCGGTGTCTAGTTGCTAATGATACAAAGGATCTATATTTTTGGCATCGTAGATTTGGTCGCATAGGCTTTGATCATCTCACTCGTGTTGGTGCTCTCGATCGCATACGTGGGCTGCCGAAGCTTAAAAAGGACAATGATATTGTGTGCTCTTCTTGTAGACATGCTAAGTTTGTTGCAGGTTCACATGCTCCTCTCACAATGACCATGACAGCTGAACCGGGACAACTTTTACATCTTGACACAGTAGGTCCGGCACGTGTTCAATCCTTCAGAGGTAAATGGTATGTGCTTGTGATTGTTGATGATTATTCCAGATATTCTTGGGTTTATTTTATGGCATCTAAGAATGAAGCTTTTAGTCATTTTAGAACTTTATTTCTTAGATTATCTATTGATCACCCAGGATCATTAAAAGCAATTAGAAGTGATAACGGAACTGAATTTAAAAACCAATCCTTTGATCACTTTTGTGCTGAAAATGGAATAGATCATGAATACTCTTCACCCTATGTACCAAAACAAAATGGTGTCGTAGAAAGATAGAACAGGACCTTAGTTGAGATGGCTAGGACTATGCTTGATGAATATCAAACTCCTAGGAAAGTTTGGGCTGATGCAATTGCAACCGCTTATTATGTCTCAAATCGTGTTTTCTTGCGTGCTAAGCTTGGAAAAACCCCATATGAGCTCCGGTTTGGACATAGGCCTAGTGTTACACACTTTAGGGTTTTTGGTTGCAAATGCTTTGTTAAGAAACATGGTAATCTTGACAAATTTGAAGCTAGATCTGTTGATGGCATGTTTCTTGGTTATCCATCTCATACTAGAGGCTACCGTGTGCTTTTACTTGACACTAACAAAATTGTGGAGACTTGCGAGGTTTCTTTTGATGAAGCTAGCCCAAGTACTAGCTCCGATATTGCAGGTCCGGATCCATATCCACAGGGGGAGAGTATTTTTATTGAAGAAGATGAAGAAGTGGTGCTGCTGCCCGAAAACTCAGAAGTAAATAACGATGAAGCTGCTGATTTCGCACCACAACCAGCACCAACAGTCACTACTGCTGGTTCAGACCTTCCTCAATCAACAAGCTCTCCTAATCAATGGTCCGAACATGAAGAAGAAGGTGCTTGTGAAGTGTCTACTCCCCTCCGAGTACTCAAAAGTCATCCTCCACAACAAATCATTGGACGCTTGCATGAACGAGTCACTCGGTCCAGGTTTTGCGATCCAAACTCTCATGCTCATTCTGCTTTTGTTGCTTCTTTTGAACCCAAGGATATATCACACGCACTCACTAATGAATCTTGGATTAATGCCATGCAAGAAGAGTTATAAAATTTTGAAAGAAATGATGTTTGGAAACTTGTACCTCCACCTCAAGGTCACACATTAATTGGAACTAAATGGGTATTTAAAAATAAGCAAAGTGAGGATGGGGTTGTGGTTAGGAATAAAGCTAGGTTGGTTGCTCAAGGTTTCACTCAAATTGAAGGTCTAGATTTTGATGAAACATTTGCTCCTGTTGCTAGATTAGAAGCTATAAGAATTTTATTAGCATTTGCTGCACCTAAAGGTTTCAAGTTATATCAAATGGATGTTAAAAGTGCTTTTCTTAATGGCTACATAGAGGAGGAGGTTTATGTTAAGCAGCCACCGGGTTTTGAAAATCCAAATTTTCTTAATCATGTTTACAAACTGTCCAAAGCCTTGTACGGTCTAAAAAAGCCCCTAGAGCATGGTATGACAGGTTAAAAACATTCTTACTTGAAAAGGGGTTTACCATGGGCAATGTTGATAAAACTCTTTTTGTACTTAAGCATGGCAATGACTCATTATTCGTTCAAGTGTATGTGGATGATATTATCTTTGGTTGTGCTTCTCATGATCTCGTGTCCAAGTTTTCAGCTATGATGAGTTCAGAATTTGAGATGAGTATGATGGGAGAACTCACATACTTTTTGGGGCTGCAAATCAAGCAAACAAAAGAAGGAACTTTTGTGCATCAAACTAAGTATACAAAGGACCTTCTTAAGCGCTTCAACATGGACAAATGCAAGCCTCTTCGGACACCAATGGGAACAGCAACAACACTTGAACTTGACGAAGATGGTGACCCGGTCGATAAAAAAGAATATAGAAGTATGATTGGATCACTTTTATATCTCACGGCGTCAAGACCGGACATACAATTCAGCGTATGTCTTTGTGCACATTTTCAAGCTTCTCCACGTGCTTCACATCGCCAAGCCATCAAAAGGATTCTCAGGTACCTACATGGAACTCAAGAATTTGGCATTTTTCTTCCTTCTTCCTCAACCGTTTCTTTGAAAGTTTTTTCGGATGTTGATTTTGGGGGTTGTAGGATTGATAGGAAAAGTACTTTGGGTGCTTGTCATTTTCTTGGTAATTCACTTGTTGCTTGGTCCTCTAGAAAACAAGGTTCAGTTGCACAATCCACGGCCGAATCTGAATATGTAGCTGCGGCTAGCGCTTGCTCACAAATTCTTTGGATTGTTCAAACACTTAAGGACTATGGGGTTGATTTAGATAGTGTTCCATTGTTTTGTGATAACACTAGTGCAATTTGTATTGCTAAAAACCCCGTGAAACACTATAGAACTAAGCACATTGACATTAGGTATCACTTTCTTCGTGATAATGTTGAAAAAGGAAACATTGTGCTTCACCATGTCGATACCGAACAACAATTGGCTAATATTTTTACAAAACCTTTGGATTTCACTCGTTTTTGTTTCATTCGTAGTGAAATAGGGGTTATGCATCCTCATGGCTTAAATTGAGGGGGAGTTTTTGAAACTTTGAAAGTCTATGTGTGAATCTGAAACTAAAATAATATGAGCATAGTATTTCATACATATATGACTTTGTGATTCCTTTTAGAGGCTGAAAGTTCTTACTACATTACTCATGTTATACATTTTGTAGTTTTTGCCATGACTAGTAATTGGAATAATTACTTACACTAAATCTGGTCATGATCGAACTTTCTTGCTATTTTGATCTTGTTGCGTGCTCACAAGTGCTTTTAATCATAAAAAATTAATCAAGTGATCAGCTCACATGTTGAGTTTTCAAATAAAAAATTGAGAAAAGATCAAGAGAATATGCATGCATTGCACTTCTTCTTTTGAGATTGCTTATCATTGCACTAAGATATGAACTTGGAAGGAATTGTGTATGACTAAAACCATGTCCTTAAGCTTCTAATTGTCAAATGACATAGGCTTGGCTTTGTTGGTTAGAATAAGGCTGATGCGGCATATAATCTCTTGCAAATATCATATGATCAACTTTGTGCCTTAAATGATTATGAATAATAAAAATGCAGCAACAAGTGTCTTGTTTTCAGGTTTTGAAATAGTTGAGTAAGGGAGATCATGACTTGCTTCAACTGAAAAATACATTTGATCTCTAGCATGGCTTACACTACTTTATGTATCTCATTGATGTGATAGTGTAAGTAACCTGATAGTATGACTTGGATGAGCTTTGTTTTGTATGTATATGTTATAATATGCTCATAACATTTAAAAAATTCTCTTTTGAACCTTGCTGAATACATTGTCAAAGGGGGAGAAATATGTATAAGGAGAGATTTTTTTACACTTTGCATATGTTATACACTTTCTTCCTTCTCTGATTTTAAAAAATGGGGAGAAATTAATAAAGGGGGAGAAATGAGTTTTCAAAGCCTTTCAAAACTTTTCATAAGCCAATGTTCGGATTTTAATTGGTGTTGCCAATGCATTCATCAAGGGGGAGATTGTGAGACCTATGTGTGCTGAATACATTGGCAATTAGGATAAAAGTTAGCATTAACATTCAAAGTTTTGAATATTGCCAAAACATTCTTCTGTGGCAAGGTCCGACAAGTTCTTTATTAGGTCCGCCAAGTGTTGGCAAGGTCCGACGCAAGGTCCGGAGAGCTCCTGCAAGGTCCGGAGAGCTTCTATGAGGTCCGGAGCTTGTTTTTAGGGAGCTCTCGTGAAGTTCAACTCGTAGAACTGCAGCGTCTTGTTTTTGCTTTTAACTCGCAATGTTTCAAACTTGCTTTATGGGAAGGTTTGCTTAGTATTAATTTGCTAAGTTTTAGGTGTGTTTTGGTGGTTATGGCTGTTATCATTTGATATGGTTTGCAACATGCTTATGTGACGTGCTCATGTAAGGTGTTGTGGTTTTCGAACTAACGTGAGTCAAGTCGAGGACTTGTGCTCGGAAGAATTGGTTGTTTATTCATGTGCAGGTGTTGCTTGAGTTCAAGACATGGCTGGTGACGGGATCCTTGGACTAGTCTCAGGGAGGAGATGAGGTTCCAACAACCAAGTTCGGGAGGAGCTGTGGTTGAGTTGATCGGGAGGTCGCGCAGCATGTTTGGATCAAGGGCAGTGCATATGAAGGTTGCATGTACGTCGTTGGAAGGTGTTTGCACGTGTTCAAGGAGTGATGGACGTGGCAACATTGTTCCAAGGCGTGATGAAGAGAAGTGGACGTAAAGAATTGGTCGGAAAGGTCCAACCGACTAGGTTATGGACTCAGGCTGCGGCTGAGTCGTGTTTGACTCAAATATGGAAAGTTTTGAGTTGGTTATGATAGGATTTTGTGTGGGTCATCAATTTGAGTTGTTTTAGGAATGTTTGGGACGTTCCTAAGGTGTTTGGAAGTCTTAAGATTGCTTCTATCCGCGTATAGAAGAGTCTTGAGCAGTATTGGAAAGTTACAGTTTGAATCCAAGTAGGAGTAGGAGTCCTAGTTTGAATTGGATTGGCCATAGAGCTGGTTATATAAGCAAGGGAGGCCAGAGCTCCTGGTGCACGACTTTGGGCTGTTCCTCTTGTGTTTCTATTGAATAAAGTTCATAGTTTCGAGGAGCTTTTGTGACTTGTTCGTCCGACTTGTTTTTCGTCAAGTCTTTCTCGCCGAGTTTCTGGACAGACCGACGTTGCTTCGGTGTTTCGTTTATAACTCGAGTTTTACAGATCCGATTGACGTGATTCTTTTTGAGTTGTCTTCAAAACTCAATTATCTATCATCTGTGAAATTTTCACGAGCTTCAGATCTGTAGTTTTTTAGATACATGAGTTTCTTTGCAGCGTTGCAGATCTGTTTTATATCGGGTAGAACAGATTGATCTTCGTTTAATGTTTTGATCGTATCTCAAGTTTTACTTCATATTTTCAAGTGATTCTTGTTGCATTAGATCCGTGACTTGATTCTCTACCTCTCTACTTGATTTGTCACGGTTGAACACGTTTGAAAACACTTCCACACATGGTTTCTTTAACCGATTGATTTTTTGCTGAGGGGTTTTTGTTGTTTCCGCTGTGAAAAGTTTTAATCTACCATTCACCCCCCTCTGGTAGCTTTTCACGTGCTCTTCGATCCTACAGGTTGATCACGTTTTTGTAGATTTTGTGCATCACTGTAGCCTCTTTTCAATGTAGTGTCGAGAAACACTATTAAAAAGGATATATTGGATATGTATGAGGTGCAAAGGCTTTCTCTATTCAACTCTTTTCAACATTGTCATTCTCAAATTGCTGTAACTACGGATATGTGGACAACAAATCATCAAAAGAAAGGATATATGTCCATTACGGTCTATTATATTGATGAAGATTAGAAATTGAAAAGTTATTTATTGAGGTAATATGCTATTACAGTTGTTGTTTTTTGAAGTTTGGAAGCTTTTATATGCTGTAATTTATTGCAATTATTGTATATTATTGTTTTGCAGGTTCATATATGTGCCTAATAGAGGTTGAAAATGTGATAGATTAATCAGGGGTTAAAGGGTACATTATATAGAGGGATTAGGTGGGAAAAGACTAAACTACCCCAAACCCTAATCCCTCACTAATGACTAAATTGCCCTTGTGTTATCCACACAATTACAGAGTCTAACAACCCCCTCCCCCCACAGTCACAACATCTAGCCACTGCAAATGTTGAGACTGGATCGAAACTCGGAGAACAACGACAACGGGAGGCCCTTCGTGATGATGTCGACGAACTGCGTCGTCGTCGGGACATGGTGTACCCGAATCTCGCCGCGTGCAACCCGCTCACGAACAAAATGGAGGTCGATCTCCAGATGCTTCGTGTGCTGATGCTGGACCCGGTTCGTGGAGAGGTACACGGCGCTGACGTTGTCGCCGTAGATCAGGGTGCTCCTGGTGAAGGGAGTGTGGACCTCCGGAAGCAGCTGCTAAAGCCTGGAAGCCTCAGCCACGCCGTTAGCCACGGCGCGATACTCCGCCTCAGCACTCGAACGTGACACCACGGGTTGTCGCTTCGAGGACCAGGAGACGAGGTTACCGCCCAGGAAGACGGCGTACCGAGAGGTAGACCAGCGAGTGTCCGAGCAACCTGCCCAGTCAGCGTCGGTGCACGACCAACTCGGAGGTTGCGTCACGTCGAAGGAGGAGGCCGTAGTCGAGGGTGCCACGTAGGTACCAAAGAATCCGCTTCACAGCGGTGAGGTGCGGCTCCCTCGGGTCATGCATGTGGAGGCACACCTGCTGAACCGCATAGGAGATGTCTGGCCTGGTGAAGGTGAGATACTAAAGTGCACCTGCAAGACTCCTGTAAGCAGTGGGGTCAGTGACGGGTGTCCCATCGGTAGCGGAGAGCTTCGCTTGAGTATCCACTGGAGTGGAGGACGGCTTGCACTCAGCCATGCCCGCTCGCTGGAGGATATCCAGGCAATACTGTCGCTGGTGAAGGAACAAGCCATCTGGTCGGTCCTCGACCGCAATACCCAGGAAGTGGTGGAGGCGGCCTAGGTCCTTCATAGTGCGCCGAAGAAGAGCCGGACTGGACGCTGTCAGGACAATGTCATCGACGTACAGTAGAAGGTAAGCAGTATCACTGCCACGTCGATAGACAAACAGCGAAGTATCCGACTTAGCTTCGACGAACCCCTGTGAAACCAAGGAGGCGAACTGGCTATACCAGGCTCTCGGTGCATGCTACAGACCGTACGGGATTTGTTCAGCTTACAAACCATGTCTGGATGAGCTGAGTCAACAAAACCTGTCGGCTGACTGCAGTACACCGTCTCGGTCAGTGTACCATGGAGGAAAGAATTCTTGACGTCCAATTGGTGGACAGGCCAAGAACGCGAGAGAGCCAGCGACAGAACTGTACGAACCATCGCAGGCTTCACCACCAGGCTGAAATTCTCGTCGTAGTCGACTCCAGGGCGCTGGGTGAAGCCCCGAAGTACCCACCGATCCTTGTACCTCTCCAAGGTACCGTCCGCCTTCTTCTTATGTGTGAATACCCACTTGCCTGTCACAACATTGCCACGACCGGAGCGGGGAACCAGGTCCCAGGTCCGGTTGGCAAGCAGGGCCTCATACTCTTCTTCCATAGTGCGGCTCCAGTGAGGGTCAGCGAGGGCGCTATGCACGGAAGTCGGTATGAGTGAGATCGAAGAAGAGTCGGTCAGTGGAGATGTCGTCGACGAGAAGGCAGCTCCGGCGAAGCGCTCAACCGGACGGACACTCTCGGACGCACGTCGAGTCACCATCGGGTGGACGTGACCAGGATCCCTGTGGAGAAGAGGAGGGTTGTACACCGGGCGCTCGGGTACAACAACCTTCTCTCGTTGTGGGTAGACGAGAGTGGGTCTCGAGGCCACGCGAGGCGCGACGACTGGTGTAGAGGGCTCCGGTGCCACGCGTGGCGCAGCTGGAGCTAGGGCGTCATCCCGTGCTCGTCGTTGGTAGACAAGCGCAGGGTCGGCAAAGCGAGAAGTCATCATCGGAGCTGCGCCTGGTGCGACTGGTGGCATCGGGCTCGTTGTAGGTGACGTCGGGGAAGCCGAGGCCGCGCGTGGCGCAGCTGGTGACCTAGGGGTCACCCGAGGCGCAGAATGCGACGCCGGAGATGTCGATGCCGCGCGTGGCGCAGCAGGCGACACCGGAGACGTCGATGCCGCACGTAGTACAGCAGGTGATGCCGGGGGCACCTGAGGCGTAGCGTGTGTCGAACCTGCAGAAGAAAGAGGCCAAGGCAGCTGGGGAGCAGCCTCGGGGTCAGTGGGAAAAAGGGAATCCAGCTCTGTGGTGGAACCGGAAGAGGTGGTGGAGAAGGGAAAGGAGGACTAATCGAAGACGACGTGCCGAGAGATGATAAGGCGGTGAGTAGCGAGATCTAAGCACTGGTACCCCTTATGATCAAGGGAATACCAGAGAAAGACACACCGTGTCGAGCGGGGCGCAAGCTTGTGCGGGGCAGTGGCGGAAAGTTTAGGGTAGCAAGCGCACCCAAAAACTCGAAGGTGATAGTAAAGAGGATCGGTGCCATATAAAGTAAAGTAGGCGGTAGAGGCACGAATCGCCTTGGTAGGAAGGCGATTAATCAGAAGTGTGGCCGTATGGAGAGCCTCCACCCAGTATCAGGCTGGAACAGATGCTTGGAACATCAAGGAGCGCATGATATCATTGGTGGTGCGAATCATGTGCTCTGCCTTGCCGTTTTGAGGAGAGGTATACGGACAAGACATGCGTAGCTGTACCCCATGTGCGGAGAGAAAGTTATGAAACACAGAGTTATCGAACTCACGTCTGTTATCACACTGGACAGCTAGGATGGTGCACCCAAACTGAGTGGAAACCCAAACGAAGAAGTGAGAAAGAGTAACGAAAGTCTCAGACTTCAATCATAATGGAGAAGTCCAGGAAAAGTGAGAAAAATCATCAATGATCACCAAGTAATAATTAAAGCCTGATACACTGGTAATGGGTGATATCCACAAATCACAATGTATAATATCAAAAACATGCTCAACATGAGTCAAAGAAGTGGGAAAAGGAAGCCGAACATGGCGACCAAGCTGACAAGCATGACATAAGGAGTCATGTGTGCCCCTAGAACACGAGATAACAGAACTACTGGACAACTTCGATATAGCATCTGCACCAGGGTAGCCAAGCCGACGATGCCAAATGGTGGATTAAGCTGTCGTAGTCAAAGTAAAAGGCGGTGATTCAGCAGAAGCAGGAAGTCGAAGTGTGTACAGGGGCCCCGAGCTATCACATCGAAAAAATAGGTCGCCGGGTAGAAAGGTCCATCACAGACAAACCAAAAGGATCAAACTCAATAGAAACATTGTTGTCAGTGGTAAAACGACAGACGGAAAGCAAGTTTTTAATGATATCCGGAGCGACAAGAATGTTTTTAAGCTAGAAAGAACCCGGGAGACCGGAATCACCTACTGATTGGGAGGGTGGGTGGAAGAGAGTATACCAGCATTCGGAGTGGTATGGCATGATGCTCCGGAGTCAACTACCCAGTCGGCACCTGGTGGAGTAAGGTGCATGGTGCTGAAGGAAGAGGCCAGACACTGTCAATCCCACGTCGAGGGTGGCTCCTGTAGAGGTGCCGACGGCTCCGAGTGCCCAACAGGATAGTCGGTGCCTCCATAGGTCGATGTTGACTGTCCACCAGAAGGGTAACCAGGCCCACCGTATGCCTGAGTCGGTGGCCCACCAGCATTGTAGGCTGGTCCACTGTAGCCTAAGGTGGCTACGAACGTCGGCTGGGGGCGTGGTGGTCGTGGTGGCTGAGAACCCGGAGACGGCCCAGGCCACATGTAGATCTGGCCAGTCCACGGGTTGTAGGGTGTGGGCCAGGGTGCACCTCCCCGACCGGTAACACCACTACTACTAGTAACCGGAGTAGTGGGTGAAGGAGTGCTGCCTGCACTCCTACCTCCACCACGACCGTTGTGTTTTCCTCGGCGACGACGATTTCCATTTCTAGTGCTGGCAAGAGTGCCTGGGGTGGAAGGTGGTCGTGGAGGTGGTCCACCAGCAGCTGGTGAGGATGGACGAGGGGACTGCCCAGAGCCATAAAAGGTTGTGGCAGACCCAGAACCAGTAGAGCCTCTGGCGGTGATCTCCTCAAGCTCAAGATCAGATCATACCTTCTCGAAAGTAGGGAGTGACTCCATACGAAATAGCCACGTCCTTAGGTGGCAATAGCGCTCATTCGGGGCCTGAAGGACCCGAAAAACAAGAGCGCTATCGATGACCGGCTCGCCAAGGTCACGTAGAGCATCCGCCATACCCTTCATCTCCCGGCAGTAGGTGGAAACAAAGTGGTCACCCTGGACGGTATTCTAGAACCGAGCGCTGATGTGGAGGGCTCGAGTTGCACGGTTCCCTAGAAAGCACTGCTCAAGGACCAGCCAGGCCCGTCGAGTAGTGCCACCACCGCGCTGCCTGACGATGTCCTGTAGCTCCTCCAACAGGGAACCAAGGATCCAGGATAGGACCAGGCTGTCCATCCTGATCCAGGAGACCTCCACTGAAGAATCGTCCTGGAGGATGTGGTCGTCGAGGCAGTAACGCCTCAGCGTGAGGAGCACCACGTCACGCCACCGGGCATATGAAGTGGACTCGGAGCTGAGAACAACCGGCACAAGCGTTCGGATGTTCTGAATCCCGGCGGCCTGCGCATGAAGAGTAGCCACAAGTGAAGCCGAGTATGTACCAGCGTTCGAGGGAGGCTCGTGGGCAGCACTCATCTGTCGGTGAGCACTCTCCTCGAGCTGGTGAGATAGAGCGGCCAGATGAACGCTCCTGTTCCAGGGCGAGAGCGAGTGCCCGCTCACGCTCGCGAGAGGTAGCCAGAGCTGCGGCGATGTCGGAGGTGCCCGTCGTGTCGGTGTCATAGACGGAGGCATCAGCTACTGGGAACGGGATCACTGGCTGGATGGTGGTCGTGGTGCTCCCGTCGATGGCAGAGCCGGGAGACGTGGCGGCAGAGTCGTGGGGCCCGGAGGTAGTACCTGCCATGAAAACAACGGCGGTGGCTGATTTTACTGTGCTACCTACAAGGGGTCCACCGGCAGCTGGTCCGGTCCTCGGAGGCTCGACGGTGATGGCAGCACCCTAGCCAGGGACGCTGCCAGCCTCCCAAGGGGTGGTGGTGGCCGCCCAAGGAGTGGGATCTATCGTCTAGGAGGAGGGCGCACCACCCCTCCCCCCCCGGACCAGTACTGGTGGCGGCGGCCGACCATCCGGCGGCAGTCACTCCATAGAAAACAGCCGGAGCCGTCCCCTGGACGACAGTTGCCAATCCGGCGGCGCCATGGCCGAAAGCGGCACCAGCTGGACCTCCGGCGGCGGGCAGTCACGGCACGCCAACTGGTCGCGGCAATGGCTGACCGTGGCCTGGGGGCGGGGGCGCCCTGAACCCTCGCGGTGCGGCGCCCTGCGGCCGCTGCGGCCCCGCGGTGGTGGCGCTGTTCAGAGGCGCGGCGCATGGAGATGCGGCGACGGAGGCGCGCAGGTGTGTTGCGGCGGTGGCGGCGCGTAGGTGTGCGGCGCGCAGGGGTGCGACGGCGGCGACGGCGCGCAGGAATGCTGCGGCGGCGACGCGTAGGAGTGCGGCGCGCAGGGGTGCGACAGCGGCGGCAGCGCGCAGGGAAGTTGCGGTGGCGGCGGCGCATCTGGCAGAGGCAGCGGCACCATTAAGGTTAACCCTAATCCTAGTTTAACCTAGCTAATGATACCATAATAGAGGGGGGAAATGTGATAGATTAATCAAGGGTCAAAGGGTACATTATATAGAGGGATTAGGTGGGAAAAAGACTAAACTACCCCTAACCCTAATCCCTCACTAATGACTAAATTGCCCCTGTGTTATCCACACAATTACAGAGTGTAACAGTGCCAGTCCCACATACAGTAGAAGTTATAAGTGATGTCATTTATGAAGTGTTGCAAGACTGACAGATTGGGAAGAAGGTGTCAACAGTGACTCTCGATAATTGCAGCACCAGCGACAGACTCATGCAAGCTATGCAAGATAAGTTGCCTCTCTCATCTTTGATGCTACAAGGTTCATTGTTGCACATATGCGATGTGCTGCACACATTATAAACTTGATTGTCAAAGATGGAATGAGTGTCATGGAAAGTGGTATTGAAAGGATTGGAGAAAGTGTTGGATTTTGGTCTGCCACACCCAAAAGACATGAGCGTTTTGAACGAACTGCAACACAAATGAACATTAAATATGGTAAAAGGATAGTTTTAGATTGTAAGACTAGATTGAATTCAACTTACCTCATGCTTAGCATTGCTCTAGAGTATCAAACAATTTTTGAACGCCTTGCAAATAAAGAAAAACTTTGTGCTTCTTTTAAGCCAACCAAAGAGGATTTGGAAATTGCTAAGGAGCTTTGTGGTAGGTTGAAGATAATCTATGATGCAACAAAGTTATTGTCGGGCAATAATTATGTGACAGCAAACCTATTCTTCCCTAAAATCTGTGGTATCTATTTGGCTATTGAAAAATGGAGAAACAGTTCTATCCCTAAGGTAGAAGAGATGTCCATTGATGAAACGGAAATTTAATAAGTATTGAACAGATGTGCATGGTTTAATGGAAGTAGCTTATGTTCTAGACCCTAGATATAAAATGAAGTTTATGAAAGCTTTCTATAGCACCATATATGGTGAGGACAGTCCAGCCTCTAATATTGAATTGTCTAGAGTTAAAAGCTTGTTGTATGATTTGGTATTGGAATACCAAGGCTGTATGGAGGGCATGGCATCAACAGATCGTACATGTGCAACTAGAAATGTCACCCAAAATGAAGGAGATGATCTTGTCTTTGATATGTTTGATAAGTTTTTATCGGATGAAGTAGAAGAGAGTTCAACTTATGTGCGAACTGAGCTGGACTTGTATTTGGAGGAGCCAACACTGCCAAGAACTCAAGATTTGGACATCACCAATTGGTGGCAGTATGCAGGGAAAAAGTATCCCATTTTAAGAAAGATTGCAAGGGATATTATGCCAATTTCCGTTGCAATTGTGGCTTCTGAGTCTGCTTTTAGCACCGGGGGTAGGACAATTAGCCCACATCGAAGTAGGCTAGCTCCAAAAACAATTGAAGGATTAATGTGTATGCAAGCTTGGTCCCGTGTTGATGTTATTGTCCAAGAATTCTCTTTCAAAAATGTTGTAATGTCAGGATGATGAAGAATAAAAAATGGTAACACTTGTGTGCTTTGGTTCTAATTTATGTTACTGTTTTCACAGTTCTATGTGTTGTCAATCTAATGTAATTTCTTTTTTAATTTTGTTTCTAGGATGATCCTTCATCTACAATTGTTGATTGATGAAGAATTCAATAATTGAAAGTTTGGAGAAGAAAAAGAACTGGTATTTGTTGTAATACTTGCTGAATCCTAATTCTGTTCTAATTCTGTTTTCATTCAATCATTCTTTTCTAATGCTTGAAGGTCTGGACTCTAGAGAATAAATGAATAAGAAAGTCTGTACAAGACCAATTATTGAAAACTGGTTCTGTAATTGAAAACTGTAATGTGGTTGTGGTCTTATGTAACCTAATTGTGTTATGGTCTTCTGTAATGTACTTCTGATACCTCTCTATTAAGTTATTCTGTCTTCTGAAACTGTTGTGTGTAATATATTGAACCTGTTCATCAAATATCTCTCCATTCAGCTATTCAAATTTTACATGTCGATTGATTCTACTCTCATACCCGGCGGGTACCCGAAACCCATCGAAACCCGCTGGTTTTGGATACCAGTTTTTATCCGCGGGTTTGGGTGGGAAATTTTACCCGTGCATATTTCCTGTCCGGTCGGGTTTTCGCACTACCAGACCCGAACCCAACCCGTTGCCATCCCTAGAGAGCGCTACGGGCAGAGGTCGGGACAGGCGAGATCGGTGAAGAGGCAGAAGGCGGTGAAGGTCGGGACAGGCGAGATCGCATCCCGTTTGCCGAGAAACTGCTCCTCGATGGCAACCCAGGCCTGGCTAGCCGTGCCTCCCCGCTCGCAGATGATGTCCTGTAGCTCAACAGTGATGGACCCAAAGATCCAGGAGAGGACCACGCTGTCCATACGGATCCAGGAGGGGGTCGTCGGGCACCCTCGGTGAGGATGTGGTCATCGAGGGCATGACTCTGAAGGGTGAGGAGGACGAGGTCGCGCCAGCGGACGTAGGAGGAGGGGTCGAGGATGACCGCGACGAGGGACCAGATGTTCTGGACACCCGCCGCCTGAGCGTGGAGGTTAGCGACGATGGAAGCCTCGTAGGGGAGGTGATCCGTGGCGCCGTCATGACTGATGAGTGTCGTGGACCGTGCCACCCCTCAGCTGGTGCTCCGCCTCTGCGAGCTTCTGGGCAAGTGCATCCGTGGAGGCGCGCTCCTGCTCCGAGGCAAGAGCGATAGCCCACTCACGGGCAACTGCCAAAGCAGCAGCGAGGGCGGAGGGGGCCAACTCATCATGAAGGGTCGGAGTGGTAGGAACCGGCTGCTGCAGGGCAGGATGCTGACGGAGAAGCGGCACGGACCCAAATCAAGTGGTCGGGGTGGTGTTCAGGTTAACGGCCGCAACCCACCATGGCAGGTTTGGTCTCGACGGAGAGGAGGCTGGCAGGGTCGGATTAGAGGTGTCCATGGCGTTGCACCAGGGCACCAGCGGCTCACCAGCCGGCGGTGCGCCTGCCATGGGTGGCGGCGGTGCCTGCTGTGTGTGTGTGTGTGTGTGTGTGTGTGTGTGTGTGTGTGTGTGTGACTGTGTGTGTGTGTGTGTGTGAGAGAGAGAGAGGGGGGGGAGAGGGAAGGGAGGGCTAGGGTTAGGCTCTGATACCATATTGGAGGATGAAAATAGAATCAGATTAAACTATCAAGGGTACATATATAGGGAACAAGGCTTGAGGGCCAATTAACCTCATGGCTAATGACTAAATTGTCCTCTCTAATCCTAATCCTCCTAGTACATATACGCCAACAAATATGAGAATCTTCAGGGTTCAGGAAAGCATTTAAAAGTTTGGAGGATTATTCTCTAGAAAAAGATGGGAAATATTGTGGCACTCAATATCATTTGCAAGGCGAAGAAAAAATAGGATTTGTGTGAGGCACCATCCAAGCCATATAAGTTATCAAATCGTTACGAGTGACCTTTAAAGGAAGAACTAAGTTTAGCTCTCCCAACATCAACAATAAATGTTTAGAGGGGGTACCATATAACTATTAAATTGTTGCTACCAACTCACATATAGTAAAAGATAAATGAAAACTTATTTTCTTACAAAGGAGAAGATACAGAAGTAACCAACTTACATGTTCACATACTCATACTCCGCATTAGTGCACGGTGGAGATTTATCAACAACAAGTTCTACTGGCTTTGATCTAGAAGAAAGTGTGTCTTTAGAGTTAGACAACCTTTGCACTGGTATTCAACCTCTGACTCTCATCACAAGGACTGTGCTTAGGTGTTTTGAGGTTATCAACATTGCTCTGAGTAAGAATCCCTGCAGAATGCTGCATTGAACCATATTTAACAAGAATATGATCAGGCACATATGTAAAGAACTAAAGATGCGAAATTGCAAATTATATTCCAAGTTAGCAGCGCAAGTACACTTCAGTCTAGAAGTTTTGTTGCTAATAACTGAAAATTTGTTCACTATTTCTACAATTGCGTTCTCCCGTAGTTTTTATGTGACATGTTATGTATTTCCCCTATTATCCAATGCTCCTTCAAGAAGTTTTACCACTCTCCATGCTGCCTCATGCTTCATTGGCAAAGTGGGCCTTCACTAGAGGTCATACACCACCCCTATGGGCCATAGGCTTATTATAGTTTTGTGCCGAATAAAATATTGCAGATGCAAATGAAGAACTAGTGGTATGAAAATACATACTAAATTGCATGTGAAATCATTGTCCACAGTAGAACATCTCTTCCCTTTCACCAGATGGTTTCCTTTAACATTGTCATCAATTTTATCCTTCTCAGTTGCCTCTTTCAAATTTTCTTTGTTTTCTTCAAAAAGCTTGAGTTTCTTTTGTTGCAATGAAGTTTGCTGTCCAAGTGAAAACAAATTAACTGATTCATCAGTGGTACCTATGCAAGACCTCCTAATTCTTTTAGATGATATGCCTAAACTGCCAGTCTTGTTCAGTCGTCAGATTCTTTTTAATTCTTATGTCAGCAGTAGGAGATGAGAGCTCTCTTTGCCGTTTTTTCATTATTGATGGGGTTCTGCTGAAACTTTTGGCAGCACTCTTAAGCACAGCATCAGGACTACCACCACGAGGAGGGAAGCTCCACAATCTTACTGGGGTGGGGAAATTTAATGATGACCTCATCAACTCCCAAATGCCAAAAGGACTAAATTCTGGGAGATCACTGGAGGTTATGAGATCACACCTGACAAATGGAACTTCAAAACTTGGAAAGAAGGGGGGTTCGTAGCACAATGCTTCCCCATCCTTCTTTTCGCCTTCTACAGTGTCACCTTGACTTGATAATGTTTCTCTTCCAAAAGTTTCTGTAGGTTGCACAGATGATAGCTGAACATATATATGCTGTTTCTCTTCAGATTCTGGTAAGTTGTCCACTGGTTCGGAATCCTTATTCCTGCCATCTTTGCTGCTAATATAAGAAAGTTGATCAGAATCAACTGAAGCTATATGGCAAGTGTTACCCTCCAAATCTTGGTGAAAAACAGGAAACTGACTTGTCTCAAAATTGATATCAGATGCATTGGAAACACCATCCAAACAAATAGGGTCTGGTGGTTCTGATGTTACAGAAGTTTCATGCACAATGCTGTCCATAGTTGAGTTCAAAGTTTGCAATGGATAAAGTGGTGACGGAAAATTGTTTGCAGCTTCTGATGCACTTGCAACTGGTTGAAAGGAAATGTCCTGCCACGGCTCAGACTGGATGTCACTACTGATGCCCACCTCACACATCATATCTACATTATGTTCATATTCAGAAACATCATGTGTCATAGAGATGGGAACATCTGGGGCTACAGCATATGTAATGAAAGATTCCCCATGATATTCAGAATTACACATAGTCTTGGTATACATGGAATTGTTTGGCACTTCAGTGATGTCAATTAGATTAGGGAAAATGATTAGACTGACTAAACAGGCTGTCAAGGAGGATACATATATAGGGGCACAAAGCTTAAGGGTCAAGTAACCCTAATACAAAAGACTAAACTGCCCCTAATACACGTACAGTCTAACACCCCCCCCCCCCGCAGTCCCAACATCTAGCCACGGCAGATGTTGAGACTGGACCGGAACTCGGTGAACACCGTCGAAGGAAGCCCCTTCGTGAAGATGTCGGCGAACTGTGACGACGTCGGAACGTGCAGGACTCGCACCTCCCCGAGAGACACCCGCTCTCAAACGAAGTGAAGATTGATCTCCACGTGCTTCGTGCGTTGATGCTGCACCGGGTTGGTGGAGAGGTAGACGGCGCTGACGTTGTCGCAGTATACCAACGTACTCCGGGCGAGGGGGAGTGGAGCTCCTGAAGCAGCTGCTGAAGCCAGGAGGACTCGGGCACGCTGTTGGCCACGGCGCGGTATTCCACCTTGGCACTCGAGCGGGACACCACGTGCTGCCACTTCGAGGACCAGAAGACGAGGTTGCCACCCAGGAAGACGGCGTAGCCGGAGGTGGACCGGCGGGTGTCCGGGCAACCCGCCCAGTCAGTGTCGGTGTAGACGACCAGCTCGGAGGCAGAGTCGCGCCGCAGAAGAAGGCCGTAGTCGTGAGTGCCACGCAGGTACCGAAGGATCCGCTTCACCGCCGTGAGATGCGGCTCCCGCGGATCATGCATATGGAGACACACCTGCTGAACCGCGTAGAAGATGTCCGGCCTGGTGAAGGTGAGGTACTGCAGGGCACCTGCAAGACTCCTGTAAGTGGTGGGGTCGGCGACCGGGACACCATAGGCCGAAGACATCTTTGCCTGGGTGTACACGGGAGTGGAGCACGGCTTGCAATGAGCCATACCCGCTCGCTCGAGGATATCCAGGTAGACTGGCGCTGGTGGAGGAACAGAGCACCCGGGCGGTGCTCAACCGCAACGCCCAGGAAGTGGTGGAGCTGGCCGAGATCCTTCATCACGAACTCGCGCTGCAGGGAAGAGATCGTGTGCTGAAGGAGAGCCGGGCTGGACGCCATGAGGACAATATCGTCCACGTACAGGAGGAGGTAGACAGTGTCATCCTCATGCCTGTAGACGAAGAGCGAAGTGTCTGACTTGGCCTCGACGAAGCCGAGCGAGGCCAGGAAGGAGGCGAACAGACTGTACCAAGCCCGAGGCGTCTGCTTCAGCCCATACACGCACTTGTTCAGTGGGCACACCATGTCTAGACGAGCTGAATCAACGAACCCTGTCGGCTAACTGTAGTACACCGTCTCCGTCAACGTCCCGTGGAGGAAGGCGTTCTTGACGTCCAGCTAGTGGACAGGCCAAGAACGTGACAGAGCCAGCAACAGAACGGTGCGAACCATCGCCGGCTTCACCACCGGACTGAAAGTCTTGTCGTAGTCGATGCCGGGGCGCTGCGTGAAACCGTGAAGCACCCACCATGGCTTGTACCTCTCAAGAGACCCATCCGCCTTCCTCTTATGCGTCAACAACCACTTGCCCGTGACAACATTGCCACGACCAGGACGGGGAACCAGGTCCCAGGTCTGGTTGGCTAGCAGGGCCGCATACTCTTCTTCCGTAGCCCGATGCCAGTGAGGGTCGGCGAGGGCGCTATGGAGAGAAGAGGGGATATGCGAGATGGTTGACGAGGCAGGCGATGGGGAGGTCGAGGACAATAGAACGACCCCGGAGAAGCGCTCGGCAGGTCGAAGGACGCTGGCGGTCCGTCGAGTCACCATCGGGTGAACGTGATGAGGGTCTCGGTGGAGCAGCGGAGGGTGGTACACCAGATCCTCGGGACGGGAAGAGGACGGATCACCAACCCGCGCTCGTCGCTGATAGACGAGAACGGGGTCGGTGTACCGTGGTCCAGGGGCCGCGGGTGGTGCAGCTGACAATGTCGGGGACGCTGTCGTGGCCGTCGGGGTCGCGCGAGGCGTGACGGACTCCGTCGGGGACAACGGGGCCGCACGTGGCACGACGGGCGACGTCGGGGACGCCGGGGCCGCGCGTGGTGCGGCTGACGATGTCGGGGCCGCGCAAGACGCGACGGACGACGTCGGGGATGCCGCCGGGGACACCGGGGCCGCACGTGGCACGGCGGGCGACGTCGGGGACGCCGGAGCCGCGCACGGTGCTGCTGACGTCGGGGAAGCCGGGGCCGTGCGTGGCACGGCGGGCGACGTCGAGGACGCCGGGGCCACGCGTGGCGCAGCGGACGTCGTCGGGGATGTTGGGGCCACGCGTGGCGCAGCGGACGACGTCGGGGCCGTAGGAGGAACGGCCAGTGGCAGCAAGAATGTCGAAGCCGTAGGAGGCACGAAAGGTGGTGTCTGGGACACCGTGGTCGTGTCCAGCGCAGCTAGAGGAAGACCTGCAGAAGGTAAAAACAAGGTCGCTGGACAGGAGCGGCCTCAGGATAAGTGGAAAAAATAGAATACAACTCAGAGACCGAGTCAGAGGAGGACCCAGCGAAAGGGAAGGAGGACTCATCGAACACGACGTGTCGGGAGACCAAGATACGGCGAGTGGTAAGGTCGAGACACCGGTACTCCTTATGGTAAGGGGAGTACCCAAGGAAGACACACTGAGTCGAGCGAGGCGCGAGCTTATGAGGGGTGGTGGCAGAGAGATTAGGGTAGCACGCGCACCCGAAGACTCGAAGGTGGTCGTAGAGAGGAGGGGTGCCGAACAAAGCGAAGTGAGGGGTGGGAGCACTAATCGCCTTAGTAGGAAGGCGATTAATGAGGTAGGTGGCGGTGTGAAGCGCCTCCGCCCAGTAACGAGTAGGGGTAGAAGCTTGAAACATCAGGGAGTGCATGACATCGTTGGTGGTCCTAATCATGCGCTCAGCCTTGCCGTTCTGAGGGAAAGTGTACGGGCAAGACATGCGCTACTGAACACCACGAGAAAGCAGAAAGTCACGGAACGCAGAGTTGTTAAACTCGCGCCCGCCAGGATTCAAACTCGAGACTTGTGGCTCTGATACCATGTTAAGCTACTATGCACCGACCGATTCACCCTAAAAGTTTAAGCTGATAGGGAAAGGTGGACAATTCACTTATATTTCAACACTCCCCTCACGTGCAGGCTCTCTTGGGCCGCCAACGTGGAATAGGAGTCAGCTGTAATTTATTTTAATAAATCGCGCCCGCCAGGATTCGAACTCGAGACCTCTGACTCTGATACCATGTTAAGCTACTATGCACCGACCGATTCATCCCAGAAGCTTAAGTTGATGGGAAAGGGTGGACAATTCACTTATATTTTAACACTCCCCCTCACGTGCAGACTCTTTTGTGCTGCAAACGTGGAATAGGAGCCGACTGCAATTTATTTTAATAAATCGCGTCCGCCAGGATTCGAACTCGAGACCTCTGGCTCTGATACCATGTTAGATTAGGGAAAATGATTATATTGACTAAACAGACTGTCAAGGAGGATACATATATGGGCACAAAACTTAAGAGCCAAGTAACCCTAACATAAAAGACTAAACTGCCCCTAATACACGTACAGTCTAACAATGTCAATGGGCAAACCAATTATTTCAGAGAACTCCTCTTGATCATTATCAGATGTGAGTAACTGGCGGTGCATCTCAGGTAAAGCAGAGGCCCCACTGTCAGCATTACTGTAACATGCTTCTTGACACTGAGACTCGTGTTCATGAAAACAAGAGCCCAAAGCTGCATCAATTTGCACCTCCTGAGAGCATGAAGTATTGGCTAATGAGGATTGGCTTAACTTTATCGAACCTTCCACCTCAGCAACAACATTGAAACCACTGTCTTCACTATTTTGCTGGGGCATTGCAGGTGAAAAATCAATATTTAAACTGCCACCTGGGTATTCAACATGTGTTAACCTCTGAAATTAGGCCAGTAAACCTGATACCCTGTACGAATCAATTTTCTTCTTCACCGAGCTGTGCCAATGATTTTTTATGGCATTGTCTGTGCTGATAGGCAAATATATAAACTTGTTCATATCAATGTCTTTGGAGTCTAGCATTACTAAGCTAACAGCCCCAAAAATAATATATCAGGTTGCTACATTGTGTAATGTAGCCAAACTGCAACAAAGTACCAACGCAAAACATTTTGTTTTACTTATTGACATTATCAATATCAAGTACTTTTTCTTGTGTAAACACATCTTAATTTTTGATTTCACACGCTGAGGGGGAAATTTACCTTCCTGGTAAAATTTTTGTCAGTTCAGCCCATTTGTTCCCATAAGTTTGATGAGCATGAATGAGCCTTATTTCTTCTTCTTGTGTCCACGCCTCCTTGTTGATCCCAGGATTATGGTAATTGTGCCACCTAAAGAAAGATATCATATCAGAATAAAAAAAGAGCAGTCCGGTGCATGTAGCTCCCACTTGTGCAGAGTCCAGAGAAGGGTCCGATCCACTTATCATATTAGAATGTGTCATGTAAATATTCATCTCCGGATCAATGTTATTTCCACAGCTAACTAACTTTTCATGAACAGTTGCCATATAATTTTCAATTATAGCTGGCCACAAAAATACTTCCAGTAACATTGGCATTGTTAGTATCTGAGTATGATTAGTTTCATATATAGCCTATTAATATAATCCATGCTGCTACAGTTTCAATGTTCCACAGACAAAACGTCAATAAAACTAGATTCAGAAAAGGTAGAAGTAGATAAATTTAAATCTATTAATAAAAATGACAGCCTTGTGCATGTAGCTCCCGCTTGCGCAGGGTCTAGGGAAGAGTCCAACTCACTTGGGTCTTCTGTATGCAGCCTTTCCCTGCGTAATAAAAAAAAGGGGGTCTAAGGAAGGGTTATTTCTAGACAGCCTTACCCCTCCTTTCCCTACGTAATGTACTTGTAAAATTTGCAAAATTTCCTCGATGGGGTATTTAGTGTTTTGCCCATATGACTCCTATTTTCATAAAGAAGCCAAAAGAACACTAAATGGACCAGCACTTGCAATAGCAAGTTTTTGAGCTGATATTATAATATTTAAAGCTATTTTGAGACATGCCTTTCACGACATTGTTTTCCAATACGTCCAGGCAAATCTTGGGCAATAGCAGACCATTTCTTTGGCCCGAGTTTATTTACCATTTGAATGATAATTTCGTCTTCCTGAATATAAATCATAAAAGAACCATCCGACATGTAATGTAGTTCAGTAATAATAGCTTAGGATTAAATAGTCAAATGTTTTCTAAGAAAAGTTAAACAAACCCAAAATGAGAAATATAGAGCTTACTTCTTTGGACCATGGTCCTTTGACCAGTTCAGGGTTCAAGACTTTCTGCCACCTATGCAAGCACTGAACATCGGTCCTACCAGTAAAACATTCAGCTGAAATAAGGTAACCCATGAAGCATCAGCTTCAGATAAACACAAGTGTTCTCATTGACAGGCAACAAGGATGGACAGAAGTATTAGAGCTTTTAGTAAAATCACATTAAACATTTGACCATACACTATGGTAATTGGCATGAGCTGGAAAGATATGACCATCACATTAAAAGAATAATTTGTGTGGTTGATACTAGTCTCTTGAGGTAGATCAATTGTAAAATGGAGCAGCGATACAAAAGGCGTTGTAAGGCGCCCAGGCCGCCTCGCTTAGTAGGCAGCCGGGGGGGTGTGGGGGCAGGCTAGTGGAACTGGTCTGTGGGCTGGGCCAGAGAAGCGGGCCGGGAAACACCAATCCAGATAACAAATAAAATAAATATGTACTAATTTTTAATTTTTTATGATTTCTTATTGCTACAGTATCCAATGCCTAGGCTCTAGGTGGAAGGTCACCGCCCGCCTAGCGCCTTTTGGAACCTTGAAATGGAGTAAGACAATATAACAACAAAGTCAAAAATAGCATGTAGAATGTACACTATCTGCACCGGTTAATAGTGGGATTTTAAGAGGTAGAGAAAATATTAGGAGGGGTAGAGGACGACCAAGGTTGACCTGGGAGGAGGCGGTAAAACGAGATTTGAGAGATTGGAATGTATTCAGAGACTTAGCTCATGATAGGACCGCATGGAAAGTAGCAATTTATGTGCCAGAATCGTAGTCTTGTGTCGGTACCCGCGATATGGGGTACCCCCGAGCACAGGGGAAAAAGCCTAAGGAACTCGCCCTTCTCTGCAGGGAGAGCTCCAAAGGCACCACGCGTCCGGCGGGGCCGGACCTCCCTCTCCTCAGAGGAAAGCTCCGGGGCCGCCACGTGGCATACAGAAGCCGGACCTCCCCCTCTACGGGAGAGAGGTCCGAAGGCACCCCGTGTCCAGCAGGGCCGGACCTCCCTCTCCTCAGAGGAGAGCTCCGGGCTTCCCACGTGGCCGACAGAAGCTGGACCTCCCCCTCCGCGGGGAGAGGTCCGAAGGCTCCACGTGTCCTGCGGGGCCGGACCCCCTCTCCTCTGAGGAGGGCTCCGGGCCTGCCACGTGTCTAGCAGAAGAGCGCTGCTTGCCCCCGAGCGGTAGGCAGCGGGCGTAAAGTCGCCCCATACCTTGCCCGTACTGGGTATTCAAGGCCCGCGCCTTCCCAAGACGCGGAGCACGCCTCTGTCAGGTGCCGTTGCGCCCAGTCGCATCACAGACTAGCGCGCAGTGTCAGAGCCTGCCAGCCAATAAACGCAGCGACAAGACATCCCATGCCGCCTTCACCGTCATCAACCACTACGACTAGCATGCGGCATGGGCAGGGCGGCAAGACGAAGACTCAGAAGCCTTCGTCTGAGACAACAACCGACATAACTGTGGATACAATAGTCTGCAGGCAATCTCCCCGGGACCACCTGTCGGGTCCCGGGCCCCCTTGTAAGCCACACGAGCCTTGGACTATAAAAGGCTCGGGTAGGCAACGTTAGCAAGGGTTTGCACTCCCGCAACTCATACGCTAGACTTCAGTCATCCTCAAGCTCAGGACTCCGGTTCTGAGCAACAAGCAATACAGCGAGCTCCATAGCTCGCCGTGGACGTAGGGTTTTACGTTCCGGCGACCTGAACCACGTAAAACTCGCCGTGTCAATCTCTTCCTAACTCATCCATACGCTCAAGCTCTCCGCATGCGACTAGCCCCACCGAAAAAAGAACCTCCACGGGCTGCTCAGTGCAGGCCTGGGGGAAGTGTCGACCGAACACTTCGACATTTGGCGCGCCAGGTAGGGGGCTTTTCCCTTGCGCGACGAGTTTCCGCCGACGAAGATGACCAAGCTTCCTTCAGCGGCAAACTCTCCCCCGCCGCGTTCGCGGCGAACCGTGACCAGGGGGGAGTACATGTCGACACACTCAGGACATAGTGTGTCGGCGCAAGCTGGGAGCCAGCAGCCAGCTCTGGCAGCGCCGACCCCGGCAATGCAGGCTCCAACCAGCGTCAGATCTTCTGCAGCGCTGAGCGTACACCACGGGGGTGCGCTAGCTGCAGCAAGAGCGCTACTGCGCAACCCACCTGCTGGGGACGCACCTCATTCAGCAACCCAGCAGTGGATACGCGAGGTAGACCGCCTCGTCGTCGCCGCCGCAAACCCTCGACTTCGGCGGGGACAACACTCCGGTCAACCGGCTGTGTCGCTGACGCGCACGCCAACTGTTGACGGGCAGACGGTGGACTCCAGCTCCACCAGGCTTCCGTCAACGGACCTGAGGGCAGAGCTGGAGCGATGCCACTTGGGCCAAGATGCCCGAGTGTTCCTCAAGCGACGTCGAGAAAGGCGTCGCATCCAAGGGGCTGGTGACAGCATGACGTCGGCCTCGACCCAGCCTGAAGAGCAGATCTTCGCCACGCGGACTCTGCCCCAGGCATACGCCGTGCAGCATATGCCACAGCCATATGCTTTGCAAACGGCATCCCTGGTCTTGGGCGCAGCCTTGCCCATACCTGGGTACACTGTGCCAGGTGCGAACCAAGCGTTCGCGGCACCAATACCTGCGGCAACAGGAGCAGGATGTGCGGCCCTTGCACCCCACCTTCGCTTCGCGAGGTGGCCGCGCAAGTTTCGGCCGCACCTGCCCGAGAAGTACGATGGCAGCGTCAACCCAGCGGAGTTTATCCAGATCTACTCCACCGCCGTACTTGCCGCAGGAGGGGATGAGGCCGTCATGGCCAACTATTTCCCCGTCGCCTTGACCGGCCCAGCCCGGTCTTGGCTCATGAACCTACCCCATGATTCCATAACCTCCTGGGGAGAACTCTGCCGGCAGTTCGTCGCCAACTTCGGTAGTTCCTACACCCGGCCTGGCACGGAGCTCGACCTCCACGCCATCTGGCAACAACCAGGGGAGTCGCTGCGCTCCTTCATCCAGCGGTTCTCCCAGGTGCGGAACACCATCCCACACATCCAGAACGCTTCTGTGGTGGTGGCGTTCCGACAAGGCGTTTGGGACGAGAAGATGCTCGAGAAGCTCGCGACTAGGGAGGTCCACGACGTCTCGGAGCTCTTCAGCCTGGCGGACAAGTGTGCCAGAGCAGCCGAAGGGCGGAGCTGGCACTCACTGCCAGCCTCCGAGCCAGGGGGCCAGCCAGGATCTGGCGCCACTTCTTATGGAAGCGGCAGGAAGATCAAGAACAGGGGCGGTAGCAAGATGAAACCGCCAGCCGCGGCCCCCGTTGCCACAGCAGCGGCGCCCAGTGGAACTCGGGGGCCGCGCCCCGACAAAAGGCCGCGACAATCACCGGCTCCAGACGGAGGCCAGGGCGAGCTATGCCCCGTGCACGGCTGACACGACCCCACTGGTCCTGTCGAGCCAGGATCACGCTGAGGGGTGCTGCGTTGCACAGCACCGTATAACACACGTCAAAGGTACAAAGCGGAAGCGGAAGCTTTATTACATAAACAAGTTTATTAACATGTTTACATCAAAATAAGTTTAGTCCACACTCGCGGGCGTAGACTAAGCATCAAGTACACGTTCAGCCCTCGAACGTGTCCTTGCTAGCACACACGCACACTAACTCTGCGGCGTGCACGACTCCCACTCGACGGAGTTCCCCTCCTGGGGTTCCGTCTCCTCTTCGGGAGTCCCTTCCTCATAGAACCCTGCAAAAGCTTCAAACACAAGCAGTGAGCACGAAGGCTCAGCAAGTCTGACCCGTCTCACCTAAACATGGAACTCTACATGAGGGTAATGGGTTGCATGAGGTAAAAATCATTTGCACGGACTCGCCTAATTAGTAGAACCTTACTTTCAAGTTTTAGCAGCAGGTTGTGGAGAACTTTACGCTAAGGCACATGAGAGAGCCGCAATCAAACAAGAAACGCATTTCTCTCATGTACTTTGCCCAAAGTTGAAAAGAACTTTAGTTAGCACTAAGCTACAACATATCATTAACAATCAATATCCAACTTTCAATCAGCAACATTTTAACATGTAACTAGCCTGTTCTTTCTACGTCACGGTACAGTGAACAAGTGGTACTCACTGACCGCGAGGGACGGCGATTATAATCGATTTACACCTGCAGGGTTACCCGAACAACCCGTCACGTACGCCCGTACTCGATGTTGCCTACAACAACCATCACGGACGCCGTACGCGACTACCTTTCACCCGTTAGCCAAATATTGAACCGGTCCCATCGTCCCGAGCAAGAGGTCCCTGCACGCGCATCTCTGTGCCGCCAGCTGATTTACACCTCGAGCTCTCAACCTACCCTCTGAACGACGGGCAATGCCTCAATACCCAGCTACCCGAGTTACATCAGTTTCCCGGTTCCCATATAGCCGGTAGGTCTTCGGTACTGTTCTAGCTTGTTCAACAGGCCCGCACACGGCTCGGTCCTCAATCGACACAAGCGGAGCTACAGCACACAGGCCCCAAAGTCCTGCTGCCCTTACTCTCCGCTCGGTCTCATTTTCTTGCCATGTGTTTCATGTGCTATCTCTACCCGAGCAATGTGCCTCTAGCCTATTCTCGCGAGTAGTTCCAACTACTCGACTTGTACCAAATCCTACTCTATTCTAGCAATGCAGTGGCTAACGAGGTTTTCAATCCTAAACCCAACCCATGGTTTTCTTGGCTGTGCAGTTGGGTTTCCAATCAAGACTCTAATGCAACGAACAAAGGGAAACAAGTATGTGCTCAAAACAATAAAATTTGTAAAAAGGTTAATGCAAACCGGGGCTTGCCTTGCTGCTCTTGGTCGTAGGCTAGCTGTTCCTCCGGAGTAACGAAGTCTAGGACTTCGGGTTCCTCCTCGACCTTAGCGACTACATGATAAGAACAATGTATGTATTAATTAAATGCTTTTGTATTAACTTTGAAGTTGTGAAGTCTATAACCTTTACTAGATAGACCTAATGACTGTGAAACTTTTACTGTGGCTTGGTTACAACCTAAACAGAGACTTGGTCAAGTTTTAGTTGCAGCAAAGCTCATTTGAGCCCTCCACAAATAATTATGTCCTTGACCTTAATTAAAGGCTTTTAGGGTGTTCTAGGTATTTTCATGAAACAAACTATGACTTTCTGAAAACTAGATTTTCAGAGGGTTCTAATGGAATTGGTCTCACTTAATTTGGAAGTCTCTAACTAAAGATATGAGCTAAACAATTTCAGAGAAAATTCTGAAAATGTTTCTGAACATTTTCTATTTTCTCTGGAACAGTTTTACTAATCACACCATTAGGTGGACTAAATGAGCTCAAATGGATCTGAAATTTTTATGGTAGCTCAATGATATTTTGGTGAACATCTCAGCAAAATTTCAGGATTTTCCTCCAAATGATTCTCCAGTTAAAATTCCTAACAGTTTAAACTTTAAGGAATTAATTCTGGAGAATTAAGGAATTTCATAAAGTGACACTTGATTTTCTGGAAAGTACTCAGAGAGCTGAATCCAGCAAAATTTGGTTCACTCAATTTGGAGCTTTCTAGCCAAAGTTATAAGGATTTGAAGTTTGAAGGAAATCTGAAAATCGGGGAAAAGTTTAAACTCGCGCGTGGGCCCAGGGGACACGCGTCGCACGCCGAAGCGACAGCACACCGCGGCCCACAAGGCTTTTGCGCGCCAGCACACCCGATCCCGGCCGCAGCCGGATCCCGATTCAAAATATCGGCCGCTGACAGCTGGGGTCCACCCCCTTCTTCAACCTCGCGACACCCGCGCTCCGCCGCCGAGGGACCTCGCCGGAGAGCTCGCCGCCGGCTGCTGTACAGCTTCAAACTTCTTGATTCTGGCCGCCCCTGCCTACTTTTACTTGGGGAACATGATCCGAGGGTCAGCTGCTCATGACAACGGCCGGAGCATGGTCGGCGACGAGCCGCCATATCGGAACGACTTCGGCCATGTCGGCTGACGCTCCTAGTACCTCAGCTACTTGGGAAATCGGTCGGGGAGCATCAGTGGACCTCAGAGAAGGTCGACATGAACTCGGGGCAGCTCGGGGAAGGCCCGAAATAGGTCCTCACCGTGCGCCCGATACCCCCCGTGCGTTCCGCCATTAGTAGACCTTGAATTACGCCGGGCACAGAAGTTCTCCGGCCCAGAGTTGTGAAGGCAACTTGTGCGTCACCGTGTCTAGTTCGTGTGGGAGTGGCCTGAGGCCCTCTAATCCTTTCTAGAGCACGAATTAAACAGAATCGTACCCGAGGGTCGTTCTGCACACAGAAAGGGGAAAAATGGAAATTCGCCGCCGGTGAGCACCCACTCGAGCTGTGGCTCGGGGATGAGCAGCACCGATCACTTGCGCGTCCAAGGGTGCCTTGGCTCGGGCATGACAACGCCCAGGTTGGGCTGTCCACGAGAGCCCGAGGTGCGGCGGTTTCCAGTTCCGAGTTTGATCTTTCGGCACAGCCGATATCACTCGGTTTCAATCGATTTCTATCAATGGGAAGGATGGAGGATGGTTGCTAGTACCTTACTGGGACCTTGGAATGGAAAGAGGGAGCTGCGATCGGCTTGATCAAGCAGGAACTCGAGCGGCGGCGATGGCAGTGGGAAAAGCAGTCGCGCACGTCGGTAGCTCGGGAAAATGGTGACTGAAGCACGCCGGGGAGGGAATAAATAGCCCGGCCGGCTGGTCTCCGGCTTGGGGCACGCAGCAGGAGCTGGCGCCGGCTGCCCCCTTCGGTGGCGCGCGCGCACAGCTGCCGGGAACCGACTGAACTGTGGTTCAGTCGGTTTGCTTTGAGGCTGAGGCTGACATGTGGGTCCCACTCCTCTTTTAACCTCTGAAATTTATTCCTAACAGCTGTGGTAAACAGTGAACCCTATTCTACCCTTGGCAACTCAAATTATTCACCCAAGAGCCATTTGAATTGATCAAAGTTCAAATGAGGTTTGGTTTGAATGAATTTCAGCACAAGTGCAGTTTGAAATTCAAATAAAGTTTGAATTTCTCCCCCTTAACTCATGTCAAGATCAACTCCAAATGGAGTGAAAATTGGTGTGTGAGCTCACAAAAATGTGCTGAGCAAGAATATGCCTTCCACTTTTAAATTCAGTGGGTGAAAACAGTTTGAATTTGAATATGTTTTCAAACTGCCCCTTTCCTATCTACACCCAAGATGACCTCAAAAATGTTTTGAATTTGGGTGAAACTTGGCATGGACATCCTTAGCAAAGTGTAGGAGTTTTCATATGTCCAGCCCATCTATATCACATGTGGGAAGTACCACTTTTGCAATGTGTGAGTTTGTTCCCTAATGAGCATGTTGATAATTGTTACTTGCTCTTTATTTGTGTTCATCATTCTTCCTCAAATGAGGTGTGTGGTGTGGTGATGAACACTGCAAATGAGTGTCAAAAACTGAGGCCCTTACATTCCTCCCCCCTTAAAAGAATCTCGTCCCGAGATTATAAGGTGAAATGAGAGAGAGGACGGTGGAAAATTACCGAATATGCGACGTGAAAAAGTCGGGGTAGTTAGTGCGAAGGAATTCCTCGCTCTCCCATGTCGCTTCGTCCATGGAGTGATTACTCCATAGAACCTTGTAGAACCACAACGTACGGTTGCGTGTGGTTCGGGCCTTTTCATCAATAATCTGCACCGGTTCCTCCCGATAGGTGAGATCCGGTTGCAGTTCTTCAATGTCTTCCAGCTGAACGGTAGTTGATAGCTTGAGACACTTCCTCAGCTGGGAAATGTGAAAGACGTCGTGCACACCGGAAAGTGCTTCTGGTAATCTTAGCCGGTATGCCACCGATCCACATCTTTCGGTAATCTGGAATGGACCGATGAATCGGGGTGCTAACTTTCCTCTCACCCCAAATCTGTTTACGCCCTTCATTGGAGACACTCGTAGATATACGTGATCTCCAACTTCGAATTGTAATGGGCGCCTCCTCCGGTCCGCATACTGTTTCTGTCGGGATTGAGCGGCTTTTAGGTTCGCTTGAATTAATCGAACCTTTTCTTCCGCGTTGTTGACAAGATCAATCCCGAAGGTAACCCTCTCGCCAGATTCACACCAGTTCAGTGGTGTGCGGCATCTCCTGCCGTATAGCGCCTCGTAGGGCGCCATCTTGATGCTGGCTTGGTACCCATTGTTGTACGAGAACTCGGCTAATGGCAAGTGATCATCCCAATTCTTGCCGTGGTCGATAGCGCAAGCTCGTACCATGTCTTCTAGGATTTGATTTACCCGCTCCGTTTGCCCATCCGTCTGCGGGTGGTAGGCTGAACTACGGATCAGCTTCGTCCCCAAGGCAGCGTGTAGCTGCTCCCAAAAACGGGACACAAATAAAGTGCCCCGGTCCGATACGATGGTACGGGGTATGCCATATAAGCATAGGATCCGTGAGATGTACAGTTCAGCGTACTTCTTGGCGTTGTAGTTGGTGTTGACCGGGATGAAATGGGCAACTTTGGTGAGCCGATCGACGATCACCCACACAGAATCATGTTTCTGTAAGGTGGTGGGTAAACCGACGACGAAATCCATGCTCACGTCCTCCCACTTCCAGGCAGGAATGCCCAGTGGTTGCAGCAGTCCCGGTTTCCGCATGTGGTCTGCCTTCACCCGTCGACATGTATCACACTCGGACACGTATTTTGCAGTCTCTCGCTTCATCCGTGTCCACCAAAACTTGCTTCTGAGTTCTTGATACATCTTGTTGCTGCCGGGGTGAATAGAAAACTTTGATAAGTGAGCCTCATCAAAGATTTTCTTCCGTAACTCCGGGTTTCGGGGTACGACGATCCGGTCCTTGAACCATAGGACGCCGTCTCCGTCCTTCCGGAAACATTTCAACTCCCCACTGTCTACACGTCTCCGCAAATGTGACATGCCCTTGTCATTCTTCTGGGCTGCCGCTATCTCTTCACGGATGGTGGGGATCAAAGCTAGGTCGTAGAGAGCTCCATGTGGAATCACATGTAGTGGTGGTTCGCTCTCTTCCAACGGTGTGATGGTCAGATTATTGACGTGTGACTTGCGGCTTAGCGCGTCTGCCACAACGTTTGCCTTGCCCGGATGATAATGGATCTCTATCTCGTAATCCTTTATCAGTTCCAACCATCTTCGTTGCCTCATGTTCAGCTCCTTCTGAGTGAAGATGTACTTGAGGCTTTTGTGGTCGGTATATAAATGTACGAGGTTACCGAGTAGGTAGTGCCTCCACATTTTCAGTGCAAGTACCACGGCAGCGAGCTCCAAATCGTGAGTTGGATAATTTTGCTCATGGTTCCTAAGCTGTCGTGATCCATACGCAACCACTCTTCGGTCTTGCATCAGCACACATCCGAGCCCAATGCCGGATGCATCGCAGTACACATCGAACGGTTTTGTTGTGTCTGGCTGCGCCAAAACCGGTGCTGATGTTAGGTGCTTGACTAAAGCCTTGAATGCTGCTTCACATGCTGGACTCCAAACATATTTGGTAGCCTTCTTCAGCAGCTCTGTCATTGGCTTGGCAATCTTCGAGAAGTTCGGAATGAACCTCCGATAATATCCCGCGAGTCCGAGGAAACTCCGTACCTCATGAACAGTTCTCGGGGATTTCCAATTCAGCACTTGCGTGATTTTGCTCGGGTCCACAGCGATACCCTCCGCCGAGATGATATGCCCGAGGAAAGGCACTTGCGATATCCAAAATTCGCATTTGCTGAACTTTGCGTATAACTTGTGATCCCGCAGCCGTTGCAAGACTATACGCAGATGTTTCTTGTGATCTTCCTCCGACTTGGAATATACCAGGATGTCGTCGATGAAGACCACGACAAACTTGTCCAGCTCCGGCATGAACACCGAGTTCATTAAGTACATGAAGTGAGCTGGAGCATTGGTGAGGCCGAAGGACATGACCAGGTACTCATAAAGTCCGTACCTTGTCGAAAAAGCTGTCTTTGGAATGTCCTCAGCCCTGATCTTAATCTGATGGTACCCGGATCTTAAATCCATCTTGGAAAAGACCTTTGCTTCGACCAACTGATCAAACAACATGTCGATCCGTGGCAACGGGTACTTGTTCTTGATGGTTACGGCATTTAATGGACGGTAGTCCACGCAAAGCCGCAACGTTTCATCCTTCTTTTTGACAAATAATGCCGAACAGCCCCATGGCGAGGAGCTCGGCCTAATAAAACCCTTCTCCAGAAGGTCCGTGAGCTGAGTCTTCAGTTCAGCCAACTCCTTGGGCGCCATCTTGTACGGCCTTCGGGATATTGGCATGGTTCCCGGTGCAAGTTCAATCTTGAACTCCACCTCTCTATCGGGTGGCATCCCCGGCAAATCATCCGGGAATACATCAGGGAATTCTCGGACCACTGGAATGTCTTCCAATCTGATGGTTGTGGCTTGATAGACACTTGGAAGTTTTATTTCTGGACTGTCCAGAAATAATGAGTGAGAACCGTGCACTTCTGAGTTTAAGTGCACGACTCGAAGGACGGTGTCTAAAACAGTGCCGTGGCGGGTTAACCACGACATCCCTAGGATGACATCGACCTTCTGTCCCTCTAAGATAATGAGAGACGTGGGGTACACTCTACCCGCTAAGCATAATGGTGCTTTGGAGACCATTACGCTTGCTGAAATCTTCCCACCCGGTGAACAAATTAAATATGGACTATCGGTGGGTAGTATTGGCAAGCTGTGTTTAGCAATGAAAGCTTGGCTAATAAAATTATGCGTGGCGCCTGAATCAAATAGTACTATAGCGGGATGCTGGTGGAGTTGGAACATACCCGCAAGGATTGGCTCGCCCTCCGGCACGTCCTCAATGGCAAGCTGGTGGACAGTACCGGGCCTAGGGTTTGGCCGCCGCGCATTAGTAGGGTTCCGGGGTTGATTCCTCCCCGGAAACTGTGGTGCCACTCCGCCGCCTTGCCTCTCCGGGCAACTGCTCGCGAAGTGTCCTGGACGACCACACTTGTAACATGTGGCCGCTGCTGGTGGAGTACTCGGGGGACGAAAGCCCGGCATGCGTTGCGGAGGTGCGAACGCACGCGGCATCGCCCGCTGCTGCTGTTGTTGTTGCGGTGGTGCTGGCAGTGCCGGCCGGAACGCCGGTGAAGAATACGGCCGACCGCGGAACGGCATCGACCGCTGTGGTGGCTGCCAGCGCGGACCTGATGGTGGGCGATTCACCATCCGAAACTTCTGAGAAGGACCGCCTCCTTCTCCGCTGCTCTGCGGCGCGCTTCGCTTTCGCTCTGCCGCCGCCAACTCCTTGCCGGAGTCTTCCTGAACAATCGCAGCATCAATTATGTCGTTGAGGCTGCCGCGATTGAACATCGCCAGCTTGTCCTTCAGGAGCGGGTTAAGCCCCTGGTAAAAGTGGTCCCGCCGCTTCTCGTCCGTATCTGCGTGATACGACGCGTAGAGTGCGAGATCGTTGAACGCCCTGGAGTACTCCAGCGCGTTCCGGCTCCCTTGTTGCAGGTGTAGGAACTCCTGCGTCTTCCTCTTCATCAAACCGGGCGGTATATGATAGGCCCGGAAGGCCGTCCGGAACTCCGCCCAGGTCATCACTCGGTCGGTGGGTTGTGAAGCACAAAAGTTGGCCCACCACGCGCTCGCGGATCCTTGGAGCTGCTGGACCGCGAACTGAGTCTTGCGCTGCTCGCTGATTTGGAGCAGCCCGAACTTCATCTCTATGGCGCGGAGCCAGTTGTCCGCGTCAAGTGGTTCATCCGCCCTTGAGAATACAGGGGGATGAGTCGCCAGGAAGTCGGAGTAGGAGCTCTGTTGGCGCTCCTCACGATCTTGACGTCTCTCTGGGCGAGACGTATTCGCAATCAACGTTTGCAGCAGCTCTGTGTGCTGCTGATGTGAACCCGCCATTGCCGCGACAATGTCGGCCAATGTAACCGTTGGCAGTGGCGGTGGCGGTGTTTGCTGTTGTTGTTGCTGCTGCTGTCCCGAGGAGTCCTCGGGAGGTGGTTGGGAGGTCTCTCCCCCTTGGCTAGTACCTCCAACATCGGGGTTGGCACGAGTACGCGTCATTCTGAAATTCAACACAGCAGCAATTAGCACATGTCTTACTCAAAATTCCATAAACAGGAGTAAGTATCGAAGCGACGCATGATTAACTTGCACAACATTCACATATATTGATAAAGCATAAACTTTATACAAGATACATTATTCTCGGATCTCCGAGAAGTCGTGCTCATGTCGTCACTACCTATACATACGCTACTGTCTACACGACATGTCACCGATTACAAAAGTTGGGTTACGCTACCCTAGCTGCCCTACTTGGCAACCGTAACCCCCTACTCGGAGTAGAACTCGACCTCCTGTGGGTCGTCCTCCTCCGGTACCTCTGCTGGTGGCTCGGGGTCTACCACCTCTTCTCCCATTCCAGGTTCTCCCATGGCTGGAAGACCCAAGACTACCGGTACGCCCAATACCGGGGGCACGAGGTCCTGCAATGCATGCACCTCGTCCATAGCCTGGTTGTAGTCCTCTTCCCAGCCTTGTCCTTCCTCAATAGCGTCGTCCCGCTCTTGAGCAATGTCCTCATTCTGCTGGGTTAGGGTCTGCACCAGCTCTTGCAACGCCGCAATGTCAACACGGCTCTTCTTCTTTGCCTTCTTCAGACGACGCAACTGATTGTGTTGTTCATTCAGTCGCTTGATCGTCGGAAGGAGCACATTGCGGAGTGCACTGTGAGCACTCTCAAAATGATCTCCACGGCTTGTGCTCTCCTTGAGCTTGGTGGCGAGATGCTCCGTATGAACAGCTTGGCTGTCCATCACAGCGTTTCCCGCCCTCATTTGGAGGCTGAGATTTGCCTCCGCGGGGTTGTACCTTGGGCAACTCGGGTCTGTTGCCTCCAGGTACCTCCCTTCCCACACATGCTGAGCTCGTCCCTCCACCGGAACGAGTGCGTATGGAGTGCCCTCCATAGCCTGCACGTGTAGTTGGCAGAAGCGTGACATGGTGTCACGGGCTGCCACTTGCCACATCCCTTCCGGTTGTCTTCCTCCCACCGTGACGGTGAATGGCACCCAACCGGGTGGCGTAGGCCCTGCGGGAACCTCGACATGGATCGTCCACGTCTTGTTCCCCTCTTCGCCTTCTTCCTTGGCGAAGTATTGCGGCATCTGGTTGTACCCGAAATATTGGAGCATTAGCCACAATGCTCCCGGGTAGCCGCTACGGTCAGAGCAGTGGGAAACTACCCACCCGTTCTCCAACCGTTTATCTGCTGCCATCTGTAAAAATATATTTGAGAAATGTCAAATATTTATTTTAACAGTAAACTTCTGAGTTATAACATAAAACATGTTATTGAACCCATAAAACTTGGAAACATAGTTCAAATTTTTAATAAATTTGACTGCTGATCTGCTGTTCCCATGACAGCCCTGACCAGTTTCCATAACAATCTGATTTAGGCCAGGTTAAAAGCAAAACCAGTCCTGGAGCTCAACATCAAAGTTAAAGTTAACTTCAATAGCTTTCCAGAAAGTATTTGGTTGGCCTAAGATCTGCTCTGGTTCAAAAGTTATGAGATGTCAAAGTTAACAGAATTTCTGGAAACAATTGGACAGCACCTCCCTGCCTTAGGTACTGATTTGATCCAAGAATTCCAGTTAATTCTGTTCCTAATCTGACAAAACTTTCTGTTACAAAGTTGTAACCCATCTCATAAGCTTCCCAGAACCACCTCATTTTCTATTTTTGGATTTTTATGCAGGAAGTTATGCTTAATTCACAGAGAGTCTACAGAGAGTCTTTGCTCCGTCCTGTTTTCTGGACAGTTTCAACTCTACTGCATTTTTCGAGTGGTTAAGGGATGAAACACCTCTGGAACTCAACAGAAAAGTTGTAAAGCTCCTCCAAAGCTTTCCAGAAATGTATCATACGACCCCAACCTCGAAAGAACTCAACCTCTAACCTCTGATTAACTTCAGCCTTGATTTAGCTGAAAACAGAGTGCTCTGTCCTTAACATCCTATAAGTTGAAAACTTATTAACTTTGAATATCCTGTTCAAGGGAAGGAGTTACATCAAGTTTTACTACTTTGGATCAAAACCTTCAAGTTTTTAAATGAAGTTGTTCATTTTGTTGGGTGTGACGTCGAGGCGTCACCAGATTATGTCGGTACTACGTCCTCACAAAGGAAAAACCTATACCGGATTTAGCCGGCTTCGTTAGTTCAGTGGCACTACTCGTCACTCGCACACGGATACTACACGTCTACCGTTTCGTGGTAAGGCTACCTGCAGAAATTCAACCAATCATCAGACTCGGCTGCACACCGAGCCCGGAATCCATACAGTTGGTACATCCGGCCGTCATCACTCGCCCGGATGTTCTCAAGCCAAACACGCCTTGAGTTACGTGTTCACGTTTCAGACCACGTGACGGGGTCTCCCATGTTGCACCACGCACGCCAGGGACAGACGTTGCTCGAATACCCCAAACGACATGAAGAGTCGTAGAGGATATCAAAGCGGGTCGGGTTACCTGCCACCCGTGGGGCTCCACCCTTCAGCTTGTGCGCACTGGTGGACAGCGCTTACGTGCACCCCCCAAGACATGAACGTCCCGAGATGCACGATTTTCCGACATAACAAATAGGTTACTAAGCCACTTTCTATATACTAATAACATCCTTATACGGGCTACTAACTCGTTCCTCACTGGATTTTTGAAAAAGAAGACCTTTGTACTGTGTTAAACCTCAAGCGAGCTCTGATACCACGCTGACACGACCCCACTGGTCCTGTCGAGCCAGGATCACGCTGAGGGGTGCTGCGTTGCACAGCACCGTATAACACACGTCAAAGGTACAAAGCGGAAGCGGAAGCTTTATTACATAAACAAGTTTATTAACATGTTTACATCAAAATAAGTTTAGTCCACACTCGCGGGCGTAGACTAAGCATCAAGTACACGTTCAGCCCTCGAACGTGTCCTTGCTAGCACACACGCACACTAACTCTGCGGCGTGCACGACTCCCACTCGACGGAGTTCCCCTCCTGGGGTTCCGTCTCCTCTTCGGGAGTCCCTTCCTCATAGAACCCTGCAAAAGCTTCAAACACAAGCAGTGAGCACGAAGGCTCAGCAAGTCTGACCCGTCTCACCTAAACATGGAACTCTACATGAGGGTAATGGGTTGCATGAGGTAAAAATCATTTGCACGGACTCGCCTAATTAGTAGAACCTTACTTTCAAGTTTTAGCAGCAGGTTGTGGAGAACTTTACGCTAAGGCACATGAGAGAGCCGCAATCAAACAAGAAACGCATTTCTCTCATGTACTTTGCCCAAAGTTGAAAAGAACTTTAGTTAGCACTAAGCTACAACATATCATTAACAATCAATATCCAACTTTCAATCAGCAACATTTTAACATGTAACTAGCCTGTTCTTTCTACGTCACGGTACAGTGAACAAGTGGTACTCACTGACCGCGAGGGACGGCGATTATAATCGATTTACACCTGCAGGGTTACCCGAACAACCCGTCACGTACGCCCGTACTCGATGTTGCCTACAACAACCATCACGGACGCCGTACGCGACTACCTTTCACCCGTTAGCCAAATATTGAACCGGTCCCATCGTCCCGAGCAAGAGGTCCCTGCACGCGCATCTCTGTGCCGCCAGCTGATTTACACCTCGAGCTCTCAACCTACCCTCTGAACGACGGGCAATGCCTCAATACCCAGCTACCCGAGTTACATCAGTTTCCCGGTTCCCATATAGCCGGTAGGTCTTCGGTACTGTTCTAGCTTGTTCAACAGGCCCGCACACGGCTCGGTCCTCAATCGACACAAGCGGAGCTACAGCACACAGGCCCCAAAGTCCTGCTGCCCTTACTCTGCGCTCGGTCTCATTTTCTTGCCATGTGTTTCATGTGCTATCTCTACCCGAGCAATGTGCCTCTAGCCTATTCTCGTGAGTAGTTCCAACTACTCGACTTGTACCGAATCCTACTCTATTCTAGCAATGCAGTGGCTAACGAGGTTTTCAATCCTAAACCCAACCCATGGTTTTCTTGGCTGTGCAGTTGGGTTTCCAATCAAGACTCTAATGCAACGAACAAAGGGAAACAAGTATGTGCTCAAAACAATAAAATTTGTAAAAAGGTTAATGCAAACCGGGGCTTGCCTTGCTGCTCTTGGTCGTAGGCTAGCTGTTCCTCCGGAGTAACGAAGTCTAGGACTTCGGGTTCCTCCTCGACCTTAGCGACTACATGATAAGAACAATGTATGTATTAATTAAATGCTTTTGTATTAACTTTGAAGTTGTGAAGTCTATAACCTTTACTAGATAGACCTAATGACTGTGAAACTTTTACTGTGGCTTGGTTACAACCTAAACAGAGACTTGGTCAAGTTTTAGTTGCAGCAAAGCTCATTTGAGCCCTCCACAAATAATTATGTCCTTGACCTTAATTAAAGGCTTTTAGGGTGTTCTAGGTATTTTCATGAAACAAACTATGACCTTCTGAAAACTAGATTTTCAGAGGGTTCTAATGGAATTGGTCTCACTTAATTTGGAAGTCTCTAACTAAAGATATGAGCTAAACAATTTCAGAGAAAATTCTGAAAATGTTTCTGAACATTTTCTATTTTCTCTGGAACAGTTTTACTAATCACACCATTAGGTGGACTAAATGAGCTCAAATGGATCTGAAATTTTTATGGTAGCTCAATGATATTTTGGTGAACATCTCAGCAAAATTTCAGGATTTTCCTCCAAATGATTCTCCAGTTAAAATTCCTAACAGTTTAAACTTTAAGGAATTAATTCTGGAGAATTAAGGAATTTCATAAAGTGACACTTGATTTTCTGGAAAGTACTCAGAGAGCTGAATCCAGCAAAATTTGGTTCACTCAATTTGGAGCTTTCTAGCCAAAGTTATAAGGATTTGAAGTTTGAAGGAAATCTGAAAATCGGGGAAAAGTTTAAACTCGCGCGTGGGCCCAGGGGACACGCGTCGCACGCCGAAGCGACAGCACACCGCGGCCCACAAGGCTTTTGCGCGCCAGCACACCCGATCCCGGCCGCAGCCGGATCCCGATTCAAAATATCGGCCGCTGACAGCTGGGGTCCACCCCCTTCTTCAACCTCGCGACACCCGCGCTCCGCCGCCGAGGGACCTCGCCGGAGAGCTCGCCGCCGGCTGCTGTACAGCTTCAAACTTCTTGATTCTGGCCGCCCCTGCCTACTTTTACTTGGGGAACATGATCCGAGGGTCAGCTGCTCATGACAACGGCCGGAGCATGGTCGGCGACGAGCCGCCATATCGGAACGACTTCGGCCATGTCGGCTGACGCTCCTAGTACCTCAGCTACTTGGGAAATCGGTCGGGGAGCATCAGTGGACCTCAGAGAAGGTCGACATGAACTCGGGGCAGCTCGGGGAAGGCCCGAAATAGGTCCTCACCGTGCGCCCGATACCCCCCGTGCGTTCCGCCATTAGTAGACCTTGAATTACGCCGGGCACAGAAGTTCTCCGGCCCAGAGTTGTGAAGGCAACTTGTGCGTCACCGTGTCTAGTTCGTGTGGGAGTGGCCTGAGGCCCTCTAATCCTTTCTAGAGCACGAATTAAACAGAATCGTACCCGAGGGTCGTTCTGCACACAGAAAGGGGAAAAATGGAAATTCGCCGCCGGTGAGCACCCACTCGAGCTGTGGCTCGGGGATGAGCAGCACCGATCACTTGCGCGTCCAAGGGTGCCTTGGCTCGGGCATGACAACGCCCAGGTTGGGCTGTCCACGAGAGCCCGAGGTGCGGCGGTTTCCAGTTCCGAGTTTGATCTTTCGGCACAGCCGATATCACTCGGTTTCAATCGATTTCTATCAATGGGAAGGATGGAGGATGGTTGCTAGTACCTTACTGGGACCTTGGAATGGAAAGAGGGAGCTGCGATCGGCTTGATCAAGCAGGAACTCGAGCGGCGGCGATGGCAGTGGGAAAAGCAGTCGCGCACGTCGGTAGCTCGGGAAAATGGTGACTGAAGCACGCCGGGGAGGGAATAAATAGCCCGGCCGGCTGGTCTCCGGCTTGGGGCACGCAGCAGGAGCTGGCGCCGGCTGCCCCCTTCGGTGGCGCGCGCGCACAGCTGCCGGGAACCGACTGAACTGTGGTTCAGTCGGTTTGCTTTGAGGCTGAGGCTGACATGTGGGTCCCACTCCTCTTTTAACCTCTGAAATTTATTCCTAACAGCTGTGGTAAACAGTGAACCCTATTCTACCCTTGGCAACTCAAATTATTCACCCAAGAGCCATTTGAATTGATCAAAGTTCAAATGAGGTTTGGTTTGAATGAATTTCAGCACAAGTGCAGTTTGAAATTCAAATAAAGTTTGAATTTCTCCCCCTTAACTCATGTCAAGATCAACTCCAAATGGAGTGAAAATTGGTGTGTGAGCTCACAAAAATGTGCTGAGGAAGAATATGCCTTCCACTTTTAAATTCAGTGGGTGAAAACAGTTTGAATTTGAATATGTTTTCAAACTGCCCCTTTCCTATCTACACCCAAGATGACCTCAAAAATGTTTTGAATTTGGGTGAAACTTGGCATGGACATCCTTAGCAAAGTGTAGGAGTTTTCATATGTCCAGCCCATCTATATCACATGTGGGAAGTACCACTTTTGCAATGTGTGAGTTTGTTCCCTAATGAGCATGTTGATAATTGTTACTTGCTCTTTATTTGTGTTCATCATTCTTCCTCAAATGAGGTGTGTGGTGTGGTGATGAACACTGCAAATGAGTGTCAAAAACTGAGGCCCTTACAACGGCACCAGTTACCACACTGCTGCCGAGTGCCGGGAAATCCAGAAGCTCGCGGAGCGCTTCCGGAAAGGGAAGCATCTTCTAACTGATGCCCCACCTTACCGTCAAAGGGAGGGCAAGCAGAAGGTCGACGCCCCAGACGACGTCGACCACCAGGCGGAGTTCCAGGAGCTTCAGCGCGCCGTGAAGGTGGTGCGCAATCGTGAGAGCTCCAGCTCCAGTGATGACGAGCACCGGAAGATGCTCTACGTCATCTACGGTGGGTCCGCTGACCCCTCATCCCGAAGCGCGGTTAAGGCCTTGCGCCGAGCGGTAGCGTCGGTGGCTCCCCTCCCGAGTGCAGCACCGCACCTCAGGTGGATGGGAACCCCCATCAGCTTCGATGCCACCGACTGCCCCAGGAATATGGCTGGGGCCGGCCAACTACCGCTCTTGGTGGCCCCCACCATCGCCAACGTGAGGATGTACCACGTTTTGGTGGATGGCGGGGCTGGACTGAACCTCATCAGTCGCGCAGCTTTCCAGAAGCTGCAGATCCCAATGGCCAAGCTCACCCCATCGAGCCCGTTCTCAGGGGTAGGGACGGAACAGGTCGTTCCCTATGGCCACATCAGCCTCCCGGTGACCTTTGGGGCACCGGACAGCTATCGGACAGAGTACATTCTGTTCGACGTGGCCGAAATTGACCTCCCCTTCAACGCCATAATTGGCAGGCCAGCCCTGTACCGATTCATGGCAGTAGCCCACTACGGCTACCTTGTCTTGAAGATACCTATACCAACAGGCGTCCTCAAGGTTTGTGGAGACCGTACTGCCACAGTGTTAGCCTTGGAAAAGCTCCAAGCGCTTACAACAGCTAGAGCACCAACCCCAGACAGTGCAGAACCAAGCCGGCTCCACCCGAGTGCACGCCACCGTGCCTCTACCGCAGCACCCCGTGTGCAACCCCTCGACGAGGACGACGTCCCCTTGAGGCTCGTCCGAGTCAGCGCCGATGCCACCAAGACCACCCGGGTAGCCGGGGGCCTGGATAGCAAATAGGAAGGCGCGCTCGTTACCTCCCTCCGGCACAATGTCGATGTGTTTGCATCACAGCCGTCGCAGATGCCAGAGATCCCTAGGGAGGTGATTGGGCACTACCTGAAGGGCTTCCCCAACGCCCGGCCAGTCCGACAGAAGCCCCTTAAGCAGTCCACCGAGCAGTAAAGCCTCATCCGCGAAGAAATCAAGAAGCTGCTGGACGCTGGATTCATACGGAAAGTCCGCCACCCCCGGTGCATGGTGAACCCTGTGGTTGTCCCAAAGGCTGGCGGGAAGCTCCGGATGTGCATCGACTACACCAGTCTCAATAAGGCATGTCCTAAAGATCTATTTCCTCTCCCTATAATAGATCAAATAGTAGACTCAACGTCAGGCTGCGACATGCTGTGCTTCCTAGACGCTTACTCGGGTTTCCACCAGTTCCCTATGTCTAGAGAAGATAAAGAGCACACCTACTTCATCACAGTAGTCGGTCTATACTGTTATGCCTCTGTCGGTACCTGCGATATGGGGTACCCCCGCGCACAGGGGAAAATGCCTAAGGAACTCGCCCTTCTCCACAGGGAGAGCTCCGAAGGTGCCACGCGTCCGGCGGAGCCGGACCTCCCTCTCCTCAGAGGAGAGCTCCGGGCCCGCCGCGTGGCATACAGAAGCCGGACCTCCCCCTCCGCAGGAGAGAGGTCCAAAGGTGCCACGTATCCGGCGGGGCCGGACCTCCCTCTCCTCAGAGGGGAGCTCCGGGCCCGCCACGTGGCCGACAGAAGCCGAACCTCCCCCTCCGCGGGGAGAGGTCCGGAGGCTCCACGTGTCCCACAGGCCGGACCCTCCTCTCCTCTGAGAAGGGCTCCGGGCCCGCCACGTGGCCAGTAGAACGGCGCTGCCTGCCCCCGAGCGATAGGCAGCGGGCGTAAAGATGCCCCATACCTTGCCCGTACAAGGTATTTAAGGCCCGCGTCTTCCCAAGACGCGGAGACGCGGAGCACGCCTCTGTCAGGTGCCGTTGCACCCAGTCGCATCACAGACTGGCGCGCGGTGTCAGAACCTGCCAGCCAATAAACACCGCGACAAGACATCCCATGCCGCCTGCACCGTCATCAACCACTACGACTAGCATGCGGCATGGGCAGGGCGGCAAGACAGAGACTCGAAAGCCTTCGCCAGAGACAACTACCGGCATAACTGCAGATACGGTATATAACAGTCAATCTCCCCGGGACCACCTGTCGGGTCCAGGGCCCCCCTTGTAAGCCACCCGAGTCTTGGACTATAAAAGGCTCGGGTAGGCGACGATAGCAAGGGTTCGCATTTCTGCAACTCATACGCTAGCCATTCACGCCCAAGCTGTAACTCACCCCCAAGCTCAGGACTCCGGCCCTGAGCAGCAAGCAATACAGCGAGCTCCATAGCTCGCCGTGGACGTAGGGTTTTACGCTCCGGCGGCCTGAACCACGTAAAACTCACAGTGTCAAGCTCTTACTAACTCGTCCATCCGCGCAAGCTCTCCGCAAGGGACTAGCCCCACCGAAAAAAGAACCTCCGCGGGCTGCCCAGTGCAGGCCCGGGGGAAGTGTCGACCGAACACTTCGACATTTGGCGCGCCAGGTTGGGTGCTTTTCCCCTTGCGCGACGAGTTTCCGCCGACGAAGATGACCAAGCTCCCTTCAGCGGCAAGCTCACCTCCCCCGCCTCCGCGGCGAACCGCGACCAGGGGGGAGTACAAGTCCACACACTCGGGACGGAGTGTGTCGGTACAAGCTGGGAGCCAGCAACCGGCTCTGGCAGCGCCGACCCCGGCAATGCAGGCTCCAACCAGCGTCAGGTCTTCAGTAGCGCTGGGCGTACCCGGGGGGGGGGGGTGCGCTAGCTGCAGCAAGAGCGCTACTGCACAATCCACCCGCTGGGAACGCGCCTCAGGCAGCGACCCAGCAGTGGATTCGTGAGGTAGACCGTCTTGTCGTCGCCGCCGCAAACCCTCGACTTCGGCGGAGGCGACACTCTGGCCAACCGGCCGTGTTGCTGATGCGCACGCCAATGGTTGACGAACAGACGGCAGATTCCAGCTCTACCAGCCTCCAATCCACAGATCTGAGGACAGAGCTGGAGCGGTGTCGCTTGGGTCAAGATGCCTGGGTATACCTCGAGCAACGCCGAGAAAGGCGTCGCTACCAAGAGGCTGACGACAGCATGACGTCGGCCTCGACCCAGCCTGAAGAGCAGACCTTCGCCACGCGATCTCTGCCCCAGGCCTGCGCCATGCAGAATATGCCACAGTCATATGTCCTGCAGATGGCGCCCCCGGCCTATGGTGCAGCCTTGCCCGTACCGGGGTACACTGTGCCCAGTGCGAACCGAGCGTTCACGGCACTAGAACCTGCGGCGACAGAAGCAGGGTTTGCGGTCCTCGCGCCCCACCTTCGCTTCGCGAAGTGGCCGCGCAAGTTTCGGCCGCACCTGCCCAAGAAGTACGACGGCAGCGTCAACCCGGCGGAGTTCCTCCAGATCTACTCCACCGCCGTACTTGCCGCAGGAGGGAATGAAGCCGTCATGGCCAATTACTTCCCTGTTGCCTTGACCGGTCCAGCCTGGTCTTGGCTCATGAACCTCCCCCAGGGTTCCGTAACTTCCTGGGGAGAGCTTTGCTGGCAGTTCATAGCCAACTTCGGCAGTTCCTACACCCGGCCTGGCACGGAGCTCGACCTCCACGCCATCCAGCAACGACCTGGGGAGTCGCTGCGCTCTTTCATCCAGCGGTTCTCCCAGGTGCGGAACACCATCCCACACATTCAAAATGCTTCTGTGGTGGTTGCGTTCCGGCAAGGCATCCGGGACAAGAAGATGCTCGAGAAGCTCGCGACCAGGGAGGTCCGCGATGCCTCAGAGCTCTTCAGCTTGGCACACAAGTGCGCCAGAGCAGCCGAAGGGCGGAACTGGCACTCACTGCCGTCTTCCGAGTCAGGAGGACTGCCCGGATCTGGTCCTACTCCCTGTGGAGGCAGCAGGAAGGCCAAGAACCGAGGCAGAAGCAAGATAGAATCACCGACCGCAGCTCCAGTCGTCACTGCAGCGACGCTCAGTGGGTCTCGGGGGCCGCACCCCGACAAGAGGCAGCGAAGATCACCAATCCCAGAAGGTGATCAAGACAATATGTGCCCCGTGCACGGCAGCTGTCGCCACACTACTGCCGAGTGCCGGGAGATCCGAAAGCTCGCAGAGCGCTTCCGCAGGGGGAAGAGGCAGCGGGCTGATGCCCCACCCTTCCGTCCAAAGGAAGGCGAACAGAGGGTGGATGTCCCAGACAGCATCGACCACCCAGAGGAGATCCAGGAGCCTCAGCGCGCCGTGAAGGCGGCGCGCAATCATGAGGACTCCAGCTCCAGCGACGATGAGCGTTGAAAGAAGCTCTACGTCATATACGGCGGGTCCGCCGACCCCTCGTCCCGAAGCGCAGTCAAGACTCTGCGCCGAGCGGTAGCGTCGGTGGCGCCACTCCCAAGTGCCGCACCGCACCTTAAGTGGATGGGGACCCCCATCAGCTTTGACGCCATCAACTTCCCCAGGAACATGGCTGGGGCCGGCCAACTACCGCTCTTGGTAGCTCCTACCATCGCCAACGTGAGAATGTACCACATTTTGGTAGATGGTGGAGCTGGGCTGTACCTCATCAGCCGTGCAACTTTCCATAAGCTGCAGATCCCGATGGCCAAGCTCACCCCGTCGAGCCCGTTCTCAGGGGTAGGGCCGGGACAGGTCATTCCCTACAGCAACATTAGCCTCCCGGTGACCTTCGGGGCTCCGGACAGCTACCGGACAGAGTACATTCTGTTCGACGTAGCGGAGATAGACCTCCGCTTCAACGCCATAATCGGCAGGCCAGCCCTGTACCGGTTCATGGCAGTAGCCCACTACGGCTACCTCGTCCTGAAGATGCCAACACCGACGGGCGTCCTCAGGATCCGTGGAGACCGCACTGCTGCAGTGTCGGCCTTAGAGGAACTCCAAGCGCTCGCAACAGCTGGGGCATCAGCCCCCGGCAGTACAGAGCCGGACCAGCTCCGCCCGAGCGCACGCCACCGTGCTTCCGCCACAGCACCCCGGGTGCAACCTCTCGACGAGGGCGGCGTCCCCTTAAAGGTCGTCCAAGTCGGCGCCGAAGCCACCCAGACCACCTGGGTAGCCGGGGGCCTGGATAGCAAATAGGAAGGCGCGCTCGTCACCTTCCTCCGGCACAACGTCGACGTGTTTGCATGGCAGCCGTCACAGATGCCGGGGATCCCCAGGGAGGTGATCGAGCACCACTTCAAAGTCTTCCCCGATGCCCAGCCGGTTCAACAGAAGCCCCGCAAGCAGTCCATCGAGTGGCGAAACTTCATTCGTGAAGAAGTCAAGAAGCTGCTGGACGCTGGCTTCATACGGGAGGTCCACCACCCCCGGTGGTTGGCGAACCCCGTCGTTGTCCCGAAGGCCGGCAGGAAGCTCCGGATGTGAATCGACTACACCAGTCTCAATAAGGCATGTCCCAAAGATCCATTCCCTCTCCCTAGAATAGATCAAATAGTAGACTCAACATCGGGCTGTGATATGCTGTGCTTCCTAGACGCCTACTCGGGTTTCCATCAGATCCCTATGTCTAGGGAGGACGAGGAGCACACCTCCTTCATCACAGTAGACGGCTGTCGAAGTGTTCAGTCGACACTTCCCCCGGGCCTGCACTGGGCAGCCCGCGGATGTTCTTTTTTCGGTGGGGCTAGTCTCTAGCGGAGAGCTTGCGCAGATGGACGAGTTAGTAAGAGCTTGACACGGAGAGTTTTACGTGGTTCAGGCCGCCGGAGTATAAAACCCTACGTCCACGGCGAGCTATGGAGCTCGCTGTATTGCTTGCTGCTCGGGGCCGGAGGCCTGAGCTTGGGGGTGAGTTACAGCTTGAGAGTGTATGGCTAGCGTATGAGTTGCAAAGTGCGAACCCTCGCTATCGACGCCTACCCGAGCCTTTTATAGTCCAAGGCTCAGGCAGCTTACAAGGGGGGCCGGGACCCGACAGGTGGTCCCGGGAAGATTGTCTATCATCTACCGTATCTGCAGCTATGCCGGTAGTTGTCTCTGGTCGAAGGCTTCTGAGTCTTCATCTTGCCGCCCCGCCCATGCCGCATGCTAGTCGTAGTGGTTGATGACGGCGCAGGCGGCATGGGATGTCTTGTCGCGGTGTTTATTAGCTGGCAGGTTCTGACACCGCACGCCAGTCTGTGATGCGACTGGGCGCAACGGCACCTGATAGAGGTGTGCTCCGCGTCTCCGCATCTTGGGAAGACACGGGCCTTGAATACCTTGTACGGGCAAGGTATGGGGCGTCTTTACGCCCACTGCCTATCGCTCAGGGGCAGGTAGCGCCGTTCTGCTGCCACGTGGCGAGCCCGGAGCTCTCCTTTGAGGAGAGGGAGGTCCGGCCCCGCGCGGCACGTGGAGCCTCCGGACCTCTCCCCGCGGAGGGGGAGGCTCGGCTTCTGTCGACCACACGGCGGGCCCGGAGCTCTCCTCTGAGGAGAGGGAGGTCCGGCCCTGCTGGACGCGTGGCGCCTTCGGATCTCTCTCCCGCGAGGGGGGGGGGGAGGTCCGGCTTCTGTATGCCACGTGGCGGGCCCGGAGCTCTCCTCTGAGGAGAGGGAGGTCCGGCCCCGCCGGACGCGTGGCGCCTTCGGAGCTCTTCCTGCGGAGAAGGGTGAGTTCCTTAGGCATTTCTTCCTGTGCGCGGGGGTACCCCATATCCCAGGTACCGACAGTGGCCCCCGGGCCCATCTCGGGGGAGATAACGAGCCCGAGGTGGGACCTCCATCTCTTCCGATCTGCGCACTTTCTCGAAGTCCCGAATTGACCGCTGCCGGAGCACGAACGGCCGCAGGATCGTGGGAGCGTGCGCTCACTTGATGGTTGCTTTTACTGCGGCGGTTCCCAAGACTACCACTTCTGCACGTTGCGGCTCTTTCTTCGGGAACCGCCAAAGCGCCTTGCGGGCTTGTCTTCTGGGGCGTCTGACTCCTTGACCCACCGCTTCAGTTGGGTGGCTTGGGTCCACCTTTCATCGGCGCCTGGTCTCGGAGCCAACGAGGTCGCCGATGCGATGTTTCCGGTGGTTTTCGAATTACCTCGAACCATCCCTGGAAAGTTTTAAAAGGGGATCTCACCCGCATCGTGGCTTCCCTTCGCATTGCGCTTGTACTTCCCTTGAACTCTTGCGCCCGGGCTTTCTTGCCCTTGCGCCCTCTTTCGCCATGGCTTCCAACTTGCTCCCGACGCGCCTCGTTCGTTCTTCCGAGCTCGGGCCTGTGCGCAGGCTGCTAGGCTGGCGCTCAGAAGAGCAGAAACACCAGCTTCGCCGAGGGTCTCTCCCCCTGGTCCTGGAAAAGGGGGAGATAGTCTTCTTCACCGCTTATGCTCTGGCGGGGTTCGTTCCGCCGATTTCTTCCTTTTTCGTCACCCTGCTGGAGACATATGGTCTCCAGCTCCACCATCTTTCCCCCAACTCCTTCGCAATGGCTGCTGTTTTTGTCCACTTCTGCGAGATGTTCGTGGGGGTGCACGCCTCCGTGACGCTCTTCCGACACTTCTTTGTGATGCGGACGACTGGGCGCGGCTCAAAGACTTAGATGGGGGCATACTACTTCCAGCATCGCTGCAAGGACCCCAAGGTCTCCGGATACCTTCTGCCCTTCAGCGCATCAAGGTGGGAAAACTGGAGGGAGAGCTGGGTGGTAGTGCAGAACAACGAGCACGATCGCCTACAATTCCCAACCGCCAGCCCAACCACCGATCGCCGCTTCTGGGAGGAGATCCCTGAGCTGGAGCAGGAGTACTCCCCGGTCTTAGAGCAGATCCGGTTCTTGGCCAACGAGGGGCTGACGTCTCTAATGGTGCTGGTGGACTTTATGTCGCGCCGTATTGCACCCTTGCAGCAGCGTAGCCGCCCAGCGTGGTACTACACCAGCGAGCAGGACTGTACCAGGCTGGAGAGGGGCCCCGGCTCTGACCCTTTCGACGAGGAGCTGAACGAGATGGTGAGCAAGGTGAGCGGCGACTACATTCCCAGTGGTGACCCCGCCCTTCCGCCCTCTGCCACCCCCCTCTTCTTGGAGCCTCAGAGGAGGTCAGAGCTCCTGCGGAAGATGCCGAACCTAGACGACATCGGGATCGCCGTCTGGCAGGTTGGGGATGCCTTCCGGGGTATCACCATTCCAGGAACCGAGCACTCCGGGTCAGGGCATGAGGCATCCGCTGATGTCAAACCCTCCCCCAGAGCCGACGGAAGCCAAGTCGCCGACAAAGGGAAAGGAAAGGAGCCGGCCCCCGGGCACCTAGAGAAGAAACGCGCCCGGTCTCCTCCGAGGGCGCCGCCTGTGCCGAGTCAGGGTGCCAGAGCTACTTTGCTCCCATCTCCATGGGATGCTGGTCCACCGGGCGGCGACCCAAAGAGGCCCCGAGTGTCTCTCCCCGGCGGGTCTCTCCCCAGGCAGCGGCCGTCCGAATCAGCCCAAGTACCTCGCCATCCTCCCTCAAGCGGAGGGGCTCCCAGGACGGATGTTGGTGGGGCGACGCCGGCGGGTGTGCCGGGGATCCAGGTGTCCCATTCCGCGACCGTTCCAGCCGCTGGTCCCGGCGGTTCAGCTATAGCCCAGAGGCCAGTGCTGCAAGCCCGTTGGAGCGCTCATGCCGCCCAGTAAGTGTTGCTCTTTCTGGCTTGTAGGAGCAGAGCTCTTGTCTCTTCTCTTATTCTGAGGGCTTCCTCTTCTTGCAGGGACCGACCAGCTGCCGGGGGCGGCCCTCTTATCCGGCCGCCTTCAACCGACGGAAGCTCCGCGCCTCAGCACCTGGGGACCGTGGTGGCTCCCATGGCCCCCAAATCGACGGGGGCACCCTCTGCGCCAGCGGGTTCACTCTCCGCGGTGGCAGCGTCTGCTCCTACCCGCCCTCCTTCACCAGTCCAGAAGTCTGGTCTTGAGACCGGGAGGGCTGCTGTAGGTGCGCCTGCTGGCCCCCTGGCCTCCTTAGGACAGCGCCCCGCCCTGGCTGTTGAGGCGCCGGCGCCTCCGCCGGTCTTAGACTCATCAGGGGGGTCCAGCGGTGCAACTCCTGTCCCACCTGCTCCGGCGCCCGTGTGGGATGCCCTGGGGCGCGTCCAGACCAGCGCCCGGCAGCTCCAATCTGCCTTTGAGCAGGAGCGGAGGGCATTGGCCGGCGAGAGGGAACGCCTTCTCAGCTGGCAGCAGCGGGCCGGGGAGGCTAAGGCGGACCTTGACTCGAGGCAGTCAAGGCTTGAGGCCATGAGTGCTCTGCTTGGCACTCAGAAGAAGGCCATTAGCCGCGTGGAGTCAGAGGCCCAGCGGGTTCGTGCCACTTGCCGCGAGGCTCTGGCCCAAGCTGAAGCCAAAGCCAAGGAGCGTTCCGCCGCCGCGGAGGAGTTGCAGCTGCAGGTAGCCCGTCGAGAGCGTGCCGTCGCTGATCGGGAACGCGCCGCTGCGGCCGAGGAGGAGAAGACCACCGCCCGGCTGAGGGCCAAGGTGAAGGAGCTAAGGGCTCGGTCCGAGGAGCTGGAGCTCCGTGAGTCGGCTGTCGCCGCGAGGGAGGAGCAGTTCTCCAAGGAGCGCCAGGCGGCGATGGATCGCGAGCTGGCGGCTCGCCAAGAGGTAGAGAAGCTCCAGTCCTTGCGGACTGCCGAGGCCCAGGCAGTCTGGTGCTTCATTGCCAAGGCAGGGTCCGCCTTGGCTCCTCTTGGTTTCAGCCCTGTGCAGGTGGAGGCTCCGGCGCGGCCGATGTCCGAAGCGATCCCGGCCCTTGAGTCTATCGGCGACGAGCTAGGTCGGCTCGAATCAGTGATCGCCGACGAACTGGAAGCGGAAGGTCGGGGCCTTGCGAAGGAGGTTGCTATGCACGTTCTGTCGTGCTTCCTTGGCCGAGACCCTTCCTTTTCTCTGGGGCCGGTTCGTCTAGGACCCGTCGCCGATCGGGAGGAAGCTGCCAGGGCCGAAGTCGAGGACTTAGCTGCCCTCGTGGCCTCTAGGTTTCATCGGGAGTCCGGGGACTCTTAGGCATCTGCCCCCGTGGCCACAAGGCCCTGTACTTCCTTCTCTTTTTTTTTTTATTTTTGTTGAGTCTGTAGCCCAGCTCGTGGAGCCTTCGTATGGACAGACTCCTGTTTCTTTTTGTGTCTGCATGTCCTAGTCTTCTTCTTGGCTTTTCCTGGCCGAGTCCTTAGCTTCGCAAGGACTCGGAGGCCTTGACCAATCTCGAAGCTCTGCATAGACACCTTCTCCGGGTCCTCACTGTATACTAAGTGTTCCGGGGGTCTCCAGAACCCGCCTCACGAGATCGGAGGGGGTCCGGTCCTGTTGGTCACGTGGCGGGCCCGGAGCCCCCGCCTGAGGGGAGGTCCGGGCTTGCGGGGCACGTGGAGTCCCCAGGCCTCTCCGCGCAGAGGGGGGGGGGGGAAGGTCCGACTTCTGCAGACCAAGCGGCGGGCCCGGAGCTCCCCTCAAGGAGGTGGAAGGTCTGGCCCTGCTGGACACGTGAGACCTTCGGGCCTCGCCCCTGTGAGGTCTAGTTCTTTGATCTTACCTTGGGGTTTCGGTCTTGCGCGATCGAGTAGCGGCCCCCTGGTAGGTGCGTTCCATTGGATGGATGTGCCTACCACACTCCTGCGGGGAGCTGAGGCCGAGAGGTCCTGCACACAAGTAAGGAAAACGTAATTCTCCTTGGGGGCTCCCCCCCTCTATCTCTTAGTCTTATCTGGCTTACGGTCCCCGTCCACTTACACGGTGCTTGGGAACTACCGTGCGTGAAGTGCCGGGGGCTTGGGGCCCCCCTGGCTCTCGGCCGGCACCTCCCACACAACCGCCTTTGGACGGGCAGCAAATGCCGACTAAAGATGAGAATGAGGAGAGGGAGTTGAACGCATGGTGAGCAAGCGCTAGCAGGGAAATCATATAAATTTAATAAGTAAATTAAATGAGTACCAAAGAAGAGCAACGTAGGACAGGTTTCTTTTCATATAAATTTCCATGGGGGGAAGGAGGGCCGAATGTGTAGGCCACAACCCGCCTCAAGGGAAGCAAGACTCTACGCGCTTGGGGTCGGAACCAGGCGAAGCTGAACGTAGTCCTGGACCGTCCCCTGAGGCTTAGCTGCTCCAAGCACTGTTCCTGGACTTTTATGGAATTTATTATAAAAAGAAGGGTCTGTCCTATTGTTGCTCTAGGGGTAGAACTTACATTGGTGTTCTGTGTTCCGAAGGTTCGGGAGCGGGTCCCCACCCTCGGTTCTGGGGAATGGTCCCAGGCCCAGGATGTCCAGCCCTAGTATGGCAAATGGCCATGTGGGCTGGATCATCTGTACCGTCCAAGCCGGTGTATGGATCTGCTTGGCGTGGAACAGGCACGCCTGGCAGCTCTCGACCAGCTCGACGGCATCCTGGAGTGTTGCCGGCTAGTAGAAGCCATGCCGAAAGGCTTTACCGACAAGCGTGCATGAGGAAGAGTGACTCCCACATTCGCCTCCATGGATCTCAGTGAACAAGTCGCAGCCTTCCCCCTGGGTTATGCACCGCAATAGGATGTGGTTGGCGCCACGTCGGTAGAGATCCCCCTCTACCGCCATGTGTCTCTTAGCCACACGCACAATCCGTTCAGCGGATACACGTTCATCAGGGAGGATATTGTCTTTCAAGTAGTCCCGGATCTACGTGATCCATGCATCGGGTCTGACTTGAGCATCTGGATCTTGAGCGCTAGGTTGCACGGAGTCCCCAGTGATGCTTATGATCCTTGGTGGCGTCCATGGCCGCCGGGACCGCCAGCTTCGAGGTGCTGGTCTGGCCCCCTTTGCCCGGCTCGGCGGGCTGGGCTGTGGGCCGCAGCAACGTCCTCTCGAAGCCCCCTTCAGGCACAGTGGCTCTGGTGGGGGTCTTCGTTGAAAGGTCGTCAGCTGCGACCTTGCTAGCGCGCGGTACGTGGTGCAGGTCAAGGCGAGGAGGTCTGTCTCCACCATCTTGGTTGATAACCAGACTGGGAGTTGCCCTGAGCCAACGACTAGCAAGAAGGATGAGCACTTCATACTTTGCTATGCTGTTGGCTGCCTTGGAATTGAAACGCACCACATACCCAGACTGCCCCCCCCCCCCGATGGCGTGGGGAACAGTACGCTAGCACCGGCCCCCTGCTTTCGCAAGGAGCCGTTGACGAGCAGCATTCAGTAAGGGCTGGGGAAGGCCAGGGCTCAGGGTCCTGGTTCACCGTCTTCGTGGCCCCCTGAGCATGCGTCTACTTCAGCCACAAGTCAGCTAGTGCTCGGCTGATGTCTGCATGACGGGAAAGGGATCCTAGATCAAACTTCAGTAGCTCCGCCGCCCATTTGGCGGCATTGTCCGTCGCGTGGGGGCTGTGGAGGATAGCTTTCTTCCTGGGGAGACCACCGGGTGCTTGATACTCGGAGGTCCCCAGGCTGCCTTGGACCTTCCGGGAAGCTCCGCTGATGTCCCGGGAGCTCCGGGGGGTCCCGTTGGGCGTCCGGGAGGTCCCGTTGGGCCTCCGGAGGGGGACTCGTTGCACCTCCGGGAGGTCCTGCTGGTCCTCCGGGAGGTTGTGTCGGGGATCCGAGGTCCGGTTTGGGCCTCCGTGGTTTCTTGGTACTTGTTTCTTGGCAGCGAAACAGGTTACGGTGGTATGGGGTCCAGCCACCCTGCGGTGAGGACCACACTCACTTCTGCAGCCATCGTCGTGGTGCGGAGCAGGAGATGCTCTTCGGGCTCGGGGGCTCCTATTACGGGCTTTAGAGAAGCTTTGCTTTGCTAACCCCGGCATACACCGACTCGGCGCAGCTAGGGATCCCGCGAATTTCTGGTCTTCGCGCCAATGGCTTTGACCCTCTCTGGGTTAGCCTCAGCTCCTTGGCGTGAGGCCAGGTATTCTAAGGGTTTTCTAGAGGGTATACTAAGCTCACATTTGTCGGACGGACAAAGACTAAGGCCAGGTTATCTAGTAGGGACGAACCCTGTCTGATCTTGACAATCAATGCCTTCGACACACACCCCAACTGAGTCTCCCATTAGCTCTTCTAAGGTCTTGTGCATTGCACGTATAGGTCATAAGGCATAGGGGCACAACAGTACAGGGCGACTACTGTGGTAAAGGGTGCCCTTCAACTTCCCCAGACACAGGGGTCTGGTGGGAACCCTAGCAAGCATTTAGGAAGCACAGCATATCACAGCCTGGCATCGAGTCTACTATTTGGTCTATCATAGGGAGAGAAAATAGGTCTTTAGGGCATGCCTTATTGAGGCTGGTGTAGTCGATCCGCTTCCGGAGCTTCTCGCCGGCCGTTGGAACGACAACATGGTTCGCCAAGCACCGGGGGTGGCGGACTTTCCGTCCTGTCGGACTGGCTGGACGTCGGGAAAGACCTTTAAATAGTGCTCAATCACCTCCCTAGGGATCTCTGGCCTCGCGACGTCTGTCATGCAGCACATCGACATTGTGCCGGAGGGGGGCAACGAGCGCATCTTCCTATTTGCTATCCAGGCCCCCGGCTACCCGGGTGGTCTGGGTGGCATCGGCGCTGATTCGGACGAGCCTTGTGGGGACGTCGTCCTCACAGAAGGGTCGCACGCGGGGTGCTGTGGTAGAGGCACGGTGGCGTGCACTTGGGTGGAGCTGGTTTGGTTCTGCACTGCCGAGGGTTGGCGCTCTAGTTGCTGCAAGCGGCTGAAGCTTTTCCAAGGCTAACACTCCGGCAGCACGGTCTCCACAAACCTTGAGGACGCCTGTTGGTGTAGGCATCTTCAAGACAAGGTAGCCGTAGTGGGATACTGCCATGAATCGGTACAGGGCTGGCCTGCCGATTATGGCGTTGAAGGGGAGGTCAATCTCAGCTACGTCGAACAGAATGTACTCTGTCCGAAAGCTGTCTGGTTCCCCAAAGGTCACCGGGAGGCTGATGTGGCCATAGGGAACGACCTGTCCCGGCCCTACCCCTGAGAACGGGCTCGATGGGGCGAGCTTGGCCATCGGGATCTGTAGCTTCTGGAAGGCTGCGCGACTGATGAGGTTCAGTCCAGCCCCGCCATCCACCAAAACGTGGTACATCTTCACGTTGGCGATGGTGGGGCCACCACGAGCGGCAGTTGGCCGGCCCCAGCCATGTTCCTGGGGCAGTCGGTGTCATCGAAGCTGATGGGGGTTCCCATCCACCTGAGGTGCGGTGCTGCACCTGGGAGGGGAGGCACCGACGCTACCGCTCGGCGCAAGGCCTTAGCCATGCTTCGGGACGGGGGGTCAGCGGACCCGCCGAAGATGACATAGAGCATCTTCCGGTGCTCGTCATCACTGGAGCTGGAGCTCCCATGATTGCGCACTGCCTTTACAGCGTGCTGAATCTCCTGGAACTCCACCTGACGGCCGACGCTGTCTCGGGCCTCGACCTTCTGCTTGCCCTCCCTTTGACTGTAGGGTGGGGCATCAGTTAGGGGCTGCTTCCCTTTCCGGAAGCGCTCCGCGAGCTTCTGGATTTCCCGGCATTCAGCAGCGGTATGATAACTGGTGCCATGCACAGGGCATAATTCATCCTGGCCCCTGTCTAGGGCCGGTGATTGTCGCGGCCTCTTGCCAGGGCGCGGCCCCCGAGCTCCACTGGGCGCCGCCGTTGTGGCAACGGGGACCGCGGCTGATGGCTTTATCTTGCTTCCGCCTCCGCTCTTGATCTTCCTGCCGCTTCCGTATGAAGCGTCGCCGGATCCCGGCTGACCCCCTGGCTTGGGGGTTGGCAGAGAGTGCCTGTTCCGCCCTTCGGCTGCTCTGGCACACTTGTCCGCCAGGCTGAAGAGTTCTGAGACATCACGGACCTCCCTGGTCGCGAGCTTCTCGAGCATCTTCCTGTCCCGTACGCCTTGCCGGAACGCCACCACCACAGAAGCGTTCTGGATGTGTGGGATGGTGTTCCGCACCTGGGAGAACCGCTGGATGAACGGGCGCAGCGACTCCCCTGGTTGTTGTTGGATGGCGTGGAGGTCGAGCTCCTTGCCGGGACGGGTGTATGAGCTGCCGAAGTTGGCGACGAACTGCCGGCAGAGCTCTCCCCAGGAAGTTATGGACCCCTGAGGTAGATTCATGAGCCAAGACCGAGCTGGGCCGGTCAAGGCGACGGGGAAGTAGTTGGCCATGACAGCCTCATCCTCTCCTGCGGCAAGTATGGTGGTGGAGTAGATCTGTAGGAACTCCGCCGGGTTGACGCTACCGTCGTACTTCTCGGGCAGGTGCGGCCGGAACTTGCGCGGCCACCTCGCGAAGCGAAGGTGGGGTGCAAGGGCCACACATCCTGCACCTGCTGCTGCAGGTATTGGCGCTGCGAACGCTTGGTTCGCACTTGGCACCGCGTATCCCGGCATGGGCAAGGCTGCACCATTGACCGGGGGCGCCGCTTGTGGCGCATATGGCTGTGGCATATGTTGCGCGGCATATGCCTGAGGCAGGGCTCGCGTGGCCGACGTCATGCTGTCGCCAGCCTCATGGTTGCGGCGCCTTTCTCGGCGCCGCTCGAGGTACACTCGGGCATCCTGGCCCAAGCGGCACCGTTCCAGCTCCCTTCTCAGATCCGTCAACGGGAGCCTGGAGGAGCTGGAATCCGCCGTTTGCCCGTCAACCGTTGGCGTGCGCGTCAGCGACACAGCCGGTTGACCGGGGCATCGCCCTCGCCAAAACCGAGGGTTCACGGCGGCGGCGACGAGGCGGTCCACTTTGCGGACCCAGTGTTGGGTCGCTGAATGGGGCGCATCCCCAGCAGGTAGGTTGCGCAGCAGTGCTCTTGCTGCAGCTACCACACCCCCATGGTGTACGCTCAGCGCTGCAGAAGACCTCACACTGGTCTGAGCCTGCATCGCCGGAGTCGGCGTTGCCGGAGTCGGCTGCTGGCTACCAGCTCATGCCGACACACTCCGTCCTGAGTGTGTCAACATGTACTCCCCACTGGTCACGGTTCGCCGTGAAAGAGGAGGGGGAGAGTTTGTCGCTGAAGGAAGCTTGGTCATCTTCGTCGGCGGAAACTCGTCGCGCTAGGAGAAAAGCCCCCTACCTGGTGCGCCAAATGTCGAAGTGTTCAGTCGACACTTCCCCCGGGCCTGCACTGGGCAGCCCGCGGAGGTTCTTTTTTCGGTGGGGCTATTCTCTAGCGGAGAGCTTGCGCAGATGGACGAGTTAGTAAGAGCTTGACACGGCGAGTTTTACGTGGTTCAGGCCGCCGGAGCGTAAAACCCTACGTCCACGGCGAGCTATGGAGCTCGCTGTGTTGCTTGCTGCTCAGGGCCGGAGGCCTGAGCTTGGGGGTGAGTTACAGCTTGAGAGTGTATGGCTAGCGTATGAGTTGCAAAGTGCGAACCCTCGCTATCGACGCCTACCCGAGCCTTTTATAGTCCAAGGCTCGGGCAGCTTACAAGGGGGGCCGGGACCCGACAGGTGGTCCCGGGAAGATTGTCTATCATCTACCGTATCTGCAGCTATGCCGGTAGTTGCCTCTGGTTGAAGGCTTCTGAGTCTTCATCTTGCCGCCCTGCCCATGCCACATGCTAGTCGTAGTGGTTGATGACGGCGCAGGCGGCATGGGATGTCTTGTCGCGGTGTTTATTAGCTGGCAGGTTCTGGACACCGTGCGCCAGTCTGTGATGCGACTGGGCGCAACGGCACCTGACAGAGGCATGCTCCGCGTCTCCGCGTCTTGGGAAGACGCGGGCCTTGAATACCTTGTACGGGCAAGGTATGGGGCGTCTTTACGCCCACTGCCTATCGCTCAGGGGCAGGTAGCGCCGTTCTTCTGCCACGTGGCGGGCCCGGAGCTCTCCTTTGAGGAGAGGGAGGTCCGGCCCCGCGGGGCACGTGGAGCCTCCGGACCTCTCCCCGCGGAGGGGGAGGCTCGGCTTCTGTCGACCACGCGGCGGGCCCGGAGCTCTCCTCTGAGGAGAGGGAGGTTCGGCCCTGCTGGACGCGTGGCGCCTTCGGATCTCTCTCCCGCGGGGGGGGGGGGGGGGGGGGGGAGGTCCGGCTTCTGTATGCCATGTGGCGGGCCCGGAACTCTCCTCTGAGGAGAGGGAGGTCCGGCCCCGCCGGACGCGTGGCGCCTTCGGAGCTGTCCCTGCGGAGAAGGGTGAGTTCATTAGGCATTTCTTCCTGTTCGAGGGGGTACCCATATCCCAGGTACCGACAACGGCCTTTATTGCTATGTGTCTATGCCTTACGGCCTAAAGAATGCACTCCCCACCTTTGTGCGAGCAATGCACAAAACCTTTGGGGAGTTAATAAGAGACCTAGTTGAGGTGTACGTCGATGACATAGTTGTCAAGGTCAAGCAGGGTTCATCTTTGTTAGATAACCTAGCCCTAGTCTTTGACAAGTTGCGCTCTACGCGCACCAAGCTGAACCCCGATAAATGTGTGTTCGGTGTGTCCTCTGGGAAGCTCTTAGAATTCCTGGTCTCACACCGAGGGATTGAGGCCAACTGTAAGGGCCTCAGTTTTTGACACTCATTTGCAGTGTTCATCACCACACCACACACCTCATTTGAGGAAGAATGATGAACACAAATAAAGAGCAAGTAACAATTATCAACATGCTCATTAGGGAACAAACTCACATATTGCAAAAGTGGTACTTCCCACATGTGATATAGATGGGCTGGACATATGAAAACTCCTACACTTTGCTAAGGATGTCCATGCCAAGTTCCACCCAAATTCAAAACCTTTTTGAGGTCATTTTGGGTATGGTTAGGAAGGGGACAGTTTGAAACCATATTCAAATTCAAACTGTTTTCACCCACTGAATTTGAAAGTGGAAGGCATATTTTTGCTCAGCACATTTTTGTGAGCTCACACACCAATTTTCACTCCATTTGGAGTTGATCTTGACATGAGCTAAGGGAGAGAAATTCAAACTTTATTTGAATTTCAAACTGCACTTGTGCTGAAATTCATTCAAACCAAACCTCATTTGAACTTTGATCAATTCAAATGGCTCTTGGGTGAATAATTTGAATTGCCAAGGGTAGAATAGGGTTCACTGTTTACCACAGCTGTTAGGAATAAATTTCAGAGGTTAAAAGAGAAGTGGGACCCACATGTCAGCCTCAGCCTCAAAGCAAACCGACTGAAACACAGTTCAGTCGGTTCCCGGCAGCTGTGCGCGCGCGCCACCGAAGGGGGCAGCCGGCGCCAGCTCCTGCTGCGTGCCCCAAGCCGGAGACCAGCCGGCCGGGCTATTTATTCCCTCCCCGGCGTGCTTCAGTCACCATTTCCTCGAGCTGCCGACGCACACGACTTGTTTTTCCACTGCCATCGCCGCCGCTCGAGTTCCTGCTTGATCAAGCCGATCGCAGCTCCCTCTTTCCATTCCAAGGTCCCAGCAAGGTACTAGCAACCATCCTCCATCCTTCCCATTGATAGAAATCGATTGAAACCGAGTGATATCGGCTGTGCCGAAAGATCAAACTCGGAACTGGAAACCGCCGCACCTCGGGCTCTCGTGGACAGCCCAACCTGGGCGTTGTCACGCCCGAGCCAAGGCACCCTTGGACGCGCAAGTGATCGGTGCTGCTCATCCCCGAGCCACAGCTCGAGTGGTTGCTCACCGGCGGCGAATTTCCATTTTTCCCCTTTCTGTGTGCAGAACGACCCTCGGGTACGATTCTGTTTAATTCGTGCTCTAGAAAGGATTAGAGGGCCTCAGGCCACTCCCACACGAACTAGACACGGTGACGCACAAGTTGCCTTCACAACTCTGGGCCGGAGAACTTCTGTGCCCGGCGTAATTCAAGGTCTACTAATGGCGGAACGCACGGGGGGTATCGGGCGCACGGTGAGGACCTATTTCGGGCCTTCCCCGAGCTGCCCCGAGTTCATGTCGACCTTCTCTGAGGTCCACTGATGCTCCCCGACCGGTTTCCCAAGTAGCTGAGGCACTAGGAGCATCAGCCGACATGGCCGAAGTCGTTCCGATATGGCGGCTCGTCGCCGACCATGCTCCGGCCGTTGTCATGAGCAGCTGACCCTCGGATCATGTTCCCCAAGTAAAGGTAGGCAGGGGCGGCCAGAATCAAGAAGTTTGAAGCTGTACAGCAGCCGGCGGCGAGCTCTCCGGCGAGGTCCCTCGGCGGCGGAGCGCGGGTGTCGCGAGGTTGAAGAAGGGGGTGGACCCCAGCTGTCAGCGGCCGATATTTTGAATCGGGATCCGGCTGCGGCCGGGATCGGGTGTGCTGGCGCGCAAAAGCCTTGTGGGCCGCGGTGTGCTGTCGCTTCGGCGTGCGACGCGTGTCCCCTGGGCCCACGCGCGAGTTTAAACTTTTCCCCGATTTTCAGATTTCCTTCAAACTTCAAATCCTTATAACTTTGGCTAGAAAGCTCCAAATTGAGTGAACCAAATTTTGCTGGATTCAGCTCTTTGAGTACTTTCCAGAAAATCAAGTGTCACTTCATGAAATTCCCTAATTCTCCAGAATTAATTCCTTAATGTTTAAACTGTTAGGAATTTTAACTGGAGAATCCTTTGGCGGAAAATCCTGAAATTTTGCTGAGATGTTCACCAAAATATCATTGAGCTACCATAAAAATTTCAGATCCATTTGAGCTCATTTAGTCCACCTAATGGTGTGATTAGTAAAACTGTTCCAGAGAAAATAGAAAATGTTCAGAAACATTTTCAGAATTTTCTCTGAAATTGTTTAGCTCATATCTTTAGTTAGAGACTTCCAAATTAAGTGAGACCAATTCCATTAGAACCCTCTGAAAATCTAGTTTTCAGAAAGTCATAGTTTGTTTCATGAAAATACTTAGAACACCCTAAAAGCCTTTAATTAAGGTCAAGGACATAATTATTTGTGGAGGGCTCAAATGAGCTTTGCTGCAACTAAAACTTGACCAAGTCTCTGTTTAGGTTGTAACCAAGCCACAGTAAAAGTTTCACAGTCATTAGGTCTATCTAGCAAGGGTTATAGGCTTCACAACTTCAAAGTTAATACAAAGGCATTTAATTAATACATACATTGTTCTTATCATGTAGTCGCTAAGGTCGAGGAGGAACCCGAAGTCCTAGACTTCGTTACTCCGGAGGAACAGCTAGCCTACGACCAAGAGCAGCAAGGCAAGCCCCGGTTTGCATTAACCATTTTATAAATTTTTATTGTTTTGAGCACATTCTTGTTTTCTTTATGTTGTGCATCAGAGTCTTGTTTGGAAACCCCACTGCATAGCCAAGAAAACCATGGGTTGGGGTTTAGGATTGCAAACCCCGTTAGCCACTGCATTGCTAGGATAGAGTAGGATTCGGTACAAGTCGAGTAGTTGGAACTACTCGCGAGAATAGGCTAGAGGCACATCGCTCGGGTAGAGATAGCACATGATACACATGGCAAGAAAATGAGACCAAGCGGAGAGTAAGGGCAGCAGGACTTTGGGGCCTGTGTGCTGTAGCTCCGCTTGTGTCGATTGAGGACCGAGCCGTGTGCGGGCCTGTTGAACAAGCTAGAACAGTACCGAAGACCTACCGGCTATATGGGAACCGGGAAACTGATGTAACTCGGGTAGCTGGGTGTTGAGGCATTGCCCGTCGTTCAGAGGGTAGGTTGAGAGCTCGAGGTGTAAATCAGCTGGCGGCACAGAGATGCGCGTGCAGGGACCTCTTGCTCGGGACGATGGGACCGGTTCAATATTTGGCTAACGGGTGAAAGGTAGTCGCGTACGGCGTCCGTGATGGTTGTTGTAGGCAACATCGAGTACGGGCGTACGTGACGGGTTGTTCGGGTAACCCTGCAGGTGTAAATCGATTATAATCGCCGTCCCTCGCGGTCAGTGAGTACCACTTGTTCACTGTACCGTGACGTAGAAAGAACAGGCTAGTTACATGTTAAAATGTTGCTGATTGAAAGTTGGATATTGATTGTTAATGATATGTTGTAGCTTAGTGCTAACTAAAGTTCTTTTCAACTTTGGGCAAAGTACATGAGAGAAATGCGTTTCTTGTTTGATTGCGGCTCTCTCATGTGCCTTAGCGTAAAGTTCTCCACAACCTGCTGCTAAAACTTGAAAGTAAGGTTCTACTAATTAGGCGAGTCCTTGCAAATGATTTTTTTTACCTCATGCAACCCATCACCCTCATGTAGAAGTTTCATGTTTAGGTGAGACGGGTCAGACTTGCTGAGCCTTCGTGCTCACTGCTTGTGTTTGAAGCTTTTGCAGGGTTCTATGAGGAAGGGACTCCCGAAGAGGAGACGGAACCCCAGGAGGGGAACCCCGTCGAGTGGGAGTCGTGCACGCCGCAGAGTTAGTGTGCGAGTGTGCTAGCAAGGACACGTTCGAGGGCTGAACGTGCACTTGATGCTTAGTCTACGCCCGCGAGTGTGGACTAAACTGATTTTGATGTAAACATGTTAATAAACTTGTTTATGTAATAAAGCTTCCGCTTCCGCTTTGTACCTTTGACGTGTGTTATACGGTGTTGTGCAACGCAGCACCCCTCAGCGTGATCCTGGCTCGACAGGACCAGTGGGGTCGTGTCAGCGTGGTATCAGAGCTCGCTTGAGGTTTAACACAGTACAAAGGTCTTCTTTTTCAAAAATCCAGTGAGGAACGAGTTAGTAGCCCGTATAAGGATGTTATTAGTATATAGAAAGTGGCTTAGTAACCTATTTGTTATGTCGGAAAATCGTGCATCTCGGGACGTTCATGTCTTGGGGGGTGCACGTAAGCGCTGTCCACCAGTGCGCACAAGCTGAAGGGTGGAGCCCCACGGGTGGCAGGTAACCCGACCCGCTTTGATATCCTCTACGACTCTTCATGTCGTTTGGGGTATTCGAGCAACGTCTGTCCCTGGCGTGCGTGGTGCAACATGGGAGACCACGTCACGTGGTCTGAAACGTGAACACGTAACTCAAGGCGTGTTTGGCTTGAGAACATCCGGGCGAGTGATGACGGCCGGGTGTACAAACTGTATGGATTCCGGGCTCGGTGTGCAGCCGAGTCTGATGATTGTTTGAGTTTCTGCAGGTAGCCTTACCACGAAACGGTAGACGTGTAGCATCCGTGTGCGAGTGACGAGTAGTGCCACTGAACTAACGAAGCCGGCTAAATCCGGTATAGGTTTTTCCTTTGTGAGGACGTAGTACCGACATAATCTGGTGACGCCTCGACGTCACACCCAACTAAATGAACAACTTCATTTAAAAACTTGAAGGTTTTGATCCAAAGTAGTAAAACTTGATGTAACTCCTTCCCTTGAACAGGATATTCAAAGTTAATAAGTTTTCAACTTATAGGATGTTAAGGACAGAGCACTCTGTTTTCAGCTAAATCAAGGCTGAAGTTAATCAGAGGTTAGAGGTTGAGTTCTTTCGAGGTTGGGGTCGTATGATACATTTCTGGAAAGCTTTGGAGGAGCTTTACAACTTTTCTGTTGAGTTCCAGAGGTGTTTCATCCCTTAACCACTCGAAAAATGCAGTAGAGTTGAAACTGTCCAGAAAACAGGACGGAGCAAAGACTCTCTGTAGACTCTCTGTAAATTAAGCATAACTTCTTGCATAAAAATCCAAAAATAGAAAATGAGGTGGTTCTGGGAAGCTTATGAGATGGGTTACAACTTTGTAACAGAAAGTTTTGTCAGATTAGGAACAGAATTAACTGGAATTCTTGGATCAAATCAGTACCTAAGGCAGGGAGGTGCTGTCCAATTATTTCCAGAAATTCTGTTAACTTTGACATCTCATAACTTTTGAACCAGAGCAGATCTTAGGCCAACCAAATACTTTCTGGAAAGCTATTGAAGTTAACTTTAACTTTGATGTTGAGCTCCAGGACTGGTTTTGCTTTTAACCTGGCCTAAATCAGATTGTTATGGAAACTGGTCAGGGCTGTCATGGGAACAGCAGATCAGCAGTCAAATTTGTTTAAAAATTTGAACTATGTTTCCAAGTGTTAAGGGTTCAATGACATATCTTATGTTATAACTCAATGGTTTACTGTTTAAATAAATATTTGACATTTCTCAAATATATTTTTACAGATGGCAGCAGATAAACGGTTGGAGAACGGGTGGGTAGTTTCCCACTGCTCTGACCGTAGCGGCTACCCGGGAGCATTGTGGCTAATGCTCCAATATTTCGGGTACAACCAGATGCCGCAATACTTCGCCAAGGAAGAAGGCGAAGAGGGGAACAAGACGTGGACGATCCATGTCGAGGTTCCTGCAGGGCCTACGCCACCCGGTTGGGTGCCATTCACCGTCACGGTGAGAGGAAGACAACCGGAAGGGATGTGGCAAGTGGCAGCCCGTGACACTATGTCACGTTTCTGCCAACTACACGTACAGGCTATGGAGGGAACTCCATACGCACTCGTTCCGGTGGAGGGACGAGCTCAGCATGTGTGGGAAGAAAGGTACCTAGAGGCAACAAACCCGAGTTGCCCAAGGTACAACCCCGCGGAGGCAAATCTCAGCCTCCAAATGAGGGCGGGAAACGCTGTGATGGACAGCCAAGCTGTTCATACGGAGCATCTCGCCACCAAGCTCAAGGAGAGCACAAGCCGTGGAGATCATTTTGAGAGTGCTCACAGTGCACTCCGCAATGTGCTCCTTCCGACGATCAAGCGACTGAATGAACAACACAATCAGTTGCGTCGTCTGAAGAAGGCAAAGAAGAAGAGCCGTGTTGACATTGCGGCGTTGCAAGAGCTGGTGCAGACCCTAACCCAGCAGAATGAGGACATTGCTCAAGAGCGGGACGACGCTATTGAGGAAGGACAAGGCTGGGAAGAGGACTACAACCAGGCTATGGACGAGGTGCATGCATTGCAGGACCTCGTGCCCCCGGTATTGGGCATACCGGTAGTCTTGGGTCTTCCAGCCATGGGAGAACCCGGAATGGGAGAAGAGGTGGTAGATCCAGAGCCACCAGCAGAGGTACCGGAGGAGGACGACCCACAGGAGGTCGAGTTCTACTCCGAGTAGGGGGTTACGGTTGCCAAGTAGGGCAGTTAGGGTAGCGTAACCCAACTTTTGTAATCGGTGACATGTCGTGTAGACAGTAGCGTATGTATAGGTAGTGACGACATGAGCACGACTTCTCGGAGATTCGAGAATAATGTATCTTGTATAAAGTTTATGCTTTATCAATATATGTGAATGTTGTGCAAGTTAATCATGCGTCGCTTCAATACCTACTGCTGTTATGGAATTTAGGGAAGACATGTGCTAATTGCTGCTAGTTGAATTTCAGAATGACGCGTACTCGTGCCAACCCTGACGTTGGGGGTACCAGTCAAGGGGGAGAGACCTCCCAACCGCCTCCCGAGGACTCCTCGGGACAGCAGCAGCAACAGCAACAGCAAACACCGCCACCGCCACTGCCAACGGTTACATTAGCCGACATTGTCGCGGCAATGGCGGGTTCACATCAGCAGCACACAGAGCTGCTGCAAACATTAATTGCGAATACGTCTCGCCCAGAGAGACGTCAAGATCGTGAGGAGCGTCAACAGAGCTCCTACTCCGACTTCCTGGCGACTCATCCCCCTGTATTCTCAAGGGCGGATGAACCACTTGACGCGGACAACTGGCTCCGCGCCATAGAGATGAAGTTCGGGCTGCTCCAAATCAGCGAGCAGCGCAAGACTCAGTTCGCGGTCCAGCAGCTCCAAGGATCCGCGAGCGCGTGGTGGGCCAACTTTTGTGCTTCACAACCCACCGACCGAGTGATGACCTGGGCGGAGTTCCGGACGGCCTTCCGGGCCTATCATATACCGCCCGGTTTGATGAAGAGGAAGACGCAGGAGTTCCTACACCTGCAACAAGGGAGCCGGAACGCGCTGGAGTACTCCAGGGCGTTCAACGATCTCGCACTCTACGCGTCGTATCACGCAGATACGGACGAGAAGCGGCGGGACCACTTTTACCAGGGGCTTAACCCGCTCCTGAAGGACAAGCTGGCGATGTTCAATCGCGGCAGCCTCAACGACATAATTGATGCTGCGATTGTTCAGGAAGACTCCGGCAAGGAGTTGGCGGCGGCAGAGCGAAAGCGAAGCGCGCCGCAGAGCAGCGGAGAAGGAGGCGGTCCTTCTCAGAAGTTTCGGATGGTGAATCGCCCACCATCAGGTCCGCGCTGGCAGCCACCACAGCGGTCGATGCCGTTCCGCGGTCGGCCGTATTCTTCACCGGCGTTCCGGCCGGCACTGCCAGCACCACCGCAACAACAACAGCAGCAGCGGGCGATGCCGCGTGCGTTCGCACCTCCGCAACGCATGCCGGGCTTTCGTCCCCCGAGTACTCCACCAGCAGCGGCCACATGTTACAAGTGTGGTCGTCCAGGACACTTCGCGAGCAGTTGCCCGGAGAGGCAAGGCGGCGGAGTGGCACCACAGTTTCCGGGGAGGAATCAACCCCGGAACCCTACTAATGCGCGGCGGGCAAACCCTAGGCCCGGTACTGTCCACCAGCTTGCCATTGAGGACGTGCCGGAGGGCGAGCCAATCCTTGCGGGTATGTTCCAACTCCACCAGCATCCCGCTATAGTACTATTTGATTCAGGCGCCACGCATAATTTTATTAGCCAAGCTTTCATTGCTAAACACAGCTTGCCAATACTACCCACCGATAGTCCATATTTAATTTGTTCACCGGGTGGGAAGATTTCAGCAAGCGTAATGGTCTCCAAAGCACCATTATGCTTAGCGGGTAGAGTGTACCCCACGTCTCTCATTATCTTAGAGGGACAGAAGGTCGATGTCATCCTAGGGATGTCGTGGTTAACCCGCCACGGCGCTGTTTTAGACACCGTCCTTCGAGTCGTGCACTTAAACTCAGAAGTGCACGGTTCTCACTCATTATTTCTGGACAGTCCAGAAATAAAACTTCCAAGTGTCTATCAAGCCACAACCATCAGATTGGAAGACATTCCAGTGGTCCGAGAATTCCCTGATGTATTCCCGGATGATTTGCCGGGGATGCCACCCGATAGAGAGGTGGAGTTCAAGATTGAACTTGCACCGGGAACCATGCCAATATCCCGAAGGCCGTACAATATGGCGCCCAAGGAGTTGGCTGAACTGAAGACTCAGCTCACGGACCTTCTGGAGAAGGGTTTTATTAGGCCGAGCTCCTCGCCATGGGGCTGTTCGGCATTATTTGTCAAAAAGAAGGATGAAACGTTGCGGCTTTGCGTGGACTACCGTCCATTAAATGCCGTAACCATCAAGAACAAGTACCCGTTGCCACGGATCGACATGTTGTTTGATCAGTTGGTCGAAGCAAAGGTCTTTTCCAAGATGGATTTAAGATCCGGGTACCATCAGATTAAGATCAGGGCTGAGGACATTCCAAAGACAGCTTTTTCGACAAGGTACGGACTTTATGAGTACCTGGTCATGTCCTTCGGCCTCACCAATGCTCCAGCTCACTTCATGTACTTAATGAACTCGGTGTTCATGCCGGAGCTGGACAAGTTTGTCGTGGTCTTCATCGACGACATCCTGGTATATTCCAAGTCGGAGGAAGATCACAAGAAACATCTGCGTATAGTCTTGCAACGGCTGCGGGATCACAAGTTATACGCAAAGTTCAGCAAATGCGAGTTTTGGATATCGCAAGTGCCTTTCCTCGGGCATATCATCTCAGCGGAGGGTATCGCTGTGGACCCGAGCAAGATCACGCAAGTGCTGAATTGGAAATCCCCGAGAACTGTTCACGAGGTACGGAGTTTCCTCGGACTCGCGGGATATTATCGGAGGTTCATTCCGAACTTCTCGAAGATTGCCAAGCCAATGACAGAGCTGCTAAAGAAGGCTACCAAATATGTTTGGAGTCCAGCATGTGAAGCAGCATTCAAGGCTTTAGTCAAGCACCTAACATCAGCACCGGTTTTGGCGCAGCCAGACACAACAAAACCGTTCGATGTGTACTGCGATGCATCCGGCATTGGGCTCGGATGTGTGCTGATGCAAGACCGAAGAGTGGTTGCGTATGGATCACGACAGCTTAGGAACCATGAGCAAAATTATCCAACTCACGATTTGGAGCTCGCTGCCGTGGTACTTGCACTGAAAATGTGGAGGCACTACCTACTCGGTAACCTCGTACATTTATATACCGACCACAAAAGCCTCAAGTACATCTTCACTCAGAAGGAGCTGAACATGAGGCAACGAAGATGGTTGGAACTGATAAAGGATTACGAGATAGAGATCCATTATCATCCGGGCAAGGCAAACGTTGTGGCAGACGCGCTAAGCCGCAAGTCACACGTCAATAATCTGACCATCACACCGTTGGAAGAGAGCGAACCACCACTACATGTAATTCCACACGGAGCTCTCTACAACCTAGCTTTGATCCCCACCATCCGTGAAGAGATAGCGACAGCCCAGAAGAATGACAAGGGCATGTCCCATTTGCGGAGACGTGTAGACAGTGGGGAGTTGAAATGTTTCCGGAAGGACGGAGACGGCGTCCTATGGTTCAAGGACCGGATCGTCGTACCCCGAAACCCGGAGTTACGGAAGAAAATCTTTGATGAGGCTCACTTATCAAAGTTTTCTATTCACCCCGGCAGCAACAAGATGTATCAAGAACTCAGAAGCAAGTTTTGGTGGACACGGATGAAGCGAGAGACTGCAAAATACGTGTCCGAGTGTGATACATGTCGACGGGTGAAGGCAGACCACATGCGGAAACCGGGACTGCTGCAACCACTGGGCATTCCTGCCTGGAAGTGGGAGGACGTGAGCATGGATTTCGTCGTCGGTTTACCCACCACCTTACAGAAACATGATTCTGTGTGGGTGATCGTCGATCGGCTCACCAAAGTTGCCCATTTCATCCCGGTCAACACCAACTACAACGCCAAGAAGTACGCTGAACTGTACATCTCACGGATCCTATGCTTATATGGCGTACCCCGTACCATCGTATCGGACCGGGGCACTTTATTTGTGTCCCGTTTTTGGGAGCAGCTACACGCTGCCTTGGGGACGAAGCTGATCCGTAGTTCAGCCTACCACCCGCAGACGGATGGGCAAACGGAGCGGGTAAATCAAATCCTAGAAGACATGCTACGAGCTTGCGCTATCGACCACGGCAAGAATTGGGATGATCACTTGCCATTAGCCGAGTTCTCGTACAACAATGGGTACCAAGCCAGCATCAAGATGGCGCCCTACGAGGCGCTATACGGCAGGAAATGCCGCACACCACTGAACTGGTGTGAGTCTGGCGAGAGGGTTACCTTCGGGATTGACCTTGTCAACAACGCGGAAGAAAAGGTTCGACTGATTCAAGCGAACCTAAAAGCCGCTCAATCCCGACAGAAACAGTATGCGGACCGAAGAAGGCGCCCGTTACAATTCGAAGCTGGAGATCACGTATACCTACGAGTGTCTCCAATGAAGGGCGTAAACAGATTTGGGGTGAGAAGAAAGTTAGCACCCCGATTCATCGGTCCATTCCAGATTACCGAAAGATGTGGATCGGTGGCATACCGGCTAAGATTACCAGAAGCACTTTCCGGTGTGCACGACGTCTTTCACATTTCCCAGCTGAGGAAGTGTCTCAAGCTATCAACTACCGTTCAGCTGGAAGACATTGAAGAACTGCAACCGGATCTCACCTATCGGGAGGAACCGGTGCAGATTATTGATGAAAAGGCCCGAACCACACGCAACCGTACGTTGTGGTTCTACAAGGTTCTATGGAGTAATCACTCCATGGACGAAGCGACATGGGAGAGCGAAGAATTCCTTCGCACTAACTACCCCGACTTTTTCACATCGCATATTCGGTAAAATTTCCACTGTCCTCTCTCTCATTTCACCTTATAATCTCGGGACGAGATTCTTTTAAGGGGGGAGGAATGTAAGGGCCTCAGTTTTTGACACTCATTTGCAGTGTTCATCACCACACCACACACCTCATTTGAGGAAGAATGATGAACACAAATAAAGAGCAAGTAACAATTATCAACATGCTCATTAGGGAACAAACTCACATATTGCAAAAGTGGTACTTCCCACATGTGATATAGATGGGCTGGACATATGAAAACTCCTACACTTTGCTAAGGATGTCCATGCCAAGTTCCACCCAAATTCAAAACCTTTTTGAGGTCATTTTGGGTATGGTTAGGAAGGGGACAGTTTGAAACCATATTCAAATTCAAACTGTTTTCACCCACTGAATTTGAAAGTGGAAGGCATATTTTTGCTCAGCACATTTTTGTGAGCTCACACACCAATTTTCACTCCATTTGGAGTTGATCTTGACATGAGCTAAGGGAGAGAAATTCAAACTTTATTTGAATTTCAAACTGCACTTGTGCTGAAATTCATTCAAACCAAACCTCATTTGAACTTTGATCAATTCAAATGGCTCTTGGGTGAATAATTTGAATTGCCAAGGGTAGAATAGGGTTCACTGTTTACCACAGCTGTTAGGAATAAATTTCAGAGGTTAAAAGAGAAGTGGGACCCACATGTCAGCCTCAGCCTCAAAGCAAACCGACTGAAACACAGTTCAGTCGGTTCCCGGCAGCTGTGCGCGCGCGCCACCGAAGGGGGCAGCCGGCGCCAGCTCCTGCTGCGTGCCCCAAGCCGGAGACCAGCCGGCCGGGCTATTTATTCCCTCCCCGGCGTGCTTCAGTCACCATTTCCTCGAGCTGCCGACGCACACGACTTGTTTTTCCACTGCCATCGCCGCCGCTCGAGTTCCTGCTTGATCAAGCCGATCGCAGCTCCCTCTTTCCATTCCAAGGTCCCAGCAAGGTACTAGCAACCATCCTCCATCCTTCCCATTGATAGAAATCGATTGAAACCGAGTGATATCGGCTGTGCCGAAAGATCAAACTCGGAACTGGAAACCGCCGCACCTCGGGCTCTCGTGGACAGCCCAACCTGGGCGTTGTCACGCCCGAGCCAAGGCACCCTTGGACGCGCAAGTGATCGGTGCTGCTCATCCCCGAGCCACAGCTCGAGTGGTTGCTCACCGGCGGCGAATTTCCATTTTTCCCCTTTCTGTGTGCAGAACGACCCTCGGGTACGATTCTGTTTAATTCGTGCTCTAGAAAGGATTAGAGGGCCTCAGGCCACTCCCACACGAACTAGACACGGTGACGCACAAGTTGCCTTCACAACTCTGGGCCGGAGAACTTCTGTGCCCGGCGTAATTCAAGGTCTACTAATGGCGGAACGCACGGGGGGTATCGGGCGCACGGTGAGGACCTATTTCGGGCCTTCCCCGAGCTGCCCCGAGTTCATGTCGACCTTCTCTGAGGTCCACTGATGCTCCCCGACCGGTTTCCCAAGTAGCTGAGGCACTAGGAGCATCAGCCGACATGGCCGAAGTCGTTCCGATATGGCGGCTCGTCGCCGACCATGCTCCGGCCGTTGTCATGAGCAGCTGACCCTCGGATCATGTTCCCCAAGTAAAAGTAGGCAGGGGCGGCCAGAATCAAGAAGTTTGAAGCTGTACAGCAGCCGGCGGCGAGCTCTCCGGCGAGGTCCCTCGGCGGCGGAGCGCGGGTGTCGCGAGGTTGAAGAAGGGGGTGGACCCCAGCTGTCAGCGGCCGATATTTTGAATCGGGATCCGGCTGCGGCCGGGATCGGGTGTGCTGGCGCGCAAAAGCCTTGTGGGCCGCGGTGTGCTGTCGCTTCGGCGTGCGACGCGTGTCCCCTGGGCCCACGCGCGAGTTTAAACTTTTCCCCGATTTTCAGATTTCCTTCAAACTTCAAATCCTTATAACTTTGGCTAGAAAGCTCCAAATTGAGTGAACCAAATTTTGCTGGATTCAGCTCTTTGAGTACTTTCCAGAAAATCAAGTGTCACTTCATGAAATTCCCTAATTCTCCAGAATTAATTCCTTAATGTTTAAACTGTTAGGAATTTTAACTGGAGAATCCTTTGGCGGAAAATCCTGAAATTTTGCTGAGATGTTCACCAAAATATCATTGAGCTACCATAAAAATTTCAGATCCATTTGAGCTCATTTAGTCCACCTAATGGTGTGATTAGTAAAACTGTTCCAGAGAAAATAGAAAATGTTCAGAAACATTTTCAGAATTTTCTCTGAAATTGTTTAGCTCATATCTTTAGTTAGAGACTTCCAAATTAAGTGAGACCAATTCCATTAGAACCCTCTGAAAATCTAGTTTTCAGAAAGTCATAGTTTGTTTCATGAAAATACTTAGAACACCCTAAAAGCCTTTAATTAAGGTCAAGGACATAATTATTTGTGGAGGGCTCAAATGAGCTTTGCTGCAACTAAAACTTGACCAAGTCTCTGTTTAGGTTGTAACCAAGCCACAGTAAAAGTTTCACAGTCATTAGGTCTATCTAGCAAGGGTTATAGGCTTCACAACTTCAAAGTTAATACAAAGGCATTTAATTAATACATACATTGTTCTTATCATGTAGTCGCTAAGGTCGAGGAGGAACCCGAAGTCCTAGACTTCGTTACTCCGGAGGAACAGCTAGCCTACGACCAAGAGCAGCAAGGCAAGCCCCGGTTTGCATTAACCATTTTATAAATTTTTATTGTTTTGAGCACATTCTTGTTTTCTTTATGTTGTGCATCAGAGTCTTGTTTGGAAACCCCACTGCATAGCCAAGAAAACCATGGGTTGGGGTTTAGGATTGCAAACCCCGTTAGCCACTGCATTGCTAGGATAGAGTAGGATTCGGTACAAGTCGAGTAGTTGGAACTACTCGCGAGAATAGGCTAGAGGCACATCGCTCGGGTAGAGATAGCACATGATACACATGGCAAGAAAATGAGACCAAGCGGAGAGTAAGGGCAGCAGGACTTTGGGGCCTGTGTGCTGTAGCTCCGCTTGTGTCGATTGAGGACCGAGCCGTGTGCGGGCCTGTTGAACAAGCTAGAACAGTACCGAAGACCTACCGGCTATATGGGAACCGGGAAACTGATGTAACTCGGGTAGCTGGGTGTTGAGGCATTGCCCGTCGTTCAGAGGGTAGGTTGAGAGCTCGAGGTGTAAATCAGCTGGCGGCACAGAGATGCGCGTGCAGGGACCTCTTGCTCGGGACGATGGGACCGGTTCAATATTTGGCTAACGGGTGAAAGGTAGTCGCGTACGGCGTCCGTGATGGTTGTTGTAGGCAACATCGAGTACGGGCGTACGTGACGGGTTGTTCGGGTAACCCTGCAGGTGTAAATCGATTATAATCGCCGTCCCTCGCGGTCAGTGAGTACCACTTGTTCACTGTACCGTGACGTAGAAAGAACAGGCTAGTTACATGTTAAAATGTTGCTGATTGAAAGTTGGATATTGATTGTTAATGATATGTTGTAGCTTAGTGCTAACTAAAGTTCTTTTCAACTTTGGGCAAAGTACATGAGAGAAATGCGTTTCTTGTTTGATTGCGGCTCTCTCATGTGCCTTAGCGTAAAGTTCTCCACAACCTGCTGCTAAAACTTGAAAGTAAGGTTCTACTAATTAGGCGAGTCCTTGCAAATGATTTTTTTACCTCATGCAACCCATCACCCTCATGTAGAAGTTTCATGTTTAGGTGAGACGGGTCAGACTTGCTGAGCCTTCGTGCTCACTGCTTGTGTTTGAAGCTTTTGCAGGGTTCTATGAGGAAGGGACTCCCGAAGAGGAGACGGAACCCCAGGAGGGGAACCCCGTCGAGTGGGAGTCGTGCACGCCGCAGAGTTAGTGTGCGAGTGTGCTAGCAAGGACACGTTCGAGGGCTGAACGTGCACTTGATGCTTAGTCTACGCCCGCGAGTGTGGACTAAACTGATTTTGATGTAAACATGTTAATAAACTTGTTTATGTAATAAAGCTTCCGCTTCCGCTTTGTACCTTTGACGTGTGTTATACGGTGTTGTGCAACGCAGCACCCCTCAGCGTGATCCTGGCTCGACAGGACCAGTGGGGTCGTGTCACCAACCCAGAGAAGATCAAGGCCATCGACTTGATGCGGCCCCCTGCCCGCGTCAAGGATGTCCAGAAACTCACGGGATGTATAGCCGTGCTGAGTCGGTTTATACCGAGGCTAGCAGAGCGGGCACTCCCTTTCTTTAAGCTCCTGCGCAAGTCAGGCCCTTTTGCCTGGACTGACGAAGCAGAAGAGGCTTTCCAGGAGTTGAAGCGACTCCTGACTACCCTACCTATCATGATAGCCCCTGAGCCCGGAGAGCACCTGCTGCTCTATATCGCGGCGACAACTGAAGTGGTGAGTATGGTCCTCGTCGCAGAGCGGTCAGACCCCTCATCTTCACAACCTGCTCTTGTAGCAGAAGACCGCCAGGAGGCCCCGCAGGACTAAGGCGGTCTACCGGACCTCCAAGGCAACCTCCCGGAGGTCCAGGTCGGCCTCCCGGAGGTCCAGGGCGGTCTCCCGGACCCCCAAGATAAACCCCGGGGGTCCTACGGGACCCCCCGGGGGCCAAATGGGACCTCCCGGAGGTCCCTCAGGACCCCCCCCCGGAGCTCGCGGATAATCAAGATAGCTTAAGGGCCTCCGGGTCCCAGCTCCCGGAGGCCCCCGTGGGTCCACTCACCTCCAGCGGGCCAGGGCCAATGGACGAGGACCTCCCAAGCCTAAGAGAGAGGGTTCAAACCATCCAGAGGCCTGTCTACTACATCAGCGAAGTACTTCATGATGCCAAGACAAGGTACCTAGAAGTCCACAAGCTGCTGTATGCGGTGCTCGTGGCCTTCAGGAAGCTCCGCCATTACTTCCAGGCCCACCGGGTCTCGGTAGTCACCTCGTATCCGCTGAAGACAATTCTTCACAGCCCCCATGCGACTGGCAACGTTGCTAAATGGGCGGCGGAGCTGGCGGAGTTTGAGCTGGACTTCCTCCCACGCCATGCAGTCAAGATCCAAGCACTGGCTGACTTTGTGGCGGAGTGGACACCAACGAAGACTGACCCAGGGGGCCATGAAGGCGGTGAACCAGAGCACCAAGCTCCGGTCTTCACCGAACCCCACTGGACACTTTTCTTCGATGGCTCCTCGCGAAAGCAGGGGGCCGGTGCCGGCGTACTGCTCCTCATGCCATCGGGGGAACAGTTTGGGTACATGGTGCGTCTCAATTTCAAGGAAACCAACAACATGGCGGAGTATGAAGCACTCATCTTTGGCATGCAGACAGCCCTGTCTTTAGGCGCTCGCCAGTTGTTGGCACAGGGCGACTCCCAGCTGGTCATCAAGCAAGTCAAGGGCGAATGCTCCTGCAATGACCCACAGCTAGCTGCGTATCTGCTTCACGTGCAGATGTTGGAGAAAGAATTCCTCGCCTTGGACCTGCACCACGTACCGCGCGCTGGCAATGCCGCAGCTGACAACCTTTCAACGAAGGCTTCCACCGGAGCCCCTGCGCCCGAAGGAGTTTTCGAGAGGACGTTGCTGCGGCCTACAGCCCGGCCCGCCAAGCCGGGCGAAGGGGGCCTGACCAGCACCTCGAAGCTGGCGGTCCCGGCGGCCCTACAGCCATGGATGCCGCCAAGGATCGTAAGCGTCACTGGGGACTCCGTGCAACCCAGCGCTCAAGATCCAGAATCTCAAGTCAGAGCCGATGCATGGATCACGGAGATCCGGGACTACTTGAAGGACAACATCCTCCCTGATGAACATGCAACCGCTGAATGGATTGTGCGTATGGCTAAGAGATACGCGCTGGTAGAGGGGGATCTCTACCGGCGTGGCGCCAACCACATCCTATTGCGGTACATAACCCAGGGGGAAGGCTGCGACTTGCTCGCTGAGATCCATGGAGGCGAATGTGGAAGTCACTCTTCCTCACGCACACTTGTCGGTAAAGCCTTCCGGCATGGCTTCTACTGGTCGACAGCACTCCAGGATGCCGTCAAGCTGGTCGAGAGCTGCAAGGCGTGCCAGTTCCACACCAAGCAGATCCATACACTGGCTCAGGCGGTACAGATGATCCCGCCGTCATGGCCATTTGCCGTATGGGGGCTGGACATCTTGGGACCATTTCCCAGAACCGTCGGGGGATTCCGGTACCTCTATGTCGCCATCGACAAGTTCACCAAGTGGATGGAAGCTACACCAGTTGTCACCATCAACAAACAATCCGCAGTAAAGTTCATCAAGTCTATTGTCTGCCGGTTCGGGGTCCCAAACAGAATCATCACCGACAACGGGACCCAGTTCACCAGCGCAGCATTCCAAGACTACTGCGAGGACCTCGGCATTCAGGTGTGCTATGCCTCTGTCGCCCACCCAAAGAGCAATGGGCAAGTTGAGAGGGACAACACGGAGATTCTCCGAGGCCTTAAGACTCGCACCTTCGCCAGCCTAAAGAAACATGGTGCCAATTGGGTAGATGAGCTTTCGAGCACACTATGGGCTAACCGGACATCCCAGAGCCGGGCCACCAGGGAGACACCCTTCTTCATGGTGTATGGGGCCGAAGCTGTACTTCCCCCAGAAATCACCATGAAGTCTCACCGTGTCCGGGCTTACGACGAAGCCGCGCAGGACAACCTCCGGCGTGGAGAAATCGACCTCGTCGATGAGGTCCGATTACATGCAGCACTCCGTAACGCGTGGTACAGACAAGCGCTTCGGTGCTACCACCAGAGATCTGTGCGTGCCCGGGAGCTGCAGGAAGGTGACCTGGTGTTGCGGCACATACTTTCTCGCGAAGGGGCCCACAAACCCTCCCCTAGTTGGGAAGGTCCCTTCCGAGTCGTGAAAGTATGCCGCCCCGGGTGTGTACGCCTTTCCACCGAGGATGGGGACCTGCTCCCAAACCCTTGAAACATAGAACACCTCCTAAGTTCTACCCCTAGAGCAAAGATAGGACAGTACTTTCTTTCCGTAATAAACCCCATAGAGTCCAGGAACAGCGCTCGGAGCAGCTAAGCCCCAGGGGACGGTACAGGACTACGTTCAGCTTTGCCTGGTTCCGACTCCAAGCGCGTAGAGTCTTGCTTCCCCTCTTAATGGGGTGGGTCGTGGCCTCCATGTATAGCCTGCCTTCCTCCTGTGGAAAGTTATACGAAAAGAAACCTGTTCTACTTTGCTCTTTCCTCGTACTCATTTAAATTGTGTACTAAGTTTTTTATGACTACCCTTGCGGTGCATGGCTGCCATGTGCTCAGTTCCCCCTTCTCATTCTCACCACTAGTCGGCATTCGCTGCCCTACCAGAGGCGGTTGCATCGGGGGTACCTGCCGATAGTCAAGAGGGGTCCTGAGCCCCTGAACGCTTCGCGCACTACTGTCCCCAAGCACCGAGCATATGGTTAGGGGCCATAAGTCGAATAAGACTATGGGATAAGGGAGGGGGAGCTCCCAAGGAGAATTACTTTTTCCCTACTTGTGTGCAGGACCTCTCGGCCTCGGATCCCTACAGGAATGTGGTAGGAGCGCCTGACCAATGGGACACCCCTGCCAGGGGGCCACTACGGAATCATGCGAGACCGGAACTCCAAGGCAAGACCGAAGGATCCATGGCTCCAGCGGGACCGGACCTCCCCTCCTCTGAGGGGAAGGTCCCGGAGGCCCCACGTGTACCGTGGCTCCGGACCTCCCTCTCCTCAGAGTAGAGCTCCGGATCCGCCACGTGGCTGGCTGATCCGGGCCTCCCCCTCCTCATGAGGCGGGGCCCGAGGACCTCCGGGGCCCTTAATATAATGAGGACCCGGGGAAGGTGCCGGAGCAGAACGTCGAGATTGGTGAAGGCCTCTGAGCGCCTTGCGGAACTAAGGGCTCGGTCAGGCAAAACTAGGAAGAAGACGGAAAACATCGCAGGCACGAAGGGTCATAAGAGTTCATGTATTCATGGCTCCATGAGCTGGGCTACAAACTCGATGGAAAAGAAAGAAACAAGCCCCAAGATTCCCCTGACGCGACCAGATACTAGAAGTTGCAAGAACGGCCGCGTCACCAGGTTTCAGCCCTGGCGGCGCTCTCTCGCTCCATGACCCGAGCGAAGAAATCGCCTCCCTCATCACCAGCGCAAAGGCCGGTGTCATCAAGGGTGCTCCTGAGGCCCCCTCCGCAGCTTCGACGATCCTCTTGGAGACTCTGCCGCCTGGGATCCTCCTTGGTGCATCGGCGGTTTCCTTCTCCTGAAGTTCCCTCATCACCGGCGCAAAAGCCGGTGTCATCGAGGGTGCTCCTGAGGCCCCCTCTGCAGCTTCAGCGGTCTTCTCGGAGACTCTGCCGCCTGGAATTCCCCTTGGTGCTTCAGCGGTTTCTTTGAAGACTCCACCATCTGAGAAGGGACGCAACGCCAGGGAGCTTTCTGCCTGCCATTACCGAGGAAGGGCCCTGTCGGGAGGACAAACCTGAGACCCCTTGGAAGCGCCACCTCCAGAGGCAAGGCGGGTAGGCTCCCTGGGTCCCAGACTTGGTGCAGATGCCGTCGCTGGAGGAAATCGAGAGCGATTCTCCCCCCATAAGGCGGGTTAAGAGCCATGGAAGAAGACAAGACTGCAGAGACCCGAGGGAGGCGCAAGGGCTGGAAGCCTTATAAGGGGATCGCACGCATGTGGCGGTTTCTTTTCACACCTTCCCGGGTGCAATCCAAAGCGATTCGGAACTCTTCGAGTACGCCGCATCGTCAACCGCTTCGGCTCCGAGACCGAGCGCCGATGACAGGTGGACCCAAGCCGCCCGACTGAAGCGGTGGGTCAAGGAGTCAGTCTCCTAAGAAGACAAGCCGGCAAGACACTTCGGCGGTTCCCGAAGAAAGCGCCGCAACATGCAGAAGTGGCAGCCTTGGGAACCGCCGCAGTAAAAGCAACCCTCAAGTGGGCGCACGCTCCCACGATCCTGTGGCCGTTCATGCTCCGGCAGCGGTCAATGCGGGACTTAGAGAAAGTGCGCGGATCAGAAGAGACGGAGGTCCCACCTCGGGCTCGCTATCTCCCCCGAGATGGGCCCGGGGGCCACTGTCGGTACCTGCGATATGGGGTACCCCCGCGCACAGGGGAAAATGCCTAAGGAACTCACCCTTCTCCGCAGGGAGAGCTCCGAAGGTGCCATGCGTCCGGCGGGGCCGGACCTCCCTCTCCTCAGAGGAGAGCTCCGGCCCCGCCGAGTGGCATACAGAAGCCGGACCTCCCCCTCCGCGGGAGAGAGGTCCGAAGGTGCCACGTATCCGGCGGGGCCGGACCTCCCTCTCCTGAGAGGGGAGCTCCGGGCCCACCACGTGGCCGACAGAAGCCGAACCTCCCCCTCCGCGGGGAGAGGTCCGGAGGCTCCACGTGTCCCACGGGCCGGACCCTCCTCTCCTCTAAGAAGGGCTCCGGGCCTGCCACGTGGCCAGTAGAACGGCACTGCCTGCCCCCGAGCGATAGGCAGCGGGCGTAAAGACACCCCATACCTTGCCCGTAGAAGGTATTCAAGGCCCGCGTCTTCCCAAGACGCGGAGACGCGGAGCACGCCTCTGTCAGGTGCCGTTGCGCCCAGTGGCATCATAGACTGGCGCGCGGTGTCCAAACCTGCCAGCCAATAAACACCACGACAAGACATCCCATGCCGCCTGCACCGTCATCAACCACTACGACTACCATGCAGCATGGGCAGGGCGGCAAGACAGAGACTCGGAAGCCTTCGCCAGAGACAACTACTGGCATAACTGCAGATACGGTAGATAACAGTCAATCTCCCCGGGACCACCTGTCGGGTCCCGGGCCCCCCTTGTAAGCCACCCAAGTCTTGGACTATAAAAGGCTCGGGTAGGCGACGATAGCAAGGGTTCGCATTTCTGCAACTCATACGCTAGCCATTCACGCCCAAGCTGTAACTCACCCCCAAGCTCAGGACTCCGGCCCTGAGCAGCAAGCAATACAGCGAGCTCCATAGCTCGCCGTGGACGTAGGGTTTTACGCTCCGGCGGCCTGAACCACGTAAAACTCACAGTGTCAAGCTCTTACTAACTCGTCCATCCACGCAAGCTCTCCGCAAGGGACTAGCCCCACCAAAAAAAGAACCTCCGCGGGCTGCCCAGTGCAGGCCCGGGGGAAGTGTCGACCGAACACTTCGACAGCCTCTATGCTTTGTGACCTAAGGGATGTTCTCCCTACCTTCGTACGTGCAATGCACAAGACCTTCGGAGAGCTAATGAGAGACTCAGTTGAGGTGTATGTTGATGACATTGCTGTTAAGGTCAGGCAGAGTCATGCCTGCTAGATAACCTGGCCTTAGTCTTCGTCTTTCCGACAAGTGTGAGTTCGGTGTATGCTCTGGAAAACCATTAGAATTCCTGGCCTCGCACCGAGGAACTGAGGCTAACCCAGAGAAGATTCAAAGAAGTCCAGAAACTCACGGGATGCCTAGCTGCGCTGAATCGGTTTATACCGAGGTTAGCAAAGCGAACGCTCCCCTTCTCTAAGCTCCTACGCAAATCCGGGCCATTCACATGGACCGACGAAGCGGAGGAAGCTCCCCAGGAGCTGAAGCAGCTCCTGATGACCCTACCCGTAATGGTAGCACCCGAGCCCGAAGAGCATCTGTTGCTCTACATCGCGGCGATGGCTGCAGTGGTGAGTATGGTCCTCGCCGCAGAGCGGCCGGACCCCTCATTGCCGCAACCGGCTCCGGTATAGGGAAACAGGCACCAAGGAAACCCCGGAGGTCCGAGACGACCCCCCGGGTCTCCGAGGCAACCCCCTGGAGGTCCAAAACGGACCCCAGACCCCCGACACAACCCCACGGAGGACCAGCAGGACCCCCCGGAAGTGCAACGGGACCCCCCCGGAGGTCCAACAGAACCTCCCGGATGTCCAACGGGACCCCCCGGAGCTCCCGGGAAATCAGCGAGACCTCCCGGAGGTCCAAAACAGCCTGGGGGGCCTCCGAGTATCAGCTCCCGGTGGCCTCCCCGGGGCCGCGAGAGGTTCTGTCTACTTCATCAGCGAGGTCCTCCATGACGCTAAGACAAGGTACCTGAAGGTACATAAGCTGCTGTATGCAGTGCTCGTGGCGTCCAGGAACCTCCGACACTGCTGCCAAGCACACTGGGCCTCAGTAGGTCACCTCCTACCGGCTGAAGGCTATCCTCCACAGCCCTCACGCGACGGACGATGCCGCCAAATGGGCAGCGGAGCTACTGGAGTTTGAGCTAGGCTTCCTTCCTCGTCACGCAGTCAACAGCCAAGCACTAGCTGACTTCGTGGCTGAAGTGGACGCCAACGCAGGCTGACCCAGGGGGCCATGAAGACGGTGAACCAGGACCCCGAGTTCTGGCCTTCACCGGGCCTTACTGGACGCTCTTCTTCGACGGCTCCTTGCGAAAGCAGGGGGCCGGTGCTGGCGTACTGCTCCTCATGCCATCGGTGGAGCAGTCTGGGTATATGGTGCGTCTCAATTCCAAGGCAACCAACAGCATGGCAGGGTATGAAGCACTCATCCTTGGCCTAAAGACAGCCCTGTCTCTAGGCGCTCGCCAGTTGTTGGCACAGGGTGACTCCCAGCTAGTTATCAAGCAAGTTAAAGGCGAATGCTCCTGCAGTGACCCACAGCTAGCCGCTCATCTGCTTTATGCGTAGATGGTGGAGAAAGACTTCCTCGCCTTGGACCTGCACCATGTACCGCGCGCTGGCAAGGCCGCAGCTGACGACCTCTCAACGAAGACCCCCACCGGAGCCCCTGTGCCCGAAGGAGGCTTCGAGAGGATGTTGCCACGGCCCACAGCCCGGCCCGCCGAGCCGGGCGAAGGGGGCTAGACCAGCACCTCGAAGCTGGCGGTCCCGGCGGCCATGGAAGCCGCCAAGGATCGTAAGCGTCACTGGGGACTCCGTGCAACCCAGCGCTCAAGATCCAGATGCTCAAGTCAGACCCGATGCATGGATCATGAAGATCCGGGACTACTTGAAAGACAATATCCTCCCTGATGAACGTGTATCCGCTGAACGGATCGTGTGTATGGCTAAGAGACACGTGATGGTAGGAGGGGATCTCTACCGACGTGGCGCCAACCGCGTCCTATTGCGGTGCATAACCCAGGGGGAAGGCTGCGACTTGCTCGCTGAGATCCATGGAGGCGAATGTGGAAGTCACTCTTCCTCACGCACGCTTGTCGGTAAAGCCTTCCGGCATGGCTTCTACTGGCCGACAGCACTCCAGGATGCCGTCAAGCTGGTCGAGATCTGCAAGGCGTGCCAGTTCCACGCCAAGCAGATCCATACACTGGCTCAGGCGGTACAGATGATCCCGCCCTCGTGGCCATTTGCCGTATGGGGGCTGGACATCTTGGGACCATTTCCCAGAACCGTCGGGGGATTCCGGTACCTCTATGTCGCCATCGACAAGTTCACCAAGTGGACGGAAGCTACACCAGTTGTCACCATCAACAAACAATCCGCAGTAAAGTTCATCAAGTCTATTGTCTGCCGGTTCGGGGTCCCGAACAGAATCATCACCGACAACGGGACCCAGTTCACCAGCGCAGCATTCCAAGACTACTGCGAGGACCTCGGCATTCAGGTGTGCTATGCCTCTGTCGCCCACCCAAAGAGCAATGGGCAAGTTGAGAGGGACAACGCGGAGATTCTCCGAGGCCTTAAGACTCGCACTTTCGCCAGGATGCCGTCAAGCTGGTCGAGAACTGCAAGGCGTGCCTGTTCCACGCCAAGCAGATCCATACACCGGCTTGGACGGTACAGATGATCCCGCCCGCATGGCCATTTGCCGTACAGGGGCTGGACATCCTGGGACCTGGGACCATTCCCCAGAACCGAGGATGAGGACCCGCTCCCGAATCCTCGGAACACAGAACACCCCCGTAAGTTCTACCCCTAGAGCAACAATAGGACAGCCTCTTATTTTCATAATAAATTCCATAAAGTCCAGGAGCAGTGCTCAGAGCAGCTAAGCCTCGGGGGATGGTCCAGGACTACGTTCAGCTTCGCCTGGTTCTGACCCCAAGCGCGTAGAGTCTTGCTTCCCTTGAGGCAGGTCGTGGCCTCCATACTTAGCCTGCCTTCCTCCTATGGAAATTTATATGAAAAGAAACCTGTCCTACGTTGCTCTTCTTTGGTGCTCATTTAATTTACTTATTAAATTTTTATGACTGCACTACTAGCGTGTGCTCACCATGCGCTCAGCTCCCTCTTCTCATTCTCACCTTTTGTCGGCATTTGCTGCTGTCGGTACCTGAGATATGGGGTACCCCCACGCACAGGGTAAAATGCCTAAGGTACTCGCCCTTCTCCGCAGGGAGTGCTCCGAAGGCGCCACGCGTCCGGCGGGGCCGGACCTCCCTCTCCTCGGAGGAGAGCTCCGGGCCCGCCACGTGGCATACAGAAGCCGGACCTCCCCCTCCGCGGGAGAGAGGTCTGAAGACGCCACGCGTCCAGCGGGGCCTGACCTCCCTCTCCGCAGAGGAGAGCTCCGGGCCCGCCACGTGGCATACAGAGGCCAGACCTCCCCCTCCGCGGGGAGAGGTCCGGAGGCTCCACGTGCCCCGCAGGCCGGACCCTTCTCACCTCAGAGAAGGGCTCCGGACCCGCCACGTGGCCAGAAGAACGGTGCTGCCTGCCCCCGAGCGGTAGGCGGCGGGCGTAAAGGCGCTCCTCACCTTGCCCGTACAAGGTATTCAAGGCCCGCGTCTTCCCAAGACGCGGAAACACGGAGCACGTGTCTGTCAGGTGCCGTTGCGCCCAGTCGCATCACAGACTGGCGCGCGGTGTCAGAACCTGCCAGCCAATAAACGCTGCGACAAGACATCCCATGCCGCCTGCGCCGTCATCAACCACTGCGACTAGCACGCGGCATGGGCAGGGCGGCAAGATGAAGACTCAGAAGCCTTCGACCAGAGGCAGCTACCGGCATAACTACAGATACGGTAGATAACAAGCAATCTTCCCGGGACCACCTGTCGGGTCCCGGCTTCCCTTGTAAGCCGCCCGATCCTTGGACTATAAAAGGCTCGGGTAGGCGTCGATAGCAGGGGTTTGCACTTTGCAACTCATACGCTAGCCATACACCCTCAAGCTGTAACTCACCCCCGAGCTCAGGCCCCCGGCCCTGAGCAGCAAGCAATACAGCGAGCTCCATAGCTCGCCGTGGATGTAGTGTTTTACGCTCCGGCGGCCTGAACCACGTAAAACTCGCCGTGTCAAGCTCTCGCTAACTCATCCATCCGCGCAAGCTTTCCGCTAGGAGACTAGCCCCGCCAAAAAAAGAACCTCCGCGGGCTGCCCAGTGCAGGCCCGGGGGAAGTGTCGATCGCACACTTCGACATTTGGCGCGCCAGGTAGGGGGCTTTTCCCCTAGCGCGACGAGTTTCCGCCGACGAAGATGACCAAGCTTCCTTCAACGGAAAACTCTCCCCCTCCACGTTCACGGCGAACCGTGACCAGGGGAGAGTACATGATGACACACTCAAGCTGGGAGCCAGCAACCGGCTCTGGCAGCGCCGACCCCGGCAATGCAGGCTCCATCTAGCGTCAGGCCTTCAGTAGCGCCGGGAATCCACCGCTCCATCCAGCGTCAGGCCTTCAGTAGCGCCGGGCGTACCCGGTGGGGGTGCGCTAGCCGCAGCAAGGGCGCTACTGCGCAATCCGCCTGCTGGGGACGCGCCACAGGCAGCGACCCAGCGGTGGATTCACGAGGTAGACCGTCTTGTCGTCGCCGCCGCAAACCATTGACTTCGGCGGGGACGACGCACCGACCAACCGGCTGTGTCGCTGATGCGCATGCCAACGGTTGATGGCCAGACGGGGGAGTTCCAGCTCCACCAAGCTTCCGTCGACGGACCTGAGGACAGAGCTGGAACGGTGCCGCTTAGGCCAAGATGCCCGAGTGTTCCTCGAGCGACGTCAAGAAAGGCGTCGCACTCAAGAGGCTGGCGACAACATGACGTCGGCCTCGACCCAGCCTGAAGGGAAGATCTTCGCTACGCGAGCTCTGCCCCAGGCATACGTCGAGCGGCATATGCCACAACCATATGCCCTGCAGACGGCGTCCCCGGTCTATGGAGCGGCCTTGCCCATACCGGGGCACACTGTGCCAGCGGAGAACCAAGCGTTCGCGGCACCGATACCTGCACTGGGAGCCAGCAACCGGCTCTGGCAGCGCCGACCCCGGCCATGCAGGCTCCGACCAGCGTCAGGTTTTCAGTAAGGGTGCGCTAGCCGCAGCGAAGTGCGCTGCTACACAATATGCCACAGCCGTGTGTCCTACGTATGGCAGCCAGAGCATGCGGTCCTCAGCGCGAACCAAGCATTCGCGGCATCAGGACCTGCGGCGGCAGAAGCAGGGTGTGCGGCCCTTGCGCCCCGCTTTCGCTTCACAAAATGGTCGCGCAAGTTTCGGCCGCTCTTGCCTGAGAAGTACGACGGAAGCATCAACCCGGCGGAATTCCTCCAGAGGCCGGGAAATCCAGAAGCTCGCGGAGCGCTTCCGGAAGGGGAAGCAGCCCCAGCTGATGCCCACCTTGTAGTCAAAGGGAGGGCAAGCAGAAGGTGACGCCCGGGACGGCGACGACCGCCAGGTGGAGTTCCAGGAGCTCCGGCGCGCCGTAAAGGCAGTGCGCAATCATGGGAGCTCCAGCTCCAGTGACGACGAGCACTGGAAGATGCCCTGTGACATCTTTGGCGGGTCCACTGACCCCCTGTCCCGAAGCATGGCTAAGGCCTTGCGTCGAGCGGTAGCGTCGGTGGCTCCCCTCCCAGGTGCAGTACCGCGCCTCAGGTGGATGGGAACCCCCATCAGCTTCGATGACACCGACTGCCCCAGGAACATGGCTGGGGCCGGCCAACTACCGCTCGTGGTGGCCCTTACCGTCGCCAACGTGAAGATGTACCACGTTTTGGTGGATGGTGGGGCTGGACTGAACCTCATCAGTCACGCAGCCTTCCAGAAGCTGCAGATCCCAATGGCCAAGCTCGCCCCATCAAGCCCGTTCTCAGGGGTAGGGCCGGGATGGGTCATTCCCTACGGCCGCATCAGCCTCCCGGTGACCTTTGGGGCACCGGACAGCTACCGGACAGAGTACATTCTGTTCGACGTGGCCGAGATTGCCATGATCGGTAGGCCAGCCCTGTACCGATTCATGGAAGTAGCCCACTACGGCTATCTTGTCTTGAAGATGCCTACACCAACAGGCGTCCTCAAGGTTTGTGGAGACCGTGCTGCCGCAGTATTAGCCTTGGAAAGGCTTTAGGCGCTTACAGCAACTAGAGCGCCAGCCCTCAGCAGTACAGAACCAAACCAGCTCCACCTAAGTGCACGCCATCGTGCCTCTACCACCGCACCCCGCGTGCAACCCCTTGATGAGGACGACGTCCCCACAAGGCTCGTCCGAATCAGCGCCGATGCCACCCAGACCACCCGGGTAGCCGGGGGCCTGGGTAGCATATAGGAAGGCGCGCTCGTTGCCCCCCTCCGGCATGAGGTCGATGTGCTGCATGACAGCCATCACCGAGGCCAGAGATCCCTAGGGAGGTGATGGAGCACTACTTAAAGGTCTTTCCCGACGTCCAGCCGTCCGACGAGATGGAGAGTCCGCCGCTCCCGGCGCTTGGCAAACCGTGTTATTATCCCGAAGGCCAGCGAGAAGCTCCGGAAGCGCATCCACTACACCAGTCTCAATAAGGCATGCCCCAAAGACCTATTTTTTCTTCCTATGATAGAGCAAATAGTAGACTTGATACCAGGCTGTGATATGCTGCGCTTCCCAAATGCTTGCTAGGACTCCCATCAGACCCCTGAGTCTGAAGTAGTTGAAGGGCGCCCTTTACCTGCTAATCCCGGCGTAAACCGACTCGGCATAGCTAGGGGTCCCGCAAATTTCCCGTCTTCGCGCAATGGCTTTAACCCCATACCACAGTAACCTGTTTCGCTACCGAGAAGCAAGCACCCGAAGACCAGACCTTGGATCCCCGACACAACCTCCCGGAGGACCAGCAGGACCTCCCGGAGCTCCCGGGACGTCAGCGGAGCTTCCTGCGAGATCCAAAGCAGCCTGAGGACCCCCCAGTGTCGGGCACCCAGCGATCCCCCTTGGCTAAAAGCTATCCCCCACAGCTCCACGCGGCGGGCGATGCCGCCAAATGGGCGGCGGAACTACTGAAGTTTGATCTAGGTTCCCTTTCCCGTCATACAGACATTAACAGAACATTAGTTCACTTGTGGCTGAAGTAGACGCACGCTCAGGGGGCCACGAAGACGATGAAACAGTACCCTGAGCCCTGACCTTCACCAGGCCTTATCGAATGATGTTCGTCGACGGCTCCTCGCGAAAGCAGGGGGCCGATGCTAGCGTACTGTTCCTCACGCCATCGGGGGAGCAGTCTGGGTATGTGGCGCGTTTCAATTCCAAGGCAACCAACAACATAGCAAAGTATGGAGTGCCCATCCTTCTCACTAGTCGTTGGCTCAGGGCAATCCCCAGTCTGGTTAACAACCAAGACAGCAGAGAAAGACCCCCTCGCCTTGGACCTGCACCATGTACCGCGCGCTAGCAAGGCCGCAGCTGACAACCTTTCAACGAGGGCCCCCACTGCCACCGGAGCCACTGTGCCTGAAGGGGGCCTCGAGAGGACGTTGCCGCGACCCACAGCCCGGCCCGCCGAGCCGGGCGAAGGGGGCTAGACCAGCACCTCAAAGCTGGCGGTCCCGGCGGCCATGAGCGCCGCCAAGGATCATAAGCGTCACTGGGGACTCCGTGCAACCCAGCGCTCAAGATCCAGATGCTCAAGTCAGACCCGATGCATGGATCACGGAGGTCCGGGACTACTTGAAAGACAATATCCTCCCTGATGAACGTGTATCCGCTGAACGGATTGCGCGTATGGCTAAGAGACACATGGCGGTAGAGGGGGATCTCTACCGACGTGGCGCCAACCACATCTTATTGCGGTGCATAACCCAGGGGGAAGGCTGCGACTTGTTCGCTGAGATCCATGGAGGCGAATGTGGGAGTCATTCTTCCTCACGCACGCTTGTCGGTAAAGCCTTTCTGCATGGCTTCTACTAGCCGGCAACACTCCAGGATGCCGTCGAGCTGGTCAAGAGCTGCTAAGCGTGCCTGTTCCACGCCGAGCAGATCCATACACCGGCTTGGACGGTACAGATGATCCAGCCCGCATGGCCATTTGCCGTACTGGGGCTGGACATCCCGGGCCTGGGACCATTCCCCAGAACCGAAGACAGGGACCCGCTCCTGAACCTTCGGAACACGGAACACCGCTGTAAGTTCTACCCCTAGAGCAACAATAGGGCAGGCCTTTCTTTTTGTAGTAATTTCCATAAAAGTCCGTGAACAGGGCTTGGAGCAACTAAGCCTCAGGGGACGGTCCAGGACTACGTTCAGCTTCGCCTGGTTCCGACCCCAAGCGCGTAGAGTCTTGCTTCCCTTGAGGTGGGTCGTGGCCTACATATGTGGCCCGCCTTCCCCCGTATGGAAATTTATATGAAAAGAAACCTATCCTACGTTGCTCTACTTAGGTACTCATTTAATTTACTTATTAAGTTTTTATGATTACCTTACTAACGCGAGCTCACTATGCGTTCAACTCCCTCTTCTCATTCTCATATTTAGTCGGAATTTGCTGCAGATACGACTAAGGAATAGAGGGGGGGGGGAGCCCCCAAGGAGAATTACTTTTTCGTTACTTGTGTGCAGGACTTCTCAGCCTCAGCTCCCCGCAGGAGTATGGTAGGCGCATCCACCCAATAGAACGCACCTACCAGGGGGCCGCTACGGGATCGCGGTAGGCCAAAAACCCCAAGGTAAGATCAAAGGGCTAGCCCCCACAGGGGCGAGGTCCGAAGGCCCCACGTGTCCAGCGGGGCCGGACCTCCCACCTTTTTGAGGGGAGCTCCGGGGCCGCTGCGTGGCCTACAGAAGTCGGACCTCCCCCCTCTGCGAGGGGAGGCCCGGGGCCTCCACGTGCCCTGCAAGCCCGGACCTCCTCTCAGGCGGGAGCTCCAGGCCCGCCACGTGGCCAACAGGCTCGGACCCCCCTCCGGTCTCGTAAGGCGGGTCCTGGAGACCTCCGAAACCCTTACTATACAGTGGGGACCCGGACAAGGTGTCTATGCAGAGCTTCGAGATCGGTCAAGGCCTCCGAGTCCTTGCGGAGCTAAGGGCTTGGTCACGAAAGGCCAAGAAGAAGACTAGGGCATGCAGACACGGAAAGAAACAGGAGTCTGCCCATACAAAGGCTCCACGAGCTGGGCTACAGACTCAGCAAAAATAAAAAAGGAAGTACAGGGCCTTGTGGACACGAGGGCAGATGCTTAGGGGTCCTCGGACTCCCGATGAAACCTAGAGGCCACAAGGGCAGCTAAGTCCTCGACTTCGGCCCTGGCAGCTTCCTCCCGGTCGGCGATGGGTCCTAAACGGACCGGCCCCAGAGAAAAGGAAGGGTCTCGGCTAACGAAGCACGACAGAACGTGCATCGCAACCTCCTTCGCAAGGCCCCGACCTTCCGCTTCCAGCTCGTCGGCGATCACTGATTCGAGCCGACCTAGCTCGTCGCCGAGAGACTCAAGGGCTGGGACCGCTTTGGACACCGGCCGTGCTGGGGTCTCCACCTGCACAGGGCTAAAACCAAGAGGAGCCAAGGCGGATCCCGCCTTAGCAATGAAGCTCCAGACCGTCTGGGCCTCAGCAGTCCGCAAGGACTGGAGCCTCTCTACCTCTTGGCGAGCCGCTAGCTCGTGATCCATCGCCGCCTGAAGCTCCTTGGAAGACTGTTCCTCCCTCGCGGCGACAGCCGAATCACGGAGCTCCAGCTCCTCAGTCCGAGCCCTTAGCTTCTCCACCTTGACCCTCAGCCGAGCGGTGGTCTTCTCCTCCTCGGCTGCAGCAGCGCGTTCCCGTTCAGCGACGGCGTGTTCCCGACGGGCTACCTGCAGCTGCAACTCCTCCGCGGCGGTGGAACACTCCTTGGCTTTGGCTTCAGCTTTGGCCAGAGCCTCGCGACAGGAGGCACGAACCCGTTGGGCCTCTAACTCCAAGCGGCTAATGGCCTTCTTCTGGTTGCTAAGCAGAGCACTCATAGCCTCAAGCCTTGACTGCCTTGAGTCGAGGTCCGCTCGGGCCCGCTGCTGCCAGCTGAGAAGGCGTTCCCTCTCGCCGGCCAATGCCTTCCGCTCCTGCTCAAAGGCAGATTGGAGCTGCCGGGTGCTGGTCTGGGCACGCTCCAGGGCGTCCCACACGGGCACCGGAGCAGGGGGAGCAGGAGTTGCGCCGCTGGACCCCCCGGACGAGTCCAAGGCCGGCGGGAGCGCCGGCGCCTCAGCAGCTACGGTGGGGCGCTGTCCTAAGCAGGCCAGGGGGCCAGCAGGCACACCTACAGCAGCCCTCCCGGTCTCAAGACCTGGCTTCTGGGCTGGTGAAGGAGGGCGGGTAGGAGCAGATGCGGCCACTGCGGCCACTGCCCCCGCTGATTCGGGAGCTATGGGGGCCACCGCGGTCCCCAGGTGCCGAGGCGCGGAGCCCCTGCTGGTTGAAGGCGGCCGGATAAGAGGCCCGCCCCTGGCAGCCGGTCGGTCCCTGCAAAGAAGAAGAAGCCCTCAGAATAAGAGAAGAGGCAGGAGCTCTGCTCTTATAAGTTAGAAAGGATAACACTTACTGGGCAGCATGAGCGCTCCAGCGAGCTTGCAGCACTGGCCTCTGGGCTGTAGCTGAACTGCCAGGACCAGTGGCTGGAACGGTCGCGGAGTGGGACGCCTGGACCTCCGGCGCGCTCATCGGCGCCGCCCCACCAACATCCGTCCTGGGAGCCCCGCCGCTTGAGGGAAGATGGCGAGATACTTGGGCTGATTCGGACGGCAGCTGTCTGGGGAGAGACCCGCCGGGGGGGGGGGGACACTCGGGACCTCTTCGGGTCGCCACCCGATGGACCAGCACCTCCAAGAGATGGAAGCAAAGTAGCTCCGGCACCCTGGCTTGGCACAGGCGGCACCCTCGGAGGAGACCGAGCGCGTTTCTTCTCTGAATGCCCGGGGGCCGGCTCTTTCCCTTTCCCTTTGTCGGCGGCTTGGGTTCCGTCGGCTTTGGGGGAGGGATTGGCAGCAGCGGATGCCTCATGCCCTGATCCGGGGTGCTCGGTTCCTGGAATGGTGATACCCCGGAAGGCATCCCCGACCTGACAAACGGCAATCCCAATATCATCAAGATTCGGCATCTTCCGCAGGAGCTCTGACCTCCTCTGAGGCTCCAAGAAGAGGGGGGTGGCAGAAGGCGGAAAGACGGGGACGCCGCTGGGAATGTAGTCACCGCTCACCTTGCTCACCATCTCCTCCAGCTCCTCGTTGGAAGGGACAGAGCCGGGGCCTCTCTCCAGCCTGGTACAGTCCTGCTCACCGGTATAGTACCACGCTGGGTGGCTGCGTTGCTGCTAGGGAGCAATGCGGCGAGAGACAAAGTCCATCAGCACCATTAGGGACGTCAGCCCCTCGTTGGCCAAGAACCGGATCCGCTCCAAGACCGGAGTGTAATCCTGCTCCAGCTCAGGGATCTCCTCCCAGAAGCGGCGATCGGTGGTCGGGCTGGCGGTTGGGAGTTGTAGGCGATCGTGCTCGTCGGTCTGCACTACCACCCAGCTCTCCCTCCAGTTCTCCCACCTTGATGCGCTGAAGGGCAGGAGGTATCCGGAAACCTTGGGGTCTTTGCAGCGATGCTGGAAGTAATATGCCCCCATCTGAGTCTTTGAGCCGCGTCCAGTCGTCCGCAGCACAAAGAAGTGGCGGAAGAGCGTCATGGAGGCGTGCACCCCCACGAACATCTCGCAGAAGTGGACAAAAACGGCCGCCATTGCGAAGGAGTTGGGGGAGAGATGGTGGAGCTGGAGACCATATGTCTCCAGCAGGGTGACGAAGAAGGAAGAAATCGGCGGAACGAACCCCGCCAGAGCATAAGCGGTGAAGAAGACTATCTCCCCCTTTTCCAGGACCAGGGGGAGAGATCCTCGGCGGAGCCGATGCTTCTGCTCTTCCGAGCGCCAGCCCAGCAGCCTGCGCACTGGCCCGAGCTCGGAGGAGCGAACGAGGCGCGTCGGAAGCAAGTTGGAAGCCATAGCGAAAGAAGGCGCAAGGGCAGGAGAGCCGGGGCGCAAGAGTTCAAGGGAAGTACGAGCGCAATGCGAAGGGAAGCCGCGATGCGGGTGAAGATCCCCTTTTCAAACTTTCCAGGGATGGTTCGAGGTAATTTGAAAACCTCCGGAAACATCGCATCGGCGACCTCGTCGGCTCCGAGACTGGGTGCCGATGAAAGCTGGGCCCAAGCCGCTTAACTAAAGCGGTGGGGTCAAGGAGTCAGCCTCCTGAGAAGATGAGCCGGCAAGGCACTTCGGCGTTTCCCGAAGAAAGCGCCGCAACGTGCAGAAGTGGCAGCCTTGGGAACCGCCGCAGTAAAAGCAATCATCAAGTGAGCGCACGCTCTCACGACCCCGCGGCCGTTCGTGCTCCGGCAGCGGCCAATTCGGGACTTAGAGAAAGTGCGCGGATCGGAAGAGACGGAGGTCCCACCTCGGGCTCGCTATCTCCCCCGAGATGGGCCCGGGGGCCACTGTCGGTACCTGAGATATGGGTACCCCCGCGCACAGGGTAAAATGCCTAAGGTACTCGCCCTTCTCCGCAGGGAGAGCTCCGAAGGCGCCACGCGTCCAGCGGGGCCGGACCTCCCTCTCCTCAGAGGAGAGCTCCGGGCCCGCCACGTGGCATACAGAAGCCAGACCTCCCCCTCCGCGGGAGAGAGGTCCGAAGATGCCACGCGTCCAACGGGGCCGGACCTCCCTCTACGCAGAGGAGAGCTCCGGGCCCGCCACGTGGCATACAGAGGCCGGACCTCCCCCTCCGCGGGGAGAGGTCCGGAGGCTCCACGTGCCCCGCAGGCCGGACACTTCTCACCTCAGAGAAGGGCTCCGGACCCGCCACGTGGCCAGAAGAACGGTGCTGCCTGCCCCCGAGCGGTAGGAGGCGGGCGTAAAGGCGCTCCTCACCTTGCCCGTACAAGGTATTCAAGGCACGCGTCTTCCCAAGACGCAGAAACATGGAGCACGCGTCTGTCAGGTGCCGTTGCGCCCAGTCGCATCATAGACTAGCGCGCGGTGTCAGAACCTGCCAGCCAATAAACGCTGCGACAAGACATCCCATGCCGCCTGCGCCGTCATCAACCACTGCGACTAGCACGCGGCATGGGCAGGGCGGCAAGATGAAGACTCAGAAGCCTTCGACCAGAGGCAGCTACCGGCGTAACTACAGATACGGTAGATAACAAGCAATCTTCCCGGGACCACCTGTCGGGTCCTGGCTTCGCTTGTAAGCCGCCTGAGCCTTGGACTATAAAAGGCTCGGGTAGGCGTCGATAGCAGGGGTTCGCACTTTGCAACTCATACGCTAGCCATACACCCTCAAGCTGTAACTCACCCCCGAACTCAGGCCCCTGGCCCTGAGCAGCAAGCAATACAGCGAGCTCCATAGCTCGCCTTGGACGTAGGGTTTTATGCTCCGGCGGCCTGAACCACGTAAAACTCGCCGTGTCAAGCTCTCGCTAACTCGTCCATCCGCGCAAGCTTTCTGCTAGGAGACTAGCCCCGCCGAAAAAAGAACCTCCGCGTGCTGCCCAGTGCAGGCCCGGGGGAAGTGTCGATCGCACACTTCGACAGCTGCCCTACCAAAGGCGGTTGCGTTGGAGGTACCGGCCGATAGCCAGGGGGGCCCCGAGCCCCCGGCACATCGCCCACGGTAGTTCCCAAGCACCGTATAAGTGGACGGGGACCGTAAGCCAAATAAGACTATGAGACCGAGGAGGGGGAGCCCCCAAGGAGAATTACGTTTCCCTTACTTGTGTGCAGGACCTCTCGGCCTCAGCTCCCCGCAGGAGTATGGTAGGCACATCCATCCAATGGAACGCACCTACCAGGGGGCTGCTACGGGATCGCGCAAGACCGAAACCCCAAGGTAAGATCAAAAAAACTAGACCTCACCGCTTCCGCAGGGGCGAGGCCCAAAGGTGCCACGTGTCCAGCGGGGCCAGATGATCCACCTCCTTGAGGGGGAGCTCCGGGCCCGCCACGTGGCCTACAGAAGCCGGACCTCCCCTCTCCGTGGGGAGAGGTCTGAGGGCTCCACGTGCCCCGCAAGCCCGGACCTCCCCTCAAAGGGGAGCTCCGGGCCCGCCACGTGGCAAACAGGCCCGGACCCCCCCCCCCCCGTTCTCGTGAGGTGGGTCCTGAAGACCTCCGGGGCCCTTAGTATACAGTGAGAACCCGGAGAAGGTGTCTATGCAGAGCTTCGAGATTGGTCAAGGCCTCCGAGTACCTTGCGGAGCTAAGGACTCGGCCAGGAAAAACCAGGAAGAAGACTAGGACATGCAAACACAGAAAGAAACAGGAGTCTGTTCATACAAGGCTCCACGAGCTGGGCTACGGACTCAACAAAAATAAAAAAGGAGGTAGAGGGCCTTGTGGCCACGGGGGCAGATGCCTAAGAGTCCCCGGACTCCCGATGAAACCTAGAGGCCACGAGGGAAGCCATGTCCTCGACCTCGGCCCTGGCAGCTTCCTCCCGATTGGCAGCGGGTCCTAGACGGACTGGCCCCAGAGAATAGGAAGGGTCTCGGCTCCGGAAGCACACCAATACGTGCATAGCGACCTCCTTCGCAAGGCCCCGACCTTCCACTTCAAGCTCGTCGGCGATCACCGCTTCGAGCCGACCCAGCTTGTCGCCGATGGACTCAAGTGTCGGGATCGCTTCGGACATCGGCCGCGTCGGAGCCTCCATCTGCACAGGGCTGAAACCAAGAGGAGCCAAGGCGGACCCCGCCTTGGCAATAAAGCCCCAGACTGCCTGGGCCTCGGCAGACCGCAAGGACTGGAGCTTCTCTACCTCTTGGCGAGCCGCCAGCTCGCGATCCATCGCTGCCTGGCGCTCCTAGGAGAACTGCTCCTCCCTCGCGGCAACAGCCGACTCACAGAGCTCCAGCTCCTCGGTCAGAGCCCTTAGCTCCCCCACCTTGGTTCTCAGCCGGGCGGTGGTCTTCTCCTCCTCGGCCGCTGCAGCGTGTTCCCGATCGGCGACGGCGCACTCTCGACGATCTACCTGCAGCCGCAACTCCTCCGCGGCGGCGGAACGCTCCTCGGCTTTGGCTTCAACATGGGCCAGAGCCTCGCGGTAGGAGGCACGGAGCCGCCGGGTCTCTGACTCCAAGCGGCTAATGGCCTTCTTCTGAGTGACAAGTAGAGCACTCATGGCCTCGAGCCTTGACTGCCTCGAGTCAAGGTCCGCCTTAGCCTCCTGGGCCCGCTGCTGCCAGCTGAGAAGGCGTTCCCTCTCGCCGGCCAGCGCCCCCCGCTCCTGCTCGAAGGCGGATTGGATCTGCCGGGCGCTGGCCTGGACACGCCCCAGGGCATCCCACACGGGCGCCGGGACAGAGGGGACAGGAGTCACGCCCCTGACCCCCCCCCTGTCGAGTCTAAGACCGGCGGAGGTGCCGGTGCCTCAGCAACCAGAGTGGGGCGCTGTCCTAAGGAGGCCAGGGGCCAGCAGGCACACCTACAGAGGCCCTCCCAGTCTCAGGACCGGATTTCTGGGCTGGTGAAGGAGGGCGGATAGGAGCGGATGCGGCCACCACGGAGGGTGAAGTCGCCGGCACAGAGGAGGCCCCTGTCGATTTGGGGACCATGGGAGCCACCACGGTTCCCAGACGCTGAGGCGCGGAGTCTCCGTCGGTTGGAGACGGCCAGGTAAGAGGCCCGCCCCCGGAGTTGTTCGGTCCCTGCAAGAAAAGAAAGCTCTCAGGCTAAGAGAGGAAACGAGATCACTGCTCCTACAAGCCAGAAGGAGCAACGCTTACTGGGCGACATGAGCGCTCCGACGGGCTTGCAGCACCGGCCTCTGGGCTGTAATTGAACCGCCGGGACCTGCGGTTGGAATGGTCGCGGGACATGACGCGTGGATCCCCGGCACACTCGCCGGCGTCGCCCCACCAGCATCCGTACTAGAAACCCCTCCGCTTGAGGAAGGATGACGAGGTGCTTGGGTTACTTTGGACTGCTGCTGTCCGGGGAGAGACCCGCTGGGGAGGGACACCCGGGGCCTCTTCGGGTCGCCACCTGATGGACCAGCACCCCCAGGAGATGGGTGCGAGGGTGCTCCGGCACCCTGACTCGGTGCAGGCAGCGCCCTCGGAGGAGACCGGGCGCGTTTCTTCTCTGGATGCCCGGGGGCCGGCTCCTTCCCCTTCCCTTTGTCGGCGGCTTGAGTTCCGTCGGCTCTTGGGAAGGGTTGGGCAGCAGCAGACGCCTCGTGCCATGATCCGGAGCGCTCGGTTCCTGGAATCGTAATACCCCGGAAGGCATCCCCGACCTGCCGGACGGCGATCCCGATGTCGTCAAGGTTCGGCATCTTCTGGAGGAGCTCCGACCTCCTCTGTGGCTCCAAGAAGAGGGGGGTGGCAGAGGGCGGAAGGGCGGGGTTGCCACTGGGAATGTAGTCGCCGCTCACCTTGCCCACCATCTCGTACAGCTCCTCGTCGGAAGGGTCAGAGCCGGGGCCCCTCTCCAGCCTGGTACAGTCTTGCTCGCCAGTATAGTACCACGCTGGGCGACTGCGCTGCTGCAAGGGTGCAATACGACGCAACATGAAGTCCATCAGCACCATCAGAGACGTCAGCCCCTCGTTGGCCAAGAACCGGATCCGCTCCAAGATTGGGGCGTACTCCTGCTCCAGCTCAGGGATCTCCACCCAGAAGCGACGATCGGTGGTTGGGCTGGCGGTCGGGAGTTGTAGGCGATCGTGCTCGTCGGTCTGCACTACCACCCAGCTCTCCCTCCAGTTTTCCCACCTTGATGCGCTGAAGGGCAGAAGGTACCCAGAGACCTTTGGGTCCTTGCAGCGATGCTGGAAGTAGTATGCCCCCATCTAGGTCTTCGAGCCGCGCCCAGTCGTCCGCAACACAAAGAAGTAGCGGAAGAGTGTCACAGAAGCGTGCACCCCCACAAACATCTCGCAGAAGTGGACGAAGACAGCAGTCATTGCGAAGGAGTTGGGAGAAAGATGGTGGAGCTGGAGCCCATATGTCTCCAGCAGTGTGACAAAGAAGGAAGAAATCGCCGGAACGAACCCCGCCAGAGCATAAGCAGTGAAGAAGACCATCTCCCCCTTTTCCTGGATCAGGGGGAGAGATCCCCGGCGAAGCCAGTGTTTCTGTTCCTCCGTGCGCCAGCCCAGCAGCCTGCGCACTGGCCCATGCTCGGAGGAACGAACGAGGCACGTCGGGAGCAAGTTGGAAGCCATGGCGAAAGAGAGTACAAGGACAGGAAAGCCGAGGCGCAAGAGTTCAAGGGAAGAACGAGCGCTAGGAAATGCGAAGGGAAGCCGCGATGCGGGTAAGATCCCCTTTTAAAACTCTCCAGGAACGATTCGAGGTGATTCGAAAATCTTCGAGTACATCGCATCGGCGACCGCATTGGCTCCGAGACCGGGCGCCGATGACAGGTGGACCCAAGCCGCCCAACTGAAGTGGTGGGTCAAGGAGTCAGTCTTCCCAGAAGACAAGCCGGCAAGGCGCTTCGGCGGTTCCAGAAGAAAGCGCTGCGACATACAGGGATGGCAGCCTTGGGAACCGCTGCAGTAAAGGCAACCATCAAGTGGGCGCACGCTCCCACGATCCCGCGACTGTTCTTTCTCCGGCAGCAGCCAATGCAGGACTTAGAAAAAGTGCGCGGATCAGAAGAGACGAAGGTCCCACCTCGGGCTCGCTATCTCCCCCGAGATGGGCCCGGGGGCCACTGTGGGTACCCGCGATATGGGGTACCCCCGCGCACAGGGGAAAAAGCCTAAGGAACTCGCCCTTCTCCGCAGGGAGAGCTCCAAAGGCGCCACGTGTCCGGCGGGGCCGGACCTCCCTCTCCTCAGAGGAAAGCTCCGGGCCCGCCACGTGGCATATAGAAGTCGGACCTCCCCCTCCGCCGGAGAGAGGTCCGAAGGCGCCACGTGTCCAGCAGGGCAGGACCTCCCTCTCCTCAGAGGAGAGCTCCGGGCTTGCCACGTGGCCGATAGAAGCTGGACCTCCCCCTCCGCGGGGAGAGGTCCGAAGGCTCCACGTGTCCTGCGGGGCCAGACCCCCTCTCCTCTGAGGAGGGCTTCCGGCCCGCCACGTGTCTAGCAGAAGAGCGCTGCCTGCCCCCGAGCGGTAGGCAGCGGGCGTAAAGTCACCCCATACCTTGCCCATACAGGGTATTCAAGGCCCGTGCCTTCCCAAGACGCGGAGACGCGGAGCACGCCTCTGTCAGGTGCCGTTGCGCCCAATCGCATCACAGACTGGCGCGCGGTGTCAGAGCCTGCCAACCAATAAATGCAGCGACAAGACATCCCATGCCGCCTTCGCCATCAACAACCACTACGACTAGCATGCGGCATGGGCAGGGCGGCAAGACGAAGACTCAGAAGCCTTCGTCTGAGACAACAACCGACATAACTGCGGATACGATAGTCTACAGGCAATCTCCCCGGGACCACCTGTCGGGTCCCAGGCCCCCTTGTAAGCCACACGAGCCCTGGACTATAAAAAGCTCGGGTAGGCAACGTTAGCAAGGGTTCGCACTCCCGCAACTCATACGCTAGACTTCAGTCATCCCCAAGCTTAGGACTCCGGTTCTGAGCAACAAGCAATACAGCAAGCTCCATAGCTCGCCGTGGACGTAGGGTTTTACGCTCCGACGGCCTGAACCACGTAAAACTCGCCGTGTCAAGCTCTTCCTAACTCGTCCATATGCTCAAGCTCTCCACAAGCGACTAGTCCCACCGAAAAAAGAACCTCCGCGGGCTGCCCAGTGCAGGCCCGGGGGAAGTGTCGACCGAACACTTCGACATCTTGTTTTTTTCTTTTCTCTTTTTTTTTCTTTTTTTCTTTTTTCTTTTTTCTTTTCTCTTTTTTTTTCTTTTTTCCTTGTTCTTATATCTCTTCCTCTCTTTTCTCCATTGATATTGGGTTTCATGTCTAGCCGACCCCAACATGCTCGGGATAAAGGCATGGTTGTTGTTGTTGTTATAATGTACACTATCTATGAGCATCAGGGATAATATATATCACAGGTGCGAACTAGTACATTGTAAACATTAACAGGAGGGGTATATCTAGTTTAGCGCTTCACTACATTATAAACATTAACAAAAACAGGGCCAGGGGTACATTTAGTTTAGCCCGTAATTTAGAGATAGAAAAGGTAGCCCTCCTAGATTGAGCATCAAATTTATTAGAGTGGAGAATGAATAGATTGATTAATCAGGTTGTCAAGGGTACATATATATACGGGCTGTCAAGGGTACACAAAGACTAAAATGTCCCGAACCCTAATACGCCCTAATACAGTCTAACACCCCCACAGTCCCAACATCTGGCCACAGCATATGTTGAGACTGGACCGAAACTCGGAGAATAGCAATGACGGGAGGCCCTTTGTGAAGATGTCAGCGAACTGCGACGTTGTCAGGACGTAGAGCACCCGAACATCGCCACGTGCAACTCGCTCATGAACAAAGTGGAGGTCGATCTCCACATGCTTCGTGCGCTGATGCTGGACAGGGTTGTTGGAAAGGTAGATGGCGCTGGCGTTGTCGCAGTAGACCAAAGTGCTCCGGGCGACGGGAGATTGGAGCTCCTGAAGAAGTTGCTGGGCCAGGAAGCCTTAGCCACACCGTTAGCCACGACGCGGTACTCCGCCTCAGCACTTGAGCATGACACCACGTGCTGCTGTTTCGAGGACCAGGAGACGAGGTTGCTGCCCAAGAAGATGGCGTAACCAGAGGTGGACCGACGAATGTCCGGACAACCTGTCCAGTCAGCGTCGGTGTACACAACCAGCTCGGAGGTCGAGTCACGACAAAGAAGGAGGTCGTAGTCGAGGGTGCCGTGCAGGTACCGGAGGATCCGCTTCACAGCAGTGAGGTTCGGCTCCTGCGGGTCATACATGTGGAGGCACACCTGCTGAACCGCGTAGGAATATCCAGCCTGGTGAAGGTGAGGCACTGAAGGGCACCTACAAGACTCCTGTAAGTAGTGGGGTCAGTGACGGGTGACTCGTCGGCAGAGGAGACCTTCGCCTCGGTATCCACCGGAGTAGAGCACGGCTTGCACTCAGCCAAGCCCGCTCGCTGGAGGATGTCCAGGCAGTACTGTCGCTGGTGAAGGAACACGACACCTGGTCGGTCCTCGGCCGTAATACCCAGAAAGTGGTGAAGCTGGCCCAAGTCCTTCATTGTGAACACCCGCTGTGAGGCAAAGATAGTGCGCTGAAGGAGAGCCAGACTGGACGCCGTCAGTACAATGTCATCGACGTACAAAAGAAGGTAGACAGTGTCACCCTCACATCGATAGACAAACAACAGAGTGTCCGACTTGGCCTCGACGAAGCCCAGCAAGGCCAGGAAGGAGGCGAACCAGCAGTACCAAGCTCAGGGTGCCTGCTTCAGGTCGTACAGGGACTTATTTAGCTTACAGAATGTGTCTAGATGAGCTGAGTCAACGAATCCTGTCGGTTGACTGCAGTACACTGTCTCCGTCAGAGTGCCGTGGAGGGAGGAGTTCTTGACATCCAACTGGTGGACGGGCCAAGAGCGCGAGAGAGCCAACGACAGAATAGTATGAATCATCGCCGGCTTCACCACCAGACCGAAGGTCTCATTGTAGTCGACCCCAGGGCGCTGAGTGAAGCCCTGAAGTACCCGTCGAGCCTTGTATCTCTCTAAGGAACCATCCGCTATCTTCTTATGCGTGAACACCCACTTGCCCGTGACAACATTGCCACGACTGGAATGGGGCACCAGGTCCTAGGTCCGGCTGGCAAGCAGGGCCGCATACTCTTTCTCCATAGCGCGACGCCAGTGAGGGTCAATGAGGGCGCTACGGACGGAAGACGGTACGTATAGGCGAGATCGAAGAGGCGGACGGTGGAGAAGTCATTGACAATAGGACGACCCCGGAGAAGCGCTCAACCGGCTGGAGGATCCCGGCAGCACGTCGAGTCACCATCGGGTGGACGTGACCCGGGTCCTGGTGGAGCAAAGGAGGATGGTACACCGGAGGCTCGGAGTGAGCAGGAGCCGGAGCACCACCCATCTTCCGTCGCCGATAGACAAGAGCGGGATTCGTGGTCGCGCGTGGCAGCAAGTGACGTCGAGGGCTCCGGGGCCGCGCGTGACGCAGCTAGAGCTGGGGAACCAACCCACGCTCGTCGCTGGACAAGAGCAGAGTTGAAGAACTGAGAAGTCGGGACCGCAGGAGGCGCAGCCGGTGACGTCGGGGACGCCGAGGCCGCGCGTGGGCAGCTGGTGACGCCGGGGACGTCGGGGCTGCACGTGGCGCAGCTGGTGACGTAGGGGCCACACCAGGCGATGTTGGGGACGCCGAGGCTGCGCGTGGCGCAGCTGGCGACGCCAGGGGCACACGAGGTGCAGCGGGCAACGTCGGGGACACCGATGCTACGTGTGGCGCAACAGGCGACGTCGGGGGCTCCGGGGCCGTGCATGGCGCAGCGAGTGTCGTGCCTGCAGAAGAAAAAGGCCAAGGCAGCTGGAGAGGAGCCGCCTCGTAGTCAGTAGAAAACAGAGAATCCAACTCTGCAGTGGAATTGAAGGAGGAAGTGGAGAAATGAAAGGAGGACTCGTCGAAAACGACATGTCAAGAAATCAAGAGGCGGTGAGTGGCGAGATCAAGACACCGGTACCCCTTATGATCAAGTGAATACCCAAGGAAAAACAACGCGTTGAGCGAGGCGCAAGCTTATGTGGGGTAGCTAGCGGAAAGGTTAGGGTAGCAAGCGCACCCGAAAACTCGAAGAAGGATGCAAAGAGGAGTAGTGCCAAACAAAGAGAAGTAAGGAGTGGGGGCATGAATCGCCTTGGTGGGAAGGCGATTAATAATGGAGGTGGCAGTGAAGGGCCTCTACCTAGTACCGGGCGGGAATGGAGGCCTGAAACATCAGGGAGCACATGACGTCGTTGGTGGTACAAATCATGCGCTCAGCCTTGCCGTTCTAAGGAGATGTCTACGGACAAAACATGTGCAACTGGACACCATGTGCGAGGAGAAAGTTACGGAACGCCGAGTTATTAAACTCGCGTCCATTATCGCACTGGATAGCCCAGATAGTGCGCCGGAACTGAGTGGACACCCAAACGAAGAAGTGAAAAGAGTTACAAATGTCTCAGACTTCAGACGTAAAGGAAAAGTCCACGAAAAGTGCGAAAAATCATCAATTATCACCAAATAATATTTATAACCCGGCACACTAATAATAGGAGATGTCGAAGTGTGCGATCGACACTTCCCCCCGGGCCTGCACTGGGCAGCCCGCGGAGGTTCTTTTTTCGGCGGGGCTAGTCTCCTAGCGGAAAGCTTGCGCAGATGGACGAGTTAGCGAGAGCTTGACACGACGAGTTTTACGTGGTTCGGGCCGCCGGAGCGTAAAACCCTACGTCCACGGCGAGCTATGGAGCTTGCTGTATTGCTTGCTGCTCAGGGCCGGAGGCCTGAGCTTGGTGGTGAGTTACAGCTTGAGAGTGTATGGCTAGCGTATGAGTTGCAAAGTGCGAACCCAGGGTGCAAATGGCTAAAGTGTGAACCCTTGCTACCGTCGCCTACCCGAGTCTTTTATAGTCCAAGACTCAGGTGGCTTACAAGGGGGGCCTGGGACCCGACAGGTGGTCCCGGGGAGATTTCCTGCAGACTATCGTATCTGCAGTTATGCAGGTAGTTGTCTCTGGCGAAGGCTTCTGAGTCCTCGTCTTGCTGCCCTGCCCATGCCGCACGCTAGTCGTAGTGGTTGATGACGGCGGAGGCGGCAGGGGATGTCTTGTCGCTGCGTTTATTGGCTGGCAGGTTCTGACACCGTGCGCCAGTCTGTGATGCGACTGGGCGCAACGGCGCCCGACAGAGGCATGCTCCACGTCTCCGCGTCTTGGGAAGGCACGCGCCTTGAATACCTTGTACGGGCAAGGTATGAGGCGTCTTTACGCCCGCTGCCTACCGCTCGGGGGCAGGCAGCGCTGTCTGCTGGACACGTGGCGGGCCCGGAGCTCTCCTCTGAGGAGGGGGAGGTCCGGCCCCGCAGGACACGTGGAGCCTTCGGACCTCTCCCCCGCGGAGGGGGGAGGTCCGGCTTTTGTCGGCCACGTGGCGGGTCCGGAGCTCTCCTCTGAGGAGGGGGAGGTCCGGCCCCGCGGGACATGTGGCACCTTCGGAGCTCTCCCCATGGAGGGGGGAGGTCTCGCTGCTGTAGGCCACGTGGCGAGCCCGGAGCTCTCCTCCGAGGGGAGGGAGGTCCGGCCCCACTGGTCACGTGACGCCTCCGGAGCTTTCCCTGTGGAGAAGGGCGAGATCCTTAGGCATTTCCCCTGTGCGCGGGGGTACCCCATATCGCGGGTACCGACAGTGGCCCCCAGGATCACCTCGGGGGAGGTAACGAGCCCGAGGTGAGGCCTTCTCCTACCCGCACACTTTCTTGTCTTGAGTACTCCCTGTGCTAGCAGGGTCTTGACGGCTTCGGAGTTCAGCCTCTTAGGAGAGGGTGAAGCCTGGCATCAGATCTCGGCCCGGCTGTTGGGGCGGAGGTCCGGAAGTTATCGGAGCTCAGGTTCACGAAGGGCGTGAGGTCCGGCATCAGGGCTCGCCTCTGTAAGGAGGGCGAGGGCTGGCATCGGAGCTCGGCCCAGCTGTGGGGGCGGAGGTCCGGAAGTCACCGGAACTCAGGCCAGCGAAAGGCGTGAGGTCCGGCATCAGCGCTCGCCTCTGAAAGAAGGGTGAGGGCTGGCCTCGGAGCTCGGCCTGGCTGTGGAGGCGGAGTCCGGAAGTCATCGGAGCTCAGGCCAGCGAAGGGCATGAGGTCCGGCATCAGCGCTCGCCTCTGAAAGGAGGGCGAGGGCTGGCCTCGAAGCTCGGCCCAGCTTTGGGGGCGGAGTCCGGAAGTCATCGGAGCTCAGGCCAACGAAGGGCGTGAGGTCCGGTATCAGCGCTCGCCTCTGAAAGGAGGGCGAGGGCTGGCCTCGGAGCTCGGCCCAGCTGTGCGGGCGGAGTCCGGAAGTCAACGGAGCTCAAGCCAACGAAGGGCGTGAGGTCCGGTATCAGCGCTCGCCTCTGAAAGGAGGGCGAGGGCTGGCCTCGGAGGTCGGCCTGGCTATGGAGGCGGAGTCTGGCAGTCGTCGGAGCTCAGGCCAACGAAGGGCGTGAGGTCCGGCATCAGCGCTCGCCTCTGAAAGGAGGGCGAGGGCTGGCATCGGAGCTCGGCCCAGCTGTGGGGGCGGAGGTCCGGAACTGCTCAGCGGTCCCCCCTTTCCTGTCTCTTAGTCTCATTTGGCTTACTGTCCCAGGCCGGAATACGGGGCTTGGGTAATCCAGTGCACTTGGTCCCGGAGGTCTGGCCCCAGCCCCAGTCAGGGTGTAACCATCTGGCCCCCTGGTACTCAGACCGCAGCGCCGGGGGGCAGAGTGCGCATGCTTTGGGTGCAAGACTGGGCAAAGCAAGGCTCCTGATCCCCCGGTCTAGCGTAGGTCTTTTCTCGGAGGAGACCAACTGGCTGTACAGTACCCTTACAGGGGGAGATCCAAAAGGCCACCGGGCCTCTGGCAGGTACCCCAAGCACTACCGCCTTCGGCAGGACGGCAAATATCGACTATGCATGAGAGCAGGAAAGAGGAACTGAGTGTACAATGGACGCACACTGTCTAGAGCGTGGGGAGGTGCTCATATAAATTAATGCGTAATTTATATAAACACCTAAGTAAGCATGGTGAACTTACTGGGGTGGCGTCGGAGCGCCTGTCTTCACGCAGAGCGGGTCATGCGTGGCTTCGTCGTACGCCGGACACGGGGGGACCCCCATGGCGATCTCAGGGGGGAGCACGGCTTCGGCCCCGCATACCATGTGGAAGGGTAGTTCCCGTGACCTGGCCCTGGGAAGTCCGGCTGGCCCTCGACATGGAGGAGCCGGTATCCCCCGACGGCTTTGGGTGCGCGTCTGCACCTGTTGTGTGGGTCTGCTTGGCGTAGACCTGGCACGCATTGCATCCCTAACCGGTTTGACGGCATCCAGGTGGCTCTCGGTCAGTAGGAGCCATGCCGGGTGGCTTAACCGACCAGCGTGCGGGACGATGAGCGTTCCCAGCACTCGCCTCCTTGGACTACTGCGAGCTATTCGCAGCCTTCCTCCTGGGTTATGCACCGCAATAGGATGTCTTGGCGCCACGCCAGTAAAGATACCAGCGCGTAGCACTTAGCCATCCGCACCACCCGTTCAGCGAATGCACGTTCATCAGGAAGGATGTCCTTCAAGGAGCCCCGGACCTCCGTGGTCCATGCATTGGGACTACTTGAGCTTCTGGATCTTGAGCCCTGGGTTGCACGGAGTCCTAGTGACGCTTACGATCCTTTGGCGGCATCCATGGCTGCCGGGACTGCCTAGCTTCGAGCACTGGTTCAGCCCCCTTCGCCCGGCTCGGCGGGCCGGGCTGTGGACCGCAGCAACGTCCTCTCGAAGACTCCTTCGGGCGCAGGGGCTCCGATGGAGGCCTTCGTTGAGAGGTCGTCAGCCGCGGCCTTGCCAGCGCGCGGTACATGGCGCAGGTCCAAGGCGAGGAAGTCTTTCTCCAACATCCGCACGTGGAGCAGATAAGTAGCTAGCTGTGGGTCATTGCAGGGGCATTCACCCTTAACTTGCTTGATAACTAGCTGGGAGTCGCCCTGCGCCAACAACTGGCGAGCGCCCATAGACAGGACTGTCCTTTAGGCCAAAGATGAGTGCTTCATACTCTGCCAAGTTGTTGGTTGCCTTGGAATTGAGACGCACCATGTACCCAGACTGCTCCCCCGATGGCATGAGAAGCAGTACGCCGGCACTGGCCCCCTGCTTTCGTGAGGAGCCGTCGAAGAAGAGCGTCCAGTGAGGCCCGGTGAAGACCGGAGCTCGGTACATTGGTTCACCATCTTCGCAGCCCCCTGGGTCAGCCTTCGTTGGCGTCCACTCAGCCACAAAGTCAGCCAGTGCTTGGCTCTTGGCTGTCTGACATGGTCTGGAGCTCAGCTTGAACTCCGCCGTCTTCGGGCTGTCTTCCGGCTTCGGAAGCTGGCAGTGAGTGCCAATTCCGCCCTTCGGCTGCTCTGGCGCACTTGTCCGCCAGGCTGAAGAGCTCAGAGGCATCGCAGACCTCTCTGGTCGCAAGCTTCTCAAGCATCTTCTCGTCCCGGACACCCTGCCAGAACGCTACCACCACAGAAGCACTTTGAATATGCGGAATGGTGTTGCGTACCTGGGAGAACCGCTGGATGAAGGAGCGCAGCGACTCCCCAGGTTGTTGCTTGATCGCGTGGAGGTCAGGCTCCGTGCCGGGACGGGTGTAGGAGCTGCCGAAGTTGGCGATGAACTGCCGGCAGAGCTCTCCCCAGGAAGTTATGGAACCCTGAGGGAGGTTCATTAGCCAAGACCGGGCTGGGCCGGTCAAGGCGACGGGGAAGTAGTTTGGCCATGACGGCCTCATCCCCTTCGGCGGCAAGTACGGCGGTGGAGTGGATCTGGAGGAACCCCGCCGGGTTGACGCTGCCGTCGTACTTCTCGGGCAGGTGCGGCTGAAACTTGCGTGGCCACCTCGTGAAGCAGAGGTGGGGCTCCAGGGCCGTACATCCTGCCCCTGCTGCTGCAGGCGTTGGTGCCGCGAACGCTTGGTTCGCCGCTGGCACAGTGTACCCCGGTATGGGCAAGGCTGCGCCATAGACCGGGGGCGCCGTTTGCAGGACATATGGCTGTGGCATATGCTGCGTGGCGTATGTCTGGGGCAGAGTTCGCGTGGCGAAAGTCTGCGCCTCAGGCAGGGTTGAGGCAGTCGTCATGCTGACGCCGGCCTCTTGGCTGCGACGCCCTTCTCGTCGCCGCTCGAGAAACACTCGGGCGTCTTGGCCCAGGTGGCATCGTTGCAGCTCAGTCCTCAGGTCCGTTGACGGAAGCCTGGTGGAGCTGGAATCCGCCGTCTGTCCTTCAACCGTCGGCGTGCGCGTCAGCGACACAGGCGGTTGGCCGGAGTGTCGTCCCCGCCGAAGTCAAGGGTTTGCGGCAGCGACGACAAGACGGTCTACTTCGCGAATCCACTGCTGGGTCGCTGCCTGAGGCGCGTCCCCAGCAGGCGGATTGTGCAGTAGCACTGTTGCTGCGGCTAGCGCACCCTCGCCGGGTACGCCCAGCGCTACTGAAGACCTGACGGTGGTTGGAGCCTGCATTGCCGTTGTCGGCGCTGCCAGAGCCGGCTGCTGGCTCCCAGTGCAGGTATTGGTGCCGCGAACGCTTGGTCCGCCGCTGGCACAGTGTACCCCGGTATGGGCAAGGCTGCTCCCTAGACCGGGGACGCCGTTTGCGGGGCATATGGTTGTGGCATATGCTGCGCGGCGTATGCCTGGGGCAGAGCTCGCGTGGCGAAGATCTGCCCTTCAGGCTGGGTCGAGGCCGACGTCATGCTGACGCCAGCCTCTTGGTTACGACACCTTTCTCGACGTTGCTCGAAGAACACTCGGGCATCTTGGCCCAAGTGGCATCGCTCCGGCTCTGCCCTCAGGTCCGTCGACGGAAACCTGGTGGAGCTGGGGTCCGCCGTTTGCCCTTCAACCGTTGGCGTGCGCGTCAGCGACACAGCCGGTTGACCGGAGCGTCGTCCCTGCCAAAGTCGAGGGTTCGCTGCGGCGACGACGAGGCGGTCCACCTCGCGGGCCCTCTGCTGGGTCGCTGAATGGGGCGCATCCCCAGCAGGTGGGTTGCGCAGTAGTGCTCTTGCTGCAGCTAGCGCACCCTCATGGTGCACGCTCAGCGCTGCAGAAGATCTCACACTGGTCGGAGTCTGCATTGCCGGAGTCGGCGTTGCCGGAGTCGGCTGCTGGCTACCAGCTTGTGCCGACACACTCCGTCCTGAGTGCATTGACATGTACTCCCCGCTGGAGACGGTTCGCCGTGAACGTGGGGGAGGAGAGTTTGCCGCTGAAGGAAGCTTGGTCATCTTCGTCGGCGGAAACTCGTCGCGCAAGGGGAAAAGCCCCCTACCTGGCGCACCAAATGTCGAAGTGTGCGATCGACACTTCCCCCGGGCCTGCACTGGGCAGCCCGCGGAGGTTCTTTTTTCGGCGGGGCTAGTCTCCTAGCGGAAAGCTTGCGCGGATGGACGAGTTAGCGAGAGCTTGACACGGCGAGTTTTACGTGGTTCGGGCCGCCGGAGCGTAAAACCCTACGTCCACGGCGAGCTATGGAGCTCGCTGTATTGCTTGCTGCTCAGGGCCGGAGGCCTGAGCTTGGTGGTGAGTTACAGCTTGAGAGTGTATGGCTAGCGTATAAGTTGCAAAGTGCGAACCCAGGGTGCAAATGGCTAAAGTGTGAACCCTTGCTACCGTCGCCTATCCGAGTCTTTTATAGTCCAAGACTTGGGTGGCTTACAAGGGGGGCCCGGGACCCGACAGGTGGTCCTGGGGAGATTTCCTGCAGACTATCGTATCCTCAGTTATGCAGGCAGTTGTCTCTGGCGAAGGCTTCTGAGTCCTCGTCTTGCTGCCCTGCCCATGCCGCACGCTAGTCGTAGTGGTTGATGACGGCGGAGGTGGCAGGGGATGTCTTGTCACTGCGTTTATTGGCTGGCAGGTTCTGACACCGTGCGCCAGTCTGTGATGCGACTGGGCGCAACAGCGACCGACAGAGGCGTGCTCCACGTCTCCGCATCTTGGGAAGGCGCGTGCCTTGAATACCTTATACGGGCAAGGTATGGGGCGTCTTTACGCCCGCTTCCTACCGCTCGGGGGCAGGCAGCGCTGTCTGCTGGACACGTGGCGGGTCCGGAGCTCTCCTCTGAGGAGGGGGAGGTCCGGCCCCGCAGGACACGTGGAGCCTTCGGACCTCTCCCCCGCGGAGGGGGGAGGTCCGGCTTCTGTCGGCCACGTGGCGGGTCCGGAGCTCTCCTCTGAGGAGGGGGAGGTCCGGCCCCGCGGGACATGTGGCACCTTCGGAGCTCTCCCCATGGAGGGGGGAGGTCTCGCTGCTGTAGGCCACGTGGCGAGCCCGGAGCTCTCCTCCGAGGGGAGGGAGGTCCGGCCCCACTGGACACGTGACGCCTCCGGAGCTTTCCCTGTGGAGAAGGGCGAGATCCTTAGGCATATTCCCCTGTGCGCGGGGGTACCCCATATCGCGGGTACCGACAGGAGATGTCCACAAATCACAGTGAATGAGATCAAAGATGTGCTCAACATGAGTCACAGAGGTCAAAAAAGGAAGCCGAACATGGCAACCAAGCTGACAGGCATGACATAAAGACTCATGTGTGCCCCTAGTACACGAGATAATTGAACTACTAGACAACTTAGACATGGCATCTACACCAGGATGGCCAAGCCGGCGGTGCCAAGTGGTGGACGAAGTTGTCGTAGTAGGGGCAAAAGGCGCAGACGCAGCGGAAGTAGGAAGTCGAAGAGTGTACAGGGCCCCAAGCTATCACATCGAAAAAGAAGTCACCGGGTAGAAAGATCCTTCACAGATAAACCAAAAGGATCAAATTCAATGGAAACATGATTATCAGTGGTAAAGTGACATACATAAAGCAAATTCTAAATAATATCCGGAGCAACAAGAATGTTTTTGAGCTGGAAAGAACCCAGAAACCTAGAGTCACCTACTGAGGTGACCGGAAGAACAGAGTCATTCCCGACAACGATAGATGAAGGAAAGAAGGGTGGGGAGGGTGGGTAGAAGAAAATATACCAGCATCAGGAGTGGTGTGGTACGACGCTCCGAAATCAGCGACCCAATCAGCACCCGGTGGAGTGAGGTGCATGGTGTTGAACAAAGAAGCGAGTGACTGGCGATCCCATGTCAGCGGAGGCTCCTGGTGCAGTGCCGACGACTCCGAGTACCCAACAAGGTAGTCGGTGCCTCCGTAGGCCAAGGCCGACTGCCCGCCAGCAGGGTAGCCAGGCCCGCTGTAGGCCTGAGTCGGCAGCCCACCAGCAAGGTAGGTTGGTCCACCGTAGCTCGGGGTGGCGACGTACGCCGGCTAAGGGCACAGTGGTTATGGAGGCGTAAGACCGAGAGACGGCCCAGGCCACATGTAGATCTGGCCGGTCCACGGGTTGTAGGGTGTGGGCTAGGGTGCGCCTCCTCGGCCGGTGCCACCACTACTAACAGTAGCAGGAGCAGGAGCAGAAGCAGGAGTGCCACCAGCACTGCTACCACCATCACGGCCACCACGTTTACCATGGCGGTGACGATTACCCCCCCAGAGCTGGCAGGAGTCCCTGGGGTGGCGGACGGAGCGGGTGGTCGCGACGGTGGTCCACCAGTAGCAGGCGACGGTGGACGTGGGGACTGCCTAGAGTCGTTAAAGGTTGTGGCAGGCCCGGAACCAGTAGAGCCACCAGCAGTAATCTCCTCGAGCTCAGCATCGTACCAGACCTTCTCGAAGGTCGGGGGTGGCTCCAGACAAAGAAGCCACGTCCTGAGGTGACAGTAACGCTCATTCAGGCCCTGAAGGACCCGAAGGACAAGAGGCGCTGTCAGTAACTGGCTCACCAAGGTCAAGCGAGGCGTCAGCCATGCCCTTCATCTCCCGGCAGTAGGCGGAGACAGAGCGATTACCCTGGACGGTGGTCTGGAACCGCGCATTGACGTGGAGAGCTCGAGTCACACGGTTCCACAAGAAGCGTTGCTCAAGGACTAGACATGCCCGGCGAGCGATACCGCCACCGCGCTTTCTGACGATGTTCCGTAGCTCCTCAGAGAGGGATCCAAGGATCCGGGCTAGGACCAGGTTGTCCATGCTGATCCAGGAGGCATCTGAGGAAGGCTCGTAGGTAGCACTCAACGGTCAGTGAGAACTCTCCTCAAGCTGGTGAGAGAGAGCGGCCACAGAGGCACACTCCTGCTCCAGGGCGAGAGCGAGTGCGCGCTCACGCTCGCGAAAGGCAGCCAGAGCCGCGGCAACACCGGAGGTCTCGACGACCGTCGTGGTGGTAGTGTCGGTGCCATAGAGGAAGGCGGTGGCCATGCTAGGATCAGCAGCGGCGCCAGCCGCAGGAACAGTGATCGTCGGCGGGATGGTAGCCTGGTGCTCCAGTCCGGCAGGGGATCGAGGCCGGCGATGTACGGTGGCGACGACTGCGCGAGCCTGGCAGAGGTGGCAGCGGGCTCATCTAGCTAGAGACGGCACCGGCCATGAGGGCGACGGCGGCGTGTCCGCCGGCGGCGATGGCAAGTGGTCTGCTGGCGGCCGGACCGGTCACTGGAGAGGGGGCGCCGGTGGATCTGATGTCGACCAACGCACCGTGGGCTATAGAGGCGGCGGCGGCCTGCCCAGGGGCGGCACCGGCCAACCAGGAGGCAGTGGCCACCGGCCAGGAGGTGGTGGCGGCCCCAGGGACGGCGGCAGCGTGTCCAGGGGCGGCGTCGGCCTGCCCGAGCGCGCCGCGTGGGGGCTGCGTCGGTTGGCCGGCGGCCGACGGTGGTGGCAGCGGCGGACCGAACAGGGGCGGCGGCGGCGTCTGGTCAGCCATTGGGAGAGGAGAGAGGATAGATTAGGGTTTAAACCCTAATTAACCTAGTTGATACCATATTAGAGTGGAAAATGAATAGATTGATTAATCAGGCTGTCAAGGGTACATATATATAGGGGCTTTAAAGGGTACATAAAGACTAAAATGCCCCTAACTCTAATACGCCCTAATACATAGTCTAACAAAATTAATGTGAGAATTAGCAACAATAAAAAGATGATCTGAGAAGGGCAGGCCTGGCGCAGTGGTAGAGTCTCTCCACATGTGTCCTGGAGGTCCTGGGTTCGAATCAGCCTCCTTGCAAAATAAGCAAGGGAAAGGCTGCCTAGAAATTCCCTTCCCCAGACCCCACAACGTGTGGGGGCTTTCAGCACTGGGTATGCCCTTTTATGCCCTTTTTAAAAAGATGATCTGACACGCTACTCTAATTGTTCACAAACGTACAAGTTTTCATTGCAAAGAGCCCCAAAGGGGATAGACCACTAGACATACATGGCAACATTTATGTAAAGATCTCTACACGTGGTGACAGATACAATATAGCACAATATTATTTGAATGTAATCAAAATATAGAGAAATTCATGCTCAGAGTCACTTAGTTCTAAGAAGTAAATAAAGAAATCTAAAGTCAAAAATTAAGAGAGAAAGGTTGAGAAAATTATTATTGGCTCAAACTAATCTTTTCTATCACAGAATTATATAATTGTAACAACTTACGGAATCTGTTGGGAACATAAAATTTCTTTAGCATCCTAACTAAAGGGCATATCACGTCAGCAACAAAAGTTACCACCACAGGTATCCCCTTGAATAAGAGATTGTTATTTCTATAAGGATGTGTTTAGCAAAAGACGGGGTGAAGAAAGGCAGTTGATGTTAGAAATCAGGGGTATGGGAGCAACAAAACTAGAGGGATTATTTATCCCAAAGGTATTGCTGGCATGATATAGCAGATTTACACCCAACTTGACTCCAGTTAGGACTCTTCCATCCTAGGACTCTATCTCTAGGACTGAAACTCTATCTCCTAGATTTACAATCCGACTCAAACACGACTACCTCATGTGTACTCCTATGGGCTGCTCCCCAAAGCCCAAACCACGCCCGTAGCCAATGGCCGAAGTCGTTAAGCATAGAATCGTCCAACAATCTCCCCCTGATCCTGGCGCTTGAGCTTGTCTCATCCATGGCTTGCCCTATCGTGTCCGCCTCGCACGCCACGTCTACTAACATTGTGTCCTCATTCTAACGACCTCTAGTCACGTCATCACAGGACTTGTCCTCCCTACACGTCGTTAAGTCCTTGCCACCTAGAGTCATCATGACCTCGTCATTGCTCCCCCGTGTACCAAGCCTCCCTTGCATCAAGACTCCTACTCACACTTGAGTTGTCGTGGGAGAAGGCTGTCAGGTCTTGCCACATTGCTCCAAATCATCCTGATCTGAGTTGCCGCCCTGCCTTTTAGCATCCACTGTTGCATGTTTGGTGCCGTGCGTCCTCATGTGCCTCTTGTTGCGCCTAACGCCTCCCTGCATGTGTGTGTCACTTCGTCCTTTTGGCAGTCGTCTGTTGTTCCACAGACTGCTTGCCTGCTAGCACCGCCACATACATACGTCATACCGAGCGTGTGATGTGGAGTCGGGTCGAGTAGAGTATGTTGGAGGTGTGTCATACTCTTGCGAGAAGTCGACCACGCTCCTTGCGTATCTCTATCATCCCACCATGGATGTTGACGTCGTAGCTCTCCTCATCCAACTGACTGATGTTGATGATGTTCTTGTCGAGCTAAGGAACAAAGTACACGCCAGAGAGCTTCCAAAGCTCCCGGTCTTGCAGGCGTACATCACCATGCATGGCCCCTCGATCTTGACAATAGATTTATCATAAAGCGTCATTGTGCTGATGACCTTGTCGTCGAACTTAGAGAAGACAAAACGTGTCCCAATCATATGGTTGTTCACGCCCATGTCGAAGTGCTACAATGCGATGTCGAGGCCGTCGTCGTTGTTGAGATGCGCGATGATGCGTGCTTCAACCAGCTTCACTGGTGATGGCCGCGTCTAGTACTTCACTGTCGTGCGTGTCTCGGTATGTCAGCAGGACACACCCTTGCCATCAGCAAGTTGTCCTCCTCATCAGCCATCATCGCGTGTGGCTTCGCTTAATTGAGCTTGGAGCAACACTCCCTAGCCCAATGGTCATGCTCCCTGCATCTTTGACACTAGTCCCGTGCGAGCTTCTCATCTCCCTCACCCGACGAGCCGCGCCGTGGATGGTCGCTAGTCTATGTTGAACTAGCATGCTCTTCCTTTTGTTAGTGCCTCCCACTTCTACCAAGTGAGTAACAACTTGTCGTTGTGCCAGCCCCCATCACGTCGCGTCCTATTGAAGCATTCTCCACCGCCCTCAGCCATCCCATCACCTGCGACTAGCATGAGCAATTACACATCCAACAGTGTTGAAATTGTCACCACGATCTGCTTGAAGCGTGGTGACACGCTTCACAACATCTTCTCCATGACCTTTGATTCTTCTACCACCTTCCCAAGCATCGCAAGGCGTGACACCATGCCGCACGAAGGGACAAGTCCTCTACAATCTCGTCATCCGTAAAAGTGATTGCGCGAACTACTAAAGCAACTGTTGTGTCGCCATCTTCTTCAGGTGATATGCCCGACCCGCATGAGTTTGATGCACTCCCAAGCCTCCTTCGTCGAGATATTCTCACTGATAATATATATCATGTCTATCGACAACACACTAAGAAGGACATCAAGTAACATCATGTTCATTCGCTCATCCATGTCACCCTTCTCAAAGGACTTCGACGGCGCCCACGCCTTGAGCTTTACCTTCATCATGATATCCCACTCCGTGTAGTTGGTCTTAGTGAGAATAAGAAAGCTAGTCATCACCTCATGAACCCCACCGGCACCTTCCACGGTGCTATTGCGATCGTCCCCTATGTCAATGTTGTCGTTGTTCACAGAGTTTTTTATGGATGTTGCATCACTTGCCATGTCGTTGTAGTACACCAATCCGAACCACCAACGCGTTTGTTCATGGACTTGAATCTGAACATGTCTGGATTCCCGGAATTGTCTGGACAAGGCTGCAAAAAAGAGCTTTGTGTAAACTTGTATCCGTACATGTCTGGATTCCCGGATTTATTCGAATGTGGATGCGGAAAAGTACTTCCTATGTAAGTATGGACATGTCTGTGCTTGGAATATTTTTGAGTTCAAACGAAAGTTTGGAGGGAACGTCATCCTGTCCGTGGCTGGTCCCAGAGGCCGGACTTGTCCGGTGTTGACAATTGGAAGGGAAAAGTTATCTCCATTAACCTCACAAAATATACATATAGGGTACATTACAATAGGGGCAAGAAACCACATCTATATAGTTTAACACCCCCCCCCCCCCCCCGCAGTCTCAACATATAGCCACGGCAGATATTGAGACTGGACCGAAACTCGGTGAACACCGACGAAGGCAGACCCTTCGTGAAGATGTCGGCGAACTGCGACAACGTCAGAACATGCAGAACTCGAACCTCCCCAAGAGCCACCCGCTCACGAACCAAGTGAAGATCAATCTCCACGTGCTTCGTGTGCTGATGCTGCACTGGGTTGGTGGAGAGGTAGACGGCGCTGACGTTGTCGCAATAGACCAACGTACTCCGAGCGAGTGGAGCTCCTTAAGCAGCTGCTGAAGCCAGGAGGCCTCAGCTACACTGTTGGCCACAGCGCGGTACTCCGCCTCAGCACTCGAGCGGGACACCATGTGCTGCCGCTTTGAGGACCAGGAGACGAGGTTGCCGCCCAGGTAGACGGCGTAGCCGGAGGTGGACCGACGGGTATCCGGACAACCTGCCCAGTCAGCGTCGGTGTAGACGACCAGCTTGGAAGCAGAGTCGCGCCGCAGAAGAAGGCCGTAGTCGTGGGTACCCCACAGGTACCGGAGGATCCGCTTCACTGCCGTGAGATGCGGTTCCCGCGGATCATGCATGTGGAGACACATCTGTTGAACCGCGTAGGAGATGTCCAGCCTGGTGAAGGTGAGGTACTGCAAGGCACCGGCAAGACTCCTGTAAGATGTGGGGTCAGCGACAGGAACGCCGTCGGCCGAGAACACCTTTGCCTGAGTGTCCACCGGAGTGGAGTACGGCTTGCAATCAGCCATGCCCGCTCTCTCGAGGATGTTCAGGCAGTACTGGCGCTGGTGGAGGAACAGAGCGTTCGGTCGGTGCTTGACTGCAACACCCAGGAAGTGGTGGAGCTGGCCAAGGTCCTTCATCGCGAACTCCCGCTGCAGGGCGGAGATCGTGTGCTGAAGGAGAATCGGACTTGACGCCGTGAGGACAATGTCGTCCACGTACAGGAGGAGATAGACAGTGTCACCCTCACGCCTGTAGACGAAGAGCGAAGTGTCCGACTTGGCCTCCACGAAGCCGAGCGAGACAAGGAAGGAGGCGAACCGGCTGTACCAAGCCCGAGCCGCCTGCTTCAGCCCGTACAGGGACTTGTTCAGCCGGCAGACCATGTCTGGACGGGCTAAATCAACGAACCCTGTCGGCTGACTGCAGTACACCGTCTCCGTCAGCATCTCGTGGAGGAAGGCGTTCTTGACGTCCAACTGGTGGACAGGCCAAGAACGCGGCAGAGCCAGCGACACAACGGTGCGAACCGTTGCCGGCTTCACCACCGGGCTGAAGGTCGTAGTCGACGTCGGGGCGCTGCGTGAAACCGTGAAGAACCAACCGTGCCTTGTACCTCTCCAGAGACCCATACGCCCCTCTTCTTATGCGTGAACATCCAATTGCCCGTGACAACATTGCCACGACCAGGATGGGGAACAAGGTCCCAAGTCCGGTTGGCAAGCAGGGCCGCATACTCTTCTTCCATAGCCCGACGCCAGTGAGGATCGGCGAGGGCGCTACGGACAGGAGAGGGGATAGGCGAGATGGATGACGAGGCAGGCGGTGGGGGGTCGACGACGAGAGGACGACCCCGGAGAAACGCTCCACCGGCCGGAGAACCCCAGCGGCCCATCGGGTCACCATCGGGTGAACATGACGGGGTCCCGATGGAGCAGTGGAGGGTGGTACACCGGAGGCCCGGGGCAGGAGGTGGCTGGAGCACCAACCTGCGCTCACCACTGATAGACAATAGCGGGGTCGGCGTACCGCGCAAGAGGAGTCACGCGTGGTGTAATAGTCGATGTCGGGGACGCCGAGGCCGCGCTCGGCGCTGCAGGCGTCAGCAGGAACGCCGGAACCACGCTCGGCGCAGCAGGCGTCGTCAGGGATGTCGGGGCCGCGCGGGGCGCAGCTGGCGGCATCGGGGACGCCGGTGTCGCGCGTGGCGCAGCAAGTGGTGTCAAGGATGGCGGGGCCGCGCGTGGCGCAGCAGGGGGCGTCAGGGACGTCGGTGCCACGTAAGGCACAGAAGGTGGAGTGGAAGATGCCGAAGCTGCGCGTGGCACAGTGAGTGGGTAACCTGCAAGAGGTAAAAGGCAAGGTCGTTGTACAGGAATGGCCTCGGGGTCAGTAGAGAAGAGGGAATCCAACTCAGCGACGGAGTCAGAAGACGGGGTGGAAAAGGGAAAGGAAGACTCGTCGAAGACGACGTGTCGAGAGATCAAGATACGACGGGTGGTAGGTTCAAGGCACCGATACCCCTTATGGTCATGGGAGTACCCAAGGAAAACACACCGAGTCGAGCGAGGCGCAAGCTTATGGGGAGCCATGGCGGAGAGGTTAGGGTAGCAAGCGCACCCGAAGACTCGAAGGTGGTCGTAGAGAGGAGGGGTGCCGAACAAAGTGAAGTGAGGGGTGGGAGCACTAATCGCCTTAGTAGGAAGGCGATTAATGAGGTAGGTGACGGTGTGAAGCGCCTCCGCCCAGTAGCGAGCAGGGGTAGAAGACTGAAACATCAGGGAGCGCATGACATCGTTGGTGGTCCGAATCATGCGGTCAGCCTTGCCGTTCTGGGGGGAAGTGTATGGGCAATACATGAGCAACTGAACAGCGCGAGAAAGGAGAAAGTCACAGAACGCAGAGTTGTCAAACTCGCGCCCGTTGTCGCACTGTACAGCATGGATCGTGCGCCCAAACTGGGTGGACACCCAAGCGAAGAAGTGAGAAAGAGTGCCGAACGTATCAGACTTCTGTCGCAAGGGAAAAGTCCACGAATAGTGCGAAAAATCATCAACGACCACCATGTAATACTTATATCCAGAAACACTAAGAACAGGTGAAGTCCAAAGATCACAGTGAATCAAATCAAAGATGCGCTCGACACAAGTGACAGCATGCGGAAAAGGAAGTCGAACGTGGCGACCCAACTGACAAGCATGGCAAAGTGACTCATGTGTACCCCGAGTACACGAAATCACTGAACTACCAAACAACTTCGACATAGCATCAACACTGGGGTAGCAAAGCCGACGATGCCAAATGGTCGAAGAGATTGTCGTAGTCAGGGCAAGAGGCGGAGCGGAAGCAGGAAGACGCATCGTATACAGGGGACCCGTACTCTCACAGCAAAAGAGAATGCGTCGAGTAATAAGATCCTTCACAGTTAAACCATAAGGATCAAACTCGATGGAAACATGGTTGTCAGTAGTAAAATGACGGACGGAAAGAAGGTGATGAATGATGTCAGGAGCAACAAGAACATCATGTAGCTGAAATGAATCCGGCGAACCCGAGTCACCTACTGAGGTGACTGGAAGAGCCGACCCATTCCCAACAACGATAGATGAAGGATCAGAGGGACGGGAAGGGCGGGTAGAAGATAGGAAACCAACGTCAGAGGTGATGTGGTACGAGGCACCGAAGTCCACCACACAGTCAGGGCGTGACACCCCGCAGGTAGACTGACGGCGTAGAACGGGTCGTGACATGCCCCGACGGTGGCGGCGCCGGGAAGGAAGACAACATACTCGGACCCTCGACGGTCGTGCCAACAGAGTAGGCAACAGTCGATCCAAGGACACCAGCCGATGGTGGACAAGTACCCTATGGCGATAATCGGGTCTGAACAGGAGACAACGGTCGCATGTCAGGAGGCGAGGCCGCGGCGGCCCAAGGTGGCGCGGCCGAGCCGGCAGCGGCTGAATACGGCGGCACGGCGTACGGCGGCGTCGGCTGCCAGGTCAGAGCCAGTGATGACAGAATGTGGGCCGGTGGCGGCGGCCGAGGCGAGGCGGCAGCATCCCTCAGTGGCGCGGCGGTGTACGGAGGCGGCTGCGGCCGGATCGGAGCCGGCGACAACCGGAGCTAGGCCGTCGGCGGTAGGGGCGAGGCAGCGACAGCCCACGGGGACACCACCGAGCCGGCGGCGGCCGACGGCGGCGGCCACAGGGGCGAGGCGGCGGTAGCCGAGGGTGGCGCGGCGGCTGTGGCCGAGGGTGGCACAGTGGCGGCGGCCGAGGGTGGCGGCCCGGCCCATGCGTCCGGCAGCGGCGCGGCCCGGGTGGACGGCGACAGCGTGATGGAGGCGACGCCCCGCATCGGCCGGATCTGACCACCAGGCGGCGGTGGCGGCGCAGCCCACGCGGCCTAGGCGGATGGCGGCGGCGCTGGTGAGGCAGCGGAGGCCCAGAGTGGCGCTGGTGAGGTGCCTGCGGCCCAGGGCGGCGCTGCCGAGCTGGCGGCGACCCAGGGCGGCGCTGCCGAGCCGGTGGCGGCCGACCCCGAGGGCGGGGCGGCCACGTGCGGAACTGGCAAGGCGACCGCGGCCCTGGGCGGCGTGACCCAGCCAGCGGCGGCCGACCCCGAGGGCGGGGCGGCCCCTGGAGGTGCTGCGGAGGCGGCGGCGTCCCAGGGCGGGGCTGCCGAGCCGGCGGCGAACGGTCCTGAGGGCGGGGCGGCGGCAGCGGAGGCGCAGAGAGGGAAGGAAGGAGGGACAGAGGCCAGCGGTGGCGGCAGCGCGCCGACGAGCGGCGGCGACGGCGGCCCGCTCGGCTACATTGCAGGAGAGAGAGAGGAGAGAGAGTGTCTGATACCAAATTGGAAGGGAAAAGTTATCTCCATTAACCTCACAAAAGATACATATAGGGTACATTACAAGAGGGGCAAGAAACCACACCCATATAGTCAAACATTGACTCTGAACATGTTCGGACTTAAGTGGTCACTTCACGAGGACTCGTATAATATGCTTCACTTCGGGTCTAGCCCCGATCCCGAGAACTCTAGTGCCGCGATTGTAACCCTTGAGCTCTTCTACCCTCTCTTTCCACCTTATGGAACCAAGAATCCAATCTTTGTGAGGGTGACTGAGATTGAGAGTGCATTTGAGTCTAAGGCATCATTTGGATTGAACTTTGATTCATTTATTTTATTGTCGTCTCGTGGTGAGAACCGGAAAGTTTGTATTATCCAAAGATTTGATCGTGAGAATCTACCGCAGCGGTAAAGCTTTTGCCTTGTGACCATGAGGTCATGGGTTCTTGCAAAAATGCAGGGAAAGGTTGCGTACAAAAGATCCAAGTGGGTCGGACCCTTCCTTGGACCCTACGCAAGCGGGAGCTACATGCACTGGGCTGTCATTTTTTATCGTGAGAAACGAGTTCAATCTTTTTAATTGCTCAGTGCGGTTTGGGGTTGAAAGAAACATGATCCGTCGTGCACTTCTCAATGTAGGTTCCTTTATGGAAGTGAACTTCGGTAAAGAATCTTATGTACTTTTGTGCTTTAATTTTATGTTCCTTAGATTCTAGGGTTTCGTTAGGTTTTGTATTCATATCCGAAATGACCTTGTCGTAATCACCTTGTTCGTGTAATCCTAGGTCAATTCTTTCATGCTATTAGTTGCTTGTATTATAGACTTCCTTATCTTAACTTCAACTACCCTATAACTTGTGTATGATCGTTTATTTAATCTCCGTTGTGCTAACCAAGACTTAACCGAATCTGTAAGACTTGTCCGAAAATCTCGAACAAGTCCGAACCAAAGTCGGACAAGTCTGGATTTTATCCTGTTTCCTTAAATTAAGTGTCTTTCAGATTTATTAACATATTCACCCCACCTCCTCCCCTCTAGGCTACTTCCAATGCCCAAGCCCCGCCTCGACTCACCAGGGCTTGCCAACCCAGCATCCTCACCGTGCCACCCTGCAACTCTAGTGTGTCGTCGCCTCGTGTCCGTACACTAGTACCACCCCTTGCAGTGTGTGCCTAGGCCAAATCTGTTTTGGATGATACTGGGCATTGTGGCCTGGTTTGACCAAACTTGGGGCAGTACGGAGTAGTGTCAGACTAGGACTCCTAGTTTAGGTAGGGATAAATAGTCCTAGATATAGAAAGTTTCTTGCAGTATTGGACTAAGATAGTAGAGTCCTAGTTGGAATCAAATTGGTTGTAAACCGAACAATAAACAGCCGGCAACACCAGGAATAAAATTATCCCACCTGTTATTCGTGATTTCAACGTTGTCTATGGTGTAATGACATAGCCGGTCCCAAGCCTGGATAAAGGAGGAGGGGTTGTGATAGACTTGGTGAGCCAACAACTACACTTAGTCATTCTCATAGAAATGAAACCCAATAAATTACCCAACATGTTTTGGACAAAACCTTTGTTTTTGTTGTTGTTGGTTATTCGTGATTCCCTTCATCGAAATTCCAACACGAAGTACATTACTGAAGTAACCTTTGTAAAAGTTCATAGTGAGACCTTGGTCATATACCATGGAAGAAGAATGACTCTACAAAAAATCATGACTTTTGGGCAAAGTGGAATGACCTCCTGTAGAGTGCAGAACTATCATAACAGTCATGCTCACAATCAAGAGCAGCCTTGATATTTGTGGTTGGTTTGGGATGGGTGGATTCTTCGTGAGTGATTCCAAATTGTGGCCTTCCAAAGTTTAAACTGAACACTGAAAATTCCAAATTGTTCAAATGCCTGCCAGTGGGCCCCACCCGGCAGGTCTTCCCTTTCCTCGCGCCAAACAGGGGCCCGCGGCGGCGCCCTCCGGCGAGCGTCGCCGGAACCATTTTCCCGGCCATCTCCCAACCCCAGACTCGCCACCCCGCCCTAACTCATGACGCTGAACTCAGCTCGGGGTTCGCCGGCGGCCGTAGCTCACCGGAACGGGGCGCCCGACGGTGACAGCGGCGGTTAGGGTTCCGGCGTGGTCGGGAATGCGTTACAACGCATCATAACGATCGGAAAAGGGTCGGAGAGCACCGCGGAAGCTCGAGGGTGATGAAAATGGCCGCCAAACCCCATGAAAAGTTCGGCAACCTAGAGCTCCACGGCGACCCGAGCTATTATTCTATGGCGGCCCAAAAAACAATCAGAACCCGGCCATTTCTGGACCATATCCCTTGATTCTTGGTCGAGGAGGGCCGCTAGGGAATGAGGAAGGTGTGTGCAGACTCACCCGAGCTTGGTTGGACGGTGCAGCTAGAATTTCGGGGTAGACCGACCCCTACCCGGGTGCACTAGTTCTCGGGATTCTTAGGAATTCTCCGCGCTCGGTCTTTCAATGGCTATGAGGGTTGCAGCTACACGATCTGGAGACTAAGGCGCACCTTTTTCGTGTAGAAGTCAAAATTTGGCAAGTGAGTAATTCAAATGTTTGAAGTATCAAACTGAGCTACATTTGTATGATTGGAGAAGTTTCCCTCAAATTCAAATGTATATTTGAATTCTTTGCACATTTGGATCCTTTTTGGAAAAATGGGTAGCAAACCTTTTCAAATATTATTGAAACTTTGCCTCCCCAAAAATTTGGACCTAAGGAATCCAAATATGCACTTTGATCCTTGTGTTAGCTGCTGCAACCATGAGTTTGAATGCAACAGTTTTTAATCACCCTCTCATGTGTCATCATATTTGTAGAAAGTTTGAACTAATACCCTTTTTGATGGAGGTTACTTGCTCTTCACAATTCTTCACAAGATATTCACCACAAAACTGTGGTGTTGTGAGGTGGTGAAAAGTTTTTGCAAGTCCCTTTTCTTGGGCTTTTACATCCCTCCCCCCTTAAAAGAATCTCGTCCCGAGATTATAAAAGAAGAGATCGTGATGTAATAGGGACTTACCCGTGCTGAGAAGCCATAAACTCCGGGTAATTTGAGCGAAGGAATTCCTCGCTCTCCCACGTCGCTTCTTCGGCGGTGTGGTTGCTCCAGAGTATTTTGTAGAACCATAACGTTCTGCTACGCGTGGTTCGGGCTTTCTCATCAAGAATTTCCACCGGATACTCATCATATGTCAAATCCGGTTTCAGCTAGCCGATGTCTTCAGTAGGAACAGCAGCTGTATGCTTTAAACATTTTCGCAGTTGCGAAACATGGAAAACATCATGGACACCAGCAAGGGATGCCGGTAACTCCAATCGATACGCCGCTGGTCCGCACTTCTCGGTGATAGCATAGGGTCCAATGAAACAGGGGCGAGCTTCCCCTTGACGCCGAACCGGTGCACGCCCTTCATCGGGGACACGCGGAGGTAAACGTGTTCACCAACGCAAAAGTGCAACGGTCTACGCCTCTTATCAGCGTAGCTCTTCTGTAGGGATTGAACGGCCTTCAAGTTAGCTTGAATCGCCCGAACGCGCTCTTCGGCGTCGTTCACCACATCAACCCCGAATGTGACCCTTTCACCGGACTCGCACCAGTTTAATGGGGTGCGGCATTTACGACCGTAGAGAGCTTCGTAGGGTGCCATCTTGATACTCGCCTGATAGCCATTGTTGTACAAGAATTCTGCCAATGGTAGGTGATCATCCCAGTTCCTACCATGGTGGATGGCACATGCTCTCAATATGTCTTCCAGAACCTGATTCACCCTCTCTGTTTGGCCATCTGTCTGAGGGTGGTAGGTGGAGCTCCTGATCAGCTTAGTACCCAATGCAGCGTGTAACTGCTCCCAAAAGCGAGACACAAACAATACACCTCGGTCTGAGACTATGGTTTTTGGTACGCCATGCAAGCATAGAATCCTGGCAATATATAACTCTGCATATCTGTTGGCATGGAAATGTGTATGCACGGGGATGAAGTGAGCTGACTTGGTTAGTCGGTCAACGATCACCCAACCGGAATCATGTTTGTTGGATGTTAAGGGTAACCCCACAATAAAATCCATGCTCACATCTTCCCATTTCCATGCTGGGATCTTCAGGGGTTGCAACAGCCCTGATTTCCTCATATGATCCGCCTTCACTCGTTTACACGTATCACACTCGGATGCGTACTTCGCTACCTCCCGCTTCATCCGTGTCCACCAAAATTTCTTTTTCAAATCTTGGTACATTTTGTTGCTTCCCGGATGAATGGAGTATTTAGACAAGTGGGCTTCATCGAGGATCTTTGTCCTCAACTCCATATCCTGGGGTACGACTATGCGGTCGTCGAACCGTAGCGTCCCCTCCTCATCTTTCCGGAAACACTTTATCTCTCCATTGTCTATCCGTCTCCGGAGATGTGCCATGCCTTTATCAGTCTTCTGAGTTGCAATGATGTCTTCCCTAATAGTAGGGATGAGGGCAAGGTTGTAAAGCGATCCATAAGGAACCAAGTATAAACTCGGCTCTTCCTCCTCCACCGGTGTAATGGTGAGGTGCTGGACATGTGATTTCCGACTCAGTGCGTTGGCAACCACATTTGCTTTGCCGGGGTGGTAATGAATCTCAATTTCATAATCTTTGATCAGTTCTAACCACCTCCTTTGCCTCATGTTCAGCACCTTCTGGGTGAAAATATATTCAAGCTCTTGTGGTCGGTGCAGAGATGCACCAGATTCCCCAGGGATAGTGCCTCCACATTTTTAGCGCCAAACCACTGCAGCAAGCTTAAGATCATGAGTCGGATAATGCTGCTCATGGTTCCGAAGTTGGCGTGAGCCATAAGCGACCACACGTCCTTCCTGCATCAACACGCAGCCGAGCCCAATACCGGACGCGTCACAGTACACGTCGAAGGGCTTTGTTGTATCCGGCTGAGCTAAGACCGGGGCTGGGGTGAGATGCTTCACCAATGCTTGGAACGCTCCTTCACACGCCATGCTCCAAACATATTTCGTCCCTTTCTTCAGCAATTCTGTCATCGGCTTAGCGAGCTTGGAGAAGCTTGGAATGAATCTCCGATAGTATTCCGCTAACCCGAGTAAGCTTCTGACTTCATGAACTGAAGTGGGAGCTTTCCATTTCAGCACTTGCTCTATTTTTCTTGGGTCAACCGCAATGCCTTCAGCTGAGATGATATGTCCCAAGAATGGCACTTGGCTGATCCCAAACTCGCATTTACTGAACTTGGCGTAGAGCTTGTGGTCTAGCAATCGTTGAAGAACGATCCGCAAGTGTTCGGCATGTTCGGCTTCTGTCTTGGAGTAAACCAAGATATCATCGATGAACACTACCACGAACTTGTCCAGCTCCGGCATGAACACCGAGTTCACGAGATACATGAAGTGGGCTGGAGCGTCTGTGAGACCAAAGGACATGACGAGATATTCATATAATCCATATCTCGTCGAGAAGGCCATCTTCGGGATATCCTCCGCCCAGATCTTTATCTGATGATATCCAGAGCGAAGGTCCATCTTTGAAAACACACTGGCACCCACAAGTTGATCAAACAATATGTCGATGCGGGGCAGTGGGCACTTATTCTTGATGGTGATGGCGTTGAGCAGCCGGTAATCCACACACAGCCTCAGGGTTTCATCCTTCTTCTTAACAAACAGCGCCGAGCATCCCCAAGGTGAGGAACTCGGCCTAATGAAACCCTTGGTCAACAGATCATTGAGCTGTTCTTTCAGTTCAGCCAGCTCATTTGGAGCCATTTTATATGGTCTCCGTGATATGGGCGTAGTCCCGGGTGCAAGTTCAATCTTGAACTCGACATCCCGCTCAGGTGGCATGCCCGGAAGACCATCCGGGAACACGTCAGGATACTCCCGGACTACAGGGATGTCTTCTAACTTGAGAGCTTCAGCATTATTAATTGCTAAAACTTCCTGGACTGAAGTGTCTAATACCATAGAATGCGGACAGTGGAAGGGAGAGTTTAAATGAACTGTCCGCGTCCGAGTCTCCAGGACAGCGTCATGGTATTGTAGCCATGACATCCCTAAGATTGCATCAATCTTTTGCCCCCTAAGGATTATCATGGTGGTGGGATATAGTTTCCCACCTAAGCACAGAGGTGCTTTTGGGATCATCATATTTGCGGAGATCTTCCCTCCCGGTGAGCAGATCATATAGGTGCAGTCGGTTGGGAAGACTTGCATTTGATTCTTAGCAACATAAGATGCACTTATAAAGCTGTGGGTTGCACCAGAATCAAAAAGTATGATGATGGCTTGATTGTTGAGAGTAAACGTACCCGCCAGCACGTTGTCTCCCTCTGGGGCGTCCTCGTTGTCGAGGTGGCAAACGCCCCGAGTCTGCTGACCAACCTTCTTCACCGGAGGTCGGCCTCGAGCACCGCCCTGGAACTGGGCTTGCCCGCTGCTCTGCTGCCCCTGGGGACAGTCCTTCGCGAAGTGGCCCGCCTGGCCACACGTGAAGCAGGTGAAACGGGGCGGTCCCCCGCTGATCGGTGGACCGAATCCCGGGGCGCGTTGTGGTGGTGGAAACGCCCGGGGTACCGTCTGCTGCTGCTGTCTTGGTGGTGGCATCGGCGGACGGAACGGAGGTGACTGAAAGGGACGTCCCCTGAACCGCTGAGGTCGCGCCGGTGGGTGCCACTGTTGTCCGGATGGTGTCCGATACACCATGCGGTACTTCTGGGGAGCGCCACCCCCACTGCTGGGTGGGGCGCTGCGCTTCCGCTGCTCAGCTGTCAACTCCCGCTGAGCATGCTCTTGCATGATCGCGGCATTGACTAGGTCGTTGAAGGTGCCGCGATTTCATTGCACGAGATGCGTCTTCATTTCGGGGTGTAACCCCCGATAGAAGTGCTCCCGCTTTTTCTCCTCGGTGGAGATGTAGTCTGATGCATATTGCGCCAGATGGTTGAAGGCACGGGAGTAGTCATGGGCACTCCTCCCGCCCTGCTTCAGTTCCAAAAATTCTTGGAACTTCCTCTTCATGATCCCGGGAGGGATATGATAGGCGCGGAACGCCTCCCGGAATTCCTCCCATTCCACGATATGGCCCGCCGGACGTGAGGAGACATAGTTCGCCCACCATGCGCCAGCGGCACCGTGAAGCTGCTGCGCTGCGAACAGAGTCTTCTGCCACTCCGTACATTGGAGCAGCCCGAACTTAGACTCGATAGTCCGCAGCCAGTTGTCCGCCTCCAGTGGTTCTTCAGCTTCGGTGAACACTGGAGGGTGCGTACTCATGAAGTCCGAGTACGACACCTCACAGGGCTCACGGGGCCCTCGGTCTTGACGTCCCCCCGCCTGGGACGTATTCTGCACGATCTTGCGGAGCAGGTCGGTCTGCTCCTCACGACCTCCCACCAGTGCCGCTATCACATCTGCTAGAGTAAGCGGAGGAGGCGGTGGTGGCTGCTGCTGCGGGGTGCTGTCGTAGGCCGGTGGCTGGGAGTCATCACCTCCCTGTTGGCTAGAGCCACCAACCTCGTGCGTGGTCCTAGTACGAACCATCTGCAACCATACGACAATAAACATCAGTCCCGCAACATATTGCATGCAGTCCAATAAAATTAGGAGTAAAAACATAATTACAATAAAACATGCGATACATCTCGTGTGTAGATAATGTAATAACTTTGTACAAGCTACACCATTTCCAGACCAAATACAAGCTAGTTTAATCCAACTTGATGAACCCCCTCTTTGGAAGCTCACCACAACTAGGTTTGGTCACTACGAGACGTTACTATCGCGTTGTCCTCATGTAAACCACCCTTTGATCTTCAATACGACACAAACATGGTCTCTAGTAAAAGAAACTTGAGTGAGACCTATACTCAAATCTTTTAATAGTTGAAGATAACCTCTCATGAGTATGTTCTACCCCATTGGGAGTACTCAAACCCCCTCTAGGGTACCACAATCTCTCACATGAGTTCAACTGTCAATTCTCTGCCAGAATGACCAGTTTCTACACATTCCAGATTTTGATCTGGTTCCGGGCATTTTCATGACTCAAGTTGAATACCAAATTTAAAGTTAACTTCAGTATCTTTCCAACGAGTACTTATATGACCTCAGATAAGCTCTGGTTACAAAGTTATGGTAATTCAAAGTCAACAGAATTTCTGGAAGAATTTTAACAGCACCTCCCTGGGGAAGTTGCTGTTTTCAACTCTGATTCCCACTGAATTCTGTGCTGAAATTGCAGAAACTTTGAATTGCAAAGATGTAACACATCTTCTACCCTTTCTAAAAATGTATCATATGAAAATTTTTAATTTTTCTACTGGGAGGTATGTTTGAAAAAAACAGAACAGTTCAGAGAATGTTTTACTCTGTCCTGGTTCTGGACAGTTTACATTTCTCTGGGATTTAAGCCATCTTAAGGTGCGTTTCAGCTCTGGAAGTCTACAACAAAGTTGTAGAGTACTTAAATACCTTTCCAGAACTATATACCGCACTTACCTGGGCTAAAAGACCTGTGGGTTATGCCCTGTTGAAGATCAGCAAACTTGCTGCCCAAAACAGAGCACTCTGTTTTTCAACCCTTTGGGACTACACTGATAAGCTATCAAATTTTTCTCTATCCACCAGGGTCCTAAATATTGCAACCTAGTGATTTCAGTTCCTCGTTATCATTATTTTTCATGCACATGCTTATGATATGTCGGTACTACGTTCCTCACAAACGAAAATCCTAACCGGATTATACCGGCATATATGTCTCAAGTGTGGCACTAAACGGTCTCTCGCGCACATTTCCTACACGGATACATACGTGGTTAGTACCTGCAGAAAACCACACAATAGTGATGCACTCAATGGTTGTTTTCGTTTCAGGCAGGATCATATTTAAAAGTAAATACAAACGCCCGTATCATTGCCATACGGCCGTCCTTGAGTTAGGTCACGTCTCAATGTACGTGATCGTATTTCAACACCACACGACGGGGAACCCGAGTATGTCATGAACGGGTCGTCACGGTTGGGAATGTTATCAACCCAACAGATACCACCTACTGCCCTGCAGGGCACGCCGATGGCAAGCGCTGCGTATGTCCTCCTGGGCTATTTCCAGACCAACACACTCTCGCGTTACTGACCACGCGATGGGGTCTCCACTTACTTGCCTAATGCACGCTAGGGATCAGCGTTTCATATGAACTCAGGAACATGAAGAGTCCAAGAGTTTCATATTTACGTCTCACACCAAGCTGTGAGACCTATCCCTGAACCACGTTCCTCGTCAGGGGAGCTAACCGAAATTGAACCGCTTTCGGTGGCGTTCCTTACCATTCTTACCAGAGCGTAGGTGCGTCGTTACATAATTAAAATTCAGAATTATAACACATATGTTAGTCTTTGCCACTTTAAGTAACTATGCTAATATAGTCCTTACTTGGGCAACTACCGAATCCTCACCGTAAACCTAAGTTTTCCCATAATACAGTCCTTAGGTACTGTGCTATCCCCAATGCAGCTCTGATACCAGGCTGTGGCGAACCGGGATCCGCCCATCCCGGATCGCAGAGGGTGGTGCCGCACGATGCGACACCCGCCAGCACACGTCATAAGAACACAATATATTACATGGGAAAAACAACTGAATTGTACAAACAAGTACAATACTCAGTTACAAACTATTGTCTTTATTACACAGCGGAAATCTACTATTCTACAACTCACGCCCGCCTACCTAGCAAAAGTCGGTTGCCCAGCCCTAGGGCAACCCACACTAGCTGCACTCCTCAGCTCAGCGCGGCGTGTACGGCTCCCACTCAGCCGTGGTCCTCGACGGAGGGTAACCCTCGCCGGTGGACTCGTACTCCGAGTCCGTGGGTGGCTCCTCACCTGAAAAACACTTAAGCAGCAACCGTGAGCATGAAGGCTCAACAAGACTTAACCGACTCACCTAAGCATGAAACTCTACATGAGGTGTACCAAGCACATAGGATAGTAACATTGCAGCAAATGGACACGCCTACAAGTTCATCCTTAGTTTATCTTTTAGCCACATGTTAACAGTTTGGGAATCTGAAATTTAGTAAGCAGTATTTGGTGGCACACATGTAGCAATACAATTATATCAATCAGCAATATTGAATCATCACATTTCATACATTAGCCTACGTCACGACTCAGTGACCAAGTGGTACTCTTCACCGCGAGGGACAGTGAATCGACTCGATATACACCTACAGGGAAACCCAAAGAGCACGTCACGTACGCCCACCCGTGGAGCTGCACAGCACGCTCACTCGATGTTGTACGGGACAACCTTTCACCCAACAGCCCAAACGTCGAACCGGTCGCACCGAAACGAGCTGGAGGTTCCCCACACGGAGCATCTCTCTATGCCCGTTGGCAGATTTCCACCTTGCTGCCCTCAACCTACACCTATAAATCGGTGTGCTATGCCTCGACGCCCGGAGGTTTAGGCTACATCGGTTTATCGGGGCCCATATATCCTATATGCCTTCGGTACGTTCAAACTTGATCAGCGTGGGCCGCACACGGATCGGTCCTCAATCGACACGGACAGGGCCGCGCACACAAGACTCTCTCTTGCTGCGCCCTAACCCCTGCCAAGTCTCATTTTAATTACTAAGGTGATCTCACATCACTCGAACCAATCCCATATGTCCCAAGCCTATCTCGCGAGTAGATTCAGTCGAAGTGTTCGGTCGACACTTCCCCCGGGCCTGCACTAGGCAGCCCGCGGAGGTTCTTTTTTCGGTGGGGCTAGTCGCTTGCGGAGAGCTTGAGCGTATGGACGAGTTAGGAAGAGCTTGACACGGCGAGTTTTACGTGGTTCAGGCCGCCGGAGCGTAAAACCCTATGTCCACGGCAAGCTATGGAGCTCGCTGTATTGCTTGTTGCTCAGAACCGGAGTCCTGAGCTTGGGGATGACTGAAGTCTAGCGTATGAGTTGCGGGAGTGCGAACCCTTGCTAACGTCGCCTACCCGAGCCTTTTATAGTCCAAGACTCGGGTGGCTTACAAGGGGGGCCCGGGACCCGACAGGTGGTCCCGGGGAGATTGTCTGTTATCTACCGTATCTGCAGTTATGCCGGTAGTTGTCTCTGCCGAAGGCTTCTGAGTCTTCGTCTTGCAGCCCTGCCCATGCCGCATGCTAGTCGTAGTGGTTGATGACGGCGGGGGCGGCATGGGATGTCTTGTCGCTGCGTTTATTGGCTGGCAGGCTCTGACACCGCGCGCCAGTCTGTGATGCGACTGGGCGCAACGGCACCTGACAGAGGCGTGCTCCGCGTCTCCGCGTCTTGGGAATACGCGGGCCTTGAATACGTTGTACGGGCAAGGTATGGGGCGTCTTTACGCCCGCCGCCTACCGCTCGGGGGCAGGCAGCGCTCTTCTGCTAGACACGTGGCGGGCTCGGAGCCCTCCTTAGAGGGGAGGGGATCCGGCCCCGCAGGACACGTGGAGCCTTCGGACCTCTCCCCGCGGAGGGGGAGGTCCAGCTTCTGTCGGCCACGTGGCAAGCCCGGAGCTCTCCTATGAGGAGAGGGAGGTCCGGTCTTGCTGGACACGTGGCGCCTTCAAACCTCTCTCCCGCGGAGGGGGAGGTCCGGCTTCTGTATGCCACGTGGCGGGCCAGGAGCTTTCCTCTGAGGAGAGGGAAGTCCGGCCCTGCCGTACTCGTGGCGCCTTCGGAGCTCTCCCTAAGAGAAGAGCGAGTTCCTTAGGCATTTTCCCCTGTGCGCAGGGGTACCCCATATCGCGGGTACCGACAGTGGCCCCCGGGCCCATCTTGGGGGAGATAGCGAGCCCGAGGTGGGACCTCCGTCTCTTCTGATCCGCGCACTTTCCCTAAGTCCCGCATTGACCGCTGCCGGAGCACGAACGGCCGCGGGGTCGTGGGAGCGTGCGCCCACTTGATGGTTGCTTTTACTGCAGCGGTTCCCAATACTGCCACTTCTGTACGTTGCGGCGCTTTCTTTGGGAACTGCCGGAGTGCCTTGCCGGCTTGTCTTCTTAGGAGACTGACTCCTTGACCCACCGCTTCAGTTGGGCGGCTTGGGTCCACCTGTCATCGACGCTCGGTCTTGGAGCCGAAGCGGTTGCCGATGCGGCGTATTCGAAGAGTTCCGAATAGCTTGGAATTGCACCCGGGAAGTTTTAAGAGGAGATCTTACCCACATTGTAGCTTCCCTTCGCACTTCCCAGCGCTTTTTCTTGGACTCTTGTGCCTTTGTCTTCTTGCCTTTGAGTCCTCCCTCGCCATGGCCTCCAACCCACCACCAGAGAAGAAGCGCGCTTGATCTCCTCCAGTGGCGGCGTCTGTGCCAAGTCGGGGACCTGGGGCGCCTGCATCTCCTGCTTTTGTAGATGGCACTCCTTCCGGTGGCGACTCAAAGAGGCCCCGGGCTGATATGTTGAGGGGAGCTCCTTGGGCGTCCCCTGTTCCGCCAGTTCAGGCGACTGCGGAGCGGCCATCAGTGACGGCGGCGTGCTCTGGGAGTCCTACCCAGGCTCGGAAGTCGGGGTTCAAAGCCCGCTGGAGTGTTCGCGCTTCCCGGCCATCCCCGACTGGCGGGGAGTCTGCGCCGTTGCGCTCGGAAACCGGGACAGCTGCCGCGGCCCCCAAGTCAGCGCGAGCTTCTCCTGTTCCGGTGTGCCCGGACTCCGCTGCGGCGTCATATCTTCCTGCTGAGACGGCCACCGCGGCCCCCAGGCCAGCGCAGGTCGCCCTTGCACCAGGCGGACCGGCCTCTATTCCAGCGCCACCTTCCCCGGCTCGTCCCTCTCCACAGGTCAAGGAGCCAGAAGCTAGAGAGAGTCTGGCAGGCCCGGCTGCCGGAGCCCCGGCGCCAGCTTCTCCTGACCGGCGTCTCGTCTCGGTCGCTGGTGCATCGACTCCTTTTGAGGATGAGGTGATGGAGGAGGTCGGGGGAGCTGCCCCGGCCTCTGCTGCTCCATTGCCGCTGGCGGACGCCTACGCGCTTGCCAAAACAAGCGTTCGGCAGGTCTTGGCCGCACTTGGTCTCGAGCGGGAGGAGCACACGGTTGAACGGGATCGCCTCCTCACCTGGGGGAACCTTTTGCGGGAGCGGACCACGAAAGTCAAGAGCGAGCTCGACTCCAGGCAGGAGTTGCTTGACTTCAGGGAAGTGCTCCTCGACTGGCTGAAGCGGTCTGTCGACCGCATGGATGCCGAATCGCGGCGGATCAACCGGGAGGCCCTGGAGGCACACGCTCGGGCCGAGGAGAGCCTCTCTGATGCGGAGGAGATACGGCAGCTGTTGGAGCGCCGTAAACTCGTCGTTGAGGAACGGGAGTGTTCAACGGCAGCCGAGGCAGAGAGGGTTGCTGCGCAGCTGGCGGCGGGCGAGGATGACCTGCGAGCTCGCATCGAGGAGCCAGAGGTTCAGAAGGCAGACCTCGACTTGAGGGAGGAACAGGTCTCCCGCGAACGCCGGGCGGTCCTGGATCAGGAGTTGACCGCCGACTTCAAGGCTTCTGAGTTGGAGCGGCTCGCCGAGACTCTCCGCCTTCGGGAAAGCTCCCTGGCGGCCAAGGAGAAGGAATTCTACGAGAGAAACCAAGAGGCCCTGCAGGCAGCCCGCCGCGAGGTGGAGGAGCTCTCGGCCTTGCGGTCCTCCGAGGCGCATGCGGTCTCAAGCTTCTTTAATCGAGCGGGGTCCGCCCTGATCCCTCTTGGCTTCAGTCCGGTGAGGGCAGCGGCTCCTGCGTTGAAGGTGGTGGAGGTGATCCCCGCGCTGGAGTCGATCGGCGCCAAGCTGGACAGGATAGACTCGGTGGTCGCCAGCGAGCTTGAGGCCGAGGGACGTGGCCTGGCCTTAGAGGTTGCCTCACATGTGCTGGCATGCTTCAAGAGCCGCGACCCTTCTTTCTCCCTGGAGCAAGCGAGAGAGGGCCCAGCCGCGGAGCGGGAGGAAGCTGCCAGGGCTGAAGTCGAGGACGTGGCCGCCCTTGTAGCCGCTAATTTCCGGCGTGAGCCGAGAGGACCCTAGGACTTGTTTCTCCCTTTTTATCGAAACTGTAGTCCAGCTCATGGAGCCTCGCATAAATAGACTCTCTTGAATGTTTGTGTCTATGATGTCCTTTCTCTCCTTCTTGGCTTTGCTTGACTGGGTCCTTAGCTCCGCAAGGTACTCAGAGGCCTTCACCAATCTCGGAGCTCTGCACAGACACCTTCCCCGGGTCCTAACTGTATTAGGGGCCCCCGGGGGTCTCCGGATCTCGCCCTATGGGGAGGTCCAGATCTGCCGGCCACGTGGCGTGTTCGGAGCCCCTCCTGAGGAGGCGGGAGCTCTGGCCCTGCTGGACATGTGGGGTTTTCGGAGCCATCCCCCCCCCCCCCCCCGCCGAGGGGGAGGTCCGGTTTCCGCCAGCCATGTGGCGAGTCCGGAGCCCCCCTCAGGGGAGGCGAGAGCTCCGGGCCCGCTGTACACGTGGGGCCTTCGGGCCTCGCCCCTGCTGAAGGGCGGGACCCGGTCCTTTCAGTCCTATGCCGGAGTAGTTGGTAGCTCCTTTCCCCCCGCTTCGTGCAGTCCACGTTGCTGTAACCTGGAGATCCTGCACACAGGCAGAGGAAACGTAATTCTCCTCGGGGGGTCCTCCCCTTCCGTCTCCTAGTATTATTCGGCTCACGATCCTGATCCGTTATACGGGGCTTGGGCAATTCTGTGCGCGAGGCGCCGGAGCCCCGGCTCCCTCCGAGGTCTGGGTACGGCCGTCCGATCCCTAGTACCAGGCCGTGCGCCGGGGAAGCAGAGTGCACGTGCTTTGGGTTCATGACCAGGCAAATCGGTTGTACTCCCCTGTACCTCCGGAGGGCAGGATGCGCACGCTTTGGGCACGGAGCCGGCTAAGCGGGATACGCACCCTGGACCCCCCATGCACAACGCAGGCCTTTCCTGGAGGTGACCAACTGGCACCGCAACACCTGACTAGGGGAGGCCCGAGAGACTCACTTGGCCATCGGCAGGTGCCTCAAGTGCAACCGCCCTTGGTAGAATAGCGAATGCTGACTATGGATGAGCGCGGGAGAGGGGGAGCTAGATGTACGATGAACATACATAGATAGTGTGATCATAAAAATTAATGCGTAATTTAAATGAGCACATGAGAGAGAGCAAAGTAGAACAAGTTTCTGTGTTAATGCCCATAGGTGGAAGTCTGGCTGTACATGGAGGCAATGACCCGCCTCGTCTACAAGGGAAGCAAGACTCTACGCGCTTAGGGTCGGAACCAGGCTAAGCTGGACGTAGTCCTGGACCGTCCCTTGAGACTTAGCTGCCCCAAGCGCTGTTCCTAACTCTATGGGATTTGTTACAGAAGGGAATGACCCTGTTCTACTAATGCTCGGGGGATAGGACTTACAGTGTTGTTCCATGCCAAAGGGTTTTGGGAACGGATCCCACACTCGGTTGAAAGGCATGTGTACCTGGGACGGCAACTTTCGTGAATCAGAAGGGACCTTCCCGGCTGGGGGGAGTTTATAGGTCCTTCTCGGGAAAGTGCGTGCCGCGGCACCAGGTCGCCTTTCTGCAGGTCCCTGACGCGTTTGGTTCTTTGACGGTAGTGCTAGAGCAGCAGCCGAGACCGTGCGTTGTGGGGTGTTACCTGCAGCCGAGCCTCGTCGACGAGGTTGTTATCTTCATGCTGGATCAGGTCCTGCACGGTTTCTCCTGGGCGCCCCCGGGGAGTTCCCCCCTTCTGGTTAAGGCCTTCAAGGGGTAGGTGGACCCGGGCTCGTCTTGGGGACCCAAGGCGTCTTCCCCTTCTGGCAAGGCCTTCAATGGGTTGACAGACCTTGGGCGGCCCCCAGGAGGTATGACCGAGGCACGGAGGCGTGCTCTCGGGAGGGGCCGGCCCGATCTTGCACCATTGTGATTGGTGCTTGGGCTGCTGCAACTACTTGGAGCTTCTCCAAGGTTGACGCTGCAGCAGTGCAGCCTCCACTGACCTGGGACGGCAGCCTCAGTCAGCTACCGCCCCGGCCCGTCACCCTCGGAGCTGGAGTCCTCACCATTATGCACTGTCTTCATGACACACTGAGGTTCCTGGAACCCCACCTGGTGGCCGGCGCTGACTGAAGCGTCGACTTCTGCTTGCCATCCCTCTGAGGGTGGAGCGGCGCCTCAGCTCTCTGCTGCCTTCCTTTGTGGAAGCGCTCTGCGAGCCTCTGGATATCTCAGCACTCGGCAGCAGTATGGTTTCCGGCGCCATGCACGGGGCATAGCCCGCCCTGGTCACCATCTGGGGCTGGCGACTGCCGCTGCCTTTTGTCGGGGCGTGGCCCCCGAGCTCCACTAGCCGTCGCTGCTGCGGTGACGGGAGCCGTGGATGATGACTTCATCTTGCCACACCCCCGGTTCTTGGCCTTCTTGCCACTTCCATAGGAAGCAGCGCCGGACCCGGGGTGTCCTCCTGACTCGGAGGTCGGCAGAGAGTGCTAGTTCCGCCCTTCTGCGGCTCTGGCGCACTTGTCCGCCAGGCTGAAGAGCTCAGAGACGTCGCGGACCTCTCTGGTCGCGAGCTTTTCAAGCATTTTCTCGTCCCGGACACCCTGCCGGAACGCCACCACCACAGAAGCACTTTGAATATGCGGGATGGTGTTGCGTACCTGGGAGAATATCTGGATGAAGGAGCGCAGCGACTCCCTAGGTTGTTTCTTGATGGCGTGGAGGTCAAGCTCCGTGCCGGGACGGGTGTAGGAGCTGCCGAAGTTGGCGATGAACTGCCGGCAGAGCTCTCCCTAGGAAGTTATGGAACCGTGAGGGAGGTTAATGAGCCAAGACCGGGCTGGCCCGGTCAAGGCGACGGGGAAGTAGTTGGCCATGACAGCCTCGTCCCCTCCTGCGGCAAGCACGGCGGTGGAGTAGATCTGGAGAAACTCCGCCAGGTTAACGCTGCCGTCGTACTTTTCGGGCAGGTGCGGCACATCCTGCTCCTGCTGCCGCAGGTATTGGTGCCGCGAACGCTTGGTTCGCACCTGGCCTAGTGTACCCCGGTATGGGCCAGGCTGCTCCATAGACCGGGGACGCCGTTTGTAGGGCATATGGTTGTGGCATATGCTGCGCAGCGTATGCCTGGGGCAGGGCTCGCGTGGCGAAGATCTGCCCTCCAGGCTGGGTCGAGGCCGACGTCATGCTGTCGCCAGCCTCTAGGTTGCGACGCCTTTCTCGACGTCGCTCGAGGTACACCCGGGCATCCTGGCCCAAGTGGCACCGTTCCAGCTCTGTCCTCAGGTCCATCGACGGGAGCCTGGAGGAGCTGGAATCCGCCGTCTGCCCGTCAACCGTTGGCGTGCGCGTCAGCGACACAGCCGGTTGGCCAGGGCGTCGCCCTTGCCAAAACTGAAGGTTTGCGGCGGCGATGACGAGGCGGTCCACCTCGCGAACCCACTGTTGGGTCGCTGAATGGGGCGCGTCCCCATCAGGTGGGTTGCGCAGTAGCGCTCTCGCTGCAGCTAGCGCACCTCCGTGGTGTACGCTCACTGCTGCAGAAGATCTCACGCTGGTCGGAGCCTGCATTGCCGGAGTCGGCATTGCCGGAGTCGGCTGCTGGCTACCAGCTTGTGCCGACACACTCCGTCCTGAGTGCGTCGACATGTACTGCCCGCTGGTCACGGTCCGCCGTGAACGAGGAGGAGGAGAGTTTGCCGCTGAAGGAAGCTTGGTCATCTTCGTCAGCGGAAACTCGTCGCGCAAGGGAAAAGCCCCCTTCCTGGTGCGCCAAATGTCAAAGTGTTCGGTCGACACTTCCCCCGGGCCTGCACTGGGCAGCACGCGGAGGTTCTTTTTTCGGTGGGGCTAGTCACTTGCGGAGAGCTTGAGCGTATGGACGAGTTAGGAAGAGCTAGACACGGCGAGTTTTACGTGGTTCAGGCCGCCGGAGCGTAAAACCCTACGTCCACTGCGAGCTATGGAGCTCGCTGTATTGCTTGTTGCTCAGAACCGGAGTCCTGAGTTTGGGGATGACTGAAGTCTAGCGTATGAGTTGCGGGAGTGCGAACCCTTGCTAACGTCGCCTACCCGAGCCTTTTATAGTCCAAGACTCGGGTGGCTTACAAGGGGGGCCCGGGACCCGACAGGTGGTCCCGAGGAGATTGTCTGTTATCTACCGTATCTGCAGTTATGCCGGTAGTTGTCTCTGCCGAAGGCTTATGAGTCTTCGTCTTGCAGCCCTGCCCATGCCGCATGCTAGTCGTAGTGGTTGATGACGGCGGGGGCGGCATGGGATGTCTTGTCGCTGCGTTTATTGGCTGGCAGGCTCTGACACCGCGCGCCAGTCTGTGATGCGACTGGGCGCAACGGCACCTGACAGAGGCGTGCTCCGCGTCTCCGCGTCTTGGGAATACGCGGGACTTGAATACCTTGTACGGGAAAGGTATGGGGCGTCTTTACGCCCGCCACCTACCGCTCGGGGGCAGGCAGCGCTCTTCTGCTAGACACGTGGCGGGCCCGGAGCCCTCCTTAGAGGGGAGGGGATCCGGCCCCGCAGGACACGTGGAGCCTTCGAACCTCTCCCCGCGGAGGGGGAGGTCCGGCTTCTGTCGGCCACGTGGCAAGCCCGGAGCTCTCCTCTGAGGAGAGGGAGGTCCGGCCTTGCTGGACACGTGGCGCCATCAGACCTCTCTCCCGCGGAGGGGGAGGTCCGGCTTCTGTATGCCATGTGGCGGGCCCGGAGCTTTCCTCTGAGGAGAGGGAGGTCCGGCCCCGCCGGACGCGTGGCGCCTTCGGAGCACTCCCAGCGGAGAAGGGCGAGTTCCTTAGGCATTTTCCCCTGTGCGCGGGGGTACCCCATATCGCGGGTACCGACAGATTCCAACTACTCGACTTGTACCGAAGTCCTATGACTCATTAAGCATAGCCTGTCTATTCGAGGTATTAGACACTACCCTCACTTTTATAGGAAACTTTTGGTTATGCAAGTGGGGTTCCATCCATCCTATACCTAATGCACATTCCTACTTCATATGGCACATGTAAACAAAGTAAAACTTATAAAAAGGTTAATGCAAACCGGGGCTTGCCTTGTTGCTGCTGGTCAGGGGTTAGTTCCTCTTCCGGAAGTAGGAAGTCGAGTACCTCCGGAGCCTCCTCACTTTCAGCGGCTACACGTTAATAAAATACTACATGTTAATGAATATGCACATGAGTTTATGGTAATGCTTCTCCTATCAGTTCTAATAACCAGTTTCTAACAACTGGAACTCTGTTCAAGAATTTAAAATGGAACTGGGGTTTAGTGGTTTGGACCTAAGCACATGCTTAAGTGCTAAGTGGTTTTCCCCCTCTTCCTTCATGATCACCTCAAGTGTTAAACAGGACAGGGGTGATCCAGAACTCTAATGGAGTTGAGAATTTTTGTGTGAGTTCCATGTCACAAGAAAACTCTCTGGATCAAAATTTAGCACTTGTCATTGAGTGGTTTGTTCAGAATAATTCTTTTAGCAAATAAGCAAAGAAGAATTAATTCTGAGGTAACACCCGTGTTCATGCCCAACTTAGTGAACCACAATTTCAATTATAGCTCATAGAGTTCGCATGAATTTTCCTAGCATTTTTGGAGCTAAGATTTGCCCAGAACTGAATTTCCATGTTTTGGAAATTCTCTGAAAATGTTTCTGTATTCAAATGAACACAGCACCTTCAAATTTGAATTGCTCTGATCAAATCAACTCCAAATGGTCTGAAACTTTTACAGGGGTTCGATAACATCCTAAAGAACATTCTGGCAAAATTTGAGGATTTTTGGATGTACCAAACTCCCTCTAAAATTCTTTTGCTGAAAAGCTTTAAAGAATTTTCCAGAATTAAATAATGGGTTTCATACTAATTGGGTTTCATATTTGAATTGTTCTCTTTAGAGGAATCCAACAAAACTTGTTTCACAATTTTTGGACTTTCCTACCCCATGTTGTGGCCTTCCAAAATTTAAACTGAACACTGAAAATTCCAAATTGTTCAAATGCCTGCCAGTGGGCCCCACCCGGCAGGTCTTCCCCTTCCTCGCGCCAAACAGGGGCCCGCGGCGGCGCCCTCCGGCGAGCGTTGCCGGAACCGTTTTCCCGGCCATCTCCCGACCCCAAACTCGCCGTCCCGCCCTAACTCATGACGCTGAACTCAGCTCAGGGTTCGCCGGCGGCCGTAGCTCACCGGAACGGGGCGCCCGACGGTGACAGCGGCGGTTAGGGTTCTGGCGTGGTCGGGAACGCGTTACAACACATCATAACGATCGGAAAGGGTCGGAGAGCACCACGGAAGCTCGAGGGTAATGAAAATGGCCGCCAAATCCCATGAAAAGGTCGGCAACCTAGAGCTCCACGGCGACCCGAGCTATTATTCTACGGCGGCCCGAAAAACAATCAGAACCCGGCCATTTCTGGACCATATCCCTTGATTCTTGGTCGAGGAGGACCGCTAGGGAGCGAGGAAGGTGTGTGCAGGCTCACCCGAGCTGGGTTGGACGGTGCAGCTAGAATTTCGGGGTAGACCGACCCCTACCCGGGTGCACTAGTTCTCGGGATTCATAGGAATTCTCTGCGCTCGGTCTATCAATGGCTATGAGGGTTGCAGCTACACGATCTGGAGACTAAGGCGCACCTTTTTCGTGTAGAAGTCAGGCGGTGAAACTGGCCGTGGCGTGCTGTCCACGGGGAGCAATCCTCGGCTTCCAGCCGGTGGCCTGAGTTCTCAGTGGCGATCATCGATTTGTGGCTGAATGAGGTGCTAACGCCGCGAGGTGGTGGCGCGGTTAGCTAGAGCACACACTGGTGCTCCTTTTTTGTGTTGGTGGCTCGGGCAAAGGCCGAGCAGGCGCCGGCGTAAAGTGGGAGGCGGAGGAGCGGTGCCGGTGGGTGAAACAGAGCCGGTGCGCTTGCTGTTTTGCAGAGAAGCACGCGTATGGCTCGGTTGCGTGGTGAGGGAGTCACATAGAGGAGGGGGCGAGCTGTTTCTCGGCTGCCAGCGCGACCGAAGAGAACCAGGAGCTGGCTGCTCGGCCGGTGGCGCGCGCACGGCAGCTGGCTGCCTTCGGTTGACTGAGAAAACAGAGAAACTTGGGGGTTAAGTCTATTCCACCCAATGACATGTGGGCCCCACTGGTCAGTGCTCCCCCATCCCTCAAAAGATCTCCAAAAATTTGGCAAGTGAGTAACTCAAATGTTTGATGTCTCAAACTGAGCTACATTTGTATGATTGGGGAAGTTTCCCTCAAATTCAAATGTATATTTGAATTGTTTGCACATTTGGATCCTTTTTGGAAAAAAGGGTAGCAAACCTTTTCAAAAATTATTGAAACTTTGCCTCCCCACAAATTTGGACCTAAGGAATCCAAATATGCAGTTTGATCCTTGTGTTAGCTGCTGCAACCATGAGTTTGAATGCAACAGTTTTGAATCACCCTCTCATGTGTCATCATATGTGTAGAAAGTTTGAACTAATACGCTTTTTGATGGAGGTTACTTGCTCTTCACAATTCTTCACAAGATAATCACCACAAAACTGTGGTGTTGTGAGGTGGTGAAAAGTTTTTGCAAGTCCCTTTTCTTGGGCTTTTACACTCTTGAAATATTTGTGTGACATTTTGTAGTACTTTGATCCCAAAAGTAATTTGAGTAACTCTCCATAGAAACCTGGTGTAACACCCCAAAATTTTGATTCGAAACACTAAACCATGTTCAGAGGGAAATTTAAAAATTTTTGGACGTGTTGCATGTTTTGCAAAAATTCAAATTCAAACTGGAATTCAAATTAAACTCAAATCAGAAAAGAAATGGAAAAAGAAAAAGAGAAAACGAAAAAAAAACCGGCCAGTGGGCCGAAACCCGCCAGCCGGCCCAGTTTCCCCCGCGCCAGCCCGCAGCCGCGCGTGCCCGCGCTCTCTCACACAGACAGGTGGGACCCACCTGTCATCCCCAACCTCGCTCGCGCCGACCCCGGACTCTCTCCCGCGCGCGCGCGATCTTAACCGATCGGAATACCGCGTCCCTCAGCCCGAATTCCGGTCCCAGAAGACTCAAACTCAATCACAACTGACCCACCGCCCTCCCCCGGCTATAAAAACCCCAGCCCCGATCGGTTTTTCCCACGCGATCGCCGATTTTTACTCCGGTGAGAACCGAGAATTCTCCGGTGAATTCTAGCCGATCTAAGCTCGGAAACTCTGATCTAACTCGCTGGTCTTGATCCACCGCCTCCGGGGAGCTTTGGAGGTGCAGAAAACTCGGAGACTTACGGTGCAAACCCAGCGCCGACGAGCTTCACCGTGGTTTTGCCTCGGACCTCGCCGCCGATCACTTTCCAGGACCCCCGAGCTCAAGAAAACCCCCGAGGTGAGATCCCTGACCTCCCCTCTACCGATCTATGCCATAAGATCACAGTTCTAAGCAGAATTCTCGAGGATCCGAAACTTTCCGGCGAGATCGCCGCTTCCCGCCGCCGTGCGCCGCCGGCAGCGCCGCCCGCGCTCGATCAGAGCGACGTGGCCGCTTGTGCGCCGTTTATTTTAAATCGCACGGTAGACTTTAAAACCCCGCGTACCGGTTCGATGTTATAATCTCAGCCGTCGGTTTAAAATCGTACGGTCCACGTCCGCCCCGCGTTATAAAGACTGGAATTCTTACGTGCTACCCCCTGGGGTTCTCGGGAAATAAGAGCTAGCCCCGGAAACTTCTGATCTAGCCCCTGGAACTCCAGAAAATCATGTAAATTCATTTAAAAATCAGTTTTAGCCCCTGGACTTAATAAAAATTAGGAAAACACCTCTGATAAGTGTAGCTAGACCCCTGGAAATTATGAAAATAATATTATAGACCCTGTAATGGGGTGAGTTCATTATTTTAGCCCTGTTTAGTATTTAATTTAGAAAATTGAATATGTAACTAGTGTTTAAAAATTAAAAAGTGGGACAAACATAATTGTCAAAATTAATTAAAAACTTTCTCAGTACTTAGAAAACTTTGGAGTGAGACAAAAATATATTTTTGGCTAAAATGAATCTGTTTCATTTAATATTCACATTTATTAGTATAGGGACACATTTTTAAGTAAAGAATAGTTATAGAAAAATAGGGAAAATAATTATGAAATAGTTTACATCAGAGGCCAAGGTCAAAATATGTTATTAAATTATTTAGGACCAGAACCTATACTGTTTAGATGATGTGTATTACTAATTTCATAATAAAATACACAATTATGCATAGGAATATAAATCTGAGAATATAGCAACTAGTAAATGATAAATGGAGTTTTTAAAATCCAAAGAGTTCAGTTTAGGGTCGGTAGAAATTATGAAGGCACATATGGGGAAGAAAAATACTTTTCATACACACTTGGTAGTGAAAAGGTGTAGTAGTTGAATATAAGAAATCTATTGGAAACCCATATAAATAGTATATAAGTATAAATGTGGACATAAAAGTAGGAATCATATACACATGGTTAAAAGTGCATGCAAGCCACAACTCAACACACATAAAGTAACCACAACACATATAATGGTAAAGAACTTTTATAAAGGTGAATGTGTGGTTTGTATGAAGTAAGAAGTGTGAACTATGTCTTATGATTGTTGTTTTTCTTTTGCTATGTGTGATGGTATGAAGTAGAACCTGTTCAAGAGCAAGTTATCCCTTTCCAAGATCAGGACTACCCATTTCAAGAGCAGCAAGAAGGAGGCAAGTGTCCTTGACCACTTTGAACCGATGCTAGGATGTGTAGATAGAATTATTTGCATTGTCAAATGAAAGATGAAACCCATGCTAGGATGTTTTCCCTAGAATTGCATTACCTTGTTTCCTTGTAGCTTGGGTTGGGATTTATTTTGTCATGTCATTTATTTACAGGCATATGCTTAGTCATGCTTAGAATGGGACATTTGGGATATGAGATCATCAGTTTATTTTACCATACTCTTGAATGAGATATTGTGAGTTATGTAGAGGTAGGGATCAAGGCAAGTTGGATGTTTTGGTTGTGTGCTGGGTGCACGAGACTTGGGTTTGTGTTTAGTACTTGCCTGGATCCTAAGGACCGGTTCATGGAGCATGTAACCCGGCTTTACAGTGCCAACCACATGCTGAGATGGGGCAGCTTGGCCAAATAATTAGGTGTATCCCCGGCGTAGTATGGGTGTGTTGGATGGTGCGGGTAGTGGGTGTCAGCTGGACTACCATATGAACCGCAAGGCTCAAGAGGGGGCCACTGCAGCGGGGTTGGAGCCTCTTGTATGCTGTTAGGGGTGAAACCTCAGTGGGCCCACGCTCGTCGGGAATCCCTTTGTAAAGGCTTCGTAGTGATCTCCTGGCTACACACCTGGGAAGTGTGAATGTGGTTCGTAGCCACTGGCATAATGGAGGTTCTTTTAGTCCACCCGGCAACGGGGGATGAAATCACTACATGTGGGTACAGTGGTACAAACTCTGCAGAGTCAAAAACTGTCATGACAGCCGTGCTCACGGTCAAGAGCGGCTTGGACTTATTCATGATTAGAGGATTGATGGTTTTGGAAGTTAAGCGGGGAGCTTAACATTGGAAATGATGTTATGGTTATTGGATTATGATGATGGGATGGGAGATTGGGACCATTTCACTTGTGTAGTAATGTAGGTGCTTAATAAGCTAAGGTGATAGGTATTAATTGCGTAGTGCTTTAACCATGAGTTCAACCTCTCCTTGTTCTAGCCATGCATGATATAATTTTCCCACACTTGCTGAGTACCATTGGTACTCAACCTTGCATATTTGTTGGTTTATATTGCTGCTCAGGTCAAGATAATGAGGTGGTGTATAATGACCAAGATTTTGGACCCGAGGAAGGTTTTTAGGTTCATGAAGACCCCCAGGCAACGCCTGTGATGGAGCCCTAAAGAATAATATTCCGCTGCTAGTTTATTTACTTGTGATGAACTTATTATTGTCCATCGAGACATTTACAATGTAAGACTTACTTATATTCGACACCTGGCTTGTAATAAATGATGCTTCACTATTTGTCATCACATGTATGAGAAAATGATCCTGGCATACATGTGATATTCACTTGGTTGTTCTTCGGAAAAACCGGGTGTGACACCTGGCAAAGTAACATTTAAAGAAAAGATGTTGTATACTTTCAGCGTGATAACAAAAGACACTGTCGGTACTCTCAAAACCGGGTACCCCCGCGCACAGGAGAAAAACGCCTAAGGACCTCGCCCCCTCCGTAGGGGTGAACTCCGAAGGTGCCACGTGTCCAGCAGGGCCGGGCCTCCCCTCTCCTCAGAGGTGAGCCCCGGGCCTGCCACGTGGCCGGCAGAGCCGAACCTCACCCCCTCTGCAGGGGTGAGCTCCGAAGGTGCCACGTGTCCAGCGGGGCCGGGCCACCCCTCTCCTAAGAGGCGAGCCCCGGGCCTGCCACGTGGCCGGCAGAGCCGGACCTCACCCCCTCCGCCGGGGTGAGCTCTGAAGGCGCCACGTCCAGCGGGGTCGGGCCTCCCCTCTCCTCAGAGGTGAGCCCCGGGCCTGCCACGTGGCCAGCAGAGCCGGACCTCACCCCCTCCGCAGGGGTGAGCTCCGAAGGCGCCACGTGTCCAGCAGGGCCGGGCCTCCCATCTCCTCAGAGGTAAGCCCCGGGCCTGCCACGTGGCCAGCAGCGCCGGACCTCGCCCCCTCCGTAGGGGTGAGCTCCGAAGGTGCCACGTGTCCAGCAGGGCTGGGCCTCCCCTCTCCTCAGATGCGAACTCCGGGCCTGCCACGTGACCAGCAGTGCCGGACCTCACCCATATGGAGGGGTAAGCCCCGAAGGCGCCACGTGTCGTGCTGCCCACCCCGGCTCGGTAGGCTGCAGGAGTAAAGGCGCGCCATGCCCTGTCCGATCAAGACATTCAAGACCCGTGCCTTCCCAAGATGCGGAGACGCAGCGCACGCCCCTGTCAGGTGGCGCTGTGACCAGACACGTCACAATCAAGACAAGCGCGCCATGTCAGAAGCTGTTGACCAATAAATACAGCGACAAGACACTCCCTGCTGTCCCTTCCATCATCAACCACTACGCCTAGCTTGCGGCACAGGCAGGACGGCAGGACGACGGCTACAAAGCCATTGCCAGAAGACAACTACAAGATATGGTAGATGGCAGGAAATCTTCCCGGGGCCACCTGTCGGGCCCCGGGGCCCACCTTGTAAGCCGCCCGAGCCTTGAAGTATAAAAGACTCGGGTTGGCAACGTTGCAGGGGGTTCGAACACCCATGGGTTGGACCATTCTAGGTTCGGCTCCCTTTAGCGCCTGAGGCAGCTCGGCTCATCCAGATCTCCAAGCTTAGAACTCCGATTCTAGGCTCCGAGCAATACAACTCCCGTGGACGTAGGGTATTACGCTCTGGTGGCCTGAACTACGTAAAAATCCTAGTGTTAATCCTTCCACAACCAACGCGACCTTCCGAGAGAACTAGCCCCTCCGAAAAAGAATCTCCGCGGGCTGCTCCTGAAGCAGGCCCGGGGGAAGTGTCGACGGAACACTTTGACATTTGACGCACCAGGTAGGGGGCTTTTCTCTCTCGAGACGGGTCTGCGCCAACGAAGATGACCAAGCTTCCTTCACCAGCTGGCTCTTCGCGCCCTCATCACCAAGCATCCCAGGGGCCCTGAAGGTGGAGAACCGGAGCCCTGGGCACCGGTCTTCACCGAGCCTCACTGGACGTTCTACTTTGACGGCCCCTCGCGGAAGCAGGGGCCCGTAGCCGGCGTACTGCTCATCATGCCAACGGGGGAGCAGTTCAGGTATATGGTGCGCCTCAACTTCAAGGCAACCAACAACATGGCCTTGGACATGTGCCATGGACCACGCGCCGACGACACCGTTGCCAACGACCTGTCAACAAAGGCCTCCACCGGAGCCCCGGTGCCCGAAGGAGCCTTCGAAAGGACGTTGCGCGACCCGCAGCCCAGCCTGCCGAACTGGCGAAGGGCGCGAGACCAGCACCTTGAAGCTGGCAGTCCCGGCGGCCCTGCAGCCATGGTGCCCGCCAAGGATCGTATGCACCATGGGGACTCCGTGCTATCCAGCGCCCAAGATCCAAAAGCTCAAGTAGCCCCGATGCATGGACCATGGAGGTCCGGGACTACTTGAAAGACAACATCCTTCTTGATGAACGTGCATCTGCTGAACGGATTGTGTGGATGGCTAAGAGCTACGCGTTGGCATCTCTACCGGCGTGGCGCCAACGGCATCCTATTGCGGTGCATAACCCAGGAGGAAGGCTGCGACCTGCTTGCAGTAATCCACGGAAGCGAGTGCAGGAAACGCGCATCTTCCCGCACGCTGGTAGGTAGAGCCTTCTGGCATGGCTTCTACTGGCCGATAGCCTGTTGGACACTGTCAAGCCGGTTAAGAGATGCAAGGCGTGCCGGTTCCATGCCAAGCAGATCCACACACCGGTGTAGACGCTGCACATCCTGGGGTCCGTCCCTAGAGCCGTCGGGGGATTCCGGTTCCTCTACGTCGGGGGCCAGCTGGACATCCCAGAGCCGGGTCACAGGAAACACCCTTCTTCATGGTATGCGGGGCCGAAGCCGTGCTTCCCCCGGAGATCACCATGGGGGTCCCCCCGTGTCCGAGCGTACGACGAAGCCACGCAGGACCAGCTCCTGTCTCGTCGACGAGGCAAGATGGCAAGCAATGCTCCAGAATGCACGGTACTGGCTGGCGCTCCGGCGCTACCACTAGAGGTCCATGCATGGGAGCTCAAGGCAGGCGCTCTGGCGCTACCTCCGTAAGTTCTACCCTTAGAACAGTGGTAGGATAGGTTTATTCTTTCTGTAATAGACTCATAGAGCCCAGGAGCAGCGCTCGGAGCAACTAAGCCCCAGGGGGTGGTCCAGGACTACGTCCAACTTAGCCCGGTCTTGTACCCTATGCACATAGGCCCTGCCCCCTTCACAATGGGGCGGGTCGTTGCCTCCATGTACGGCCTGTTTTCCTCCTATGGACTTACATGAGTGAAAAGAACCCTGTCCTACCACGCTTACTTATGTGTTCATTTAAATTACGCATTAATTTTTATAATCACCTTCCCATGCTTAAGACGGTGTACGTTCATCGTATACTTGGCTCTCCTTTCCCACTCTCATGCCTAGTCGGCCTTTGCCATCCTACTGAAGGCGGTTGTGCTTGAGGTACCTGCCAAAGGCCCGGGGGCCTCTCAGACCTCCCCCTGTTAGGGTACTGTGATGCCAGTTGGTCTCCTCCAGGAAAAGACCTACACTAGTGCGGGAGGTCCATGTGCCCGCTTTGCCTGGTCCTGCACCCAAAGCGTGCGCACTCTGCCTCCCCAGCGCTACGGTCTATGTACTAGGGGTCGGACGGTTACATCCTGACCAAGGAGGGGGTCGGGCCTCCGGTACCGAGTGCACTGGATTGCCCAAGCCCCGTATACCGGCCCAGGACTGTAAGCCAAATAAGACTAAGAGACAGGGAAGGGAGGACCTCCGAGCAGGATTACTGTTTCCTACTCGTGAGTAGTGCCGGACCTCACCCCCTCCGCAGGGGTGAGCTCTGAAGGCGCAGAGCCGAGCCTCGCCCCCTCCGCAGGGGTGAGCCCCGAAGGCGCAGTTCCAGACCTCACCCACTCAACAGGGGTGACTCCGATGCCGGACATCACCCCCTCAGCAGGGGTGAGCTCCGATGCCGGACCTCTCCCCTCTCCTCAGAGGTGAGCTCCGAAGCAGGACCTCTCCCCTCTCCTCAGAGGTGAGCTCCGATGCCGGACATATCCCCTCTCCTCAAAGGTGAGCTTCGAAGCCGGACCTCTCCCCTCTCCTCAGGGGTGAGCTCCGAAGCCGGACATCTCCCCTCTCCTCAGAGGTGAGCTCTGATGCTGGACATCTCCCCTCTCCACAGAGATGTGTTGGTGATATGCCCAAGAGGCAATCATACCAATTCGGATAAAGGCCTGATGGATATTTGATCCATAAGAAATTAGGGTACTAATGGGCCTGTGACCTAAAATCCCATTAGCGCGCCTATAAATATGAGGGGTAGGGTTACGGACAGAGCTCTCCACCAGATAGCAGTCCCAGCCGCCGCCCCTCACAGGTCAGCCGCCGAAACCCCTGCCGCGCGCACGGTGCTAGCACACCGACGCACGGCGTTCCTCCCTGTACGTGTGGACTCCGTGGAGGCGCTGCTGTTACTGCTGCGCTGATCGGCTACGGCGCGCATCTACGATCCGCTGCGCTGCGCGTCTAGTGGTAACGATCCATGACCTTCTCACTCGCATGTTTCCTGGGTGATACGGTCGAATTGCTAGAGTAGTGCATCGCCTATTTCCCAACAGTGGTACCAGAGCCGACTTGCGTAGTTTTTGGTCTGGATCTTAGATGCGATCTACTGCAGACAAGTTCATATGATGAATTTTTATAGTTCGGCTTCTGGGGTTTGGAATTGGTTAGAGTAGATTGCCATCATATGACTAAAGGATTAGTTCGTGCTCCTTCTCTGCTGTGTGCGCAACCTGTCCCTACCGGCTGGAATCACCATCGGGACTAATAGTGTACATAGCTAGCAGATTGAGCCAACAGATCACGGTCATGTGTCGCGATCTTCTCGTGGATAACCAGTCACAATGAAAATTGTCGCCGTTGCTGTCTGCTATAGTGACATCAGTAAGTTGTTTCGCGATAGACATCGTTCTACGCTTAACTTGTTTTTGCAGGGAATGATGTGAATGGTATGGCCTAAATATGATGTGATAATCTGTGTGTAAAATTCGTGCAGCCTGCGTGTTGCAAATTTAACACAACCGGGTTGAGGTTGTCACATATTTGTATAACGACCTACGTGTCGCCCTGTGATGCCTGATCTCTCATGTAATTTATTTGATAGCTATTAGATGTATTAGCTTCTTTTATATTCATTGAGAAACCTCAAGCATGATGGCGATGGTGATCACCATAAGAAGGGAGACATGGCGGTATAGATCATGATGGAACCATAGTGATGGAGATCACTATGATCCTAAAGGCCATACTATTCACATATATGATATGATCGTATGCCTGTGATGTTTTACTATTCTTTTCATGCTTTTCATATGGTGGATGTTTTGTCATGATAGAATAGCTTCCCTCGGAAAAGTTGAGTATTTGATGCCATTTACCTATAGCTGCACCTATGTTGTTTTGATCGTTGTATGGTAGGTTTGCCAAAGCAATATACCGTCATCTATCATAATGAATAGGGTGAATGTTGGACATTCACATGCATAGTATTGGTTTACTCAACAAAGCTATCAAAACGGTTTTGGGCTTTATGGCATAGTGTTGGGAGCCGGGGCATTGGATGTCACCCAACAAACAAGAATCATATAGAGATATGATTAACAATGGTTGTTTACCTATGTTACTAATTTTCTAGCAGTGAAGCCAAAGCTCACTAGGAATTAGTGAATATGGATCTTGGACCACTATATGTCGTTAGAGGGAGGACGATGCTCATATAGTGGTGGTGTCTTTTATTAAACTGTTAATAAAAGATTGGTACATAACATAGTGTTAAAACCTTGCATATTTATTTTCTATTGTAGATCATGTCTGCTAGTAACAATTCCGGTTTCAATTTGCGATCTGTGCTTGAGAAAGAAAAGCTCAATGGAGCTAACTTTATTGATTGGTACCGCAACCTGAGAATTGTTCTCAGGCAAGAGAAAATTGAGTATGTTCTTGAGCAACCATACCCCAATGACCTCCCCGATGATGCAAATGCTGCAACTCGCAGGACTTATGAGAAGCACTGCGATGATGCGCTTAATGCAAGCTGCCTCATGCTTGCCACAATGTCCCCTGATCTACAGAAACAATATGAGCATGCAGATGCTTATTCTATGATTCAGGGACTACGTGGAATGTTTGAGAACCAAGCAAGGGCTGAGAGGTACAACATCTCAAAGTCCTTGTTCTCATGCAAGCTGGCAGAAGGTAGCCCGGTCAGTCCCCATGTAATCAAGATGATTGGTTACATTGAGACTTTGGACAAACTTGGTTCTGAACTCAAGGATGACCTGGCTATTGACGTTATTCTCCAGTCACTCCCACCGAGCTATGAGCCATTTATATTGTATTATCAAATGAATGGCATGGAGAAAACGTTGGCTGAATTGCATGGGATGCTTAAAACAGCCGAGGAAAGCATTAAGAAAAACACCACTCATGTGATGATGGTTCAAAAGGAGAATAAAAAGAGGAAGCGTGTGATGCATCCTAAAGGCAAGGGAAAGGTTCCCAATGAGTCTTCAAGCTCAAAGCCAAAGGGAAAATCAGGCCCTTCTCCTAATGATGAATGCTTCCACTGTCATGCTAAGGGGCATTGGTCTAGGAATTGCAAGAAGTACTTGGAGGATAAGAAGAAGAAAGGGAGTGAGACTTCCACTTCAGGTATAAATGTTATAGAAATCAATATTGCTACATCTTCTAGTGAATCATGGGTATTTGATACCGGATCAATGATTCACACTTGCAAATCGTTGCAGGGTCTAAGTGAGACTAGAAGATTTGCAAGAGGCGAGTTGGATGTTCGGGTCGGCAATGGAGCAAAGGTTGCTGTCATAGCTGTCGGAACTTATCACTTGTCATTACCCTCAGGATTAGTTTTGGAATTAAATAATTGTTATTGCATTCCTTCTTTGAGCAAGAACATTATATCTTCTTCATGTTTGGAAGAAGTTAATGGTTATGAGATTATAATAAAGAACAAATGTTGTTCTATTTATTATAATAATATTTTCTATGCTCAATGTCCATTAGTGAATGGATTATATGTTCTTGATCTTGAGGATAAAACAGTCTATAACATTAGTACAAAAAGGGCTCGACGAAATGATCTAAATCCCACTTTTATTTGGCATTGTCGCTTAGGTCATATAAATGAGAAACGCATTGAGAAACTCCATAAAGATGGTTTGTTAAGTTCATTTGATTTTGAATCACTTGACACATGCGAGTCTTGTTTGCTTGGGAAGATGACCAAAGCACCCTTCACTGGTCAAAGTGAGAGGGCAACTGACTTGTTGGGACTTATACATACTGATGTATGTGGACCAATGAGTTCGGTAGCTAGAGGTGGTTTTCAGTATTTCATTACTTTTACCGATGACTTTAGTAGATATGGATATGTCTATCTAATGAGGCACAAGTCTGAATCTTTTGAAAAGTTCAAAGAATTTCAGAATGAAGTACAAAATCAGTTGGGCAAGACAATTAAACTTCTACGATCTGATCGTGGGGGTGAATATTTGAGCCATGAATTTTATGATCATTTTAAACAATGTGGAATTGTTCCACAGTTGACTCCACCAGGAACGCCCCAATGGAATGGGGTGTCCGAGCGGAGGAACCGAACCTTGTTAGACATGGTTAGGTCAATGATGAGTCAGACTGATCTTCCACTATCCTTTTGGGGTTATGCTCTTGAAACTGCTGCGTTTACACTAAACAGAGTCCCAACTAAGTCTGTTGAGAAGACACCATATGAGATGTGGACCGGGAAACGTCCCGGATTGTCTTTCCTCAAAGTTTGGGGATGTGATGCTTATGTCAAACGTTTGACGTCAGACAAACTTACTCCCAAATCAGACAAATGCTTCTTTGTGGGATATCCTAGGGAAACCAAAGGATATTATTTTTATAATAAAACGGAGGGTAAAGTGTTTACTGCTCGCAATGGTGTCTTCTTGGAGAAAGAGTTTCTCTCAAAAGGAGTTAGTGGGAGCAAGGTGCATCTTGAAGAAATCCAAGAAATATCTGAAAATGTTTCGGCACCCTCTAATCCTATACAGGATGTACAAGATGTTGTACAACCACTTGATGAAACACCAGCTCCACGAAGGTCTACAAGAGTACGTCGTGCAACTGAAAAGTTGACACTCCTAACCACGGAACCACAGGACATGGTATTGTTGGACAATAATGAGCCTGTGACCTACACTGAAGCAACAATGGGACCCGACTCTGAGAAATGGCTTGGAGCCATGGAATCCGAAATAGAATCCATGCATGAGAATCAAGTTTGGAACTTGGTTGATCCAATCGACGGTGTGAGACCGATCGATTGCAAATGGATTTTCAAGAAAAAGACTGATATAGATGGAAAAGTTCACATCTATAAAGCACGATTGGTGGCGAAAGGTTTCAGACAAGGTGTTGATTATGATGAAACATTTTCGCTCGTCGCTATGCTAAAGTCTGTTCGGATTCTCCTAGCAATTGCTGCATATTTTGATTATGAAATATGGCAGATGGATGTCAAAACAGCCTTTCTTAATGGGAGTCTGACTGAGGATGTGTACATGACACAACCTGAGGGTTTTGTCGATCCTAAAAATGCTAGAAAAATATGCAAACTTCAAAAGTCCATCTATGGATTGAAGCAAGCATCTCGGAGTTGGAATCTACGTTTTGATGAAGTGGTCAAAGGGTTTGGTTTCATCAAGAACGTAGAAGAACCTTGTATTTACAAGAAGGTTAGTGGGAGCGCACTTATATTTCTGGTCCTATATGTAGATGACATATTGTTGATCGGAAATGACATTCCAGTACTAGATGCTGTTAAATCCTCATTAAGGAAAAGTTTCTCAATGAAGGATTTAGGAGAGGCAGCATACATTTTGGGCATAAAGATCTATAGAGATAGATCTAAAAGGTTAATTGGATTAAGCCAAGACACATATATTGACAAGATATTGAATCGATTCAATATGCAAGATTCTAAGAAAGGTTTCTTGCCAATGTCACATGGCATCACTCTAAGCAAAAGTCAGTGTCCTTCGACACCTGATGAGCAAAAGAGGATGAGAGCGATTCCTTATGCTTCGGCTATTGGATCTATCATGTATGCCATGTTGTGTACACGCCCAGATGTATCCTATGCTCTAAGTGTTACGAGCAGGTATCAATCAGATTATGGTGAGGCTCATTGGACAGTTGTCAAAAACATTCTTAAGTACTTGAGAAGAACTAAGGATGTATTCCTAGTGTTTGGAGGTGAAGAAGAGCTCGTTGTAAGAGGTTACACCGATGCTAGCTTCCAAACAGACAAGGATGACTCTAGATCGCAATCCGGTTTTGTGTTCTGCCTCAATGGAGGGGCAGTGAGCTGGAAAAGTTCCAAGCAAGACACAGTAGCAGATTCAACGACGGAGGCGGAGTATATTGCAGCTTCTGAAGCTGCAAAGGAAGCTGTTTGGATCAGAAAATTTGTTTCTGAGTTGGGTGTTGTTCCTAGTGCGTCCGGACCTGTGGATCTCTATTGCGACAATAATGGAGCCATTGCACAGGCAAAGGAGCCTAGATCACACAAAAGATCCAAACATATACTACGACGCTATCATCTGATTCGAGAGATTATCGACCGAGGTGATGTGAATATATGCAAGGTGCATACGGATTTGAATATGGCAGATCCGTTGACAAAGCCTCTTCCACAATCAAAGCATGAGACGCACACGAGATCTATGGGTATTAGATACTTACATCAATGATCCTAGTGTGTAGTGGGAGACTTTTGTCATAGCTATGTTTATGTACTATTTGAGTAACTATTATTCATATTGATCATCAAGTATGTGACTTGTTCGTGAGACTCTTTGTTAATTATAATGTTACTCAAAATGATCCCTAGTCTACATCGTTATATGAGACAATGATAGTACGCAGACTAGCACATGTATTAATTGATGATCACGTTTCACGGATCATAGATATGGAGATATCAAATTAATAATGTGAACACATGTTAGTGAACATGGTGTTGGATAGACCCATTCCGAGACACTGTTGGGATTGTTATTTACATATGTGCCATCAGTTGGTCTTGAGTGATACACCTGCTAGATTCTTTGACCTGAGATCGCCATTGATTCTCACTATGTGTAGTTATGCACTTTGAAACTATCAAACGCCACTCCGTAACTGGGTGGTCATAAAAATAGTCTTCAGGTGCATGATGAAGCATGGAATGAGATGTGTGCGGATCAAGATGGGATTTGCCCCTCCTAAATAACAGGAGAGATATCTCTGGGCCCCTCGAGATAGTTGGATTGAAAGTGCATGGCCATGCCAAAATGATTAAAGAGTTAATCATTATGACTAAAAGTTAGTCATCGATTGAATCCACTATTTGATCGAGTGAATGGTCGAGCTATCACAAGGATGGCACGTATCTCGCCTTGAGCTTGACTGGTATCGTGTGGCAAAGGAATTAGCATGTGAATGTATCTAGGTTCAGCCGATATGATCTTTATGTACATTCGGGAGTCAGTATGTCCTGCTAGGTACCTCTACTGACTTGTGTTTGAAAACGGTTTTCATTCATAACCGACTGTACATGAACCTAACGGGTCACACACTTAAGGGGATGGAATATTGAAAAACTTGGCTATATGATTGTCTCTAGTGCAAGTGGGAGATTGTTGGTGATATGCCCAAGAGGCAATCATAACAATTCGGATAAAGGCCTGATGGATATTTGATCCATAAGAAATTAGGGTACTAATGGGCCTGTGACCTAAAAGCCCATTAGCGCGCCTATAAATATGAGGGGTAGGGTTACGGACAGAGCTCTCCACCAGATAGCAGTCCCAGCCGCCGCCCCTCACAGGTCAGCCGCCGAAACCCCTGCCGCGCGCACGGTGCTAGCACACCGACGCACGGCGTTCCTCCCTGTACGTGTGGACTCCGTGGAGGCGCTGCTGTTACTGCTGCGCTGATCGGCTACGGCGCGCATCTACGATCCGCTGCGCTGCGCGTCTAGTGGTAACGATCCATGACCTTCTCACTCGCATGTTTCCTGGGTGATACGGTCGAATTGCTAGAGTAGTGCATCGCCTATTTCCCAACAAGATGAGCTCCGAAGCCGGACCTGTCCCCTCTCCTCAGGGGTGAGCTCCGATGCCGGACCTCTCCCCACTCCTCAGAGGTGAGCTCCAAAGCCAGACCTCTCCCCTCTCCTCAGGGGTGAACTCTGAAGCCGGACATCTCTCCTCTCCTCAGAGGTGAGCTCCGATGCCGGACATCTCCCCTCTCCTCAGAGGTGAGCTCTGAAGCCGGACCTCTCCCCTCTCCTCAGTGGTGAGCTCCGAAGCCGGACATCTCCCCTCCCCTCAGAGGTGAGCTCCGACGCCGGACATCTCCCCTCTCCTCAGAGGTGAGCTCCGAAGCCGGACTGTGGCGGACCGTTGTCCGCTCATCCAGGATCGTAGAGGGTGGTGCCGCGCGATGCGACACCCGGCATCACACGTCATAAGGACACAATATATTACATGGGAAAACAAAGTGAAACTGTACAAACAAGTACAACCTTCAGTTACAACTATTGTCTTTATTACACAGCGAAAGTTTCTTTTATACAACTCACGCCCGCCTATCTAGCAAAAGTCGGTTGCCCAGCCCTAGGGCAACCCACACTAGCTGCACTCCTCAGCTCAGCACGGCGTGTACGGCTCCCACTAAGCCGTGGTCCCCGACGGAGGGTAACCCTCGCCGGTGGACTCGTACTCCGAGTCCGTGGGTGGCTCCTCACCTGAAAAACACTTAAGCAGCAACCATGAGCACGATGGCTCAACAAGACTTAACCGACTCACCTAAGCATGAAACTCTACATGAGGTGTACAATGAACATAGGATAGTAACCTTGCAACACATGGACACGCCTACGAGTTCATCCTTAGTTCATATTTTAGCCACAAGTTAACAGTTCCGGAATCTGAAATTTAGTAAGCAATATTTGGTGGCACACATGTAGCAATACAATTATATCATAACAGCAATATTGAATCATCACATTTCATACATTAGCCTACGTCACGACTCAGTGACCAAGTGGTAATCTTCACCACGAGGGACGGTGAATCGACTCGATATACACCTGCAGGGACACCCAAAGAGCACGTTACGTACGCCCACCCGTGGAGCTGCACAGCACGCTCACTCGATGTCGTACGGGACAAACGTTCACCCAACAGCCCAAACGTCAAACCGGTCGCACCGAAACGAGCAGGAGGTTCCCTACACGGAGCATCTCTCTCTATGCCCATTAGCAGATTTCCACCTTGCTGCCCTCAGCCTACACCTATAAATCGGTGTGCTATGCCCTGATGCCCGGAGGTTTAGGTTACATCGGTTTATCGGGGCCCATATATCTGATATGCCTTCGGTACGTTCAAACTTGATCAGTGTGGGCCGCACACGGATTGGTCCTCAATCGACACGGACAGGGCTTCGCACACAAGACTCCCTCTTGCTGCGCCCTAACCCCTGCCAAGTCTCATTTTTATTACTAAGGTGATCTCACATCACTCGAACCAATCCCGTGTGTCCCAAGCCTAACTCGCGAGTAGATTCCAACTACTCGACTTGTACCGAAGTCCTATGAATCATTAAGCATAGCCTGTCTATTCGAGGCTCTAGACACTACCCTCACTCTTGGGGGAAAATTCTGGTTATGCAAGTGGGGTTCCATTCATCCTACACCTAATGCACATTTATACTTCGCACTAGTCATGTGAACAAAGCAAAAACTTTATAAAGAGGGTTAATGCAAACCGGGGCTTGCATTGTTGCTGCTGGTCAGTAGTTAGGTCTTCGTCTGGAAGGAGGAAGTCAAGTACTTCCGGAGTCTCATCGCCTTCAGCGACTACACATTTAATGAAATACTACATGTCAATTTAGATGCAGTGTGTAAACTTGAATACATAATTACTAATAACTCTAGCTAGCCCTACCCTTTGGTTCTGAAATTTTTATAGTGGCTTGGTAGGGTCCTAACCAGAGTCTTGACCAAGTTTTATTTGAAACAAAGTTCATTTGAACCTTGTACAATTAAAAGCCCATTTGATCAATATTTGAGTCTCTAAGTAATTCCAGGGGTTTTCATGGCTCCAACCATTACTTTCTGGAAACTAGAATTTAAGATGGTTCTAATGGAATTGATTTCATGTAATTTGAAGAATTCTACTGAAAGTTATGCCCTAAATAAGATTTGAGAAAATCTGAAAAATGTTCCTGTACATTTTTCTATTTTCTCAGGGCAGTTCACTTAATCACCGCATTAGGGGACTAAATGAGCTTGAATGAGTCTGAAAATTTTACTGTGACTCAAAGTTTTTCCAATGACCCTCTAAGCCAAATTTCAGCATTTTTCATATAGTAATTCTCCAGATAAAATTCCCAACAGTTTAAACTTTAGGGAATTAATTCTATTAGGTTTCATGAGCTGAAATTGGTATTGCTGGAAAGTACTCAGAATTCTGAGTTCAGCAAAATTTGGTTCATTGGATTTGGAGTTTCCTAGCAAAAGTTCTATACATTTGAAGTTTGAACTAAAACTGGAAACCCTCAAAATGTTTAAATCCCGCAGGTGGGTCCATCGCACACGTGTCGACTGCTGGAGCCGAGCCACACGGGGCCACAGACCCCTTCCCACGCAGCCACACTGGATCCTGGACCACAGAAAATCCTGCCCGTTTACTTCCAGCCGCTGACGAGTGGGGCCTACCCCCTTCGTCTTCCTCCAGCCCCCCGCGCGACCCCGCCGCCGAGCTCGCCGGAGCTCTCGCCGGGAAGGGGTTCCGGCCCTCGGAACTTGCTGATTTTCGCTGCCACTGCACATTTTTGCGCGAGGAACATGTTGCCGACCTTACCTCGGATCGAGGATGGCCGGAAACCTAGGCGCGACGGCGACAGTAGCTGCGGTAACTTCGGCGTCGCTAGGGCACTGTACTGCCCTAACCTTGCTCCGGTTAGCTCCTACAGAATCACCACGACCTAGGGAGCAACGTCCAGGACTCTGATATCACGGGAAACGTCGGCAACTAGGGGCTCACCGTGCGACCTAGGGCGATTTCGGGGAAAACTGGAAAACCTCAAAGAACTGAGGGTTTCCTCAACGGTTCTCCCTCGTTCTTGATCCCACATGCCCGCACGGATGTTTACAACTGGGTTTCTAGGTCTGGTGAGGAGTGGTTTGGTGTGTGAGGCGAATTTGCCGATTTACCCGAACCGGGCTATATCGCATGGTCCCGGCAAGAACTGGAATTCCGGCCAGCACACCCCATGGCACGGGGCCGGCGTTGTTGGACAGGGAGCATACTCCGAGGCGAACCTCCTGGCCCGCTCAACTTGACGGGGGATCAAGCCTAGCGGCTGGGCTAGGAGTTTTTGGTCGCGGCGGCTCTACCCAGTGTGGAAAGGAAATAGAGAGCTCGGGGCAGCTTACCGTGGATGGGCACCGGGGTATCGTGTCTATCGCGTCGAGGAAGCCTCGGCGAAGCTTGGGGTGCGCTCAGACTCGCGTGCTAGCTGCTGAGACGGGAGGACGCCGGAGAAACGAAAGCTCGGGTGTGTGCGGCGGTGTTTCTGTGTCGAGGGCTCGGGAATGGACAAGGCATTGGGGTGAGTCAGTTACGGAGGGAAAATATCCCTAGGCGACCGCCTCGTCGACGCACGCCGTGGCCTGGCTGCTCGGGAGGTGGCGCCGGGAACCAGCTCGGTGTCGGGCTGCGACGATCGCTTCAGCGTGAGACACAGTATTGCTCGGTTGTTGCACAGCCCTCCCACTGACCTGTGGGCCCAACTCTCCCCCTAATCCCCTTTTCCAAATTCCCCTGTAAATATCCCAGCTACACTCCATTGAATGAGAGACTTAGCCCCCAAGTATTGGTTTGAATTTGAGTTGTCAAATTTGAAATTTATTTGGCTAAATTTGCCTCACATTTGAACTGAAATTCAAATTCATTTTGAATTCTTGCAAATTTAGCTCTTGACAAAATGAACTCCAATGGGGATGAAAATTGGTGGGCTTACTCAGAAAAATATGCTGAGTTTGAATATGAAGCTATCTTTTGAATCTAAGTGATAAAGGTTGCTGCAATTTGAATTTGCATTTGTCACACCCGGTTTTCCCGAAGAACAACCAAGTGAATATCACATGTATGCCAGGATCATTTTCTCATACATGTGATGACAAATAGTGAAGCATCATTTATTACAAGCCAGGTGTCGAATATAAGTAAGTCTTACATAGTAAATGTCTCGATGCACAATAATAAGTTCATCACAAGTAAATAAACTAGCAACGGAATATTATTCTTTAGGGCTCCATCACAGGCGTTGCCCGGGGGTCTTCATGAACCTAAAAACCTTCCTCGGGTCCAAAATCTTGGTCATTATACACCACCTCATTATCTTGACCTGAGCAGCAATATAAACCAACAAATATGCAAGGTTGAGTACCAATGGTACTCAGCAAGTGTGGGAAAATTATATCATGCATGGCTAGAACAAGGAGAGGTTGATCTCATGGTTAAAGCACTACGCAATTAATACCTATCACCTTAGCTTATTAAGCACCTACATTACTACACAGGTGAAATGGTCCAAATCTCCCATCCCATCATCATAATCCAATAACCATAACATCATTTCCAATGTTAAGCTCCCCGCTTAACTTCCAAAACCATCAATCCTTGAATCATGAATAAGTCCAGGCCGCTCTTGACCGTGAGCACTGCTGTCATGACAGTTTTGACTCTGCAGAGTTTGTACCACTGTACCCACATGTAGTGATTTCGTCCCCCGTTGCCGGGTGGACTAAAAGAACCTCCATTATGCCAGTGGCTACCGATCCACATTCACACTTCCCAGGTGTGCAGCCAGGAGATCACTACGAAGCCTTTACAAAGGGATTCCTGATGAGCGTGGGCCCACTGAGGTTTCACCCCTAACAGCATACAAGAGGCTCCAACCCCGCTGCAGTGGCCCCCCCTTGAGCCTTGCGGTTCATATGGTAGTCCAGCTGACACCCACTCCCCGCACCATCCAACACATCCATACTACGCCGGGGATACACCTAATTAATTGGCCAAGCTGCCCCATCTCAGCATGTGGTTGGCACTGTAAAGCCGGGTTACATGCTCCATGAACCGGTCCTTAGGATCCAGGCAAGTACTAAACACAAACCCAAGTCTCGTGCACCCAGCACACAACCAAAACATCCAACTTGCCTTGATCCCTACCTCTACATAACTCACAATATCTCATTCAAGAGTATGGTAAAATAAACTGATGATCTCATATCCCAAATGTCCCATTCTAAGCATGGCTAAGCATATGCATGTAAATAAATGACATGACAAAATAAATCCCAACCCAAGCTACAAGGAAACAAGGTAATGCAATTCTAGGGAAACATCCTAGCATGGGTTTCATCTTTCATTTGACAATGCAAATAATTCTATCTACACATCCTAGCATAGGTTCAAAGTGGTCAAGGACACTTGCCTCCTTGTTGCTGCTCTTGAAATGGGTAGTCCTGATCTTGGAAAGGGATAACTTGCTCTTGAACAGGTTCTATTTCATACCATCACACATAGCAAAAGAAAAACAACAATCATAAGACATAGTTCGCACTTCTACTTCATACAAACCACACATTCACATTTATAAAAGTTCTTTACCATTATATGTGTTGTGGTTACTTTATGTGTGTTGAGTTGTGGCTTGCATGCACTTTTAACCATGTGTATATGATTCCTACTTTTGTGTCCACATTTATACTTACATACTATTTATATGGGTTTCCAATAAATTTCTTATATTCAACTACTACACCTTTTCACTACCAAGTGTATATATGAAAAGTATTTTTCTTCCCCATATGTGCCTTCATAATTTCTACCAACCCTAAACTGAACTCTTTGGATTTTAAAAACTCCATTTATCATTTACTAGTTGCTATATTCTCAGATTTATATTCCTATGCATAATTGTGTATTTTATTATGAAATTAGTAATACACATCATCTAAACAGTACAGGTTCTGGTCCTAAATAATTTAATAACATATTTTGACCATGGCCTCTGATATAAACTATTTCATAATTATTTTCCCTATTTTTCTATAACTATTCTTTACTTAAAAATGTGTCCCTATACTAATAAATGTGAATAATAAATGAAACAGATTCATTTCAGCCCAAAAATATATTTTTATCTCACTCCAAAAAGTTTTCTAAGTACTGAGAAAGTTTTTAATTAATTTTGACAATTATGTTTGTCCCACTTTTTAATTTTTAAACACTAGTTACATATTCAATTTTCTAAATTAAATACTAAACAGGGCTAAAATAATGAACTCACCCCATTACAGGGTCTATAATATTATTTTCATAATTTCCAGGGGTCTAGCTACACTTATCAGAGGTGTTTTTCCTAATTTTTATTAAGTCGAGGGGCTAAACTGATTTTTAAATGAATTTACATGATTTTCTGGAGTTCCAGGGGCTAGATCAGAAGTTTTCGGGGCTAGCTCTTATTTCCTGAGAATCCCAGGGGGTAGCACGTAAGAATTCCAGTCTTTATAACGCGGGGCTGACGTGGACCGTCCGATTTTAAACCGACGGCTGAGATTATAACATCGAACCGGTACGCGGGGTTTTAAAGTCTACCGTGCGATTTAAAATAAACGGCGCACAAGCGGCCACGTCGCTCTGATCGAGCGCGGGCGGCGCTGCCGGTGGCGCACGGTGGCGGGAAGCAGCGATCTCGCCGGAAAGTTTCGGATCCTCGAGAATTCTGCCTAGAACTGTGATCTTATGGCATAGATCGGTAGAGGGGAGGTCAGGGATCTCACCTCGGGGGTTTTCTTGAGCTCGGGGGTCCTGGAAAGTGATCGGCGGCGAGGTTCGAGGCAAAACCACGGCGAAGCTCGTCGGCGCTGTGTTTACACCGTAAGTCTCCGAGTTTTCTGCACCTGCAAAGCTCCCCGGGTCCCACCTGTCTGTGTGAGAGAGCGCGGGCGCGCGCGGCTGCGAGCTGGCGCGGGGGAAACTGGGCCGGCTGGCGGGTTTCGGCCCACTGGCCGGTTTTTTTCCGTTTTCTCTTTTTCTTTTTCAATTCTTTTCTGATTTGAGTTTAATTTGAATTCCAGTATGAATTTGAATTTTTGCAAAACATGCAACACGTCCAAAAATTTTTAAATTCCCCTCTGAACATGGTTTAGTGTTTTGAATCAAAATTTTGGGGTGTTACAGCTCTACCCCCCTTAAAAGAAATCTCGTCCTCGAGATTGGTGTTTCTAAGAAAACAATTCCGGAAATTGTGCCTTGAGCTCATCTTCCCGTTCCCAGGTGGCTTCCTCTTCTGAGTGATGCTTCCACTGCACCTTGCACATCCGGATTATTTTATTTCTGGTGAGGCGTTCCATTGTCTCCAAAATCTTGTATGGTTGCTCGGCATAAGACAAATCCTCAGCTACATCCACTTCATTCATGGGTAACACCTCTTCAGGCGTCCTCAGACATTTCTTGAGTTGTGACACATGGAATACATCGTGCACATCCGATAGATGAACCGGTAACTCTAGTTGGTACGCCACTTCGCCTTTCCTTTCCAAAACCTGAAAGGGTCCGATGTATCGAGGTGACAACTTCCCTTTCACCTTGAACCGACGAAGTCCTCTGATAGGGGACACCTTGAGATAAACATAGTCTCCCACGTTGAAAACGAGCTCTCTTCTTCGTACATCGGCATAGCTCTTCTGGCGTGTTTGTGCTATCCTGAAGTTGTTGCGAATCTCCCTCACCTTTGCCTCGGCTTCTTGTAGCACTTCTGGACCAAACACTTTACTTTCTCCTGTTTGGTTCCAAAATAGGGGAGTTCTGCACTTCCTTCCATACAAAGCATCAAACGGTGACATCTTCATACTAGCTTGATAACTGTTGTTATAGGAAAACTCCGCATACGGTAAGTTCTTGTCCCAACTCCTACTGTTTTTGAGTGCACATGCCCTTAACATATCTTCAAGGATCTGATTGGTTCTCTCCGTCTGCCCGTCAGTTTGGGGATGATAGGCAGAGCTGAAGTTCAGATGGGTTCCCATGGTTTCATGCAACTTCTGCCAAAACCTCGAGGTGAACTGTGTCCCTCGGTCCGACACTATCTTCTTTGGCACTCCATGGTAACACACAATCCTTGACATGTACAATTCTGCCAATTTGGATCCGCTGTAGCTTTCTTTCACAGGGATGAAATGAGCTACCTTGGTTAGCCTATCAATAATGACCCATATTGAATCATACCCGGATTGGATCCTAGGCAATCCCACGACAAAATCCATGCTGATTTCTTCCCACTTCCATTCAGGCACTTTGAGTGGTGCAACAATCCCGCGGGTCGTTGATGTTCTGCTTTCACCAACTGACATGTGTCACATAGGGCAACATGTTCCGCGACATCTCGCTTCATGCCATACCACCAATACCTGCTCTTGAGGTCCTGGTACATCTTCGTACTCCCAGGATGAATGGAATAGTCGGAATCGTGAGCCTCCTTCAAAATTAATTCACGGATCTCCTTTACTTCTGGCACACAGATCCTTTTCCCGTGCCACACCGTTCCTTGTTCATCCTCTCTAAAACCAGGAGCTTTATTTTCCTTGATGAGCTGTCAGATCTCTTGTATCTTCTCATCATTCTTTTGGCCCTCGCGTATGTCTTGCTCGAGTGTGGAGTCCACTTCCATGGCGATGGCTTCACCACTATTTACTAGACATAGATTGAGCCTTATAACCTCGTCCTTCAATTCTGCAGGCATGTCCTTCAAGCTCAACTTATTGACCTGCACTTTCCGACTCAAAGCATCGGCCACGACGTTTGCTTTCCCTGGATGATAGTTGATGCCCACATCAAAGTCATTGATTAGCTCTAACCATCTCCTTTGTCTGAGGTTGAGATCTGGCTGTGTGAATATGTACTTCAAACTCTTATGATCCGTATATATCTCTGTCCTCTTCCCCATCAAATAGTGCCGCCAAATTTTCAACGCGTGTACCACTGCAGCTAGTTCTAGGTCATGTGTAGGATAGTTCTTCTCGTGCTTCCGAAGCTGCCGGGATGCATATGCCACGACATGTCCTTCTTGCATGAGAACACATCCCAACCCATTTCCAGAGGCATCGCAGTACACTGTGAAATTCTTCTGCATATCTGGCATAACCAACACTGGGGCTGTTGTCAATCTCTTCTTTAGCTCTTGAAAGCTCGTCTCGCACTGTGGCGTCCAGGTAAATGTGATTCCCTTCTCCAAAAGTTTAGTGAGAGGTCTCGAGATCTTGGAGAATCCCTCAATAAACCGTCGATAGTATCCAGCCAATCCCAAAAAGCTTCGAACTTCCCCGACATTTTCAGGGGTCTTCCACTTCTGGATATCCTCGATTTTCGCGGGATCTACGGAGATTCCTCCCTCCAAGATTATATGTCCTAAAAAGGGAACTCTCTTCAGCCAAAACTCACACTTCCTCAACTTGGCATATAGTTGGTGTTCTCTCAGCCTCTGTAACACCAACCTTAGATGTTTCTCATGTTCTTCTTCATCTTTGGAGAAGACGAGAATATCATCTATGAAAACCACCACAAATTTGTCCAGATATTCCATGAATACCTTGTTCATGAGGTACATGAAATATGCAGGGGCATTGGTTAGCCCGAAAGGCATGACAGTGTATTCATACAGTCCGTACCAAGATACGAAAGCTGTCTTGGGAATATCAGATTGCCTTATCTTGAGTTGGTGGTATCCCGACCTGAGATCAATTTTCGAGAACACACAAGCTCCCCTCAACTGATCAAACAAGTCTTCAATGCGAGGCAATGGGTACTTGTTCTTGATGGTTACCTCATTCAAAGCACGTTAATCCACGCATAACCTTTGGGTTCCGTCTTTCTTGGGCACAAATATCACCGGAGCTCCCCATGGTGAGGAACTAGGGCGAATATACCCCTTCTCCGTCAATTCTCTCAAATGATCCTTGAGCTCTTCTAGCTGCTTGGAGTCCATTCGATAAGGTCTCTTGTATATCGGGGCTGTTCCCGGTACTAGCTCAATTGCGAATTCCACGTCACGGTCGGGAGGCATACCTGGCAACTCCTCCGGAAAAACATCTGGATATTCCCTGATAGTCCTGATTTCCTCAACTTTCACCTCCACTTGATTTAATTTAATGTCCCTCCTAGGCTCGTGTATCGTTATGATGTGCCACTGGGGTGAGTTAGCTCCACCGCTCTGGTCGAACAATGGATGATTCCTTTATGTTTGGTCAACCAATCCATACCCAAAATAATATCTATCCCTTGTGAATCTATCACTATGAGGTTAGCAGTAAATACTACCCCATTAATGTCTAGGTTCACTTTGGGACACACTTGTCTTGTCCTTATTTCTCCACCTGGAGAGTTTACGGCTAGCATATGGTTCATTTGTGTGGTTGCTAGGTCATGCTTCTTAACAAACACTTGAGCAATGAACGAGTGGGTAGCACCAGAATCAAACAGCAGAGTTGCAAGATGTAAATTGGCAGGAAACTTACCAACTACCACGTCGGGTGCCTCTTGTGCTTCCTCCATAGTGACGTGGTCCACCCGTCCTCTCATTACATTCTGCTGTTGTGGCGGCGCAGGCTTCTTCTTTGGGCATTTATGGGCGTAGTGCCCCACTTCACCACAGCTGAAACATTGCACCCCAATCTTAGATGCCTGGCCTTTGTTGTCTTGGGGTTGGTTTGGGGGTCCTTGCACTGCTGGTCGAGGTGGATATGCGGGGCGAGGCTGCTGCACAAACTGACGTTGCGGCTGCACTGGTGCTACGGGAGGCCTGTAGTTTGGGTTGTACCCTCTTGGTGCTGAATAGGGTACCGCAGCACGGTTCGTCTGCCCCGTAGGTTGCTGCATCATACGTGGGCGGGTGTTGCTCCCTGAGGCTTGATGTGACCACCCGGCCTTCCTCTTATTCTCATTTTCTAGGGCCTTTAGCTTCCTTTCCACCACAAATGCTCTGTCCACCATCTTTTGGAAGCTTTCATACTCATTTGAGGACATTGCACACTGCATCTCCGCGGTAAGTCCTTCCACGAAACAATCTTGTTTCTGCTCATCAGTCTCTATGTCTCGTGGAGCATAACGGGATAGTTGAGTAAATTTAGTGAGGTATTCCCTCACCGTCATGTTTCCCTGCTGCAGTCCCAAAAACTCCTTCCTCTTGTTTTTGAGTTCACCTTTTGGGATGTAATGGTTGCGGAAGCTATGCTTGAACTCTTCCCAAGTGATGTTCTCAGGGTCATGATGGGCGGCCACGTAGGCGGTCCACCAATCAGCAGCAGGTCCATGCAATTGATGAGAGGCAAACAGCACCCTCTCATACCCTTGGCATTGTATAATCCTCATCTTACTTTCAATGGTCTTCAGCCAATCATCTGCCTCCAGAGGTTCAGCAGCACTTGCAAACTTTGGAGGTTGAGTTCCTAGAAACTCACTCAACCTTGGTTGGCGTGGTGCAGCTTGTGGAGGTGGAACTTGATGCAAGTTGGCCACCACTTGAGTCAAGTTCTGGATGAGCTGATTTTGATTCTCCAGCATTTGGTGGAGAGGGTCAACTTCTTCACGGCGACCACCCCTGTCCTGGCCTCCAGAAAGATGAGGGTTGCACACCTCATCGTTGTTGTTGGCGGGGTTGGCAGCACGTCCTTTTCCTCTTCCGGCCATCTGGCAGAATCAACTAATGTTAATTTGAAAGCATTTAGTATCATCTTACTACTTTCACTTGTTTGTACTTTGAAGTGTTGAGGCTTTGTTATACTTTTCTGAGGGTTCATTTCTCACACAAAAACAAATGCAATATTATTTCATGTGGGTTCACACACCAAAGCAAAACAATCTAAAGACGAGGCTGTGGACAATTGCTCATGGCTTCCACAACTCACGTCACACACCAAGCATTATCACACCATTAACTACGTAACGGCTCGGCTACTCGACCTCTTGCTAGCTAAGGGAAAGACTCTACACTACTCGTTCTCTTGAGCTGGCTCCTCGGGATCTTCTTGCTCATTTCGGCTACCTTCTGACTCTGCTTTGGGTGGGGAGGCTGCTGGTGGAGAAGTGCGACGACGCCTGATCGCTCGGCGATCCGGGGAGTCTGGAGTCCATGTATCATTCACGGTGACACACAGTTCATTCCCATCTCCTCTTTCTCTCGCCTTTAAGCAAGCTCGCAGCAACGCCTCCGTTTCCTTCAGGGTGTCTCGGACATCCTGAAGCTCTTGTTGACACTCCTGCAGTCGAGTGCTGAGCATAGCAGCATCCTCCAAGCACAAGTCCATGTGCTCATGGGAAGTCCCTTGCTGCACCGGTGGGTACTTGTACTCCGTGGTACCACTCTCACGTTGGAGGACATACATGTACTCAGTTTTGTCCAAGTGGCGACGATAGATGTGACTCTGGCAGGTGATGGCCTCCCAGGTGACATCTTTCTCCGCGTCAACTTGTGTTGCTCGACAAGCTGGAGAGTGGTGAATCTTAAGCAGCTGATTCTCGTGTATAATCCTCATCTCCGAACTCCATTCTTCCCTCTTCTCACGGATGGTCCTGGTGGAGTTAAAGTGGATGATTAGCTTGCCCGTATTGCCTGCGGCTTCGAGCATACGTCGAAGACGGCGCAACAAGTCTCCTACTGCCAATCCGTAGGAAAGGTACGTCACTGGACGACTCTCCTCTCTTTCGGCAAGGGCAACTACGGGAACTCTCCCTCCTGTGGACTTGCGAGCGGTGCGAATCATGCGAACCATCTAAAACAAAAAGAATTTAAAATTAGGTTAGATAATCTTTTTAAACAAAAATCCTATTTTGAATGAAAGTTGGGGTAAGATGAAGAAAATAACGCTTTTCAACCCACACCTTGGAAAATAGTTTTTAAGAAAATAGGGCCCTTAAATAAGTCCATTTCTACCTAGGTCCACGTTCCTACGGGCAACCTTGGCTCTGATACCACCTCTGTCACACCCGGTTTTTCCGAAGAACAACCAAGTGAATATCACATGTATGCCAGGATCATTTTCTCATACATGTGATGACAAATAGTGAAGCATCATTTATTACAAGCCAGGTGTCGAATATAAGTAAGTCTTACATAGTAAATGTCTCGATGGACAATAATAAGTTCATCACAAGTAAATAAACTAGCAGCGGAATATTATTCTTTAGGGCTCCATCACAGGCGTTGCCCGGGGGTCTTCATGAACCTAAAAACCTTCCTCGGGTCCAAAATCTTGGTCATTATACACCACCTCATTATCTTGACCTGAGCAGCAATATAAACCAACAAATATGCAAGGTTGAGTACCAATGGTACTCAGCAAGTGTGGGAAAATTATATCATGCATGGCTAGAACAAGGAGAGGTTGATCTCATGGTTAAAGCACTACGCAATTAATACCTATCACCTTAGCTTATTAAGCACCTACATTACTACACAGGTGAAATGGTCCAAATCTCCCATCTCATCATCATAATCCAATAACCATAACATCATTTCCAATGTTAAGCTCCCCGCTTAACTTCCAAAACCATCAATCCTCTAATCATGAATAAGTCCAGGCCGCTCTTGACCGTGAGCACGGCTGTCATGACAGTTTTGACTCTGCAGAGTTTGTACCACTGTACCCACATGTAGTGATTTCATCCCCCGTTGCCGGGTGGACTAAAAGAACCTCCATTATGCCAGTGGCTACGATCCACATTCACACTTCCCAGGTGTGCAGCCAGGAGATCACTACGAAGCCTTTACAAAGGGATTCCCGACGAGCGTGGGCCCACTGAGGTTTCACCCCTAACAGCATACAAGAGGCTCCAACCCCGCTGCAGTGGCCCCCCCCTTGAGCCTTGCGGTTCATATGGTAGTCCAGCTGACACCCACTCCCCGCACCATCCAACACACCCATACTACGCCGGGGATACACCTAATTAATTGGCCAAGCTGCCCCATCTCAGCATGTGGTTGGCACTGTAAAGCCGGGTTACATGCTCCATGAACCGGTCCTTAGGATCCAGGCAAGTACTAAACACAAACCCAAGTCTCGTGCACCCAGCACACAACCAAAACATCCAACTTGCCTTGATCCCTACCTCTACATAACTCACAATATCTCATTCAAGAGTATGGTAAAATAAACTGATGATCTCATATCCCAAATGTCCCATTCTAAGCATGGCTAAGCATATGCATGTAAATAAGTGACATGACAAAATAAATCCCAACCCAAGCTACAAGGAAACAAGGTAATGCAATTCTAGGGAAACATCCTAGCATGGGTTTCATCTTTCATTTGACAATGCAAATAATTCTATCTACACATCCTAGCATAGGTTCAAAGTGGTCAAGGACACTTGCCTCCTTCTTGCTGCTCTTGAAATGGGTAGTCCTGATCTTGGAAAGGGATAACTTGCTCTTGAACAGGTTCTACTTCATACCATCACACATAGCAAAAGAAAAACAACAATCATAAGACATAGTTCACACTTCTACTTCATACAAACCACACATTCACATTTATAAAAGTTCTTTACCATTATATGTGTTGTGGTTACTTTATGTGTGTTGAGTTGTGGCTTGCATGCACTTTTAACCATGTGTATATGATTCCTACTTTTGTGTCCACATTTATACTTACATACTATTTATATGGGTTTCCAATAAATTTCTTATATTCAACTACTACACCTTTTCACTACCAAGTGTATATATGAAAAGTATTTTTCTTCCCCATATGTGCCTTCATAATTTCTACCAACCCTAAACTGAACTCTTTGGATTTTAAAAACTCCATTTATCATTTACTAGTTGCTATATTCTCAGATTTATATTCCTATGCATAATTGTGTATTTTATTATGAAATTAGTAATACACATCATCTAAACAGTATAGGTTCTGGTCCTAAATAATTTAATAACATATTTTGACCTTGGCCTCTGATATAAACTATTTCATAATTATTTTCCCTATTTTTCTATAACTATTCTTTACTTAAAAATGTGTCCCTATACTAATAAATGTGAATAATAAATGAAACAGATTCATTTCAGCCCAAAAATATATTTTTATCTCACTCCAAAGTTTTCTAAGTACTGAGAAAGTTTTTAATTAATTTTGACAATTATGTTTGTCCCACTTTTTAATTTTTAAACACTAGTTACATATTCAATTTTCTAAATTAAATACTAAACAGGGCTAAAATAATGAACTCACCCCATTACAGGGTCTATAATATTATTTTCATAATTTCCAGGGGTCTAGCTACACTTATTAGAGGTGTTTTTCCTAATTTTTATTAAGTCCAGGGGCTAAACTGATTTTTAAATGAATTTACATGATTTTCTGGAGTTCCAGGGGCTAGATCAGAAGTTTCCGGGGCTAGCTCTTATTTCCCGAGAACCCCAGGGGGTAGCACGTAAGAATTCCAGTCTTTATAACGCGGGGCTGACGTGGACCGTCCGATTTTAAACCGACGGCTGAGATTATAACATCGAACCGGTACGCGGGGTTTTAAAGTTTACCGTGCGATTTAAAATAAACGGCGCACAAGCGGCCACGTCGCTCTGATCGAGCGCGGGCGGCGCTGCCGGCGGCGCACGGCGGCGGGAAGCGGCGATCTCGCCGGAAAGTTTCGGATCCTCGAGAATTCTGCCTAGAACTGTGATCTTATGGCATAGATCGGTAGAGGGGAGGTCAGGGATCTCACCTCGGGGGTTTTCTTGAGCTCGGGGGTCCTGGAAAGTGATCGGCGGCGAGGTCCGAGGCAAAACCACGGCGAAGCTCGTCGGCGCTGTGTTTACACCGTAAGTCTCCGAGTTTTCTGCACCTGCAAAGCTCCCCGGAGGCGGTGGATCAAGACCAGCGAGTTAGATCAGAGTTTCCGAGCTTAGATCGGCCAGAAATTCACCGGCGAAGTCTCGGTGCTCACCGGAGTAAAAATCGGCGATCGCGTGGGAAAAACCGATCGGGGCTGGGGTTTTTATAGCCGGGGGAGGGCGGTGGGTCAGTTGTGATCGAGTTTGAGTCTTCTGGGACCGGAATTCGGGCTGAGGGACGCGGTATTCCGATCGGTTAAGATCGCGCGCGCGCGGGAGAGAGTCCGGGGTCGGCGCGAGCGAGGTTGGGGATGACAGGTGGGTCCCACCTGTCTGTGTGAGAGAGCGCGGGCGCGCGCGGCTGCGGGCTGGCGCGGTGGAAACTGGGCCGGCTGGCGGGTTTCGGCCCACTGGCCGGTTTTTTTTCCGTTTTCTCTTTTTCTTTTTCCATTTCTTTTCTGATTTGAGTTTAATTTGAATTCCAGTTTGAATTTGAATTTTTGCAAAACATGCAACACGTCCAAAAATTTTTAAATTCCCCTCTGAACATGGTTTAGTGTTTTGAATCAAAATTTTGGGGTGTTACAGCATTCAAATTGGCCTCTTTTTAAATTGTCTCCAAAAGTGCCTCACAATGTGTTGGATTTGCATGAAATTTGGCATGAACCTTCCCAAGACTTTTCAAGTCCTAGGGGTGAGCTCAACCTCCCATGTTCATGTGTAGAAATCCTACTTTGTGAAAGTTAGGGCTTTCCCCTCTAATTACTTGCTCTTCACAATTTTTCACGAGATATCCACAACAAAAACTATGGTGTTGTGAGGTGATGAAAAGTTTTTGCAAGTCCCTTTTCCTGGGCTTTTACACGGACCTCTCCCCTCTCCTCAGGGGTGAGCTTCGATGCCGGACATCTCCCCTCTCATCAGAGGTGAGTTCCAAAGCCGGACCTCTCCCCTCTCCTCAGAGGTGAGCTCCGATGCCGGACCTCTCCCCTCTCCTCAGAGGTGAGCTCCGAAGCCGGACCTCTCCCCTCTCCTCACAGGTGAGCTCCGATGCCGGACATCTCCCCTCTCCTCAGAGGTGAGCTCCGATGCCGGACATCTCCCCTCTCATTAGGTGTGAGCTCCGAAGCCAGACCTCTCCCCTCTTGTGACGCCCTCAATTCTGTGGAAAACCACGGAACCGAGAACTAATGCATATGTGTGCCCAGGATGTTCTCCACACATACACATGTGATCCACAAACTGAATTCAGAATATATATTACCACGAATAACAGAGTTTCTTACAATATCTCATGAGTCTTGGACTCATGCTCACAGCGGAAGTCTTTATTTCTATGCAGCGGAAGTCTTTATTCTAATGCAGAAGCAATCTAACTAAGGCGGAAGCAAATCTAAGCAGAAGTGGCTCCATCTCTACTCCCTCCACAGGCAAGGTTGATAAAAGATCACAGGCCTTAATGCTCCACTCGGTCTTCATAGTAGTCTTCTCCTGCTGTTGATGAGGAGATAATAATGCAAGTTTGAGTACAATGATGTACTCAGCAAGTGCGGGAAAACATGATATGTAGCCCATAACAAGGTAGGTATAAAAAGGCTCATTTGCAGAAAAGCAGATTTATAAAACCATGATAAAACAGCAACTTAACTTTAGATGAATGTAATCCCAGCATGTATTAAATTACCAACATACCTCCAACACTTTCCATGTTCCACCCGTACATTAACCAACTTCATTCTTACTCACGAATACCTCCTCGTATTCGCTACCATCTCACGAATACCTTCTCGTATTCGCTACCATCTTATCTCATAACAACTTCGTCTCACACCGAGACCAATCTCGTTGTCATGACTCAACAGTCATGCAACCCTCTTAACACCCGGACTCAACAGTCCCAAAAACCAAACCATAACCAAAAACAATAACCATAACCAAAAACCATCCCAATAACCATCCCAACTAATCATGGCAGTTGGCTAGGCGCTCGTGACCGTAAGCTCGGCTATCATGATAGTTTTTAGACTCTGCAGAGTTTGCACCTCTTTAGCCACAAGTTTGTGATTTCATCACCCGTCGGCGACTGCAGAACCTCCATTATACCAGTACACAACCGTCGGTGTATAGTCAAGAGATCACAAAATAGCCTTTACAAAGGGGCTACCAGATGTATGGACTCACTAAGGTTTCACTGGCAGGCTAGAATGTCCAATTCTCCCACCCACGGGCCCCTCTTGTGCCATGCAGTTCCCAGGGTAGTCCTCACTCGACTCCCATTCCCCGCGCCTTCCACAGTCCATAACACTCTAGCAACTTACCTAATCACTCAGCTAAGCTGCACCCATACTTGGCCTTGTGGTGGCACTGTTATCCTGGCATGTGCATGCATGAACCGGTCCTTAGATCTACGGCAAGTAAACCACCATCTCATGCTACCTCATTCACAAACCCAGTCTTGCCTAGATCTCCCTCCGATCCATGTTCCTTAACAACATCAGTTTCTCATTATCATTACGAGTGCAGTTAGCTAGACACATCTAACTCGCTTCCCAATCCCATGGACTCAGCGAAGCATAAAAGTAAAACCATACCCGACTCATAAACATCTCTGGCGACAAGGGTGGTTTAACCAATACTAGTGAACTCCTATAAAAGGGTTTCCCATCATGTTTGACTCAGCACACACACCTTTTCGCAAAACCAAATAGTTTCAGCCAAAACATAGGATCAATATGGTCAAGGAGCACTTGCCTTGTTCTTGCGATTCCGGTTGTTCTTGGATCTCAAAACCTTGTTGCTGCAGCTCGTCGTAGACAGCTCCCTGAGCTTGTCCCGCTATGTAGGATCACGTGCATACAAGATTCACAGCAATAAATATCATGCACAAACCTTAAACTAGATGCGATGATGCATATGCATGCTATCCTATGATTAGGTTTATTAGATTGATTTGCACGTGTTCTTGCATGGCTTGCATGGATGTTCGGATCAAAGGTGGACGTGGTGATGATGTTGTCTTTAGATCAACCTGATCATCAAGTGATCTGTACACGAGAAGGCTTCTGTTCGAAAGGAATCAAAGAACAGATGCAAAGAAAACACGACGATGTCGTAAGGTGGTATTGGAGACCTACCTTACGTTCTTCTCGGTCTCGAGGTCCTCCTCAGATCATTGGCTTTCCTCCGGCGATCTTCCTTGCCGTTCTTCGGCGATGGTTGACTCGGCGGGTTGGGCTTAGGGCTGTAAGTCGTCGGCTCAGGAGTTGGAAAAGAAGTTTGTGGTTTCGGCTAGAGGTTCTGGGTTCTATTTATAATTGGGAAGAGAAGAGTCCTAATCTGATTGTATCCCGAATAAGAGTCTTATTCAGATCATCGTTGGATCCTATCATCTTATCTTTAGTTGATTTGGTGCGGTAACGTTGTGGAATTCAGGTCAATTTCCTTTACGTACCGGTATTCTTACGCGTAAAAACCGCTCCAGAACTCGTTACCTCCATGGTGATGAGCTCCGAAAGCTCCACGTGTCCTCCGGGGCCTGGTATCTCCTTCTCCGCAGAGACGAGCTCCGGTTGTGCCGCGTGTCAAACGAGCGAGACCTCCCTTCTCCTTCGGGGGTGAGCTCCGTGTGCGCCACGTATCATGGTGGTCGAGACATCCTCTCTTACTCAGAGGTGGCTCCGCGCACGCCACGTGCTAGTCCGATCTTTCCTTCTTTCCTCAAAGACGTTCTCCAAGGTTGACACGTGTCCAACAGTGTCGGGCCTCCCGGTGACTATGCGTGTCCAATAGAACCGGACTTCTCGGAGGTGAGCTCCGAGATCGACACGTATCCTGTGCATCTGGTCCTCTGATTTTCGTGGTGACTAGCTCCGAAGATGACATGTGTCCTGCGGAAATGCCTTTGCTTCTTCCGCAGAGGCTAGCTCTGGGAACAACACGTGTCCTACAGGGTCGGACCTCTCCCCTTTGCGGAGATGAGCCCCGAGCCTGCCACGTAGCCAGTTTTAGCGGCGGACCTCTCCCCACTTCGTATGTGTGAGCTCCGAGCACATCACGTGGCCTGGGGGCCGCGGAAGTTGTCTTCGGCATTTTCTGTGCACTGGATTCGACTCTTACTGGCTATCTATTTGATAATTTTTCTGTTCCCACTTCTTTTAAAATGTTTTCTCTTCATGACATATGAATACATGCAGAAACCAGAGATGAGGGTGTCACAAACCTACCCCCCTTAAATTGAATCTCGCCCTCGAGATTCATTAGTAGAGAATAAATGGGGAAATTCTGCCTTGATATCCTCTTCACGCTCCCATGTGGCTTCAGCTTCTATGTGATGGCTCCATTGTACCTTGCACCATCGAATCACCTTGTCCCGGGTGACCCTTTCCTTTACGTCCAAGATTCGAACGGGGTGTTCCGCATAAGTCAGATCCTCTTGAAGTTCAAGCTCTCCCATTGAAACTTGCTCCTCTAGTACTCTCAAGCACTTCTTGAGCTGGGATACATGAAACACGTCATGTACGTCGGAGAGGTGGGTTGGGAGCTCTAGTTGATAGGCTACTTCTCCTCGCTTGTCCAAAATCTTAAATGGTCCGATGTAGCGAGGTGCTAGCTTGCCTTTGACATTGAAACGTCGTTGGCCTCGGATAGGCGATACCTTAAGGTATACGAAGTCTCCTACTTCAAAGGTCAACTTCCTACGCCTATTGTCCGCATAGCCTTTCTGTAGTGACTGAGCAGCCTCTAAGTTCTCCCGTACCATTTGGACTTGCCTTTCAGCTTCTTGTAGTACTTCGGGTCCAAACACCTGATTCTCTCCGGTCTCGTTCCAAAACAGTGGCGTTCTACACCGTCTACCATATAATGTTTCGAAAGGCGACATCTTCAAGCTAGCTTGATAGCTGTTGTTATAGGAGAATTCGGCATACGGTAAACTGCTATCCCAACTACGCCCATGTTTCAAGGCGCAAGCTCTCAACATGTCTTCCAAAATTGGTTTGTCCTTTCGGTTTGTCCATCAGTTTGTTGGTCATTGGCGGAGCTAAAATCCAGTCGTGTACCCATGGCTTTCTGCAGCTTCCTCCAGAATCTAGAGGTAAACTGAGAACCTTGATCTGAGACTATCCTCTTCGGGATTCCATGACGGCACATGATCTGCTCCATGTACAACTCGGCTAGTTGTGCAACGTTGTAATTGGTCTTTACAGGGAGAAAATGGGCTGTTTTCGTCAATCGGTCCACGATAACCCAGATGGAGTCGCAACCCGACTAAGTTCGTGGCAATCCGACGATGAAATCCATGCTGATGTCTTCCCACTTCCACTCTGGTACCTTCAAAGGTTGCAACAATCCAGCGGGTTTTTGATGTTCGGCATTCACCCGTTGGCATGTGTCGCATAGGGCAACGTATTCGGCTATATCCCTTTTCATACCATCCCACCAATAACAAGTTTACAAGTCCTTGTAGATTTTGGTACTTCTGGGATGTATGGAATAGGGTGAATAATGTGCCTCCTTCAATATCATGTCGCGGAGGTGTTTTATGTTAGGCACACAAATCCTTTTTCCTAGCCAAAGCGTACCCTTCTCATCCTCCTTGAAATCCTTCTCTATTCCTTGTCGGATTCTTTCCTTGATCTCCTTGATCCCCTCATCCATTTCTTGGCCCTCTCTTATCTCTTGCTCCAATGAAGAGTGGATCTCTATTATTTCCATGTTGTTCAAGAATCCGAGGTGTAACTGTTCGAACTCCTTACGTAGTTCGGGTGGTAGCTCCCGAACCGTGAGTTGGTGACATGCTCCCTTTCGGCTCAATGCATCAGCTACTACATTGGCCTTCCCGGGGTGGTAGTTGATTCCAACATCGTAATCCTTGATGAGTTCCAACCATCGACGTTGCCTCAAATTCAAATCCGTTTGTGTAAATATATACTTTAGGCTTTTATGATCCGTCTAGATCTCACATCGATGACCAAGGATATAATGTCTCCAAATCTTCAGCGCATGCACTACTGCTGCTAGCTCCAAGTCATGTGTAGGATAATTAAGCTCATGCTTCTTTAATTCCCGTGAGGCATAGGCTACCACTTGTCCTTCTTGCATGAGCACACATCCGAGCCCCTGTCTGGATGCGTCACAATATATGTCAAAGCTCTTGCTTACGTCCGGCAATACCAGAACTGGTGTTGTGGTTAGCCTTTTCTTGAGTTCCTCAAAACTTCCTTGGCAGGCTGGTGTCCATTGGAAGACCTTTCCCTTTATTAGCAACTCCGTCATAGGCTTTGCTATCTTAGAGAAATCTTTAATGAAGTGTCGATAGTATCCAGCCATCCCAAGGAAACTCCGAATCTCCCTCATGCTCTTCGGTTGGTCCCACTTCAGAACATCTCTCACTTCTCCAGGATCAACCGATACCCCTTCCTTGGAGATAATGTGGCCTAGGAAAGATATTTCCTTTAGCCAAAATTGACACTTGTTGAGCTTGGCATACAATTGATGCTCACACAATTTCTGCAAGGTCAATTTCAAATGTTCTTCATGCTCCTCCACACTCTTTGAATACACCATAATGTCGTTGATGAAAACCACGACGAACTTGTCCAAGTACTCCATGAAAACCTTGTTCATAAGGTACATGAAGTATGTGTGACACCCTCATCTCGGGTGTCAGCATATGTTCATATTTTATGAAGAAGAAAAATATTTTAAGAAGAGTAGAAACAGAGACAAGTATCAAAAGGATAGCCAATAAAGCTCTCCAAGAACATCGAAGGCAACTTCCACGGCCAGCAGACCACGTGGCGCGTTCGGAGCTCATCCCCGAGAAATTTGAGAGAGGTCCGCCGTTAAACTAGCTACGTGGCAGGCTCGGGGGTCACCTCCGCAATTGAAAAGAGGTCCGACCCTGTGGGACACGTGCTGCCCGCGGAGATAGCCTCTGCGGAAGAAGCAAAGGCATTTTCATAAGACACGTGTCGTCCACGGAGCTAGTCCTCGCGGAAATCAGGGGACCATCCGCGCGGTATACGTGTCAATCTCGGAGCTCATCTCAGAGAAGTCCGGATCTATTGAACACGTGTCACCACCGGAGCTTATCTCCGAAGGCCCATCGCTGCTAAACACGTGTCGACCTCGGGGCATGTCCCTGAGGGAGGGAAAGGCGGAAAGACCGGCACCCACACGTGGCGTGCGCGGAGCTCACCTCCGAAGAAGAGGGAGGTCTCGATCGATTGACGCACGGCACGACCGGAGCTCGTCTCTGTGGGAGAAGAGATACCAGGCTCGGAAGGACACGTGGAGCCTCCGGAGCTCATCTCCACGGAGGTAACGAGTTTTGGAGCGGCTGTTACGCGTAAGGACACCGGTAAACAACGGGAACCGATCCAAACTCCACCATGTTGCCAAAGATAAGACGTCAGGATCCAACAAAATCTGAATAAAACTTTTATTCGGATCCGATCAGATTAGGACTCTTCTCTTCCCGATTATAAATAGAACCCAAAACCTCTGGCCGAAATCACGAACTTCTCTTTCAACTCCTGAGCCGACGACTCAGAGCTCTAGCCCTAACTCGCCGAGCAAAACATCGCCGAAGCACAACAAGGGAGATCATCGGAGAAGAACCAAACGGTCTGAGGAGGACCTCGAAGTCAAGAAGAGCGTGAGGTAGGACTTCAATACCACCTTACGACATCATGGTGTTCATCTCTTGCATCTGTTCTTCAATTCCTTTCGAACAGAACCTTTCTCGTGGGCAGAACACTCGATGATCAGTTTGATCTAAAGACAAGATCATCGCCACGTTCATCTTTGATCTGAACACCTCTGACCATGCAAGCCATGCAAGAACACCAGATCAATCTAATAGAACTGATCGTAGGATAGCATACATGTGCATCATCGCATCTAGTTTAGGGTTTGTGCATAATATTGATTGTTGTGAATTTGTGTGCACGTGAATCCTACATAGCAGGACAAACTCAGGAAGCTGTCTACAACGAGCTGCAGCAACAAGGTTTTGAGAATCAAGAACAACCGGAACCGCAAGAACAAGGCAAGTGCTCCTTGACCATGTTGATCCTATGTTTTGGATAAAACTGTTTTGTTTTGCAAAAAGGTGTGTGTGCTGAGTCAAAACATGATGGGAAACCCTTCTTATAGGAGTTTACTAGTTTGATTAAACCATCCTTGTCGCCTGGGAAGTTTATGAGTCGGGTATGGTTTTTGCTTTATGCTTCGCTGAGTCTATGGGATTGGGAAGCGAGATAGATGTGTCTAGCTAATTGCACTCATAATGATAATGAGAAACTGATGTTAATAATGGACATGGATCGGAGGGAGATCTAGGCAAGCCTGGGTTTGTGAATGAGGTAGCATGAGATGGTGGTTTTACTTGCCGTAGATCTAATGACCGGTTCATGCATGCACATGCCAGGATAACAGTGCCACCACAAGGCCAAGTATGGGTGCGGCTTAGCTGAGTAATTAGGTAAGTTGCTAGAGTGTTATGGACTGTGGAAGGCGCGGGGAATGGGAGTCGAGTGAGGACTGCCCTGGGAACTGCATGGCACAAGAGGGGGCCCGTGGGTGGGAGAATTGGAGATTCTAGCCTGCCGGTGAAACCTTAATGAGTCCATACATCTAGTAACCCCTTTGTAAAGGCTATTTTGTGATCTCTTGACCATACACCGACGGATGTGTACTGGTATAATGGAGGTTCTGCAGTCGCCGACGGGTGACGAAATCACAAACTTGTGGGTAAAGAGGTAAAAACTCTGCAGAGTTGTTAAAACTATCATGATAGCCGAGCTTACGGTCACGAGCACCTGGCTAAACTGCCATGATTAGATGGATGGTTATTGGGATGATTGATGAGATGGTTATTGGAATGGTTATTGAGATAATTGATGAGATGGTTATTGGAATGGTTATTGGGATGATTGATGAGATGGTTATTGGAATGGTTATTGGGATGATTGATGGGACGGTTATTGGAATGGTTATTGGGAAGGTTCTTGATTATGGTTATTGATTATGGTTTGGTTTGGACTGAAGAGTCCGGGAGATAAGATGGTTGCATGACTGATGGGTCATGACATGAGATTGGTCTCGGTGTGAGACGTGGTTGTTTTATGAGGTGAAATGGTAGCGAATACGAGGAGGTATTCGTGAGTATGAATAAAAGATTGGTTAATGTTCGGATGGAACATGGAAAGCGATGGAGGTATGTTGGTAATTTAATACATGTTGGGATCACATTTAAACTTAAGTTGTTGTTTTATCACGGTTTTATAAATCTGCTTTTCTGCAAATAAGCCTTTTATTACCTACCTTGTTTATGAGCTGCATATCATGTGTTATTCCCGCACTTGCTGAGTACATCATTGTGCTCAAACTTGCATTATTATTTCTTCATCAACAGCAAGAGAAGACTACTATGAAGACCGAGTAGAGCATTATGGCGTGTGAACTGTTCTCAACCTAGCTTGTGGAAGGAGTAGAGATGGAGCCACTTCTGCTTAGTTTTTCTTCCGCATTAGTTTTTTTCTTCCGAAATAAAATAAGACTTCCGCTGCATAGAAATAAGACTTCCGCTGTGAGCATGAGTCCAAGACTCATGAGGAATTGTAATAGACTCTGTTATTCGTGGTAATATATAATCTGAATTCAGTTTGTGGAACGTATGTGTATGTGTGGTGAACATCCTGGGCACACATATGCATTAGTTCTCGGTTCCGTGGTTTTCCACAGAATTGAGGGCGTCACAGATTGGTATCAGAGCCACGGGTTGACAGTAGGTTACACGCCTAGATAGAAACCTTAGATTGATATTAGAGCCACGGGTTAACAGCAAGTTACACCCCTAAATAGGAGTCACAGGTAGCTAAGCTACGCTGACCAAAGGAAGCGCCCTAGGGTGAATAGCCTAGATTGGCCTTTAAAACCACCTTGACATAGGAAACCATCCTTGAATAGGAGTTGAGTGGGCCCTTGTGATGATTACTTGTGAATATGTGCTTAGTATGAGTTGTGGGACGTCTCAAAAACGTTGTCCATATCCACACGTAAGAAGAAGGAGGTGTGAGATGTTTCGGCACTTGCTCACATCCTCATAAGGGCTAATATATATAGTCCAAACTCCCCTTGATGCATATAGTTGAAAGGACCTATCTAATCTTCTAACCTTCTATTCTATTTCGTTCTCTCTCACAGATGGTGAGAGGAAACGCCAGCCGAAGGAACGTCCAGGAAGATGACCACGAAGAAGTTCCTGCTAACCCTGGAGCTGGCGAAAACAACCTAGAAAGGTTGATGGCCATGCAAAACCAGCTTATGCAAACCATGATCCAAACTTTGGGTCAGTTGCAGGCCAACCAACACCCCGTTCCGGCACCACCGCCACCACCACCGCCGGCTCATAACAGGTTGGGAGAGTTCATGAGGACTCGACCACCCACCTTTGCTCAAGCAAGCGATCCAATGGAGGCCGATGATTGGTTGAAATCCATGGAGAAGAAGCTTGCCATTGTACAGTGCAACGACCGAGAGAAGGTTCTCTTTGCGTCGCACCAACTGATGGGAGCAGCTGCTGACTGGTGGGATGCCTTGAGCGACGCCCATGCCAACCCGGAGACAATCACTTGGACTGAGTTTAAGGAAAGTTTCCGCTCCCACTACATCCCCATTGGCGTAATGATGCTCAAGAGGCAGGAGTTTGAGGGTCTCCGCCAAGGGCAGAAGAGTGTGAAGGAATACCTCAACAAGTTCATACAACTGTCCCGGTATGCCCCCGAAGATGTCAACTCAGATCAGAGGAAGCAGTACCTGTTCATGAGAGGGTTGAACAATGAGATCCAAGTTCAGCTCCTCAACAATGACTACGTAAGCTTCCAGAAGCTGGTTGATAAGGCTATTGTGGTGGAAAACAAGATCCGAGAGATCGAGCGCGAGTGCAAAAGGAAGATCCCATACCAGCCCCAAGGGAGCAACGTACGACCTAGGTACATGCCCCCTGCACCGCAGTATGGATCGACCGCTCCTACGTACCGCCCTGGTCAGCCACCACAGCAACGGCTCGTTGCACCGGCACCTCGTGTGCCCATGCCTCTTGCGCCCCGGCCTAACAATGGCGCTCCTGTTCAAAACCCCCGCCACAACGCACCTGCTGCCGTAGGCAACAGGGCATGCTTTGCATGCGGGGAAGCTGGCCACTTCGCTAACCAGTGCCCGAAGAGAGGCCCTGGACAGCAAGGTAATGTGCCCAAGCAGAACCAGCGACCAAACGGAGGGGACCACCAAGGGAACCGTGGACCGCAGAACTATGCTCGTGGCCATGTTAACCATGTCACTGCTGAGGAAGCACAACAGGCTGAGGACGTCGCAATTGGTATGTTCCTTGCCAACTCCAACCCAGCCACCATTTTATTTGATTCCGGAGCATCACATTCCTTCATATCATCCAAATATGTTGCCAAGCATCATCTACCCGTATCCCACTTAGAATGTGCTATGTTAGTTAATTCTCCCGGAGGAGAAATGAGGACTAATATAGTATGTCCTAAAGTAAGCCTTAAAATAAGGGGGGTAGACTTCCTTGCCAACCTTATTGTTTTGGACTCCCACGGAATCGACATCATACTCAGAATGGACTGGTTAAGCAAGCACAATGGGGTAATCCAATGTGCTGAGAGAAGCGTGCAGTTGACGAATGAACACGGTATCCGTGTCGAGTTTGAGTCAGCCCAGCAAGCAACCGAACGGGCGGATCTGAACCATGTTGAAGGAGTAGCATTGGACAACATTCCAGTGGTTCAGGAATTTTCGGATGTATTCCCGGAAGAACTTCCAGGTATGCCACCTGACCGGGATATTGAGTTTGCCATAGATTTGGTACCAGGAACTGCACCCATAGCTAAGAGACCATATAGGATGCCCGTCAACGAGTTAGTTGAACTAAAAAAGCAAATTCAAGAACAGTTGGAGAAGGGTTTTATCCGTCCAAGTTCGTCACCATGGGGAGCCCCGGTACTCTTCGTGGACAAGAAGGACGGAACCCAAAGGATGTGCGTGGACTACAGGTCTCTGAACGAGGTAACAATCAAGAATAAATACCCTCTGCCCCGTATAGAGGACCTGTTCGATCAAATGAAAGGAGCCCAAGTGTTCTCCAAGATTGATCTTCGGTCGGGATATTTCCAGCTGAAGATTAAGCCCTCCGATATACCTAAGACAGCCTTTCGGACGCGGTATGGTTCATATGAATATACCATTATGTCTTTTGGATTGACGAATGCACCCGCATACTTCATGTACCTTATGAATAAGGTTTTCATTCAGTACTTGGACAAGTTCGTCGTAGTTTTCATCGACGACATTATGGTGTATTCAAAAAGTAAGGAGGAGCATGAAGAACATCTGAGATTGACCTTGCAGAAGTTGCGCGAGCATCAGTTGTATGCCAAGCTCAACAAGTGCCAATTTTGGCTAAAGGAAATATCTTTCCTAGGCCACATCATCTCCAAGGAAGGGGTATCAGTTGATCCTGGAAAGGTGAGGGATATTCTATAGTGGGACCAACCGAAGAGCGTGAGGGATATTCGAAGTTTCCTTGGAATGGCAGGATACTATCGTCGCTTCATTAAAGACTTCTCTAAGATAGCAAAACCTATGATGGAGTTGCTAATGAAGGGAAAGGTCTTTCAATGGACACAAGCCTGCCAAGAAAGTTTTGAGGAACTCAAGAAAAGGCTAACCACAGCACCAGTTCTGGTATTGCCAGACGTAAGCAAGAGCTTCGACATATATTGTGACGCATCCAGACAAGGGCTCGGATGTGTGCTCATGCAGGAAGGGCAAGTGGTAGCCTATGCCTCACGACAATTAAAGAAGCATGAGCTTAACTATCCTACACACGATTTGGAGTTAGCAGCAGTGGTGCATGCATTGAAGATTTGGAGACATTATATCCTTGGTCATCGATGTGAGATCTATACAGATCATAAAAGCCTCAAGTACATATTTACACAAACGGACTTGAATTTGAGGCAACGTCGATGGTTAGAACTCATCAAGGATTATGATGTAGGAATCAATTACCACCCCGGGAAGGCCAATGTGGTCGCTGACGCATTGAGCAGAAAGGGAGCATGCCACCAACTCACGGTTCGGGAGCTACCACCCGAACTACGTAAGGAGTTTGAACAGTTACACCTCGGATTCTTGAATAACATGGAAATGATGGAAATCCACTCCTCATTAGAGCAAGAAATAAGAAAGGGACAAGCAACGGACGAGGGGATCAAGGAGATCAAAGAAAGAATCCGACAAGGGATAGAAAAGGATTTCAAGGAGGATGAAAAGGGTACGCTTTGGCTAGGAAAAAGGATTTGTGTGCCAAACATAAAACACCTTCGCGACATGATATTGAAGGAGGCACATGATTCACCCTATTCCATACACCCAGGGAGCACCAAAATGTACAAGGATTTGAAAACTTGCTATTGGTGGGATGGTATGAAGAGGGATATAGCCGAATACGTTGCCCTATGCGACACATGCCAACGGGTAAAAGCCGAACATCAAAAACCTGCTGGATTATTGCAACCTTTGAAAATACCTGAATGGAAATGGGAGGACATCAGTATGGACTTTATTGTCAGATTGCCACGAACTCAGTCAGGATACGACTCCATCTGGGTCATTGTGGACCGGTTGACGAAAACCGCCCATTTTCTTCCGGTAAAGACCAGTTACAACGTTACACAGTTGGCAGAGTTGTACATGGAGCAGATCGTGTGCCGTCATGGAATTCCGAAGAGGATAATCTCAGATCGAGGTTCTCAGTTTACCTCTAGATTCTGGAGAAAGTTGCAGAAAGCCATGGGTACACGACTGGATTTTAGCTCCGCCTATCACCCACAAACAGATGGGCAAACCGAGAGGACAAACCAAATTTTGGAGGACATGCTGAGAGCTTGCGCCTTGAAACGTGGGCGTAGTTGGGATAGGAGTTTACCGTATGCCGAATTCTCCTATAACAACAGTTATCAAGCTAGCTTGAAGATGTCGCCTTTCGAAGCCTTATATGGCAGACGGTGTAGAACACCGCTGTTCTGGAGCGAGACTGGAGAAAACCAGGTGTTTTGACCCGAAGTACTACAAGAGGCTGAAAAGCAAGTCCAAACGATACGGGAGAACTTAAAGGCTGCTCAGTCACGACAGAAAGGCTATGCGGACAATAGACGTAGAAAGTTGACCTTTGAAGTTGGAGACTTCGTATACCTTAAGGTATCGCCTATCCGAGGCCAATGACGTTTTAACGTCAAAGGCAAACTAGCGCCTCGCTACATCGGACCATTTAAGATTTTGGATAAGCGAGGAGAAGTAGCCTATCAACTAGAGCTCCCAAACCACCTCTGCGACGTACATGACGTGTTTCATGTATCCCAGCTCAAGAAGTGCTTGAGAATGCCAGAGGAACAAGTGTCGATGGGAGAACTTGAACTTCAAGAGGACCTGACTTACACAGAACACCCTGTCCGAATCTTGGACGTAAAGGAAAGGGTCACCCGGAACAAGGTGATTCGATGGTGCAAGGTACAATGGAGCCATCACACTGAAGCTGAAGCCACATGGGAGCGAGAAGAGGATATCAAGGCAGAATTTCCCCATCTATTTTCTACTAACGAATCTCGAGGACGAGATTCAATTTAAGGGGGGTAGATTTGTGACACCCTCATCTCGGGTGTCAGCATATGTTCACATTTTATGAAGAAGAAAAACATTTTAAGAAGAGTAGAAACAGAGACAAGTATCAAAAGGATAGCCAATAAAGCTCTCCAAGAACATCGAAGGCAACTTCCACGGCCAGCAGACCACGTGGCGCGTTCGGAGCTCATCCCCGAGAAATTTGAGAGAGGTCCGCCGTTAAACTAGCTACGTGGCAGGCTCGGGGGTCACCTCCGCAATTGAAAAGAGGTCCGACCCTGTGGGACACGTGCTGCCCGCGGATATAGCCTCTGCAGAAGAAGCAAAGTCATTTTTCATAAGACACGTGTCGTCCACGGAGCTAGTCCTCGCGGAAATCAGAGGACCATCCGCGCGGGATACGTGTCAATCTCGGAGCTTATCTCAGAGAAGTCCGGATCTATTGAACACGTGTCGCCACCGGAGCTTATCTCCGGAGGCCCGTCGCTGCTAAACACGTGTCGACCTCGGGGCATGTCCCTGAGGGAGGGAAAGGCGGAAAGACCGGCACCCACACGTGGCGTGCGCGGAGCTCACCTCCGAAGAAGAGGGAGATCTCGATCGATTGACACACGGCACGACCGGAGCTCGTCTCTGTGGGAGAAGAGATACCAGGCTCGGAAGGACACGTGGAGCCTCCGGAGCTCATCTCCACGGAGGTAACGAGTTTTGGAGCGGCTGTTACGCGTAAGGACACCGGTAAACAACGGGAACCGATCCAAACTCCACCATGTTGCCAAAGATAAGACGTCAGGATCCAACAAAATCTGAATAAAACTTTTATTCGGATCCGATCAGATTAGGACTCTTCTCTTCCCGATTATAAATAGAACCCAAAACCTCTGGCCGAAATCACGAACTTCTCTTTCAACTCCTGAGCCGACGACTCAGAGCTCTAGCCCTAACTCGCCGAGCAAAACATCGCCGAAGCACAACAAGGGAGATCATCAGAGAAGAACCAAACGGTCTGAGGAGGACCTCGAAGTCAAGAAGAGCGTGAGGTAGGACTTCAATACCACCTTACGACATCATGGTGTTCATCTCTTGCATCTGTTCTTCAATTCCTTTCGAACCAAAGCTTTCTCGTGGGCAGAACACTCCATGATCAGTTTGATCTAAAGGCAAGATCATCGCCACGTTCATCTTTGATCTGAACACCTCTGACCATGCAAGCCATGCAAGAACACCAGATCAATCTAATAGAACTGATCGTAGGATAGCATACATGTGCATCATCGCATCTAGTTTAGGGCTTGTGCATAATATTGATTGCTGTGAATTTGTGTGCACGTGAATCCTACATAGCAGGACAAACTCAGGAAGCTGTCTACAACGAGCTGCAGCAACAAGGTTTTGAGAATCAAGAACAACCGGAACCGCAAGAACAAGGCAAGTGCTCCTTGACCATGTTGATCCTATGTTTTGGATAAAACTGTTTTGTTTTGCAAAAAGGTGTGTGTGCTGAGTCAAAACATGATGGGAAACCCTTCTTATAGGAGTTTACTAGTTTGATTAAACCATCCTTGTCGCCTGGGAAGTTTATGAGTCGGGTATGGTTTTTGCTTTATGCTTCGCTGAGTCTATGGGATTGGGAAGCGAGATAGATGTGTCTAGCTAACTGCACTCGTAATGATAATGAGAAACTGATGTTAATAATGGACATGGATCGGAGGGAGATCTAGGCAAGCCTGGGTTTGTGAATGAGGTAGCATGAGATGGTGGTTTTACTTGCCGTACATCTAAGGACCGGTTCATGCATGCACATGCCAGGATAACAGTGCCACCACAAGGCCAAGTATGGGTGCGGCTTAGCTGAGTAATTAGGTAAGTTGCTAGAGTGTTATGGACTGTGAAAGGCGCGGGGAATGGGAGTCGAGTGAGGACTGCCCTGGGAACTGCATGGCACAAGAGGGGGCCCGTGGGTGGGAGAATTGGAGATTCTAGCCTGCCGGTGAAACCTTAGTGAGTCCATACATCTAGTAACCCCTTTGTAAAGGCTATTTTGTGATCTCTTGACCATACACCGACGGATGTGTACTGGTATAATGGAGGTTCTGCAGTCGCTGACGGGTGACGAAATCACAAACTTGTGGGTAAAGAGGTACAAACTCTGCAGAGTTGTTAAAACTATCATGATAGCCGAGCTTACGGTCACGAGCACCTGGCTAAACTGCCATGATTAGATGGGATGGTTATTGGGATGATTGATGAGATGGTTATTGGAATGGTTATTGGGATGATTAATGAGATGGTTATTGGAATGGTTATTGGGATGATTGATGAGATGGTTATTGGAATGGTTATTGGGATGATTGATGGGACGGTTATTGGAATGGTTATTGGGAAGGTTCTTGGTTATGGTTATTGATTATGGTTTGGTTTGGACTGAGGAGTCCGGGAGATAAGATGGTTGCATGATTGATGGGTCATGACATGAGATTGGTCTCGGTGTGAGACGTGGTTGTTTTATGAGGTGAAATGGTAGCGAATACGAGGAGGTATTCGTGAGTATGAATAAAAGATTGGTTAATGTTCGGATGGAACATGGAAAGCGATGGAGGTATGTTGGTAATTTAATACATGTTGGGATCACATTTAAACTTAAGTTGCTGTTTTATCACGGTTTTATAAATCTGCTTTTCTGCAAATAAGCCTTTTATTACCTACCTTGTTTATGAGCTGCATATCATGTGTTATTCCCGCACTTGCTGAGTACATCATTGTGCTCAAACTTGCATTATTATTTCTTCATCAACAGCAAGAGAAGACTACTATGAAGACCGAGTAGAGCATTATGGCGTGTGAACTGTTCTCAACCTAGCCTGTGGAAGGAGTAGAGATGGAGCCACTTCTGCTTAGTTTTTCTTCCGCATTAGTTTTTTTCTTCCGAAATAAAATAAGACTTCCGCTGCATAGAAATAAGACTTCCACTGTGAGCATGAGTCCAAGACTCATGAGGAATTGTAATAGACTCTGTTATTCGTGGTAATATATAATCTGAATTCAGTTAGTGGAACCTATGTGTATGTGTGGTGAACATCCTGGGCACACATATGCATTAGTTCTCGGTTCCGTGGTTTTCCACAGAATTGAGGGCGTCACAGTATGCGGGTGCATTTGTCAACCCAAAAGACATGACGGTATATTCATACGAACCATACCGTGTTTGAAAGGCTGTCTTGGGTATATCGGAGGGCTTAATCTTCAGCTGGAAGTATCCCGACCGAAGATCAATCTTGGAGAACACTCGGGCTCCTTTCATTTGGTCGAATAGGTCCTCTATACGGGGCAGAGGGTATTTGTTCTTGATTGTTACCTCGTTGAGAGACCTATAGTCCACGCACATCCTTTGGGTTCCATCCTTCTTGTCTACGAAGAGCACCGGAGCTCCCCATGGTGATGAGCTTGGACGGATAAAACCCTTCTCCAACTGTTCTTGAATTTGCTTCTTGAGTTCTACTAGCTCATTGACGGGCATCCTATAGGGTCTCTTGGCTATGGGTGCAGTTCCGGGCACCAAATCTATGGCAAACTCAATGTCCTGGTCAGGTGGCATACCTGGAAGCTCTTCCGGGAACACGTCCAAAAATTCCTGAACCACTGGAATGTTGTCCAATGTTGTACCTTCGACGTGGTTCAAAATTGCCCGTTCGGTTGTTTGCTGGGCTGACTCAAACTCAACACAAATACCGTGCTCGTTTGTCAACTGCACGCTCCTTTCAGCACATTGGATTACTCCGTTGTGCTTGCTTAACCAATCCATCCCGAGTATGATGTCAATCCCTTGGGAGTCCAAGACAATAAGGTTGGCAAGGAAGTTTACCCCCCTTATTTTAAGGCTTACTTTTGGACATACTATATTAGTCCTCATTTCTCCTCCGGGAGAATTTACTAACATAGCACATTCTAAGTGGGATACGGGTAGATGATGTTTGGAAACATATTTGGATGATATGAAGGAATGTGATGCTCCAGAATCAAATAAGATGGTGGCTGGGTTGGAGTTGGCAAGGAACATACCAATTATGACGTCCTCAGCCTGTTGTGCTTCCTCAACAGTGACATGGTTCACGTTGCCGCGAGCATAGTTCTTCTGTCCACGGTTTCCTTGATTGTCCCCTCTGTTTAGTCGCAGGTTCTGCTTGGGCAAGTTACCTTGCTGTCCAGGGCCTCTCCTGGGGCACTGGTTCGCAAAGTGTCCTATTTCCCTGCATGCAAAGCATGCCCTGTTGCCTACGGCAGTAGGTACGTTGGTGCGGGGGTTTTGAACAGGAGCGCCATTGTTAGGTCGGTGCGCAGGAGGCATGGGCACACGAGGTGCGGGTGCAACGGGTTGTTGCTGTGGTAGCTGACCAGGGCAGTATGCAGGAGTGGTCGATCCATACTGCAGTGCAGGGGGCATGTACCGAGGTCGTACATTGCTCCCTTGAGGCTGGTATGGCATCTTCCTCTTGCACTCTCGCTCGATCTCTCGGATCTTGTTTTCAACAACTATGGCCTTGTCAACCAGCTTCTGGAAGCTTACGTAGTCATTGTTGAGGAGCTGAACCTGGATCTCATTGTTCAACCCTCTCATGAACAGATACTGCTTCCTCTGGTCTGAGTTGACATCCTCAGGGGCATACCGGGACAGTTGCGTGAACTTGTTGAGATACTCATTCACACTTTTCTGTCCTTGGCGGAGACCTTCGAACTCCTGCCTCTAGAGCATCATTACCCCAGCAGGGATGTAATGAGAGCAGAAACTTTCCTTGAACTCAGTCCAAGCGATCGTCTCCGGGTCGGTATGAGCGTTGCTCAGGGCATCCCACCAGTCAGCAGCGGCTCCCGTAAGTTGGTGCGACGCGAAGAGAACCTTCTCTCGGTCATTGCACTGTACTATGGCAAGCTTCTTCTCTATGGATTTCAACCAGTCGTCGGCCTCCATGGGGTCGTTGGCTTGGGCAAAAATGGGTGGTCGAGTCCTCATGAACTCTCCTAACCTGTTATGAGCCGGCGGTGGTGGTGGCGGTGGTGCCGGAACAGGGTTGTGGTTGGCCTGCAACTGACCCAAAGTTTGGATCATGGTTTGCATAAGCTGGTTTTGCATGGCCAGCAACCGTTCCAGGTGATTTTCACCAGCTCCGGGGTTAGCAGGAACTTCATCATGGTCATCCTATTGGATGTTACTTCGGCCGGCGTTTCCCCTCACCATCTGTGAGAGAGGACGAAATAGAATAGAAGGTTAGAAGGTTAGGTAGGTCCCTTCAACTATATGCATCAAGGTGAGTTGGACTATATCTATATATATATATATATATATATATATATATATATATATATATATATATATATATATATATATATATATATATATATATATATATATATATAAGCCCATATGAGGATGTGGGCAAGTGCCAAAACATTTTACACCTCTTTCTACCTACGTGTGGATATGGACAACGTTTGGGGACGTCCCACAACTCACACTAAGCACACAATCGCAAACAATCATTGCAAGGGCCCATATAACTCCTATTCAAGGCTGGTTTTCCTATGCCAAGGTAATTTTAAAGCCAATCTAAGCGTCCTAGGGTGCTTCCTTTGGTCAGCGTGGTTTAACTACCAATCTGTGTCTAATTCCTATTTAGGTGTGTAACCTACTGTTAACCCGTGGCTCTAATATCAATCTGAGGTTTCTATCTAGGCGTGTAACCTAATGTCAACCCGTGGCTCTGATACCAATATGTGACGCCCTCAATTTTGTGGAAAACCAAGGAACCGAGAACTAATGCATATGTGTGCTCAGGATGTTCTCCACACATACACATGTGATCCACAAACTGAATTCAGAATATATATTACCACAAATAACAAAGTTTCTTACCATATCTCATGAGTCTTGGACTCATGCTCACAGCTGAAGTCTTTATTTCTATGCAGCGGAAGTCTTTATTCTAATGCGGAAGCAATCTAACTAAGGCGGAAGCAAATCTAAGCAGAAGTGGCTCCATCTCTACTCCCTCCACAGGCAAGATTGAGAACAGATCACACGCCATAATGCTCCACTCGGTCTTCATAGTAGTCTTCTCCTGCTGCTGATGAGGAGATAATAATGCAAGTTTGAGTACAATGATGTACTCAGCAAGTGCGGGAAAACATGATATGTAGCTCATAACAAGGTAGGTATAAAAAGGCTCATTTGCAGAAAAGCAGATTTATAAAACCATGATAAAACAGCAACTTAACTTTAGATGAATGTAATCCCAGCATGTATTAAATTACGAGCATACCTCCAACACTTTCCATGTTCCACCCGAACATTAACCAACTTTATTCTTACTCACGAATATCTCCTCGTATTTGCTACCATCTCATGAATACCTTCTCGTATTCGCTACCGTCTTATCTCATAACAACTTCGTCTCACACCGATACCAATCTCGTTGTCATGACTCAACAGTCATGCAACCCTCTTAACACCCAGACTCAACAGTCCCAAAACCAAACCATAACCAAAAACAATAACCATTACAAAAAACCATCCCAATAACCATCCCAACTAATCATGGCAGTTGGCCAGGCGCTCGTGACAGTAAGCTCGGCTATCATGATAGTTTTTAGACTCTGCAGAGTTTGCACCTCTTTACCCACAAGATTATGGTTTCGTCACCCGTCGTGACTGCAGAACCTCCATTATACCAGTAAACAATCGTCGGTGTATGGTCAAGAGATCACAAAATAGCCTTTACAAAGGGGCTACCAGATGTATGGACTCACTAAGGTTTTACCGGTAGGCTAGAATCTCCAATTCTCCCACCCACGGGCCCCCTCTTGTGCCATGCAGTTCCCAGGGCAGTCCTCACTCGACTCCCAATCCCCGCGCCTTCCACAGTCCATAACACTCTAGCAACTTACCTAATTACTCAGCTAAGACGCACCATACTTGGCCTTGTGGTGGCACTGTTATCCTGGTATATGCATGCATGAACCGGTCCTTAGATCTACGACAAGTAAACCACCATCTCATGCTACCTCATTCACAAACCCAGTCTTGTCTAGATCTCCCTCCGATCCATGTTCCTTAACAAAATCAGTTTCTCATTATCATTACGAGTGCAGTTAGCTAGACACATCTAACTCGCTTCCCAATCCCATGGACTCAGCGAAGCATAAAAGTAAAACCATACCTGACTCATAAACATCCCTGGCGACAAGGGTGGTTTAACCAATACTAGTAAACTCCTATAAAAGGGTTTCCCATCATGTTTGACTCAGCACACACACCTTTTCGCAAAACAAAATTGTTTAACCCAAAACATAGGATCAATATGGTCAAGGAGCACTTGCCTTGTTCTTGCGGTTCCGGTTGTTCTTGGACCTCAAAACCTTGTTTCCGCAGCTCGCCGTAGACAGCTCCCTGAGCTTGTCCCGCTATGTAGGATCACATGCATACAAGATTCACAGCAATCAATATCATGCACAAACCTTAAACTAGATGCGATGATGCATATGCATGCTATCCTATGATTAGTTTTATTAGATTGGTTTGCACGTGTTCTTGCATGGCTTGAATGGATGTTTGGATCAAAGGTGGACGTGGTGACGATCTTGTCTTTAGATCAACCTGATCATCAAGTGATCTGTCCACGAGAAGGCTTCTGTTTGAAAGGAATCAAAGAACAGATGCAAAGAAAACACGACGATGTCGTAAGGTGGTATTGGAGACCTACCTTACGTTCTTATCGGTCTCGAAGTCCTCCTCAGATCGTTGGCTTTCCTCCGGCGATCTTCCATGCCGTGCTTCGGCGATGGTTGACTCGGCGGGTTGGGCTTAGGGCTCTAACTCGTCGGCTCAGGAGTTGGAAAAGAAGTTTGTGGTTTCGGCTAGAGGTTCTGGGTTCTATTTATAATTGGGAAGAGAAGAGTCCTAATCTGATTGTATCCCGAATAAGAGTCTTATTCAGATCGTTGTTGGATCCTATCATCTTATGTTTAGTTGATTTGGTGCGGTACTGTTGTGGAAATCAGGTTGGTTTCCTTTACGTACCGGTATTCTTACGCGTAAAAACCGCTCCAGAACTCGTTACCTCCGTGGTGATGAGCTCCGGAAGCTCCAGGTGTCCTCCGGGGCCTTGTATCTCCTTCTCCGCAGAGACGAGCTCCGGTTGTGCCGCGTGTCAAACGAGCGAGACCTCCCTTCTCCTTTGGGGGTGAGCTCCGCGTGCGCCACGTATCATGGTGTTCGAGACCTCCTCTCTTACTCATAGGTGGCTCCGCGCACGCCACGTGCTAGTGCCGGTCTTTCCTTCTTTCCTCAGAGACGTGCTCCAAGGTTGACACGTGTCCAACAGTGTCGGGCCTCCTGGAGATAAGCTCCGGTGACAACGCGTGTCCAATAGAACAGGACTTCTCAGAGGTGAGCTCCGAGATCGACACGTATCCTGCGCGACTGGTCCTCTGATTTTCGTGGTGACTAGCTCCGAAAATGACATGTGTCCTGCAGAAATGCCTTTGCTTCTTCCGCAGAGGCTAGCTCCGGGAACAACACGTGTCCTACAGGGTCGGACCTCTCCCCCTTTGAGGAGATGAGCCTCGAGCCTGCTACGTAGCCAGTTTTAGCGGCGGACCTCTCCCCACTTCGCAGGGGTGAGCTCCGAGCACATCACGTGGCCAGTGGGCCGCGGAAGTTGTCTTCGGCTTTTTCTGTGAACTGGATTCGGCTCTTACTGGCTATCTATTTGATAATTTTTCTGTTCCCACTTCTTTTAAAATGTTTTCTCTTCATGACATATGAATACATGCAAAAACCAGAGATGAGGGTGTCACACCTCTCTTCAGAGGTGAGCTCCGATGCCGGACATCTCCCCTCACCTCAGAGGTGAGCTCCGAAGCCAGACCTCTCCCCTCTCTTTAGAGGTGAGCTCCGAAGGTGCAGTACTAGACCTCTCCCCTCTCCTTAGAGGTGAGCTCCGATGCCAGACCTCTCCCCCCTCTGCAGGGGTGAGCTCCGAAGGTGCCACATGCTACACCGGCGTGAAGGAGTTTCCAAGAAAGTGTGCAGGGTATAGAAGGAGAAGGCCCCACCCCAGGATCGTTATCTCCCCCGATGTGGGCCCGGGGGCCACTGTCGGTACCCTCAATAACGGGTACCCCCGCGCACAGGAGAAAACCGCCTAAGGACCTCCCCTCTCCATAGGGGTAAGCTCCGAAGGTGCCATGTGTCCAGCAGAGCCGGGCCTCCCCTCTCCTCAGAGGAGAGCCCCGGGCCTTCCACGTGGCCAGCAGAGCCGGACCTCACCCCCTTCGTAAGGGTGAGCTCCGAAGGCGCCATGTGTCCAGCGGGGCCGGGCCTCCCCTCTATTCATATGTGAGCCCCGGGCCTGCCACGTGGCCAGAAGAGCCGGATCTCGCCCCCTCCGCAGGGGTGAGCTCCGAAGGCGCCACGTGTCCAGCTGGGTCGGGCCTCTCCTCTCCTCAGAGGTTAGCCCCGGGCCTGCCACGTGGCCAGCAGCGCCGGACCTTGCCCCCTCCGTAGGGGTGAGCTCCGAAGGCGCCACGTGTCCAGCAGGGTCGGGCCTCCCCTCTCCTCAGAGGTGAGCCCCGGGCCTGCCACGTGGCCAGCAGCGGCGGACCTCGCCCCCTCCACATGGGTGAGCTCCGAAGGGACCACGTGTCCGGTGGGGCCGGGCCTCCCCTGTCCTCAGAGGTGAGCCCCGGGCCTGCCACGTGGCCAGCAGCACCGGACCTCGCCCCCTCCATAAGGGTAAGCTCCGAAGGCACCAGGTGTCCAGCGGGGCCGGCCCTCCCCTCTCCTCAGAGGCGAGCCCCGAGCTTGCCATGTGGCCAGCAGTGCCGGACCTCACCCCTGTGGAGGGGTGAGCCCCGAAGGCGCCACGTGCCGTGCTGCCCACCCCAGCTCGGTAGGCAGCAGTAGTAAAGGCGCGCCATACCCTGTCCGATCAAGACATTCAAGACCCGCGCCTTCCCGACACTCGGAGACGCGGCGCACGCCCCTGTCAGGTTGCACTTGTACCAGACGCGTCACAATCAAGACAGGTGCACCATGTCAGAAGCTGTTGACCAATAAATGCAGCGACAAGACACTCCCTGCCGTCCCTGCCATCATCAACCACTACGCCTAGCTTGCGGCACGGGCAGGACGGCAGGACGACGGCTACGAAGCCATTGCCAGAAGACAACTACAAGATATGGTAGATGGCAGGAAATCTCCTCGGGACCACCTGTCGTGTCCCGGGGCCCACCTTGTAAGCCGCCCGAGCCTTGAAGTATAAAAGACTCAGGTTGGCAACGTTGCAAGGGGTTGGACCATCCTGGGTTGGACCATTCTAGATTCGGATCCCTCTATCGCCTGAGGCAGCTCGGCTCATCCAGATCTCCAAGCTTAGAACTCTGGTTCTAAGCTCCGAGCAATACAGCTCCCGTGGACGTAGGGTATTACGCTCCGGCGGCCCGAACCACGTAGAAATCCTTGTGTTAATCCTCTCACAACCAACGCGACATTCTGAGAGAATTAGACCCTCCGATAAAGAACTTCCGCAGGCTGCTCCTGAAGCAGGCCCGGGGGAAGTGTCGACCGAACACTTCGACATTTGGCGCGCCAGGTAGGGGGCTCTTTTCTCTCGAGACAGATCTGCGCCAACGAAGATGACCAAGCTTCCTTCAAAGGCAAGCTCTTCATGCCCACATTCCCGGCGAACGATGAGCAGTGAGGGTCATCCGTGTCGGACTCCAACGACGCGGACCCCTACAACCTCAAGATCTGCTACAGCGCAGAGTGCTACTCGAGCAAGTGCACTAGCTGCCGCACGAGCGCTCCTGCACAATCCGCCTGCTGTGGACACTACCTAGAGGGCCACCCAGCAGTGGATCCGCGAAGTCAACCACCTCATCGCTGCTGCCGTCAACCCTCCGCTGTGACGGAGACGGCGCCCCGGTCAACAAGATGTGTCGCTGTCGCGCACACCAATGGTTGACATGCTGGGAAGCGGTACGAGGATCTGGGTCTCGGTGATTCTCTGGATCGATATGTGGTTGTCGAAGTGTTCGATCGACACTTCCCCCGGGCCTGCACTAGGTAGCCCGCGGAGGTTCTTTTTTTGGTGGGGCTAGTCCCTTGCGGAGAGCTTGAGCGTATGGACGAGTTAGTAAGAGCTTGACACGGCGAGTTTTACGTGGTTCAGGCCGCCGAGCGTAAAACCCTACGTCCACGGCGAGCTATGGAGCTCGCTGTATTGCTTGGTGCTCAGAACCGGAGTCCTGAGCTTGAGGATGAGTTACAGCTTGGGAGTGAATGGCTAGCGTATGAGTTGCGGGAGTGCCAACCCCTGCTATCGTCGCCTACCCGAGTCTTTTATAGTCCAAGACTTGGGTGGCTTACAAGGGGGGCCCGGGACCCGACAGGTGGTCCCGGGGAGATTGACTGTGATCTACCGTATCTGCAGTTATGCCGGTAGTTGTCTCTGGCGAAGACTTCTGAGTCTTCGTCTTGCAGCCCTGCCCATGCCGCATGCTAGTCGTAGTGGATGATGACGACGGGGGCGGCATGGGATGTCTTGTCGCTGCGTTTATTGGCTGGCAGGCTCTGACACCGCGCGCCGGTCTGTGATGCGACTGGGCGCAACGGCACCTGACAGAGGCGTGCTCCGCGTCTCCGCATCTTGGGGAAGACGCGGGCCTTGAATACCTTTTAGGGGCAAGGTATGGGGCGTCTTTACGCCCGCTGCTTATCGCTCGGGGGCAGGCAGCGCCGTTCTGCTGGCCACGTGGCGGGCCCGGAGCCCTCCTCAAAGGAGAGGGGGGGTCCGGCCCCACGGGACACGTGGAGCCTTCGGACCTCTCCCCGCAGAGGGGGAGGTTCAGCTTCTGTCGTTCACGTGGCGGGCCCGGAGCTCCTCTCTGAGGAGAGGGAGGTCCGGCCCCGCCGGATACGTGGCACCTTCGGACCTCTCCCCCATGGAGGGGGAGGTCCGGCTCCTGTATGCCACGTGGCGAGCCCGGAGCTCTCCTCTGAGGAGAGGGAGGTCCGGCCCCACCGGACGCGTGGCGCCTTCGGAGCTCTCCCTGAGGAGAAGGGCGAGTTCCTTAGACATTTTCCTCTGTGCGCGGGGGTACCCCATATCGCGGGTACCGTCAGTGGCCCCCGGGCCCATCTCGGGGGAGATAGCGAGCCCGAGGTGGGACCTCCGTCTCTTCTGATCCGCGCACTTTCTCTAAGTCCCGCATAGACCGCTGCCGGAGCACGAACGGCCGCGGGATCGTGGGAGCGTGCGCCCACTTGATGGTTGCTTTCACCGCGGCGGTTCCCAAGACTGCCACTTCTGCACGTTGCGGCGCTTTCTTCGGGAACCGCCTAAGTGCCTTGCCGGCTTGTCTTCTTAGGAGACTGACTCCTTGGCCCACCACTTCAGTTGGGCGGCTTGGGCCCACCTGTCATCGGCGCTTGCTCTTGGAGCCAAAGCGGTTGCCGATGCGGCGTATTCGAAGAGTTTCGAATCGCTTGGAATTGCACCCGGGAAGTTTTTAGAGGGGATCTTACCCATATTGTGGCTTCCCTTCACACTTCCCAGCGCTTTTTCTTGGACTCTTGTGCCTTTGTCTTCTTCCTTTGAGTCCTCCCCCGCCATGTCCTCCAACCTGCCACCAGAGAAGAAGCGCGCTCGGTCTCCTCCAGCGGCGGCGTCTGTGCCAAGTCGGGAACCTGGGGTGCCTGGCACTCCCTCCGGTGGCGACTCAAAGAGGCCCCGGGCTGATGCGTTGAGGGGAGCTTCTGGGGCGTCCCCTGCTCCGTCAGTTAAAGCGACTGCGGAGCGGCCGTCAGTGACAGTGGCGGGCTCTGGAGTCCCACCCCGGCTCGGAAGTCGGGGTTCAGAGCTCGCTGGAGTGTCCGTGCTTCCCGGCCATCCCCGACTGGCGGGGAGTCTGTGCCGTTGCGCTCGGCAACCGGGACAGCTGCCGCGGCCCCCAAGCCAGCGCGAGCTTCTCCTGTTCCGGTGTGCCCGGACTCCGCCGCGGCGTCATCTCTTCTTGCCGAGATGGCCGCCGCGGCCCCCAGGCCAGCGCAGGTCGACCCTGCACCAGGCGGCACGGCCTTTATTCCAGCGCCGCCTCCCCCGGCTCGTCCCTCATCACAGGCCAAGAAGCCAGAAGCCAAAGAGGGTCCGGCAGGTCCGGCTGCCAGAGCCCCGGCGCCAGGTTCTCCTGACCGGCGTCTCGTCTCAGTCGCTGGTGCATCGACTCCTCTTGTGGACGAGGTGATGGAGGAGGTCGGGGGAACTGCCCCGGCCTCTGCTGCTCCATTGCCCCTGGCGGACGCCTTCGCGCTTGCCGAGACAAGCGTCCGGCAGGTCTTGGCTGCACTAGGTCGTGAGCGGGAGGAGTATACAGTTGAACGGGATCGCCTCCTCACCTGGGGGAACCTTTTGCGGGAGAGGACCGCGAAGGTCAAGAGCGAGCTCGACTCCAGGCAGGAGTTGCTCGACTTCAGGGAAGTGCTCCTCGACCGGCTGAAGCGGGCTGTCAACCGCATGGACGCCGAATCGCGGCGGATCAACAGGGAGGCCCTGGAGGCACATGCCCGGTCCGAGGAGAGCCTCTCTGCCGCTGAGGAGATACGGCAGTGGTTGAAGCGCCGTAAACTCGTCGTTGAGGAACGGGAGCGTTCCACGGCAGCCGAGGCGGAGAGGGTCGCCGCGCAGCTGGCGGCGGGCGAGGATGACCTTCGAGCTCAGATCGAGGAGCTAGAGATTCTGAAGGCAGACCTCGACTTGAGGGAGGAACAGGTCTCCCGCAAACGCCGGGCGGTCTTGGATCGGGAGTTGGCCGCCGACTTCAAGGCTTCTGAGTTGGAGCGGCTCGCCAAGACTCTCCACCTTCGGGAGAGCTCCCTGGCGGCCAAGGAGAAGGAATTCTCCGAGAGAAACCTAGAGGCCCTGCAGGCAGCCCGCCGCGAGGTTGAGGAGCTCTCGGCCTTGCGGTCCTCCGAGGCTCATGCGGTCTCATGCTTCGTTGATTGAGCGGGGTCCGCCCTGATCCCTCTTGGCTTCAGTCTGGTGAGGGCAGCGGCTCCTGCGTTGAAGGTGGCGGAGGTGATCCCCGCGCTGGAGTCGATCGGCGCCAAGCTGGACAGGCTCGACTCAGTGGTCGCCAGCGAGCTTGAGGCCGAGGGACGCGTCCTAGCCTTAGAGGTCGCCTCACATGTGCTGGCATGCTTCAAGAGCCGTGACCCCTCTTTCTCCCTGTAACCAGCGAGAGAGGGCCCAGCCGCGGAGCGGGAGGAAGCTGCCAGGGCTGAAGTCGAGGATGTGGCCGCCCTTGTAGCTGCTAGGTTCCGGCGTGAGCCGGGTGGTCCTTAGGACCTGTTTCTCCCTTTTTATCGAGTCTGTAGTCCAGCTCATGGAGCCTCGCATAATTTGACTCTTTTAGACATTTGTGTCTGTGATGCCTTTTCTCTCCTTCCTGGCTTTGCCTGACTGAGTTCTTAGCTCCGCAAGGTACTCAGAGGCCTTCTCCAATCTCGGAGCTCTGCACAGACACCTTCCCCGGGTCCTAACTGTGTTAAGGGCCCCCGGGGGTCTCCGGATCTCGCCCTATGGGGAGCTCCAAATCTGCCTGCCACGTGGCGGGTCCGAAGCCCCTCCTCAGGAGGCAGGAGCTCTGTCCCTGCTGGACACGTAGGGATTTTCGGAGCTCTCCCACCGAGGGGGAGGTCCGGCTTCCGCCTGCCACGTGGCGAGTCCGGAGCCCCCCTCAGGGGAGGCGGCAGCCCCGGGCCCGCTGGACATGTGAGGCCTTCGGGCCTCGCCCCTGCTGGAGGGGCGGAGACCCGGTCCTTCCAGTCCTAGGCCGGAGTAGTTGGTAGCTCCTTTCCCCCCGCTTCATGCAGTCCCCGTTGCCGTAACCTGGAGGTCCTGTACACAGGCAGAGGAAACGTAATTCTCCTCGGGGGGTCCTCCCCTCCCGTCTCCTAGTCTTATTCGGCTTACGATCCTGATCCGTTATACGGGGCTTGGGCAATTCTGTGCTCGAGGCGCCGGAGCTCCGGCTCCCTCCGAGGTCCGGCTACGGTCGTCTGATCCCTAGTACCGGGCCGTGCGCTGGGGAAGCAGAGTGCACGTGCTTTGGGTTCATGACCAGGCAAAGCGGTTGTACTCCCATGTACCTCCGGAGGGCAAGATGCGCACGCTTTGGGCTCGGAGCCTGCTAAGCGGGATACGCACCCTGGACCCCCCATGCACAACGCAGTCCTTTCCTGGAGGTGACCAACTGGCAACGCAACACCTGACTGGGGAAGGCCCGAGACACTCACTCGGCCATCGGCAGGTGCCTCGAGCACGGCCGCCCTCGGTAGGATAGCGAATGCTGACTATGGATGAGCGCGGGAGAGAGGGAGCTAGATGTACGATGAACATACATAGATAGTGCGATCATAAAAATTAATGCATAATTTAAATGAGCGCATGAGAGAGAGCTAAGTAGAACAAGTTTCTGTGTTCATGCCCATAGGTGGAATTCTGGTTGTACATGGAGGCAATGATCCGCCTCGTCTACAAGGGAAGCAAGACTCTACGCGCTTAGGGTCGGAACCAGGCTAAACTGGACGTAGTCCTGTACCGTCCCTTGAGACTTAGCTGCCCCAAGCACTGTTCCTAAATTCTATGGGATTCATTACAGAAGGGAATGACCCTGTTCTACTAATGATCGGGGAGTAGGACTTACAGTGTTGCTCCATGCCAAGAGTTTTGGGAACGGATCCCACACTCGGTTGAAAGGCATGTGTACCTGGGGCGGCAGCTTTCGTGATTCGGAAGGGACCTTCCCTGCTGGGGGAGAGTTTATAGGTCCTTCTCAGGAAAGAGCGTGCCGCGACACCTGGTTGCCCTTCTGCAGGTCCCTGACGTGTTTGGTTCTTTGGCGGTAGTGCTTAGAGCATCAGCCGAGACCGTGCGTTGTGGGATGTTAACTGCAGCCGAGTCTCGTCGACGAGGCTGTCATCTTCACGCTGGATCAGGTCCTGCACGACTTCTCCTGGGCGCCCCCGGGGAGTTCTCCCCTTCTGGCTAAGGCCTTCAAGGGGTAGGTGGACCCGGGCTCGCCTCGGAAGACCTAAGGCGTCTTCCCCTTCTGGCAAGGCCTTCAAGGGGTTGACAGACCTTGGGCGGCCCCCGGGAGGTATGACCGAGGCACGGGGGCGTGCCCTCGGGTGAGGCTGGCCCGACCTTGCACCATTGTGATCGGTGCTTGGGCTGCTGCAACTACTTGGGGCTTCTCCAAGGTTGACGCCGCAGCAGTGCAGCCTCCACTGACCTGGGACGGCAGCCACAGCCGGCTACCGCCCCAGCCCGTCACCATCGGAGCTGGAGTCCTCACCATTATGCACTGTCTTTATGACACGCTGAGGATCCTGAAACTCCACCTGGTGGGCGGCGCTGACTGGAGCATCGACTTTCTGCTTGCAATCCCTCTGAGGGTAGGGCGGTGCTTCAGCTCTCTGCTGTCTTCCTTTGCGGAAGCGCTCTGCGAGCCTCTGGATATCCCAGCACTCGGCAGCAGTATGGTTGCCGGCGCCATGCACGGGGCATAGCCCGCCCTGGTCACTATACGGGGCCGGTGACTGCCGCTGCCTTTTGTCGGGGCGTGGCCCCCGAGCTCCACTAGTCGTCGCTGCTGCGGCGACGGGAGCCGCGAATGATGACTTCACCTTGCCACTCCCCCGGTTCTTGGCCTTCTTGCCACCTCCATAAGCAGCAGCGCCGGACCCGGGCTGTCCTCCTGACTCGGAGGTCGGCAGAGAGTGCCAGTCCCGCCCTTCAGCTGCTCTGGCGCATTTGTCCGCCAGGCTGAAGAGCTCAGAGACGTCGCGGACCTCTCTGGTCGCGAGCTTCTCAAGCATTTTCTCGTCCCGGACACCCTGCCGGAACGCCACCACCACAGAGGCACTTTGAATATGCGGGATGGTGTTGCGTACCTGGGAGAACCGCTGGATGAAAGAGCGCAGCCACTCCCCAGGTTGTTGCTTGACGGCGTGGAGGTCAAGCTCCGTGCCGGGACGGGTGTAGGAGCTGCCGAAGTTGGCGACGAACTGCCGGCAGAGCTCTCCCCAGGAAGTAATGGACCCCTGAGGGAGATTCATGAGCCAAGACCGAGCTGGGCCGGTCAAGGCGACGGGGAAGTAGTTGGCCATGACAGCCTCGTCCCCTCCTGCGGCAAGTACGGCGGTGGAGTAGATCTAGAGGAACTCCGCCGGATTGATGCTGCCGTCGTACTTCTCGGGCAGGTGCAGCCGAAACTTGCGCGGCCACCTCGTGAAGTGAAGGTGGGGTGCAAGGGCCGCACATCCTGCTCCAGTTGCCGCAGGTATTGGCGCTGTGAACGCTTGGTTCGCACTTGGCACCGTGTACCCCGGCATGGGCAAGGCTGCACCATAGACCTTGGGCGCCGCTTGCAGCGCATATGGTTGTGGAATATGCTGCGCGGCGTATGCCTGAGGCAGGACTCGCGTGGCGAAGATCTGCCCTCCAGGCTGTGTCGAGGCCGACGTCATGCTGTCGCCAGCCTCTTGGTTGCGACGCCTTTCTCAATGTCGCTCGAGGTACACCCGGGCATCCTGGCCCAAGTGGCACCGTTCCAGCTCCCTTCTCAGGTCCGTCGACGGGAGCCTGAAGGAGCTGGAATCCGCCGTCTGCCCGTCAACCGTTGGCGTGTGCATCAGCGACACAGCCGGTTGGCCGGGGCGTCGCCCTCGCCGAAACCGGGGGTTTGCGGCGGCGACGACGAGGTGGTCCACCTCGCGGACCCACTGTTGTGTCGCTGAATGGGGCGCATCCCCAGCAGGTGGGTTGCGCAACAGTGCTCTTGCTGCAGCTAGTGCACCCCCATGGTGTACGCTCAGCGCTGCAGAAGATCTCACGCTGGTCGGAGCCTGCATTGCCGGAGTCGGCGTTGCCGGAGTCGGCTGCTGACTACCAGCTTGTGCCGACACACTCCGTCCTGAGTGTGTCGACATGTACTCCCCGCTGGTCACGGTTCACCGTGAACGCGGAGGAGGAGAGTTTGCCGCTGAAGGAAGCTTGGTCATCTTCGTCGGCGGAAACTCGCCGCGCAAGGGAAAAGCCCCCTACCTGGCGCGCCAAATGTCGAAGTGTTCAGTCGACACTTCCCCTGGGCCTGCACTGGGCAGCCCGCGGAGGTTCTTTTTTCGGTGGGGCTAGTCCCTTGCGGAGAGCTTGAGCGTATGGACGAGTTAGTAAGAGCTTGACATGGCGAGTTTTACGTGGTTCAGGCCGCCGGAGCGTAAAACCCTACGTCCACGGCGAGCTATGGAGCTCACTGTATTGCTTGGTGCTCAGAACCGGAGTCCTGAGCTTGAGGATGAGTTACAGCTTGGGAGTGAATGGCTAGCATATGAGTTGCCGGAGTGCCAACCCCTGCTATCGTCGCCTACCCGAGTCTTTTATAGTCCAAGACTTGGGTGGCTTACAAGGGGGGCCCGGGACCTGACAGGTGGTCCCGGGGAGATTGACTGTGATCTACCATATCTGCAGTTATGCCGGTAGTTGTCTCTGGCGAAGACTTCTGAGTCTTCGTCTTGCAGCCCTGCCCATGCCGCATGCTAGTCGTAGTGGATGATGACGGCGGGGGCGGCATGGGAAGTCTTGTCGCTGCGTTTATTGGCTGGCAGGCTCTGACACCGCGCGCCAGTCTGTGATGCGACTGGGCGCAACGGCACCTAACAGAGGTGTGCTCCGCGTCTCCGCGTCTTGGGAAGACGCGGGCCTTGAATACCTTGTACGGGCAAGGTATGGGGCGTCTTTACGCCCGCTGCTTATCGCTCGGGGGCAGGCAGCGCCGTTCTGCTGGCCACATGGCGGGCTCGGAGCCCTCCTCGGAGGAGAGGGGGGTCCGGCCCCGCGGGACACGTGGAGCCTTCGGACCTCTCCCCGCGGAGGGGGAGGTTCGGCTTCTGTCGGCCACGTGGCAGGCCCGGAGCTCCTCTCTGAGGAGAGGGAGGTCCGGCCCCGCCGGATACGTGGCACCTTCGGACCTCTCCCCCACGGAGGGGGAGGTCCGGCTCCTGTATGCCACGTGGCAGGCCCGGAGCTCTCCTCTGAGGAGAGGGAGGTCCGGCCCCACCGGACGCGTGGCGCCTTCGGAGCTCTCCCTGCGGAGAAGGGCGAGTTCCTTAGGCATTTTCCTCTGTGCGCGGGGGTACCCCATATCGCGGGTACCGACAGTGGTGTTCGGCGGACCAGCATGGTGGGTCGATGTCGGACGTAGGGGGTGGTCTACGTACGGGCTGCACTGAGTGAGGAGAGGGTGGGGATGGAGACGGGGCATGCGGATCTGGTGTTGAAGCTCATGGGAAGAGTCTGGAGGCGGCAAGCTAGGGAGGGGTAGTAACCGGAGAAGCAAGCAGAAACGGGCAACCGTCTACCTGCAGGGTGCTTGTCGGAGGAGAGCCGAACCTCGATGAATATCTGGCTGCATAGGTATGATTCGATTCCCCTTCCCTCAGATTTGGTACAGCTCATGAAATAGCAATTTTGTTCTCCAATCTTGAGGTCTGTTCCTAATCTTGGTCAGTGTTCTTGTTTCAGTTTTGTTGGCAAATATATAATACTCCTTCCGTTTCGAATTATTTAACGCTGACTAGTTTAATTTTGAATTCACCAGCGTCAAATAATTCGAAACGGGAGAGTATTATCTAACTTGTGCGCAGAGGCATAGATTTTGCAAAATTATCATCTTTTTCTTGATAAAATGCAGTTATGCTTACATATTTGAAGACTCACACGATGTAGTAATTTTTATAATGCCCGGATATTTCTTTTAGATCATGGAAGCTCCCGACCTTCACCTCCACATGCGGAGGTTACATTCATATTATTATAAACTCAAATAACATAAATGTCATACAAACTGAGGAGACACGAGATTAAAGCAAATGAGCGACTAACACACTGCTAAATGCAAACAAACTGGATACACCATTTACGTGATCCTATTATTAAATCTCTATCCAAAATGGGCAAAAATACGCATTGTCGTAGTCTCCATTTCACGGAAGGCTCTTGTCAACCTGATGACCCTTTCTTCATCAGTTTGTAGCTGAGCCCAAGTTCTTCTCCAATATGTTCCTTTAAATAGTACCTGCATATAAGTTTTGGATCAACGATTGTCAAAAACAAAGCATAACGTTGGTGCACCTATAATAATCATGTTTCTAATATCAGCCTTGAAATTAAGTAACCACTCTTGAAATATCTGTGTGACATTTTGTAGTACTTTGATCCCAAAAGTAATTTGAGTAACTCTCCATAGAAACCTGTCAAGTAACATTTAAAGAAAAGATGTTGTATATTTTCATCATGATAACAAAAGACACATTTTTTATCTCCTTTTCAATTGCATTTTGCCAGATTATCCTTTTGTCAACACTACCCCTTTTGATTAGATACCACATGAATATCTTTATTTTTAAAGGCATTTTTGCTTTTCATAGCCATTTGTTAGTGTTCACCCTCCCACTGCATATCAAGTAGTTATACATGGATTTAACTGAGAAACTCCATTTTGGTTCAAATCTCACCTAAACTCATCTACCATGTCATTTAGTCTGATATTAGCAACACTGGCTACCAAGTTATACCATCTTACCCGATTGTTATCTACCACTACACGTCGGAAAGATATATTCAATAATATACTACTGAAAACTTGATGGAGAGTGGCATTCTTACACCTGACTATCCTATATAATGCAGTATATTTATCCTTTAACTTAAAATTACCCAACCAGTTGTCTTCCTAGAATCTATTTAATTTTTCATCATTTAGATTGAAAGTACCCATACTCAATAATTTATCTTTTACTTTCAAAAGACCAGACCAGAAGTGAGAATCACTAGCCTTCTTTTTAACACTACCAATTGTTTTATTCGTCAAATATTTATTTTAAGTAAGTTTTCCCATAATCCATCTTCATTAATCAATTTTGTCGGTACCCTCGATATGGGGTACCCCCGCGCACAGGGAAAAATGCCTAAGGATCTCGCCCTTCTCCGCAGGGAGAGCTCCGAAGGCGCCACGCGTCCAGCGGGGCCGGACCTCCCTCTCCTCAGAGGAGAGCTCCGGGCCCACCACGTGGCATACAGAATCCGGACCTCCCCCTCCGCGGGAGAGAGGTCCGAAGGTGCCGCGTGTCCAGAGAGGCCTGACCTCCCCATCCTCAGAGAGGAGCTCCGGGCTCGCCACGTGGCCAACAGAAGCCGAACCTCCCCCTCCGCGGGGAGAGGTCCAAAGGCTCCACGTGTCCTGCGGGGCCGGCCCCCCCTCTCTTCTGAGGAGGGCTCCGGGCCCGCCACGTGGCCAGCAGAACGGCGCTGCCTGCCCCCGAGCGATAGGCAGCGGGCGTAAAGACGCCCCATACCTTGCCCGTACAAGGTATTCAAGGCCCGCGCCTTCCCAAGACGCGGAGACGCGGAGCACGCCTCTGTCAGGTGCCGTTGCGCCCAGTCGCATCACAGACTGGCGTGCAGTGTCAGAGCCTGCCAGCCAATAAACGCAGCGACAAGACATCCCATGCCGCCCCCGCCGTCATCATCCACTACGACCAGCATGCGGCATGGGCAGATCTACAAGACGAAGACTCAGAAGCCTTCGGCAGAGACAACTACCGGCATAACAGCAGATACGAGAGATATCAGTTAATCTCCCCGGGACCACCTGTCGGGTCCCGGCCCCCCTTGTAAGCCACCCGAGTCTTGGACTATAAAAGGCTCGGGTAGGCGACGTTAGCAGGGGTTCGGACTCTAGCCATGCGCACCCCTGGGTTCACACTTTGCAACTCATACGCTAGCCATACACTCTCAAGCTGTAACTCACCCCCAAGCTCAGGCCTCCGGCCCTGAGCAGCAAGCAATACAGCGAGCTCCATAGCTCGCCGTGGACGTAGGGTTTTACGCTCCTGCGGCCTGAACCACGTAAAACTCGCCGTGTCAAGCTCTTACTAACTCGTCCATCTGCTCAAGCTCTCCGCTAGGGACTAGCCCCTCCGAAAAAAGAACCTCCGCGGGCTGCCGAGTGCAGGTCCGGGGGAAGTGTCGACCGCACACTTCGACATTTGGCGCGCCAGGTAGGGGGCTTTTCTCCTAGCGCGATGAGTTTCCGCCGACGAAGATGACCAAGCTTCCTTCAGCGGCAAACTCTCCCCCCCTGCGCCCGCGTCAAACCGTGACCAGGGGAGAGTACATGATGACACACTCAGGACGGAGTGTGTCAGGGCAAGCTGGGAGCCAGCAACCGGCTCTGGCAGCGCCGACCCCGGCAATGCAGGCTCCATCCAGCGTCAGGCCTTCAGTAGCGCCGGGCGTACCCGGTGGGGGTGCGCTAGCCGCAGCAAGGGCGCTACTGCACAATCCGCCTGCTGGGGACGCGCCTCAGGCAGCGACCCAGCAGTGGATTCGCGACGTAGACCGTCTTGTCGTCGCCGCCGCAAACCATTGACTTCGGCGGGGACGACGCTCCGACCAACCGGCTGTGTCGCTGACGCGCACGCCAACGGTTGACGGGCAGACGGCGGGTTCCAGCTCCACCAAGCTTCCGTCGACGGGCCTGAGGACAGAGCTGGAACGGTGCCACTTGGGCCAAGATGCCCGAGTGCTCCTCGAGCGACGTCGAGAAAGGCGTCGCACTCAAGAGGCTGGCGACAACATGACGTCGGCCTCGACCCAGCCTGGAGGGCAGACCTTCGCTATGTGAGCTCTGCCCCAGGCGTACGCCGCACAGCATAAGCCACAACCATGTGCTCTGCAAGCGGCGTCCCCGGCCTATGGCGCAACCTTGCCCATACCAGGGTACACTGTGTCAGGCGCAACCAAGCGTTCGCGACACCAGTACCTGCACTGGGAACCAGCAACCGGCTCTGGCAGCGCCGACCCCGGCAATGCAGGCTCCAACCAGCGTCAGGTCTTCAGTAGCGCTGGGCGTACCCGGCGGGGGTGCGCCAGCCGCAGCAAGAGCGCTACTGCGCAATCTGCCTGCTGGGGACGTGCCTCAGGCAGCGACCTAGCAGTGGATTTGAGAGATAGACCGTCTCGTCGTCGCCGCCGCAAACCCTCGACTTCGGCGGGGATGACGCTCCGGCCAACCGGCCGTGCCGCTGACGCGCACGCCAATGGATGGCGAGCAGACGGCGGACTCCAGCTCCACCAGACTTCTGTCGACGGACCTGGGGGCAGAGCCGGAGCGATGCCACTTGGGTCAAGATGCCCGAGTGTTCTTCGAGCGACGTCGAGAAAGGCGTCGCAACTAAGAGGCTGGCGACAGTATGACGTCGGCCTCGACCCAGCCTGAAGGGCAGATCTTCGCCACGCGAGCTCTGCCCCAGGCATACGCCGCGCAGCATATGCCACAACCATATGCCCCACAAACGGCGTCCCCGGTCTATGGAGCAGCCTTGCCCATACCGGGGCACACTGTGCCAGCGGCGAACCAAGCGTTCGCGGCACCAATACCTGCACTGGGAGCCAGCAACCGGCTCTGGCAGCGCCGACCCCGGCAATGCAGGCTCCGACCAGCGTCAGGTCTTCAGTAGCGCTGGGCGTACCCGGCGGAGGTGCGCTAGCCGCAGCAAGAGCGCTGCTACTCAATCCGCCTGCTGGGGACGCGCCTCAGGCAGCGACCCAGCAGCGGATTCGTGAGGTAGACCGTCTCGTCGTCGCCGCCACAAACCCTCATCTTCGGCGGGGACAGCGCTCAGGCCAACCGGCCGTGTCGCTGACGCGCACGCCAATGGTTTGTGAGCACACGGCAGATTCCAGCTACACCAGGCTCCGGTTTTGGCCGCACCTGCCCGAAAAGTTCAACAGCAGCGTCAACCCGGTGGAGTTCCTTCAGATCTACTCCACCGCCGTACTTGCCGCAGGAGGGGATGAGGCCGCCATGGCCAACTACTTCCCTGTCGCCTTGACTGGCCCGACCCGGTCTTGGCTCATGAACCTCCCTCGGGGTTCCATAACTTCCTGGGGAGAGCTCTGCCGGCAGTTCATCGCCAACTTCGGCAGCTCCTACACCCGTCCCGGCACGGAGCTTGACCTCCAAGACATCAAGTAACAACCTGGGGAGTCGCTGCGCTCCTTCATCCAGCGGTTCTCCCAGGTACACAACACCATCCCGCATATTCAAAGTGCTTCTATGGTGGTGGCACTTCGACAGTGTCCGAGACGAGAAGATGCTTGAGAAGCTTGCGACCAAAGAGGTCTGCGATGCCTCTGAGCACTTCAGCCTGGCGGACAAGTGCGCCAGAGCAGCCGGTGGGCGGAGCTGGCACTCACTGCCAGCTTCCGAAGCCGGAAGACAGCCCGAAGACGGCGGAGTTCAAGCTGAGCTCCCGACCACGTCAGACAGCCAAGAGCCAAGCACTGGCTGACTTCGTGGCTGAGTGGACGCCAACGAAGGCTGACCCAGGGGGCCGCGAAGACGGTGAACCAATATACCGAGCTCCGGTCTTCACCGGGCCTCACTGGACGCTCTTCTTCGACGGCTCCTTGCAAAAGCAGGGGGCCGGTGCCGGCGTACTGCTTCTCATGCCATCGGGGGAGCAGTCTGGGTACATGGTGCGTTTCAATTCCAAGGCAACCAACAACTTGGCAGAGTATGAAGCACTCATCTTTGGCCTAAAAGACAGTCATGTCTTTGGGCGCTCGCCAGTTGTTGGCACAGGGCGACTCCCAGCTAGTTATCAAGCAAGTTAAGGGTGAATTCCCCTGCAATGACCCACAGCTAGCTGCTTATCTGCTTCACGTGCGGATGTTGGAGAAAGAATTCCTCGCCTTGGACCTGCGCCATGTACCGCGCGCTGGCACGACCGCAGCTGACGACCTCTCAACGAAAGCCTCCATTGGAGCCCCTGCGCACGAAGGAGTCTTCGAGAGGACGTTGCTACGGTCCACAGCCCGGCCCGCCGAGCCGGGCGAAGGGGGCTGAACCAGTGCCACGAAGCTAGGCAGTCCCGGCGGCCCTGGATGCCGCCAAAGGATCGTAAGAGTCACTGGGGACTCCGTGCAACCCAGCGCTCAAGATCCAGAAACTCAAGTAGCCCCGATGCATGGACCACGGAGGTCCGGGACTCCTTGAAGGACATCCTTCCTGATGAACGTGCATCCGGTGAATGGGTGGTGCGGATGGCTAAGTGCTACGCGCTGGTATCTTTACTGGCGTAGCGCCACGACATCCTATTGCGGTGCATAACCTAGGAGGAAGGCTGCGACTAGCTCATAGTAGTCCAAGGAGGCGAGTGCTAGTAACGCTCATCGTCCCGCACGTTGGTTAGATAAGCCACCCGGCATGGCTCCTACTTACCGAGAGCCACCTGGACGCCGTCAAACCGGTTAGGGATGCAATGCGTGCCAGGTCCACCCCAAGCAGACCCAAACAACCGGTGCAGACGCGCACCCAGAGCCGTCGGGGGATACCGGCTCCTCCATGTCGAGGGCCAGCCGGACTTCCCAGGGCCGGGTCATGGGAACTACCCTTCCACATGGTATGCGGGGCCGAAGCCATGCTTCCCCCTGATATAGCCATGGGGGTCCCCCCGTGTCCGGCGTACGACGAAGCCACGCATGACCCGCTCTGCGTGAACACAGGCGCTTCGACGCTACCCAGTAAGTTCACCATGCTTACTTAGGAGTTTATTTAAATTACGCATTAATTTATATGAACACCTCCCCACGCTCTAGACAGTGTGCGTCCATTGTACACTCGGCTCCTCTTTCCGGCTCTCATGCATAGTCGATATTTGCCGTCCTGCCGAAGGCGGTAGTGCTTGAGGTACCTGCCAGAGGCCCGGTGGCCTTTTGGATCTCCCCCTATAAGGGTATTGCACCGCCAGTTGGTCTCCTCCGAGAAAAGACCTACGGTAGAACGGGGGGTCAGGAGCCTTGCTTTGCCCGGTCTTGCACCCAAAGCATGCACACTCTGCCTCCCGGCGCTACGGTCTGAGTACCAGGGGGCCGGGCGGTTACACCCTGACTGGGGCTGGGGCCAGACCTCCGGGACCAAGTGCACTGGATTACCCAAGCCCCGTATTCCGACCTGGGACAATAAGCCAAATGAGACTAAGGGATAGGAAAGGGGGGGACCACTGAGCAGTGCCGGACTCCGCCCCCACATCTGGGCCGAGCTCCGAGGCCAGCCCTCGCCCTCCTTTCAGAGGCGAGCGCTGATGCCGGACCTCACGACCTTCGTTGGCCTGAGCTCCGATGACTTCCGAACTCCGCCTCCACAGCCAGACCGAGCTCCGAGGCCAGCCCTCGCCCTCCTTTCAGAGGCGAGCGCTGATGCCGGACCTCACGCCCTTCGCTGGCCTGAGCTCCGATGACTTCCGAACCTCCGCCCCCACAGCCGGGCCGAGCTCCGATGCTAGGCTTCACCCTCTCCTAAGAGGCTGAACATTGAAGCCGTCAAGACCCTGCCAGCACAGGGAGTACTCAAGACAAGAAAGTGCGCGGATCAGAAGAGACGAAGGTCCCACCTCGGGCTCGCTATCTCCCCCGAGATGGGCCCGGGGGCCACTGTCGGTACCCTCGATATGGGGTACCCCCGCGCACAGGGGAAAATGCCTAAGGATCTCGCCCTTCTCCGCAGGGAGAGCTCCGAAGGCGCCACGCGTCCAGCGGGGCCGGACCTCCCTCTCCTCAGAGGAGAGCTCCAGGCCCACCACGTGGCATACAGAAGCCGGACCTCCCCCTCCGCGGGAGAGAGGTCCGAAGGTGCCGCGTGTCCAGAGAGGCCGGACCTCCCCATCCTCAGAGAGGAGCTCCAGGCTCGCCACGTGGCCAACAGAAGCCGAACCTCCCCCTCCGCGGGGAGAGGTCCAAAGGCTCCACGTGTCCTGCGGGGCCGGCCCCCCCTCTCTTCTGAGGAGGGCTCCGGGCCCGCCACGTGGCCAGCAGAACGGCGCTGCCTGCCCCCGAGCGATAGGCAGCGGGCGTAAAGACGCCCCATACCTTGCCCGTACAAGGTATTCAAGGCCCGCGCCTTCCCAAGACGCGGAGATGCGGAGCACGCCTCTGTCAGGTGCCGTTGCGCCCAGTCGCATCACAGACTGGCGCGCAGTGTCAGAGCCTGCCAGCCAATAAACGCAGCGACAAGACATCCCATGCCGCCCCCGCCGTCATCATCCACTACAACCAGCATGCGGCATGGGCAGAGCTACAAGACGAAGACTCAGAAGCCTTCGGTAGAGACAACTACCGGCATAACTGCAGATACGGTAGATATCAGTTAATCTCCGCGGGACCACCTGTCGGGTCCCGGCCCCCCTTGTAAACCACCCGAGTCTTGGACTATAAAAGGCTCGGGTAGGCGACGTTAGCAGGGGTTCGGACTCTAGCCATCCGCACCCCTGGGTTCGCACTTTGCAACTCATACGCTAGCCATACACTCTCAAGCTGTAACTCACCCCCAAGCTCAGGCCTCCGGCCCTTAGCAGCAAGCAATACAACGAGCTCCATATCTCGCCGTGGACGTAGGGTTTTACGCTCCGGCGGCCTGAACCACGTAAAACTCACCGTGTCAAGCTCTTACTAACTCGTCCATCTGCTCAAGCTCTCCGCTAGGGACTAGCCCCTCCGAAAAAAGAACCTCCGCGGGCTGCCCAGTGCAGACCCGGGGGAAGTGTCGACCGCACACTTCGACAAATTTAAATAGCCATTTACTCAGTAAACACTGATTTTGATATCTAGATTCAGAATTCTAAGACCACCCTGATCTTTTACTTGACAAACAACATCCCATTTTGTTAATCTATATTTCTTCATATGGTTGTCTGACTCCTAAAAAATCTAGATCTGTAATGATCTAACTTTTCAAGGACACCTGTTGGAATCTCGAAAAATGACATAAAAAACATTGCAAGACTAGTTAGTATTGAATTAATCAACACTAGTCTGCCTCCTACTGAAAAATGCTTACCCTTCCAACTACTTAATTTCTTTTCAAATTTCTGTTCAATGACCTTCCAATCACTATTGTTCATTTTCTATAATACATTGGTATTCCAAGATATTTATATGGATGTTTGCATATTTTACACCCAAACAATCTAGAATACTGCATCTCCAAGTTGTGTGCCTCCCCAAAGCAAAATATTCCACTTTTATGTAAATTTTTTTATGGCCAGAAAGTTTCTCAAACGCACATAAAAGTAACTTAAGATTTTTAGCTTGTTCTATGTTATGATCCATGAACAGTAATGTGTCTCCGCATACTGTAATATGGATAGACCCTCTTCCACCAAATGGGGTACTACTCTAGCGATAAGATCACATTCCTTGGCTCTCTTTATTAATATAGCAAGAGTATCTACCACTATATTAAACAAAATTGGCGATAGAGGGTCATCTTGTCTTAAACCTTTCTTTGTTTAGAAGTTTTGACTAAACTAGTAACTGGATTTGATACTAACGTGTCCTCCTTTGATACAATTTTCAATCCAGGTACACCATTTAAGAGAAAAACCTTTTATTTTTAATACTTGTTTTACAAACGACCATTTTACATTATCATAAGCTTTCTCAAAATCTATTTTGAAAATAACCTATTTTCTTCTTCCTATGCAGTTCATGAATTATTTCATGTAAAATGACCACTCCCTCCATTATACTCCTTTTCGGGAAAAAAACTGTTTGCATAGGGCTAATAATTTTCCCTGCCAAAGCCATTATCCTATTTGTAATTACTTTTGTGAATATTTTAAAACTCACATTCAGCAAACAAATAGGTCTATAACCGCTGAATTTTATTTGCATGTACACACTTAGGTATCGGAATAATTGTACCAAAATTTAACCTATACAGCGGTAAATTTCATGCATAGAAGTCCATAAATAAAGCCATCAAGTCCCCCTTTATTAGTTTCCAAAAAACTTGATAAAATTCTGCTCGGAAACCATCCAGACCTGGAGCTTTATTATTTTCCATTTGAAACACTGCTTTTTTTACTTCTTACTTTGTAAATTGTTCTACTAAAATATTATTTTCTAAATCTGTTAACTGAGGAATATCCTTCTTTCTTGTGTCGTCTAGTATGAGTGTTGAATTAACCTCTTGTGCTCCAAATAATTTTTTATAGTAATTTGTGATATGTATAATTAATTCCTCATCATCACTTATCAAATTATCTCCATCACAAAGTTGATGAATTCTCATCTTTCTGTATTTTACACTAGCCACTAGTTGAAAATATTTAGTATTTGCATCCCCTTCTAAGAAGTTCTATGTTTTAGCCCTTTGATACCATTTTAGTTCTTGTTCCCTTAATAACTTCGCTAATCGATCATTTAATTTATGTTTTAAATCAACCGCTTGTGGTGTCAGTAATGTCGTTTCTGTCTTCTTGTCTAGAAAGTCAATTTGGTCTAAAATACTTTTATTTTCTTTCTTATATTTTCCACTAACATCTTTTGCCCATCCCCTCAAATGATGTCGCAACCTTCTTATTTTTGACTGCCATTTGTCCATAGGGCTAGGTCCACCACCTTCACTGATCCATAGCTTATACACTAATTCCTTGAAACCATCTCTGGTTAGCCAGCCTAATTCAAACTTGAATATAGGAAAATGGTTTCTCCTTTGCCTATCACCAGTACTCACTAAAAGTGGAGTATGGTCAGAAATCTCTCTAGTTAGAGCTCTCACCGTGGATAATGGATACTTATATTCCCATTCAGTAGACATAAGGATTCTATCTAATTTTTCATATGTAGGAATAGTAGTGAATTAACCATAAGTACTTATGTCCTGATATGGTTCCTGGCAATTTATATGTTCATCGTACCAGCCCTGAACTTTCTTTACAGGTTCCATAAGCACACAATTTGAGAATATGCTTTTAAGATCAACAGCATATAGTTGGCTCACTTGTTGACTGTTGTAATTCCGGGTTGATTTACTCTCTAATTTTTCCCTTAGTTATTCTCACATATGGGTGACTATATATAGCCCCAATTACAAATAAAATATTAGTCTAATACTACTCACTTGACTTCTATTCTAAATTGAGATAGATTTGTATTCTATCTCAATCTCTATCCTATTTTATATAAAAAACTAAATTAATTCTAGCAATCATCCTCTAATCTTATTTTTCTAATTACACTCACTAATTTAGGATGCAAACACACTTCCAACCAACACACACTTTTGAGATCGACACAACTACACCCCTAGTATGAACACATCATCCTGCATAATCATGAGATGAACACATCATCACTGATACAAACACATCATATCATACATAAACACCTATAAGACGAACGCATCATCTACTGGAATGAACACATCATTCTGAACACAAATTTGGGATGGACACATCATCCTCTGGGATGAACACATCAAAGTTTCCCCTGTGGCGTAAAACATATTCTCATCTTTCTTGTCTTTGGGACACTTATTAGTGAAGTGCTCACACTTTTGACAATTGTACCATTGAATCTTTAACTTGTCAAATTTCTTCCTATTATTTTCACCGTCATCTTTTGCTTTTTGAGCTTTCCACTCCTCTCTTGTCAAAAGAAGCCTCTCTGCACCCTTTGCCTCTATTACTCTCCACTTCTCCTTCGTTAAAAAAAGTCTTTCTTCATGCTCTTGGTGGTTGAATCCATACACTCGTTCCTCATGAACCATGAGTCCGTCAACTGAGTTCCTCCATAGTCATATTCCAATTAACAAATTGTTTAATGATGGATGCAATATGAAGAAATTTCGAAGGCAAAGCACGTAGCAATTTCTTCACAATGTAGTTTTTTTCAACTTTTCCTCCAAGACCACGGATCTCTGTGACAATGATCATCATCCTTGTGGTAAAGTCGTCGATGGAGTCTCCGTCGTTCATGCGCATCATATCAAACTCGTTATGAAGAGTTTGAATTCTTGCTTCCATCACATATTTTTCACCGAGAAATTGATCTTGATTAGCTCCCATGCTTCTTTCGCCGTCTCACTCGGAAATTCGCATTAGAGTGTCTATCAATAGCAATGATAGATGATCGCAAGAGCCATCTGATCTTATTTTATATCGACATTGTTCTTTGTCACCTCAACAACTTCCTATACCCTATGTGCTTTTAGAAAAACCTTCATATTAATAGCCTATGCCATATAGTTGATCTTCGTTAGTAAAGGATATTACAAGATAAGATTTATCCTCTATAGCACGTACAAATGCTCCTGTGGACGTTTAGAGGCTCTGTGTTCACGTAGCCAACGTCAGCAAAAAAAGCAATCCTCATACCCGAAAGATTAAAAGACCCGTCCTCAAGCCAACGTCAGCAAAAGAAAGGAATCCTCAGACCCGAAAGATTTCTTCTGCCTTGGCAACTAGAGCACCGCTTCTTCTTGAGACGCAAGCACCGACACGGGGTGGCCCCACCTGCCAGCGTGCGCCACCTAGCCTGCAGCGCCGCTCACACCCACGCGCACCGAGCGCTGCGCGCCACTCACGCCAACGTGGCCTAGCGTCTCAGTGCCACCCAGTCCCGGAGGCACAACCACATCGAACTCTGCTCCGAACGCCGGTCTCGGCAAATCGGTTCAGCTCAAGCTAGGCCAGCCGCTCACACCCGCCTGGTGTGTAGCATGACCCTACGACTGCGCAACGCCCGTGGGAGCCGCACGCCGAGCGTGTCACGCGAGCGACTCGCTCGCAGCTGCCGATCTCTCCGCCTCTGAACCGGTTTCTCCATCGGTCAGGTCTTGATTCCCTTGATATTTACATCTCTGATTCTAACTGTTATAATTACGAGTTGATTTAATCTCTATTTTCCCCTTAATTATTCTCACATATGGGTAGTTGTATATATAGCCCCAATATAAATAGAATATTAATCTAATGCTACTACATAGACTTGTACTCTAAATTGAGATAGATTTGTATCATATCTCTAACTCTACACTATTCTAGAAAAACTAGATTAACTCTAACATTAACAAAAATATTTAGAATTCATGAGTTCAGATTGCATGCAGTTCTTAGTACATGTATGTGGTTTAAGGTGTACGGTGAATAATTGTTCAGATTCAAATGCATCAATAGTGACATAACGAACTAACGAATATGAAGAGTGCAAGACATGTAGTAGTTCTTAGCTTGTAATTATAATGATACTCTCGATATGAACTCCATGTCATGGGCCATAGCATTACTATGGAGTCAAATGCACATTTGCATTCATCTTCTCCTGCACTTTGTAGTTATTTGAGACAGAACAAAACACTCCATACCTGCTGAAACAATGGACATCCGCTTCTGAATTTGTGACCATTTTCCTTGCTGGGAACTAAAATCTAGGACTGTGAAAACCATAAATTGAATGCTGCTTCTGACATTTTACCATCATAGCAGGTTGAAGGCATATAATGTTCCTGGTTGCTGTTATACATGGATTATATATTATGAGCTGCAGTCTATTTTTTTCTTTATTAGTGACCATGGACTCTGAAGTGGAACATCCCCGGAAGAGCTTACTAAGCATGACCAACAACGTCGGTGTGCACCATATGCTTCAGAACCACATTCAGGAAGTGAAGGTCACTCTGCTTCACATTGATGAACTTGCTGAAGAGCTTGATCACCTAGCAATTCAGTGGGAGGAGGTGCCCACCCACACAGCATCGCCCACCTACACTTCAGAGGATCAAAAGGTTTCGGACGATGAGAAGGTCCCCTATGATTGGTCTCCACCACAGTTTGGCTATACCTCGAACTCTCATGAGTCCCTTGAGACCTCAAACACTGATGAGGATTAGTATCGTCTCTATCTTGTAACTTAGTACTTCTTTAGAGGAACTAGTGTGTGCCCTTGTTGTCTTCTGCTCTATGTTACTCGGTACCTATTGTGTTGGACGATAATGTGGTTTGACAATATGTGCCCTATGTCCTGCTATGTTGTGTTATATGATCTATTACATATGTTTTGTTTTTCAATATGTGCAGTACGTGCTGTTGTGATATGTGTTCCATTCAGATAGGACCGGTTCTTGGATCGGGTCCTCATTCAGTACAACTTGAAGAGTGGATCACATCCAGAGCGGATAGTATGATCCCTTCAAAGTCGTTGGGACAACATAAAGGCTGAGGTCGGAGAATTTTCTGGCTACGTTGCCGACGTCCTTTGCAATAATGCTAGGGGAATGAGCAACGCTGACAAGGTATTGCCATAAGTCCATGTTTGTTGCAAAGAAAACTACTACTATTTCCATGTTAGTAATGAACATCTGCATTGTCTTCTTGTTGCTTACACTCATGCACATGTTCTGCAGACATCCAACTCCGCTGCCACCTTTGCTCAAGCTGAGGGAGCCACCTTTGCTTTTATACATTGTTGGCATATCATGAAGGATGAGCCCAAGTTGATTTTCATGATGAGCCCAAGTTGATGGACACGCAAGACATCTGAGAGGACAGCGTTGCTCGCAGGCATATGCCTTTGTCTAGTACGTCCCCGACGACTCCAACACTGTTGAGGAGACACCAGTCACCAGATGTGCGTGCATCTACCTCCAAAGGGAAGAGACTACTTGGACGTGATGCCACTAAAGCGGGTAGGAAGAATAGTTGCTCCTCCTAAACTTCTTCACCTGCTTTCGAGTTTGTTGTTAACATGCAGGGGCTCACAAATTGACAAACTTACCGAATGGAAGAAGGAAGATGGAATTAGGGCCTCCTGTCACTGTTAGCTAACAGCTGCTGCACCGTGTATGTGTTTTTCATCGTGAAAATAACCTGAGCTGCGACTCAGTCTCGTGTAGTTTGTTTCTTAGACGCTGATGCGGATGCATGCACTACTACAACAAGTTGTGGCTCGAAACGTATTATCACACGCGATTTTCAAAACCGCCTGAAACGAAGAGCCTATGATAATCAGTAATTTTCACAGGTGGAAACTTAAACCGCCTGTGAAAAAAGTTATCACTGACGGTCTTAACCTTCATGAATCCGCCTGTGAATACTCTTTATCACAGGCCATTTGTAACGTAAGAGTATCTGTCTGTGACAACTCCATTATTGCAGGCGGTTCTATACCTACGACTAGCCGTCTGTAAAGAATCTTTATCACAGGTGGTTTGTAACATAAAGAGTATCCACCTATGATAACTCTATTATCAACAGACAGTTCTTTACCTACGACTGTCCACCTGTGAAGAATGTTTATCACAGGCGGATTATAACGTAAGATTATCCGCCTGTGTAACTCTATTATCGAAGGCGGTTCTTTATCTACGACTAGCCGCCTGTGTAACTCTATTATCGCAGGCGGCTCTTTACCTACGACTGGCCACCTATGAAACTATATTATCATAGGCGGTTTGTTACCTATGATAAGCCGTCTGTGAAATTATATTATCAGAGGCTTTTTGTTAGGTACTACATGCTATTATTTCTAATTTTCAGGTCAATTTTTTATGCACATTCACACATAGTAGAAACAATATATTCTAACAAGCATCATCGACACAATATCACCAAAAAGTCATCTCATATACTTATACAATTCATAGTTTACAAGTTTTTCACTAAAAACCAAATTGATGCTCACTATACTAGCAAAGTTCTGGCATATCAGCTATTACACCTACGTCATCCAAGAACTATCCTTTTCGGTGGAAAATTTTATGACACATGAAGTGACACAGTTCACTCGCAATCTTCTCGGCTCCTGTACCAGGCATATCTCTAGAAACCGACCATTCCTCGTCCACATTCTTCGTGTGCTACAATGAAACACATAACAAGGTTTAGAATGTGTTGGTGACAATGATAACATAATAGTATTAAAATACGCTAGTTACAATGAAAATGAAACTCAAAAGTAAGAAAAACAATATTGACATTAAGGATAATTTACATCCTTACGATCCAATCTATATTCACAGGCGATCCAAAGATGCTCGCATACATAATACCCGCATAAGACGCTTCTAGAAGGCTGCTTGGGACAAGGATAATAGTTGATATATGCAATGCATCCTTATTAGGAGGTCTCTGACCGCCAAGTTTTTTCACGTAAAACTGCCAAGCGCTGTCATACAAGGAATGTCATATATGTGTGTATATTAAAAGTATCGAATAACTTTACGTTCTCAAAATGTAAAGGAAATCTTTGTAAGTATCTTGTGAGTAATCGGCTGAGTCCAAGACCGTTGCCAAACCCTACGTTGGCTTGACAAAGATCATTATGTAGTGTTTCCTGCACAAGTACAAACACTCGTGTTAAGTTAAAAATTAGCAATAATTACTATTTCCACTCCATATGTCGAACTTACTCGAAGTGGTACGGAGCCTTTACGAGATCCTTGCCATCTCTGATAAAGTTAAACATGGCATGTCCTATGTAGGCTGCAAGCTTTGTCTTTTTATCCTTCATTTGGATTGCGATTGATTTTTCAAATTGTTTTTTGCCATGTGCTTATACTGTTCTGAGTCCCGTTGCACCTGAAAGTCAAAATTCAACTTTACAATCACTGTAGGGTCAAGGACACATGTCTTGAAGTTTAACTTTTCATTATCCATGTATTGCATCCTATTGAATAAGTGCGGAATTGTTACAATCTCATGACATGTGTATGCGTGTAGTAAGAAAAGTAAAACAAAATATTAGAGGCACTTACAAGCACCAGACGAGTAGCGGGGTCATTTCGAGCATGCCTCGATAGAAAAGGCTCCGCAGATCTTCAAAGAGAAGGGCTCGTATATCTTCTGCAATGCTCTAGAATGCTTCTTTTGGCACACGAAATGTGACGTCATAAATGCCATATTTTGTACTGGCAGTAATGTACCACTCGTCCATTCTTCTGAGCGAGGAAGGTTGTTTGGTAAGCTGTGCCGATGTCATGAATGGCTTCCCATTCTCATATTCAGGAGGAACGTCCTGAATCTTGTATACCGGAACTCCTGGTTTAACTAAAACCGTCTCCCAAGTATATTTCACACCGTCTTCTTCCCACTCCTTAATATTTTCTAGTGCTGTCTCATGTGAAGCACGAGATGCATTAGATTTTATAATATTTTTCTTGATTTTTTCCAAATATTTTGAGACTTCTTTAGAAGGTTCCTTATTTTCGTATGAGCTAACTTTCATAAGCACTGACCGAGGAGTAGTCGTCGGAAATTGGATATTGGCCTGTTGTTGAACCTGTTGTTTAACTGATTGCTCTTTACTGTTAGCAACTTGCTCTTGTAATACTTTAAGCTGTTGTTCAACTAGTTGCTCTTGGTTATCTTTACTAGCAAGGTTACTATCATCCTTGCTAGTACATAGCTGGAGTGGATCTTCCTGGACTTTCGTCGAAGAAGACGGGGCTGCAGTCTTTCGAGATGCGACGGGGCTAGACCTCGGCTCATCGTCCAACAACACGATATCGTGTCGGTGCCAAAGGATTAACTGATTGACGGGCTGCCCCAGAGTCGTGATCCCCTCAGGTGTGACGTGGTCTATTTCATAATCTTCATAATCATTATCAATGATCTGAAGAACTACACCACGACATAACATAACGGAAGTGAATTGCCGTTGAAGACAATATTCGGCTTTGCCATAGCAGTGGCAATCTGTTTTGTTTTGTTCCCTGCTCTGCCGATCGGGACAAGAAGACGACAAGATGTATTCTTAACAATATCATCGACAGGGAACTTATGGATTGACCCTGAGCCTAGCACATAACCTACGCTACTACGATAGGAAGTTGGAGATATCAAATTTGTGACACCCTCATCTCGGGTGTCAGCATATGTTCATGTTTTATGAAGAAGAAAAACATTTTTTGGAAAAGAAGGAACAGAGACAAGTATCAAAAGGATGGCCAACAAAGCTCTCCGAGAGCACCAAAGGCAGCTTCCACGGCCAGCAGACCACGTGGCGTGTTCGGAGCTCATCTCCGAGAAATTTGGGAGAGGTCCGCCGCTAAACTAGCTACATGGCCGGCTCGGGGGTCACCTCCGCAATTGAAAAGAGGTCCGACCCTATGGGACACGTGCTGCCCGCGGAGATAGCCTCTGCGGAAGAAGCAAAGGCATTTTTCATAGGACACGTGTCAATCATGGAGCTCATCTCAGAGAAGTCCGGGTCTAACACGTGTCGCCACCGGAGCTTATCTCCGGAAGGTCCGTCGCAGCTAAACACGTGTCGACCTCGGGGCATGTCCCTGAGGAAAGGAGAGCGGAAAGACCGGCACCCACACGTGGCGTGCGCGGAGCTCACCTCCGAAGAAGAGGGGGGTCTCGATCGATTGACACGCGACACAACCGGAGCTCGTCTCTACGGACGAGGAGATACCAGGCCCGGAGGACACGTGGAGCTTCCGGAGCTCATCATCACGGAGGTAACGAGTTCTGGAGCGGCTGTTATACGTAAGGACACCGGTACGCAACAGAAACCGATCTAAAATCCACGATGATTACCAAAGATGAGACGTTAGGATCCAACAAAGATCTGAATAAGACTCTTATTCGGGATCCAATCAGATTAGGACTCTTCTCTTCCCGATTATAAATAGAACCCAAAACCTTTGGCCGAAACCACAAACTTCTCTTTCAACTCCTGAGCCGACGACTTGGAGCCCTAGCCCTAACTCGCCGAACATCGCCGAAGCGCAACAAGGGAGATCACCGAAGAAGAACCGAGCGGTCTGAGAGGGACCTCGAAGACAAGAAGAGCGTGAGGTGGGACTTCGATACCACCTTACGACATCATTGTGTTCATCTTGCATCTGTTCTTCGATTCCTTTCGAACAGAAGTCTTCTCGTGGGCAGATCACTCGATGATCACTTTGATCTAAAGACAAGATCATCACCACGTTCATCTTCGATCTGAAAACCTCTGACCATGCAAGTCATGCAAGAAAACGTAAAGCTTATCATGAGACAACATGCATGTGTATCATCGCATCTAGTTTAGGGTTTGTGCATGATATTGATTGCTGTGAATTTTGTATGCACATGAATCCTACATAGCAGGACAAACTCAGGAAGCTGTCTACGACGAGCTGCAGCAACAAGGTTTTGAGAATCAAGAACAACCGGAACCGCAAGAACAAGGCAAGTGCTCCTTGACCATGTTGATCCTATGTTTTGGGTAAACCTGTTTTGTTTTGCAAAAAAAGGTGTGCGTACTGAGTCAAACAGGATGGGAAACCCTTTTATAGGAGTTTACTAGTTTCTTAAACCACCCTTGTCGCCAGGGAAGTTTATGAGTCGGGTATGGTTTTTGTTTTATGCTTCGCTGAGTCCATGGGATGGGGAAGCGAGATAGATGTGTCGAGCTAACTGCACTCGTACTGATAATAAGTAACTGATGAGGTTAATGAACATGGATTGGAGGGAGATCTAGGCAAACTTGGGTTTGTGAATGAGGTAGCATGAGATGGTGGTTTTACTTGCCGTAGATCTAAGGACCTGTTCATGCATGCACATGCCAGGATAACAGTGCCACCACAAGGCTAAGTATGGGTGCGGCTTAGCTGAGTAATTAGGTAAGTTGCTAGAGTGTTATGGACTGTGGAAGGCGCGGGGAATGGGAGTCGAGTGAGGACTGCCCTGGGAACTGCATGGCACAAGAGGGGGCCCGTGGGTGGGAGAATTGGAGATTCTTGCCTGCCGGTGAAACCTTAGTGAGTTCATACATCTAGTAACCCCTTTGTAAAGGCTATTTTGTGATCTCTTGACCATACACCAACAGATGTGTACTGGTATAATGGAGGTTCTGCAGTCACCGACGGGTGACAAAATCACAAACTTGTGGGTAAAGAGGTGCACACTCTGCAGAGTTATTAAAACTATCATGATAGCCGAGCTTACGGTCACGAGCACCTGGCTAAACTGCCATGATTAGATGGGATGGTTACTGGAATGGTTATTGGGAAGGTTCTTGGTTATGGTTATTGGTTTGGTTATGGTTTGGTTTGGAACGGTTGAGTTTGGATGATAAGACGGTTGCATGACTGATGGGTCAAGACATGCGATTGGTCTCAGTGCGAGACGAGGTTGTTTTTATGAGGTGAGATGGTAGCAAATACGAGGAGGTATTCGTGAGTATGAATAAAGGATTGGTTAATGTTCGGATGGAACACGGGAAGTGATGGAGGTATGTTGGTAATTTAATACATGCTGGGAGGACGTTCATCTAAAGTTTAGTTTGCTGTTTTATCATGGTCTTATAAATCTGCTTTTCTGCAAATAAACCTTTTATGCCTACCTTGTTTATGAGCTGCATATCATGTGTTTTCCCGCACTTGCTGAGTACATCATTGTACTCAAACTTGCATTATTATTTCTTCATCAACAGCAAGAGAAGACTACTATGAAGACCGAGTAGAGCGTTATGGCGTGTGATCTGTTCTCAACCTTGCATGTGGAGGGAGTAGAGATGGAGCCACTTCTGCTTAGTTTTGCTTTCGCATTAGTTTTTGCTTCCGCATTTAAATAAGGACTTCCGCTGTATAGAAATAAGACTTCCGCTGTAAGCATGAGTCCAAGACTCATGAGGTGTTGTAATAAACTCTGTTATTCGTGGTAATATATAATCTGAATTGAGTTTGTGCAAAGTATGTGTATGTGTGATGAACATCCTGGGCACACATATGCATTAGTTCTCGGTTCCGTGGCTTTCCACAGAATTGAGGGCGTCACAAAATGCTCCTTTGCCACGGGAACCATCGCTCTATTCTGTGGCGTTAATTGTCCCAATTGTATAGGTTTATCTATTGTTTCTTTCACAGATTCCTTGACCCTTTTGATCAATCGTATCTTCAATTGTCTTCTTGAACTTGTCAGGTCTTCTATATAACTCTTTATCGTTCGGGAAACCATCTCTCTAGGACATCTGAGAAGAGATTGCTCGAACCTGTCCACCGTGTTCATGGTTGACTAGGATAGCGGTAAATTTTTCATTCTCCCTCTTTGGCTTGAAGAGACCCTTTTATTGCTTTTCAATTACTTTTTTCATTTTTTGCTCTACTTGATTCACAAAGTCGGGCTTCTAAAGTTTGCCCTCGCTGGTCAAACATGACCGAGCTAAGAACCACCACTTAGCTCTCTCATCGCAGCATTGTAGCGGGTCAGGATTGCCCTTACTGACAATTTCCTCTAATATTTTATTCCATTTCTCAACTTTGGGGGCATATCCGGCAGACCCCAAGCGATGATGGTATTTGTTCTTTTTGGCAAGCTCTGACCTAGATTCACTTAGTGCTTTAGCCTTAGGTGTGGTCTTTTGATGAACAAATTCTTGCCACTGAGCTTGTGTGATTTTTCCCATCTTCTTCGGGCTAGGGACCTTAGTGTCCTAACATAAGCATTCATTTCACTCTTCCAGCCATGAAACTTCTTGCCACAAGAGACCAATGTTGCTTTCTTTATACCTTCTTCCGTGCCTTTTGGAAACTTGAATTGTTTCTTTAACTTCTCCCACAACCCATTCTTGTCTGCCTCCGGGAATTTTCTCCTATTCTCGGTTGTGATCGGCACGAGCTCTCTAACAAGACAACCGCATGCATTTCGATACTTTGTAACTGAATCTAGTGGTTCATGGGGAAGCCCACCTGGACCGACACTTGTTATGTATATGATGCGGTTCAATGGATCCTTATTGGGACCTCGTTGCCCTTGTTTTCGCTTGACTGATTTTGAGGATTCAACCATTGGAGAACCTTCTGTGGTTTTAGGAGCCGAAGTCACCTCGTTGTCTTGATAATTAAGCTAGGTAGAAAAGAATTATAAGGCTTCATATACTTGACAACCAACATTAACTTAAACTGCTGGAGTTAAGATTCGTGATCCATACCTCGCCGGCAGGATCATATTCCGGGTCGAGATCCTCTAAAGTCTTTTTAGTTTTTATATTTGGAAAAGGATCTGATGGACTATGATACGAGCCTGAACTGCTGGAGTCACTAAACTCCACATTGTCGACTTCATTTTTACTACCAGCACCATTAGAACTTGAAAAACAATAGAAGGGGTTTCTTGTTATAGTACTCAGTGATTACAAAGACATCCTAATATATAAAATCACATCCTAACATATAAAATAGAGTGAACATGGTGGACTTACAAATACAACATGTATCCCTATTATAGTACTCAGTGATTACAAAGACAACATGAACTACCTGTTAGCACAACAAGACTATCTCCTTTAACACAACTATTCTAAACAACTAATTGGTGCCTGTCGAAGTGTTTTCCTGCGACACTTCCCCCGCTCTGCTCAAAAGCAGCCCGTGGAGTTTTTTTTTGAAGGGGCTAGTGGATCTCAAAGGTCGAAGCATAATGGCGAGAGGGACACGAGGATTTACGTTGTTCGGGCCACCAAAGCGTAATACCCTACGTCCACGGGTGCGTTTGCTGTATTGCTTGCATATGAGTGTGTGAGTCGGCTGGGTTGCCAACCCCCTACCCAGAGGCTGCCACGGTCCTTATATAGCCGAAGGCCGGAGCAGTTACAAGGGGGCCCGAGGCCCGACAGGTGGCTCCGCGGCTATCTTCATCCTATACTGAAAGTGCATCTAGGTAATCCCCGTGGGTTTTGGATGATTGATGACGGCAGTTAAGATACTAATAAGTTTTACTGAGTATGAGCACAGGTCCTTATCAAAAGAAATGGAGTGGAGTCTCTCAAGAAGCGAAAAGGAAAAGAAGAAGACTTGCAAGAGTAGAAAATAGAATTTTTCTATTGAGTTTCACATTTTCTAGTTGTGTACAGGGTCTCCTCTTTTAGAGTGCTTGAGAATCGAGCTCAAACTTCAGTTAGAATCGCGAGAGGAAGTAGTCATAGGTATGGCTGAAAAAGAAGACCGGACTCGTCCGGACTAGGGGCCGGACTAGTCTGTCCCCAAATGGACTACTCCGTTTCTGGCCGGACAAGAAGTCTCTAAGTTAGTTCGTACTTGTCCTGTCGAAGTGTGTAGCCAACACTTCCCTCAGGCCTGCTCTGGGCAGCCCGTGGAGGTTCTTTTTCGGAGGGGCTAGTCACTCACGGTGAGCTTACGCGTTAGGGACGATTGAGGGAGAAGCTTGACATAGGGATTTTTACGTGGTTCAGGCCGCCGGATGGTAATACCCTACGTTCACGGTGAGCAGAGGTGCTCGTTGTATTGCTTGTTGCTCAGAACCGGAGTCCTGAGCTTGAGGATGAGTCAAACCTAAGGATGTGAATGGCTGGAGTGCGAACCCTTGCTAACGTTGCCTACCCGAGCCTTTTATAGTCCAAGGCTCGGGCGGCTTACAAGGTGGGCCCGGACCCGACAGGTGGTCCCGGGGAGATTGCCTGCCATCTACCGTATCTGCAGTTACGCCGGTAGTTATCTCTGGCGAGGGCTTCCGAGTCTTTGTTCTGCTGCCCTGCCCATGCCGCAAGCTAGTCGTAGTGGTTGGCAGGGGCAGCAGGGGATGTCTTGTTGCTGTGTTTATTGGCGGGCAGGCTCTGACGCGGCGCGCCAGTCTGTGATATGACTAGGCGCAACGGCACCTCACAGAGGCGTCCTCCGCGTCTCCGCGCCTTGGGAAGGCGCGGGTCTTGAATACCTTGTACGGGCAAGGTATGGCGCGTCTTTACTTCTGCTGCCTACCGCGCGGGGGCAGGCAGCGTGATACTGCTGGCCACGTGACGTGCCCGAAGCTCTCCTCTGAGGAGAGGGAGCTCCGGCCCCACGTGACACGTGGAGCCTTCGGAGCTCTCCCCGAGGAGGGGGGAGGTCCGGCTCTGCTGGCCACATGGCGGGCCCGGAGCCCTCCTCTGAGGAGAGGGAGGTCCGGCCCCGTTGGACACGTGGGGCCTCCGGAGCTCTCCCCGCAGAGGGGGGAGGTCTGGCTCTGCTGGCCACATGGCGGGCCCGGAGCCCTCCTTTGAGGAGAGGGAGGTCTGGCCCCACTGGACACGTGGGGCCTCCGGAGCTCTCCCCGCGGAGGGGGGGGGGAGGTCCGGCTCAGTTGGCCACATGGCGGGCCCGAAGCTTACCTCTGAGGAGAGGGTTGTACGGCCCCGTTGGACACATGGCGCCTTCGGAGCTCCCCCTACGGAGAAGGGCAAGGTCCTTAGGCAATTTCCCTTGTGCGCGGGGGTACCCCATATTGAGGGTACCGACATGTCCATTTTAGGCCGGACTAGTCCGTTATCGAGTGAGTCTGAGCCTTTATGAGACTAAGTCTCAGAAGGCCGGACTAGTCCTCCCATGGGGCCAGACTAGTCCGCTAAGCGGACTAAGCCGTTTAGATCCGAAGAAGGAGTCTCTGAGTGACCTCGGACTTGTCCGCTCCACAGGCCGGACTAGTTCGGTCCCTTCAGACTAGCCTGGTTTAGGACGGAACAAAGGTTCCTGTGTGAGCTCGGACTAGTTCGGATTTGGCCAGACTAGTCAGCAGTCCTAGATTATAGAGTTTTCGAGACTAAGTCTGGTAAGACCGGACTAGTCCGCCCCCTACCAGACTAGTCCGTTCTTATCCGGAACAAAGGTTCCTGAGTGAGATCGGACTAGTCCGCTCTTCACCGGACTAGTCCAAGATATTATGACCGTTTGAATCCAACGGTCATGGGACTTTAGTTGGTATCCTTTTGACGTGAGTGGTCCTCCAAGAACGGACTAGTCCGTGGTTCTGACCGGACTAGTCCGAACTTTAGTAAGTAACGGCTAGATGCTGGAATCTCTATAAAAGGAGACCCCCCGGCTGAGAATTGGAAGAATTAGTTAGATTGTTAGATTACTTACATACCTTCCGCTTAAATAAACTTCAAAAGAAATCCTAAAAACGCAATTTCTAAACCTAGACCGGACTAGTCCGGCCCCCTTCAGGTTTAATCCGTTGCTTGCAATAGTTTCAGGTTTTATTAGCCTATTCACCCCCCCTCTATGCAACTTTCAATTGGTATCAGAGCCTAACTCTCCACAAAAGCTTAACCGCTTGGAGAGGAGATGGGGAACAAGACCGGTAGCCAAATTGATCTTATGAAGGGAAAAGGAGCAAGTACGAGCAACTTTGAAGAGCAAGGTTCTAACCCGCCTCCAGCGGTTACTCCTCCACAAGACGTCTCAAGCTCGGAAGAAGATGAAGAGGTTCTTCGTCTCATGGCTCTCCTTAAGAATAAGGAGGAAGCTAAGAAGAAAAAGAAGGAGAAATTGGAGAATAAGCTCAAGAGTAGTCAACAAGACTACTCACGATATCCTTTTAATTATGAACGACTAAATTCTCACTCGAATTATTTGTCAATACCCCTAGGCAAATGTGACACCCTCATTTTTTATTTCTGCATGTATTCATATTTTATATGTAGAAAAACATTTTAAAAGGAGTAGAAACGGAGAAAATATTAAAAAGATGGCCAAAAAAGCAAATTCCAGTTCACCGAGAGCGCTGAAGACAACTTTCTCGGCCTCTGGCCACGTGGCGCGTTCGGAGCTCATATCCGCAAAGGGGGAGAGGTCTGCTGCTAAACTAGCTACGTGGCAGGCTCGGGGCTCATCTCTAAGATAGGGGTGAGGTCTGACCCCGTGGGACACGTGTTGCCTCCGGAGCTAGCCTCTACAAAGGAGCGAGGTCAGCCCGCAGGACACGTGTCGCCTTCGTAGCTAGTCACCGCGGAAAAGAAAGTTCCAGCCGCGCTGGACACGTGTCGCTCTCGGAGCTCACCTCCGAGAGGTCCGACCCCGCTAGACACGTGTCGCTCTCGGAGCTAGCCTCCGAGAGGTCCGGTCCTACTGGACACATGTCACCTCCGGAGCTCGCCTTCGGGAGGACCGACACTACCGGACACGTGTCACCTTTGGAGCTCATCTCTGGGAGATCCATCACTTTTGGACACGTGTCAACCTTGGAGCTCGTCTTTGAGGATAAAGGAAGTCTGGCACTACTGGACACGTGGCAATCTCGGAGCAACCTCCGAAGAGAGGGGAGGTCCGGCTCTGACACGTGGCACATTCGGAGCTACCTTCAAAGAGAGGGGAGGTATGAAACTGACATGTGGCAGTCACGGAGCTCGCCTCTGTTGAGAGGGGAAGTCCCGACCCACCAGACACGTGGCGCGCGCGGAGCTCGCCTCTGGAGAGAGGGAGGTCCCCGACCGCCAGACACGTGGCGCAAGCGGAGCTCACCTCTGGGGAAGAGGGAGGTCTCGCCCGCCCGACACGCGGCACAACCAGAGCTCGCCCCTGAGAAAAAGGGAAGCCCATACCTCCGCAGGACACGTGGAGCCGCCGGAGCTTATCCCTGCGGAAGGACGCGATTCTGAAGCAGTTTTCCTCTGTACATGAGTACCCGTTGCTGTGGAAACCGACACGAACTCTTCGACGTTGAATACTGTAAACAAATCAACTAAAGATAAATTGTTAAGATTCAAAAACAATTGAATAGGACTCTTATTTGAATTCGATCAGATTAGGACTCTTCTCTTCTCGATTATAAATAGGACCCGAAACAAACCCCTTGGTCGTAACATCTTTCTAAGCCGACAACATAGAAGCCCTAGCCCCAAACTCGCCGAGCTAAACCCCTTCGCCGGAGTTTGACCACCGAAGAGACCGCCGACAAACCCAGGCACGATCGCTGCCGCTGGAAGAGAGCCCCAACGATCTGTTCTTGCAAGGAGGAAAGACCCGAAGGAAGTAAGGTAGGTTTCCAATACCACCTTATGATATCATCACATTTTCATTGCATCTGTTCTTCGATCCCTTCAAACGGAGGCTTTTTCGTGGACAGATCACATGTTGATCGGTTTGATCTAGATCTTGTGATGAGATCATCGCCACGTCCACAATTGATCTTTACACCTCTGTTCGTCGTAAAACCATGCAAGCCATGCAAGAACACGTACAAACTAAACTGCATCATGGGATTAACATGCATATGCATCATTGCATCCTAAAGTAAAGTTTGTGCATGATGATTGATTGCTATGAATCTTATATGTGCGTGATCGCATATAGAAGGACAAGCTCAGGGAGTTACCTACGACGGACTACAACAACAAGAATTTGAGCAACAGGAACCACAAGAACAAGGCAAGTGCCCCTTGACCATATTGATCCCATGTTTTGGAAAACTATTTTGTTTGCGAAAAGGTGTATGTGCTTGAGTCAAACTTGATAGGAAACCCTTGATAGGAGTTTACTAGTTTTGTTAAATCACCCTTGTCACCGGGAAAGTTAATGTGTCGGGTATGGTTTTTACTTTTATGCTTCGCTGAGTCCATGGGATACGGGAAGCGAGATAGATGTGTCTAGCTAACTGCACTCCTATGAATAATGAAAAAACAAGTATTGTTAATGAACGTGAATCAGAGGGAGATCTAGGCAACCTGGGTTTGTGAATGAGGTAGAATGAGATGGTGGTTACTTGCTGTAGATCTAAGGACCGGTTTATGCCAGCCATGCCAGGATAACAGTGCCACCACAAGGCGAAGTATGGGTGCGGCTTAGCGGAGTAATTAGGTAAGTTGCTAGATTGTTATGGACCGTGGAAGGTGTGGGGAATGGGAGTCAAGTGAGGACTGCCCTGGGAACTGCATGGCACAAGAGGGGGCCCGTGGGTAGGAGAATTGGAGATTTTAGCCTGCCGGTGAAACCTTAGTGAGTCCATACATCTAGTAGCCCCTTTGTAAAGGCTATTTTGTGATCTCTTGACCATACACCGATGGTTGTGTACTGGTATAATGGAGGTTCTGCAGTCACCGACGGGTGACGAAATCACAAACTTGTAGGTAAAGTGGTACAAACTCTACAGAGTCTAAAACTATCATGATAGCCGAGCTTACGGTCACGAGCTCCTGGACAACTCACATGATTAGTTGGGATGGTTTTTGGTTTGGTTATGGTTTGGTCTTTGGTTTTGGTTTTCGGGATTGTTGAGTCCGAGTAATGAGATTGGTTGCATGACTGTTGAGTCATGGCAACGAGATTTGGGTCTCAGAATGAGACGGAATTGATTATGAGATGAATGGTAGTGAATACGAGATGGTATTCATGAGATGGTAGTGAATACGAGATGGTATTCATGAGCAAAGTTGATGTCCGGTTGAGACATGGAAAAGGATAAATCATAATGGAGGTATGTTAATGTTGGGATTACATTCACTTAAAGCTGAGTTTCTGTTTTTATCGTGTTTTTTGAGAAACAAACTTTGCTTTCTGCAATGAGCCTTATTATACCGTTCTTGCTGTGAGCTACATATCATATTTTTCCGCACTTGCTGAGTACATCATGTACTCAAACTTGCATTATTACTTCATCATCAGCAACAGGAGAGGAGTGCTATGAAGACCACGTAGAGGATTAGGCGTGTAATCTGTCCCAACCTTGCCTGTGGAGTAGAGATGGAGCCGCTGCTGCTGCTTAGTTGCTTCCGCACTAGTTAGAAGACTTCCACTGCTAGAATAAAGACTTCCGCTGCTAGATTAAGACTTCCGCTGCTAGCATGAGTTTGAGACTCATGAAACTTTATAATAAAACCCTGTTCATTCGTGGTTATATAATCTGAATTCAGTTTGTGGAATGCATGTGTATGTGTGATGAACATCCTGGGCACACATATGCATCAGTTCTCAGTTCTGTGTTCTACAGAAACGAGGGCGTCACGGCAAACCACCTCACTTTCATGGAACTAACTATACAATGTGGAAGCACAACATGAAATTGCATCTAATTTCCTTAAACCCAAGTCTTTGGCATGGTGTTTGTACATGTATAGATATCCCCGAAGACGAGGATGAACTCACCCAAGAGCAAGAACAACAAATCCACCGAAATGCACAAGCGGCGGCCGTGCTCAACTCATCTTGAGCAATGAAGAATTCAACAAGGTAGATGGGTTAGAGCACGACAAAGATATTTGGGACACCCTCAAGATCGCACATGAAGGAAACCGATCTGTGAGGGAAGCAAGATCAAGATGATTGAAGGAGAGCTTGGAAGGTTCGCCATGGAAGAAGGCGAAACACCTCCAGAAATGTACAACCGGCTCAAAACTCTCATCAACAAGAGTCGGGCGTACGGATGCAAGAAATGGGATGATCATGAGATGGTCAATAGAATGATAAGAGCTTTTATGCCTCGCAATGTGACCCTATGCACTTTAATATGGGTAAGTCCAAACTTTCACATGATGACTCCGGATGAAGTTCTAGGGAAGATCATTAACCACGAGATGATGGAGAAGGAAGCCCAACACGTCAACGACCTAGCGAATATCACCTCATCCAAGAAGAAGGGCATTGCTCTCAAGGCCACATCCAAGTCCAAGGGAACAGAAATACAACTCACAAGTGAAGATGAAGAAAGTGATGATGACAGCATGGACATGGATGATGAAGAAATGGCCTTATTCATCAAAAGATTCAAAAGGTTGATAAGGAGAAGGAGAAGCCATCACTATGAGAACAAGAACAAAGACAAGAGCAAGTCAAGAACAAAGAAGTCATGCTACAACTGTGGCGAATATGGGCATTTCATTGTGGATTGCCCCATAGCAAGGAAGATAACAAGAGGAAGATGAAGGATGGGAATCCTCAAGACAAGAAGATCTTCAAAAAGAAGAAGACTTATGGACAAGCTCACTTTGGAGAAGAGTGGGACTCAAACGAAGAACCCTCTTCCGAAGATGAAGAAAATGTGGCAACCGTCGCCATCAAGAGGCCAACCATGAAGAAATCACTCTTGCCAAACAAGGGTGATTGGAAGAGCCCAAGCCACACATGCCTCATGGCAAAGGAAGGAAAGCGTAAGGTAATGTCTAAACCTTCCAAGTTACATACTGTAGATGATAGTGACTTTGATAGTAGTAGTGAAAATGAATTCATGTTTAATGGATTAAACAAAAATGCTATAGCTAAAATGAAAATGCTATCGGACGAAATATTTGAACAAGAAGAGCTTCTCAATCAACAAGAAGAATTGCTTATCCTTGAAAAAGAAAGAAACCTTGAGATTGAGAAGCTCCTTGAACTTTAGAGAGAGAAGAGTAGAGCACTCGAAAGCGAACTTGCCATGAGCAAGGAAACTTGTGTTGACTTTAAGAGTAAGAATGTAGTACTTCAAGATGAACTTGTGAGTTTAACCAAGACTCACAAGAATCTTGAAGCACAACTTAACTCACTTAAGTCAAGTGTCTCAACTACTTCATCCTCCGAAAACTCCCTCTCAACAAATATGGAATCCAACACTAAAACTTGCAAATGTGCTAATCTTATTTTAAACTTGAAAAATGAGCTCAAAGAGGCACAAAGCAAGGATACACACAAAAGTGGGATCTTTGATAAGGAGAAGATCAAATATGCACGTAGTGCATACTCAATCACAAGATCTCCTCTTATCAAAGATGGACTTGGTTATACTAGGGGAGGAAAGCAAAATGCTAGAATTCTTAAAAATAATAACAAATATGTAGCCTTTGTCAAAGAAAACTCAACTCAAGTCAAGAATAACAAACTTGCATCTACCTCACATGAAATTGCCACAAATATAAACTCTACCGTATTTCATAATTTTGATGCATCTTATGTTCTAATGAAGATCAAGTATGGTAGAGTATATGCTAAATATGTTGTGCCACTCTACAAGAGTCCAAAAACTTGTGTGTGGGTGCCCAAATGCCTTGTGACTAACCTCAAAGGACCCAACCGAGTTTGGGTACCTAAGACCAAAGCTTAAATTGTTTTGTAGGCCAACTCCTCCGGCGGTACTAAATGGGTGCTAGATAGTGGGTGCACTAATCATATGATCGGAGAGAGAAATATGTTCGTTGAGTATGAAGAAAATGATGATCCAAGTGAAGGCATCTACTTCGGTGACAATATCCAAGGAAGGGTACTCGGTATTGGTAAAATTGCAATCTCTTCTCAACACTCCTTTTCTCATGTTCTACATGTTGAATCACTACATTATAACCTATTGTCCATATCTCCACTATGTCAGAAATGTTATAATTGCTTGTTTACTAACGAGGGTGTGACCGTCTCTAGAAGAAGTGACAACTCGATTGCCTTTAAGGGTGTGTTAAAGGGAAAGCTTTACTTAGTGGACTTCTCCACGGATAAAGCTCAACTTGACACATGCTTATTAGCAAAAACCAACTTGGGATGGCTGTGGCATAAGAGACTAGCCCATGTTGGTATGAGGAACTTACAAAAACTTCTAAAGGGGGATCACATCCGTGGACTAAAAGATGTTGTCTTTGAGAAAGATAGGCCATGTAGTGCGTGTCAAGCAAGAAAACAAATTGGAGCATCTCATCCCGCTAAGAATGTGATGACAACAACAAGACCATTGGAGATGCTTCACATGGACCTCTTCGGTCCTGTCACCTACATAAGCATTGGTGGTAACAAATATGGTTTAGTAATTGTCGATGACTATTCTCATTTCACTTGGGAGTTTTTCTTGCATGATAAGGGAGAAACTCAAAGTGTCCTCAAGAAGTTCTTGAGGAGAGCTCAAAACGAGTTTTCCTTAAGAATCAAGAAGATAAGGAGTAACAATGGCTCCGAATTCAAGAACACTCAATTAGAAAAATACATGGATGAAGAGGGCATCAAGCATGAGTTTTCGGCCCCCTACTCTCCCTAACAAAATGGGTGGCCGAAAGGAAGAACCGCACACTCATAGAGATGGCAAGAACCATGCTTGATGAGTACAAGACTTCGGATCGGTTTTGGGCAGAAGCGGTCAACACGCATGCCACGCCACAAACCGCCTCTATCTTCATCGACTTTTGAAGAAAACTCCATACGAGCTCCTAACCGGTAACAAACCCAACATCTCTTACTTTCGTGTTTTTGGAAGTAAATGCTACATTCTCAACAAGAAGCATAGGACTTCAAAGTTCGCTTCAAAATCCGTTGAAGGTTTCTTACTTGGTTATGACTCAAACACCTGCGCCTATCGCGTTTTCAACAAAACCTCCGGTTGTGTTGAAATTGCACGTGACGTGGTGTTTGATGAAACTAATGGCTCCCAAGTGGAGCAAGTTGATCAATGTGTGCTAGATGAAGAAGAAGCACCATGTATAGCACTAAGAAGAATGGAGCTTGGAGATGTCCGTCCCCAGGAAGATGTAGGACAAGATGCTCCGAGTTCATCACAATCGGCGCCTCTCATACAAGATCAAACTCAAGAACCCCAAGATCAAGATGATCAATTTCAAGAAAGAGAAAATCAAAACCATGATGTTGATAAAGGGGGAGAAGAAGAAGACAATTCAAGAAATCAAGTGCCTCACCCAAGGGTTCATCAAAACATTCAACGGGATCAACCCGTTGACAACATTCTTGGAGATATCACAAAAAGGGTAACAACACATTCTCGAATGGATAACTTTTGTGCACATTACTCTTTTGTGTCTTCTTTGGAACCATTTAGGGTGGAAGATGCACTCAAGGATCTGTATTGGGTGGTGGCCGTGCAAGAAGAGTTGAACAACTTCACAAGAAACCAAGTATGGGAGCTGGTGAAAAGACCAAATGCAAATGTATTAGGCACCAAGTGGGTGTTGCACAACAAGCAAGATGAACACGGAGTGGTGACAAGAAACAAGGCCCGACTTGTGGCAAAGAGATATGCTCAACTCGAAGGTTTGGATTTCGATAAAACCTTTGCTCCCGTAGCTAGGCTTGAGTCAATTCGTATTCTATTGGCCTATGCTACTCACCATGATTTCAAGCTCTATCAAATGGATGTGAAAAGCGCCTTCCTAAACGGTCGAATCAAGGAGGAGGTGTACGTGGAGTAACCACCGGTTCTGAAGATCAAGAATATCCTAATTATGTGTTTAAATTGCATAAAGCTCTCTATGGCCTCAAACAAGCTCCTAGAGCTTGGTATGAGTGTCTTAGAGACTTTCTTATTGAGAATGGCTTTAAGATATGTAACACCCAAAAAATCTTGTTAAGACCCTAAATCATGTTAAGAGGGGAATTTAAAAATTTTTGGACGTGTTGCATGCTTTGCAACAATTTAAATTCAAACTGGAATTCAATTTAAATTCAAAACATAAAAGAAATAGAAAAAGAAAAAAAAGAAAACAGAAAAAAACCGGCCAGTGGGCCGAAACCCACCAGCCGGCCCAACCAGCACCCGCGCCAGCCCGCAGCCGCGCGCGCCTCTTCCTCCCACTGACAGGCGGGGCCCGCCAGCCTCCTTCTACCTCGCGCCTGCGCCGCGATCGGCCGGACTCTCTCTCACCCCGAATCCAAACCGACCCGGATTTCTGCATATCTCAGCCGAATTTTGCTCGTGGGTAACGCAAACTCGATCTAAACCAACCCGCCGCCCTCCCCCGTCTATAAAAACCCCGGCCTCGTTCTGTTTTTCCCACACGATCCGCCGTTTTTACTCCGGTGAGAACCCGAGCCTTCTCCGGCGAATTCTGGCCGATCTACGCTCGGAAATTCCGATCTAACTCGCTGGTCTTGATCCACCGCTTCTGGGGAACCTTGCAGGTGCAGAAAACTCGGTGACTTGCGGTTCAAACATAGCGCCGATGAGCCTCGTCGTGGTTTCACTTCGGACCTCGTCGCCGACCGCCTTCCAGGACCTCCGAGCTCAAGAAAACCCCCGAGGTGAGATCCCCGACCTCCCCTCCACCGATCTATGCCATAAAATCACAGTTCTAGGAAGAATTCCCGAAAATCCGAAACTCTCCGGCGAGATCGCCGCTTCCCGCCACCGTGCGCCGCCGGGCAGCGCCGCCCGCGCTCGGTTAGAGCGACGTGTCCGCTTCTACGCTATCTATTTTAAATAGCACGGTAGACTTTAAATCCCCGCGTACCGGTTCGACGTTATAATCTCAGCCGTCTGTTTTAAATCGGACGGTCCACGTCAGCCCCGCGTTATAAAGACTGGAAATCTTACGTGCTACCCCCTTGGGTTCTCGGGAAATAAGAGCTAGCCCTGGAAACTTCTGATCTAGCCCCTGGAACTTCAGAAAATCATGTAAATTCATTTAAAAATCAGTTTTAGCCCCTCGACTTAATAAAAATTAGGAAAAACTCCTCTGTTATGTATAGCTAGACCCCTGAAAATTGTTAAAATAATATTATATACCCTGTAGTGGGGTGAGTTTACCTTTTTAGCCCTGTTTAATATTTAATTTAGGAAATTGAATATGTGGCTAGTGTTTAAAATTTAAAAAGTGGGACAAACATATTGTCAAAATTAAATCAAAAACTTTCTCAGTATTTAGAAAACTTTGGAGTGAGATAAAAATATATTTTGGGCTGAAATGAATCTGTTTAATTTATTATTCACATTTAGGGACACATTTTTAAGTAAAGAATAGTTCTGGAAAATAGGGAAAATAATTGTAAAATAGTTTACATCAGAGGAAAAGGTCAAAAATATATTAGTAAATATTTTAGATCAGAACCTATTCTGTTTAGATGATGTGTCTTGTTATTTTCATAATAAAGTTCACATTTAGGCATAGGAAATAAATCTGAAAATATAGCAACTAGTAAATGATAAATAGAGTTCTAAAATCCAAAGAATTCAGTTTAGGGTTGGTAGAAATTCTGAAGACACATATGGAGAAGGAAAATACCTTTCATGCATACTTGGTAGCTAAAAGGTGTAGTAATTGAATATAAGGAATTTATTTAAATTGGAAACTCATATATATATAGTATGTAAGTATAAATGTGAACACAAAAGTAGGAATCATATACACATGATTAAAAGTGCATGCAAGCCACAAATCAACACACATAGAGTAACCACAACACATATAATGGTGAATGACTTTCATAAATATGAATGTGTGGTTTGTATGAAGTGGAAGTGTGAACTATGTCTTATGGATTGTTGTTTTTCTTTTGCTATGGTATGATGTAGAACCTGCTCAAGAGCAAGTTATTCCTTTCCAAGATCAGGACTACCCATTTCAAGAGCAGCAGGAAGGAGGCAAGTGTCCTTGACCACTTTGATCCTATACTAGGATGTGTAGGTAGAATTATTTGCATTGTCAATTGAAATATGAAACCCATGCTAGGATGTTTCCCTAGAATTGCATTACCTTGTTTCCTTGTAGCTTGGGTTGGGATTCATTTTATCATGTCATTTATTATTATGCATATGCTTAGCCATGCTTAGAATGGGATAATTGGGATATGAGATCATCAGTTTATTTTACCATACTCTTGAATGAGATATTGTGAGTTATGTAGAGATAGGGATCAAGGCAAGTTGGATGTTTTGGTTGTGTGCTGGGTGCACGAGACTCGGGTTTGTGTTTAGTACTTGCCTGGATCCTAAGGACCGGTTCATGGAGCATGTAACCTGGCTTTACAGTGCCAACCACATGCTGAGATGGGGCAGCTTGGCCAATTAATTAGGTGTATCCCCGGCGTAGTATGGGTGTGTTGGATGGTGCGGGGAGTAGGTGTCAGCTGGACTACCATATGAACCGCAAGGCTCAAGAGGGGGCCACTGCAGCGGGGTTGGAGCCTCTTGTATGCTGTTAGGGGTGAAACCTCAGTGGGCCCACGCTCGTCGGGAATCCCTTTGTATAGGCTTCGTAGTGATCTCCTGGCTACACACCTGAGAAGTGTGAATGTGGTTCGTAGCCACTGGCATAATGGAGGTTCTTTTAGTCAACCCGGCAACGGGGGATGAAATCACTACATGTGGGTACAGTATTACAAACTCTGCAGAGTTAAAACTGTCATGACAGCCGTGCTCACGGTCAAGAGCGGCTTGGACTTATTCATGATTAGAGTATGATGGCCTTGGAGGGTGTGAGTGTTAAGCGGGGAGCTTAACATTGGAAATGATGTTATGGTTATTTGATTATGATGATGGGATGGGAGATTGGGACCATTTCACCTGTGTAGTAATGTAGGTGCTTAATAAGCTAAGGTGATAGGTATTAATTGCGTAGTGCTTTAACCATGAGTTCAACCTCTCCTTGTTCTAGCCATGCATGATATAATTTTCCCACACTTGCTGAGTACCATTGGTACTCAACCTTGCATATTTTGTTGGTTTATATTGCTGCTCAGGTCAAGATAATGAGGTGGTGTATAATGACCAAGACTTTGGACCCGAAGAAGGTTTCTAGGTTCATGGAGACCCCCGGGCAATGCCTGTGACGGAGCCCTCAAGAATAATATTCCGCTGCTAGTTTATTTACTTGTGATGAACTTATTATTGTCCATCGAGATATTTGCTATGTAAGACTTATTTATATTCGACACCTGGCTTGTAATAAATGATGCTTCACTATTTGTCATCACATGTATGAGAAAATGATCCTGGCATACATGTGATATTCACTCGGTTGTTCTTCGGAAAAACTGGGTGTGACAAGATATGCAAGGCAGATTACACTCTTTTCACAAAGAATGTAGATGATGATCTCTTTGTGTGCCAAATATATGTCGATGACATTATATTTGGTTCAACTAACTAATCTTTTTGTAATGAGTTTAGTAAGATAATAACGGATAGGTTTGAGATGTCCATGATGGGAGAGTTGAAGTTCTTACTAGGATTTCAAGTCAAGCAACTCAAGGAAGGCACGTTCATTAGTCAAGCGAAGTACATACAAGACATACTCAAGAAGTTTGACATGGACAAGGCGAAACCCATCAAGACACCAATGGCAACAAACGGGCAACTTGACCTGAATGAAGATGGACCAAGCGTGGATCAAAAGGTATATCGCTCTATGATTGGTTTATTTCCTTATCTTTGTGCATCTAGGCCCTATATCATGCTTAGTGTACGTTTGTGTGCAAGATTTCAAGCAGCACCTAAAGAATGCCATTTAATAGCCGTTAAAAGAATCTTAAGATATCTAGTTCACACACCTAACCTAGGATTGTGGTATCCAAAGGGGTCTAAGTTTAATCTCATCGGATACTCCGATGCAGATTACGCCGGATGTAAAGTAGATAGAAAAAGCACCTCAGGGACTTGTCAATTCTTGGGTAGGCCCATAGTATCATGGTCATCCAAGAAACAAAACTCCATTGCCCTCTCCACAGCTGAGGCGGAGTATGTTGCTGCCGGAAGTTGTTGTGCTCAACTTCTTTGGATGCGACAAACTCTAAGGGATTATGGTTACAATATGAACCACATTCCACTCCTATGCGACAATGAGAGTGCCATTAAGATAGCCCATAATCCCGTTGAGCACTCTAGGACCAAACACATAGACATCCAACATCACTTTTTGAGAGATCATTCTATAAAGAGGGACATAGCTATCTCACATGTAAGAACCGAAAAACAACTAGCCGATATTTTCACCAAGCCACTAGATGAAAAACGATTTTGTGAACTTCAAAATGAGCTAAATATCCTAGACTCTAGGAATGTGAGTTAAAATGTTGTGCATCTGAATGCTATCAATTAGGAGTCTTCCAAAAAATTTCACAAATTTAAAAAATATGCACGATTGTGAAAAACTTGTTCCCTCTCTAATTCTTCTTTCATATTATTTTTGGCTATATTATTGTCATCATCTAATTGTGTTATATATATATATATATATATATATATATATATATATATATATATATATATATATATATATATATATATATATATATATATATATATATATATAGACCATAGCTATCTTGTAGAAGGTGCAAGTAAATTCACCGCAATCACGGGCAAAATTCTAATATATAAGAATTTCTCAGCCTCTAAGAACCGGACTAGTCCTCCCAGGTTGCCGGATAAGTCCGGATATCTTGAATAGTCTGGGATGCAGCAGACAAGTCCACAACGAACTAGTCTGGACTGCATCCGGACAAGTCCGGACCTAGTCCGACAGACCGGACTAGTCCGGCCCCTGGAGACTCAACCTCCAAGGATCGGGCCAAACCCTCCTCCCTCTCTCGTTCACTTCTACTCCACTCCTATCCTTCAAAACTCGCCCCCATTGTTGATTTTGGAGCTCTCCCTCAAGTCCCTCAAAGGAATCCTTGATTCAAGGCTTCTGGAGTGCGGGGAATCCTTCTCCGACCATCTTCGCTCCTTCGATCCGCGGATTTCTTCAAATTTCTTCACTCTAAGGTACTTTTTGACCTAACTTTGATTTTTCATGAATCTCTTGTTTCTAGGTCATACCTTTAGTGCCTTAGGCCTTCCCTGATGTTCGTACGCCATATTGTTGCAATCCCTCGTAGTATTGCGTCTAGTTTGCTGAATTTGTGATCAAATCACTTAAGTTAGGGTTTAAAACTGTAGAGTCCGGACTAGTCCAGACACTAACCAGACAAGTCCGGCCATGGCGGACTAGTACGCCCTTGGCCCGGACAAGTCCGACTGATGCAGTTTTAGCCCCTAACTTTGGGAATGTAAACTATTTCAAACGCAATGCTCTCGCATCTAAGACTTTCCTTTCATCTATCACCAGATCATGTCCGGATCCAGAGACAGTCCTCTTCCAAATCCCGATGCCGAAGAAGCTCGCCAAGCCACATATCGTGCAGCAGCCGAGGCAGAGGCAGGTGAGGCTGCAGGCAGAGAGGCTCGAACAAAGAAACAGGCTGACAGGGAAGCACAAGCCTCTCAGTCTGTTAATCCTCCAAGGAAGAAGAGGCTGGTGACATTGAAGGAGAAACAGCACGCTGAGTCACAAAGAGCGACCCAAGACAAAGGGAAAGGAAAAGCAGCAGATCCTCCGAGAAAAAAGGCTTTGGCCAATAGGGGACTTGTCATTCGTGACAACCCTAGACGGGGAAGGGAGAATCCCCCACAAGGACCTATTGGGTCACTTGAGAGGGCACCACCTATGCACAATCCAAATTGCCAACCCAATTTGGCGAGTGCAACCTTCAAAGGGAAAGGAGCTGACAAAGCCAGAAGGTTCAGAGAAGAGGAGGTCTACAAATATGAGAAGTCCACACCAGACCCTCGTTTCTGGTGTGACTTCCATTGCGACTACTACCGGCTCGTCTATCTTCCAATGAATACACCGGTAGTCGATGCTCAGTGGGTAGATTGGCCCTACATGGCAAACAAGAAGCATCAAACTTTTGATGCAGTGATTGAAGCAGCAGAACGCCATGGGATCAAGGGTTTGATGGCTTTTTCAGTATGATTGGAACATCGAGGTGATAGTCCAATTCCACACCACCTGTTACTTCCACACCTATGGAAACTGACAAATCACTTGGATGACAAATGGTGTAGTATACTCGGTGTTGTATGATGAGTTTGCTAGGATTCTTGGACTTGAGGAGCACTTGAACTATGAGATCATAGTTCACAATGAGAGGACCTTGGGAAAGGATGACTTGGACTTCATGTATCCCTCATATCTCACCTATGATCCATCCTCAACCCACAACATCAAACCCTTCTTTGGAGTGCTAAACAGAATTCTGAGGAAGACTCTAGCTCCAAAAGATGGCGATGTGGGGATGATACAAGGGTATCTCAGAAACTTGTTGAAACTACTGAATGAAGAAGAACGATTCAACGTCTTCGTCTACATATACAATGATATCTTCAACATCTCCTACACCCCGAACAGGTCCTGTGGATATGCGCCATACATCATGTGCATGATAGAGAGAGTCACAGGTTTGGAATTTGCAAAGGACGTGAAGCATAGGAAGCTACGTCCACAAATGCCGACCCCTCTTCCTCGCCCTCCTGTGTCTTTGGGCAGGAGCTCCTCTACAGCTCCATTCTCCTCAGCTGGGCCATCTTCTCCTCCATCATCGAGTGGCTCCTCTAGTGGGCTGCTCAAAATATTCAAGGCCATTTTCTCCTCGCGCCGGAAAGTGGAAGTTCACACGCAGAAAATGAAGCAACGCCAATAGAAGTATCTCAAGGCAATGTGCGACAAAATGAAGATACCTATGTCTCCACCATCATCAGATGATGAAGAAGTGACAGAGTTTCCCATTCTCACCGAGGACGAGCTTGCCTACTTTGGTAAAGGTGGTTCCTCCTCTGCTGCTCCTCCTACCTCCCACGCTCATCATTAGGATGACGATGAAGACGAAGATGAAGATGGGGACGAAGAAACTCAGAGTGACCAAGCCGAAGATCAAGATGGAGATGATAACGATTAGGCCTTTTTTTCTTTTCTTTCCCTTTTTGGTGCTTTGTTGACAAAGGGGGAGAGAACAAGGGGGAGTAGTCTAGTCTAGCTCTTTAGTCTCACTCTTTAAAATTATCTTGGTTTGTAATAACTATGCCACTATGCCACATTATGCCACGTTATGTTATTTTGTAATGACTATGCCATTTTATGTCTTCATATTATGCCATATTGCGATGATCTTGTTCGTAAATGTTATATCTTCCTTAATGCATTATAACACTCACTTTATCACATCACACTTAGCCACCCCACCATAACACATGTATGTATGAAATCCCCAAAGAACTCACTCTTGTGCATATTTTTCCTTGACAATCTCTTGTGCACACATTTAGGTGGAGTGAACCATATAGACATGTATTATGAAAACAAACTATTATATCCATTTATCAAGAATCTTAATGTGTTGTCATCAATCATCAAAAAGGGGGAGATTGAAAGTGCATCTAGGTAATCTCTGTGGGTTTTGGATGATTGATGACGACAATTAAGATACTAATAAGTTTTACTGAGTATGAGCACAGGTCCTTATCAAAAGGAATAGATGTGGAGTCTCTCAAGAAACAAAAAAGAAAAGAACAAGACTTGCAAGAGTACAAAATAGATTTTTTCTATTGAGTTTCACATTTTCTAGTTGTGTACAGGGTCTCCTCTTTTAGTGTGCTTGAGAATCATCAGAGAGCTCAAACTTCAATTAGAATCATGAGAGGAAGTAGTCATAGGTATGGCTAAAAAAGAAGACAGGACTTGTCCGGACTAGGGGCCGGACTAGTCAGTTCCCAACTGAAATACTCCGTTTCTGGCCGGACAAGAAGTCTTTGAGTGAGTTTGGACTTGTTCGTCGGACTAGTCCGTTATCGAGTGAGTCTGAGCCTTTATGAGACTAAGTCTCAGAAGGTCGGACTAGTCCGCCCATGGGGCCGGACTAGTCTGCTAAGTGGACTAAGCCATTTAGGTCCGGAGAAGGAGTCTCTGAGTGACCTCGGACTAGTCCACTCCACAGGCCGGACTAGTCCGATCGCTTCAGACTAGTCCGGTTTAGGACGGAACAAAGGTTCCTGTGTGAGCTTGGACTAGTTCGGATTTGGCCAGACTAGTCCACAGTCATAGATTAGGGAGTTTTCGAGACTAAGTCTGGTAAGACCATACTAGTCCGCCCCCTACCATACTAGTTTGTTCTCATCCGGAACAAAGGTTCCTGAGTGACATCAGACTAGTCCGCTCTTCACCGGACTAGTCCAGGATTTTATGACCGTTTGAATCCAACGGTCACGGGACTTTAGTTGGTAGCCTTGTGACGTGAGTGGTGCCCCAAGAACGGACAAGTCCGGGGTTCTGACTTGTGACACCCTCATCTCGGGTGTCAGCATATGTTCATGTTTTATGAAGAGGAAACATTTTAAGAAAAGAAGGAACAGAGACAAATATCAAAAGGATAGCTAATAAAGCTCTCAGAGAGCGCTGAAGGCGACTTCCGCGGCAGCAGGCCACGTGGCGTGTTCGGAGCTCATCCCCGAGAAGTTGGGAGAGGTCCGCCGCTAAACTGGCTACGTGGCAGGCTCGGAGTTCACCTCCGCAATTGGAAAGAGGTCCGATCCTGTGGGACACGGAGCTAGCCTATGCGGAAGAAGCAAAGGCATTTCCATAGGACACTGTCATCCTCGGAGGTAGTCCTCGCAGAAGTCAGAGGACCAGTCGCACGGGATACGTGTCGATCTCGGAACCCATCTCTGAGAGATCCTGTTCTATTGGACACGCGTCGCCACTAGAGCTTATCTCCGGGAGGTCCGTCGCTGCTGGACACGTGTCGACCTCGGAGCCGTCCCTAAGGAAAGTGGAGAGAAAAGACCGGCGCCGACACGTGGCATGTGCGGAGCTCACCTCCGAAGAAGGGGGAGGTCTCGCTCGCTTGACACGCGGCACAACCGGAGCCCGTCTCTGCGGAAAAGGAGATACCAGGCCCCGGAGGACACGTCGAGCTTTCGGAGCTCATCGCCGCGAAGGTAACGAGTTCTGGAGCGGCTGTTACGCGTAAGAATACCGGTACGTAAAGGAAACCGGCCTGAATTCCACAATGTTACCGCACCAAATCACCTAAAGATAAGATGATAGGATCCAACGACGATCTGAATAAGACACTTATTCGGGATACAATCAGATTAGGACTCTTCCCTTCCCGATTGTAAATAGAACCCAAGACCTCTGGCCGAAACCACAAACTTCTTTTCCAACTCCTAAGCCGACGACTTAGAGCCCTAGCCCCAACCCGCCGAGAAAGCCATCGCCGGAGCGCCGCAAGGAAGATAGCCGGAGGAAAGCCCAGCGGTCTGACTAGGACCACGAAGACCGAGAGGAACGTAAGGTAGGCCCCAATACCACCTTACGATATCGTTGTGTTTTCTTGCATATGTTCTTTGATTCCTTTCGAACAGAAGCCTTCTCGTGGACAGATCACTTGATGATCAGGAGACAAGATCATTGCCACGTCCACCTTTGATCCAAACACCTCTGTCCATGGAAGCCATGCAAGAACATACGGACCAATCTAATAAAATTAATCATAGGGTAGCATGCATGTGCATCATCGCATCTAGTTTAAGGTTTGTGCATGATATTGATTGTTGTGAATCTTGTATGCACGTGATCCTACCTAGCAGGACAAGCTCAGGGAGCTGTCTACAACGAACTGCAGCAACCAAGTTTTGAGATCCAAGAACCCCCGGTACCGCAAGAACAAGGCAAGTGCTCCTTGACCATATTGATCCTAAATTTTGGGTAAAACTATTTTATTTTGCAAAAAGGTGTGTGTACCGAGTCAAACATGATGGGAAACCTTTTTATAGGAGTTTACTAGTTTTGGTTAAACCACCCTTGTCGCCTGGGAAGTTTATGAGTCGGGTATGGTTTTTTGCTTTATGCTTCGCTGAGTCCATGGGATTGGGAAGCGAGATAGATGTGTCTAGCTAACTGCACTCGTAATGATAATGAGAAACTGATGTTAATAATGGACATGGATCGGAGGGAGATCTAGGCAAGACTGGGTTTGTGAATGAGTTAGCATGAGATGGTGGTTTTACTTGCCGTAGATCTAAGGACCGGTTCATGCATGCACATGCCAGGATAACAGTGCCACCACAAGGCCAAGTATGGGTGTGGCTTAGCTGAGTAATTAGGTAAGTTGCTAGAATGTTATGGACTGTGGAAGGCGCGGGGAATGGGAGTCGAGTGAGGACTGCCCTGGGAACTGAATGGCCCAAGAGGGGGCCCGTGGGTGGAAGAATTGGAGATTCTAGCCTGCCGGTGAAACCTTAGTGAGTCCATACATCTAGTAAGCCCTTTGTAAAGGCTATTTTGTGATCTCTTGACCATACACCGACGGTTGTGTACTGGTATAATGGAGGATCTGCAGTCGCCGACGGGTGACGAAATCACAAACTTGTGGGTAAAGAGGTGCAAACTCTGCAGAGTTATTAAAACTATCATGATAGCAGAGCTTACGGTCACGAGCACCTGGCTAAACTGCCATGATTAGTTGGGATGGTTATTGGGATGGTCGTTGGGAAGGTTATTGGTTTGGTTATGGTTTGGTTGATGGGACTGTTGAGTCCGTGTGATGAGATGGTTGCATGACTGTTGGGTCATGACATGAGTTTGTCTCGGTGTGAGACGAAGTTGTTTTATGAGGTGAGATGGTAGCGAATACGAGGAGGTATTCGTGAGTATAAACAAAGGATTGGTTAATGTTCGGATGGAACACGGGAAGTGATGGAGGTATGTTGGTAATTTAATTTATGCTGGGATTACATTTACCTAAAGTTAAGTTGCTATTTTATCATGGTTTTATAAATCTGCTTTTCTGCAAATAAGCCTTTCTATACCTACCTTGTTTATGAGCTAAATATCATGTGTTTTCCCGCACTTGCTGAGTACATCATTGTACTCAAACTTGCATTATTACTTCATCATCAGCAGCAAGAGAAGCCTACTATGAAGACCAAGTGGAGCATTATGGCGTGTGATCTAATCTCAACTTTGCCTGTGGAGGGAGTAGAGATGGAGCCACTTCTGCTTAGATTTGCATTCGCATTAGTTTTTGCTTCCGCATTAGAAATAAAGACTTCCGCTGTGAACATGAGCCCAAGACTCATGAGGTATTGTAATAAACTCTGGTATTCGTGGTAATATATAATCTGAATTCAGTTTGTGGAACGTATGTGTATGTGTGAAGAACATCCTGGGCACACATATGCATTAGTTCTCGGTTCCGTGGTTTTCCACAGAATTGAGGGCCTCACAGATTGGTATCAGAGCCACGGGTTGACAGTAGGTTACACGCCTAGATAGAAACCTTAGATTGATATTAGAGCCACGGGTTAACAGTAAGTTACACCCTAAATAGGAGTCACAGGTAACTAAGCCACGCTGACCAAGGGAAGCATTCTAGGGTGAATGGCTTAGATTGGCCTTTAAAACCACCTTGGCGGCCTTTGAAACCACCTTGGCATAGGAAACCATCCTTGAATAGGAGTTGTGTGGGCCCTTGTGATGATTATTTGTGATTGTGTGCTTAGTGTGAGTTGTGGGACGTCTCAAAACATTGTCCATATCCACACGTAAGAAGAAAGAGGTGTGAGATGTTTCGGCACTTGCTCACATCCTCATATGGGCTGATATATACATAGTCCAACTCACCTTGATGCATATAGTTAGAGGGAATCTACCTAACCTTCTAACACTCTATTCTATTTCGGTCTCTCTCACAGATGGTGAGAGGAAACGACGGCCGAAGGAACGTCCAGGCGGATGACCATGATGAAGTTCCTGCTAACCCAGGAGCTGGCGAAAACCATCTGGAAAGGTTGATGGCCATGCAAAACCAGCTTATGCAAACCATGATCCAAACTTTGGGTCAATTGCAGGCCAACCAAAACCCCGTTCCGGCACCACCGCCACCACCACCGCCGGCTCATAACAGGTTGGAAGAGTTCATGAGAACTCAACCACCCACCTTCGCTCAAGCTAGTGATCTCATGGAGGCCGATGATTGGTTAAAATCCATGGAGAAAAAGCTTGCCATTGTTCAGTGCAATGACCAAGAGAAGGTTCTCTTCGCGTCGCACCAATTTACGGCAGCCGCTGCTGACTGGTGGGATGCCCTGAGCAATTCTCATGCCAACCCGGAGACAATCACTTGGACTGAGTTCAAGGAAAGTTTCCGCTCTCACTAGATCCCTGCTAGTGTAATGATGATCAAAAGGCAGGAGTTCGATGGTCTCCGCCAAGGACAGAAAAGTGTGAATGAATATCTCAACAAGTTCATACAACTGTCCCAGTATGCCCCTGAAGATGTCAACTCAGATCAGAGGAAGCAGTACCTGTTCATGAGAGGGTTGAACAATGAGATCCAGGTTCAGCTCCTCAACAATGACTAGGAAGCTTCCAGAAGCTGGTTGACAAGGCCATAGTAGTTGAAAACAAGATCCGAGAGATCGAGCGAGAGTGCAAGAGGAAGATGCCATACCAGCCCCAAGGGAGCAACGTATGACCTAGGTACATGCCCCCTGCACCGCAGTATGGATCGACCACTCCTGCATACCGCCCTGGTCAGCCACCACAGCAACAACTCGTTGCTCCAGCACCTCGCGTGCCCATGCCTCCTGCGCCCCGACCTAACAACGGCGCCTCTGTTCAAAACCCCCGCCCCAACGCACCTGCTGCTGTAGGCAACAGGGCATGCTTTGCATGCGGGGAGGTAGGCCACTTCGCGAACCAGTGCCCGAGGAGAGGCCCTGGACAGCAAGGTAACGTGCCCAAGCAGAACCCGCGACTGAACGGAGGAGACAATCAAGGGAAACGTGGACAGCACAATTATGCTCGCGGCCACGTGAACCATGTCACTGCTGAGGAAGCACAACAGGCTGAGGACGTCGGAATTGGTATGTTCCTTGCCAACTCCAACCCAGCCACCATCTTATTTGATTCTGGAGCATCGCATTCCTTCATATCATCCAAATATGTTGACAAACATCATCTACCCGTATCCCACTTAGAATGTGCTATGTTAGTTAATTCTCCCGGAGGAGAAATGAGGACAAATATAGTATGTCCGAAAGTAAGCCTTAAAATAAGGGGGGTAGACTTTCTTGCCAACCTTATTGTCTTGGACTTGACACGACCCCATTGGTCCTGTCGAGCCAGGATCACGCTGAGGGGTGCTGCGTTGCACAGCACCGTATAACACACGTCAAAGGTGCAAAGCGGAAGCGGAAGCTTTATTACATAAACAGGTTTATGAACATGTTTACATCAAAATAAGTTCGGTCTACACTCACGGGCGTAGACTAAGCATCAAGTGCACGTTCAGCCCTCGAACGTGTCCTTGCTAGCACACACGCACACTAACTCTGCGGCGTGCACGACTCCCACTCGACGGGGTTCCCCTCCTGGGGTTCCGTCTCCTCTTCGGGAGTCCCTTCCTCATAGAACCCTGCAAAAAGCTTCAAACACAAGCAGTGAGCACGAAGGCTCAGCAAGTCTGACCCGTCTCACCTAAACATGGAACTTCTACATGAGGGTAATGGGTTGCATGAGGTAAAAATCATTTGCAAGGACTTGCCTAATTAGTAGAACCTTACTTTCAAGTTTTAGCAGCAGGTTGTGGAGAACCTTACGCTAAGGCACATGAGAGAGCCGCAATCAAACAAGAAACGCATTTCTCTCATGTACTTTGCCCAAAGTTGAAAAGAACTTTAGTTAGCACTAAGCTACAGCATATCATTAACAATCAATGTTCAGCTTTCAATCAGCAACATTTTAACATGTAACTAGCCTGTTCTTTCTACGTCACGGTACAGTGAACAAGTGGTACTCACTGACCGCGAGGGACGGCGATTATAATCGATTTACACCTGCAGGGTTACCCGAACAACCCGTCACGTACGCCCGTACTCGATGTTGCCTACAACAACCATCACGGACGTCGTACGCGACTACCTTTCACCCGTTAGCCAAATATTGAACCGGTCCCATCGTCCCGAGCAAGAGGTCTCTGCACGCGCATCTCCGTGCCGCCAGCCGATTTACACCTCGAGCTCTCAACCTACCCTCTGAACGACGGGCAATGCCTCAATACCCAGCTACCCGAGTTACATCAGTTTCCCGGTTCCCATATAGCCGGTAGGTCTTCGGTACTGTTCTAGCTTGTTCAACAGGCCCGCACACGGCTCGGTCCTCAATCGACACAAGCGGAGCTACAGCACACAGGCCCCAAAGTCCTGCTGCCCTTACTCTCCGCTCGGTCTCATTTTCTTGCCATGTGTTTCATGTGCTATCTCTACCCGAGCAATGTGCCTCTAGCCTATTCTCGCGAGTAGTTCCAACTACTCGACTTGTACCGAATCCTACTCTATCCTAGCCATGCAGTGGCTAACGAGGTTTTCCATCCTAAACCCAACCCATGGTTTTCTTGGCTGTGCAGTTGGGTTTCCAATCAAGACTCTGATGCAAAGAACAATATTCAAAGATGTGCTCAAAACAATAAATATTTGTAAAAAGGTTAATGCAAACCGGGGCTTGCCTTGCTGCTCTTGGTCGTAGGCTAGCTGTTCCTCCGGAGTAACGAAGTCTAGGACTTCGGGTTCCTCCTCGACCTTAGCGACTACATGATAAGAACAATGTATGTATTAATTTAAATGCATTTGTATTAACTTTGAGGTTGTGAAGTCTATAACCCTTGCTAGACAGACCTAATGACTGTGAAACTTTTACTGTGGCTTGGTTACAACCTAAACAAAGACTTGGTCAAGTTTTAGTTGCAGTAAAGCTCATTTGAGCCCTCCACAAATAATTATGTCCTTGACCTTAATTGGAACTCTTAGGGTGTTCTAGGAATTTTCATGAGACAAACTATGACTTTCCGAAAACTAGATTTTCAGAGGGTTCTAATGGAGTTGGTCTCACTTAATTTGGAAGTCTCTAACTAAAGATATGAGCTAAACAATTTCAGAGAAAATTCTGAAAATGTTTCTGAACATTTTCTATTTTCTCTGGAACAGTTTTACTAATCACACCATTAGGTGGACTAAATGAGCTCAAATGGATCTGAAATTTTTATGGTAGCTCAAGGATATTTTGGTGAACATCCCCGCAAAATTTCAGGATTTTCCTCCAAAGGATTCTCCAGTTAAAATTCCTAACAATTTAAATTTTAAGGAATTAATTCTGGAGAATTAAGGAATTTCATGAAGTGAAACTTGATTTTCTGGAAAGTACTCAGAGAGCTGAATCCAGCAAAATTTGGTTCACTCGATTTGGAGCTTTCTAGCCAAAGTTATAAGGATTTGAAGTTTGAAGGAAATCTGAAAATCGGGGAAAAGTTTAAACTCGCGCGTGGGCCCAGGGGACACGCGTCGCACGCCTAGGCGACAGCACACCGCGGCCCACAAGGATTTTGCGCGCCAGCACACCCGATCCCGGCCGCAGCCGGATCCCGATTCAAAATATCGGCCGCTGACAGCTGGGGTCCACCCCCTTCTTCAACCTCGCGACACCCGCGCCCCGCTGCCGAGGGACCTCGCCGGAGAGCTCGCCGCTGGCTGCTGTACAGCTCCAAACTTCTTGATTCTGGCCGCCCCTGCCTACTTTTACTTGGGGAACAGGATCTGAGGGTCAGCTGCTCATGACAACGGCCGGAGCATGGTCGGCGACGAGCCGCCATATCGGAACGACTTCGGCCATGTCGGCTGACTCTCCTAGTACCTCAGCTACTTGGGAAATCGGTCGGGAAGCATCAGTGGACCTCAGAGAAGGTCGACATGAACTCGAGGCAGCTCGGGGAAGGCCCGAAATAGGTCCTCACCGTGTGCCCGATACCCCCCGTTCGTTCCGCCATTAGTAGACCTTAAATTACGCCGGGCACAGAGGCTCTCCGGCCCAGAGTTGTGAAGGCAACTTGTGCGTTACCGTGTCTAGCTCGTGTGGGAGTGGCCTGAGGCCCTCTAATCCTTTCTAAAGCACGAATTAAACAGAATCGTACCCGAAGGTCGTTCTGCACACAGAAAGGGGAAAAGTGGAAATTCGCCGTCGGTGAGCAACCACTTGAGCTATGGCTCGGGGATGAGCAGCACCGGTCACCTGCGCGTCCAAGGGTGCCTTGGCTCGGGCGTGACAATGCCCAGGTTGGGCTGTCCACGAGAGCCCGAGGTGCGGCGGTTTCCAGTTCCGATTTTGATCTTTCGGCACAGCCGATAGCACTCGGTTTCAACCGAATTCTAGCAATGGAGAGGATGGAGGAAGGTCTCTAGTACCTTGCTGGGACCCTGGAGTGGAAGGAGGGAGCTGCGATCGGCTTGATCGATCGGGAGCTCGAGCGGCGGTGATGGCAGTGGAAAAACAGATCGTGCACGTCGGCAGCTCGGGGAATGGCGACTGAAGCACGCCGGGGAGGGAATAAATAGCCCGGCGGCTGGCCTCCGGCTTGGGGCGCGCAGCAGGAGCTGGCGCCGGCTGCCCCCCTTCGGTGGCGCGCGCACACAGCAGCCGGGAACCGACTGAACTGTGTTTCAGTCGGTTTGTTTTGAGGCAGAGGCTGACATGTGGGTCCCACCCCTCTTTTAACCTCTGAAATTTACTCCTAACAGCTGTGGTAAACAGTGAACCCTATTCTACCCTTGGCAATTCAAATTATTCACCCAAGAGCCATTTGAATTGATCAAAGTTCAAATGAGGTTTGGTTTGAATGAATTTCAGCACAAGTTCAGTTTGAAATTCAAATAAAGTTTGAATTTCTCCCCCTTAGCTCATGTCAAGATCAACCCCAAATGGAGTGAAAATTGGTGTGTGAGCTCACAAAAATGTGCTGAGCAAGAATAGGCCTTCCACTTTCAAATTCATGGTATAAAAACAGTTTGAATTTGAATATGGTTTCAAACTGCCCTCTTCTTATCTATACCCAAAATGACCTCAAAAAGGTTTTGAATTTGGGTGAAACTTGGCATGGACATCCTTAACAAAGTGTAGGAGTTTTCATATGTCCAGCCCATCTATATCACATGTGGGAAATACCACTTTTGCAATGTGTAAGTTTGTTCTCTAATGAGCATGTTGATAATTGTTACTTGCTCTTCATTTGTGTTCATCATTCTTGCTCAAATGAGGTGTGTGGTGTGGTGATGAACACTGCAAATGGTTGTCAAAACTGAGGCCCTTACATTCCTCCCCCCTTGAAAGAATCTCGTCCCGAGATTATAAGGTGAAAATGAGAGAGAGGACGGTGGAAAATTACCGGACATGCGACGTGAAAAAGTCGGGGTAGTTAGTGCGAAGGAATTCTTCGCTCTCCCATGTCGCCTCGTTCATGGAGTGATTACTCCATAGAACCTTGTAGAACCACAACGTACGGTTGCGTGTGGTTCGGGCCTTTTCATCAATAATCTGCACCGGTTCCTCCCGATAGGTGAGATCCGGTTGCAGTTCTTCAATGTCTTCCAGCTGAACGGTAGTTGATAGCTTGAGACACTTCCTCAGCTGGGAAATGTGAAAGACGTTGTGCACACCGGAAAGTGCTTCTGGTAATTTCAGCCGGTATGCCACTGATCCACATCTTTCGGTAATCTGGAATGGACCGATGAATCGGGGTGCCAACTTTCCTCTCACCCCAAATCTGTTTACGCCCTTCATTGGAGACACTCGTAGGTATACGTAATCTCCAACTTCGAATTGTAATGGGCGCCTTCTCCGGTCCGCATACTGCTTCTGTCGGGATTGAGCGGCTTTTAGGTTCGCTTGAGTTAGTCGAACCTTTTCTTCCGCGTTGTTGACAAGGTCAATCCCGAAGGTAACCCTCTCGCCAGACTCACACCAATTCAATGGTGTGCGGCATTTTCTTCCGTATAGCGCCTCGTAGGGCGCCATCTTGATGCTGGCTTGGTACCCATTGTTGTACGAGAACTCGGCTAATGGCAAGTGATCATCCCAATTCTTGCCGTGGTCGATAGCGCAAGCTCGTAGCATGTCTTCTAGGATTTGATTTACCCGCTCAGTTTGTCCATCCGTCTGCAGGTGGTAGGCTGAACTACGGATCAGCTTCGTCCCCAAGGCAGCGTGTAGCTGCTCCCAAAAACGGGACACAAATAAAGTGCCCCGGTCTGATATGATGGTACGGGGTACGCCGTATAAGCATATGATCCGTGAGATGTACAGTTCAGCGTACTTCTTGGCGTTGTAGTTGGTGTTGACCGGGATGAAATGGGCAACTTTGGTGAGTCGATCGACGATCACCCACACAGAATCATGTTTCTGTGAGGTGGTGGGTAAACCGACGACGAAGTCCATGCTCACGTCCTCCCACTTCCAGGCAGGAATGCCTAGTGGTTGCAGCAGTCCCGGTTTCCGCATATGGTCTGCCTTCACCCTTCGACATGTATCACACTCGGACACGTATTTGGCAGTCTCTCGCTTCATCCGTGTCCACCAAAACCTTCTTCTGAGTTCTTGATACATTTTGTTGCTGCCGGGGTGAATAGAAAACTTTGATAAGTGAGCCTCATCAAAGATTTTCTTCCGTAACTCCGGGTTTCGGGGTACGACGATCCGGTTCTTGAACCATAGGACGCCGTCTCCGTCCTTCCGGAAACATTTCAACTCCCCACTGTCTACTCGTCTCCGTAAATGTGACATGCCCTTGTCATTCTTCTGGGCTGCCGCTATCTCTTCACGGATGGTGGGGATCAAAGCTAGGTTGTAGAGAGCTCCGTGTGGAATCACATGGAGTGGTGGTTCGCTCTCTTCCAATGGTGTGATGGTCAGATTATTGACGTGTGACTTGCGGCTCAGCGCATCTGCCACAACGTTTGCCTTGCCCGGATGATAATGGATCTCTATTTCGTAATCCTTTATCAGTTCTAACCATCTTCGTTGCCTCATGTTCAACTCCTTCTGAGTGAATATGTACTTGAGGCTTTTGTGGTCGGTATATAAATGTACGAGGTTACCGAGTAGGTAGTGCCTCCACATCTTCAGTGCAAGTACCACGGCAGCGAGCTCCAAGTCGTGAGTTGGATAATTTTGCTCATGGTTCCTAAGCTGCCGTGATCCATACGCGACCACTCTTCGGTCTTGCATCAGCACACATCCGAGCCCAATGCCGGATGCATCGCAGTACACATCGAACGGTTTTGTTGTGTCTGGCTGCGCCAAAACCGGTGCTGATGTCAGGTGCTTGACTAAAGCCTTGAATGCTGCTTCACATGCTGGACTCCAAACATATTTGGTAGCCTTCTTCAGCAGCTCTGTCATTGGCTTGGCAATCTTCGAGAAGTTCGGAATGAACCTCCGATAATATCCCGCGAGTCCGAGGAAACTCCGTACCTCATGAACAGTTCTCGGGGATTTCCAATTCAGCACTTGCGTGATCTTGCTCGGGTCCACAGCGATACCCTCCGCTGAGATGATATGCCCGAGGAAAGGCACTTGCGATATCCAAAACTCGCATTTGCTGAATTTTGCGTATAACTTGTGATCCCGCAGCCGTTGCAAGACTATACACAGATGTTTCTTGTGATCTTCCTCCGACTTGGAGTATACCAGGATGTCGTCGATGAAGACCACGACAAACTTGTCCAGCTCCGGCATGAACACCGAGTTCATTAAGTACATGAAGTGAGCTGGAGCATTGGTGAGGCCGAAGGACATGACCAGGTACTCATAAAGTCCGTACCTTGTCGAGAAAGCTGTCTTTGGAATGTCCTCCGCCCTTATCTTAATCTGATGGTACCCGGATCTTAAATCCATCTCGGAAAAGATCTTTGCTTCAACCAACTGATCAAACAACATGTCGATCCGTGGCAACGGGTACTTGTTCTTGATGGTTACGGCATTTAATGGACGGTAGTCCACGCACAGCCGCAGCGTCTCATCCTTCTTCTTGACAAATAATGTCGAACAGCCCCATGGCGAGGAGCTCGGCCTAATAAAACCCTTCTCCAGAAGGTCCGTGAGCTGAGTCTTCAGTTCAGCCAACTCCTTGGGCGCCATCTTGTACGGCCTTCGGGATATTGGCATGGTTCCCGGTGCAAGTTCAATCTTGAACTCCACCTCTCTATCGGGTGGCATCCCCGGCAAATCGTCCGGGAATACATCCGGGAACTCTCGGACCACTGGAATGTCTTCCAATCTGATGGTTGTGGCTTGATAGACACTTGGAAGTTTTATTTCTGGACTGTGCAGAAATAATGAGTGAGAACCGTGCACCTCTGAATTTAAGTGCACGACTCGAAGGACGGTGTCTAAAACAGCGCCGTGGCGGGTTAACCACGACATCCCTAGGATGACATCGACCTTCTATCCCTCTAAGATAATGAGAGACGTGGGGTACACTCTACCCGCTAAGCATAATGGTGCTTTGGAGACCATTACGCTTGCTGAAATCCTCCCACCCGGTGAACAAATTAAATATGGACTATCGGTGGGTAGTATTGGCAAACTGTGTTTAGCAATGAAAGCTTGGCTAATAAAATTATGCGTGGCGCCTGAATCAAATAGTACTATAGCGGGATGCTGGTGGAGTTGGAACATACCCGCAAGGATTGGCTCGCCCTCCGGCACGTCCTCAATGGCAAGTTGGTGGACAGTACCGGGCCTAGGGTTTGCCCGCCGCGCATTAGTAGGGTTCCGGGGTTGATTTCTCCCCGGAAACTGTGGTGCCACTCCGCCGCCTTGCCTCTCCGGGCAACTGCTCGCGAAGTGTCCTGGACGACCACACTTGTAACATGTGGCCGCTGCTGGTGGAGTACTCGGGGGACGAAAACCCGGCATGCGTTGCGGAGGTGCAAACGCACGCGGCATCGCCCGCTGCTGCTGTTGTTGTTGCGGTGGTGCTGGCAGTGCTGGCCGGAATGCCGGTGAAGAGTACGGCCGACTGCGGAACGGCATCGACCGCTGTGGTGGTTGCCAGCGTGGACCTGATGGTGGGCGATTCACCATCCGAAACTTCTGAGAAGGACCGTCTCCTTCTCCGCTGCTCTGCGGCGCGCTTCGCTTTCGCTCTGCCGCCGCCAACTCCTTGCCGGAGTCTTCCTGAACAATCGCAGCATCAATTATGTCGTTGAGGCTGCCGCGATTGAACATCGCCAGCTTGTCCTTCAGGAGCGGGTTAAGCCCCTGGTAAAAATGGTCTCGCCGCTTCTCGTCCGTATCTGCGTGATACGACGCGTAGAGCGCGAGATCGTTGAACGCCCTGGAATATTCCAGCGCGTTCCGGCTCCCTTGTTGCAGGTGTAAGAACTCCTGCGTCTTCCTCTTCATCAGACCTGGCGGTATATGATAGGCCCTGAAGGCCGTCCGGAACTCCACCCAGGTCATCGCTCGGTCGGTGGGCTGTGAAGCACAGAAGTTGGCCCACCACGCGCTCGCGGATCCTTGGAGCTGCTGGACCGCGAACTGAGTCTTGCGCTGCTCGCTGATTTGGAGCAGCCCAAACTTCATCTCTATGGCGCGGAGCCAGTTGTCCGCGTCAAGTGGTTCATCCGCCCTTGAGAATACAGGGGGATGGGTCGCCAGGAAGTCGGAGTAGGAGCTCTGTTGGCGCTCCTCGCGATCTTGACGTCTCTCTGGGCGAGACGTATTCGCAATTAACGTTTGCAGCAGCTCTGTATGCTGCTGATGTGAACCCGCCATTGCCGCGACAATGTCGGCCAATGTAACCGTTGGCAGTGGCGGTGGCGGTGTTTGCTGTTGCTGTTGCTGCTGCTGTCCCGAGGAGTCCTCGGGAGGCGGTTGGGAGGTCTCTCCCCCTTGGCTAGTACCCCCAACATCAGGGTTGGCACGAGTACGCGTCATTCTGAAATTCAGCACAGCAGCAATTAGCACATGTCTTACTCAAAATTCCATAAACAGCAGTAGGTATTGAAGCGACGCATGATTATCTTGCACAACATTCACATATATTGATAAAGCATAAACTTTATACAAGATACATTATTCTCGGGTCTTCGAGAAGTCGTGCTCATGTCGTCACTACCTATACATACACTACTGTCTACACGACATGTCACCGATTACAAAAGTTGGGTTACGCTACCCTAGCTGCCCTACTTGGCAACCGTAACCCCCTACTCGGAGTAGAACTCGACCTCCTGTGGGTCGTCCTCCTCCGGTACTTCTGCTGGTGGCTCTGGATCTACCACCTCTTCTCCCATTCCGGGTTCTCCCATTGCTGGAAGACCCAAGACTACCGGTACGCCCAATACCGGGGGCACGAGGTCCTGCAATGCATGCACCTCGTCCATAGCCTGGTTGTAGTCCTCTTCCCAGCCTTGTCCTTCCTCAATAGCGTCGTCCCACTCTTGAGCAAGGTCCTCATTCTGCTGGGTTAGGGTCTGCACCAGCTCTTGCAACGCCGCGATGTCAACACGGCTCTTCTTCTTTGCCTTCTTCAGACGACGCAACTGATTGTGTTGTTCATTCAGTCGCTTGATCGTCGGAAGGAGCACATTGCGGAGTGCGCTGTGAGCACCCTCGAAATGATCTCCACGGCTTGTGCTCTCCTTGAGCTTGGTGGCGAGATGCTCCGTATGAACAGCTTGGCGGCCTCCGCGGGGTTGTACCTTGGGCAAGTCGGGTCTGTTGCCTCCAGGTACCTCTCTTCCCACACATGCTGAGCTCGCCCCTCCACCGGAACGAGTGCGTATGGAGTGCCCTCCATAGCCTGCACGTGTAGTTGGCAGAAACGTGACATAGTGTCACGGGCTGCCACTTGCCACATCCCTTCCGGTTGTCTTCCTCTCACCGTGACGGTGAATGGCACCCAACCGGGTGGCGTAGGTCCTGCGGGAATCTCGACATGGATCGTCCACGTCTTGTTCCCCTCTTCGCCTTCTTCCTTGGCGAAGTATTGCGGCATCTGGTTGTACCCGAAATATTGGAGCATTTGCCACAATGCTTCCGGGTAGCCGCTACGGTCAGAGCAGTGGGAAACTACCCACCCGTTTTCCAACCGTTTATCTGCTGCCATCTGTAAAAATATATTTGAGAGATGTCAAATATTTATTTGAACAGTAAACCATTGAGTTATAACATAAGATATGTCATTGAACCCATAAAACTTGGAAACATAGTTCAAATTTTTAAACAAATTTGACTGCTGATCTGCTGTTCCCATGACAGCCCTGACCAGTTTCCATATCAATCTGATTTAGGCCAGGTTAAAAGCAAAACCAGTCCTGGAGCTCAACATCAAAGTTAAAGTTAACTTCAGTAGCTTTCCAAAAAGTATTTTGTTGGCCTAAGATCTGTCCTGGTTCACAATTTATGAGATGTCAAAGTTAACAGAATTTCTGGGAACAATTGGACAGCACCTCCCTGCTTTAGGCACTGGATTGGTCCAAGAATCCCAGTAAATTCTGTTCCTAATCTGACAAAACTTCCTGTCACAAAGTTGTAACCCATCTCATAAGCTTTCCAGAACTACCTCATTTTCTATTTTTGGATTTTTATGCAGGAAGTTATGCTTAATTTACAGAGAGTCTACAGAGAGTCTTTACTCCGTCCTGTTTTCTGGACAGTTTCAACTCTACTGCATTTTTCGAGTGGTTAAGGGATGAAACACCTCTGGAACTCAACAGAAAAATTGTAAAGCTCCTCCAAAGCTTTCCAGAAATGTATCATACGACCCCAACCTCGAAAGAACTCAACCTCTAACCTCTGATTAACTCCAGCCTTGATTTAGCTGAAAACAGCGTGCTCTGTCCTTAACATCCTATAAGTTGAAAACTTGTTTAACTTTGAATATCCTGTTCAAGGGAAGGAGTTACATCAAGTTTTACTACTTTGGATTAAAACCTTCCAGTTTTTTACAATGAAGTTGTTTATTTAGTTGGGTGTGACGTCGATGCGTCACCAGATTTTGTCGGTACTACGTCCTCACAAAGGAAAAACCTATACCGGACTTAGCCGGCTTCGTTATTTCAGTGGCACTACTCGTCACTCGCACACGGATGCTACACGTCTACCGTTTCGTGGTAAGGCTACCTGCAGAAACTCAAACAATCATCAGACTCGGCTGCACACCGAGCCCGGAATCCATACGGTTGGTACATCCGGCCGTCATCACTCGCCCGGATGTTCTCAAGCCAAACACGCCTTGAGTTACGTGTTCACGTTTCAGACCACGTGACGGGGTCTCCCATGTTGCACCACGCACGCCAGGGACAGACGTTGCTCGAATACCCCAAACGACATGAAGAGTCGTAGAGGATATCAAAGCGGGTCGGGTTACCTGCCACCCGTGGGGCTCCACCCTTCAGCTTGTGCGCACTGGTGGACAGCGCTTACGTGCACCCCCCAAGACATGAACGTCCCGAGATGCACGATTTTCCGACATAACAAATAGGTTAATATGCCACTTTCTATATGCTAATAACATCCTTATACGGGCTACTAACTCGTTCCTCACTGGATTTTTGAAAAAGAAGACCTTTGTACTGTGTTAAACCTCAAGCGAGCTCTGATACCACGCTGACACGACCCCATTGGTCCTGTCGAGCCAGGATCACGCTGAGGGGTGCTGCGTTGCACAGCACCGTATAACACACGTCAAAGGTGCAAAGCGGAAGCGGAAGCTTTATTACATAAACAGGTTTATGAACATGTTTACATCAAAATAAGTTCGGTCTACACTCACGGGCGTAGACTAAGCATCAAGTGCACGTTCAGCCCTCGAACGTGTCCTTGCTAGCACACACGCACACTAACTCTGCGGCGTGCACAACTCCCACTCGACGGGGTTCCCCTCCTGGGGTTCCGTCTCCTCTTCGGGAGTCCCTTCCTCAAAGAACCCTGCAAAAAGCTTCAAACACAAGCAGTGAGCACGAAGGCTCAGCAAGTCTGACCCGTCTCACCTAAACATGGAACTTCTACATGAGGGTAATGGGTTGCATGAGGTAAAAATCATTTGCAAGGACTCGCCTAATTAGTAGAACCTTACTTTCAAGTTTTAGCAGCAGGTTGTGGAGAACCTTACGCTAAGGCACATGAGAGAGCCGCAATCAAACAAGAAACGCATTTCTCTCATGTACTTTGCCCAAAGTTGAAAAGAACTTTAGTTAGCACTAAGCTACAGCATATCATTAACAATCAATGTTCAGCTTTCAATCAGCAACATTTTAACATGTAACTAGCCTGTTCTTTCTACGTCACGGTACAGCGAACAAGTGGTACTCACTGACCGCGAGGGACGGCGATTATAATCGATTTACACCTGCAGGGTTACCCGAACAACCCGTCACGTACGCCCGTACTCGATGTTGCCTACAACAACCATCACGGACGTCGTACGCGACTACCTTTCACCCGTTAGCCAAATATTGAACCGGTCCCATCGTCCCGAGCAAGAGGTCTCTGCACGCGGATCTCCGTGCCGCCAGCCGATTTACACCTCGAGCTCTCAACCTACCCTCTGAACGACGGGCAATGCCTCAATACCCAGCTACCCGAGTTACATCAGTTTCCCGGTTCCCATATAGCCGGTAGGTCTTCGGTACTGTTCTAGCTTGTTCAACAGGCCCGCACACGGCTCGGTCCTCAATCGACACAAGCGGAGCTACAGCACACAGGCCCCAAAGTCCTGCTGCCCTTACTCTCCGCTCGGTCTCATTTTCTTGCCATGTGTTTCATGTGCTATCTCTACCCGAGCAATGTGCCTCTAGCCTATTCTCGCGAGTAGTTCCAACTACTCGACTTGTACCGAATCCTACTCTATCCTAGCCATGCAGTGGCTAACGAGGTTTTCCATCCTAAACCCAACCCATGGTTTTCTTGGCTGTGCAGTTGGGTTTCCAATCAAGACTCTGATGCAAAGAACAATATTCAAAGATGTGCTCAAAACAATAAATATTTGTAAAAAGGTTAATGCAAACCGGGGCTTGCCTTGCTGCTCTTGGTCGTAGGCTAGCTGTTCCTCCGGAGTAACGAAGTCTAGGACTTCGGGTTCCTCCTCGACCTTAGCGACTACATGATAAGAACAATGTATGTATTAATTTAAATGCATTTGTATTAACTTTGAGGTTGTGAAGTCTATAACCCTTGCTAGACAGACCTAATGACTGTGAAACTTTTACTGTGGGTTGGTTACAACCTAAACAAAGACTTGGTCAAGTTTTAATTGCAGTAAAGCTCATTTGAGCCCTCCACAAATAATTATGTCCTTGACCTTAATTGGAACTCTTAGGGTGTTCTAGGAATTTTCATGAGACAAACTATGACTTTCCGAAAACTAGATTTTCAGAGGGTTCTAATGGAGTTGGTCTCACTTAATTTGGAAGTCTCTAACTAAAGATATGAGCTAAACAATTTCAGAGAAAATTCTGAAAATGTTTCTGAACATTTTCTATTTTCTCTGGAACAGTTTTACTAATCACACCATTAGGTGGACTAAATGAGCTCAAATGGATCTGAAATTTTTATGGTAGCTCAAGGATATTTTGCTGAATATCCCCGCAAAATTTCAGGATTTTCCTCCAAAGGATTCTCCAGTTAAAATTCCTAACAGTTTAAACTTTAAGAAATTAATTCTGGAGAATTAAGGAATTTCATGAAGTGAAACTTAATTTTCTGGAAAGTACTCAGAGAGCTGAATCCAGCAAAATTTGGTTCACTCGATTTGGAGCTTTCTAGCCAAAGTTATAAGGATTTGAAGTTTGAAGGAAATCTGAAAATCGGGGAAAAGTTTAAACTCGCGCGTGGGCCCAGGGGACACGCGTCGCACGCCTAGGCGACAGCACACCGCGGCCCACAAGGATTTTGCGCGCCAGCACACCCGATCCCGGCCGCAGCCGGATCCCGATTCAAAATATCGGCCGCTGACAGCTGGGGTCCACCCCCTTCTTCAACCTCGCGACACCCGCGCCCCGCTGCCGAGGGACCTCGCCGGAGAGCTCGCCGCTGGCTGCTGTACAGCTCCAAACTTCTTGATTCTGGCCGCCCCTGCCTACTTTTACTTGGGGAACAGGATCTGAGGGTCAGCTGCTCATGACAACGGCCGGAGCATGGTCGGCGACGAGCCGCCATATCGGAACGACTTCGGCCATGTCGGCTGACTCTCCTAGTACCTCAGCTACTTGGGAAATCGGTCGGGAAGCATCAGTGGACCTCAGAGAAGGTCGACATGAACTCGAGGCAGCTCGGGGAAGGCCCGAAATATGTCCTCACCGTGCGCCCGATACCCCCCGTTCGTTCCGCCATTAGTAGACCTTAAATTACGCCGGGCACAGAGGCTCTCCGGCCCAGAGTTGTGAAGGCAACTTGTGCGTTACCGTGTCTAGCTCGTGTGGGAGTGGCCTGAGGCCCTCTAATCCTTTCTAAAGCACGAATTAAACAGAATCGTACCCGAAGGTCGTTCTGCACACAGAAAGGGGAAAAGTGGAAATTCGCCGTCGGTGAGCAACCACTCGAGCTATGGCTCGGGGATGAGCAGCACCGGTCACCTGCGCGTCCAAGGGTGCCTTGGCTCGGGCGTGACAACGCCCAGGTTGGGCTGTCCACGAGAGCCCGAGGTGCGGCGGTTTCCAGTTCCGATTTTGATCTTTCGGCACAGCCGATAGCACTCGGTTTCAACCGAATTCTAGCAATGGAGAGGATGGAGGAAGGTCTCTAGTACCTTGCTGGGACCCTGGAGTGGAAGGAGGGAGCTGCGATCGGCTTGATCGATCGGGAGCTCGAGCGGCGGTGATGGCAGTGGAAAAACAGATCGTGCACGTCGGCAGCTCGGGGAATGGCGACTGAAGCACGCCGGGGAGGGAATAAATAGCCCGGCGGCTGGCCTCCGGCTTGGGGCGCGCAGCAGGAGCTGGCGCCGGCTGCCCCCCTTCGGTGGCGCGCGCACACAGCAGCCGGGAACCGACTGAACTGTGTTTCAGTCGGTTTGTTTTGAGGCAGAGGCTGACATGTGGGTCCCACCCCTCTTTTAACCTCTGAAATTTACTCCTAACAGCTGTGGTAAACAGTGAACCCTATTCTACCCTTGGCAATTCAAATTATTCACCCAAGAGCCATTTGAATTGATTAAAGTTCAAATGAGGTTCGGGTTTGAATGAATTTCAGCACAAGTTCAGTTTGAAATTCAAATAAAGTTTGAATTTCTCCCCCTTAGCTCATGTCAAGATCAACCCCAAATGGAGTGAAAATTGGTGTGTGAGCTCACAAAAATGTGCTGAGCAAGAATATGCCTTCCACTTTCAAATTCATGGTATAAAAACAGTTTGAATTTGAATATGGTTTCAAACTGCCCTCTTCTTATCTATACCCAAAATGACCTCAAAAAGGTTTTGAATTTGGGTAAAACTTGGCATGGACATCCTTAACAAAGTGTAGGAGTTTTCATATGTCCAGCCCATCTATATCACATGTGGGAAATACCACTTTTGCAATGTGTAAGTTTGTTCTCTAATGAGCATGTTGATAATTGTTACTTGCTCTTCATTTGTGTTCATCATTCTTGCTCAAATGAGGTGTGTGGTGTGGTGATGAACACTGCAAATGGTTGTCAAAACTGAGGCCCTTACAGGACTCCCAAGAGATTGACATCATACTCGGAATGGATTCGCTAAGCAAGCACAATGGAGTAATCCAATATGCTGAAAGGAGCGTGCAGTTGACAAACGAGCACGGTATTCGTGTCGAGTTTGAGTCAGCCCAGCAAACCACTGAAGGGGCAAATCTGAACCACATTGAAGGAGTAGCATTGGACAGTATTCCGGTGGTTCGAGAGTTTTCAGACGTGTTCCCGGAAGAGCTTCCAGGTATGCCACCTGACCGGGACGTTGAGTTTGCCATAGAGTTGGTACCCGGAACTGCACCCAAAGCCAAAAGACCTTATAGGATGCCCGTCAATGAGCTAGTTGAACTCAAGAAGCAAATTCAAGAACAGTTGGAGAAGGGTTTTATCCGTCCAAGCTCGTCACCATGGGAAGCTCCGGTGCTCTTCGTAGACAAGAAGGATGGAACCCAAAGGATGTGCGTGGACTATAGGTTCCTCAACGAGGTAACAATCAAGAACAAATACCCTCTGCCCCGTATAGAGGACCTGTTCGACCAAATGAAAGGAGCCTGAGTGTTCTCCAAGATTGATCTTCGGTCGGGATACTTCCAGCTGAAGATTAAGCCCTCCGATATACCTAAGACAGCCTTTCGGACCCGGTATGGTTCGTATGAATATACCGTTATGTCTTTTGGATTGACGAATGCACCCGCATACTTCATGTACCTTATGAACAAGGTTTTCATGGAGTACTTGGACAAGTTCGTCGTGGTTTTCATCGATGACATTATGGTGTATTCAAAAAGTGAGGAGGAGCATGAAGAACATTTGAAATTGACCCTGCAGAAGTTGCGTGAGCATCAATTGTATGCCAAGCTCAACAAGTGTCAATTTTGGCTAAAGGAAATATCCTTCCTAGGCCACATTATCTCCAAGGAAGGGGTATCGGTTGATCCTGGAAAGGTGAGAGATGTTCTGAAGTGGGACCAACCGAAGAGCGTGAGGGATATTCGGAGTTTCCTTGGGATGGCAGGATACTATCGGCGCTTCATTAAAGACTTCTCTAGGATAGCAAAACCTATGACGGAGTTGTTAATGAAGGGAAAAGTCTTTCAGTGGGCACCAGACTGCCAAGAAAGTTTTGAGGAACTCAAGAAAAGGCTAACCACAGCGCCAGTTCTGGTATGGCCAGACGTAAGCAAGAGCTTTGACATATATTGTGGCGCATCCAAACAGGGGCTCGGATGTGTGCTCATGCAGGAAGGACAAGTGGTAGCCTATGCCTCACGGCAATTAAAGAAGCACGAGCTTAACTATCCTACACATGACTTGGAGTTAGCAGCAGAAGTGCATGCATTAAAGATTTGGAGACATTATATCCTTGGTCATCGATGTGAGATCTATACGGATCATTAAAGCCTCAAGTACATATTCACACAAACGGACTTAAATTTGAGGCAACGTCGATGGTTAGAACTCATCAAGGATTATGATGTTGGAATCAACTATGACCCCGGGAATGCCAATGTAGTAGCTGATGCATTGAGCAGAAAGGGAGCATGTCATCAACTCACGGTTCGGGAGCTACCACCCGATCTACGTAAGGAGTTCAAACGGTTACACCTCGGATTCTAGAATAACATGGAAATAATAGAGATCCACTCCTCATTGGAACAAGAAATAAGAGAGGGCCAAGCAACAGACGAGGAGATCAAGGAGATCAAGGAAAGAATCCGACAAGGAATAGAGAAGGACTTCAAGGAGGATGAAAAGGGTACGCTTTGGCTAGGAAAAAGGATTTGTGTGCCAAACATAAGACACCTCCGCGACACGATATTGAAGGAGGCACATGATTCCCCCTATTCCATACATCCCGGAAGCACCAAAATGTACAAGGACTTGAAAACTTGTTATTGGTGGGATGGTATGAAGAGGGATATAGCCGAATACGTTGCCCTATGCGACACATGCCAACGGGTGAAGACCGAACATCAAAGACCCGCTGGATTGTTGCAACCTTTGAAAATACCCAAATGGAAGTGGGGGGACATCAGTATGGATTTCATCGTCGGATTGCCACGTACTCAGTCGGGATAAGACTCCATCTGGGTCATTGTGGACCGATTGACAAAAACCGCCCATTTTCTCCCTGTAAAGGCCAGTTACAACGTTGCACAATTGGCAGAGTTGTACATGGAGCAGATCGTGTGCCATCACGGATTTCCGAGGAGGATAGTCTCAGATCGAGGTTCTCAGCTTACCTCTAGATTCTGGAGGAAGCTGCAGAAAGCCATGGGTACACGACTGGATTTTAGCTCCGCATATCACCCACAAACTGATGGGAAAACTGAAAGGACAAACCAAATTTTGGAGGACATGCTGAGAGCTTGCGCTTTGAAACGTGGGCATAGTTGGGATAGGAGTTTACTGTATGCCGAAGTCTCCTATAACAACAGCTATCAAGCTAGCTTGAAGATGTCGCCTTTCGAAGCATTATATGGTAGACGGTGTAGAACGCCACTGTTTTGGAACGAGACCGGAGAAAACCAGGTGTTTGGACCTGAAGTACTAGAAGAAGCTGAAAAGCAAGTCCAAACGGTATGGGAAAACTTAAAGGCTGCTCAGTCACGAAAGAAAGGCTATGCGGACAATAGGCGTAGGAAGTTGACCTTCGAAGTAGGAGACTTCGTATATAGTAAGGTGTCGCCTATCCAAGGCCAACGACGTTTCAACGTCAAAGGCAAGCTAGCACCTCGCTACATCGGACCATTTAAGATTCTGGATAAGCGAGGAGAAGTAGCCTATCAACTAGAGCTCCCAACCCACCTCTCCGACGTACATGACGTGTTTCATGTATCCCAACTCAAGAAGTGCTTGAGAGTACCGGAGGAATAAGTATCAATGGGAGAGCTTGAACTTCAAAAGGACCTGACTTATGCGGAACACCCTGTCCGAATCTTGGACGTAAAGGAAAGGGTCACCCGGAACAAGGTGATTCGATGGTGCAAGGTACAATGGAGCCATCACACCGAAGCTGAAGCCACATGGGATCGTGAAGAGGATATCACGGCAGAATTTCCCTATCTATTTTCCACTAACGAATCTCGAGGACGAGATTCAACTTAAGGGGGGTAGATTTGTGACACCCTCATCTCGGGTGTCAGCATATGTTCATGTTTTATGAAGAGGAAACATTTTAAGAAAAGAAGGAACAGAGACAAATATCAAAAGGATAGCTAATAAAGCTCTCAGAGAGCGCCGAAGGCAACTTCCGCGGCCAGCAGGCCACGTGGCGTGTTCGGAGCTCATCCCCGAGAAGTTGGGAGCTAAACTGGCTACGTGGCAGGCTCGGGGGTCACCTCCGCAATTGGAAAGAGGTCCGATCCTGTGGGACACGGAGCTAGCCTCTGTGGAAGAAGCAAAGGCATTTCCGTAGGACACGTGTCATCCTTGGAGCTAGTCCTCGTAGAAGTCAGAGGACCAGTCGCACGGGATACGTGTCGAACTCGGAACCCATCTCCGAGAGATCCTGTTCTATTGGACACGCGTCGCCACCGGAGGTTATCTCCGGGAGGTCCGTCACTGCTGGACACGTGTTGACCTCGGAGCCGTCCCTGAGGAAAGAGGAGAGGAAAGACCGGCGCCTACACGTGGCGTGTGCGGAGCTCACCTCCGAAGAAGGGGGAGGTCTCGCTCGCTTGACACGCGGCACAACCGGAGCCCGTCTCTGCAGTAAAGGAGATACCAGGCCCCGGAGGACACGTGGAGCTTCCGGAGCTCATCGCCGCGAAGGTAACGAGTTCTGGAGCGGCTGTTACGCGTAAGAATACCGGTACATAAAGGAAACCGGCCTGAATTCCACAACGTTACCGCACCAAATCACCTAAAGATAAGATGATAGGATCCAATGACGATCTGAATAAGACTCTTATTCGGGATACAATCAGATTAGGACTCTTCCCTTCCCGATTATAAATAGAACCCAAGACCTCTGGCCGAAACCACAAACTTCTTTTCCAACTACTGAGCCGACGACTTAGAGCCCTAGCCCCAACCCGCCGAGAAAGCCATCGCCGGAGCACGGCAAGGAAGATCGCTGGAGGAAAGCCCAACGGTCTGAGGAGGACCTCGAAGACCGAGAGGAACGTAAGGTAGGCCCCAATACCACCTTACGATATCGTTGTGTTTTCTTGCATCTGTTCTTTGATTCCTTTCGAACAGAAGCCTTCTCGTGGACAGATCACTTGATGATCAGGAGACAAGATCATTGCCACGTCCACCTTTGATCCGAACACCTCTGTCCATGCAAGCCATGCAAGAACATACGGACCAATCTAATAAAATTAATCATAGGGTAGCATGCATGTGCATCATCGCATCTAGTTTAAGATTTGTGCATGATATTGATTGCTGTGAATCTTGTATGCACGTGATCCTACCTAGCAGGACAAGCTCAGGGAGCTGTCTACAACGAACTGCAGCAACCAGGTTTTGAGATCCAAAAACCCCCGGTACCGCAAGAACAAGGCAAGTGCTCCTTGACCATATTGATCCTATGTTTTGGGTAAAACTATTTTATTTTGCGAAAAGGTGTGTGTGCCTAGTCAAACATGATGGGAAACCTTTTTATAGGAGTTTACTAGTTTTGGTTAAACCACCCTTGTCGCCTGGGAAGTTTATGAGTCGGGTATGGTTTTTGCTTTATGCTTCGCTGAGTCCATGGGATTGGGAAGCGAGATAGATGTCTCTAGCTAACTACACTCGTAATGATAATGAGAAACTGATGTTAATAATGGACATGGATCAGAGGGAGGTCTAGGCAAGACTGGGATTGTGAATGAGTTAGCATGAGATGGTGGTTTTACTTGCCGTAGATCTAAGGACCGGTTCATGCATGCACATGCCAGGATAACAGTGCCACCACAAGGCCAAGTATGGGTGCGGCTTAGCTGAGTAATTAGGTAAGTTGCTAGAATGTTATGGACTGTGGAAGGCGCGGGGAATGGGAGTCGAGTGAGGACTGCCCTGGGAACTGCATGGCACAAGAGGGGGCCCGTGGGTGGGAGAATTGGAGATTCTAGCCTGCCGGTGAAACCTTAGTGAGTCCATACATCTGGTAACCCCTTTGTAAAGGCTATTTTATGATCTCTTGACCATACACCGACGGTCGTGTACTGGTATAATGGAGGTTCTGCAGTCACCGACGGGTGACGAAATCACAAACTTGTGGGTAAAGAGGTGCAAACTCTGCAGAGTTATTAAAACTATCATGATAGCCGAGCTTACGGTCACGAGCACCTGGCTAAACTGCCATGATTAGTTGGGATGGTTATTGGGATGGTTGTTGGGAAGGTTATTGGTTTGGTTATGGTTTGGTTGTTGGGACTGTTGAGTCCGGGTGATGAGATGGTTGCATGAATGTTGGGTCATGACATGAGTTTGTCTCGGTGTGAGACGAAGTTGTTTTATGAGGTGAGATGGTAGCGAATACGAGGAGGTATTCGTGAGTATGAACAAAGGATTGGTTAATGTTCGGATGGAACACGGGAAGTGATGGAGGTATGTTGGTAATTTAATTTATGCTGGGATTACATTTACCTAAAGTTAAGTTGCTGTTTTATCCTGGTATTATAAATCTGCTTTTCTGCAAATAAGCCTTTCTATACCTACCTTGTTTATGAGCTGCATATCATGTGTTTTCCCGCACTTGCTGAGTACATCATTGTACTCAAACTTGATTATTACTTCATCATCAGCAGCAAGAGAAGCCTACTATGAAGACCAAGTGGAGCATTATGGCGTGTGATCTAATCTCAACTTTGCCTGTGGAGGGAGTAGAGATGGAGCCACTTCTGCTTAGATTTGTATTAGCATTAGTTTTTGCTTCCGCATTAGAAATAAAGACTTCCGCTGTGAACATGAGCCCAAGACTTATGAGGTATTGTAATAAACTCTGTTATTCGTGGTAATATATAATCTGATTCAGTTTGTGGAACGTATGTGTATGTGTGAAGAACATCTTGGGCACACATATGCATTAGTCATCGGTTCCGTGGTTTTCCACAGAATTGAGGGCGTCACATGACTGGACTACTCCGGACTTTAGTAGGTAACGGCTAGATGTCGGGATCTCTACAAAAGGAGACCCCCCAGCTGAGAATTGGAAGAATAGAAACCCTAGCGCTGAAAACTCATTCCTAGAGCTCTTCTAAGCCTCTTTCCTCACCTTCTTGACCCCTAATATTGGATCTTAAGGGGTTTGTGGATTTGTGAGAGGAGAGACGTGGTGATCGACGTTGGAGCTCTCGGTTTGAATCTCTTGCACTCTAATTGTTAATTTGAGTTCTTGGGTGTTGTATTTCGATTTTTAGAACTGCTAGGTTGTTGTAGGGAGCCTCAAGTTGTGAGCAGCCCCTAAGAGTATTGTATTCACATTTGATGATAGTGAAAGAGCTCGGGCTTGATCTTGGTGATCGCTCGGTGAGGGAAGGGTTGGAAAAGACCCGGTCCTTTGTGGACTCCTCAACGAGGACGTAGATTCCTGTGTGGAATCGAACCTCGGGAGAAATTGTGTCTCTTATTTCCTTTACCTTCTCGCTCATTCACTAAAGTTACTTGTTATGTTTTGTATCGCTTAAAACTTGTGAATTGATTTTTGTTACGAGTCGTGCAATCTAACCATTCTGTCACTCACAAACTAATTAGTTAGATTGTTAGATTACTTACATACCTTCCGCTTAAATAAACTTGAAAAGAAATCCTAAAAACGCAATTTCTAAACCTAGACCGGACTAGTCCAGCCCCCTTCAGGTTTAATCCATTGCTTGCAGTAGTTTACGGTTTTATTAGCCTATTCACCCTCCTCTAGGCAACTTTCATATACATGAGCTATAGGCATTTACAGCTACATGCATTGTCACTGTCGGTGGAGTTAAGGCGTGCCGCCTGACAAGCAGGCGCCTCTGACCGGGTGGCCGGTGATTATGAAGTCCTCGTCTTATCGCCGCATCTCCTCGCTCTACTAGGCGGCTCTGCGCCATTAGGCGGCACTGTTGTACCGTCATGCCTCGCCGCCCTGTCTTTCACCGTAATGGTGCGCAGACAGGGGACGGAGGCATGCGCCGTGTTTCTGGGGAAGGCGCGAGCCTTGAATGCTCAGCCTGACAGCGTACCTTCCTCTTTACTTCTTGGTCATCTACCCATTGCTCGTCGGTGTGACGTCCGTGCGGCTGGCCCCCGGGACACGCATCTCCATCGGAGCTGTCTTGCGGAGTAGTGGGTGGTTCGGAGTTGTTGGACACGTGGCAGCACCAGAGCTCTCCCATGCTGGAGGTCGGGACGGGGCTGCATGACACATGGCACATCCGGAGGCTTCCTTGATGGGAAGGTACACCTGGAGTCGTTGCCCACGTGGCAGCACCGGAGCTCTCCCATGCTGGAGGTCGGGCCCGGAGCCACAGGACACGTGGCACCTCCGGAGCTCTCTCCGGCAGAGGGTGTGGCTCGGAGGTCCCGGGCACGTGGCAGCGCCGGAGCCCTCCTTGGCGGAAGATGGGGTCCGGCACCACTAGACACGTGGCAGCTCCCGAGCCACCCTGGGTCGGTAGTCAGGCTCAGGGCCTAAAGACACGTGGCAACCGCGGACTGCCCATGGGGCCTAGGGCACGTGACTTATGCTGGGGCCTGCCTAAGTTGGAATGGTTGGGCCAAGGCTGTTTTTTTATCCCGTGAGACCTATGTGTGCTGAATACATTGACTATGAAGATAAAAGTTTTGAATTCTGCCAAAACACTCTTTTTGTCAAGGTACGACTCTAGGTCCGAGCTCCGACAAGATCCGACGTATGGTCCGACTTGCTATGGCTAGGTCCGACATGTGTTTGGTTAGCTCCGGCCGTAGGTCCGACTAGCTTTGGTACGTTCCGGTGCTAGGTTCTGCTAGCTTTGGTAAGCTCCGGCTCAAGGTTCGGTTAGCTTTGGCAAGGTCCAGAGCTAAATCGCAATGGTTCTGTTTTTACCATGCAGATGTTTCAAACTTGCTTTACATCTATGGAAAGTTTTCTTAGTATTCTTTTACTAAGTTTTTAAAGTGTTATGACTGATTACGGAGGTTAACATTTTGATATGGTTTGCAACATGCTTATGTGAGGTGTTCATGTAAGGTGTTGTGATTTTTGGAACTAACGTGAGACAAGTCACGGACTTGTACTCGAAAGTATTGGTTGTTTATTCATGTGCAGGTGCTGCTTGAGTTCAAGATATGGCTGGGGTAGGGATCCATTGAACTAGTATTAGAGAGAAGAGTATGTTCAACAACCAAGTTTGGAAGGAATTGTGGTTGAGTTGATCGGGAGGTCGCATAGCATGTTTGGATCAAGAACAATGCATGTGAAGGTATCGTGGACGTCGTTGGAAGGTGTTTGCACGTGTGCAAGGAGTGCATGGACGTGGCAACTTGGTTCCAAGGCGTGATGAAGAGATGTGGACGTAAAGAATTGGTAGGAAAGGTCCAACCGGCTGGATTATGGACTCAGGCTGCGGCTGAGTCGGTTATGGCTCAAATATGGAAGATTTGAGTTGGTTATGATAGGATTTTGTGTGGGACACGAAGTTGAGTTGTTTTAGGAATGTGGGATACGTTACTAAGGTGTTTGGAAGTCTTAATATTGCTTCTATCTGCGTATAGAAGAGTTTTGAGCAGTTATGGAAAGTTTCGATTCAGAAACTGAGTAGGATTAGAGTCCTAGTTTGAATTGGGTTGGCCTCCGGGCTGGTTATATAAGCAAGGGAGGCCAGAGCTCGTGGTAAGACCACCTTGGGCTGTTCCTCTTATGTTTTGATCAATAAAATTCGTAATTTAGAGGAGCTTTTGTGCCTTGTTCGTCCGACTTGTTTTTGTCAAGTCTTTCTCGTCGAGTTTCTGGACAGCACGATAGTGCTTCGGTGTTTTGATCATAACCCGAGTTTTATAGATCCAATTGACGTGATTCTTTTTGGGTTGTCTTAAAAACATGATTATACATAATCTGTGAAAATTTCGTGGTCATTGGATTTGTAGTTTCTGATCTACATGAGTTTCTTTGTAGTGTTGCAGATCTGGTTTTTACTCGAGTAGAACAGATTGACCCTCGTTTGATCTTTCGATCATAACTGGAGTTTTTCTTGATGGATTTCCGTGATTCTTGTTGTCGTGTATTCATGACTTGATTCTCTATAATATATACCACTTTTTTCACGGTTGAATACTTTTAGATAAGTTGCGTACATGGTTTCTTTAATAGATCGATTTTCTGCCGAGGGGGTTTTTGTTGCTTCCGCTAAAAAGTTTAAATCTACCATCCACCCCCTCTGGTAGCTTTTCACGTGCTCTTCGATCCACAATTGGTATCATAGCCACGGTGCTTTAATCTTTGTGATTTGCACGTGTTTTGACTAATCATCATGGAGAAATACTCCACAAAACCTTGTGTGTTCAGTGGCATTGATTTTCAGGTTTGGAAGGCACGAATGGAGGCTTTCATCCAGGCGCAAGGCTTCGCAATATGGGAAAAGGTGTACAAGCCTTATGACGTGCGGCCAAATGATCAAGTCATGGCTACGAACATGAGAGATGTCTACAACAACAAAGCACGGAACTTGATCATACAAGGATTAACTCAAAGTGACTTCGACCGTGTTGCAGATCTCCGATCTGCATACGATGTGTGGAAAGCACTTTGTGACTACCATGAAGGATCCAACAGAATCAAGGAGGTAAGACAAGATATGTTCAAGAAAGAATACATGCACTTCGAGATGCAACCCGGTGAGTCAATCGATGACCTCTTTGCTCGCTTCAATAAAATTCTCAGCATCTTGTGCAGTGTCAACGTTAATTTTTTAGATGCTGAAAATGCTAGGCAATTACTAAGTGCATTAGACATGTCAATTTGGGAGATGAAAGTTACATCTATTCGTGAATCTACTGTCATCAGTACACTTACATTAGATGTGCTATATTCTAAGTTAAAAACTCATGAAATTGACATAATATCATGTAAGAACCCCAACAAGTCTCTTGCATTTGTTTCACAACGTGACATGCCTAGCTCTAGTCAATCTTCATCTTGTGGTACACTTTCTTTGTTGTCCTCTCTAACCCTTGAACAGATTGAAGAGTTTCCACAGGAAGAACTTGCACTCATCTCTACTCGGTTCTCAAAAGCATTGCAAAATGTGAGAACTAGAAGGAGAAGAAGTGTCGGACCTCAACGATGCTTCGAATGTGGTAAGACAGGACATTTTTGTACGGATTGCCCTAACCTTTCAGGTCCTACTTTCCATGATAAAAAGCAAACTAGGATGAAGCACTCCTCTGCAAACGATAAGAAAAAGAAGAAGGGTTTTATAGGACGCCAATTGGTAAATAGTTTTATTTCTGCAATTCAAGAACTTGGCTCGAGCGATGTGGACATCGGAAGTGACGAAGATGAAGACGATTTGACAAACTTATGCTTCATGGCGGGAAAGTCAAGTTCAAGTATGGAGGAGGCAGAACACAACAACGACAATGAATAGGTATGTCCTACTTACGAAGAAAGGTGTGATGCTATTTCTCGTGCCACTGTTATAGTTAAGAAAAAGGACAAAAAGCTTAGGGACAATGCTGTTAAAATTGAGTCATTAGAATCTGAAATTAATCATTTGAAATCTTTGATTCCTAGTGATGATTCTTGTTCCTCATGTGATTTAATATATGAACAATTGTCCTCTCTAAGAAGTGCACATAGCTCCACACTTGATAAACTTGAGTTATAGATTGAAAAGAACAGAGAGCTTGCGGCACTTAATGATAAAAACTTGAAAGATGCTTGTTGTTCTACAATTGATTTGCATTGTTCTACTTGTGATGATCTTAATAAGAAACTACAATATGCTATGAATAAATTTCTATATTGAACAATGGTTTATGTTCTCATGAAGTTAAGTATTGTTCCAATTGCAAACTAAAAGGAAAAACTTCATGTCAAAACTGCCTAGACTTGTCTAAAATACTTGATGTCATGAACAGGACACTAGAGCGGTTTTATAATGGGAATAAGAATCTGAACTTGCTGTTGAATTCTTATAAATCTTGCAATGTTAGAATTGGTTTAGGTTTTGATTCCCATGCTCATGCTAAAGCACATCCACCTAAAATTGTAAAGTCAGTAAGAAGTGGTTTGATTAAAACAGTTCCTAAACAAAAAGAAGTGGTTTTTAAATCTGCAGGAGTGTTGTCTCATTCGGTTTCAGATAAACATGTTGTCTACTCATCTAGACATGAACATAAAGTTAAATTTCATTATACCTACTGTGGTAGAGATGGTCATGTCATAGATTTTTATTATAGACTAGCTAAACAACAGAAAAAGGAAAGAATGATTGCTAGATCACATAACAACTGGGCAAAACCTTTTGCGTGTGCTGAACCAAATGTTCGGAATATGCAACCTGCTGTAATGAGTCAAAAACATGCAAAGTTTGCTTACGGACCTACTGTTTTTAGTGCTACTCATGTAACACCTCGTAGGTCAGTAGTTGGGTACAAAAATCCTCAAATTTTGGCTCATAAACCTGCTGTTTTATCTCAGCCTTTGTGTGTTACTTCTGCTGGACGTTGTGTGACTCAGTATTGGATTCCTAAATGCCTTTTGACTAACCCAAGTATTGAGTCATCGACGTATTGTACTTCTATGTAGGTTACACGCTTGAGGAAGGAGAACATTTGGATTGTGGATCAGGATGCTCACGCCACATGACCGGTAACAAAGAATGGTTCTCCTTCCTCTCTTTTGTGTCACATGTAAAAAATGTTACTTTTGCTAAGGGTTCGGTTAGAGTAAATAATCATTACACTTTAAAAGATGTGGCACTTGTTAAAAATTTGAAATACAACTTGCTTTCTGTTTCATAATTGCTAGATAAATATCTGGAAATTATTTTCACTAAAATTTTTTGCAAGGTTTTAGATTCAAATTGTGAGCTCATTTTTAATATGTCTCGGTTTGGAAGAGTTTTTAAAGCTGATTTTGTTATGTCATCCTCTAAGCATAGATGTCTAGTTGCTAATAATTCAAAAGACTTATATTTTTGGCATCGTGGACTTGGTCACGTAGGCTTTGATCATCTCACACGTGTTAGTGCTCTTGATCGCATACGTGGGCTACCTAAGCTTAAAGGGGACAAAGAAATTGTGTGCTCTTCTTGTAGACATGCTAAGATGGTTGCAGGTTCACATGCTCCTCTCACAATGACCATGACAACTGAACCGGGTCAACTTTTGCACCTTGACACCGTAGGACCTTCACGTGTTTAATCCTTCGGAGCTAAATGGTATGTTCTTGTGATTGTTGATGACTATTCTAGATACTCTTAGATTTATTTTATGGCATCTAATAATGAAACTTTTATACACTTTAGAACCTTATTTCTTAGATTATCAATTGATCACCCATGATCTTTAAAAGCAATTAGAAGTGATAACAGAACTGAATTTAAAAATCAATCGTTTGATCACATTTGTGCTGAAAATGGAATAGATCATCAATTTTCTTCACCACATGTACCTCAACAAAACGGTGTTGTAGAGAGAAAGAACAAAATCTTAGTTGATATGGCTAGTACTATGCTTGATGAATATCAAACTCCTAGAAATTTTTGGGCTGATGCAATTGCAACTTCTTGTTATGTCTCGAATCGTGTTTTCTTGCGTGCTAAGCTAGGTAAAACACCATATGAACTTCGATTTGGACATAGGCCTAGTGTCACACACTTTCGGGTCTTTGGATGCAAATGCTTTGTTAAGAAACATGGTAATCTTGATAAATTTGAACCTAGATCCGTTAATGGCATGTTTCTTGGTTACTCATCTCATACTATAGGCTACCGTGTGCTTTTACATGACACCAACAAAATTGTGGAGACTTGTGAGGTTTCTTTTGATGAAGCTAGCCCAGGTACTAGCTCTAATATTGCAGGACCAGACCCATATCCGCAGGGGGAGAGTATTTTCATCAAAGAAGATGAAGAAGTGATGCTGCTGCCCGAAAATTCAGGAGCTAATGACATTGTTATAACTCCTGATTTTGATTCACAACCAGCACCGACGACCACCATTGCTGGTCTAGATCGTCCTCAAGTCACAAGTTCTTCAATTTGTGATGAACATGAAGAAGAAGGAGCTTGTGAATTGTCTACTCCCCTCCGGGTCCTCAGAAGTCATCCTCCACAACAAATGATTGGAAGCTTGCACGAGCGAGTCACACGGTCCAGGTTTTGTGATCCAAACTCTCACGCTCATTCTGCATTTTTTGTTTATTTTGAACCCAAAGATATATCGCGCGCACTCAGTAATGAATCTTGGATTATTGCCATGCAAGAAGAGTTAGAAAAATTTGAAAGAAATAATGTTTGGAAACTTGTACCTCCACCTCAATATCACACTCTAATCGGAACTAAATGGGTGTTTAAAAATATACAAAGTGAGGACGGGGTTGTGGTTAGGAATAAGGCTAGGTTGGTTGCTCAAGGTTTCACACAAGTTGAAGGACTAGATTTTGGTGAAACTTTTGCTCCTGTTGCTAGATTAGAAGACATAAGAATTTTGTTAGCATTTGCTGCATCTAAAGGTTTCAAGTTATATCAAATGGATGTTAAAAGTGTTTTTCTTAATGGCTATATAGATGAGGAGGTTTATGTCAAACAACCATCAGGTTTTGAAAATCCAAATTTTCCTAATCATATTTACAAACTGTCCAAATCCTTGAATGGTCTTAAACTGTGACGCCCTGGTTCTGAGAGAAAACCTCTCGGAACTGAGACTGATGCGTATGTGTGCCTAGGATGTTCATCACACATACACATTTAATCCACAAACTGAGTTCAGAATATATATAACCACGAATGAATATGTTCAAGTACTTTATCACATCAATCTCTATTGCAGCGGAAGCCTCTAATCTATTGTAGCAGCGGAAGTCTTCTAACTAGGGCGGAAGCAAACTAAACAGCAGCAGCGGCTCCATTTCTACTCCGCAGGCAAGGTTGAGGGTAGATCACGCTCCTAATACTCCACGTGGTCTTGAAAGTACTCCTCTCCTATTGCTGATGATGTATGATAATGCAAGGGTTAGTACATGACGTACTCAGCAAGTGTGGGAAGTATGACATGTAGCTTATAACAAGGTAGGTATAAAAAGGCTCATTGAGGAAAGTAAAGTTTATTTCACAAAACATGATAAAAACATCAACTAGCTTTAAGTAAATGTAATCCCAACATGTATTTAAACATCAACATACCTCCATCATGATTCACCACTTTTCATACCTCTTCCAGACATTTATCTTTCTCAACTTTTCTCATGCTCATGAATACCATCTCGTATTCACTACCATCTCATCTCATAACCGAGATCAAATCTCATTGCCATGACTCAACAGTCATGCAACCAATCTCACTACCCGGACTCAACAGTCCCAAAAACCAAATCCAAAGACCAAACCATCACCAAACTAATAACCAAACCAAATACTATCCCAATAACCATCCCATCCAATCATGGAAGTTGGCCAGGTGCTTGTGACCGGAAGCACGACTATCATGATAGTTTTACACTCTGCAGAGGTGGCACCACTTTACCCACAAGTTTGTGATTTCGTCACCCGTCGGCGACTGCAGAACCTCCATTATACCAGTACACAACCGTCGGTGTATGGTCAAGAGATCACAAAATAGCCTTTACAAAGGGGCTACTAGATGTATGGACTCACTAAGGTTTCACCAGCAGGCTAGAATCTCCAATTCTCCCACCTACGGGCCCCCTCTTGTGCCATGCAGTTCCCAGGTGTGACAAGGGTGGTTAACAAAACTAGTAAACTCCTATAAGAGGGTATCCCATCAAGTTGACTCAACACACACAGTTTTTGCAAACAAAACAGTTTTCCAAAAACATGGGATCAATATGGTCAAGGGGCACTTGCCTTGTTCCTGTGGCTTTGGTTGTTCTTTTGTCTCGATGTTCTGGTACTTAGTCCTTCGTAGGTAGCTCCCTGAGCTTGTCCTTCTACTCACGATTACGCACATACAAGATTCACAACAATCAATCATCATGCACAATCCTTATTCAAGATGCAATGGTGCATATGCATGCTAATCCTATGGTGCAGTTTAGTTTGTACGTATTCTTGCATGTTTTAAGGGGTATGCATGAGTTTTTACGATGAATAGATGTGTAAAGATCAGGTGCGGATGTGGTAATGATCTGGACTCAAGATCTAGATCAAACCGATCAACACGTGATCTGTCCATGAAAAAGCTTCTGTTTCGAAAGGATCGAAGAAACAGATGCAAAGAAAACCGAATCTCGTCGTAAGGTGGTAATGGAAACCTAACTTGCTTCCTTCGGTCCTCCCTCCTAGCAAAAACAGATCGTCGAGCTCTCTTCCGGCGGCGGCGATCGTGTCTGGGCTCGTCCTCGGGGTCTCCGGTGGTGAAACTCCGGCGAAGGGGTTTAGCTCGGCCAGTTTGGGGGCTAGGGCTTCTAAGTTGTCGGCTTAGAAAAGATGTTACGACCAAGGGGTTGTTTCGGGTTCTATTTATAACCGGAAAAAGAAGAGTCCTAATCTGATTGGATTTCAAATAAGAGTCCTATTCAAATTGTTTTTGAATCTTAACAATTTATCTTTCAATCGATTTGGTTGCAGTATTTAATGTAGAAGAGTTCGTGTCGGTTTCCTCAGTAACGGGTTCTCATGTACAGAGGAAAACCGCTTCAGAATCACGTCCTTCTGCAGGGATAAGCTCCGGAGGCTCCACGTGTCCAGCGGGGGCATGGGCTTTCCTTTTCCTCAGGGGCGGGCTCTGGTTGTGCCGTGTGTCAGGCGGTCAAGACCTCCCTCTTATTCAGAGGCGAGCTCCGTGTGCGCCACGCGTCCTGGCGGGCGGGAACCTCCCCTCTTTGCAGAGACGAGTTCCGCGTACGCCACGTGTCAGTGCCAGACCCCCCTCTCTTCGAAGGTGAGCTCCGATAGTGCCACGTGTCCTAGCAGCGTCAGACTTCCTTTCTGCTCACGGATGAGCTCCGGAAGTGACACGTTGTGACGCCCTCAATTCTGTGGAAAACCACGGAACCGAGAACTAATGCATATGTGTGCCCAGGATGTTCATCACACATACACATACGTTCCACAAACTGAATTCAGATTATATATTACCACGAATAACAGGGTTTATTACAATACCTCATGAGTCTTGGACTGATGCTCACAGCGGAAGTCTTATTCTAAAGCGGAAGTAATTTTAGCTAATGCGGAAGCAAATCTAAGCAGAAGTGGCTCCATCTCTAATCCCTCCACAGGCAAGGTTGAGAACAGATCACACGCCATAATGCTCCACTTGATCTTCATAGTAGGCTTCTCCTGCTGCTGATGATGAAATAATAATGCAAGTTTGAGTACAATGATGTACTCAGCAAGTGCGGGAAAAACACATGATATGCAGCTCATAAACAAGCTAGGTAATAAAAGGGCTTATTTGCAGAAAAGCAGATTTATAAAACCATGATTAAACAGCAACTTAACTTTAGGTGAATGTAATCCCATCATGTATTAAATTACCAACATACCTCCATCACTTCCCGTGTTCTATCCGAACATTAACCAATCCTTTATCCATACTCACGAATACCTCCTCGTATTCGCTACCATCTCATCTCATAAAACAACCACGTTTCGCACCGAGACCAATCTCATGTCATGACCCATCAGTCATGCAACCATCTCATCTCCCGAACTCAATAGTCCCAAACCAAACCATATCCAATAACCATAACCAATAACCTTCCCAATAACCATCCCATCTAATCATGGCAGTTTAGCAAGGTGCTCGTGACCGTAAGCTCGGCTATCATGATAGTTTTAGACTCTGCAGAGTTTGCACCTCTTTACCCACAAGTTTGTGATTTCGTCACCCGTCGGCGACTGCAGAACCTCCATTTTACCAGTACACAGCCGTCGGTGTATGGTCAAGAGATCACAAAATAGCCTTTACAAAGGGGTTACCAGATGTATGGACTCACTAAGGTTTCACCGGCAGGCTAGAATCTCCAATTCTCCCACCCACGGACCCCCTCTTGTGCCATGCAGTTCCCAGGGCAGTCCTCACTCGACTCCCATTCCCCGCGCCTTCCACAGTCCATAACACTCTAGCAACTTACCTAATTACTCAGCTAAGCCGCACCCATACTTGGCCTTGTGGTGGCACTGTTATCCTGGCATGTGCATGCATGAACCAGTCCTTAGATCTACGGCAAGTAAAACCACCATCTCATGCTACCTCATTCACAAACCCAAGCTTGCCTAGATCTCCCTCCGATCCATGTTCATTATCCTCATCAGTTACTTATTATCAGTACAAGTGCAGTTAGCTAGACACAACTATCTCGCTTCCCGATCCCATAGACTAAGCGAAGCATAAAGCAAAAACCATACCCGACTCATAAACTTCCCAAGCGACAAGGATGGTTTAATCAAAACTAGTAAACTCCTATAAAAAGGGTTTCCCATCATGTTTGACTCAGCACGCACACCTTTTCGCAAAACAAAACAGTTTTACCCAAAACATAGGATCAACATGGTCAAGGAACACTTGCCTTGTTTTTGCGGTTCCGGTTGTTCTTGGATTTCAAAACCTGGTTGTTGCAGTTCATCGTAGACAGCTCTCTGAACCTGTCCTGCTTTGTAGGATTCACGTGCATACAAGATTCACAGCAATCAATATCATGCACAGACCTTAAACTAGATGCGATGATGCACATGCATAATATCCTATGATTTTTATTGGATCGGTGTACTCTTGCATGGCTCGCATGGGCAGAGGTATTCGGATCAAAGGTGGACGTCGCGATGATCTTGTCTTTAGATCAAACTGATCATCGAGTGATCTGCCCACGAGAAGGCTTCTGTTCGAAAGGAATTGAAGAACAGATGCAAAGATGAACACAATGATGTCGTAAGGTGGTATCAAAGTCCTACCGCATGCTCTTTTTGTCTTCGAGGTCCTCCTCAGACCGCTTGGTTCTCCTCCGATGATCTCCCTTGTTGTGCTTCAACGATGTTTTGCTCGGCGAGTTAGGGCTAGGGCTCTAAGTCGTCGGCTCAGGAGTTGAAAGAGAAGTTCGTGGTTTTGGCCAGAGGTTTTGGGTTCTATTTATAACCGGGAAGAGAAGAGTCCTAATCTGATTGGATCCCGAATAAGAGTCTTATTCAGATCTTTGTTAGATCCTGACGTCTTATCTTCGGTAACCATCATGGATTTTAGATCGGTTTCCGTTGCGTACCGGTGTCCTTACGCGTAACAGCCGCTCCAAAACTTGTTACCTCCGTGACGATGAGCTCCGGAAGCTCCACGTGTCCTCCGGGTCTGGTATCTCCTCGTCCGCAGAGACGAGCTCCGGTCGTGCCGCGTGTTAACCGATCGAGACCTCCCTCTTCTTCGGAGGTGAGCTCCGCGCACGCCACGTGTTGGTACCGGTCTTCCTCTTCTTCTTTCCTCAGGGACATGCCCCGAGGTCGACACGTGTTTAGCTGCGACGGACCTTCCGGTGATAAGCTCCGGTGGCGACACGTGTTCGATAGATCCGGACTTCTCTCAGATGAGCTCCGAGATTGACACGTATCCCGCGCGACTGGTCCTCTTATTTCCGCGAGGACTAGCTCCGAGGATGACACGTGTCCTATGAAAAATGCCTTTGCTTCTTCCGCAGAGGCTAGCTCCGCGGGCAGCACGTGTCCCACATGGTCGGACCTCTTCCCAATTGCGGAGGTGACCCCCCCCCCCCCCCCCCGAGCCTGCCACGTAGCTAGTTTAGCGGCGGACCTCTCCCAATTTTCTCGGGGATGAGCTCCGAACACGCCACGTGGTCTGCTGGCCGTGGAAGTTGCCTTCGGTGCTCTCGGAGAGCTTTATTGGCTATCCTTTTGATACTTGTCTCTGTTCCTACTCTTCTTAAAATGTTTTTCTTCTTCATAAAACATGAACATATGCTGACACCCGAGGTGAGGGTGTCACAAATCTACCCCCCTTAAATTGAATCTCGCCCTCGAGATCCGTTAGTAGGAAATAGATGGGGAAATTCTGCCTTGATATCCTCTTCACGTTCCCATGTGGCTTCAGCTTCAGTGTGATGGCTCCATTGTACCTTGCACCATCGAAGCACCTTATTTCGGGTGACCCTTTCCTTTACGTCCAAGATTCGGACAGGGTGTTCTGCGTAAGTCAGGTCCTCTTGAAGTTCAAGTTCTCCCATTGACACTTGTTCCTCTGGTACTCTCAAGCACTTCTTGAGCTGGGATATATGAAACACGTCATGTACGTCGGAGAGGTGGTTTGGGAGCTCTAGTTGGCAGGCTACTTCTCCTCGCTTGTCCAAAATCTTAAATGGTCCGATGCGGCGAGGCGCTAGTTTGCCCTTGACGTTAAAACGTCGTTGGCCTCGGATAGGCGATACCTTAAGGTATACGAAGTTTCCTACTTCAAAGGTCAACTTCCTACGCCTGTTGTCCGCATAGCCTTTCTGTCGTGATTGAGCAGCCCTTAAGTTTCCCCGTATCGTTTGAACTTGCTTTTCAGCCTCCTGTAGTACTTCGGGTCCAAACACCTGGTTCTCTCCAGTCTCGTTCCAGAACAGCGGCGTTCTACACCGTCTGCCATATAAGGCTTCGAAAGGCGACATCTTCAAGCTAGTTTGATAGCTGTTGTTATAGGAGAACTCAGCATACGGTAAACTCCTATCCCATCTACGCCCATGTTTCAAGGCGCAAGCTCTCAGCATGTCCTCCAAAATTTGATTCGTCCTCTCGGTTTTCCCATCTGTTTGTGGGTGATAGGCGGAGCTGAAATCCAGTCGCGTACCCATGGATTTCTGCAGCTTCCTCCAGAATCTAGAGGTAAACTGAGAACCTCGATCTGATACTATCCTCTTCGGAACTCCATGACGGCACACGATCTGCTCCATGTACAATTCTGCCAACTGTGTAACGTTGTAACTGGTCTTTACTGGAAGAAAATGGGCGGTTTTCGTTAATCGGTCCACAATGACCCAGATGGAGTCGTATCCTGACAGAGTTCGTGGCAGTCTGACAATAAAATCCATACTGATGTCCTCCCATTTCCATTCAGGTATTTTCAAAGGTTGCAACAATCCAGCAGGTTTTTGATGTTCAGCTTTTACCCGTTGGCATGTGTCGCATAGGGCAACGTATTCGGCTATATCCCTCTTCATACCATCCTACCAATAGCAAGTTTTCAAGTCCTTGTACATTTTGGTGCTCCCTGGATGTATGGAATAGGGTGAATCATGTGCCTCCTTCAATATCATGTCGCGAAGGTGTCTTAGGTTTGGCACACAAATCCTTTTTCCTAGCCAAAGCGTACCCTTTTCATCCTCCTTGAAATCCTTCTCTACCCCTTGTCGGATTCTTTCCTTGATCTCCTTGATCCCCTCGTCCATTGCTTGGCCCCTTCTTATTTCTTGCTCCAATGGGGAGTGGATCTCTGTTATCTCCACGTTATTCAAGAATCCGAGGTGTAACCGTTCGAATTCCTTACGTAGCTCGGGTGGTAGCTCCTGAACTGTGAGTTGGTGACATGCTCCCTTTCTGCTCAATGCGTCCGATACTACAGTGGCCTTCCCGGGGTGGTAGTTTATTCCCGCATCATAATCCTTGATGAGTTCTAACCATCGACGTTGCCTCAAATTCAAGTCCGTTTGTGTAAATATGTACTTGAGGCTTTTATGATCCGTATAGATCTCACATCGATGACCAAGGATATAATGTCTCCAAATCTTCAATGCATGCACCACTGCTGCTAACTCCAAATCATGTGTAGGATAGTTAAGCTCATGCTTCTTTAATTGTCGTGAGGCATAGGCTACCACTTGGCCTTCCTGCATAAGCACACATCCGAGCCCTTGTCTGGATGCGTCACAATATATGTCAAAGCTCTTGCTTACGTCTGGCAATACCAGAACTGGTACTGTGGTTAGCCTTCTCTTGAGTTCCTCAAAACTTTCTTGGCAGGCTTGTGTCCATTGAAAGACTTTTCCCTTCATTAGCAACTCCGTCATAGATTTTGCTATCTTAGAGAAGTCTTTAATGAAGCGACGATAGTATCCTGCCATCCCAAGAAAACTTCGAACATCCCTCACGCTCTTCGGTTGGTCCCACTTTAGAACATCTCTCACCTTTCCAGGATCAACCGATACCCCTTCCTTGGAGATGATGTGGCCTAGGAAAGATATTTTCTTTAGCCAAAACTGACACTTGTTGAGCTTGGCATACAACTGATGCTCGCGCAACTTCTGCAAGGTTAATCTCAGATGTTCTTCATGCTCCTCCTTACTTTTTGAATACACCATAATGTCGTCGATGAAACCCACGACGAACTTGTCCAAGTACTCCATGAAAACCTTGTTCATAAGGTACATGAAGTATGCGGGTGCATTCGTCAATCCAAAAGACATAACGGTATATTCATATGAACCATACCGTGTTCGAAAGGCTGTCTTAGGTATATCGGAGGGCTTAATCTTCAGCTGGAAATATCCCGACCGAAGATCAATCTTGGAGAATACTTCAGCTCCTTTCATTTGATCGAACAGGTCCTCTATTCGGGGCAGAGGGTATTTATTCTTGATTGTCACCTCGTTGAGAGACCTGTAGTCTACACACATTCTTTGGGTTCCGTCCTTCTTGTCCACGAAGAGTACCGGAGCTCCCCATGGTGACGAGCTTGGACGGATAAAACCCTTCTCCAACTGTTCTTGAATTTGCTTCTTGAGTTCAACTAACTCGTTGACGGGCATCCTATATGGTCTCTTAGCTATAGGTGCAGTTCCGGGTACCAAATCTATGGCAAACTCGATGTCCCGGTTAGGTGGCATTCCCGGGAGCTCTTCCGGGAACACGTCCGAAAATTCCTGAACCACTGGAATGCTGTCCAATGTTGTTCCTTCGGTGTGGTTCAAATCTGCCTGTTCGGTTGTTTGCTGGGCTGACTCAAACTCGACACGGATACCGTGTTCGTTAGTCAACTGCACGCTTCTTTCAGCACATTGGATTACTCCATTGTGCTTGCTTAACCAATCCATTCCGAGTATGATGTCAATCCCGTGGGAGTCCAAAACAATAAGGTTGGCAAGGAAGTCTACCCCCCTTATTTTAAGGCTTACTTTAGGACATACTATATTAGTCCTCATTTCTCCTCCGGGAGAATTAACTAACATAGCACATTCTAAGTGGGATACGGGTAGATGATGTTTGGCAACATATTTGGATGATATGAAGGAATGTGATGCTCCGGAGTCAAATAAAATGGTGGCTTGGTTGAAGTTGGCAAGGAACATACCAATTGCGACGTCCTCAGCCCGTTGTGCTTCCTCAGCAGTGACATGGTTAACGTGGCCACGAGCATAGTTCTGCGGTCCACAGTTCCCTTGGTTGTCTCCTCCGTTTGGTTGCTGGTTCTGCTTAGGCACGTTTCCTTGCTGTCCAGGGCCTCTCTTCGGGCACTGGTTAGCGAAGTGGCCTACTTCCCCGCATGCAAAGCATGCCCTGTTGCCTACGGCAGCAGGTACGTTGGGGCGGGGGTTTTGAACAGGAGCGCCATTGTTAGGCCGGGGCGCAGGAGGCATGGGCACACGAGGTGCCGGTGCAATGAACCGTTGCTGTGGTGGCTGACCAGGGCGGTTCGTAGGAGTGGTCGATCCATACTGCGGTGCAGGGGGCATGTATCTAGGTCGTACGTTGCTCCCTTGGGGCTGGTATGGCATCTTCCTTTTGCACTCTCGCTCGATCTCTCGGATCTTGTTTTCCACCACAATAGCCTTATCAACTAGCTTCTGGAAGCTTACGTAGTCATTGTTGAGGAGTTGAACTTGGATCTCATTGTTCAACCCTCTCATGAACAGATACTGCTTCCTCTGGTCTGAGTTGTCATCTTCGGGGGCATACCGGGACAGTTGTATGAACTTGTTGAGATATTCATTCACACTTTTCTGTCCTTGGCGGAGACCTTCAAACTCCTGCCTCTTGAGCATCATTACGCCAACCGGAATGTAGTGGGAGCGGAAACTTTCCTTGAACTCAGTCCAAGTGATTGTCTCCGGGTTGGCATGGGCGTTGCTCAAGGCATCCCACCAGTCAGCAGTTGCTCCCATCAGTTGGTGCGACGCAAAGAGAACCTTCTCTCGGTCGTTGCACTGAACAATGGCAAGCTTCTTCTCCATGGATTTCAACCAATCATCGGCCTCCATTGGATCGCTTGCTTGAGCAAAGATGGGTGGTCGAGTCCTCATGAACTCTCCCAGCCTGTTATGAGCCGGCGGTGGTGGTGGCGGTGGTGCCGGAACGGGGTGTTGGTTGGCCTGCAACTGACCCAAAGTTTGGATCATGGTTTGCATAAGCTGGTTTTGCATGGACATCAACCTTTCTAGGTTGTTTTCGCCAGCTCCGGGGTTAGCAGGAACTTCCTCGTGGTCATCTTCCTGGACGTTCCTTCGGCTGGCGTTTCCTCTCACCATCTGTGAGGGAGAACGAAATAGAATAGAAGGTTAGAAGGTTAGATAGGTCCTTTCAACTATATGCATCAAGGTGAGTCGGACTATATATATTAGTCCTTATGAGGATGTGATCAAGTGCCGAAGCATTTCACTCCTCTTTCTTCTTACGTGTGGATATGGGCAACATTGTTGAGACGTCCCACAACTCACACTAAGCACATATTCACAAATAATCATCACAAGGGCCCACTCGACTCCTATTCAAGGATGGTTTCCTATGTCAAGGTGGTTTTAAAGGTCAATCTAGGCTATTCACCTTAGGATGCTTCCTTGGGTCAGCGTGGCTTAGCTACCTGTGACCCTTATTTAGGGTGTAACTTGCTGTTACCCCATGGCCCTAATTACCAATCTAAGGTTTCTGTCTAGGCGTGTAACCTACTGTCAACCCGTGGCTCTGATACCAATCTGTGACGCCCTCAATTCTGTGGAAAACCACGGAACCGAGAACTAATGCATATGTGTGCCCAGGATGTTCATCACACATACACATACGTTCCACAAACTGAATCCAGATTATATATTACCATGAATAACAGGGTTTATTACAATACCTCATGAGTCTTGGACTCATGCTCACAGCGGAAGTCTTATTCTAAAGCGGAAGTAATTTTAGCTAATGCGGAAGCAAATCTAAGAAGAAGTGGCTCCATCTCTAATCCCTCCACAGGCAAGGTTGAGAACAGATCACACGCCATAATGCTCCACTTGATCTTCATAGTAGGCTTCTCCTGCTGCTGATGATGAAATAATAATGCAAGTTTGAGTACAATGATGTACTCAGCAAGTGCGGGAAAAACACATGATATGCAGCTCATAAACAAGGTAGGTAATAAAAGGGCTTATTTGCAGAAAAGCAGATTTATAAAACCATGATTAAACAGCAACTTAACTTTAGATGAATGTAATCCCATCATGTATTAAATTACCAACATACCTCCATCACTTCCCGTGTTCTATCCGAACATTAACCAATCCTTTATCCATACTCACGAATACCTCCTCGTATTTGCTACCATCTCATCTCATAAAACAACCACGTTTCGCACCGAGACCAATCTCATGTCATGACCCATCAGTCATGCAACCATCTCATCTCCTAAACTCAATAGTCCCAAACCAAACCATATCCAATAACCATAACCAAGAACCTTCCCAATAACCATCCCATCTAATCATGGCAGTTTATCCAGGTGCTCGTGACCGTAAGCTCGGCTATCATGATAGTTTTAGACTCTGCAGAGTTTGCACCTCTTTACCCACAAGTTTGTGATTTCGTCACCCGTCGGCGACTGCAGAACCTCCATTTTACCAGTACACAGCCGTCGGTGTATGGTCAAGAGATCACAAAATAGCCTTTACAAAGGGGTTACCAGATGTATGGACTCACTAAGGTTTCACCAGCAGGCTAGAATCTCCAATTCTCCCACCCACTGACCCCCTCTTGTGCCATGCAGTTCCCAGGGCACTCCTCACTCGACTCCCGTTCCCCGCGCCTTCCACAGTCCATAACACTCTAGCAACTTACCTAATTACTCAGCTAAGCCGCACCCATACTTGGCCTTGTGGTGGCACTGTTATCCTGGCATGTGCATGCATGAACCAGTCCTTAGATCTACGGCAAGTAAAACCACCATCTCATGCTACCTCATTCACAAACCCAAGCTTGCCTAGATCTCCCTCCGATCCATGTTCATTATCCTCTTCAGTTACTTATTATCAGTACAAGTGCAGTTAGCTAGACACAACTATCTCGCTTCCCGATCCCATAGACTCAGCGAAGCATAAAGCAAAAACCATACCCGACTCATAAACTTCCCAAGCAACAAGGATGGTTTAATCAAAACTAGTAAACTCCTATAAAAAGGGTTTCCCATCATGTTTGACTCAGCACGCACACCTTTTCGCAAAACAAAACAGTTTTACCCAAAACATAGGTCAACATGGTCAAGGAACACTTGCCTTGTTCTTGTGGTTCCGGTTGTTCTTGGATTTCAAAACCTGGTTGTTGCAGTTCGTCGTAGACAGCTCTCTGAACCTGTCCTGCTTTGTAGGATTCACGTGCATACAAGATTCACAGCAATCAATATCATGCACAGACCTTAAACTAGATGCGATGGTGCACATGCATAATATCCTATGATTTTTATTGGATCGGTGTACTCTTGCATGGCTCGCATGGGCAGAGGTATTCGGATCAAAGGTGGACGTCGCGATGATCTTATCTTTAGATCAAACTGATCATCGAGTGATCTGCCCACGAGAAGGCTTCTGTTCGAAAGGAATTGAAGAAGAGATGCAAAGATGAACACAATGATGTCGTAAGGTGGTATCAAAGTCCTACCTCACGCTCTTTTTGTCTTCGAGGTCCTCCTCAGACCGCTTGGTTCTCCTCCGATGATCTCCCTTGTTGTGCTTCAACGATGTTTTGCTCGGCGAGTTAGGGCTAGGGCTCTAAGTCGTCGGCTCAGGAGTTGAAAGAGAAGTTCGTGGTTTTGGCCAGAGGTTTTGGGTTCTATTTATAATCGGGAAGAGAAGAGTCCTAATCTGATTGGATCCCGAATAAGAGTCTTATTCAGATCTTTGTTAGATCCTGATGTCTTATCTTCGGTAACCATCGTGGATTCTAGATCGGTTTCCGTTGCGTACCGGTGTCCTTACGCGTAACAGCCGCTCCAAAACTCGTTACCTCCGTGACGATGAGCTCCGGAAGCTCCACGTGTCCCCCGGGTCTGGTATCTCCTCGTCCGCAGAGACGAGCTCCGGTCGTGCCGCGTGTCAACCGATCGAGACCTCCCTCTTCTTCGGAGGTGAGCTCCGCGCACGCCACGTGTTGGTACCGGTCTTCCTCTTCTTCTTTCCTCAGGGACATGCCCTGAGGTCGACACGTGTTTAGCTGCGACGGACCTTCCGGTGATAAGCTCCGGTGGTGACACGTGTTCGATAGATCCGGACTTCTCTGAGATGAGCTCCGAGATTGACACGTATCACGCGCGACTGGTCCTCTTATTTCCGCGAGGACTAGCTCCGAGGATGACACATGTCCTATGAAAAATGCCTTTGCTTCTTCCGCAGAGGCTAGCTCCGCGGGCAGCACGTGTCCCACATGGTCGGACCTCTTCCCAATTGCGGAGGTGACCCCCCCCGAGCCTGCCACGTAGCTAGTTTAGCGGCGGACCTCTCCCAATTTTCTCGGGGATGAGCTCCGAACACGCCACATGGTCTGGTGGCCGTGGAAGTTGCCTTCGGTGCTCTCGGAGAGCTTTATTGGCTGTCCTTTTGATACTTGTCTTTGTTCCTACTCTTCTTAAAATGTTTTTCTTCTTCATAAAACATGAACATATGCTGACACCCGAGGTGAGGGTGTCACACACGTGTCCGGTAGTGTCAGACCTCCCAGAGGCGAGCTCCAAAGGTCACACGTGTCCAGTAGGACCAGACCTCTCGGAGGTTTAGCTCTGAGAGTGACACGTGTCCCGCGCGGCTGGTCCTCTCTTTTCCACAGTGGCTAGCTCTGATGGCGACACGTGTCCTGCGGGGCTGGACTTCGCTCCTCCGCAGAAGCTAGCCCCGGAGGCGACACGTGTCCTGCGGGTCGGACCTCGCCCCTTCCACAGAGGCTAGCTCCGAGCCTGTGTAACACCCCAAAATCCTGTTAAGAGGGGAATTTAAAAAATTTTGGACGTGTTGCATGTTTTGCAACAATTTAAATTCAAACCGGAATTCAATTTAAACTCAAAACAGAAAAGAAATAGAAAAAGAAAAAGGAAAACAGAAAAAAACCGGCCAGTGGGCCGAAACCCACCAGCCGGCCCACCCTGCTCCGTGCCAGCCCGAGGCCGTGCGCACCCCCTTTCTCCCACTAACAGGCAGGGCCCACCAGCTTTTCTTCTTCCTCGCGCCCGCGGCGCGATCGGCCGGACTCTCTCACCCGAATCAAAACCGATCGGGAATTCTCGCGTATCCTAGCCGATTTCCGGACCCCGAAGACTCCAGCTCGATCTAAACCAACCCGCCGCCCTCCCCCGTCTATAGAAACACCGGCCTTGTCCCGTTTTTCCCACGCGATCCGCCGATTTTGCTCCGGTGAGAACCCGAGCACCTCCGGCGAATTCTGCCCGATCTACGCTCGGGAATTCCGATCTAACTCGCTGGTCTTGATCCACCGCCTCCGGGGAACCTCGCAGGTGCAGAAAACTCGGTGGTTTGCGGCTCAAACACAGCGCCGACGAGCCTCGCCGTGAATTCTCCTCGGAGCTCGTCTCCGATCGCTTTCCAGGACCTCCGAGCTCAAGAAAACCCCCGAGGTGAGATCCCCGACCTCCCCTCCACTGATCTATGCCATAAAATCACAGTTCTAGGAAGAATTCCCGAAGATCCGAAACTCTCCGGCGAGATCGCCGCCTCCCGCCGCCGTGCGCCGCCGGGCAGCGCCGCCCGCGCTCGATCAGAGTGACGTGGCCGCTTGTGCGCCGTTTATTTTAAATCGCACGGTAGAGTTTAAATCCCCGCGTACCGGTTCGACGTTATAATCTCAGCCGTCTGTTTTAAATCGGACGGTCCACGTCAGCCCCGCGTTATAAAGACTGGAATTCTTACGTGCTACCCCATGGGGTTCTCGGGAAATAAGAGCTAGCCCCGGAAACTTCTGATCTAGCCCCTGGAACTTCAGAAAATCATGTAAATTCATTTAAAAATCAGTTTTAGCCCCTGGACTTAATAAAAATTAGGAAAAACTCCTCCGTTATGTGTAGCTAGACCCCTGAAAATTGTTAAAATGATATTATAGACCCTGTAGTGGGGTGAGATTACCTTTTTAACCCTGTTTGATATTAAATTTAGAAATTGAATATGTGGCTAGTATTTAAAATTTAAAAATTGAGACAAACATATTGTCAAATTTAAATTAAAAACTTTCTCAGTACTTAGAAAACTTTGGAGTGAGATAAAAATAGATTTTGGGCTGAAATCAATCTGTTTAATTTATTATTCACATTTATTAGTTATAGGGACACATTTTTAAGTAAAGAATAGTTCTGAAAATAGGGAAAATAAATGCAAAATAGTTTACATCAGAGGAAAAGGTCAAAAATATATTAGTAAATATTTTAGATCAGAACCTATTCTGTTTAGATGATGTGTCTTGTTATTTTCATAATAAAGTTCACATTTAGGCATAGGAAATAAATCTGAAAATATAGCAACTAGTAAATGATAAAGAAAGTTAATAAAATCCAAAGAATTCAGTTTAGGGTTGGTAGAAATTCTGAAGACACATATGGAGTAGGAAAATACCTTTCATGCATACTTGGTAGCTAAAAGGTGTAGTAATTAAATATAAGGAATTTATTTAAATTGGAAACTCATATATAAAGTATGCAAGCATAAATTTGAATACAAAAGTAGGAATCATATACACATGATTAAAAGTGCATGTAAGCCAAAGGTCAACACACATAGAGTAAACACAACACATAGAAGTTGTGAATGGCTTTGTTACATGTGAATGTGTGGTTTGGAAGTGTGAACTATGTCTTATGGATTATTGTTTTTCCTTTGCTATGTGTGATGGTATGATGTAGAACCTGCTCAAGAGCAAGTTATTCCTTTCCAAGATCAGGACTACCTATTTCAAGAGCAGCAGTAAGGAGGCAAGTGTCCTTGACCACTTTGATCCTATGCTAGGATGTGTAGATAGAATTATTTGCATTGTCAAATGAAATATGAAACCCATGCTAGGAAGTTTCCCTAGAATTGCATTATCTTGTTTCCTTGTAGCTTGGGTTGGGATTCATTTTATCATGTCATTTATTATTATGCATATGCTTAGCCATGCTTAGAATGGGATATTTGGGAGATGAGATCATCAGTTTATTTTACCATACACTTGAATGAGATATTGTGAGTTATGTAGAGGTAGGGATCAAGGCAAGTTGGATGTTTTGGTTGGTGCTGGGTGCACGAGACTTGGGTACGTGTTTAGTACTTGCCTGGATCCTAAGGACCGGTTCATGGAGCATGTAACCTGGTTTTACCGTGCCAACCACATGCTGAGATGGGGCAGCTTAGCCAATTAATTAGGTGTATCCCCGGCGTAGTATGGGTGTGTTGGATGGTGCGGGGAATAGGTGTCAGCTGGACTACCGTATGAACCGCAAGGCTCAAGAGGGGGCCACTGCAGCGGGGTTGGAGCCTCTTGTATGCTGTTAGGGGTGAAACCTCAGTGGGCCCACGCTCGTCGGGAATCCCTTTGTAAAGGCTTCGTAGTGATCTCCTGGCTACACACCTGGGAAGTGTGAATGTGGTTCGTAGCCACTAGCATAATGGAGGTTCTTTTAGTCCACCCGGCAACGGGGATGAAATCACTACATGTGGGTACAGTGGTACAAACTCTGCAGAGTCAAAACTGTCATGACAGCCGTGCTCACGGTCAAGAGCGGCTTGGACTTATTCATGATTAGAGGATTGATGGTTTTGGAAGTTGTGGATGTTAAGCAGGGAGCTTAACATTGGAAATGATGTTTTGGTTATTGGACTATGATGATGGGATGGGAGATTGGGACCATTTCACCTGTGTAGTAATGTAGGTGCTTAATAAGCTAAGGTGATAGGTATTAATTGTGTAGTGCTATAACCATGAGTTCAACCTCCCCTTGTTATAGCCATGCATGACATAACTTTCCCACACTTGCTGAGTACCATCGGTACTCAACCTTGCATATTTTGTTGGTTTATATTGCTGCTCAGATCAAGATAACGAGGCGGTGTATAATGACCAAGACTTTGGATCCGAAGAATGTTTCTAGGTTCATGGAGACCCCCGGGCAACGCCTGCAATGGAACCCACAAGAATAATATTCCGCTGCTAGTTTATTTACTTGTGATGAACTTATTATTGTCCATCGAGACAGCGATGTAAGACTTATTTATATTCGACATCTGGCTTGTAATAAATGATGCTTCACTATTTGTCATCACATGTATGAGAAAATGATCCTAGCATACATGTGATATTCACTTGGTTGTTCTTCGGAAAAACCGGGTGTGACAGAAGTGGTATCAGAGCCAAGGTTGCCCGTAGGAACGTGGACCTAGGTAGAAATGGACATATTTAAGGGCCTTATTTTCTTAAAAAAACTATTTTTACAAGGTGTGTGTTGAAAAGTGTTATTTAATGAGTCACTTTCTTCATCTTACCCCAATTTTCATTCAAAATAGGATTTTTGTTTAAGAATTTATCTAACCTAAGTTTAAATTCTTTTTGTTTTAGATGGTTTGCATGATTCGTACCGCTCGCAAGTCCACAGGAGGGAGAGTTCCCATAGTTGCCCTTGCCGAGAGAGAGGAGAGTCGTCCGGTGACGTACCTTTCCTACGGATTGGTAGTAGGAGGCTTATTGCGCCGTCTTCGGCGTATGCTCGAAGCCGCCGGAAATACGGGCAAGCTAATCATCCACTATAACTCCACCAGGACCATCCGTGAGAAGAGGGAAGAATGGAGTTCAGAGATGAGGATTATACACGAAAATCAGCTGCTTAAGATCCACCGCTCTCCAGCTTGTAGAGCGACACAGGTCGATGCGGAGAAGGATGTCACCTGGGAGGCCATCACCTGCCAGAGTCACATCTATCATCGCCACCTGGACAGGACTGAGTACATGTATGTCCTCCAGCGTGAGAGTGGTACCACGGAGTACAAGTACCCGCCGGTGCAGCAAGGGACTTCCCATGAGCACATGGACTTGTGCTTGGAAGATGCTTCTATGCTCAGCACTCGACTGGAGGAGTGTCAACAAGAGCTTCAGGATGTCCGAGACACCCTGAATGAAACGGAGGCGTTGCTGCGAGCCTGCTTAAGGGCGAGAGAAAGAGGAGATGGGAATGAACTGTGTGTCACCGTGGATGATAAATGGACTTCTGACTCCCCAGATCGCCGAGCGATCAGGCGTCGTCGCACTTCTCCACCAGCTGCCTCCCCATCCAAAGCAGAGTCAGAAGGCAGCCGAAATGATGAGGAAGATCCCGAGGAGCCAGCTCAAGAAAACGAGTAGTGTAGAGTCCTTCCCTTAGTTAGCAAGATGTCGAATAGTCAAGTCGTTACATTAAGTAATGGTGTGTTAATGCTTGGTGTGTGACGTGAGTTGTGGAAGCCATGAGCAATTGTCCACAACCTCGTCTTCAGATTGTTTTGCTTTGGTGTGTGAACCCACATGAAATAATAGTGCATTTATTTGGTGTGAGATATGAACCCTCGTAAAAGTATAACAAAGCCTCAACACTTCAAAGTACAAACAAATGAAAGTAGTAAGATGATACTAAATGCTTTCAAATTAACATTGGTTGATTCTGCCAGATGGCCGGAAGAGGAAAAGGACGTGCTGCCAACCCCGACATCAACAACGATGAGGCATGCAACCCTCATCTTTCTGGAGGCCAGGACCAGGGTGGTCGTCGTGAAGGAGTTGATCCCCTCCACCAAATGCTGGAGAATCAGAATCAGCTCATCCAGAACTTGACTCAAGTGGTGGCCAACTTGCATCAAGTTCCACCTCCACAAGCTGCACCACGCCAACCAAGGTTGAGTGAGTTTCTAGGAACTCAACCTCCGAAGTTTGCATGTGCTGCTGAACCTCTGGAGGCAGATGATTGGCTAAAAACCATTGAAAGCAAGATGAGGATCATACAGTGCCAAGGGTATGAGAGGGTGCTGTTTGCCTCTCATCAATTGCATGGACCTGCTACTGATTGGTGGACCGCCTACGTGGGTGCCCATCATGACCCTGAGAACATCACTTGGGAAGAGTTCAAGCGTAGCTTCCACAACCATTACATCCCAAGAGGTGAACTCAAAAACAAGAGGAAGGAGTTTTTGGGACTGCAGCAGGGAAACATGACGGTGAGGGAATACCTCACTAAATTTACTCAACTATCCCGTTATGCCCCACGGGACATAGAGACTGATGAGCAGAAACAAGATTGTTTCATGGAGGGACTTACCGCAGAGATGCAGTGTGCAATGTCCTCAAATGAGTATGAAAGCTTCCAAAAGATGGTGGACAGAGCAATTGTGGTAGAAAGGAAGCTAAAGGCCTTGGAAAATGAGAACAAGAGGAAGGCCGGGTGGTCACATCAAGCCTCAGGGAGCAACACTCGCCCACGTCTGATGCAGCCACCTGCAGGGCAGACGAACCGTGCTGCGGTACCCTACTCAGCACCAAGAGGGTACAACCCGAACTACAGGCCTCCTGTAGCACCAGCGCAGCCACAACGTCAGTTTGTACAGCAGCCTCGCCCCGCATATCCACCTCGACCAGCAGTACAGGGACCCCCAAACCAACCCCAATACAACAAAGGCCAGACACCTATGGTTGGGGTGCAATGTTTTAGCTGCGGTGAAGTGGGGCACTACGCCCATAAATGCCCAAAGAAGAAGCCCGCACAGCCACAACAGCAGAATGTGATGCGAGGACGGGTGAACTACGTCACTATGGAGGAAGCACAAGAGGCACCCGATGTGGTAGTTGGTAAGTTTCCTGCCAATTTACACATTGCAACCCTGCTGTTTGATTCTGGTGCTACCCACTCGTTCATTGCTAAAGGGTTTGTTAAGAAGCATGATCTAGCAACAACACAAATGAACTAAATGCTAGCAGTAAACTCTCCAGGTGGAGAAATAAGGACAAGACAAGTGTGTCCCAAGGTGAATCTAGACAATAATGGGGTAGTGTTTACTGCTAACCTCATAGTGATAGATTCCCAAGGGATCGATATTATTTTGGGCATGGACTGGTTGACCAAACATAAGGGAATCATCCATTGTTCAACCAGAACGGTGGAACTAACGCACCCTAGTGGCACAAGAGTAAAGTTCATAACAATACACGAGCCTAGGAGGGACATTAAACTAAATCAAGTTGAGGTGAAAGTTGAGGAAATCAGGACCATCAGGGAATATCCAGATGTTTTTCCGGAGGAGTTGCCAGGTATGCCTCCCGATTGTGAAGTGGAATTTGCAATTGAGCTAGTACCTGGAACAGCCCCGATTTACAAAAGACCTTATCGGATGGACTCCAAGCAGCTGGAAGAACTCAAGGATCATTTGAGAGAATTGTCAGAGAAGGGGTATATTCGTCCTAGTTCCTCACCATGGGGAGCTCCGGTGATATTTGTGCCCAAGAAGGACGGAACCCAAAGGTTATGCATGGATTACCGTGCTTTGAATGAGGTAACCATCAAGAACAAGTACCCATTACCCCGCATTGAAGACTTGTTTGATCAGTTGAGAGGCGCTTGTGTGTTCTCGAAAATTGATCTCAGGTCGGGATACCACCAACTCAAGATAAGGCAATCTGATATTCCCAAGACAGCTTTCGTATCTCGGTACGGACTGTATGAATACACCGTCATGCCTTTCGGGCTAACTAATGCCCCGACATACTTCATGTACCTCATGAACAAGGTATTCATGGAATATCTGGACAAATTTGTGGTGGTTTTCATAGATGACATTCTCGTCTTCTCCAAAGATGGAGAAGAACATGAGAAACATCTAAGGTTGGTGTTGCAGAGGCTAAGAGAACACCAACTATATGCCAAGTTGAGCAAGTGTGAGTTTTGGCTGAATAGAGTTCCCTTCTAAGGACATATAATCTCAGAGGGAGGAATCTCCGTGGATCCTGCCAAAATCGAGGATATACAGGAGTGGAAGACCCCTGAAAATGTCGGGGAAGTTCGAAGCTTCTTGGGATTGGCTGGATACTATCGACGGATTATTGAGGGATTCTCCAAGATCTCGAGACCCCTCACCAAACTGTTGGAGAAGGGAATCACATTCACATGGACGCCACAGTGCGAGACGAGTTTTCAGGAGCTAAAGAAAAGATTGACAACAGCCCCAGTGTTGGTTATGCCAGATATGGAGAAGAATTTCACGGTGTACTGCGATGCCTCTGGAAACGGGTTGGGATGTGTTCTCATGCAAGAAGGGCATGTCGTGGCATATGCATCCCGGCAGCTTCGGAAGCACGAGAAAAACTATCCTACACATGACTTAGAACTAGCCGCAGTGGTACACGCGTTGAAAATTTGGCGACACTATTTGATGGGGAAGAGGACAGAGATATATACGGATCATAAGAGTTTGAAGTACATTTTCACACAGCCAGATCTCAACCTCAGACAAAGGAGATGGTTAGAGCTAATCAATGACTTTGACGTAGGCATCAACTATCATCCTGGGAAAGCAAACGTCGTGGCTGATGCCTTAAGTCGGAAAGTGCAAGTCAATAAGTTGAGCTTAAAAGACCTGCCTGCAGAATTGAAGGACGAGGTTATAAGGCTCAATCTATGCCTTGTGAATAGTGGTGAAGCCATCGCCATGGAAGTGGACTCCATACTAGAGCAAGACATACGCGATGGTCAAAAGAAAGACGAGAAGATACAAGAAATCAGGCAGCTCATCAAGGAAAATAAAGCTCCTGGTTTTAGAGAGGATGAACAAGGAACGGTGTGGCACGGGAAAAGAATCTGTGTGCCTGAAATAAAGAAGATCCGTGAATTGATTTTGAGGGAAGCTCACGATTCTGACTATTCCATTCATCCTGGGAATACGAAAATGTACCAGGACCTCAAAAGCAGGTATTGGTGGTATGGCATGAAGCGAGATGTCGCGGAACACGTTGCTCTATGTGACACATGTCAGTTGGTGAAAGCAGAACATCAACGACCCGCGGGATTATTGCAACCGCTCAAAGTGCCTGAGTGGAAATGGGAAGAAATCAGCATGGATTTTATCCTGGGATTGCCTAGGACCCAATAAGGATATGATTCGATATGGGTCATCATTGATAGGCTAACCAAGGTAGCTCACTTCATCCCCGTGAAGGAAAGCTACAGCCGATCCAAATTGGCAGAGTTGTACATGTCAAGGATCGTGTGTTACCATGGAGTGCCAAAGAAGATAGTGTCGGATCGAGGAACACAGTTCACCTCAAGATTCTGGCAAAAGTTGCACGAAACCATGGGAACCCATCTGAACTTTAGTTCTGCCTATCATCCCCAAACTGATGGGCAGACGGAAAGAACCAATCAGATCCTTGAAGATATGCTAAGGGCATGTGCACTCAAAAACAATCGGAGTTGGGACAAGAACTTACCGTATGCGGAGTTTTCCTATAACAACAGCTATCAAGCTAGTATGAAGATGTCACTGTTTGAAGCTTTGTATGGGAGGAAGTGCAGAACTCCCCTATTTTGGAATCAAACAGGGGAAAGTAAAGTGTTTGGTCCAGAGGTACTACAAGAAGCCAAGGCGAAGGTGAGGGAAGTTCGCAACAACTTGAGGATAGCACAAACACGCCAAAAGAGCTATGCCGATGTACGAAGAAGAGAGCTCGTTTTCAACGTGGGAGACTATGTCTATCTCAAGGTGTCCCCTATCAGAGGACTTCGTCGGTTCAAGGTGAAAGGGAAGTTGTCACCTCGATACATCGGACCCTTTCAAGTTTTGGAGAGGAAAAGCGAAGTGGCGTATCAACTAGAATTACCGGCTCGTCTATCGGATGTGCACGATGTATTCCATGTGTCACAACTCAAGAAATGCCTGAGGACGCCTGAAGAGGTGATACCCATGAATGAAGTGGACGTAGCCGAGGATTTGTCTTATGCCAAGCAACCATACAAGAGTTTGGAGACAATGGAACGCCTCACCAGAAATAAAAGAATTCGGATGTGCAAGGTGCAGTGGAAGCATCACTCAGAAGAGGAAGCCACCTGGGAGCGGGAAGATGAGCTCAAGGCACAATTTCCGGAATTGTTTTCTTAGAAACACCAATCTCGAGGACGACATTTCTTTTAAGGGGGGTAGAGCTGTAACACCCCAAAATTTTGATTCAAAACCCTAAATCATGTTAAGAGGGGGATTTAAAAATTTTTGGACGTGTTGCATGTTTTGCAAAAATTCAAATTCAAACTGGAATTCAAATTGAACTCAAATCAGAAAAGAAATAGAAAAAGAAAAAGAGAAAACAGAAAAAAACCGGCCAGTGGGCCGAAACCCACCAGCCGGCCCAACCAGCGCCCGAGCCAGCCCGCGGCCGTGCGCGCCGCTTCCTTCCGCTGACAGGTGGGACCCACCAGATCGTAGTCTACCTCGCGCCCGCGCCGGACTCCCTCACACCCGAATCAAAACCGATCGGGATTTCGGCGTATCCCCGCTGAATTCTGTTCATAGGCGACGCGGACTTGATCTAAACCACCCCGCCGCCCTCCCCCGTCTATAAAAACCCCGGCCTCGTTCTGTTTTTCCCACGCGATCCGCCGATTTTCCTCCGGTGAGAACCGAGACTTCTCCGGCGAATTCTGGCCGATCTAAGCTCAGAAATTCCGATCTAACTCGCTGGTCTTGATCCACCGCCTCCGGGGGACCTTGCAGGTGCAGAAAACTCGGTGACTTGCGGTGTAAACACAGCGCCGACGAGCTTCTCCGTGGTTTCGCCTCGGACCTCGTCGCCGATCACCTTCCAGGACCTCCGAGCTCAAGAAAACCCCCGAGGTGAGATCCCCGACCTCCCCTCCACCGATCTATGCCATAAATCACAGTTCTAGGAAGAAATCTCGAAGATCCGAAAGTCTTCGGCGAGATCGCCGCTTTCCGCCGCCGTACGCCGCCGGCAGCGCCGCCCGCGCTCGATCAGAGCGACGTGGCCGCCTGTGCGCTGTTTATTTTAAATCGCACGGTAGAGTTTAAAACCCCGCGTACCGGTTCGACATTATAATCTCAGCCGTCGGTTTTAAATCGGACGGTCCACGTCAGCCCCACGTTATAAAGACTGGAAATCTTACATGCTACCCCCTGGGGTTCTCGGGAAATAAGAGCTAGCCCCGGAAACTTCTTATCTAGCCCCTGGAACTCCAGAAAATCATGTAAATTCATTTAAAAATCAGTTTTAGCCCCTGTATTTAATAAAAATTAGGAAAACACCTCTGATAAGTGTAGCTAGACCCCTGGAAATTCTGAAAATAATATTATAGACCCTGTAATGGGGTGAGTTTACCTTTTTAGCCCTGTTTAGTATTTAAATTAGGAAATTGAATATGTGGCTAGTGTTTAAAAAATTAAAAAGTGGGACCAACATATTGTTATAATTAAATTAAAAAATTTCTCAGAATTTAGAAAACTTTGGAGTGAGATAAAAACATATTTTGGACTGAATTGAATCTGTCTAATTTATTATTCACATTTAGGGACACATTTTTATGTAATGAATCATTTTAGAAAATAGGGAAAATAATTGTGAAATAGTTTACATCAGAGGCAAAGGTCAAAATATGTTATTAAATTATTTAGGACCAGAACCTATTCTGTTAAGATGATGTGTATTACTAATTTCATAATAAAGAACACATTTATGTATAGGAAAATAAATCTGAAAATATAGCAACTAGTAAATGATAAATGGAGTTTCTAAAATCCAAAGAATTCAGTTTAAGGTTGGTAGAAATTCTAAAGGCACATATGGAGAAGAAAAATACTTTTCATACATACTTGGTAGTGAAAAGGTGTGGTAGTTGAATATAAGGAATTTATTTAAATTGGAAACTCATATATATATAGTAGGTAAGTATAAATATGAACACAAAAGTAGGAATCATATACACATGATTAAAAGTATATGCAAGCCACAAATCAACACACATAAAGTAAACACAACACATATAATGGTGAAGGACTTTCATAAATGTGAATGTGTGGTTTGTATGAAGTTGAAGTGTGAACTATGTCTTATGGATTGTTGTTTTTCTTTTGCTATGTGTGATGGTATGATGTAGAACCTGCTCAAGAGCAAGTTATTCCTTTCCAAGATCAGGACTACCCATTTCAAGAGCAGCAGGAAGGAGGCAAGTGTCCTTGACCACTTTGATCCTATGCTAGGATGTGTAGCTAGAGTTATTTGCATTGTCAATTTAATATGAAACCCATGATAGGAAGTTTCCCTAGAATTGCATTACCTTGTTTCCTTGTAGCTTGGGTTGGGATTTATTTTATCATGTCATTTATTATTATGCATATTCTTAGCCATGCTTAGAATGGGATATTTGGGATATGAGATCATCAGTTTATTTTACCATACTCTTGAATGAGATATTGTGAGTTATGTAGAGGTAGGGATCAAGGCAAGTTGGATGTTTTGGTTGTGTGCTGGGTGCACGATACTCGGGTTTGTGTTTAGTACTTGCCTGGATCCTAAGGACCGGTTCATGGAGCATGTAACCTGGCTTTACAGTGCCAACCACATGCTGAGATGGGGCAGCTTGGCCAATTAATTAGGTGTATCCCCGGCGTAGTATGGGTGTGTTGGATGGTGCGGGGAGTAGGTGTCAGCTGGACTACCATATGAACCGCAAGGCTCAAGAGGGGGCCACTGCAGTGGGGTTGAAGCCTCTTGTATGCTGTTAGGGGTGAAACCTTAGTGGGCCCACGCTTGTCGGGAATCCCTTTGTAAAGTATTCGTAGTGATCTCCTGGCTACACACCTGGGAAGTGTGAATGTGGTTCGTAGCCACTAGCATAATGGAGGTTCTTTTAGTCTACCCGGCAACGGGGGATGAAATCACTACATGTGGGTACAGTTGTACAAACTCTGCAGAGTCAAAACTGTCATGACAGCCGTGCTCACGGTCAAGAGCGGCTTGGACTTATTCATGATTAGAGGATTGATGGTTTTGGAAGTTGTGGATGTTAAGCAGGGAGCTTAACATTGGAAATGATGTTTTGGTTATTGGATTATGATGATGGGATGGGAGATTGGGACCATTTCACCTGTGTAGTAATGTAGGTGCTTAATAAGCTAAGGTGATAGGTATTAATTGCGTAGTGCTATAACCATGAGTTCAACCTCCCCTTGTTATAGCCATGCATGACATAACTTTCCCACACTTGCTGAGTACCATCGGTACTCAACCTTGCATATTTTGTTGGTTTATATTGCTGCTCAGGTCAAGATAATGAGGCGGTGTATAATGACCAAGACTTTGGACCCGAAGAAGTTTTCTAGGTTCATGGAGACCCCCGGGCAACGCCTGCAATGGAGCCCACAAGAATAATATTCCGCTGCTAGTTTATTTACTTGTGATGAACTTATTATTGTCCATCGAGACATTTGCGATGTAAGACTTATTTATATTCGACACCTGGCTTGTAATAAATGATGCTTCACTATTTGTCATCACATGTATGAGAAAATGATCCTGGCATACATGTGATATTCACTTGGTTGTTCTTCGGAAAAACCGGGTGTGACATTGTTCTTGCGGTTCCGGTTGTTCTTGATTCTCAAAACCTTGTTGCTGCAGCTCGTCGTAGACAGCTTCCTGAGTTTGTCCTGCTCACGTTCTTCTTGTCTTCGGGGTCCTCCTCAGACCGCTTGGTTCTCCTCCGATGATCTCCCTTGTTGTGCTTCGGCGATGTTTGCCTCGGCGAGTTAGGGCTAGGGCTCTAAGTCGTCGGCTCAGGAGTTGAAAGATAAGTTCGTGGTTTCAGCCAGAGGTTTTGGGTTCTATTTATAGTTGGGAAGAGAAGAGTCCTAATCTGATCGGATCCCGAATAAGAGTCTTATTCAGATCTTTGTTAGATCCTGACGTCTTATCTTCGGTAACCATCGCGGATTTTTGGATCGGTTTCTGTTGCGTACCGGTGTCTTACGTGTAACAGCCGCTCCAGAACTCGTTACCTCCGTGATGATGAGCTCCGGAAGCTCCACGTGTCCTCCGGGCCTGGTATCTCCTCATCCGCAGAGACGAGCTCAAGGTTGTGCCGCGTGTCAATCGATCGAGACCTCCCTCTTTTTCGAGACGAGCTCCGCGCATGCCACACGTTGGCGCCGGTCTTCCCCTTCTCCTTTCCTCAGGGACATGCCCCGAGGTCTACACGTGTCCAGCGGCGACAGACCTCTGAAGATAAGCTCCGGTGGTGACACGTGTTCGATAGATCCGGACTTCTCTGAGGTGAGCTCCGAGATTGACACGTATCCCCTGTGACTGGCCCTCTTATTTCCACGAGGACTAGCTCCAGGGATGACACGTGTCCTATGAAAAATGCCTTTGCTTCTTCCGCAGAGGCTATCTCCGCGGGCAGCACATGTCCCACAGGGTCGGACCTCTTTTCAGTTGCGGAGGTGACCTCCGAGCCTGCCACGTAGCTAGTTTAACGGCGGACCTCTCCCAAATTTCTCGGGGATGAGCTCCGAACGCGCCATGTGGTCTGCTGGCCGTCGAAGTTGCCTTCGGTGTTCTCGAAGAGCTTTATTGGCTATCCTTTTGATACTTGTCTCTGTTCCTTCTTTTCTAAAAATGTTTTTCTTCTTCATAAAGCATGAACATATGCTGACACCCGAGATGACGGTGTCACACCGGAGGGGGCCGCCACTGCCCTGTTTGGCGCGAGTCTGGAGGTTAGGGATGACAGGTGGGACCCACTGTCAGCATTTAAACATTTTCCAGATTTTCCCACTCTAGTTCAAACTTTGGAGAGCCATAACATTCTGTAGGAGTGTCCAAAAATTGTGAAACAAATTTTGTTGGATTCCTCTCAAAGAGTACTATCCAGGGGTGCAGACCAATGTTTATGAAAATCCCTGAATTTGGCTCATTAATTCATTTAAGAAAAATCTTGTGTGAATGTTTACAGGAGTTCTGTTTATTGGAAAATTCCCAAATTTGGACAGGAAATTGATCCAAAATTCCTTGAACTTCAGTAAAAAATTTATAGGCATTGGACCTCATTTGCTTGGTCAAATGATGTGTTCATTCCTTATGTCTCTGAAAAATAGGAAAATGAACAGAGACAATTGCAGCTTTTCCCCATTCTTTGTAAAATCCACATCTCCATGTAGGAAACTCCAAAAATGGTAAAACCAATTCCTACGGACTCAGGACATTTTGTACTTCACAAAAAGTCTATTTTGCAGCATAGGAAAGCTTAATATCTAGGGGGGTAAAGGCAGATTATTGAAAATCACATAAGTAATTATTGTGATCACCTTGTGCCATTTCATGAGCTCAATTTTTGCACACTGCCTAACTAGCTTCCATAGAATCTGTGGTTAAATTCTCAGCTTCATTGGACCTCTGGAACTTGAGCTACCATGTTTTAGGTTTAAGTGTTCATATAATGGACTTAATCACATGGTGATTACTAGTATCTCTTTTCACCCTAGCTTTCATCTTCTCCAGGGTTTAGATCCAACAACAGAAACCTTGCTGTTGTTTATCTCTCTTATGTGCGAGTTAACTTGTACAACAGTTTTGAATCATTTTCTAAATTGCTTTTGAATACATGTGCATAAATCATATTAATAGCACCGTGACGTCGACGTTCGACGAGGACTCGACTCTGCAGCGAGGATCTCCATCTCTTGACGAGTTTGGCGGATTCTACGGAGGAAGACTAACTCCTAGATTCTAACAAAACCGTTGAGCAAGGCAAGCCCCGGTTTGCATATCATTACCGTTTTAAATTTTGCTTTACATCACATCATGTATATTAGACTTGATATTGTGCATTATGTCTGTGATGATTGAAACCCACTTGCATGGCTATTACATCCCTGAGTAGAAGGTTTAGTGTAGGCTTTGCCTCGTCATAGATGCTAAGCTAATGTTGTAGCTAGCTCGGTAGAAGTTGAGTAGTAAAAAGCTACTCGCGAGAAAAGTTCGAGTAATGAATTTACTCGCGAGAGAGAAAAGATAAGAGCACCCTCATGAATATGAGATGGGGACGGGAATGTTCCTGTAGGATTGGAGCGCTCAAAGTTGGTCTCGACCTGCAATGGGTGTGACAATGCTTGAGACCACGTTTGGCCTAGACCGGGATGGTAAGGCAAAGGTGGAGGTTGGTTGTAGCCCCGTCCGTGTCGGTTAAGGACCGTATGTATGCAGCCCTGCTGGACAAGATTGAGCTGTACCGGATATATAGTGAGGTATGGGACCCATGAAACCGATGTAACTCGATGGACCGTGATATAGAAACTCATCCTTCACGTGGGAATGGTGTTGAAAAGGCGGGAGGTGTAAATCCTTTAGCGGGCAACTTCGACGTGTCCGCGTAGAGGACCATCCTACTCGGCGCGAAGCGTTTTTCTATGTCAGGGTGTCGTGTGAAAGGTTGCTGCATACAACGTAAGAAAGAGCTCTTGAGAGAGTCTTTCGAGGCGGGTGTATGTGTTGTGTATTCCGGTTTGTTATTGATTCGAATCACCGTCGCTCGCGGAAGAGGATTGAGCATACTTGCCCACTGTGCCGTGACTTAGTAAGAAGAGGAACTAAGTCTCTTAACTTGCTGTTTGTGGATTAATCACTGTATTGGAACCTTGACTGAAGTAGAAATAGAGCCAACTAAATTTCATTTCCGCCTTAGGCTAGCAACATCGGGATAAGCATTTCTTGTTTGATTGTGGACTTCCGATGTTGTGAGGCGTGAGGACCACTAAAATGAAGGCTATAAGAATCTGAATATAAGGATCAAGTTTAGTCAAGATGCATTTTGCAAATTCCTATTCCTACTGTTTTACTACCCCTGCATTTAGAGTTACATGTTTAGGAGTGATGGTTAAGTCTTGCTGAGCCTTAGTGCTCACGGTTGCTTCTGAGTTGTTTTTGCAGGTAGCAGGATGCCTGCTATGAAGAGGGTTGTTCGGTGAAACAATGAACCTCACGGTTCGTTCCACTCATCGGAAACCTAGCCGCTGCCTTCCTTTGGTGAAGCTAGTAGGAAGCGTTCACGGGCTGAACGACTTCTCTTCGGTGTAGTTAGGGTCGAGAGTGAGTAGATTGTCCAGCTAGCTTTAATTTCTGTTGTGTGTGTACATTATGTTGTAAAAGAAATTATGTTGAGTAACAAAATGGTTCCGCTATGTTCTTATCGTCTCTTTTCGTGCATGCTGTTGGGTGCCGCATCGCACGGCACCACCCACTGCGATCCTCGGGCCGTCACAGGCGTGGTATCAGAGCCGCATTGGGAATAGCACGCATGAAAACGGTCTATTTTTGAAAACTTAGTAGTATACGAGTGAGGAACGTATAGTATGCCCACATAAGGAGTATTATTAGCATAGTTACTTAAGGTGGCAAGCTAACAGTGTCTTACTTTTCAGTATTTAAATTCAGTAACGACGCACCTACGTGGAGGTAACAATGGTAAGGAACGTCACCGAAAGCGGATCAATTTCGGTTAGCTCACCCATATGAGGAAAGTAGTGTGGGATGTTCCGTTCGGCAATGGACGGAAAGTGAATATGTTTTCTAAGACTCTTCATGTCTTAGAGACATATGAATGGCACTAGCCTCCAGTGCGCGAACCCAGGGAAGAGGAGGAGACCCCATCATGTGGTTTGTAACACGAAGTATGTTCTCTAGGACTCTTCGTGTCCTACGAGGCTTACGGAAGCGCTGTTCCACTGGTGTGCTTTATTGCAAAGGTGTGGAGCCCCTGTCGGGTGGTGAATAACCCGGTCATGTACCTTGAGACATGGCTTGACTCAAGGACGGCCCGTATGGCAATGATACGGGGCGTATGTTTTTACTATGATATGGACCTGCCTGAAATGATAAACCAATGTGTGCATCATTATTGAGTGGTTTTCTGCAGGTACCTGAACCACGTTAGTACATGTCGTGTAGACAACGTTTGTGAGTGATCGTTTTAGTGCCACCACTTGAGACGTATACGCCGGGTATAAAGCCGGTTAGGATTTTAATTTGGTGAGGAAACGTAGTACCGTGATGTGTTTTGAAACTGCATAAAAAGAGAAGGTTTGAAAAGTAAAAGAGTAAATTTGGAGTCTATGATTCCATTAGGGGGTAATGAACTCCTATATTGAACTAAGAGTCAATTGGGAGTATAGATTCATTCACAAAGACTTAGGAATAACCTCCCATGTTTTCGGCAGAATTTTTGCTGAAGTTGAACAGGGCATAATTTTTGTTTGGTTGAACCAATGGAGGTGAGTGATACATTTCTGGAAAGGTTTTGATGACTTCTACAACTTTTCTGTAGAAGTCCAGACCAGAATCACCCTCCAAATGGATGAAATTCTCAGATGAGTGTGAACTGTCCAAAAACAGGGCAGACACAAATTGCTCTCTGGAAATTTCTGTATTTCGACCATAATTTTCTGTAGAAAATTTCTAAGGGTCAAGTAAGACACCATTGGAAAGCTTGTGATATATGCTATGACTTTGTAGTTCAAAGGTTCTCTAGATTTGGAGTTTAAAGTGATGAAATCTTGCGGACAAAACAGCCACTTCCAAAGGAGGTGCTGTCAAAATTGTTCCAGATTTCTGTTAACTTTGAAATATCACAATTTTTGATCCAGAACATATATGAAGGCAAATGAATACTCGTTGGAAAGATATTGAAGTTAAATATGACTTTGGTATTCAACTTGAGATATGAAATTGCCGTTTTCATTTTTAAATTCTGGGGTTAAGACCAATTGGTCATTCTGAACAGAGTAGTGCTTATTGCCTATGTAACTTAAGACTTGTTGTGGACAAGGATGTTTCAGACGTCACTAAGCTCCATAACATGTTCTTGAGTTATTTTTTAGTTTGTCCTACTGTTGGAATTAAGGGTTGGGACAAACTTGCTCACATTTGATAGATTTCAGTATTGTCGAAAACCTAGTTAGCTTGTATAATGCTGCAATATTGATGTGATGCTTTTACGATTATGTTTTCAATTCTAGTTGAGTTTAACTTTGAATTTTAACCGTAAATTGCTCACTCTTGCAGCATGGATCATGCTCATTCCAGGAGTGAGGTTGGTGAGTCGAGTCACGGCGAAAGTAATTCGCCATGACAAGAAGTGCCGACATCGTCAACCGGATTGGCGGAAATCTTGGCAAAGATGGCTGAGTCTCTGGATCTGTTGGTGCGACAAAGCATACGACAGGAGACACTACAGCAAAATCCCCCGCCAAGCACTTATCTGGATTTCTTAGCAAGACAACCACCGGTTTTCTCGGAAGTGAAAGAACCGTTGGAGTCGGCACATTGGCTCCAATGTATTGAAGCCAAGTTCGATATGCTTGAGTGCGATGAATATCAGAAGACTCTATTTGCCGCTCAACAACTCCACGGAGCCGCTGGAGCTTGGTGGGCGGAGTACATCGCTACTCTTCCTGAAGGTCATCGAGTGACGTGGGATCAATTCAAGACTGTTTTCCGGGCACGTCACATTTGTTCGGGAATTCTACGAACAAAGTATCAAGACTTTCTGGAGTTAAAGCAAGGAGAAAGTAGTGTGTACGAGTACTTCAAAGAGTTTGAAGACTTGATGCAATACGCCACTCATATGGTAGACTCGGAAGCGTTGAAGTGTGAATATTTCTTCTGAAGTTTGAATGTCGAACTTAAGGAACAAGTGACTTTGTTCAATAATGGTATTTACAATGAGTTGGTAAATGCCGCTATCATTAAGGAAGACATGCATCTCCGTTGTGAAGCGGAGCTGAAAAGAAGTATACCGCCGGACAGTGACATCGAGGTTCGTCCGAACTATCGAGTGCGGTATTACTCGCCAGTTAGGCAACAAATTCAGCCTGTGGTGCAACTCTCACAACCACGGCTGGAGTTACTCACTTATGAGCCTCCACCTCAACAGCAGCGGTCAGAAATTATTCGTGCAACCCTACCGCAACCAGCTACGCACAAATTATCTCCACCTCGTGTTAATAGAGAGCTGAGGATTTCTGCAGCATGAAACCGTCATGGAGCTGAGCAGAGCCACACTTATGTGTTGTCTCGTCAATGCTCAGATCAGCACCGTGAACCTTCAATGAAGAATCTTTCAAAAGCTGGCAGGGTTAATTATACTGCTATTGAGGACATTGCAAAAGGCGAACCAGTTTTAGCGGGCATGTTCACGTTACATGAACATCCCACTTTCGTGTTATTTGATTCCGAGGCCACCCACAATTTTATTAGCAGAGACTACATGCTGAAGAATAATCTTCCATTTAGCACATCTAAGCATCCGTTTCATATCAGCTCACCCGGAAGCAAGATATCAACTGATGAAATGGTCTCTCGGGCACCTTTATGTTTGGGTGGAAACATCTATCCAGCGAGCCTTATCATACTCAAAGGCCAAAGGATTGATATTATCTTGGGGATGTCATGGTTGACACATTATGGAGCTATCTTTGACATCAGCTCTCGGACTGTCCAACTGAATTCCCCAATACATGGTTGCAACATATTGAATCTTGTGGATCCATCACAACGTGTTGCAGCAGTGAATCAGATTGAAGCTCCTAAGCTTGAGAATATTCCAGTGGTATGTGAATATCCAGATGTGTTTCCCGAGGACTTGCCGGGCATGCCGCCCGAACGTGATGTAGAGTTCAAGATTGAACTAGCACCGGGAACAACACCTATTTCTCGGCGACCATACAAAATGGCACCGAAGGAGCTAGCAGAATTGAAGGAGCAGCTTAATGACCTCATGGAGAAAGGTTTTATACGCCCAAGTTCATCACCTTGGGGCTGTTCCACACTCTTCGTGAAGAAGAAGGACGAGACTTTGAGACTATGCGTAAATTATCGTCCACTGAATGCTGTCACTATCAAGAATAAGTATCCACTACCACGCATTGATATTTTGTTTGATAAACTAGTGGGTGCTAAGGTATTCTCCAAGATGGATCTTCGGTCCGGGTATCACCAGATAAAAATCCGGGCAAAAGATGTACCTAAGACGGCGTTCTCGACAAGATATGGTCTTTATGAATATCTTGTCATGTCCTTTGGATTGACCAATGCTCCGGCTCACTTTATGTATCTCATGAACTCTGTGTTCATGCCGGAGTTAGACAAGTTCGTCGTGGTTTTCATCGACGACATCTTGGTCTATTCAAAGTCAGAAGAAGAACACGCTGAACATTTGCATATTGTACTCCAATGCTTGAGGGATCACAAGCTATATGCAAAGTTCAGTAAATGTGAGTTTTGGATCAGCAAAGTGCCGTTTCTTGGGCATATTATTTCAGCAGAAGGCATCGCTGTGGACCCAAGTAAAATCGAGCAAGTGCTGAATTGGAAATCTCCAACATCTGTTCATGAAGTGAGGAGTTTCCTAGGTTTAGCGGGTTATTACCGGAGATTCATTCCAAACTTCTCCAAAGTCGCTAAACCTATGACGGAGCTGTTGAAGAAAAGCACCAAGTATTATTGAAGCAATTCATGCGAACAAGCTTTTCAAACTTTAGTGAAGTATCTCACTACAGCTCCAGTTTTGGCCCAGCCGGACACCACGAAGCCTTTTGATGTCTATTGTGATGCATCCGGCATTGGTTTGGGTTGTGTGTTGATGCAAGAAGGATGTGTGGTCGCGTATGGATCCCGACAACTCAGGGGTCATGAGCAGAATTACCCGACGCACGACCTTGAACTAGCTGCAGTGGTCTTAGCATTGAAAATGTGGAGACATTATCTACTAGGCAATCTAGTACATCTCTACACTGACCACAAAATCTTGAATTACATCTTCACACAGAAAGAACTGAATATGAGGCAGCGAAGATGGCTCGAATTGATCAAGGATTACGAACTTGAAATTCATTACCATCCGGGCAAAGCGAATGTGGTTGCCGACGCACTTAGTCGGAAAGCCCACATTCACCATTTAGCCATGGCTGCACATGAAGGAGGAGAACCAAGACTGCGCTTAGTTCCCTACGGATCGCTGTTCAACCTCGCTCTTATTCATACAATCCAAGATGAGATTGTAGAGGCTCAGAAGAGAGACAGAGGTATGTCTCATATCCGGAGAAGAGTGGACAGCGGTGAATTGAAGATGTTCCGCAAGGATGAAGAGGGTACTCTATGGTTTAACAACCGCATAGTGGTACCCCGAAACATGAAATTGCGGAGGAAGATATTGGATGAAGCACATTTATCCAAGTACTCCATTCATCCGGGAAGCAACAAGATGTACCAGGACTTAAAATCTAAGTTCTGGTGGACACGGATGAAAAGAGAGATTGCGAAGTACGTATCCGAGTGTGATACGTGTCGGCGGGTTAAAGCCGACCATATGAGGAAAGCCGGACCACTTCAACCGCTGAAGGTTCTAGCATGGAAGTGGGAAGACATAAGTATGGACTTTATCGTCGGTTTACCCATGACCAGCAACAAGCATGATTCTATTTGGGTAATCGTCGATCATTTGACCAAGACCGCTCATTTTATTCCAGTCCATACTAAATATGTGGCAAAGAAGTATGTGGAGCTGTTCATCTCGAGAATCGTGTGTTTACACGGGGTTCCCCGCACCATCGTGTCTGATCGAGGTGCGTTGTTCGTATCCAGATTTTGGGAGCGACTGCATGCTTCCTTGGGAACCAAGTTAATTCGGAGTTCAGCGTATCATCCGCAAACTGATGGTCAAACGGAGAGGATAAATCAGATTCTAGAGGATATGCTACGGGCATGTGTCCTCAATCATGGGAAGAATAGTGATGACCATCTACCGTTAGCAGAATTCTCATATAACAACGGTTATCAATCCAGCATCAAAATGGCCCCGTATGAAGCTTTTTATGGCCGGAAGTGCCGCACACCACTGAATTGGTGTGAGTCCGGCGAGAGAGTGGTCTACGGGATTGATCTTGTGAATGAAGCCGAGGAACGAGTGCGAGTGATACAAGCCAATTTAAAGGCTGCTCAATCTCGGCAGAAGAGTTATGCAGACAAAAGACATCGACCGCTTCACTTCGACATCAGGGACCACGTTTATCTTCGTGTCTCTCCGATGAAAGGAGTTCATCGTTTCGGAGTGAAGGGAAAGCTTGCTCCGCGATTCATCGGGCTGTTTGCTGTCATTGAGATATGCGGAATCGTAGCCTATCGTCTGGAGTTACCGACGTCACTTTCGGGTATTCACAACGTTTTCCATGTCTCTCAGCTGCGGAAATGTCTTAAGTACCCAACCACAGTTCATATGGAGAACATTGAGGATCTTCAACCGGATCTCACTTATTCTGAGTACCCGATACAGATTATTGACGAGAAGACTCGCGCCACAAGAAATCGGACATTGCGATTTTACAAAGTCTTGTGGAGCAACCACACCGCTGATGAAGCCACGTGGGAAAGCGAGGATTTTCTCCGTTTAAATTTTCCTGACTTGTTTGTACCATATGTCCAGTAGCCATTCTCCCTTCTTCTTTCTTTTTGTAATCTCGGGACGAGATTCTTTTAAGGGGGGAGGAATGTAACAGCCCTAACTTTTGTAAAGTTTTATTTCAACGTATGAAACAAAGTTAAGGCGATAAAAGACTATAATTATGTCACATGAAATGATGAACACAAATATGGACATGTGAGGGAGTTAAAAATTTTCTCTAGCTCATGTTCAACACATGTTAAACGAGGGGAAATAATTTCATTTCCAAAACTCTAACTCATGTGCACCTCCTCTATGAGTAGAGTGGAGGGAATTTAAATGCAATTTGAATTCTTTTGAAAGGATTCCTATTCAGATTGTCCAAAGGCCTATATGTGAGAGCATAGATGCTTTTCTCATGTATTCAAGAGCCTAAGTTTAAAATTTGGAGAATTTTAGGTTTCTTATACTATTTATTCCGAGAATTAAATGAGGGCATGCTCAAATTCAAACTTGAATTTGAATTTTGAACCAAACAAACTCAATTTCAAAATCTGATTTCAGATTTGAGTTCCTCATAATTCTTTTGACCTATCCTCCAAAGTTGGTGATATTTGGACAACGTTTGCGTGGGAATCTCAAAGCACAGCGGGGAAATCAAATAAAAGAGGCCGGACCCACATGTCATAGACCCGGTGCAGCAAACCACCTCTGCCTTCGGATGAGAGCGTGAACCCAGCCGAGGCAATCCACTCCCGATGCCACCTCCTTCTTCCCTCGTGGGTTCGTTCTGATCCTCACATGAGACAGTGCACGAAGTCGATTTCTCTCTTCTTCCCCGTTCTGTCTGCTCCGGTGAGATTTTCTCCCGAGCAGAACAGAACCAGCCGCTGCTCTGTTCCTCTGCTGCGCCCAACTGAATCAAGCGCCCTTTGCCCCAGCTTTCCACAGCAAAAACCTTCGCCCGTGAGTGCTCTGGCCGGCTGGCAACTTCCCTCCGCCATCCCGAGCTCACCGGCGCCTAGAAGCAGCAAAGTTTCTACTGCTCCCGAGCTAAAGCTGAAGAAACTGGAACTGATCACCGTGGCCAGCCCAAACCAGAAGGGATCACGCCCAAGCAAGCCACCCCATCTGTGCACCAACAAGTCTAGTTGTTCACCTCCAAAGGTCAGCCCTAGCCATTGATCACAGAAGGAGAATTTCTAGTTTTTCTCCTGGGCGGCAGAAACGGACCTTGAGGTAAGGAATTGTAAATTTCGTCCTCAAATCGTGTTTATTGGGTCTCAAACTTCACGCACAGGATGTTAACTGCCTAGCACACCTCCTCCATTGATTTTAGGCCAAGAAATTGAGTGTAGAGTGAGCAATCCGAGCTCTTTTAGAGGGTATGCCGCTGGACCCTATCGGGCGCACGGTGCCGATAGGTTTAGAGTCCTCTCCAGCTTGTTTAGACCTCATGCCGGTCTTCTACATGATCCCCTCGTGCTGTAGAGCCCAAGAACCAACCATTTGGTGGAGAATTCACCGTGTAAGACCTCGCCGGAGCCCTAGGGTTTGCTGTGGCCGGTGCACCCTGTTTTCCGGCGAGTTTCAGCCGCCGGCGACCTCACCAACGTGTTCAGCGTGGGGAAATATGGGGGGGGCGGCCAGAAGGGGGTCTGGAGGTGGCTGGGAACTGGTTTTCCGGCGACCTCACCGGAGGGGGCCGCCACTGCCCTGTTTGGCGCGAGTCTGGAGGTTAGGGATGACAGGTGGGACCCACTGTCAGCATTTAAACATTTTCCAGATTTTCCCACTCTAGTTCAAACTTTGGAGAGCCATAACTTTCTGTAGGAGTGTCCAAAAATTGTGAAACAAATTTTTTTGGATTCCTCTCAAAGAGTACTATCCAGGGGTGCAGACCAATGTTTATGAAAATCATTGAATTTGGCTCATTAATTCATTAAAAAAAATTTGTCTGAATTTTTACAGGAGATCTGTTTATTGGAAAATTCCCAAATTTGGACAGGAAATTGATCCAAAATTCCTTGAACTTCAGTAAAAATTTCAGAGGCATTGGACCTCATTTGCTTGGTCAAATGATGTGTTCATTCCTTATGTCTCTGAAAAATAGGAAACTGAACAGAGACAATTTCAGCTTTTCCCCGTTCTTTGTAAAATCCACATCTCCATGTAGGAAACTCCAAAAATGGTAAAACCAATTCCTATGGACTCAGGACATTTTTTACTTCACAAAAAGTCTACTTTGCAGCATAGGAAAGCTTAATATCTAGGGGATAAAGGCAGATCAGTGAAAATCACATAAGGAATTTTTGTGATCACCTTGAGCCATTTCATGAGCTCAATTTTTGCACACTGCCTAACTAGCTTCCATAGAGGCTGTGATTAAAGTCTCAGCTTCATTGGACCTTTGGAACTTGAGGTACCATCTTTTAGGTTTAAGTGTTCATATAATGGACTTAATCACATGGTGATTACTAGTATCTCTTATCACACTAGCTTTCATCTTCTCTAAGGTTTAGATCCAACAACAGAAACCTTGCTGTTGTTTATCTCTCTTATGTGCGAGTTAACTTGTACAACAGTTTTGAATCATTTTCTAAATTGCTTTTGAATACATGTGCATAAATCATCTTAATAGCACGTGACGTCGACGTTCGACGAGGACTCGACTCTGCAGCGAGGATCTCCATCTCTTGACGAGTTTGGCGGATTCTACGAAGGAAGACTAACTCCTAGATTCTAACAAAACCGTTGAGCAAGGCAAGCCCCGGTTAGCATATCATTACCGTTTTAAATTTTGCTTTACATTACATCATGTTTATTAGACTTGATATTGTGCATTATGTCTAGGATGATTGAAACCTACTTGCATGGATATTACATCCCTGAGTAGAAGGTTTAGTGTAGGCTTTGCCTCGTCATATATGCTAGGCTAATGTTGTAGCTAGCTCGGTAGAAGTCGAGTAGTAAAAAGCTACTCGCGAGAAAAGTTCGAGTAATGGATTTACTCGCGAGAGAGAAAAGATAAGAGCACCCTCATAATTATGAGATGGGGACGGGGATGTTCCTGTAGGATTGGAGCGCTCAAGGTTGGTCTCGACCTGCGATGGGTGTGACAATGCTTGATACCACGTTTGGCCTGGACCGGGATGGTAAGTCAAATGTGGAGGTTGGTTGTAGCCCCGTCCGTGTCGGTTAAGGACCGTATGTATGCGGCCCTGCTGGACAAGATTGAGCTGTACCGGATATATAGTGGGGTATGGGACCCATGAAACCGATGTAACTCGATGGACCGTGATATAGAAACTCATCCTTCGCGTGGGAATGGCATTCAGAAGGCGGGAGGTGTAAATCCTTTAGCGGGCAACTTCGACGCGTCCGCATAGAGGATCATCCTGCTCGGCGCGAAGCGTTTTTCTATGTCAGGGTGTCGTGTGAAAGGTTGCTGCATACAACGTAAGAAAGAGCTCTTGAGAGAGTCTTTCGAGGCGGGTGTATGTGTCGTGTATTCCGGGTTATTAATGATTCGAATCACCGTCGCTCGCGGAAGAGGATTGAGCATACTTGCCCATTGTGCCGTGACTTAGTAAGAAGAGGAACTAAGTCTCTTAACTTGCTGTTTGTGGATTAATCACTGTCGGTACCCGCGATATGGGGTACCCCCGCGCACAGGGGAAAATGCCTAAGGAACTCGCCCTTCTCCGCAGGGAGAGCTCCGGAGGCGCCAAACGTCCAGCGGGGTCGGACCTCCCTCTTCTCAGAAGAGAGCTCCGGGCTCGCCACGTGGCCTGCAGAAGCCAGACCTCCCCCTCCGCGGGAGAGAGGTCCGAAGGCGCCACGTGTCCAGTGGGGCCGGACCTCCCTCTCCTCAGAGGAGAGCTCCGGGCCTGCCACGTGGCCGTCAGAAGCTGGACCTCCCACTCCGCGGGGAGAGGTCCGAAGGCTCCACGTGTCCTGCGGGACCGGACCTCCCTCTTCTCTGAGGAGGGCTCCGGGCCCGCCATGTGTCCAGCAGAAGAGCGCTGCTTGCCCCCGAGCGGTAGGCAGCGGGCGTAAAGACGCCCCATACCTTGCCCGTACAAGGTATTCAAGGCCCGCGCCTTCCCAAGACGCGGAGACGCGGAGCACGCCTCTGTCAGGTGCCGTTGCGCCCAGTCGCATCACAGACTGGCGCGCGGTGTCACAACCTGCCAGCCAATAAACACAGCGACAAGACATCCCCTGCCGCCTCCGCCGTCATCAACCACTACGGCTAGCATGCGGCATGGGCAGGGTGGCAAGACGAAGACTCAGAAGCCTTCGCCAGAGACAACTACCGACATAACTGCGGATACGAAAGTCTGCAGGCAATCTCCCCGGGACCACCTATCGGGTCCCGGGCCCCCCTTGTAAGCCACCCGAGCCTTGGACTATAAAGGGCTCGGGTAGGCGACGTTAGCAGGGGTTCGCACTCCCGCAACTCAGACGCTAGGCATAACTCGTCCTCAAGCTCAGGACTCCGGTTCTGAGCAACAAGCAATACAGCGAGCTCCTCAGCTCGCCGTGGACGTAGGGTTTTACGCTCCGGCGGCCTGAACCACGTAAAACTCACCGTGTCAAGCTCCTCCTTAACTCGTCCCTACGCTCAAGCTCTCCGCAAATGACTAGCCCCTCCGAAAAAGAACCTCCGTGGGCTGCCCAGTGCAGATCCGGGGGAAGTGTCGACCACACACTTCGACAATCACTGTATTGGAACCTTGACTGAAGTAGATATAGAGCCAACTAAATTTCATTTCCGCCTTAGGATAGCAACATCGGGATAAGCATTTCTTGTTTGATTGTGGACTTCCGATGTTGTGAGGCGTGAGGACCACTAAAATGAAGGCTATAAGAATCTGAATATAAGGATCAAGTTTAGTCAAGATGCATTTTGCAAATTACTATTCCTACTGTTTTACTACCCCTGCATTTAGAGTTACATGTTTAGGAGTGACGGTTAAGTCTTGATGAGCCTTAGTGCTCACGGTTTCTTCTGAGTTGTTTTTGCAGGTAGCAGGATGCCTGCTATGAAGAGGGTTGTTCGGTGAAACAATGAACCTCACGGTTCGTTTCACTCATCGGAAACCTAGCCGCTGCCTTTCTTTGGTGAAGCTAGTAGGAAGCGTTCACGGGCTGAACGACTTCTCTTCGGCGTAGTTAGGGTCGAGAGTGAGTAGATTGTCCAGCTAGCTTTAATTTCTGTTGCGTGTGTATATTATGTTGTCAAAGAAATTATGTTGAGTAACAAAATGGTTCCGCTATGTTCTTATCGTCTCTTTTCGTGCATGCTGTTGGGTGCCGCATCGCACGGCACAACCCACTGCGATTCTCGGGCCGTCACACTAATCTGATTGGATTTCAAATAAGAGTCCTATTGAAATTGTTTTTGAATATTAACAATTTATCTTTCAATCGATTTGGTTGCAGTATTTAACGTAAAAGAGTTCGTGTCAGTTTCCTCAGTAACGGGTACTCACGTACAGAGGAAAACCGCTTCAGAATCGCGTCCTTCCGCAGGGATAAGCTCCGAGGCTCCACGTGTCCAGTGGGGGCCTGGGCTTTCCTTTTCCTCAGGGGAGGGCTCCGGTTGTGCCACGTTTCAGGCAGGCGAGACCTCCCTCTTACTCAGAGGCGAGCTCCGCGTGCGCCACGCGTCCTGGCGGGCGGGAACCTCCCCTCTTTCCAGAGACGAGTTCCTCATACGCCACATGTCTGTGCCAGACCTCCTCTCTCTTCGGAGGTGAGGTCCGATAGTACCATGTGTCCTAGCAGCGTCGGACTTCCTTTCTGCTCAGGGATGAGCTCCGAGGTCGACACGTGTCCAACAGTGTCGGACCTCCCGGAGGTGGGCTCCGGAGGTGACACGTGTCCGGTAGTGTCAGACCTCCCAGAGGCGAGCTCCGAAGGTGACACGTGTCCAGTAGGACTGAACCTCTTGGAGGTTAGCTCCGAGAGTGACACGTGTCCCATGCGGCTGGTCCTCTCTTTTCTGCAGTGACTAGCTCCGATGGCGACACGTGTCCTGCGGGGTTGGACTTCGCTCCTCCGCAGAGGCTAGCCCCATAGGCGACACACGTCCTGAGGGTCAGACCTCGCCCCTTCCACAGAGGCTAGCTCCGAGCCTGCCACGTGTCTGGCGGTGCCGGACCTCTCCCCACTTTGCAGGGATGAGCTCCAAACGCGCCACGTGGCCAGCAGGCCGCCGGAAGTGTCTGCAGCACTCTTCGGCGAACTGGAACTAGCTCTTTTCGGCTATCCTTTTGATTCTTTTTTTGTTTCCACTTCTTTTAAAATGTTTTCTCTATATAAAATATGAATGCATGCAGAAATTGAAATTGAGGGTGTCACAAATATGCCCCCCATAAATTGAATCTCGCCCTCGAGATTCGCTAGTGGAGAATAGATGAGGGAATTCTGCCTTCTCGGCTGTTGGTTGGGCTGACTCGAACTCAATATGAGTACCGTGCTCTTTTGTCAACTGCACGCTCCTCTCAGCACATTGGATTACTCCGTTGTACTTGCTTAACCAATCCATTCCGAGTATTATGTCAAGCCCTTGGGAATCCATGACAATGAGATTGGCAAGGAAGTCTACCCCCTTATTTTAAGCTTTACTTTCGGACATACTATATTAGTCCTCATCTCTCCACCGGGAGAATTAACTAACATAGTGTATTTCAAGTGTGATATGGGTAGATTATACTTGGCAACATACTTGGATGATATGAATGAATGTGATGCTCTGGAATCAAATAAAATGGTGGATGGGTTGGAGTTGGCAAGGAACATACCAATTACGACGTCCTCAGCCTGTTGCGCTTCCTCAGCAGAGACATGGTTCACGTTGCCGCGAGCGTAGTTCTGCTGTCCACGGTTTCCTTGATTGGCTCCTCCGTTCGGCCGTGGGTTCAGCTTGGGCACGTTGCTTGATTGTCCAGGACCTCTCTTCGGGCACTGGCTCACAAAGTGTCCTGTCTCTCCGCATGCAAAGCATGCCTTGTTACCCACGCCAGCAGGTACGTTGGGGCAGGGGTTTTGAACAGGAGCGCCCATGTTGGGTCGGGGCGCAGGAGGCAAAGGCACAAGAGGTGCTTGCATGGAAGGATGTTGCTGTGGTGGCTGATTAGGGGAAAAAGTAGGAGTGGACGAGCCATACTGTGGTGCAGCTGGGGGCATGTACCGGGGGCGTATGTTGCTCCCTTGTGGCTGGTATGGCATCTTTCTCTTGCCCTCTTGCTCGATCTCTCGGATCTTGCTCTCAACCACTATAGCTTTGTCAACAAGTTTCTGGAAGCTCGCATAGTCATTGTTGATGAGCTGAACCTGGATCTCATTGTTCAACCCTCTTATGAACAAGTACTGCTTCCGTTGGTCCGAGTTGACATCTTCGGGGGCATACCTTGACAGCTGCGTGAACTTGTTGATGTACTCATTCACGCTCTTCTTGCCTTGGCGGAGACTTTCAAACTCTTGCCTTTTGAGCATCATGACACCAGCAGGGATATAATGAAAGCGGAAACTCTCCTTGAACTCGGTCCAAGTAATAGTCTCCGGGTTGTCATGAGCATTACAAAGGGCGTCCCACCAGTCAGCGGCTGCTCCCATAAGTTGGTGTGATGCGAAGAAAACTTTCTCTCGATCATTGCACTGAACTATGGCAAGATTCTTCTCCATGGACTTCAACCAATCGTCGGCCTCCATGGGATCATTAGCTTGTGCAAAGGTAGGAGGTCGAGTCCTCATGAACTCTCCCAGTCGGTTGTGAGCCGGCGGTGGTGGCGGTGGTGGTGGTGGTGGGCGTGCAGGAACGGGGTTATTGTTGTTGGCTTGCAGCTGACCCAAAGTTTGGATCATCGTTTGCATAAGCTGGTTCTGCATAGCCATCAACCTTTCAAGGTTGTTTCCACCAGCCTCGGGGTTGACATTCTCAGGAACTTCAACGTGATCATCCTCCTGGTTGCCACGGACGTTCCTCCTTTGTCGGCCGTCGTTTTCTCTTACCATCTTGAGAGAGAGTTGGATAGAATAGAAGTTTAGAGTGATCCCTCCCAACTATATGCATCAAGGTGAATGGACTATATATCGTCCTATATGAGGATGTGAACAAGTGCCGAAGCATCTCACACCTCTCTACTATGTGTTGATATGGACAACGCTGAAACGTATCACAACTCACACTAAGCACTCAAGCACAACAATCATCACAAAAGTTCAACACACAACTCCTATTCAAGGCTTACTCAATGGGGGTCCTATGTGGTTTGGGGTGGTACCAATCTGTGACTTTGTCCTATGATTAATGGGATTCTAATGCCAATCTATACATTTTACCTAGGCTTGTATCCTATTTTCAGCATGGCTCCTAATACCAATCTGCGACTAGGCTTGCGTCCTATGGTCAACCGGGGTTCTGCTACCAATCTGTGATCAATCTAGGTTTGTGACCTACAGTCAACCATGGTAGCTTGATACCAATCTGTGACCTATCTAGGCGTGTGACCTACGATCAACCGTGGCTCTCATACCAATCTGTGATGGCCTGGTTCTGAGAGAAAACCTCTCGGAACCGAGACTGATGCGTATGTGTGCCCAGGATGTTCATCACACATACACATTTAATCTACAAACTGAGTTCAGAATATATATAACTACGAATGAATATGTTCAATTACTTTATTACATCAATCACTATTGCAGCGGAAGTCTCTAATCTATTCTAGCAGCGGAAGTCTTTATTCTAGCAGCGGAAGTCTTCTAACTAGTGCGGAAGCAAACTAAACAGCAGCAGCGGCTCCATCTCTACTCCACAGGCAAGGTGGAGGGTAGATCACGCTCCTAATACTCCACGTGGTCTTCATAGTACTCCTCTCTTATTGCTGATGATGTATGATAATGCATGGGTGAGTACATGACGTACTCAGCAAGTGCGGGAAGTATGACATGTAGCTTATAACAAGGTAGGTATAAAAAGGCTCATTGTGGAAAGCAAAGTTTCTTTCACAAAACATGATAAAAACATCAACTAGCTTTAAGTAAATGTAATCCCAACATGTATTTAAACATCAACATACCTCCATCATGATTCACCACTTTTCATGTCTCTTCCAGACATTTATCTTTCTCGAATTTTCTCATGCTCATGAATACCATCTCGTATTCACTACCATCTCATCTCATATTCAATTTCCATCTCATAACCAAGATCAAATCTCATTGCCATGACTCAACAGTCATGCAACCAATCTCATTACCCGGACTCAACAGTCCTGAAAACCAAATCCAAAGACCAAACCATCACCAAACCAATAACCAAACCAAATACCATCCCAATAACCATCCCATATAATCATGGAAGTTGGTCAGGCGCTTATGACCGGAAGCACGGCTATAATGATAGTTTTACACTCTGCAGAGGTGGCACCACTTTAACCACAAGTTTGTGATTTCATCACCCGTCGGCGACTGCAGAACCTCCATTATACCAGTACACAATCATCGGTGTATGGCCAAGAGATCACAAAATAGCTTTTACAAAGGGGCTACTAGATGTATGGACTCACTAAGGTTTCACCAGCAGGCTAGAATCTCCAATTCTCCCACCTACGGGCCCCCTCTTGTGCCATGCAGTTCCCAGGGCAGTCCTCACTCGACTCCCATTCCCCGCGCCTTCCACGGTCCATAACAATCTAGCAACTTACCTAATTAGTTAGCTAAGCCGCACCCATACTTGGCCTTGTGGTGCCACTGTATTCCTGGCATGTGCTCGCATGAACCGGTCCTTAGATCTACGACAAGTAACCACCATCTCATACTACCTCATCCACAAACCAAGCTTGCCTATGACACGACCCCAAGGGTCTTGTCGAGCCAGGATCACGCTGAGGGGTGCTGCGTTGCACAGCACCGGATAACACACATCAAAGGTACAAAGTGGAAGCGAAATTTTATTACATACACAAGTTTATGAACATGTTTACATCAAAATAAGTTCAGTCTACACTCACGAGCATAGACTAAGCATCAAGTGCACGTTCAGCCCTTGAACGTGTCCTTGCTAGCACACAAGCACACTAACTCTGCGGCGTGCACGACTCCCACTCGACGGGGGTCCCCTCCTGGGGTTCCGTCTCCTCTTCGGGGGTCCCTTCCTCATAGAACCCTGCAAAAGCTTCAAACACAAGCAGTGAGCATGAAGGCTCAGCAAGTCTGACCAGTCTCACCTAACATGGAACTTCTACATGAGGGGTTATGGGTACATGAGGTAAAAATTCTTTGCAAAGGACTCGCCTAATTAGTGGAACCTTACTTTCAAGTTTTAGCAGCAGGTTGTGGAGAACCATACGCTAAGGCACATGAGAGAGCCGCAATCAAACAAGAAACCCATTTCTCTCATGTACTTTGCCCAAAGTTGAAAAGAATTTTAGTTAGCTCTAAACTACAACAAACCATTAACAAGCAAAGTCCATCTTTCAATCAGCAGCATTTTAACATGTAACTAGCCTGTTCTTTCTAGGTCACGGTACAGTGAACAAGTGGTACTCACTGACCGCGAGGGACGGTGATTATAATCGATTTACACCTGCAGGGTTACCCGAACAACCCGTCACGTACGCCCGTACTCGATGTTGCCTACAACAACCATCACGGACGCCGTACGAGACTACCTTTCACCCGTTAGCCAAATGTTGAACCGGTCCAATCGTCCCGAGCAAGAGGTCTCTGCACGCGCATCTCCGTGCCGCCAGCCGATTTACACCTCGAGCTCTCAACCTACCCTCTGAACGACCAGCTATGCCTCAACACCCAGCTACCCGAGTTACATCAGTTTTCCGGTTCCCATATAGCCGGTAGGTCTTCGGTACTGTTCAAGCTTGTTCAACAGGCCCGCACACGGCTCGGTCCTCAATCGACACAAGCGGAGCTACAGCACACAGGCCCCAAAGTCCTGTTGCCCTTACCCTCCGCTTGGTCTCATTTTCTTGCCATGTGTTTCATGTGCTATCACTACCCGAGTCGAGTGCCTCTAGCCTATGCTCGCGAGTAGTTTCAACTACTCGACTTGTACTGAATCTTACTCTATCTTAGCAATGCAGTGGCTAACAAGGTTTTCAATCCTAATCCCAACCCATGGTTTTCTTGGCTATGCATTTGGGTTTCCAAACAAGACTCTAATGAAAAGAATAATAGTATTCAAAGATGTGCTCAAAACAATAAACATTTATAAAAAGGTTAATGCAAACTGGAGCTTGCCTTGCTGCTCTTGGTCGTAGGCTAGCTGCTCCTCCGGAGTAACGAAGTCTAGGACTTCGGGTTCCTCCTCGACCTTAGCGACTACATGATAGAAGCAATACATGTATTAATTTAAATGCAGTTGTATTAACTTTTAACTTGTGAAGTCTATAACTCTTACTAGACAAGCCCAATGACTGTGAAATTTTTACTGTGGCTTGGTTACAACCTAAACAGAGACTTGGTCAAGTTTTAGTTGCAGCAAAGCTCATTTGAGCCCTCCACAATTAATCATGTACTTGACCTTAATTGAAGGCTTTTAGGGCGTTCTAAGGATTTTCATGAAACAAACTATGACTTTCTGAAAACTAGATTTTCAGAGGGTTCTAATGGAGTTGGTCTCACTTAATTTGAAGGTTCCTAACTAAAGATATGAGCTAAACAATTTCAGAGAAAATTCTGAAAATGTTTCTGAACATTTTCTATTTTCTCTGGAACAGTTTCACTAATCACACCATTAGGTGGATCAAATGAGCTCAAATGGGTCTGAAATTTTTATGGTAGTTCAGGCATAGTTTGGGGAACATCCCAGCAAAATTTCAGGATTTTCCTCCAAAGGATTCTCCAGTTAAAATTCCTAACAGTTTAAATTTTGAGGAATTAATTCTGGAGAAATAAGGGTTTTCATGAAGTGAAATTTGATTTTCTGGAAAGTTCTCAGAGAGCTGAATCCAGCAAAATTTGGTTCACTCAATTTGGAGCTTCCTAGCCAAAGTTATGAGGATTTGAAGTTTGAATGGAATCTGAAAATCGGGAGAAAAGTTTAAACTTGCGGGGGCCCGCGGGGACACGTGTCGAGCGCGGAGGTGTCCGGCACACTGAGGCCCACAGGGTTTTTGCGTGCCAGCACACCAGATCCCGGCCGCAGCCCGATCCCAATTTAAAATATCCCCCGCTGACAGCTGGGGTCCACCCCTTCGTCAACCTCCCGCTGCCCGCATTCTGCCGCCGAGGAACCTCGCCGGAGAGCTCGCCGCCGGCTTTTGTAAAGCTCCAAACTTCACAATTTTGGCCGCCCCTGCCTACTTCCACTCAGGGAACAGGATTCTGGGGTCAGCTCGTCATGACAACGGCCGCCACCTGGTCGGCGACGAGCCGCAGCCTCGGGAGAACTTCGGTCGCGTTGTCCACTCTCCCTAGCTCCTCCCCCGATCAAGCTAAGGGTCGTCGAGCATCAGTGGACCATGCGACCTAGGCCGGAAATCGGGATTTCTACTAAAACTCGAAGAACAGCGGTCTCCCTCCACGGTTCTTCGTGGTTCCTGCTCCTATGGACCCGTATGGGCTACTAGAAGTGATCCCCTCCATGAGAGGATGAGTGATGTAGTGTGGCTTACGAATTTCTCGGATCGGTACTGACCTCACTTTTGCACACCGTCGTAAAAATATGAAATTCCGGACGGAGCAGTGCTTGCCACGCCGCCGGAGCTTGCGGAAATGAAAGAGGGGTTGGAGGCGAACCTCTTTGCTGTTCACAGCTCCGTGAACGGTGGGCTGTGGTAGCCAGAAGGACGGTTCCCGCAGCGGCGGCTCGGGCTGAACCGGCAGAGACAAGATCGCCGTGGTGGAGCTCGGGGAAGACCGCGCAGGGTCTGGAACCGATGCGAAGGTGTCGAAGATGGCTTGGCGCACCCGGTGCTGGTCTCAGATCGCCGAGAGGGTCACTGGATCGGCCGGGCGATGAGGAACCGAACGTTCACTCGGGCGGCGAGGTGCTTTTTGGGTGGAAGTGCGACGAGGCAGCGGTGGAAGGCGCCGGTGACCACTCGGGCGGGTAGATAAAGACCCAGAGAGTTGGTTCCGCGGCTGAGATCGGCAAGCAGCTGGTGGCTTCACCGTTTCTTCGCCGTGGCGGCAGCTGCAGTGCGCGCGGTTACCCAAGCTGAGCTCTCAGTCGGTTTCTTTTGCTTCAGTGGCTGACATGTGGGTCCCACCCCGGGGTTTTAACCTCTGTAATTCACTCCTAATCACTGTTGTAAACAGTGAGTCCCAAAATACCCATGGTGATTCAAATTATTCACCCATGAGCCATTTGAATTGAGTAGGATTCAAATTGGGTTTGGTTTGAATGAATTTCAGCACATGTTTAGTTTGAAATTCAAATAAAGTTTGAATTTGCCCCACTTAGCTCATGTCAAGATTAACTCCAAATGGAGTGAAAATTGGTGTGTGAGCTCACAAAAATGTGCTGAATAAGAATATGCCTCCCACTTTTGAATTCATGGGATAAAAACAGTTTGAATTTGAATATGCTTTCAAACTGCCCTCCTTCTAGCTATACCCCAAAATAACCTCAAAAAGTTTTGAATTTGGGTGAAACTTGGCATGGACATCCTTAGCAATGTGTAGGAGTTTTCATATGTCCACCCCACCTATATCACATGTGGGAAATACCACTTTTATAATATGTGAGTTTGTTCTCTAATGAGCATGTTGATGGTGGTTACTTGCTCTTCATTTGTGTTCATCATCTTTCCTCAAATGAGGTGTGCGGTGTGGTGATGAACACTTCAAATAGGTGTCAAAAACTGAGACCCTTACAATTAAGCCCTCCGATATACCCAAGACAGCCTTTCGAACACGGCATGGTTCGTATGAATATACCGTCATGTCTTTTGGGTTGACAAATGCACCAACATACTTCATGTACCTTATGAACAAGGTTTTCATGGAGTACTTGGACAAGTTCGTCGTGGTTTTCATCGACGACATTATGGTGTATTCAAAAAGTGAGGAGGAGCATGAAGAACATTTGAAATTGACCTTGCAGAAATTGCGTGAGCATCAATTGTATGCCAAGCTTAACAAGTGTCAATTTTGGCTAAAGGAAATATCTTTCCTAGGCCACATTATCTCCAAGGAAGGGGTATCGGATGGTCCCGGAAAAGTGAGAGATGTTCTGAAGTGGGACCAACCGCAGAGCGCGAGGGATATTCGGAGTTTTCTTGGGATGGCTGGATACTATCGACACTTCATTAAAAACTTCTCTAAGATAGCAAAGCCTATGACGGAGTTGCTAATGAAGGGAAAGGTCTTCCAATGGACACCAGCATGCCAAGGAAGTTTTGAGGAACTCAAGAAAAGGCTAACCACAGCACCGGTTCTGGTATTGCCAGACGTAAGCAAGAGCTTTGACATATATTGTGACGCATCCAGACAGGGGCTCGGATGTGTGCTCATGCAAAAAGGACAAGTGGTAGCCTATGCCTCACAGAAATTAAAGAAGCACGAGCTTAATTATCCTACACATGACTTGGAGCTAGCAGCAGTAGTGCATGCATTGAAGATTTGGAGACATTATGTCCTTGGTCATCGATGTGAGATCTACACGGATCATAAAAGCCTCAAGTACATATTTACACAAACGGACTTCAATTTGAGGCAACGTCGATGGTTGGAACTCATCAAGGATTACGATGTTGGAATCAACTACCACCCCGGGAAGGCCAATGTAGTAGCTGATGCATTGAGCCGAAAGGGAGCATGTCACCAACTCACGGTTCAGGAGCTACCACCCGAACTACGTAAGGAGTTCGAATGGTTACACCTCGGATTCTTGAACAACATGGAAATAATGGAGATCCACTCCTCATTGGAGAAAGAGATAAGAGATGGCCAAGCAACGGATGAGGAGATCAAGAAAAGAATTCGACAAGGAACAGAGAAGGATTTCAAAGAAGATGAGAAGGGTACGCTTTGGCTAGGAAAAAGGATTTGTGTGTCAAACATAAAACACCTCCGCGACATGATATTGAAGGAGGCACATGATTCACCCTATTCTATACATCCCGGAAGTACCAAAATGTACAAGGACTTGAAAACTTGTTATCGGTGGGATGGTATGAAGAGGGATATAGCCGAATACGTTGCCCTATGCGACACATGCCAACGGGTGAAGGCCGAACATCAAAAACCCGCTGGATTGTTGCAACCTTTGAAGGTACCAGAGTGGAAGTGGGAAGACATCAGTATGGATTTCATCGTCAGATTGCCACTTACTCAGTCGGGTTACGACTCCATCTGGGTTATCGTGGACCGATTGACGAAAACCGCCATTTTCTCCTTGTAAGCGCCAATCACAACGTTGCACAATTAGCCGAGTTATACATGGAGCAGATCGTGTGCCGTCACGGAGTTCCGAGGAGGATAGTCTCAGATCGTGTGCCTTTTCATCAATAATCTGCACCGGTTCCTCTCGATAGGTGAGATCCGGTTGCAGTTCTTCAATGTCTTCCAGCTGAATGGTAGTCGATAGCTTGAGACACTTCCTCAGCTGGGAAATATGAAAGACGTCGTGCACACCGGAAAGTGCTTCTGGTAATTTCAGCCGGTATGCCACTGATCCACATCTTTCGGTAATCTGGAATGGACCGATGAATCGGGGTGCCAACTTTCCTCTCACCCCGAATCTGTTTACGCCCCTCATTGGAGACACACGCAGATATGTGTGATCCCCGACTTCAAATTGTAGTGGGCGTCTTCTCCGGTCCGCATACTGTTTCTGACGGGATTGGGCGGCTTTTAGGTTCGCTTGAATCAGTCGAACCTTCTCTTCCGCGTTGTTGACAAGGTCAATCCCGAAGGTAACCCTTTCGCCAGATTCACACCAATTCAGTGGTGTGCGGCATTTCCGCCCGTAGAGCGCCATTTTAATGCTGGCTTGGTACCCATTATTGTATGAGAACTCGGCTAACGGTAAGTGATCATCCCAATTCTTGCCGTGGTTGATAGTGCAAGCTCGTAGCATGTCTTCTAGGATCTGATTTACCCGCTCAGTTTGCCCATCCGTCTGCGGGTGGTACGCTGAACTACGGATCAGCTTCGTCCCCAATGCAGCGTGCAGCTGCTCCCAAAAACGGGACACAAATAAAGTGCCCCGATCCGATATGATAGTACGGGGTACGCCGTACAAGCATAGGATCCGTGATATGTACAGTTCAGCGTACTTCTTGGTGTTGTACTTGGTGTTGACCGGGATGAAATGGGCAACTTTGGTGAGCCGATCGATGATCACCCACACAGAATCATGCTTTTGAAGAGTGGTGAGTAAACCGACGATGAAGTCCATGCTCACATCCTCCCATTTCCAGGCAGGAATGCCAAGTGGTTGCAGCAGTCCCAGTTTCCGCATATGGTCTGCCTTCACCCTTCGACATGTATCACACTCAGACACGTATTTTGCAATCTCACGCTTCATCCGTGTCCACCAAAACTTGCTTCTGAGTTCTTGATACATCTTGTTGCTGCCGGGGTGAATAGAAAATTTTGATAAGTGAGCCTCATCAAAAATTTTCTTCCGTAATTCTGGGTTACGGGGTACGATGATCCAGTCCTTGAACCATATGACGCCGTCTCCGTCCTTCCGGAAACATTTCAGCTCCCCACTATCTACACGTCTCCGCAAATGCGACATGCCCTTGTCATGTTTCTGAGCTGCCACTATCTCTTCACGGATGGTGGGGATCAAAGCTAGGTTGTAGAGAGCTCCGTGTGGAATCACATGTAGTGGTGGTTCGCTCTCTTCTAACGGTGTGCTGGTCAGATTGTTGACGTGTGACTTGCGGCTCAGCGCATCTGCCACTATGTTTGCCTTGCCCGGATGATAATGGATCTCTATTTCGTAATCCTTTATCAGTTCTAACCATCTTTGTTGCCTCATGTTCAGCTCCTTCTGAGTAAATATGTACTTGAGGCTTTTGTGGTCGGTATATAGATGTACAAGGTTACCGAGTAGGTAGTGCCTCCACATCTTCAGTGCAAGTACCACGGCAGCGAGCTCCAAGTCGTGGGTTGGATAATTCTGCTCATGGTTTATAAGCTGCCGTGACCCATACGCGACCACTCTTCGGTCTTGCATCAGCACACATCCGAGCCCAATGCCGGATGCATTGCAGTACACATCGAACGGTGTTGTTGTGTCTGGCTGTGCCAAAACCGGTGCTGATGTGAGGTGCTTGACTAAAGCCTTGAATGCTGCTTCACACGCTGGACTCCAAACATATTTGGTAGCCTTCTTCAGCAGCTCTGTCATTGGCTTGGCAATCTTTGAGAAGTTCGGAATGAACCTCCGATAATATCCCGCGAGTCCGAGGAAACTTCGTACCACATGAACAGTTCTCGGGGATTTCCAATTCAGCACTAGAGTGATCTTGCTCGGGTCTACAGCGATACCCTCCGCTGAGATGATATGCCCGAGAAAAGGCACTTGCGATATCCAAAACTCGCATTTGCTAAATTTCGCGTATAACTTGTGATCCCTCAGCCGTTGCAAGACTATACGCAGATGCTTCTTGTGATCTTCTTCCGACTTGGAATATACCAGGATGTCGTCGATGAAGACCACGACAAACTTGTCCAGCTCCGGCGTGAATACCGAGTTCATTAAGTACATGAAGTGAGCTGGAGCATTGGTGAGGCCGAAGGACATGACCAGGTACTCATAAAGTCCGTACCTTGTTGAGAAAGCTGTCTTTGGAATGTCCTCAGCCCTTATCTTAATCTGATGGTACCCGGATCTTAAATCCATCTTGGAAAAGATCTTTGCTTCGACCAACTGATCCAACAACATGTCGATCCGTGGCAACGGGTACTTGTTCTTGATGGTTACGGCATTTAATGGACGATAGTCCACGCAAAGCCGTAACGTCTCATCCTTCTTCTTGACAAATAATGCCGAACAGCCCCATGGCGAGGAGCTCGGCCTAATAAAACCCTTCTCCATAAGGTCCGTGAGCTGAGTCTTCAGTTCAGCCAACTCCTTGGGCGCCATCTTGTACGGCCTTTGGGATATTGGCATGGTTCCTGGTGCAAGTTCAATCTTGAACTCCACCTCTCTATCAGGCGGCATCCTCGGCAAATCCTCCGGGAATACGTCAGGGAACTCTCGGACCACTGGAATATCTTCCAATCTGATGGTTGTGGCTTGATAGACACTTGGAAGTTTTATTTCTGGACTGTCCAGAAATAATGAGTGAGACTCGTGCACTTCTGAGTTCAAGTGCACAACTCGAAGGACGGTGTCTAAAACAGCGCCATGGTGGGTTAACCACGACATCCCTAAGATGACATCGACCTTTTGTCCCTCTAAGATTATGAGAGACGTAGGGTAGACTCTACCCTCTAAGCACAATGGCGCTTTTGGGACCATCATGCTTGCTGAAATTTTCCCACCCGGCGAACATATCACATAAGGACCATCGGTGGGTAGTATTTGCAAGCTATATTTATCAATGAAAGCTTGGCTAATGAAGCTATGCGTGGCGCCTGAATAAAATAGTACTATAGCGGGATGCTGGTGGAGTTGGAACATACCAGCAAGGATTGGCTCGCCCTCCGGCACGTCCTCTATGGCAAGTTGGTGGACGGTGCCGGGCCTAGGGTTTGCCCGCCGCGCATTAGTAGGGTTCCGGGGTTGATTCCTCCCAGGAAACTGCGGTGCCACTCCGCCGCCTTGCCTCTCCGGGCAACTGCTCGCGAAGTGTCCTGGACGACCACACTTGTAACATGTGGCCGCTGCTGGTGTAGCGCTCGGGGGACGAAAGCCCGGCATGAGTTGCTGAGGTGCATACGCATGCGGCATTGCCCGCTGCTGCTGTTGTTGCGGAGGTGGTACTGGCAGTGCCGGCCTGAATGCCGGTGAAGAGTACGGCCGACTGCAGAACGGCATCGACCGCTGTGGTGGCTGCCAGCGTGGACCTGATGGTGGGCGATTCACCATCCGAAACTTCTGAGAAGGACCGCCTCCTTCTCCGCTGCTCTGCGGCGCGCTTCGCTTTCTCTCCGCCGCCGCTAACTCCTTGCCGGAGTCCTCCTGAACAATCGCAGCATCAATGATGTCGTTGAGGCTGCCGCAATTGAACATCGCCAACTTGTCCTTCAGGAGCGGGTTAAGCCCCTGGTAAAAGTGGTCCCGTCGCTTCTCATCAGTATCTGCGTGATACGACGCGTAGAGCGCGAGATCGTTGAACGCCCTGGAGTATTCCAGCGCGTTCCGGCTCCCTTGCTGCAGGTGCAGGAACTCCTGCATCTTCCTCTCACCGTGATGGTGAACGGCACCCAACCGGGTGGCGTAGGTCCTGCAGGGACTTCGATATGGATTGTCCACGTCTTGTTCTCCTCTTCGCCTTCTTCCTTGGCAAAGTATTGCGGCATCTGGTGGTATCCGAAATATTGAAGCATATGCCTCAATGCTTCCGGACAGCCGTTGCGGTGAGAACAGTGGGACACCACCCACCCGTTCTCCAACTATTTATCTGCTGTCATCTGTAAAAATATATTTGAGAAATGTCAAATATTTATTTAAACAGTAAACCACTGAGTTATAACAGAAGACATGTCATTGAACCCATAAAGCTTGGAAACATAGTTCAAATTTTTAAGCAAATTTGACTGCTGATCTGCTGTTCAACATGACAGCCCTGACCAGTTTCCATATCAACCTGATTTAGGCCATGCTAAAGGCAAAACCAGTTCTGGGGCTTAACATCAAAGTTAAAGCTAGCTTCAATAGATTTCCAGAAAGTATTTGCTTGGCCTAAGATCTGTCCTGGTTCAAAAGTTATGAGATGTCAAAGTTAACAGAATTTCTGGAGAAAATTGGACAGCACCTCCCTGCTTTAGGTACTGATTCGATCCAAGAATCCCAGTTAATTCTGTTCCTAATCTGACAAAACTTTCTGTTACAAAGTTGTAACCTATCTCATAAGATTTCCAGAACTACCTCATTTTCTATTTTTGGATTTTTAAGCAGGAAGTTATGCTTAATTTACAGAGAGTTTACAGAGAGTCTTTACTCTGTCCTGTTTTCTGGACAGTTTCAACTCTACTGCATTTTTCGATTGGTTAAGGGATGAAACACCTCTGGACCTTAACAGAAAATGTATCATATGACCCCAACCTCGAAAGAACTCAACTTCTAACCTCTAATTAACTTCAGCCCTGATTCAGCTGAAAACAGAGTGCTCTGTCCTTAACAACCTATAAGTTGAAAACTTGTTAACTTTGAATATCCTGTTCAAGGGAAGGAGTTACATCAAGTTTTACTACTTTAGATCAAAACCTTCATGTTTCAAATGAAGTTGTTCATTTAGTTGGGTGTGACGTCGATGTGTCACCAGATTATGTCGGTACTACGTCCTCACAAAGAAAAACCTATACCGGACTTAGCCGGCTTCGTTATTTCAGTGGCACTAAACGTCACTCGCACACGGATGCTACACGCCTACCGTTTTGTGGTCAGGCTACCTGCAGAAACTCAAGGAATCGTCAGACTCGGCTGCACACCGAGCCCAGAATCCATACAGTTCGTACACCCGGCCGTCATCACTCGCCCGGATGTTCTCAAGCCAAACACGCCTTGAGTTACGTGTTCACGTTTCAGACCACGTGACAGGGTCTCCCAAGTTGCACCACGCATGCCAGGGATAGACGTTGCTCGAATACACCAAACGACATGAAGAGTCATAGAGGATATCAAAGCGGGTCGGGTTACCTGCCACCCGTGGGGCTCCACCCTTCATCTTGTGCGCACTGGTGGACAGCGCTTACGTGTACCCCCCATGACATAACCGTCCCGAGATACACGATTTTCCGACATAAACAAATAGGTTAGTATGCCACTTTCTATATGCTAATAACATCCTTATACGGGCTACTAACTCGTTCCTCACTGGATTTTTGAAAAAATGACCTTTGTAGTGCGTTAAACCTCAAGCGAGCTCTGATACCAACGCTGACACGACCCCAAAGGTCTTGTCGAGCCAGGATCACGCTGAGGGGTGCTACGTTGCACAGCACCGGATAACAAACGTCAAAGGTACAAAGCGGAAGCGAAATTTTATTACATAAACAAGTTTATAAACATGTTTACATCAAAATAAGTTCAGTCTACACTCACGGGCGTAGACTAAGCATCAAGTGCACGTTCAGCCCTTGAACGTGTCCTTGCTAGCACACACGCACACTAACTCTGCGGCGTGCACGACTCCCACTCGACGGGGGTCCCCTCCTGGGGTTCTGTCTCCTCTTCGGGAGTCCCTTCCTCATAGAACCCTGCAAAAGCTTCAAACACAAGCAGTGAGCATGAAGGCTCAGCAAGTCTGACCCGTCTCACCTAACATGGAACTTCTACATGAGGGGTGATGGGTACATGAGGTAAAATCCTTTGCAAAGGACTCGCCTAATTAGTGGAACCTTACTTTCAAGTTTTAGCAGCAGGTTGTGGAGAACCTTACGCTAAGGCACATGAGAGAGCCGCAATCAAACAAGAAACGCATTTCTCTCATCTACTTTGCCCAAAGTTGAAAAGAACTTTAGTTAGCTCTAAACTACAACAAACCATTAACAAGCAAAGTACATCTTTCAATCAGCAGCATTTTAACATGTAACTAGCCTGTTCTTTCTACGTCATGGTACAGTGAACAAGTGGTACTCACTGACCGCGAGGCACGGCGATTATAATCGATTTACACCTGCAGGGTTACCCGAACAACCCGTTACGTACGCCCGTACTCGATGTTGCCTACAACAACCATCACGGACGCCGTACGCGACTACCTTTCACCCGTTAGCCAAATGTTGAACCGGTCCAATCGTCCCGAGCAAGAGGTCTCTGCACGCGCATCTCCGTGCCGCCAGCCGATTTACACCTCGAGCTCTCAACCTACCCTCTGAACGACCAGCTATGCCTCAACACCCATCTACCCGAGTTACATCAGTTTCCCGGTTCCCATATAGCCGGTAGGTCTTCGGTACTGTTCGAGCTTGTTCAACAGGCCCGCACACGGCTCGGTCCTCAATCGACACAAGCGGAGCTACAACACACAGGCCCCAAAGTCCTGTTGCCCTTACCCTCCGCTTGGTCTCATTTTCTTGCCATGTGTTTCATGTGCTATCACTACCCGAGTCGAGTGCCTGTAGCCTATGCTCGCGAGTAGTTTCAACTACTCGACTTGTGCCGAATCCTACTCTATCTTAGCAATGCAGTGGCTAACGAGGTTTTCAATCCTAATCTCAACCCATGGTTTTCTTGGCTATGCATTTGGGTTTCCAAATAAGACTCTAATGCAAAGAATAATAGTATTCAAAGATGTGCTCAAAACAATAAACATTTATAAAAAGGTTAATGCAAACCGGAGCTTGCCTTGCTGCTCTTGGTCGTAGGCTAGCTGCTCCTCCGGAGTAACAAAGTCTAGGACTTCAGGTTCCTCCTCGACCTTAGCGACTACATGATAGAAGCAGTACATGTATTAATTTAAATGCAGTTGTATTAACTTTTAACTTGTGAAGTCTATAACTCTTACTAGACAAGCCCAATGACTGAAATTTTTACTGTGGCTTGGTTACAACCTAAACAGAGACTTGGTCAAGTTTTAGTTGCAGCAAAGCTCATTTGAGCCCTCCACAATTAATAATGTACTTGACCTTAATTGGAGGCTATTAGGGTGTTCTAAGGATTTTCATGAAACAAACTATGACTTTCTGTAAACTATATTTTCAGTGGGTTCTAATGGAGTTGGTCTCACTTAATTTGAAGGTTCCTAACTAAAGATATTTGCTAAACAATTTCTGAGAAAATTCTGAAAATGTTTCTGAACATTTTCTATTTTCTCTGGAACAGTTTCACTAATCACACCATTAGGTGGATCAAATAAGCTCAAATGGGTCTGAAATTTTTATGGTAGTTCAGGGATATTTTGGTGAACATCCCAGCAAAATTTCAGGATTTTCCTCCGAAGGATTCTCCAGTTAAAATTCCTAACAGTTTAAACTTTGAGGAATTAATTCTGGAGAAATAAGGGTTTTCATGAAGTGAAACTTGATTTGCCGGAAATTGCTTAGAGAGATGAATCCAGCAAAATTTGGTTCACTCGATTTGGAGCTTCCTAGCCACAGTTATGAGGATTTGAAGTTTGAATGGAATCTGAAAATCGGGAGAAAAGTTTAAACTTGCGGGGGCCCGCGGGGACACGTGTCAAGCGCAGAGGTGTCCGGCACACTGAGGCCCACAGGGTTTTTGCGCGCCAGCACACCAGATCCCGGCCGCAGCCCGATCCCAATTTAAAATATCCCCCGCTGACAGCTGGGGTCCACCCTTTCGTCAACCTCCCGCTGCCTGCGTTCTGCCGCCGAGGAACCTCGCCGCCGGCTTCTGTAAAGCTCCAAACTTCACGATTTTGGCCGCCCCTGCCTACTTCCACTCAGGGAACAGGATTCTGGGGTCAGCTCGTTATGACAACGGCCGCCACCTGGTCGGTGACGAGCCGCAGCCTCGGGAGAACTTCGGTCGCGTTGTCCACCCTCCCTAGCACCTCCCCCGATCAAGCTAAGGGTCGTCGAGCATCAGTGGACCATAGGAAAGGTCGACATGAGCTCTACGGAGCTCGGGAAGGGCTGTGTTGGGCTGTCACCGTGCGACCTAGGCCAGAAATCGGGATTTCTACTAAAACTCGAAGAACAGCGGTCTCCCTCCACGGTTCTTCGTGGTTCCTGTTCCTATGGACCCGCACGGGCTACTAGAAGTGATCCCCTCCATGAGAGGATGAGTGATGTAGTGTGGCTTACGAATTTCTCGGATCGGTACTGATCTCACTTTTGCACACCGTCGCGAAAATATGAAATTCCGGCCGGAGCAGTGCTTGTCACGCCGCCGGAGCTTGCGGAAATGAAAGAGGGGTTGGAGGCGAACCTCTTTGCTGTTCACAGCTCCGTGAACGGTGGGCTGTGGTAGCCGGAAGGACGGTTCCCACAGCGGTGGTTCGGGCTGAACCGGCAGAGACAAGATCGCCGCGGTGGAGCTCGGGGAAGACCGCGCAGGGTCTAGAACCGATGCGAAGGTGTCGAAGATGGCTTGGTGCACCCGGTGCTGGTCTCAGATCACCGAGAGGGTCACTGGATCGGCCGGGCAATGAGGAACCGAACGTTCACTCAGTCGGCGAGGTGCTTTGGCTTTTTGGGTGGAAGTGCGACGAGGCAGCGGTGGAAGGCGCCGGTGACCACTCGGGCGGGTAGATAAAGACCCAGAGAGTCGGTTCCGCAGCTGAGATCGGCAAGCAGCTGATGGCTTCGGCGGCTCTTCGCCGTGGCGGCAACTGCAGCGCGCGCGGTTACCCGAGCTGAGCTCTCAGTCAGTTTCTTTTGCTTCAGTGGCTGACATGTGGGTCCCACCCGGGGTTTTAACCTCTGAAATTCACTCCTAATCACTGTTGTAAACAGTGAGCCCCAAAATACCCATGGTGATTCAAATTATTCACCCATGAGCCATTTGAATTGAGTAGGATTCAAATTGGGTTTGGTTTGAATGAATTTCAGCACATATTCAGTTTGAAATTCAAATAAAGTTTGAATTTGCACCACTTAGCTCATGTCAAGATTAACTCCAAATGGAGTGAAAATTGGTGTGTGAGCTCACAAAAATGTGCTGAATAAGAATATGCCTCCCACTTGAATTCATGGGATAAAAACAGTTTGAATTTGAATATGCTTTCAAACTGCCCTCCTTCTAGCTATACCCCAAAATAACCTCAAAAAGGTTTTGAATTGGGGTGAAACTTGGCATGGACATCCTTAGCAATGTGTAGGAGTTTTCATATGTCCAGCCCACCTATATCACATGTGGGAAATACCACTTTTGCAATATGTGTGTTTGTTCTCTAATGAGCATGTTGATGGTGGTTACTTGCTCTTCATTTGTGTTCATCATCTTTCCTCAAATGAGGTGTGTGGTGTGGTGATGAACACTTCAAATAGGTGTCAAAAACTGAGACCCTTACAGCCTAGATCTCGCCCGATTCATGTTCATTAATATCAAGTTCTCATTATCATTATTCTCATGAGTGCAGTAGCTAGACACATTCTATCGCTTCCCATGACCCATAGATTAGCGAAGCAAAAAGCAAAAACGACCATACCCGACTCATAAACTTCCCTGGCGACAAGGGTGGTTAACAAAACTAGTAAACTCCTATAAAAGCGTTTCCCATCAAGTTGACTCAACACACATAGTTTTCGCAAACAAAACAGTTTTCTAAAAACATGGGATCAATATGGTCAAGGGGCACTTGCCTTGTTCCTGTGGCTCTGGTTGTTCTTGTGTCTCGATGTTCTGGTACTGTAGTCCTTCATAGGTAGCTCCCTGAGCTAGTCCTTCTACTCACAATTACGCACATACAATATTCACAGCAATCAATCATCATGCACAATCCTTATTCAAGATGCAATGGTGAATATGCATGCTAATCCTATGGTGCAGTTTAGTTTGTACGTATTCTTGCATGTTCTTGCATGTTTTAAGGGGTTTGCATGGGTTTTTACGATGAATAGAGGTGTAAAGATCAGGTGCGGACGTGGTGATGATCTGGACTCAAGATCTAGATCAAACTGATCAACACGTGATCTGTCCATGAAAAAGCTTCTGTTTTGAAAGGATCGAAGAAACAGATGCAAAGAAAACCGCGATCTCGTCGTAAGGTGGTAATGGAAACCTACCTTGCTTCCTTCGGTCCTCCCTCCTAGCAAAAACAGATCGTCGGGCTCTCTTCCGGCGGTGGCGATTGTGTCTGGGCTCGTCGGCGGTCTCTACGGTGGTCAAACTCCGGCGAAGGGGTTTAGCTCGGCGAGTTTTGGGGCTAGGTCTTCTAAGTTGTCGGCTTAGAAAAGATGTTACGACCAAGGGGTTGTTTTGGGGTTCTATTTATAACCGGAAAAAGAAGATTCCTAATCTGATTGGATTTAAAATAAGAGTCCTATTCAAATTTTTTTTGAATCTTAACAATGTATCTTTCAATCGATTTGGTTGCAGTATTTAACGTAGAAGAGTTCGTATCGGTTTCCTCAGTAACGGGTACTCACGTACAGAGGAAAACCGCTTCAGAATCGTGTCCTTCTGCAGGGATAAGCTCCGGAGGCTCCACGTGTCTAGCGGGGGCCTGGGCTTTCCTTTTCCTCAAGGGCGGGCTCCGGTTGTGCCACGTGTCAGGCGGGCGAGACCTCCCTCTTACTCAGAGGCGAGCTCCGCGTGCGCCACACGTCCTGGCGGGCGGGAACATCCCCTCTTTCCAGAGACGAGTTCCGCATACGCCACGTGTCAGTGCCAGACCTCCCCTCTCTTCGGAGGTGAGCTCCGATAATGCCACGTGTCCTAGCAGCGACGGACTTCCTTTCTGCTCAGGGATGAGCTCCGAGGTCGACACGTGACCAACAGTGTCGGACCTCCCAGAGGTGACCTCCGGAGGTGACACGTGTCCGGTAGTGTCAGACTTCCCGGAGGCGAGCTCCGAAGGTGACACGTGTCCAGTAGGACCGGACCTCTCGGAGGTTAGCTCCTAGAGCGACACGTGTCCCACGCGGATGGTCCTCTCTTTTCTGCAGTGACTAGCTCCGATGGTGACACGTGTCCTGCGGGGCTGGACTTTGCTCCTCCGTAGAGGCTAGCCCCGGAGGCGAAATGCGTCCTGCGGGTCGGACCTCGCCCCTTCCACAGAGGCTAGCTCCGAGCCTGCCACGTGTCTGGTGGTGCTGGACCTCTCCCCACTTCGCAGGGATGAGCTCCGAACGTGCCATGTGGCCAGCAGGCCGCGGGAAGTGTCTGCAGCGCTCTTCGGCGAACTGGAACTAGCTCTTTTTGGCTATACCTTTTGATTATTTTTCTGTTTCCACTTCTTTTAAAATGTTTTCTCTATATAAAATATGAATGCAAGCAGAAATCAAAATTGAGGGTGTCACATAAACAATTCCCTAGAGCATGGCATGATAGGTTAAAAACATTCTTACTTGAAAATGGGTTTACTATGGGCAAGGTTGATAAAACTCTTTTTGTGCTTAAGCATGGCAATGACTCATTATTCGTTCAAGTGTATGTGGATGATATTATCTTTGGTTGTGCTTCTCATGATCTTGTGTCCAAGTTTTCAGCTATGATGAGTTCAGAATTTGAGATGAGTATGATAGGAGAACTCACATAATTTTTGGGGCTGCAAATCAAGCAGACCGAGGAGGGTACTTTTGTGCATCAAACAAAGTATACAGGAGACCTTCTTAAGCGCTTCAACATGGACAAAAGCAAGTCTCTTCGGACACCAATGGGTACAGCAACGACACTTGAACTTGATGAAGATGGTGAACCCGTGGATCAAAAAGAATATAGAAGTATGATTGGATCACTTTTGTACCTCACGTCATCAAGACCAGACATACAATTCATCGTATGTCTTTGTGCACGATTTCAAGCTTCCCCACGTGCTTCACATCGTCAAGCCGTCAAAAGAATTCTCAGGTACTTACATGGAACTCAAGAATTTGGGATTTTTCTTCCTTCTTCCTCAACCGTTACTTTGAAAGCTTTTTCAGATGCTGATTTCGGAGGTTGTATAATTGATAGGAAAAGTACTTCGGGTGCTTGTTATTTTCTTGGTAATCCAATTGTTGGTTGGTCCTCTAGAAAACAAAATTCAGTTGCACAATCCACAGCCAAATCTGAATATATAGCTGCTGCTAGCGCTTGCTCACAAATTCTTTGGATTGTTCAAACACTTAAGGACTATTGGGTTGATCTATATAGTGTTCCACTATTTTGTGATAACACTAGTGCCATTTGCATTGCTAAAAACCCCGTGCAACATTTGAGAACAAAGCACATTGACATTGGGTATCACTTTCTCCGTGATAATGTTGAAAAAGGAAATATTGTGCTTCACCATGTAGATACCGAACAACAATTGGCTGACATTTTTACAAAACCTTGGATTTCACTCGTTTTTGTTTCATTCGTAGTGAAATAGGGGTTATGCATTCTCATGGCTTAAATTGAAGGGGAGTTTTGAAACTTGGGAAGTCTATGTGTGAATCTGAATTTAAGAAAATATGAGCATAGTATTTCATACATATATGACTTTGTGATTTATATGCTGAAAGTTCTTACTACATTACTCATGTTATACATTTTGTAGTTTTTGCCATGACTAGTAACTGGATTAATTATTTACACTAAATCTGGTCATGATCGAACTTTCTTGCTGTTTTAAACTTGTTGCATGCTCACAAGTGCTTTTAATAATGAAAAAATAATCAATCAACTATTCACATTTTGAGCTTTTATGTTCAAATAAAATTGAGAAAAAGATCAAGAGAATATGCATGCATCACACTACTTCTTTTGAGATGGTCTATCATTGCACTTAGATATGAACTTGGAAGAAGTTGTGTATGACTAAAACCATGTCCTTAAGCTTCTGATTGTTAAATGACATAGGCTTGGCTTGGTTGGTTAGAATAAGGCTGATGCGGCATATAATCTCTTGCAAATGTCATATGATCTGATTTTGTGCTTTGAAAAATGATTAAAATGCAGCAACAAGTGTCATGCTTTCAGGTCTTGACATAGTTAAGTTTGTGAGATCATGACTTGCTTAAATTGAAAATTACACTTGATCTCTAGCATGGCTTACACTACTTTATGTATCTCATTGATGTGATAGTGTAAGTTACTTGATAGTATGGCTTGAATGAGCTTTGTTTTATATGTATATGTTATAAATATGCTCATAACAATTAAAATTTCTCTTTTAAACCTTGCTGAATACATTGTCAAAAGGGAAGAAATTGATCATACATTGCACGATTCACAAGTGTTTTGGCACGATTCTTCTTAGGGGGAGATTTTTTGTTTTTCTTCTCATTTTATTTCTGATTTACAAAGGGGGAGAAATATGTATAGGGGGAGAAATTTTTGTTTCGAAATTTCTTTCTCATTTGATTGTTTTCAAAACTTTTCATGTGAATAAGCCAATGTTCGGATTTTAAGTGGTGTTGCCAGTGCATTTATCAAGGGGGAGATTGTGAGACCTATGTGTGCTGAATACATTGGCTATGACGATAAAAGTTATGAATTCTGCCAAAACACTCTTTTTGTCAAGGTCCGACTCTAGGTCTGAGCTCTGACAAGATCAGACATCCGACTTGCTATGGCTAGGTCCGACATGTGTTTGGTTAGCTCCGGCGGTAGGTCCGACTATCTTTGGTAAGTTCCGGTGCTAGGTTCTGCTAGCTTTGGTAAGCTCCGGCTCAAGGTCCGGTTAGCTTTGGCAAGGTCCGGAGCTAAATCGCAATGGTTCTGTTTTTAACATGCAAATGTTTTGAACTTGCTTTACATCTATGGAAAGTTTGCTTAGTATACTTATACTAAGTTTTTGAAGTGTTATGGCTGTTTACGGTGGTTAACATTTTTCTATGGTTTGCAACATGCTTATGTGAGGTGTTCACGTAAGGTGTTATGGTTTTCGGAACTAACGTGAGTCAAGTCGTGGACTTGTGCTCAAAAGTATTGGTTGTTTATTCATGTGCAGGTGTTGCTTGAGTTCAAAATATGGCTGGTGACGGGATCCATTGAACTAGTCTTAGGGAGAAGATGAGGTTCAACAACCAAGTTCGGGAGGAATTGTGGTTGAGTTGATCGAGAGGTCACGCAACATGTTTGGATCAAGAACAATGCATATGAAGGTATCGTGGACGTCATTGGAAGGTGTTCGCACTTGTGCAAGGAGTGCATGGACGTGGCAACATGGTTCCAAGGCGTTATGAAGAGATGTGGACGTAAAGAATTGGTAGGAAAGGTCCAACCGGCTAGATTATGGACTCAGGCTGCGGCTGAGTCAGTTATGGCTCAAATATGAAAAGATTTGAGTTGGCTATGATAGGATTTCGTGTGGGACACAAAGTTGAGTTGTTTTAGGAATGTGGTATACATTCCTAAGGTGTTTGGAAGTCTTAAGATTGCTTCTATCTGCATATAGAAGAGTTTTGAACAGTTACAGAAAGTTTCGATTCAGAAACTGAGTAGGATTAGAGCCTAGTTTGAATTGGGTTGGCCTCCGGGCTGGTTATATAACCAAGGGAGGCCAGAGCTCGTGGTAAGACGACCTTGGGCTGTTACTCTTATGTTTTGATCAATAAAATTTGTAATTTAGAGGAGCTTTTGTGCCTTGTTCGTCTGACTTCTTTTTGTCAGGTCTTTCTCGTCAAGTTTCTGGACAACACGACAGTGCTTCGGTGTTTTGATCATAACTCTGGTTTTACAGATCCAACTGACGTGATTCTTTTTGGGTTGTCTTCACAACTTGATTATTTATCATCTGTGAAAATGTCACCGTCATTGGATTTGTAGTTACAGATCGACCCTCGTTTGATCTTTTGATCATAACTTGAGTTTTTCTTGACGGATTTCCATGATTCTTGTTGTAGTGTCTTAGTGACTTGATTCTCTATAATATATACCACTTTTGTCATGGTTGAACACATTTAGATCAGTCACATACACGGTTTCTTTAACAGATCGATTTTCTGCCGAGGGGGTTTTTGTTGCTTCCGTTAAAAAGTTTAAATCTACCATTCACCCCCTCTGGTAGCTTTTCACGTGCTCTTCGATCCTACATATCCACTACGTGGGTATACCCGGTCTGCAGGGTACCAACAGTGGCCCCCAGGCCCATCTCAGGGGAGGTATTGAGCCCGCACGTGGGGCCCCTATCTCTTCCGCGTGATGGTTTTGAACTTGCGATTTTTGGGAATCGAAGTGGTGACGAGATTTTCGCGTAGTGGGCTAACGGGCGTACCTGGGAGACTAAGAGGTTGCTTACCCTCGGTCGAAGTGACTTTCGCGCCTTCATGAACAGGCGCCTCTTCATCACCGCAGGGTCATGGGAGGTGCACGTCGCGTGCAACTACTGCATTACTTGCGACGGTTCCCTATATGACCCCTGCTCTTCCTCTTGTCAGGCTTTATTGGGAAACCGCTTTTTCCCGTCATAATCGTGGTGCCCTACGCCCATACTGTCTTCCAAGCGGGCCCGGCGCTTCTGCTCTTGGCGGTTCAGCCGATGCGGGCACGGTTATATTGGGCACGTCGCAATTGGCAGCTCTCGAAGGGTCTGGGGCAAATAAAGAGACCCTCTGCTGCTGGCAGGAGCTTTCTCCTTCATTTGTTCCCTTGCGCTTTGTCTCCTTGCTTTCTCTTCCTGCTCCAATGGTGTCGAACCTCCGAGAGTCTTGTCTCCAAAGCGCTAGCGACGTGAGGCGCGTGAGGCGCCTGATTGGCTGGCAAACACCTCAGTACGATGGGAGGGTTCGCTGCGGATCCCTTCCACTCGTAGGCCTTGATCCCGGCGAAGTCGTCGTCTTCCCCGCTTCTTCCTTCTTCCTGACCCTGCTGGAGTCCTATGGGCTTCAGCTTCAGCACTTGACGCCGCACTCTCTCGTGTTGGTGTCGATCTTCGTCCACTTCTGTGAGATGTTCATGGGGGTGCGTCCGTCGGTGTGGCTGTTTCGGGCGTTCTTCATCCTACGGTCGTCAGGGAGGAGTCCGAGCTTCCTGGGTGTTTACTACTTTCAGCACCGCACCAGGTCTGCGGCAACGTACATCTCTCCCTTTTCCTCCAGCAAGTGGGAGAACTGGAGGGATGACTGGGTCATTGTGTATACCGACATCTACGACCGGCTGGATCTGTTGACTTCTCCTCATTCAACCACGCGAACCGATTTGGAGAAGACACCGCACCTTGAGAGCGCCTACTCCCCCGTGCTGGCGAGAATTAAGTTTCTGGCAGACCACGGGTTGTACTCGCAGATGGTGTTGGCCGACTTCCTGGGCCGGCGCATCGCTCCCCTCCAGAGTCGTTTCCACGCAGCCTGGATGTGCACTGGCAATAACGACTCCACTCGCCTGGAGCGTGGTCCCGGGACCAACCTGAGGATGGAGCTCCTGGACGATTTGTTGGGGATGCTATGGCGCCGATGTTGGAACTTGCCCAGTCCCCGATGATCTCATCATTCCTCCGGCGCCGTGCTTGCCCATCTTCAAGAACCAGGAGCTGAGATCGCAGCTCCTTAGGATGATGCCGATACTGGAACACATCGATGTCGCTCCTCGGCAGGTTGGCGACGCTTCTTGAGGAATATCGATCCCCGGGGTGTTTGGAGTGAGCGACGGGAGGGCTGCTTCCTCCGATCCAGCCTCGGCTGCTTCAAGTATTGCCACGCCGGGTTCTGTAGCTCCGACTTCCTCCGCCCCAAGCCTGGACAAGGGAAAGGAGAAGGCACCGGCGTCCCCCCAGCCTAGCTCTCCCGGGACTCGCACAGATGGAAGCTTCATCTCTGCATCTATCCATGTGACGCCTGCGGCGGCCCCAAGCGCGCCCGAGGATGGACTGGGGGGCACGGCCGGAAGCAGCGTGGTCAGTCCTGCATCTACGCCTGTAGAGGGAACTCCTGCAGCTCAAGCACCTCTGCCGCTGGCGAAGAGGACGGCTGCAGCCGGAGGTTTTGGTGGCTCTGGAGGCCCGAGCAAGCATCTCCGAGCTGCTTCATGGGACTTCATCGGCCCTATGTAGATCATCTGAGGCCAACCTTTTCTGCTTGCCATCTTTTTCTATGCTTTGAGGTTGTCTGCTGACCTTTGTTCTCTATGCAGGGCTCCGTCTGCAGTTGCCCTTGGGAGCGCTCCGATGCCTGTGGAATCCAGCGATCCGCCCGTAGCTTCTGGGATTGCTCCAGACCAGGGTGCGGACCCTCCCGCGCCAGCGACGTCCATGCCACCTACCTCTTCTACAGATGTCTCTCTGGCGGCCCCCGGCGCAGGGGTCCCAGCGAGGATCCTCCGCCTGTCGAGGCTCCGGTGCCTGATTCCGGGCCGGCCGTGGCTGATGAAGCTCCACCAGCTCAATGGCAACGACCCCGCTCCTGCCGCCGACGAGGGCGCGTCGGATGCCACAGCTCCTATCCAGAGGATGGCTGTAACACCCTCAATTTCATATTCATGCATGCATGCATATTTCATATAAAGAAACATTTTAAAAGAAGTAGAAACAGAGAAAGAATCAGAAATATAGCCGAAAAGGTCCAATTCCAATTCACCGAGGAGAACTGTCGACACTTCCCGCGGCCTGCTGGCCATGTGGCGTTTTTGGAGCTCATCCCTACGGAAGGGGTGAGGTCCGGCATCGCTAGACACGTGGCAGGCTCGGAGCTAGCCTCCGTGGAAGGGGCGAGGTCCGACCCGCTGAACACGTGTTGCCTCCGGGGCTTGTCTCTGCGGAGAAGCGAGGTCCAGCCCCGCAGGACATGTGTCCCCACCGGAGCTAGTCGCTGCAGAAAAGCAAGGCCCAACCCCGCGGGACACGTGTTGCTCTCGGAGCTCCCCCCTGCGGAGGGAGTGAGGTCCGATCCTACTGGACACGTGTCATCCTCGGAGCTCACCTCCGAGGAGAAGACACTGCAGGACACGTGTCACCCTCGGAACTCGTCTCCAGGAGGTCCGACACTGCTAGACACGTGTCGACCTCGGAGCTTGTCTACGAGGAGAAGAGAGGTCCGACGCTGTTGGACACGTGTTGACTTCGGAGCTCGCCTCTGAAGAGAGGGGAGGTCTGGAACTAACACGTGGCACTCTCAGAGCTCACCTCTGAAGAGGAGGGGAGGTCCGGCACTGACACGTGGTGCACATGGAGCTCACCTCTGAGGGAGAGGGGAGGTCCCACCGGCCAAGACACGTGGCGCATGCGGAGCTCGCCTCTGAGGAGAGGGAGGTCCCGCCCGCTTGACACGCGGCACAACCGGAGCCCGCCTCTTCGGAGAAGGGAAGTCCGGCCCATGCTGGACCACGTATAAATAGAACCCAAAACCCCCTGGCCGCAACCACGTACTCTTATTTTCCACCTCCCGAGTCGACGACTTGGAGGTCCTAGCTCCCAACTCGCGGAGTTAACCCCCTTCACTGGAGTTCAGCCACCGGTGAGCACTGCCGACGAGCCCCATCACGCTCGCCGTCGCCAGAAGAAAACCGACGATCTGATCTGCTGCCATTGCTAGGAGGAAATCTGAGGTAGGTCTTCGTTACCACCTCACGACATCATCGCGCATCCGTTTCTTCAAACAGAATCTTTTTCGTGTGGACAGATAACGTGTTGATCGGTTTTTGATGGTATAATTGATCTAGATCTTGTGTCAAGATCATCACCACGTCCACACTTGGTCCTTACACCCTTGTTCACCATGAAACCCCATGAAAGCCATTAAAACATGCAAGAACACGTACAAACTGGTCTAATAAAACAAAGCATCATAGGCATTGCACCATTGCATCTTGAGTAGAGTTGTGCATCATGATTGATTGCTATGATTTTGTATGTGCGTGGTCGTGAGTAGAAGGACAAGCTCAGGAAGCCATCTACGAAGGAATATAGCACCAGAACTTCGAGACACGTGAGCAACCAAAGCCACAGGAACAAGGAAAGTGTCCCTTGACCATATTGATCCCATGTTTTTGGAACTGTTTTGTTTGCGAAAATGAGTATGCTTGAATCAACTTGATGGGAAAACCTTTTATAGGAGTTTACTAGTTTTGTTAACCACCCTTGTCGCCGGGAAAGTTGATGAGTCGGGTATGGTCGTTTTTGCTTTTGCTTCGCTAATCTACGGGTTACGGGAAGCGAGATAAAACGTGTTTAGCTACTGCACTCATATGAATAATGATAATGAAAACTTGATGATGATAATGAACATGAATCGGGGAAGATCTACGCAAGATTGTTTCGTGGAAGTGGTAGAATGAGATGGTGGTTTACTTGCCGTAGATCTAAGGACCGGTTCATGCGAGCACATGCCAGGAAAACAGTGCCACCACAAGGCCAAGTATGGGTGCGGCATAGCTGACTAATTAGGTAAGTTGCTAGATTGTTATGGACCGTGGAAGGCGCGGGGAATGGGAGTCGAGAGAGGACTGTCCTGGGAACTGCATGGCACAAGAGGGGGCCCGTAGGTGGGAGAATGGTGATTCGAGCCTGTTGGTGAAACCTTAGTGAGTCCATACATCTAGTAGCCCATTTGTAAAGGCTATTTTGTGATCTCTTGGCCATACACCGACGGTTGTGTACTGGTATAATGGAGGTTCTGCAGTCGCCGACGGGTGATGATATCACAAACTTGTGGGTAAAGTGGTGCCACCTCTGCAGAGTGTAAAACTATCATGATAGCCGTGCTTCCGGTCACAAGCGTCTGGCCATCTTCCATGATTATAGGGAAGGTTTGGGATGGATGTTGATTGGTTTGATTATGGTATGGTCTTTGGGATTGGTTTTTGGGACTGTTGAGTCGTAACAATGAGTTCGGTTTCGGAAGATATGAACATGGGATGAATATGAGATGGTGGTATGAATATGAGATGGTTATGGATATCATGAATATGAAATGGTTATGGATATCATGAGTATGAGATGAAAGTTGAGAAAGATTTATGGTTGGTTGAGACATGAAAGGTGGTGAATCATAAAGGAGGTATGTTGATGTTTTAATTGGATATATGTTGGGATTAAATTCACTTAAAGTTATTTGCTGCTTTTATCATGTTTGAGAAATAAACTTTGCTTTCTGCAATGAGCCTTTTTGTTCCTACCTTGTTGGAAGCTACATGTCATACATTTCCTGCACTTGCTGAGTACGACATGTACTCACCCTTGCATTATCATACCATCATCAGCAACAGGAGAGGAGTACTTCCAAGATCATGTGGAGTACTAGGCGTGCGATCTACCGTCAACTTGTCTGTGGAGTTGGAGATGGAGCCGCTGCCGTGTCTAGTTTGCTTCCGCTATCGTTTAGAGACTTCCACTGCTAGAATAGAGACTTCCGCTGCAAGAATAAGATAGAGATTGATGTAATAAAGTACTTAAACCTTGTTATTCGTGGTTATGTTCTGAATTCAGTTTGTGGATTACATGTGTATGTGTGATGAACATCCTGGGCACACATATTCATTAGCTGGGTTCCGTGTTTTACGGGACCGGGCGTCACAATAGCGCTCCCCAGCCAGGAGCTCACTTGTCTCCTTCCGAGGACCAAGCCGAAACTTCTCTAGGGCCCTGCATCCTGGTGCCTACTCCGGCGACCGCCGACATCCCGGAGGACGACACCCAGGAGGCTCGGGCACGTGTCGAACAGGTCCCTTTGTCTGAGGCCGTGGCTTTGGCTCAGGCAAGTCTGCGTCAGGTTCAGCTGTCGCTGGACCAGGAGCAGGGAGCCATCCAGCAGGAGGAGCGCCTCATTGGCTGGGAAAGGCTGCTCAAGCTCTGGACCCAGGAGACACAGAGGAGGTTGGAGACGAAGGAGGCTCGTCCGCGGGAGGAGCAAAAACTGAGCAACCAGCAGTGGAACCTGGTCGATCGGCTGGACGAGCAGTCCAAGAAGCTCTGGGCAGAAGCCAAGGAGGCCCACCAGGCAGCCAACAGTCGCCTCGCCTCCCTTGAGGAGCTACGGCTAGCGCTGGCTCGTCGCGAGGTCGTCGTAGGGGAGTGTGAGCGCGAGCTAGTGGCAAAGGAGGAGGAGGCTTCATCACGCTTGCAGCGGGAGCAGTCCGAGCTGAAGTCTTGGGCCAATGACTTGGACTGCCAGCAGGCCTCTCTGAATAAGGAGCGGGAGAGGCAGATGAAGGAGCGCCAGGACCTCCTGGCTGCAGAGTTTGACGCCTCATTCTGTGAGGAGGGACTGCAGCGGTGTGCCCGTGAGCTTGATGCTCGGGCAGTGACGTTGGCTGCCAAGAAGAGAAGACTCTCTGAGTGCGACGCAGCAGCCCTGGCAGCGGCACGGCGCGAGCTTCAGGAGCTTCGGGCCTCGCGCACGGCGGAGGTCCAGCAAGTCTGGGACTTCCTGGGCCGTGCCGAGTCAGCACTGGTGCCCTTCGGCTTCAGCCCGGTGCGCGTCGGCGAGCCTTCGCAGGAGATGAGCCAAGTGCTCCCTGCACTTGACTCTGCAGGCTCAAAGATGGAAGCGTTGGAAGACGTTGTTGTCGACCTGCTGGAGACGGAGGGAAAAGCCCTGGCTAAGGAGGTGGCAACACATGTGTTGACCTGCTTCTGAAGCTGGGACCCAAGTGTTTCCCTGAAGCCATTCATTCAAGGCCCCATCGCTGCGAGGGAGGCGACAGCCCGGTCTGCAGTCGAAGACCTAGGAGCTCTCATCGCCGGGCGGTTTAGGCGTAACGTGGGTGAGTACTAGGCGGGCCCCGGCTCTTGTATCTTTTCTTTTATCTTTTGTGTCTTGTTTTGTATTCCTGTGCTGATGAACGGAAGACATTCTGTTGGCCTCTCATCCTTCAGCCACTCGGGGCAGGGTCCGGAAGGCAGAGCCACTTTTGGCTTTCGCCAGGCTTCCTAGTCCTTGAGGCCGCAAGAACCGGGGGCTCTCTGATTTGCCAAAGTGGTTGATGTTTCCTTGTTGCTTGCTGTAAATGTGTATCCTCTTCCTTCTTGCGCATCGCAGGGATCCGGACATCTTGCTTGGCTTGACCAGTCGTGATGGCCCCGTGGCAGGTGTGCCCAAGTGACTGGGGACACCTTCCAAAAGGCACAAGACTCCAGAGGCCTGTCTACTACATCAGCGAAGTCCTTCACGATGCCAAGACAAGGTACCTAGAAGTCCACAAGCTGCTGTATGCAGTGCTCGTGGCATCCAGGAAGCTCCGCCACTACTTTCAGGCCCACCGGGTCTCGGTAGTCACCTCCTATCCGCTGAAGACGATCCTTCACAGCCCCGATGCGACTGGCAACATCGCTAAATGGGCAGTGGAGCTGGCGGAGTTCGAGCTGGACTTCCTTCCTCGCCATGCAGTCAAAAGCCAAGCGCTGGCTGACTTCGTGGCAGACTGGACACCGACGAAGGCTGACCCAGGGGGCCACGAAGACGGTGAACCAGAGCACCGAGCTCCGGTCTTTACCAAGCCCCACTGGACGCTCTTCTTTGACGGCTCCTCGCGAAAGCAGGGGGCCGGTGCCGGCATACTGCTTCTCATGCCATCGCGGGAGCAGTTTGGGTACATGGTGCGTCTCAATTTCAAGGCAACCAACAACATGGCGGAGTATGAAGCACTCATCTTTGGCCTACAGACAGCCCTGTCTCTGGGCGCTCACCAGTTGTTGGCACAGGGCGACTCCCAGCTGGTTATCAAGCAAGTTAAGGGCGAATGCTCCTGCAATGACCCACATCTAGCTGCTTATCTGCTTCACGTGCAGATGTTGGAGAAAGACTTCATCGCCTTGGACCTGCGCCACGTACCGCGCGCTGGCAATGCCGCAGCCGACGACCTTTCAACAAAGGCTTCCACCGGAGCCCCCGTGCCCGAAGGAGTCTTCGAGAGGACGTTGCTGCGGCCCACAGCCCGGCCCGCCGAGCCGGGCGAAGGGGGCTGGACCAGCACCTTGAAGCTGGCGGTCCCGGCGGACCTGCAACCATGGATGCCGCCAAGGATCGTAAGCGTCACTGGGTACTCCGTGCAACCCAGCGCTCAAGATCCAGGAGCTCAAGTCAGACCCGATGCATGGATCACGGAGATCCGGGACTACTTGAAAGACAACATCGTCCCTGATGAACATGCAACCGCTGAACGGATCGTGCGTATGGCTAAGAGATACGTGCTGTAAAAGGGGATCTGTACCGGCGTGGCGCCAACCACGTCCTATTGCGGTGCATAACCCAGGGGGAAGGCTGCGACTTGCTCGCTGAGATCCATGGAGGCGAATGTGGGAGTCACTCTTCCTCACGCACGCTTATCGGTAAAGCCTTCCGGCACTGCTTCTATTGGCCGACAACACTCCAGGATGCCGTCAAGCTGGTCGAGAACTACAAGGCGTGCCAGTTCCACGCCAAGCAGATCCATACACCGGCTCAGGCGGTACAGATGATCTCACCCTCGTGGCTGTTTGCCGTGTGGGTGTTGGACTTCCTGGGACCATTCCCCAGAGCCGTCGGGAGATTCCGGTACCTCTATGTCGCCATCGACAAGTTCACCAAGTGGCCGGAAGCCACACCAGTTGTCACCATCAACAAGCAGTCAGCAGTAAAGTTCATCAAGTCGATTGTCTGCCGGTTCGGGGTCCCGAACAGAATCATCACTGACAACGGGACCCAGTTCACAAGCGCAGCATTCCAAGACTACTGCGAAGACCTCGGCATACAGGTGTCCTATGCCTCTGTTGCTCACCCAAAGAGCAATGGACAAGTTGAGAGGGCCAACGCTGAGATTCTCCGGGGCCTCAAGACCCGCACCTATGCCAGCCTGAAGAAACATGGTGCCAATTGGGTGGACGAGCTTCCGAGCACACTATGGGCTAACCGGACATCCCAGAGCCGGGCCACCGGAGAGACACCCTTCTTCATGGTGTATGGGGCCGAAGCTGTGCTTGCCCCAGAGATCACCATGAAGTCTCACCGTGTCCGAGCTTACGACGAAGCCGCGCAGGACAACCTCCGGCGCGGAGACATCGACCTCGTCGACGAGGTCCGATTGCATGCAGCACTCCGTAACGCACGGTATAGACAGGCGCTCCGCCGCTACCACCAAAGGTCTGTGCGTGCCCGGGATCTGCAGGAAGGCGACCTGGTGATGCGGCGCATACTTTCTCGTGAGGGGACCCACAAACTCTCCCCTAGTTGGGAAGGTCCCTTCCGAGTCACATAAGTGTGCCGTCCCGGGTGCGTACGCCTTTCCACCGAGGATGGGGACCCACTCCAGAACCCTTGGAACATCGAACACCTCCGTAAGTTCTACCCCTAGAGCAATGATAGGACAGTCTCTTCTTTTTGTAATAGATTCCATAGAGTCCAGGAACAGCGCTCGGAGCAGTTAAGCCTCAGGGGACGGTACAGGACTACGTTCAGCTTTGCCTGGTTCCGACCCCAAGCGCGTAGAGTCTTGCTTCCCTTCTTAATGGGGCGGGTCGTGGCCTCCATGTATAGCCTTCCTTCCTCCTATGGAAATTTATATGAAAAGAAACCTGTCCTACTTTGCTCTTCCCTTGTGCTCATTTAAATTACGTATTATATTTTAATGACTGCACTTTCGGCGTATGCTCACCATGCGCTTGGCTCCCTCTTCTCATTCTCACCTCTAGTTGGCATTTGCTGCCCTACCAAAGGCGGTTGCGTTGGAGGTACATGCCGATGGCCAGGGGGGCCCTGAGCTCCCAGCACTTCGTGCACTATAGTCCCCAAGCACCGTACAAGTGGATGCGGACCGTAAGCCAAATAAGACTATGAGATAGAGGAGGGGGAGCCCCCAAGGAGAATTACATTTCCCTTACTTGTGTGCAGGACCTCTCAGCCTCAGCTCCCTGCAGGAGTATGGTAGGCGCACCCAACCAATCGGACACACCTACCAGGGGGCCGCTACGGGATCGCGCAAGACCGGAACTCCAAGGTAAGACCGAAGAATCCAGACCTCGCCACCTCCGCAGGGGCGAGACCCGAAGGTCCCACGTGTCCAGCGGGGCCGGACCTCCCCCTCCTCAGAGGGGAGCTCCGAGCCTGCCACGTGGCCAACAGAAGCCGGACCTTCCCCCCCTCTCCGCGGGGTGAGGTCCGAAGGCTCCACGTGTCCCGCGGGGCCGGACCTCCCTCTCCTCAGAGGAGAGCTCCGGGCCCGCCACGTGGCTAGCAGGCCCGGACCTCCCCATTCTCATGGGGCGGGTCCTGGAGACCTCAGGGGCCCTTAATACAGTAAGGACCCGGGGAAGGTGTCTGTGCAGATCTTCGAGATTGGTCAAGGCCTCTGAGTACCTTGCGGAGCTAACAGCCTGGCCAGGTAAAACCAAGAAGAAGACTAAAGTATGCAGACGCAAAAGATAACAAGAGTCTATTCATATAATGCTCCATGAGCTGGGCTACAGACTCACACAAAAAAAAAGCTCTGGCGGCGTTCTCCCGCTCCGTGACCCGATCGCGGAGATCTCCTCGGCCACCACCAGCGCAAGGGCCGCTGTCATCAAGGATGCTTCTGAAGCTCCCTCTGCCGCTTTAGAAGGTTCCTTGAAGACTCCTCTGACCCGAGCGCGGGGATCACCTCGGCCATCACCAGCGCAAGGGCCGGTTTCATCAAGGATGCTTCTGAAGCCCCCTCCGCCGCTTCAGCAGTTTCCTTGGAGACTCTGCCGCCTGGAGTCCTCCTTGGTGCTTCAGAAGTTTCCTTGGAGACTCCTCCGCCTGAAGCCTCCTCGGCGTGTCAGCAGTTTCTTTAGAGACTCCACCGCCTGAGGAGAGAGGACGCGACGCCTGGGAACTTTCAGCCTGTCGTCGCTCAAGAAGAGTCCCGTCGGGATGATAAACCCGAGGCCTCTTGGAGGCGCCACCTCCAGAGGCAAGGCATGGAGGCTCCCTGGATCCCTGACTTGGTGCAGACGTCGCCGCCGGAGGAAGTCGAGAGCGATCCTCCCCCGAAGGCGGGTTAGAAGCCATGGTTGGAGACAAGGTCGCAGAGACTCAAGGAAGGTGCAAGTGCTGGAAGCCTTATAAAGGGAACCTGCCCACGTTGCGGCTTCCCTTAACACTTTCCTGTTACGATTCAAAGCGACTCAAAACTCTTCGAATACGCCGCATCGGCGACCGCTTCGGCTCCAAGACCGAGCGCCGATGAAAGGTGGGCCCAAGATGCCCAGCTGAAGCGGTGGGTCGAGGGGTCAGCCTCTCAAGAAGACGAGCCGGCAAGTCGCTTCGGTGGTTCCCAAAGAAAGAGCCGCAACATGCAGAAGTGGCAGCCTTGGGAACCGCTGCAGTAAAAGCAACCATCAAGTGGGCGCACACTCCCATGATTCCGCGACTGTTCGTGCTCTGGCGGCGGTCAATGCGGGACTTAGAGGAAGTGCGCGGAACAGAAGAGACGGAGGCCCCACCTCAGGCTCGCTATCTCCCCCGAGATGGGCCCGGGGGCCACTGTTGGTACCCGCGATATGGGGTACCCCCGCGCACAGGGGAAAATGCCTGAGGATATCGCCCTTCTCCGCAGGGAGAGCTCCGAAGGCGCCAAGCGTCCGGCGGGGCCGGACCTCCCTCTCCTCAGAGGAGAGCTCCGGTCTCGCCACGTGGCCTGCAGAAGCCGGACCTCCCCCCTCCGCGGGAGAGAGGTCCGAAGGCGCCACATGTCCAGCGGGGCCGGACCTCCCCCTCCTCAGAGGAGAGCTCCGGGCCCGCCACATGGCCGGCAGAAGCCGGACCTCCCCCTCCGCGGGGAGAGGTCCGAAGGCTCCACGTGCCCTGCGGGGCCGGACCCCCCTCTCCTCTGAGGAGGGCTCCGGGCCCGCCACGTGTCCAGCAGAGCAGTGCTGCCTGCCCCCGAGCGGTAGGCAGCGGGCGTAAAGACGCCCCATACCTTGCCCGTACAAGGTATTGAAGGCCCGCGCTTTCCCAAGACGCGGAGACGCGGAGCATGCCTCTGTCAGGTGCCGTTGCGCCCAGTCGCATCACAGACTGGCGTGTGGTGTCAGAACCTGCCAGCCAATAAACACAGCGACAAGACATCCCCTGCCGCCTCCGTCATCATGAACCACTACGACTAGCGTGCGGCATGGGCAGGGCGGCAAGACGAAGACTCAGAAGCCTTCGCCAGAGACAACTACCGGCATAACTGCGGATACGGTAGTCGGCAAGAAATCTCCCCGGGACCACATGTCGGGTCCCGGGCCCCCCTTGTAAGCCACACGAGCCTTGGACTATAAAAGGCTCGGGTAGGCGACGTTAGCAAGGGTTCGCACTCCAGCAACTCACACCTTAGGTAACTCATCCTCTAGCTCAGGACTCCGGTTCTGAGCAACAAGCAATACAGCGAGCATCTAAGCTCACCATGGACGTAGGGTTTTATGCTCCGGCGGCCCGAACCACGTAAAACTCGCCGTGTCAAACTCCTCCCAAACTCGTCCCTACGCTCAAACTCTCTGCAAGCGACTAGCCCCTCCGAAAAAGAACCTCCGCGGGCTGCCCAGAGCAGGTCCAGGGGAAGTGTCGACCACACACTTCGACATCACCAGTTTAAACTCAATCAAATGCATTTAAATTAATACATATACCTGTATATCATGTAGTTGCTAAGGTCGAGGAGGAACCCGAAGTCCTAGACTTCGTTACTCCGGAGGAGCAGCTAGCCTACAACCAAGATCAGCAAGGCAAGCTCTGGTTTGCATTAACCTTTTAAAATTTTTTATTGTTTTGAGCACTTACTTGAGTATTATGATTCTTTGCATTAGAGTCTTGTGTGGAAACCCAATTGCATAGCCAAGAAAACCATGGGTTGGGTTTAGGATTGCAAACCCCGTTAGCTACTGCAATGCTAAGATAGTGTAGGATTCGGTACAAGTCGAGTAGTTGGAACTACTCGCGAGCATAGGCTAGAGGCACTCGACTCGGGTAGAGATAGCACATATAACACATGGCAAGAAAATGAGACCAAGCGGAGGGTAAGGGCAGCAGGACTTTGGGTCCTGTGTGCTATAGCTCCGCTTGTGTCGATTGAGGACCGAGCCATGTGCGGGCCTGTTGAACAAGCTAGAACAGTACCGAAGACCTACCAGCTATATGGGAACCGGGAAACCGATGTAACTCCGGTAGCTGGGTGTTGAGGCATAGCTGGTCGTTCAGAGGGTAGGTTGAGAGCTCGAGGTGTAAATCGGCTGGCGGCACTGAGATGCGCATTCAGAGACCTCTTGCTCGGGACGATTGGACCGGTTCAACATTTGGCTAACGGGTGAAAGGTAGTTGCGTACGGCGACCGTGATGGTTGTTGTAGGCAACATCGAGTACGGGCATACGTGACGGGTTGTTCGGGTAACCCTGCAGGTGTAAATCGATTATAATCACCGTCCCTCGCGGTCAAGAAGTACCACTTGTTCACTGTACCGTGACGTAGAAAGAACAGGCTAGTTACATGTTAAAATGTTGATGATTGAGAGATGGACTTGATTGTTAACGATTGCTGTAGTTTAGAGCTAATTAAAGTTCCTTTCAACTTTGGGCAAAGTACATGAGAGAAATGCGTTTCTCGTTTGATTGCGGCTCTATCATGTGCCTTGGCATAAGGTTCTCCACAACCTGCTGCTAAAACTTGAAAGTAAGGTTCTACTAATTAGGCGAGTCCTTGCAAATGATTTTTACCTAATGTAACCCATCACCCCTCATGTAGAAGTTCCATGTTCAGGTGAGACGGGTCAGACTTGCTGAGCCTTCGTGCTCACTGCTTGTGTTTGAAGCTTTTGCAGGGTTCTATGAGGAAGGGACTCCCGAAGAGGAGACGGAACCCCAGGAGGGGAACCCCGTTTAGTGGGAGTCGTGCCCGCCGCAGAGTTAGTGTGCGTGTGTGCTAGCAAGGACACGTTCAAGGGCTGGACGTGGACTTGATGTGTAGTCTACGCCCGTGAGTGTAGACTGGACTTATTTTGATGTACAAATGTTCATAAACCACTTTATGTAATAAAACTTTTGCTTCCGCTTTGTACATTTGATGTGTGTTATCTGGTGCTGTGCAACGCAGCACCCCTCAGCGTGATCCTGGCTCGACAAGACCGTGGGGTCGTGTCAGCGTGGAGGTCCGGCTCTTCTGACCACGTGGCGGACCCGGAGCTCTCCTCTAAGGAGAGGGAGGTCCGGCCCCGCTGGACACGTGGAGCCTTCTGAGCTCTCCTCGCGAAGAGGGGAGGTCCGGCTCAGGTGCCCTCGGAGTTCGCCCCAGCTGAGGGGGCGAAGTTATGGGGACCACCCCGTGGTTCACCCACTCCAGGATCGCATAGGGTGGTGCCGTACGATGCGGCACCCAACAGCACACACGAAAAGAGTTAAGATCAACATACAACTTTTATTTGATATGAAACAGCGGAAGTCTTTTACAAAAACTTAAGTAACAGCGGAAGTGTTATACATATATGGCCTCTCATCCTAACTATGCAAAAGTGCAGCCGTCCAGCCCGGGGACGCTACACGCTAGCAGCATGAAACCGGAGATCACGGCGGCGTGCAGGGCTCCAGCTCGGCCGTGTACCCCGACGGGCGCATCGCCTCGTCCTCGGATCCCTCTTCATAACTCTCACCTGCACACAGCTCAAATATTGCAATCGTGAGCACGATGTCTCAGCAAGGCTTAACCGTCTAGCCTAGGCATGGAACTCTACATGCAGGGATATGTAAGATAGGAAAAAGGACTTTGCGTCAAAGACACGCCTATACGTTGATCCTTGCTTTCAGTTTTATAGCAGCAGATTCATGTGCCTTAGGCAGCCCTCACATCGGAAGTCCAAAATCAAACAAGAATCGCTTTCCTCTGATGTGGTGATGCCCAAAGCGGAAAGTGAACTTAATTAGCTCTACATCTACAGCAGACATGGTTTCCAAAAAATTAAGCTATCATCACAGCATATTATCATTCAACTGGCTTACTTCACTTCTTACTACGTCATGAAACAGTGAACAAGCGGTACTCAAATAACCGCGAGGGACGGTGACTGCAATCAGGAGACACCCGGACAACACGTTGCATACACCCACTTTCAGAAGCGTCATTCGACACCCCTTCCTACTCTGTTGTATGCAAGAACCTTTCAAAGGCAACCCAAATGCCGAACCGGTCCATCCGTAACGGGCAGGAGGTCCCCGTGTGGAGCGTGACTGTGCCCACCAGCAGATTTACACCTTGCTACCCTCAACCCACTCCTATTTACGGTTGGGTAAGCCTCGACACCCAGGTTAACCATTTACATCGGTTTCCTACTTATGTCAGTATGTCATCCGGTACTGTTCGATACTTGTTCATTAGGCCCGAACACGACTTGGTCCTCAATCGACACCAACAGGGCTACACACGTGAGACCTCCGCTCACTGCTTCCTATCCCCCCTGCTGAGTCTCATTTTTCACCATTCTTAAGCCATTTTCTATTCTGACCGAACCGTGTGATAAACCATACCTCGCGAGTAAATTCCAACTACTCGACTTCTACCGAGGTCCTAAGCATATTAGAAGGGCTTTGTCTACTCGTCGGCTCTTTAAGCTACCCAACCCTTCATAGGATTTAAAAGGTTATGCAAGTTGGGTTTCAATCACCTTAACTCTAATGCAAACATTCACCCTAGACATAAGTGATACAAATAAAGAATTTTATAAAAGTTACTTAAGTGCAAACCGGGGCTTGCCTGGTTGCGAGTTAAAGGGGAAGTCAGCTTCTGGTGGAAGGACGTCCAAGGGCTCCGGTGCGTCCTCAACTTCGGTCACTAAATGAAATGTAGCAAAATATGTGTATAAGTATTAAGGACTTATAGGAATTGAACTTCTATTCATAGCTACTGCTATTTAGAATCCTTAATTGGCTTTGGGATTTTTACAGTGCATACTAGACTCTCTAATGATGATCTGAGCAAAATTTGGAGACATGTCATTGCACAATGTAGTCTTTAAAATTCCTACAAGTACAATGCTTCTCTGAATTTTGAGCCCAATTCAGGAGCTTTGACATAGCTAACAGTGGAAGATATGATTATGGTAAGTCTCCATGGTTCTAACAAAATTTGTTTCACCATTTTTGGAGCTACCAACAGAGAGATATGAATTTTTAAAGTTGGACAGGAGTTCTGAAAAAGCTTCTGTTTAAATTGGAATTTTCAAATAAAGGCTGAACTTGGGAAGGCAGTTTAGCCTAGCAAATGAACTCCAATGAAGCCCAAATTTTTACTGGAGATCAGTAGATATGAAAAGGACTATCTGCCCAAATTTGGGAATATTTAATAAAGAATTGCTCCTGTAATAAATCCCTAAAGGATTTACTAAATACAATTCTACAGAAATTCCTGGGCATTTTCATAGAAAGAAATTTGTTCCACTGTGACGTACTCCTCCTAAGGATTCAAACAAAATTGGTCTCACCCTTTTTGGAGTTGTCTACACAAAGTTATGGATTTTTCAAACTTGAATAGCTCTCTGTTTGAAACCTACACAGAGACTTAACAGGGGGGCCCACTTGTCAGGTCTTTCTTCAACCTCCCGCCAGAGACGCGCGTGCACACCAGCAAAGATCGTGGCGTGGCTCCTTCTCCCTCATTTCTCCACCAAATTAGCTCCGGTTTCACCCTACATGCTCCTTGGAAAATGGCACAGCTGCCGGACAAGGTTTCCGCACATGAAAGCAGTCGAAAAAGGGTCGGCACCAGTGGGGCGGCTCGGGAGCTCGGCATCAACGCGTTCTGGCGTGTTTGAAGCTTCTCCCGGTGAGCTACCTTGCCCTAAAGCATCACCAGTGACCGGGGAGCATGGAACGCGTGCTAAACCTTGCAGCAAATGGCCGGAAAATAGGGTTCAACGGAGGACCGACCCGTTTTTGCCGCCGCCGGCGATTTCTTGTCGCCCGGTGCATGTGGTGGATGGTTTGCTGCGGTATTTGGCGTGGGAGAGCGCTAGGGTTACTAGTTTCTGTGGCTTGAATCGTAGAACCGATGATCAACCATGTTGGATGGATTTCCAGATTTGGCTCACGTCGGTTCAACACGTACTCTGGAGGTAAAATCCGAATTCCGGCTAGCCGGCAAAGGGGAAGAGCAAGGGGACTACAGAATCATGATCTACACACCTTGGCGCACCTTAGGGAGGTGTTGGTCATGCGGGAGAGACGTTGGAGCGGCCAGAAGACGTGAAGCAGCAACGGTGACCCGAGCAGACCAGCGTGGCTCTGTGTTCTTGCTCGTGCACTCAAGCAGAGGGCTGGGATGCACGTCTGTTGAAGACCGAGAGGGCAAAGTGAAATGTTCTTCTGCTGTGGCGTGGATGGCTGAGCAGATAGCCGAGGCAACAGGAGGTGGTACGGTGTTTCTCGGGAGCGGGTTGCAACTGAGAGCTGTCAAGCGCTCACTGTTCGACGAAATTCTGCAGAGGCGGTGGACATTTGTGTGGCTGACAAACGGGTCCCACCACCTCTAATTTCTATCCAATTTCCACTGATATTTCTTCCCCAGCAACTCAACATTTAAGGCCAGACTTTCACAGGTTTCTGAATTCAAATGATTTGAATTCTGGTGTGAAAGTTTGAATTGTATTTGACCATTTGAATTTGAAATGGAGTTTGAATTCTCCATTTTGTATTGCCCCAAAAACATAGCAAACCAGCTCCAAAGTTTCCAATTTTTGGCGTGGCTGCTCATTCAAATGTGGAGAACACATTTGTGGAGCCAAATTTGCAAATTGAGGGAATTGGAATTTGAAACTGAATTTGAAATTCAGATTAGAGGGCTTTTCCTTTTAATATCAAACAAATATCAAAACTCCTCCAAATGAGCTAAATTTGGAAGGTTGAATTTTTGAAATATGAAGACCCAAGTTATGAATTTATATCTTCATGTTTGGAAGTTTTTGAGGAGTCTAACACTCACTTTGAACTTACACCGTTATAATTCAAAGTTTTAATTCCCCTCATTTTTCCTAAGTGTACATGAGCTGAAATTTTTTTTCTTGCTACCACTTTTTGGGGATTTTACATCCCCCCCTTAAAAAGAATCTCGACCCGAGATTCCAAAAGAAATGCAAAGTGGGGAAAAACTTTACCGGGTATATGATGATAGCAAGTCCGGATAATATGTTCGTAGATAGTCCTCGCTTTCCCATGTCGCCTCATCAGCGGTATGGTTACTCCACAAGACCTTGTAGAACCATAAGGTCCGGTTTCTTGTGGCGTGAGTCTTTTCATCGATAATCCGGATTGGATACTCCGTGTACGTGAGGTCCGGTTGAAGAACTTCTATGTCTTCAGTGCGGATTTCAGCTGAGGGATTGAGGCACTTCCTTAGCTGAGAGATGTGAAGACGTTGTGAATGCCTGCGAGCGATGCCGGTAACTCCAGGCGATAGGACACTGGTCCACATTTTTCAATGACGGTGAATGGACCAATGAATCGCTGTAACACCCCAAAAATTCTGTTAAGACCCTAAATCATGTTAAGAGGGGAATTTAAAAATTTTTGGACGTGTTGCATGCTTTGCAACAATTTAAATTCAAACTGGAATTCAATTTAAATTCAAAACAGAAAAGAAATAGAAAAAGAAAAAAAGAAAACAGAAAAAAAGCGGCCAGTGGGCCGAAACCCACCAGCCGGCCCAACCAGCACCCGCGCCAGCCCGCAGCCGCGCGCGCCTCTTCCTCCCACTGACAGGCGGGGCCCACCAGCCTTCTTCTTCCTCGCGCCCGCGCCGGGACTCTCTCACCCGAATCGAAACCGATCGGGAATTCTCGTGTATCCCAGCCGAATTTCGATAGGTGGCGACGCAAACTCAATCTAAACGACCCCGCCGCCCTCCCCTGTCTATAAAAACCCCGGCCTCCTTCTGTTTTTCCCACGCGATCCGCCGTTTTTACTCCGGTGAGAACCCGAGCCTTCTCCGGTGAATTCTGGCCGATCTACGCTCGGAAATTCAGATCTAACTCGCTGGTCTTGATCCACCGCCTCCGGGGAACCCTGCAGGTGCAGAAAACTCGGTGACTTGCGGTTCAAACACAGCGCCGACGAGCCTCGCCATGGTTTCACTTCGGACCTCGTCGCCGACCGCCTTCCAGGACCTCCGAGCTCAAGAAAACCCCCGAGATGAGATCCCCCACCTCCTCTCCACCGATCTATGCCATAAAATCACAGTTATAGGAAGAATTCCCGAAGATCCGAAACTCTCCGGCGAGATCGCCGCCTCCCGCCGCCGTGCGCTGCCGGCAGCGCCGCCCGCGCTCGATCAGAGCGACGTGGCCGCTTGTGCGCCGTTTTTTTAAATTGCACGGTAGAGTTTAAATCCCCGCGTACCGGTTCGACGTTATAATCTCAGCCGTCTGTTTTAAATCGGACGGTCCACGTCAGCCCCACGTTATAAAGACTGGAATTCTTACGTGCTACCCCCTAGGGTTCTCGGGAAATAAGAGCTAGCCCCGGAAACTTCTGATCTAGCCCCTGGAACTTCAGAAAATCATGTAAATTCATTTAAAAATCAGTTTTAGCCCCTGGACTTAATAAAAATTAGGAAAAACTCCTCTGTTATGTATAGCTAGACCCCTGAAAATTGTTAAAATAATATTATAGACCCTGTAGTGGGGTGAGTTTACCTTTTTAGCCCTGTTTAATATTTAATTTAGGAAATTGAATATGTGGCTAGTGTTTAAAATTTAAAAAGTGGGACAAACATATTGTCAAAATTAAATTAAAAACATTCTCAGTATTTAGAAAACTTTGGAGTGAGATAAAAATATATTTTGGGCTGAAATGAATCTGTTTAATTTATTATTCACATTTAGGGACACATTTTTAAGTAAAGAATAGTTCTGGAAAATAGGGAAAATAATTGTAAAATAGTTTACATCAGAGGAAAATGTCAAAAATATATTAGTAAATATTTTAGATCAGAACCTATTCTGTTTAAATGATGTGTCTTGTTATTTTCATAATAAAGTTTACATTTAGGCATAGGAAATAAATCTGAAAATATAGCAACTAGTAAATGATAAATGGAGTTCTAAAATCCAAAGAATTCAGTTTAGGGTTGGTAGAAATTCTGAAGACACATATGGAGAAGGAAAATACCTTTCATGCATACTTGGTAGCTAAAAGGTGTAGTAATTGAATATAAGGAATTTATTTAAATTGGAAACTCATATATATAGTATGTAAGTATAAATGTGAACACAAAAGTAGGAATCATATACACATGATTAAAAGTGCATGCAAGCCACAAATCAACACACATAGAGTAACCACAACACATATAATGGTGAATGACTTTCATAAATATGAATGTGTGGTTTGTATGAAGTGGAAGTGTGAACTATGTCTTATGGATTGTTGTTTTTCTTTTGCTATGTGTGATTATATGATGTAGAACCTGCTCAAGAGCAAGCTATTCCTTTCCAAGATTAGGACTACCCATTTCAAGAGCAGCAGGAAGGAGGCAAGTGTCCTTGACCACTTTGATCCTATGCTAGGATGTGTAGCTAGAATTATTTGCATTGTCAATTGAAATATGAAACCCATGCTAGGAAGTTTCCCTAGAATTGCATTACCTTGTTTCCTTGTAGCTTGGGTTGGGATTTATTTTATCATGTCATTTAATATTATGCATATGCTTAGCCATGCTTAGAATGGGATATTTGGGATATGAGATCATCAGTTTATTTTACCATACTCTTGAATGAGATATTGTGAATTATGTAGAGGTAGGGATCAAGGCAAGTTGGATGTTTTGGTTGTGTGCTGGGTGCACGAGACTCGGGTTTGTGTTTAGTACTTGCCTGGATCCTAAGGACCGGTTCATGGAGCATGTAACCTGGCTTTACCGTGCCAACCACATGCTGAGATGGGGCAGCTTGGCCAATTAATTAGGTGTATCCCCGGCAAAGTATGGGTGTGTTGGATGGTGCGGGGAGTAGGTGTCAGCTGGACTACCATATGAACCGCAAGGCTCAAGAGGGGGCCACTGCAGCGGGGTTGGAGCCTCTTGTGTGCTGTTAGGGGTGAAACCTCAGTGGGCACACGCTCATCGGGAATCCCTTTGTAAAGGCTTCGTAGTGATCTCCTGGCTACACACCTGGGAAGTGTGAATGTGGTTCGTAGCCACTGGCATAATGGAGGTTCTTTTAGTCCACCCGGCAACGGGGGATGAAATCACTACATGTGGGTACAGTGGTGCAAACTCTGGAGAGTCAAAACTGTCATGACAGCCGTGCTCAAGGTCAAGAGCGGCTTGGACTTATTTATGATTAGAGTATGATGGCTTGGGAAATTTTGGATGTTAAGCGGGGAGCTTAACATTGGAAATGATGTTATGGTTATTTGATTATGATGAGGGGATGGGAGATTGGGACCATTTCACCTGTGTAGTAATGTAGGTGCTTAATAAGCTAAGGTGATAGGTATTAATTGCATAGTGCTTTAACCATGAGTTCAACATCCCCTTGTTTTAGCCATGCATGACATAACTTTCCCACACTTGCTGAGTACCATTGGTACTCAACCTTGCATATTTGTTGGTTTATATTGCTGCTCAGGTCAAGATAATGAGGTGGTGTATAATGAGGTGGTGCCAACCGCTGCTAGTTTATTTAGTTGTGATGAACTTATTATTGTCCATCGAGACATTTGCTATGTAAAACTTATTTATATTCAACACCTGGCTTGTAATAAATGATGCTTCACTATTTGTCATCACATGTATGAGAAAATGATCCTGGCATACATGTGATATTCACTCGGTTGTTCTTCGGAAAAACCGGGTGTGACAGAAGTGGTATCAGAGCCAAGGTTGCCCGTAGGAACGTGGACCTAGGTAGAAATGGACGTATTTAAGGGCCCTATTTTCTTAAAAACTATTTTACAAGGTGTGTGTTTAAAAGTGTTATTTAACGGAGTCACTTTCTTCATCTTACCCCAACTTTCATTCAAAATAGGATTTTTGTTTAAAAGTTTATCTAACCTAAGTTTAAATGCTTTCTGTTTTAGATGGTTCGCATGATTCGCACCGCTCGCAAGTCCACAGAAGGGAGAGTTCCCGTAGTTTCCCTTGCCCAAAGAGAGTAGAGCCGTCCGGTGACGTACCTTTCCTACGGATTGGCAGTAGGAGGCTCGTTACGCCGTCTTCGACGTATGCTCCAAGCCGCCGGCAATACGGGCAAGCTAATCATACACTATAGCTCCACCAGGACCATCCGTGAGAAGCGGGAAGAATGGAGTTCAGAAATGAGGATTATCCATGAAAATCAGCTGCTTAAGATCCACCGCTCTCCAGCTTGTTGAGCGACACAGGTCGATGCGGAGAAGGATGTCACCTGGGAGGCAATCACCTGCCAGAGTCACATCTACAGTCGCCACCTGGATAGGACTGAGTACATGTATGTCCTCCAGCGTGAGAGTGGTACAACGGAGTACAAGTACCCGCCAGTGCAGCAAGGGACTTCCCATGAGCACATGGACTTGTGCTTGGAGGATGCTGCTATGCTCAGCACTCGACTGCAGGAGTGTCAGCAGGAGCTTTAGGATGTTCGTGACACCCTGAAGGAAACGGAGGCATTGCTGCGAGCCTGCTTGAGGGCAAGAGAAAGTGGAGATGGGAATGAACCGTGTGTCACCGTGAATGATACATGGACTCCTGACTCCCTAGATCGCCGAGCGATCAGGCGTCGTCGCACTTCTCCACCAGCAGCCTCCCCACCCAAAGAAGAGTCAGAAGGCAGCCGAAATGATGAGGAAGATCCCGAGGAGCCAGCTCAAGAAAACGAGTAGTATAGAGTCCTTCCCTTAGTTAGCAAGATGTCGAATAGTCGAGTCATTACGTTAAGTTAATGGTGTGTTAATGCTTGGTGTGTGACGTGAGTTGTGGAAGCCATGAGCAATTGTCCACAGCCTCATCTTTAGATTGTTTTGCTTTGGTGTGTGAACCCACATGAAATAATATTGCATTTATTTTTGTGTGAGAAATGAACCCTTAGAAAAGTATAACAAATCCTCAACACTTCAAAGTACAAACAAATGAAAGTAGTAAGATGATACTAAATGCTTTCAAATTAACATTGGTTGATTCTGCCAGATGGCCGGAAGAGGAAAAGGACGTGCTGCCAACCCCGCCAACAACAACGATGAGGCATGCAACCCTCATCTTTCTGGAGGCCAGGACCGGGGTGGTCGCTGTGAAGGAGTTGATCCCCTCCACCAAATGCTGGAGAATCAGAATCAGCTCATCCAGAACTTGACTCAAGTGGTGGCCAACTTGCATCAAGTTCCACCTCCACAAGCTGCACCACGCCAACCAAGGTTGTGTGAGTTTCTAGGAACTCAACCTCCAAAGTTTGCAAGTGCTGCTGAACCTCTGGAGGCAGATGATTGGCTTAAGACCATTGAGAGCAAGATGAGGATCATACAGTGCCAAGGGTATGAGAGGGTGCTGTTTGCCTCTCATCAATTGCATGGACCTGCTGCTGATTGGTGGACCGCCTACGTGGCTGCCCATCATGACCCTGAGAACATCACTTGGGAAGAGTTCATGCGTAGCTTCCGCAACCATTACATCCCAAGAGGTGAACTCAAAAACAAGAGGAAGGAGTTTTTGGGACTGCAGCAGGGAAACATGACGGTGAGGGAATACCTCACTAAATTTACTCAACTATCCCGTTATGTCCCACTGGACATAGAGACTGATGAGCAGAAACAAGATTGTTTCGTGGAGGGACTTACCGCAGAGATGCAGTGTGCAATGTCCTCAAATGAGTATGAAAGCTTCCAAAAGATGGTGGACAGAGCATTTGTGGTAGAAAGGAAGCTAAAGGCCTTGGAAAATGAGAATAAGAGGAAGGCCGGGTGGTCACATCAAGCCTCAGGGAGCAACACCCGCCCACGTCTGATGCAGCAACCTACAGGGCAGACGAACCATGCTGCGGTACCCTACTCAGCACCAAGAGGGTACAACCCGAACTACAGGCCTCCCGCAGCATCAGCACAGCCACAACGTCAGTTTGTACAGCAGCCTCGCCCCGCATATCCACCTCGACCAGCAGTACAGGGACCTCCAAACCAACCCCTAGACAACAAAGGCCAGACACCTAAGGTTGGGGTGCAATGTTTAAACTGTGGTGAAGTGGGGCACTACGCCCATAAGTGCCCAAAGAAGAAGCCTGCGCAGCCGCAACAGCAGAATGTAATGGGAGGACGGGTGAACCACGTGACCATGGAGGAAGCGCAAGAGGCACCCGACGTGGTAGTTGGTAAGTTTACTGCCAATTTACACCTTGCAACCCTGCTGTTTGATTCTGGTGCTACCCACTCGTTCATTGCTCAAGGGTTTGTTAAGAAGCATGACCTAACAACCACACAAATGAACCATATGCTAGCCGTAAACTCTCCAGGTGGAGAAATAAGGACAAGACAAGTGTGTCGCAAAGTGAACCTAGACATTAATGGGGTAGTATTTACTGCTAACCTCATAGTGATAGATTCACAAGGGATAGATATTATCCTGGGTATGGATTGGTTGACCAAACATAAAGGAATCATCCATTGTTCGACCAGAACGGTGGAACTAACTCACCCTAGTGGCACAAGAGTAAAGTTCATAACAATACACGAGCCTAGGAGGGACATTAAATTAAATCAAGTTGAGGTGAAAGTTGAGGAGATCAGGACCATCAGGGAATATCCAGATGTTTTTCCGGAGGATTTGCCGGGTATGCCACCCGATCGTGAAGTGGAATTCGCAATTGAGCTAGTGCCTGGAACAGCCCCGATATACAAGAGACCTTATCGGATGGACTCCAATCAGCTGGAAGAACTCAAGGATCATTTGAGAGAATTGATGGAGAAGGGGTATATTCGCCCTAGTTCCTCACCATTGGGAGCTCCGGTGATATTTGTGCCCAAGAAGGACGGAACCCAAAGGTTATGCGTGGATTACCATGCCTTGAATGAAGTAACCATCAAGAACAAGTATCCATTACCCCGCATTGAAGACTTGTTTGATCAGTTGAGGGGCGCTTGTGTGTTCTCAAAAATTGATCTCAGGTCGGGATACCACCAACTCAAGATAAGGCAATCTGATATTCCCAAGACAGCTTTCGTATATCGGTACGGATTGTATGAATACACTGTCATGCCTTTCGGGCTAACTAATGCCCCGACATACTTCATGTATCTCATGAACAAGGTATTCATGGAATATCTGGATAAATTTGTGGTGGTTTTTATAGATGACATTCTCGTCTTCTCCAAAGATGAAGAAGAACATGAGAAACATCTAAGGTTGGTGTTGCAAAGGCTGAGAGAACACCAACTATATGCCAAGTTGAGCAAGTGTGAGTTTTGGCTTAAGAGAGTTCCCTTCTTAGGACATACAATCTCGGAGCGAGGAATCTCCGTGGATCCTGCCAAAATCGAGGATATACAGAAGTGGAAGACCCCTGAAAATGTCGGGGAAGTTCGAAGCTTTTTGGGATTGGCTGGATACTATCGATGGTTTATTGAGGGATTCTCTAAGATCTCGAGACCCCTCACCAAACTGTTGGATAAGGGAATCACATTCACATGGACGCCATAGTGCGAGACGAGTTTTCAGGAGCTAAAGAAAAGATTGACAACAACCCTAGTGTTTGTTATGCCAGATATGCAGAAGAATTTCACGGTGTACTGCGATGCCTCTGGAAACGGGTTGGAATGTGTTCTCATGCAAGAAGGGCATGTCGTGGCTTATGCATCCCGGCAGCTTCGGAAGCACGAGAAAAACTATCCTACACATGACCTAGAACTAGCCGCAGTGGTACACGCGTTGAAAATTTGGCGACACTATTTGATGGGGAAGAGGACAGAGATATATACGGATCATAAGAGTTTGAAGTACATTTTCACACAGCCAGATCTCAACCTCAGACAAAGGAGATGGTTAGAGCTAATCAATGACTTTGATGTGGGCATCAACTATCATCCTGGGAAAGCAAACGTCATGGCCGATGCTTTAAGTCGGAAAGTGCAGGTCAATAAGTTGAGCTTGAAGGACATGCCTGCAGAATTGAAGGACGAGGTTATAAGGCTCCATCTATGCCTGGTAAATAGTGGTCAAGCCATCACCATGGAAGTAGACTCCACACTCGAGCAAGACATACGCGAGGGTCAAAAGAATGACGAGAAGATACAATAAATGAGGCGACTCATCAAGGAAAATAAAGCCCCTGGTTTCAGAGAGGATGAACAAGGAACGGTGTGGCACGGGAAAAGAATCTGTGTGCCAGAAGTAAAGGAGATCCGTGAATTGATTTTGAAGGAGGCTCACGATTCTGACTATTCCATTCATCCTGGGAGTACGAAGATGTACCAGGACCTCAAGAGCAGGTATTGGTGGTATGGTATGAAGCGAGATGTCGTGGAACATGTTGCCCTATGTGACACATGTCAGTTGGTGAAAGCGGAACATCAACAACCCGCGGGATTATTGCAACCACTCAAAGTGCCTGAATGGAAATGGGAAGAAATCGGTATGGATTTCATAGTAGGATTGCCTAGGACCCAATCAGGATATGATTCAATATGGGTCATCATCGATAGGCTAACCAAGGTGGCTCATTTCATCCCCGTGAAAGAAAGCTACAGCGGATCCAAATTGGCAGAATTGTACATGTCAAGGATCGTGTGTTACCATGGACTTCCAAAGAAGATTGTGTCAGATCGAGGGACACAGTTCACCTCAAGGTTCTGGCAGAAGTTGCATGAAACCATGGGAACCCATCTGAATTTCAGCTCTGCCTATCACCCCCAAACTGACGGGCAGACGGGGAGAACCAATCAGATCCTTGAAGATATGCTGAGGGCATGTGCACTCAAAAAAAATAGGAGTTGGGACAAGAACTTACCGTATGCGAAGTTTTCCTATAACAACAGCTATCAAGCTAGTATGAAGATGTCACCGTTTGAAGCCTTGTACTGGAGGAAGTGCAGAACTCCCCTATTTTGGAACCAAACGGGGGAAAGTAAAGTGTTTGGTCCAGAAGTACTACAAGAAGCCGAGGCGAAGGTGAGGGAAATTCGCAACAATTTGAGGATAGCACAGACACGCCAAAACAGCTATGCCGATGTACGAAGAAGAGAGCTCGTTTTCAACGTGGGAGACTATGTCTATCTCAAGGTGTCCCCTATCAGAGGACTTCGTCAGTTCAAGGTGAAAGGGAAGTTGTCACCTCGATACATCGGACCCTTTCAAGTTCTGGAAAGGAAAGGCGAAGTGGCGTATCAACTAGAGTTACCGGCTCGTCTATCGGATGTGCACGATGTATTCCATGTGTCACAACTCAAGAAATACCTGAGGACGCCTGAAGAGGTGTTACCCATGAATGAAGTGGACGTAGCTGAGGATTTGTCTTATGCCGAGCAAACATACTGTGGCGGACCGGAATCCGCCCATCCAGGATCGCAGAGGGTGGTGCCGCGCGATGCGTCACCCGACAGCACACATCATAAGAACACATTATATTACAAGGGAAAACAAACTGAAGGTACAAAGTAGTACACTTCTCAGTTACAAACTAGAGTCTTTATTACACAGCGGAAGTTTCTATTGTACAACTCACGCCCGCCTAACTAGCAAAAGTCGGTTGCCCAGCCCTAGGGCAACCCACACTAGCTGCACGTCTCAGCTCAGCGCGGCGTGTACGGCTCCCACTCAGCCGTGGTCCCCGACGGAGGGTAACCCTCGCCGGTGGACTCGTACTCCGAGTCCGTGGGTGGCTCCTCACCTGAAAAACACTTAAGCAGCAACCGTGAGCACGAAGGCTCAGCAAGGCTTAACCGACTCACCTAAGCATGCAACTCTACATGAGGGGTACCATGACTTAGGATAGCAATGTTGCAGCAAATGGACACGCCTACAAGTTCATCCTTAGTTCATCTTTTAGCAACAGGTTAACAATTCATGAAGCTGAAATTTTGTAAGCAATATTTGGTGGCACACATGTAGCAACACACTTATATCATAACAGCGATATTGAATCATAACATTTCATGCATTATTCTACGTTACGACGCAGTGAACAAGCGGTACTCGTCACCGCGAGGGACGGTGAATTGACTCGATATACACCTGCAGGGAAACCCAAAGAGCACGTCACGTACGCCCATCCATGGAGCTGCACAGCACGCTCACTCGATGTCGTACGGGACAACCTTTCACCCAACAGCCCAAACGTCGAACCGGTCGCACCGAAACGAGCAGGAGGTTCCCCACACGGAGCATCTCTCTATGCCCGTTGGCAGATTTCCACCTTGCTGCCCTCAGCCTACACCTATAAATCGGTGCGTTATGCCTCGACGCCCGGAGGTTTAGGCTACATCAGTTTATCGGGGCCCATATATCCGATATGCCTTCGGTACGTTCAATACTTGTTCAGCAGGGCCGCACACGGATCGGTCCTCAATCGACACGGGCAGGGCCGCGCACACAAGACTCTCTCTTGCTGCGCCCTAGCCCCTGCCTAGTCTTATTTTCATTACTAAAGTGATCTCACATCACTCAACCGAACCCGTGTGTCCCAAGCCTATCTCGCGAGTAGATTCCAACTACTCGACTTGTACCGAAACCCTATGAATATTTAAGCATAGCCTTTCTACTAATAACTCTAGTTAGCCCTCCCCTGTGGTTCTTAAATTTTTATTGTGGCTTGGTAGGGTCCTAACCAGAGTCTTGACCAAGTTTCATTTGAAACAAAGTTCATTTGAACCTTGTACAAATAAAAGCCCGTTTGGTCAATATTTGAGCCTCTGAATAATTCCAGGGGTTTTCATGGCTCCAACCATGACTTTCTGGAATCTAGACTTTAAGATGGTTCTAATGGAGTTGGTTTCATGTCGTTTGAAGAATTCTACAGAAAGGTATGCCCTAATTAAGATTTGAGAAAATCTGAAAAATGTTTCTGTACATTTTTCTATTTTCTCATGGCAGTTCTCTTAATCACCCAATTAGGGTAACTAAATGAACTTGGATGAGTCTGAAAATTTTACTGGGATTCAGGGATTTTCCAATGAACCTCTTAGCCAAATTTCAGAATTTTTCATAAAGAAGTTCTCCAGATAAAATTCCCAACAGTTTAAAATTTAGGGATTTAATTCTGGAAAACTATTCACTTTCATGAGCTGAATTTGGTATTGCTGGAAAGTACTCAGAATCCTAAGTTCAGCAAAATTTGGTTCACTGAATTTGGAGCTCTCTAGCCAAAGTTCTGAGGATTTGAAGTTTGGAAGAATTCTGAAAATCGGGGGAAAAGTTTAAACTCTCGGGGCCCGCGGGGACACGTGTCGAGCGCGGAGGTGTCCGGTACACCGGGGATACCACACGTGTCGAGCGCGGAGGTGTCCGGCACACCGGAGCTCACAGGGTATTCGCGCGCCAGCACAGCCGATCCATGGCCTCACCAGATCCCGATTTAAATTCTTCAGCCGCTGACACGGGGGCCAGCCGGCTTCGTCTTCCTCCCGCCGTTCTCTCGCGCCCGCGCCGCCGACCTCGCCGGAGCAGACTCGGGGCTCGCCGGCTCGCCGCTGCCGGACCTCCCATGGTCTGAAAATCACCGCCAGGGGGTTGTCGACGTCGAGGAACACGTCGGTGGTGACAGGTCGGTCTGGGGGTGACCGGAAGTAGCTCGGCGACGTGCCGCGGCCTCGGTTGAGGTTCGACACCGTCGACCGTGGTTTCTAAACCCGCCAACACCTCAAACAAACGGCCCTACAGCATCAGTGTACCTCTAGGAAGCTCGACAAGGTGTCAAAAGGGTTCAGGGATGGCGGCAAGTCGGTCGGCACCGTGTGACCGAACGTGCCCGTCATGACCGCCCTCGATCGAGCTCGAAATTCGTCACTCCTAGACGGTTTCACGCTACGGATGCAGAAAAGAACTTGATCGCCGGCTAGTCCAGCGTCTATGTGCAAGATTTGATGACCTCCGAAAGATCATAGAGCGAGAATTTAAAGAAACCGTACCAGAATTTCGGTTTACGGTCGCCGGAGCAAAAACTGGAAATTCTCTGCGGATTCTTCACGGTTGGCTTCCAAACTTGGAGGAGAGCAGCACGGTGATCGCGCGCCCCTGTTGCCTCTCTCGCTGGACCGTGAAAACGCCTGCGGAACGCTGCCCACGGGCGCCTGAATCTCGGCTGAGGTTGAGTCGCCGCTGTGGCGATCGCTCTCGGGCAAGAGAGGTCAGAGCTCGAGGTTTCCGGCGTTGGAGAGGTGGAGTGCGAGCTCAGGTGGCTGTCTAGCAGCTCAGGGACGAAGGAGGAGATGGTTTTGCTGGTTTTCCCGATTGAGCAGAGAGCTGCGGCGAGAAACAATGCCGCTGCTCGGGTTTGCCCGCGAGAAGATAAAGCCGGCCGACTCCTGCTCGGCTGAGGCGGTGCCGGTCGCGTGGGGGCGCGAGCCAGCCGCCCTGGGCGCCAGCGCGCGGAGAGGGAAGCAGCTGGTGGCGCCGGTAGCTGCTCGGTGGCATAGTCGACAGCTGCTCGGCAGAATTTCCCACCGAGACTCTGACTTTGGGTGCAAGTTTCTCCTTCTCCCCTCTATGACACGTGGGTCCCACCCGGGGTTTTAACCTCTGGAATTTACTCCTAATCACTGTTGTAAACACTGAGCCCCATAATACCCCTGGTGATTCAAATTATTCACCCCTGAGCCATTTGAATTGGATAGAATTCAAATTGGTTTCGGCTTGGGTGAATTTCAGCACAAGTTCAGTTTTGAATTCAAATAAAGTTTGAATTCGTCCCACTTAGCTCATGTCAAGATCAACTCCAAATCGAGTGAAAATTGGTGTGTGAGCTCACAAAAATGTGCTGAATAAGAATATGAAGCTAACTTTTGAATTTGGGTGATCAAAGTTGCTGCAATTTGAATTTACATTCAAATTGGCCTCTTTTTTTCAAATAACCCAAAAAGTGCCTCAAAAAGTGTTGGATTTCTATGAAACTTGGACTGAACCTTCCCAAGACTTTTTAAGTTCTAGGGGTGAGCTCAACCTCTCATGTTCCTATGTCCAAATCCCACTTTGTGAAAAGGAAGACTTTCCCCTCTAATCACTCTTTTGATGAAGGTTACTTGCTCTTCACAATATTTCCTAAGATATCCACAACGAAAACTGTGGTGTTATGAGGTGAAGAAAAGTTTTTTGCAAGTCCCTTTTCTTGGGCTTTTACATCCCTCCCCCCTTAAAAGAATCTCGTCCTGAGATTACAAAAGAAGAGATAGCGATGTAGTAGGGACTTACCCGTGTTGAGAAGCCACGAACTCCGGGTAATTTGAACGAAGGAACTCCTCGCTCTCCCACGTCGCTTCTTCGGCGGTGTGGTTGCTCCAGAGTATTTTGTAGAACCACAACGTTCTGCTGCGTGTGGTCCTGGCTTTTTCATCAAGAATGGCCACTGGATACTCATCATAAGTTAAGTCCGGTTTTAACTCGCCAATGTCTTCAATAGGAACAGCAGCTGTAAGCCTTCAAACATTTTCGCAGTTGCGAAACGTGGAAGATATCATGGACACCAGCAAGGGATGCCAGTAGCTCCAAACGATACGCTGCTAGTCCACACTTCTCGGTGATAGCATAGGGTCCAATGAAACGGGGAGCAAGCTTCCCCTTCACACCGAACCGGTGCACGCCCTTCATCGGAGACACGCGGAGGTACACGTGTTCCCTAACGTCAAAGTGCAACGGTCTACGCCTCTTATCAGCGTAGCTCTTCTGTCGGGATTGAGCGGCTTTTAAATTGGCTTGAATTGTCCGAACGCGCTCTTCGGCGTCGTTCACCACATTAACCCCGAAGGTGACCCTTTCACCGGATTCGCACCAATTTAATGGGGTGCGGCATTTACGACCGTAGAGAGCTTCGTATGGTGCCATCTTGATACTCGCCTGATAGCCGTTGTTGTACGAGAATTCCGCCAATGGTAGGTGATCATCCCAGTTCCTACCATGGTGGATGGCACATGCTCTCAACATGTCTTCCAGAACTTGATTCACCCTCTCCAATGAGTTCAAACTATCATTCTTCTGTCAGAATGACCAGTTTCTACCTATTCCAAGTTTTTGATCTGGTTATGGGCATTTTCCTGACTCAAGTTGAATACCAAAGTTAAAGTTAACTTCAGTATCTTCCCAACGAGTATTCATTTGCCCCCAGATCAGCTTTGGTTAAAAAGTTATGCTAATTCAAAATCAGCAGAATTCCTGGAAGACTTTTACCAGCACCTCCTTTGGAAAGTTGCAGTTTTCAATTCGAGTTTCCACTAAAATCTGTGCTGAAACTTCAGAAACTTTGAATTGCAAAGATGTCACACATCTTCTACTCTTTCAAAGGAGGTATCATATGAAAATTTAAATTTTTCTACTGGGAGTTATCCTTGAAAAACAGAACAGTCCAGAGAATGTTTTAACACTGTCCTAGTTCTGGACAGTTACATGTCTCTGGGATTTAAGCCATCTTAAGGTGAGTTTAAGTTCTGGAAGTCTACAACAAAGTGGTAGAGTACATAAATACCTTTCCAGAACTATATAGCACACCTCTATGGCTAAAGGACCTGTGAGTTATACCCTGTAGAGGATCAGCAAACTTGCTGTCCAAAGCAGGGCACTCTGTTTTTCATCCCTTTGGCTATCCTGCCCCACTATCCCATTCTTATACCCAACCAGGGTCCTAAATGTTGAACCTATAGATTTTAACTCTTTGTTCTCATTATTTTGCATGCATATGCCTACAATAACTCGGTACTACGTTCCTCACAAAAGAAAATCCTAACCGGATCATACCGGCATATACGTCTCAAGTGTGGCACTAAACGGTCTCTCGCACACGTTTTCTACACGGATACATACGTGGTTAGTACCTGCAGAAGACCACACAATAATGGTGCACTCAAGGTTTTGTTTCCATTTCAGGCAGTACCATATTTGAAAGTAAATACAAACGCCCGTATCATTGTCATACGGCCGTCCTTGAGTTAGGTCACGTCTCAAGGTACGTGATCGTGTTTCAACACCACACGACGGGGAACCCGAGTAGGTCATGAACGGGTCGTCACGGTTGGGAATGTTATCAACCCAACAGATACCACCTACTGCCCGGCAGGGCACGCCGATGGCAAGCGCTGCGTATGTCCTCCTGGGCTATTTCCAGACGAACACACTCTCGCGTTACTGACCACGCGATGGGGTCTCCACTTACTTGCCTAATGCACGCTAGGGATCAGCGTTTCATATGAACTCAGGAACATGAAGAGTCCAAGAGCTTCATATTGACATCTCACACCAAGCTGTGAGATCAATCCCTGAACCACGTTCCTCGTCAGGGGGAGCTAACCGAAATTGAACCGCTTTCGGTGGCGTTCCTTACCATACTTACCAGAGCGTAGGTGCGTCGTTACATAATTGAAATTCAGAATTATAACACATAAGTTAGCCTTTGCCACTTTAAGTAGCTATGCTAGTATAGTCCTTACTTGGGCAGCTACCGAATCCTCACCGTATACCTAAGTTTTCCCCATAATGCAGTCCTTAAGTACTGTGCTATCCCCACCGCAGCTCTGGTAACAGGCTGTGGCGGACCGGAATCCGCCCATCCAGGATCGCAGAGGGTGGTGCCGCGCGATGTGTCACCCGACAGCGCACGTCATAAGAACACATTATATTACAAGGGAAAACAAACTGAAGGTACAAAGTAGTACACTTCTCAGTTACAAACTAGAGTCTTTATTACACAGCGGAAGTTTCTATTGTACAACTCACGCCCGCCTAACTAGGAAAAGTCGGTTGCCCAGCCCTAGGGCAACCCACACTAGCTGCACGTCTCAGCTCAGCGCGGCGTGTACGGCTCCCACTCAGCCGTGGTCCCCGACGGAGGGTAACCCTCGCCGGTGGACTCGTACTCCGAGTCCGTGGGTGGCTCCTCACCTGAAAAACACTTAAGCAGCAACCGTGAGCACGAAGGCTCAGCAAGGCTTAACCGACTCACCTAAGCATGCAACTCTACATGAGGGGTACCATGACTTAGGATAGCAATGTTGCAGCAAATGGACACGCCTACAAGTTCATCCTTAGTTCATCTTTTACCAACAGGTTAACAATTCATGAAGCTGAAATTTAGTAAGCAATATTTGGTGGCACACATGTAGCAACAAACTTATATCATAACAGCAATATTGAATCATAACATTTCATGCATTATTCTACGTTACGACGCAGTGAACAAGCGGTACTCGTCACCGCGAGGGACGGTGAATTGACTCGATATACACCTGCAGGGAAACCCAAAGAGCACGTCACGTACGCCCATCCATGGAGCTGCACAGCACGCTCACTCGATGTCGTACGGGACAACCTTTCACCCAACAGCCCAAACGTCGAACCAGTCGCACCGAAACGAGCAGGAGGTTCGCCACACGGAGCATCTCTCTATGCCCGTTGGCAGATTTCCACCTTGCTGCCCTCAGCCTACACCTATAAATCGGTGCGTTATGCCTCGACGCCCGGAGGTTTAGGCTACATCAGTTTATCGGGGCCCATATATCCGATATGCCTTCGGTACGTTCAATACTTGTTCAGCAGGGCCGCACACGGATCGGTCCTCAATCGACACGGGCAGGGCCGCGCACACAAGACTCTCTCTTGCTGCGCCCTAGCCCCTGCCTAGTCTCATTTTCATTACTAAAGTGATCTCACATCACTCAACCGAACCCGTGTGTCCCAAGCCTATCTCGCGAGTAGATTCCAACTACTCGACTTGTACCGAAACCCTATGAATCTTTAAGCATAGCCTTTCTACTCGATGTTCTAAACACTACCCTCACTCTTCTAGGAACCTTTGGTTATGCAAGTGGGGTTTCATTCATCCTATACCTAATGCACATACATACTTCATATGACACATGTAAACAAAATAAAACTTATAAAAAGGTTAATGCAAACCAGGGCTTGCCTTGTTGCTGCTGGTCAGGGGTTAGTTCCTCTTCCGTAAGGAGGAAATCCAGCACTTCCGGGGTCTCTTCTTCAATGGCTACACGTTGAATACAATACTATATGTAAATTTAAATGCAAAGTGTAAACTTGAATACTTATTTACTAATAACTCTAGTTAGCCCTCCCCTGTGGTTCTGAAATTTTTATTGTGGCTTGGTAGGGTCCTAACCAGAGTCTTGACCAAGTTTCATTTGAAACAAAGTTCATTTGAACCTTGTACAAATAAAAGCCCGTTTGGTCAATATTTGAGCCTCTGAATAATTCCAGGGGTTTTCATGGCTCCAACCATGACTTTCTGGAATCTAGACTTTAAGATGGTTCTAATGGAGTTGGTTTCATGTCGTTTGAAGAATTCTACAGAAAGGTATGCCCTAATTAAGATTTGAGAAAATCTGAAAAATGTTTCTGTACATTTTTCTATTTTCTCATGGCAGTTCTCTTAATCACCCAATTAGGGTAACTAAATGAACTTGGATGAGTCTGAAAATTTTACTGGGATTCAGGGATTTTCCAATGAACCTCTTAGCCAAATTTCAGAATTTTTCATAAAGAAGTTCTCCAGATAAAATTCCCAACAGTTTAAACTTTAGGGATTTAATTCTGGAAAACTATTCACTTTTATGAGCTGAATTTGGTATTGCTGGAAAGTACTCAGAATCCTGAGTTCAGCAAAATTTGGTTCACTGAATTTGGAGCTCTCTAGCCAAAGTTCTGAGGATTTGAAGTTTGGAAGAATTCTGAAAACCGGGGGAAAAAGTTTAAACTCTCGGGGCCCGCGGGGACACGTGTCGAGCGCAGAGGTGTCCGGTACACACCGGGGATACCACACGTGTCGAGCGCGGAGGTGTCCGGCACACCGGAGCTCACAGGGTATTCGCGTGCCAGCACAGCCGATCCCTGGCCTCACCAGATCCCGATTTAAATTCTTCAGCCGCTGACACGTGGGCCTGCCGGCTTGGTCTTCCTCCCGCCGTTCTCTCGCGCCCGCGCCGCAGACCTCGCCGGAGCAGACTCGGGGCTCGCCGGCTCGCCGCTGCCGGACCTCCCATGGTCTGAAAATCGCCGCTAGGGGGTTGTCGACGTCGAGGAACACGTCGGTTGTGACAGGTCGGTCTGGGGGTGACCGGAAGTAGCTCGGCGACGTGCCGCGGCCTCGGTTGAGGTTCGACACCATCGACCGTGGTTTCTAAACCCGCCAACACCTCAAACAAACGGCCCTACAGCATCAGTGTACCTCTAGGAAGCTCGACAAGGTGTCAAAAGGGTTCAGGGATGGCGGCAAGTCGGTCGGCACCGTGTGACCGACCGTGCCCGTCATGACCGCCCTCGATCGAGCTCGAAATTCGTCACTCCTAGACAGTTTCACGCTACGGATGCAGAAAAGAACTTGATCGCCGGCTAGTCCAGCGTCTATGTGCAAGATTTGATGACCTCCGAAAGATCATAGAGCGAGAATTTAAAGAAACCGTACCAGAAGTTCGGTTTACGGTCGCCGGAGCAAAAACTGGAAATTCTCTGCGGATTCTTCACGGTTGGCTTCCAAACTTGGAGGAGAGCAGCACGGTGATCGCGCGCCCCTGTTGCCTCTCTCGCTGGACCGTGAAAACGCCTGTGGAACGCTGCCAACGGGCGCCTGAATCTCGGCTGAGGTTGAGTCGCCGCTGTGGCGATCGCTCTCGGGCAAAGGAGGTCAGAGCTCGAGGTTTCCGGCGTTGGAGAGGTGGAATGCGAGCTCAGGTGGCTGTCTAGCAGCTCAGGGACGAAGGAGGAGATGGTTTTGCTGGTTTTCCCGATTTAGCAGAGAGCTGCGGCGAGAAACAATGCCGCTGCTCGGGTTTGCCCGCGAGAAGATAAAGCCGGCCGACTCCTGCTCGGCTGAGGCGGTGCCGGTCGCGTGGGGGCGCGAGCCAGCCGCCCTGGGCGCCAGCGCGCGGAGAGGGAAGCAGCTGGTGGCGCCAGTAGCTGCTCGGTGGCATAGTCGACAGCTGCTCTGCGGAATTTCCCACCGAGACTCTGACTTTGGGTGCAAGTTTCTCCTTCTCCCCTCTATGACACGTGGGTTCCACCCGGGGTTTTAACCTCTGGAATTTACTCCTAATCACTGTTGTAAACAGTGAGCCCCATAATACCCCTGGTGATTCAAATTATTCACCCCTGAGCCATTTGAATTGGATAGAATTCAAATTGGGTTCGGCTTGGGTGAATTTCAGCACAAGTTTAGTTTTGAATTCAAATAAAGTTTGAATTCGTCCCACTTAGCTCATGTCAAGATCAACTCCAAATGGAGTGAAAATTGGTGTGTGAGCTCACAAAAATGTGCTGAATAAGAATATGAAGCTAACTTTTGAATTTGGGTGATGAAAGTTGCTGCAATTTGAATTTACATTCAAATTGGCCTCCTTTTTTCAAATAACCCAAAAAGTGCCTCAAAAAGTGTTGGATTTCTATGAAACTTGGACTGAACCTTCCCAAGACTTTTTAAGTTCTAGGGGTGAGCTCAACCTCTCATGTTCCTATGTCTAAATCCCACTTTGTGAAAAGGAAGACTTTCCCCTCTAATCACTCTTTTGATGAAGGTTACTTGCTCTTCACAATATTTCCTAAGATATCCACAACGAAAACTGTGGTGTTGTGAGGTGAAGAAAAGTTTTTTGCAAGTCCCTTTTCTTGGGCTTTTACACATACCAGATTTTGGAGACAATGGAACGCCTCGCCAGAAATAAAAGAATCCAGATGTGCAAGGTGCAGTGGAAGCATCACTCAGAAGAGGAAGCCAACTGGGACCGGGAAGATCAGCTCAAGGCACAATTTCCGGAATTGTTTTCTTAGAACCACCAATCTCGAGGACGAGATTTCTTTTAAGGGGGGTAGAGCTGTAACACCCCAAAAATCTTGTTAAGACCCTAAATCATGTTAAGAGGGGAATTTAAAATTTTTTGGATGTGTTGCATGCTTTGCAACAATTTAAATTCAAACTGGAATTCAATTTAAATTCAAAACAGAAAAGAAATAAAAAAAAACAGAAAAAACCGGCTAGTGGGCCGAAACCCACCAGCCGGCCCAACCAGCACCCGCGCCAGCCCGCAGCCGCGCGCGCCTCTTCCTCCCACTGACATGCGGGGCTCGCCAGCCTTCTTCCTCGGGCCCGCGCCGGGACTCTCTCACCCGAATCGAAACCGATCGGGAATTCTGCGTATCCCAGCCGAATTTCGATCGGGGGCGACGCAAACTAGATCTAAACCACCCCCCCCCCGCATATATAAAAACCCCGGCCTCGTTCTGTTTTTCCCACGCGATCCGCTGTTTTTACTCCGGTGAGAACCCGAGCCTTCTCCGGCGAATTCTGGCCGATCTACGCTCGGAAATTCCGATCTAACTCGCTGGTCTTGATCCACCGCCTCCGGGGAACCCGGCAGGTGCAGAAAACTCGGTGACTTGCGGTTCAAACACAGCGCCGACGAGCCTCGCCGTGGTTTCACTTCGGACCTCGTCGCCGAGCGCCTTCCAGGACCCTCGAGCTCAAGAAAACCCCTGAGGTGAGTTCCCCGACCTCCTCTCCACCGATCTATGCCATAAAATCACAGTTATAGGAAGAACTCTCGAAGATCCGAAACTCTCCGCCGAGATCGCCGCCTCCCGCCACCGTGCGCCGCCGGCAGCGCCGCCCGCGCTCGATCAGAGCGACGTGGCCGCTTGTGCGCCATTTATTTTAAATCGCACGGTAGAGTTTAAATCCCCGTGTACCGGTTCGACGTTATAATCTCAACCGTCTGTTTTAAATTGGACGGTCCACGTCAGCCCCACGTTATAAAGACTGGAATTCTTACGTGCTACCCCTGGGGTTCTCGGGAAATAAGAGCTAGCCCGGAAACTTCTGATCTAGCCCCTGGAACTTCAGAAAATCATGTAAATTCATTTAAAAAACAGTTTTAGCCCCTGGACTTAATAAAAATTAGGAAAAACTCCTCTGTTATGTATAGCTAGACCCCTGAAAATTGTTAAAATAATATTATAGGCACTGTAGTGGGGTGAGTTTACCTTTTTAGCCCTGTTTAATATTTAATTTAGGAAATTGAATATGTGGCTAGTGTTTAAAATTTAAAAATTGGGACAAACATATTGTCAAAATTAAATTAAAAACTTTCTCAGTATTTAGAAAACTTTGGAGTGAGATAAAAATATATTTTGAGCTGAAATGAATCTGTTTAATTTATTATTCACATTTAGGGACACATTTTTAAGTAAAGAATAGTTCTGAAAAATAGGGAAAATAATTGTAAAATAGTTTAAATCAGAGGAAAAGGTCAAAAATATATTAGTAAATATTTTAGATCGGAACCTATTCTGTTTAGATGATGTGTCTTGTTATTTTCATAATAAAGTTCACATTTAGGCATAGGAAATAAATCTGAAAATATAGCAACTAGTAAATGATAAATGGAGTTCTAAAATCCAAAGAATTCAGTTTAGGGTTGGTAGAAATTCTGAAGACATATATGGAGAAGGAAAATACCTTTCATGCATACTTGGTACCTAAAAGGTGTAGTAATTGAATATAAGGAATTTATTTAAATTGGAAACTCATATATACAGTATGTAAGTATAAATGTGAACACAAAAGTAGGAATCATATACACATGATTAAAAGTGCATGCAAGCCACAAATCAACACACATAGAGTAACCACAACACATATAATGGTGAATGACTTTCATAAATATGAATGTGTGGTTTGTATGAAGTGGAAGTGTGAACTATGTCTTATGGATTGTTGTTTTTCTTTTGCTATGAGTGATGGTATGATGTAGAACCTGCTCAAGAGCAAGTTATTCCTTTCCAAGATCAGGACTACCCATTTCAAGAGCAGCAGGAAGGAGGCAAGTGTCCTTGACCACTTTGATCCTATGCTAGGATGTGTAGCTAGAATTATTTGCATTGTCAATTGAAATATGAAACCCATGCTAGGAAGTTTCCCTAGAATTGCATTACCTTGTTTCCTTGTAGCTTGGGTTGGGATTTATTTTATCATGTCATTTAATATTATGCATATGCTTAGCCATGCTTAGAATGTGATATTTGAGATATGAAATCATCAGTTTATTTTACCATACTCTTGAATGAGATATTGTGAATTATGTATAGGTAGGGATCAAGGCAAGTTGGATGTTTTGGTTGTGTGCTGGGTGCACGAGACTCGGGTTTGTGTTTAGTACTTGCCTGGATCCTAAGGACCGGTTCATGGAGCATGTAACCTGACTTTACCGTGCCAACCACATGCTGAGATGGGGCAGCTTGGCCAATTAATTAGGTGTATCCCCGGCGTAGTATGGGTGTGTTGGATGGTGCGGGGAGTAGGTGTCAGCTGGACTACCATATGAACCGCAAGGCTCCAGAGGGGGCCACTGCAGCGGGGTTGGAGCCTCTTGTATGCTGTTAGGGGTGAAACCTCAGTGGGCCCACGCTCGTCGGGAATCCCTTTGTAAAGACTTCGTAGTGATCTCCTGGCTACACACCTGGGAAGTGTTAATGTGGTTCGTAGCCACTGGCATAATGGTGGTTCTTTTAGTCCACCCTGCAATGGGGGATGAAATCACTACATGTGGGTACAGTGGTGCAAACTCTGCAGAGTCAAAACTGTCATGACAGCCGTGCTCACGGTCAAGAGCGGCTTGGGCTTATTCATGATTAGAGTATGATGGCTTGGGAAGTTGTGGATGTTAAGCGGGGAGCTTAACATTGGAAATGATGTTATGATTATTTGATTATGATGAGGGGATGGGAGATTAGGACCATTTCACCTGTGTAGTAATGTAGGTGCTTAATAAGCTAAGGTGATAGGTATTAATTGCATAGTGCTTTAACCATGAGTTCAACATCCCCTTGTTTTAGCCATGCATGACATAACTTTCCCACACTTGCTGAGTACCATTGGTACTCAACCTTGCATATTTGTTGGTTTATATTGCTGCTCAGGTCAAGATAATGAGGTGGTGTATAATGATCAAGACTTTGGACCCGAAGAAGGTTTCTAGGTTCATGGAGTTCCCCCGGGCAACGCCTGTGACGGAGCCCATGAGAATAATTATTCCGTTGCTAGTTTATTTACTTGTGATGAACTTATTATTGTCCATCGAGACATTTGCTATGTAAGACTTATTTATATTCGACACCTGGCTTGTAATAAATGATGCTTCACTATTTGTCATCACATGTATGAGAAAATGATCCTGGCATACATGTGATATTCACTCGGTTGTTCTTCGGAAAAACCGGGTGTGACAATCGCGGCGCAAGCTTGCCCTTCACTCCAAAATGATGAACTCCCCTCATTGGAGACACACGGACATAAACATGGACCCCGATGTCGAAGTGCAGAGGACGGTGTCTTTTATCCGCATAGCTTTTCTGACGAGACTGAGCAGCCTTAAGATTGGCTTGTATTACTCGCACTCGTTCTTCAGCTTCATTCACAAGTTCAATGCTGTAGATGACTCACTCGCCGGACTCGCACCAGTTAAGGGGTGTGCGACATTTCCGGCCGTAGAGAGCTTCATACGGCGCCATCTTAATGCTAGCTTGATAGCCATTGTTGTAAGAAAATTCCGCCAATGGCAAATGATTGTCCCAATCCTTGCCGTGGTGGATGGCACAAGCACGTAGCATGTCTTCCAACACTTGGTTCACCCTTTCGGTTTGACCATCCGTCTACGGGTGATACGCGGAGCTTCGGATCAGTTTGGTCCCCAATGACGCGTGCAGCTGTTCCCAAAACCGAGCGACAAACAGCGCACCACGATCGGAAATAATGGAGCGGGGAACACCGTGCAAGCACAAGATCCTTGCAATGTACAGCTCCGAATATTTCTTGGCCACGTAGCCCGTATGTATGGGAATAAAATGTGCCGACTTGGTTAGTCGATCGACTATCACCCAAATCGAATCATAGTTGTGGGAGGTGAGAGGTAAACCCACAATGAAGTCCATGCTGATATCCTCCCACTTCCACGCCGGAATGTTCAAGGGTTGTAGCTGTCCGGCTTTTGCATATGATCGGCTTTCACCCGCCGACTCGTATCACATTCGGATACGTACTTTGCGATTTCTCTTTTCATCCTTGTCCACCAAAATCTGGTCTTCAGATCCTGGTACATCTTGTTGCTGCCCGGATGAATGGAATACTTGGACAAATGAGCCTCGTCCAAGATCTTCTTCCGAAGATTCATGTCGAGGGGTACCACTATACGGTCTCTAAACCATAGAGTACCGTTATCATCTCTTCGGAAGCATTTCATTTCACCATTCTTCATCCTTCTCCGAATGTGCGACATTCCCACGTCTTTCTTCTGCGCTTCCATAATCTCCTCTCGTATTGTAGGGACGAGAGCAAGATTATACAATGCCCAATATGGAACCAAGTACAGACCCGGCTCCTCCTCTTCAAGTGGGGTGATGGACAGATTATTGACATGAGATTTGCGGCTCAAGGCGTCGGCAACCACGTTTTCCTTCCCGGGATGGTAGTGAATCTCTATCTCATAGTCTTTGATCAACTCTAACCATCTCCGTTGCCGCATATTCAACTCCTTTTGAGTGAATATATATTTCAGACTTTTGTGGTCGGTGTAGAGGTGCACTATGTTCTCAAGCAAATAGTGCCTCCACATTTTCAATGCCAACACCACAGCAGCGAGCTTAATATCGTGAGTCGGATAGTGCTGCTCGTGGTTACGAAGTTGACGTGAACCATAGGTGACCACTCTTCCTCCTTGCATCAATACACAGACAAGCCCGATGCCAGACGCATCACAATATACGTCAAAGGGCTTAGCTGTATCTGGTTGAGCTTACACTGGGGCTCTTGTAAGATGCTTCACTAATGTTTGGAAAGCTTCTTCACAAGCTGAGCTCCAAACATATTTGATCCCCTTCTTCAACAGTTCAGTCATCGGCTTAGCAAGCTTGGAGAAGTTCGGTATGAATCTCTGGTAATATCCTGCTAACCCGAGGAAACTTCTGACCTCTTTGACTGATGTGGGAGATTTCCATTTCAGCACTTGTTCGATTTTGCTTGGATCAACTGCAATGACTTCTGCAGAAATAATGTGACCAAGGAATGGCACTTGGCTGATCCAAAATTCGCACTTGCTGAACTTGGCATAAAGCTTATGGTCTCTTAATCGTTGAAGTACGATATGCAAGTCTTTGGCGTGTTCTTCTTCAGACTTGGAGTAAACCAAGATGTCGTCTATGAACACCACCACAAACTTGTCCAACTCCGGCATGAACACTGAGTTCATAAGATACATGAAGTGTGCCGGGGCGTTGGTGAGACCAAAGGACATGACGAGGTATTCATATAACCCATATCTCGTCGAGAACGCCATCTTTGGAATATCTTCCGCTAGGATCTTGATTTGATGATATCCAGAGCGAAGATCCATCTTCGAAAATACACTCACACCCACAAGTTGATCAAATAATATATCGATGCGAGGCAGTGGATATTTATTCTTGATGGTGACGGCGTTGAGAGGTCGGTAGTTTACACACAACCTCAAGGTTTCATCCTTCTTCTTCACAAACAGCGCCGAGCATCCCCATGGTGAGGAACTCAGTCGAATGAAACCCTTCTTCATTAAGTCATTGAGCTGCTCCTTCAATTCAGCCAGCTCGTTCGGAGCCATCTTGTACGGTCTGCGTGAGATCGGTGTTGTCCCGGGTACAAGTTCAATCTTGAACTCGACATCCCTTTCGGGTGGCATGCCCGGGAGATCATCCGGAAAGACATCCGGGTATTCATGGACCACACGAATATCCTCAAGTTTTGTGGCTTCCATGTTATATGTGGCTGGGGTTTCTTGAACCGAATGGTCAAGAATAAGATCATGTGGTTCATGGAGTGGAGAGTTTAAACGAACCACGCGTGGAATGATGTCAAGAACAGCACCATGGCGATGTAGCTATGACATTCCTAAAATGACATCAAGTTTTTTACTCTCTAACATGATTAGAGAAGTCGGATATAGATTTCCACCCAACTGTCATGGTGCTCTATAGACCATTCTATCAGCTGTTATTTTCCGACCCGGAGAACATATCAAGTTTGAATTATTTGTGGGAATGATAGGCAGTTGATATTTAATAACATAATACTGACTTATGAAATTATGGGTGGCACCGGACTCAAAAAGTATGACTACGGGATGATCTAAGTAAGAAAACGTACCCACAAGGACGGGTTCGCCTTCCGGCACGTCTTCGATAGCTAAATGGTGGACGTTGCCGGGTTTTGGTGCTGGTTTATTGGGCTGGTTGCGGGGCTGATTAGCACCTTGATACAGTGCTGCACCCCTGCCCTGTCGCGGCTCGGGGCAGTCCCTTGAAATATGCCCGTCACGGCCACACGTGAAGCACGTGTAAGGTGTCGGGGTCCCGCCGACTTGAGGACGGAATCCCGGTGCACGCTGTTGAAACTGAGGTGCACGTGGGACCATCCTTTGCTGTTGCTGTTGCTGTGGTGGATACGTCGGTCAGAAGCCCGGCGCATTATATTGCCGACCGCAAAACTGAGGCGGTCGCGCCTGTGGCTGCCATCTCTGACCGGATGGTGAGCGATACACCACCCGGTATTTCTGTGGCATCCCACCACTGCTGCTCATCAGCACGCTGCGTTTCCTCTTATCAGAACCACGCTCGCGCTGAGCATTCTCTTATAGAATCGCGGCATTAACGAGGTCATTGAATGTACCGCGATTGCTTTGGGCGAGATGGACCTTCATCTTTGAATTCAGGCACCGGAAGAACGCGTTGCGCTTGTTGTCTTCCGTCCCCACAAACCCTGGCGCATACTGTGCCAACCGGTTGAATAACCTGGAGTACTCGTGAGCACTCCTCTTGCCCTGTCGTAGCGCCAGGAACTCTTGGAGCTTCATCTCCATAACCCCGGGAGGTATGTGATAGGCGCGGAACGCCTCCCGGATCTCCGTTCATGTGACGGAATGGCCAGCCGGTAAGGAGGCGGTGTAATTCGCCCATCAAGTACCGGCTTCTCCTTGAAGCTGTTGCGCTGCGTACAGCGCCTTCTGGTGTTCGGTGCATCGTAACAGCCCGAACTTCGCCTCCAGAGTGCGGATAAAGCTGTCCGCCTCCAACGGCTCTCCGGCCTCCGTAAAGACCGGTGGATGAGTCACCATGAATTCTGAATACGAACTTTGTTGGGGTTGGAGTTGCCCATTGTCTTGGCGTCCTCCCTGATGGGACGTATTTTGCTGGACTAGCATCCGCAGCAACTCGGTTTGCTCGTCGCGCGAGCCGAGCACAGCGGCGAGAACCTCCGCAAGATTCCTTGGAAGTTCCGGCGGTGGAGGAGGTGGTTGTTGCTGCGTCGTGGTTTGCTCCGGAGGTGGAGACTCATCACCACGAACTTGACTCGGACCTCCCTCCTCTTGTGTGGACCGTGTACGCACCATTCTGCATTCACATCATTCAAATGATCAGCACATGTTGGTTTATTTCATCTAGTCTATACAATAGTAGTGCGAGAATGGAATAAACAGTACGCATAACAATCACACGTATGGATAAAGTATAAACATTATGCAACATATACATCCCTGGACCGTGTCACATGATCGAGTTCCAAAGTATTGAACTTTATGGGTTAAAATTTCATTTCGACCATCAGGGTCAACACGGGATGTTAAGTGTGTTAGCATGCGTAATTCCTCGCTATTGTACTGGACCCAAACATGTACTAACTCGAAGTGATATGTCAAATGCATAAATTCTTCAACTCCCAACTCACTGTTTTACAACAGCCACTGGACGTCGAGTCGTGAAACTAAGTGTTTTGGTTGAAACACTTCAACATGGTGCCCTGTCCAGCTTCTGGTCCAGCTGACCAGCCTGGATAATCCAACAGTTTTGCCCGCCTTAGAAGCAAAATCTGGACTAGTGTTCAACAACAAAGTTGTAGAACATTTCCTGTACTTTCCAACGGTGTCTTGCTTGACCCTTGGAAATTTTTTCTACAGGAAGTTGTGGTCGAAATACAGAAAATTCCAGAGAGCATTTTTGGTCTGCCCTGTTTCTGGACAGTACCTACTCATCTGAGATTTTCATCCCTTTGGAGGGAGATTTTTTTCTGGAAATCTACAGAAAAGTTGTAGAGGACTTCAAAATCTTTCCAGAACGGTATCCCACACCTCCATTGTTTCAACCAATCCTATGTTATGCCCTGTTCAAGTTCAGAAAAAATTCTGCCAAAAACAGGGAAGATTGTTCCTAAGTTTTTGAGACTGAATCTATACTCCCAATTGACTCTTAGTTAATTATAGGGGTTTACTAACCCCGAAATGAAATCCTAAACTTCATTTTGACTCTTTTCTTTGATAATAAACTTTCATGCAGTCTCGGTACTACGTTTCCTCACCAATGAAAAATTCCTATGCCGGTATTCCGGCTTATACGTGTCAAATGGTGGAACTAAAAACGTCACTCAGAAACGGTTACTACACGTCATGCACTAACGTGGTTAATGTACCTGCAGCAGAACACACAATAATTGTGCACACAAGGGTTTTTGACATTTCAGGCAGTTCCATATCATAGTAAAAACATACGGTCCGTATCATTGCCATACGGATCGTCCTTGAGTCAAGCCACGTCTCAAGGTACATGGTCGTGTTTTCACACCACACGACGGGGAACCCGAGTAGAGCGCAAACGGGTCGTCACGGTTGCAAATTTTGTCAACCCAATGGATACCACCTACTGCCTCATGACCGTTGAGGCACGCCGATGGCGAGCGCTGCGTATGGCCCTTTGAACATTGAACGTTCAAGAGTTGCATACTATCGTGCTGCTTACCACACGATGGGGTATTCTCACTTTTGCCTAAAGCACGCTGGAGATCAGCGTTTTCATATGCTCTCAGAACCATGGAGAGGTTTAGAGATGCATATTAACTACCGTGCCAAGCCACGGTATATCTTTCCATACTATTGCTCGTATGGCGAGTTACCGCAAATGATCCGATTGCGGTGGCGTACCTTACCTCTTACCTGACGTCGGAGCGTCGTTACAGAATGTATAACACATAAGTTAGCTTTTCCACCTTAGTATCTACTACTATCTTAGACCTTATGTGGGCTTAATGACTAATCCTCACTCGACTACTCATAAGTTTTCAAAATTAGGCTCTTTTGAGTGTGCTATTCCCAATGCGGCTCTGATACCACGTCTGTGGGGACCACCCCGTGGTTCACCCACTCCAGGATCGCATAGGGTGGTGCCGTACAATGCGGCACCCAACAGCACACACGAAAAGAGTTAAGATCAACATACAACTTTTATTTGATATAAAACAGCGGAAGTCTTTTACAAAAACTTAAGTAACAGAGGAAGTATTATACATATATGGCCTCTCATCCTAACTATGCAAAAGTGCAGCCGTCCAGCCCGGGGACGCTACACGCTAGCAGCATGAAACCGGAGATCACGGCGGCGTGCAGGGCTCCAGATCGGCCGTGTACCCCGACGGGGGCATCGCCTCGTCCTCGGATGCCTCTTCATAACTCTCACCTGAACACAGCTCAAATATTGCAACCGTGAGCACGATGGCTCAGCAAGGCTTAACCGTCTAGCCTAGGCATGGAACTCTACATGCAGGGATATGTAAGATAGGAAAAAGGACTTTGCGTCAAAGACACGCCTATACGTTAATCCTTGCTTTCAGTTTTATAGCAGCAGATTCATGTGCCTTAGGCAGCCCTCACATCGGAAGTCCACAATCAAACAAGAAACGCTTTCCTCCGATGTGGTGATGCCAAAAGCGGAAAGTAAACTTAATTAGCTCTACATTTACAGCAGACATGGTTTCCAAAACATTAAGCTATCATCACAGCATATTATCATTCAACTGGCTTACTTCACTTCTTACTACGTCACGAAACAGTGAACAAGCGGTACTCAAATAACCTTGAGGGACGGTGATTGCAATTAGGAGACACCCGGACAACACGTTGCATACACCCACTTTCAGAAGTGTGATTCCACACCCCTTCCTACTCTGTTGTATGCAACAACCTTTCAAAGGCAACCCGAATGCCGAACCGGTCCATCCGTAACGGGCAGGAGGTCCCCGCGTGGAGCGTGACTGTGCCCACCGGCAGATTTACACCTTGCTACCCTCAACCCACTCCTATTTATGGTTGGGTAAGCCTCGACACCCAGGTTAACCATTTACATTAGTTTCCTGCTTATGTCAGTATTCCATCCGGTACTGTTCGATACTTGTTCATCAGGCCCGAACACGACTCGGTCCTCAATCGACACCAACAGGGCTACGCACGTGAGACCTCCGCTCACTGTTTCCTATCCCCCCTGCTGGGTGTCATTTTTCACCATTCTTAAGCCATTTTCTATTCTGACCAAACCGTGTGATAAACCTTACCTCGCGAGTAGATTCCAACTACTCGACTTCTACCAAGGTCCTAAGCATATTAGCAGGGCTTTGTCTACTCGTCGGCTCTGTAAGCTACCCAACCCTTCATAGGATTTAAAAGGTTAAGCAAGTGGGGTTTCAATCACCTTAACTCTAATGCAAACATTCATACTAGGCATAAGTGATACAAATAAAGAATTTTATAAAAGGTACTTCAGTGCAAACCGGGGCTTGCCTGGTTGCGAGTTAAAGGGGAAGTCAGCTTCTGGTGGAAGGACGTCCAAGGGCTCCGGTGCGTCCTCAACTTCGGTCACTAAATGAAATGTAGCAAAATATGTGTATAAGTATTAAGGACTTATAAGAATTGAACTTCTTCATAGCTACTGCTATTTAGAGTCCTTAATTGGCTTTGGGATTTTTACAGTGGATGCTAGACTCTCTAAGGATAATCTGAGCAAAACTTGGAGACATGTCATTGCACAATGTAGTCTTTAAAATTCCTACAACTACAATGCTTCTCTGAATTTTGAGCCCAATTCAGGAGCTTTGACATAGCTAACAGTGGAAGATCTGCTTAGGGTTAGTCTCCATGGTTGTAACAAAATTTGTTTCACCATTTTTGGAGCTACCAACAGAGAGATATGAATTTTTAAAGTTGGACAGGAGTTCTGAAAAAGCTTCTGATTAAATTGGAATTTTCAACTAAAGGCTGAATTTGGGAAGGCAGTTTAGCCTAGAAACTTAACTCCAATGAAGTCAAAATTTTTACTGGAGATCAGTACTATGAAAAGGACTAGCTGCCCAAATTTGGGAATATTTCATAAAGAATTGCTCCTGTAATAAATCCCTATATGATTTACTAAAAACAACTCTACAGAAATTCCTTGGCATTTTCATAGCAAGCAATTTGTTCCTCTGTGAAGTACTCCTCCTAAGGATTCAAACAAAATTGGTCTCACCATTTTTGGAGTTGTCTACACAAAGTTATGGATTTTTCAAACATGAATAGCTCTCTGTTTGAAACCTACACAGAGACTTAACAGGTGGGCCCACTTGTTAGGTCTTTCTTCAACCTCCCGCCAGAGACGCGCGTGCACACAAGCACAGATGGCTCATTCTCCCTCATTTCTCCACCAAATTAGCTCCGGTTTCGCCCTACATGCTCCTTGGAACATGGCGCAGATGCCGGGCAAGGTTTCCGCGCATGAAAACGGCCGAAAAAGGGTCGGCACCGGTGGGGCGGCTCGGGAGCTCGGCATCAACGCGTTCTGGCGTGTCCGAAGCTTCTCCCTGCGAGCTACCTTGCCCCAAAGCATCACCAGTGACCGGGGAACATGGAACGCATGCTAAACCTTGCAGCAAACGGCCGGAAAATAGGGCTCAATGGAGAACCGACCCGTTTTTGCCGCCGCCGGCGATTTCTCGTCGCCCGGGGCGTGTGGTGGATGGTTTGCTGCGGTATTTGGCGTGGGAGAGCGCTAGGGTTACTAGTTTCTGTGGCTTGAATCATAGAACCGATGATCAACCATGTTGGATGAATTTCCAGATTTGGCTCACGTCGGTTCAAAACGTACTCCAGCGGTAAAATCTGAATTCTGGCTAGCCGGTGAAGGGGAAGAGCAAGGGGACTACAGAATCATGATCTACACACCTTGGCATAACTTAGGGAGGTCTTGGTCGTCCGGGAGAGATGTTGGAGCGGCCAGAAGAAGTGAAGCAGCAACGGTGACCCGAGCAGACCAGCGTGGCTCTGTGTTCTTGCTCGTGCACTCGAGCAGAGGGCTGGGAAGCACGTCGGTTGAATACTGAGAGGGCAAAGTGAAATGTTGTGCTGCTGTGGCATGGATGGCTGAGCAGATAGCCGAGGCAACAGGATGTGGCACGGTGTTTCTCGGGAGCGGGTTGCAACCGAGAGCTGTCGAGCGCTCACTGTTCGACGAAATTCTGCAGAGGCGGTGGACATTTGTGTGGCTGACAAAGGGGTCCCACCACCTCTAATTTCTATCCAATTTCCACTGATATTTCTTCCCCAGCAACTCAACATTAAAGCTATACTTTCACAGAAATTCATGGTTTAAACTTTCTGAATTCAAATGATTTGAATTCTGGTGTGAAAGTTTGAATTGTATTTGACCATTTGAATTTGAAATGGAGTTTGAATTCCATTTTGTATTGCCCCAAAAACATAGCAAACCAGCTCCAAAGTTTCCAATTTTTGGTGTGGCTGCTCATTCAAATGTGGAGAACACATTTGTGGAGCCAAATTTGCAAATTGAGGGAATTGGAATTTGAAACTGAATTTGAAATTCAGATTAGGTGGCTTTTCCTTTTAATCCCAAACAAATATAAAAACTCCTCCAAATGAGATGAAATTTGGAAGGTTGAATATTTGAAATATGAAGACCCAAGTTATGAATTTAGATCTCCGTGTTTGGAAGTTTTTGGGGAGTCTAACCCTCACTTTGAACTTACACCGTTATAATTCAAAGTTTTAACTCCCCACATTTTTCCTAAGTGTACATGAGCTGAAATTTTTTTCTTTCTACCACTTTTTGGGGATTTTACAGAAGTCCTTAGATGATTTTCCCCTGTGCGCGGGGGTACCCCATATTGAGGGTACCGACAGTGGCCCCCGGGCCCATTTGGCGGGAGATAGCGAGCCCGAGGTAGGGCCTCCATCTCTTCTACCCCGCGCACCTTCTCGGAGACTCCCTTTGACTGTTGCTGGAGCACGAACGGTCGTGGAATCGTCGGGGCGTGAGCCCTGCTTGGTGGCTGGTTTTACTGCGGCAGTTTCCAAGGCTGCCACTACTGCACGTCACAGCGCACGTCGCAGCGCCTTGTCAGGAACCGCCGGGTTCTCTGCCTGGGGGGCTGTCTGCCCGGTCCACCGCTTCTGCAGGTCGGCTTGGGCCCACTTGTCATGGACACTGGGGCTTGGACCTGGGGCGTTTGCCCCTAGCGGCGCATACGAAGCGTTTTGAATTGCTTCTGGGAAGTTTAATAGAGGATCTCATCTGCATCGCAGGCTTCCCTTTGCACACTTCCCTGCGCTTGAGCCCCCTAGAATTCTCTGAGCGCCCAAACCTTCTTCGTCTTCCAAGCTCTCGCGCCTTCATCTCTGATGGCTTCCTGCCTGCCTCCGCAGCGCATCGCCCGGACGAGAGACTTTGGGCCGATGCGCAAGTTGCTGGGGTAGCATTCGGAGGAGCAGCGGCGCTGTCTCCAGCGAGGATCTCTCCCCCTACGTCTGGAGGCGGGGGAGATCGTCTTCTTCACCACCTACGGCTTGGCGGGGTTCGTCCCGCCAATCTCTTTGTTCTTCGTGACGCTGCTGGAGACGTACGGCCTCCAGCTTCATCACCTCTCCCCCAACTCCTTTGCAATGGCCGCCGTCTTCGTCCAGTTCTGCAAAATGTTCGTGGTAGTGCACGCTTCGGTACGCTCTTCCGCCACTTCTTCATGCTATGGACGACCAGGCACGGATCGAAGAACCAGTTGGGCGCCTACTACTTCCAGCATCGCTGCAAGGACCCGAAGGTCTCTGGGTACCTTTTGCCCTTCAGTGCGGCGAGGTGGGAAGGCTGGAGGGACAACTGGGTGATCATGAAGACTGATGAGCACGATCTCCTCCAGTTGCCGACCGATGCTCCAACCACCGAGCGTAGCTTCTGGGAGGAGAGCCAGGTGCTGGAGCCCGAATACGCGCCAGTCCTGGAGCGGATCCGGTTCCTGGCAGAGCAGGGACTGACGTCCCATATGGTGCTGCAGAGCTTCTTGTCACGGCGTCTTGCGCCGTTGCAGCAGCGCAACCGCCCGGCGTGTTACTACACTGGCATCCACGACTGCACCAGGCTGGAGACAGGCTCGGACTCAGTCCCTTCTGAGGAAGTGCTGAGGGGATGTTGATGGGCGTCACCGGCAACCTCCTCGACGACAACTCCCTCATGGTCCCATCTTCCTGCCTCCCCCTCTCCATGGAGCTGTTACGGAGGGCGAAGCTGCTGCGGGAGCTGCCGACGCTGGACGATATCTACATCGCCGTGCGTCAGGTCGTAGATGCCTTTTGGGGAATCTCAATCCCCGGGGTTGAGCGCTCCGGAGCGGAGCGTGAGGCGTCGGCCAATGCCCCAACCCGCGCCGAAGGTCGACGGAGCTCGGACCGCCGACAAGGGGAAGGGCAAGGAGCCGGCCTCCAACTTGACGGAGAAGAAGCGCGCCTGGTGCCCTCCGAGGGCGTCGTTTGCACCAAGCCAGGGGACCGGAGTACCCCAGCGCCCTCCCTCAGGAGGCATCGGTTCGTCGGGCGGTGACCCCAAGAGGCCTCGGGTCTTCCGCGCCGACGAGACTCCTCTCGGATAGCGGCGGTCTGAGGAGCCCCGGGCGTCCCGCCCTCCCTCCACGGGTGGTGGAGCTCCAAGGAGGGACGCTTGTGCTGCGATGTCTGGGGGCGAGCCGAGGGCTCAGGCGCCCCGGTCGACGAGCGTCCTGGCTGCAGGCTCGGCAGGCGGCGGCGCCGGAGGTAGCAGCGCCAGGACTCATCCAGGGATGCAGGCGCCCCGGGCTTCAGGGGCTGGATCGGAGAGCGGGGCCAGGAGTACTGCTGGCGGGAGCCCTGCCGCTCCGACTCCCAGGGGGGCTCCGGATGCACCCCCTGTTCTGCCGGTCCGGATGTCATCAGCGCAGGCTCCGGCGGTCCTGCCCCGGCTCGGAAGCCAGGGCTCCATGCCCGCTGGAGTGTTCGAGTTCCTCGGTAAGTTTGCACTCACCAGGTCTCTGTACATGTGTATTTCTTTTCCTCTTGTCTTGAGGGGTCCCCATGCTTGCAGGGACTCATCGGCTGCCGGGAACACATCTGCTCCCTGGCCACCTCCGGCTAGTGTAGGTCCTGCGCCGCAGCGTCCGGAGGCTGCAGCGGCTTCAACGGCCCCCGAGTCGGTGCAAGCGCCTCCTCCCTCTGTGCTGGCAGAGTCGGCTCCTGCGGCGGTGGCGGCGCCTATCCGTCATCCTTCGCCAGCTCGGCAGCTGGCAGCTGTCGAGGACTCGGCGGAGCTGGCTGGTGGCGTCAAGCCCTCGGGTGTTGAAGCGGGAGGAGCGGATGCAGGTCCTCCGGCGGGCGGCGAGCAGGGCCACGTCAGGAGCGCCCCTGCTTCCATGCCAGCTTCTCTAGATCGGCGCATCATCCTGGTCGCTGAGATGCCGGCGTCTCCTCCGTCGGACGACGATGTCATGGAGGAGGTCTTCGGCGTGCCTCCGGCTTCTGCCGCTCCTCTGCCATTGTCAGAGGCACTGGAGCTCGCCCAGTCAAGCATCCTGCAGGTCCAGGCTGCCCTGGAGCGTGAGCGGGAGGTGCTGGCGGACGAGAGGGACCGCCTCCGCAGCTGGGGGCGGCTCCTGAAGCTGCGGAACCGGGAAGTCAAGGAGGAGCTCGACGCGAAGCGGGCGAGGCTTGATTCCGAAGAGGCGCTCCTCGACATCCAGAAGAGGGCCATCGACCGCTTGGACTCTGAGACCCGGCGGCTCTTGCAGGAGACTCACGAGGCAAATGCCAGTGTCCAGGCCCACGCTGATGCCAACGAGGAGCTGCGGCTGCAGCTGGCGCGCCATGAGTGCGCCGTCACGGACCGGGTGTGCGCCGTGGCGACCAAGGAGAAGAAGGTCGCTGAGAAGCTGGAGGCCGGTGAGGGCGACCTGAAGGCCCGGGCCGGAGAGCTGGAGCTTTGGGAGGCAGCTCTGGCCGAGAGGGAGGAGCAGGCTTCCTGGGAGCGCCAGGCGGTGCTGGACTGAGAGCTGGCTGCTGACTTCCAGGCGTCGGAGTTGCAGCGGCTTACCCGGGACATCGAGCTCTGGGAGAACTCCCTCTCGGCCAAGGAGAAGAAGTTCTCCGAGGAAGGACCCGGAGCCCTGCTGGCGGCTAGCCAAGAGGTGGAGGGGCTTCGCGCTTCGTGGAGTGTCGAGGCCCGAGCAGTCTGGGACTTTGCCGGCCAGGCGGAGTCTGCTCCGGTGCCCCTCGGCTTCAGCCCTGTGAGGACGGGGGCCCAGGCTCAAGAGGTGGTCAACGTGATCCCGACGATGGAGTCCATCGGCGCTAAGCTGGAGAGGCTCGAGGCTGTGGTTGCCGACGAACTCGAAGCTGAGGGTAGGAACTTGGCGAAGGAGATCGCCACACACGTGCTGGCGTGCTTCCGGAGCTGGGATTCCTCCATCTCTGTGGAGCCGATGGTGCAGAGCCCCGCCGCCGAGCAGGAGGAAGCCGCCAGGGACGGTGTCGGTACCTGAGATATGGGGTACCCCCGCGCACAGGGTAAAATGCCTAAGGAACTCGCCCTTCTCCGCAGGGAGAGCTCCGAAGGCACCACGCGTCCGGCGGGGCCGGACCTCCCTCTCCTCAGAGGAGAGCTCCGTGCCCGCCACGTGGCATACAAAAGCCGGACCTTCCCCTCCGCGGGAGAGAGGTCCGAAGGCGCCGCGTGTCCAGCGGGGCCGGACCTCCCTCTCCTCAGAGGAGAGCTCCGGGCCCGCCACGTGGCCAACAGAAGCCGAGCCTCTCTCTCCACGGGGAGAGGTCCGGAGGCTCCACGTGCCCCGCGGGACTGACCCTTCTCTCCTCTGAGAAGGGCTCCGGGCCCGCCACGTGGCAGCAGAACGACGCTGCCCGCCCCGAGTGATAGGCTGCGGGCGTAAAGACGCCCCATACCTTGCCCGTACAAGGTATTCAAGGCCCGCGTCTTCCCAAGGCGCGGAGATGTGGAGCACGCTTCTGTCAGGTGCCGTTGCGCCCAGTCGCATCACAGACTGGCGCACTGTGTCAGAACCTGCCAGCCAATAAACACCGCGACAAGACATCCCATGCCGCCTGCGCCGTCATCAACCACTACAACTAGCATGCGGCATGGGCAGGGCGGCAAGATGAAGACTCAGAAGCCTTCGACCAGAGGCAACTACCGGCATAACTGCAGATACGGTAGATAATAGACAATCTTCTCGGGACCACCTGTCGGGTCCCGACTCCCCTTGTAAGCCGCCCGAGTCTTGGACTATAAAAGGCTCGGGTAGGCGTTGATAGCAAGGGTTCGCACTTTGCAACTCATACGCTAGCCATACACTCTCAAGCTGTAACTCACCCCCAAGCTCAGGCCTCCGGCCCCGAGCAGCAAGCAATACAGCGAGCTCCATAGCTCGCCGTGGACGTAGGGTTTTACGCTCCGGCAGCCTGAACCACGTAAAACTCGCCGTGTCAAGCTCTTACTAACTCGTCCATCTGCGCAAGCACTCCGCTAGAGACTAGCCCCACCGAAAAAAGAACCTCCACGGGCTGCCCAGTGCAGGCCCGGGGGAAGGGTCGACTGAACACTTCGACATTTGGCGCGCCAGGTAGGGGGCTTTTCTCCTAGCGCGACGAGTTTCCGCCGACGAAGATGACCAAGCTTCCTTCAGCGGCAAACTCTCCCCCTCCGTGTTCACGGCAAACCGTGACCACTGGGGAGTACATGTCGACACACTCAGGACGGAGTGTGTCAGCACAAGTCGGTAGCCAGCAGCCGACTCCGGCAACGCCGACTCCGGCTATTCAGGCCCCGACCAGCGTAAGATCTTCTGTAGCGCTGAGCGTACACCATGGAGGTGCGCTAGCTGCAGCAAGAGCGCTGCTGCGCAACGCACCTGCGGGGGATGCGCCCCATTCAGCGACCCAGCAATGGGTCCGCGAGATGGACCGCCTCGTCGTCGCCGCCGCGAACCCTCGGTTTCGGCGAGGACGGCGCCCAGGACAACCGGCTGTGTCGCTGACGCGCACACCCACGGTTGACGGGCTAACGGCGTATTCCAGCTCCTCCAGGCTCCTGTCGACGGACCTGCGAAGGGAACTGGAACGGTGCCACTTGGGCCAGGACGCCCGGGTGTACCTCGAGCGACGCCGAGAAAGGCGTCGCAACCATGAGATTGGCGACAGCATGTCGTCGGCCTCGACACAACCTGAAGGGCAGGTCTTCGCCACCCGAGCCCTACCTCAGGCATATGCTGCGCAGCATATGCCACAGCCATATGCGCCGCAAGCAGCAGCGGCCCCGGTCTATGGTGCAGACTTGCCCATGCCGGGATACGTGGTGCCAGGTGCGAACCAAGCGTTCGCAGCGCCAGTACCTGCAGCAGCAGGCGCAGGATGTGCGGCCCTTGCACCCCATCTTCGCTTCGCGAGGTGGCCGCGCATGTTCCGGCCGCACCTGCCCAAAAAGTACGACGGTAGCGTCAACCCGGCGGAGTTCCTCCAGATCTACTCCACCGCTGTACTTGCCGCAGGAGGGGACAAGGCTGTCATGGCCAACTACTTCCCCGTCGCCTTGACCGGCCCAGCTCGGTCTTAGCTCATGAATCTACCTCAGGGGTCCATAACCTCCTGGGGAGAGCTCTGCCGGCAATTCGTCGCCAACTTCGGCAGCTCCTACACCCGTCCCGGCACGGAGCTTGACCTCCACGCCGTCAAGCAACAACCTGGGGAGTCGCTGCCCTCTTTCATCCAGCGGTTCTCTCAGGTACGCAACACCATCCCACATATCCAAAGCGCCTCTGTGGTGGTGGCGTTCCGACAGGGTGTCCGGGATGAGAAAATGCTTGAGAAGCTCGCGACCAGGGAGGTCCGCGATGTCTCGGAGCTCTTCAGCCTGGCGGACAAGTGCGCCAGAGCAGCTGAAGGGCGGAACTGGCACGCTCTGCCGACCCCCGAGTCAGGAGGGCAGCCCGGGTCCGGCGCTGCTGCCTACGGGGGTGGCAAGAAGGCCAAGAACCGGGGCAGTGGCAAGATGAAGTCACCGTTCACGGCCCCCGTCGCTGCAGCTGCGACGACTAGTGGAGCTCGGGGGCCACGCCCCGACAAAAGGCAGCGGCAATCGCCGGCCCCAGACAGTGACCAGGGCGGGCTATGCCCCGTGCATGGCTCCTGCAACCATACTGCTGCCGAGTGCTGGGAGATCCAGAGGCTTGCAGAGCGCTTCCGCAAAGGAAGACAGCAGAGGGCTGAAGCACCGCCCTACCCTCAGAGGGATGGCAAACAGAAGGCCGATGCCCCAGTCACCGCTGCCCATCAGGTGGGGTTCCAGGAGCCTCAGCGTGTCATAAAGACAGTGCATGACGGTGAGGACACCAGTTCCGACGGTGGCGGGCCAAGGCGTTAGCCAACTGCGGCGCGCCTCCGTGCCTCGAACATACCTCCCGGGAGCCGCCTAAGGTCTGTCAACCCCTTGAAGGCCTCGCCAGAAGGGGGAGACGCCTTAGGTCATCCATGACGAGCCCGGGCCTACCTACCCCTTGAAGGCCTCAGCCAGCAGGGGAGAACTCCCCGGGGGCCCCCAGGAGAAGCCGCGCAGGACCTGATCCAGCGCGAAGATAATAACCTCGTCGACAAGACTCGGCTGCAGGGAACACCCCACAACGCGCGGTCTCGGCTAATGCTCTAAGCACTACCGCCAAAGAACCAAACGCGTCGGGGGCCTGCAGGAGGGCAAACTGGTGTAGCGGCACGCTCTATTCCATGAAGGACCCATAAGCTCTCCCCCAGCAGGGAAGGTCCCTTCCGAATCATGAAAGCTGCCGCCCCAAGTACACATGCCTTTCAACCGAGAGTGGGATCCATTCCCAAAAAACCATGCCATGAAGCAACACTGTAAGTCCTACTTCCTAAGCATCAGTAGAACAGGGTTATTCCCTTCTGTAATGGATCCCATAGAATTTAGGAACCGAGCTTGGGGCAGCTAAGTCTCAAGGGACGGTACAGGACTACGTCCAGTTTAGCCTGGTTCCGACCCTAAGCGCGTAGAGTCTTGCTTCCCTTGTAGACGAGGCGGAACATTGCCTCCATGTACAGCCAGAATTCCACCTATGGGCACGAATACAGTGACCTGTTCTACTTAGCTCTCCCTCATGCGCTCATTTAAATTACGCATTAATTTTTATGATCGCACTATCTCTGTATGTTCATCGTACACCTAGCTCTCCCTCTCCTGCGCTTATCCATAGTCGGCATTCGCTATCCTGCCGAAGGCGGCTGCGCTTGAGGCACCTGCCGATGGCCGAGTGAGTCTCTCGGGCCTCCCCCAGTCAGGCGTTGCGGTGCCAGTTGGTTACCTCCAGGAAAGGCCTGCGTTGTGCATGGGGGGTCCAGGGTGCGTATCCAGCTTAGCCGGCCATGAGCGCAAAGCATGCGCATCCTGCCCTCCGGAGGTACAGGGGAGTACGACCGCTTTGCCTGGTCATGAACCCAAAGCGCGTGCACTCTGCTTCCCCAGTGCATGGCCCGGTACTAGGGATCGGACGGCCGTACCCGGACCTCGGAGGGAGCCGGAGCTCCGGCGCCTCGTGCACAGAATTGCCCAAGCCCCGTATAGCGAATCAGGATCGTAAGACGGATAAGACTAGGAGACGGGAGGGGAGGACCCCCCGAGGAGAATTACGTTTCCTCTGCCTGTGTGCAGGACCTCCAGGTTACGGCAACAGGGACTGAATGAAGCAGGGGGGAAAGGAGCTACCAACTACACCGACCTAGGACTGGAAGGACCGGGACCTGCCCCTCAAGCAGGGGCGGGACCCGAGGGCCCCACGTGTCCAGCGGGTCCGGAACTCTCTCCTCCCTTGAGGAGGGCTCCGAGCTCGCCACGTGGCAGGCGGAAACCGGACCTCCCCCCCCTCGGTGGGAGGGCTCCGAAAGCCCTACGTGTCCAACATGGCCGGAGCTCCCGCCTCTTAAGGAGGAGCTCCGGACCCGCCACGTGGCAGGCAGATTTGGAGCTCCCCATAGGGCGAGATCCGGAGACCTCCGGGGGCCCCTAACACGGTTAGGACCCGGGGAGGGTGTCTGTGCAAAGTTCCGAGATTGGAGATGGCCTCTGAGTACCTTGCAGAGCTAAGGACTCAGTCAGGCAAAGCCAAGAAGGAGAGAAAAAGCATCACAGACACAAATATCCAAAAGAGTCAAATTAAGCGAGGCTCCATGAGCTGGACTACAGACTCGATAAAAAGGGAGAAACAAGTCCTAAGGACCTCCCGGCTCCCGCCGGAACCTTGCGGCTATAAGGGCGGCCACATCCTCGACTTCTGCCCTGGCAGCTTGCTCACGCTCTGCGGCTGGGCCCTCTCTCGCTGGTTCTAGCGAAAAAGAGGGGTCGCGGCTCTTAAAGCATGCCAGCACATGTGAGGCGACCTCTAAGGCTAGGCCGCGCCCCTCGGCCTCAAGTTCGCTGGCAACCACCGAGTCTAGCCTGTCCAGCATAGCGCCGATCGACTCCAGCGCGGGGATCACCTCCAACGCAGGGGCCGCGGTCCTCACCGGACTGAAGCCAAGAGGGATCAGGGCGGACCCCGCCCGATCCACGAAGCTCGAGACCGCATGAGCCTCGGAGGACCGCAAGGCTGAAAGCTCCTCCACCTCACGGCGGGCCGCCTGCAGAGCCTCCAGGTTCCTCTCGGAGAATTCCTTCTCCTTGGCCGCCAGGGAGCTCTCCCGAAGGTGGAGAGTCTTGGCGAGCCGCTCCAACTCAGCGGCCTTGAAGTCGGCGGTCAACTCCCGGTCCAAGACCGCCCGACAATCACAGGATACCTGTTCCTCCCTCAAGTCGAGGTCTGCCTTCAGGATCTCCAGCTCCTTGATCCGAGCTCGAAGGTCATCCTCGCCTGCAGCCAGCTGCGCTGCGACCCTCTCCGCCTCAGCTGCCATGGAACGCTCCCGTTCCTCAACGGCGAGTTCACGGCGCTCCAGCCGCTGCCGTATCTCCACAGCAGCAGAGAGGCTCTCTTCGGCCTGAGCGTGTGCCTCCAGAGCCTCCCTGTTGATCCGCCGCGATTGGGTGTCCATGCGGTCGACAGCCCGCTTCATCCGGTCAAGAAGCACTTCCCTGAAGTCGAGCAGCTCCCGCCTGGAGTCGAGCTCGCTCTTAACCTTCACGGTCCTCTCCCGCAAAAGGTTCCCCCAGGTGAGGAGGCGATCTCGTTCAACCGTATACTCCTCCCGCTCGCGACCTAGTGCAGCCAAGACCTGCCGAATGCTCGTCTCGGCAAGCGTGAAGGCATCCGCCAGGGGCAATGGAGCGACAGAGGCTGGGGCAGTCCCCCCGACCTCCTCCATTACCTCATCCTCAAGAGGAGTCGACGCGCCAGCAACCGAGACGAGACGCCGATCAGGAGAAGATGGCGCCGAGGCTCTGGCAGCCGGACCTGTCGGGCCCTCTTCAACTTCTGGCTCCTTGACCTGTGGAGGGGGGCGAGCCGGGGAAGGCGGCGCTGGAGTAAAGGTCGGGCAGCCTGGTGCAGGGTCAACCTGCGCTGGCTTGGGGGCCGCGGTGGCCGTCTCGGCAGGAAGAGACGGCGCCGCCGCGGAGACCGGGCACACCGGAACAGGAGAAGTTCGCGCTGGCCTGGGGGCCGCGGCAGTCGCCCCCGGCTCCGAGCGTAACGGCACTGACTCCCCGCAAGTCGGGGATGGCTGGGAAGCGCGGACACTCCAGCGGGCTCTGAACCCCGACTTCCGAGCCGGGGTAGGACTCCCAGAGCCCGCTACCGTCACTGACGGCCGCTCCGCGGTCGCTTGAACTGGCGGAACAGGGGACGCCCCAGAAGCTCCCCCCAGCGCATCAGCCCGGGGCCTCTTCGAGTCGCCACCGGAGGGAGTGTCAGGCACCCCAGAATCCCGACTTGGCACAGACACCGCTGCTGGAGGAGATCGAGCGCGCTTCTTCTATGGTGGCGGGTTGGAAGCCATGGCGAGGGAGAACTCAAGGGCAAGAGAACAAAAGCACCAGAGTCCGAGAAGAAATGCAGAGAAGTGCGAAGGGAAGCTGCAATGTGGGTAAGACACCCTCTAAAAACTTTCCGGGTGCAATTCCAAGCGATTCGGAACTCTTCGAATACCCCGCATCGGCAACCGCTTCGGTTCCTAGACCGAGTGTCGATGACGGGTGGACCCAAGCCACCTAACTGAAGCGGTAGGGTCAAGGAGTCAGTCTCCTGTGAAGATGGGCCGGCAAGGCACTTCGGCGGTTCCCGAAGAAAGCGCTGCAACGTGCAGAAGTGGCAGTCTTGGGAACCGCCGCAGTAAAAGCAACCATCAATTGAGCGCACGCTCCCACGATCCCGTGGCCGTTCTGTAAAAGTCCCAAAACTTGTAAATAGAAAACTTGAGCTATGAATAAAGTTGAGTTTGAATACAAGAAATGGGACTTACAAAACTTTTGTATTCCTCATGAAAGTGTTGGCATGTGCAATAAAACTATAAATTCAGTTTGAATTAAGAGGTGCACTTCAAAAAGAAGGAGGGCATGTTCAAAAGAGAAAATTCAAACTGTTGTTTGAAAAAGTGTATTTGCAATAGCCATCTCAAATATCAGAGGACATATTTGAATTCCTCAGATCCAAATTATGAGGGAGACCAATTTGGAGGAAATTTGGAGGTGCTTGGATATGAATATCAAGAGAACTTGTAAATTTCATCCAAATTTGAATTCAAATTTGAAACTGAGGCAAAACTGGTCAAATTGCCAAATGACTTTTGGATTTAAGTTCCTCAGAGCTGAAGTTTACAATGTGCCAAAATTTGGAGATATTTGTGAGAGTTTTAGGGGATAAGAAGAGGGGTGGACCCCACATGTCATAGGAATGAGCAGACTTAATCCCTAAGTCTTTCTCTCTGTTCTCACTCCACCGAGGCCTTGCCCTGAGCGACAGCGAGCTGCTGCTCCACGCCCCAAAGCTCCACCTCCTGCTCATCCCCCTCGCGCTGGCGAGCTGTTTCCCCCCCTTCTTATCACCTCCGTCGCGTCCTGTTGCCCACAACCCCGAGGCCAATTCTGTTGTTGCCGCCCCTCGTGCAAAAGTTTGACAGAGGCTGCCGTCTCCACTGCTCCCTGTCTCCCGGCCAGCCCAGCCCCTCTCCGGTGTGCTCAAGAGGCCACAGAGGTGCGCCAGGAGGTACTGATCCTCATCCTGTCGATCCCCTGCTCTTCCCTGACGCCGGCTAGCCGGAATTTCGTTTTTGGCGCCGGCGCACGTGAAGGACTGACCTCAGCAAATTTCTGAAATTAGCTCCAATCGATTGATTGTCCGTTCTACAATTCAGACCACAGCTACTAGGGTTCCTAGCGCCCTTCCACGCCGAAGCACGAAACAAACCGACCACCTTATGCCCCGGGCGACGAGAAATCATCGCCGGCGGCCAAAACTGCCACGGTCCACGGTGACGACTAGTTTGCAGTCATGTTCTGCACGATTTGATCTCCGTTCCATGTTCCTAGACCCATAGGGGTGCTGTAGGACATCGTAGCTCGCCGGGAGATGCCTTGGACACGCGGGAACACGTCCATGTTGAGCTCCCGAGCCGCCCCGCCGGTGCCGACCCACCTACAGCCGTTTTCACGCGGGGAAACCTTGCCCGGCAGCTGCGCCACGTTCTCAGGAGCATGTAGGGCGAAACCGGAGCTTATTTGGTGGATAAATGAGGGAGAACGAGCCATGCCAAGTTTTCTGCTGGTGTGCACCCGCGGGCTCTGGCGGGAGGTTGAAGAAGCACCTGACCCGTGGGCCCCATGTGTGACTGTGCTGTTTAAAATCAAACAGAGAGTTGTTCAAACTTGTAAAATGCATAACTTTTGCTAGGAAGCTCCTAATTTAGTAATTCAAATTGGGTTGGATTCAGGATGAAATGCTCTATCAATATATGCAACCCAATTTGCATGAAAACCCATATAACATTCTGTAAAATTCTTTAAAGCTTTTCAGCAAAAGAATTTTAGAGGGAGTTTGGTTCATCCAAAATTTCCCAAATTTTGCCAGGATATTCTTTAGGATTTTAGGAGACCCCTGTAAAAGTTTCAGATCATTTGGAGTTGATTTAGTTAGGGTAATTATAACTTCAAGTTTCTGTATTCCTATAAATACAGAAACATTTTCAGAGAATTTCCAAAACTTGGAAATTCAGTTCTAGCCATTCCTTAGCTCCAAAAATCCTATGAAAATTCAGGCATACTCTCTGAGCTATGTATGAAATTATAGTTCCCTTTAATTTGCATGAAATTGCAAATTTAATCAGAATTAATTCCTTTTTGCTTAAATGCTTAGGGATTTGTTCTGGGAGATCCACTTAGTGAAATGTTCTGAATTTTGGTCCAGAGGACTTTCTTGTGACAAGGAACTCCCAAGAAAATTCCAAGCTCCATTGGGGCCCTGGATCATTAGTGTTCTGTTCAACCATTAGTTGATCTCCCCACCTAAGTGATGAACCTCACTTCTCACTTGAGAATAATGCTTAGACACACATCCAAACCACCACTCCAGTGTCATTTTAAATTCTTAAACAAAGTTCCAGTTTCAAATTTGTCTTTAGAACTTGTTAGCAAAAAGTTTTATAATTAAACATATATACATATTCATAACGTGTAGTGATTAGATGTGGAAAGTGAAGAAGGAAGAGTTGAGCTTGAAGCAAGAAGCAAGAAGGCAGTGATTCAGCTTCAAGTCATCATCAGCAACTAACTTCATCTTATCTGACTTTAGACACCTGCAAAACCAAGGCAAGCCCGGGTTTGCATTTAAGTTGTTTTCTAAAGTTTTTACTTTGTTCACTACTATGGGTCAAAGTTTGTATGTGCATTAGGTCAAGGGTGTTTTATACTCCACTTTGTAACACCCCAAATTTTGATTTAAAACTCTAAACCATGTTTAGAGATGAATTTAAAAATTTTTGGACGTGTTGCATGTTTTGCAAAAATTCAAATTCAAACTGGAATTCAAATTATACTCAAAACAGAAAAGAAATGGAAAAAGAAAAAGAGAAAACGGGAAAAAACTGGCCAGTGGGCCGAAACCCGCCAGCCGGCCCAGCTACTCCCGCACCAGCCTGCCCCCGCGCGCGCCGCGCTGCCCCTCACCGACGGGTGGGACCCACCTGTCATCCCTAACCCCGAGCCCCCGCGACCCCGGACTTTTCTCCCGAGCGCGCGAAATCGCAACCGACCGGGAAAGCCCGTCCCGCAGCCGAATTCTGGTCCCAGAGGACTCCAACTCGATCACAACAGACCCACCGCCCTCCCCCGGCTATAAAAACCCCCGATCCGATCAAATTTTCTCACGCGATCGCCGATTTTCACTCCGGTGAGCACCGATACTTCGCCGGTGAATTCTGGCCGATCTAAGCTCGGAAACTCTGATCTAACTCGCTGGTCTTGATCCACCGCCTCCGGGGAACTTTGCAGGTGCAGAAAACCCGAAGACTTACGGTGTAAATCCAGCGCCGACGAGCTTCGCCGTGGTTTTGCCTCGGACCTCGCCGCCGATCACTTTCCAGGACCCCCGAGCTCGAGAAAACCCCCGAGGTGAGATCCCTGACCTCCCCTCTACCGATCTATGCCATGAGATCACAGTTTTAGGCAGAATTCTCGAGGATCCGAAACTTTCCGGCGAGATCGCCGCTTCCCGCCGCCGTGCGCCGCCGGCAGCGCCGCCCGCGCTCGATCAGAGCGACGTGGCCGCTTGTGCGCCGTTTATTTTAAATCGCACGGTAGACTTTAAAACCCCGCGTACCGGTTCGATGTTATAATCTCAGCCGTCGGTTTAAAATCGGACGGTCCACGTCAACCCCACATTATAAAGACTGGAATTCTTACGTGCTACCCCCTGGGGTTCTCGGGAAATAAGAGCTAGCCCCGGAAACTTCAGATCTAGCCCCTGGAACTCCAGAAAATCATGTAAATTCATTTAAAAATCAGTTTTAGCCCCTGGACTTAATAGAAATTAGGAAAAACACCTCTGATAAGTGTAGCTAGACCCCTGGAAATTATGAAAATAATATTATAGACCCTGTAATGGGGTGAATTCATTATTTTAGCCCTGTTTAGTATTTAATTTAGAAAATTGAATATGTAACTAGTGTTTAAAAATTTAAAAAGGGGGACAAACATAATTGTCAAAATTAATTAAAAACTTTCTCAGTACTTAGAAAACTTTGGAGTGAGATAAAAATATATTTTTGGGCTGAAATGAATCTGTTTCATCTATTATTCACATTTATTAGTATAGGGACACATTTTTAAGTAAAGAATAGTTGTAGAAAAATAGGGAAAATAATTATGAAATAGTTTACATCAGAGGCCAAGGTCAAAATATGTTATTAAATTATTTAGGACCAGAACCTATATTGTTTAGATGATGTGTATTACTAATTTCATAATAAGATACACAATTATGCATAGGAATATAAATCTGAAATTATAGCAACTAGTAAATGATAAATGGAGTTTTTAAAATCCAAAGAGTTCAGTTTAGGGTTGATAGAAATTATGATGGCACATATGGAGAAGAAAAATACTTTTCATACATACTTGGTAGTTTAATATAAGGAATTTATTTAAAACTGAAACACACATATATACATATATATATATATATATATATATAGTATGTGAGTATAAATGTGAACACCAAAGTATGAATCATACACATATAAATAAAAGTGTATGCAAGCCACAAATCAACACACATAGAGTATCCACAACACATATAATGGTAAAGAACTTTCATAAATGTGAATGTGTGGTTTGTATGAAGTAGAAGTGTGAACTATGTCTTATGATTGTTGTTTTTCTTTTGCTATGTGTGATGGTATGAAGTAGAACCTGTTCAAGAGCAAGCTATCACTTTCCAAGATCAGGACTACCCATTTCAAGAGCAGCAAGAAGGAGGCAAGTGTCCTTGACCACTTTGATCCTATGCTAGGATGTGTAGATAGAATTATTTGCATTGTCAAGTTAAATATGAAACCCATGCTAGGAAGTTTCCCTAGAATTGCATTACCTTGTTTCCTTGTAGCTTGGGTTGGGATTTATTTTGTCATGTCATTTATTTACATGCATATGCTTAGCCATGCTTAGAATGGGATACTTGGGATATGAGATCATCAGTTTATTTTACCATACTCTTGAACGAGATATTGTGAGTTATGTAGAGGTAGGGATCAAGGCAAGTTGGATGTTTTGGTTGTGTGCTGGGTGCACGAGACTTGGGTTTGTGTTTAGTACTTGCCTAGATCCTAAGGACCGGTTCATGGAGCATGTAACCTGGCTTTACAGTGCCAACCACATGCTGAGATGGGGCAGCTTGGCCAATTAATTAGGTGTATCCCCGGCGTAGTATGGGTGTGTTGGATGGTGCGGGGAGTAGGTGTCAGCTGGACTACCATATGAACCGCAAGGCTCAAGAGGGGGCCACTGCAGCGGGGTTGGAGCCTCTTGTATGCTGTTAGGGGTGAAACCTCAGTGGGCCCACGCTCGTCGGGAATCCCTTTGTAAAGGTTTCGTAGTGATCTCCTGGATGCACACCTGGGAAGTGTGAATGTGGATCGTAGCCACTGGCATAATGGAGGTTCTTTTAGTCCACCCGGCAACGGGGGATGAAATCACTACATGTGGGTACAGTGGTACAAACTCTGCAGAGTCAAAACTGTCTTGACAGCCGTGCTCACGGTTAAGAGCGGCCCGGACTTATTCATGATTAGAGGATTGATGGTTTTGGAAGTTAAGCGGGGAGCTTAACATTGGGAATAATGTTATGGTTATTGGATTATGATGATGGGATGGGAGATTGGGACCATTTCACCTGTGTAGTAATATAGGTGCTTAATAAGCTAAGGTGATAGGTGTTAATTGCGTAGTGCTTTAACCATGAGTTCAACCTCTCCTTGTTCTAGCCATGCATGATATAATTTTCCCACACTTGCTGAGTACCATTGGTACTCAACCTTGCATATTTGTTGGTTTATATTGCTGCTCAGGTCAAGATAATGAGGTGGTGTATAATGACCAAGATTTTGGACCCGAGGAAGGTTTTTAGGTTCATGAAGAACCCCGGGCAACGCCTGTGATGGAGCCCTAAAGAATAATATTCCGCTGGTAGTTTATTTACTTGTGATGAACTTATTATTGTCCATCGAGACATTTACTATGTAAGACTTACTTATATTCGACACCTGGCTTGTAATAAATGATGCTTCACTATTTGTCATCACATGTATGAGAAAATGATCCTGGCATACATGTGATATTCACTTGGTTGTTCTTCGGAAAAACCGGGTGTGACATAGGTGGTATCAGAGCCAAGGTTGCCCGTAGGAACGTGGACCTAGGTAGAAATGGACGTATTTAAGGGCCCTATTTTCTTAAAAACTATTTTCCAAGGTGTGGGTTGAAGAGTGTTATTTAAAGAGTTATTTTCTTCATCTTACCCCAACTTTCATTCAAAATAGGATTTTTGTTTGAGATGTTATCTAACCTAATTTTAAATTCTTTTGTTTTAGATGGTTTGCATGATTCGCACCGCTCGTAAGTCCACGGGAGGGAGAGTTCCCGTAGTTGCCCTTGCTGAAAGAGAGGAGAGTCGTCCAGTGACGTACCTTTCCTACGGATTGGCAGTAGGAGATTTGTTGCGCAGTCTTCGACGTATGCTCGAAGCCGCCGGCAATACGGGCAAGCTCATCATTCACTATAACTCCACCAGGACCATCCGTGAGAAGAGGGAAGAATGGAGTTCGGAGATGAGGATTATACACGAGAATCAGCTGCTTAAGATTCACCACTCTCCAGCTTGTCGAGCAACACAAGTTGACGCGGAGAGAGATGTCACCTGGGAGGCCATCACCTGCCAGAGTCACATCTATCGTCGCCACTTGGACAAAACTGAGTACATGTATGTCCTCCAACGTGAGAGTGGTACCACGGAGTACAAGTACCCACCGGTGCAGCAAGGGACTTCCCATGAGCACATGGACTTGTGCTTGGAGGATGCTGCTATGCTCAGCACTCGACTGCAGGAGCGTCAACAAGAGCTTCAGGATGTCCGAGACACCCTGAAGGAAACGGAGGCATTGCTGCGAGCTTGCTTAAAGGCGAGAGAAAGAGGAGATGGGAATGAACTGTGTGTCACCGTGAGTGATCCATGGACCCCTGACTCCCCGGATCGCCGAGCAATCAGGCGTCGTCGCACTTCTCCACCAGCAGCCTCCCCACCTAAAGCAGAGTCAGAAGGTAGCCGAAATGAGGAGGAAGATCCCGAGGAGCCAGCTCAAGAGGACGAGTAGTGTAGAGTCTTTCCCCTAGCTAGCAAGAGGTCGAGTAGTCGAGTCGTTACGTAGTTAATGGTGTGATAATGCTTGGTGTGTGACGTTAGTTGTGGAAGCCATGAGCAATTGTCCACAGCCTCGTCTTCAGATTGTTTTGCTTTGGTGTGTAAACCCACAGGAAATAATAGTGCATTTGTTTGGTGTGAGATATAAACCCCCGTAAAATTTTAACAAAGCTTCAACACTTCAAAGTACAAACAAGTGAAAGTAGTAAGATGATACTAAATGCTTTCAAATTAACATTGGTTGATTCTGCCAGATGGCCGGAAGAGGAAAAGGACGTGCTGCCAACCCCGCCAACAACAATGATGAGGCATGCAACCCTCATCTTTCTGGAGGCCAGGACCGGGGTGGTCGCCGTGAAGAAGTTGACCCTCTCCACCAAATGCTGGAGAATCAAAATCAGCTCATCCAGAACTTGACTCAAGTGGTGGCCAACTTGCATCAAGTTCCACCTCCACAAGCTGCACCACGCCAACCAAGGTTGAGTGAGTTTCTAGGGACTCAACCTCCAAAGTTTGCAAGTGCTGCTGAACCTCTGGAGGCAGATGATTGGCTGAAGACCATTGAAAGTAAGATGAGGATCATACAGTGCCAAGGGTATGAGAGGGTTCTGTTTGCCTCTCATCAATTGCATGGACCTGCTGCTGATTGGTGGACCGCCTACGTGGCCGCCCATCATGACCCTGAGAGCATCACTTGGGAAGAGTTCAAGCGTAGCTTCCGCAACCACTACATCCCAAGGGGTGAACTCAAAAACAAGAGGAAAGAGTTTTTGGGACTGCAGCAGGGAAACATGACGGTGAGGGAATACCTCACTAAATTCACTCAACTATCCCGTTATGCCCCACGGGACATAGAGACTGACGAGCAGAAACAAGATTGTTTCGTGGAAGGGCTTACCGCAGAAATGCAGTGTGCAATGTCCTCAAATGAGTATGAAAGCTTTCAAATGATGGTGGACATAGCGTTTGTGGTGGAAAGGAAGCTAAAGGCCCTGGAAAATGAGAATAAGACGAAGGCTGGGTGGTCACATCAAGCCTCAGGGAGCAACACCCGCCCATGTATGATGCCGCAACCTACGGGGCAGACGAGCCGTGCTGCGGTACCCTATTCAGCACCAAGAGGGTACAACCCAAACTACAGGCCTCCCGCAGCACCAGCACAGCCGCAACGTCAGTTTGTACAGCAGCCTCGCCCCGCATATCCACCTCGACCAGCAGTGCAAGGACCCCCAAACCAACCCCAAGACAACAAGGGCCAAGCATCTAAGATTGGGGTGCAATGTTTCAGCTGTGGTGAAGTGGGGCACTACGCCCATAAGTGTCCAAAGAAGAAGCCCACGCAGCCACAGCAGCAGAACGTAATGAGAGGACGGGTGAACCACGTCACTATGTAGGAAGCACAAGAGGCACCCGACGTGGTAGTTGGTAAGTTTCCTGCCAATTTACACCTTGCAACTCTGCTGTTTGATTCTGGTGCTACCCATTCGTTCATTGATCAAGGGTTTGTTAAGAAGCATGACCTAGCAACCACACAAATGAACCATATGCTAGCGGTAAACTCTCCAGGTGGAGAAATAAGGACAAGACAAGTGTGTCCCAAAGTGAACCTAGACATTAATGGGGTAGTATTTACCGCTAACCTCATAGTGATCGATTCACAAGGGATAGATATTATTTTGGGTATGGATTGGTTGACCAAACATAAAGGAATCATCCATTGTTCGACCAGAACGGTGGAACTAACTCACCCTAGTGGCACAAGAGTAAAGTTCATAACGATACACGAGCCTGGGAGGGACATTAAATTAAATCAAGTGGAGGTGAAAGTTGAGGAAATCAGGACTATCAGGGAATATCCAGATGTTTTTCCGGAGGAGTTGCCAGGTATGCCTCCCGACCGTGACGTGGAATTCGCGATTGAGCTAGTACCGGGAACAGCCCCGATATACAAGAGACCTTATCGAATGGACTCCAAGCAGCTAGAAGAGCTCAAGGATCATTTGAGAGAATTGACGGAAAAGGGGTATGTTCGCCCTAGTTCCTCACCATGGGGAGCTCCGGTGATATTTGTGCCTAAGAAAGATGGAACTCAAAGGTTATGCGTGGATTACCGTGCCTTGAATGAGGTGACCATCAAGAACAAGTACCCATTACCCCGCATTGAAGACTTGTTTGATCAGTTGAGGGGAGCTTGCGTGTTCTCGAAAATTGATCTCAGATCGGGATACCACCAACTCAAGATAAGGCAATCTGATATTCCCAAGACAGCTTTCGTATCTCGGTACGGTCTGTATGAATACACTGTCATGCCTTTCGGGCTAACCAATGCCCCGGCATATTTCATGTACCTCATGAACAAGGTATTCATGGAATATCTGGACAAATTTGTGGTGGTTTTCATAGATGATATTCTCGTCTTCTCCAAAGATGAAGAAGAACATGAGAAACATCTAAGGTTGGTGTTACAGAGGCTGAGAGAACACCAACTATATGCCAAGTTGAGCAAGTGTGAGTTTTGGCTGAAGAGAGTTCCCTTTTTAGGACATATAATCTCGGAGGGAGGAATCTCCGTAGATCCCGCCAAAATCGAAGATATCCAGAAGTGGAAAACCCCTGAAAATGTCGGGGAAGTTCGAAGCTTTTTGGGATTGGCTGGATACTATCGACGGTTTATTGAGGGATTCTCCAAGATCTCGAGACCTCTCACCAAACTGTTGGAGAAGGGGATCACATTCACCTGGACGCCCCAGTGCGATACGAGCTTCCAGGAGTTAAAGAAGAGATTGACAACAGCCCCAGTGTTGGTTATGCCAGATATGCAGAAGAATTTCACAGTGTACTGCGATGCCTCTGGAAATGGGTTGGGATGTGTTCTCATGCAAGAAGGACATGTCGTGGCATATGCATCCCGGCAGCTTTGGAAGCACGAGAAGAACTATCCTACACATGACCTAGAACTAGCTGCAGTGGTACACGCGTTCAAAATTTGGCGGCACTATTTGATGGGGAAGAGGACAGAGATATATACGGATCATAAGAGTTTGAAGTACATATTCACACAGCCAGATCTCAACCTCAGACAAAGGAGATGGTTAGAGCTAATCAATGACTTTGATGTGGGCATCAACTATCATCCCGGGAAAGCAAACGTCGTGGCCGATGCTTTGAGTCGGAAAGTGCAGGTCAATAAGTTGAGCTTGAAGGACGAGGTTATAAGGCTCAATCTATGTCTAGTAAATAGTGGTGAAGCCATCGCCATGGAAGTGGACTCCACACTCGAGCAAGACATACGCGAGGGTCAAAAGAATGATGAGAGGATACAAGAGATCAGACAGCTCATCAAGGAAAATAAAGCTCCTGGTTTTAGAGAGGATGAACAAGGAACGGTGTGGCACGGGAAAAGGATCTGCGTGCCAGAAGTAAAGGAGATCCGTGAATTAATTTTGAAGGAGGCTCACGATTCCGACTATTCCATTCATCCTGGGAGTACGAAGATGTACCAGGACCTCAAGAGCAGGTATTGGTGGTATGGCATGAAGCGAGATGTCGCAGAACATGTTGCCCTATGTGACACATGTCAGTTGGTGAAAGCAGAACATCAACGACCCGCGGGATTGCTGCAACCACTCAAAGTGCCTGAATGGAAGTGGGAAGAAATCAGCATGGATTTTATCGTGGGATTGCCTAGGACCCAATCCGGGTATGATTCAATATGGGTCATTATTGATAGGCTAACCAAGGTAGCTCATTTCATCCCTGTGAAAGAAAGCTACAGCGGATCCAAATTGGCAGAATTGTACATGTCAAGGATTGTGTGTTACCATGGAGTGCCAAAGAAGATAGTGTCGGACCGAGGGACACAGTTCACCTCGAGGTTTTGGCAGAAGTTGCATGAAACCATGGGAACCCATCTGAACTTCAGCTCTGCCTATCATCCCCAAACTGACGGGCAGACGGAGAGAACCAATCAGATCCTTGAAGATATGTTAAGGGCATGTGCACTCAAAAACAATAGAAGTTGGGACAAGAACTTACCGTATGTGGAGTTTTCCTATAACAACACCTATCAAGCTAGTATGAAGATGTCACCGTTTGAAGCTTTGTATGGAAGGAAGTGCAGAACTCCCCTATTTTGGAACCAAACAGGAGAAAGTAAAGTGTTTGGTCCAGAAGTGCTACAAGAAGCCGAGGCAAAGGTGAGGGAGATTCGCAACAACTTGAGGATAGCACAAACACGCCAGAAGAGTTATGCTGATGTACGAAGAAGAGAGCTCGTTTTCAACGTGGGAGACTATGTTTATCTCAAGGTGTCCCCTATCAGAGGACTTCGTCGGTTCAAGGTGAAAGGGAAGTTGTCACCTCGATACATCGGACCCTTTCAAGTTTTGGAAAGAAAAGGCGAAGTGGCGTACCAACTAGAGTTACCGGTTCATCTATCGGACGTGCACGATGTATTCCATGTGTCACAACTCAACAAATGCCTGAGGACGCCTGAAGAGGTGTTACCCATGAATGAAGTGGATGTAGCTGAAGATTTGTCTTATACCGAGCAACCCTACAAGATTTTGGAGACAATGGAACGCCTCACCAGAAATAAAAGAATCCGTATGTGCAAGGTGCAGTGGAAGCATCACTCAGAAGAGGAAGCCACCTGGGAACGGGAAGATGAGCTCAAGGCACAATTTCCGGAATTGTTTTCTTAGAAACACCAATCTCGAGGACGAGATTTCTTTTAAGGGGGTAGAGCTGTAACACCCCAAATTTTGATTTAAAACTCTAAACCATGTTTAGAGGGGAATTTAAAAATTTTCTGGACGTGTTGCATGTTTTGCAAAAATTCAAATTCAAACTGGAATTCAAATTATACTCAAAACAGAAAAGAAATGGAAAAAGAAAAAGAGAAAACGGGAAAAAACTGGCCAGTGGGCCGAAACCCGTCAGCCGGCCCAGCTACTCCCGCACCAGCCCGCCCCCGCGCGCGCCGCGCTGCCCCTCACCGATGGGTGGGACCCACCTGTCATCCCTAACCCCGAGCCCCCGCGACCCCGGACTTTTCTCCCGAGCGCGCGAAATCGCAACCGACCGGGAAAGCCCGTCCCGCAGCCGAATTCTGGTCCCAGAGGACTCCAACTCGATCACAACAGACCCACCACCCTCCCCCGGCTATAAAAACCCCCGATCCGATCAGTTTTTCTCACGCGATCGCCGATTTTCACTCCGGTGAGCACCGAGACTTCGCCGGTGAATTCTGGCCGATCTAAGCTCGGAAACTCTGATCTAACTCGCTGGTCTTGATCCACCGCCTCCGGGGAACTTTGCAGGTGCAGAAAACCCGAAGACTTACGGTGTAAATCCAGCGCCGACGAGCTTCGCCGTGGTTTTGCCTCGGACCTCGCCGCCGATCACTTTCCAGGACCCCCGAGCTCGAGAAAACCCCCGAGGTGAGATCCCTGACCTCCCCTCTACCGATATATGCCATGAGATCACAGTTTTAGGCAGAATTCTCGAGGATCCGAAACTTTCCGGCGAGATCGCCGCTTCCCGCCGCCGTGCGCCGCCGGCAGCGCCGCCCGCGCTCGATCAGAGCGACGTGGCCGCTTGTGCGCCGTTTATTTTAAATCGCACGGTAGACTTTAAAACCCCGCGTACCGGTTCGATGTTATAATCTCAGCCGTCGGTTTAAAATCGGACGGTCCACGTCAACCCCGCATTATAAAGACTGGAATTCTTACGTGCTACCCCCTGGGGTTCTCGAGAAATAAGAGCTAGCCCCAGAAACTTCAGATCTAGCCCCTGGAACTCCAGAAAATCATGTAAATTCATTTAAAAATCAGTTTTAGCCCCTGGACTTAATAGAAATTAGGAAAAACACCTCTGATAAGTGTAGCTAGACCCCTGGAAATTATGAAAATAATATTATAGACCCTGTAATGGGGTGAATTCATTATTTTAGCCCTGTTTAGTATTTAATTTAGAAAATTGAATATGTAACTAGTGTTTAAAAATTTAAAAAGGGGGACAAACATAATTGTCAAAATTAATTAAAAACTTTCTCAGTACTTAGAAAACTTTGGAGTGAGATAAAAATATATTTTTGGGCTGAAATGAATCTGTTTCATCTATTATTCACATTTATTAGTATAGGGACACATTTTTAAGTAAAGAATAGTTGTAGAAAAATAGGGAAAATAATTATGAAATAGTTTACATCAGAGGCCAAGGTCAAAATATGTTATTAAATTATTTAGGACCAGAACCTATATTGTTTAGATGATGTGTATTACTAATTTCATAATAAGATACACAATTATGCATAGGAATATAAATCTGAAATTATAGCAACTAGTAAATGATAAATGGAGTTTTTAAAATCCAAAGAGTTCAGTTTAGGGTTGATAGAAATTATGATGGCACATATGGAGAAGAAAAATACTTTTCATACATACTTGGTAGTTTAATATAAGGAATTTATTTAAAACTGAAACACACATATATACATATATATATATATATATAGTATGTGAGTATAAATGTGAACACCAAAGTATGAATCATACACATATAAATAAAAGTGTATGCAAGCCACAAATCAACACACATAGAGTATCCACAACACATATAATGGTAAAGAACTTTCATAAATGTGAATGTGTGGTTTGTATGAAGTAGAAGTGTGAACTATGTCTTATGATTGTTGTTTTTCTTTTGCTATGTGTGATGGTATGAAGTAGAACCTGTTCAAGAGCAAGCTATCACTTTCCAAGATCAGGACTACCCATTTCAAGAGCAGCAAGAAGGAGGCAAGTGTCCTTGACCACTTTGATCCTATGCTAGGATGTGTAGATAGAATTATTTGCATTGTCAAGTTAAATATGAAACCCATGCTAGGAAGTTTCCCTAGAATTGCATTACCTTGTTTCCTTGTAGCTTGGGTTGGGATTTATTTTGTCATGTCATTTATTTACATGCATATGCTTAGCCATGCTTAGAATGGGATACTTGGGATATGAGATCATCAGTTTATTTTACCATACTCTTGAACGAGATATTGTGAGTTATGTAGAGGTAGGGATCAAGGCAAGTTGGATGTTTTGGTTGTGTGCTGGGTGCACGAGACTTGGGTTTGTGTTTAGTACTTGCCTAGATCCTAAGGACCGGTTCATGGAGCATGTAACCTGGCTTTACAGTGCCAACCACATGCTGAGATGGGGCAGCTTGGCCAATTAATTAGGTGTATCCCCGGCGTAGTATGGGTGTGTTGGATGGTGCGGGGAGTAGGTGTCAGCTGGACTACCATATGAACCGCAAGGCTCAAGAGGGGGCCACTGCAGCGGGGTTGGAGACTCTTGTATGCTGTTAGGGGTGAAACCTCAGTGGGCCCACGCTCGTCGGGAATCCCTTTGTAAAGGCTTCGTAGTGATCTCCTGGCTGCACACCTGGGAAGTGTGAATGTGGATCGTAGCCACTGGCATAATGGAGGTTCTTTTAGTCCACCGGGCAACGGGGGATGAAATCACTACATGTGGGTACAGTGGTACAAACTCTGCAGAGTCAAAACTGTCTTGACAGCCGTGCTCACGGTTAAGAGCGGCCTGGACTTATTCATGATTAGAGTATTGATGGTTTTGGAAGTTAAGCGGGGAGCTTAACATTGGGAATAATGTTATGGTTATTGGATTATGATGATGGGATGGGAGATTGGGACCATTTCACGTGTGTAGTAATATAGGTGCTTAATAAGCTAAGGTGATAGGTGTTAATTGCGTAGTGCTTTAACCATGAGTTCAACCTCTCCTTGTTCTAGCCATGCATGATATAATTTTCCCACACTTGCTGAGTACCATTGGTACTCAACCTTGCATATTTGTTGGTTTATATTGCTGCTCAGGTCAAGATAATGAGGTGGTGTATAATGACCAAGATTTTGGACCCGAGGAAGGTTTTTAGGTTCATGAAGACCCCCGGGCAACGCCTGTGATGGAGCCCTAAAGAATAATATTCCGCTGCTAGTTTATTTACTTGTGATGAACTTATTATTGTCCATCGAGACATTTACTATGTAAGAATTACTTATATTCGACACCTGGCTTGTAATAAATGATGCTTCACTATTTGAAATCACATGTATGAGAAAATGATCCTGGCATACATGTGATATTCACTTGGTTGTTCTTCGGAAAAACCGGGTGTGACACACTTGCATAACCAAACATGAACCCTGAGGTCAAGGGTAGCATTGTGTCATCGCCGTAGAATAAGGCCATGCTAAATAGACTAGGGCATCCGGTAGAAGACGAGTAGTTGGAATCTACTCGCGAGCTATAGTCCAGAATATCATAAGTGTGGTTGGGCTAGGAAGCAAACTAAACTCTACATTTCTAAAGATGAGACCGGGCAGAGGGGTTAGGCTGTGATAAGACGAGGTCTTGGTCGAGTAGCTCTGCCTGTGTCAGTTAAGGACCGATGCGTATGCCGCGTCCAGGAGAAAGAATTGAGTTGTGTACCGGATGCTTACTGATATATGGGAACCAGGAAACCGATGTACCAGGTTCACTGGATTGTAGAGGCATACCACATCGTCTCGTTAGACCTATGAGCCCGAGACGGCGCGACCGGTTCTACAGTCTAGTGTCCTGAGAAAGGTTGCCACATACGACGTAATGAAGGACGCCAGAGTTGGGTCTTCAGAGGCGGGCGTATGTGTCGAGTTATCCGGGTAGTGTTTGATTCGAATCACCGTCCCTCGCGGTTATTGAGTACCGCTTGCTCTCATGTTGTGACGTAGTTAATCAACTTGTGTGGAAACAGTTTGCAAAAGTATAATTGCTGCTATGATGATATTAAGTTGCATGAAAACCATGTTTGAAGTAGAGATAGAGCTAACTAAAGTTATTTTCTACCTTGGGGCAAGTAACATTGGAATGAAGCGTTTCTTGTTTGATTGTGGAGTTCCAATGTTGCTGATCGCAAGGTCATTATTAATATGGCTAAAATTTGAAAGTTAAGGATGAACTCGTAGGCGTGTTTTTTCGCAAATGACAGGCTTAGGTCTTAGGTTACTTTCATCTAGAGTTTCATGTCTTAGGAGAGACGGTTAAGTCTTGCTGAGCCTTTGTGCTCACCCTTGCTATATAAGTGGTTTTGCAGGTAAACCTCGACGCTATAAAGAGGGTTGTCCGGTGAGACTCGGAAACTTCCAAGTCACGTCACACTTGGAGAACCTAGCCGCTGCCTTGACTTCGTGTTGCTAGCGAGAGGAGTCCACGGGCTGGACCTCTTCTCGGTGCTTCATAGTTATTCAACGTGAGCTGGTTATAGACTTCTGCTGTAGCTAATTTGTGTAAATTATTTACAAAGAATAATTGTAACCTTCGGCTTTTGATTTATGTAATACTGTGTTCCTTATATGTGTGCTGTTGGGTGCCGCATAACACGGCACCACCCAATGCGATTCCTCAGGCAAGGCGGCACAGCCCTGTGATCGGGGTCGGGCTCCCTCAGCGTGGTATCAGAGCCGCATTGGTAATAGCGCATGGAATAAGGATCGTATTACGACAAAAACCTAGGATACGGTATTAGGCCCACATAAGGACTATAGTAGTATAGTTACTTAAAGTGGCATTGCTAACTTACTTGTTATAATTCTGAAATTTTGATTATGCAACGACGCACCTACGTTCTGGTAAGAATGGTAAGGAACGCCACCGAAAGCGGTTCAATTTCGGTTAGCTCCCCTGACGAGGAATGTGGTTCAGGGAAAGATCTCACAGCTTGGTGTGAGACGTCAATATGAACTCCTGGACTCTCCATGTTCCTGAGTTCATATGAAACGCTGATCCCTAGCGTGCATTAGGCAAGTAAGTGGAGACCCCATCGTGTGGTCAGTAACGTGATAGTGTGTTCTTCTGGAAGTAGCCCAGGAGGACATACGGAGCGCTTGCCATCGGCGTGCCCTGCAGGGCAGTAGGTGGTATCCGTTGGGTTGATAACATTCCCAACCGTGACGACCCGTTCATGACATACTCGGGTTCCCCGTCGTGTGGTGTTGAAACACGATCACGTACCTTGAGACGTGACTTAACTCAAGGACGGCCGTATGGCAATGATACGGGCATTTGTATTTACTTTTAAATATGGAACTGCCTGAAATGTAACAAACCTTTGAGTGCTCCATTATTGAGTGTTTTTCTGCAGGTACTAACCACGTACGTATCCCATGTAGTACACGTGTGCGAGAGACCGTCTTAGTGCCACTGATAGTACGTATATGCCGGTGTAATCCGGTTAGGATTTTTATTTGGTGAGGCTACGTAGTACCGACATGATTCTTACGGTGCATCGACACCGTACTACACATAATAACCTCGTCCCTATGAAAAAATGATTCATGAACTAACTTTCAACTAAAAATGGAAGTTTGAAACAAGTATTAGCTACTGAACTCTTATTTTGAGCTAAGATTCAAATGAGAGTATAACTAGGTGTCAAAGTTTTCAAAAAACAGAGTGCTCTGTTTCTGGCAGGAATTCTTGCTGGACTTTAACGGAGCATAACTCTGAGTAGGTTTAACCAATTAAGGTGTATGATACAGTTATGGAAAGATTTTCAAGTGCTCTACAATTTCCTTGTAGACCTCCAGAGCAAAATCACAATTTAAGTTGGTGAAATGTCCAGTTGAAGGCAAACTGTTCAAACCAGGACAGTAGCAAAAACCTCTCTGGACCTTTCTGTTTTTAAGCCATAACTTCCAGTAGAAAAATCTTTAAGAAGCCTATAAGTACTCGTTTGAAAGATACTGAATTTTACTAAAACTTTGGTGTTGAACTCAAGTCAAGAATCTGTTGATAACTTGAGTAAAATTTGGAGTTTGTGTGAGCTGGTCAGGGTAGTCCCGCTGATTAGCTTAGCGTACATAAGATTTGTTTAAACATGAATGTGGTTATGCTTTCATAAAGTTCATGACATGTTCATGTTTTACTTATCTTTACTTATTACTGAGATAGAATTTTGATAGACTCAAAATTTTGGTTTCGTGCAGTATGGTACGTACACATTCTCAAATGGGCTTGGAGGTTCAAGTCGAGTTGGGAATGACTCGGCTTCATCACAAGATCCATCGCCAACCGGATTGGCTGAAATTATGGCGAAGATGAATGAAACTCTCCAAACTCTAGTTCAGCAAGGCATAGATCGAGAAGCTCAACATCACATGCCAACCCAGAGCACGTATCTGGATTTCTTGGCGACACAACCGCCGGTATTCTCCGAGGCGGCTGACCATTGTGAAGCAAATCACTGGTTACGTGTCATTGAGTCCAAGCTTGGGTTGATCCGGTGTGATGAATTCTCAAAGACTCTATATGCCGCTCAACAGATTCATGGCTTTGCTGGAGCATGGTGGGCAGAGTACCTTGCTGTTCAACCAGCAGGACATCGTGTCACATGGGCGGAGTTCCAGGCTGCATTTCATGCTCGTTTCATCCCTGCGGGCATAATGCAAACCAGTCTGGATGAGTTCTGGAGTCTGAAGCAAGGGGACATGAGTGTTATTGAGTATGCAAAGGAATTCAATCGCTTAGCTCAATATGTCCCTGACTATATGAAATCACCATCCATGAGGGGTTATCATTTTTATCGAGGGCTGACTGCTAGGCAGCGATGTGAATTGGCTCAAGTTAGCCAAGAGAATTTTGATGAGTTCGTGAGCTGTGCTATTGCTCAAGAATATTATTCCAACCTTTACCTCAAAGAAAAGAGGGAGAGGGACTCATCACAAGATGAAGACAATCGTCTACCTCAGAAGTATCGGTTGGTAATCCGTTCACCTTCCGGTCAAGAGATTCCACAAGAGGTGCAATCATTCTGGGAGTGTGACGACTCTTCTACTCCACAGAGGTCTTATTCACCTCTACCGCAGCAGCAACTTATTTCTTATGCACCTCAGTATCCACAAGGTGCACTAGAATATTATTACCCTCAAGAGGCTGAAAATGAACAAGGTGACTTCTCAGCAGAACCAAGTGCTGTCCCACTTTATATTGACAATGAGCTCAACGTCAATGAAGCGACTGAATCAAGCAGCAACGCTATGTCTGCGGGTCCAGTTTCAAAAAGTGATCTTGGACAGCCAAGAAAAGCTATGGAAAAAGTGGGGACGGTTAATTATGTGTCAGTCGATGATCTGCCAAAGGGAGGACCTGTTCTGGCTGGCAGGTTCACCTTAAATGACAAGCCGGTTGTCATTTTATTCAACTCTGGTGCAACACATAACTTCATTAGCCGGGCAACGGTAATCCGCGATCAGATCTCCACAACTGTCACAAAAGGTTCTTACCTTATTCATTCGCCAGGTGGATACATCTCAACTAATGAGGTCGTCTCTCGAGCACCACTTTGCCTGGGTGGAAAAATTTATCCTACCACCCTCATCATTCTCGAAGACCAAGGAATCAATGCCATATTGGGGATATCATGGTTGACCTTCCATAAGGCTGTTCTGGACATCGAGAACATGAGTGTTCACTTGGACTCTCCACTTCACGGACGTCAAACATTGTATCTCGGTGAAGCGGTTTCCAAAGACCCGGAAGTATGTAATGCCGAGGTGTGCAAGTTAGAAGACATTCCAGTGGTCCATGAATATCCGGACGTGTTTCCCGAAGATCTTCCAGGCTTACCACCTGAGCGCGAGGTGGAATTCAAAATAGAGTTGATACCGGGAACCACGCTGATCTCTCGGAGACCCTACAAAATGGCTCCGAGTGAGTTAGCAGAATTGAAGGAGCAACTGAAGGATCTGATGGACAAGGGGTTTATTCGTTCAAGTTCATCACCATGGGGTTGCTCAGCTTTGTTTGTGAATAAGAAGGATGAGACGCTGAGGCTATGCGTCGACTATCGTCCTTTAAATGCTGTGACCATAAAGAACAAGTATCCACTACCAAGAATTGATATCCTCTTCGATCAACTAGTGGGTGCTAAAGTCTTCTCCAAGATGGACTTAAGGTCGGGATATCATCAAATCAAGATTCGAGCGGAAGATGTCCCGAAAACAGCATTCTTGACAAGATATGGACTCTATGAATATCTTGTCATGTCATTTGGGTTGACCAATGCTCCGGCTCACTTTATGTACCTTATGAACTCGGTGTTCATGCCGGAGCTGGATCAGTTCGTCGTGGTATTCATCGACGACATTTTGGTCTATTCCAAATCTGAAGAGGAACACGCTAAACATTTGCATATTGTGCTCCAACGACTGCGAGATCACAAGCTCTATGCAAAGTTTAGTAAATGTGAATTCTGGATCAACCAAGTGCCATTTCTTGGGCACATTATTTCAGCAGAAGGCATTGCTGTTGATCCAAGCAAGATTGAACAAGTGCTGAAGTGGAAGTCTCCAACATCAGTCCATGAAGTTCGTAGCTTCTTGGGTTTGGCGGGATATTATCGGAGGTTCATCCCGAGCTTCTCAAAAATCTCCAAACCTATGACGGAGCTACTGAAGAAAGGCATCAAGTATGATTGGAGCAAGCCATGTGAGGAAGCTTTTCAAGCGTTGGTGAAACACCTCACAACAGCCCCGGTTCTAGCTCAACCGGATACAACCAAGCCTTTTGATGTTTATTGTGATGCATCCGGCGTCGGGCTTGGGTGTGTACTCATGCAAGGAGGACGTGTGGTCGCATATGGATCACGGCAATTACGGAATCATGAGCAACATTATCCAACTCATGATCTCGAACTGGCTGCCGTGGTGTTAGCTTTGAAGATGTGGAGACAGTACCTATTGGGAAATCTGGTTCATCTCTACACCGACCACAAAAGTTTGAAATACATATTCACTCAGAAAGAGTTGAATATGCGACAACGGCGATGGTTGGAGCTGATCAAGGACTATGAGATTGAAATTCATTATCATCCGGGCAAGGCAAATGTGGTTGCCGATGCACTCAGCCGGAAGTATCATATTCATAACCTAACCATTACGCCGATAGAAGAGGAAGAACCAAGTCTCTACTTGGTTCCATATGGAGCTTTGCATAATCTAGCTCTCATACCCACAATAAGAGAGGAGGTGATGGAAGCTCAAAGGAGAGACAAGGGCATGGCTCATATCAAAAGGAGGTTAAAGAACGAGGAGATGAAATGTTTCCGGTTAGATGAGGAAGATACCTTGTGGTTCAAGGACCGGATAGTCGTACCCCGTGATATGAGGCTGCGGAAGAAAATTTTGGATGAGGCTCACTTATCCAAATTTTCTATTCATCCTGGCAGCAATAAAATGTACCAAGACCTCCGGAAGAAGTTTTGGTGGACACGTATGAAACGTGAAGTTGCAAAATACGTTTCAGAATGTGATACGTGTCGAAGAGTTAAGGCCGACCATGTGAAGAAGTCAGGCCTGCTGCAACCGCTACAAATACCGGCATGGAAGTGGGAAGACTTGAGTATGGATTTCATCATTGGGTTGCCGATGACCTCCCACCACCATGACTCGATTTGGGTAATCGTTGATCGATTGACCAAATCGGCACGTTTCATTCCGGTGCATACCAACTACAGCGCCAAGCAGTATGCGGAGTTATACATAGCACGAATCTTATGCCTGCACGGAGTTCCCCGTACCATTGTCTCCGACAGAGGATCGCTGTTCGTATCCGGTTTCTGGGAACAGCTACACACATCCTTGGGAACTAAATTGATTCGAAGCTCCGCGTATCACCCTCAAACCGATGGACAAACTGAGAGGGTGAATCAAATACTTGAAGATATGCTGAGAGCATGTGTCATCCACCACGGTAAGAGCTGGGATGATCACTTACCGTTGGCGGAGTTCTCATATAACAACGGGTATCAATCAAGTATCAAAATGGCGCCTTATGAAGCTCTCTACGGCCGGAAGTGCCGCACACCCTTGAACTGGTGTGAATCAGGCGAGAGGGTAACTTACGGGATTGATCTCGTAAATGAAGCAGAAGAGCGGGTAAGGCTTATTCAGGCAAATCTGAAAGCCGCTCAGTCCAGACAAAAGAGCTATGCGGATAGGAGACGTCGTCCTCTGGATTTCCATGTTGGGGACCACGTATACCTCCGCGTATCTACGATGAAGGGCATTCACCGATTTGGAGTGAAAGGAAAATTAGCTCCACGTTTTATCGGTCCCTTCATTATCATTGAAAGGTGTGGACCCGTGGCATACCGTTTGGAGCTACCGACAGCCTTAGCCGGAGTTCATAACGTCTTCCACATATCTCAGTTGCGGAAGTGTTTAAAAGTTCCAACGGAGATTCTCATGGGAGACATAGAAAATTTGAAGCCGGACCTCACATATGTTGAGCGACCAACCCGGATAATTGATGAAAAGACTCGCGAAACCAGGAATCGGACGCTGCGATTTTTCAAGGTGCTATGGGAAAATCACACGATCGACGAAGCTACATGGGAAAGCGAGGAGTATTTGCAACGCAATCATCCGGAGTTGTTAGAGGCGTATGTTGAGTAACTGTCCTCTCCACATTGTCCTTAATCATTAATCTCGGGACGAGATTCTTTTTAAGGGGAGAGGAATGTAAAAGTCCCAAAACTTGTAAATAGAAAACTTGAGCTATGAATAAAGTTGAGTTTGAATACAAGAAATGGGACTTACAAAACTTTTGTGTTCCTCATGAAAGTGTTGGCATGTGCAATAAAACTTTAAATTCAGTTTGAATTAAGAGGTGCACTTCAAAAAGAAGGAGGGCATGTTCAAAAGAGAAAATTCAAACTGTTGTTAGAAAAAGTGTATTTGCAATAGCCAACTCAAAGATCAGAGGACATATTTGAATTCCTCAGATCCAAATTATGAGGGAGACCAATTTGGAGGAAATTTGGAGGTGCTTGGATATGAATATCAAGAGAACTTATAAATTTCATCCAAATTTGAATTCAAATTTGAAACTGAGGCAAAACTAGTCAAATTGCCAAATGACTTTTGGATTTAAGTTCCTCAGAGCTGAAGTTTACAATGTGCCGAAATTTGGAGATATTTGTGAGAGTTTTAGGGGATAAGAAGAGGGGTGGACCCCACATTTCATAGGAATGAGCAGACTTAATCCCTAAGTCTTTCTCTCTGTTCTCACTCCACCGAGGCCTTGCCCTGAGCGACAGCGAGCTGCTGCTCCACGCCCCAAAGCTCCACCTCCTGCTCGTCCCCCTCGCGCTGGCGAGCTGTTTCCCCCCCCCTTCTTATCACCTCCGTCGCGTCCTGTTGCCCACAACCCCGAGGCCAATTCTGTTGTTGCCCCCCCTCGTGCAAAAGTTTGACAGAGGCTGCCGTCTCCACTGCTCCCTGTCTCCCGGCCAGCCCAGCCCCTCTCCGGCGTGCTCAAGAGGCCACAGAGGTGCGCCAGGAGGTACTGATCCTCATCCTGTCGATCCCCTGCTCTTCCCTGACGCCGGCTAGCCGGAATTTCGTTTTTGGCGCCGGCGCACGTGAAGGACTGACCTCAGCAAATTTCTGAAATTAGCTCCAATCGATTGATTGTTTGTTCTACAATTCAGACCACAGCTACTAGGGTTCCTAGCGCCCTTCCACGCCGAAGCACGAAACAAACCGACCACCCTATGCCCCGGGCGACGAGAAATCGTCGCCGGCGGCTAAAACTGCCACGGTCCACGGTGACGACTAGTTTGCAGCCATGTTCTGCACTATTTGATCTCCGTTCCATGTTCCTAGACCCATAGGGGTGCTGTAGGACATCGTAGCTCGCCAGGAGATGCCTTGGACACGCGGGAACACGTCCATGTTGAGCTCCCGAGCCGCCCCGCCGGTGCCGACCCACCTACAGCCGTTTTCACGCGGGGAAACCTTGCCCGGCAGCTGCGCCACGTTCCCAGGAGCATGTAGGGCAAAACCGGAGCTTATTTGGTGGAGAAATGAGGGAGAACGAGCCATGCCAAGTTTTCTGCTGGTGTGCACCCGCGGGCTCTGGCGGGAGGTTGAAGAAGCACCTGACCCGTGGGCCCCATGTGTGACTGTGCTGTTTAAAATCAAACAGAGAGTTGTTCAAACTTGTAAAATGCATAACATTTGCTAGGAAGCTCCAAATTTAGTAATTCAAATTGGGTTGGATTCAGGATGAAATGCTCTATCCAAATATGCAACCCAATTTGCAAGAAAACCCATAGAAAATTCTGGAAAATTCTTGAAAGCTTTTCAGCAAAAGAATTTTAGAGAGAGTTTGGTTCATCCAAAATTTCCCAAATTTTGCCAGGATATTCTTTAGGATTTTAGGAGACCCCTGTAAAAGTTTCAGATCATTTGGAGTTGATTTAGTTAGGGTAATTCTAACTTCAAGTTTCTGTATTCCTATAAATACAGAAACATTTTCAGAGAATTTCCAAAACTTGGAAATTCAGTTCTAGCCATTCCTTAGCTCCAAAAATCCTATGAAAATTCAGGCATACTATATGAGCTATGTATGAAATTATAGTTCCCTTGAATTTGCATGAAAATACAAATTTAATCAGAATTAATTCCTTTTTGCTTAAATGCTTAGGGATTTGTTCTGGGAGATCCACTTAATGAAATGTTCTGAATTTTGGTCCAGAGGACTTTCTTGTGACAAGGAACTCCCAAGAAAATTCCAAACTCCATTGGGGCCCTGGATCATTAGTGTTCTGTTCAACCATTAGTTGATCTCCCCACATATGTGATGAACCTCACTTCTCACTTGAGGATAATGCTTAGACACACATCCAAACCACCACTCCAGTGTCATTTTAAATTCTTAAACAAAGTTCCAGTTTCAAACTTGTCTTTAGAACTTGTTAGCAAAAAGTTTTATAATTAAACATATATACATATTCATAACGTGTAGTGATTAGACGTGGAAAGTGAAGAAGGAAGAGTTGAGCTTGAAGCAAGAAGCAAGAAGGCAGTGATTCAGCTTCAAGTCATCATCAGCAACTAACTTCATCTTATATGACTTTAGACACCTGCAAAACCAAGGCAAGCCCCGGTTTGCATTTAAGTTGTTTTCTAAAGTTTTTACTTTGTTCACTACTATGGGTCAAAGTTTGTATGTGCATTAGGTCAAGGGTGTTTTATACTCCACTTGCATAACCAAACATGAACCCTGAGGTCAAGGGTAGCATTGTGTCATCGCCGTAGAATAAGGCCATGCTAAATAGACTAGGGCATCCGGTAGAAGACGAGTAGTTGGAATCTACTCGTGAGCTATAGTCCAGAATATCATAAGTGTGGTTGGGCTAGGAAGCAAACTAAACTTTACATTTCTAAAGATGAGACCGGGCTGAGGGGTTAGGCTACGATAAGATGAGGACTTGGTCGAGTAGCTCTGCCTGTGTCAGTTAAGGACCGATGCGTATGCCGCGTCCAGGAGCAAGTATTGAGTTGTGTACCGGATGCTTACTGATATATGGGAACCAGGAAACCGATGTACCAGGTTCACTGGATTGTAGAGGCATACCACATCGTCTCGTTAGACCTATGAGCCCGAGACGGCGCGACCGGTTCTACAGTCTAGTGTCCTGAGAAAGGTTGCCACATACGACGTAATGAAGGACGCCAGAGTTGGGTCTTCAGAGGCGGGCGTATGTGTCGAGTTATCCGGGTAGTGTTTGATTCGAATCACCGTCCCTCGCGGTTATTGAGTACCGCTTGCTCCCATGTTGTGACGTAGTTAATCAACTTGTGTGGAAACAGTTTGCAAAAGTATAATTGCTGCTATGATGATATTAAGTTGCATGAAAACCATGTTTGAAGTAGAGATAGAGTTAACTAAAGTTATTTTCTACCTTGGGGCAAGTAACATTGGAATGAAGCGTTTCTTGTTTGATTGTGGAGTTCCAATGTTGCTGATCGCAAGGTCATTATTAATATGGCTAAAATTTGAAAGTTAAGGATGAACTCGTAGGCGAGTTTTTTCGCAAATGACAGGCTTAGGTCTTAGGTTACTTTCATCTAGAGTTTCATGTCTTAGGAGAGACGGTTAAGTCTTGCTGAGCCTTTGTGCTCACTCTTGCTATATAAGTGGTTTTGCAGGTAAACCTCGACGCTATAAAGAGGGTTGTCCGGTGAGACTCGGAAACTTCCAAGTCACGTCACACTTGGAGAACCTAGCCGCTGCCTTGTCTTCGTGTTGCTAGCGAGAGGAGTCCGCGGGCTGGACCTCTTCTCGGTGCTTCATAGTTATTCAACGTGAGCTGGTTATAGACTTCCGCTGTAGCTAATTTGTGTAAATTATTTACAAATAATAATTGTAACCTTCCGCTTTTGATTTATGTAATACTGTGTTCCTTATATGTGTGCTGTTGGGTGCCGCATAACACGGCACCACCCAATGCGATTCCTCGGGAAGGCGGCACGGCCCTTTGATCGGGGTCGGGCTCCCTCACGTTCGTGCTCCGGCAGCGGTCAATTCGGGACTTAGAGAAAGTGCGCGGATCGGGAGAGACGGAGGTCCCACCTCGGGCTCGCTATCTCCCCCGAGATGGGCCCGGGGGCCACTGTCGGTACCTGAGATATGGGGTACCCCCGCGCACAGGGTAAAATGCCTAAGGAACTCGCCCTTCTCCGCAGGGAGAGCTCCGAAGGCGCCACGCGTCCGGCGGGGCCGGACCTCCCTCTCCTCAGAGGAGAGCTCCGGGCCCGCCACGTGGCATACAAAAGCCGGACCTCCCCCTCCGCGGGAGAGAGGTCCGAAGGCGCCGCGTGTCCAGCGGGGCCGGAACTCCCTCTCCTCAGAGGAGAGCTCCGGGCCCGCCATGTGGCCAACAGAAGTCGAGCCTCTCCCTCCGCGGGGAGAGGTCCGGAGGCTCCACGTGCCCCGCGGGACTGACCCTTCTCTCCTCTGAGAAGGGCTCCGGGCCCGCCACGTGGCAGCAGAACGACGCTGCCCGCCCCGAGTGATAGGCAGCGGGCGTAAAGACGCCCCATACCTTGCCCGTACAAGGTATTCAAGGCCCGCGTCTTCCCAAGGCGCGGAGACGCAGAGCACGCTTCTGTCAGGTGCCATTGCACCCAGTCGCATCACAGACTGGCGCGCGGTGTCAGAACCTGCCAGCCAATAAACACCGCGACAAGACATCCCATGCCGCCTGCGCCGTCATCAACCACTACAACTAGCATGCGGCATGGGCAGGGCGGCAAGATGAAGACTCAGAAGCCTTCAACCAGAGGCAACTACCGGCATAACTGCAGATACGGTAGATAATAGACAATCTTCCCGGGACCACCTGTCGGGTGCCGACTCCCCTTGTAAGCCGCCCGAGTCTTGGACTATAAAAAGCTCGGGTAGGCGTCGATAGCAAGGGTTCGCACTTTGCAACTCATACGCTAGCCATACACTCTCAAGCTGTAACTCACCCCCAAGCTCAGGCCTCCGGCCCCGAGCAGCAAGCAAACAGCGAGCTCCATAGCTCGCCGTCGACGTAGGGTTTTACGCTCCGGCGGCCTGAACCACGTAAAACTCGTCGTGTCAAGCTCTTACTAACTCGTCCATCTGCGCAAGCTCTCCGCTAGAGACTAGCCCCACCGAAAAAAGAACCTCCGCGGGCTGCCCAGTGCAGGCCCGGGGGAAGTGTCGACTGAACACTTCGACAGACGGAGTTGGGGATTTGGCCGCCCTCGTAGCGTCTAGGTTCCAGCGGGAGTCCGGGGACTCCTAGGCGTTTGTATCTCTTATTTTTGTTTTCTTGAGTCTGTAGTCCAGCTCATGGAGCCTCTGATGAATGAACAGACTTTTGCACTGTGTGTCTGCGCTTTTAACTTGCTCTTGGCTTGTCCTGCCCGAGCCCTTAGTTCCGCAAGGACCTCGGGAGGTCTCCACTGATATCGAAGCTTGCATAGACACCTTCCTCGGGTCCTTGCTGACATAAGGACCCAAGGGGTCTTCGGAGCTCGCCCCGTGAGGACGGAGGGAGGTCCGGCTCTGCTGGTCACGTGGCAGGCCCGCAGCTCTCCTCTGAGGAGAGGGGAGACCCGGTCTCGCTGGCCACGTCGAGCCTTCGGGGCTCGCCCCTGCGGAGGGGGCGAGGTCTGGCTCTGCCGGCCATGTGGCGGGCCTGGAGCTATCCTCTGAGGAGAGGGGAGATCCGGCCTCGTCGGACACGTGGGGCCTTCAGAGCCCGCCCCTGCGGAGGTGGCGGGGTCCGGCTCCTCCGGTCTTGTGTTGGAGTAGTCAGGAGCTCTGGTCCTTCCTTGTGCGGTCCACGTAGTGGCCCCCTTGTAGGTGCGGCCAATTGTTTGGGCGCACCTACCACATTTCTGCGGGGGAGCTAAGGCCGAGAGGTCCTGCACACAAGTAGGGGAACCGTAATTCTCCTCGGGGGCTCTCCCTTCCCTGTCTCATAGTCTTATTTGGCTTACGGCCCTAGACCAGTATATGGGGCTTGGGCCATTCAGTGCGCCCGACATCGGAGGTTCGGCTCCTTCCGAGGTCAGGGTACGACCGTCCGGCCCCTAGTACTGGACCGTAACGCTGGGGAGGCAGAGTGCACACGCTTTGGGTATGGAACCAAGCAATGCAGGCTGTACTCCCCTAGACCTCCGAAGGGCAGAGTGTGCATGCTTTGGGTACGGAACCAGGCAAAGCAGGCTACGCACCCTGGGCCCCCCATGCATAGTGCAGGTTTTTCCTGGAGGTGACCAACTGGCATCACAACACCCGACTGGGGGAGGTCTGAGAGGCCCCCTGGCCATCGGCAGGTACCTCAAGCGCGACGGTCTTCGGTAGGATAGCAAATGACGACTATGGATGAGAGTGGGAAGGGAGAGCTAAGTGTATGGTGACCATACACTGTGTTTGACATAGAGGCATGATCATAAAAATTAATGCGTAATTTAAATGAACACATAAGGAAGAGCGTGGTAGGACATGGTTCCTTCCGTATAAATACCCGTAGGAGGAAGGCAGGCTATACAAGGAGGCAATGACCTGCCCCATTATGAAGGGAAGCAAGATCCTACGTTCTTAGGGTCGGAACCAGGCCAAGCTAGAAGTAGTCCTGGACCGTCCCCTGGGGCTTAGTTGCTCCGAGCGCTGTTCCTGGACTCTATGGGATCTATTATAGAAAGAACAGGACCTGTCCTACTATTGCTCTAGGGATAAAACTTACGGAGATGTTCTATGTTCCAAGGGTTCGGGAGCGGATCCCCATCCTCGGTGGAATGGCATACACACCCGGAGTGGAACACTTTGGTGACTCGGAAGGGACCTTCCTAGCTGGGGGAGAATTTGTTGGTCCCTTCTCTAGAAAGTATGCGCCGCAGCACCAGGTCGCCTTCTTTGAGCTCCCACACACGCACGGTCCTTTGGTGGTAGCGCCGGAGGGCCTGCCGGTACTGTGCGTTGTGGAGCGTTGCTTGTAGTCGAGCCTCGTCGACGAGGTCGATGTCTTCATGCCGGGGCTGGTCCTCCGTGGCTTCGTCGTAAGGTCGGATGCGGGGAGACCCCATGGTGATCTCTGGGGGAAGCACTGCTTCTGCCCCGTACACCATGAAGAAGGGTGTCTCCCCGGTGGCCCGGCTCTAGGATGTCCGGCTAGCCCACAGTAGGCTCGGAAGCTTGTCCACCCACTTGGCGCCATGCTTCATCAAGCTGGCATAGGTGCGAGTCTTGAGGCCTCGAAGGATCTCAGCGTTGGCCCTCTCGACTTGCCCGTCGCTCTTTGGATGAGCAACAGAGGCATAGCACACCTGGATGCCAAGGTCTTCGCAGTAGTCTTGGAACGCTGTACTGGTATACTGGGTCCCGTTGTCGGTGATGATTCTGTTCGGGACCCGAACCTGTAGACGATCGACTTAATGAACTTGACTGCAGATTGCTTGTTGATGGTGATGACGGGTGTAGCTTCCGGCCACTTGGTGAACTTGTCGATGGTGACGTAGAGGTACAGAATCCCCCGATGGCTTTGGGGAATGGCCCCAGGATGTCCAACCCCCATACCGCGAACGGCCACGAGGGCGGGATCATTTGCAGCATTTGAGCCGGTGTGTGGATCTGCTTGGCATGAAACTGGCACGCCTTGCATCTATTGACCAGCTTGACGACATCCTGGAGTGTTTTCGGCCAGTAGAAGCCATGCCGGAAGGCTTTACCAACGAGCATGCGTGAGGAAGCGTGACTACCACATTCGCCTCTGTCGAAGTGTGCGGTTGACACTTCCCCCGGACCTGCACTGGGCAGCCCGCGGAGGTTCTTTTTCGGAGGGGCTAGTCACTTGCGGAGAGCTTGAGCGTATGGACGAGTTAGGAAGACCTTGACACGGCGAGTTTTACGTGGTTCAGGCCGCCGGAGCGTAAAACCCTACGTCCACGGCGAGCTATGGAGCTCGCTGTATTGCTTGTTGCTCAGAACCGGAGTCCTAAGCTTGGGGATGAGTGATGTCTAGCGTATGAGTTGTGGGAGTGCGAACCCTTGCTAACGTTGCCTACCCGACCTTTTATAGTCCAAGGCTCGAGTGGCTTAGAAGGGGGGCCCGGGACCCGACAGGTGGTCCCGGGGAGATTGTTTGTCATCTACCGTATCTGCAGTTATGCCGGTAGTTGTCTCTGGCGAAGGCTTCTGAGTCTTCGTCTTGCAGCCCTGCCCATGCCGCATGCTAGTCGTAGTGGTTGATGACGGCGGGGGCGGCATGGGATGTCTTGTCGCTGCGTTTATTGGCTGGCAGGCTCTGACACTGTGCGCCAGTCTGTGATGCGACTGGGCACAATGGCACCTGATAGAGGCGTGTTCCGTGTCTCCGCGTCTTGGGAAGGCGCGGGCCTTGAATACCTTGTATGGGCAAGGTATGGGGCGTCTTCACGCCCGCTACCTACCCCTAGGGGGCAGGCAGCACTCTTCAGCTGGACACGTGGCGGGCCCGGAGCCCTCTTCAGAGAAGAGGGAGGTCCCGCCCCGCAGGACACGTGGAGCCTTCGGACCTCTCCCCGCGGAGCGGGAGGTCCGGATTCTGTCAGCCACGTGGCGAGCCTGGAGCTCCTCTCTAAGGAGAGGGAGGCCCGGCCCCGCTGGACACGTGGCGCCTTCGGACCTCTCCCCCGCGGAGGGGGGAGGTCCGGCTTCTGCAGGCCACGTGGCGAGCCCGGAGCTCTCCTCTGAGGAGAGGGAGGTCCGGCCCCGCCGGACACGTGGCGCCTTCAGAGCTCTCCCTGCGGAGAAGGGCGAGTTCCTTAGGCATTTTCCCCTGTGCACGGGGGTACCCCATATCGCGGGTATCGACAGTGGCCCCCGGGCCCATCTCGGGGGAGATAGCGAGCCCGAGGTGGGACCTCCGTCTCTTCTGATCCGCGCACTTTTTCTAAGTCCCGCATTGACCGCTGGCGGAGCACGAACAGTCGCGGGATCGTGGGAGCGTGCGCCCACTTGACGGCTGCTTTTACTGCGGCAGTTCCCAAGACTGCCACTTCTGCACGTTGCGGCGCTTTCTTCGGGAACCGCCGGAGTGCCTTGCCGGCTCGCCTTCTTAGGAGACTGACTCCTTGACCCACCGCTTCAGCTGGGCGGCTTGGGTCCACCTGTCATTGGCGCTCGGTCTTGGAGCCGAAGCGGTTGCCGATGCGGCGTATTCGAAGAGTTTCGAATTGCTTGGAATTGCACCTGGGAATTTTTAAGAGGGGATCTTACCCACATTGCAGCTTCGCTTCGCACTTCCCAGCGCTTTTTCTTGGACTCTTGTGCCTTTGTCTTATTGCCTTTGAGTCCTCCCTCGTCATGGCCTCCAACCCGCCACCAGAGAAGAAGCGCGCTCGATCTCCTCCAGTGGCGGCGTCTGTGCCGAGTCGGCGATCTGGGGTGCCTGCATCTCCTGCTTCTGGAGATGGCACTCCTTCCGGTGGCGACTCAAAGAGGCCCCGGGCTGATGCGTTGAGGGGAGCTTCTGGAGCGTCCCCTGCTCCGCCAGTTCAAGCGACTGCGGAGCGGTCGTCAGTGACGACGGCAGGCTCTAGGAGTCCTACCCCGGCATGGAAGTCGGGGTTCAGAGCCCGCTGGAGTGTTCACGCTTCCCGGCCAGCCCCGACTGGCGGGGAGTCTGCGCTGTTGCGCTCGGGAACCGGGACAGCTGCCGCGGCCCCCAAGTCAGCGCGAGTTTCTCCTGTTCCTGTGTGCCCGGATTCCGCGGCGGCGTCATCTCTTCCTGCCGAGACGGCCGCCGCGGCCCCCAGGCCAGCGCAGGTCGACCCTGCACCAGGCGGCCTGGCCTCTATTTCAGCGCCGACTTCCCCAGCTCGTCCCTCCCCACAGGTCAAGAAGCCAGAAGCTAGAGAGAGTCCGGCAGGTCCGGCTGCCGGAGCCCCGGCGCCAGCTTCTCCTGACCGGCGTCTCATCTCGGTCGCTGGTGCATCGACTCCTCTTGAGGATGAGGTGATGGAGGAGGTCGGGGGTGCTGCCCCGGCCTCTGCTGCCCCACTGCCCCTGGCGGAAGCCTTCGCACTTGCCGAAACGAGCGTCCGGCAGGTCTTGGCCGCACTTGGTCGCGAGCGGGAGGAGCATATGGTTGAAAGGAATCGCCTCCTCACCTGGGGTAACCTTTCGCGGGAGCGGACCGCGAAGGTCAAGGGCAAACTCGACTCCAGGAAGGAGTTGCTTGACTTCAGGGAAGTGCTCCTCGACCGGCTGAAGTGGTCTGTCGACCGCCTGGACGCCGAAACGCGGCGGATCAACAGGGAGGTCCTTGAGTCACACGCTCGGGCCGAGAAGAGCCTCTCTGCCACGGAGGAGATATGGCAGCTGTTGGACCGCCGTAAACTCGCCGTTGAGGACCGGGAGCGTTCTACGGCAGCCGAGGCGGAGAGGGTCGCTGCGCAGCTGGCGGCAGGCGAGGATGACCTGCGAGCTCGGACCGAGGAGCTAGAGGCTCAGAAGGAAGACCTCGTCATGAGGGAGGAACAGGTCTCCCGCGAACGCCATGCAATCCTGGATCGGGAGTTGGCTGCCGACTTCAGGGCTTCTGAGTTGGAGCGGCTCGCCAAGACTCTCCGCCTTCAAGCTCCCTGGCGGCCAAGGAGAAATAATTCTCCGAGAGAAACCAAGAGGCCCTGCAGGCAGCCCGCCGCGAGGTGGAGGAGCTCTCGGCCTTGCGGTCCTCCGAGGCGCATGCGGTCTCAAGCTTCGTTAATCGGGTGGGGTCCGCCCTGATCCCTCTTGGCTTCAGTCCGGTGAGGGCAGCGGCTCCTGTGTTGAAGGTGGTGGAGGTGATCCCCGCGCTGGAGTCGATCGGCGCCAAGCTGGACAGGCTAGACTCGGTGGTCGCCAACGAGCTTGAAGCCGAGGGACGAGGTCTGGCCCTAGAGGTCGCCACACATGTGCTGGCATGCTTCAGGAGCCGAGACCCTTCTTTCTCCCTGCAGCCAGCGAGAGAGGGCCCTGCCGTGGAGCGGGAGGAGTCTGCCAGGGCTGAAGTCGGGGACGTGGCCGCCCTTGTAGCCGCTAGGTTCCGGCGTGAACCGGGAGGACCCTAGGACTTGCTTCTCCCTTTTTATCGAGTCTGTAGTCCAGCTCATGGAGCCTCGAATAAATAGACTCTCTTGAATGTTTGTGCCTGTGATGCCTTTCCTCTCCTTCTTGGTTTTGCCTGACCGAGTCCTTAGCTCCGCAAGGTACCCAGAGGCCTTCACCAATCTCGGAGCTCTGCACAGACACCTTCCCCAGGTCCTAACTGTATTAGGGGCCCCCGGGGGTCTCCGGATCTCGCCCTATGGGGAGGTCCAGATCTGCCGGCCACGTGGCAGGTCCAGAGCCCCTCCTGAGGAGGCGGGAGCTCTGGCCCTGCTGGACACGTGGGGCTTTCGGAGCCCCCCCCCTGCCGAGGGGGTGGTCCGGTTTCCGCCTGCCACATGGCGAGTCCGGAGCCCCCCTCATGGGATGCGGGAGCTCCGGGCCCGCTGGACACGAGGGGCCTTCAGGCCTCGCCCCTGCTGAAGGGGCGGGACCCGGTCCTTCTAGTCCTATGCCGGAGTAGTTGGTAGCTCCTTTCCCCCCGCTTCGTGCAGTCCCCGTTGCTGTAACCTGGAGGTCCTGCACACAGGCAGAGGAAACGTAATTCTCCTCAGGGGGTCCTCCCCTCCTGTCTCCTAGTCTTATTCGGCTTACGATCCTGATCCGTTATACGGGGCTTGGACAATTCTGTGCGCGAGGCGCCGGAGCTCCGGCTCCCTCTGAGGTCTGGGTACGACCGTCCGATCCCGAGTTCCGGGCCGTGCGCCGGGGAAGCAGAGTGCACAGGCTTTGGGTTCATGACCAGGCAAAGCGGTTGTACTCCCCTGTACCTCCGGAGGGCAGGATGCGCGCGCTTTGGCCACGGAGCCGGCTAAGCGGGATACGCACCCTGGACCCCCAATGCACGACGCAGGCCTTTCCTGGAGGTGACCAACTGGCACTGCAACACCTGACTGGGGGAGGCCCGAGAGACTCACTTGGCCATCGGCAGGTGCCTCAAGCGCAGCCGCCCTCGGTAGGATAGCAAATGCTGACTATGGATGAGCACGGGAGAGAGGGAGCTAGATGTACGGTGAGCATACATAAAGAGTGCGATCATAAAAATTAATGCGTAATTTAAATGAGCACATGAGAGAGAGCGAGGCAGAACAGGTTTCTGTGTTAATGCCCATAGGTGGAAGTCTGGCTGTACATGGAGGCAATGAACCGCCTCGTCTACAAGGGAAGCAAGACTCTACGCGCTTAGGGTCAGAACCAGGCTAAGCTGGACGTAGTCCTGGACCGTCCCTTGAGACTTAGCTGCCCCAAGCGCTGTTCCTAGACTCTATGGGATTTATTACAGAAGGGAATGACCCTGTTCTACTAATGCTCGGGGGGTAGGACTTACAGTGTTGTTCCATGCCAAGGGGTTTTGGGAACGGATCCCACACTCAGTTGAAAGGCATGTGTACCTGGGACGGCAACTTTCGTGAATCGGAAGGGAGCTTCCCGGCTGGGGAAGAGCTTATAGGTCCTTCTGGGGAAAGTGCGTGCCGCAGCACCAGGTTGCCTTTCTGCAGGTCCCTGACGCGTTTGGTTCTTTGGCGATAGTGCTAGAGCAGTAGCCGAGACCGTGCGTTGTGGGGTGTTACCTGCAGCCGAGCCTCGTCGACGAGATTGTCATCTTCACGCTGGATCAGGTCCTGCGCGGCTTCTCCTAGGCGCCCCCGGGGAGTTCTCCCCTTCGGGCTAAGGCCTTCAAGGGGTAGGTGGACCCGAGCTTGTCTTGGGAGACCCAAGGCGTCTTCCCCTTCTGGCAAGGCCTTCAAGGGGTTGACAGGTCTTGGGCGGCCTCCAGGAGGTATGACCGAGGCACGGAGCCGTGCTCTCGGGAGGGGCTGGGCCGATCTTGCACCATTGCGATTGGTGCTTGGGCTGCTGCGACTACTTGGAGCTTCTCCAAGGTTGACGCCGCAGCAGTGCAGCCTCCACTGACCTGGGACGGCAGCCACAGTCGGCTACCGCCCCAGCCCGTCACCATCGGTGCTGGAGTCCTCACCGTTATGCACTGTCTTCATGACACGCTGAGGCTCCTGAAACCCCACCTGGTGGCCGGCGCTGACTGAAACGTCGACTTTCTGCTTGCCATCCCTCTGAGGGAGGAGCGGTGCCTCAGCTCTCTGCTTCCTTCCTTTGCGGAAGCGCTCTGCGAGCCTCTGGATATCCCAGCACTCGGCAGCAGTATGGTTGCCGGCGCAATGCACGGGGCATAGCCCGCCCTGGTCACTATCTTGGGCTGGCGACTGCCGCTGCCTTTTGTCGGGGCGTGGCCCCCGAGCTCCACTAGCCGTCGCTGCTGCGGCAACGGGAGCCGCGAACGATGACTTCATCTTGCCACTCCCCCGGTTCTTGGCCTTCTTGCCACCTCCATAGGAAGCAGCGCCGGACCCGGGCTGTCCTCCTGACTCAGAGGTCGGCAGAGAGTGCCAGTTCCGCCCTTCAGCTGCTCTGGCACACTTGTCCGCCAGGCTGAAGAGCTCAGAGACGTCGCGGACCTCTCTGGTCACGAGCTTCTCAAGCATTTTCTCGTCCTGGACACCCTGCCAGAACGCCACAACCAGAGAAGTACTTTGAATATGCGGGATGGTGTTGCGTACCTGGGAGAAACGCTGGATGAAAGAGCGCAGCGACTCCCCAGGTTGTTGCTTGATGGCGTGGAGGTCAAGCTCCGTGCCGGGACGGGTGTAGGAGCTGCCGAAGTTGGCGATGAACTGCCGGCAGAGCTCTCCCCAGGAGGTTATGGAATCCTGGGGTAGGTTCATGAGCCAAGACCGGGCTGGGCCGGTCAAGGCGACGGGGAAATAGTTGGCCATGACGGCCTCATCCCCTCCTGCGGCAAGAACGGCGGTGGAGTAGATCTGGAGAAACTCCGCCGGGTTGACGCTGCCGTCGTACTTCTCGGGCAGGTGCGGCCGAAACTTGCGCCGCCACCTCTCGAAGCGAAGGTGGGGTGCAAGGGCCGCACATCCTGCTCCTGTTGCCGCAGGTATTGGTGCCGCGAACGCTTGGTTCGCACTTGGCACAGTGTACCCCGGTACGGGCAAGGCTGCGCCAAAGACCGGGATGCCGTTTTCAAAGCATATGGCTACGGCATATGCTGCGCGGCGTATGCCTGTGGCAGAGTCCGCGTGGCGAAGATCTGCTCTTCAGGCTGGGTCGAGGCCGACTGTGACACCCTCATCTCGGGTGACAACATATGTTCACGAGTTATGAAGAAGAAACCATTTTAAGAAAAGAAGGAACAATGACAAAGGATAGCCAACAAAGCTTTCAGAGAGCACCGAAGGCAACTACCGCGACCAACCGGCCACGTGGCGTGTTCGGAGCTCGTCCCTGCGAGGTAAAGAGAGATCCGCTGCTGAAAGAGCTACATGGCGGGTTCGGGGCTCGTCGCCACAAAGGAAAAAGGTTCGACCCTGTGGGACACGTGTTGCCCACGGAGCTAGCCTCTGCGGAAGAAGTAAAGGCATTTTTCGTAGGACACATGTCATCCTCGGAGCTAGTCCTCGAGGAAATCAGAGGACCCGTCACGCGGGATATGTGTCGAACTCGGAGCTTATCTCAGAGAAGCCCGGATCTATCGAACACGTGTCGCCACTGGAGCTTATCTCCGGGAGGTCTTTTGTTGCTAGACACGTGTCGACCTCGGGGCATGTTCATAAGGAAGGAAGAGAGGGAAGACCGGCGCCAACACGTGGCGGGCGCGGAGCTCACCTCCAAAAGACGGAGAGGTCTCGGTCGACTGACACGTGGCACAACCGGAGCTCGTCTCTGCGGAGTAGATACCAGGCCCCGGGAGGACACGTGGAGCCTCCGGAGCTCATCACCGCGAAGGTAACGAGTTCTGGAACGGTTTTTACGCGTAAAGATACCGGTACACAACAGAAACCGATCTAAATTTCCACGATGCTACCAAAGATAAGACAATTAGGATTCAACAAAGATCTGAATAAGACTCTTATTCGGGATCCAATCAGATTAGGACTCTTCTTTTCCCGATAATAAATAGAACCCAAAACCTCTTGCTGAAACCACAAACTTCTCTTTCAACTCCTGAGCTGACGACTTAGAGCCCTAGCCCTAACTCGCCGAGCAAAACATCGCCGAAGCACAACAAGGGAGATCATCAGAGAAGGACCAAGCGCTCTGAGGAGGACCTCGAAGACAAGAAGAGCGTGAGGTAGGACTTCAATACCACCTTACGACAAGATCATTGTGTTCTTCTCTTGCATATGTTCTTCAATTCCTTTCAAACAGAAGCCTTCTCGTGGGCAGATCACTCGATGATTAGTTTAATCTAAAAGACAAGATCATCGCCACGTCCACCTTTGATCCGAACACCTCTGTCCATGCAAGCCATGCAAGAGCACAACAATCTAATAACAATTATAGGATAGCATGCATGTGCATCACCGCACCTAGTTTAAGGTTTGTGCATAAATATTGATTGCTGTGAATCCTGTATGCACGTGATCCTACCTAGCAGGACAAGCTCAGGGAGCTGTCTACAACGAACTGCAGCAACAAGGTTTTGAGAATCAAGAACAACCGGAACCGCAAGTACAAGGCAAGAGCTCCTTTACCATATTGATCCTATGTTTTGGAAAACTATTTTGTTTTGCGAAAAGGTGTGTGTGCTGAGTCAAACATGATGGGAAACCCTTTTTATAGGAGTTTACTAGTTTTGGTTAAACCACCCTTGTCGCCAGGGAAGTTTATAAGTCGGGTATGGTTTTTGCTTTATGCTTCGCTGAGTCTATGGCATTGGGAAGCGAGATAGATGTGTCGAGCTAACTGCACTCGTATTGATAAAAAGAAACTGATGTTAATAATGAACATGGATCGGAGGGAGATCTAGGCAAGACTGGGTTTGTGAATAAGGTAGTATGAGATGGTTGTTTACTTGCTATAGATCTAAGGACCGGTTCATGCATGCACATGCCAGGATAACAGTGCACCACAAGGCCAAGTATGGGTGTGTCTTAGCTGAGTAATTAGGTAAGTTGCTAGAGTGTTATGGACTGTAGAAGGCACGGGGAATGGGAGTCGAGTGAGGACTGCCCTGGGAACTGCATGGCACAAGAGGGCGCCCGTGGGTTGGAGAATTGGAGATTCTAGCCTGCCGGTGAAACCTTAGTGAGTCCATACATCTAGTAACCCCTTTGTAAAGGCTATTTTATGATCTCTTGACCATACACCGACGGTCGTGTACTGGTATAGTGGAGGTTCTGCAGTCGCCGATGGGTGACGAAATCACAAACTTGTGGGTAAAGAGGTGCAAACTCTGCAGAGTTATTAAAACTATCATGATAGCCGAGCTTACGGTCACGAGCACCTGGCTAAACTGCCATGATTAGTTGGGAATGGTTTTTTTTGGGATGGTTATTGGGAAGGTTCTCGGTTATGGTTATTAGTTTGGAACTGTTAAGTCTGGATGATGAGATGTTTGCATGACTGTTGGGTCATGACATGGGATTGGTCTCAGTGTGAGACGAGGTTGATTTGTGAGATAAGATGGTACCGAATACGAGGAGGTATTCGTGAGTATGGATAAAGGATTGGTTAATGTTCGGATGGAACACGGGGAGTGATGAAGGTACGTTGGTAATTTAATATATGCTGGGATTACATTGACCTAAAGTAAAGTTGCTGTTTTATCATGGTTTTAGAAGATTGCTTTTCTGCAAATAAGCCTTTTATGCCTACCTTGTTTATGAGCTGCATATCATGTGTTTTCCCGCACTTGCTGAGTACATCATTGTACTCAACCTTGCATTATTACTTCATCCTCAGCAGCAGGAGAAGCCTACTATGAAGATCAAGTGCAACATTATGGCGTGTGATCTGTTCTCAACATTGCCTGTGGAGGGAGTAGAGATGGAGCCACTTCTTCTTAGTTTTGCTTCCGCATTAGTTTTTGCTTCCGCATTTAAATAAGGACTTCCGCTGCATAGAAATAAGACTTCCGCTGTAAGCATGAGTCCAAGACTCATGAGGTATTGTAATAAACTCTGTTATTCGTGGTAATATATAATCTGAATTCAGTTTGTGGAACGTATGTGTATGTGTGAAGAACATCCTGGGCACACATATGCATTAGTTCTCGGTTCCGTGGTTTTCCCACAGAATTGAGGGTGTCACAGATTGGTATCAGAGCCACGGGTTGACAGTAGGTTACACGCCTAGGTAGAAAGCCTTAGATAGATAATAGAGCTACGGGTTAACCCCAAGGAGTTACAGGCGCCCTAGGGTGAATAGTTAGATTGGCCTTTAAAAACCACCTTGACATGGGAAACCCTCCTTGAATAGGAGTTGTGTGGGCCCTTGTGATGATTATTTGTGAATATGTGTTTAAGTATGAGTTGTGGGACGTCTCAAAAACGTTGTCCATATCCATACGTAAGAAGAAAGAGGTGTGAAATGCTTCGGCACTTGATCACATCCTCATAAGGACTAATATATATAGTCCAACTCACCTTGATGCATATAGTTGAAGGGACCTACCTAACCTTCTAAACCTTCTATTCTATTTTGATCTCTCTCATAGATGGTGAGAGGAAACGCCAGCCGAAGGAACGTCCAGGAAGATGACCACGAGGAAGTTCCTGCTAACTCCGGAGCTGGTGAAAACCATCTGGAAAGATTGATGGCCATGCAAAACCAGCTTATGCAAACCATGATCCAAACTTTGGGTCAGTTGCAGGCCAACCAAAACCCCGTTCCGGCACCACCGCCACCACCACCGTCGGCTCATAACAGGTTGGGAGAGTTCATGAGGACTTGACCACCCACCTTTGCTCAAACTAGTGACCCCATGGAGGCCGATGATTGATTGAAATCCATGGAGAAGAAGCTCGCCATTGTTCAGTGCAACGACTGAGAGAAGGTTCTCTTTGCGTCGCACCAACTTATGGGAGCTGCCGCCGACTGGTGGGATGCCTTGAGCCACGCCCATGCCAACCCGGAGACAATCACTTGGACTGAGTTCAAGGAAAGCTTCCGCTCTCACTACATCCCTATTGGTGTAATGATGCTCAAGAGGCAGGAGTTTGAAGGTCTCCGCCAAGGACAGAAAAGTGTGAATGAATATCTCAACAAGTTCATACAACTGTCCCGGTATGCCCCCGAAGATGTCAACTCAGATCAGAGGAAGCAGTACCTGTTCATGAGAGGGTTGAACAATGAGATCCAAGTTCAACTCCTCAACAATGACTACGTAAGCTTCCAGAAGCTGGTTGATAAGACTATTGTGGTGGAAAACAAGATCCGGGAGATCGAGCGAGAATGCAAGAGGAAGATGCCATACCAGCCCCAAGGGAGCAACGTACGACCTAGATACATGACCCCTGCACCGCAGTATGGATCGACCACTCCTACGAACCGCCCTTGTCAGCCACCAGAGCAACGGTTCGTTGCACCGACACCTCGTGTGCCCATGCCTCCTGCGCCCTGGCCTAACAATGGCGCTCCTGTTCAAAACCCCCGCCCCAACGTACCTGCTGCTGTAGGCAACAGGGCATGCTTTGCATGCGGGGAAGTAGGCCACTTCGCTAACCAGTGTCTGAAGAGAGGCCCTGGACAGCAAGGTAACGTGCCCAAGCAGAACCAGCGACCAAACGGAGGGGACAACCAAGGGAACCGTGGACCGCAGAACTATGCTCGTGGCCACGTTAACCATGTCACTGCTGAGGAAGCACAACAGGCTGAGGACGTCGCAATTGGTATGTTCCTTGCCAACTCCAACCCAGCCACCATTCTATTTGATTCTGGAGCATCACATTCCTTCATATCATCCGAATATGTTGCCAAGCATCATCTACCCGTGTCCCACTTAGAATGTGCTATGTTAGTTAATTCTCCCGGAGGAGAAATGAGGACTCATATAGTATGTCCTAAAGTAAGCCTTAAAATAAGGGGGGTAGACTTCCTTGCCAACCTTATTGTTTTGGACTCCCACGGGATTGACATCATACTCGGAATGGACTGGTTAAGCAAGCACAATGGAGTAATCAATTGTGCTGAGAGAAGCGTGCAGTTGACGAACGAACACGGTATCCGTGTCGAGTTTGAATCAGCCCAGCAAGCAACCAAACGGGCAGATTTGAACCATGTCGAAGGAACAACATTAGACAGCATTCCAGTGGTTCAGGAATTTTCAGACGTGTTCCCGGAAGAGCTCCCGGGAATGCCACCTACCGGGACATCGAGTTTGCCATAGATTTGGTACCCTGAACTGCACCTATAGCTAGGAGACCATATAGGATGCCCGTCAACGAGTTAGTTGAACTCAAGAAGCAAATTCAAGAACAGTTGGAGAAGGGTTTTATCCGTCCAAGCTCATCACCATGGGGAGCTCCGGTACTCTTCGTGGACAAGAAGGACGGAACCCAAAGAATGTGCGTGGACTACAGATCTCTCAATGAGGTGACAATCAAGAATAAATACCCTCTGCCCCGTATAGAGGACCTGTTCGATCAAATGAAGGGAGCCCAGGTATTCTCCAAGATTGATCTTCGGTCGGGATATTTCCAGCTGAAGATTAAGCCCTCCGATATACTTAAGACAACCTTTCGGACACGGTATGGTTCATATGAATATACCGTTATGTCTTTTGGATTGACGAATGCACCCGCATACTTCATGTACCTTATGAACAAGGTTTTCATGGAGTACTTGGACAAGTTCATTGTGGTTTTCATCGACGACATTATGGTGTATTCAAAAAGTAAGGAGGAGCATGAAGAACATTTGAGGTTGACCTTGCAGAAGTTGCGCGAGCATCAGTTGTATGCCAAGCTCAACAAGTGTCAATTTTGGCTAAAGGAAATATATTTCCTAGGCCACATCATCTCCAAGGAAGGGGTATCGGTTGATCCTGGAAAGGTGAGAGATGTTCTAAAGTGGGACCAACCAAAGAGCGTGAGGGATATTCGAAGTTTCCTTGGGATGGCTAGATACTATCGTCGCTTCATTAAAGACTTCTCTAAGATAGCCAAACCTATGACGGAGTTGCTAATGAAGGGAAAAGTCTTTCAATGGACACAAGCCTGCCAAGAAAGTTTTGAGGAACTCAAGAAAAGGCTAACCACAGCACCAGTTCTGGTATTGCCAGACGTGAGCAAGAGCTTTGACATATATTGTGACGCATCCAGTCAAGGATTCGGATGTGTGCTCATGCAGGAAGGACAAGTGGTAGCCTATGCCTCACGACAATTAAAGAAGCATGAGCTTAACAATCCTATGCATGATTTGGAGTTAGCAGCAGTGGTGCATGCATTTATGATTTGGAGACATTATATCCTTGGTCATCGATGTGAGATCTATACGGATCATAAAAGCCTCAAGTACATATTTACACAAATGGACTTGAATTTAAGGCAACGTCGATGGTTAGAACTCATCAAGGATTATGATGTAGGAATCAACTACCACCCCGGGAAGGCCAATGTAGTAGCTGACGCATTGAGCAGAAAGGGAGCATGCCACCAACTCACGGTTCGGGAGCTACCACCCGAACTACGTAAGGAGTTCGAACGGTTACACCTCGGATTCTTGAATAACATGGAAATAATGGAGATCCACTCCTCATTGGAGCAAGAAATAAGAAAGGGCCAAGCAACGGACGAGGGTATCAAGGAGATCAAGGAAAGAATCCGACGAGGGATAGAGAAGGATTTCCGGGAGGATAAAAAGGGTACGCTTTGGCTAGGAAAAAGGATCTGTTTGCCAAACATAAGACACCTTCGCGACATGATATTGAAGGAGGCACATGATTCACCATATTCCATACATCCAGGGAGCACCAAAATGTACAAGGATTTGAAAACTTGCTATTGGTGGGATGGTATGAAGAGGGATATAGCCGAATACGTTGCCCTATGCAACACATGCCAACGGGTAAAAGCCGAACATCAAAAACCCGCTGGATTGCTGCAACCTTTGAGAATACCCGAATGGAAATGGGAGGACATCAGAATGGACTTCATCGTCGGATTACCACGTACTCAGTCAGGATACGATTCCATCTGGGTCATTGTGGACCGGTTGACGAAAACCACCCATTTTCTTCCGGTAAAGACCAGTTACAACGTTGCACAATTGGCAGAGTTGTACATGAAGCAGATCGTGTGCCGTCACGGAGTTCCAAAGAGGATAGTCTCAGATCGAGGTTCTCAGTTTACCTCTAGATTCTGGAGGAGGCTGCAGAAAGCCATGGGGACACGACTGGATTTTAGCTCCGCCTATCACCCACAAACAGATGGGCAAACCGAAAGGACGAACCAAATTTTGGAGGACATGTTGAGAGCTTGCGCCTTGAAACGAGGGCGTAGTTGGGATAGGAGTTTACCGTATGCCGAGTTCTCCTATAACAACAGCTATCAAGCTAGCTTGAAGATGTCGCCTTTTGAAGCCTTATATGGTAGACGGTGTAGAACGCCGCTGTTCTGGAACGAAACTGGAGAGAACCAGGTGTTTGGACCCGAAGTACTACAAGAAGCTGAAAGGCAGGTCCAAACGATACGGGAGAACTTAAAGGCTGCTCAGTCACGACAGAAAGGCTATGCGGACAATAGGCGTAGGAAGTTGACCTTTGAAGTAGGAGGCTTCGTATACCTTAAGGTATCGCCTATCTGAGGCCAACGACGTTTCAACGTCAAAGGCAAGCTAGCACCTCGCTACATCGGACCCTTTAAGATTTCGAACAAGCGAGGAGAAGTAGCCTATCAACTAGAGCTCCCAAACCACCTCTCCGACGTACAAGACGTGTTTCATGTATCCCAGCTCAAGAAGTGCTTGAGAGTACCAGAGGAACAAGTGTCAATGGGAGAACTTGAACTTCAAGAGGACCTGACTTACGCAGAACACCCTGCCGATTCTTGAACGTAAAGGAAAGGGTCACCCGAAGCAAGGTGATTCGATGGTGCAAGGTACAATGGAGCCATCACACTGAAGCTGAAGCCACATGGGAGCGAGAAGAGGATATCAAGGCAGAATTTCCCCATCTGTTTTCTACTAACGAATCTTGAGGGCGAGATTCAATTTAAGGGGGGTAGATTTGTGACACCCTCATCTCGGGTGACAGCATATGTTCACGAGTTATGAAGAAGAAAACATTTTAAGAAAAGAAGGAACAATGACAAAGGATAGCCAACAAAGCTTTCAGAGAGCACCGAAGGCAACTACCGCGGCCAACCGGCCACATGGCGTGTTCGGAGCTCGTCCCTGCGAGGTAAAGAGAGATCCGCTGCTGAAAGAGCTACGTGGCGGGTTCGGGGCTCGTCGCCACAAAGGAAAAAGGTTCGACCCTGTGGGACACGTGTTGCCCACGGAGCTAGCCTCTGCGGAAGGAGCAAAGGCATTTTTTGTAGGACACATGTCATCCTCGGAGCTAGTCCTCACGGAAATCAGAGGACCCGTCACGCGGGATACGTGTCGAACTCGGAGCTTATCTCAGAGAAGCCCGGATCTATCGAACACGTGTCGACACCGGAGCTTATCTCTGGGAGGTCTTTCGTTGCTAGACACGTGTCGACCTCGGGGCATGTTCATAAGGAAGGAAGAGAGGGAAGACCGGTGCCAACACGTGGCGTGCGCGGAGCTCGCCTCCAAAAGAGGGAGAGGTCTCGGTCGACTGACACGTGGCACAACCGGAGCTCGTCTCTGCGGAGTAGATACCAGGCCCCGGGAGGACACATGGAGCCTCCGGAGCTCATCACCGCGAAGGTAACAAGTTCTGGAACGCTTTTTACGCGTAAAGATACAGGTAGCAACAGAAACCGATCTAAATTTCCACGATGTTACCAAAGATAAGACAATTAGGATTCAACAAAGATCTGAATAAGACTCTTATTCGAGATCCAATCAGATTAGGACTCTTTTTTTCCCGATTATAAATAGAACCCAAAACCTCTGGCCAAAACCACAAACTTCTCTTTCAACTCCTGAGCCGACGACTTAGAGCCCTAGCCCTAACTCGCCGAGCAAAACATCGCCGAAGCGCAACAAGGGACATCATCAGGGAAGGACCAAGCGGTCTGAGGAGGACCTCGAAGACAAGAAGAGCGTGAGATAGGACTTCAATACCACCTTACGACATCATTGTGTTCATCTCTTGCATCTGTTCTTCAATTCCTTTCAAACAGAAGCCTTCTCGTGGGCAGATCACTCGATGATTAGTTTAATCTAAAAGACAAGATCATCGCCACGTCCACCTTTGATCTGAACACCTCTGTCCATGCAAGCCATGCAAGAGAACAACAATCTAATAACAATTATAGGATAGCATGCATGTGCATCATCGCACCTAGTTTAAGGTTTGTGCATAAATATTGATTGCTGTGAATCCTGTATGCACGTGATCCTATCTAGCAGGACAAGCTTAGGGAGCTGTCTACGACGAACTGCAGCAACAAGGTTTTGAGAATCAAGAACAACCGGAACCGCAAGTACAAGGCAAGTGCTCCTTGACCATATTGATCCTATGTTTTGGAAAACTATTTTGCTTTGCGAAAAGGTGTGTGTGCTGAGTCAAACATGATGGGAAACCCTTTTTATAGGAGTTTACTAGTTTTGGTTAAACCACCCTTGTCGCCAGGGAAGTTTATAAGTCAGGTATGGTTTTTGCTTTATGCTTCGCTGAGTCTATGGGATTGGGAAGCGAGATAGATGTGTCTAGCTAACTGCACTCGTATTGATGAAAAGAAACTGATGTTAATAATGAACATGGATCGGAGGGAGATCTAGGCAAGACTGGGTTTGTGAATAAGGTAGTATGAGAGTGTGGTTTACTTGCCATAGATCTAAGGACCGGTTCATGCATGCACATGCCAGGATAACAGTGCCACCACAAAGCCAAGTATGGGTGCGGCTTAGCTGAGTAATTAGGTAAGTTGCTAGAGTGTTATGGACTGTGGAAGGCGCGGGGAATGGGAGTCAAGTGAGGACTGCCCTGGGAACTGCATGGCACAAGAGGGGGCCCGTGGGTGGGAGAATTGGAGATTCTAGCCTTTCCGGTGAAACCTTATTGAGTCCATACATCTAGTAACCCCTTTGTAAAGGCTATTTTGTGATCTCTTGACCATACACCGACGGTCGTGTACTGGTATAATGGAGGTTCTGCAGTCGCCGACGGGTGACGAAATCACAAACTTGTGGGTAAAGAGGTGCAAACTCTGCAGAGTTATTAAAACTATCATGATAGCCGAGCTTACGGTCACGAGCACCTGGCTAAACTGCCATGATTAGTTGGGAATGGTTTTTTTTTGGGATGGTTATTGGGAAGGTTCTCGGTTATGGTTATTAGTTTGGAACTGTTAAGTCTGGATGATGAGATGTTTGCATGACTGTTGGGTCATGACATGGGATTGGTCTCGGTGTGAGACAAGGTTGATTTGTGAGATGAGATGGTAGCGAATACGAGGAGGTATTCCTGAGTATGAATAAAGGATTGGTTAATGTTCGGATGGAACACGGGGAGTGATGAAGGTACGTTGGTAATTTAATATATGCTGGGATTACATTCACCTAAAGTAAAGTTGCTGTTTTATCATGGTTTTACAAGATTGCTTTTCTGCAAATAAGCCTTTTATGCCTACCTTGTCTATGAGCTGCATGTCATGTGTTTTCCCGCACTTGCTGAGTACATCATTGTACTCAACCTTGCATTATTACTTCATCCTCAGCAGCAGGAGAAGCCTACTATGAAGATCAAGTGGAACATTATGGCGTGTGATCTGTTCTCAACCTTGTCTATGGAGGGAGTAGAGATGGAGCCACTTCTGCTTAGTTTTGCTTCCGCATTAGTTTTTGCTTCCGCATTTAAATAAGGACTTCCGCTGCATAGAAATAAGACTTCCGCTGTAAGCATGAGTCCAAGACTCATGAGGTATTGTAATAAACTCTGTTATTCGTGGTAATATATAATCTGAATTCAGTTTGTGGAACGTATGTGTATGTGTGAAGAACATCCTGGGCACACATATGCATTAGTTCTCGGTTCCGTGTTTTTCCCACAGAATTGAGGGTGTCACACTGACGTCATGCTGTCGCCAGCCCCTTGGATGCGACGCCTTTCTCGACGTCGCTCGAGGAACACTCGGGCATCTTGGCCCAAGTGACATCGCTCCAGCTCTGCCCTCAGGTCCATTGACAGAAGCCTGGTGGAGCTGGAGTCTGCCGTCTGCCCGTCAACCGTTGGCGTGCGTGTCAGCGACACAGCCGGTTGACCGGAGTGTCATCTCCGCCGAAGTCGAGGGTTTGCGGCGGCGACGACGAGGCAGTCTACCTCGTGTATCCACTGCTGGGTTGCTGAATGAGGTGCGTCCCCAGCAGGTGGGTTGCGCAGTAGTGCTCTTGCTGCAGCTAGCGCACCCCTGTGGGGTTCGCTTATCGCTGCAGAAGATCTCACGCTGGTCGGAGCCTGCATTGCTGGAGTCGGCGTTTCCGGAGTCGGCTGCTGGCTGCCAGCTTGTGCCGACACACTCCGTCCTGAGTGTGTAGACATGTACTCCCCGCTGGTCACGGTTCACCGTGAACGCGGGGGAGGGGAGCTTGCCGCTGAAGGAAGCTTGGTCATCTTCTTCGGCAGAAACTCGTCGCGCAAGGGAAAAGACCCCTATCTGGCGCGCCAAATGTCGAAGTGTGCGGTCGACACTTCCCCCGGACCGGCACTGGGCAGCCCACGGAGGTTCTTTTTCGGAGGGGCTAGTCACTTGCGGAGAGCTTGAGCGTATGGACGAGTTAGGAAGAGCTTGACACAGCGATTTTTACGTGGTTCAGGCCGCCGGAGCATAAAACCCTACGTCCACGGCGAGCTATGGAGCTTGCTGTATTGCTTGTTGCTCAGAACCGGAGTCCTGAGCTTGGGGATCAGTGATGTCTAGCGTATGAGTTGCGGGAGTGCGAACCCTTGCTAACGTTGCCTACCCGAGCCTTTTATAGTCCAAGGCTCGAGTGGCTTACAAGGGGGGCCCAGGACCCAACAGGTAGTCCCGGGGAGATTGTCTGTCATCTACCGTATCTGCAGTTATGCCGGTAGTTGTCTCTGGCGAATGCTTCTGAGTCTTCTTCTTGCAGCCCTGCCCATGCCGCATGCTAGTCGTAGTGGTTGATGACGGCGGGGGCGGCATGGGATGTCTTGTCGCTGCGTTTATTGGCTGGCAGGCTCTGACACTGCACGCCAGTCTGTGATGCGACTGGGCACAATGGCATCTGACAGAGGCGTGTTCCGCGTCTCCGCGTCTTGGGAAGGCGCGGGCCTTGAATACCTTGTACGGGCAAGGTATGGGGCGTCTTCACGCCCGCTACCTACCGCTCGGGGGCAGGCAGCACTCTTCAGCTGGACACATGGCGGGCCCGGATCCCTCCTCAGAGAAGAGGGAGGTCCAGCCCCGCAGGACATGTGGAGCCTTCGGACCTCTCCCCGTGGAGGGGGAGGTCCGGATTCTGTCAGCCACGTGGCGAGCCCGGAGCTCCTCTCTAAGGAGAGGGAGGTCCGGCCCCGCTGGATACGTGGCGCCTTCGGACCTGTCCCCCGCGGAGGGGGGAGGTCCGGCTTCTGCAGGCCATGTGGCGAGCCCGGAGCTCTCCTCTGAGGAGAGGGAGGTCCGGCCCCGCCGGACGCGTGGCGCCTTAGGAGCTCTCCCTGCGGAGAAGGGCGAGTTACTTAGGCATTATCCCCTGTGCGCGGGGGTACCCCATATCGCGGGTACCGACAGCCTCCATGGATCTCAGCGAGCAAGTCGCAGCCTTCTTCCTGGGTTATGCACCGCAATAGGACGTGGTTGGCGCCACACCGATAGAGATCCCCTTCTACCAGCGCGTATCTTTTATCCATTCACATGATCCGTTCAGCGGATACACGCTCATCAGGAAAGATGTTGTCTTTCAAGTAGTCCCGGATCTCCGTGATCCATGCATCGGGTCTGACTTGAGCTTCTGGATCTTGAGCGCTGGGTAGCACGGAGTCCCCAGTGATGCTTACGATCCTTGGTGGCGTCCATGGTTGCAGGGCCGCCGGAACCGCCAGCTTCGAGGTGCTGGTCCCGCCCCCTTCGCCCGGCTCAGCAGGCCGGGCTGTGGGCCGCGGCAATGTCCTCTCGAAGATTCCTTCGGGCGCCGGGGCTCTGGTGGAAGCCTTCGTTGAGAGGTCGTCGGCCGTGGCGTTGTCGGCGCGCGGTACACGACACAGGTCCAAGGCGAGGAAGTCTTTCTCTAGCATCTGCACGTAGAGAAGATAGCAGCTAGTTGCGGGTCGTTGCAGGAGCATTCACCCTTGACTTGCTTGATGACTAGCTGGGAGTCGCCCTTTGCCAACAACTGGCGAGCGCCGAGAGACAGTGCCATCTTCAGGCTGAAGATGAGGGCTTCATACTCCGCCCTGTTGTTGGTTGCCTTGAAATTGAGACACAACATGTACCCGAACTGCTCCCCCGATGTCATGAGAAGCAGTACGCCGGCACCAGCCCCTTGATTTCGCGAGGAGCCATCGAAGAAGAGCGTCTAGTGGGGCTCAGTGAAGACCGGAGCTCGGGGCTCCGTTTCACCGTCTTTGGGGCCATTTGGGTTGGTTGCCGATGGAGTCCACTCGGCCACGAAGTCAGCAAGTGCTTGACTCTTGACTGCGTGATGAGGGAGGAAGTCCAGCTCGAACTCTGCCAACTCCGCTGCCCACTTAGCGACGTTGACAGTCGTGTTGGGGCTGTGAAGGATGGGCTTCAGCAGGAAGTAGGTGACCACTGAGATTCGGTGGGCTTGGAAGTAGTGCCGGAGCTTTCTGGATGCCACGAGCACTGCATACAACAGCTTATGGACCTCCAGGTACCTTATCTTGGCGTCATGAAGGACTTCGCTGATGTAGTAGACTGGCCTCTGGATGGTCCGGGTCCTCCCTGGAGGACCCGGGGTGTCTTCCTCCATTGGCTCAGGCCGACAGTAGGAAGACAGGCCTGGGCATCCTCCAGGGGCTGGAACCCAGAGGCTTCTTGGTCGTCTTGGACCTCCAAGAGGTCCCCTTGGACCTTCAGGAGGTCGTCTTGAACCACCGGGAGGATGTCCTAAACTTTCGGGAGGTCCCGCTGGACCTCCGGGAGGTATTCTTGAACATCCAGGAGGTCCCGTTGGACCTCCGGGAGGTTGTCTTGAACTTCCAGGAGGTCCCCTTGGACCTCCGAGAAGCTGCTTTGGAATTCTGGGAGGTCCCCTTGGACCTCCAGGAGGTTATCTTGGAGCTTCGGGAGGTCGTCTTGGGCTCCTGAGACCTCCTTGCTGTCGGAGCCCCCCATGGGGCCTGGGCAGCCTTGGTGCCTGACCTCAGCTGCTGGAGCTGGTTGCGGTGATGAGGGGTCCGGCCGCTCTGCGACGAGGACTGTCGAAGTGTGTAGCCGACACTTCCCTAGGCCTGCTCTGGGCAGCCCGCGGAGGTTCTTTTTTGGAGGGGCTAGTCACTCACGGAGAGCTTACGCGTTAGGGACGATGGAGGGATAAGCTTGACACAGAGATTTTTACGTGGTTCAGGCCGCCGGAGCGTAAAAGCCTACGTCCACGGTGAGCAGGGATGCTTGTTGTATTGGATGACGACCAGAACCGGAGTTCTGAGCTTGAGGATGAGTTGGGTGCTCAGATGCTGGAGCATAGTGTGCAAAGAGTTGAACCCTCAGGTGCGAATGGCTTAGGTGCGAACCCTTGCTAACGTTGCCTACCCGAGCCTTTTATAGTCCAAGGCTTGGGTGGCTTACAAGGTGGGCCTGGGACCTGACAGGTGGTCTCGGGGAGATAGCCTGCCATCTACCGTATCTGTAGTTACACCGGTAGTTGTCTCTGGCGAGGACTTCCGAGTCTTCGTTCTGCCGCCCTGCCCATGCCGCAAGCTAGTCGTAGTTGTCGAAGTGTTCGGTCGACACTTCCCCCGGGCCTGCACTGGGCAGCCCGCGGAGGTTCTTTTTTCGGTGGGGCTAGTCGCTTGCGGAGAGCTTGAGCGTATGGACGAGTTAGGAAGAGCTTGACACGGCAAGTTTTACGTGGTTCAGGCCGCCGGAGCGTAAAACCCTACGTCCACGGTGAGCTATGGAGCTCGCTGTATTGCTTGTTGCTCAGAACCGGGGTCCTGAGCTTGGGGATGACTGAAGTCTAGCGTATGAGTTGCGGGAGTGCGAACCCTTGCTAACGTTGCCTACCCGAGCCTTTTATAGTCCAAGTCTCGTGTGGCTTACAAGGGGGCCCGGGACCCGACAGGTGGTCCCGGGGAGATTGTCTTCTATCTACCGTATCTGTAGTTATGCCGGTAGTTGTCTCAGGCGAAGGCTTCTGAGTCTTCGTCTTGTCGCCCTGCCCTTGCCGCATGCTAGTCGTAGTGGATGATGACGGCGGGGGCGGCATGGGATGTCTTGTCGCTGCGTTTATTGGCTGACAGGCTCTGACACCGCGCGCTAGTCTGTGATGCGACTGGGCGCAATCGCACCTGACAGAGGCGTGCTCCGCATCTCCACGTCTTGGGAATACGCGGGCCTTGAATACCTTGTCGGGCAAGGTATGGGGCATCTTTAAGCCCGCCGCCTACCGCTCGGGGGCAGGAAGCGCTCTTCTGCTAGACACGTGGCGGGCCCGGAGCCCTCCTCAGAGGAGAGGGGGGTCCGGCCCCATAGGACACGTGGAGCCTCCGGACCTCTCCCCACGGAGGGGGAGGTCCGGCTTCTGTCAGCCACGTGGCGAGCCTGGAGCTCTCCTCTGAGGAGAGGGAGGTCCGGCCTCACTGGACACGTGGCGCCTTCGGACCTCTCTCCCACGGAGGGAGAGGTTCGGCTTCTGTATGCCACGTGGCGGGCTGGAGCTTTCCTCTGAGGAGAGGGAGGTCCGGCCCCGCCGGACGCGCGGCGCCTTCGGAGCTCTCCCTGCGGAGAAGGGCGAGTTCCTTAGGCATTTTCCCCTGTGCGCGGGGGTACCCCATATCGCGGGTACCGACAGTGGCCCCCGGGCCCATCTTGGGGGAGATAGCGAGCCCGAGGTGGGACCTCCATCTCTTCTGATCCGCGCACTTTCTTTAAGTCCCGCATTGACCGCTGCCGGAGCACGAATGGCCGCGGGATCGTGGGAGCGTGCGCTCACTTGATGGTTGCTTTTACTGCGGCGGTTCCCAAGACTGGCACTTCTGCACGTTGCGGCGCTTTCTTCGGGAACCGTCGGAGTGCCTTGCCGGTTCGTCTTCTTGGGAGGCTGACTCCTTGACCCACCGCTTCAGCTGGGCGGCTTGGGTCCACTTGCCTTTGGCACTCCGTCTCGGAGCCGAAGCGGTTGCCGGAGCGGCGCATTCGAAGAGTTTCAAATCGCTTTGAATTGTACCTGGAAGGTGCGAAAGGAGACCGCAACCTGGGCAGGCTCCCCTTATAAGGCTTCCAGCACTTGTACCTTCCTTGAGTCTCTGCGGCCTTGTCTTCTTCCATGGCTTCTAACCCGCCTTTGGGGGGGGTCGCTCTCGATTTCCTCCGGCGACGGCGTCTGCACCAAGTCTGGGACCCAGGGACCCTGCATGCCTTGCCTCTCGAGGTGGCGCCTCCAAGAGGTCTCAGGTTTGTCCTTCCGACGGGACTCTTCCCAGGCGACGGCAGGCTGAAGGTTCCCTGGCGTTGCGTCCCTCCTTAGATGGTGGAGTCTTCAAAGAAACTGCTGATACGCCGAGGCGGCTTCAGGCGGAGGAGTCTCCAGGGAAACTGCTGAAGTACCAAGGAGGACCCCAGGCGGCAGAGTCTCCAAGAAGACCGCTGAAGCAGCGGAGGGGGCTTCAGGAGCACCCTTGATGACACCGGCTTTTGCGCTGGTGATGAGGGAAGTCTCCAAGGAAACCACTGAAGCAGCGGAGGGGGCTTCAGGAGCATTCTTGATGATACCGGCCATCGCGCTGGTGATGGCCGAGGTGATTCCAGCGCTCGGGTCACGGAGTGGGAGAATGCCGCCAGGGCTGAAGCCTGATGGCGTAGCCGCTCTTGCAACCTCTAGGCTCTGGTCGTGCCAGGGGGACACTGGGGCTTGTTTCTTTCTTTTTTATCGAGTCTGTAGTCCAGCTCATGGAGCCATGGAGCCATGAATACATGAACTCTTATGACCCTTCGTGCCTGCGATGTTTTCCGTCTTCTTCTTGGTTTTGCCTGGCCGAGCCCTCAGCTCTGCAAGGTGCTCAGAGGCCTTCACCAGTCTCGATGTTCTGCTCCGGCACTTTCCCCGGGTCCTTACTGTATTAGGGGTCCCGGAGGTCTTCGTGGCCCACCTCACGAGGATGGGGAGGCCCGGATCTGCCGGCCACGTGGCGGGCCCGGAGCTCTCCTCTGAGGAGAGGGAGGTCCAGCCCCGCGGGACACGTGGGGCCTTCGGACCCCTCCCCTCAGAGAGAGGGGGGGAATCCGGTCCCGCTGGACACGCGGATCCTTCGGTCTTGCCTTGGAGTCCCGGTCTTGCGTGATCCCGTAGTGGCCCCCAGGTAGGGGCATCCCATTGGCCGGGTGCTCCTACCATACTCCTGTAGGGATTTGAGGCCGAGAGGTCCTGCACACAAGAAAGGGAAACGTAATTCTCCTTGGGGGCTCCCCTTCCTTTATCCCATAGTCTTATTTGGCTCACGATCCCTAACCATATGCACGGTGCTTGGAGACTGTAGTGCGCGAAGTGCCGGGGACTCAGGCCCCCTTTGACTATCGGCAGGTACCTCCAACGCAACCGCATCTGGTAGGGCAGCAAATGCCGACTAGGGGTGAGAATGAGAAGGGGGAGCTGAGCGCATGGTGGCCATGCACCGGAAGTGCAGTCATAAAAAATATAGTACATAATTTATATGAGTACAAGGAAAGAGCAAAGTAGAACAGGTTTCTTTTCGTATAATTTTCCACAGGAGGAAGGCAGGCTAAACATGGAGGCCACGACCCACCCCATTAAGAAGGGAAGCAAGACTCTACGCGCTTGGAGTCGGAACCAGGCAAAGCTGAAGGTAGTCCTGTACCGTCCCCTGGGGCTTAGCTGCTCCGAGCGCTGTTCCTGGACTCTACGGAATTTATTAAGAAAAGAAGAGCCTGTCCTATCTTTGCTCTAAGGGTAGAACTTATGGAGGTGTTCTATGTTCCAAGGGTTTGGGAGCAGGTCACCATCCTCGGTGGAAAGGCGTACGCACCCGGGGCGGCACACTTTTCCGACTCGGAAGGGACCTTCCCAACTAGGGGAGAGTTTGTGGGTCCCTTCGCGAGAAAGTATGTGCCGCAGCACCAGGTCACCTTCCTGCAGCTCCCGGGAACGCACAGATCTCTGGTGGTAGCGACGGAGCGCTTGTCTGTACCGTGCGTTGCGGAGTGCTGCATGCAATCGGACCTCGTCGACGAGGTCGATTTCTCCACGCCGGAGGTTGTCCTGCGCGGCTTCGTCGTAAGCCCGGACACGGTGAGACTTCATGGTGATCTCTGGGGGAAGTACAGCTTCGGCCCCATACACCATGAAGAAGGGTGTCTCTCCGGTGGCCCGGCTCTGGGATGTCCGGTTAGCCCATAGTGTGCTCGGAAGCTCATCCACCCAATTGGCACCATGTTTCTTCAAACTGGCGTAGGTGCGGGTTTTAAGGCCCCGGAGAATATCCGCGTTGGCCCTCTCGACTTGCCCATTGCTCTTTGGATGGACAACAGAGGCATAGCACACCTGAATGCCGAGGTCTTCGCAGTAGACTTGGAAGGCTGCGCTGGTGAACTGGGTCCCGTTGTCGGTGATGATCCTGTTCGGGACCCCGAACCGGCAGACAATAGACTTGATGAACTTTACTGTGGATTGCTTGTTGATGGTGACAACTGGTGTGGCTTCCGGCCACTTGGTGAACTTGTCGATGGTGACGTAGAGGTACCGGAATCCCCCGACGGTTCTGGGGAATGGTCCCAAGATGTCCAGCCCCCATACGGCAAACAGCCATGAGGGTGGGATCATCTGTACCGCCTGAGCCGGTGTATGGATCTGCTTGGCGTGGAACTGGCATGCCTTGCAGCTCTCGACAAGCTTGACGGCATCCTGGAGTGCTGTCGGCCAGTAGAAGCTATGCCGGAGGGCTTTACCGACAAGCGTGCGTGAGGAAGAGTGACTTCCACATTCGCCTCCATGGATCTCAGCGAGCAAGTCGCAGCCTTCCCCCTGGGTTATGCACCGCAATAGGATGTGGTTGGCGCCGCGCCGGTAGAGATCCCCCTCTACCAGCGCGTATCTCTTAGCCATACGCACGATCCGTTCAGTGGTTGCATGTTCATCAGTGAGGATGTTGTCCTTCATGTAGTCCCGGATCTCCGTGATCCATGCATCGGGTCTGACTTGAGCTTCTGGATCTTGAGCACTGGGTTGCACGGAGTCCCCAGTGACGCTTACGATCCTTGGCGGCATCCATGGCTGCAGGGCCGCCGGGACCGCCAGCTTCGAGGTGCTGGTCAAGCCCCCTTCGCCAGGCTCGGCGGGCCGGGCTGTGGGCCGCAGCAACGTCCTCTCGAAGACTCCTTCGAGCACGGGAGCTCCGGTAGAAGCCTTCGTTGAAAGGTCGTCAGCTATGGCATTGCCAGCGCACGGTACGTGGCGCAGGTCCAAGGCGAGGAAGTCTTTCTCTAACATCTGCACGTGAAGCAGATATGCAGCTAGCTGTGGGTCATTGCAGGAGCATTCTGTAACACCCTCACCTCGGGTGTCAGCATATGTTCATGTTATATGAAGAGGAAAAATTTTTAATGAAACAGAGAGAATTATCAAAAGAATAGCCAATAAGGCCCTCCGAGAGCGCCGAAGACAACCTACCGCGGCCGCAGGCCACGTGGCATGATCGGAGCTCGTCCCTGCGAAGTGAAGAGCGGTCCGCCGCTAAAAGAGCTACGTGGCAAGTTCGGGGCTCGTCGCCACAAAGGGGAGAGGTCCGATCCTATGGGACACGTGTTGCCCACGGAGCTAGCCTCTGCAGAGGAATTAAAAGGCATTTCAGCAAGACACGTGTCATCCTCGGAGCTAGTCCTCGCGGAAATCAGAGGACCAGTCGTGTGGGGTACGTGTCGATCTCAGAGCCCATCTCAGAGAAGTCCGGATCTACCAAACACGTGTCGCCACCGAAGCTTATCTCCGGGAGGTCTGTCGTTGCTGGACACGTGTCGACCTCCGGGCATGTTCCTGAGGACGGAAGAGAGGGAAGACCGGCGCCAACACGTGGCGTGCGCGGAGCTCACTTCCAAAGAAGGGGGAGGTCTCGCTCGTGACACGCGGCACAACCGGAGCTCGTCTCTGCGGACGAGGAGATACCAGGTCCCGGAGGACACGTGGAGCTTCCGGAGCTCATCATCACGGAGGTAACGAGTTCTGGATCAAGTTTTACGCGTAAAGATACCGGTACGCAACAGAAACCGATATAAATTCCACGATGTTACTAAAGATAAAGATGTTAGGATCCAACAAAGATCTGAATAAGACTCTTATTCGGGATACAATCAGATTAGGACTCTTTTCTTCCCGATTATAAATAGAACCCAAAACCTCTGGCCGAAACCACAAACTTCGCTTTCGACTCCGGAGCCGACGATTTAGAGCCCTAGCCCTAACTCGCCGAGCAAACCATCGCTGAAGCACAACAAGGGAGATCATCGGAGAAGAACCAAGCAGGTCTGAGGAGGACCTTGAAGTCAAGGAGAGCGTGAGGTAGTACTTCAATACCACCTTACGACATCATTGTGTTCATCTCTTTGCATCTGTTCTTCAATTCCTTTCGAACAGAAGCCTTCTCGTGGGCAGATCACTTGATGATCAATTTGATCTAAAGACAAGGTCATCGCCACGTCCACCTTGGTCCGAACACCTCTGTCCATACAAGGCCATGCAAGAACACGTACAGATCAATCTAATAAAACTAATCATGAGATACCATGCATATGCATCATCGCATCTAGTTTAAGGTTTGTGCATAAACATTGATTGCTGTGAATCCTGTATGCACGTGATCCTACCTAGCAGGACAAGCTCAGGGAGCTGTCTACGACGAACTGCAGCAACCAGGTTTTGAGATCCAAGAACAACCGGAACCACAAGAACAAGGCAAGTGCTCCTTGACCATATTGATCCTATGTTTTGGATAAAACTGTTTTGTTTTGCGAAAAGGTTTGCGTACTGAGTCAAACCTGATGGGAAGCCCTTTTATAGGAGTTTACTAGTTTTGATTAAACCATCCTTGTCGGCTGGGAAGTTTATGAGTCGGGTATGGTTTTTATATTATGCTTCGCTGAGTCTATGGGATTGGGAAGCGAGATAGATATGTCTAGCTAACTGCACTCGTACTGATAATGAGAAACTGATGTTAATAAGGGATATGGATCGGAGGGAGATCTAGGCAAGATTGGGTTTGTGAATGAGGTAGCATGAGATGGTGGTTTACTTGCCGTAGATCTAAGGACCGGTTCATGCATGCACATGCCAGGATAACAGTGCCACCACAAGGCCAAGTATGGGTGCGGCTTGGCTGAGTAATTAGGTAAGTTGCTAGAGTGTTATGGACTGTGGAAGGCGCGGGGAATGGGAGTCGAGTGAGGACTGCCCTGGGAACTGCATGGCACAAGAGGGGGCCCATGGGTAGGAGAAATGGAGATTCTAGCCTGCCGGTGAAACCTTAGTGAGTCCATACATCTAGTAACCCCTTTGTAAAGGCTATTTTGTGATCTCTTGACCATACACCGACGGTTGTGTACTGGTATAATGGAGGTTCTGCAGTCGCCGACGGGTGACGAAATCACAAACTTGTGGATAAAGAGGTGCAAACTCTGCGGAGTCTAAAACTATCATGATAGCCGAGCTTACAGTCACGAGCACCTGGCTAAACTGCCATGATTAGTTGGGATGGATATTGAGATGGTTATTGGGAAGGTTCTTGGTTACGATTATTGGTTTGGTTATGGATATGGGTTGAGACTGTGTAACACCCCAAAAAAATCTTGTTAATACCCTAAATCATGTTAAGAGGGGAATTTAAAAATTTTTGGACGTGTTGCATGTTTTGCAAAAATTCAAATTCAAACTGGAATTCAAACTAAACTCAAATCAGAAAAGAAATAGAAAAAGAAAAAAAAGAAAACAGAAAAAAACCGGCCAGTGGGCCGCAACCCACCAGCCGGCCCAACCAGAACCCGCGCCAGCTCGCAGCCGCGCGCGACCCTTTCTTCCCACTGACAGGCGGGTCCCGCCAGTTCTTCGTCTACCTCGAGCCCGCGCCGGACTCTCTCACCTCGAATCCAAACCGATCCGGATTTCTGCGAATCCCAGCCGAATTTCGCTCAAGGGCGACGCGGACTCGATCTAAACCACCCCGCCGCCATCCCCCGTCTATAAAAACCTCGGCCTCGTTCTGTTTTTCCACGCGATCTGCTGTTTTTCCTCCGGTGAGAACCCGAGCCTTCTCCGGCGAATTCTAGCCGATCTAAGCTCGGAAATTCCGATCTAACTCGCTGGTCTTGATCCACCGCCTCCGGGGAACCTTGCAGGTGCAGAAAACTCGGTGACTTGCGGTGTAAACACAGCGCCGACGAGCCTCGCCATGAATTCACCTCGGACCTCGTCGCCGATCATCTTCCAGGACCTCCGAGCTCAAGAAAACCCCCGAGGTGAGATCCCCGACCTCTCCTCCACCGATCTATGCCATAAGATCACAGTTCTAGGAAGAATTCTCGAAGATCCGAAAGTCTCCGGCGAGATCGCCGCTTCCCGCCGCCGTGCGCCGCCGGCAGCGCCGCCCGCGCTCGATCAGAGCGACGTGGCCGCTTGTGCGCCATTTATTTTAAATCGCACGGTAGGGTTTAAATCCCCACGTACCGGTTCGACGTTATAATCTCAGCCGTCGGTTTAAAATCGAACGGTCCACGTCAGCCCCACGTTATAAAGACTGGAAATCTTATGTGCTACCCCCTGGGGTTCTCGGGAAATAAGAGCTAGCCCCGGAAACTTCTGATCTAGCCCCTGGAACTTCAGAAAATCATGTAAATTCATTTAAAAATCTGTTTTAGCCCCTGGACTTAATAAAAATTAGGAAAAACTCCTCTGATAAGTGTAGCTAGACCCCTGGAAATTCTGAAAATAATATTATAGACCCTGTAGTGGGGTGAGTTTACCTTTTTAACCCAGGGGGCCCCGCAGGGCCAAGACGGTCTTCCGGACCCCCTGGAGGTCCAAGACAACCTCCCGGAGGCCCAGGACGGCCTCCCGGACCCCCAGGATAAATCTCCAGGGTCCAATCGGGATCCCCCGGAGGTCCCTCAAGACCCCCCGGAGCTCCCGGATGATCAAGAAAGCTTAAGGGCCTCCGGGTCCCAGTCCCCGGAGGCCCCCGTCGGTCCACCCACCTCCAGCTGGCCGGGGCCAATGGACGAGGAGCTCCCAAGCCTAAGATAGAGGGTTCGAACCATACAGAGGCCTGTGTACTACATCAGTGAAGTACTTCATGAGGCCAAGACAAGGTACCTAGAAGTCCACAAGCTGCTGTATGCGGTGCTCGTGGCCTCCAGGAAGCTCCGCCACTACTTCCAGGCCCACCGGGTCTCGGTAGTCACCTCGTATCCGCTGAAGACAATTCTTCACAGCCCCCATGCGACTGGCAACGTTGCTAAATGGGCGGCGGAGCTGGCGGAGTTTGAGCTGGACTTCCTCCCACATCATGCAGTCAAGAGCCAAGCACTGGCTGAATTTGTGGCGGAGTGGACACCAACGAAGACTGACCCAGGGGGCCATGAAGGCGGTGAGCCAGAGCCCAAAGCTCCGGTCTTCACCGAACCCCACTGGACACTCTTCTTCGATGGCTCCTCGCGAAAGCAGGGGGCCGGTGCCGGCGTACTGCTCCTCATGCCATCGGGGGAGCAGTTTGGGTATATGGTGCGTCTAAATTTCAAGGCAACCAACAACATGGCGGAGTATGAAGCACTCATCTTTGGCCGGCAGACAGCCCTGTCTTTAGGCGCTCGCCAGTTGTTGGCACAGGGCGACTCCCAACTGGTCATCAAGCAAGTCAAGGGCGAATGTCCTGCAATGACCCGCAGCTAGCTGCATATCTGCTCCATGTACAGATGTTGGAGAAGGAATTCCTCTCTTTGGACCTGCACCATGTGCCGCGCGCTGGTAATGCCGCAGCCGACAACCTTTCAACGAAGGCTTCCACCGGAGCCCCTGCGCCCGAAGGAGTTTTCGAGAGGACGTTGCTGCGGCCCACAGCCCGGCCCGCCGAGCAGGGCGAAGGGGGCTTGACCAGCACCTCGAAGCTGGCGGTCCCGGCGGCCCTACAGCCATGGATGCCGCAAAGGATCGTAAGCGTCACTGGGGACTCCGTGCAACCCAGCGCTCAAGATCCAGAAGCTCAAGTCAGACCCGATGCATGGATCACGGAGATCCGGGACTACTTGAAGGACAATATCCTCCCTGATGAACATGCAACCGCTGAACGGATTGTGCGTATGGCTAAGAGGTACGCGCTGGTAGAGGGGGATCTCTACCGGCGTGGCGCCAACCACATCCTATTGCGGTGCATAACCCAGGGGGAAGGCTGCGACTTGCTCGCTGAGATCCATGGAGGCGAATGTGGAAGTCATTCTTCCTCACGCACGCTTGTCGGTAAAGCCTTCCGGCATGGCTTCTGCTGGCCGACAGCACTCCAGGATGCCATCAAGCTGGTCGAGAGCTGCAAGGCGTGCCAGTTCCACGCCAAGCAGATCCATACACCGGCTCAGGCGGTACAGATGATCCCGCCCTCGTGGCCGTTTGCCGTATGGGGGCTGGACATCCTGGGACCATTTCCCAGAACCGTCGGGGGATTCAGGTACCTCTATGTCGCCATCGACAAGTTCACCAAGTGGCCGGAAGCTACACCAGTTGTCACCATCAACAAACAATCCGCAGTAAAATTCATCAAGTCTATTGTCTGCCGGTTCGGGGTCCCAAACAGGATCATCACCGACGACGGGACCCAGTTCACCAGCGCAGCATTCCAAGACTACTGCGAGGGCCTTGGTATTCAGGTATGCTATGCCTCTGTCGCCCACCCGAGGAGCAATGGGCAAGTTGAGAGGGCCAACGCGGAGATTCTCCGGGGCCTTAAGACTCGCACTTTCACCAGCCTGAAGAAACATGGTGCCAATTGGGTGGATGAGCTTCCGAGCACACTATGGGCTAACCGGACATCCTAGAGCCGGGCCACCAGGGAGACACCCTTCTTCATGGTGTATGGGGTTGAAGCTGTACTTATCCCAGAAATCACCATGAAGTCTCACCGTGTTCGAGCTTACGACGAAGCCACGCAGGACAACCTCCGGCGTGGAGAAATCGACCTCGTCGACGAGGTCCGATTACATGCGGCACTCCGTAACGCGCGGTATAGACAAGCGCTTCGGCGCTACCACCAGAGGTCTGTGCGTGCCCGGGAGCTGCAGGAAGGTGACCTGGTGTTGCGGCGCATACTTTCTCGCGAAGGGTCCACAAACTCTCCCCTAGTTGGGAAGGCCCCTTCCGAGTCACGAAAGTATGCCACCCCGGGTGTGTGCGCCTTTCCACCGAGGATGGGGACCTGCTCCCGAACCCTTGGAACATAGAACACCTCCGTAAGTTCTACCCCTAGAGCAAAAATAGGACAGTACATTCTTTTCGTAATAAACTCCATAGAGTCTAGGAGCAGCGCTCGGGGCAGCTAAACCCCAGGGGACGGTCCAGGACTACGTTCAGCTTTGCCTGGTTCCGACTCCAAGCGCGTAGAGTCTTGCTTCCCCTCTTAATGGGGTGGGTCGTGGCCTCCATGTTCAGCCTGCCTTCCTCCTGTGGAAAGTTGTACGAAAAGAAGTCTGCTCTACTTTGCTCTTTCCTTGTACTCATTTAAATTGTGAATTGAGTTTTTTAATCACCCTTACAGTGCATGGTTGCCATGTGCTCAGCTCCCCCTCTCTACAAGTCCCCAAGCACCAAGCATATGGTTAGGGGCTATAATTCAAATAAGGCTATGAGATAAGGGAGGGGGAGCCCCCAAGGAGAATTACGTTTCCTCTACCTATGTGCAGGACCTCCAGGTTGCGGCAACAGGGTCTGCACGAAGCAGGGGGAAAAGGAGCTACTGACTACTTCGGCCTAGGATTGGAGGGACCCAAGGGCCCCACATGTCCAGCAGGCCCGGAACTCTCACCTCCCTTGAGGAGGGCTCCGGGCTCGCCACGTGGTGACACCGCGCGCAGGAGCTCCCACCTCTTAAGGAGGAGCTCCGGACCTGCCACGTGGCAGGCAGGTTTGGGGCTCCCCATAGGGCAAGATCCGGAAACCTCCGGGGGCCCCTAACACGTTTAGGACCCGGGGAGGGTGTCTGTGCAAAGCTCCGAGATTGGAGATGGCCTCTGAGTATCTTGCGGAGCTGAGGACTTAGTCAGGCAAGCCCAAGAAGGAGAGAAAAAAGCATCACAGTCACAAAAATCTTAAAAGAGTCAAACTATGCGAGGCTCCATGAGCTGGACTACAGATTCGATAAAAAGGAAGAAACAAGTCCCAAGGGTCTCCGGACACAACCAGAATCCAGAAGTTGCAACAACGGCCGCGTCACCAGGCTTCAGCCCTGGCGGAACTCTCTTGCTCTATGACCAGAGCGCAGGAATCGCCTCCCTCATCACCGGCGCAAAAACCAGTGACACCACGGTTGCCCGTGAGGCCCCCTCCGAAGTATTCAGCGGTCTTCTTGGAGACTCTACCGTCTGGGATCCTCCATGGTGCATCGGTGGTTTCCTTCTCCTGAAGTTCCCTCATCACCTGCGCAAAAACCGGTGTCGTCAAGGGTGCCCCTGGAGCCCCCATTCCTCATCACCTGCGCAAAAGCTGGAGTCATCAAGGGTGCTCCTAAGGCCCCCTCTGCAGTATTCAGCGGTGTTCTTGGAGACTCTGCCACCTGGGATTCTCCTCGGTGCGTCAGCGGTTCCTTTGAAGACTCCACCACCCTCAGGGGCAGGGCAGGCAGGCCCCCTGAAGTCCCAGGCTTGGTGCAGACGCAACCGCTGGAGGGAACCGAGAGCAATTCTTCCCCCATAAGGCGGGTTAAAAGCCATGGAAGAAGACAAGACTGCAGGGACCTGAGGGAGGCGCAGGGACTGGAAGCCTTATAAGGGGAATATACCCACATGGAGGTTTCATTTAACGCCTTCCCGGGTGCAATCCCAAGCGATTCGGAGCTCTTCGGATACCCCGCGTCGGCGACTGCTTTGGCTCCTAGACCGGGTGCCGATGACGGGTGGACCCAAGCCGCCCAACTGAAGCGGTGGGTCAAGGAGTCAGTCTCCAGTGAAGATGGGCCGGCAAAGCACTTCGACGGTTCCCGAAGAAAGCGCTGCAACGTGCAGAAGTGGCAGTCTTGGGAACCGCCGCAGTAAAAGCAACCATCAAGTGAGCGCACGCTCCCACGATCCCGTGGCCGTTCGTGCTCCGGCAGCGGTCAATTCGGGACATAGGGAAGGTGCGCGGATCGGAAGAGACGGAGGTCCCACCTCGGGCTCGCTATCTCCCCCAAGATGGGCCCGGGGGCCACTGTCGGTACCTGAGATATGGGGTACCCCCGCGCACTGGGTAAAATGCCTAAGGAACTCGCCCTTCTATGCAGGGAGAGCTCCGAAGGCGCCACGCGTCCGGCAGGGCCGGACCTCCCTCTCCTCAGAGGAGAGCTCCGGGCCCGCCACGTGGCATACAGAGGCCGGACCTCCCCCTCCGTGGGAGAGAGGTCCGAAGGCGCCGCGTGTCCAGCGGGGCCGGACCTCCCTCTCCTCAGAGGAGAGCTCGGGCCCGCCACGTGGTCAACAGAAGCCGAGCCTCCCCTTCCACGGGGAGAGGTCCGGAGGCTCCACGTGCCCCGCAGGCCGGACCCTTCTCTCCTCAGAGAAGGGCTCCGGACCCGCCACGTGGCCAGAATAAACGGTGCTGCCTGCCCCCGAGAGGTAGGCAGCGGGCGTAAAGGCGCCCCATACCTTGCCCGTACAAGGTATTCAAGGTCCGCGTCTTCCCAAGACGCGGGGACGCGGAGCACGCATCCGTCAGGTGCCGTTGCACCCAGTCGCATCACAGACTGGCGCGCGGTGTCAGAACCTGCCAGCCAATAAACACCGCAATAAGACATCCCATGCCGCTTGCGCCGTCATCAACCACTACGACTAGCGTGCGGCATGGGCAGGGCGGCAAGATGAAGACACAGAAGCCTACGACCAGAGACAACTACCGGCATAACTGCAGATACGGTAGATAATAGACAATCTCCCCAGGACCACCTGTCGGGTCCCGGCTCCCCTTGTAAGCCGCCCGAGTCTTGGACTATAAAAGGCTCGGGTAGGCGTCGATAGCAGGGGTTCGCACTTTGCAACTCATACGCTAGCCATACACTCTCAAGCTGTAACTCACCCCCAAGCTCAGGCCTCCGAGCGTGAGCAGCAAGCAATACAGCTAGCTCCATAGCTCGCCGTGGACGTAGGGTTTTACGCTCCGGCGGCCTGAACCACGTAAAACTCACCGTGTCAAGCTCTTACTAACTCGTCCATCTGCGCAAGCTCTCCGCTAGAGACTAGCCCCACCAAAAAAAGAACTTCCGCGGGCTGCCCAGTGCAGGCCCGGGGGAAGTGTTGACTGAACACTTCGACAGAGCCCTTCCTTGGTGACGGCAGGAAGAAAGCTCCCTGGCGTTGCGTCCCTTCTCAGATGGTGGAGTCTTCAATGGAACTGCTGAAGCATCAAGGAGAATTCCGGGTGGCAGAGCCTCCGAGAAGACCACTGAGGCTGCGGAGGGGGCTTCGGGAGCACCCTTGATGACACCGGCTTTTGCGCCGGTGATGAGGGAACTTCAGGAGAAGTAAACCACCGATAAACCAAGGAGAATCCCAGGCGGCAGAGTCTCCAAGAAGACCGTCGAAGCTGCGGAGGGGGCCTCAGGAGCACCCCTGATGACACCGGCCTTTGCGCTGATGATGAGGGAGGCGATTTCTTCACTCGGGTCATGGAGCGGGAGACCGCCGCCAGGGCTGAAACCTGGTGACGCGGCCGTTCTTGCAACTCCTAGACTCTGGTCACGCCAGGGGAATCTTGGGACTTGTTTCTTTCTTCTTCATTGAGTTTGTAGCCCAGCTCATGGAGCCATGAATACATGAACTCTTATGACCGTTCGTGCCTGTGATGTTTTCCGTCTTCTCCCTGGTTTTGCCTGACCGAGCCCTTAGTTCCGCAAGGCGCTCAGAGGTCTTCACCAATCTCGTCGTTCTGCTCCGGCACCTTCCACGGGTCCCCACTATATTAAGGGCCCCGGAGGTCTTCGGGCCCCTCCTCATGAGGAGGGGGAGGTCCGGATCAGCCAGCCACGCGGCGGATCCGGAGCTCTCCTTGAGGAGGGGGAGGTCCGAAGCCGCGATACACGTGGGGTCTCCGGGCCCTTCCCCTCAGAGGAGGGGAGGTCCGGTCTCGGTGGAGTCATGGATCCTTCGGTCTTGCCTTGGAGTTCCGGTCTCGCATGATTCCGTAGTAGCCCCCTGGCAGGGGCGTCCCATTGGTCAGGCGCTCCTGCCACACTCTGGTAGGGATCCGAGGCCGAGAGGTCCTGCACACAAGTAGGGAAAAAGTAATTCTCCTTGGGGGCTCCTCCTCCCTTATCTCATAGTCTTATTCGACTTATGGCCTCTAACCATATACTTGGTGCTTGGGGACAGCGGTGCGCGAAGCGTTCGGGGGCTCAGGACCCCTCTCGACTATCGGCAGGCACCCCCGATGCAACCGCCTCTGGTAGGGCAGCGAATGCCGACTAGTGGTGAGAATGAGAAGGGGGAGCTGAGCACATGGCAGCCATGTACCGCAAGGGTAGTCATAAAAATTTAGCACACAATTTAAATGAGTACGAGGAAAGAGCAAAGTAGAACAGGCTTGTTTTCGTATAACTTTCCACAGGAGGAAGGCAGGCTATACATGGAGGCCACGACCCGCCCCATTAGGAGGGGAAGCAAGACTCTACGCGCTTGGAGTCGGAACCAGGCAAATCTGAACGTAGTCCTGTACCGTCCCCTGGGGCTTAGCTGCTCCGAGCGCTGCTCCTTGACTCTGTGGAGTTTATTACGGAAAGAAAGTACTGTCCTATCTTTGCTCTAGGGGTAGAACTTACGGAGGTGTTCTATGTTGCAAGGGTTTGGGAGCAGGTCCCCATCCTCGGTGGAAAGGCGCACACACCCAGGGCGGCATACTTTCGCGACTCGGAAGGGACCTTCCCAACTAGGGTAGAGCTTGTGGGCCCCTTCGCAAGAAAGTATGCGCCGCAACACCAGGTCACCTTCCTGCAGCCCCCTGGCACGCACAAATCTTTGGTGATAGCGCCGAAGCGCTTGTCTGTACCGTGCATTACGGAGTGCTGAATGTAATCGGACCTCGTCGACAAGATCGATTTCTCCATGCCGGAGGTTGTCCTGCGCGGCTTCGTCATAAGACCGGACACAGTGAGACTTCATGGTGATTCTGGGGGAAGTACAGCCTCGGCCCCATACACCATGAAGAAGGGTGTCTCCCCGGTGGCCTGGCTCTGGGATGTCCGGTTAGCCCATAGCATGCTCGGAAGCTCATCTACCCAATTGGCACCATGTTTCTTCAGGATGGCGAAGGTGCGAGTCTTAAGGCCCCGGAGAATCTCCGCATTGGCCCTCTCAACTTGCCCATTGCTCTTTGGGTGGGCGACAGAGGCATAGCACATCTGAATGCCAAGGTCCTCGCAGTAGTCTTGGAATGCCGCGCTGGTGAACTGGGTCCCGTTGTCGGTGATAATTCTGTTCGGGACCCCGAACCGGCAGACAATAGACTTGATGAACTTTACTGCGGATTGTTTGTTGATGGTGACAACTGGTGTATCTTCTGGCCACTTGGTGAACTTGTCGATGGTGACATAGAGGTACCGGAATCCCCCGACGGTTCTGGGAAATGGTCCCAAGATGTCCAGCCCCCATACGGCAAATGGCCACGAGGGCGGGATCATCTGTACCGCCTGAGCCGGTGTATGGATCTGCTTGGCGTGGAACTGGCACGCCTTGCAGCTCTCGACCAGCTTGACGGCATCCTGGAGTGCTGTCGGCCAGTAGAAGCCATGCCGGAAGGCTTTACCGACAAGCGTGCATGAGGAAGAGTGACTCCCACATTCGCCTCCATGGTTCTCAGCGAGCAAGTCGCAGCCTTCCCCCTGGGTTATGCACCGCAATAGGATGTGGTTGGCGCCACGCCGGTAGAGATCCCCCTCTACCAGCGCGTATATATTAGCCATACGCACAATCCGTTCAGCGGTTGCATGTTCATCAGGGAGGATATTGTCCTTCAAGTAGTCCCGGATCTCCGTGATCCATGCATCGGGTCTGACTTGAGCTTCTTGATCTTGAGCGCTGGGTTGCACGGAGTCCCCAGTGACGCTTACGATCCTTGGCGGCATCCATGGTCGTAGGGCCGCCGGGACCGCCAGCTTCGAGGTGCTGGTCAAGCCCCCTTCGCCCGGCTCGGCGGGCCGGGCTGTAGGCCGCAGCAACGTCCTCTCGAAAATCCTTCGAGCGCAGGGGCTCCGGTAGAAGCCTTCGTTGAAAGGTCGTCAGCTGCGGCATTGCCAGCGCGCGGTACGTGGTGCAGGTCCAAGGCGAGGAATTCTTTCTCCAACATCTGCACGTGAAGCAGATACGCAGCTAGCTGTGGGTCATTGCAGGAGCATTCGCCCTTGACTTGCTTGATGACCAGCTGGGAGTCGCCCTGTGCCAACAACTGGCGAGCGCCTAAAGACAGGGCTGTCTGCAGGCCAAAGATGAGTGCTTCATACTCCGCCATGTTGTTGGTTGCCTTGAAATTGAGACGCACCATGTACCCAAACTGTTCCCCCGATGGCATGAGGAGCAGTACGCCTGCACCGGCCCCCTGCTTTCGCGAGGAGCCGTCGAATAAAAGTGTCCAGTGGGTTCGGTGAAGACCGGAGCTTGGTGCTCTGGTTCACCGCTTTCATGGCCCCCTGGATCAGCCTTCGTTGGTGTCCACTCCGCCACAAAGTCAGCCAGTGCTTGGCTCTTCACCGCATGGCGTGGGAGGATGTCCAGCTCAAACTCCACCAGCTCCGCCACCCATTTAGCAACGTTACCAGTCGCATGGGGACTGTGAAGAATTGTCTTCAGCGGATACGAGGTGACTACCGAGACCCGGTGGGCCTAGAAGTAATGGCGGAGCTTCCTGGAGGCCACGAGCACCGCATACAGCAGCTTGTGGACTTCTAGGTACCTTGTCTTGGCGTCATGAAGTACTTCGCTGATGTAGTAGGCGGGCCCCTGGATGGTTCGAACCCTCTCTCTCAGGCTTGGGAGGTCCTCATCCATTGGCCCTGGCCCGCCGGAGGTGAGTGGACCCACGGGGGCCTCCGGGTGCTGGAGCCCGGAGGCCCTTAAGCTATCTTGCTTATCCGGGAGCTCCGGGGGGGTCTTGAGGGACCTCAGGGAGGTCCCATTTGGCCCCCGGGGGTTTATCTTGGGGGTCCGGGAGACCGCCCTGGACCTCCGGGGGGCCGACCTGGACCTCCGGGTGGTTGCCTTGGAGGTCCGGGAGACCGCCTTGGTCCTGCGGGGCCTCCTGGCGTCTGCCTTCTGCTACCGGAGCAGGTTGTGAAGGTGGGGGGTCTGGCCGCTCTGCGACGAGGACCAGACTCACCACTTCAGTTGTCGCCGCAATGTAGAGCAGCAGGTGCTCTCCGGGCTCAGGGGCTACCATGATAGGCAGGGTCGTCAGGAGTCGCTTCAACTCCTGGAAAGCCTCTTCTGCTTCGTCAGTCCAGGCAAAGGGGCCTGACTTGCGCAGGAGCTTAAAGAAAGGGAGTGCTCGCTCTGCTAGCCTCGGTATAAACCGACTCAGCGCGGCTAGACATCCCGTGAGTTTCTGGACATCCTTGACGCGGGCAGGGGGCCGCATCAAGTCGATGGCTTTGATCTTCTCTGGGTTGGCCTCAATCCCTCGGTGAGAGACCAGGAATCCTAGGAGCTTCCCAGAGGACACACCGAACAAACACTTATCGGGGTTCAGCTTGGTGCGCGTAGAGCGCAACTTGTCAAAGACTAAGGCTAGGTTATCTAACAAAGATGAACCCTGCTTGACCTTGACAACTATGTCATCGACGTACACCTCAACTAGGTCTCTTATCAACTCCCCAAAGGTTTTGTGCATTGCCCGCACAAAGGTGGGGAGTGCATTCTTTAGGCCGTAAGGCATAGACACATAGCAATAAAGGCCGTCTACTGTGATGAAGGAGGTGTGCACCTCGTCCTCCCTAGACATGGGGATCTGATGGAAACCCGAGTAGGCGTCTAGGAAGCACAGCATATCACAGCCTGACGTTGAATCTACTATTTGATCTATTCTAGGGAGAGGGAATGGATCTTTGGGACATGCCTTATTGAGACTGGTGTAGTCGATGCACATCCAGAGCTTCCCGCCGGCCTTCGGGACAACGACGGGGTTTGCCAACCACCGGGGGTGGTGGACCTCCCGTATGAAGCCAGCGTCCAGCAGCTTCTTGACTTCTTCACGAATGAAGTTTTGCCGCTCGATGGACTGCTTGCGGGGCTTCTGTTGAACCGGCCGGGCGTCGGGGAAGACTTTCAAGTGGTGCTCGATCACCTCCCTGGGGATCCCCGGCATCTGCGACGGCTGCCATGCAAACACGTCGACGTTGTGCTGGAGGAAGGTGACGAGCGCGCCTTCCTATTTGTCATCCAGGCCCCCGGCTACCCGGGTGGTCTGGGTGGCTTCGGCGCCAACTTGGACGACCTTTAAGGGGATGCCGCCCTCGTCGAGAGGTTGCACCCGGGGTGCTGTAACGGAAGCACGGTGGAGTGCGCTCAGGCGGAGCTGGTCCGGCTCTGTACTGCGGGGGGCTGATGCCCCAGCTGTTGCGAGCGCTTGGAGTTTCTCTAAGGCTGACAATGCAGCAGTGCGGTCTCCATGAATCCTGAGGACGCCCGTTGGCGTTGGCATCTTCAGGACGAGGTAGCCATAGTGGGCTACTGCCATGAACCGGTACAGGGCTGGCCTGCCGATTATGGCGTTGAAGGGGAGGTCTATCTCCGCTACGTCGAACAGAATGTACTCTGTCCGATAGCTGTCCAGAGCCCCGAAGGTCACCGGGAGGCTAATGTTGCCGTAGGGAATGACCTGTCCCGGCCCTACCACTGAGAACGGGCTCGACGGGGTGAGCTTGGCCATCAGGATCTGCAGCTTCTGGAAAGCTGCACGGCTGATGAGGTTCAGCCCAGCTCCACCATCTACCAAAACGTGGTACATTCTCACGTTGGCGATGGTAGGAGCTACCAAGAGCGGTAGTTGGCCGGCCCCAGCCATGTTCCTGGGGCAGTCGGTGGCGTCAAAGCTGATGGGAGTCCCCATCCACTTAAGGTGCGGTGTGGCACCTGGGAGTGGTGCCACCGACGCTACAGCTCGGTGCAGAGTCCTGACTGCGCTTCGGGACGAGGGGTCGGCGGACCCGTCGTATATGACGTAGAGCTTCTTTTGACGCTCATCATCGCTGGAGCTGGAGTCCTCTTGATTGAGTGCCACCTTCATGGCGCGCTGAGGCTCCTGGATCTCCTCTGTGTGGTCGTTGCTGTCTGGGACGTTGTCGGTACCTGAGATATGGGGTACCCCCGCGCACAGGGTAAAATGCCTAAGGAACTCGCCCTTCTCCGCAGGGAGAGCTCCGAAGGCGCCACGCGTCCGGCGGGGCCGGACCTCCATCTCCTCAGAGGAGAGCTCCGGGCCCGCCACGTGGCATACAGAAGCCGGACCTCCCCCTCCGCGGGAGAGAGCTCCGAAGGCGCCACGCGTCCGGCGGGGCCGGACCTCCCTCTCCTCAGAGGAGAGCTCCGGGCCCGCCACGTGGCATACAGAAGCCGGACCTCCCCCTCCGTGGGGAGAGGTCCGGAGGCTCCACGTGCCCCGCGGGACTGACCCTCCTCTCCTCTGAGAAGGGCTCCGGGCCCGCCATGTGGCAGCAGAACGGCGCTGCCTGCCCGAGCGGTAGGCAGCAGGCGTAAAGGCGCCCCATACCTTGCCCGTACAAGATATTCAAGGCCCGCATCTTCCCAAGACGCGGAGACACGGAGCACGCGTCTGTCAGGTGCCGTTGCGCCCAGTCGCACCACAGACTGGCGCGCGGTGTCAGAACCTGCCGGCCAATAAACACCGCGACAAGACATCCCATGCCGCCTGCGCCATCATCAACCACTACGACTAGCGTGCGGCATGGGCAGGGCGGCAAGTTGAAGACTCAGAAGCCTTCGACCAGAGGCAACTACCGGCATAACTGCACATACGGTAGATAATAGACAATCTTCCCGGGGCCACCTGTCGGGTCCCGGCTCCCCTTGTAAGCCGCCCGAGTCTTGGACTATAAAGGGCTCAGGTAGGCGACGATAGCAAGGGTTCGCACTTTGCAACTCATACGCTAGCCATACACTCTCAAGCTGTAACTCACCCCCAAGCTCAGGCCTCCGAGCCTGAGCAGCAACCAATACAGCGAGCTCCATAGCTCGCCGTGGACGTAGGGTTTTACGCTCCGGCGGCCTGAACCACGTAAAACTCGCCGTGTCAAGCTCTTACTAACTCGTCCATCTGCGCAAGCTCTCCGCTAGAGACTAGCCCCACCGAAAAAAGAACCTCCACGGGCTGCCCAGTGCAGGCCCGGGGGAAGTGTCGACTGAACACTTTGACATTTGGCGCGCCAGGTAGGGGGCTTTTCTCCTAGCGCGACGAGTTTCCGCCGACGAAGATGACCAAGCTTCCTTCAGCGGCAAACTCTCCCCCTCCGCGTTCACGGCGAACCGTGACCACTGGGGAGTACATGTCGACACACTCAGGACGGAGTGTGTCGGCACAAGCTGGTAGCCAGGAGCCGACTCCGGCAACGCCGACTCCGGCTATGCAGGCCCCGACCAGTGTGAGATCTTCTGCAGCGCTGAGCGTACACCATGGAGGTGCGCTAACTGCAGCAAGAGCTCTGCTGCGAAACCCACCTGCGGGGGATGCGCCCCATTCAGCGACCCAGCAATGGGTCCGCCAGGTGGACCGCCTCGTCGTTGCCATCGCGAACCCTCGGTTTCGGCGAGGACGGCGCCCAGGACAACCGGCTGTGTCGCTGACGCACACACCCACGGTTGACGGGCTAACGGCGGATTCCAGCTCCTCCAGGCTCCTGTCAACGGACCTGCGAAGGGAACTGGAACAGTGCCACTTGGGCCAGGACACCCGGGTGTACCTCGAGCGACGCCGAGAAAGGCGTCGCAACCATGAGGTTGGCGACAGCATGTCGTCGGCCTCGACACAACCTGAAGGGCAGGTCTTCGCCACGCGAGCCCTACCTCAGGCATATGCTGCGCAGCATATGCCACAGCCATATGCGCCGCAAGCAGCGGCGGCCCCGGTCTATGGTGCAGCCTTGCCCATGCCGGGATACGCGGTGCCAGGTGCGAACCAAGCGTTCGCAGCGCCAGTACCTGCAGCAGCAGGCGCAGGATGTGCGGCCCTTGCACCCCATCTTCGCTTTGTGAGGTGGCCGCGCAAGTTCCGGCCGCACCTGCCCGAAAAGTACGACGGTAGCGTCAACCCGGCGGAGTTCCTACAGATCTACTCCACCGCCATACTTGCCGCAGGAGGGGACGAGGCTGTCATGGCCAACTACTTCCCCGTCGCCTTGACCGGCCCAGCTCGGTCTTGGCTCATGAATCTACCTCAGGGGTCCATAACCTCCTGGGGAGAGCTCTGCCGGCAATTCGTCGCCAACTTTGGCAGCTCATACACCAGTCCCGGCACGGAGGTCGACCTCCACGCCGTCAAGCAACAACCTGGGGAGTCGCTGCGCTCTTTCATCCAGCGGTTCTCTCAGGTACGCAACACCATCCCACATATCCAAAGTGCCTCTGTGGTGGTGGCATTCCGACAGGGTGTCCGGGACGAGAAAATGCTTGAGAAGCTCGCGACCAGAGAGGTCCACGATGTCTCGGAGCTCTTTAGCCTGGCGGACAAGTGCGCCAGAGCAGCTGAAGGGCGGAACTGGCACGCTCTGCCGACCTCCGAGTCAGGAGGACAGCCCGGGTCCAGTGCTGCTGCCTATGGGGGTGGCAAGAAGACCAAGAACCGGGGGAGTGGCAAGATGAAGTCACCATTCACGGCCCCCGTTGCCGCAGCTGCGACGACCAGTGGAACTCGGGGCCCACGCCCCGACAAAAGGCAGCGGCAATCACCGGCCCCAGACAGTGACCAAGGCGGGCTATGCCCCGTGCATGGCACCTGCAACCATACTGCTGCTGAGTGCTGGGAGATCCAGAGGCTCGCAGAGCGCTTCCGCAAAGGAAGGCAGCAGATGGCTGAAGCACCATCCTACCCTCAGAGGGATGGCAAACAGAAGGTCGATGCCCCAGTCACCGCTGCCCATCAGGTGGGATTTCAGGAGCCTCAGCGTGTCGTGAAGACAGTGCATAACGGTGAGGACTCCAGTTCCGACGGTAACGGGCCAAGGCGTTAGCCAACTGCGGCGCGCCTCCGTACCTTGAACATACCTCCCGGGGGCCGCCTAAGGTCTGTCAACCCCTTGAAGGCCTTGCCAGAAGGGGAAGACGCCTTAGGTCATCCAAGACGAGCCCGGGCCTACCTACCCCTTGAAGGCCTTAGCCAGAAGGGGAGAACTCCCCGGGGGCCCCCAGGAGAAGCCGCGCAGGACCTGATCCAGCGCGAAGATAACAACCTCGTCGACAAGACTCGGCTGCAGGGAACACCCCACAACGCACGGTCTCGGCTAATGCTCTAAGCACTACCGCCAAAGAACCAAACGCGTCGGGTGCCTGCAGGAGGGCAACCTGGTGTAGCGGCACGCTCTATTCCAAGAAGGACCCATAAGCTCTCCCCCAGCAGGGAAGGTACCTTCCGAATCATGAAAGCTGCCGCCCCAGGTACACATGCCTTTCAACCGAGAGTGGGATCCGTTCCCAAAAAACCTTGCCATGAAGCAACACTGTAAGTCCTACATCCTGAGCATAAGTAGAACAGGGTTATTCCCTTCTGTAATGGATCCCATAGAATTTAGGAACCGAGCTTGGGGCAGCTAAGTCTCAAGGGACGGTCCAGGACTACGTCCAGTTTAGCCTGGTTCCGACCCTATGCGCGTAGAGTCTTGCTTCCCTTGTAGACGAGGCGGAACATTGCCTCCATGTACAGCCAGAATTCCACCTATGGGCACGAATGCAGAGACCTGTTCTACTTAGCTCTCCCTCATGCGCTCATTTAAATTACGCATTAATTTTTATGATCGCACTATCTCTGTATGTTCATCGTACATCTAGCTCCCCCTCTCCTGCGCTCATCCATAGTCGGCATTCGCTATCCTGCCGAAGGCGGCTGCGCTTGAGGCACCTGCCGTTGGCCGAGTGAGTCTCTCGGGCCTCCCCCAGTCAGGTGTTGCGGCGCCAGTTGGTTACCTCCAGGAAAGGCCAGCGTTGTGCATGGGGGGTCCAGGGTGCGTATCCAGCTTAGCCGGCCCAGAGTCCAAAGCATGCGCATCCTGCCCTCCGGAGGTACAGGGGAGTACGACCGCTTTGCCTGGTCATGAACCCAAAGCGCGTGCACTCTGCTTCCCCAGCGCATGGCACGGTACTAGGGATCGGACGGCCGTACCCGGACCTCGGAGGGAGCCGGAGCTCCGGCGCCTCGCGCATAGAATTGCCCAAGGCCCGTATAGCGAATCAGTATCGTAAGACGGATAAGACTAGGAGACGGGAGGGGAGGACCCCTCGAGGAGAATTACCCTCTGCCTGTGTGCAGGACTCCAGGTTGCGGCAACAGGGACTGCATGAAGCAGGGGGAAAGGAGCTACCAGCTACTCCGGCCTAGGACTGGAAGGACCGGGACCTGCCCCTCCAGCAAGGGCGGGACCCGGGGGCCCTACGTGTCCAGCAGGCCCGGAACCCTCTCCTCCCTTGAGGAGGGCTCCGGGCTCACCACGTGGCAGACGGAAACCGGACCTCCCCCCTCGGTGGGAGGGCTCCGAAAGCCCTACGTGTCCAACATGGCCGGAGCTCCCGCCTCTTAAGGAGGAGCTCCGGACCCGCCACGTGGTAGGCAGATTTGGAGCTCCCCATGGGGCGAGATCCGGAGACCCCCGGGGGCCCCTAACACGGTTAGGACCCGGGGAAGGTGTCTATGCAGAGCTCCGAGATTGGGGATGGCCTCTGAGTACCTTGCGGAGCTAAGGACTCAGTCATGCAAAGCCAAGAAGGAGAGAAAAAGCATCACAGACACAGATATCTAAAAGAGTCAAACTAAGCGAGGCTCCATGAGCTGGACTACAGACTCGATGAAAAGGGAGAAACAAGTCCTAAGGACCTCCCGGCTCCCGCTGGAACCTTGCGGCTATAAGGGCGGCCACATCCTCGACTTCAGCCCTGGCAGCTTCCTCCCGCTCCGCGGCTGGGCCCTCTCTCGCTGGCTCTAGCGAAAAAGAGGGGTCGCGGCTCTTGAAGCATGCCAGCACATGCGAGGCGACCTCTAAAGCTAAGCCGCGGCCCTCGGCCTCAAGCTCGCTGGCGACCACCGAGTCTAGTCTGTCCAGCTTGGCGCCGATCGACTCCAACGCAGGGATCACCTACGCCACCTTCAATGCAGGAGCCGCGGCCCTCACCGGACTGAAGCCAAGAGCGATCAGGGCGGACCCCGCTCGATGCACGAAGCTTGAGACCGCAAGAGCCTCGGAGGACCGCAAGGCTGAGAGCTCCTCCACCTCGCGGCGGGCCGCCTGCAGAGCCTCCAGGTTCCTCTCGGAGAATTCCTTCTCCTTGGCCGCCAGGGAGCTCTCCCGAAGGTGGAGAGTCTTGGTGAGCCGCTCCAACTCAGCGGCCTTGAAGTTGGCGGTCAACTCCCGGTCCAAGACCGCCCGGCGATCACGGGAGACCTGTTCCTCCCTCAAGTCGAGGTCTGCCTTCAGGATCTCCAGCTCCTCCATCCGAGCTCGAAGGTCATCCTCGCCCGCAGCCAGCTGCGCGGCGACCCTCTCCGCCTCAGCTGCCATGGAACACTCCCGTTCCTCAATGGCGAGTTCACGGCGCTCCAACCGCTGTCGTATCTCCACAGCAGCAGAGAGGCTCTCTTCGGCCCGGGCATGTGCCTCCAGGGTCTCCCTGTTGATCCGCCGCGATTGGGTGTCCATGCGGTCGACAGCCCGCTTCATCCGATCGAGGAGCGCTTCCCTGAAGTCGAGCAACTCCCGCCTGGAGTCGAGCTCACTCTTAACCTTCGCGGTCCTCTCCCGCAAAAGGTTCCCCCAGGTGAGGAGGCGATCCCGTTCAACCATATACTCCTCCCACTCGCGCCCTAATGCAGCCAAGACCTGCCGAACGCTCATCTCGGCAAGCGCGAAGGCATCCGCCAGAGGCAATGGAGCGACAGAGGCCGGGGCAGTCCCCCCGACCTCCTCCATTACCTTGTCCTCAGGAAGAGCCGACGCACCAGCAACTGAGACGAGACGCCGATCAGGAGAAGCTGGCTCCGAGGCTCTGGCAGCCAGGCCAGCCGGGCTCTCTTCAGCTTCTGGCTCCTTGACCTGAGGAGAGGGGCGAGCAGGGGAAGGCGGTGCTGGAGAAGAGGCCGGGCCGCCTAGTGCAGGGTCGACCTGCGCTGGCTTGGGGGCCGCAGTGGCCGTCTCGGCAGGAAGAGACGACGCCACCGTGGAGTCCGGGCACACCGGAACAGGAGAAGTTCGTGCTGGCCTGGGAGCCGCGGCAGTTGCCCCTGGCTCCGAGCGCAGCGGCACAGATTCCCCGCAAGTCGGGGAAGGCCGGGAACCGCGGACACTCCAGCGGGCTCTGAACCCCGACTTCCGAGCCGGGGTAGGACTCCCAGAGCCCGCTACCGTCACTGACGGCCGCTCCGCGGTCGCTTGAACTGGCGGAACAGGGGGCGCCCCAGAAGCTCCCCCCAGCGCATCAGCCCGGGGCTTCATCGAGCCGCCACTGGAGGGAGTGTCAGGCACCCCAGAATCCCGACTTGGCACAGACGCCGCTGCTGGAGGAGATCGAGCGCGCTTCTTCTCTGGTGGCGGGTTGGAAGCCATGGCGAGGGAGAACTCAAGTGCAAGAGAACAAAAGCACCAGAGTCCAAGAAGAAACGCAGAGAAGTGCAAAGGGAAGCTGCAATGTGGGTAAGACACCCTCTAAAAACTTCCCGGGTGCAATTCCAAGCGATTCAGAACTCTTCGAATACCCCGCATCGGCAACCGCTTCGGTTCCTAGACCGAGTGCCAATGACGGGTGGACCCAAGCCGCCTAAACGAAGCGGTAGGGTCAAGGAGTCAGTCTCCTGTGAAGATGGGCCAGCAAGGCACTTCGGCGGTTCCCGAAGAAAGCGCTGCAACGTGCAGAAGTGACAGTCTTGGGAACCGCTGCAGTAAAAGCAACCATCAAGTGAGCGCACGCTCCCACGATCCCACGGCCGTTCGTGTTCCGGCAGCGGTCAATTCGGGACATAGAGAAAATGCGCGGATCGGAAGAGACGAAGGTCCCACCTCGGGCTCGCTATCTCCCCCGAGATGGGCCCGGGGGCCACTGTCGGTACCTGAGATATGGGGTACCCCCGCGCACAGGGTAAAATGCCTAAGGAACTCGCCCTTCTCCGCAGGGAGAGCTCCGAAGGTGCCACGCGTCCGGCAGGGCCGGACCTCCCTCTCCTCAGAGGAGAGCTCCGGGCCCGCCACGTGGCATACAGAAGCCGGACCTCCCCCTCCGCGGGAGAGAGCTCCGAAGGCGCCACGCGTCCGGCGGGGCCGGACCTCCCTCTCCTCAGAGGAGAGCTCCGGACCCGCCACGTGGCATACAGAAGCCGGACCTCCCCCTCCGCGGGGAGAGGTCCGGAGGCTCCACGTGCCCCGCGGGACTGACCCTCCTCTCCTCTGAGAAGGGCTCCGGGCCCGCCACGTGGCAGCAGAACGGCGCTGCCTGCCCGAGTTGTAGGCAGCAGGCGTAAAGGCGCCCCATACCTTGCCCGTACAATATATTCAAGGCCCGCGTCTTCCCAAGACACGGAGACGCGGAGCACGCGTCTGTTAGGTGCCGTTACGCCCAGTCGCATCACAGACTAGCGCGCGGTGTCAGAACCTGCCAGCCAATAAACACCGCGACAAGACATCCCATGCCGCCTGCGCCGTCATCAACCACTACGACTAGCGTGCGGCATGGGCAAGGCGGCAATTTGAAGACACAGAAGCCTTCGACCAGAGGCAACTACCGGCATAACTGCAGATACGGTAGATAATAGACAATCTTCCCGGGGCCACCTGTCGGGTCCCGGCTCCCCTTGTAAGCCGCCCGAGTCTTGTACTATAAAGGGCTCGGGTAGGCGACGATAGCAAGGGTTCGCACTTTGCAACTCATACACTAGCCATACACTCTCAAGCTGTAACTCACCCCCAAGCTCAGGCCTCCGAGCCTGAGCAGCAAGCAATACAGCGAGCTCCATAGCTCGCCGTGGACGTAGGGTTTTACGCTCCGGCGGCCTGAACCACGTAAAACTCGCCGTGTCAAGCTCTTACCAACTCGTCCATCTGCGCAAGCTCTCCGCTAGAGACTAGCCCCACCGAAAAAAGAACCTCCGCGGGCTGCCCAGTGCAGGCCCGGGGGAAGTGTCGACTGAACACTTCGACAGACGTCCACCCCCTGTTCGTCTTCCTTTGGACGGAAGGGTGGGGCATGAGCCCGCTGCCGCTTCCCCTTGCGGAAGCGCTCTGCGAGCTTTCAGATCTCCCAGCACTCGGCAGTAGTGTGGCGACAGCTGCCGTGCACGGGGCACATATTGTCTTGATCACCATCTGGGATTGGTGATCTTCGCTGCTTCTTGCCGGGGCGCGGCCCCCGAGCCCCACTGAGCGTCGCTGCAGTGACGACTGGGGCTGCGGTCGGTGATTCTATCTTGCTTCTGCCTCGGCTCTTGGCCTTCCTGCTGCCTCCACAGGGGGTGGGACCAGATCTGGGCAGTCCTCCAGACTCGGAGGACGGCAGCTGTCGGTACCTGAGATATGAGGTACCCCCGCGCACAGGGTAAAATGCCTAAAGAACTCGCCCTTCTCCGCAGGGAGAGCTCCGAAGGCGCCAAGTGTCCGGCAGGGCCGGACCTCCCTCTCCACAGAGGAGAGCTCCGGGCCCGCCACGTGGCATACAGAAGCCGGACCTCCCCCTCCGCGGGAGAGAGCTCCGAAGGCGTTGCGCGTCCGGCGGGGCCGGACCTCCCTCTCCTCAGAGGAGAGCTCCGGGCCCGCCACGTGGCATGCAGAAGCCGGACCTCCCCCTCCGCGGGGGAGAGGTCCGGAAGCTCCACGTGCCCCGTAGGCCGGACCCTTCTCTCCTCAGAGAAGGGCTCCGGACCCGCCACGTGGCCAGAAGAACGGTGCTGCCTGCCCCCAAGCGGTAGGCAGCGGGAGTAAAGGCGCCCCATACCTTGCCCGTACAAGATATTCAAGGCCCGCGTCTTCCCAAGACGCAGAGACGCGGAGCACGCTTCTGTCAGGTGCCGTTGCGCCCAGTCGCATCACAGACTGGCGCGCGGTGTCAGAACCTGCCAGCCAATAAACACCGCGACAAGACATCCCATGCCGCCTGCGCCGTCATCAACCACTACGACTAGCATGCGGCATGGGCAGGACGGCAAGATGAAGACTCGGAAGCCTTCGCCAGAGACAACTACAGGCATAACTGCAGATACGGTAGATAATAGACAATCTTCCCGGGACCACCTGTCGGGTCCCGGCTCCCCTTGTAAGCCGCCCGAGTCTTGGACTATAAAAGGCCCGGGTAGGCGTCGATAGCAAGGGTTCGCACTTTGCAACTCATACGCTAGCCATACACTCTCAAGCTGTAACTCACCCCCAAGCTCAGGCCTCCGAGCCTGAGCAGCAAGCAATACAGCGAGCTCCATAGCTCGCCGTGGACGTAGGGTTTTACGCTCCTGTGGCCTGAACCACGTAAAACTCACCGTGTCAAGCTCTTACTAACTCGTCCATCTGCGCAAGCTCTCCGCTAGAGACTAGCCCCACCGAAAAAAGAACTTCCGCGAGCTGCCCAGTGCAGGCCCGGGGGAAGTGTCGACTGAACACTTCGACATTTGGTGCGCCAGGTAGGGGGCTTTTCTCCTAGCGCGACGAGTTTCCGCCGACGAAGATGACCAAGCTTCCTTCAGCGGCAAACTCTCCCCCTCCGCGTTCACGGCGAACCGTGACCACGGGGCAGTACATGTCGACACACTCAGGACGGAGTGTGTCGGCACAAGCTGGTAGCCAGCAACCGATTCCGGCAACGCCGACTCCGGCTATGCAGTCCCCGACCAGTGTGAGATCTTCTGCAGCGCTGAGCGTACACCATGGAGGTGCGCTAGCTGCAGCAAGAGCGCTGCTGCGCAACCCACCTGCGGGGGATGCGCCCCATTCAGCGACCCAGCAATGGGTCCGCGAGGTGGACCGCTCGTCGTCGCCGCCGCGAACCCTCGGTTTCGGCAAGGACGGCGCCCTGGACAACCGGCTGTGTCGCTAATGCGCACACCCACGGTTGACGGGCTAACGGCGGATTCCAGCTCCTCCAGGCTCCTGTCAACGGACCTGCGAAGGGAACTGGAACGGTGCCACTTGGGCCAAGACGCCTGGGTGTACCTCGAGCGACGTCGAGAAAGGCGTCGCAACCATGAGGTTGGCGACAGCATGTCGTCGGCCTCGACGCAACCTGAAGGGCAGGTCTTCGCCACGCGAGCCCTGCCTCACGCATATGCTGCGCAGCATATGCCACAACTATATGCGCCGCAAGCGGTGGCCCCGGTCTATGGTGCAGCCTTGCCCATGCCGGGATACGCGGTGCCAAGTGCGAACCAAGCGTTCGCAGCACCAGTACCTGTAGCAGCAGGTGCAGGATGTGCGGCCCTTGCACCCCACCTTCGCTTCGCGAGGTGGCCGCGCAAGTTCCCTCCGCACCTGCCCGAGAAGTACGACGGTAGCGTCAACCCGGCGGAGTTCCTACAGATCTACTCCACCGCCGTACTTGCCGCAGGAGGGGATGAGGCCGTCATGGCCAACTACTTCCCCGTCGCCTTGACCGGCCCAGCTCGGTCTTGGCTCATGAATCTACCTCAGGGGTCCATAACTTCCTGGGGAGAGCTCTGCCGGCAGTTCATCGCCAACTTCGGTAGCTCATACACCCGTCCCGGCACGGAGCTCGACCTCCACGCCATCCAACAACAACCAGGGGAGTCGCTGCGCTCGTTCATCCAGCGGTTCTCCCGGGTGCGAAACACCATCCCACACATCCAGAACGCTTCTGTGGTGGTGGCGTTCCGGCAAGGCGTTCGGGACAGGAAGATGTTCAAGAAGCTCGCGACCAGGGAGGTCCGCGATGTCTCAGAACTCTTCAGCCTGGCGGACAAGTGTGCCAGAGCAGCCGAAGGGCGGAACTGGCACTCTCTGCCCGCCCCCAAGCCAGGGGGTCAGCCGGGATCTGGCGACGCTTCATACGGAAGCGGCAGGAAGATCAAGAGCGGAGGCGGAAGCAAGATAAAGCCATCAGCCGCGGTCCCCGTTGCCACAAAGGCGGCGCCCAGTGGAGCTCGAGGGCCGCGCCCTGACAAGAGGCCGCGACAATCACCGGCCCCAGACGGGGGCCAGGATGAATTATGCCCTGTGCATGGCACCAGTTATCATACCGCTGCCGAATGCCGAGAAATCCATAAGCTCGCGGAGCGCTTCCGGAAAGGGAAGCAGCCCCTAACTGATGCCCCGCCCTACAGTCAAAGGGAGGGCAAGCAGAAGGTCGAGGCCCGAGACGGCGTCGACCGCCAGGTGGAGTCCCAGGAGCTTTAGCACGCCGTAAAGGCAGTGCGCAATCAGGGGAGCTCCAGCTCCAGTGATGACGAGCACCGGAAGATTCTCTATGTCATCTTCGGCGGGTCCGCTGACCCCCCGTCCCGAAGCATGGCTAAGGCCTTGCGCCGAGCGGTAGCGTCGGTGGCTCCCCTCCCAGGTGCAGCACCGCACCTCAGGTGGATGGGAACCCCCATCAGCTTCGATGGCACCGACTGCCCCAGGAACATGGCTGGGGCCGGCCAACTGCCGCTCGTGGTGGCCCCCACCATCGCCAACGTGAAGGTGTACCACGTTTTGGTGGATGGCGGGGCTGGACTGAACCTCATCAGTCGCGCAGCCTTTCAGAAGCTGCAGATCCCGATGGCCAAGCTCGCCCCATCGAGCCCGTTCTCAGGGGTAGGGCCAGGACAGGTCGTTCCCTACGGCCACATCAGCCTCCCGGTGACCTTTGGGGCACCGGACAGCTACCGGACAGAGGATATTCTGTTCGACGTGGCCGAGATTGACCTCCCTTTCAACGCCATAATCGGCAGGTCAGCCCTGTACCGATTCATGGCAGTAGCCCACTACGGCTACCTTGTCTTGAAGATGCCTACACCAACAGGCGTCCTCAAGGTTTGTGGAGACCGTGCTGCCGCAGTATTAGCCTTGGAAAAGCTTCAGGCGCTTACAGCAACTAGAGCGCCAACCCTCGGCAGTGCAGGAACAAACCAGCTCCACCCAAGCGCACGCCACCGTGCCTCTACCACAGCACCCCACGTGCAACCCCTCGATGAGGACGACGTCCCCACAAGGCTTGTCTGAATCAGCGCCGATGCCACCCAGACCACCCGGGTAGCTGGGGGCCTGGATAGCAAATAGGAAGGCGCGCTCGTTGCCCCCCTCCGGCACAATGTCGATGTGCTGCATGACAGCCGTCGCGGAGGCCAGAGATCCCTAGGGAGGTGATTGAGCACTAATTAAAGGTCTTTCCCGACGTCCAGCCAGTCCGGCAGGACGGAAAGACCGCCACCCCCGGTACTTGGCGAACCATGTTGTCGTCCCGAAGGCCGGCGAGAAGCTCCGGAAGCGCATCGACTACACCAGCCTCAATAAGGCATGCCCTAAAGACCTATTTTCTCTCCCTATGATAGACCAAATAGTAGACTCGATGCCAGGCTGTGATATGCAGTGCTTCCTAAATGCTTACTAGGGTTCCCACCAGACCCCTGTGTCTGGGGAAGTTGAAGGGCACCCTTTACCACAGTAGTCGCCCTGTACTGTCATGTCCCTATGCCTTATGACCTAAGGAATGCTCTCCCTACCTTCGTACGTGCAATACACAAGACCTTAGGAGAGCTAATGGGACACTCAGTTGGGGTGTGTGTCGAAGGCATTAATTGTCAAGATCAGACAGGGTTCGTCCCTACTAGATAACCTGGCCTTAGTCTTCGTCCGTCTGACAAATGTGAGCCTAGTATACCCTCTGGAAAACCCTTAGAATACCTGGCCTCACGCCGAGGAGCTAAGGCTAACCCAGAGAGGGTCAAAAGCCATTGGCGCGAAGACCAGAAATTCGCGGGATCCCTGGCTGCGCCGAGTCGGTGTATGCCGGGGTTAGCAAAGCAAAGCTCCTCTGAAGCCCCCGAGCCCGAAGAGCATCTCCTGCTCTGCATCACGGCGATGGCTGCAGAAGTGAGTGTGGTCCCCACTGCAGAGTGGCTGGACCCCATACCACCGTAACCTGTTCCGCTGCCAGGAAACAAGTACCAAGAAACCCCGGAGGCCCAAACCGGACCTCGGATCCCCGACACAATCTCCCGCAGGACCAGCAGGACCTCCCGGAGGTGCCACGGGACCCCCCCCCCCGGAGGCCCAACAGGACCTCCCGGACGCCCAACGGGACCCCCCGGAGCTCCTGGGACATCAGCGGAGCTTCCCGGAAGATCCAAGGCATCCTGGGGAACTCCAAATATCAAACACCCGGCGGTCTCCCCAGGCTGAAAGCTATCCTCCACAGCCCCCACGCGACGGACAATGCCGCCAAATGGGCGGCGGAGCTACTGAAGTTAGACCTAGGCTCCCTTTCCCATCATGCAGGCATCAGCCGAGCACTAGCTGACTTGTGGCTGAAGTAGACGCATGCTCAGGGGGCCACAAAGACGGGGGACCAGGACCCTGAGCCCTGGCCTTCACCAGGCCTTGCCAAGTGCAGCTCGTCGATGGCTCCTTGCGAAAGCAGGGGGCCGGTGCTAGCGTACTGTTCCTCACGCCATCGGGGGGGGGGCAGTCTGGGTATGTGGTGCGTTTCAATTCCAAGGCAGCCAACAACATAGCAAAGTATGAAGTGCTCATCCTCCTTGCTAGTCGTTGGCTCAGGGCAACTCCCAGTCTGGTTATCAACCAAGATGGTGGAGACAGACCTCCTCGCCTTGGACCTGCACCACGTACCGCGCGCTAGCAAGGCCGCAGCTGACGACCTTTCAACGAAGACCCCCACCGGAGCCACTGTGCCTGAAGGGGGCCTCGAGAGGACGTTGCCGCGGCCCACAGCCCGGCCCGCCGAGCCGGGCGAAGGGGGCTAGACCAGCACCTCGAAGCTGGCGGTCCCGGCGGCCATGGACACCACCAAGGATCATAAGCGTCACTGGGGACTCCGTGCAACCCAGCGCTCAAGATCCAGATGCTCAAGTCAGACCCGATGTATGGATCACGGAGGTCCGGGACTACTTGAAAGACAATATCCTCCCTTATGAACGTGTATCCGCTGAACGGATTGTGCGTATGGCTAAGAGACACATGGCGGTGGAGGGGGATCTCTACCGACGTGGCGCCAACCACATCCTATTGCGGTGCATAACCCAGGGGGAAGGCTGCGACTTGTTCGCTGAGATCCATGGAGGCGAATGTGGGAGTCACTCTTCCTCACACACGCTTGTCAGTATAGCCTTTTGGCATGGCTTCTACTAGCCGGCAACACTCCAGGATGCCGTCGAGCTGGTCGAGAGCTGCTAGGCGTGCCTGTTCCACGCCAAGCAGATCCATACACCGGCTTGGACGGTACAGATGATCCAGCCCACGTGGCCATTTGCCATACTGGGACTGGACATCCCGGGCCTGGGACCATTCCCCAGAACCGAGGACGGGGACCCGCTCCCGAACCTTCGGAACACGGAACACTGCTGTAAGTTCTACCCCTAGAGCAACAATAGGACAGACCCTTCTTTTTATAATAAATTCCATAAAAGTCCAAGAACAGGGCTTGGAGCAGCTAAGCCTCAGGGGACGGTCCAGGACTACGTTCAGCTTCGCCTTGTTCCGACCCCAAGCGCGTAGAGTCTTGCTTCCCTTGAGGTGGGTCGTGGCCTACCTATTCGGCCCGCCTTCCCCCATATGGAAATTTATATGAAAATAATCCTGCCCTACGTTGCTCTTCTTTGGTACTTATTTAATTTACTTATTAAATTTTTATGATTACCCTACTAACGCATGCTCACTATGCGTTCAACTCCCTCTTCTCATTCTCATCTTTAGTCGGAATTTGCTGCCCTGCCAAAGGCGGTTGCGTGGGAGGTACCGGCCGAAAGCCAGGGGGGCCCCAAGCCCCGGCACTTCGCGCATGGTAGTTCCCAAGCACCATATAAGTGGATGGGGACCATAAGCCAGATAAGACTAAGAGATAGAGGGGGGGAGCCCCCAAGGAGAATTACTTTTTCCTTACTTGTGTGCAGGACCTCTCAGCCTCAGCTCCCCGCAGGAGTATGGTAGGCGCATCCATCCAATAGGACGCACCTACCAGGGGGCCGCTACGGGATCGCGCAAAGCTAAAAACCCCAAGGTAAGATCAAAGAGCTAGACCTCACAGGGGCAGGGCCCGAAGGCCCCACGTGTCCAGCAGGACCAGACCTCCCACCTCCTTGAGGGGAGCCCCGGGACCGCCGCGTGGTCTACAGAAGCCGGACCTCCCCCCTCTGCGGGGAGAGGCCCGAGGACTCCACGTGACCTGCAAGCCCGGACCTCCCCTCAGCCGGGAGCTCCGGGCCTGCCACGTGACCAACAGGCCCGGACCCCCCTCCGATCTCATGAGGCGGGTCCTGGAGACCTCCGGAACCCTTAGTATACAGTGAGGACCCGGAAAAGGTGTCTATGCAGAGCTTCGAGATTGGTCAAGGCCTCCGAGTCCTTGCGGAGCTAAGGACTCGGTCAGGAAAAGCCAAGAAAAAGACTAGGACATGCAGACACAGAAAGAAACAGGAGTCTGTTCATACGAAGGCTCCACGAGCTGGGCTACAGACTCAACAAAAATAAAAGAGGAAGAATAGGGCCTTGTGGACACGATGGCAGATGCCTAGGGGTCCCCGGACTCCCGATGAAACCTAGAGGCCACGAGGGCAGCTAAGTCCTCGACTTCGGCCCTGGCAGCTTCCTCCCGATCGGCGACGGGTCCTAGACGAACCAGCCCCAGAGAAAAGGAAGGGTCTTGGCTAACGAAGCACGACAGAACGTGCATAGCAACCTCCTTCGCGAGGCCCCGACCTTCCGCTTCCAGCTCGTCGGCGATCACTGATTCGAGCCGACCTAGCTCGTCGCCGAGAGACTCAAGGGCCGGGGCCGCTTCGGACATCGGCCGCGCTGGGGTCTCCACCTGCACAGGGCTGAAACCAAGAGGGGCCAAGGCGGATCCCGCCTTGGCAATGAAGCACCAGACCGCCTGGGCCTCGGCAGTCCGCAAGGACTGGAGCCTCTCTACCTCTTGGCGAGCCGCTAGCTCGCGGTCCATCGCCGCCTGACGCTCCTTGGAGAACTGCTCCTCCCTCGCGGCGACAGACGACTGACGGAGCTCCAGCTCCTCAGACCGAGCCCTTAGCTCCTCCACCTTGGCCCTCAGCCGGGCGGTGGTCTTCTCCTCCTCGGCCGCAGCGGTGCGTTCCTGATAAGCGACAGCGTGCTCCCGACGGGCTACCTGCAGCTGCAACTCCTCCACGGCAGCGGAACACTCCTTGGCTTTGGCTTCAGCTTGGGCCAGAGCTTCGCGGTAGGTTGCACGAACCCGCTGGGACTCTGACTCCAAGCGGCTAATGGCCTTCTTCTGAGTGCCAAGCAGAGCACTCATGGCCTCAAGCCTTGACTGCCTTGAGTCAAGGTCCGCCCGGGCCCGCTGCTGCCAACTGAGAAGGCGTTCCTTCTCGCCGGCCAATGCCTTCCGGTCCTGCTCAAAGGCAGATTGGAGCTGCTGGGCGCTGGTCTGGACACGACCCAGGGCGTCCCACACGGGCGCCGGAGCAGCGGGGATAGGAGTTGCACCGCTGGACCCCCCTGACGAGGCTAAGACCGGCGGGAGCGCCGGCGCCTCAGCAGCCACGGTGGGGCGCTGTCCTAAGCAGGCCAGGGGGCCAGCAGGCGCACCTATAGCAGCCCTCCCGGTCTCAAGACCTGGCTTCTGGACTGGTGATGGAGGGCGGGTAGGAGCAGATGCGGCCACCGCGGAAAATGAACCCGCTGGTGCAGAGGGTGCCCCTGTCGATTTGGGAGACATGGGAGCCGCCACGGTCCCCAGGTGCTGGGGCGCGGAGCTTCCGCTGGTTGAAGGCGGCCGGATAAGAGGACCGCCCTCTGGCAGCCGGTCGGTCCCTGCGAGAAGAAGAAGCCCTCAGAATAAGAGAAGAGGCAAGAGCTCTGCTCCTATAAGCCAGAAAGAATAACACTTACTGGGCGGCATGAGCGCTCCAGCGAGCTTGCAGCACTGGCCTCTGGGCTATAGCTGAACCGCCGGGACCAGCGGCTGGAACGGTCGCGGAATAGGACGCCTGGATCTCCGGCGCACTCGCCGGCGTCGCCCCACCAACATTCGTCCTGGGAGCCCCTCCGCTTGAGGAAGGATGGCGAGGTACTTGGGCTGATTCGGACGGCTGCTGTCTGGGGAGAGACCCGCCGGGGAGGGACACTCGGGACCTCTTCGGGTCGCCACCCGATGGACCAGCACCTCCGGGAGATGGGAGCAAAGTAGCTCCGGCACCCTGACTCGGCACAGGCGGCACCCTCGGAGGAGACCGGGCGCGTTTCTTCTCTAGATGCCCGGGGGACGGCTCTTTTCCTTTCCCTTTGTCGGCGGCTTGGGTTCCGTTGGCTCTGGGGGAGGGTTTGACAGCAGCGGATGCCTCATGCCCTGACCCGGGGTGCTCGGTTCCTGGAATGGTGATACCCCGGAAGGCATCCCCGACCTGCCGGACGGCGATCCCGATATCATCAAGGTTCGGCATCTTCGACAGGAGCTCTGACCTCCTCTGAGGCTCCAAGAAGAGGGGGGTGGCAGAGGGCGGAAGGGCGGGGTCGCCACAGGGAATGTAGTCACCGCTCACCTTGCTCACCATCTCGTTCAGCTCCTCGTCGGAAGGGTCAGAGCCGGGGCCTCTCTCCAGCCTGGTACAGTCCTGCTCGCCGGTGTAGTACCACGCTGGGCGGCTACGCTGCTGCAAGGGAGCAATACGGCGCGACACAAAGTCCATCAGCACCATTAGAGACGTCAGCCCCTAGTTGGCCAAGAACCGGATCCGCTCCAAGACCGGGGTGTACTCCTGGTCCAGCTCAGGGATCTCCTGCCAGAAGCGGCGATCGGTGGTTGGGCTGGCGGTTGGGAGTTGTAGGCGATCGTGCTCGTCGATCTGCACTACCACCCAGCTCTCCCTCCAGTTTTCCCACCTTGATGCGCTGAAGGGCAGGAGGTATCCGGAGACCTTGGGGTCTTTGCAGCGATGCTGGAAGTAGTATGCCCCCAGCTGAGTCTTTGAGCCGCGACCAGTCGTCCGCAGCACAAAGAAGTGACGGAAGAGCGTCACTGTCGGTACCTGAGATATGGGGTACCCCTGCGCACAGGGTAAAATGCCTAAGGTACTCGCCCTTCTCCGCAGGGAGAGCTCCGAAGGCGCCACGCGTCCGGGCCCGCCATGTGGCATACAGAAGCCGGACCTCCCCCTCCGCGGGAGAGAGGTCCGAAGACGCCACGCGTCCAGCGGGACCGGACCTCCCTCTCCGCAGAGGAGAGCTCCGGGCCTGCCACGTGGCATACAGAGGCTGGACCTCCCCCTCCGCGGGGAGAGGTCCGGAGGCTCCACGTGCCCCGCAGGCCGGACCCTTCTCGCCTCAGAGAAGGGCTCCGGACCCGCCACGTGGCCAGCAGAACGGTGCTGCCTGCCCCCGAGCGGTAGGCGGCGGGCGTAAAGGCGCCCCACACCTTGCCCGTACAAGGTATTCAAGGCCCGCGTCTTCCCAAGACGCGGAAACGCGGAGCACGCGTCTGTCAGGTGCCGTTGCGCCCAGTCGCATCACAGACTGGCGCGCGGTGTCAGAACCTGCCAGCTAATAAACGCCACGACAAGACATCCCATGCCGCCTGCGCCGTCATCAACCACTACGACTAGCATGCGGCATGGGCAGGGCGGCAAGATGAAGACTCAGAAGCCATCGACCAGAGGCAACTACCTGCGTAAATACAGATACGGTAGATAATAGACAATCTTCCCGGGGTCACCTGTTGGGTCCCGGCTCCTCTTGTAAGCCACCCGAGTCTTGGACTATAAAAGGCTCGGGTAGGCGTCGATAGCAGGGGTTCGCACTTTGCAACTCATACGCTAGCCATACACTCTCAAGCTGTAACTCACCCCCAAGCTCCGGCCTCCGGCCCTGAGCAGCAAGCAATACAGCGAGCTCCATAGCTCGCCGTGGACGTAGGGTTTTACGCTCCGGCGGCCTGAACCACGTAAAACTCGCCGTGTCAAGCTCTCGCTAACTTGTCCATCCGCGCAAGCTTTCCGCTAGGAGACTAGCCCCGCCAAAAAAAGAACCTCCGCGGGCTGCCCAGAGCAGGCCCGGTGGAAGTGTCGATCGCACACTTCGACATTTGGCGCGCCAGGAAGGGGGCTTTTCCCCTAGCGCGACGAGTTTCCGCCGACGAAGATGACCAAGCTTCCTTCAGCGGCAAACTCTCCCCCTCCGCGATCACGGCGAACCGTGACCACTGGGGAGTACATGTCGACACACTCAGGACGGAGTGTGTCGGCACAAGCTGGTAGCCAGCAGCCGACTCCGGCGACGCCGACTCCGGCTATGCAGGCCCCAACCAGTGTGAGATCTTCTGCAGCGCTGAGCGTACACCATGGAGGTGCGCTAGCTGCAGCAAGAGCGCTGCTGTGCAACCCACCTGCGGGGGACGCGCCCCATTCAGCGACCCAGCAATGGGTCCGCGAGGTGGACCACCTCGTCGTCGCCGCCGCGAACCCTCGGTTTCAGTGAGGACGGCGCCCAGGGCAACCGGCTGTGTCACTGACGCGCACACCCACGGTTGACGGGCTAACGGCGGATTCCAGCTCCTCCAGGCTCCTGTCGACGGACCTGCGAAGGGAACTGGAACGGTGCCACTTGGGGCAGGACTTCCGGGTGTAACTCAAGCGACGCCGAGAAAGGCGTTGCAACCATGAGGCAGGCGACAGCATGTCATCAGCCTCGACACAACCAGAAGGGCAGGTCTTCGCCATGCGAGCCCCGCCTCAGGCATATGCTGCGCAGCATACGGCACAACCATATGCGCCGCAAGTAGCGGCCCCGGTCTATGGTGCAGCCTTGCCCATGCCGGGATACGCAGCGCCAGGTGCGAACCAAGCGTTCGCAGCGCCTATACCTGCGGCAGCAGGTGCAGGTTGTGCGGCCCTTGCACCCCACCTTCGCTTCGCAAGGTGGCCACGCAAGTTCCGCCCGCACCTGCCCGAGAAGTACGACGGCAGCGTCAACCCAGTGGAGTTCCTCCAGATCTACTCCACCACCGTACTTGCCGCAGGAGGGGACGAGGCTGTCATGGCCAACTACTTCCCCGTCGCCTTGACCGGCCCAGCCCGGTCTTGGCTCATGAATCTACCTCAGGTGTCCATAACCTCCTGGGGTGAGCTCTGCCGGCAGTTCGTCGCCAACTTCGGCAGCTCCTACACCCGTCCCGGCACGGAGCTCGACCTCCACGCCGTCAAACAACAACCTGGGGAGTCGCTGCGCTCTTTCATCCAGCGGTTCTCTCATGTGCGCAACACCATCCCACATATCCAAACCACCTCTGTGGTGGTGGCGTTCCGACAGGGTGTCCGGGACGAGAAAATGCTCGAGAAGCTCGCGACCAGAGAGGTCCGTGACGTCTCGGAGCTCTTTAGCCTGGCGGACAAGTGCGCCAGAGCAGCTGAAGGGCGGAACTGGCATGCTCTGCCGACCTCCGAGTCAGGAGGACAGCCCGGGTCCGGTGCTGCTGCCTATGGGGGTGGCAAGAAGACCAAGAACCGGGGGGGGTGGCAGGATGAAGTCACCATTCACGGCCCCCGTCGCCGCGGCTGCGACGACCAGTGGAACTCGGGGGCCACGCCCCGACAAAAGGCAGCGGCAATCACCGGCCCCAGACAGTGACCAAGGCGGGCTATGCCCCGTGCATGGCACCTGCAACCATACTGCTGCCGAGTGCTGGGAGATCCAGAGGCTCGCAGAGCGCTTCCGCAAAGGAAGACAGCAGAGGGCTGAAGCACCGCCCTACCCTCAGAGGGATGGCAAACAGAAGGCCGATGCCCCAGTCACCGCTGCCCACCAGGTGGGGTTCCAGGAGCCTCAGCGTGTCATAAAGACAGTGCATGACGGTGAGGAGTCCAGCTCCAACGGTGACGGGCCAGAGCGATAGCCAACTACAGCAAGCCTCCGTGCCTCAAACATACCTCTCGGGGGCTGCCTAAGGTCCGTCAACCCCTTGAAGGCCTTGCCAGAAGGGGAAGACGCCTTAGGTCATCCAAGGCGAGCCCGGGTCCACCTACCCCTTGAAGGCCTTAGCCAGAAGGGGAGAACTCCCCGGGGGCCCCCGAGAGAAGCCGCGCAGGACCTGATCCAGCGTGAAGATAACAACCTCGACAAGACTCGGCTTGCAGGGAACACCCCACAACGCACGGTCCCGGCTAATGCTCTAAGCACTACCACCAAAGAACCAAACGCGACGGGGGCCTGCAAGAGGGCAACCTGGTGAAGCGGCACGCTATATTCCAAGAAGGACCCATAAGCTCTCCCCCAGCAGGGAAGGTCCCTTCCGAATCATGAAAGCTGCCGCCCCAGGTGCACATGCCTTTCAACCGAGAGTGGGATCCATTCACAAAAAATCCTTGCCATGAAGCAACACTGTAAGTCCTACTTACTGAGCATCGGTAGAACAGGGTTATTCACTTCTGTAATAGACCCCATAGAATTTAGGAACAGAGCTTGGGGTAGCTAAATCTCAAGGGACGGTACAGGACTACGTCCAGTTTAGCCTGGTTCCGACCCTAAGCGCGTAGAGTCTTGCTTCCCTTGTAGACGAAGCGGAACATTGCCCCCATGTACAGCCAGCATTCCACCTATGGGCACGAATACAGAGACCTGTTCTACTTAGCTCTATCTCATGTGCTCATTTAAATTATGCATTAATTTTTATGATCGCACGATCTCTGTATGTTCATCGTACATCTAGCTCCCCCTCTCCTGCGCTCGTCCATAGTCGGCATTTGCTATCCTACCGAAGGCGGCTGCGCTTGAGGCACCTGCCGATGGCCGAGTGAGTCTCTCGGGCCTCCCCCAGTCAGGTGTTGCGGTGCCAGTTGGTCACCTCCAGGAAAGGCCAGCGTTGTGCATGGGGGGTCCAGGGTGCGTATCCAGCTTAGCGGGCCCAGAGCCCAAAGCATGCGCATCCTGCCCTCCGGAGGTCCAGGGGAGTACGTCCGCTTTGCCTGGTCATGAACCCAAAGCGCGTGCACTCTGCTTCCCCAGCGCATGGCCCGGTACTAGGGATCGGACGGCCGTACCCGGACCTCGGAGGGAGCCGGAGCTCCGGCGCCTTGTGCACAGAATTGCCCAAGCCCCGTATAACGGGTAAGGACCATAAGACGGATAAGACTAGGAGACGGGAGGGGAGGACCCCCGAGGAGAATTACGTTTCCTCTGCCTGTGTGCAGGACCTCCAGGTTACGGCAACAGGGACTGCATGAAGCGGGGGGAAAGGAGCTACCAGCTACTCCGGCCTAGGACTGGAAGGACCGGGACCTGCCCCTCCAGCAGGGGCGGGGCCGGGGGCCCCACGTGTCCAGCGGGCCCGGAACTCTCTCCTCCCTTGAGGAGGGCTCCGGGCTCACCACGTGGCAGGCAGGAACCGGACCTCCCCCCTCAATTGGAGGGCTCCGAAAGCCCTACGTGTACAACATGGCCGGAGCTCCCGTCTCTTGAGGAGGAGCTCCAGACCCGCCACGTGGCAGGCAGGTTTGGAGCCCCCCATAGGGCGAGGTTCGGAGACCTCCGGGGGCCCCTAACACGGTTAGGACCCGGGGAGGGTGTCTGTGCGAAGCTCCGAGTTTGGAAATGGCCTCTAAGTACCTTGCGGAGCTAAGGACTCAGCCAGGCAAAGCCAAGAAGGAGAGAAAAAGCATCACAGACACAAGTATCCAAGAGAGTCAAATTAAGCAAGGCTCCATGAGCTGGACTACAGACTCGATAAAAAAGGGAGAAACAAGTCCTAAGGACCTCCCGGCTCTCGCCGGAACCTTGCGGCTACAAGGGCGGCCACATCCTCGACTTCAGCCCTGGCAGCTTCGTCCCGCTCCGCGGCTGGGCCCTCTCTCGCTGGCTCTAGCGAAAAAGAGGGGTCGCGGCTCTTGTAGCATGCCAGCACATGCGAAGCGACCTCTAAAGCTAAGCCGCGACCCTCGGCCTCAAGCTCGCTGGCGACCACCGAGTCGAGTCTGTCCAGCTTGGCGCCGATCGACTCCAACGCAGGGATCACCTCTGCCACCTTCAATGCGGGAGTCGCGGCCCTCACCGGACTGAAGCTAAGAGGGATCAGGGCGGACCCCGCTCGATCCACGAAGCTTGAGACCGCAAGAGCCTCGGAGGACCGCAAGGCTGAGAGCTCCTCCACCTCGCGGCGGGCCGCCTGCAGAGCCTCCAGGTTCCTCTCGAAGAATTCCTTCTCCTTGGCCGCCAGGGAACTCTCCCGAAGGTGGAAAGTCTTGGCTAGCCGCTCCAACTCAGCGGCCTTGAAGCCGGCGGTCAACTCCCGGTCCAAGACCGCCCGACGATCATGGGAGACCTGTTCCTCCCTCAAGTCGAGGTCTGCCTTCAGAATCTCCAGCTCCTCCATCCGAGCTCGGAGGTCATCCTCGCCCGCGGCCAGTTGCGCGGCGACCCTCTCTGCCTCAGCTGCCACGAAACGCTCCCGCTCCTCAACGGCGAGTTCACGGCGCTCCAACCGCTGCCGTATTTCCACAGCAGCAGAGAGGCTCTCTTCGGCCCGGGCGTGTGCCTCCAGGGCCTCCCTGTTGATCCGCCGCGACTGGGTGTCCATGCGGTCAACAGCCCGCTTCATCCGGTCGACGAGCGCTTCCCTGAAGTCGAGCAACTCCTGCCTGGAGTCGAGCTCACTCTTAACCTTTGCGGTCCTCTCCCGCAAAAGGTTCCCCCAGGTGAGGAGGCGATCCCGTTCAACCGTATACTCCTCCCGCTCGCGCCCTAATGCAGCCAAGACCTGCCGAACGCTTGTCTCGGCAAGCGCGAAGGCATCCGGCAGAGGCAATGGAGCAACAAAGGCTGGGGTAGTCCCCCCAACCTCCTCCATTACCTCTTCCTCAGGAAGAGTCGGCGCACCAGCAACTGGGACGAGACGCCGATCAGGTGAAGCTGGCTCCGAGGCTCTGGCAACCAGGCCTGCCGGGCTCTCTTCAGCTTCTGGATCCTTGATCTGAGGAGAGGGGCGAACCGGGGAAGGCGGTGCTGGAGAAAAGGCCGGGCCGCCTAGTGCAGGGTCGACCTGCGCCGGCTTGAGGGCCGCGGTGGCCGTCTCGGCAGGAAGAGACGACGCCGCCGCGGAGTCCGGACACACCGGAACAGGAGAAGTTCGCGCTGGCCTGGGGGCCGTGGCAGTTGCCCCTGGCTCCGAACGCTGCGGCACAGATTCCCCGCAAGACGGGGAAGGCCGGGAAGCGTGGACACTCCAGCGGGCTCTGAACCCCGACTTCCGAGCCAGGGTAGGACTTCCAGAGCCCGCAACCGTCGCTGACGACCGCTCCGCAGTCGCTTGGACTGGCGGAACAGGGGACGCCCCAGAGGCTTCCCCCAGCGCATCAACCCGGGGCCTCTTCGAGTCGCCACCAGAGGGAGTGTCAGGCACCCTAGAATCCCGACTTGGCACCGACGCCGTTGCTGGAGGAGATCGAGCGCGTTTCTTCTCTGGCAGCGGGTTGGAAGCCATGGCAAGGGAGAACTCAAAAGCACAAGAGTCCGAGAAGAAATGCAGAGAAGTGCGAAGGGAAGCTGCAATGAGGGTAAGACCCCCTCTAAAAAGCTTCCCGGTGCAATTCCAAGCGATTCGTAACTCTTTGAATATCCCGCACCGGCAACCGCTTCGGTTCCTAGACCGAATGCCGATGACGGGTGGGCCCAAACCTCTTAACTAAAGCGGTGGGGTCAAGGAGTCAGCCTCCTAAGAAGATGAGCCGGCAAGGCACTTCGGCGGTTCCCGAAGAAAGCGCCGCAACGTGCAGAAGTGGCAGCCTTGGGAACCGCCGCAGTAAAAGCAATCATCAAGTGAGCGCACGCTCTCACGACCCCGCGGCCGTTCGTGCTCCGGCAGCGGTCAATTCGGGACTTAGAGAAAGTGCGCGGATCGGAAGAGACGGAGGTCTCACCTCGGGCTCGCTATCTCCCCTGAGATGGGCCCGGGGGCCACTGTCGGTACCTGAGATATGGGGTACCCCCGCGCACAGGGTAAAATGCCTAAGGTACTCGCCCTTCTCCGCAGGGAGAGCTCCGAAGGCGCCACGCGTCCGGCGGGGCCGGACCTCCCTCTCCTCAGAGGAGAGCTCCGGGCCCGCCACGTGGCATACAGAAGCCGGACCTCCCCCTCCGCGGGAGAGAGGTCCGAAGAGGCCACGCGTCCAGCGGGACCGGACCTCCCTCTCCGCAGAGGAGAGCTCCGGGCCCGCCACGTGGCATACAGAGGCTGGACCTCCCCCTCCGCGGGGAGAGGTCCGGAGGCTCCACGTGCCCCGCAGGCCGGACCCTTCTCGCCTCAGAGAAGGGCTCCGGACCCGCCACGTGGCGAGCAGAACGGTGCTGCCTGCCCCCGAGCGGTAGGCGGCGGGCGTAAAGGCGCCCCACACCTTGCCCGTACAAGGTATTCAAGGCCCGCATCTTCCCAAGACGCGGAAACACGGAGCACGCGTCTGTCAGGTGCCGTTGCGCCCAGTCGCATCACAGACTGGCGCGTGGTGTCAGAACCTGCCAGCTAATAAACGCCGCGACAAGACATCCCATGCTACCTGCGCCGTCATCAACCACTACGACTAGCATGCGGCATGGGCAGGGCGGCAAGATGAAGACTCAGAAGCCTTCGACAAGAGGCAACTACCGGCGTAACTACAGATACAGTAGATAATAGACAATCTTCCCGGGACCACCTGTCGGGTCCCGGCTCCCCTTGTAAGCCACCCGAGTCTTGGACTATAAAAGGCTCGGGTAGGCGTCGATAGCAGGGGTTCGCACTTTGCAACTCATACGCTAGCCATACACTCTCAAGCTGTAACTCACCCCCAGGCTCCGGCCTCCGGCCCTGAGCAGCAAGCAATACAGTGAGCTCCATAGCTCGCCGTGGACGTAGGGTTTTACACTCCGGCGGCCTGAACCACGTAAAACTCGCCGTGTCAAGCTCCCGCTAACTCGTCCATCCGCGCAAGCTTTCCGCTAGGAGACTAGCCCTGCCGAAAAAAGAACCTCCGCGGGCTGCCCAGAGCAGGCCCGGGGGAAGTGTCGATCGCACACTTCGACAGTCACGGAGGCATGCACCCCCACGAACATCTCGCAGAAGTGGACAAAAACAGCAGCCATTGCGAAGGAATTGGGGGAAAGGTGGTGGAGCTGGAGACCGTATGTCTCCAGCAGGGTGACAAAGAAGGAAGAAATTGGCAGAACGAACCCCGCCAGAGCATAAGCGGTGAAGAAGACTATCTCCCCCTTTTCCAGGACCAGGGGGAGAGATCCTTGGCGAAGCCGATGTTTCTGCTCTTTTGAGCGCCAGCCCAGCAGCCTGCGCACTGGCCCGAGCTCGGAAGAGCGAACGAGGCGTGTCGGGAGCAAGTTGGAAGCCATGGCGAAAGAGGGCGCAAGGGCAGGAGAGCCGGGGCGCAAGAGTTCAAGGGAAGTACGAGCGCAATGCGAAGGGAAGCCGCGATGCGAGTGGGATCCCCTTTTAAAACTTTCCAGGGATGGTTCGAGGTAATTCGAAAACCTCCGGAAACATCGCGTCGGCGACCTCGTTGGCTCCGAGACCGGGCGCCGATGAAAGGTGGACCCAAGCCGCTGAACTGAAGCGGTGGGTCAAGGAGTCAGACGCCTCAGAAGGCGAGCCGGCAAGGCACTTCGGCAGTTCCCAAAGAAAGTGCCGCAACGTGCAGAAGTGGCAGTCTTGGGAACCGCCACAGTAAAAGCAACCATCAATTGAGCGCACACTCCCACGATCCCGTGGCCGTTCGTGCTCCGGCAGCGGTCAATTCGGGACTTAGAGAAAGTGCGCGGATCGGAAGAGACGGAGGTCCCACCTCGGGCTCGCTATCTCCCCCGAGATGGGCCCGGGGGCCAATGTCGGTACCTGAGATATGGGGTACCCCCGCGCACAGGGTAAAATGCCTAAGGAACACGCCCTTCTCCGCAGGGAGAGCTCCGAAGGCACCACGCGTCCGGCGGGGCCGGACCTCCCTCTCGTCAGAGGAGAGCTCCGGGCCCGCCACGTGGCATACAGAAGCCGGACCTCCCCCTCCGCAGGAGAGAGCTCCGAAGGCGTCGCGCGTCCGGCGGGGCCGGACCTCCCTCTCCTCAGAGGAGAGCTCCGGGCCTGCCACGTGGCATGCAGAAGCCGCACCTCCCCCTCCGCGGGGAGAGGTCCGGAAGCTCCACGTGCCCCGTAGGCCGGACCCTTCTCTCCTCAGAGAAGGGCTCCGGACCCGCCACGTGGCCAGAAGAACGGTGCTGCCTGCCCCCGAGCGGTAGGCAGCGGGCGTAAAGGTGCCCCATACCTTGCCCGTACAAGGTATTAAAGGCCCGCGTCTTCCCAAGACGCGGAGACGCGGAGCACGCTTCTGTCAGGTGCCGTTGCGCCCAGTCGCATCACAGACTGGCGCACGGTGTCAGAACCTGCCAGCCAGTAAACACCGCGACAAGACATCCCATGCCGCCTGCGCCGTCATCAACCACTACGACTAGCATGCGGCATGGGCAGGACGGCAAGATGAAGACTAAGAAGCCTTCGCCAGAGACAACTACCGTCATAACTGCAGATACGGTAGATAATAGACAATCTTCCCGGGACCACCTGTCGGGTCCCGGCTCCCCTTGTAAGCCGCCCGAGTCTTGGACTATAAAAGGCTCGGGTAGGCGTCGATAGCAAGGGTTCGCACATTGCAACTCATACGCTAGCCATACACTCTCAAGCTGTAAGTCACCCCCAAGCTCAGGCCTCCGAGCCTGAGCAGCAAGCAATACAGCGAGCTCCATAGCTCGCCGTGGACGTAGGGTTTTACGCTCCGGCGGCCTGAACCACGTAAAACTTGCCGTGTCAAGATCTTACTAACTCGTCCATCTGCGCAAGCTCTCCGCTAGAGACTAGCCCCACCGAAAAAAGAACCTCCGCGGGCTGCCCAGTGCAGGCCCGGGGGAAGTGTCGACTGAACACTTCGACAGCAGCGAGTGCCAGTTCCGCCCTTCAGCTGCTCTGGCGCATTTGTCCGCCAGGCTGAAGAGCCCAGAGACGTCGCGGACCTCTCTGGTCGCGAGCTTCTCAAGCATTTTATCGTCCTGGACACCCTGTCGGAACGCCACCACCACAGAAGCACTTTGAATATGCGCGGAGCACGCCTCTGTCAGGTGCCGTTGCGCCCAGTCGCATCACAGACTGGCGCGCGGTGTCAGAACCTGCCAGTTTATTACCAATAAACACCGCGACAAGACATCCCATGCCGCCTGCGCCGTCATCAACCGTTACGACTAGCATGCGGCATGGGCAGGGCGGCAAGACGGAGACTCGGAAGCCTTCGTCAGAGACAACTACCGGCATAACTGCAGATACGGTAGATAACAGTCAATCTCCCCGGGACCACCTGTCGGGTCCCGGGCCCCCTTGTAAGCCACCCGAGTCTTGGACTATAAAAGGCTCGGGTAGGCGACGATAGCAAGGGTTCGCACTCTGCAACTCATACGCTAGCCATTCACGCCCAAGCTGTAACTCACCCCCAAGCTCAGGACTCCGGCCCTGAGCAGCAAGCAATACAGCAAGCTCCATAGCTCGCCGTGGACGTAGGGTTTTACGCTCCGGCGGCCTGAACCACGTAAAACTCACCGTGTCAAGCTCTTACTAACTCGTCCATCCGTGCAAGCTCTCCGCAAGGGACTAGCCCCACCGAAAAAAGAACCTCCACGGGCTGCCCAGTGCAGGCCCGGGGGAAGTGTCGACCGAACACTTCAACATTTGGCGCGCCAGGTAGGGGGTCTTTTCCCCTTGCGCGACGAGTTTCCACCGACGAAGATGACCAAGCTCCCTTCAGTGGAAAACTCTCCCCCTCCGCGTTCATGGCGAACCGTGACCAGCGGGGAGTACATGTCGACGCACTCAGGATGGAGTGTGTCGTCACAAGCTGGTAGCCAGCAGCCGACTCCGGCTACGCCGACTCCGGCGATGCAGGCTCCGACCAGTGTGAGATCTTCTGCAGCGCTGAGCATACACCATGGGGGTGCGCTAGCTGCAGCGAGAGCCCTGCTGCGCAACCCACCTGCTGGGGATGCGCCCCATTCCGCGACGCAGCAATGGGTCCGCGAGGTGGACCGCCTCGTCGTCGCCGCCGCGAACCCTCGGTTTCGGCGAGGACGGCACCCCGGTCAACTGGCTGTGTCGCTGACGCGCACGCCCACGGTTGACGGGCAAATGGCGGATTTCAGCTCCTCCAGGCTCCCGTCGACGGACCTGAGAAGGGAGCTGGAACGGTGCCACTTGGGCCAGGATGCCCGGGTGTACCTCGAGCGACGTCGAGAAAGGCGTCGCAACCATGAGGCTGGCGACAGCATGTCGCCGGCCTCGACGCAACCTGGAGGGCAGGTCTTCGCCACGCGAGTCCTACCTCAGGCATACGCCACGCAGCATATGCCACAACCGTATGCGCCACAACCAGCACCCCCGGTTTATGGTGCAGCCTTGCCCATGCCGGGGTACATGGTGCCAACTGCGAACCAAGCGTTCGCAGCGCCGATACCTGCGGCGGCAGGAGCAGGATGTGCGGCCCTTGCGCCCCACCTTCGCTTTGCGAGGTGGCAGCGCAAGTTTCGGCCGCACCTGCCCGAGAAGTACGACGGTAGCGTCAACCAGGCGGAGTTCCTCCAGATCTACTCCACCGCCGTACTTGCCGCGGGAGGGGATGAGGCTGTCATGGCCAACTACTTCCCCGTCGCCTTGACCGGCCCAGCTCGGTCTTGGCTCATGAATCTCCCCCAGGGGTCCATAACTTCCTGGGGAGAGCTCTGCCGGCAGTTCGTCGCCAACTTCGGCAGCTCCTACACCCGTCCCGGCACGGGGCTTGACCTCCACGCCGTCAAGCAACAATCTGGGGAGTCGCTGCGCTCTTTCATCCAGCGGTTCTCCCAGGTACGCAACACCATCCCGCATATTCAAAGTGCTTCTGTGGTGGTGGCGTTCCGACAGGGTGTCCGGGACGAGAAAATGCTTGAGAAGCTCGCGACCATAGAGGTCCGCGATGTCTCTGAGCTCTTCAGCCTGGCGGACAAATGCGCCAGAGCAGCTGAAGGGTGGAACTGGCACTCTCTGCCGACCTCCGAGTCAGGATGACAGCCTGGGTCCAGCGCTGCTGCCTATGGGGGTGGCAAGAAGGCCAAGAACCGGGGGAGTGGCAAGATGAAGTCATCGTTCATGGCTCCCGTCGCCGCAGCAGCGACGACTAGTGGAGCTCGGGGGCCACGCCCCGACAAAAGGCAGCGGCAGTCACCGGCCCCAGATAGTGACCAGGGCGGGCTATGCCCCGTGCATGGCGCCGGCAACCATACTGCTGCCGAGTGCTGGGATATCCAGAGGCTCGCAGAGCGCTTCCGCAAAGGAAGACAGCAGAGAGCTGAAGCACTGCCCTACCCTCAGAGGGATGGCAAGCAGAAGGTCGATGCCCCAGTCACCGCCGCCCATCAGGTGGGGTTCCAGGAGCCACAGCGTGCCATGAAGACAGTGCATAACGGTGAGGACTCCAGCTCCGACGGTGATGGGCCGGGGCGGTAGCCAACTGCGGCACGCCCTCGTGCCTCGGACATACCTCCCGGGGGCCGCCCAAGGTCTGTCAACCCCTTGAAGGCCTTGCCAGAAGGGGAAGACGCCTTAGGTCATCCAAGACGAGCCCGGGTCCACCTACCCCTTTAAGGCCTTAGCCAGAAGGGGAGAACTCCCCGGGGGCCCCCAGGAGAAGCCGCGCAGGACCTGATCCAGCGTGAAGATAACAACCTCGTCGACAAGACTCGGCTGCAGGTAACACCCCACAATGCAAGGTCTCGGCTGATGCTCTAAGCACAACTGCCAAAGAACCGAACGCGTCAGGGACCTGCAGAAGGGCAACCTGGTGCCGCGGCACACGCTTTCCTTTGAAGGGCCCATAAACTCTCGCCCAGCAGGGAAGGTCCCTTCCGAATCATGAAAGCTGCCGCCCCAGGTACACATGCCTTTCAACCGAGAGTGGGATCCGTTCCCAAATCCTTGGCATGGAGCAACACTGTAAGTCCTCCTCCCTGAGCGTCAGTAGAACAGGGTCGTTCCCTTCTGTAATGAATCCCATAGAATCTAGGAACAGAGCTTGGGGCAGCTAAGTCTCAAGGGACGGTACAGGACTACGTCCAGTTTAGCCTGGTTCCGACCCTAAGAACGTAGAGTCTTGCTTCCCTTGTAGACGAGGCGGAATATTGCCTCCATGTACAGCCAGAATTCCACCTATGGGCATGAACACAGAACCCTGTCCTACTTAGCTCTCTCTCATGTGCTCATTTAAATTATGCATTAATTTTTATGATCGCACTATCTATGTATGTTCATCGTACATCTAGCTCCCCCTCTCCCGCGCTCATCCATAGTCAGCATTTGCTATCCTACCGAGGGCGGCTGCGCTTGAGGCACCTGCCGATGGCCGAGTGAGTCTCTCGGGCCTCCCCCAGTCAGGTGTTGCGGTGCCAGTTGGTCACCTCAAGGAAAGGCCTGCGTTGAGCATGGGGGGTCCAGGGTGCGTATCCAGCTTAGCAGGCCATGAGCCCAAAGCATGCGTATCCTGCCCTCCGGAGGTACAGGGGAGTACAACCGCTTTGCCTGGTCATGAACCCAAAGCACGTGCCCTCTGCTTCCCCAGCGCATGGCCCGGTACTAGGGATCGGACAGCCGTACCCGGACCTCGGAGGGAGCCGGAGCTCCGGCGCCTCGAGCACAGAATTGCCCAAGCCCCGTATAACGGATCAGGATCGTAAGACGAATAAGACTAGGAGACGGGAGGGGAGGACCCCCAAGGAGAATTATGTTTCCTCTGCCTGTGTGCAGGACCTCCAGGTTACGGCAACGGGGACTGCATGAAGTAGGGGGAAAGGAGCTACCAGCTACTCCGGCCTAGGACTGGAAGGACCGGGTCCCGCCCCTTCAGCAGGGGTGAAGCCCGAGGGCCCCACGTGTCCGGCGGGCCCGGAGCTCTCGCCTCCCCTGAGGGGGGCTCCGGGCTCGCCACATGGCAGGCGGAAACCGGACCTCCCCCCCCCCCCGGTGGGAGGGCTCCGAAAGCCCTACGTGTCCAACATGACCGGAGCTCCCGCCTCCTAAGGAGGGGCTCCGGACCAGCCACGTGGCAGGCAGATTTGGAGCTCCCCGTAGGGCGAGATCCGGAGACCCCCGGGGGCCCCTAACACGGTTAGGACCCGGGGAAGGCGTCTGTGCAGAGCTCCGAGATTGGAGAAGGCCTCTGAGTACCTTGCGGAGCTAAGGACTCAGTCAGGCAAAGCCAAGAAGGAGATAAAAGACCTCACAGACGCAAAAATATAAAAGAGTCAAACTATGCGAGGCTCCATGAGCTGGACTACAGACTCGATAAAAAGGGAGAAACAAGTCCTAAGGACCTCTCGGCTCCTGCCGGAACCTTGCGGCTACTAGGGCGGCTGTATCCTCGATATCAGCCCTGGCAGCTTCCTCCCGCTCCACGGCCGGGCACTCTCTCGCTGGTTCTAGCGAGAAAGAGGGGTCGCGGCTCTTGAAGCATGCCAGCACATGTGATGCGACCTCTAGGGCTAGGCCGCGACCCTCGGTCTCAAGCTCGCTGGCGACCACCGAGTCTAGCCTGTCCAGCCTGGTGCCGATCGACTCCAGCGCGGGGATCACCTCCGCCACCTTCAACGCAGGAGCCGCGGCCCCCACCGGACTGAAGCCAAGAGGGATCAAGGCGGACCCCGCTCGATCCACAAAGCTCGAGACCACAAGAGCCTCGGAGGACCGCAAGGCCGAGAGCTCCTCCACCTCGTGGCAGGCTGCCTGCAGGGCCTCCAGGTTCCTCTCGGAGAATTCCTTCTCCTTGGCCGCCAGGGAGCTCTCCCGAAGATGGAGAGTCTTGGTGAGCCGCTCCAACTCAGCAGCCTTGAAGTCGGCGGCCAACTCCCGGTCAAAGACCGCCCGGCGTTCGCGGGAGACCTGTTCCTCCCTCAGGTCGTGGTCTGCCTTCAGGATCTCAAGCTCCTCGATCCGAGCTCGAAGGTCATCCTCGCCCACCACCAGCTGCGCGGCGACCCTCTCCGCCTCGGCTGCCATGGAACGCTCCCGTTCCTCAATGGCGAGTTTATGGCGCTCTATCCGCTGCCGTATCTCCTCAGCAGCAGAGAGGCTCTCCTCGGCCCGGGCGTGTGCCTCCAGTGCCTCCCTGTTGATCCGCCGCGATTCGGCGTCCATGCGGTCGACAGCCCGCTTCATCCGGTCGAGGAGCACTTCCCTGAAGTCGAGCAACTCCCGCCTGGACTCAAGCTCGCTCTTGACCTTCGCAGTCCACTCCCGCAAAAGGTTCCCCCAGGTGAGGAGGCAATCCCGTTCGACTATATACTCCTCCCGCTCGCGACCTAGTGCAGCCAAGACCTGCAGGACGCTCGTCTCGGCAAGCGCGAAGGCATCAGCCAGGGGCAATGGAGCAACAGAGGCCGGGGCAGTTCCCCCGACCTCCTCCATCACCTCGTCCTCAACAGGAGTCGAAGCCCCAGCAACCAAGACGAGACGCCGGCAAGGGAAAGCTGGCACCGGGGCTCTGGCAGCCAGACCTGCCGGGCCCTCTTTGGCTTCAGGCTTCTTGACCTGTGGAGAGGGGCGAGCCGGGGAAGGCGGCGCTGGAGTAAGGGCCAGGCCGCCCTGTGCAGGGTCGACCTGCGCTGGCTTGGGGGCCGCGGTGGCCGTCTCGGCAGAAAGAGACGACGCCGCTGCGGAGTCCGGGCACACCGGAAAAGGAGAAGTTCGTGCTGGCTTGGGGGCCGCGGCAGTTGTCCCGGGCTCCGAGCGCAACGGCACAGACTCCCCGCAAGTCGGGGATGGCCGGGAAGCGCGGACACTCCAGCGGGCTCTGAACCCCGACTTCCGAGCCGGGGGAGGACTCCCAGAGCCCGCTGCCGTCACTGACGGCCGCTCCGCAGCCGCTTGAACTGGCGGAGCAGGGGACGTCCCAGAAGCTTCCCTCAACGCATCAGCCCGGGGCCTCTTCGAGTCGCCGCCGGAAGGAGTGCCAGACACCCCAGATTCCCGACTTGGCACAGACGCCGCTGCTGGAGGAGATCGAGCGCGCTTCTTCTCTGGTGGCGGGTTGGAGGCCATGGCGAGAGAGGACTCAAGGGCAAGAGGGCAAAAGCACAAGAGTGCGAGAAGGAACGCTGGGAGGTGCGAAGGGAAACCGCAATGAGGGTAAGATCTCCTCTAAAAACCTTCCCAGAAGCAATTTATGGCGATTCGGAACTCTTCGAATACGCCGCATTGGCAACCGCTTCGGCTCCTAGACCGAGCGCCGATGACAGGTGGACCCAAGCCACCCGACTGAAGCGGTGGGTGAAGGAGTCAGTCTCCTAAGAAGACAAGCCGGCAAGGCACTTCGGCGGTTCCCGAAGAAAGCGCCGCAACATGCAGAAGTGGCAGTCTTGGGAACCGCCACAGTAAAAGCAACCATCAAGTGGGTGCACGCTCCCAAGATCCTTCGACTGTTCGTGCTCCGGCAGCGGTCAATGCGGGACTTAGCGACAGTGCGCGAATCAGAAGAGAAGGAGGTCCCACCTCGGGCTCGCTATCTCCCCCGAGATGGGCCCGGGGGCCACTGTCGGTACCTGAGATATGGGGTACCCCCGCGCACAGGGGAAAATGCCTAAGGAACTCGCTCTTCTCCGCAGGGAGAGCTCCGAAGGCGCCACGCGTCCGGCGGGGCCGGACCTCCCTCTCCTCAGAGGAGAGCTCCGGACCCGCCACGTGGCATACAGAAGCCGGACCTCCCCCTCCGCCGGCGAGGGGTCCGAAGGTGCCACGTATCCGGCAGGGCCGGACCTCCCTCTCCTCAGAGGGGAGCTCCGGGGCCGCCACATGGCCGACAGAAGCCGAACCTCCCCCGACGTGGGGAGAGGTCCAGAGGCTCCACGTGCCCCGCGGGCCGGACCCTCCTCTCTTCTGAGAAGGGCTCCGGGCCCGCCACGTGGCCGGGAGAACGGCGCTGCCTGCCCCCGAGTGATAGGCAGACGGCGTAAAGACGCCCCATACCTTGCCCGTACAAGGTATTCAAGGACCGCGTCTTCCCGAGACACGGAGACGCGGAGAACGCCTCTGTCAGGTGCCGTTGCGCCCAGTCGCATCACAGACTGGCGCACGGTGTCAGAACCTGCCAGCCAATAAACACCGCGACAAGACATCCCATGCCGCCTGCGCCGGCATGGGCAGGGCGGCAAGACAGAGACTCGGAAGCCTTCGTCAGAGACAACTACCGACATAACTGCAGATACGGTAGATAACAGTCAATCTCCCCGGAACCACCTGTCGGGTCCCGGGCCCCCTTGTAAGCCACCCGAGTCTTGGACTATAAAAGGCTCGGGTAGGCGACGATAGCAAGGGTTCACACTCTGCAACTCATACGCTAGCCATTCACTCCCAAGCTGTAACTCACCCCCAAGCTCAGGACTCCGGCCCTGAGCAGCAAGCAATACAGCGAGCTCCATAGCTCGCCGTGGACGTAGGGTTTTACGCTCCGGCGCCCTGAACCACGTAAAACTCACCGTGTCAAGCTCTTACTAACTCGTCCATCCGCGCAAGCTCTCCGCAAGGGACTAGCCCACCGAAAAAATAACCTCCGCGGGCTGCCCAGTGCAGGCCCGGGGGAAGTGTCGACCGAACACTTCGACAGAGGCGAATGTGGAAGTCACTCTTCCTCACGCACGCTTGTCGGTAAAGCCTTCCGGCATGGCTTCTACTGGCCGACAGCACTCCAGGATGCCGTGACACGACCCCATTTGGTCCTGTCGAGCCAGGATCACGCTGAGGGGTGCTGCGTTGCACAGCACCGTATAGAACACGTCAAAGGTACAAAGCGGAAGCGGAAATTTTATTACATAAACAAGTTTATGAACATGTTTACAGCAAAATAAGTTCAGTCTACACTCGCGGGCGTAGACTAAGCATTAAGTGCACGTTCAGCCCTTGAACGTGTCCTTGCTACCACACACGCACACTAACTCTGTGGCGTGCACGACTCCCACTCGACGGGGTTCCCCTCCTGGGGTTCCGTCTCCTCTTCGGGAGTCCCTTCCTCATAGAACCTTCAAAAGCTTCAAACACAAGCAGTGAGCACGAAGGCTCAGCAAGTCTGACCTGTCTCACCTAAACATGGAACTTCTACATGAGGGTAATGGGTTACATGAGGTAAAAATCAGTTGCAAGGACTTGCCTAATTAGTAGAACCTTACTTTCAAGTTTTAGCAGCAGGTTGTGGAGAACCTTACGCTAAGGCACATGAGAGAGCCGCAATCAAACAAGAAACGCATTTCTCTCATGTACTTTGCCCAAAGTTGAAAAGAACTTTAGTTAGCTCTAAGCTACAGCATATCATTAACAATCAATGTCCAGCTTTCAATCAGCAACATTTTAACATGTAGCTAGCCTGTTCTCTCTACGTCACGGTACAGTGAACAAGTGGAACTCACTGACCGCGAGGGACGGCGATTATAATCGATTTACACCTGCAGGGTTACCCGAACAACCCGTCACGTACGCCCGTACTCGATGTTGCCTACAACAACCATCACGGACGCCGTACGCGACTACCTTTCACCCGTTAGCCAAATGTTGAACCGGTCCAATCGTCCCGAGCAAGAGGTCTCTGCACTTGCATCTCAGTGCCGCCAGCTGATTTACACCTCGAGCTCTCAACCTACCCTCTGAACGACCAGCTATGCCTCAACACCCAGCTACCTGAGTTACATCAGTTTCCCGGTTACCATATAGCCGGTAGGTCTCCTACTGTTCTAACTTGTTCAACAGGCCCGCACACGGCTCGGTCCTCAATCGACACAAGTGGAGCTACAGCACACAGGCCCCAAAGTCCTGCTGCCCTTAACCTCCACTTGGTCTCATTTTCTTGCCATGTGTATCATGTGCTATCTCTACCCGAGCAATGTGCCTCTAGCCTATTCTCGCGAGTAGTTCCAACTACTCGACTTGTACCGAATCCTACTCTATCCTAGCAATGCAGTAGCTAACGGGGTTTGCAAGCCTAAACCCAACCCATGGTTCTCTTGGCTATGCAGTGGGGCTTCCAAACAAGACTCTAATGCACAGAATAAAGGAAACAAGTATGTGCTCAAAACAATAAAAATTTGTAAAAAGGTTAATGCAAACCGGAGCTTGCCTTGCTGCTCTTGGTCGTAGGCTAGCTGTTCCTCCGGAGTAACGAAGTCTAGGACTTCGGGTTCCTCCTCGACCTTAGTGACTACATGATATAAGAAACATATGTATCAATTTAAATGTATTTGAATTAAGTTTTGAACTTGTGAAGCCTATAACCCTTGCTACACAGATCTAATGACTGTGAAACTTTTACTGTGGCTTGGTTACAACCTAAACAGAGACTTGGTCAAGTTTTAGTTGCAGCAAAGCTCATTTGAGCCCTCCACAATTAATTATATCCTTGACCTTAATTGGAACTCTTAGGGTGTTCTAGAAATTTTCATGAAGCAAACTATGACTTTCTGAAAACTAGATTTTCAGGGGGTTCTAATGGAGTTGGTCTCACTTAATTTGAAGATTCCTAACTAAAGTTATGAGCTAAACAGTTTCAGAAAAATTCTGAAAATGTTTCTGAACATTTTCTATTTTCTCTGGAACAGTTTCACTAATCACACCGTTAGGTGGATCTAATGAGCTCAAATGGATCCAAAATTTTCATGGTAGTTCAGGGATATTTGGTGAACATCCCAGCAAAATTTCAGGATCTCCCTCTAAAGGATTCTCCAGTTAAAATTCCAAACAGTTTAAACTTTGAGGAATTAATTCCGGAGAATTAAAGGTTTTCATTGAATGAAACTTGATTTTCTGAAAAGTGCTCAAAGAGCTGAATCCAGCAAAATTTGGTTCACTCGATTTGGATCTTTCTAGCCAAAGTTATGAGGATGTGAAGTTTGGAAGAATTCTGAAAATCGGGGGAAAAGTTTAAACTCTCGGGGCCCGCGGGGACACGTGTCGAGCGCGGAGGTGTCCGGCACACCGGGGATACCACACGTGTCGAGCGCGGAGGTGTACGCCACACCGGAGCTCACAGGGTATTTGCGCGCCAGCACATCCGATCCCCGGCCACACCCGATCCCGATTTAAATTCTGCAGCCGCTGACACGTGGGCCAGCCGACTTCGTCTTCCTCCCGCCGTTCTCTCGCGCCCGCACCGCTGACCTCGCCGGAGCAGACCCGGAGCTCGCCGGCTCGCCACTGCCGGACCTCCCATGGTCTGAAACTCGCCGCCAGGGGGTGGTCGACGTCGAGGAACACGTCGGTGGTGTCAGGTCGGGCTGGGGGTGACCGGAAATAGCTCGGCGACGTGCCGCGGCCTCGGTGGAGGTTCGGCGCTGTCGACCGTGGGTCCTAACCCGCCAACACCTCGAACAAACGGTCCTACAGCATCAGCGTACCTCTAGGAAGCTCGACAAGGTGTCAACAGGGTTCAGGGATGGCGGTAAGTCGGTCGGCACCGTGTGACCGATCGTGCCCGCCATGACCGCCCTCGATCGAGCTCGAAATTCGTCACTCCAAGACAGTTTCTCGCTACGGATGCAGAAAAGAACTTGATCGCCGGCTAGTCCAGCGTCTACGTGCAATATTTGACGACCTTCGAAAGATCATATAGCGAAAATTTAAAGAAGCCGTACCGGAAGCTCAGTTTAAGGTTGCCGGAGCAAAAACTGAGAATTCGCCGGCGAGAGTTCACGTCGTGGCTTGAGCTTCAGGTGGAAGCAGGGTGGAGTCCGTGCGCTCCTGTTGCCGCCCTTGCTCGGCCGTGGAAGTGGTTGCAGCGTGCTGCCCGCGTGAGACCGATCGCAGTCCCTCAGCTAAACTGCGGCGGTCGTCGTTGGTCACGGGAACAGGGGTTGAAACCCGGTGGTCCAGGCGTTGGGAGGATGGTGCGCGACCTCCGGTGGCTGTCCAGCAGCTTAGGAACGAAGGAGATTGTTTTGCTGGTTTTCCCGATTCAGCAGAGAGCTGTGGCGAGAAACAATGCCGCTGCTCGGGTGTTGCCCGCGAGAAGATAAAGCCGGCCGATTCCTGCTCGGCTGAGGCGGTGTCGGTCGCATGGGGGCGCGAGCAAGTCGCCCTGGGCGCCAGCGCAAGGAGGGGGAAGCAGCTGGTGGCGCCGGTAGCTGCTAGGTGGCACAGCCGACAGCTGCTCGGTGGAATTTCCCACCGAGAGTCTGACTTTGGGTGAAAGTTTCTCCTTCTTCCCTCTATGACATGTGGGTCCCACCCGGGGTTTTAACCTCTGAAATTTACTTCTGATCACTGTAGTGAACAGTGAACCCCATAATACCCCTGGTGATTCAGATTATTCACCCTTGAGCCATTCGAATTGAATAGGATTCGAATTGGGTTTGGTTTGAGTGAATTTCAGCACAAGTGCAGTTTTGAATTCAAATGAAGTTCGAATTTGTCCCACTTAGCTCATGTCAAGATCAACTCCAAATGGAGTGACAATTGGTGTGTGAGCTCACAAAAATGTGCTGAGTAAGAACATGCCTCCCACTTTTAAATTCATGGGATAAAAACAGTTTGAATTTGAATATGGTTTCAAACTGCCCTCTTCCTAACTATACCCAAAATGACCTCAAAAAGGATTTGAATTTGGGTGAAACTTGGCATGGACATCCTTAGTAAAGTGTAGGGGTTTTCATACGTTCAGCCCATCTATATCTCATGTGGGAAATACCACTTTTACAATGTGTGAGTTTGTTCTCTAATGAGCATGTTGATAATTGTTACTTGTTCTTCATTTGTGTTCATCATCCTTCCTCAAATGAGGTGTGTTGTGTGGTGATGAACACTGCAAATGTGTGTCAAAAACTGAGGCCCTTACATGCCGTCAAGCTGGTCGAGAGCTGCAAGGCATGCCAGTTCCACGCCAAGCAGATCCATACACCGGCTCAGGCGGTACAGATGATCCCACCCTCATGGCCGTTTGCAGTATGGGGGCTGGACATCTTGGGACCATTTCCCAGAACCGTCAGGGGATTCTGGTACCTCTATGTCGCCATCGATAAGTTCACCAAGTGGCCGGAAGCCACACCAGTTGTCACCATCAACAAGCAATCCACAGTAAAGTTCATCAAGTCTATTGTCTGCCGGTTCAGGGTCCCGAACAGAATCATCACCGACAACGGGACCCAGTTCACCAGCGCAGCCTTCCAAGGCTACTGCGAAGACCTCGGCATTCAGGTGTGCTATGCCTCTGTCGCCCATCCAAAGAGCAATGGGCAAGTCGAGAGGGCCAACGCGGAGATTCTCTGGGGCCTTAAGACCCGCACCTACGCCAGTCTGAAGAAACATGGTGCCAATTGGGTGGATGAGCTTCCGAGCACACTATGGGCTAACCGGACATCCCAGAGCCGGGCCACCGGAGAGACACCCTTCTTCATGGTGTATGGGGCCAAAGCTGTACTTCCCCCAGAAACCACCATGAAGTCTCACCGTGTCCGGGCTTACGACGAAGCCGCGCAGGACAACCTCCGGCGTGGAGAAATCGACCTCGTCGACGAGGTCCGATTGCATGCGGCACTTCGTAACGCACGGTACAGACAAGCGCTTCGTCGCTACCACCAGAGATCTGTGCGTGCCCGGGAGCTGCAGGAAGGTGACCTGGTGCTGCGGTGCATACTTTCTCGCGAAGGGGCCCACAAACTCTCCCCTAGTTGGGAAGGTCCCTTCTGAGTCGCAAAAGTGTGCCGCCCCGGGTGTGTGCGCCTTTCCACCGAGGATGGGGACCTGCTCCCAAACACTTGGAACATAGAACACCTCCGTAAGTTCTATCCCTAGAGCAAAGATAGGACAGTCCTTTCTTTTCGTAATAAATTCCATAGAGTGCAGGAACAGCGCTCGGAGCAACTAAGCCCCAGGGGACGGTACAGGACTACGTTCAGCTTTGCCTGGTTCCGACCCCAAGCGCGTAGAGTCTTGCTTCCCTTCTTAATGGGGCGGGTCGTGGCCTCCATGTTTAGCCTGCCTTCCTCCTGTGGAAAGTTATACTAAAAGAAACCTGTTCTACTTTGCTCTTTCCTTGTTCTCATTTAAAATATGTACTAAGTTTTTATGACTACCCTTGCGGTGCATGGCAGCCATGTGCTCAGCTCCCTCTTCTCATTCTCACCACTAGTCGGCATTTGCTGCCCTACAAGAGGCGGTTGCGTCGGAGGTACCTGCCGATAGTCAAAGGAGGCCACAGGCCCCCGGCACTTCGCGCACTACAGTCCCCAAGCACCGTGCATATGGTTAGGGACCGTGAGTCAAATAAGACTTTGAGATAAGGGAGGGGGAGCCCCCAAGAGAATTACGTTTTCCCTACTTGTGTGCAGGACCTCTCGGCCTCAAATCCCTACAGGAATGTGGTAGGAGCACCTGACCAATGGGACGCCCCTACCAGGGGGCCACTACGGGATCACGCAAGACCGGAACTCCAAGGCAAGACAGGAGGATCCACGGGTCCAGCGGGACCGGACCTCCCCCCCCCTCTGAGGGGAGGGGCCCGAAGACCCCACGTGTCCCGCGGGGCCGGACCTCTCTCTCCTCAGAGGAGAGCTCCGGGCCCGCCACGTGGCCGGCTGATCCGGGCCTCCCCATCCTCATGAGGCGGGCCCCGAAGACCTCCAGGGCCCTTAATACAGTGAGGACCCAGGGAAGGTGCCGGAGCAGAACGTTGAGATTGGTGAAGGCCTCTGAGCACCTTGCGGAGCTAAGGGCTCGGCCAGGCAAAACCAAGAAGAAGACAGAAAACGTCGCAGGCACGAAGGGTCATAAGAGTTCATGTATTCATGGCTCCATGAGCTGGACTACAAACTCGATAAAAAAGAAAGAAACAACCTCCAGGGTTCCCCTGGCGCGACCAGAGTCTAGAAGTTGCAAGAACGGCCACGTCACCAGGCTTCAGCCCTGGCGTCGTTCTCCCGCTCCGTGACCCGAGCGCAGGAATCGCCTCGGCCATCACCAGTGCAAGGGCCGGTATCATCAAGGATGCTCCTGAAGCCCCTTCCGCTGCTTCAGCGGTTTCCTTCTCCTGAAGTTCCCTCATCACTAGCGCAAAGGCCGGTGTCGTCAAGGGTACTCCTGAGGCCCCCACCGCAGCTTCAGCGGTCTTCTTGGACACTCTGCCGCCTGGAGTCCTCCTTGGTGCTTCAACGGTTTCTTTGAAACCTCCACCATCTGAGAAGGGACGCAACGCCATGGAGCTTTCTGCCTGCTGTCACCGAGGAAGGGCCCCGTCGGGAGGACAAACCTGAGACCCCTTGGAGGCGCCACCTCCAGAGGCAAGGCATGCAGGCTCCCTGGGTCCCAGACTTGGTGCAGACGCCGTCGCCAGAGGAAATCGAGAGCGATTCCCCCCAAAAAGCGGGTTAGAAGCCATGGAAGAAGACAAGCCGCAGAGACTCGAGGGAGGTGCAAGGGCTGGAAGCCTTATAAGGGGAGCGTACCCACGTTGCGGTTTCTTTTCACACCTTCCAGGTACGAGTCAAAGCAATTCAAAACTCTTCGAATACGCCGCATCGGCAACCGCTTCCGCTCCAAGACCGAGCGCCGATGACTGGTGGACCCAAGCCGCCCAACTGACGCGGCGGGTCAAGGAGTCAGTCTCCTAAGAAGACAAGCCGGCAAGGCACTCCGGCGGTTCCCGAAGAAAGTGCCGCAACGTGCAGAAGTGGCAGTCTTGGGAACCGTCGCAGTAAAAGCAACCATCAAGTGGGCGCACGCTCCCACGATCCCGTGGCCGTTCGTGCTCCGGCAGCGGTCAATGCGGGACTTAGAGAAAGTGCATGGATCAGAAGCGATGGAGGTCCCACCTCGGGCTCGCTATCTCCCCCAAGATGGGCCCGGGGGCCACTGTCGGTAGCCGCGATATGGGGTACCCCCGCGCACAGGGGAAAATGCCTAAGGAACTCGCCCTTCTCCACAGGGAGAGCTCCGAAGGCGCCACGCGTCCGGCGGGGCCGGACCTCCCTCTCCTCAGAGGAAAGCTCTGGGCCCGCCATGTGGCATACAGAAGCCGGACCTCCCCCCTCCGCGGGAGAGAGGTCCGAGGGTGCCGCGTGTCCAGCAGGGCCGGACCTCCCTCTCCTCAGAGGAGAGCTCCGGGCTTGCCATGTGGCCGACGGAAGCTGGACCTCCCCCTCCGCGGGGAGAGGTCCGAAGGCTCCACGTGTCCTGCGGGGCCGGACCCCCCTCTCCTCTGAGGAGGGCTGCGGGCAGGCCACGTGGCCAGCAGAAGAGTGCTGCCTGCCCCCGAGCGGTAGGCGGTGGGCGTAAAGACGCCCCATACCTTGCCCGTACAAGGTATTCAAGGCCCGCGTATTCCCAAGACGCGGAGACGCGGAGCACACCTCTGTCAGGTGCCGTTGCGCCCAGTCGCATCACAGACTGGCGCGCGGTGTCAGAGCCTGCCAGCCAATAAACGCAGCGACAAGACATCCCATGCCGCCCCCGCCGTCATCACCCACTACGACTGGCATGCGGCATGGGCAGAGCTACAAGACAAAGACTCAGAAGCCTTCGGCAGAGACAACTACAGGCATAACTGCAGATACGGTAGATATCAGTCAATCACCCCAGGACCACCTGTCGGGTCCCGGCCCCCCTTGTAAGCCACCCGCTCGGGTAGGCGACGTTAGCAGAGGTTCGGACTCTAGCCATCCGCACCCCTGGGTTCGCACTTTGCAACTCATACGCTAGCCATACACTCTCAAGCTGTAACTACCCCCAAGCTCAGGCCTCCGAGCCTGAGCAGCAAGCAATACAGCAAGCTCCATAGCTCGCCGTGGACGTAGCGTTTTACGCTCCGGCGGCCTGAACCACGTAAAACTCGCCGTGTCAAGCTCTTACTAACTCGTCCATCTGCGCAAGCTCTCCGCTAGAGACTAGCCCCACCGAAAAAAGAACCTCCGCGGGCTGCCCAGTGCAGGCCCGGGGGAAGTGTCGACTGAACACTTCGACATTTGGCGCGCCAGGTAGGGGCTTTTCTCCTAGCGCGACGAGTTTCCGCCAACAAAGATGACCAAGCTTCCTTCAGCGGCAAACTCTTCCCCCCTGCGTCCGCGGCAAACCGTGTCCAGGGGAGAGTACATGATGACACACTCAGGACGGAGTGTGTCAGGGCAAGCTGGGAGCCAGCAACCGGCTCTGGCAGCGCCGACCCCGGCAATGCAGGCTCCATCCAGCGTCAGGCCTTCAGTAGCACCGGGCGTACCCGGTGGGGGTGCGCTAGGAGCAGCAAGCGCGCTACTCCACAATCCGCCTGCTGGGGACGCGCCTCAGGCAGCGACCCAGCAGTGGATTCACGAGGTAGACTGTCTTGTCGTCGCCGCCGCAAACCATTGACTTCGGCGGGGACGACGCTCCGGCCAACCGGCTGTGTCGCTGACGCGCACGCCAACGGTTGACGGGCAGACGGCGGGTTCCAGCTCCACCAAACTTCCGTCGACGGACCTGAGGACAGAGCTGGAACGGTGCCACTTGGGCCAAGATGCCCGAGTGTTCCTCGAGCGACGTCGAGAAAGGCGTCGCACTCAAGAGGCTGGCGACAACATGACGTCGGCCTCGACCCAGCCTGGAGGGGATACCTTCGCTACGCGAGCTCTGCCCCAGGCGTACGCCGCGCAGCATAAGCCACAACCATGTGCTCTGCAAGCGGCGTCCCTGGCCTATGGTGCAACCTTGCCCATACCGGGGTACACTGTGCCAGGCGCAACCAAGCGTTCGTGGCACCAGTACCTGCACTGGGAGCCAGCAACCGGCTCTGGCAGCGCCGACCCCGGCAATGCAGGCTCCAACCAGCGTCTGGTCTTCAGTAGCGCTCGGCGTACCCGGCGGGGGTGCGCTAGCCTCAACAAGAGCGCTACTGCACAATCCGCCTGCTGGGGACGCGCCTCAGGCAGCGACCCAGCAGTGGATTCGCGAGGTAGACCGTCTCGTCGTCGCCGCCGCAACCCCTCGACTTCAGCGGAGACGACGCTCTGGCCAACCGGCTGTGTCGCTGATGCGCACACCAATGGTTGACGAGCAGACGGCAGATTCCAGCTCCACCAGGCTCCAGTCGACGGATCTGAGGACAGAGCTGGAACGGTGTCACTTGGGTCAGGATGCCCGGGTGTACCTCGAGCGACGTCGAGAAAGGCGTCGCACTCAAGAGGCTGGCGACAACATGACGTCGGCCTCAACCCAGCCTGAAGGGCGGACCTTCGCCACGCGAGCTCTGCCCCAGGCGTACGCCGCGCAGCATAAGCCACAACCATGTGCTCTGCAAGCGGCGTCCCGGGCCTATGGTGCAGCCTTGCCCATACCGGGGTACACTGTGTCAGGCACAACCAAGCGTTCGCTGCCAGTACCTGCACTGGGAGCCAGCAACCGGCTCTGGCAGCGCCGACCCCGGCAATGCAGGCTCCAGCCAGCGTCAGGTCTTCAGTAGCGCTGGGCGTACCCAGCGGGGGTGCGCCAGCCGCAGCAAGAGCGCTATCGCACAATCCACCTGTTGGGGACGTGCCTCAGGCAGCGACCCAGCAGTGGATTCGCGAGATAGACCGTCTCATCATCGCCTCCGCAAACCCTCGACTTCGGCGGGGACGACGCTCCGGCCATCCGGCTGTGTCGCTGATGCGCATGCCAATGGTTGGCGAGCAGACGGCGGACTCCAGCTCCACCAGGCTTCCGTCGACGGACCTGAGGACTGAGCTGGAACGATGTCACCTGGGCCAAGACGCCCGAGTGTTCCTCGAGCAGCGACGAGAAAGGCGTCGCAGCCAAGAGGCCGGCGTCAGCATGACGACTGCCTCAACCCTGCCCGAGGCGCAGACTTTCGCCACGCGAACTCTGCCCCAGACATACGCCACGCAGCAGATGCCACAGCCATATGTCCTGCAAACGGCGCCCGCGGTCTATGGCGCAGCCTTGTCCATACCGGGGTACACTGTGCCGGCGGCAAACCAAGCGTTCGCGGCACCAACGCCTGCAGCAACAGGGGCAGGGTGTATGGCCCTGGAGCCCCACCTCCGCTTCGCGAGGTGGCCGCGCAAGTTTCGGCCGCACCTGCCCGAGAAGTACGACGGTAGCGTCAACCCGGCAGGGTTCCTCCAGATCTACTCCACCGCCGTGCTTGCCGCAGGAGGGGATGATGCCGTCATGGCCAAACTACTTCCCCATCGCCTTGACCGGCCCAGCCTGGTCTTGGCTAATGAACCTCCCTCAGGGTTCCATAATTTCCTGGGGAGAGCTCTGCAGGCAGTTCATCGCCAACTTCGGCAGCTCCTACACCCGTCTCGGCACGGAGCCTGACCTCCACACCGTCAAGCAACAACCTGGGGAGTCGCTGCGCTCCTTCATCCAGCGGTTCTCCCAGGTATGCAACACCATTCCGCATATTCAAAGTGCTTCTGTTGTGGCGGCACTCCGATAGTGTCTAGGACAAGAAGATTCTTGAGAGGCTTGCAATCAGAGAGGTCTGCGATGCCTCCGAGCTCTTCAGCCTAGCGGACAAGTGTGCCAGAGCAGCCGGAGGATGGAGCTGGCACTCACTGCCAGCTTCCGAAGCCGGAAGACAGCCCGAAGACGGCGGAGTTCAAGCTGAGCTCCCGACCACGTCAGACAGCCAAGAGCCAAGCACTGGCTGACTTAGTGGCTGAGTGGACGCCAACGAAGGCTGACCCAGGGGGCCGCGAAGACAGTGAACCAAAGTACCGAGCTCCGGTCTTCACCAGGCCTCACTGGACGCTCTTCTTCGACCGCTCCTCGCGAAAGCAGGGGGCCGGTGCCGGCGTACTGCTTCTCATGCCATCGGGGGAGCAGTCTGGGTACATGGTGCGTCTCAATTCCAAGGCAACCAACAACTTGGCAGAGTATGAAGCACTCATCTTTGGCCTAAAAGACAGTCCTGTCTCTGGGCGCTCGCCAGTTGTTGGCACAGGGCGACTCCCTGCTAGTTATCAAGCAAGTTAAGGGTGAACGCCCCTGCAATGACCCACAGCTAGCTGCTTATCTGCTTCACGTGCGGATGTTGTAGAAAGAATTCCTCGCTTTGGACCTGCGCCATGTACCGCGCGCTTGCACGGCCGCAGCTGACGACCTCTCAGCGAAAGCCTCCATCGGAGCCCCTGCGCATGAAGGAGTCTTCGAGAGGACGTTGCTGCGGTCCACAGCCCGGGCCGCCGAGCCGGCGAAGGGGGCTGAACCAGTGCCTTGAAGCTAGGCAGTCCCGGCGGCCCTGGATGCCGCCAAAGGATCGTAAGAGTCACTGGGAACTCCGTGCAACCCAGCGCTCAAGATCCAGAAGCTCAAGTAGTCCCGATGCATGGACCACGGAGGTCTGGGACTCCTTGAAGGACATCCTTCCTGATGAACGTGCATCCGCTGAACGGGTGGTGCGGATGGCTAAGTGCTACGCGCTGGTATCTTTACTGGCGTGGCGCCACGATATCCTATTGCGGTGCATAACCCAGGAGGAAGGCTGCGATTAGCTCACAGTAGTCCAAGGAGGCGAGTGCTGGGAACGCTCATCGTCCCGCACGTTGGTCGGTTAAGCCACCCGGCATGGCTCCTACTGACCGAGAGCCACCTGGACGCCGTCAAACCGGTTAGGGATGCAATGCGTGCTAGGTCCACGCCAAGCAGACCCACACAACCGGTGCAGACGCGCACCCAGAGCCGTCGGGGGATACTGGCTCCTCCATGTCGAGGGCCAGCCGGACTTCCCAGGGCCGGGTCACGGGAACTACCCTTCCACATGGTATGCGGGGCCGAAGCCATGCTTCCCCCTGATATAGCCATGGGGGTCCCCCCGTGTCCGGCGTACGACGAAGCCACGCATGACCCGCTCTGCGTGAAGACAGGCGCTCCGACGCTACCCAGTAAGTTCACCATGCTTACTTAGGTGTTTATTTAAATTACGCATTAATTTATATGAACACCTCCCGACGCTCTAGACAGTGTGCGCCCATTGTACACTCGGCTCCTCTTTCCGGCTCTCATGCATGGTCGATATTTGCCGTCCTGCCGAAGGCGGTAGTGCTTGGGGTACCTGCCAGAGGCCCGGTGGCCTTTTGGATCTCCCCCTATAAGGGTACTGCACCGCCAGTTGGTCTCCTCCGAGAAAAGACCTACGCTAGAACGGGGGTCAGGAGCCTTGCTTTGCCCGGTCTTGCACCCAAAGCATGCGCACTCTGCCTCCCGGCGCTACGGTCTGAGTACCAGGGGGCCAGGCGGTTACACCCTGACTGGGGCTGGGGCCAGACCTCCGGGACCAAGTGCACTGGATTACCCAAGCCCCGTATTCCGGCCTGGGACAGTAAGCCAAATGAGACTAAGGGATAGGAAAGGGGGGACCACTGAGCAGTTCCGGACCTCCGCCCCCACAGCTGGGCCGAGCTCCGAGGCCAGCCCTCGCCCTCCTTTCAGAGGCGAGCGCTGATGCCGGACCTCACGCCCTTCGCTGGCCTGAGCTCCGATGACTTCCGGACTCCGCCTCCACAGCCAGACCGAGCTCCAAGGCCAGCCCTCGCCCTCCTTTCAGAGGCGAGCGCTGATGCCGGACCTCACGCCCTTCGCTGGCCTGAGCTCCGATGACTTCCGGACCTCCGCCCCCACAGCCGGGCCGAGCTCCGATGCCAGGCTTCACCCTCTCCTAAGAGGCTGAACACCGAAGCCGTCAAGACCCTGCCAGCACAGGGAGTACTCAAGACAAGAAAGTGCGCGGATCAGAAGAGACGAAGGTCCCACCTCGGACTCGCTATCTCCACCGAGATGGGCCCGGGTGCCACTGTCGGTACCCTCGATATGGGGTACCCCCGCGCACAGGGGAAAATGCCTAAGGATCTCGCACTTCTCCGGAGGGAGAGCTCCGAAGGCGCCACGCGTCCAGCGGGGCCGGACCTCCCTCTCCTCAGAGGAGGGCTCTAGGCCCACCACGTGGCATACAGAAGCCGGACCTCCCCCTCCGCGGGAGAGAGGTCCGAAGGTGCCGCGTGTCTGGAGAGGCCGGACCTCCCTCTCCTCAGAGAGGAGCTCCGGGCTCGCCGCGTGGCCAACAGAAGCCGAACCTCTCCCTCTGCGGGGAGAGGTCCGAAGGCTCCACGTGTCCTGCGGGGCCGGACCCCCCTCTCTTCTGAGGAGGGCTCCGGGCCCGCCACGTGGCCAGCAGAACGGCGCTGCCTGCCACCGAGCGATAGGCAGCGGGCGTAAAGACGCCCCATACCTTGCCCGTACAAGGTATTCAAGGCCCGCGCCTTCCCAAGACGCGGAGACGCGGAGCACGCCTCTGTCAGGTGCCGTTGCGCCCAGTCGCATCACAGACTGGCGCGCAGTGTCAGAGGCTGCCAGCCAATAAACGCAGCGACAAGACATCCCATGCCGCCCCCGCCGTCATCACCCACTACGACTAGCATGCGGCATGGGAAGAGCTACAAGACGAAGACTCAGAAGCCTTCGGCAGAGACAACTACAGGCATAACTGCAGATACGGTAGATATCAGTCAATCACCCTGGGACCACCTGTCGGGTCCCGGCCCCCCTTGTAAGCCACCTGAGTCTTGGACTATAAAAGGCTCGGGTAGGCGACGTTAGCAGAGGTTCGGACTCTAGCCATCCGCACCCCTGAGTTCGCACTTTGCAACTCATACGCTAGCCATACACTCTCAAGCTGTAACTCACCCCCAAGCTCCGGCCTCCGAGCCTGAGCAGCAAGCAATACAGCGAGCTCCATAGCTCGCTGTGGACGTAGGATTTTATGCTCCGGCGGCCTGAACCACGTAAAACTCGCCGTGTCAAGCTCTTACTAACTCGTCCATCTGCGCAAGCTCTCCGCTAGAGACTAGCCCCACCGAAAAAAGAACCTCTGCGGGCTGCCCAGTGCAGGCCCGGGGGAAGTGTCGACTGAACACTTCGACAACATCCAAGCTGTAACTCATCCTCAAGCTCAGGACTCCGGTTCTGAGCAACAAGCAATACAGAGAGCTCCATAGCTCGCCGTGGACGTAGGGTTTTACGCTCCGTCGGCCTGAACCACGTAAAACTCGCCGTGTCAAGCTCTTACTAACCCGTCCATACGCTCAAGCTCTCCGCAAGTGACTAGCCCCACCGAAATAAGAACCTCCGCTGGCTGCCCAGTGCAGGCCCGGGGGAAGTGTCGACCGAACACTTCGACAGACACATAACAATAAAGGCCATCTACTGTGATGAAGGAGGTGTGCTCTTCATCGTCCCTAGACATGGGGATCTGATGGAAACCCGAGTAGGCGTCTAGGAAGCACAGCATATAACAGCCTGATGTTGAGTCTACTATTTGATCTATTCTAGGGAGAGGGAATGGATCTTTGGGACATGCCTTATTGAGACTGGTGTAGTCGATGCACATCCGAGCTTCCCGCCGGCCTTCGGGACAACGACGGGGTTGGCCAACCACCGGGGGTGGGGGACTTCCCGTATGAAGCCAGTGTCCAGCAGCTTCTTGATTTCTTCACGAATAAAGTTTTGCCGCTCGATGGACTGCTTGTGGGGCTTCTGTTGAACTGGCTGGGCGTCGGGGAAGACTTTTAAGTGGTGCTCTGTCGATGTGTGCGATCGACACTTCCCCCGGGCCTGCACTGGGCAACCCGCGGAGGTTCTTTTTTCGGCGGGGCTAGTCTCCTAGTGGAAAGCTTGCGCGGATGGACGAGTTAGCGAGAGCTTGACACGGCGAGTTTTACGTGGTTCAGGCCGCCGGAGCGTAAAACCCTACGTCCACGGCGAGCTATGGAGCTCACTGTATTGCTTGCTGCTCAGGGCCGGAGGCCTGAGCTTGGTGGCGAGTTACAGCTTGAGAGTGTATGGCTAGCATATGAGTTGCAAAGTGCGAACCCTTGCTATCGACGCCTACCCGAGCCTTTTATAGTCCTAGGCTCAGGCGGCTTACAAGGGAAGCCGGGACCCGACAGGTGGTCCCGGGAAGATTGTCTATTATCTACCGTATCTGTAGTTACGCCGATAGCTGCCTCTGGTCGAAGGCTTCTGAGTCTTCATCTTGCCGCCCTGCCCATGCCGCGTGCTAGTCATAGTGGTTGATGACAGCATAGGCGGCATGAGATGTCTTGTCGCGACGTTTATTGGCTGGCAGGTTCTGACACCGCGCGCCAGTCTGTGATGCGACTGGGCGCAACGGCACCTGACAGATGCGTGCTCCGCGTTTCCGCGTCTTGGGAAGACGCGGGCCTTGAATACCTTGTACGGTCAAGGTGAGGAGCGCCTTTACGCCCGCCGCCTACCGCTCAGGGGCAGGCAGCACCGTTCTTCTGGCCACGTGGCGGGTCCGGAGCCCTTCTCTGAGGTGAGAAGGGTCCGGCCTGGGGGCACGTGGAGCCCCCGGACCTCTCCCCGCGGAGGGGGAGGTCCGGCCTCTGTATGCCACACGGCGAGCCCGGAGCTCTCCTCTGCGGAGAGGGAGGTCCGGCCCCGCTGGACGCGTGGCGTCTTCGGACCTCTCTCCCGCGGAGGGGGAGGTCCGGCATCTGTATGCCACGTGGCGGGCCCGGAGCTCTCCTCTGAGGAGAGGGAGGTCCGGCCCCGCCGGACGCGTGGCGCCATCGGAGCTCTCCCTGCGGAGAAGGGCGAGTACCTTGGGCATTTTACCCTGTGCGCGGGGGTACCCCATATCTCAGGTACCGACAGTGGCCCCCGGGCCCATCTCGGGGGAGATAGCGAGCCCGAGGTGGGACCTCCGTCTCTTCCGATCCGCGCACTTTTTTTAAGTCCCGAATTGGCCGCTGCCGGAGCACGAACGGCCGCGGGGTCGTGAGAGCGTGCGCTCACTTGATGATTGCTTTTACTGCGGCGGTTCCCAAGGCTGCCACTTCTGCACTTTGTGGCGCTTTCTTCGGGAACCGCCAAAGTGTCTTGTCGGCTCATCTTCTCAGGAGGCTGACTCCTTGACCCCACCGCTTTAGCTAAGCGGTTTGGGCCCAGCTTTCATCGGCGCCCAGTCTCGGAGCCGACGAGGTCGCCGATGTGATGTTTCCGGAGGTTTTCAAATTACCTCGAACCATCCCTGGAAAGTTTTAAAAGGGGATCTCACCCGCATCGCGGCTTCCCTTCGCATTGCGCTCGTACTTCCCTTGAATTCTTGCGTCCCGGCTCTCCTGCCCTTGCGCCTTCTTTCGCTATGGCTTCCAACTTGCTTCCGACGCGCCTCGTTCGCTCCTCCGAGCCTGGGCCAGTGCGCAGGCTGCTGGGCTGGCGCTCGGAAGAGCAGAAGCATCGGCTCCGCCGAGGATCTCTCCCCCTGGTCCTGGAAAAGGGGGAGATAGTCTTCTTCACCGCTTATGCTCTGGCGAGGTTCGTTCCGCCGATTTCTTCCTTCTTCGTCACCCTGCTGGAGACATACGGTCTCCAGCTCCACCATCTCTCCCCCAACTCCTTCGCAATGGCGGCCGTTTTTATCCACTTCTGCGAGATGTTCGTGGGGGTACACGCCTCCGTGACGCTCTTCCGCCACTTCTTTGTGCTGCGGACGACTGGACGCGGCTCAAAGACTCAGATGGGGGCATATTACTTCCAGCATCGCTGCAAAGACCCCAAGGTTTCCGGATACCTCCTGCCCTTCAGCGCATCAAGGTGGGAGAACTGGAGGGAGAGCTGGGTTGTAGTGCAGACCGACGAGCACGATCGCCTACAACTCCCAACCACCAGCCCGACCACCGATCGCCGCTTCTGGGAGGAGATCCCTGAGCTGGAGCAGGAGTATACTCCGGTTTTGGAGCGGATCCGGTTCTTGGCCAACGAGGGGCTGACGTCTCTAATGGTGCTGATGGACTTTGTCTCTCGCCGCATTGCTCCCTTGCAGCAACGCAGCCGCCCAGCGTGGTACTATACCGGTGAGCAGGACTGTACCAGGCTGGAGAGATGCCCCGGCTCTGTCCCTTCCGACGAGGAGCTGGAGGAGATGGTGAGCAAGGTGAGCGGTGACTACATTCCCAGCGGCGTCCCCGCCTTTCCGCCTTCTGCCACCCCCCTCTTCTTGGAGCCTCAGAGGAGGTCAGAGCTCCTGCGGAAGATGCCGAATCTTGATGATATCAGGATTGCCGTTCGTCAGGTCGGGGATGCCTTCCGGGGTATCACCATTCCAGGAACCGAGCACCCCGGATCAGGGCATGAGGAATCCGCTGCTGCCAATCCCTCCCCCAAAGCCGACGGAACCCAAGCCGCCGACAAAGGGAAAGGGAAAGAGCCGGCCCCCGGGCATTCAGAGAAGAAACGCGCTCGGTCACCTCCGAGGGTGCCACCTGTGCCAAGCCAGGATGCCGGAGCTACTTTGCTTCCATCTCTCGGAGGTGCTGGTCCATCGGGTGGCGACCCGAAGAGGTCCCGAGTGTCCCCCGCCCAGCGGTTCTCTCCCCAGACAGCTACCGTCCGAATCAGCCCAAGTATCTCGCCATCTTCCCTCGAGCGGCGGGGCTCCCAGGACAGATGTTGGTGGGGCGGCACCGACGAGCGCGCCGGAGGTCCAGGCGTCCCACTCCGCGACCGTTCCAGCCGCTGGTCCTGGCAGTTCAGCTACAGCCCAGAGGCCAGTGCTGCAAGTTCGCTGGAGCGCTCATGCCGCCCAGTAAGTGTTATCCTTTCTAACTTATAGGAGCAGAGCTCCTGCCTCTTCTCTTATTCTGAGGGCTTCTTCTTCTTTGCAGGGACCGACCGGCTTCCAGGGGCGGGCCTCTTATCCGGCCGCCTTCAACCAGCAGGGGCTCCGCGCCTCGGCACCTGGGGACCGCGGCGGCCCCCATAGCTCCCGAATCGGCGGGGGCAGTGGCCGCAGTGGCCGCATCTGCTCCTACCCGCCCTCCTTCACCAGCCCAGAAGCCAGGTCTTGAGACCGGGAGGGCTTCTGTAGGTGTGCCTGCTGGCCCCCTGGCCTGCTTAGGACAGCGCCCCACCGTAGCTGCTGAGGCGCCGGCGCTCCCGCCGGCCTTGGACTCGTCCGGGGGGTCCAGCGGCGCAACTCCTGCCCCCCCTGCTCCGGTGCCCGTGTGGGACGCCATGGAGCGTGCCCAGACCAGCACCCGGCAGCTCCAATCTGCCTTTGAGCAGGAGCGGAAGGCATTGGCCGGCGAGAGGGAACGCCTTCTCAGCTGGCAGCAGCGGGCCCGAGCGGACCTCGACTCAAGGCAGTCAAGGCTTGAGGCTATGAGTGCTCTGCTTAGCACCCAGAAGAAGGCCATTAGCCGCTTGGAGTTAGAGGCCCAACGGGTTCGTACCTCCTGCCGCGAGGCTCTGGCCAAAGCTGAAGCCAAAGCCAAGGAGTGTTCCACCGCCGCGGAGGAGTTGCAGCTGCAGGTAGCCCGTCGGGAACACGCCATCGCTGAGTGGGAACGCGCTGCTGCGGCCGAGGAGGAGAAGACCACCGCTCGGCTGAGGGTCAAGGTGGAGGAGCTAAGGGCTCGGACTGAGGAGCTGGAGCTCCGTGAGTCGGCTGTCGCCGCGAGGGAGGAACAGTCTTCCAAGGAGCTTCAGGCGGTGATGGATCGCGAGCTAGCGGCTCGCCAAGAGGTAGAGAGGCTCCAGTCCTCTCGGACTGCTGAGGCCCAGACGGTCTGGTGCTTCATTGCTAAGGCGGGATCCGCCTTGGCTCCTCTTGGTTTTAGCCCTGTGCAGGTGGAGACCCCAGCACGGCCGGTGTCCGAAGCGGTCCCAGCCCTTGAGACTCTCGGCGATGAGCTAGGTCGGCTCGAATCAGTGATCGCCGACGAGCTGGAAGCGTAAGGTCGGGGCCTTGCGAAGGAGGTTGCGATGCACGTTCTGTCGTGCTTCGTTAGCCGAGACCCTTCCTTTTCTCTGGGGCCGGTCCGTTTAGGAACCACCACCGACCGGGAGGAAGCTGCCAGGGCCGAAGTCGAGGACTTAGCTGCCCTTGTGGCCTCTAGGTTTCATCGGGAGTCCGGGGACCCCTAAGCATCTGCCCTCGTGTCCACAAGGCCCTGTACTTCCTTTTTTATTTTTGTTGAGTCTGTAGACCAGCTCGTGGAGCCTTTGTATGGACAGACTCTTGTTTCTTTCCGTGTCTGCATGCCCTAGTCTTCTTCTTGGCCTTTCCTGACCGAGCCCTTAGCTCCGCAAGGACTCGGGGGCCTTGACCGATGTCGAAGCTCCGCATAGACACCTTGTCCGGGTCCCCACTGTATAGTAAGGGTTTCGGGGGTCTCCAGGACCCGCCTTATGAGACCGGAGGGGGGTCCGAGCCTGTTGGCCACGTGGCGGGCCCGGAGCTCCCGCCTGAGAGGAGGTCCGGGCTTGCAGGGCACGTGGAGGCCCCGGGCCTCCCCTCGTAGAGGGGGGAGGTCCGACTTCTGTAGACCACGCGGCGGCCCCGGAGCTCCCCTCAAAAAGGTGGGAGGTCCAGCCCCGCTGGACACGTGGGGCCTTCGGACCTCGCCCCTGTGAGGGCTAGCCCTTTTGATCTTACCTTGGGGTTTTTGGCCTACCGCGATCCCGTAGCGGCCCCCTGGTAGGTGCGTTCTATTGGGTGGACGCGCCTACCATACTCCTGCGGGGAGCTGAGGCTGAGAAGTCCTGCACACAAGTAAGGAAAAAGTAATTCTCCTTGGGGGCTCCCCCCCTCTATTCCTTAGTCGTATCTGCAGCAAATTCCGACTAAAGATGAGAATGGGAAGAGGGAGTTGAACGCATAGTGAGCACGCGTTAGTTGGGTAATCATTAAAACTTAATAAGTAAATTAAATGAGTACCAAAGTAGAGCAACGTAGGGTAGGTTTCTTTTCATATAAATTTCCATACGGGGGAAGGCGGGCCACGTATGTAGGCCACGACCCACCTCAAGGGAAGCAAGACTCTACGCGCTTGGGGTCGGAACCAGGCGAAGCTGAACGTAGTCCTGGACCGTCCCCTGAGGCTTAGTTGCTCCAAGCCCTGTTTACGGACTTTTATCGAAATTACTACAAAAAGAAAGGCCTGCCCTATTGTTGCTCTAGGGGTAGAACTTACAGCGGTGTTCCGTGTTCCGAAGGTTCGGGAGCGGGTCCCTGTCTTCGGTTCTGGGGAATGGTCCCAGGCCCGGGATGTCCAGCCCCAGTACGGCAAATGGCCATGCGGGCTGGATCATCTTTACCGTCCAAGCCGGTGTATGGATCTGCTTGGCGTGGAACAGGCACGCTTAGCAGCTCTCGACCAGCTCGACGGCATCCTGGAGTGTTGCCGGCTAGTAGAAGCCATGCCGAAAGGCTTTACCGACAAGCGTGCGTGAGGAAGAATGACTCCCACATTCGCCTCCATGGATCTCAGCGAACAAGTCGCAGCCTTCCCCCTGGGTTATGCACCGCAATAGGATGTGGTTGGCGCCACGTCGGTAGAGATCCCCTTCTACCGCCATGTGTCTCTTAGCCACACGCGCAATCCGTTCAGCGGATACACGTTCATCAGGGAGGATATTGTCTTTCAAGCAGTCCCGGACCTCCGTGATCCATGCATGGGGTCTGACTTGAGCATCTGGATCTTGAGCGCTGGGTTGCACAGAGTCCCCAGTGACGCTTATGATCCTTGGCGGCGCTCATGGCCGCCGGGACCGCCAGCTTCGAGGTGCTGGTCTAGCCCCCTTCGCCCGGCTCGGCGGGCCGGGCTGTGGGTCGCGGCAACGTCCTCTCGAGGCCCCCTCCAGGCACAGTGGCTCCGGTGGCAGTGGGGGCCCTCGTTGAAAGGTCGTCAGCTGTGGCCTTGCTAGCGCGCGGCACGTGGTGCGGGTCCAAGGCGAGGGGGTCTGTCTCCGCTGTCTTGGTTGTTAACCAGACTGGGGATTGCCCTGAGCCAACGACTAGCGAGAAGGATGGGCACTCCATACTTTGCTATGTTGTTGGTTGCCTTGGAATTGAAACGCGTCACATACCCAGACTGCTCCCCCGATGGCGTGAGGAACAGTACGCTAGCATCGGCCCCCTGCTTTCGCAAGGAGCCGTCGACGAACATCATTCGATAAGGCCTGGTGAAGGTCTGGGCTCAGGGTACTGTTTCATCGTCTCCGAGGCCCCCTGAGCGTGCGTCTACTTCAGCCATAAGCGAACTAATGCTTTGTTAATGTCTCTATGACGGGAAAGGGAACCTAGATCAAACATCAGTAGTTCCGCTGCCCATTTGGTGGCATCGCCCACCGCGTGGAGCTGTGGGGGGTAGCTTTTAGCCTAGGGGGATCGCTGGGTGCCCGACACTCGGGGGTCCTCAGGCTGCTTTGGACCTCGCGGGGAGCTCCGCTGACGTCCCGGGAGCTCCGGGAGGTCCTGCTGGTCCTCCGGGAGGTTGTGTCGGGGATCCGAGGTCTGGTCTTCTGGTGCTTGCTTCTCGGTAGCGAAACAGGTTACTGTGGTATGGGGTTAAAGCCATTGCGCGAAGACCGGAAATTTGCGGGACCCCTAGCTATGCCGAGTCGGTTCACGCCGGGATTAGCAGGTAAAGGGCGCCCTCCAACTACTTCAGACCCAGGGGTCTGATGGGAGTCCTAGCAAGCATTTGGGAACCGCAGCATATCATAGCCTGGTATCGAGTCTACTATTTGCTCTATCATAGGAAGAAAAAATAGGTCTTTAGGGCATGCCTTATTGAGACTGGTGTAGTGGATGCGCTTCCGGAGCTTCTCGCTGGCCTTTGGGACAATAACACGGTTTGACAAGCGCCGGGAGCGGCGGACTCTCCGTCTCGTCGGACGGCTGGACGTCGGGAAAGACCTTTAAGTAGTGCTCCATCACCTCCCTAGGGATCTCTGGCCTCGGTGATGGCTTTCATGCAGCACATCGACCTCATGCCGGAGGGGGGCAACGAGCGCGCCTTCCTATATGCTACCCAGGCCCCCGGCTACCCGGGTGGTCTGGGTGGCATCGGCGCTGATTCGGACGAGCCTTGTGGGGACGTCGTCCTCATCAAGGGGTTGCACGTGGGGTGCAGTGGTAGGGGCACGATGGCGTGCACTTAGGTGGAGCTGGTTTGGTTCTGTACTGCTGAGGGCTGGCGCTCTAGTTGCTGTAGGTGCCTGAAGCCTTTCCAAGGCTAATACTGCGGCAGCACAGTCTCCACAAACCTTGAGGACGCCTGTTGGTGTAGGCATCTTCAGGACAAGATAGCCGTAGTGGGCTACTGCCATGAATCGGTACAGGGCTGGCCTACCGATCATGGCAATCTCGGCTACGTCGAACAGAATGTACTCCGTCCGGCAGCTGTCCGGTGCCCCAAAGGTCACCGGGAGGCTGATGCGGCCGTAGGGAACGACCTGTCCCGGCCCTACCCCTGAGAACGGGCTTGATGGGGCGAGCTTGGCCATCGGGATCCGCAGCTTCTGGAAGGCTGCGTGACTGATGAGGTTCAGTCCAGCCCCACCATCCACCAAAACGTGGTACATCTTCACGTTGGCGATGGTAAGGGCCACCACGAGCGGTAGTTGGCCGGCCCCAGCCATGTTCCTGGGGCAGTCGGTGTCATCGAAGCTGATGGGGGTTCCCATCCACCTGAGGTGCGGTACTACACCTGGGAGGGGAGCCACCGACGCTACCGCTCGGCGCAAGGCCTTAGCCATGATTCTGGACAGGGGGGTCAGCGGACCCGCCGAAGATGTCACAGGGCATCTTCCAGTGCTCGTCGTCACTGGAGATGGAGCTCCCATGATTGCGCGCTGCCTTTGCGGCGCGCCGGAGCTCCTGGAAATCCACCAGGCGGTCGTCGCCGTCTCGGGCCTGGACCTTCTGGTTGCCCTCCCTTACTATAGGATGGGGCATTAGCTAGGGGCTGCTTCCCCTTCCGGAAGCGCCCCGCGAGCTTCTGGATTTCCCGGCCTCTGGAGGAATTCCGCCGGGTTGATGCTGCCGTCGTACTTCTCAGGCAACAGCGGCCGAAACTTGCGCAGCCATTTTGTGAAACGAGGGCGGGGCGCGAGGGCCGCACACCCTGCTTCTGTCGCCTCAGGCTCAGATGCCGCGAATGCTTGGTTCGCGCTGAGCACCGCATGCTCCGGCCGCCATACGTAGGACAAACGACTGTGGCATATTGAGTAGCAGCGCTCTTTGCTGCGGCTAGCGCACCCTCACTAGGTACACCCAGCGCTACTGAAAACCTGACGCTGGTCGGAGCCTGCATTGCCGGGGTCGGCGCTGCCAGAGCCGGTTGCTGTCTCCCAGTGCAGGTATCGGCGCCGCGAACGCCTAGTTCTCCGCTGGCACAGTATGCCCCGGTATGGGCGAGGCCGCTCTATAGACCGGGGACGCCGTTTGCAGGGCATATGGTTGTGGCATATGTTGCGCGACGTATGCCTGGGGCAGAGCTCGCGTAGCGAAGATCTGCCCTTCAGGCTGGGTCGAGGCCGACGTCATGTTGTCGCCAGCCTCTTGAGTGCGATGCCCTTCTTGACGTCGCTCGAGGAACACTCGGGCATCTTGGCCTAGGTGACACCGTTCCAGCTCCGTCCTCAGGTCCGTCGACGGAAGCTTGGTGGAGCTGGAACTCCCCCGTCTGGCCGTCAACCGTTGGCGTGCGCGTCAGCGACACAGCCGGTTGGTCGGAGCGTCATCCCCGCCGAAGTCAATGGTTTGCGTCGGCGACGACAAGACGGTCTACCTCGCGAATCCACTGCTGGGTCGCTGCCTGAGGCGCGTCCCCAGCAGGCGGATTGTAAGGGCCTCAGTTTTGACAACCATTTGCAGTGTTCATCACCACACCACACACCTCATTTGAGCAAGAATGATGAACACAAATGAAGAGCAAGTAACAATTATCAACATGCTCATTAGAGAACAAACTTACACATTGCATAAGTGGTATTTCCCACATGTGATATAGATGGGCTGGACATATGAAAACTCCTACACTTTGTTAAGGATGTCCATGCCAAGTTTAACCCAAATTCAAAACCATTTTGAGGTCATTTTGGGTATAGATAAGAAGAGGGCAGTTTGAAACCATATTCAAATTCAAACTGTTTTTATACCATGAATTTGAAAGTGGAAGGCATATTCTTGCTCAGCACATTTTTGTGAGCTCACACACCAATTTTCACTCCATTTGGGGTTGATCTTGACATGAGCTAAGGGGGAGAAATTCAAACTTTATTTGAATTTCAAACTGAACTTGTGCTGAAATTCATTCAAACCAAACCTCATTTGAACTTTGATCAATTCAAATGGCTCTTGGGTGAATAATTTGAATTGCCAACCTGGGCGTTGTCACGCCCGAGCCAAGGCACCCTTGGACGCGCAGGTGACCGGTGCTGCTCATCCCCAAGCCATAGCTCGAGTGGTTGCTCACCGACGGCGAATTTCCACTTTTCCCCTTTCTGTGTGCAGAACGACCTTCGGGTACGATTCTGTTTAATTCGTGCTTTAGAAAGGATTAGAGGGCCTCAGGCCACTCCCACACGAGCTAGACACGGTAACGCACAAGTTGCCTTCACAACTCTGGGCCGGAGAGCCTCTGTGCCCGGCGTAATTTAAGGTCTACTAATGGCGGAACGAACGGGGGGTATCGGGCGCACGGTGAGGACCTATTTCGGGCCTTCCCCGAGCTGCCTCGAGTTCATGTCGACCTTCTCTGAGGTCCACTGATGCTTCCCGACCGATTTCCCAAGTAGCTGAGGTACTAGGAGAGTCAGCCGACATGGCCGAAGTCGTTCCGATATGGCGGCTTGTCGCTGACCATGCTCCGGCCGTTGTCATGAGCAGCTGACCCTCAGATCCTGTTCCCCAAGTAAAAGTAGGCAGGGGCGGCCAGAATCAAGAATTTTGGAGCTGTACAGCAGCCAGCGTCGAGCTCTCCGGCGAGGTCCCTCGGCAGCGGGGCGCGGGTGTCGCGAGGTTGAAGAAGGGGGTGGACCCTAGCTGTCAGCGGCCGATATTTTGAATCGGGATCCGGCTGCGGCCGGGATCGGGTGTGCTGGCGCGCAAAATCCTTGTGGGCCGCGGTGTGCTGTCGCCTAGGCGTGCGACGCGTGTCCCCTGGGCCCACGCGCGAGTTTAAACTTTTCCCCGATTTTCAGATTTCCTTCAAACTTCAAATCCTTATAACTTTGGCTAGAAAGCTCCAAATCGAGTGAACCAAATTTTGCTGGATTCAGCTCTATGAGTACTTTCCAGAAAATCAAGTTTCACTTCATGAAATTCCTTAATTCTCCAGAATTAATTCCTTAAAATTTAAACTGTTAGGAATTTTAACTGGAGAATCCTTTGGAGGAAAATCCTGAAATTTTGCGGGGATGTTCACCAAAATATCCTTGAGCTACCATAAAAATTTCAGATCCATTTGAGCTCATTTAGTCCACCTAATGGTGTGATTAGTAAAACTGTTCCAGAGAAAATAGAAAATGTTCAGAAACATTTTCAGAATTTTCTCTGAAATTGTTTAGCTCATATCTTTAGTTAGAGACTTCCAAATTAAGTGAGACCAACTCCATTAGAACCCTCTGAAAATCTAGTTTTCGGAAAGTCATAGTTTGTCTCATGAAAATTCCTAGAACACCCTAAGAGTTCCAATTAAGGTCAAGGACATAATTATTTGTGGAGGGCTCAAATGAGCTTTACTGCAACTAAAACTTGACCAAGTCTTTGTTTAGGTTGTAACCAAGCCACAGTAAAAGTTTCACAGTCATTAGGTCTGTCTAGCAAGGGTTATAGACTTCACAACCTCAAAGTTAATACAAATGCATTTAAATTAATACATACATTGTTCTTATCATGTAGTCGCTAAGGTCAAGGAGGAACCCGAAGTCCTAGACTTCGTTACTCCGGAGGAACAGCTAGCCTACGACCAAGAGCAGCAAGGCAAGCCCCGGTTTGCATTAACCTTTTTACAAATTTTATTGTTTTGAGCACATACTTGTTTCCTTTGTTCTGTGCATTAGAGTCTTGATTGGAACCCCACTGCACAGCCAAGATAACCATGGGTTGGGTTTAGGATTGCAAAACCTCGTTAGCCACTGCTTTGCTAGGATAGAGTAGGATTCGGTACAAGTCGAGTAGTTGGAACTACTCGCGAGAATAGGCTAGAGGCACATTGCTCGGGAAGAGATAGCACATGAAACACATGGCAAGAAAATGAGACCGAGCGGAGAGTAAGGGCAGCAGGACTTTGGGGCCTGTGTGCTGTAGCTCCGCTTGTGTCGATTGAGGACCGAGCCGTGTGCGGGCCTGTTGAACAAGCTAGAACAGTACCGAAGACCTACCGGCTATATGGGAACCGGGAAACTGATGTAACTCGGGTAGCTGGGTATTGAGGCATTGCCCGTCGTTCAGAGGGTAGGTTGAGAGCTCGAGGTGTAAATCAGCTGGCGGCACAGAGATGCGCGTGCAGGGACCTCTTGCTCGGGACGATGGGACCGGTTCAATATTTGTCTAACGGGTGAAAGGTAGTCGCGTACGGCGTCCGTGATGGTTGTTGTAGGCAACATCGAGTACGGGCGTACGTGACGGGTTGTTCGGGTAACCCTGCAGGTGTAAATCGATTATAATCGCCGTCCCTCGCGGTCAGTGAGTACCACTTGTTCACTGTACCGTGACGTAGAAAGAACAGGCTAGTTACATGTTAAAATGTTGCTGATTGAAAGCTGAACATTGATTGTTAATGATATGCTGTAGCTTAGTGCTAACTAAAGTTCTTTTCAACTTTGGGCAAAGTACATGAGAGAAATGCGTTTCTTGTTTGATTGCGGCTCTCTCATGTGCCTTAGCGTAAGGTTCTCCACAACCTGCTGCTAAAACTTGAAAGTAAGGTTCTACTAATTAGGCGAGTCCTTGCAAATGATTTTTACCTCATGCAACCCATTACCCTCATGTAGAAGTTCCATGTTTAGGTGAGACGGGTCAGACTTGCTGAGCCTTCGTGCTCACTGCTTGTGTTTGAAGCTTTTTGCAGGGTTCTATGAGGAAGGGACTCCCGAAGAGGAGACGGAACCCCAGGAGGGGAACCCCGTCGAGTGGGAGTCGTGCACGCCGCAGAGTTAGTGTGCGTGTGTGCTAGCAAGGACACGTTCGAGGGCTGAACGTGCACTTGATGCTTAGTCTACGCCCGTGAGTGTAGACCGAACTTATTTTGATGTAAACATGTTCATAGACCTGTTTATGTAATAAAGCTTCCGCTTCCGCTTTGCACCTTTGACGTGTGTTATACGGTGCTGTGCAACGCAGCACCCCTCAGCGTGATCCTGGCTCGACAGGACCAATGGGGTCGTGTCAGCGTTGGTATCAGAGCTCGCTTGAGGTTTAACACAGTACAAAGGTCTTCTTTTTCAAAAATCCAGTGAGGAACGAGTTAGTAGCCCGTATAAGGATGTTATTAGCATATAGAAAGTGGCATATTAACCTATTTGTTATGTCGGAAAATCGTGCATCTCGGGACGTTCATGTCTTGGGGGGTGCACGTAAGCGCTGTCCACCAGTGCGCACAAGCTGAAGGGTGGAGCCCCACGGGTGGCAGGTAACCCGACCCGCTTTGATATCCTCTACGACTCTTCATGTCGTTTGGGGTATTCGAGCAACGTCTGTCCCTGGCGTGCGTGGTGCAACATGGGAGACCCCGTCACGTGGTCTGAAACGTGAACACGTAACTCAAGGCGTGTTTGGCTTGAGAACATCCGGGCGAGTGATGACGGCCGGATGTACCAACCGTATGGATTCCGGGCTCGGTGTGCAGCCGAGTCTGATGATTGTTTGAGTTTCTGCAGGTAGCCTTACCACGAAACGGTAGACGTGTAGCATCCGTGTGCGAGTGACGAGTAGTGCCACTGAAATAACGAAGCCGGCTAAGTCCGGTATAGGTTTTTCCTTTGTGAGGACGTAGTACCGACAAAATCTGGTGACGCATCGACGTCACACCCAACTAAATAAACAACTTCATTGTAAAAAACTGGAAGGTTTTAATCCAAAGTAGTAAAACTTGATGTAACTCCTTCCCTTGAACAGGATATTCAAAGTTAAACAAGTTTTCAACTTATAGGATGTTAAGGACAGAGCACGCTGTTTTCAGCTAAATCAAGGCTGGAGTTAATCAGAGGTTAGAGGTTGAGTTATTTCGAGGTTGGGGTCGTATGATACATTTATGGAAAGCTTTGGAGGAGCTTTACAACTTTTCTGTTGAGTTCCAGAGGTGTTTCATCCCTTAACCACTCAAAAAATGCAGTAGAGTTGAAACTGTCCAGAAAACAGGACGGAGTAAAGACTCTCTGTAGACTCTCTGTAAATTAAGCATAACTTCCTGCATAAAAATCCAAAAATAGAAAATGAGGTAGTTCTGGAAAGCTTATGAGATGGGTTACAACTTTGTGACAGGAAGTTTTGTCAGATTAGGAACAGAATATACTGGGATTCTTGGACCAATCCAGTGCCTAAAGCAGGGAGGTGCTGTCCAATTGTTCCCAGAAATTCTGTTAACTTTGACATCTCATAAATTGTGAACCAGGACAGATCTTAGGCCAACCAAATACTTTTTGGAAAGCTATTGAAGTTAACTTTAACTTTGATGTTGAGCTCCAGGACTGGTTTTGCTTTTAACCTGGCCTAAATCAGATTGATATGGAAACTGGTCAGGGCTGTCATGGGAACAGCAGATCAGCAGTCAAATTTGTTTAAAAATTTGAACTATGTTTCCAAGTTTTATGGGTTCAATGACATATCTTATGTTATAACTCAATGGTTTACTGTTCAAATAAATATTTGACATCTCTCAAATATATTTTTACAGATGGCAGCAGATAAACGGTTGGAAAACGGGTGGGTAGTTTCCCACTGCTCTGACCGTAGCGGCTACCCGGAAGCATTGTGGCAAATGCTCCAATATTTCGGGTACAACCAGATGCCGAAATACTTCGCCAAGGAAGAAGGCGAAGAGGGGAACAAGACGTGGACGATCCATGTCGAGATTCCCGCAGGACCTACGCCACCCGGTTGGGTGCCATTCACCGTCACGGTGAGAGGAAGACAACCGGAAGGGATGTGGCAAGTGGCAGCCCGTGACACTATGTCACGTTTCTGCCAACTACACGTGCAGGCTATGGAGGGCACTCCATACGCACTCGTTCCGGTGGAGGGGCGAGCTCAGCATGTGTGGGAAGAGAGGTACCTGGAGGCAACAGACCCGACTTGCCCAAGGTACAACCCCGCGGAGGCCAACCTCAGCCTCCAGATGAGGGCAGGAAACGCTGTGATGGACAGCCAAGCTGTTCATACGGAGCATCTCGCCACCAAGCTCAAGGAGAGCACAAGCCGTGGAGATCATTTCGAGGGTGCTCACAGCGCACTCCGCAATGTGCTCCTTCCGACGATCAAGCGACTGAATGAACAACACAATCAGTTGCGTCGTCTGAAGAAGGCAAAGAAGAAGAGCCGTGTTGACATCGCGGCGTTGCAAGAGCTGGTGCAGATCCTAACCCAGCAGAATGAGGACCTTGCTCAAGAGCGGGACGACGCTATTGAGGAAGGACAAGGCTGGGAAGAGGACTACAACCAGGCTATGGACGAGGTGCATGCATTGCAGGACCTCGTGCCCCCGGTATTGGGCGTACCGGTAGTCTTGGGTCTTCCAGCCATGGGAGAGCCCGGAATGGGAGAAGAGGTGGTAGATCCAGAGCCACCAGCTGAGGTACCGGAGGAGGACGACCCACAGGAGGTCGAGTTCTACTCCGAGTAGGGGGTTACGGTTGCCGAGTAGGGCAGCTAGGGTAGCGTAACCCAACTTTTGTAATCGGTGACATGTCGGGTAGACAGTAGCATATGTATAGGTAGTGACGACATGAGCACGACTTCTCGGAGATCCGAGAATAATATATCTTGTATAAAGTTTATGCTTTATCAATATATGTGAATGTTGTGCAAGTTAATCATGCGTCGCTTCAATACTTACTGCTGTTTATGGAATTTTGAGTAAGACATGTGCTAAGTGCTGCTGTGTTGAATTTCAGAATGACGCGTACTCGTGCCAACCCTGATGTTGGAGGTACTAGCCAAGGGGGAGAGACCTCCCAACCGCCTCCCGAGGACTCCTCGGGACAGCAGCAGCAACAGCAACAGCAAACACCGCCACCGCCACTGCCAACGGTTACATTGGCCGACATTGTCGCGGCAATGGCGGGTTCACATCAGCAGCATACAGAGCTGCTGCAAACGTTAATTGCGAATACGTCTCGCCCAGAGAGACGTCAAGATCGCGAGGAGCGCCAACAGAGCTCCTACTCAGACTTCCTGGCGACCCATCCCCCTGTATTCTCAAGGGCGGATGAACCACTTGACGCGGACAACTGGCTCCGCGCCATAGAGATGAAGTTCGGGCTGCTCCAAATCAGCGAGCAGCGCAAGACTCAGTTCGCGGTCCAGCAGCTCCCAGGATCCGCGAGCGCGTGGTGGGCCAACTTCTGTGCTTCACAGCCGACCGACCGAGCGATGACCTGGGCGGAGTTCCGGACGGCCTTCAGGGCCTATCATATACCGCCAGGTCTGATGAAGAGGAAGACGCAGGAGTTCTTACACTTGCAACAAGGGAGCCGGAACGCGCTGGAATATTCCAGGGCGTTCAACGATCTCGCGCTCTACGCGTCGTATCACGCAGATACGGACGAGAAGCGGCGAGACCATTTTTACCAGGGGCTTAACCCGCTCCTGAAGGACAAGCTGGCGATGTTCAATCGCGGCAGCCTCAACGACATAATTGATGCTGCGATTGTTCAGGAAGACTCCGGCAAGGAGTTGGCGGCGGCAGAGCGAAAGTGAAGCGCGCCGCAGAGCAGCGGAGAAGGAGGCGGTCCTTCTCAGAAGTTTCGGATGGTGAATCGCCCACCATCAGGTCCACGCTGGCAACCACCACAGCGGTCGATGCCGTTCCGCAGTCGGCCGTACTCTTCACCGGCATTCCGGCCGGCACTGCCAGCACCACCGCAACAACAACAGCAGCAGCGGGCGATGCCGCGTGCGTTTGCACCTCCGCAACGCATGCCGGGTTTTCGTCCCCCGAGTACTCCACCAGCAGCGGCCACATGTTACAAGTGTGGTCGTCCAGGACACTTCGCGAGCAGTTGCCCGGAGAGGCAAGGCGGCGGAGTGGCACCACAGTTTCCGGGGAGGAATCAACCCCGGAACCCTACTAATGCGCGGCGGGCAAACCCTAGGCCCGGTACTGTCCACCAACTTGCCATTGAGGACGTGCCGGAGGGCGAGCCAATCCTTGCGGGTATGTTCCAACTCCACCAGCATCCCGCTATAGTACTATTTGATTCAGGCGCCACGCATAATTTTATTAGCCAAGCTTTCATTGCTAAACACAGTTTGCCAATACTACCCACCGATAGTCCATATTTAATTTGTTCACCGGGTGGGAGGATTTCAGCAAGCGTAATGGTCTCCAAAGCACCATTATGCTTAGCGGGTAGAGTGTACCCCACGTCTCTCATTATCTTAGAGGGACAGAAGGTCGATGTCATCCTAGGGATGTCGTGGTTAACCCGCCACGGCGCTGTTTTAGACACCGTCCTTCGAGTCGTGCACTTAAACTCAGAGGTGCACGGTTCTCACTCATTATTTCTGGACAGTCCAGAAATAAAACTTCCAAGTGTCTATCAAGCCACAACCATCAGAATGGAAGACATTCCAGTGGTCCGAGAGTTCCCGGATGTATTCCCGGACGATTTGCCGGGGATGCCACCCGATAGAGAGGTGGAGTTCAAGATTGAACTTGCACCGGGAACCATGCCAATATCCCGAAAGCCGTACAAGATGGCGCCCAAGGAGTTGGCTGAACTGAAGACTCAGCTCACGGACCTTCTGGAGAAGGGTTTTATTAGGCCGAGCTCCTCGCCATGGGGCTGTTCGGCATTATTTGTCAAGAAGAAGGATGAAACGTTGCGGCTTTGCGTGGACTACCGCCCATTAAATGCCGTAACCATCAAGAACAAGTACCCGTTGCCACGGATCGACATGTTGTTTGATCAGTTGGTCGAAGCAAAGATCTTTTCCAAGATGGATTTAAGATTCGGGTACCACCAGATTAAGATAAGGGCGGAGGACATTCCAAAGACAGCTTTCTCGACAAGGTATGGACTTTATGAGTACCTGGTCATGTCCTTTGGCCTCACCAATGCTCCAGCTCACTTCATGTACTTGATAAACTCGGTATTCATGCCGGAGCTGGACAAGTTTGTCGTGGTCTTCATCGACGACATCCTGGTATACTCCAAGTCGGAGGAAGATCACAAGAAACATCTGCGTATAGTCTTGCAACGGCTGCGGGATCACAAGTTATACGCAAAATTCAGCAAATGCGAGTTTTGGATATCGCAAGTGCCTTTCCTCGGGCATATCATCTCAGCGGAGGGTATCGCCGTGGACCCGAGCAAGATCACGCAAGTGCTGAATTGGAAATCCCCGAGAACTGTTCATGAGGTACGGAGTTTTCTCGGACTCGCGGGATATTATCGGAGGTTCATTCCGAACTTCTTGAAGATTGCCAAGCCAATGACAGAGCTGCTGAAGAAGGCTACCAAATATGTTTGGAGTCCAGCATGTGAAGCTGCATTCAAGGCTTTAGTCAAGCACCTGACATCAGCACCGGTTTTGGCGCAGCCAGACACAACAAAACCGTTCGATGTGTACTGCGATGCATCCGGCATTGGGCTCGGATGTGTGCTGATGCAAGACCGAAGAGTGGTCGCGTATGGATCACGGCAGCTTAGGAACCATGAGCAAAATTATCCAACTCACGACTTGGAGCTCGCTGCCGTGGTACTTGCACTGAAGATGTGGAGGCACTACCTACTCGGTAACCTCGTACATTTATATACCGACCACAAAAGCCTCAAGTACATATTCACTCAGAAGGAGTTGAACATGAGGCAACGAAGATGGTTAGAACTGATAAAGGATTACGAAATAGAGATCCATTATCATCCGGGCAAGGCAAACATTGTGGCAGATGCGCTGAGCCGCAAGTCACACGTCAATAATCTGACCATCACACCATTGGAAGAGAGCAAACCACCACTCCATGTGATTCCACACGGAGCTCTCTACAACCTAGCTTTGATCCCCACCATCCGTGAAGAGATAGCGGCAGCCCAGAAGAATGACAAGGGCATGTCACATTTACGGAGACGAGTAGACAGTGGGGAGTTGAAATGTTTCCGGAAGGACGGAGACGGCGTCCTATGGTTCAAGAACCGGATCGTCGTACCCCGAAACCCGGAGTTACGGAAGAAAATCTTTGATGAGGCTCACTTATCAAAGTTTTCTATTCACCCCGGCAGCAACAAAATGTATCAAGAACTCAGAAGAAGGTTTTGGTGGACATGGATGAAGCGAGAGACTGCCAAATACGTGTCCGAGTGTGATACATGTCGAAGGGTGAAGGCAGACCATATGCAGAAACCGGGACTGCTGCAACCACTAGGCATTCCTGCCTGGAAGTGGGAGGACGTGAGCATGGACTTCGTCGTCGGTTTACCCACCACCTCACAGAAACATGATTCTCTGTGGGTGATCGTCGATCGACTCACCAAAGTTGCCCATTTCATCCCGGTCAACACCAACTACAACGCCAAGAAGTACGCTGAACTGTACATCTCACGGATCATATGCTTATACGGCGTACCCCGTACCATCATATCAGACCGGGGCACTTTATTTGTGTCCCGTTTTTGGGAGCAGCTACACGCTGCCTTGGGGACGAAGCTGATCCGTAGTTCAGCCTACCACCCGCAGACGGATGGACAAACTGAGCGGGTAAATCAAATCCTAGAAGACATGCTACGAGCTTGCGCTATCGACCACGGCAAGAATTGGGATGATCACTTGCCATTAGCCGAGTTCTCGTACAACAATGGGTACCAAGCCAGCATCAAGATGGCGCCCTACGAGGCGCTATACGGAAGAAAATGCCGCACACCATTGAATTGGTGTGAGTCTGGCGAGAGGGTTACCTTCGGGATTGACCTTGTCAACAACGCGGAAGAAAAGGTTCGACTAATTCAAGCGAACCTAAAAGCCGCTCAATCCCGACAGAAGCAGTATGCGGACCGGAGAAGGCGCCCATTACAATTCGAAGTTGGAGATTACGTATACCTACGAGTGTCTCCAATGAAGGGCGTAAACAGATTTGGGGTGAGAGGAAAGTTGGCACCCCGATTCATCGGTCCATTCCAGATTACCGAAAGATGTGGATCAGTGGCATACCGGCTGAAATTACCAGAAGCACTTTCCGGTGTGCACAACGTCTTTCACATTTCCCAGCTGAGGAAGTGTCTCAAGCTATCAACTACCGTTCAGCTGGAAGACATTGAAGAACTGCAACCGGATCTCACCTATCGGGAGGAACCGGTGCAGATTATTGATGAAAAGGCCCGAACCACACGCAACCGTACGTTGTGGTTCTACAAGGTTCTATGGAGTAATCACTCCATGGACGAGGCGACATGGGAGAGCGAAGAATTCCTTCGCACTAACTACCCCGACTTTTTCACGTCGCATGTCCGGTAATTTTCCACCGTCCTCTCTCTCATTTTCACCTTATAATCTCGGGACGAGATTCTTTCAAGGGGGGAGGAATGTAAGGGCCTCAGTTTTGACAACCATTTGCAGTGTTCATCACCACACCACACACCTCATTTGAGCAAGAATGATGAACACAAATGAAGAGCAAGTAACAATTATCAACATGCTCATTAGAGAACAAACTTACACATTGCAAAAGTGGTATTTCCCACATGTGATATAGATGGGCTGGACATATGAAAACTCCTACACTTTGTTAAGGATGTCCATGCCAAGTTTCACCCAAATTCAAAACCTTTTGGAGGTCATTTTGGGTATAGATAAGAAGAGGGCAGTTTGAAACCATATTCAAATTCAAACTGTTTTTATACCATGAATTTGAAAGTGGAAGGCATATTCTTGCTCAGCACATTTTTGTGAGCTCACACACCAATTTTCACTCTATTTGGGGTTGATCTTGACATGAGCTAAGGGGGAGAAATTCAAACTTTATTTGAATTTCAAACTGAACTTGTGCTGAAATTCATTCAAACCAAACCTCATTTGAACTTTGATCAATTCAAATGGCTCTTGGGTGAATAATTTGAATTGCCAAGGGTAGAATAGGGTTCACTGTTTACCACAGCTGTTAGGAGTAAATTTCAGAGGTTAAAAGAGGGGTGGGACCCACATGTCAGCCTCTGCCTCAAAACAAACCGACTGAAACACAGTTCAGTCGGTTCCCGGCTGCTGTGTGCGCGCGCCACCGAAGGGGGGCAGCCGGCGCCAGCTCCTGCTGCGCGCCCCAAGCCGGAGGCCAGCCGCCGGGCTATTTATTCCCTCCCCGGCGTGCTTCAGTCGCCATTCCCCGAGCTGCCGACGTGCACGATCTGTTTTTCCACTGCCATCACCGCCGCTCGAGCTCCCGATCGATCAAGCCGATCGCAGCTCCCTCCTTCCACTCCAGGGTCCCAGCAAGGTACTAGAGACCTTCCTCCATCCTCTCCATTGCTAGAATTCGGTTGAAACCGAGTGCTATCGGCTGTGCCGAAAGATCAAAATCGGAACTGGAAACCGCCGCACCTCGGGCTCTCGTGGACAGCCCAACCTGGGCGTTGTCACGCCCGAGCCAAGGCACCCTTGGACGCGCAGGTTACCGGTGCTGCTCATCCCCGAGCCATAGCTCGAGTGGTTGCTCACCGACGGCGAATTTCCACTTTTCCCCTTTCTGTGTGCAGAACGACCTTCGGGTACGATTCTGTTTAATTCGTGCTTTAGAAAGGATTAGAGGGCCTCAGGCCACTCCCACACGAGCTAGACACGGTAACGCACAAGTTGCCTTCACAACTCTGGGCCGGAGAGCGTCTGTGCCCGGCGTAATTTAAGGTCTACTAATGGCGGAACGAACGGGGGGTATCGGGCGCACGGTGAGGACCTATTTCGGGCCTTCCCGAGCTGCCTCGAGTTCATGTCGACCTTCTCTGAGGTCCACTGATGCTTCCCGACCGATTTCCCAAGTAGCTGAGGTACTAGGAGAGTCAGCCGACATGGCCGAAGTCGTTCAGATATGGCGGCTCGTCGCCGACCATGCTCCGGCCGTTGTCATGAGCAGCTGACCCTCGGATCCTGTTCCCCAAGTAAAAGTAGGCAGGGGCGGCCAGAATCAAGAAGTTTGGAGCTGTACAGCAGCCAGCGGCGAGCTCTCCGGCGAGGTCCCTCGACAGCGGGGCGCGGGTGTCGCGAGGTTGAAGAAGGGGGTGGACCCCAGCTGTCAGCGGCCGATATTTTGAATCGGGATCCGGCTGCGGCCGGGATCGGGTGTGCTGGCGCGCAAAATCCTTGTGGGCCGCGGTGTGCTGTCGCCTAGGCGTGCGACGCGTGTCCCCTGGGCCCACGCGCGAGTTTAAACTTTTCCCCGATTTTCAGATTTCCTTCAAACTTCAAATCCTTATAACTTTGGCTAGAAAGCTCCAAATCGAGTGAACCAAATTTTGCTGGATTCAGCTCTCTGAGTACTTTCCAGAAAATCAAGTTTCACTTCATGAAATTCCTTAATTCTCCAGAATTAATTCCTTAAAGTTTAAACTGTTAGGAATTTTAACTGGAGAATCCTTTGGAGGAAAATCCTGAAATTTTGCGGGGATGTTCACCAAAATATCCTTGAGCTACCATAAAAATTTCAGATCCATTTGAGCTCATTTAGTCCACCTAATAGTGTGATTAGTAAAACTGTTCCAGAGAAAATAGAAAATGTTCAGAAACATTTTCAGAATTTTCTCTGAAATTGTTTAGCTCATATCTTTAGTTAGAGACTTCCAAATTAAGTGAGACCAACTCCATTAGAACCCTATGAAAATCTAGTTTTCGGAAAGTCATAGTTTGTCTCATGAAAATTCCTAGAACACCCTAAGAGTTCCAATTAAGGTCAAGGACATAATTATTTGTGGAGGGCTCAAATGAGCTTTACTGCAACTAAAACTTGACCAAGTCTTTGTTTAGGTTGTAACCAAGCCACAGTAAAAGTTTCACAGTCATTAGGTCTGTCTAGCAAGGGTTATAGACTTCACAACCTCAAAGTTAATACAAATGCATTTAAATTAATACATACATTGTTCTTATCATGTAGTCGCTAAGGTCGAGGAGGAACCCGAAGTCCTAGACTTCGTTACTCCGGAGGAACAGCTAGCCTACGACCAAGAGCAGCAAGGCAAGCCCCGGTTTGCATTAACCTTTTTACAAATTTTATTGTTTTGAGCACATACTTGTTTCCTTTGTTCTGTGCATTAGAGTCTTGATTGGAACCCCACTGCACAGCCAAGATAACCATGGGTTGGGTTTAGGATTGCAAAACCTCGTTAGCCACTGCTTTGCTAGGATAGAGTAGGATTCGGTACAAGTCGAGTAGTTGGAACTACTCGCGAGAATAGGCTAGAGGCACATTGCTCGGGTAGAGATAGCACATGAAACACATGGCAAGAAAATGAGACCGAGCGGAGAGTAAGGGCAGCAGGACTTTGGGGCCTGTGTGCTGTAGCTCCGCTTGTGTCGATTGAGGACCGAGCCGTGTGCGGGCCTGTTGAACAAGCTAGAACAGTACCGAAGACCTACCGGCTATATGGGAACCGGGAAACTGATGTAACTCGGGTAGCTGGGTATTGAGGCATTGCCCGTCGTTCAGAGGGTAGGTTGAGAGCTCGAGGTGTAAATCAGCTGGCGGCACAGAGATGCGCGTGCAGGGACCTCTTGCTCGGGACGATGGGACCGGTTCAATATTTGGCTAACGGGTGAAAGGTAGTCGCGTACGGCGTCCGTGATGGTTGTTGTAGGCAACATCGAGTACGGGCGTACGTGACGGGTTGTTCGGGTAACCCTGCAGGTGTAAATCGATTATAATCGCCGTCCCTCGCGGTCAGTGAGTACCACTTGTTCACTGTACCGTGACGTAGAAAGAACAGGCTAGTTACATGTTAAAATGTTGCTGATTGAAAGCTGAACATTGATTGTTAATGATATGCTGTAGCTTAGTGCTAACTAAAGTTCTTTTCAACTTTGGGCAAAGTACATGAGAGAAATGCGTTTCTTGTTTGATTGCGGCTCTCTCATGTGCCTTAGCGTAAGGTTCTCCACAACCTGCTGCTAAAACTTGAAAGTAAGGTTCTACTAATTAGGCGAGTCCTTGCAAATGATTTTTACCTCATGCAACCCATTACCCTCATGTAGAAGTTCCATGTTTAGGTAAGACGGGTCAGACTTGCTGAGCCTTCGTGCTCACTGCTTGTGTTTGAAGCTTTTTGCAGGGTTCTATGAGGAAGGGACTCCCGAAGAGGAGACGGAACCCCAGGAGGGGAACCCCGTCGAGTGGGAGTCGTGCACGCCGCAGAGTTAGTGTGCGTGTGTGCTAGCAAGGACACGTTCGAGGGCTGAACGTGCACTTGATGCTTAGTCTACGCCCGTGAGTGTAGACCGAACTTATTTTGATGTAAACATGTTCATAAACCTGTTTATGTAATAAAGCTTCCGCTTCCGCTTTGCACCTTTGACGTGTGTTATACGGTGCTGTGCAACGCAGCACCCCTCAGCGTGATCCTGGCTCGACAGGATCAATGGGGTCGTGTCACGGATTGCGCAGTAGCGCCCTTGCTGCGGCTAGCGCACCCCCACCGGGTACGCCCAGCACTACTGAAGGCCTGCCGCTGGATGGAGCCTGCATTGCCGGGGTCGGCGCTGCCAGAGCCGGTTGCTGGCTCCCAGTTTGACCTGTCACACTCCGTCATGAGTGTGTCATCATGTACTTTCCCCTGTGGTCATGGTTCGCCGTGACCGCGGAGGGGGAGAGTTTGCCGCTGAAAGAAGCTTGGTCATATTCGTCGGCAGAAACTCGTCGCGCTAGGGGAAAAGCTCCCTACCTGGCGCGCCAAATGTCGAAGTGTGCGATCGACACTTCCCCCGGGCCTGCACTGGGCAGCCCGCGGAGGTTCTTTTTTCGGCGGGGCTAGTCTCCTAGCGGAAAGCTTGCGCGGATGGACGAGTTAGCGAGAGCTTGACACGGCGAGTTTTACGTGGTTCAGGCCGCCGGAGCGTAAAACCCTACGTCCACGGCAAGCTATGGAGCTCGCTGTATTGCTTGCTGCTCAGGGCCGGAGGCCTGAGCTTGGTGGCGAGTTACAGCTTGAGAGTGTATGGCTAGCGTATGAGTTGCAAAGTGCGAACCCTTGCTATCGACGCCTACCCGAGCCTTTTATAGTCCAAGGCTCGGGCGGCTTACAAGGGAAGCCGGGACACGACAGGTGGTCCCGGGAAGATTGTCTATTATCTATCGTATCTGTAGTTACGCCGGTAGCTGCCTCTGGTCGAAGGCTTCTGAGTCTTCATCTTGCCGCCCTGCCCATGCCGCGTGCTAGTCATAGTGGTTGATGACAGCGTAGGCGGCATGGGATGTCTTGTCGCGACGTTTATTGGCTGGCAGGTTCTGACACCGCGCGCCAGTCTGTGATGCGACTGGGCGCAACGGCACCTGACAGACGCGTGCTCCGCGTTTCCGCGTCTTGGGAAGACGCGGGCCTTGAATACCTTGTACGGGCAACGTGAGGAGTGCCTTTACGCCCGCCGCCTACCGCTCGGGGGCAGGAAGCACCGTTCTTCTGGCCACATGGAGGGTCCGGAGCCCTTCTCTGAGGTGAGAAGGGTCCGGCCTGCGGGGCACGTGGAGCCTCCGGACCTCTCCCCGCGGAGGGGGAGGTCCGGCCTCTGTATGCCACGCGGCGGGCCCGGAGCTCTCCTCTGCGGAGAGGGAGGTCCGGCCCCGCTGGACGCGTGGCGTCTTCGGACCTCTCTCCCGTGGAGGGGGAGGTCCGGCTTTTGTATGCCACATGGCGGGCCCGGAGCTCTCCTCTGAGGAGAGGGAGGTCCGGCCCCGCCGGACGCGTGGCGCCTTCGGAGCTCTCCCTGCGGAGAAGGGCGAGTACCTTAGGCATTTTACCCTGTGCGCGGGGGTACCCCATATCTCAGGTACCGACATGCTCGATCACCTCCCTGGGGATCCCCGGCATCTGTGATGGCTGCCATGCAAACACGTCAACGTTGTGCCGGAGGAAGGTGACGAGCGCGCCTTCCTATTTGCTATCCAGGCCCCCGGCTACCCGGGTGGTCTGGGTGGCTTCGGCGCCGACTTGGACGACCTTTAAGGGGACACCGCCCTCGTCGAGGGGTTGCACCCGGGGTGCTTTGGCGGAGGCACGGTGGTGTGCGCTCGGGTGGAGCTGGTCCGGCTCTGCACTGCCAGGGGCTGGTGCCCCAGCTATTGCGAGCGCTTGGAGTTTCTCTAAGGCCGACACTGCAGCAGTGCGGTCTCCACGAATCCTCAGGACGCCTGTTGGTGTAGGCATCTTTAGGACGAGGTAGCCGTAGGGGGCTACTGCCATGAATCGGTACAGGGCTGGCCTGACGATTATGGCGTTGAAAGGGAGGTCGATCTCCGCTACGTCGAACAGAATGTATTCTGTCCGATAGCTGTCCGGAGCTCCGAAGGTCACCGGAAGGCTGATGTTGCCGTAGGGAACGACCTGTCCCGGCCCTACCCCTGAGAACGGGCTCGACGGGGTGAGCTTGGCCATCGGGATCTGCAGCTTCTGGAAAGCTGCACGGCTGATGAGGTTCAGCCCAGCTCCACCATCTACCAAAACGTGGTACATCCTCACGTTGGCGATGGTCGGAGCTACCAAGAGCGGTAGTTGGCCGGCCTCAGCCATGTTCCTGGGGCAGTCGGTGGCGTCAAAGCTGATGGGGGTTCCCATCCACTTGAGGTGCGGTGCAGCACTTGGGAGTGGAGCCACCGACGCTACCGCTCGGCGCAGAGTCTTGACTGCGCTTCGAGACGAGGGGTCGGCGAACCCGCCGTATATGACGTAGAGCATCTTTCGACGCTCATCGTCGCTGCAGCTGGAGTCCTCATGGTTGCGTACCGCCTTCACGGCGCGCTGAGGCTCCTGGAACTCCACTTGGTGGTCGGCGCTGTTCGGGACGTCAACCTTCTGCTTGCCCTCCCTCGGACGGAAGGGTGGGGCGTCAGTCCGCTGCTGCTTCCCTTTGCGGAAGCGCTCTGCGAGCTTCCGGATCTCCCGGCACTCGGCAGTAGTGTGGCGACAGCTGCCGTGCACGGGGCATATCTTATCTTGATCACCTTCTAGGATTGGTGACCTTCGCTGCCCCTTGTCGGGGCGCGGTCCCCGAGCCCCACTAATTGCCACTGCTGCGGCGACTGGAGCTGCGGTCGGTGATTCTATCTTTCCTCTGCCTCGGTTCTTGTCCTTCTTGCTGCCTCCATAGGGAGTAGGACCAGATCCGGGCTGTCCTCCTGACTCGGAGGACGGCAGTGAGTGCCAGTTTCGCCCTTCGGCTGCTCTGGCGCACTTGTCTGCCAGGCTGAAGAGCTCGTAGACATCGCGGACCTCTACTGAAGACCTGACGCTGGTTGGAGCCTGCATTGCCGGGATCGGCGCTGCCAGAGCTGGCTGCTGGCTCCCAGCTTGCGCCGACACACTCCGTCCTGAGTGTGTCGACATGTACTCCCCCCTGGTCACGGTTTGCCACGAACGTGGGGGAGGGGAGTTTGCCGCTGAAGGAAGCTTGGTCATCTTCGTCGGCAGAAACTCGTCGCTCAAGGGAAAAGCCCCCTACCTGGCGCGCCAAATGTCGAAGTGTTCGGTCGACACTTCCCCCGGGCCTGCACTGGGCAGCCCGTGGAGGTTCTTTTTTTGGTGGGGCTAGTCGCTTGCGGAGAGCTTGAGCGTATGGACGAGTTAGGAAGAGCTTGACACGGCGAGTTTTATGTGGTTCAGGCCGCCGGAGCGTAAACCCTACGTCCACGGCGAGCTATGGAGCTCGCTGTATTGCTTGTTGCTCAGAACCAGGGTTCTGAGCTTGGTGATGACTGAAGTCTAGTGTATGAGTTGTGGGAGTGCGAACCCTTGCTATGCCTACCCGAGCCTTTTATAGTCCAAGGCTCGTGTGGCTTACAAGGGGGGCCCGGGACCCGACAGGTGGTCCCGGGGAGATTGTCTGCTATCTACCGTATCTGTAGTTATGCCGGTAGTTGTCTCTGGCGAAGGCTTCTGAGTCTTCGTCTTGTCGCCCTGCCCTTGCCGCATGCTAGTCGTAGTGGATGATGACGGCGGGGGCGGCATGGGATGTCTTGTCGCTGCGTTTATTGGCTGGCAGGCTCTGACACTGCGCGCCAGTCTGTGATGCAACTGGGCTCAACGGCACCTGACAGAGGCGTGCTCCGCGTCTCCGCGTCTTGGGAATACGCGGGCCTTGAATACCTTGTGCGGGCAAGGTATGGGGCGTCTTTACGCCCGCCGCCTACCGCTCGGGGGCAGGCAGCGCTCATCTGCTGGCCACGTGGCAGGCCCGGAGCCCTCCTCAGAGGAGAGGGGGGTCCGGCCCTGCAGGACACGTGGAGCCTTTGGACCTCTCCCCGCGGAGGGGGAGGTCCGGCTTCCGTCGGCCACGTGGCGAGCCCGGAGCTCTCCTCTGAGGAGAGGGAGGTCCGGCCTCGCTGGACACGTGGCACCTTCGGACCTCTCTCCCGCGGAGGGGGAGGTCCGGCTTCTGTATGCCACGTGGCGGGCCCGGAGCTTTCCTCTGAGGAGAGGGAGGTCCAGCCCCGCCGGACGCGCGGCGCCTTCGGAGCTCTCCCTGCGGAGAAGGGCGAGTTCCTTAGGCATTTTCCCCTGTGCGCGGGGGTACCCCATATCGCGGGTACCGACAGTAGTGGTTGATGATGGCAGGGGCGGCAGGGGATGTCTTGTCACTGTGTTTATTGGCGTACAGCCTCTGACGCGGCGCGCCAGTCTTCACTGTGATGTGATTGGGCGCAACGGCACCTGACTGAGGCGTGCTCCGCGTCTCCACGCCTTGGGAAGGCGCGGGTCTTGAATACCTTGTACGGGCAAGGTGTGACGCGTCTTTACTCTTGCTGCCTACCGCGCGGGGGCGGGCAGCGCTGCCCTACTGGCCACGTGGCGAGCCCGGACCTCTCCTCTGAGAAGAGGGAGGTCCGGCCCGCTGGACACGTGGAGCCTTCAGAGCTCTCCCCTCAGAGGGGGGAGGTCCGGCTCTGCTGGCCACGTGGCGGGCCCAGGGCTCTCCTCTGAGGGGAGGGAGGTCCGGCCCCGCTGGGCACGTAGAGCCTTCGGAGCTCTTCCTGGGGAGAAGGGAGGTCCGGCTCTTCTGGCCACGTGGCGGGCCCGGAGCTTTCCTCTGAGGAGAGGGAGGTCCGGCCCCGCTGGACACGTGGAGCCTTCGGAGCTCTCCCTATGGAGAAGGGAGGTCCAACTCTGCCGGCCACATGGCGGGCCCGGAGCCCTCCTCTGAGGAGAGGGAGGTCCGGCCCCGCAGGACACGTGGGGGTTTCGGAGCTTGCCCCTGCGGAAGGGGCAAAGTCCTTAGGCGATGTCAATACCCGCGATATGGGGTACCCCCGCGCACAGGGGAAAATGCCTGAGGATCTCGCCCTTCCCCGCAGGGAGAGCTCCGAAGGCGCCACGTGTCCGGCGGGGCCGGACCTCCCTCTCCTCTGAGGAGAGCTCCGGGCTCGCCACGTGGCCCGCAGAAGCCAGACCTCCCACCCCCGCGGGGGAGAGGTCCGAAGGCGCCACGTGTCCAGCAGAGCCATACCTCCCTCTCCTCAGAGGAGAGCTCCGGGCTCGCCACGTGGCCGACAAAAGCCGGACCTCCCCCTCCGCCGGGAGAGGTCCGAAGGCGCCACGTGTCCAGCAGAGCCGGACCTCCCTCTCCTCAGAGGAGAGCTCCGGGCTCGCCACGTGGCCGGCAAAAGCCGGACCTCCCCCTCCGCGGGGAGAGGTCCGAAGGCTCCACGTGTCCTCCGGGGCCGGACCTCCCTCTCCTCAGAGGAGGGCTCCGGGCCCGCCACGTGTCCAGCAGAATAGTGCTGCCTGCCCCCGAGCGGTAGGCAGCGGGCGTAAAGACGCTCCATACCTTGTCCGTACAAGGTATTCAAGGCCCGCGCCTTCCCAAGATGCGGAGACGTGGAGCACGCCTCTGTCAGGTGCCATTGCACCCAGTCGCATCACAGACTGGCGCGCGGTGTCAGAACCTGCCAGCCAACAAACACAGCGACAAGACATCCCCTGCCGCTCCCGCCATCATCAACCACTACGACTAGCACGCGGCATGGGCAGGGCAACAAGACGAAGACTCAGAGGCCTTCGCCAGAGACAACTACCGACATAACTGCGGATACGATAGTCAGCAGGCAATCTCCCCGGGACCACCTGTCGGGTCCCGGGCCCCCCTTGTAAGCCACACGAGCCTTGGACTATAAAAGGCTCGGGTAGGCGACGTTAGCAAGGATTCGCACTCCAGCAACTCACACGCTAGGCATAACTCATCCTCAAGCTCAGGACTCCGGTTCTGAGCAACAAGCATTACAGCGAGCACCTCAGCTCACCGTGGACGTAGGGTTTTACGCTCCGGCGGCCCGAACCACGTAAAACTCGCCGTGTCAAGCTCCTCCCAAACTCGTCCCAACGCTTAAGCTCTCCGCAAGCGACTAGCCCCTCCAAAAAAGAACCTCCGCGTGCTGCCCAGAGCAGGTCCGGGGGATGTGTCGACCACACACTTCGACATTTGGCGCGCCAGGTAGGGGGCTTTTCCCTTGCGCGACGAGTTTCCGCCGACTAAGATGACCAAGCTTCCTTCAGCGGCAAACTCTCCCCCGCATTCACGGCGAACCGCGACCAGCGGGGAGTACGTGTCGACACACTCAGGACGGAGTGTGTCGGCGCAAGCTGGGAGCCAGCAGCCGACTCCGGCAACGCCGACTCCGGCAATGCAGGCTCCAACCAGCGTCAGATCTTCTGCGGCGCTAACCGTTCCCCAAGGAGGCGTGCTAGCTGCAGCAAGAGCGCTACTGCGCAATCCGCCTGCTGGGGACGCGCCTCAGGCAGCAACCCAGCAGTGGATTCGCGAGGTAGACCGCCTCGTCGTTGCCGCCTCAAACCCTTGAATTCGGCGGGGACGTCGCTTCGGCCAACCGGCTGTGTCGCTGACGCGCACGCCAATGGTTGACGGACAGACGGCGGAATCCAGCTCCACCAGGCTTCAGTCGACGGACCTGAGGACAGAGCTGGAACGGTGCCACTTGGGCAAGGATGCCCGGGTGTACCTCGAGTGACATCGAGAAAGGCGTCGCAACCAAGAGGCGGGCGACAGCATGACGTCAGCCTCGACCCAGCCTGAGGTGCAGACCTTTGCCACGCGATCTCTGCCCAAGGCGTACGCCGCGCATCATATGCCACAGCCATATGCCCTGCAAACGGCGTCCCCGGTCTATGGCGCAGCCTTGCCCATACCTGGGTACACTGTGCCAGCGGCGAACCAAGCGTTCACGGCACCAACGCCTGCAGCAGCAGGGGCAGGGTGTGCGGCCCTGGCGCCCCACCTTCGCTTCGCGAGGTGGCCGCGCAAGTTTCGGCCGCACCTGCCCGAGAAGTACGACGGCAGCATCAACCCGGCGGAGTTTCTCCAGATCTACTCCACCGCCGTACTTGCCACAGGAGGGGATGAGGCCGTCATGGCCAACTACTTCCCCGTCGCCTTGACCGGCCCAGGCCGGTCTTGGCTGATGAACCTCCCCCAGGGGTCCATAACCTCCTGGGGTGAGCTCTGCCGGCAGTTCGTCGCCAACTTCGGCAGCTCCTACATCCGTCCCGGCACGGAGCTCGACCTCCACGCCGTCAAGCAACAACCTGGGGAGTCGCTGCGCTCTTTCATCCAGCGGTTCTCTCAGGTGCGCAACACCATCCCACATATCCAAAGCGCCTCTGTGGTGGTGGCGTTCCGACAGGGTGTCCGGGACGAGAAAATGCTCGAGAAACTCGCGACCAGAGAGGTCCGCGACGTCTCGGAGCTCTTTAGCCTGGCGGATAAGTGCGCCAGGGCAGCCGAAGGGCGGAACTGGCACGCACTACCGACCTCCGAGTCAGGAGGGCAGCCCGGGTCCGGTGCTGCTGCCTATGGGGGTGGCAAGAAGACCAAGAACCGGGGTGTGGAAAGATGAAGCCACCATTCACGGCCCCCTTCGCCGCAGCTCCGACAACCAGCGGAGCTCGGGGGCCGCGCCCCGACAAGAGGCAGCGGCAATCACCGGCCCCAGACAGTGGCCAGGGCGGGCTATGCCCCGTGCATGGCACCTGCAACCATACAGCTGCCGAGTGCTGGGAGATCCAGAGGCTCGCAGAGCGCTTCCGTAATGGAAGACAGCAGAGGGCTGAAGCACCGCCCTACCCTCAGAGGGATGGCAAACAGAAGGCCGATGCCCCAGTCACCGCTGCCCACCAAGTGGGGTACCAGGAGCCTCAGCGTGTCATAAAGACAGTGCATGACGGTGAGGACTCCAGTTCTGACGGTGACGGGCCAAGGCGTTAGCCAGATGCGGCACGCCACCGCGCCTCGAACATACCTCTCGGGGGCCGCCTAGGGTCCGTCAACCCCTTGAAGGCCTTGCCAGAAGGGGGAGACGCCTTAGGTCATCCAAGGCGAGCCCGGGTCTACCTACCCCTTGGAGGCCTTAGCCAGAAGGGGAGAACTCCCCGGGGGCCCCGGAGAGAAGCCACGCATGACCTGATCCAGCGTGAAGACAACAACTTCGACAAGACTCGGCCTGCAGGGAACAACCCACAACGCACGGTCTCGGCTAATGCTCTAAGCACTACCGCCAAAGAACCAGACGCGACGGGGGCCCGCAAGAAGGCGGCCTGGTGAAGCGGCACGCTATATTCCAAGAAGGACCCATAAGCTCTCCCCCAGCAGGGAAGGTCCTTTCCGAATCATGAAAGCTGCCGCCCCAGGTACACATGCCTTTCAACCGAGAGTGGGATCCATTCCCAAAAATCCTTACCATGGAGCAACACTGTAAGTCCTACTTACTGAGCATCGGTAGAACAGGGTTATTCACTTCTGTAATAGACCCCATAGAACTTAGGAACAGAGCTTGGGGTAGCCAAGTCTCAAGGGACGGTACAGGACTACGTCCAGTTTAGCCTGGTTCCGACCCTAAGTGCGTAGAGTCTTGCTTCCCTTGTAGACGAGGCGGAACATTGCCCCCACGAACAGCCAGAATTCCACCTATGGGCGCGAATACAGAGACCTGTTGTACTTAGCTCCTTCTCATGCGCTCATTTAAATTATGTATTAATTTTTATGATCGCACTATCTCTGTATGTTCATCATACGTCTAGCTCCCCTCTCCTGCGCTCACCCATAGTCGGCATTTGCTATCCTCCCGAAGGCGGCTGCGCTTGAGGCACTTGCCGATGGCCGAGTGAGTCTCTCGGGCCTCCCCCAGTCAGGTGTTGCGGTGTCAGTTGGTCACCTCCAGGAAAGGCCAGCGTTGTGCATGGGGGGTCCAGGGTGCGTATCCAGCTTAGCCGGCCCAGAGCCCAAAGCATGCGCATCCTGCTCCCCGGAGGTCCAGGGGAGTACGTCCGCTTTGCCTGGTCATGAACCCAAAGCACATGCACTCTGCTTCCCCAGCGCATGGCCCGTTACTAGGGATCGGACGGCCGTACCCGGACCTCGGAGGGAGCCGGAGCTCCGGCGCCTCGCGCACAGAATTGCCCAAGCCCCGTATAGCGGGCCAGGACCATAAGACGGATAAGACTAGGAGACAGGAGGGGAGGACCCCCGAGGAGAATTACGTTTCCTCTACCTGTGTGCAGGACCTTCAGGTTACGGCAACAGGGACTGCATGAAGCGGGGGGAAAGGAGCTACCAGCTACACCGGCCTGGGACTGGAAGGACCGGGACCTGCCCCCCCCCCCCAGAGGGGCAGGGCCCGGGGGCCCCGCGTGTCCAGCAGGCCCGGAACTCCTTCCTTGAGAGCTCCGGGCTCGCCACGTGGCAGGCAGGAACCGGACCTCCACCCTCAGCGGGAGGGCTCCGAAAGCCCTACGTGTCCAACATGACCGGAGCTCCCGTCTCTTAAGGAGGAGCTCCGGATCTACCACGTGGCCGGCAGATTTGGAGCCCCCCCCATAGGGAGAGGTTCGGAGACCTCCGGGGGCCCCTAACACAGTTAGGACCCGGAGGGAGTGTCTGAGCGAAGCTCCGAGATTGGAAATGACCTCTGAGTACCTTGTGGAGCTAAGGACTCAGCCAGGCAAAGCCAAGAAGGAGAGAAAAGCATCACAGACACAAGTATCCAAGAGAGTCAATTTAAGCAAGGCTCCTTGAGCTGGACTACAGACTCGTTAAAAAAGGGAAAAGCAAGTCCTAAAGACCACCCGGCTCTCGCCGGAACCTTGCTGCTACAAGGGCGGCCACATCCTCGACTTCAGCCCTGGCAGCTTCCTCCCGCTCCACGGCTGGGCCCTCTCTTGCTGGCTCCAGTGAGAAAGAGGGGTCGCGGCTCTTGAAGCATGCCAGCACATGCGAGGCGACCTCTAAAGCTAAGCCGCGGCCTTCGGCTTCAAGCTCGCTGGCGACCACCGAGTCGAGTCTGTCCAGCTTGGCGCCGATCGACTCCAAGGCAGGGATCACCTCTGCCACCTGCAATGCGGGAGTTGCGGCCCTCACCGGACTGAAACCAAGAGGGATCAGGGCGGACCCCGCCCGATCCACCAAGCTTGAGACCGCAAGGGCCTCGGAGGACCGTAGGGCTGAGAGTTCCTTCACCTCACGGCGGGCCGCCCGCAGAGCCTCCAGGTTCCTCTCGGAGAATTCCTTCTCCTGGGCCGCCACTGAACTCTCCCGAAGGCGGAGGGTCTCGGCTAGCAGCTCCAACTCAGTGGCCCTGAAGCCGGCAGTCAACTCACGGTCCAAGACCGCCCGGCGATCATGGGAGACCTGTTCATCCCTCAAGTCGAGGTCTGCCTTCAGAACCTCCAGTTCCTCCATCCGAGCTCGGAGGTCATCCTCGCCCGCAGCCAGCCACGCGGCGACCCTCTCTGCCTTAGCTGCCACGGAGCGCTCCCGCTCCTCAACGGCGAGTTCGCGGCGCTCCAACCGCTGCCGTATTTCCACAGCAGCTGAGAGGCTCTCTTCGGCCCGGGCGTGAGCCTCCAGGGCCTCCCTGTTGATCCGCCGCGACTGGGTGTCCATGCGGTCAACAGCCCGCTTCATCCGGTCGACGAGCGTTTCCCGGAAGTCGAGCAACTCTCGCCTGGAGTCAAGCTCGCCCTTAACCTTCGCGGTCCTCTCCCGCAAAAGGTTCCCCCAGGTGAGGAGGCGGTCCCGTTCAACCGTATACTCCTCCCGCTCGCGCCCTAGCGCAGCCAAGACCTGCCGGACGCTCGACTCGGCAAGCGCGAAGGCGTCCGCCAGAGGCAATAGAGCAACAGAGGCTGGGGCAGTCCCTCCGACCTCCTCCATTACCTCGTCTTCGGGAAGAGCCGACGCGCCAGCCGCCGAGAAGAGACGCCGATCAGGAGAAACTGGCCCAGCGGCCCTGGCAGCCGGGCCAGCCCGGCTCTCTTCAGCTTCAGGCTCCTTGACTTGAGGAGAGGGACGAGCCGGGGAAGACGGTGCTGGAGAAGAAGCCAGGCCGCCTAGTGCAGGATCAACCTGTGCTGGCTCGGGGGCCGCGGTGGCTGTCTCGGCAGGAAGAGACGACGCCGCCGTGGAGTCTGGGCACACCGGAACAGGAGAAGTCCGCGCTGGCCTGGGGGCCGCAGCAGATGCCCCTGGCTCCGAGCGCATCGGCGCAGATTCCCCGCAAGACGGGGAAGGCCGGGAAGCGCGGACACTCCAGCGGGCTCTAAACCCCGACTTCCGAGCCGGGGTAGGATTCCCAGAGCCCGCTACCGTCTCCGACGACCACTCCGCAGTCGCTTGGACTGGCGGAACAGGGGACGCCCCAGAAGCTTCCCCCAGCACATCAGCCCGGGGCCTCTTCGAGTCACCACCGGAGGGAGTGTCAGGCACCCCAGAATCCCGACTTGGCACCGGCGCCGTTGCTGGAGGAGATCGAGCGCGTTTCTTCTCTGGCAGCGGGTTGGAAGCCATGGCAAGGGAGAGCTCAAACGCAAGAGAGCAAGAGCGGTCAAGTCGGGACTTAGAGAAAGTGCGTGGATCGGAAGAGACGGAGGTCCCACCTCGGGCTCGCTATCTCCCCCGAGATGGGCCCGGGGGCCACTGTCGGTAACTGAGATATGGGGTACCCCCACGCACAGGTTAAAATACCTAAGGTCTTCGCCCTTCTCCGCAGGGAGAGCTCCGAAGGCGCCACGCGTCTGGCGGGGCCGGACCTCCCTCTCCTCAGAGGAGAGCTCCGGGCCCGCCATGTGGCATACAGAAGCCGGACCTCCCCCTCCGCGGGAGAGAGGTCCGAAGACGCCACACGTCCAGCGAGGCCGGACCTCCCTCTCCTCAGAGGTGAGCACCGGGCCCACCATGTGGCATGCAGAAGCCGGACCTCCCCCTCCGCGGGAGAGAGGTCCGATGGCGCCACGCGTCCAGCGGGGCCGGACCTCCCTCTCCTCAGAGAAGAGCTCCGGACCCGCCACGTGGCTGGAAGAACGGTGCTGCCTGCCCCCGGGCGGTAGGCAGCGGGCGTAAAGGCGCCCCTCACCTTGCCCGTACAAGGAATTCAAGGCCCGCGTCTTCCCAAGACGCGGAAACGCGAAGCACGCGCCTGTCAGGTGCCGTTGCGTCCAGTCGCATCACAGACTGGCGCGCGGTGTCACAAGCTGACAGGTAATAAACGCCGCGACAAGACATCCCATGCCACCTGCGCCGTCATCAACCACTACGACTGGCGCACGGCATGGGCAGGGCGGCAAAAGGAAGACTCAGAAGCCTTCGACCGGAGGCAACCACCGGCATAACTACAGATACGGTAGATAATAGACAATCTTCCCGGGACCACCTGTCGGGTCCCGGCTTCCCTTGTAAGCCGCCCGAGCCTTGGACTATAAAAGGCTCGGGTAGGCGTCGATAGCAAGCGTTCGCATTCTGCAACTCATACGCTAGCCATACACTCTCAAGCTGTAACTCACCCCCGAGCTCAGGCCCCCGGCCCTGAGCAGCAAGCAATACAGTGAGCTCCATAGCTCGCCGTGGACGTAGGGTTTTACGCTCCGGCGGCCTGAACCACGTAAAACTTCCTGTGTCAAGCTCTCACTAACTCGTCCATCCGCGCAAGCTCTCCGCTAGGAACTAGCCCCTCTGAAAAAAGAACCTCCGCGGGCTGCCCAGTGCAGGCCCGGGGGAAGTGTCGATCGCACACTTCGACAGCGCCCTTTACCTGCTAATCCCGGCGTAAACCGACTCGGCATAGCTAGGGGTCCCGCGAATTCCCGGTCTTCGCGCAATGGCTTTAACCCCATACCACAGTAACCTGTTTCGCTACCAAGAAGCAAGCACCAGAAGACCAGACCTCGGATCCCCGACACAACCTCCCGGAGGACCTGCAGGACCTCCCGGAGCTCCCGGGACGTCAGCGGAGCTTCCCGCGAGGTCCAAAGCAGCCTGAGGACCCCCGAGTGTCGGGCACCCAGCGATCCCCCTAGGCTAAAAGCTATCCCCCACAGCTCCGCGCGCCGGGCGATGCCGCCAAATGGGCGGCGGAACTACTGAAGTTTGATCTAGGTTCCCTTTCCCGTCGTACAGACATTAACAAAGCATTAGTTCACTTGTGGCTGAAGTAGACGCACGCTCAGGGGGCCACGAAGACGATGAAACAGTACCCTGAGCCCTGACCTTCACCAGGCCTTATCGAATGATGTTCGTCGACGGCTCCTTGCGAAAGCAGGGGGCCGATGCTAGCGTACTGTTCCTCACGCCATCGGGGGAGCAGTCTGGGTATGTGGCGCGTTTCAATTCCAAGGCAACCAACAACATAGCAAAGTATGGAGTGCCCATCCTTTTCGCTAGTCGTTGGCTCAGGGCAATCCCAAGTCTGGTTAACAACCAAGACAGCGGAGACAGACCCCCTCGCCTTGGACCTGCACCACGTACCGCGCGCTAGCAAGGCCGCAGCTGACGACCTTTCAACGAGGGCCCCCACTGCCACCGGAGCCACTGTGCCTGAAGGGGGCCTCGAGAGGACATTGCCGCGACCCACAGCCCGGCCCGCCGAGCCGGGCGAAGGGGGCTAGACCAGCACCTCGAAGCTGGCGGTCCCGGCGGCCATGAGCGCCGCCAAGGATCATAAGCGTCACTGGGGACTCCGTGCAACCCAGCGCGCAAGATCCAGATGCTCAAGTCAGACCCGATGCATGGATCACGGAGGTCCGGGACTGCTTGAAAGGCAATATCCTCCCTGATGAACGTGTATCCGCTGAACGGATTGCGCGTATGGCTAAGAGACACATGGCGGTAGAGGGGGATCTCTACCAACGTTGCGCCAACCACATCCTATTGCGGTGCATAACCCAGGGGGAAGGCTGCGACTTGTTCGCTGAGATGCATGGAGGCGAATGTGGGAGTCATTCTTCCTCACGCACGCTTGTCGGTAAAGCCTTTCGGCATGGCTTCTACTAGCCGGCAACACTCCAGGATGCCGTCGAGCTGGTCGAGAGCTGCTAAGCGTGCCTGTTCCACGCCAAGCAGATCCATACACCGGCTTGGACGGTACAGATGATCCAGCCCGCATGGCCATTTGCCGTACTGGGGCTGGACATCCCGGGCCTGGGACCATTCCCCAGAACCGAAGACAGGGACCCGCTCCCGAACCTTCGGAACACGGAACACCGCTGTAAGTTCTACCCCTAGAGCAACAATAGGGCAGGCCTTTCTTTTTGTAGTAATTTCCATAAAAGTCCGTGAACAGGGCTTGGAGCAACTAAGCCTCAGGGGACGGTCCAGGACTACGTTCAGCTTCGCCTGGTTCCGACCCCAAGCGCGTAGAGACTTGCTTCCCTTGAGGTGGGTCGTGGCCTACATATGTGGCCCGCCTTCCCCCGTATGGAAATTTATATGAAAAGAAACCTACCCTACGTTGCTCTACTTTGGTACTCATTTAATTTACTTATTAAGTTTTTATGATTACCCTACTAACGCGTGCTCACTATGCGTTCAACTCCCTCTTCTCATTCTCATCTTTAGTCGGAATTTGCTGCAGATACGACTAAGAAATAGAGGGGGGGAGCCCCCAAGGAGAATTACTTTTTCCTTACTTGTGCGCAGGACTTCTCAGCCTCAGCTCCCCGCAGGAGTATGGTAGGCGCATCCACCCAATAGAACGCACCTACCAGGGGGCCGCTACGGGATCGCGGTAGGCCAAAAACCCCAAGGTAAGATCAAAGGGCTAGCCCTCACAGGGGCGAGGTCCGAAGGCCCCACGTGTCCAGCGGGGCCGGACCTCCCACCTCTTGGAGGGGAGCTCCGGGGCCGCCGCGTGGTCTACAGAAGTCGGACCTCCCCCCTCTGCGAGGAGAGGCCCGGGGCCTCCACGTGCCCTGCAAGCCCGGACCTCCTCTCAGACGGGAGCTCCGGGCTCGCCACGTGGCCAACAGGCTCGGACCCCCTCCGGTCTCGTGAGGCGGGTCCTGGAGACCTCCGAAACCCTTACTATACAGTGGGGACCCGGACAAGGTGTCTATGCAGAGCCTCGAGATTGGTCAAGGCCTCCGAGTCCTTGCGGAGCTAAGGGCTCGGTCAGGAAAGGCCAAGAAGAAGACTAGGGCATGCGGACACGGAAAGAAACAGGAGTCTGTCCATACAAAGGCTCCACGAGCTGGGCTACAGACTCAACAAAAATAAAAAAGGAAGTACAGGGCCTTGTGGACACGAGGGCAGATGCTTAGGGGTCCCCGGACTCCCGATGAAACCTAGAGGCCACGAGGGCAGCTAAGTCCTCGACTTCGGCCCTGGCAGCTTCCTCCTGGTTGGCGATGGATCCTAAACGGACCGGCCCCAGAGAAAAGGAAGGGTCTCGGCTAACGAAGCACGACAGAACGTGCATCGCAACCTCCTTCACAAGGCCCCGACCTTCCGCTTCCAGCTCGTCGGCGATCACTGATTCGAGCCGACCTAGCTCGTCGCCGAGAAACTCAAGGGCTGGGACCGCTTCGGACACCGGCCGTGCTGGGGTCTCCACCTGCACAAGGCTAAAACCAAGAGGAGCCAAGGCGGATCCCGCCTTAGCAATGAATCACCAGACCATCTGGGCCTCGGCAGTCCGCAAGGACTGGAGCCTCTCTACCTCTTGGCGAGCCGCTAGCTCGCGATCCATCGCCGCCTGAAGCTCCTTGGAAGACTGTTCCTCCCTCGCGGCGACAGCCGACTCACGGAGCTCCAGCTCCTCAGTCCGAGCCCTTAGCTCCTCCACCTTGACCCTCAGCCGAGCGGTGGTCTTCTCCTCCTTGGCCGTAGCAGCGCGTTCCCGTTCAGCGACGGCGTGCTCCCGACGGGCTACCTGCAGCTTCAACTCCTCCGCGGCGGTGGAACACTCCTTGGCTTTGGCTTCAGCTTTGGCCAGAGCCTCGCGGCAGGAGGCACGATCCCGTTGGGCCTCTAACTCCAAGCGGCTAATGGCCTTCTTCTGGGTGCTAAGCAGAGCACTCATAGCCTCAAGCCTTGACTGCCTTGAGTCGAGGTCCGCTCGGGCCCGCTGCTGCCAGCTGAGAAGGCGTTCCCTCTCGCCGGCCAATGCCTTCCGCTCCTGCTCAAAGGCAGATTGGAGCTGCCGGGTGCTGGTCTGGGCACGCTCCAGGGCGTCCCACACGGGCACCGGAGCAGGGGGAGCAGGAGTTGCGCCGCTGGACCCCCCGGACGAGTCCAAGGCCGGCGGGAGCGCCGGCGCCTCAGCAGCTACGGTGGGGCGCTGTCCTAAGCAGGCCAGGGGGCCAGCAGGCACACCTACAGCAGCCCTCCTGGTCTCAAGACCTGGCTTCTGGGCCGGAGAAGGAGGGCGGGTAGGAGCAGATGCGGCCACTGCGGCCACTGCCCCCGCCGATTCGGGAGCTATGGGGGCCGCCGCGGTCCCCAGGTGCCGAGGCGCGGAGCCCCTGCTGGTTGAAGGCGGCCGGATAAGAGGCCCGCCCCTGGCAGCCGGTCGGTCCCTGCAAAGAAGAAGAAGCCCTCAGAATAAGAGAAGAGGCAGGAGCTCTGCTCCTATAAGTTAGAAAGGATAACACTTACTGGGCGGCATGAGCGCTCCAGCGAGCTTGCAGCACTGGCCTCTGGGCTGTAGCTGAACTGCCAGGACCAGCGGCTGGAACGGTCGCGGAGTGGGACTCCTGGACCTCCGGCGCGCTCGTCGGCGTCGCCCCACCAAAATCCGTCCTGGGAGCCCCGCCGCTCGAGGGAAGATGGCGAGATACTTGGGCTGATTCGGATGGCAGCTGTCTGGGGAGAGACCCGCTGGGGGGGGGGGGACACTCGGGACCTCTTCGGGTCGCCACCCGATGGACCAGCACCTCCGAGAGATGGAAGCAAAGTAGCTCCGGCACCCTGGCTTGGCACAGGCGGCACCCTCGGAGGAGACCGAGCGCGTTTCTTCTCTAAATTCCCGGGGGCCGGCTCTTTCCCTTTCCCTTTATCGGCGGCTTGGGTTCCGTCAGCTTTGGGGGAGGGATTGGCAGCAGCGGATGCCTCATGCCCTGATCCGGGGTGCTCGGTTCCTGGAATGGTGATACCCCGGAAGGCATCCCCGACCTGACGAACGGCAATCCCGATATCATCAAGGTACGGCATCTTCCGCAGGAGCTCTGACCTCCTTTGAGGCTCCAAGAAGAGGGGGGTGGCAGAAGGCGGAAAGGCGGGGACGCAGCTGGGAATGTAGTCCCCGCTCACCTTGCTCACCATCTCCTCCAGCTCCTCGTCGGAAGGGACAGAGCCGGGGCCTCTCTCCAGCCTGGTTCAGTCCTGCTCACCGGTATAATACCACGCTGGGCGGCTGCGTTGCTGCAAGGGAGCAATGCGGCGTGACACAAAGTCCATCAGCACCATTAGAGACGTCAGCCCCTCGTTGGCCAAGAACCGGATCCGCTCCAAGACCGGAGTGTACTCCTGCTAAAGATCAGGGATCTCCTCCCAGAAGCGGCGATCGGTGGTCGGGCTGGCGGTTGGGAGTTGTAGGCGATCGTGCTCGTCAGTCTGCACTACCACCCAGCTCTCCCTCCAGTTCCCCCACCTTGATGCGCTGAAGGGCAGGAGGTATCCGGAAACCTTGGGGTCTTTGCAGCGATGCTGGAAGTAATATGCCCCCATCTGAGTCTTTGAGCCGCGTCCAGTCGTCCGCAGCACAAAGAAGTGGCGGAAGAGCGTCACGGAGGCGTGCACCCCCACGAACATCTCGCAGAAGTGGACAAAAACGGCCGACATTGCGAAGGAGTTGGGGGAGAGATGGTGGAGCTGGAGACCGTATGTCTCCAGCAGGGTGACGAAGAAGGAAGAAATCGGCGGAACGAACCCCGCCAGAGCATAAGCGGTGAAGAAGACCATCTCCCCCTTTTCCAGGACCAGGGGGAGAGATCCTCGGCGGAGCCGATGCTTCTGCTCTTCCGAGCGCCAGCCCAGCAGCCTGCGCACTGGCCCGAGCTCGGAGGAGCGAACGAGGCGCGTCGGAAGCAAGTTGGAAGCCATAGCGAAAGAAGGCGCAAGGGCAGGAGAGCCGGGGCGCAAGAGTTCAAGGGAAGTACGAGCGCAATGCGAAGGGAAGCCGTGATGCGGGTGAGATCCCCTTTTAAAACTTTCCAGGGATGGTTCGAGGTAATTCGAAAACCTCCGGAAACATCGCATCGGCGACCTCTTCGGCTCCGAGACTGGGCGCCGATGAAAGCTGGGCCCAAGCCGCTTAACTAAAGCAGTGGGGTCAAGGGGTCAGTCTCCTGAGAAGATGAGCCGGCAAGGCACTTCGGCGGTTCCTGAAGAAAGCGCCACAACGTGCAGAAGTGGCAGCCTTGGGAACCGCCACAGTAAAAGCAATCATCAAGTGAGCGCACGCTCTCACGACCCCGCGGCCGTTCGTGCTCCGGCAGCGGTCAATTCAGGACTTAGAGGAAGTGCGCGGATCGAAAGAGACGGAGGTCCCACCTCGGGCTCGCTATCTCCCCCGAGATGGGCCCGGGGGCCACTGTCGGTACCTGAGATATGGGGTACCCCCGCGCACAGGGTAAAATGCCTAAGGTACTCACCCTTCTCCGCAGGGAGAGCTCCGAAGGCGCCACGCGTCCGGCGGGGCCGGACCTCCCTCTCCATAGAGGAGAGCTCCGGGCCCGCCACGTGGCATACAGAAGCCGGACCTCCCCCTCCACGGGAGAGAGGTCCGAAGACGCCACGTGTCCAGCGGGGCCGGGCCTCCCTCTCCGCAGAGGAGAGCTCCGGGCCCGCCACGTGGCATACAGAGGCCGGACCTCCCCCTCCGCGGGGAGAGGTCTGGAGGCTCCACGTGCCCCGCAGGCCGGACCCTTCTCACCTCAGAGAGGGGCTCCAGACCCACCACGTGGCCAGAAGAACGGTACTGCCTGCCCCCGAGCGGTAGGCGGCGGGCGTAAAGGCGCTCCTCACCTTGCCCGTACAAGGTACTCAAGGCCCGCGTCTTCCCAAGACGCGGAAACGCGGAGCACGCGTCTGTCAGGTGCCGTTGCGCCCAGTCGCATCACAGACTAGCGCGCGGTGTCAGAACCTGCCAGCCAATAAACGCCTCGACAAGACATCCCATGCCGCCTGCGCCGTCATCAACCACTACGACTAGCACGCGGCATGGGCAGGGCGGCAAGATGAAGACTCGGAAGCCTTCGACCAGAGGCAACCACCGGCGTAACTACAGATACGGTAGATAATAGACAATCTTCCCGGGACCACCTGTCGGGTCCCGGCTTCCCTTGTAAGCCGCCCGAGCCTTGGACTATAAAAGGCTCGGGTAGGCGTCGATAGCAAGGGTTCGCACTTTGCAACTCATACGCTAGCCATACACTCTCAAGCTGTAACTCACCCCCAAGCTCAGGCCTCCGGCCCTGAGCAGCAAGCAATACAGCGAGCTCCATAGCTCGCCGTGGACGTAGGGTTTTACGCTCCGGCGGCCTGAACCACGTAAAACTCGCAGTGTCAAGCTCTCGCTAACTCGTCCATCCGCGCAAGCTTTCCGCTAGGAGACTAGCCCCGCCGAAAAAATAACCTCCGCGGGCTGCCCAGTGCAGGCCCGGGGGAAGTGTCGATCGCACAATTCGACAACCGCCATGTGTCTCTTAGCCATGCGTGCAATCCGTTCAGCGGATACATGTTCATCAGGGAGGATATTGTCTTTCAAGTAGTCCCAGACCTCCGTGATCCATGCATCGGGTCTGACTTGAGCATCTGGATCTTGAGCGCTGGGTTGCACGGAGTCCCCAGTGACGCTTATGATCCTTGGCGGCGCTCATGGCCGCCGGGACCGCCAGCTTCGAGGTGCTGGTCTAGCCCTCTTCGCCCGGCTCGGCGGGCCGGGCTGTGGGTCGCGGCAACGTCCTCTCGAGGCCCCCTTCAGGCACAGTGGCTCCGGTGGCAGTGGGGGCCCTCGTTGAAAGGTCGTCAGCTGCGGCCTTGCTAGCGCGCGGTACGTGGTGCAGGTCCAAGGCGAGGGGGTCTGTCTCCGCCGCCTTGGTTGTTAACCAGACTGGGGATTGCCCTGAGCCAACCACTAGCGAGAAGGATGAGCACTCCATACTTTGCTATGTTGTTGGTTGCCTTGGAATTGAAACGCGTCACATACCCAGCAGTCCTAAGGGATCCAGGGGGCCAGCAGGTGCACCTACAGCGGCCCTCCCAGTCTCAGGACCGGATTTCTGGGCTGGTGAAGGAGGGCGGACAGGTGCGGATGCGGCCATCGCGGAGGGTGAACTCGCCGGCACAGAGGAAGCCCCCGCCGACTTGGGGGCCATGGGAGCCACCGCGGTTCCCAGATGCTGTGGCGCGGAGCCTCAGCCAGTTGGAGATGGCTGGGTAAGAGGCTCGCCCCCGGCAGCCGGTCGGTCCCTGCAAGAAAAGAAAGCTCTTAGGCTAAGAGAGGGGACGAGAATGCTGCTCCTACAAGCCAGAAGGAGCAACACTTACTGGGTGACATGAGCGCTCCAACGGGCTTGTAGCCCCGGCCTCTGGGCCGTAGTTGAACCGCCAGGACCTGCGGCTGGAACGGTCGTGGGACGTGGCATCTGGGCCCCCGGCACACTCCCCGGTGTCACCCCACCAGCATCCGTCCTAGAAACCCCTACGCTTGAGGAAGGATGACGAGGCGCTTGGGGTTCTTCGGACTGCCGCTGTCCGGGAAGACACCCGCTAAGGTGGGACACCGGGGGCCTCTTCGGGTCGCCACCCGATGGACCAGCACCCCCAGGAGATGGGAGCAAGGGTGCTCCGGCTCCCTGACTCGGCGCAGGCGGCGCCCTCGGAGGAGACCGGTCGCGTTTCTTCTCTGGATGCCCGGGGGCCGGCTCCTTCCCCTTCCCCTTGTCGGCGGCTTGAGTTCCGTCGGCTCTTGGGACGGGTTGGGCAGCAACAGACGCCTCGCGCCCCGATCCGGAGCGCTCGGTTCCTGGGATCGAGATACCCCGGAAGGCGTCCCCAACCTGCCGGATGGCGATCCCGATGTCGTCGAGGTTCGGCATCTTCCGCAGGAGCTCCGACCTCCTCTGTGGATCCAAGAAGAGGGGGGTGGTAGAGGACGGAAGGGTGGGTCGCCACTGGGAATGAAGTCGCCGCTCACCTTGCCCACCATCTCGTACAGCTCCTCGTCGGAAGGATCAGAGCCGGGGCCCCTCTCCAGCCTGGTACAGTCCTCCTCGCCAGTATAGTACCACGCTGGGTGACTGCGCTGCCGCAAGGGCGCAATACGGCGCGACATGAAGTCCATCAGCACCATCAGGGACGTTAGCCCCTCGTTGGCCAAGAACCGGATCCGCTCCAAGACCGGGGCGTACTCCTGCTCCAACTCTGGGACCTCCTCCCAGAAGCGACGCTCGGTGGTTGTGTGAGACCTATGTGTGCTGAATACATTGGCAATTAGGATAAAAGTTAGCATTAACATTCAAAGTTTTGAATATTGCCAAAACATTCTTCTGTGGCAAGGTCCGACAAGTTCTTTGTTAGGTCCGCCAAGTGTTGGCAAGGTCCGACGCAAGGTCCGGAGAGCTCCTGCAAGGTCCGGAGAGCTTCTGTGAGGTCCGGAGCTTGTTTTTAGGGAGCTCCCGTGAAGTTCAACTCATAGAACTGCAGCTTCTTGTTTTTGCTTTTAACTCGCAATGTTTCAAACTTGCTTTATGGGAAGGTTTGCTTAGTATTAATTTGCTATGTTTTTGGTGTGTTTTGGTGGTTATGGCTGTTATCATTTGATATGGTTTGCAACATGCTTATGTGACGTGCTCATGTAAGGTGTTGTGGTTTTCGAACTAACGTGAGTCAAGTCGAGGACTTGTGCTCGGAAGAATTGGTTGTTTATTCATGTGCAGGTGTTGCTTGAGTTCAAGACATGGCTGGTGACGGGATCCTTGGACTACTCTCAGGGAGGAGATGAGGTTCCAACAACCAAGATCGGGAGGAGCTGTGGTTGAGTTAATTAGGAGGTCGCGCAGCATGTTTGGATCAAGGGCAGTGCATATGAAGGTTGCGTGTACGTCATTGGAAGGTGTTTGCACGTGTGCAAGGAGTGCATGGACGTGGCAACATTGTTCCAAGGCGTGATGAAGAGAAGTGGACGTAAAGAATTGGTCGGAAAGGTCCAACCGGCTGGATTGCGTACTCAGGCTGAGGCTGAGTCGGATATGGCTCAAATATGGAAGATTTGAGTTGGTTATGATAGGATTTCGTGCTAGGCACGAAGTTGAGTTGTTTTAGGAATGTTTAGGACGTTCCTAAGGTGTTTGGAAGTCTCACGATTGCTTCTATCTGCGAATAGGAGAGTCCTGAGCAGTTATGGTAAGTTAGGATACGAGTCCAATTAGGAGTAGGAGTCCTAGATTGGATTGTTTAGCCTGAGGGCTGGCTATAAAAGCAAGGGAGGCCAGAGCTCTCGTGGGCAGAGAACATTGGGCTGTTCCTCTTGTGTTTCTATTGAATAAAGTTCATAGTTTCGAGGAGATTTTGTGCCTTGTTCGTCCGACTTGTTTTTCGTCAAGTCTTTCTCGCCGAGTTTCTAGACAGACCGACGTTGCTTCGGTGATTCGTTCATAACTCGAGTTTTACAGATCCAATTGACGTGATTCTTTTTGGGCTGTCTTCACAACTCAATTATCTATCATCTGTGAAATTTTCACAAGCTTCGGATCTGTAGTTTTTTAGATACACGAGTTTCTTTGCAGCGTTGCAGATCTGTTTTATATCGGGTAGAACAGATTGATCTTCGTTTAATGTTTTGATCGTATCTCAAGTTTTACTTCGTGTTTTTAAGTGATTCTTGTTGCATTAGATCCGTGACTTGATTCTATACCTCTCTACTTGATTTGTCACGGTTGAACACGTTTGAAAACACTTGCACACACGGTTTCTATAACCGATTGATTTTTTGCTGAGGGGTTTTTGTTGTTTCCGCTGCGAAAAGTTTTAATCTACCATTCACCCCCCCTCTGATAGCTTTTTACGTGCTCTTTGATCCTACAATTGGTATCGGAGCCAAGATGCTCTAATCTTTGTGATTTGCACGTGTTTTGACTAACCATCATGGAGAAGTACTCCGCAAAACCTTGTGTGTTCAATGGCATCGATTTTCAGGTTTGGAAGGCGCGGATGGAGGCCTACATACAGGCGCAACGCTTCGCCATATGGGAAAAGGTCTACCAGAACCTCGATGTACCACCCAACGATCAAGTTACGGCTGCGAACATGAGAGATGTTGACAACAACAACAAGGCTCGCAACTTGATCATCCAAGGATTGACTCAAAGCGACTTCGACCGTGTTGCACACCTCCGATCTGCATATGATGTTTGGAAAGCTCTTTGTGACTACCATGAAGGATCCAATACGATCAAGGAGGTAAGGCAAGATATGTTCAAGAAAGAATACATGCGTTTTGAGATGCAACCCGGTGAGTCAATTGACGACCTTTTTGCTCGCTTTAATAACATTCTCAGCAACTTGCGTAGTGTCAATGTTAACTTTTCAGATGCTGAAAATGCTAGACAATTGTTAGGAGCATTAGATATGTCAATTTGGGAGATGAAAGTTACATCTATTCGTGAATCTACTGTCATGAGTTCTCTTACTTTAGACGTGCTTTATTCTAAATTGAAAACTCATGAAATTGACATCATCTCACGTAAAAACCCCAACAAGTCTATTGCATTTGTTTCGCAACGTGACATGTCTAGTTCTAGTCAATCATCATCTAGTGGTACACTCTCTTTGCTGTCCTCTCTAACCCTTGAACAGACTGAAGAGTTTCCAGAGGAGGAGCTTGCACTCATCTCTACTCGGTTCTCAAAAGCATTGCAAAATGTGAGAACTAGAAGGAGAGGAAGCTCCGGACCTCAACGATGGTTTGAATGTGGTAAGACAGGACATTTTCGTACGGAGTGCCCTAACCTTTCAGGTCCAACTTCACGTGAAGAAAAGCAAACAAGGCCGAAGAAATCGTTTGCAACGAATAAGAAGAAGAAAGATTTATCAATGCGCAACATAGTGCATAGTATGATCTCTGCACTTCAAGATTTTGGCTCAAGTGATGTGGACACCTGTAGTGATGAAGATGAAGAAGCTATGGCAAATATGTGCTGCATGGCGAGCAAGTCAAGTTCAAGCTCCGAGGAGGCAGAACACAACAGCGACGATGAAGAGGTATGTCCCACTTGCGAAGAAATGTGTGATGCTATTTCTCATGCCACTGTTATATTAAAGAAAAAGGATAAAAAACTTAGGAACAATGCTGTTAAAATTGAATCACTAGAATCTGAAATTAATCGTTTAAGAACTTTGATTCCTAGTGATGATTCTTGTTCCTCATGTGATTTGATTTATGAACAATTATCCTCTTTAAGAAGTGCACACGCATCTACACTTGATAAACTTGAACTTGAAATTGAAAAGAACAAAGAGCTTGCTGCACTTAATGATAAAAGTTTGAAAGATGCTTGTTGTTCTACAATTGATTTGCATTGTTCTTCATGTGATGATCTGAATAAGAAACTAAATGATGCTATGAATGAGATTTCTATTTTGAACAATGCTTTACGTGTGCATGAAGTTAAATATTGTTCAAATTGCAAACTAAAAGGAAAACTTCATGTGAAAACTGCTTTGTTCTGTCCAATAAACTTGATGACATGCATAGGACACTAGATCGGTTTTCTAATGCAAATAAGAACCTAAACTTGGTGCTGAATTCTTCCAAGTCTTGTAATGATAAAACTGGTTTAGGTTTTAATTCTCATGCTCATGCTAAGGCACCCACCTAAAGTTGTAAAGTCATTAGGAAGCGGTTTGATTCAAACAGCTCCTAGATAAAAAGAGGTGATTTTCAAATCTGCAGGAGTACTGTCCCATTCGGGTTCTAATAAACGTGTTGCTTGCTCATCTAGACATGATAATAAGGTTATTTTTCATTGTACCTACTGTGGTAGAGATGGTCATGTCATGGATTTTTATTATAGACTAGCTAAACACGATAAGAAACAAAGAATACTTGCTAGATCACATAACAACCAAGCAAAATCTGCTAGACCGAATGTTCGGAGCTTGCAACCTGCTGTAATGAGTCAAAAACTTGCTCCCGGACCTACTGTTTTTTGTGATACATATAACACATCTTCTAAGTCAGTAGTTGGGAACAAAAAATTTCGATGTTTGGCTCATAAACTTGCTGTACCTTCTCAGCTTTCGCGTGTTATTCCTGCTGGACGTCGTGTGACTCAGTACTGGATTCCTAAAAGTCTTTTAACTAACCCCAGTATTGAGTCATCAACGAATTGTGCTGCTGTGTAGGCTTCACGTTTGAGGAAGGAGAACATTTGGATTGTGGATTCAGGTTGCTCACGCCACATGACCAGTAACAAAGAATGGTTCTCCTCTCTCTCTTTTGTGTCACATGTAGAAAATGTTACTTTCGCCGATAACTCTTCTACTCCCATAATTGCTAAAGGTTCGGTTAGAGTAAACAATCTCTACACTTTGAAAGATGTGGCACTTGTTAAAAATTTGAAATACAACTTGCTTTCTGTTTCACAATTGCTAGATGAAAATCTAGAGGTTAGCTTTGCTAAAAATTGCTGCAAGGTTGTAGATTCAAAAGGTGAGCTTTTCTTTAACATGTCTAGGTTTGGAAGAGTTTTTAAAGCTGATTTTGATTTGTCAACTTCTAAGCATCGGTGTCTAGTTGCTAATGATACAAAGGATCTATATTTTTGGCATCGTAGACTTGGTCACATAGGCTTTGATCATCTCACTCGTGTTAGTGCTCTCGACCGCATACGTGGGCTGCTGAAGCTTAAAAAGGACAATGATATTGTGTGCTCTTCTTGTAGACATGCTAAATTTGTTGCAGGTTCACATGCTCCTCTCACAATGACCATGACAGCTGAACCGGGACAACTTTTACATCTTGACACAGTAGGTCCGGCACGTGTTCAATCCTTCGGAGGTAAATGGTATGTGCTTGTGATTGTTGATGATTATTCCAGATATTCATGGATTTATTTTATGGCATATAAGAATGAAGCTGTCGGTACCTGAGATATGGGGTACCCCCGCGCACAGGGTAAAATGCCTAAGGAACTCGCCCTTCTCCGCAGGGAGAGCTCCGAAGGCGCCACGCGTCCGGCGGGGCCGGACCTCCCTCTCCTCAGAGGACAGCTCCGGGCCCGCCACGTGGCATACAAAAGCCGGACCTCCCCCTCCGCGGGGGAGAGGTCCGAAGGCGCCGCGTGTCCAGCGGGGCCGGACCTCCCTCTCCTCAGAGGAGAGCTCCGGGCCCGCCACGTGGCCAACAGAAGCCGAGCCTCACCCTCCGCGGGGAGAGGTCCGGAGGCTCCACGTGCCCCGCGGGACTGACCCTTCTCTCCTCTGAGAAGGGCTCCGGGCCCGCCACGTGGCAGCAGAACGACGCTGCCCGCCCCGAGTGATAGGCAGCGGGCGTAAAGACGCCCCATACCTTGCCCATACAAGGTATTCAAGGCCCGCGTCTTCCCAAGGCGCGGAGACGCGGAGCACGCTTATGTCAGGTGCCGTTGCGCCAGTCGCATCACAGACTGGCGCGCGGTGTCAGAACCTGCCAGCCAATAAACACCGCGACAAGACATCCCATGCCGCCTGCGCCGTCATCAACCACTACGACTAGCATGCGGCATGGGCAGGGCGGCAAAATGAAGACTCAGAAGCCTTCGACCAGAGGCAACTACCGGCATAACTGCAGATATGGTAGATAATAGAAAATCTTCCCGGGACCACCTGTCGGGTCCCGACTCCCCTTGTAAGCCGCCCGAGTCTTGGACTATAAAAGGCTCGGGTAGGCGTCGATAGCAAGGGTTGGCACTTTGCAACTCATACGCTAGCCATACACTCTCAAGCTGTAACTCACCCCCAAGCTCAGGCCTCCGGCCCCGAGCAGCAAGCAATACAGCGAGCTCCATAGCTCGCCGTGGACGTAGGGTTTTACGCTCCGGTGGCCTGAACCACGTAAAACTCGCCGTGTCAAGCTCTTACTAACTCGTCCATCTGCGCAAGCTCTCCGCTAGAGACTAGCCCCACCGAAAAAAGAACCTCCGCGGGCTGCCCAGTGCAGGCCCGGGTGAAGTGTCGACTGAACACTTCGACATTTGGCGCGCCAGGAAGGGGGCTTTTCTCCTAGCGCGACAAGTTTCCGCCGACGAAGATGACCAAGCTCCCTTCAGCGGGGAACTCTCCCCCCTCGCCTCTGCGGCAGACCGCGACCAGGGGGGAGTACATGTCGACACACTCGGGACGGAGTGTGTCGGTACGAGCTGGGAGCCAGCAACCGGCTCTGGCAGCGCCGACCCCGGCAATGCAGGCTCCAACCAGCTTCAAGACTTCAGTAGCGCTGGGCGAGCCCAGTGGAGGTGCGTTAGCTGCGGCGAGAGCGCTACTGTACAATCCGCCCGCTAGGGACGCGCCTCAGGCAGCGACCCGGCAGTGGATCCACGAGGTAGACCGTCTCGTCGTCGCCGCCGCAAACCCTCGACCTCGGCGGGGACGACGCTCTGGCCAATCGGTCGTGTCGCTGATGCGCGCACCATTGGATGACGAGCAGACGGCAGACTCCAGCTCGACCAGCCCCCAATCAACAGATCTGAGGACAGAGCTGGAGCGGTGTCACCTGGGTCAAGATGCCCGGGTATACCTCGAGCGGCGCAGAGAAAGGCGTCGCCACCAAGAGGCTGACGACAGCATGACGTCGGCCTCGACCCAGCCTGAAGAGCAGACTTTCGCCATGCGATCTCTGCCCCAGGCCTGTGCCGTGCAGAATATGCCACAGTCATATGTCCTGCATATGGCGCCCCCGGCCTATGGTGCAGCCTTGCCCATGCCGGGGCACGCGGTGCTCAGTGCGAACCAAGCGTTCGCGGCATTAGAACCTGCGGCAACAGAAGCAGGGTGTACGGCCCTCGCACCCCACCTTCGCTTTGCAAAGTGGCCGCGCAAGTTTCGGCCGCTCCTGCCCGAGAAGTACGACGGCAGCATCAACCCAGCGGAGTTCCTCCAGATCTACTCCACCGCCGTACTTGCCGCAGGAGGGAATGAAGCTGTCATGGCCAATTACTTCCCTGTCGCCTTGACTGGCCCAGCTCGGTCTTGGCTCATGAACCTCCCCCAGGGTTCCGTAACTCTCTGGGGAGAGCTTTGCCGACAGTTCATAGCCAACTTCGGCAGTTCCTACACCCGGCCCGGCATGGAGCTCGACCTCCACGCCATCCAACAACAACCTGGGGAGTCGCTGCGCTCTTTCATCCAGCGGTTCTCCCAGGTGCGGAACACCATCCCACACATTCAAAATGCCTCTGTGGTGGTGGTGTTCCGGCAAGGCATCCGAGACAAGAAGATGCTTGAGAAACTCGCGACCAGGGAGGTCCGCGATGCCTCAGAGCTCTTCAGCTTGGCAGACAAGTGCGCCAGAGCAGCCGAAGGACGGAACTGGCACTCACAGCCATCCTCCGAGTCAGGAGGGCTGCCCGGATCTGGTCCTACTCCCTATAGAGGTAGCAGGAAGACCTAGAGCCGAGGCAGAAGCAAGATAAGACTGCCGGCCGCGACCCCAGTTGTCGCTGCAGCGACGCTCAGTGGGGCTCGGGGGCCGCGCCCTGACAAGAGGCAGCGAAAGTCACCGACCCCGGAAGATAGCCAGGACAACATGTGCCCCGTGCATGGCAGCTGTCGCCACACTACTGCCGAGTGCCGGGAGATCTGAAGGCTCGCAGAGCGCTTCCGCAAGGGGAAGCGACAGCGTGCTGATGCCCTGCCCTTCCGTCCAAAAGAAGACGAGCAGGGGGCGGATGTTCCAGACAACATCGACCACCCAGAGGAGATCCAGGAGTCTCAGCGTGTCGTGAAGGCGGCAAGCAATCATGAGGACTCCGGCTTCAGTGACGATGAGCGTCGGAAGAAGCTCTACGTCATATATGGCGGGTCCTCCGACCCCTCGTTCCGAAGCGCAGTCAAGACTCTGCGCCGAGCGGTAGCGTCGGTGGCGCCACTCCCAAGTGCTGCACCGCACCTTAAGTGGATGGGGACCCCCATCAGCTTTGACGCCACCGACTGCCCCAGGAACATGGCTGGGGCCGGCCAACTACCGCTCCTGGTGGCCCCTACCATCGCAAACGTGAGAATGTACCACGTTTTGGTAGATGGAGGAGCTGGGCTGAACCTCATCAGCCGTGCAGCTTTCCAGAAGCTGCAGGTCCCGATGGCCAAGCTCACCCCGTCGAGCCCGTTCTCAGGGGTAGGGCCGGGACAGGTTATCCCCTACGGCAACATTAGTCTCCCGGTGACCTTCGGGGCTCCGGATAGCTATCGAACAGAGTACATTCTGTTCGGCGTAGCGGAGATAGACCTCCCCTTCAACGCCATAATCGGCAGGCCAGCCCTGTACCGGTTCATGGCTGTAGCCCACTACGGCTACCTCGTCCTGAAGATGCCAACACCGACGGGCGTTCTCAGGATTCGTGGGGACCGCACTGCTGCAGTGTCGGCCCTGGAGAAGCTCCAAGCGCTCGCAACAGCTGGGGCATCAGCCCCCGGCAATGCGGAGCCGGACCAGCTCCGCCCGAGCGCACGTCACCGTGCTTCCACCACAGCACCCCGAGTGCAACCTCTCGACGAGGGCGGCGTCCCCTTAAAGGTCATCCAAGTCTGCGCCGAGGCTACCCAGACCACCCGGGTAGCCGGGGGCCTGGATAGCAAATAGGAAGGCGCGCTCGTCACCTTCCTCCGGCACAACGTCGACGTGTTTGCATGGCAGCCGTCACAGATGCCGGGGATCCCCAGGGAGGTGATCGAGTACCACTTGAAAGTCTTCCCCGATGCCCGGCCGGTTCAACAGAAGCCCCGCAAGCAGTCCATCGAGTGGCAAAACATCATCCGTGAAGAAGTCAAGAAGCTGCTGGACGCTGGCTTCATACGGGAGGTCCACCACCCCTGATGGTTGGCGAACCCCGTCGTTGTCCCGAAGGCCGGCGGGAAGCTCCGGATGTGCATCAACTACACCAGTATCAATAAGGCATGTCCCAAAGATCCATTCCCTCTCCCTAGAATAGATCAAATAGTAGACTCAACGTCAGGCTGTGATATGCTGTGCTTCCTAGACGCCAACTCGGGTTTCCATCAGATCCCCATGTCTAGGGAGGACGAGGAGCACACCTCCTTCATCACAGTAGACGGCCTTTATTGCTATGTGTCTATGCCTTACGGCCTAAAGAATGCACTCCCAACCTTTGTGCGGGCGATGCACAAAACCTTTGGGGAATTAATAAGAGACCTAGTTGAGGTGTATGTCGATGACATAGTTGTCAAGGTCAAGCAGGGTTCATCCCTACTAGATAACCTAGCTTTAGTCTTTGACAAGTTGCGCTCTACGCGCACCAAGCTGAACCCTGATAAATGTGTGTTCGGCGTGTCCTCTGGGAAGCTCTTAGGGTTCCTGGTCTCGCACCGAGGGATTGAGGCTAACCCAGAGAAGATCAAGGCCATCGACTTGATGCGGCCCCCTGTCCGCGTCAAGGATATTCAGAGACTCACGGGATGTCTAGCCGCGCTGAGTCGGTTTATACCGAGGCTAGCAGAGCGGGCACTCCCTTTCTTTAAGCTCCTGCACAAGTCAGGCCCCTTTGACTGGACTGACGAAGCAGAAGAGGCTTTCCAGGAGTTGAAGCGACTCCTGACGACCCTACCTATCATGGTAGCCCCGGAGCCCGGGGAGCACTTGCTGCTCTACATTGCGGCGACAACAGAAGTGGTGAGTATGGTCCTTGTCGCGGAGCGGCCAGACCCCTCACCCTCGCAACCTGCTCCGGTAGCAGAAGACAGATGCCAGGGGGGCTCGCAGGGCCAAGACGGTCTCCCGGACCCCCTGGAGGTCCAAGTCGACCTCCCGGAGGCCCAGGACGGCCTCCTGGACCCCCAAGATAAACCTCCAGGGTCCAATTGGGATCTCCCGGAGGTCCCTCAAGACCCCCCGGAGCTCCCGGATGATCAAGAAAGCTTAAGGGCCTCCGGGTCCCAGTCCCCGGAGGCCCCCGTGGGTCCACCCTCCTCCAGCGGGCCGGGGCCAATGGGCGAGGAGCTCCCAAGCCTAAGAGAGAGGGTCCGAACCATACAGAGGCCTGTCTACTACATCAGTGAAGTACTTCATGAGGCCAAGTCAAGGTACCTAGAAGTCCACAAGCTGCTGCATGCGGTGCTCGTGGCCTCCAGGAAGATCCGCCACTACTTCCAGGCCCACCGGGTCTCGGTAGTCACCTCGTATCCGCTGAAGACAATTCTTCACAGCCCCCATGCGACTGGCAACGTTGCTAAATGGGCAGCGGAGCTGGCGGAGTTTGAGCTGGACTTCCTCCCACGTCATGCAGTCAAGAGCCAAGTACTGGCTGACTTTGTGGCGGAGTGGACACCAACGAAGACTGACCCAGGGGGCCATGAAGGCGGTGAGCCAGAGCCCAAAGCTCCGGTCTTCAGCGAACCCCACTGGACACTCTTCTTCGACGGCTCCTCGCGAAAGCAGGGGGCCGGTGCCGGCGTACTGCTCCTCATGCCATCGGAGGAACAGTTTGGGTATATGGTGCGTCTAAATTTCAAGGCAACCAACAACATGGCGGAGTATGAAGCACTCATCTTTGGCCTGCAGACAGCCCTGTCTTTAGGCGCTCGCCAATTGTTGGCACAGGGCGACTCCCAACTGGTCATCAAGCAAGTCAAGGGCGAATGCTCCTGCAATGACCCGCAGCTAGCTGCGTATCTGCTCCACGTACAGATGTTGGAGAAGGAATTCCTCGCTTTGGACCTGCACCACGTACCACGCGCTGGTAATGCCGCAGCCGACAACCTTTCAGCAAAGGCTTCCACCGGAGCCCCTGTGCCCGAAGGAGTTTTCGAGAGGACGTTGGTGCGGCCCACAGCCCGGCCCGCCGAGCCGGGCGAAGGGGGCTTGACCAGCACCTCGAAGCTGGCGGTCCCGGCGGCCCTACAGCCATGGTTGCCGCCAAGGATCGTAAGCGTCACTGGGGACTCCGTGCAACCCAGCGCTCAAGATCCAGAAGCTCAAGTCAGACCCGATGCATGGATCACGGAGATCCGGGACTACTTGAAGGACAATATCCTCCCTGATGAACATGCAACCGCTGAACGGATTGTGCGTATGGCTAAGAGGTACGCGCTGGTAGAGGGGGATCTCTACTGGCGTGGCGCCAACCACATCCTATTGCGGTGCATAACCCAGGGGGAAGGCTGCGACTTGCTCGCTGAGATCCATGGAGGCGAATGTGGAAGTCATTCTTCCTCACGCACGCTTGTCGGTAAAGCCTTCCGGCATGGCTTCTACTGGCCGACAGCACTCCAGGATGCCGTCAAGCTGGTCGAGAGCTGCAAGGCGTGCCAGTTCCACGCCAAGCAGATCCATACACCGGCTCAGGCGGTACAGATGATCCCGCCCTCGTGGCCATTTGCCTTATGGGGGCTGGACATCCTGGGACCATTTCCCAGAACCGTCGGGGGATTCCGGTACCTCTATGTCGCCATCGACAAGTTCACCAAGTGGCCGGAAGCTACACCAGTTGTCACCATCAACAAACAATCTGCAGTAAAATTCATCAAGTCTATTGTCTGCCGGTTCGGGGTCCCAAACAGGATCATCACCGACAACGGGACCCAGTTCACCAGCGCAGCATTCCAAGACTACTGCGATGGCCTTGATATTCAGGTATGCTATGCCTCAGTCGCCCAACCGAGGAGCAATGGGCAAGTTGAGAGGGCCAACGCGGAGATTCTCCGGGGCCTTAAGACTCGCACTTTCGCCAGCCTGAAGAAACATGGTGCCAATTGGGTAGATGAGCTTCCGAGCACACTATGGGCTAACTGGACATCCCAGAGCCGGGCCACCAGGGAGACACCCTTCTTCATGGTGTATGGGGCTGAAGCTGTACTTCCCCCAGAAATCACCATGAAGTCTCACCGTGTCCGGGCTTACGACGAAGCCACGCAGGACAACCTCCGGCGTGGAGAAATCGACCTCGTCGACGAGGTCCGATTACATGCGGCACTCCGTAACGCGCAGTACAGACAAGCGATTCGGCGCTACCACCAGAGGTCTGTGCGTGCCCGGGAGCTGCAGGAAGGTGACCTGGTGTTGCGGCGCATACTTTCTCGCGAAGGGGCCCACAAACTCTCCCCTAGTTGCGAAGGCCCCTTCTGAGTCACGAAAGTATGCCGCCCCGGGTGTGTGCGCCTTTCCACCGAGGATGGGGACCTGCTCCCGAACCCTTGGAACATAGAACACCTCCGTAAGTTCTACCCCTAGAGCAAAAATAGGACAGTACTTTCTTTTCGTAATAAACTCCATAGAGTCCAGGAGCAGCGCTCGGAGCAGCTAAACCCCAGGGGACGCTCCAGGACTACGTTCAGCTTTGCCTGGTTCCGACTCCAAGCGCGTAGAGTCTTGCTTCCCCTCTTAATGGGGTGGGTCGTGGCCTCCATGTTTAGCCTGCCTTCCTCCTGTGGAAAGTTGTACGAAAAGAAGTCTGCTCTACTTTGCTCTTTCCTTGTACTCATTTAAATTGTAAATTGAGTTTTTTAATCACCCTTGCAGTGCATGGTTGCCATGTGCTCAGCTCCCCCTCTCTACAAGACCCCAAGCACCAAGCATATGGTTAGGGGCTATAAGTCAAATAAGACTAAGAGATAATGGAGGGGGAGCCCCCAAGGAGAATTACGTTTCCTCTACCTATGTGCAGGACCTCCAGGTTGCGGCAACAGGGTCTGCATGAAGCAGGGGGGAAAGGAGCTACCAACTACTTCGGCCTAGGATTGGCGGGACCCGAGGGCCCCACATGTCGAGCAGGCCCAGAACTCTCACCTCCCTTGAGGAGGGCTCCGGGCTCGCCACGTGGTGACACCGCGCGAAGGAGCTCCCGCCTCTTAAGGAGGAGCTCCGGACCTGCCACGTGGCAGGCAGATTTGGGGCTCCCCATAGGGCAAGATCCGGAAACCTCTGGGGGCCCCTAACACGGTTAGGACCCGGGGAGGGTGTCTGTGCAAAGCTCCGAGATTGGAGATGGCCTCTGAGTACCTTGCGGAGCTGAGGACTCAGTCAGGCAAGCCCAAGAAGGAGAGAAAAAGCATCACAGTCACAAAAATCTTAAAAGAGTCAAACTATGTGAGGCTCCATGATCTGGACTACAGACTCGATAAAAAGGAAGAAACAAGTCCCAAGGGTCTCCCGACACGACCAGAATCCAGAAGTTGCAACAACGGCCGCGTCACCAGGCTTCAGCCCTGGCGGAACTCTCTTGCTCTATGACCAGAGCGCAGGAATCGCCTCCCTCATCACCGGCGCAAAAACCAGTGACACCACGGGGGCTCCTGAGGCCCCCTCCGCAGTATTCAGCGGTCTTCTTGGAGACTCTACCGTCTGGGATTCTCCATGGTGCATCGGCGGTTTCCTTCTCCTGAAGTTCCCTCATCACCTGCGCAAAAACCGGTGTCCTCAAGGGTGCCCCTGGAGCCCCCATTCCTCATCACCTGCGCAAAAGCTGGAGTCATCAAGGGTGCTCCTGAGGCCCCCTCCGCAGTATTCAGCGGTGTTCTTGGAGACTCTGCCGCCTGGAATTCTCCTCGGTGCTTCAGCGGTTCCTTTGAAGACTCCACCACCCTCAAGGGCAGGGCAGGCAGGCCCCCTGAGTCCCAGGCTTGATGCAGACGCAACCGCTGGAGGGAACCGAGAGCAATTCTTCCCCCATAAGGCGGGTTAAGAGCCATGGAAGAAGACAAGGCTGCAGGGACCTGAGGGAGGCGCAGGGACTGGAAGCCTTATAAGGGGAATGTACCCACATGGAGGTTTCATTTAACACCTTCCTGGGTGCAATCCCAAGCGATTCGGAACTCTTTGGATACACCGCGTCGGCGACTGCTTCGGTTCCTAGGCCGAGTGCCGATGACGGGTGGGCCCAAGCCGCCTAGCTAAAGCGGTGGGGGCAAGGAGTCAGTCTCCTGAGAAGGTGAGCCGGCAAGGCACTTCGGCGGTTCCCGAAGAAAGCGCTGCAACGTGCAGAAGTGGCAGTCTTGGGAACCGCTGCAGTAAAAGCAACCATCAATTGAGCGCACGCTCCCACGATCCCGTGGCCGTTTGTGCTCCGGCATCGGTCAATTCGGGACTTAGAGAAAGTGCGCGGATCCGAAGAGACGGAGGTCCCACCTCGGGCTCGCTATCTCCCCTGAGATGGGCCCGGGGGCCACTGTCGGTACCTGAGATATGGGGTACCCCCGCGCACAGGGTAAAATGCCTAAGGAACTCGCCCTTCTCTGCAGGGAGAGCTCCGAAGGCACCACGCGTCCGGCTGGGCCGGACCTCCCTCTCCTCAGAGGAGAGCTCCGGGCCTGCCACGTGGCATACAAAAGCCGGACCTCCCCCTCCGCGGGAGAGAGGTCTGAAGGCGCAGCGTGTCCAGCGGGGCCGGACCTCCCTCTCCTCAGAGGAGAGCTCCGGGCCCGCCACGTGGCCAACAGAAGCCGAGCCTCTCCATCCGCGGGGAGAGGTCCGGAGGCTCCACGTGCCCCGCGGGACTGACCCTTCTCTCCTCTGAGAAGGGTTCCGGGCCCGCCACATGGCAGCAGAACGACGCTGCCCGCCCCGAGTGATAGGCAGCGGGCATAAAGACGCCCCATACCTTGCCCGTACAAGGTATTCAAGGCCCGCGTCTTCCCAAGGCGCGGAGACGCGGAGCACGCTTCTGTCAGGTGCCGTTGCGCCCAGTCGCATCACAGACTGGCGCGCGGTGTCAGAACCTGCCAGCCAATAAACACCGCGACAAGACATCCCATGCCGCCTGCGCCGTCATCAACCACTACGACTAGCATGCGGCATGGGCAGGGCGGCAAGATGAAGACTCAGAAGCCTTCGACCAGAGGCAACTACCGGCATAACTGCAGATACGGTAGATAATAGACAATCTTCCCGGGACCACCTGTCGGGTCCCGACTCCCCTTGTAAGCCGCCCGAGTCTTGGACTATAAAAGGCTCGGGTAAGCGTCGATAGCAAGGGTTGGCACTTTGCAACTCATACGCTAGCCATACACTCTCAAGCTGTAACTCACCCCCAAGCTCAGGCATCCGGCCCCGAGCAGCAAGCAATACAGCGAGCTCCATAGCTCACCATGGACGTAGGGTTTTACGCTCCGGCGGCCTGAACCACGTAAAACTCGCCGTGTCAAGCTCTTACTAACTCGTCCATCTGCGCAAGCTCTCTGCTAGAGACTAGCCCCACCGAAAAAAGAACCTCCGCGGGCTGCCCAGTGCAGGCCCGGGGAAGTGTCGACTGAACACTTCGACAGGCACGAATACAGAGACCTGTTCTACTTAGCTCTCCCTCATGCGCTCATTTAAATTACGCATTAATTTTTATGATCGCACTATCTCTGTATGTTCATCGTACATCTAGCTCCCCCTCTCCTGCGCTCATCCATAGTCGGCATTTGCTATCCTGTCGAAGGCGGCTGCGCTTGAGGCACCTGCCGTTGGCCGAGTGAGTCTCTCGGGCCTCCCCCAATCAGGTGTTGCGGTGCCAGTTGGTTACCTCCAGGAAAGGCCTGCGTTGTGCATGGGGGGTCCAGGGTGCGTATCCAGCTTAGCCGGCCATGAGCCCAAAGCATGCGCATCCTGCCCTCCGGAGGTACAGGGGAGTACGACCGCTTTGCCTGGTCATGAACCCAAAGCGCGTGCACTCTGCTTCCCCAGCGCATGGCCCGGTACTAGGGATCGGACGGCCGTACCCGGACCTTGGAGGGAGCCGGAGCTCTGGCGCCTCGTGCACAGAATTGCCCAAGCCCCGTATAGCGAATCAGGATCGTAAGACGGATAAGACTAGGAGACAGGAGGGGAGGACCCCCCGAGGAGAATTACGTTTCCTCTGCCTGTGTGCAGGACCTCCAGGTTACGGCAACAGGGACTGCATGAAGCAGGGGGGGAAAGGAGCTACCAACTACTCCGACCTGGGACTGGAAGGACCGGGACCTGCCCCTCCAGCAGGGGCGGGACCCGAGGGCCCCATGTGTCCAGCGGGCCTGGAACTCTCTCCTCCCTTGAGGAGGGCTCCGGGCTCGCCACATGGCAGGCGGAAACCGGACCTCCCCCCCCCCCCCCCCCCCCCGGTGGGAGGGATCTGAAAGCCCTACGTGTCCAACATGGCCGGAGCTCCCGCCTCTTAAGGAGGAGCTCCGGACCCGCCACGTGGCAGGCAGATTTGGAGCTCCCCATAGGGCGAGATCCGGAGACCCCCGGGGGCCCCTAACACGGTTAGGACCCGGGGAGGGTGTCTGTGCAAAGTTCCGAGATTGGAGATGGCCTCTGAGTACCTTGCGGAGCTAAGAACTCAGTCAGGCAAAGCCAAGAAGGAGAGAAAAAGCATCACAGACACAAATATCCAAAAGAGTCAAATTAAGCGAGGCTCCATGAGCTGGACTACAGACTCGATAAAAAGGGAGAAACAAGTCCTAAGGACCTCCTGGCTCCCACCGGAACCTTGCGGCTATAAGGGCGGCCACATCCTCGACTTCTGCCCTGGCAGCTTGCTCCCGCTCTGCGGCTGGGCCCTCTCTCGCTGGTTCCAGCGAAAAAGAGGGGTCGCGGCTCTTAAAGCATGCCAGCACATGTGAGGCGACCTCTAAGGCTAGGCCGCACCCCTCGGCCTCAAGTTCGCTGGCAACCACCGAGTCTAGCCTGTCCAGCTTGGCGCCGATCGACTCCAGCGCGGGGATCACCACCAACGCAGGGGCCGCGGTCCTCACCGGACTGAAGCCAAGAGGGATCAGGGCGGACCACGCCCGATCCACAAAGCTCGAGACCACATGAGCCTCGGAGGACCGCAAGGCCGAAAGCTCCTCCACCTCGCGGTGGGCCGCCTGCAGAGCCTCCAGGTTCCTCTCAGAGAATTCCTTCTCCTTGGCCGCCAGGGAGCTCTCCCGGAAGTGGAGAGTCTTGGCGAGCCGCTCCAACTCAGCGGCCTTGAAATCGGCGGTCAACTCCCGGTCCAAGACCGCCCGGCGATCACGGGAGACCTGTTCCTCCATCAAGTCGAGGTCTGCCTTCAGGATCTCCAGCTCCTCGATCTGAGCTCGAAGGTCATCCTCGCCTGCAGCCAGCTGCGCTGTGACCCTCTCCACCTCAGCTGCCATGGAACGCTCCCGTTCCTCAACGGCGAGTTCACGGCGCTCCAACCGCTGCCGTATCTCCACAACAGCAGAGAGGCTCTCTTTGGCCCGAGCGTGTGCCTCCAGAGCCTCCCTGTTGATCCGCCGCGATTGGGTGTCCATGCGGTCGACAGCCCGCTTCATCCGGTCAAGGAGCACTTCCCTGAAGTCGAGCAGCTCCCGCCTGGAGTCGAGCTCGCTCTTAACCTTCGCGGTCCTCTCCCGCAAAAGGTTCCCCCAGGTGAGGAGGCGATCTCGTTCAACCGTATACTCCTCCCACTCGCGACCTAGTGCAGCCAAGACCTGCCGAATGCTCGTCTCGGCAAGCGCGAAGGCATCCGCCAGAGGCAATGGAGCGACAGAGGCTGGGGCAGTCCCCCCGACCTCCTCCATTACCTCATCCTCAAGAGGAGTCGACGCGCCAGCAACCAAGACGAGACGCCGATCAGGAGAAGATGGCGCCGAGGCTCTGGCAGACGGACCTGTCGGGCTCTCTTCAACTTCTGGCTCCTTGACCTGTGGAGGGGGGCGAGCCGGGGAAGGCGGCGCTGGAGTAAAGGCCGGGCAGCCTGGTGCAGGGTCAACCTGCGCTGGCTTGGGGGCCGCGGTGGCCGTCTCGGCAGGAAGAGACGACGCCGTCGTGGAGACCGGGCACACCGGAACAGGAGAAGTTCGCGCTGGCCTAGGGGCCGCGGCAGTCGCCCCCGGCTCCGAGCGTAACGGCACTGACTCCCCGCAAGTCGGGGATGGCTGGGAAGCGCGGACACTCCAGCGGGCTCTGAACCCTGACTTCCGAGCCGGGGTAGGACTCCCGGAGCCCGCTACCGTCACTGACGGCCGCTCCGCGGTCGCTTGAACTGGCGGAACAGGGGACACCCCAGAAGCTCCCCCCAGCGCATCAGCCCGGGGCCTCTTCGAGTCGCCACCGGAGGGAGTGTCAGGCACCACAGAATCCCGACTTGGCACAGACGCCGCTGCTGGAGGAGATCGAGCGCGCTTCTTCTTGGTGGCGGGTTGGAAGCCATGGCGAGGGAGAACTCAAGGGCAAGAGAACAAAAGCACCAGAGTCCGAGAAGAAACGCAGAGAAGAGCGAAGGGAAGCTGCAATGTGGGTAAGACACCCTCTAAAAACTTCCCGGGTGCAATTCCAAGCGATTCGGAACTCTTCGAATAGCCCGCATCGGCAACCGCTTCGGTTCCTAGACCGAGTGCTGATGACGGGTGGACCCAAGCCGCCTAACTGAAGCGGTAGGGTCAAGGAGTCAGTCTCCTGTAAAGATGGGCCGGCAAGGCACTTCGGCGGTTCCCGAAGAAAGAGCTGCAACGTGCAGAAGTGGCAGTCTTGGGAACCGCCGCAGTAAAAGCAACCATCAATTGAGCGCACGCTCCCACGATCCCGTGGCCATTCGTGCTCTGGAAGCGGTCAATTCGGTACTTAGAGAAAGTGCGCGGATCGGAAGAGACGGAGGTCCCACCTCGGGCTCGCTATCTCCCCCGAGATGGGCCCGGGGGCCACTGTCGGTACCTGAGATATGGGGTACCCCCGCGCACAGGGTAAAATGCCTAAGGAACTCGCCCTTCTCCGCAGGGAGAGCTCCGAAGGCGCCACGCGTCCGGCGGGGCCGGACATCCCTCTCCTCAGAGGAGAGCTCCGGGCCCGCCACGTGGCATACAAAAGCCGGACCTCCCCCTCCGCGGGAGAGAGGTCCGAAGGCACCGCGTGTCCAGCGGGGCCGGACCTCCCTCTCCTCAGAGGAGAGCTCCGGGCCCGCCACGTGGCCAACAGAAGCCGAGCCTCACCCTCCGCAGGGAGAGGTCCGGAGGCTCCACGTGCCCCGCGGGACTGACCCTTCTCTCCTCTGAGGAGGGCTCCGGGCCCGCCACATGGCAGCAGAATGACGCTGCCCGCCCCGAGTGATAGGCAGCGGGCGTAAAGACGCCCCATACCTTGCCCGTACAAGGTATTCAAGCCCGCGTCTTCCCAAGGCGCGGAGACGTGGAGCACGCTTCTGTCAGGTGCCGTTGCGCCCAGTCGCATCACAGACTGGCGCGCGGTGTCAGAACCTGCCAGCCAATAAACACCGCGACAAGACATCCCATGCCGCCTGCGCCGTCATCAACCACTACGACTAGCATGCGGCATGGGCAGGGCGGCAAGATGAAGACCCAGAAGCCTTCGACCAGAGGCAACTACCGGCATAACTGCAGATACGGTAGATAATAGACAATCTTCCCGGGACCACCTGTCGGGTCCCGACTCCCCTTGTAAGCCGCCCGAGTCTTGGACTATAAAAGGCTCGGGTAGGCGTCGATAGCAAGGGTTCGCACTTTGCAACTCATACGCTAGCCATACACTCTCAAGCTGTAACTCACCCCCAAGCTCAGGCCTCCGGCCCCGAGCAGCAAGCAATACAGCGAGCTCCATAGCTCGCCGTGGACGTAGGGTTTTACGCTACGGCGGCCTGAACCACGTAAAACTCGCCGTGTCAAGCTCTTACTAACTCGTCCATCTGTGCAAGCTCTCCGCTAGAGACTAGCCCCACCGAAAAAAGAACCTCCGCGGGCTTCCCAGTGCAGGCCCGGGGGAAGTGTCGACTGAACACTTCGACAGAAGCTTTTAGTCATTTTAGAACTTTATTTCTTAGATTATCTATTGATCACCCAGGATCATTAAAAGCAATTAGAAGTGATAACGAAACTGAATTTAAAAACCAATCCTTTGATCACTTTTGTGCTGAAAAATGGAATAGATCATCAATACTCTTCACCCTATGTACCACAACAAAATGGTGTCATAGAAAGAAACAACAGGACCTTAGTTGAGATGGCTAGGACTATGCTTGATGAATATCAAACTCCTAGGAAATTTGGGGCTGATGCATGGCTAGGACTATGCTTGATGAATATCAAACTCCTAGGAAATTTGGGGCTGATGCAATTGCAACCGCTTGTTATGTCTCAAATCGTGTTTTCTTGCGTGCTAAGCTTGGAAAAACCCCATATGAGCTCCGGTTTGGACATAGGCCTAGTGTTACACACTTTAGGGTTTTTGGTTGCAAATGCTGTGACACCCTCATCTCGGGTGTCAGCATATGTTCATATTTTATGAAGAAGAAAAACATTTTAAGAAGAGTAGAAACAGAGACAAGTATCAAAAGGATAGCCAATAAAGCTCTCCAAGAACATCGAAGGCAACTTCCACGGCCAGCAGACCACTTGGCGCGTGCTCATCCCCGAGAATTTTGAGAGAGGTCCGCCGTTAAACTAGCTACATGGCAGGCTCGGGGGTCACCTCCGCAATTGAAAAGAGGTCCGACCCTGTGGGACACGTGCTGCCTGCGGAGATAGCCTCTGCGGAAGAAGCAAAGGCATTTTTCATAAGACACGTGTCGTCCACGGAGCTAGTCCTCGCGGAAATCAGAGGACCATCCGCGCGGGATACGTGTCAATCTCGGAGCTCATCTCAGAGAAGTCCGGATCTATTGAACACGTGTCACCACCGGAGCTTATCTCCGGAGGCCCGTCGCTGCTAAACACGTGTCGACCTCGGGGCATGTCCCTGAGGGAGGGAAAGGCGGAAAGACCGGCACCCACACGTGGCGTGCGCGGAGCTCACCTCCGAAGAAGAGGGAGGTCTCGATCGATTGACACACGGCACGACCGGAGCTCGTCTCTGTGGGAGAAGAGATACCAGGCTCGGAAGGACACGTGGAGCCTCCGGAGCTCATCTCCACGGAGGTAACGAGTTTTGGAGCGGCTGTTACGCGTAAGGACACCGGTAAACAACGGGAACCGATCCAAACTCCACAATGTTGCCAAAGATAAGACGTCAGGATCCAACAAAATCTGAATAAAACTTTTATTCGGATCCGATCAGATTAGGACTCTTCTCTTCCCGATTATAAATAGAACCCAAAACCTCTGGCCGAAATCACGAACTTCTCTTTCAACTCCTGAGCCGACGACTCAGAGCTCTAGCCCTAACTCGCCGAGCAAAACATCGCTGAAGCACAACAAAGGAGATCATCGGAGAAGAACCAAACGGTCTGAGGAGGACCTCGAAGTCAAGAAGAGCGTGAGGTAGGACTTCAATACCACCTTACGACATCATGGTGTTCATCTCTTGCATCTGTTCTTCAATTCCTTTCGAACAGAAGCTTTCTCGTGGGCAGAACACTCGATGATCAGTTTGATCTAAAGACAAGATCATCGCCACGTTCATCTTTGATCTGAACACCTCTGACCATGCAAGCCATGCAAGAACACCAGATCAATCTAATAGAACTGATCGTAGGATAGCATACATGTGCATCATCGCATCTAGTTTAGGGTTTGTGCATAATATTGATTGCTGTGAATTTGTGTGCACGTGAATCCTACATAGCAGGACAAACTCAGGAAGCTGTCTACAACGAGCTGCAGCAACAAGGTTTTGAGAATCAAGAACAACCGGAACCGCAAGAACAAGGCAAGTGCTCCTTGACCATGTTGATCCTATGTTTTGGATAAAACTGTTTTGTTTTGCAAAAAGGTGTGTGTGCTGAGTCAAAACATGATGGGAAACCCTTCTTATAGGAGTCTACTAGTTTGATTAAACCATCCTTGTCGCCTGGGAAGTTTATGAGTCGGGTATGGTTTTTGCTTTATGCTTCGCTGAGTCTATGGGATTGGGAAGCGAGATAGATGTGTCTAGCTAACTGCACTCGTAATGATAATGAGAAACTGATGTTAATAATGGACATGGATCGGAGGGAGATCTAGGCAAGCCTGGGTTTGTGAATGAGGTAGCATGAGATGGTGGTTTTACTTGCCGTAGATCTAAGGACCGGTTCATGCATGCACATGCCAGGATAACAGTGCCACCACAAGGCCAAGTATGGGTGCGGCTTAGCTAAGTAATTAGGTAAGTTGCTAGAGTGTTATGGACTGTGGAAGGTGCGGGGAATGGGAGTCGAGTGAGGACTGCCCTGGGAACTGCATGGCACAAGAGGGGGCCCGTGGGTGGGAGAATTGGAGATTCTAGCCTGCCGGTGAAACCTTAGTGAGTCCATACATATAGTAACCCCTTTGCAAAGGCTATTTTGTGATCTCTTCACCATACACCGACGGATGTGTACTGGTATAATGGAGGTTCTGGAGTCGCCGACGGGTGACGAAATCACAAACTTGTGGGTAAAGAGGTACAAACTCTGCAGAGTTGTTAAAACTATCATGATAGCCGAGCTTACGGTCACGAGCACCTGGCTAAACTGCGATGATTAGATGGGATGGTTATTGGGATGATTGATGAGATGGTTATTGGAATGGTTATTGGGATGATTGATGAGATGGTTATTGGAATGGTTATTGGGATGATTGATGAGATGGTTATTGGAATGGTTATTGGGATGATTGATGGGACGGTTATTGGAATGGTTATTGGGAAGGTTCTTGGTTATGGTTATTGATTATGGTTTGGTTTGGACTGAGGAGTCCGGGAGATAAGATGGTTGCATGACTGATGGGTCATGACATGAGATTGGTCTCGGTGTGAGACGTGGTTGTTTTATGAGGTGAAATGGTAGCGAATACGAGGAGGTATTCGTGAGTATGAATAAAAGATTGGTTAATGTTCAGATGGAACATGGAAAGCGATGGAGGTATGTTGGTAATTTAATACATGTTGGGATCACATTTAAACTTAAGTTGCTGTTTTATCACGGTTTTATAAATCTGCTTTTCTGCAAATAAGCCTTTTATTACCTACCTTGTTTATGAGCTGCATATCATGTGTTATTCCCGCACTTGCTGAGTACATCATTGTGCTCAAACTTGCATTATTATTTCTTCATCAACAGCAAGAGAAGACTACTATGAAGACCAAGTAGAGCATTATGGCGTGTGAACTGTTCTCAACCTAGCCTGTGGAAGGAGTAGAGATGGAGCCACTTCTGCTTAGTTTTTCTTCCGCATTAGTTTTTTTCTTCTGAAATAAAATAAGACTTCCGCTGCATAGAAATAAGACTTCCGCTGTGAGCATGAGTCCAAGACTCATGAGGAATTGTAATAGACTCTGTTATTCGTGGTAATATATAATCTGAATTCAGTTTGTGGAACGTATGTGTATGTGTGGTGAACATCCTGGGCACACATATGCATTAGTTCTCGGTTCCGTGGTTTTCAACAGAATTGAGGGCGTCACAGCACTGGCGCCCAGGGCGGCTGGCTCGCGCCCCCGCGCGACCGGCACCGCCTCAGCCGAACAGGAGTCGGTCGGCTTTATCTTCTCGCGGGCAAACCCGAGCAGCGGCATTGTTTCTCGCCACAGCTCTCTGCTCAATCGGGAAAATCAGCGAAACCATCTCCTCCTTCGTCCCGGAGCTGCTAGACAACCACCTGAGGTCACACTCCACCTCCCCAACGCCAGAAACCCTGAGCTCCGACCTCCTTTGCCCGAAGACGATCGCCACCGCGGTGACCTTGCCTCAGCCGAGAGTCAGGCACCCGTGGGCAGCGTTCCACAGGCGTTTTCACGGTCCAGCGAGAGAGGCAACAGGAGCGCATGACCACCATGCTGCTCTCCTCCAAGTTTGGAAGCCAACCGTGAAGAATCCGCAGAGAATTTCCAGTTTTTGCTCCAGCAACCGTAAACTGAGCTTCCGGTACGGTTTCTTTAAATTCTTGCTCTATGATCTTTCGGAGGTCATCAAATCTTGCACATAGACGCTGGACTAGCCGGCGATCAAGTTCTTTTCTGCATCCATAGCGTGAAACTGTCTAGGAGTGACGAATTTCGAGCTCGATCGAGGGCGGTCATGGCGGGCACGGTCGGTCACACGATGCCGACCGACTTGCCGCCATCCCTGAACCCTTTTGACACCTTGTCGAGCTTCCTAGAGGTACACTGATGCTGTAGGGCCGTTTGTTCGAGGTGTTGGCGGGTTTAGAAACCACGGTCGACGGTGTCGAACCTCAACCGAGGCCGCGGCACGTCGCCGAGCTATTTCCGGTGACCCCCAGCCCGACCTGTCATCACCGACGTGTTCCTCGACGTCGACAACCCCCTGGCGGCGATTTTCAAACCATGGGACGTCCGGCAGCGGTGAGCCGGTGAGCTCCGAGTCTGCTACGGCGAGGTCGGCGGCGCGGGCGCGAGAGAACGGCGGGTGGAAGACGAAGCCGGCTGGCCCACGTGTCAGCGGCTGAAGAATTTAAATCGGGATCGGGTGTGGCCAGGGATCGGCTGTGCTGGCGCGCAAATACCCTGTGAGCTCCGGTGTGCCGGACACCTCCGCGCTTGACACGTGTGGTATCTCCGGTGTGCCGGACACCTCCGCGCTCGACACGTGTGGTATCCCCGGTGTGCCGGACACCTCCGCGCTCGACACGTGTCCCCGCGGGCCCCGAGAGTTTAAACTTTTCCCCCGATTTTCAGAATTCTTCCAAACTTCAAATCCTCATAATGTTGGCTAGAAAGCTCCAAATCGAGTGAACCAAATTTGGTTGGATTTAGCTCTCTGAGCACTTTCCAGCAATACCAAATTCAGCTCATGAAAGTGAATAATTTTCCAGAATTAAATCCCTAAAATTTAAACTGTCGGGAATTTTATCTGGAGAACTACTTTATGAAAAATTCTGAAATTTGGCTGAGAGGTTCATTAGACAATCCCTGAATCCCAGTAAAAATTTCAGACTCATCCAAGTTCATTTATTTACTCTGATGGGGTGATTAAGAGAACTGCCCTGAGAAAATAGAAAAATGTACAGAAACATTTTTCAGATTTTTCTCAAATCTTAATTAGGGCATAACTTTCGGTAGAATTCTTCAAATGACATAAAACCAACTCCATTAGAACCATCTTAAAGTCTAGTGTCCAGAAAGTAATGGTTGGAGCCATGAAAACCCCGGGAATTATTCAGAGGCTCAAATATTGACCAAATGGGCTTTTATTTGTACAAGGTTCAAATGAACTTTGTTTCAAATGAAACTTGGTCAAGACTCTGGTTAGGACCCTACCAAGCCACAATAAAAATTTCAGAACCACAGGGGAGGGCTAACTAGAGTTATTAGTAAATAAGTATTCAAGTTTACACTTTGCATTTAAATTTACATATAGTATTGTATTCAACGTGTAGCCATTGAAGAAGAGACTCCGGAAGTACTGGACTTCCTCCTTCCGGAAGAAGAGATAACCACTGACCAGCAGCAACAAGGCAAGCCCCGGTTTGCATTAACCTTTTTATAAAGTTTTTACTTTGTTTACATGTGTCATATGAAGTATGTATGTGCATTAGGTATAGGATGAATGAAACCCCACTTGCATAACCAATGGTTCCTAAATGAGTGAGGGTAGTGTCTAAGACCTCGAGTAGACAGGCTATGCTCAATGAGTCATAGGACTTCGGTACAAGTCGAGTAGTTGGAATCTACTCGCGAGATAGGCATGGGGACACACGGGTTCGGTTGAGTGACGTGAGATCACCTTAGTAATGAAAATGAGACTAGGCAGGGGCTAGGGCGCAGCAAGAGAGAGTCTTGTGTGCGCAGCCCTGCCCGTGTCGATTGAGGACCGATCCGTGTGCGGCCCTGCTGAACAAGTATTGAATGTACCAAAGGCATATCGGATATATGGGCCCCGATAAACCGATGTAGCCTAAACCTCCGGGCGTCGAGGCATAACGCACCGATATATAGGTGTAGGCTGAGGGCAGCAAGGTGGAAATCTGCCAACGGGCTTAGAGAGATGCTCCGTATGGGGAACCTCCTGCTCGTTTCGGTGCGACCGGTTCGACGTTTGGGCTGTTGGGTGAAAGGTTGTCCCATACGACATCGAGTGAGCATGCTGTGCAGCTCCACGGGTGGGCGTACGTGACGTGCTCTTTGGGTTTCCCTGCAGGTGTATATCGAGTCGATTCGCCGTCCCTCGCGGTGACGAGTACCGCTTGTTCACTGCGTCGTAACGTAGACTAATGAATGAAATGTTTTGATTCAATATTGCTGTCATGATATAATTGTATTGCTACATGTGTGCCACCAAACATGGCTTACTAAATTTCAGCTTCCTGAACTGTTAACTTGTTGCTAAAAGATGAACTAAGGATGAACTTGTAGGCGTGTCCATTTGCTGCAACATTGCTACCCTATTACATGGTATACCTCATGTAGAGTTTCATGCTTAGGTGAGTCGGTTAAGCCTTGCTGAGCCTTCGTGCTCACAGTTGCTGCTTAAGTGTTTTTCAGCTGAGGAGCCACCCACGGACTCGTAGTACGAGTCCACCGGCGAGGGTTACCCTCCGTCGGGGACCACGGCTGAGTGGGAGCCGTACACGCCGCGCTGAGCTGAGACGTGCAGCTAGTGTGGGTTGCCCTAGGGCTGGGCAACCGACTTTTGCTAGATAGGCGGGCGTGAGTTGTACAAAAGAAACTTCCGCTGTGTAATAAAAGACCCTAGTCTGTAACTGAGGAGTGTACTATTTTGTACATTCAGTTTGTTTTTCCCATGTAATATAATGTGTTCTTATGACGTGTGCTATCGGGTGTCGCATCACGCGGCACCACCCTCTGCGATCCTGGATGAGCGGATTCCGGTCCGCCACAGCCTGGTATCAGAGCTGCAGTGGGGATAGCACAGTACTTAAGGACTGCATTATGGGAAAAACTTAGGTATACGGTGAGGAATCGGTAGTTGCTCAAGTAAGGACTATATTAGCATAGTTACTTAAAGTGGCAAAGACTAACTTATGTGTTATAATTCTGAATTTAAATTATGTAACGACGCACCTACGCTCTGGTAAGTATGGTAAGGAACGCCACCGAAAGCGGTTCAATTTCGGTTAGCTCCCCCTGACGAGGAACGTGGTTCAGGGATAGGTCTCACAGCTTGGTGTGAGACGTCAATATGAAACTCTTGGACTCTTCATGTCCCTGAGTTCATATGAAACGCTGATCCCTAGCGTGCATTAGGCAAGTAAGTGGAGACCCCATCGCGTGGTCAGTAACGCGAGAGTGTGTTCGTCTGGAAGTAGCCCAGGAGGACATACGCAGCGCTTGCCATCGGCGTGCCCTGCAGGGAAGTAGGTGGTATCTGTTGGGTTGATAACATTCCCAACCGTGATGACCCGTTCATGACATACTCGGGTTCCCCGTCGTGTGGTGTTGAAACACGATCACGTGCCTTGAGACGTGACTTAGCTCAAGGACGGCCGTATGGCAATGATACGGGCGTTTGTATTTACTTTTAAATATGGAACTGCCTGAAATGAACAACCTTTGAGTGCACCATCATTGTGTGGCCTTCTGCAGGTACTAACCACGTATGTATCTGTGTAGAAAACGTGTGCGAGAGATCGTCTAGTGCCACACTTGAGACGTATATACCGGTATGATCCGGTTAGGATTTTCTTTTGTGAGGAACGTAGTTCCGAGATATTGTAGGCATATGCATGAAAATATTGAGAACAAGGAACTAAAATCATTAGGTTCAACAATTAAGGCCCTGGTTGGGTGTAAGAATGGGATAGTGGACCAGGATAGCTAAAGGGATGAAAAACAGAGTGCTCTGTTTTGGGCAGCACGTTTGCTGATCTTCAACAGGGTATAACTCACAGGTCTTTTAGCCCAGAGTGGTGTGCTATACAGTTCTGGAAAGGTATTTAAGTACTCTACAACTTTGTTGTAGACTTCCAGAGCTGAAACTCACCTTAAGATGGCTAAAATCTCAGAGGAATGTAAACTGTCCAGAACCAGGACAGAGTAGAACATTCTCTGAACTGTTTTGTTTTTCAATAATAACTCCCAGTAGCATAACCCAAAAATTTCATATGATACTTCCTTAGAAAGAGTAGAAGATGTGTGATATCTTTGCAATTCAAAGTTTCTGAAGTTTCAGCACAGATTTCAGTGGAAATCAGGGATGAAAACAGCCACTTCCAATGGAGGTGCTGTTAAAATTCTTGCAGAAATTCTGCTGACTTTGAATTAGCATAACTTTTTAACCAAAGCTGATCTGGGGGCAAATGAATACTCGTTGGAAACATACTGAAGTTAAGTTTAACTTTGGTATTCAACTTGAGTCATGAAAATGCACAGAACCAGATCAAAACTTGGAATAGGTAGAAACTGGTCATTCTGATAGAAGAATGACAGTTGAACTCATTGGAGAGGGTGTTGTACCCTAAGGTTGGTATACTGATGACAACGCGATAGTAATGTCTCGTAAAGACCAAACCCAGTGAAAGCATCTAGGCCCCCGTGAGATATGGTTTCGGTGATTAATGACAACTGTTCGTAATTACTAATGAGTTTGTGGATGCAAGGTTTCACGTACATCACATCAAACATTAAATGAACTATCTATTCACACCATCTACTGCTCATTGGATACAAATGGAGACCCCTCAACGATCCATTCTAAGGGGTTATTCGATACTCATGAAAACTAAATGAAGAACTCATACAACGACCCTACTTTATCAAAATTGGCAACACAAGGAGCTCACACTTCATCGTAATATCATTTCAAACAAGTGTCAAAGAGGTCACTCAAGAAGATTCTAAAAGATCAACTCAAAACAACTCGAAGCAAACAAGTTGCATTCACCGGATCATCCGATGTCTTGCAAAATGACTACATCGGTCGAATTTGAGTTGGCAGAAGAAGAAGACCTCAGAGCCCAGTACACACCGGATCATCCGATGTGAAGGAAGTGGCACATCGGTTGATTTCAACAGAAGGATAATTTATGAGTAATTCTGAAGATCAACTCACCGGATCATCCGATGATAAAGTAAGTGAACATCGGTCAATTTCAACCGAAACATTATTTCTGAACCAATTCTGAAGATCAACTCACCGGATCATCCGATGATGAGTTAAAGTAACATCGGTCGATTAAAAGATCCAACGGTTATATCCAACGGTCACATCTGACACATGACATCAGCTAATTTGGAATTCGACCGATGATCATATAAAGGGGTGCATCGGAGGATCCGATGTTAACTGACAAAAGTCTGCCCACTTTTCCAACGGCTATCTCGTGTGGGCTGGCTATAAATACCCCTCCAACCGGCCATTTCGACAAGTCTTGATCACCAGAGCCTCTCTAGACATTCTCAAGCATTCAAGACCAAGAGCTACCACTTCCACACTTCAAAACCTCTTGTGCTCCAACTATAGGTTATATCTAGCGAGAGAGAAGCTTGTGTGCGTCTATTCTTGGTGATTGGAATCTCTACGCTAGTGAGAGAGAGTGTCTTGGTGACTTCTCTCACCTTGTAAACGTTGGAGGAAGAAGAGATCACTCCGGAGCTTACCAAGGTGTTTGTGGAAGCCCGGAAGATCACCGTTGTACAAGGCTTGAGCTCCACCTTGCCGGTGAAGGCGAACGGAGAAAGAATAGTGGATTCCCTCGTCTTGGTGACTTGGGAGTGGCTATACCCTTTGGTGGGTGCCACAACGTGGACGTAGGAAGATTTTTGTGATCTTACCGAACCACGGGAAAAATCGCCGTGTCTCCGAGTCTCCGCGGGAGTTTGCATTCTTCTCCTCACCCCTTACTATTACGCTTTTACTATTCCGCACTTAACTCTCTTGCTTGCGTAGTTAGTTTGCATAGGGAATTGGGCTTCAACCATTAAAGTTTTAAATTGCTCTAAAATTTTAAAAAGCCCAATTCACCCCCCCCCCCTCTTGGGCGTTTCGATCCTTACAATTGGTATCAGAGCAAGGTTGCTCATTGGATCATTCTAGCTTCACCGCTAGAGAGCGAAAATGGCCAAGAATGGGGGTTCGGTTCCTACCTTCGAGGGCAAGAATTTTGCTTATTGGAAAGCACGCATGCGCGCTTACCTTGAGGCAATTGCTCCCGAAGTGTGGGAAGCGACCCATGCGGGGTTTGGAAATCTTGACTATGTTGGTGACCAACTAAAATGGGATGCTAAGGCTAGAAATGCCATATATGAATGCATTAGTCAAGATGTCTTTGCTAGGATTGCTAGTAAAGAAAAAGCGTGTGAAATTTGGGCATGTCTAATTGAAATACATGAGGGCTCATCTCGGGTTAAAGAACTCAAATATCACATGCTTAAATCAAAATATGATGAATTTAAGATGTTTCCTCATGAGAACGTTAACCAAATGTTTTCTCGTCTAAATGTGCTCATTGAGGAAATTAACGCACTTGACATTGCTTCTCTTGGCAAGGGACTTATCAATCGCAAGATCCTCATGCTTCTACCCAAGCCCAAGTACAACATTATCAATTCAATGCTCCAAAAGGAGTCACTAGACAACATTGAAGTTTCGGAGCTCATTGGAGAAATCCATGCTCATGAGATGAGCGTACTTGGAATGATGGAGGAGTCATCATCAAAAACCATTGCTCTCAAGGCTTCAACCAAGAAGACAACTTCCAAGAAGAAGAAAGTGGTTGAGCCTAGCTCAAGTGAAGAAGAGCAAGAAACAAGCGAAGATGATGATGATGAACTTGCTTTGATGATGAGAAAATTCTCATGCCTCAACTCCAAGATTGCAAAGAAGGGATACTCTTTTGATCCTAAAAAGAAAGCCTTCTTGCCAAGAAAAGATGAAAACAAAACGTGCTACAATTGTGGTGATCTAGGCCACATATCATATGATTGTCCAAGACCGGACAAAAGGAAGGAAAATGGGAAGCATTACAAGCTAGAAGAGAGTGATGATGAAGAGGAGGTTAAGCCCAACCGTTCTTTTGGAAAGAAGAAATTTGACAAAGGCAAGAAAACCAAGCTCTTTCCAAAGAAGAGAAGAGGGCCTCAAAAGGTCTTCATGTGTGAAGCCAATGAGTGGATCACGGATGAAGAATCAAGTGACGAAGATAGTGAAGATGAAGAAAACTTGGCGGGCCTCGCCGTCGTCAACAAGGATGACTCACCTCTTCGTCCACCTCCCATGTGCCTAATGGCGAAAGGTAACTCAAAGGTATGTGAAGATTCTAGCGATGATGATGCTGAGCTCTCACCCGATGAATTAGCATCTATGATTAATGAATATCATGCCATTATAAAAAGGGAAAAGGCTAAGGTTAAGGCTCTTGAGCTAGCTCGAGCTAAGCTTGAAAGTGCCAACCTCGATTTGCATGATAAGTATGTAACCATACTTAAAGAGCATGACACGCTCAAATCAAATGTTAAGCAAATCAAGGAGGAGAATGCTCAAATCAAGCTTAAGTATCATGAGCTTGACTTAGCTAACTTAGCACTCTTGGCAAAGCACAATGAGTTGGTTCAAGAACATGAAGTGCTTAACCTTGCTTATGAAGCGATTGAACTTAAAGTGAAAAACACAAATAAAGAAACCCTTGATGGCAAAATATCACCTAATTCACATGCCACTAATATTTTGGATGAGCCTTTGCATTTGAAAGCAAGCCCTAGGGAGAAGGAGCTAATGGACGAAATTGAAAGTCTTCGCACTAGTGTGGCAAGACTTTCTAAGGGGGAGGACAAGCACAAGGAAATCCTCTACCAACAAGCTAAAGGCTTCCACAAGAGGGGACTTGGATCCTTCCCGGTGCCCAACAAAGGAAAGGTGCCCTCACCGGAGCTTAGGACAAGCTTCATCAAGGAAGTTGGTTCCTATTGCCAACATTGTGAGGTCACCGGACATCACACGAGGGAGTGTCCTCTTCCCAACCGTCCTTCTCCCAAATTGCCTCCCAACTATAAATCTACGTTCAATGATTATCACTATCTATTGAGCAAAGTAGGTGGAAAAGTGAAGGCAAGGTTCATCGGCAAAGACATCAAGGGCATGAAGGGGAAGCTCCCCAAGCAACTTTGGGTTCCAAAAACACTTGTATCACACATACAAGGACCTAAGTTGGCTTGGGTTCCTAAACTCAAAAACTAACTTCATGTGTGTAGGTGAACTACAAAGCCGGAGGAAAGAATTGGGTACTCGATAGTGGGTGCACTCAACATATGACCGGTAATGATGGTATGTTCACCTCCATGGAAAACCCCGGCAATCATGAACAAGTCACCTTTGGTGATAACTCAAAGGGGAAGGTGATTGGTTTGGGTAAAATTGCTATTTCTCACGATTTGTCTATCTCTAATGTACTTTACGTTAAGTCTCTTAGTTTTAATTTACTTTCTATTGCACAATTATGTGATCTTGGACTAACATGCACATTTGACAAGAATGGTGTTGTGGTGACTAGTGATTCAAGCAAAGAATTAATATTCAAAGGTTTTCGGCATGGACATCTCTACTTGGTGGACTTCTCCAACAAGGATGCTAGCTTGACCACTTGTCTTTTCACCAAGACAAGTTTGGGATGGCTATGGCATCGGCGCATTGCTCACATTGGGATGAGCAAGCTCAAGAAGTCATTCAAGCTTGGGATGGTAACCGGCGTGAAGGATGTCACATTCGAAAAGAACAAGCTTTGTAGCGCATGTCAAGCCGGGAAGCAAGTTGCCTCACACCATCCGATGAAGACAATGGTGTCAACCTCCAAGCCACTTGAACTACTTCACATGGACCTCTTCGGACCGTCCACATACCAAAGCCTTGGCGGTAACCTTTATTGTCTTGTCATTGTTGATGACTACTCTCGGTATGCTTGGACACTGTTTCTAGGTGACAAGGGTGAAACTCCGGAAATCTTCAAGACCTTCGCTAAACGAGCGCAAAGGGAATTTCAACTTCCTATCATCAAGGTCCGGAGTGACAACGGCACCGAGTTCAAGAACTACAACATTGGGGAGTGGTGTGATCGTGAAGGCGTGAAGCACGAGTTTTCGGCCACATACACCCCTCAACAAAATGGTGTCGTTGAAAGGAAGAACAAGACTCTCATCACCCTTGGAAGAGCAATGCTTGATGACTATGGCACGTCGGAAAAGTTTTGGGCCGAAGCAATCAACACGGCGTGCCATGCCGCAAATAGGGTCTACCTTCATCGACTACTTCAAAAGACCCCATATGAGCTCCTCATTGGGAGAAAGCCCAACATCTCCTACTTCCGAGTCTTCGGGTGCAAGTGCTACATCTACCGCAAGAAAAGGCTCGGTAAGTTTGAAAGAAGGTGTGATGTTGGCATCTTTCTAGGTTATGCGTCAAACTCAAAAGCATATCGAGTATTCAACCGAACCTCCGGGTTAGTTGAAGAAAGTTGTGATGTTGAGTTTGATGAGACTAATGGCTCCCAAGAGGAGAGTTTTGGTCATGATGATATAGATGATGAGCCTCTACGAGAAGCTATGAAGAACATGACCATAGGAGACATCAAGCCCGAAGTTGGGGAGAGCCATGATCAAGGGGGAGCCTCAAGTTCCAACATCAATACCTCCATGGCGCCTCAAATTGATGAAGAAGAAGAGAAAAATGATCCATTGCCAATGCAAGATTCACATGCCACACAACACCAAGAAGAAGAAGAAGTCCAAGGTCAAGTCCAACCACAAGACAAGCAAGATGCCTCACCACCACCAAGTGCCTCACAACCTCTTATGAGGCATGGGCGCATCTCGAAGGCACATCCGATGGATCAAATCATCGGAAGTCCGTCACGGGGAGTAAGTACTCGTTCTCGCCATGTTGCTTCATTTTGTGAGCAGTACTCTTTTGTTTCGTGTGTAGAACCCACAAATATTGAGGAAGCACTCCAAGATCCCAATTGAGTGATGGCTATGCAAGAAGAACTCAACAACTTCACCCGAAATGAAGTTTGGGTATTGGAGGAGCGACCCAAGAACAAGAACGTCATCGGAACAAAGTGGGTGTACCGCAACAAGCAAGACGAGAATGGCGTGGTGGTCCGCAACAAGGCAAGGCTTGTGGCCAAGGGTTTTTCACAAGTAGAAGGACTAGATTTTGGAGAGACCTTTGCCCCGGTCGCACGGTTAGAAGCTATTCGCATACTCCTTGCTTTTGCTTCACATCACAATATTATGCTTTATCAAATGGATGTGAAAAGTGCCTTCCTCAATGGTTATATTAACGAGCTTGTTTTCGTTGAGCAACCTCCCGGGTTTGAAGATCTGAGGAATCCTAACCATGTGTATAGGTTACACAAGGCGCTCTACGGGCTCAAGTAAGCACCTAGGGCATGGTATGAACGTCTTAGGGATTTCCTAGTCATGCAACGATTCAAGATCGGGAGGGTGGACACCACACTTTTCACCAAGGACATCAACGGGGATTTATTTCTTTGTCAAATTTACGTTGATGACATTATTTTTGGCTCAACTAACAAATCTCTTAGTCTTGAGTTTGGCACCATGATGTCTAGGGAGTTCGAGATGTCAATGATTGGAGAACTCAATTTCTTCCTAGGATTTCAAATCAAGCAACTTCAAGAGGGGACTTTCATCTACCAAGAAAAGTACACCAAAGACCTCTTGAAGAAGTTTGAAATGGAAGATTGCAGCTCAAGAAGTACTCCAATGGCAACAAATTGTCATCTTGACGCGGACATGGACGGTAAACCTATTGATCAATCTCATTACCGTTCCATGATTGGTTCATTATTATATCTTACCGCATCTAGGCCCGATATCATGTTTAGTGTGTGCTTGTGTGCTCGCTTTCAAGCGGCACCTAAAGAATCGCATCGTAAGGTGGTCTTTAGGATACTTAGGTATCTCAAGCATACCCCAAGTGTAGGTTTGTGGTACCCCAAGAACGCTAGTTTTTATCTCTTGGGTTACTCGGATTCGGACTTTGCCGGATGCCGTGTGGATCGCAAGAGTACCTCCGGTGGGTGCCACTTACTTGGGCGTTCCCTAGTATCTTGGTCGAGCAAAAAGCAAAACTCCGTGGCTTTGTCCACCGCGGAGGCAGAATATATAGCGGCCGGTGCATGCTGTGCCCAAATTCTATATATGAAGCAAACCCTTTTGGACTTTGGAATTAAGTTTGATTGCGTGCCTCTCCTTTGTGACAATGAAAGTGCGGTTAAGATAGCTAGAAACCCCGTTCAACACTCCCGCACTAAGCACATAGATATTCGCCATCACTTCTTACGGGACCATGAGGCTAAAGGAGACATCTCTTTGCAAGGTGTTAGATCTGAAGAACAATTGGCGGATATCTTCACTAAACCACTTGATGAAAAAACTTTTTCTAGACTAAGAAGTGAATTAAATGTGCTAGATGCATCTAACGTCATGTAAGTTGCCATGTTCATGTAAGGTTGCATACCAAATAGGTCTTGTCTAACTCCCAAAGGATAGGGGCAAGCTAGAAATAGCTTTTCCTGAGGAAGCCTTTGGCAGGTTTAAACTTGGCAATATAGATTTATATTACGCCTTGCATGATTCCTGCCATATAGACTTGCACTCATTCAATATCTTGCATCATTTTGGTTGGCATTGCATACGGTAGATTGTCACAAAGGGGAACCCACATCATGAGAAGGAGACTTGTTCAAAATGCAATATCTCAACTAATATGATGTGGATAGAGCAAAATTCTAAAGGTACATGCTTTAAAGAGATAGAAGTTTTCTATATTCTAGCTCACAAAGCATGGGCCTTACATTTTCATGGTTTCACTCCTAACCTTGTGTGTTCTCTTTGCTTAAGGGCTTAGCCAATATGTGGCGCTATATTTAAAGCCTTATATTAGAGGTTAGGAGTTGCCCAAAAAGTCCGAGTACCCATCCTTATCTTTGTGTTTAAGTCCAAGGACACATATGGGCAGTCTTAGGTTTTCTGTAGTCATCGGATTATCCGATGCCAGGGCCAGCAGATCATCGGATCAATTGGTGCTTCAGTTCAAGTCAGATGTCACAAATCAACCGATGAGTTCATTTCATAAGACATCGGATCATCCGGTGTTCAGTTTTCCTGGTGCCCTGCAGAAATCGACCGATGATCGCCACCTCAACGTCGGTCCATCCGGTGTTCAAAGAGAGTTTTTGGAACAACTCTCTGTTGAACTCGACCGATGCATCCTCCGATGATCATCGGTTCATCCGGTGTTTTATGCGCGGCTAGGGTTTGCCCGTGCAGTTTAAAAGGCGGTTCGGCCGCCTTCGGTTTTTTCTTTTCCTTTCCCCGAGCTCCGCCGCCGTCCGACGCTCTCGCCACCGTCCTCACGCCCCCCAAGCACCGCCGCCGCCGCCCTCCCCCAGGCGTCGCCGCCGCCGCCTCTCCTGCGCCGCCGCCTTCCAGCAGCCGCCGCCACCACCTCTCCCGCGCCGCGCCGCCTCCCAGCCGCCGCGCCACCTCTCCTGCGCCGCCGCCTTCCAGCAGCCGCCGCCACCACCTCTCCCGTGCAGCGCCGCCTCCCAGCCGCCGCGCCACCTCCCAGCCGCCGCCACCGCCTTCCAGCAGCCGCCACCGTCGCCTCTTCCGCGCACGCCGGCTCCAGGCGCCACCGTCAGCCCGTGCCAGCGCAGCCGCCGTTCCACCGCGCCACCGCAGATCGCCTCCCTCGCCGTCTCCCCTCCACCACTCGCCGCCGGCCCGCATCACCCTCGCTGCTAGGGTTTCGCCGTACTTCGCCATTCGTCGCTAAGATGTGTCGCGATCGCAAAGGAAAGGGGAAGGCTATTGAGGAGCCCGCCGCGAAGAAGCGCAAGATGTCCAAGGACGCGCGTCGTGCGGAGTTGGCCGCTCGCGCCGCCGAGGAGCGTGAGCGCGGCCATCGCGGTTCCTTACGGATCCGTGAGTCCCGGCAGAGGCAGGAGCAGCCTCCGATCCAGCCGGTGCCTCCCGAGGGCTCTGATGAGGAGGAGACCGAGGTGCCGCCTCTCATCCGCCGGCGCACCCCGAGGACTCGTGGGGGTGGACAGACTCCTACGGCGAGTCGGCGCCCCTCTGCGGCTGACCGCGCCGAGGACAGAGAGGCCAAAAGGGCCATCCACCTGATGGACACTGCAGTCCGAGTTGCCGAAGAGGTCAGACTCACTGACTACAGGAAGATGAAGGCAAGGCAACTAAAGAAGCTCAGATGGTCAGCGCTGATTGAGGAGTGGTTCCCGCGGCCTAGGGATGCTCGAGTTGACTCCCGGTTCTGGACCCTGACACAGGCGTCACTGTACGAGATTTACAGGCGTCGGGGTCACAAGCTATTCCAGCATAACAGCATTGACTGGGATCAGCTTGCAGTGGCAGCAGGACCCGGGATCAGGCCCCTTTTTGAGAGATACAGAGGACTGGCGGACTTGCTCTCACACCCGAGGAGTGCTTACGTCGAGGAGTGGGTTAGGGTGTTCTACGCGACGCTCTACGTCTTGACACGACCCCATTGGTCCTGTCGAGCCAGGATCACGCTGAGGGGTGCTGCGTTGCACAGCACCGTATAACACACGTCAAAGGTGCAAAGCGGAAGCGGAAGCTTTATTACATAAACAGGTTTATGAACATGTTTACATCAAAATAAGTTCGGTCTACACTCACGGGCGTAGACTAAGCATCAAGTGCACGTTCAGCCCTCGAACGTGTCCTTGCTAGCACACACGCACACTAACTCTGCGGCGTGCACGACTCCCACTCGACGGGGTTCCCCTCCTGGGGTTCCGTCTCCTCTTCGGGAGTCCCTTCCTCATAGAACCCTGCAAAAAGCTTCAAACACAAGCAGTGAGCACGAAGGCTCAGCAAGTCTGACCCGTCTCACCTAAACATGGAACTTCTACATGAGGGTAATGGGTTGCATGAGGTAAAAATCATTTGCAAGGACTCGCCTAATTAGTAGAACCTTACTTTCAAGTTTTAGCAGCAGGTTGTGGAGAACCTTACGCTAAGGCACATGAGAGAGCCGCAATCAAACAAGAAACGCATTTCTCTCATGTACTTTGCCCAAAGTTGAAAAGAACTTTAGTTAGCACTAAGCTACAGCATATCATTAACAATCAATGTTCAGCTTTCAATCAGCAACATTTTAACATGTAACTAGCCTGTTCTTTCTACGTCACGGTACAGTGAACAAGTGGTACTCACTGACCGCGAGGGACGGCGATTATAATCGATTTACACCTGCAGGGTTACCCGAACAACCCGTCACGTACGCCCGTACTCGATGTTGCCTACAACAACCATCACGGACGCCGTATGCGACTACCTTTCACCCATTAGCCAAATATTGAACCGGTCCCATCGTCCCGAGCAAGAGGTCCCTGCACGCGCATCTCTGTGCCGCCAGCTGATTTACACCTCGAGCTCTCAACCTACCCTCTGAACGACGGGCAATGCCTCAATACCCAGCTACCCGAGTTACATCAGTTTCCCGGTTCCCATATAGCCGGTAGGTCTTCGGTACTGTTCTAGCTTGTTCAACAGGCCCGCACACGGCTCGGTCCTCAATCGACACAAGCGGAGCTACAGCACACAGGCCCCAAAGTCCTACTGCCCTTACTCTCCGCTCGGTCTCATTTTCTTGCCATGTGTTTCATGTGCTATCTCTACCCGAGCAATGTGCCTCTAGCCTATTCTCGCGAGTAGTTCCAACTACTCGACTTGTACCGAATCCTACTCTATCCTAGCAAAGCAGTGGCTAACGAGGTATTGCAATCCTAAACCCAACCCATGGTTATCTTGGCTGTGCAGTGGGGTTCCAATCAAGACTCTAATGCACAGAACAAAGGAAACAAGTATGTGCTCAAAACAATAAAATTTGTAAAAAGGTTAATGCAAACCGGGGCTTGCCTTGCTGCTCTTGGTCGTAGGCTAGCTGTTCCTCCGGAGTAACGAAGTCTAGGACTTCGGGTTCCTCCTCGACCTTAGCGACTACATGATAAGAACAATGTATGTATTAATTTAAATGCATTTGTATTAACTTTGAGGTTGTGAAGTCTATAACCCTTGCTAGACAGACCTAATGACTGTGAAACTTTTACTGTGGCTTGGTTACAACCTAAACAAAGACTTGGTCAAGTTTTAGTTGCAGTAAAGCTCATTTGAACCCTCCACAAATAATTATGTCCTTGACCTTAATTGGAACTCTTAGGGTGTTCTAGGAATTTTCATGAGACAAACTATGACTTTCCGAAAACTAGATTTTCAGAGGTTTCTAATGGAGTTGGTATCACTTAATTTGGAAGTCTCTAACTAAAGATATGAGCTAAACAATTTCAGAGAAAATTCTGAAAATGTTTCTGAACATTTTCTATTTTCTCTGGAACAGTTTTACTAATCACACCATTAGGTGGACTAAATGAGCTCAACTGGATCTGAAATTTTTATGGTAGCTCAAGGATATTTTGGTGAACATCCCCGCAAAATTTCAGGATTTTCCTCCAAATGATTCTCCAGTTAAAATTCCTAACAATTTAAACTTTAAGGAATTAATTCTGGAGAATTAAGGAATTTCATGAAGTGAAACTTGATTTTCTGGAAAGTACTCAGAGAGATGAATCCAGCAAAATTTGGTTCACTCGATTTGGAGCTTTCTAGCCAAAGTTATGAGGATTTGAAGTTTGAAGGAAATCTGAAAATCGGGGAAAAGTTTAAACTCGCGCGTGGGCCCAGGGGACACGCGTCGCACGCCTAGGCGACAGCACACCGCGGCCCACAAGGATTTTTGCGCGCCAGCACACCTGATCCCGGCCGCAGCCGGATCCCGATTCAAAATATCGGCCGCTGACAGCTGGGGTCCACCCCCTTCTTCAACCTCGCGACACCCGCGCCCCGCTGCCGAGGGACCTCGCCGGAGAGCTCGCCGCTGGCTGCTGTACAGCTCCAAACTTCTTGATTCTGGCCGCCCCTGCCTACTTTTACTTGGGGAACAGGATCCGAGGGTCAGCTGCTCATGACAACGGCCGGAGCATGGTCGGCGATGAGCCGCCATATCGGAACGACTTCGGCCATGTCGGCTGACTCTCCTAGTACCTCAGCTACTTGGGAAATCGGTCGGGAAGCATTAGTGGACCTCAGAGAAGGTCGACATGAACTCGAGGCAGCTCGGGGAAGGCCCGAAATAGGTCCTCACCGTGCGCCCGATACCCCCCGTTCGTTCCGCCATTAGTAGACCTTAAATTACGCCGGGCACAGAGGCTCTCCGGCCCAGAGTTGTGAAGGCAACTTGTGCGTTACCGTGTCTAGCTCGTGTGGGAGTGGCCTGAGGCCCTCTAATCCTTTCTAAAGCACGAATTAAACAGAATCGTACCCGAAGGTCGTTCTGCACACAGAAAGGGGAAAAGTGGAAATTCGCCGTCGGTGAGCAACCACTCGAGCTATGGCTCGGGGATGAGCAGCACCGGTCACCTGCGCGTCCAAGGGTGCCTTGGCTCGGGCGTGACAACGCCCAGGTTGGGCTGTCCACGAGAGCCCGAGGTGCGGCGGTTTCCAGTTCCGATTTTGATCTTTCGGCACAGCCGATAGCACTCGGTTTCAACCGAATTCTAGCAATGGAGAGGATGGAGGAAGGTCTCTAGTACCTTGCTGGGCCCTGGAGTCGAAGGAGGGAGCTGCGATCGGCTTGATCGATCGGGAGCTCGAGCGGCGGTGATGGCAGTGGAAAAACAGATCGTGCACGTCGGCAGCTCGGGGAATGGCGACTGAAGCACGCCGGGGAGGGAATAAATAGCCCGGCGGCTGGCCTCCGGCTTGGGGCGCGCAGCAGGAGCTGGCGCCGGCTGCCCCCCTTCGGTGGCGCGCGCACACAGCAGCCGGGAACCGACTGAACTGTGTTTCAGTCGGTTTGTTTTGAGGCAGAGGCTGATATGTGGGTCCCACCCCTCTTTTAACCTCTGAAATTTACTCCTAACAGCTGTGGTAAACAGTGAACCCTATTCTACCCTTGGCAATTCAAATTATTCACCCAAGAGCCATTTGAATTGATCAAAGTTCAAATGAGGTTTGGTTTGAATGAATTTCAGCACAAGTTCAGTTTGAAATTCAAATAAAGTTTGAATTTCTCCCCCTTAGCTCATGTCAAGATCAACCCCAAATGGAGTGAAAATTGGTGTGTGAGCTCACAAAAATGTGCTGAGCAAGAATATGCCTTCCACTTTCAAATTCATGGTATAAAAACAGTTTGAATTTGAATATGGTTTCAAACTGCCCTCTTCTTATCTATACCCAAAATGACCTCAAAAAGGTTTTGAATTTGGGTGAAACTTGGCATGGACATCCTTAACAAAGTGTAGGAGTTTTCATATGTCCAGCCCATCTATATCACATGTGGGAAATACCACTTTTGCAATGTGTAAGTTTGTTCTCTAATGAGCATGTTGATAATTGTTACTTGCTCTTCATTTGTGTTCATCATTCTTGCTCAAATGAGGTGTGTGGTGTGGTGATGAACACTGCAAATGGTTGTCAAAACTGAGGCCCTTACATTCCTCCCCCCTTGAAAGAATCTCGTCCCGAGATTATAAGGTGAAAATGAGAGAGAGGACGGTGGAAAATTACCGGACATGCGACGTGAAAAAGTCGGGGTAGTTAGTGCGAAGGAATTCTTCGCTCTCCCATGTCGCCTCGTCCATGGAGTGACTACTCCATAGAACCTTGTAGAACCACAACGTACGGTTGCGTGTGGTTCGGGCCTTTTCATCAATAATCTGCACCGGTTCCTCCCGATAGGTGAGATCCGGTTGCAGTTCTTCAATGTCTTCCAGCTGAACGGTAGTTGATAGCTTGAGACACTTCCTCAGCTGGGAAATGTGAAAGACGTTGTGCACACCGGAAAGTGCTTCTGGTAATTTCAGCCGGTATGCCACTGATCCACATCTTTCGGTAATCTGGAATGGATCGATGAATCGGGGTGCCAACTTTCCTCTCACCCCAAATCTGTTTACGCCCTTCATTGGAGACACTCGTAGGTATACGTAATCTCCAACTTCGAATTGTAATGGGCGCCTTCTCCGGTCCGCATACTGCTTCTGTCGGGATTGAGCGGCTTTTAGGTTCGCTTGAATTAGTCGAACCTTTTCTTCCGCGTTGTTGACAAGGTCAATCCCGAAGGTAACCCTCTCGCCAGACTCACACCAATTCAATGGTGTGCGGCATTTTCTTCCGTATAGCGCCTCGTAGGGCGCCATCTTGATGCTGGCTTGGTACCCATTGTTGTACGAGAACTCGGCTAATGGCAAGTGATCATCCCAATTCTTGCCGTGGTCGATAGCGCAAGCTCGTAGCATGTCTTCTAGGATTTGATTTACCCGCTCAGTTTGTCCATCCGTCTGCGGGTGGTAGGCTGAACTACGGATCAGCTTCGTCCCCAAGGCAGCGTGTAGCTGCTCCCAAAAACGGGACACAAATAAAGTGCCCCGGTCTGATATGATGGTACGGGGTACGCCGTATAAGCATATGATCCGTGAGATGTACAGTTCAGCATACTTCTTGGCGTTGTAGTTGGTGTTGACCGGGATGAAATGGGCAACTTTGGTGAGTCGATCGACGATCACCCACACAGAATCATGTTTCTGTGAGGTGGTGGGTAAACCGACGACGAAGTCCATGCTCACGTCCTCCCACTTCCAGGCAGGAATGCCTAGTGGTTGCAGCAGTCCCGGTTTCCGCATATGGTCTGCCTTCACCCTTCGACATGTATCACACTCGGACACGTATTTGGCAGTCTCTCGCTTCATCCGTGTCCACCAAAACCTTCTTCTGAGTTCTTGATACATTTTGTTGCTGCCGGGGTGAATAGAAAACTTTGATAAGTGAGCCTCATCAAAGATTTTCTTCCGTAACTCCGGGTTTCGGGGTACGACGATCTGGTTCTTGAACCATAGGACGCCGTCTCCGTCCTTCCGGAAACATTTCAACTCCCCACTGTCTACTCGTCTCCGTAAATGTGACATGCCCTTGTCATTCTTCTGGGCTGCCGCTATCTCTTCACGGATGGTGGGGATCAAAGCTAGGTTGTAGAGAGCTCCGTGTGGAATCACATGGAGTGGTGGTTCGCTCTCTTCCAATGGTGTGATGGTCAGATTATTGACGTGTGACTTGCGGCTCAGCGCATCTGCCACAACGTTTGCCTTGCCCGGATGATAATGGATCTCTATTTCGTAACCCTTTATCAGTTCTAACCATCTTCGTTGCCTCATGTTCAACTCCTTCTGAGTGAATATGTACTTGAGGCTTTTGTGGTCGGTATATAAATGTACGAGGTTACCGAGTAGGTAGTGCCTCCACATCTTCAGTGCAAGTACCACGGCAGCGAGCTCCAAGTCGTGAGTTGGATAATTTTGCTCATGGTTCCTAAGCTGCCGTGATCCATACGCGACCACTCTTCGGTCTTGCATCAGCACACATCCGAGCCCAATGCCGGATGCATCGCAGTACACATCGAACGGTTTTGTTGTGTCTGGCTGCGCCAAAACCGGTGCTGATGTCAGGTGCTTGACTAAAGCCTTGAATGCTGCTTCACATGCTGGACTCCAAACATATTTGGTAGCCTTCTTCAGCAGCTCTGTCATTGGCTTGGCAATCTTCGAGAAGTTCGGAATGAACCTCCGATAATATCCCGCGAGTCCGAGGAAACTCCGTACCTCATGAACAGTTCTCGGGGATTTCCAATTCAGCACTTGCGTGATCTTGCTCGGGTCCACAGCGATACCCTCCGCTGAGATGATATGCCCGAGGAAAGGCACTTGCGATATCCAAAACTCGCATTTGCTGAATTTTGTGTATAACTTGTGATCCCGCAGCCGTTGCAAGACTATACGCAGATGTTTCTTGTGATCTTCCTCCGACTTGGAGTATACCAGGATGTCGTCGATGAAGACCACGACAAACTTGTCCAGCTCCGGCATGAACACCGAGTTCATTAAGTACATGAAGTGAGCTGGAGCATTGGTGAGGCCGAAGGACATGACCAGGTACTCATAAAGTCCGTACCTTGTCGAGAAAGCTGTCTTTGGAATGTCCTCCGCCCTTATCTTAATCTGATGGTACCCGGATCTTAAATCCATCTTGGAAAAGATCTTTGCTCCGACCAACTGATCAAACAACATGTCGATCCGTGGCAACGGGTACTTGTTCTTGATGGTTACGGCATTTAATGGACGGTAGTCCACGCACAGCCGCAGCGTCTCATCCTTCTTCTTGACAAATAATGCCGAACAGCCCCATGGCGAGGAGCTCGGCCTAATAAAACCCTTCTCCAGAAGGTCCGTGAGCTGAGTCTTCAGTTCAGCCAACTCCTTGGGCGCCATCTTGTACGGCCTTCGGGATATTGGCATGGTTCCCGGTGCAAGTTCAATCTTGAACTCCACCTCTCTATCGGGTGGCATCCCCGGCAAATCGTCCGGGAATACATCCGGGAACTCTCGGACCACTGGAATGTCTTCCAATCTGATGGTTGTGGCTTGATAGACACTTGGAAGTTTTATTTCTGGACTGTCCAGAAATAATGAGTGAGAACCGTGCACCTCTGAGTTTAAGTGCACGACTCGAAGGACGGTGTCTAAAACAGCGCCGTGGCGGGTTAACCACGACATCCCTAGGATGACATCGACCTTCTGTCCCTCTAAGATAATGAGAGACGTGGGGTACACTCTACCCGCTAAGCATAATGGTGCTTTGGAGACCATTACGCTTGCTGAAATCCTCCCACCCGGTGAACAAATTAAATATGGACTATCGGTGGGTAGTATTGGCAAACTGTGTTTAGCAATGAAAGCTTGGCTAGTAAAATTATGCGTGGCGCCTGAATCAAATAGTACTATAGCGGGATGCTGGTGGAGTTGGAACATACCCGCAAGGATTGGCTCGCCCTCCGGCACGTCCTCAATGGCAAGTTGGTGGACAGTACCGGGCCTAGGGTTTGCCCGCCGCGCATTAGTAGGGTTCCGGGGTTGATTCCTCCCCGGAAACTGTGGTGCCACTCCGCCGCCTTGCCTCTCCGGGCAACTGCTCGCGAAGTGTCCTGGACGACCACACTTGTAACATGTGGCCGCTGCTGGTGGAGTACTCGGGGGACGAAAACCCGGCATGCGTTGCGGAGGTGCAAACGCACGCGGCATCGCCCGCTGCTGCTGTTGTTGTTGCAGTGGTGCTGGCAGTGCCGGCCGGAATGCCGGTGAAGAGTACGGCCGACTGCGGAACGGCATCGACCGCTGTGGTGGTTGCCAGCGTGGACCTGATGGTGGGCGATTCACCATCCGAAACTTCTGAGAAGGACCGCCTCCTTCTCCGCTGCTCTGCGGCGCGCTTCGCTTTCGCTCTGCCGCCGCCAACTCCTTGCCGGAGTCTTCCTGAACAATCGCAGCATCAATTATGTCGTTGAGGCTGCCGCGATTGAACATCGCCAGCTTGTCCTTCAGGAGCGGGTTAAGCCCCTGGTAAAAATGGTCTCGCCACTTCTCGTCCGTATCTGCGTGATACGACGCGTAGAGCGCGAGATCGTTGAACGCCCTGGAATATTCCAGCGCGTTCCGGCTCCCTTGTTGCAGGTGTAAGAACTCCTGCGTCTCCCTCTTCATCAGACCTGGCGGTATATGATAGGCCCTGAAGGCCGTCTGGAACTCCGCCCAGGTCATCGCTCGGTCGGTGGGCTGTGAAGCACAGAAGTTGGCCCACCACGCGCTCGCGGATCCTTGGAGCTGCTGGACCGCGAACTGAGTCTTGCGCTGCTCGCTGATTTGGAGCAGCCCGAACTTCATCTCTATGGCGCGGAGCCAGTTGTCCGCGTCAAGTGGTTCATCCGCCCTTGAGAATACAGGGGGATGGGTCGCCAGGAAGTCGGAGTAGGAGCTCTGTTGGCGCTCCTCGCGATCTTGACGTCTCTCTGGGCGAGACGTATTCGCAATTAACGTTTGCAGCAGCTCTGTATGCTGCTGATGTGAACCCGCCATTGCCGCGACAATGTCAGCCAATGTAACCGTTGGCAGTGGCGGTGGCGGTGTTTGCTGTTGCTGTTGCTGCTGCTGTCCCGAGGAGTCCTCGGGAGGCGGTTGGGAGGTCTCTCCCCCTTGGCTAGTACCTCCAACATCAGGGTTGGCACGAGTACGCGTCATTCTGAAATTCAACACAGCAGCACTTAGCACATGTCTTACTCAAAATTCCATAAACAGCAGTAAGTATTGAAGCGACGCATGATTAACTTGCACAACATTCACATATATTGATAAAGCATAAACTTTATACAAGATACATTATTCTGGGATCTCCGAGAAGTCGTGCTCATGTCGTCACTACCTATACATATGCTACTGTCTACCCGACATGTCACCGATTACAAAAGTTGGGTTACGCTACCCTAGCTGCCCTACTCGGCAACCGTAACCCCCTACTCGGAGTAGAACTCGACCTCCTGTGGGTCGTCCTCCTCCGGTACCTCAGCTGATGGCTCTGGATCTACCACCTCTTCTCCCATTCCGGGCTCTCCCATGGCTGGAAGACCCAAGACTACCGGTACGCCCAATACCGGGGGCACGAGGTCCTGCAATGCATGCACCTCGTCCATAGCCTGGTTGTAGTCCTCTTCCCAGCCTTGTCCTTCCTCAATAGCGTCGTCCCGCTCTTGAGCAAGGTCCTCATTCTGCTGGGTTAGGGTCTGCACCAGCTCTTGCAACGCCGCGATGTCAACACGGCTCTTCTTCTTTGCCTTCTTCAGACGACGCAACTGATTGTGTTGTTCATTCAGTCGCTTGATCGTCGGAAGGAGCACATTGCGGAGTGCGCTGTGAGCACCCTCGAAATGATCTCCACGGCTTGTGCTCTCCTTGAGCTTGGTGGCGAGATGCTCCGTATGAACAGCTTGGGTGTCCATCACAGCGTTTCCCGCCCTCATCTGGAGGCTGAGGTTGGCCTCCGCGGGGTTGTACCTTGGGCAAGTCGGGTCTGTTGCCTCCAGGTACCTCTCTTCCCACACATGCTGAGCTCGCCCCTCCACCGGAACGAGTGCGTATGGAGTGCCCTCCATAGCCTGCACGTGTAGTTGGCAGAAACGTGACATAGTGTCACGGGCTGCCACTTGCCACATCCCTTCCGGTTGTCTTCCTCTCACCGTGATGGTGAATGGCACCCAACCGGGTGGCGTAGGTCCTGCGGGAATCTCGACATGGATCATCCACGTCTTGTTCCCCTCTTCGCCTTCTTCCTTGGCGAAGTATTGCGGCATCTGGTTGTACCCGAAATATTGGAGCATTTGCCACAATGCTTCCGGGTAGCCGCTATGGTCAGAGCAGTGGGAAACTACCCACCCGTTTTCCAACCGTTTATCTGCTGCCATCTGTAAAAATATATTTGAGAGATGTCAAATATTTATTTGAACAGTAAACCATTGAGTTATAACATAAGATATGTCATTGAACCCATAAAACTTGGAAACATAGTTCAAATTTTTAAACAAATTTGACTGCTGATCTGCTGTTCCCATGACAGCCCTGACCAGTTTCCATATCAATCTGATTTAGGACAGGTTAAAAGCAAAACCAGTCCTGGAGCTCAACATCAAAGTTAAAGTTAACTTCAATAGCTTTCCAAAAAGTATTTGGTTGGCCTAAGATCTGTCCTGGTTCACAATTTATGAGATGTCAAAGTTAACAGAATTTCTGGGAACAATTGGACAGCACCTCCCTGCTTTAGGCACTGGATTGGTCCAAGAATCCCAGTAAATTCTGTTCCTAATCTGACAAAACTTCCTGTCACAAAGTTGTAACCCATCTCATAAGCTTTCCAGAACTACCTCATTTTCTATTTTTGGATTTTTATGCAGGAAGTTATGCTTAATTTACAGAGAGTCTACAGAGAGTCTTTACTCCGTCCTGTTTTCTGGACAATTTCAACTCTACTGCATTTTTCGAGTGGTTAAGGGATGAAACACCTCTGGAACTCAACAGAAAAGTTGTAGAGCTCCTCCAAAGCTTTCCAGAAATGTATCATACGACCCCAACCTCGAAAGAACTCAACCTCTAACCTCTGATTAACTCCAGCCTTGATTTAGCTGAAAACAGCGTGCTCTGTCCTTAACATCCTATAAGTTGAAAACTTGTTTAACTTTGAATATCCTGTTCAAGGGAAGGAGTTACATCAAGTTTTACTACTTTGGATTAAAACCTTCCAGTTTTTTACAATGAAGTTGTTTATTTAGTTGGGTGTGACGTCGATGCGTCACCAGATTTTGTCGGTACTACGTCCTCACAAAGGAAAAACCTATACCGGACTTAGCCGGCTTCGTTATTTCAGTGGCACTACTCGTCACTCGCACACGGATGCTACACGTCTACCGTTTCGTGGTAAGGCTACCTGCAGAAACTCAAACAATCATCAGACTCGGCTGCACACCGAGCCCGGAATCCATACGGTTGGTACATCCGGCCGTCATCACTCGCCCGGATGTTCTCAAGCCAAACACGCCTTGAGTTACGTGTTCACGTTTCAGACCACGTGACGGGGTCTCCCATGTTGCACCACGCACGCCAGAGACAGACGTTGCTCGAATACCCCAAACGACATGAAGAGTCGTAGAGGATATCAAAGCGGGTTGGGTTACCTGCCACCCGTGGGGCTCCACCCTTCAGCTTGTGCGCACTGGTGGACAGCGCTTACGTGCACCCCCCAAGACATGAACGTCCCGAGATGCACGATTTTCCGACATAACAAATAGGTTAATATGCCACTTTCTATATGCTAATAACATCCTTATACGGGCTACTAACTCGTTCCTCACTGGATTTTTGAAAAAGAAGACCTTTGTACTGTGTTAAACCTCAAGCGAGCTCTGATACCACGCTGACACGACCCCATTGGTCCTGTCGAGCCAGGATCACGCTGAGGGGTGCTGCGTTGCACAGCACCGTATAACACACGTCAAAGGTGCAAAGCGGAAGCGGAAGCTTTATTACATAAACAGGTTTATGAACATGTTTACATCAAAATAAGTTCGGTCTACACTCACGGGCGTAGACTAAGCATCAAGTGCACGTTCAGCCCTCGAACGTGTCCTTGCTAGCACACACGCACACTAACTCTGCGGCGTGCACGACTCCCACTCGACGGGGTTCCCCTCCTGGGGTTCCGTCTCCTCTTCGGGAGTCCCTTCCTCATAGAACCCTGCAAAAAGCTTCAAACACAAGCAGTGAGCACGAAGGCTCAGCAAGTCTGACCCGTCTCACCTAAACATGGAACTTCTACATGAGGGTAATGGGTTGCATGAGGTAAAAATCATTTGCAAGGACTCGCCTAATTAGTAGAACCTTACTTTCAAGTTTTAGCAGCAGGTTGTGGAGAACCTTACGCTAAGGCACATGAGAGAGCCGCAATCAAACAAGAAACGCATTTCTCTCATGTACTTTGCCCAAAGTTGAAAAGAACTTTAGTTAGCACTAAGCTACAGCATATCATTAACAATCAATGTTCAGCTTTCAATCAGCAACATTTTAACATGTAACTAGCCTGTTCTTTCTACGTCACGGTACAGTGAACAAGTGGTACTCACTGACCGCGAGGGACGGCGATTATAATCGATTTACACCTGCAGGGTTACCCGAACAACCCGTCACGTACGCCCGTACTCGATGTTGCCTACAACAACCATCACGGACGCCGTACGTGACTACCTTTCACCCGTTAGCCAAATATTGAACCGGTCCCATCGTCCCGAGCAAGAGGTCCCTGCACGCGCATCTCTGTGCCGCCAGCTGATTTACACCTCGAGCTCTCAACCTACCCTCTGAACGACGGGCAATGCCTCAATACCCAGCTACCCGAGTTACATCAGTTTCCCGGTTCCCATATAGCCGGTAGGTCTTCGGTACTGTTCTAGCTTGTTCAACAGGCCCGCACACGGCTCGGTCCTCAATCGACACAAGCGGAGCTACAGCACACAGGCCCCAAAGTCCTGCTGCCCTTACTCTCCGCTCGGTCTCATTTTCTTGCCATGTGTTTCATGTGCTATCTCTACCCGAGCAATGTGCCTCTAGCCTATTCTCGCGAGTAGTTCCAACTACTCGACTTGTACCGAATCCTACTCTATCCTAGCAAAGCAGTGGCTAACGAGGTTTTGCAATCCTAAACCCAACCCATGGTTATCTTGGCTGTGCAGTGGGGTTCCAATCAAGACTCTAATGCACAGAACAAAGGAAACAAGTATGTGCTCAAAACAATAAAATTTGTAAAAAGGTTAATGCAAACCGGGGCTTGCCTTGCTGCTCTTGGTCGTAGGCTAGCTGTTCCTCCGGAGTAACGAAGTCTAGGACTTCGGGTTCCTCCTCGACCTTAGCGACTACATGATAAGAACAATGTATGTATTAATTTAAATGCATTTGTATTAACTTTGAGGTTGTGAAGTCTATAACCCTTGCTAGACAGACCTAATGACTGTGAAACTTTTACTGTGGCTTGGTTACAACCTAAACAAAGACTTGGTCAAGTTTTAGTTGCAGTAAAGCTCATTTGAGCCCTCCACAAATAATTATGTCCTTGACCTTAATTGGAACTCTTAGGGTGTTCTAGGAATTTTCATGAGACAAACTATGACTTTCCTAAAACTAGATTTTCAGAGGGTTCTAATGGAGTTGGTCTCACTTAATTTGGAAGTCTCTAACTAAAGATATGAGCTAAACAATTTCAGAGAAAATTCTGAAAATGTTTCTGAACATTTTCTATTTTCTCTGGAACAGTTTTACTAATCACACCATTAGGTGGACTAAATGAGCTCAAATGGATCTGAAATTTTTATGGTAGCTCAAGGATATTTTGGTGAACATCCCCGCAAAATTTCAGGATTTTCCTCCAAAGGATTCTCCAGTTAAAATTCCTAACAGTTTAAATTTTAAGGAATTAATTCTGGAGAATTAAGGAATTTCATGAAGTGAAACTTGATTTTCTGGAAAGTACTCAGAGAGCTGAATCCAGCAAAATTTGGTTCACTCGATTTGGAGCTTTCTAGCCAAAGTTATAAGGATTTGAAGTTTGAAGGAAATCTGAAAATCGGGGAAAAGTTTAAACTCGCGCGTGGGCCCAGGGGACACGCGTCGCACGCCTAGGCGACAGCACACCGCGGCCCACAAGGATTTTTGCGCGCCAGCACACCCGATCCCGGCCGCAGCCGGATCCCGATTCAAAATATCGGCCGCTGACAGCTGGGGTCCACCCCCTTCTTCAACCTCGCGACACCCGCGCCCCGCTGCCGAGGGACCTCGCCGGAGAGCTCGCCGCTGGCTGCTGTACAGCTCCAAACTTCTTGATTCTGGACGCCCCTGCCTACTTTTACTTGGGGAACAGGATCCGAGGTCAGCTGCTCATGACAACGGCCGGAGCATGGTCGGCGACGAGCCGCCATATCGGAACGACTTCGGCCATGTCGGCTGACTCTCCTAGTACCTCAGCTACTTGGGAAATCGGTCGGGAAGCATCAGTGGACCTCAGAGAAGGTCGACATGAACTCGAGGCAGCTCGGGGAAGGCCCGAAATAGGTCCTCACCGTGCGCCCGATACCCCCCGTTCGTTCCGCCATTAGTAGACCTTAAATTACGCCGGGCACAGAGGCTCTCCGGCCCAGAGTTGTGAAGGCAACTTGTGCGTTACCGTGTCTAGCTCGTGTGGGAGTGGCCTGAGGCCCTCTAATCCTTTCTAAAGCACGAATTAAACAGAATCGTACCCGAAGGTCGTTCTGCACACAGAAAGGGGAAAAGTGGAAATTCGCCGTCGGTGAGCAACCACTCGAGCTATGGCTCGGGGATGAGCAGCACCGGTCACCTGCGCGTCCAAGGGTGCCTTGGCTCGGGCGTGACAACGCCCAGGTTGGGCTGTCCACGAGAGCCCGAGGTGCGGCGGTTTCCAGTTCCGATTTTGATCTTTCGGCACAGCCGATAGCACTCGGTTTCAACCGAATTCTAGCAATGGAGAGGATGGAGGAAGGTCTCTAGTACCTTGCTGGGACCCTGGAGTCGAAGGAGGGAGCTGCGATCGGCTTGATCGATCGGGAGCTCGAGCAGCGGTGATGGCAGTGGAAAAACAGATCGTGCACGTCGGCAGCTCGGGGAATGGCGACTGAAGCACGCCGGGGAGGGAATAAATAGCCCGGCGGCTGGCCTCCGGCTTGGGGCGCGCAGCAGGAGCTGGCGCCGGCTGCCCCCCTTCGGTGGCGCGCGCACACAGCAGCCGGGAACCGACTGAACTGTGTTTCAGTCGGTTTGTTTTGAGGCAGAGGCTGACATGTGGGTCCCACCCCTCTTTTAACCTCTGAAATTTACTCCTAACAGCTGTGGTAAACAGAGAACCCTATTCTACCCTTGGCAATTCAAATTATTCACCCAAGAGCCATTTGAATTGATCAAAGTTCAAATGAGGTTTGGTTTGAATGAATTTCAGCACAAGTTCAGTTTGAAATTCAAATAAAGTTTGAATTTCTCCCCCTTAGCTCATGTCAAGATCAACCCCAAATGGAGTGAAAATTTGTGTGTGAGCTCACAAAAATGTGCTGAGCAAGAATATGCCTTCCACTTTCAAATTCATGGTATAAAAACAGTTTGAATTTGAATATGGTTTCAAACTGCCCTCTTCTTATCTATACCCAAAATGACCTCAAAAAGGTTTTGAATTTGGGTGAAACTTGGCATGGACATCCTTAACAAAGTGTAGGAGTTTTCATATGTCCAGCCCATCTATATCACATGTGGGAAATACCACTTTTGCAATGTGTAAGTTTTTTCTCTAATGAGCATGTTGATAATTGTTACTTGCTCTTCATTTGTGTTCATCATTCTTGCTCAAATGAGGTGTGTGGTGTGGTGATGAACACTGCAAATGGTTGTCAAAACTGAGGCCCTTACACGTCTCTGAGGGTCGTCGCTCGATTCACTTCATGTTCATGGGGCGAATCCACGACGTATCTCGAGACCTGATGGGCAGACTGCTTGGTGTGGAGCTCTCCACTAGGTGCCTGCACCAGATAGTCTACGGAGATGCAGATCCGCCGAGGAGGCCACTGACTGGAGGAGTGGCACCGCCCCTCGAGGAGATCAGAGGTCTGTTCACACAGCCGTTCACACCTGACCAGCCGAGAGTGCCAGCGCTTCTCACCCCAGCAGCTCGGACAGTTCACCACGTCCTCAGGCGTACCCTGCTACCGAGGTCCAGCTACTTGGAGGGATTCACGAGCCGTCAGCAGACCATCCTGTTCTATGTGATGAACGGGATGGAGTTCGACATAGTAGACATTCTGATCTGCGAGATGGAGGACGTGATCACCGACGGAGTTGGGATGCTACGACAGCTGGTCTTTGGTCACTGGATCTGTCACCTTCTTCACCAGCTGGTTCCAGAGGACACTCCAGGAGTCTCTCAGCTGACGGAGATGCACGTGACCCGGTTCAGCCACTACCGAGTCCCCACTCCGGGAGACCGCCGCCTTGGACGACCCGTCGAGCGTGAGGTTCGAGCCAGACTATCAGAAGAGGACTGGGCAGAGCTGACTCAGGAGGACGCCGAGCTGGCACAGGCAGAGGCTCAGGGAGGAGACCTACAGCACGTATGGTCGGATAGCGACACTAGTGACAGTGTCGAGGAGTACTTCCCTCCTGCTCCTCCCTCACCGAGGCAGCACGACGCAGAGGCAGGAGGCTCAGCTGCTCCACCACCTACACCTCCTCCAGTGTCAGAGGCTCAGGTGACTCAGCCGTCAGAGCTCACCACCTTACTTCAGCGGATGGCTCAGCAGCAGGAGCTGCAAGCAGCTCGACAGGAGCAGCTTCAGAGGCAGCAGCAGGAGATGCAGCTGGAGATCGCCCGTCAGAGGCGAGAGGACACCGACAGGTTCACCAACCTTGTCGATCAGATGACGCGACGCACTCTGGACCAGCAGCAGCAGACTCAGCAGATGCTGTTGGGCATCCTGGGGTTGGTCACCAACCTCTACCAGCAGACTGGAGTGGCTCTTCCACCTCAGCACTTGGGACTCAGTCAGGCTCCAGGTGCACCCCCACTGGCACCAGCTCTAGTACTGCCACCGACGTCGCTCCAGTCCTCACCTCTTCCGGCAGTACCTCCACCGGCGCCAGCAGTCTCAGCGGATCCCCCAGCAGCTCCAGCTCCAGCTCCAGCCCCCACAGCAGCTCCAGCTCCTCCCGCTCCAGCTCCAGCACCAGCGACCTCCACCTCCAGCAGCTCCGGCGACAGCACCGTCGACGGCGACCGCTTCACCATCGCCAGGAGCGCGCCTGAGTCGTGGTCACTCGACTTTCCTTTTTGGTGCCTTGATGCCAAAGGGGGAGAAGAGTTAGAGTCAGCGGGAGGTTAGAGGGGAGGTTAGCTTAGTTCTAGGGGGAGTACTTGGTTCTAGGGGGAGTGTCTATCCTTTTTTTGCTACTTTATTGGAGATTATTATTATTTGCTATTATTGTACTCCGGGTACTACTCTGTGCTCTTACGCTTTATTAATTATTATTTGAGCCGTCGAGTCACTTGTGCTGTAATTTGTACTTGTTATGTTTCCTTTTTGAGCATTGCGTTTTAATTTCATACTCTACTCGTTGTGTTGTCATCAATCACCAAAAAGGGGGAGATTGAAAGCATCTAGGCCCCCGTGAGATATGGTTTCGGTGATTAATGACAACTGTTCGTAATTACTAATGAGTTTGTGGATGCAAGGTTTCACGTACATCACATCAAACATTAAATGAACTATCTATTCACACCATCTACTGCTCATTGGATACAAATGGAGACCCCTCAACGATCCATTCTAAGGGGTTATTCGATACTCATGAAAACTAAATGAAGAACTCATACAACGACCCTACTTTATCAAAATTGGCAACACAAGGAGCTCACACTTCATCGTAATATCATTTCAAACAAGTGTCAAAGAGGTCACTCAAGAAGATTCTAAAAGATCAACTCAAAACAACTCGAAGCAAACAAGTTGCATTCACCGGATCATCCGATGTCTTGCAAAATGACTACATCGGTCGAATTTGAGTTGGCAGAAGAAGAAGACCTCAGAGCCCAGTACACACCGGATCATCCGATGTGAAGGAAGTGGCACATCGGTTGATTTCAACAGAAGGATAATTTATGAGTAATTCTGAAGATCAACTCACCGGATCATCCGATGATAAAGTAAGTGAACATCGGTCAATTTCAACCGAAACATTATTTCTGAACCAATTCTGAAGATCAACTCACCGGATCATCCGATGATGAGTTAAAGTAACATCGGTCGATTAAAAGATCCAACGGTTATATCCAACGGTCACATCTGACACATGACATCAGCTAATTTGGAATTCGACCGATGATCATATAAAGGGGTGCATCGGAGGATCCAATGTTAACTGACAAAAGTCTGCCCACTTTTCCAACGGCTATCTCGTGTGGGCTGGCTATAAATACCCCTCCAACCGGCCATTTCGACAAGTCTTGATCACCAGAGCCTCTCTAGACATTCTCAAGCATTCAAGACCAAGAGCTACCACTTCCACACTTCAAAACCTCTTGTGCTCCAACTATAGGTTATATCTAGCGAGAGAGAAGCTTGTGTGCGTCCATTCTTGGTGATTGGAATCTCTAGGCTAGTGAGAGAGAGTGTCTTGGTGACTTCTCTCACCTTGTAAACGTTGGAGGAAGAAGAGATCACTCCGGAGCTTACCAAGGTGTTTGTGGAAGCCCGGAAGATCACCGTTGTACAAGGCTTGAGCTCCACCTTGCCGGTGAAGGCGAACGGAGAAAGAATAGTGGATTCCCTCGTCTTGGTGACTTGGGAGTGGCTATACCCTTTGGTGGGTGCCACAACGTGGACGTAGGAAGATTTTTGTGATCTTACCGAACCACGGGAAAAATCGCCGTGTCTCCGAGTCTCCGCGGGAGTTTGCATTCTTCTCCTCACCCCTTACTATTACGCTATTCCGCACTTAACTCTCTTGCTTGCGTAGTTAGTTTGCATAGGGAATTGGGCTTCAACCATTAAAGTTTTAAATTGCTCTAAAATTTTAAAAAGCCCAATTCACCCCCCCTCTTGGGCGTTTCGATCCTTACACCCAGTTATGGTGAGTTTCCAAAGTGGAGGTTCATCAAATTGGATTAAACTAGCTTGTGTTTGGTCTGGTAATGGTGTAGCTTGTGCAAAGTTATTACATTATCTACTTACGAGATATATCGCATGTTTTTTGTTGTCATAATGTTTTTACGCCCATTTTTATTGGACTGCATGCAACAATGCTGCGGGACTGATGAGTATTGTCATGTGGTTGCAGATGGTTCGTACTAGGACCACGCATGAGGTTGGTGGCTCTAGCCAACAGGGAGGTGATGACTCCCAGCCACCGGCCTACGACAGCACCCCGCAGCAGCAGCCACCACCGCCGCCTCCGCTTACTCTAGCGGATGTGATAGCGGCATTGGTGGGAGGTCGTGAGGAGCAGACCGACCTGCTCCGCACGATCGTGCAGAATACGTCTCAGGCGGGGGGACGTCAAGAAAGAGGGCCTCGTGAGCCCAGGGTAGTGTCGTACTTGGATTTCATGACTACGCACCCTCCAGTGTTCACCGAAGCCGAAGAACCACTGGAGGCGGATAACTGGCTGCGTACCATCGAGTCCAAGTTCGGGCTGCTCCAATTACGGAGCGGCAGAAGACTCTGTTCACAGCACAGCAGCTCCACGGTGCCGCCGGTGCGTGGTGGGCGAACTATGTCGCCTCACGACCGGCTGGCCATGCCGTGGAATGGCAAGAGTTCCGGGAGGCGTTCCACGCCTACCACATTCCTCCCGGAATAATGAAGAGAAAGTTCCAAGAATTTTTGGAACTGAAGCAGGGCGGGAGGAGTGCCCACGACTACTCCCGTGCCTTCAACCATCTGGCGCAGTATGCGTCAGACTACATCTCCACGGAGGAGAAGAAGAGGGAGCACTTCTATCGGGGGTTACACCCCGAAATGAAGACCCGTCTCGTACAGTGGAACCGTGGCACATTCAACGACTTAGTCAATGCCGCGATCATGCAGGAGGATGCTCAGCGGGAGTTGGCAGCTGAGCAGCGGAAGCGCAGCGCTCCACCCAGCGGTGGGAGTGGCGCTCCCCAGGAGTACCGTATGGTGTATCGGACACCATCCGGGCAGCAGTGGCAACCACCGGCGCGACCGCAACGGTTCGGGGACGTCCCTTTCAGGCACCACCGTTCCGTCCGCCGATGCCACCACCAAGACAGCAACAGCAACAGCAGCAGCAGACGGTACCCCGGGCATTTCCACCGCCACAACGCGCCCCGGGATTCCATCCACCGATCAGCGGGGGACCGCCCCGTTTCACCAGCTTCACGTGTGGCCAGGCGGGCCACTTCGCGAAGGACTGTCCCCAGGGGCAGCAGAGAAGCGGGCAAGCCCAGTTTCAGGGCGGTGCTCGAGGCCGATCTCCGGTGAAGAAGGCTGGTCAGCGGACTGGAGGTGTCCGCAACCTCGACAATGAGGACGCCCCAGAAGGAGACAACGTGCTGGCGGGTACGTTCACTCTCAACCATCAAGCCATCGTCATGTTGTTTGATTCTGGTGCGACCCACAACTTTATAAGTGCATCATATGTGGTTAAGCATCAGCTGGAAGTCTTTCCAACCGAGTGTTCGTATATGATCTGCTCACCGGGAGGAAAGATTTCAGCAACGATGATGGTTCCAAAAGCACCACTGTGCTTAGGTGGGAAGATATATCCCACCACTATGATTATCCTAGGGGGGCAGAAGATTGATGCAATCTTGGGAATGTCATGGCTAAGCTACCATGGAGCTGTCCTGGAAACACTATCACGGACAGTTCACCTCAACTCCCCATTACACCGTCCGCAGTCCCTCCTATTAGATAATCCAGTCCGGGAGGTTTCAGAAATCAATAATACTGAAGCTCTCAAGTTAGAGGACATCCCCGTAGTCCGGGAGTACCCCGACGTGTTCCCGGATGATCTACCGGGCATGCCACCTGAGCAGGATGTCGAGTTCAAGATTGAACTTGCACCCGGGACTACGCCCATATCACGGAGACCATACAAGATGGCTCCAAATGAGCTGGCGGAACTGAAAGAACAGCTCAATGATCTGTTGAGCAAGGGTTTCATTAGGTCAAGTTCCTCGCCTTGGGGATGCTCCGCGCTGTTCGTGAAGAAGAAAGATGAAACCCTGAGGCTGTATGTGGATTACCGGCCGCTCAACGCCGTCACCATCAAGAATAAGTACCCACTGCCCCCACATTGACATATTGTTTGATCAACTTGTGGGTGCAAGTGTGTTCTCCAAGATGGACCTTCGCTCTGGATATCACCAGATAAAGATCCGGGCGGAGGATATCCCGAACACGGCCTTCTCAACGAGATATGGATTATATGAATATCTCGTCATGTCCTTTGGTCTCACAAACGCTCCAGCTCATTTCATGTATCTCATGAACTCGGTGTTCATGCCGGAGCTGGACAAGTTCATGGTAGTGTTCATCGATGATATCTTGGTTTACTCCAAGACAGAAGCCGAACATGCCGAACACTTGCGGGTCGTTCTTCAACGATTACGAGACCACAAGCTCTACGCCAAGTTCAGCAAATGCGAGTTTTGGATCAGCCAAGTGCCATTCTTGGGACATATCATCTCCGCATAAGGCATTGCGGTTGACCCAAGTAAAATAGAGCAAGTGCTGAAATGGAAAGCTCCCACTTCAGTTCATGAATTCAGAAGCTTCCTCGGGTTAGCGGGATACTATAGGAGATTCATTCCAAGCTTCTCCAAGCTCGCTAAGCCGATGACAGAATTGCTGAAGAAAGGGACGAAGTTTGTTTGGAACACGGCGTGTGAAGGAGCGTTCCAAGCATTGGTGAAGCATCTCACAACAGCCCCGCTCTTAGCTCAGCCGGATACAACAAAGCCCTTCGACGTGTATTGTGACGCGTCCGGTATTGGGATTGGACGCGTGTTGATGCAGGAAGGACGTGTGGTCGCTTATGGATCACGCCAACTTCGGAACCATGAGCAGCATTTCCCTACTCATGATCTGGAGCTTGCTGTCGTGGTGTTGGCGCTAAAAATGTGGAGGCACTATCTCCTGGGGAACTTGGTGCATCTCTACACCGACCACAAAGAGCTTGAAATACATTTTCACCCAGAAGGAGCTGAACATGTGGCAACGGAGGTGGTTAGAATTAATCAAGGACTATGAGATGGAGATTCACTACCACCCCGGCAAGGCGAATGTGGTTGCCGACGCGCTGAGTCAAAAATCACATGTCCATCACCTCAAAATTACACCGGTGGAGGAGGAAGAGCCAAGTTTATACTTGGTTCCTTATGGATCGCTGTACAACCTTGCCCTCATCCCTACTATTAGGGAGGACATCATTGCAGCTCAGAAGACGGATAAAGGCATGGCACATCTCCGGAGACGGATAGAAAATGGAGAGATCAAATGTTTCCAGAAAGATGATGAGGGGACGCTGTGGTTTAATGACCGCATAGTCGTACCCCGAGATATGGAGTTAAGGAAGAAAATCTTCGATGAAGCTCACTTGTCCAAGTACTCCATTCATCCGGGTAGCAACAAAATGTACCAAGATTTGAAAAAGAAATTTTGGTGGACACGGATGAACCGGGAGGTAGCTAAGTACGTATCTAAGTGCGATACGTGTAGACGAGTGAAAGCTGATCACATGAAGAAATCAGGGCTGTTGCAACCCCTGAAGATCCCGGCATGGAAGTGGGAAGATGTGAGCATGGATTTCATTGTGGGATTACCCCTAACATCCAACAAGCATGATTCCATATGGGTAACCGTTGATCGGTTAACCAAGACGGCTCACTTCATTCCGGTGAATACACGTTACAATACCGGCAAATATGCGGAGCTGTACATAGCGAAGATTCTATGCCTATACGGGGTACCCAAGACCATCGTCTCAGATCGAGGTGCATTATTTGTATCTCGCTTTTGGGAGCAGCTACACGCTGCATTGGGTACTAAGTTGATCAGGAGCTCCGCCTATCACCCTCAGACAGATGGGCAAACACAGAGGGTAAACCAAGTATTAGAAGACATGTTGAGAGCATGTGCCGTCTACCATGGTAGGAACTGGGATGATCACCTACCATTGGCGGAATTCTCGTACAACAACGGCTATCAGGCGAGTATCAAAATGACACCTTACGAAGCTCTCTACGGTCGTAAATGCCGCACCCCATTAAATTGGTGCGAATCCGGTGAAAGGGTCACATTCGGGGTTAATGTGGTGAACGACGCCGAAGAGCGCGTTCGGACAATTCAAGCAAATTTGAAGGCCGCTCAATCCCGACAGAAGAGCTACGCTGATAAGAGGCGTAGACCGTTGCATTTTGACGTTGGGGAACACGTGTACCTCCGCGTGTCTCCAATGAAGGGCGTGCACCGGTTCGGTGTGAAGGGGAAGCTCGCTCCCTGTTTTATTGGACCCTATGCTATCACCGAGAAGTGTGGACCAGCAGCGTATAATTGGAGCTACCGGCATCCCTAGCTGGTGTCCATGATGTTTTCCATGTTTCGCAACTGCGAAAATGTTTGAAGCATACAGCTGCTGTTCCTACCGAAGACATCAGCGAGCTGAAACCGGATTTAACATATGATGAGTATCCTGTGGAAATTCGTGATGAGAAAGCCCGAACCACGCGTAGCAGAACGTTGTGGTTCTACAAGATCCTCTGGAGTAACCACACCGTGGAAGAAGCGACGTGGGAGAGCGAGGAATTCCTTCGCTCAAATTACCCGGAGTTCATGGCTTCTCAACACGGGTAAGTCCCTACTACATCGCTATCTCTTCTTTTGTAATCTCGGGACGAGATTCTTTTAAGGGGGGAGGAATGTAAGGGCCTCAGTTTTGGCACACATCTGAAGTGTTCATCACCACACCACACAACTCATTTGAGGAAAGTTGATGAACACAAATGAAGAGCATGTAACCACCATCAACATGCTCAATAGAGAACAAACTCACATATTGCAAAAGTGGTATTTCCCACATGTGATGTAGGTGGGCTGGACTTAGGAAAACTCCTACACTTTGCTAAGGATTTCCATGCCAAGTTTCACCCAAATTCAAAACCTTTTTGAGGTCATTTTGGGTATAGATAGAAAGAGGACAGTTTGAAACCACATTCAAATTCAAACTGTTTTTATCCCATGAATTTAAAAATGTGAGGCATATTCTTACTCAGCACATTTTTGTGAGCTCACACACCAATTTTTACTCCATTTGGAGTTGATCTTGACATGAGCTAAGTGGGACGAATTCAAACTTTATTTGAATTCAAAACTGACCTTGTGCTGAAATTCACTCAAACCAAACCCAATTTGAATTCTATTCAATTCAAATGTCTCAGGGGTGAATAATTTGAATCACCAGGGGTATTATGGGGCTCACTGTTTACAACAGTGATTAGGATTAAATTTCAGAGGTTAAAACCCCGGGTGGGACCCACATGTCATAGCGGGGAGAAGGACAAACTTGCACCCAAAGTCAGAGTCTCGGTGGGAAATTCCACCGAGAGGCTGTTGGCTGTGCCACCGAGCAGCTACCGGCGCCACCAGCTGCTTCCCTCTCCGCGCGCTGGCGCCCAGGGCGGCTGGCTCGCGCCCCCGCGCGACCGGCACCGCCTCAGCCGAACAGGAGTCGGTCGGCTTTATCTTCTCGCGGGCAAACCCGAGCAGCGGCATTGTTTCTCGCCACAGCTCTCTGCTCAATCGGGAAAACCAGCGAAACCATCTCCTCCTTCGTCCCGGAGCTGCTAGACAACCACCTGAGGTTGCACTCCACCTCCCCAACGCCAGAAACCCCGAGCTCCGACCTCCTTTGCTCAAAGATGATCGCCACCGCGGCGACCTAGCCTCAGCCGAGAGTCAGGCGCCCGTGGGCAGCGTTGCACAGGCGTTTTCACGGTCCAGTGACACGACCCCATTTGGTCCTGTCGAGCCAGGATCACGCTGAGGGGTGCTGCGTTGCACAGCACCGGATAACACACGTCAAAGGTACAAAGCGGAAGCGAAATTTTTATTACATAAACAAGTTTATGAACATGTTTACAGCAAAATAAGTTCAGTCTACACTCGCGGGCGTAGACTAAGCATCAAGTGCACGTTCAGCCCTCGAACGTGTCCTTGCTAGCACACACGCACACTAACTCTGCGGCGTGCACGACTCCCACTCGACGGGGTTCCCCTCCTGGGGTTCCGTCTCCTCTTCGGGAGTCCCTTCCTCATAGGACCCTGCAAAAGCTTCAAACACAAGCAGTGAGCACGAAGGCTCAGCAAGTCTGACCCGTCTCACCTAAACATGGAACTTCTACATGAGGGTAATGGTTTACATGAGGTAAAAATCAGTTGCAAGGACTCGCCTAATTAGTAGAACCTTACTTTCAAGTTTTAGCAGCAGGTTGTGGAGAACCTTACGCTAAGGCACATGAGAGAGCCGCAATCAAACAAGAAACGCATTTCTCTCATGTACTTTGCCCAAAGTTGAAAAGAACTTTAGTTAGCTCTAAGCTAAAGCATATCATTAACAATCAATGTCCAGCTTTCAATCAGCAACATTTTAACATGCAACTAGCCTGTTCTTTCTACGTCACGGTACAGTGAATAAGTGGTACTCACTGACCGCGAGGGACGGCGATTATAATCGATTTACACCTGCAGGGTTACCCAAACAACCCGTCACGTACGCCCGTACTTGATGTTGCCTACAACAACCATCACGGACGCCGTACGCGACTATCTTTCACCCGTTAGCCAAATGTTGAACCGGTCCAATCGTCCCGAGCAAGAGGTCTCTGCACGCGCATCTCAGTGCCGCCAGCCGATTTACACCTCGAGCTCTCAACCTACCCTCTGAACGACCAGCTATGCCTCAACACCCAGCTACCCGAGTTACATCAGTTTCCCGGTTCCCATATAGCCGGTAGGTCTTCGGTACTGTTCTAGCTTGTTCAACAGGCCCGCACACGGCTCGGTCCTCAATCGACACAAGCAGACCTATAGCACACAGGCCCCAAAGTCCTGCTGCCCTTACCATCCGCTTGGTCTCATTTTCTTGCCATGTTGTTTCATGTGCTATCTCTACCCGAGCAATGTGCTTCTAGCCTATTCTCGCGAGTAGTTCCAACCACTCGACTTGTACCGAATCCTACCCTATCCTAGCAATGCAGTAGCTAACGGGGTTTGCAATCCTAAACCCAACCCATGGTTCTCTTGGCTATGCAGTGGGGCTTCCAGACAAGTCTCTAATGCACAGAATAAAGGAAACCAGTATGTGCTCAAAACAATAAAAATTTGTAAAAAGGTTAATGCAAACCGGAGCTTGCCTTGCTGCTCTTGGTCGTAGGCTAGCTGTTCCTCCGGAGTAACGAAGTCTAGGACTTCGGGTTCCTCCTCGACCTTAGCGACTACATGATAGAAACAATACATGTATTAATTTAATGCATTTGTATTAGGTTTGAAGTTGTGAAGTCTATAACTTTTGCTAGACCGACCTAATGACTGTGAAACTTTTATTGTGGCTTGGTTACAACCTAAACAGAGACTTGGTCAAGTTTTAGTTGCAGTAAAGCTCATTTGAGCCTTCCACAATTAATTATGTCCTTGACCTTAATTGGAACTCTTAGGGTGTTCTAGGAATTTTACTGAAACAAACTATGACTTTCTGAAAACTAGATTTTCAGAGGGTTCTAATGGAGTTGGTCTCACTTAACTTGGGAGTTCCTAACTAAAGATATGAGCTAAACAATTTCAGAGAAAATTCTTAAAATGTTTCTGAACATTTTCTATTTTCTCTAGAACCGTTTCCCTAATCACCCCATTAGGTGGATCAAATGAGCTTCAATGGGTCTGAATTTTTTTGGTAGTTCAGGGATATTTTGGTGAACATCCCAGCAAAATTTCAGGATTTTCTTCCAAAGGATTGTCCAGTTAAAATTCCTAACAGTTTAAACCTTGAGGATTTAATGCTGGGTAATTAAGGAATTTCATGAAGTGAAACTTGATTTGCTGGAAAGTACTCAGAGAGCTGAATCCAGCAAAATTTGGTTCGCTCAATTTGGAGCTTTCTAACCCAAGTTATGAGGATTTGAAGTTTGGAAGGATTCTGAAAATCGGGGAAAAGTTTAAACTCTCGGGGCCCGTGGGGACACGTGTCGAGCGCGGAGGTGTCCGGCACACCTGGGATACCACACGTGTCGAGCGCGGAGGTGTCCGCTACACCGGAGCTCACAGGGTATTTGCGCGCCAGCACAGCCGATCCCCGGCCACACCCGATCCCGATTTAAATTCTTCAGCCGCTGACACGTGGGCCAGCCGACTTCGTCTTCCTCCCGCCGTTCTCTCGCGCCCGCGCCGCCGACCTCGCCGGAGCAGACCCGGAGCTCGCCGGCTCGCCACTGCCGGACCTCCCATGGTCTGAAACTCGCCGCCAGGGGGTGGTCGACGTCGAGGAACACGTCGGTGGTGTCAGGTCGGGCTGGGGGTGACCGGGAATAGCTCGGCGACGTGCCGCAGCCTCGGTGGAGGTTCGGCGCTGTCGACCGTGGGTCCTAACCGGCCAACACCTCGAACAAACGGTCCTACAGCATCAGCGTACCTCTAGGAAGCTCGACAAGGTGTCAACAGGGTTCAGGGATGGCGGTAAGTCGGTCGGCACCGTGTGACCGATTGTGCCCGCCATGACCGCCCTCGATCGAGCTCGAAATTCGTCACTCCTAGACAGTTTCTCGCTACGGATGCAGAAAAGAACTTGATCGCCGGCTAGTCCGGCATCTACGTGCAAGATTTGACGACCTTCGAAAGATCATAGAGCGAAAATTTAAAGAAGCCGTACCGGAAGCTCAGTTTAAAGTTGCCGGAGCAAAAAACTGAGAATTCACCGGCGAGAGTTCACAGCGTGGCTTGAGCTTCAGGTGGAAGCAGGGTGGAGTCCGTGCGCTCCTGTTGCCGCCCTTGCTCGGCCGTGGAAGTGGTTGCAGCGTGCTGCCCGCCTGAGACCGATCGCCGTCCTTCAGCTAAACTGTGGCGGTCGTCGTTGGTCACAGGAACAGGGGTTGAAACCCGGTGGTCCAGGCGTTGGGAGGATGGTGCGCGACCTCCGGTGGCTGTCCAGCAGCTTAGGAACGAAGGAGATTGTTTTGCTGGTTTTCCCGATTGAGCAGAGAGCTGTGGCGAGAAACAATGCCGCTGCTCGGGTGTTGCCCCCGAGAAGATAAAGTCGGCCGATTCCTGCTCGGCTGAGGCGGTGTCGGTCGCATGGGGGCGCGAGCAAGCCGCCCTGGGCGCCAGCGTGCGGAGAGGGAAGCAGCTGGTGGCGCCGGTAGCTGCTCGGTGGCACAGCCGACAGCTGCTCGGTGGAATTTCCCACCGAAAGTCTGACTTTGGGTGAAAGTTTCTCCTTCTTCCCTCTATGACATGTGGGTCCCAATCTGGGTTTTAACCTCTGGAATTTACTCCTGATCACTGTAGTCAACAGTGAACCCCATAATACCCCTGGTGATTCAGATTATTCACCCTTGAGCCATTCGAATTGAATAGGATTCGAATTGGGTTTGGTTTGAGTGAATTTCAGCACAAGTGCAGTTTTGAATTCAAATGAAGTTTGAATTTGTCCCACTTAGCTCATGTCAAGATCAACTCCAAATGGAGTGAAAATTGGTGTGTGGGTTCACAAAAATGTGCTGAGTAAGAATATGCCTCCCACTTTTAAATCCATGGGATAAAAACAGTTTGAATTTGAATATGGTTTCAAACTGCCCTCTTTCTAACTATACCCAAAATGACCTCAAAAAGGTTTGGAATTTGGGTGAAACTTGGCATGGACATCCTTAGCAAAGCGTAGGAGTTTTCATATGTCCAGCCCACCTATATCACATGTGGGAAATACCACTTTTGCAATGTGTGAGTTTGTTCTCTAATGAGCATGTTGATAATTGTTACTTGCTCTTCATTTGTGTTCATCATCCTTCCTCAAATGAGGTGTGTGGTGTGGTGATGAACACTGCAAATGTGTGTCAAAAACTGAGGCCCTTACATTCCTCCCCCCTTAAAAGAATCTCGTCCCGAGATTATAAGGTGAAAGTGAGAGAGAGGACGGTGGAAAATTACCGGATATGCGACGTGAAAAATTCGGGGTAGTTAGTGCGAAGGAATTCTTCGCTTTCCTATGTCGCTTCGTACATGGAGTGATTACTCCATAGAACCTTGTAGAACCACAACGTACGGTTGCGTGTGGTTCGGGCCTTTTCATCAATAATCTGCACCGGTTCCTCCCGATAGGTGAGATCCGGTTGCAGTTCTTCAATGTCTTCCAGCTGAACGGTAGTTGATAGCTTAAGACATTTCCTCAGCTGGGAAATGTGAAAGACATCGTGCACACCGGAAAGTGCTTCTGGTAACTTCAGCCGGTATGCCACTGATCCACATCTTTCGGTAATCTGGAATGGACCGATGTATCGGGGTGCCAATTTTCCTCTCACCCCAAATCTGTTTATGCCCTTAATTGGAGACACCCGTAGGTATACGTGATCTCCAACTTCGAATTGTAATGGGCGCCTTCTCCGGTCCGCATACTGTTTCTGTCGGGATTGAGCGTCTTTTAGGTTTGCTTGAATCAGTCGAACCTTTTCTTCCGCGTTGTTGACGAGGTCAATCCCGAAGGTAACCCTTTCGCCAGACTCACACCAGTTCAATGGTGTGCGGCATCTCCTACCGTATAGCGCCTCGTAAGGTGCCATCTTGATGCTGGCTTGGTACCCATTATTATACGAGAACTCGGCTAACGGCAAGTGATCATCCCAATTCTTGCCGTGGTTGATAGCGCAAGCTCGTAGCATGTCTTCTAGGATCTGATTTACCCGCTCCGTTTGCCCATCCGTCTGCGGGTGGTAGGCTGAACTACGGATCAGCTTCGTCCCCAAGGCAGCGTGCAGCTGCTCCCAAAAATGGGACACAAATAAAGTGCCCCGATCCGATATGATGGTACGGGGTACGCCGTACAAGCATAGGATCCGTGAGATGTACAGTTCAGCGTACTTCTTGGCATTGTAATTTGTGTTGACCGGGATGAAATGGGCAACTTTGGTGAGCCGATCGACGATCACCCACACAGAATCATGTTTCTGCAAAGTGGTGGGTAAACCGACGATAAAGTCCATGCTCACATCCTCCCACTTCCAGGCAGGAATGCCCAGTGGTTGTAGCAGTCCCGGTTTCCGCATATGATCTGCCTTCACCCTCCGACATGTATCACACTCGGACACGTATTTTGCAACCTCGCGCTTCATCCGTGTCCATCAAAATTTTCTTCTGAGTTTGTGATACATCTTGTTACTGCCGGGGTGAATAGAGAACTTTGATAAGTGAGCCTCATCAAAGATCTTCTTCCGTAGTTCTGGGTTTCGGGGTACGACAATTCGGTCCTTGAACCATAGGACGCCGTCTCCGTCCTTCCGGAAACATTTCAAGTCCCCACTGTCTACACGTCTCCGCAAATGTGACATGCCCTTGTCATTCTTCTGGGCTGCCGCTATCTCTTCACGGATGGTGGGGATCAAAGCTAGGTTGTAGAGAGCTCCGTGTGGAATCACATGTAGTGGTTGTTCGCTCTCTTCCAACGGTGTGATGGTCAGAGTATTGACGTGTGACTTGCGGCTCAGCGCATCTGCCACTACGTTTGCCTTGCCCGGATGATAATGGATCTCTATTTCGTAATCCTTTATCAGTTCTAACCATCTTCGTTGCCTCATGTTCAGCTCCTTCTGAGTGAATATGTACTTGAGGCTTTTGTGGTCGGTATATAAATGTACGAGGTTACCGAGTAGGTAGTGCCTCCACATTTTTAGTGCAAGTACCACGGCAGCGAGCTCCAAGTCGTGAGTTGGATAATTCTGCTCATGGTTCCTAAGCTGCCGTTATCCATACGCGACCACTCTTCGGTCTTGCATCAGCACACATCCGAGCCCAATGCCGGATGCATCGCAGTACACATCGAACGGTTTTGTTGTGTCTGGCTGCGCCAAAACCGGTGCTGATGTCAGGTGCTTGAATAAAGCCTTGAATGCTGCTTCACATGCTGGACTCCAAACATATTTGGTAGCCTTCTTCAGCAGCTCTGTCATTGGCTTGGCAATCTTCGAGAAGTTCGGAATGAACCTCCGATAATATCTCGCCAGTCCGAGGAAACTCCGTACCTCGTGAACAGTTCTCGGGGATTTCCAATTCAGCACTTGAGTGATCTTGCTTGGGTCCACAGCGATACCCTCCGCTGAGATGATATGCCCGAGGAAAGGCACTTTCGATATCCAAAACTCGCATTTGCTGAATTTTGCGTATAACTTGTGATCCCGCAGCCGTTGCAAGACTATACGCAGATGTTTCTTGTGATCTTTCTCTGACTTGGAATATACCAGGATGTCGTCGATGAAGACCACGACAAACTTGTCCAGCTCCGGCATGAATACCGAGTTCATTAAGTACATGAAGTGAGCTGGAGCATTGGTGAGGCCGAAGGACATGACCAGGTACTCATAAAGTCCGTACCTCGTCGAGAAAGCCGTCTTCGGAATGTCCTCAGCCCTTATCTTAATCTGATGGTACCCGGATCTTAAATCCATCTTGGAAAAGATCTTTGCTTCGACCAACTGATCAAACAACATGTCGATCCGTGGCAACGGGTACTTGTTCTTGATGGTTACGGCATTTAATGGACGATAGTCCACGCAAAGCCGCAACGTCTCATCCTTCTTCTTGACAAATAATACCAAACAGCCCCATGGCGAGGAGCTCGGCCTAATAAAACCCTTCTCCAGGAGGTCCGTGAGCTGAGTCTTCAGTTCAGCCAACTCCTTGGGCGCCATCTTGTACGGCCTTCGGGAGATTGGCGTGGTTCCCGGTGCAAGTTCAATCTTGAACTCTACCTTTCTATCAGGCGGCATCCCCGGCAAATCGTCCGGGAATACATCAGGGAACTCTCGGACTACTGGAATATCCTCCAATCTGATGGTTGTGGCTTGATAGACACTTGGAAGTTTTATTTCCGGACTGTCCAGAAATAATGAGTGAGACTCGTGCACTTCTGAGTTCAAGTGCATGACTCGGAGGACGGTGTCTAAAACAGCGCCGTGGCGGGTTAACCACGACATCCCTAAGATGACATCGACCTTTTGTCCCTCTAAAATTATGAGAGACGTAGGGTAAACTCTACCCTCTAAGCACAATGGCGCTTTTGGGACCCTCATGCTTGCTGAAATATTCCCACCCGGTGAACAGATCACATAAGGATTATCGGTGGGTAGTATTTGCAAGCTATACTTATCAATGAAAGCTTGGCTAATGAAGCTATGCGTGGCGCCTGAATCAAATAGTACTATAGCGGGATGCTGGTGGAGTTGGAACATACCCGCAAGGATTGGCTCGCCCTCCGGCACGTCCTCAATGGCAAGCTGGTGGACGGTGCCGGGCCTAGGGTTTGCCCGCCGCGCATTAGTAGGGTTCCGGGGTTGATTCCTCCCCGGAATATGTGGTACCACTCCGCCGCCTTGCCTCTCCGGGCAACTGCTCGCGAAGTGTCCTGGACGACCACACTTGTAACATGTGGCCGCTGCTGGTGGAGTGCTCGGTGGACGAAAGCCCGGCATGCATTGCTGAGGTGCAAACGCACGCGGCATCGCCCGCTGCTGCTGTTGTGGTTGCGGTGGTGCTGGCAGTGCCGGCCGGAATGCCGGTGAAGAGTACGGCCGACTGCGGAACGGCATCAACCGCTGTGGTGGTTGCCAGCGTGGACCTGATGGTGGGCGATTCACCATCCGAAACTTCTGAGAAGGACCGCCTCCTTCTCCACTGCTCTGCGGCGTGCTTCGCTTTCTCTCCGCCGCCGCTAACTCCTTGCCGGAGTCCTCCTGAACAATCGCAGCATCAATGATGTCGTTGAGGCTGCCGCGATTGAACATCGCCAATTTGTCCTTCAGGAGTGGGTTAAGCCCCTGGTAAAAGTGGTCTCGCCGCTTCTCGTCTGTATCTGCGTGATACGACACGTATAGCGCGAGATCGTTAAACGCCCTGGAGTATTCCAGCATGTTCCGGCTCCCCTGCTGCAGGTGCAAGAACTCCTGCATCTTCCTCTTCATTAGACCTGGCGGTATATGATAGGCCCTGAAGGCCGTCCGGAACTCCGTCCAGGTCATTACTCGGTCGGTGGGCTGTGAAGCACAGAAGTTGGCCCACCACGCGCTTGCGGATCCTTGGAGCTGCTGGACCGCGAACTGAGTCTTGCGCTGCCCGCTGAGCTGGAGCAGCCCGAACTTCATCTCTATGGCGCGGAGCCAGTTGTCCGCGTCGAGTGGTTCATCCGCCCTTGAGAATACAGGGGGATGAGTCGCCAGGAAGTCGGAGTAGGAGCTCTGTTGGCGCTCCTCACGATCTTGACGTCTCTCTGGGCGAGACGTATTAGCGATAAGCGTTTGCAGCAACTCCGTGTGCTGCTGATGTGAACCCGCCATTGCCGCGACGATGTCGGCCAATGTAACCATTGACGGTGGCGGTGGCGGTGTTTGTTGTTGCTGTTGTTGTCCCGAGGAGTCCTCGGGAGGTGGTTGGGAGGTCTCTCCCCCTTCACTGGTACCCCCAACGTCAGGGTTGGCACGAGTACGCGTCATTATGAAATTCAAAACAGCAGCAATTAGCGCATGTCTTACTTAAAATTCCATAAGCAACCGTAGGTATTGAAGTGACACATGATTAATTTGCACAACATTCACATATATTGATAAAGTATAAACTTTATACAAGATACATTATTCTCGGATCTCCGAGAAGTCGTGCTCATGTCGTCACTACCTATACATACGCTACTGTCTACACGACATGTCATCGATTACAAAAGTTGGGTTACGCTACCCTGGCTGCCCTACTTGGCAACCGTAACCCCCTACTCGGAGTAGAACTCGAGCTCCTGCGGGTCGTCCTCCGGTACCTCTGCTGGTGGCTCTGGATCTACCACCTCTTCTCCCATTCCGGGTTCTCCCATTGCTGGAAGACCCAAGACCACCGGTACGCCTAAAACCGGGGGTACGAGGTCCTGCAAAGCATGCACCTCGTCCATAGCCTGGTTGTAGTCCTCTTCCCAGCCTTGTCCTTCCTCAATAGCGTCGTCCCGCTCTTGAGCATGGTCCTCATTCTGCTAGGTTAGGGTCTGCACCAGCTCTTGCAACGCTGCGATGTCAACACGGCTCTTCTTCTTTGCCTTCTTCAGACGACGCAACTGATTGTGTTGTTCATTCAGTCGCTTGATCGTCGGAAGGAGCACATTGCGGAGTGCGCTGTGAGCACTCTCGAAATGATCTCCACGGCTTGTGCTCTCCTTGAGCTTTGTGGCGAGATGTTCCGTATGAACAGCTTGGTTGTCCATCACGGCGTTTCCCGCCCTCATCTGGAGGCTGAGATTTGCCTCCGCGGGGTTGTACCTTGGGCAACTCGGGTCCGTTGCCTCCAGGTACCTTTCTTCCCACACCTGCTGAGCTCGTCCCCTCCACCGGAACGAGTGCGTATGGAGTGCCCTCCATAGCCTGCATGTGTAGTTGGCAGAAACGTGACATGGTGTCACGGGCTGCCACTTGCAACATCCCTTCCGGTTGTCTTCCTCTCACCGTGACGGTGAATGGCACCCAACCGGGTGGCATAGGTCCTGCAGGGACTTCGACATGGATTGTCCATGTCTTGTTCCCCTCTTCGCCTTCTTCCTTGGCAAAGTATTGCGGCATCTGATTGTACCCGAAATATTGGAGCATTTGCCACAATGCTTCCGGGTAGCCGCTACGGTCACAACAGTGGGAAACCACCCACCCGTTCTCCAACCGTTTATCTGCTGTCATCTGTAAAAATATATTTGAGAAATGTCAAATATTTATTTAAACAGTAAACCTCTGAGTTATAACATAAAACATGTCATTGAACCCATAAAACTTGGAAACATAGTTCAAATTTTAAACAAATTTGACTGTTGATCTGCTGTTCCCATGACAGCCCTGACCAGTTTCCATTTCAACCTGATTTAGGCCATGTTGAAGGCAAAACCAATTCTGAAGCTCCACATCAAAGTTAAAGTTAACTTCAATAGCTTTCCAGAAAGTATTTGCTTGGCCTAAGATCTGTCCTGGTTCAGAAGTTATGAGATGTCCAAGTTAACAGAATTTCTGGGGAAAATTGGACAGCACCTCCCTGCTTTAGGTACTGATTTGATCCAAGAATCCCAGTTAATTCTGTTCCTAATCTGACAAAACTTTCTGTTACAAAGTTGTAACCCATCTCATAGGCTTTCCAGAACTACCTCATTTCCTATTTTTTGAATTTTGAAGCAGGAAGTTATGCTCAATTTACAAAGAGTCTACAGAGAGTCTTTACTCTGTCCTGTTTTCTGGACAGTTTCAACTCTACTGTATTTTTCGAGTGGTTAAGGGATGAAACACCTCTGGACCTCAACAGAAAAGTGGTAAAACTCTCCCGAAGCTTTCCAGAAATGTATCATATGACCCCAACCTCGAAAGAACTCAACCTCTAACCTCTGATTAACTTCAGCCTTGATTCAGCTGAAAACAGAGTGCTCTGTCCTTAACAACCTATAAGTTGAAAACTCGTTAACTTTGAATATCATGTTCAAGGGAAGGAGTTACACCAAGTTTTACTACTTTGGATCAAAACCTTCAAGTTTTTAAATGAAGTTGTTCATTTAATGGGGTGTGACGTCGATGCGTCACCAGATTATGTCGGTACTACGTCCTCACAAAGAAAAACCTATACCGAACTTAGCCGGCTTCGTTATTTCAGTGGCACTAAACGTCACTCGCACACGGATGCTACACGTCAACCGTTTCATGGTCAGGCTACCTGCAGAAACTCAAACAATCATCAGACTCAGCTGCACACCGAGCCTGGAATCCATACAGTTCGTACAACCGGCCGTCATCACTCGCCCGGATGTTCTCAAGCCAAACACGCCTTGAGTTACATGTTCACGTTTCAGACCACGTGACGGGGTCTCCCAAGTTGCACCACGCACGCCAGGGACAGACGTTGCTCGAATACCCCAAACGACATGAAGAGTCGTAGAGGATATAAAAGCGAGTCGGGTTACCTGCCACCCGTGGGGCTCCACCCTTCAGCTTGTGCGCACTGGTGGACAGCGCTTACGTGCACCCCCCAAGACATACACGTCCCGAGATGCACGATTTTCCGACATAATCAAATAGGTTAATAAGCCACTTTCTATATACTAATACCATCCTTATACGGGCTACTAACTCGTTCCTCACTGGATTTTTGAAAAAGAAGACCTTTGTACTGTGTTAAACCTCAAGCGAGCTCTGATACCAACGCTGACACGACCCCATTTGGTCCTGTCGAGCCAGGATCACGCTGAGGGGTGCTGCATTGCACAGCACCGGATAACACACGTCAAAGGTACAAAGCGGAAGCGAAAATTTTATTACATAAACAAGTTTATGAACATGTTTACAGCAAAATAAGTTCAGTCTACACTCGCGGGCGTAGACTAAGCATCAAGTGCACGTTCATCCCTCGAACGTGTCCTTGCTAGCACACACGCACACTAACTCTGCGGCGTGCACGACTCCCACTCGACGGGGTACCCCTCCTGGGGTTCCGTCTCCTCTTCGGGAGTCTCTTCCTCATAGGACCCTGCAAAAGCTTCAAACACAAGCAGTGAGCACGAAGGCTCAGCAAGTCTGACCCGTCTCACCTAAACATGGAACTTCTACATGAGGGTAATGGTTTACATGAGGTAAAAATCAGTTGCAAGGACTCGCCTAATTAGTAGAACCTTACTTTCAAGTTTTAGCAGCAGGTTGTGGAGAACCTTACGCTAAGGCACATGAGAGAGCCGCAATCAAACAAGAAACGCATTTCTCTCATGTACTTTGCCCAAAGTTGAAAAGAACTTTAGTTAGCTCTAAGCTACAGCATATCATTAACAATCAATGTCCAGCTTTCAATCAGCAAAATTTTAACATGTAACTAGCCTGTTCTTTCTACGTCACGGTACAGTGAACAAGTGGTACTCACTGAGCGCGAGGGACGGCGATTATAATCGATTTACACCTGCAGGGTTACCCAAACAACCCGTCACGTACGCCCATACTCGATGTTGCCTACAACAACCATCACGGAACCCGTTAGCCAAATGTTGAACCGGTCCAATCGTCCCGAGCAAGAGGTCTCTGCACGCGCATCTCAGTGCCGCCAGCCGATTTACACCTCGAGCTCTCAACCTACCCTCTGAACGACCAGCTATGCCTCAACACCCAGCTACCCGAGTTACATCAGTTTCCCGGTTCCCATATAGCCGGTAGGTCTTCGGTACTGTTCTAGCTTGTTCAACAGGCCCGCACACGGCTCGGTCCTCAATCGACACAAGCAGACCTATAGCACACAGGCCCCAAAGTCCTGCTGCCCTTACCATCCGCTTGGTCTCATTTTCTTGCCATGTTGTTTCATGTGCTATCTCTACCCGAGCAATGTGCTTCTAGCCTATTCTCGCGAGTAGTTCCAACCACTCGACTTGTACCGAATCCTACCCTATCCTAGCAATGCAGTAGCTAACAGGGTTTGCAATCCTAAACCCAACCCATGGTTCTCTTGGCTATGCAGTGGGGCTTCCAGACAAGACTCTAATGCACAGAATAAAGGAAACCAGTATGTGCTCAAAACAATAAAAATTTGTAAAAAGGTTAATGCAAACCGGAGCTTGCCTTGCTGCTCTTGGTCGTAGGCTAGCTGTTCCTCCGGAGTAACGAAGTCTAGGACTTCGGGTTCCTCCTCGACCTTAGCGACTACATGATAGAAACAATACATGTATTAATTTAATGCATTTGTATTAGGTTTGAAGTTGTGAAGTCTATAACTTTTGCTAGACCGACCTAATGACTGTGAAACTTTTATTGTGGCTTGATTACAACCTAAACAGAGACTTGGTCAAGTTTTAGTTGCAGTAAAGCTCATTTGAGCCTTCCACAATTAATTATGTCCTTGACCTTAATTGGAACTCTTAGGGTGTTCTAGGAATCTTACTGAAACAAACTATGACTTTCTGAAAACTAGATTTTCAGAGGGTTCTAATGGAGTTGGTCTCACTTAACTTGAGAGTTCCTAACTAAAGATATGAGCTAAACAATTTCAGAGAAAGTTCTGAAAATGTTTCTGAACATTTTCTATTTTCTCTGGAACCGTTTCCCTAATCATCCCATTAGGTGGATCAAATGAGCTCCAATGGGTCTGAAATTTTTATGGTAGTTCAGGGATATTTTGGTGAACATCCCAGCAAAATTTCAGGATTTTCCTCCAAAGGATTCTCCAGTTAAAATTCCTAACAGTTTAAACCTTGAGGATTTAATGCTGGGTAATTAAGGAATTTCATGAAGTGAAACTTGATTTGCTGGAAAGTACTCAGAGAGCTGAATCAAGCAAAATTTGGTTCGCTCAATTCGGAGCTTTCTAACCCAAGTTATGAGGATTTGAAGTTTGGAAGGATTCTGAAAATCGGGGAAAAGTTTAAACTCTCGGGGCCCGTGGGGACACGTGTCGAGCGAGGAGGTGTCCGGCACACCGGGGATACCACACGTGTCGAGCGCGGAGGTGTCCGCCACACCGGAGCTCACAGGGTATTTGCGCGCCAGCACAGCCGATCCCCGGCCACAACCGATCTTGATTTAAATTCTTCAGCCGCTGACACGTGGGCCAGCCGACTTCGTCTTCCTCCCGCCGTTCTCTCGCGCCCGCGCCGCCGACCTCGCCGGAGAAGACCCGGAGCTCGCCGGCTCGCCACTGCCGGACCTCCCATGGTCTGAAACTCGCCGCCAGGGGGTGGTCGACGTCGAGGAACACGTCGGTGGTGTCTGGTCGGGCTGGGGGTGACCGGAAATAGCTTGGCGACGTGCCGCGGCCTCGGTGCAGGTTCGGCGCTGTCGACCGTGGGTCCTAACCCGCCAACACCTCGAACAAATGGTCCTACAGCATCAGCGTACCTCTAGGAAGCTCGACAAGGTGTCAACAGGGTTCAGGGATGGCGGTAAGTCGGTCGGCACCGTGTGACCGATCGTGCCCGCCATGACCGCCCTCGATCGAGCTCGAAATTCGTCACTCCTAGACAGTTTCTCACTACGGATGCAGAAAAGAACTTGATCGCCGGCAAGTCCGGCGTCTACGTGCAAGATTTGACGACCTTCGAAAGATCATAGAGCGAAAATTTAAAGAAGCCGTACCGGAAGCTCAGTTTAAGGTTGCCGGAGCAAAAAACTGAGAATTCACCGGCGAGAGTTCACAGCTTGGCTTGAGCTTCAGGTGGAAGCAGGGTGGAGTCCGTGCGCTCCTGTTGCCGCCCTTGCTCGGCCGTGGAAGTGGTTGCAGCGTGCTGCCCGCGTGAGACCGATCGCCGTCCTTCAGCTAAACTGCGGCGGTCGTCGTTGGTCACGGCAACAGGGGTTGAAACCCGGTGGTCCAGGCGTTGGGAGGACGGTGCGTGACCTCCGGTGGCTGTCCAGCAGCTTAGGAACGAAGGAGATTGTTTTGCTGGTTTTCCCGATTGAGCAGAGAGCTGTGGCGAGAAACAATGCCGCTGCTCGGGTGTTGCCCGCGAGAAGATAAAGTCGGCCGATTCCTGCTCGGCTGAGGCGGTGTCGGTCGCATGGGGGCGCGAGCAAGCCACCCTGGGCGCCAGCGCGCGGAGAGGGAAGCAGCTGGTGGCGCCGGTAGCTGCTCGGTGGAATTTCCCACCGAGAGTCTGACTTTGGGTGAAAGTTTCTCCTTCTTCCCTCTATGACATGTGGGTCCCAATCGGGGTTTTAACCTCTGGAATTTACTCCTGATCACTTTAGTGAACAGTGAACCCCATAATACCCCTGGTGATTCAGATTATTCACCCTTGAGCCATTCGAATTGAATAGGATTCGAATTGGGTTTGGTTTGAGTGAATTTCAGCACAAGTGCAGTTTTGAATTCAAATGAAGTTTGAATTTGTCCCACTTAGCTCATGTCAAGATCAACTCCAAATGGAGTGAAAATTGGTGTGTGGGTTCACAAAAATGTGCTGAGTAAGAATATGCCTCCAACTTTTAAATCCATGGGATAAAAACAGTTTGAATTTGAATATGGTTTCAAACTGCCCTCTTTCTAACTATACCCAAAATGACCTCAAAAAGGTTTGGAATTTGGGTGAAACTTGGCATGGACATCCTTAGCAAAGTGTAGGAGTTTTCATATGTCCAGCCCACCTATATCACATGTGGGAAATACCACTTTTGCAATGTGTGAGTTTGTTCTCTAATGAGCATGTTGATAATTGTTACTTGCTCTTCATTTGTGTTCATCATCCTTCCTCAAATGAGGTGTGTGGTGTGGTGATGAACACTGCAAATGTGTGTCAAAAACTGAGGCCCTTACATCCAGCGAGAGAGGCAACAGGAGCGCGCGACCACCGTGCTGCTCTCCTCCAAGTTTGGAAGCCAACCGTGAAGAATAGGCAGAGAATTTTCAGTTTTTGCTCCGGCAACCGTAAACCGAGCTTCCGGTACGGTTTCTTTAAATTCTCGCTCTATGATCTTTAGGAGGTCATCAAATCTTGCACATAGACGCTGGACTATCCGGCGATCAAGTTCTTTTCTGCATCCGTAGCGTGAAACTGTCTAGTAGTGACGAATTTCGAGCTCGATCGAGGGCGGTCATGGAGGGCACGGTCGGTCACACGGTGCCGACCGACTTGCCGCCATCCCTGAACCCTTTTGACACCTTGTCGAGCTTCCTAGAGGTACACTGATGCTGTAGGGCCGTTTGTTCGAGGTGTTGGCGGGTTTAGAAACCACGGTCGATGGTGTCAAACCTCAACTGAGGCCGCGGCACGTCGCCGAGCTATTTCCGGTCACCCCCAGCCCGACCTGTCATCACCGACGTGTTCCTCGACGTCGACAACCCCCTGTCGGCGATTTTCAGACCATGGGAGGTCCGGCAGCGGCGAGCCGGCGAGCCCCGAGTCTGCTCCGGTGAGGTCGGCGGCGCGGGCGCGAGAGAATGGCGGGTGGAAGATGAAGCCGGCTGGCCCACGTGTCAGCGGCTGAAGAATTTAAATCGGGATCGGGTGTGGCCAGGGATCGGCTGTGCTGGCGCGCAAATACCCTGTGAGCTCCGGTGTGCCGGACACCTCCGCGCTCGACATGTGTGGTATCTCCGGTGTGCCGGACACCTCCGCGCTCGACACGTGTGGTATCCCCGGTGTGCCGGACACCTCCGCGCTCGACACGTGTCCCCGCGGGCCCTGAGAGTTTAAACTTTTCCCCCGATTTTCAGAAATCTTCCAAACTTCAAATCCTCATAACGTTGGCTAGAAAGCTCCAAATTGAGTGAACCAAATTTGGTTGGATTTAGCTCTCTGAGCACTTTCCAGCAATACCAAATTCAGCTCATGAAAGTGAATAGTTTTCCAGAATTAAATCCCTAAAATTTAAACTGTCGGGAATTTTATCTGGAGAACTACTTTATGAAAAATTCTGAAATTTGGCTGAGAGGTTCATTAGACAATCCCTGAATCCCAGTAAAAATTTCAGACTCATCCAAGTTCATTTAGTTACTCTGATGGGGTGATTAAGAGAACTGCCCTGAGAAAATAGAAAATGTACAGAAACATTTTTTAGATTTTTCTCAAATCTTAATTAGGGCATAACTTTCGGTAGAATTCTTCAAATGACATAAAACCAACTCCATTAGAACCATCTTAAAGTCTAGTTTCCAGAAAGTAATGGTTGGAGCCATGAAAACCCCGGGAATTATTCAGAGGCTCAAATATTGACCAAATGGGCTTTTATTTGTACAAGGTTCAAATGAACTTTGTTTCAAATGAAACTTGGTCAAGACTCTGGTTAGGACCCTACCAGGCCACAATAAAAATTTCAGAACCACAGGGGAGGGCTAGCTAGAGTTATTAGTAAATAAGTATTCAAGTTTACACTTTGCATTTAAATTTACATATAGTATTGTATTCAACGTGTAGCCATTGAAGAAGAGACTCCGGAAGTGCTGGACTTCCTCCTTCCGGAAGAAGAGCTAACCACTGACAAACAGCAACGAGGCAAGCCCCGGTTTGCATTAACCATTTTATAAAGTTTTTACTTTGTTTACATGTGTCATATGAAGTATGTATGTGCATTAGGTATAGGATGAATGAAACCCCACTTGCATAACCAAAGGTTCCTAAAAGAGTGAGGGTAGTGTCTAAGACCTCGAGTAGACAGGCTATGCTTAATGAGTCATAGGACTTCTGTGCAAGTCGAGTATTTGGAATCTACTCGCGAGATAGGCATGGGGACACATGGGTTCGGTTGAGTGACGTGAGATCACCTTAGTAATGAAAATGAGACTAGGCAGGGGCTAGGGCGCAGCAAGAGAGAGTCTTGTGTGCGCAGCCCTGCCCGTGTCGATTGAGGACCGATCCGTGTGCGGCCCTGCTGAACAAGTATTGAACGTACTGAAGGCATATCGGATATATGGCCCCGATAAACCGATGTAGCCTAAACCTCCGGGCGTCGAGGCATAACGCACCAATTTATAGGTGTAGGCTGAGGGCAGCAAGGTGGAAATCTGCCAACGGGCATAGAGAGATGCTCCGTGTAGGGAACCTCCTGCTCGTTTCGGTGCGACCGGTTTGACGTTTGGTATGTTGGGTGAAAGGTTGTCCCGTACGACATCGAGTGAGCGTGCTGTGCACCTCCACGGGTGGGCGTACGTGACGTGCTCTTTGGGTTTCCCTGCAGGTGTATATCGAGTCGATTCGCCGTCCCTCGCGGTGACAAGTACCGCTTGTTCATTGCGTCGTAACATAGACTAATGAATGAAATGTTTTGAGTCAATATTGCTGTCATGATACAATTGTATTGCTACATGTGTACCACCAAACATGGCTTACTAAATTTCAGCTTCCTGAACTGTTAACTTGTTGCTAAAAGATGAACTAAGGATGAACTTGTAGGTGTGTCCATGTGCTGCAACATTGCTACCCTATTACATGGTATACCTCATGTAGAGTTTCATGCTTAGGTGAGTCGGTTAAGCCTTGCTGAGCCTTCGTGCTCACAGTTGCTGCTTAAGTGTTTTTCAGGTGAGGAGCCACCCACGACTCGGAGTACGAGTCCACTGGCAAGGGTTACCCTCCGTCGGGAACCACGGCTGAGTGGGAGCCGTACACGCCGCGCTGAGCTGAGACGTGCAGCTAGTGTGGGTTGCCCTAGGGCTGGGCAACCGACATTTGCTAGATAGGCGGGCGTGAGTTGTACAAAAGAAACTTCCGCTGTGTAATAAAAGACCCTAGTCTGTAACTGAGGAGTGTACTATTTTGTACATTCAATTTGTTTTTCCCATGTAATATAATGTGTTCTTATGACGTGTCCTATCGGGTGTCGCATCGCGCGGCACCACCCTCTGCGATCCTGGATGAGCGGATTCTGGTCCGCCACAGACCGGACCTCCCTGTCCTCAGAGGAGAGCTCCGGGACCGCCACGTGGCATACAGAAGCCGGACCTCCCCCTCCGCGGGAGAGAGGCCCGAAGGTGCCACGTATCCAGCGGGGCCGGACCTCCCTCTCCTCAGAGAGGAGCTCCGGTCCCGCCACGTGGCCGACAGAAGCCGAACCTCCCCCTCCGCAGGGAAAGGTCTGAAGGCTCCACGTGTCCCGCGGGGCCGGACCCCCCCTCTCCTCTGAGGAGAGCTCCGGTTCCGCCACGTGGCCAGTAGAACGGCGCTGCCTGCCCCCGAGCGATAGGCAGCGGGCGTAAAGACGCCCCATACCTTACCCGTACAGGGTATTCAAGGCCCGCGTCTTCCCAAGACGCGGAGACGCGGAGCACGCCTCTGTCAGGTGCCGTTGCGCCCAGTCGCATCACAGACTGGCGCGCGGCGTCAGAGCCTGCCAGCCAATAAACGCAGCGACAAGACATCCCATGCCGCCCCCCGCCGTCATCATCCACTACCACTAGCATGCGGCATGGGCAGGGCTGCAAGACGATGACTCAGAAGCCTTCGCCATAGACAACTACCGGAATAACTTCAGATACGGTAGATAACAGTCAATCTCCCGGGGCCACCTGTCGGGTCCCGGGCCCCCAGTAAGCCACCCGAGTCTTGGACTATAAAAGGCTCGGGTAGGCGACGTTAGCAAGGGTTCGCACTTTAGCCACTCGCACCCAGGGTTTGAACTCATACGCTAGCCATTCACCCCCAAGTTGTAACTCATCCTCAAGCTCAGGACTCCGGTTCGGAGCAACAAGCAATATAGCGAGCTCCATAGCTCGCCGTGGACGTAGGGTTTTACACTCCGGCGGCCTGAACCACGTAAAACTCGCCGTGTCAAGCTCTTACTAACTCGTCCATACGCGCAAGCTCTCCGCAAGGGTCTAGCCCCACCGAAAAAAGAACCTCCGCGGGCTGCCCAGTGCAGGCCCGGGGGAAGTGTCGACTGAACACTTCGACAGTGACTGTCGAAGTGTTCTGTCGAAGTGTTCGGTCGACACTTCCCCCGGGCCTGCACTGGGCAGCCCGCGGAGGTTCTTTTTTTGGTGGGGCTAGTCCCTTGCGGAGAGCTTGCGCGGATGGACGAGTTAGTAAGAGCTTGACACGGTGAGTTTTACGTGGTTCAGGCCGCCGGAGCGTAAAACCCTACGTCCACGGCGAGCTATGAAGCTCGCTGTATTGCTTGCTGCTCAGAACCGGAGTCCTGAGCTTGGGGGTGAGTTACAGCTTGGGTGTGAATGGCTAGCGTATGAGTTGCAGAGGTGCGAACCAAGGGTGCCAACCCTTGCTAATGTTGCCTACCCGAGCCTTTTATAGTCCAAGGCTCGGGTGGCTTACAAGGGGGGCCCGGGACCCGACAGGTGGTCCCGGGGAGATTGCCTGCAGACTACCATATCCGCAGTTATGTCGGTAGTTGTCTCTGGCGAAGGCTTCTGAGTCTTCGTCTTGCCGCCCTGCCCATGCCGCATGCTAGTCGTAGTGGTTGATGACGGCGGGAGCGGCATGGGATGTCTTGTCACTGCGTTTATTGGCTGGCAGGTTCTGACACCGCGCGCCAGTCTGTGATGCGACTGGGCGCAACGGCACCTGACAGAGGTGCGCTCCGCGTCTTCGCGTCTTGGGAAGGCGCGGGTCTTGAATGCTTTGTTCGGTAAAGGCATGGCACGCCTTTACTCCTGCTGCCTACCGCACCGGGCGGCAGCACTGCTCTGCTGGCCACGCGTCGGACCCGGAGCTCTCCTCTGAGGAGAGGGGGAGCTCCGGCTCCGCTGGACACGTGGAGCCTTCGGAGCTCACCCCCGCGGAGGGGGTGTGGTCCGGCCTCCTGGGCCACATGGCAGGCTCGGAGCTATCCTCCGTCGGGAGGGGTGCTCCGGTCCCGCTGGACATGTGGCGCCTTCAAACCTCGCCCCTGCAGAGGGAGCGAGGTCCTTAGGAAGTTTTATGCTGTGCGCGGGGGTACCCGGTATTGAGGGTACCGACAGTGGCCCCCGGGCTCACCTTGGGGGAGGTAACGAGCCCGAGGTGGGGCCTTCTCCTACCCGCGCACTTTCTTGTATTGAGTATTCCCTGTGCTGGCAGGGTCTTGACGGCTTCGGAGTTCAGCCTCTGAGGAGAGGACGAAGCATGGCATCGGGGCTCTGCCCAGCTGCGGGGGCGGAGGTCCGGAAGTCATCGGAGCTCAAGCCAGCGAAGGGCGTGAGGTCCGGAGGTCATCGGAGCTCAGGCCAGCGAAGGGCATGAGGTCCGGCATCAGCGCTCAACTCTAAAAGGAGGGCGAGGGCTGGCCTCGGAGCTCGGCCCAGCTGTGGGGGGCGGAGGTCCGGAAGTCATCGGAGCTCAGGCCAGCGAAGTGCGTGAGGTCCGGCATCAGTGCTCGCCTATGAAAGGAGGGCGAGGGCTGGCCTCGGAGCTCGGCGCAGCTGTGGGGGGCGGAGGTCCGGAAGTCATCGGAGCTCAGGCCAGCGAAGGGCTTGAGGCCCGGAGGTCATCGGAGCTCAGGCCTGCAAAGGGCGTGAGGTCCGGAGGTCATTGGAGCTCAGGCCAGCGAAGGTCGTGAGGTCCGGCATCAGCGCTCTCCTCTGAAAGAAGGGCAAGGGCTGGCCTCGGAGCTCGGCGGAGCTGTGGGGGGCGGAGGTCCGGAAGTCATCGGAGCTCAGGCCAGCGAAGGGCGTGAGGTCGTGAGGTCATCGGAGCTCAGGCCAGCAAAAAGCATGAGGTCCGGAGGTCATCGGAGCTCAGGCCAGCGAAGGTCGTGAGGTCCGGCATCAGCGCTCGCCTCTGAAAGGAGGGCGAGGGCTGGCCTCGGAGCTCGGCCCAGCTATGTGGGGCGGAGGTCCGGAAGTCATCGGAGCTCAGGCCAGCGAAGGGCGTGAGGTCCGGCATCAGCGATCGCCTCTGAAAGGTGGGCGAGGGCTGGCATCGGAGCTCAGCCCAGCTGCGAGGGCGGAGGTCCGGAAGTCATCGGAGCTCAGGCCAGCGAAGGGCGTGAGGTCCGGCATTAGCGCTCGCCTCTGAAAGGAGGGCTAGGGCTGGCCTCGGAGCTCGGCCCAGCTGTGGGGGGCGGAGGTCCGGAAGTCATCGGAGCTCAGGCCAGCGAAGGGCGTGAGGTCCGGCATCAACGCTCGCCTCTGAAAGGAGGGCGAGGGCTGGCATCAGAGCTCGGCCCAGCTGCAGGGGCGGAGGTCCGGAAGTCATCGGAGCTCAGGCCAGCGAAGGGCGTGAGGTCCGGAGGTCATCGGAGCTCAGGCCAGCGAAGGGTGTGAGGTCCGGAGGTCATCGAAGCTCAGGCCAGCGAAGGGCTTGAGGTCTGGAGGTCATCGGAGCTCAGGCCAGCGAAGGGCATGAGGTTCGGCATCAGCGCTCGCCTCTGAAAGGAGGGCGAGGGCTGGCCTCGAAGCTCGGCCCAGCTATGGGGGGCGGAGTCCGGCACTGCTCAGTGGTCCCCCCCTTTCCTGTCCCTTAGTCTTACTTGGCTTACTGTCCCAGGCCGGAATACGGGGCTTGGGTAATCCAATGCACTTGGTCCTGGAGGTCTGGCCCCAGCCCCAGTCAGGGTGTAACCGTCTGGCCCCCTGGTACTCAGACCGTAGCGCCGGGGGGCAGAGTGCGCATGCTTTGGGTGCAAGACCGGGCAAATCAAGGCTCCTGACCCCCCGGTCTAGCGTAGGTCTTTTCTCGGAGGAGACCAACTGGTGGTACAGTACCCTTACAGGGGGAGATCCAAAAGGCCACCAGGCCTCTGGCAGGTACCCCAAGCAATACCGCCTTCGGCAGGACGGCCAATATCGACTATGCATGAGAGCAGGAAAGAGGAACCAAGTGTACAATGGACGCACACTGTCTAGAGCGTGGGGAGGTGTTCATATAAATTAATGCGTAATTTAAATAAACACCTAAGTAAGCATGGTGAACTTACTGGGGTAGCGTCGGAGCGCCTGTCTTCACGCAGAGCGGGTCATGCGTGGCTTCGTCGTACGCCGGACACGGGGGGACTCCCATGGCGATCTCAGGGGAAGCATGGCTTCGGCTCCGCATACCATGTTGAAGGGTAGTTCCCGTGACCCGGCCCTGGGAAGTCCGGCTGGCCCTCGACATGGAGGAGCCGGTATCCCCCGACGGCTCTGGGTGCGCGTCTGCACCGGTTGTGTGGGTCTGCTCGGCGTGGACTTGGCACGCATTGCATCCCTAACCGGTTTGACGGCGTCCAGGTGGCTCTCGGTCAGTAGGAGCCATGCCGGGTGGCTTAACCGACCAGCGTGCGGGACGATGAGAGTTCCCAGCACTCGCCTCTGTGGACTACTGCGAGCTAGTCGCAGCCTTCCTCCTGGGTTATGCACCGCAATAGGATGTCGTGGCGCCACGCCAGTAAAGATACCAGCACGTAGCACTTAGCCATCCGCACCACCCATTCAGCTAATGAACGTTCATAAGGAAGGATGTCCTTCAAGGAGTCCCGGACCTCCGTGGTCCATGCATCGGGACTACTTGAGCTTCTGGATCTTGAGCGCTGGGTTGCACGGAGTCCCCAGTGACGCTTACGATCCTTTGGCGGCATCCATGGCTGCAGGGCCCCCGGGACTGCCTAGCTTCGAGGCACTGGTTCAGCCCCCTTCGCCCGGCTCGGCGGGCCGGGCTGTGGACCGCAGCAACGTCGTCTCGAAGACTCCTTCGGGCGCAGGGGCTCCGATGGAGGCCATCGTTGAGAGGTCGTCAGCTGCGGCCTTGCCAGTGCGCGGTACATGGCGCAGGTCCAAGGCGAGGAAGTCTTTCTCCAACATCCGCACGTGGAGCAGATAAGCAGCTAGCTGTGGGTCATTGCGGGGGCATTCACCCTTAACTTGCTTGATAACTAGCTGGGAGTCGCCCTGCGCCAACAACTGGCGAGCGCCCAGAGACAGGACTGTCTTTTAGGCCAAAGATGAGTGCTTCATACTCTGCCAAGTTGTTGGTTGCCTTGGAATTGAGACGCACCATGTACCCAGACTGCTCCCTCGATGGCATGAGAAGCAGTACGCCGGCACCGGCCCCTGGCTTTCGCAAGGAGCCGTCGAAGAAGAGCGTCCAGTGAGGCCCGGTGAAGACCGGAGCTCGGTACTTTGGTTCACCGTCTTCGCGGCCCCCTGGGTCAGCCTTCATTGGCGTCCACTCAGCCACGAAGTCAGCCAGTGCTTGGCTCTTGGCTGTCTGACGTGGTCGGGAGCTCAGCTTGAACTCCGCCGTCTTCGGGCTGTCTTCCGGCTTTGGAAGCTGGCAGTGAGTGCCAATTCCGCCCTTCGGCTGCTCTGGCGCACTTGTCCGCAAGGCTGAAGAGCTCAGAGGCATCGCAGACCTCTCTGGTCGCAAGCTTCTCAAGCATCTTCTCGTCCCGGACACCCTGCCGGAACGCCACCACCACAGAAGCACTTCAAATGTGCGGGATGGTGTTGCGTACATGGGAGAACCGCTGGATGAAGTAGCGCAGTGATTTCCCAGGTTGTTGTTTGATGGCGTGGAGGTCAAGCTCCGTGCCAGGACGGGTGTAGTAACTGCCGAAGTTGGCAATGAACTGCCGGCAGAGCTCTCCCCAGGAAGTTATGGAACCCTGGGGGAGGTTCATGAGCCAAGACCGGGCTGGGCCGGTCAAGGCGACGGGGAAGTAGTTGGCCATGACGGCCTCATCCCCTCCTGCGGCAAGTACGACGGTGGAGTAGATCTGGATAAACTCCGCCGGGTTGACACTGCCGTCGTACTTCTCGGGCAGGTGCGGCCGAAACTTGCGCAGCCACCTCGTGAAGCGAAGGTGAGGTGCCAGGGTTGCACATCCTGCTCCTGCTGCCGCAGGTTTTGATGCCACGAACACTTGGTTCGCCGCTGGCACTGTGTACCCTGGTATGGGCAAGGCTGCGCCATAGACCGGGGACGCCGTTTGCAAAGCATACGGCTGTGGCATATGCTGCGCGGCGTATGCCTGGGGCAGAGTCCGCGTGGCGAAGATCTGCTCTTCAGGCTGGGTCGAGGCCGACATCATGCTGTTGCCAGCCTCTTGGTTGCGACGCCTTTCCCGACGTCGCTCGAGGTACACCCCGGCATCCTGGCCCAAGTGGCACCGCTCCAGCTCTGTCCTCAGGTCCGTCGACGGAACCCTGGTGGAGCTGGAATCCCCCGTCTGCCCGTCAACCGTTGGCGTGCGCGTCAGCGACACTGCCGGTTGGCTGGAGTGTCGTCCCCGCCGAAGTCGAGGGTTTGCGGCGGCGACGACGAGGCGGTCTACCTCGCGTATCCACTGCTGGGTTGCTGAATGGGGTGCATCCCCAGCAGGTGGATTGCGCAGTAGCGCTCTTGCTGCAGCTAGCGCACCCCTATGGGGTACGCTTATCGCTGCAGAAGATCTCACACTGGTTGGGGCCTGCATTGCCGGAGTCGGCGTTGCCGGAGTCGGCTGCTGGCTACCAGCTTGTGCCGACACACTCCGTCCCGAGTGTGTCGACACGTACTCCCCGCTGGTCACGGTTCACCGTAAACGAAGGGGAGGAGAGCTTGCCGCTGAAGGAAGCTCCGTCATCTTCGTCGGCAAAAGCTCGTCGCACAAGGGAAAAGCCCCCTTCCTGGCGCACCAAATGTCGAAGTGTTCGGTCGACACTTCCCCCTGGGTTGCATTGGGCAGCCCACGGAGGTTCTTTTTTCGGTGGGGCTAGTCCCTTGCGGAGAGCTTGCGCGGATGGACAAGTTAGTAAGAGCTTGACACGGTGAGTTTTACGTGGTTCAGTCCGCCGGAGCGTAAAACCCTACGTCCACAGCGAGCTATGGAGCTCGCTGTATTGCTTGCTGCTCAGGGCCGGAGTCCTGAGCTTGGGGGTGAGTTACAGCTTGGGCGTGAATGGCTAGCGTATGAGTTGCAGAAATGCGAACCCAGGGTGAGAATGGCTAGAGTGCGAACCCTTGCTAACGTTGCCTACCCGAGCCTTTTATAGTCCAAGGCTCGGGTGGCTTACAAGGGGGGCCCGGGACCCGACAGGTGGTCCCGGGGAGATTGCCTGCAGACTACCGTATCCGCAGTTATGTTGGTAGTTGTCTCTGGCGAAGGCTTCTGAGTCTTCGTCTTGCCGCCCTGCCCATGCCGCATGCTAGTCGTAGTGGTTGATGACGGCGGGAGCGGCATGGGATGTCTTGTCGCTGCGTTTATTGGCTGGCAGGTTCTGACACCGCGCGCCAGTCTGTGATGCGACTGGGCGCAACGGCACCTGACAGATGCGTGCTCCGCGTCTTCGCGTCTTGGGAAGGCGCGGGTCTTGAATGCTTTGTTCGGTAAAGGCATGGCGCGCCTTTACTCCTGCTGCCTACCGCACCGGGCGGCAGCACTGCTCTGCTGGCCACGCGTCGGACCCGGAGCTCTCCTCTGAGGAGAGGGGGAGCTCCGGCTCCTCTGGACACGTGGAGCCTTCGGAGCTCACCCCCGCGGAGGGGGTGTGGTCCGGCCTCCTGGGCCACGTGGCAGGCTCGGAGCTATCCTCCGTGGGGAGGGGTGCTCCGGCCCCGCTGGACACGTGGCACCTTCAAACCTCGCCCCTGCAGAGGGAGCGAGGTCCTTAGGAAGTTTTATGCTGTGCGCGGGGGTACCCGGTATTGAGGGTACCGACAGTGACCAATTGGCATCGCAGCACATGACTGGGGGAGGCCCGAGAGGCCCCATGGCCATCAGCAGGTACCTCAAGCGCGACCGTCTTCAGTAGGATAGCAAATGCCGACTAGGGATGAGAGTGGGAAAGGAGAGCTAAATGTACGGTGAGTATACATGGAAAGTGCGGTCATAAAAATTAATGCGTAATTTAAATGAGCACATAAGTAAGAGCATGGTAGAACAGGTTTTTCCCTGTATAAATGCCCATAGGAGGAAGGCAGGCCAAATATGGAGGCAACGACCACCCCATTATGAGGGGAAGCAAGATCCTACGCTCTTAGGGTCGGAACCAGGCCAAGCTGGACGCAGTCCTGGACCGTCCCGTGGGGATTAGTTGTTCCGAGCTGTTCCTAGACTGTATGGGATCTATTACAGAAGAGAAAAGACCTGTGCTACCAATGCTCTAGGAATAGAACTTACGGAGGTGTTCCATGTTCCAAGGGTTCGGGAGCGGATCCCCAACCTTGGTGGAGAGGCGTACGCGCCCGAGGCGGCAAACTTTTGTGGCTCGGAAGGGACCTTCCGAGATGGGGGAGAGTTTGTCGGTCCCTTCGCGAGAAAGTATGCGCCGCGGCACCAGGTCGCCTTCTTGGAGCTCCCAGACACGCACAGTCCTTTGGTGTTAGCGCCGGAGCGTGTGCTGTACTATTGCAGAGCGTTGCTTGTAACCATGCCTCGTCAACGAGGTTGATGTCTTCGCACCGGAGCTGGTCCTGCGCGGCTTCTCCTAGGAGCCACGGGGTATCTTCCTCCATTGGCTCAGGCTGACAAGAGGTAGACAGGCCCGGACCCTTCTTGGAGGACCCAGGATGTCTTCCTCCATTGGCTCAGGCCGGCAGGAGGTTGACAGGTCCAGGGCGGCCCCCGGGAGGTGAGGCCGAGGCACGGGGGCATGCGCTCGGGTGGAGCCGGCCCGGTTCTGCATCACCGGGAGCTGGTGCTCGGGCTGCTGCAAATGCTTGGAGCTTTTCCAAGGCTGACACTGCAGCAGTGCGGTCTCCACAGATCTTGAGGACGCCTGTTAGTGTAGGCATCTTCAAGATGAGGTAGTCGTAGTGGGCTACCACCATGAACCGGTACAGGGTTGGCCTGCCGATGATGGCTGTCGGTACCTGAGATATGGGGTACCCCCACGCATAGGGTAAAATGCCTAAGGAACTCGCCCTTCTCCGCAGGGAGAGCTCCGAAGGCGCCACGCGTCCGGCGGGGCCGGACCTCCCTCTCCTCAGAGGAGAGCTCCGGGCCCGTCACGTGGCATACAGAAGCCGGACCTCCCCCTCCGCGGGAGAGAGGTCCGAAGGCGCCATGCGTCCAGCGGGGCCGGACCTCCCTCTCCTCAGGGGAGAGCTCCGGGCCCGCCACGTGGCCAACAGAAGCCGAGCCTCCCCCTCCGCGGGGAGAGGTCCGGAGGCTGCACGTGCCCCGCAGAGCTGACCCTCCTCTCCTCTGAGAAGGGCTCCGGGCCCGCCACGTGGCAGAAGAACGGCTCTGTCTGCCCCGAGCGGTAGGCAGCGGGCGTAAAGACACCCAATACCTTGCCCGTACAAGGTATTCAAGGCCCGCGTCTTCCCGAGACGCGGAGACGCGGAGCACGCATCTGTCAGGTGCCGTTGCGCCCAGTCGCATCACAGACTGGCGCGCGGTGTCAAAACCTGCCAGCCAATAAACACCGCGACAAGACATCCCATGCCGCCTGCGCCGTCATCAACCACTACGACTAGCATGCGGCATGGGCAGGACGGCAAGATGAAGACTCGGAAGCCTTCGCCAGAGACATCTACCGGCATAACTGCAGATACGGTAGATAATAGACAATCTTCCCGGGACCACCTGTCGGGTCCCGGCTCCCCTTGTAAGCCGCCCGAGTCTTGGACTATAAAAGGCTCGGGTAGGCGTCGATAGCGAGGGTTCGCACTTTGCAACTCATACGCTAGCCATACACTCGCAAGCTGTAACTCACCCCCAAGCTCAGGCCACCGGCCCCGAGCAGCAAGAAATATAGCGAGCTCCATAGCTCGCCGTGGACGTAGGGTTTTACGCTCCGGCGGCCTGAACCACGTAAAACTCGCCGTGTCAAGCTCTTACTAACTCGTCCATCTGCGCAAGCTCTCCGCTAGAGACTAGCCCCACCGAAAAAAGAACCTCTGCGGGCTGCCCAGTGCAGGCCCGGGGAAAGTGTCGACTGAACACTTCGACATTTGGCGCGCCAGGTAGGGGGGTTTTTCTCCTAGCGCGACGAGTTTCCGCCGACGAAGATGCCCAAGCTTCCTTCAGCGGCGAACTCTCCCCCCTCGCCTCTGCGGCAGACCGCGACCAGGGGGGAGTACATGTCGACACACTCGGGACGGAGTGTGTCGGCACGAGCTGGGAGCCAGCAACCGGCTCTGGCAGCACCGACCCCGGCAATGCAGGCTCCAACCAGCTTCAAGTCTTCAGTAGCGCTGGGCGTGCCCAGTGGGGGTGCGTTAGCTGCGGCGAGAGCGCTACTGTACAATCCGCCCGCTGGGGACGCGCCTCAGGCAGCGACCAGGCAGTGGATCCGCGAGGTAGACCGTCTCGTCGTCGCCGCCGCAAACCCTCGACCTCGGCGGGGACGACGCTCTGGCCAACCGGTCGTGTCTCTGATGCGCGCACCATTGGATGACAAGCAGACGGCAGACTCCAGCTCTACCAGCCCCCAATCAACAGATCTGAGGACAGAGCTGGAGCGGTGTCACCTGGGTCAAGATGCCCGGGTATAACTCGAGCGGCGCCAAGAAAGGCGTCGCCACCAAGAGGCTGACGACAGCAAGACGTCGGCCTCGACCCAGCCTGAAGAGCAGACCTTCGCCACGCGACCTCTGCCCCAGGCCTGTGCCGTGCAGAATATGCCACAGTCATATGTCCTGCATATGGCGCCCCCGGCCTATGGTGCAGCCTTGCCCATGCCGGGGCACGCGGTGCTCAGTGCGAACCAAGCGCTCGCGGCACCAGAACCTGCGGCGACAGAAGCAGGGTGTGCGGCCCTCGCGCCCCACCTTCGCTTCACAAAGTGGCCGCGCAAGTTTCGGCCGCACCTGCCCGAGAAGTACGACGGCAGCATCAACCTGGCGGAGTTCCTCCAGATCTACTCCACCGCCGTACTTGCCGCAGGAGGGAATGAAGCCGTCATGGCCAATTACTTCCCTGTCGCCTTGACTGGCCCAGCTCGGTCTTGGCTCATGAACCTCCCCCAGGGTTCCGTAACTTCCAGGGGAGAGCTTTGCCGACAGATCATAGCCAACTTCGGCAGTTCCTACACCCGGCCTGGCACGGAGCTCGACCTCCACGCCATCCAACAACAACCTGGGGAGTCGCTGCGCTCTTTCATCCAGCGGTTCTCCCAGGTGCGGAACACCATCCCACACATTCAAAATGCTTCTGTGGTGGTGGCGTTCCGGCAAGGCGTCCGAGACAAGAAGATGCTTGAGAAACTAGCGACCAGGGAGGTCCGCGATGCCTCAGAGCTCTTCAGCTTGGCGGACAAGTGCGCCAGAGCAACCGAAGGACGGAACTGGCACTCACAGCCATCCTCCGAGTCAGGAGGGCTGCCCGGATCTGGTCCTACTCCCTGTGGAGGCAGCAGGAAGACCAAGAGCCAAGGCAGAAGCAAGATAAGACCGCCGGCCGCGACCCCAGTCGTCACTGCAGCGACGCTCAGTGGGGCTCGGAGGCCGCGCCCTGACAAGAGGCAGCGAAAGTCACCGATCCCGGAAGATAGCCAGGACAACATGTGCCCCGTGCACGGCAGCTGTCGCCACACTACTGCCGAGTGCCAGGAGATCTGAAGGCTCGCAGAGCGCTTCCGCAAGGGGAAGCGGCAGCGGGCTGATGCCCTGCCCTTCCGTCCAAAGGAAGACGAGCAGGGGGTGGATGTTCCAGACAACATCGACCACCCAGAGGAGATCCAGGAGTCTCAGCATGTCGTGAAGGCGGCACGCAATCATGAGGGCTCCGGCTCCAGTGACGATGAGCGTCGGAAGAAGCTCTACGTCATATACAGCGGGTCCGCCGACCCCTCGTCCTGAAGCGCAGTCAAGACTCTGCGCCGAGCGGTAGCGTCGGTGGCGCCACTCCCAAGTGCTGCACCGCACCTTAAGTGGATGGGGACCCCCATCAGCTTTGACACCACCGACTGCCCCAGGAACATGGCTGGGGCTGGAAAACTACCGCTCCTGGTGGCCCCTACCATCGCCAACGTGAGAATGTACCACGTTTTGGTAGATGGAGGAGCTGGGCTGAACCTCATCAGCTGTGCAGCTTTCCAGAAGCTGCAGGTCCCGATGGCCATGCTCACCCCGTCGAGCCCGTTCTCAGGGGTAGGGCCGGGACAGGTTATCCCCTACGGCAACATTAGTCTCCCGGTGACCTTCGGGGCTCCGGACAGCTATCGAACAGAGTACATTCTGTTCGACGTAGCAGAGATAGACCTCCCCTTCAACGCAATAATCGGCAGGCCAGCCCTGTACCGGTTCATGGGTGTAGCCCACTACGGCTACCTCGTCCTGAAGATGCCAACACCGACGGGCGTTCTCAGGATTCGTGGGGACCGCACTGCTGCAATGTCGGCCCTGGAGAAGCTCCAAGCGCTCGAAACAGCTGGGGCATCAGCCCCCGGCAATACGGAGTCGGACCAGCTCCGCCCGAGCGCACATCACCGTGCTTCCACCACAGCACCCCGGGTGCAACCTCTGGACGAGGGCGGCGTCCCCTTAAAGGTCGTCCAAGTCGGCGCCGAAGCTACCCAGACCACCCGGGTAGCCGGGGGCCTGGATAGCAAATAGGAAGGCGCGCTCGTCACCTTCTTCCGGCACAACGTCGACGTGTTTGCATGGCAGCCGTCACAGATGCCGGGGATCCCCAGGGAGGTGATCGAGCACCACTTGAAATTCTTCCCCGACGCCCGGCCGGTTCAACAGAAGCCCCGCAAGCAGTCCATCGAGCGGCAAAACTTCATCCGTGAAGAAGTCAAGAAGCTGCTGGACGCTGACTTCATACGGGAGGTCCACCACCCCCGATGGTTGGCGAACCCCGTCGTTGTCCCGAAGGCCGGCGGGAAGCTCCGGATGTGCATCGACTACACCAGTCTGAATAAGGCATGTCCCAAAGATCCATTCCCTCTCCCTAGAATAGATCAAATAGTAGACTCAACGTCAGGCTGTGATATGCTGTGCTTCCTAGACGCCTACTCGGGTTTCCATCAGATCCCCATGTCTAGGGAGGACGAGGAGCACACCTCCTTCATCACAGTAGACGGCCTTTATTGCTATGTGTCTATGCCTTACGGCCTAAAGAATGCACTCCCCACCTTTGTGCGGGCGATGCACAAAACCTTTGGGGAGTTAATAAGAGACCTAGTTGAGGTGTATGTCGATGACATAGTTGTCAAGGTCAAGCAGGGTTCATCCCTACTAGATAACCTAGCTTTAGCCTTTGACAAGTTGCGCTCTACGCGCACCAAGCTGAACCCAGATAAATGTGTGTTCGGCGTGTCCTCTGGGAAGCTCTTAGGGTTCCTGGTCTCGCACCGAGGGATTGAGGCCAACCCAGAGAAGATCAAGGCCATCAACTTGATGCGGCCCCCTGTCCGCGTCAAGGATGTTCAGAGACTCACGGGATGTCTAGCCGCGCTGAGTCGGTTTATACCGAGGCTAGCAGAGCGGGCACTCCCTTTCTTTAAGCTCCTGCGCAAGTCAGGCCCCTTTGCCTGGACTGACGAAGCAGAAGAGGCTTTCCAGGAGTCGAAGCGACTCCTGACGACCCTACCTATCATGGTAGCCTCTGAGCCCGGGGAGCACTTGCTGCTCTACATTGCGGCGACAACAGAAGTGGTGAGTATGGTCCTTGTCGTGGAGCGGCAAGACCCCTCACCCTCGCAACCTGCTCCAGTAGCAGAAGACAGACGCCAGGGGGCCCCGCAGGGCCAAGACGGTCTCCCGGACCCCCTGGAGGTCCAAGTCGACCTCCCGGAGGCCCAGGACGGCCTCCCGGACCCCCAAGATAAATCTCCAGGGTCCAGTTGGGATCTCCCGGAGGTCCCTCAAGACCCCCCGGAGCTCCCGGATGATCAAGAAAGCTTAAGGGCCTCCGGGTCCCAGTTCCCGGAGGCCCCGTGGATCCACCCACCTCCGGCGGGCTGGGGCCAATGGAAGAGGAGCTCCCAAGCCTAAGAGAGAGGGTTCGAACCATACAGAGGCCTGTCTACTACATCAGCGAAGTACTTGATGATGCCAAGACAAGGTACCTAGAAGTCCACAAGCTGCTGTATGCGGTGCTCGTGGCCTCCAGGAAGCTCCACCATTACTTCCAGGCCCACCGGGTCTCGGTAGTCACCTCGTATCCGCTGAAGACAATTCTTCACAGCCCCCATGCGACTGGCAACGTTGCTAAATGGGTGGCGGAGCTGGCGGGGTTTGAGCTGGACTTCCTCCCACGCCATGCATTCAAGAGCCAAGCACTGGCTGACTTTGTGGCGGAGTGGACACCAACGAAGAGTGACCCAGGGGGCCATGAAGGCGGTGAGCCAGAGCCCCAAGCTCCGCTCTTCACCGAACCTCACTGGACACTTTTCTTCGACGGCTCCTCGCGAAAGCAGGGGGCCGGTGCCGGCGTACTGCTCCTCATGCCATCGGGGGAACAGTTTGGGTATATGGTGCGTCTAAATTTCAAGGCAACCAACAACATGGCGGAGTATGAAGCACTCATCTTTGGCCTGCAGACAGCCCTGTCTTTAGGCGCTCGCCAGTTGTTGGCACAGGGCAACTCCCAACTGGTCATCAAGCAAGTCAAGGGCGAATGCTCCTGCAATGACCCGCAGCTAGCTGCGTATCTGCTTCACGTACAGATGTTGGAGAAAGAATTCCTCGCCTTGGACCTGCATCACGTACCGCGCGCTGGTAATGCCGCAGCTGACAACCTTTCAACGAAGGCTTCCACCGGAGCCCCCGCGCCCGAAGGAGTTTTCGAGAGTACGTTGCTGCGGCCTACAGCCCGGCCCGCCGAGCCGGGCGAAGGGGACTTGACCAGCACCTCGAAGCTGGCGGTCCCGGCGGCCCTACAGCCATGGATGCCGCCAAGGAGCGTAAGCGTCACTGGGGACTCCGTGCAACCCAGCGCTCAAGATCCAGAAGCTCAAGTCAGACCTGATGCATGGATCACGGAGATCCGGGACTACTTGAAGGACAATATCCTCCCTGATGAACATGCAACCGCTGAACGGATTGTGCGTATGGCTAAGAGGTACGCGCTGGTAGAGGGGGATCTCTACCGGCGTGGCGCCAATCACATCCTATTGCGGTGTATAACCCAGGGGGAAGGCTGTGACTTGCTCGCTGAGATCCATGGAGCCGAATGTGGAAGTCATTCTTCCTCATGCACGCTTGTCGGTAAAGCCTTCCGGCATGGCTTCTACTGGCCGACAGCACTCCAGGATGCCGTCAAGCTGGTCGAGAGCTGCAAGGCGTGCCAGTTCCACGCCAAGCAGATCCATACACCGGCTCAGGCGGTACAGATGATCCCGCCCTCGTGGCCGTTTGCCGTATGGGGGCTGGACATCCTGGGACCATTTCCCAGAACCGTCGGGGGATTCTGGTACCTCTATGTCGCCATCGACAAGTTCACCAAGTGGCCGGAAGCTACACCAGTTGTCACCATCAACAAACAATCCGCAGTAAAGTTCATCAAGTCTATTGTCTGCCGGTTCGGGGTCCCAAACAGGATCATCACCGACAACGGGACCCAGTTCACCAGCGCAGCATTCCAAGACTACTGCGAGGACCTTGGTATTCAGGTATGCTATGCCTCTGTCGCCCACCCGAGGAGCAATGGGCAAGTTGAGAGGGCCAACGCGGAGATTCTCTGGGGCCTTAAGACTCGCACCTTCACCAGCCTGAAGAAACATGGTGCCAATTGGGTAGATGAGCTTCCGAGCACGCTATGGGCTAACCGGACATCCCAGAGCCGGGCCACCGGGGAGACACCCTTCTTCATGGTGTATGGGGATGAAGCTGTACTTCCCCCAGAAATCACCATGAAGTCTCACCGTGTCCGGGCTTACGACAAAGCCACGCAGGACAACCTCCGGTGTGGAGAAATCGACCTCGTCGACGAGGTCCGATTACATGCGGCACTCCGTAACGCGCGGTACAGACAAGCGCTTCGGCGCTACCACCAGAGGTCTGTGCGTTCCCGGGAGCTGCAGGAAGGTGACCTGGTGTTGCGGCGCATACTTTCTCACGAAGGGACCCACAAACTCTCCCCTAGTTGGGAAGGCCCCTTCCGAGTCACGAAAGTATGCCGCCCCGGGTGTGTGCGCCTTTCCACCGAGGATGGGGATCTGCTCCCGAACCCTTGGAACATAGAACACCTCCGTAAGTTCTACCCCTAGAGCAAAAATAGGACAGTACTTTCTTTTCGTAATAAACTCCATAGAGTCCAGGAGCAGCGCTCGGAGCAGCTAAACCCCAGGGGACGGTCCAGGACTACGTTCAGCTTTGCCTGGTTCCGACTCCAAGCGCGTAGAGTCTTGCTTCCCCTCTTAATGGGGTAGGTCGTGGCCTCCATGTTTAGCCTGCCTTCCTCCTGTGGAAAGTTGTACGAAAAGAAATCTGCTCTACTTTGCTCTTTCCTTGTACTCATTTAAATTGTGAATTGAGTTTTTTAATCACCCTTGCAGTGCATGGTTGCCATGTGCTCAGCTCCCCCTCTCTACAAGTCCCCAAGCACCAAGCATATGGTTAGGGGCTATAAGTCAAATAAGACTATGAGATAAGGGAGGGGAAGCCCCCAAGGAGAATTACGTTTCCTCTACCTATGTGCAGGACCTCCAGGCTGCGGCAACAGGGACTGCATGAAGCAGGGGGAAAGGAGCTACCAACTACTCCGACCTAGGACTGGAAGGACCGGGACCTGCCCCTCCAGCAGGGGCGGGACTCGAGGGCCCCACGTGTCCAGCAGGCTCGGAACTCTCACCTCCCTTGAGGAGGGCTCCGGGCTCACCACGTGGCGGGCGGAAACCGGACCTCCCCCCCCCCGGTGGGAGGGCTCCGAAAGCCCTACGTGTCCAGCATGACCGGAGCTCCAGCTCTTAAGGAGGGGCTCCAGACCCGCCACGTGGCGGGCAGACTTGGGGCTCCCCATGGGGCGAGATCCGGAGACCCCCGGGGGCCCCTAACACGGTTAGGACCCGGTGAAGGTGTCTATGCGGAGCTCCGAGATTGGAGATGGCCTCTGAGTACCTTGCGGAGCTAAGGACTCAGTCAGGCAAAGCCAAGAAGGAGAGAAAAAGCATCACAGACACAGATATCCAAAAGAGTCGAACTAAGCGAGGCTCCATGAGCTGGACTACAGACTCGATGAAAAGGAAGAAACAAGTCTCAAGGGTCTCCCGACACGACCAGAATCCAGAAGTTGCAACAACGGCCGCGTCACCAGGCTTCAGCCCTGGCGGAACTCTCTCGCTCTATGACCAGAGCGCAGGAATCGCCTCCCTCATCACCGGCGCAAAAACCAGTGACACACGGGGGCTCCTGAGGCCCCCTCCGTAGTAAAAGCAACCATCAAGTGAGCGCACGCTCCCAAGATCCCACGGTCGTTCGTGCTCCGGCAGCGGTCAATTCGGGACTTAGAGAAAGTGTGCGGATCAGACGGAGGTCCCACCTCGGGCTCGCTGCCTCCCCCGAGATGGGTCCGGGGGCCACTGTCGGTACCTGAGATATGGGGTACCCCCGCGCACAGGGTAAAATGCCTAAGGAACTCGCCCTTCTCCGCAGGGAGAGCTCCGAAGGCGCCACGCGTCCGGCGGGGCCGGACCTCCCTCTCCTCAGAGGGGAGCTCCGGGCCCGTCACGTGGCATACAGAAGCCGGACCTCCCCCTCCGCGGGAGAGAGGTCCGAAGGCGCCATGCGTCCAGCGGTGCCGGACCTCCCTCTCCTCAGGGGAGAGCTCCGGGCCCGCCATGTGGCCAACAGAAGCCGAGCCTCCCCCTCCGCGGGGAGAGGTCCGGAGGCTCCACGTGCCCCGCAGAGCTGACCCTCCTCTCCTCTGAGAAGGGCTCCGGGCCCGCCACGTGGCAGCAGAACGGCTCTGCCTGCCCCGAGCTGTAGGCAGCGGGCGTAAAGACACCCAATACCTTGCCCGTACAAGGTATTCAAGGCCCGCGTCTTCCCGAGACGCGGAGACGCGGAGCACGCATCTGTCAGGTGCCGTTGCGCCCAGTCACATCACAGACTGGCGCGCGGTGCCAGAACCTGCCAGCCAATAAACACCGCGACAAGACATCCCATGCCGCCTGCACCGTCATCAACCACTACGACTAGCATGCGGCATGGGCAGGACGGCAAGATGAAGACTCGGAAGCCTTCGCCAGAGACAACTACCGGCATAACTGCAGATACGGTAGATAATAGACAATCTTCCCGGGACCACCTGTCGGGTCCCGGCTCCCCTTGTAAGCCGCCCGAGTCTTGGACTATAAAAGGCTCGGGTAGGCGTCGATAGCGAGGGTTCGCACTTTGCAACTCATACGCTAGCCATACACTCTCAAGCTGTAACTCACCCCCAAGCTCAGGCCACCGGCCCTGAGCAGCAAGAAATATAGCGAGCTCCATAGCTCGCCGTGGACGTAGGGTTTTACGCTCCGGCGGCCTGAACCACGTAAAACTCGCCGTGTCAAGCTCTTACTAACTCGTCCATCTGCGCAAGCTCTCCTCTAGAGACTAGCCCCACCGAAAAAAGAACCTCCGCGGGCTGCCCAGTGCAGGCCCGGGGGAAGTGTCGACTTAACACTTCGACAATGGCGTTGAAGGGGAGGTCGATCTCCGCCACATCGAACAGAATGTATTCTGTCCGGTAGCTATCCGGTGCTTCGAAGGTGACCGGAAGGCTGATGTTGCCGTAGTGGACGACTTGTCCCGGCCCTACCCCTGAGAACGGGCTCGAGGGGGTGAGCTTGGCCATTGGGATTTGCAGCTTCTGGAAAGCTGCGCGGCTGATGAGGTTCAGGCTGGCCCCTCCATCTACCATAATGTGGTACATCTTCACGTTGGCGATGGTGGGAACTACCAAGAGCGGTAGCTGCCCGGCCCCAGCCATGTTCTTGGGGCAGTCAGTGGCGTCGAAGCTGATGGGGGTCCCCATCCACTTGAGGTGTGGTGCTGCACTTGGGACAGGAGCCACCGACGCCACTGCTCGGCGCAGAGTCTTGACTGCATTCCGAGACGAGGGGTCAGAGGACCCGCCGTAAATGACGTAGAGCACCTTCCGGTGCTCATCGTCGCTGGAGCTGGAGACCTTAGGGTCGTGCACCACTTTTACGGCGCACTGGGGCTCCTGGAACTCCATCTGCTGGTCGACGTTGTCGCGGGCGTCGACCTTCTGCTTGCCCTCCCTCTGACGAAAGGGAGGGGAGTCCGCACGCGGTTGCTTCCCCTTGCGCAAGCGCTCCGTGAGCTTCTGGATTTCCCGGCACTCAGCAGCAGTGTGGCTGCTGGTGTTGTGCACAAGGCACGGCTCGCTGTGGTCATCGCTAGGGGCCGTTGACTGTCACGGCCTTTTGTCGGGGCGTGGCCCCCGAGCTCCACCGGGTGCTGCTGCTGCAGCAACAGGAGCCACGGTCGGCAGCATGATCTTGCCGCCGGCCTTCTTGACCTTCTTGCCGCTCCCATGGGGAGCAGCACTTGGTCTAGGCTGTTCTCCGGCTTCGGAGGCTGGCCGTGAGTGCTAGTTGCGCCCTTCTGCTGCCCTGGCGCACTTGTCCGCCAGGCTGAAGAGCTCTGAGACGTCACACACTTCTCTGGTCGCGAGCTTCTCGAGCATCTTCTTGTCCCTAACACCCTGTCGGAACGCCACCACCACAGAAGCATTTTGAATATGTGGGATGGTGTTCGTACCTGGGAGAACTGCTGGATGAAGGAGCGCAGCGACTCTCCATGTTGTTGTTGGATGGCGTGGAGATCCAGCTCCGTGCCACGCCGGGTGTAGGAGCTGCTGATGTTTGAAGTAAACTGCCGACAGAGCTCTCCCCAGCATGTTATGGAACCCTGGGGGAGATTCATGAGCCAAGACCGTGCTGGGCCAGTCAAGGCGACGGGGAAGTAGTTGGCCATGACGGCCTCATCCCCTCCTGCATCAAGGATGGAGGTGGAGTAGATCTGGAGGAACTCCGCCGGGTTGACGCTGCCGTCGTATTTCTCTGGCAGGTGTGGCCGGAACTTGTGCGGCCACTTCGCGAAGTGAAGGTGTGGCGCCAAAGCTGCACACCCTGCTCCTGTTGCTGCAGATGTCGGTGCCGCGAGCGTTTGGTCCGCTGTTGGCACCGCGTACACCGGCATGGGCAAAGGTGCGCTGTCAAAGTGTGTTGTCGACAATGCCCCCGGGCCTGCTCTAGGCAGCCCGCGGAGGTTGTTTTTCGGAGGGGCTAGACACTCACGGAGAGCTTACGCGTTAGGGACGATGGAAGGAGAAGCTTGACACAGGGATTTTTACGTGGTTCAGGCCGCCGGAGCGTAAAACCCTACGTCCACAGTGAGCAGAGGTGCTCGTTGTATTGCTTGGTGCTCAGAACCGGAGTTCTGAGCATGAGGATGACCTAAGTGCTGGTGAGGAGCGAAACCTGCAGGAGAGTGTGTAAAAGGCCAACCTCAGGTGTGAATGGCTGAGGTGCAAACCCTTGCTAACGTCGCCTACCTGAGACTTTTATAGTCCAAGGCTCGGGCGGCTTACAAGGTGGGCCCGGGACCCGACAGGTGGTCCCGGGGAGAATGCCTGCCATCTACCGTATCTGCAGTTACGCTGGTAGTTGTATCTGGCGAGGGCTTCTGAGTCTTCGTTCTGCCGCCCTGCCCATGCCGCAAGCTAGTCATAGTGGTTGATGATGGCAGGGGCGGCAGGGGATGTCTTGTCGCTGTGTTTATTGGCGTACAGCCTCTGACGAGGCGCGCCAGTCTTCACTACGATGTGATTGGGTGCGACGGCACCTGACAAAGGCGTGCTCCACGTCTCCGCGCCTTGGGAAGGCGCGGGTCTTGAATACCTTGTACGGGCAAGGTATGGCACGTCTTTATTCTTGCTGCCTACCGCGCGGGGGCAGGCAGCGCTGCTCTGCTGGCCACGTGGCGGGCCCGGAGCTCTCCTCTGAGGAGAGGGAGGTCCGGCGCCGCTGGACACGTGGAGCCTTCGGAGATCTCCCCGCGGAGGGGGGAGGTCCGGCTCTGCTGACCACGTGGCGGGCCCGGAGCCCTCCTCCGAGGAGAGGGAGGTCCGGCCTCGCTGGGCACGTGGAGCCTTCGGAGCTCTCCCCGCGGACGGGGAAGGTCCGGCTCTGCTGACCACGTGGCGGTCCCGGAGCCCTCCTCTGAGGAGAGGTGGGGTCCGGCCCTGCTGGACACATGGAGCCTTTGGAGCTCTCCCCGCGGAGGGGGGAGGTCCCGCTCTGTTGGCCACGTGGCAGGCCCGAAGTGAGAACCCTTGCTAACGTCGCATACCCGAGCCTTTTATAGTCCAAGGCTCGTGTGGATTACAAGGAGGGCCCGGGACCCGACATGTGGTCCCGGGGAAATTTCCTGCCGACTATCGTATCCGCAGTTATGCCGGTAGTTGTCTTTGGTGAAGGCTTCTGAGTCTTCGTCTTGCCGCCCTGCCCATGCCGCACACTAGTCGTAGTGGTTGATGACGGTGGAGGCGGCAGGAGATGTCTTGTCGCTGTGTTTATTGGCTGGCAGGTTCTGACACCGCAAGCCAGTTTGTGATGTGACTGGGCGCAACGGCACCTGACAGAGGCGTGCTCCGCCTCTCCGCGTCTTGGGAAGGCGCGGGCCTTGAATACCTTGTACGGGCAAGGTATGGGGCGTCTTTACGCCCGCTGCCTACCGCTCGGGGGCAGGCAGCGCTGCTCTGCTGGACACATGGCGGGCTCGGAGCCCTCCTCAGAGGAGAGGGGGTCTGGCCCCGCAGGGCACGTGGAGCCTTCGGACCTCTCCCCGCGGAGGGGGAGGTCCGGCTTCTGTCGGCCACATGGCGGGCCCGGAGCTCTCCTCTGAGGAGGGGGAGGTCCGGCCCTGCTGGACACGTGGCGCCTTCGGACCTCTCTCCCGCGGAGGGGGAAGGTCCGGCTTCTGCAGGCCACGTGGCGAGCCCGGAGCTCTCCTCTGAGGAGAGGGAGGTCCGGCCCCGCCGGACGCGTGGCGCCTTCGGAGCTCTCCCTGCGGAGAAGGGCGAGATCCTCAGGCATTTTCCCCTGTGCGCGGGGGTACCCCATATTGCGGGTACCGACAGTGGCCCCCGGGCCCATCTCGGGGGAGACAGCGAGCCCGAGGTGGGACCTCCATCTCTTCTGTTCCACGCACTTTCTCTAAGTCCCGCACTGACCGCTGCCAGAGCACGAACAGTCGTGGGATCGTGGGAGCGTGTGCCCACTTGATGGATGCTTTTACTGCGGTGGTTCCCAAGACTGCCACTTCTGCACGTTGCGGCGCTTTCTTCGGGAACCGCCAGCTCGTCTTCTTGGGAGGCTGACTCCTTGACCCGCCACTTCAGCTGGGCGGCTTGGGCCCACCTGTCATCGGCGCTCGGTCTTGGAGCCGATGCGGCGTATTCGAAGAGTTTTGGGTCGTTTGGAATCGCATCTGAGAAGTTTTAAAAGGGGATCTTACCCGCATTGCGGCTTCCCTTCGCACTCCCCAGTGCTTTTCCTTGGACTCTTGTGCCTTTGAGTCCTCCGTCGTCATGGCTTCTAACCCGCCCCCAGAGAAGAAACGTTCTCGATATCCTCCAGTTGCGGCTTCCGTGGCAAGTCGGGGATCCGGGGTGCCTGTACATTGCGCTTCTGGAGACGGCACTCCTTCCGGTGGCGACACAAAGACGTCCCGGGCTGATGCGTCGAGGGGAGCTTCTGGAGCATCCCCTGCTCCGTCAGTCCAGGCAACTGCGGAGCGGCCGTCAGCGACGACGGCGTGCTCTGGGGATCCTACCCCAGCTCGGAAGTCGGGGTTCAAGGCCCGCTGCAGTGTTCGCGCTTCTCGGCCATCCCCGGCTGGTGGGGAATCGGCACCGTTGCGCTCGGAAACAGGGACAGCTGCCGCGGCCCCCAAGCCAGCGTGAGTTTCTCCTGTCCCAGCGTGCCCGGATTCCTCGGCAGCTTCATCTTCTCCTGCCGAGACGGCTGCCGCGGCCCCCAAGCCAGCGCAGGTCAACCCTGTACCAGGCGACCCGGCTTCTACTTCAGCGTCGACTTCTCCCACTCGTCGGGGTCCGGCTGTCGGAGTCCCGCCGCCAGCTTCTCCTGACCGGCGTCTCATCCCGGTCACTGGTGCATCGCCTACTCTTGAGGATGATGTGATGGAGGAGGTCGGGGGTGCTGCTCCGGCCTCTGCTGCCCCACTGCCTCTGGCGGATGCCTTCGCGCTCGCCCAAGTGAGCGTCCGGCAGGTCTTGGCCGCACTTGGTCGTAAGCGGGAGGAGCATACGGTTGAAAGGGATCGCCTCCTCATCTGGGGGAACCTTTTGCGGGGGCGGACCGTGAAGGTCAAGGGCGAGCTCGATTCCAGGCAGGAGTCGCTTGACTTCAGGGAAGCGCTCCTCGACCGGCTGAAATGGTCTGTTGACCGCCTGGACGCCGAAACGCGATGGCTCCACAGGGAGGCCCTTGAGGCACACGCCCGGGCCGAGGAGAGCCTCTCTGCCAAGAAGGAGATACAGCAGCTGTTGGAGCGCTGTAAACTCGCCGTTGAGGACCGGGAGCGTTCCACGGCAGTCGAGGCAGAGAGGGTCGCCTCGCGGCTGGCGGCGGGCGAGGCTGACCTGCGAGCTCGGGCCAGGGACCTAGAGGCCCAGAAGGCAGACCTGGCCATGAGGGAGGAACAGGTCTCCCGCGAATGCCAGGCGATCCTGGATCAGAAATTGGCTGCCGACTTCCGGGTTTCTGAGTTGGAGCGGCTTGCCCAGTCTCTTCGCCTTCGGGAAAGCTCCCTGTCGGCCAGGGAGAAGGAGTCCTCCGAGGGAAGCCGCGACGCCCTGCGAGCAGCCCTCCTCGAGGTAGAGGAGCTCTTGGCTTCACGTTCCTCCGAGGCCCGTGCAGTTTAGAGCTTCGTCGACCAGGCGGGGTCCGCCTTGGTCCCTCTCGGCTTCAGCCCGGTGAAGGCTGTGGCTCCTGCGTTGAAGGTGGCTGAAGTGATTCCCGCACTAGAGTCACTCGGAGCCAAGCTGAGCAGGCTGGACTCAGTGGTTGGCAGCGAGCTTGAGGCAGAGGGACGGGGCCTGGCCTTGGAGGTTGTCACGCATGTGCTGGCCTGCTTCAAGAGCCGGGACCCTTCCTTCTCACTGGAGCCAGTGAAAGACAGTCCTGCCGCGGAGCGGGAGGAGATGGCCAGGGCCGAAGTCGGGAAGGTGGCCGCCCTTGTAGCCTCTAGGTTCCGACGCGAGCCAGGAGGCCCCTTGGACTCGCTTCTTTCTATTCATCGAGTCTGTAGACCAGCTCGTGGAGCCATGAATAAATAGACTCTCTTGAATGTTTGTGCCTGTGATGCTTTTTGTCTTCTTCATGGTTTTGCCTGGCCGAGTCCTTAGCTCCGCAAGGCACTCAGAGGCCTTTACCAATCTCGAAGCTCTGCATAGGCACCTTCTCCGGGTCCTTACTGTATTAAGGACCCCAGAGGTCTCCGGAGCTTGCCCCATTGGGAGGTCCGGATCTGCCGGCCACGTGGCGGGCCCGGAGTTCCCTTTTAAGGAGAAGGGGTCCGGCCCTACGGGACACGTGGAGACTTCTGAGCTCCTCCCCTGGAGATGGAGGTCCGGCTTCTGCCGGCCACGCGGGGGGTCCGGGGCCCCTCCTGAGGAGGCGGGAGCTCCGGCCCCGCTGGACACGTGGGGCCTTCGGAGCCCCCCCCCCCAGAGGGGGAGGTCCGGTTTCTGCAAGCCACGTGGCGAGCCTGGAGCCCCCCTCTGCGTAGGCGGGAGCTCCGGGCCTGCTGGACATGTGGGGCCTTCGGGCCTCGCCCCTGTGGAAGGGGTGGGACCCGGACCTTCCGATCCTATGCTGGAGTAGTTGGTAGCTCCTTGCCCCCCGCTTCATGCAGCCCCCATTGCTGTAACCTGGAGGTCCTGCACACAGGTAGAGGAAACGTAATTCTCCTCGGGGGGTCCTCCCCTCCCGTCTCTTAGTCTTATTCGGCTTACGATCCTGATCCGTTATACGGGGCTTGGGCAATTCTGTGCGCGAGACACCGGGGCTCCGGCTCCTTCCAAGGTCCGGGTACGATCTTCCGATCCCTAGTACCGGACCGTGCGCCGGGGAAGTAGAGTGCACAGGCTTTGGGTACAGAACCAGGAAAAGCGGCTGTACTCCCCTGGACCTCCGGAGGGCAGGATGCGCACGCTTTGGGCACAGAGCCGGCTAAGCGGGATACTCACCCTGGACCCCCCATGCACGGCGCAGGCCTTTCCTGGAGGTGACCGACTGGCACCGCAACACCTGACTGGGGGAGGCCCGAGAGACCCACCTGGCCATCGGCAGGTGCCTCAAGTGCAGCCGCCTTTGGTAGGATAGCAAATGCTGACTATGGATGAGCGAGGAAGAGAGGGAGCTAGATGTACGATGAACATACATAGAGAGTGCGATCATAAAAATTAATGCATAATTTAAATGAGCACATGAGAGAGAGTGAAGTAGAACAGGTTTCTGTGTAAATGCCCATAGGGGGAAGTCTGGCTGTACATGGGGCTAACGACCCGCCTCATTAAGAAGGGAAGCAAGACTCTACGCGCTTAGGGTCGGAACCAGGCCAAGCTGAACGTAGTCCTAGACCGTCCCTTGAGACTTAGCTGCCCCAAGCGCTGTTCCTAAATTCTATGGGATTTATTACAGAAGGGTATGGCCCTGTTCTACTAACGCTCAGGAGGAAGGACTTACAGTGTTGTTCCATGCCAAGGGTTTTGGGAACGGATCCGATACTCGGTTGAAAGGCATGTGTACCTGGGACGGCAACTTTCGTGACTCGGAAGGAACCTTCCAGGCTCGGGGAGAGTTTATAGGTCCTTTACTGGAAAGTGTGTGCCGCGACACCAGGTTGCCTTCCTGCAGGTCCCTGACGCGTTTGGTCCTTTGACGGTAGTGCTAGAGCGCCAACCGAGACCGTGCGTTGTGGAGTGTCACCTGCAGCCAAGCCTCGTCGACGAGGTTGTCATCTTCACGCTGGATCAGGTCCTGCGCGGCTTCTCCTGGGCGCCCCGGGGCACCCTCCCCTTTTGGCTAAGGCCTTCAAGGGGTAGGAGGACCCGGACTCTTCTTGGGAGACCCAAGGCGTCTTTCCCCTTCTTGCAAGGCCTTCAAGGGGTTGACAGACCCTGGGCGGCCCCCAGGAGGTACGACCGAGGCACGGAGGCATGCACTCGGGTGGAGCTGGCCCGGTTCTGCACCGTCGGGGCTGGTGCTTGGGCTGCTGTTTGTCATCTTCACGCTGGATCTGGTCCCGCGCGGCTTCTCCTGGGCGCCCCGGGGTACCCTCCCCTTCTGGCTAATGCCTTCAAGGGGTAGGAGGACCCGGACTCTTCTTGGGAGACCCAAGGCGTCTTTCCTCTTCTGGCAAGGCCTTCAAGGGGTTGACAGACCCTGGGCGGCTCCCAGGAGGTACGACCAAGGCACGGAGGCGTGCACTCGGGTGGAGCTGGCCCGGTTCTCCACCGTCGGGGCTGGTGCTTGGGCTGCTGTGACTACTTGGAGCTCCTCCAAGGATGATATCACAGCAGTGCAGTCTCCACTGACTTCCCGGGGTAGCCGCAGTCAGCTACTGCCCCGGCTCATCATCACCGGAGCTGAAGTCCTCACCATTGTGCACCGTCTTCATGATGCGCTGAGGCTCCTGAAAGCCCACCTGGTGGCCGGCGCTGACTGAGGCGTCGACTTTCTGTTTGCCCTCCCTCTGAGGGAGGGGCGGCCCAACAGCTCTCAGCTGCCTCCCTTTGCGGAAGCGCTCTGCGAGTCTCTGGATGTCCCAGCACTCGGCAGCAGTATGATTGCTGGTGCCATGCACGGGGCACAGCTCGCCTTGGTCACCATCTGGAGCCGATGACTGTCGCGGCCTTTTGTCGGAGCGCGGCCCCCGAGCCCCACTGGGTGCCGCTGCTGCGGCAACGGGAGCCGCGGCCGATGACTTCATCTTGCCACTCACCTGGTTCTTGGCCTTCTTGCCGCCTCCATAGGACGCAGCGCCAGACCCGGGCTGCCCTTCTGACTCGGAGGCTGGCAGAGAGTGCCAGTTTCGCCCTTCGGCTGCTCTGGCGCACTTGTCCGCCAAGCTGAAGAGCTCGTAGACATCGCGGACCTCTCTGGTCGTGAGCTTCTCAAGCATTTTCTCGTCTCGGACACCCTGCCGGAATGCCACCACAACAGAAGCACTTTGAATATGCGGGATGGTGTTGCGTACCTGGGAGAACTGCTGGATGAAGAAGCGCAGTGATTCCCCAGGTTGTTGCTTGATGGCGTGGAGGTCAAGCTCCGTGCCGGGATGGGTGTAGGAGCTGCCGAAGTTGGCGATGAACTGCCGGCAGAACTCTCCCCAAGAAGTTATGGAACCCTGGGGGAGGTTCATGAGCCAAGACTGGGCTGGGCCGGTCAAGGCGACGGGGAAGTAGTTGGCCATGACGGCCTCATCCCCTCCTGCGGCAAGTACGGCGGTGGAGTAGATCTGGAGAAACTCCGCCGGGTTGACGCTGCCGTCGTACTTCTCGGGCAGGTGCGGCTGAAACTTGCGTGGCCACCTCGCGAAGCGAAGGTGGGGTGCCAGGGCTGCACATCCTGCCCCTGTTGCCGCAGGTGTTGGTGCCACGAACGCTTGGTTCGCCGTTGGCACGGTGTACCCCGGTATGGGCAAGGCTGCGCCATAGACCGGGGGCGCCGTTTGCAGGGCATATGGTTGTGGCATATGCTGCGCGACGTATGCCTGGGGCAGAGTTCGTGTGGCGAAGATCTGCTCTTCGGGCTGGGTCAAGGCCGACGTCATGCTGTCGCCAGCCTCTTGGTTGCGACGCCTTTCCCGACGTTGCTTGAGGTACACCCGGGCATCCTGGCCCAAGTGGCACCATTCCAGCTCTGCCCTCAGGTCCGTTGACGGAAGCCTGGTGGAGCTGGAGTCCGCTGTCTGCCCGTCAACCATTGGCGTGCGCGTCAGCGACACCGCCGGTTGGCCAGAGTGTCGTCCCCGCCGAAGTCAAGGGTTTGCGGCGGCAACGAGTAGGGTGCGTCCCCAGCGGGTGGATTGTGCAGTAGTGCTCTTGCTGCAGCCAGCGCACCCCCGTGGGGTACGCTCAGCGCTGCAGAAGATCTGACGCTGGTTGGAGCCTGCATTGCCGGAGTCGGCGTTGCCGGAGTCGGCTGCTGGCTACCAGCTTGCGCTGACACACTCCGTCCTGAGTGTGTCGACACGTACTCCCCGCTGGTCATGGTTCACCATGAACGCGAGGGAGGAGAGTTTGCCGCTGAAGGAAGCTTGGTCATCTTCGTCGGCGGAAACTCGTTGCGCAAGGGAAAAGCCCCCTACCTGGCGCGCCAAACGTCAAAGTGTGTGGTCGACACTTCCCCCGGACCTGCTCTGGGCAGCCCACGGAGGTTCTTTTTCGGAGGGGCTAGTCGCTTGCGAAGAGCTTGAGCGTAGGGACGAGTTTGGGAGGAGCTTGACACGGCGAGTTTTACGTGGTTTAGGCCGCCAGAGCATAAAACCCAACGTCCATGGTGAGCTGAGGTGCTCGCTGTATTGCTTGTTGCTCAGAACCGGAGTCCTGAGCTTGAGGATGAGTTATACCTAGGGTGTGATTTGCTGGAGTGCGAACCCTTGCTAACGTCGCCTACCAGAGCCTTTTATAGTCCAAGGCTTGTGTGGCTTACAAGGGGGGCCCGGGACCCGACATGTGGTGCCGGGGAGATTTCCTGCCGACTATCGTATCCGCAGTTATGCCGGTAGTTGTCTCTAGCGAAGGCTTCTGAGTCTTCGTCTTTCCGCCCTGCCCATGCCGCACGCTAGTCATAGTGGTTGATGACGGCGGAGGCGGCAGGGGATGTCTTGTCGCTGTGTTTATTGGCTGGCAGGTTCTGACACCGCGCGCCAGTCTGTGATGCGACTGGGCGCAACAGCACCTGACAGAGGCGTGCTCCGCGTCTCCGCGTCTTGGGAAGGCGCGGGCCTTGAATATCTTGTACGGGCAAGGTATGCGGCGTCTTTATGCCTGCTGCCTACCACTTGGGAGCAGGCAGCGCTGCTCTGCTGGACACTTGGCGGGCCCGGAGCCCTCCTCAGAGGAGAGGGGGGTCCGGCCCCGCAGGGCACGTGGAGCCTTTGGACCTCTCCCTGCGGAGGGGGAGGTCCGGCTTCTGTCGGCCACGTGGCGGGCCCGGAGCTCTCCTCTAAGGAGGGGGAGGTCTGGCCCCGCTGGACACGTGGCGCCTTCGGACCTCTCTGCCGCGGAGGGGGAGGTCCGGCTTTTGCAGGCCACGTGGCGAGCCCGGAGCTCTCCTCTGAGGAGAGGGAGGTCCAGCCCCGCCGGACGCGTGGCGCCTTCGGAGCTCTCCCTGCGGAGAAGGGCGAGATCCTCAGGCATTTTCCCCTGTGCGCGGGGGTACCCCATATCGCGGGTACCGACAGTTGCTGTCGACACTTCCCCCGGGCCTGCACAAGGAAGGCCGCAGAGGTTCTTTTTCGGAGGGGCTAGTCCCCCACGGAGAGCTTAAGCATAGTGGGACGAATGAAACAGATGAACATAGGGGTTTTTTACGTGGTTCAGGATGGCGGAGCGTAAAACACAACGTCCACGGTGAGCAGAGGTGCTCGTTGTATTGCTTGGTGCTTAGAACCGGAGTTCTGAGCTTGAGGATGAGCTGAGTTCTAGAATGCTTAATCAGTGTGTTGAGCCAAAATGCCGAACCCCTTGTAAAGTTGCCTACCCGAGCCTTTTATAGTCCAAGGCTCGGGCGGCTTACAAGGTGGGCCCGGAACCCAACAAGTGGTCCCGGGGAGATTGCCTTCCATCTACTGTATCCTGCAGTTACGCCGGTAGTTGTCTCTGGCGAGGGCTTCTGAGTCTTTGTCTTGCCGCCCTGCCCACGCCGCAAGCTAGGCATAGTGGTTGATGACGGCAGGGGCGGCAGGGGATGTCTTGTCGCAGTGTTTATTGGTGTAGAGCTTCTGACGCAGCGTGCCAGTCTTTACTGCGATGCGACTGGGCACAACTACACCTGACAGTAGCGTGCTCCGTGTCTCCGCGTCTTGGGAAGGCGCGTGTCGGTACCCTCAATATGGGGTACCCCCGCGCACAGGGGAAATTGCCTAAGGACTTTGCCCCTTCCGCAGGGGCAAGCTCCGGAAGCCCCACGTGTCCTGCGGGGCCGGACCTCCCTCTCCTCAGAGGAAAGCTCCGGGCCCGCCACGTGGCCAGCAGAGCCGGACCTCCCTTCTCCACAGGGAGAGCTCCGAAGGTTCCACGTGTCCAGCGGGGCCAGACCTCCCTCTCCTCAGAGGAGAGCTCCGGCCCGCCATGTGGCCAGTAGAGCCGGACCTCCCCCTCCGCGGGGAGGGCTCCAAAGGCTCCACGTGTCCAGTGGGGCCGGACCTACCCCTTCTCAGTGGAGAGCTCCGGGCCCGCCATGTGGCCAGCAGAGCCGGACCTTCCCCCTCCGTGGGGAGAGCTAGGAAGGCTCCACGTGTCCAGCGGGGCCGGACCTCCCTCTCCACAAAGGAGAGCTCCGGGCATGCCACGTGGCCAGCAGAACAGCGCTACCTGCCCCCGTGCGGTAGGCAGCAAGAGTAAAGACACGTACTCAGTCAGGATACGACTCCATCTGGGTCATTGTGCACCGACTGATGAAAACCGCCCATTTTCTTCCTGTAAAGTCCAGTTACAACGTTGCACAATTGGCAGCGTTATACATGGAGCGGATCGTGTGCCGTCAAGGAGTTCCGAGGAGGATAGTTTCAGATCGAGGTTCCCAGTTTACCTCAAGGTTCTGGAGGAAGCTGCAGAAAGCCATGGGTACACGACTGGATTTTAGCTCCGCCTATCACCCACAAACAGATGGACAAACCGAAAGGACGAACCAAATTTTGGTAGACATGTTGAGAGCTTGCGCCTTGAAACGTGGGCGTAGTTGGGATAGGAGTTTACCGTATGCCGAATTCTCCTATAACGACAGCTATCAAGCTAGCTTGAAGATGTCGCCTTTCGAAGCCTTATATGGCAGACGGTGTAGAACACCACTGTTCTGGAACGAGACTGGAGAGAACCAGGTGTTTGGACCCGAAGTACTACAAGAAGCTGAAAAGCAGGTCCAAACGATACGGGAGAACTTAAAGGCTGCTCAGTCACGACAGAAAGGCTATGCGGACAATAGGCGTAGGAAGTAGGAGACTTCGTATACCTTAAGGTATCGCCTATCCGAGGCCAACGACGCTTCAACGTCAAAGGCAAGCTAGCACCTCGCTACATCGGACCATTTAAGATTTTGGACAAGCGAGGAGAAGTAGCCTACCAACTAGAGCTCCCAAACAACCTCTCTGACGTACATGACGTGTTTCATGTATCTCAGCTCAAGAAGTGCTTGAGAGTACCAGAGGAACAAGTGTCAATGGGAGAGCTTGAACTTCAAAAGGACCTGACTTACGCAGAACACCCTGTCCGAATCTTGGACATAAAGGAAAGGGTCACCCGAAACAAGGTGATTCGATGGTGCAAGGTACAATGGAGCCATCACACCGAAGCTGAGGACACATGGGAGCGTGAAGAGGATATCAAGGCGGAATTCCCCCATCTATTTCTTACTAACGAATCTCGAGGGCGAGATTCAATTTAAGGGGGGTAGATTTGTGACACCCTCGTCTCGGGTGTCAGCATATGTTCATGTTCTATGAAGAGGGAACATTTTAATGAAAAATAGGAACAGAGAGGATTATCAAAAGAATAGCCAATAAAGCCCTCAGAGAGCGCCGAAGGCAACTTCCACGGCCAGCAGGCCACGTGGCATGTTCGGAGCTCATCCCTGCAAAGCGGGGAGAGGCCGTCGCCAAGCTGGCTACGTAGCAGGGGCTCGACTCCGCAAAGGGGAGAGGTCTGATCCTATGGGACACGTGTTGCCCACGGAGCTAGCCTCTGCAGAAGAAGCAAAGGCATTTCCGCAAGACACGTGTCATCCTCGGAGCTAGTCCTCACGGAAATCAGAGGACTAGTCGCGCGGGATATGTGTCGATCTCAGAGCTCATCTCCGAGAAGTCCGGATCTATCGAACACGTGTCGCCACCGGAGCTTATCTCCGGGAGGTCCGTCGCAGCTAAACACGTGTCGACCTTGGAGCCGTCCCTGAGGAAAGAAGAGAGGGAAGACCGGCGTCAACACGTGGCGTGCGCGGAGCTCACCCCCGAAGAAGAGGGCGGCCTCGCTCGTTTGACACGCGGCACAACCGGAGCTCGTCCCTGCAGGAAAGGAGACACCAGGCCCCGAAGGACACGTGGAGCTTCCGGAGCTCATCATCGCGGAGGTAACGAGTTCTGGAGCGGTTTTTATGCGTAAAGATACCGGTACGCAACAGAAACCGATCTAAATTCCACGATGTTACTAAAGATAAGACGATTAGGATCCAACAAAGATCTGAATAAGACTCTTATTCGGGATACAATCAGATTAGGACTCTTCTCGTCTCGATTATAAATAGAACCCAAAACCTCTGCCCGAAACCACAAACTTCCCTTTCAACTCCTGAGCCGACGACTTAGAGCGCTAGCCCTAACTCCCCGAGCAAACCATCGCCGAAGCGCAACAAGGGAGATCATCGGAGAAGAACTGAGCTGTCTGAGGAGGACCTCGAAGTCAAGAAGAACGTGAGGTAGGACTTCAATATCATTGTGTTCATCTCTTTGCATCTGTTCTTCAATTCTTTTCGAACAGAAGCCTTCTCGTGGGAAGATCACTTGATGATCAGTTTGATCTAAAGACAAGATCATCGCCATGTCCACCTTTGATCCGAACACCTCTGTCCATACAAGGCCATGCAATAAAACGTACAGATCAATCTAATAAAACTAATCATAAGATAGCATGCATATGCATCATCGCATCTAGTTTAAGGTTTGTGCATAAATATTGATTGCTGTGAATCCTGTATGCACGTGATCCTACCTAGCAGGACAGGCTCAGGGAGCTGTCTACGACGAACTGCAGCAACCAGGTTTTGAGAATCAAGAACAACCGGAACCGCAAGAACAAGGCAAGTGCTCCTTGACCATATTGATCCTATGTTTTGGGTAAAACTGTTTTGTTTTGCGAAAAGGTGTGCGTACTAAGTCAAACGTGATGGGAAGCCCTTTTATAGGAGTTTACTAGTTTTGATTAAACCACCCTTGTCGCTTGGGAAGTTTATGAGTCGGGTATGGTTTTTGCTTTATGCTTCGCTGAGTCTATGTGATTGGGAAGCGAGATAGATGTGTCTAGCTAACTGCACTCGTACTGATAATAAGTAACTGATGAGGTTAATGAATATGGATCGGAGGGAGATCTAGGCAAGCCTGGGTTTGTGAATGAGGTAGCATGAGATGGTGGTTTTACTTGCCGTAGATCTAAGGACCGGTTCATGCATGCACATGCCAGGATAATAGTGCCACCACAAGGCCAAGTATGGGTGCGGCTTAGCTGAGTAATTAGGTAAGTTGCTAGAGTGTTATGGACTGTGGAAGGCGCGGGGAATGGGAGTCGAGTGAGTACTGCCCTGGGAACTGCATGGCACAAGAGGGGTCCCGTGGGTGGGAGAATTGGAGATTCTAGCCTGCCGGTGAAACCTTAGTGAGTTCATACATCTAGTAACCCCTTTGTAAAGGCTATTTTGTGATCTCTTGACCATACACCGACAGTTGTGTACTGGTATAATGGAGGTTCTGCAGTCGCCGACGGGTGACGAAATCACAAACTTGTGGGTAAAGAGGTGCAAACTCTGCAGAGTCTAAAACTATCATGATAGCCGAGATTACGGTCACGAGCACCTGGCTAAACTGCCATGATTAGTTGGGATGGATATTGGGATGGTTATTGTGAAGGTTCTTGGTTATGATTATTGGTTTGGTTATGGTTTGGTTTGGGACTGTTGAGTCTGGGTGATGAGATGGTTACATGACTGTTGGGACATGACATGAGATTGGTCTCGGTGTGAGACGAGGTTGTTTTACGAGGTGAGATGGTAGCGAATACGAGGAGGTATTCGTGAGTATGAATAAAGGATTGGTTAATGTTCGGATGGAACACGGGAAGTGACGGAGGTATGTTGGTAATTTAATACATGCTGGGATTACATCTAAAGTTAAGTTGCTGTTTTATCATGGTTTTACAAATCTGCTTTTCTGCAAATAAGCCTTTTATGCCTACCTTGTTTTTGAGCTGCATATCATGTGTTTTTCCCGCACTTGCTGAGTACATCATTGTACTCAAACTTGCATTATTACTTCATCATCAGCAGCAGGAGAAGCCTACTATGAAGATCAAGTGGAGCATTATGGCGTGTGATCTGTTCTCAACCTTGCATGTGGAGGGAGTAGAGATGGAGCCACTACTGCTTAGTTTTGCTTCCGCATTAGTTTTTGCTTCCGCATTAACATAAATACTTCCGCTGCATAGAAATAAGACTTCCGCTGTGAGCATGAGTCCAAGACTCATGAGATATTGTAATAAACCCTGTTATTCGTGGTAATATATGATCTGAATTCAGTTTGTGGAATGTATGTGTATGTGTGATGAACATCCTGGGCACACATATGCATTAGTTCTTGGTTTCGTGGTTTTCCCATAGAACTGAGGGCGTCACAGACTGGTATCAGAGCCACGGGTTGACAGTAGGTTACACGCCTAGATAGAAACCTTAGATTGATATTAGAGCCACGGGTTAACAGCAAGTTACACCCTAAATAGGAGTCACAGGTAGCTAAGCCACGCTGACCAAAGGAAGCATCCTAAGGTGAATAGCTTAGATTGGCTTTTAAAACCCACCTTGACATAAGAAACCATCCTTGAATAGGAGTTCTGTGGGCCCTGGTGATGATTATTTGTGATTGTGTGCTTAGTGTGAGTTGTGGGACGTCTCAAAAACGTTGTCCATATCCATACGTAAGAAGAAAGAGGTGTGAAATGCTTCGGCACTTGATCACATCCTCATAAGGGCTAATATATGTAGTCCAACTCACCTTGATGCATATAGTTGAAGGGACCTACCTAACCTTCTAACCTTCTATTCTACTTCGTTCTCTCTCACAGATGGTGAGAGGAAACGCCAGCCGAAGGAACGTCCAGGAGGATGACCACGAGGAAGTTCCTGCTAACCCTGGAGCTGGTGAAAACCATATGGAAAGGTTGATGGCCATGCAAAACCAACTTATGCAACCATGATCCAAACTTTGGGTCAGTTGCAGGCCAACCAAAACCCTGTTTCGGCACCATCGCCACCACCACCGCCGGCTCATAACAGGTTGGGAGAGTTCATGAGGACTCGACCACCCACCTTTGCTCAAGCAAGCGATCCCATGGAGGCTGATGATTGGTTGAAATCCATGGAGAAGAAGCTCGCCATTGTTCAGTGCAACGACCGAGAGAAGGTTCTCTTCGCATCGCACCAACTTACGGGAGCCGCTGCTGACTGGTGGGATGCCTTGAGCAACGCCCATGCCAACCCGGAGACAATCACTTGGACTGAGTTCAAGGAAAGTTTTCGCTCTCACTACATCCCTGCTGGTGTAATGATGCTCAAGAGGCAGGAGTTTGAAGGTCTCCACCAAGGACAGAAGAGTGTGAACGAGTATCTCAACAAGTTCATACAACTGTCCCGGTACGCCCCCGAAGATGTCAACTCAGACCAGAGGAAGCAGTACCTGTTCATGAGAGGGTTGAACAATGAGATCCAGGTTCAGCTCCTCAACAATGACTACGTAAGCTTCCAGAAGCTGGTTGACAAGGCTATTGTGGTTGAAAACAAGATCCGAGAGATCGAGCGAGAGTGCAAGAGGAAGATGCCATACCAGCCCCAAGGGAGCAACGTACGACCTAGGTACATGCCCCCTGCCCCGCAGTATGGATCGACCACTCCTGAGTACCGCCCTGGTCAGCCACCACAGCAACAATTCGTTGCACCGGCACCTCGTGTGCCCATGCCTCCTGCGCCCCGACCTAACAATGGTGCTCCTGTTCAAAACCCCCACCCCAACGTACCTGCTGCCGTAGGCAACAGGGCATGCTTTGCATGCGGGGAAGTAGGCCACTTCGCTAACCAATGCCCGAGGAGAGGCCCTGGACAGCAAGGTAACGTGCCTAAGCAGAACCAGCGACCAAACAGAGGGGACAACCGAGGGAACCATGGACCGCAGAACTATGCTCGTGGCCACGTAAACCATGTCACTACTGAGGAAGCAGAACAGGCTGAGGACGTCGTAATTGGTATGTTCCTTGCCAACTCCAACCCAGCCACCATCTTATTTGATTCCGGAGCATCGCATTCCTTCATATCATCCAAATATGTTGCCAAACATCATCTACCCGTATCCCACTTAGAATGTGCTATGTTAGTTAATTCTCCCGGAGGAGAAATGAGGACTAATATAGTATGTCCTAAAGTAAGTCTTAAAATAAGGGGGGTAGACTTCCTTGCCAACCTTATTGTCTTGGACTCCCACGGGATTGACATCATACTCAGAATAGATTGGTTAAGCAAGAACAATGGAGTAATCCGATGTGCTGAAAGCAGCGTGCAGTTGACAAACGAACACGGTATTCGTGTCGAGTTTGAGTCAGCCCAGCAAACAACCAAACGGCCAAATTTGAACCACGTCGAAGGAACAACATTGGACAGCATTCCAGTGGTTCAGGAATTTTCGGACGTGTTCCCGAAAGAGTTTCCAGGAATGCCACCTGGCCGGGACATCGAGTTTGCCATAGATTTGGTACCCGGAACTGCACCCATAGCCAAGAGACCATATAGGGTGCCCGTCAACGAGCTAGTTGAACTCAAGAAGTAACTTAAAGAATAGTTGGAGAAGGGTTTTATCCGTCCAAGCTCGTCACCATGGGGAGCTCCGGTACTCTTCGTGGACAAGAAGAATGGAACCCAAAGAATGTGTGTGGACTAGAGGTCTCTCAACGAGGTGACAATCAAGAATAAATACCCTCTGCCCCGTATAGAGGACCTATTCGACCAAATGAAGGGAGCCCGAGTATTCTCCAAGATTGATCTTCGGTCGGGATACTTCCAGCTGAAGATTAAGCCCTCCGATATACCTAAGACAGCCTTTCGGACACGGTATGGTTCGTATGAATATACCGTCATGTCTTTTGGGTTAACAAATGCACCCGCATACTTCATGTACCTTATGAACAAGGTTTTCATGGAATAGTTGGACAAGTTTGTCGTGGTTTTCATCGATGACATTATGGTGTATTCAAAAAGTGAGGAGGAGCATGAAGAACATCTGAGATTGACCTTGCAGAAGTTGTGTGAGCATCAATTGTATGCCAAGCTCAAAAAGTGTCAATTTTGGCTAAAGGAAATATCTTTCCTAGGCCATATTATCTCCAAGGAAGGGGTATCGGTTGATCCGGGAAAGGTGAGAGATGTTCTGAAGTGGGACCAACCGAAGAGCGTGAGGGATATTCTGAGTTTCCTTGGGATGGCAGGATACTATCAACGCTTCATTAAAGACTTCTCTAAGATAGCAAAACCTATGACGGAATTGCTAATGAAGGGAAAAGTCTTTCAATGGACACAAGCCTGCCAAGAAAGTTTTGAGGAACTCAAGAAAAGGATAACCACAGCACCAGTTCTGGTATTGCCAGACGTAAGCAAGAGCTTTGACATATATTGTGACGCATCCAGACAAGGGCTCGGATGTGTACTCGTGCAGGAAGGACAAGTGGTAGGCTATGCCTCACGACAATTAAAGAAGCACGAGCTTAACTATCCTACGCATGACATGGAGCTAGCAGCAGTGGTGCATGCATTGAAGATTTGGAGACATTATATCCTTGGACATCGATGTGAGATCTATACGGATCATAAAATCCTCAAGTACATATTTACACAAACGGACTTGAATTTGAGGCAACGTCGATGGTTAGAACTCATCAAGGATTATGATGTGAGAATCAACTACCACCCCGGGAGGGCCAATGTAGTAGCGGACGCATTGAGCAGAAAGGGAGCATGTCACCAACTCACGGTTCGGGAGCTACCACCCAAACTACGTAAGGAGTTCGAACGGTTACACCTCGTATTTTTGAACAACATGGAAATAATGGAGATCCACTCTTCATTGGAGCAATAGATAAGAGAGGGCCAAGCAACGGACGAGGAGATCGAGGAGATCAAGGAAAGAAACCGACAAGGGATAGAGAAGGATTTCAAGGAGGATGAAAAGGGTACGCTTTGGCTAGGAAAAATGATTTGTGTGCCAAACATAAGACACCTTCGCGACATGATATTGAAGGAGGCACATGATTCACCCTATTCCATACATCCAGGAAGCACCAAAATGTACAAGGACTTGAAAACTTGTTATTGGTGGGATGGTATGAAGAGGGATATAGCCGAATACATTGCCCTATGCGACACATGCCAACGGGTAAAGGGCGAACATCAAAAACCCGCTGATTGTTGCAACCTTTGAGAATACCCGAATGGAAATGGGAGGACATCAGTATGGACTTCATCATCGGATTACCATGTACTCAGTCGGGATACGACTCCATCTGGGTCATTGTGGACCGATTGACGAAAACCGCCCATTTTCTTCCTGTAAAGACCAGTTACAACGTTGCACAATTGGCAGCGTTATACATGAAGCAGATCGTGTGCCGTCATGGAGTTCCGAGGAGGATAGTTTCAGATCGAGGTTCCCAGTTTACCTCAAGGTTCTGGAGGAAGCTGCAGAAAGCCATGGGTACACGACTGGATTTTAGCTCCGCCTATCACCCACAAACAGATGGACAAACCGAAAGGACGAACCAAATTTTGGAAGACATGTTGAGAGCTTGCGCCTTGAAACGTGGGCGTAGTTGGGATAGGAGTTTACCGTATGCCGAATTCTCCTATAACAACAGCTATCAAGCTAGCTTGAAGATGTCGCCTTTTGAAGCCTTATATGGCAGACGGTGTAGAACGCCACTGTTCTGGAACGAGATTGGAGAGAACCAGGTGTTTGGACCCGAAGTACTACAAGAAGCTGAAAAGCAGGTCCAAACGATACGGGAGAACTTAAAGGCTGCTCAGTCACGACAGAAAGGCTATGCGGACAATAGGCATAGAAAGTTGACCTTTGAAGTAGGAGACTTCGTATACCTTAAGGTTTCGCCTATCCGAGGCTAACGACGCTTCAACGTCAAAGGCAAGCTAGCACCTCGCTACATCGGACCATTTAAGATTTTGGACAAGCGAGGAGAAGTAGCCTACCAACTAGAGCTCCCAAACCACCTCTCCGATGTACATGACGTGTTTCATGTATCCCAGCTCAAGAAGTGCTTGAGAGTACCAAAGGAACAAGTGTCAACGGGAGAGCTTGAACTTCAAAAGGACCTGACTTACGCAGAACACCCTGTCCGAATCTTGGACGTAAAGGAAAGGGTCACCCGAAACAAGGTGATTCGATGGTGCAAGGTACAATGGAGCCAACACTGAAGCTGAGGCCACATGGGAGCGTGAAGAGGATATCAAGGCGGAATTCCCCCATCTATTTCCTACTAACGAATCTCGAGGGCGAGATTCAATTTAAGGGGGGTAGATTTGTGACACCCTCACCTCGGGTGTCAGCATATGTTCATGTTCTATGAAGAGGGAACATTTTAATGAAAAATAGGAACAGAGAGAATTATCAAAAGAATAGCCAATAAAGCCCTTAGAGAGCGCCGAAGGCAACTTCCACGGCCAGCAGGCCACGTGGCGTGTTCGGAGCTCATCCCTGCAAAGCGGGGAGAGACCATCGCCAAGCTGGCTACGTAGCAGGGGCTCGACTCTGCAAAGGGGAGAGGTCCGATCCTATGGGACACGTGTTGCCCAAGAAGCTAGCCTCTGCAGAAGAAGCAAAGGCATTTCCGCAAGACACGTGTCATCCTCGGAGCTAGTCCTCGCGGAAATCAGAGGACCAGTCGCGCGGGATACGTGTCAATCTCGGAGCTCATCTCCGAGAAGTCCGGATCTATCGAACACGTGTCTCCACCGGAGCTTATCTCCGGGAGGTCCGTCGCAGCTAAACACGTGTCGACCTCAGAGCCGTCCCTGAGAAAAGAAGAGAGGGAAGACCAGCACCAACACGTGGCGTGCGCGGAGCTCACCCCCGAAGAAGAGGGAGGCCTCGCTCGTTTGACACGCAGCACAACCGGAGCTCGTGTCTGCAGGAAAGGAGACACCAGGCCTCGGAGGACACGTGGAGCTTCCGGAGCTCATCATCGCGGAGGTAACGAGTTCTGGAGCGGTTTTTACGCGTAAAGATACCGGTACGCAACAGAAACCGATCTAAATTCCACGATGTTACTAAAGATAAGACGATTAGGATCCAACAAAGATCTGAATAAGACTCTTATTCGGGATACAATCAGATTAGGACTCTTCTCTTCTTGATTATAAATAGAACCCAAAACCTCTGGCCGAAACCACAAACTTCTCTTTCAACTCCTGAGCCGACGACTTAGAGCCCTAGCCCTAACTCGCCGAGCAAACCATCGCCGAAGCGCAACAAGGGAGATCATCGGAGAAGAACCGAGCGGTCTGAGGAGGACCTCGAAGTCAAGAAGAACGTGAGGTAGGACTTCAATATCATTGTATTCATCTCTTTGCATCTGTTCTTCAGTTCCTTTCGAACAGAAGCCTTCTCGTGGGCAGATCACTTGATGATCAGTTTGATCTAAAGACAAGATCATCGCCACGTCCACCATTGATCCTAACACCTCTGTCCATACAAGGCCATGCAAGAACACGTACATATCAATCTAATAAAACTAATCATGAGATAGCATGCACATGCATCATCGCATCTAGTTTAAGGTTTGTGCATAAATATTGATTGCTGTGAATCCTGTATGCACGTGATCCTACCTAGCAGGACAAGCTCAGGGAGCTGTCTACGACGAACTGCAGCAACCAGGTTTTGAGAATCAAGAACAACCGGAACCGCAAGAACAAGGCAAGTGCTCCTTGACCATATTGATCCTATGTTTTGGGTAAAACTGTTTTGTTTTGCGAAAAGGTGTGCGTACTAAGTCGAACGTGATGGGAAGCCCTTTTATAGGAGTTTACTAGTTTTGATTAAACCACCCTTGTCGCCTGGGAAGTTTATGAGTCGGGTATGGTTTTTGCTTTATGCTTCGCTGAGTCTATGGGATTGGGAAGCGAGATAGATGTGTCTAGCTAACTGCACTCGTACTGATAATAAGTGTCACACACGGTTTTTCCGAAGAACAACCAAGGTGAATATCACATGTATGCCAGGATCATTTTCTCATACATGTGATGACAAATAGTGAAGCATCATTTATTACAAGCCAGGTGTCAAATATAAATAAGTCTTACATAGCAAATGTCTCGATGGACAACAATAAGTTCATCACAAGTAAATAAACTAGCAGCGGAATAATTATTCTCGTAGGCTCCATCACAGGCGTTGCCCGAGGGTCTCCATGAACCTAGAAACCTTCTTCGGGTCCAAAGTCTTGGTCATTATACACCACCTCATTATCTTGACCTGAGCAGCAATATAAACCAACAAAATATGCAAGATTGAGTACCGATGGTACTCAGCAAGTGTGGGAAAGTTATGTCATGCATGGCTAGAACAAGGAGAGGTTGAACTCATGGTTAAAGCACTATGCAATTAATACCTATCACCTTAGCTTATTAAGCGCCTACATTACTACACAGGTGAAATGGTCCCAATCTCCCATCCCATCATCATAATCAAATAACCATAACATCATTTCCAATGTTAAGCTCCCCGCTTAACATCCACAACTTCCAAAACCATCAATCCTCTAATCATGAATAAGTCCAAGCCGCTCTTGACCGTGAGCACGGCTGTCATGACAGTTTTGACTCTGCAGAGTTTGTACCACTGTACCCACATGTAGTGATTTCATCCCCCGTTGCCGGGTGGACTAAAAGAACCTCCATTATGCTAGTGGCTACAACCACATTCACACTTCCCAGGTGTGTAGCCAGGAGATCACTACGAAGCCTTTATAAAGGGATTCCCGATGAGCGTGGGCCCACTGAGGTTTCACCCCTAACAGCATACAAGAGGATCCAACCCCGCTGCAGTGGCCCCCTCTTGAGCCTTGCGGTTCATATGGTAGTCCAGCTGACACCTATTCCCCGCACCATCCAACACACCCATACTACGCCGGGGATACACCTAATTAATTGGCCAAGCTGCCCCATCTCAGCATGTGGTTGGCACTGTAAAGCCAGGTTACATGCTCCATGAACCGGTCCTTAGGATCCAGGCAAGTACTAAACACAAACCCAAGTCTCGTGCACCCAGCACACAACCAAAACATCCAACTTGTCTTGATCCCTACCTCTACATAACTCACAATGTCTCATTCAAGAGTATGGTAAAATAAACTGATGATCTCATATCCCAAATATCCCATTCTAAGCATGGCTAAGCATATGCATAATAATAAATGACATGATAAAATAAATCCCAACCCAAGCTACAAGGAAACAAGGTAATGCAATTCTAGGGAAACTTCCTAACATGGGTTTCATATTTCAATTGACAATGCAAATAACTCTAGCTACACATCCTAGCATGGGATCAAAGTGGTCAAGGACACTTGCCTCCTTCTTGCTGCTCTTGAAATGGGTAGTCCTGATCTTGGTAAGGAATAACTTGCTCTTGAGCAGGTTCTACATCATACCATCACACATAGCAAAAGAAAAACAACAATCCATAAGACATAGTTCACACTTCCACTTCATAAAACCACACATTCATATTTATGAAATTCATTCACCATTATATGTGTTGTGGTTACTCTATGTGTGTTGATTTGTGGCTTGCATGCACTTTTAATCATGTGTATATGATTCCTACTTTGTGTTCACATTTATACTTACATACTATATATATGAGTTTCCAATTAAATAAATTCCTTATATTCAATTGATACACCCTTTAGCTACCAAGTGTGCATGAAAGGTATCTTTCTTCTCCATATGTGTCTTCAGAATTTCTACCAACCCTAAACTGAATTCTTTGGATTTTAGAAACTCCATTTATCATTTACTAGTTGCTATATTTTCAGATTTATTTTCCTATGCATAAATGTGTACTTTATTATGAAATTAGTAATACACATCATCTAAACAGAATAGGTTCTGGTCCTAAATAATTTAATAACATATTTTGACCTTTGCCTCTGATGTAAACTATTTCACAATTATTTTCCCTATTTTCTAAAACTATTCATTACTTAAAAATGTGTCCCTAAATGTGAATAATAAATTAAACAGATTCAATTCAGCCCAAAATATGTTTTTATCTCACTCCAAAGTTTTCTAAATACTGAGAAAGTCTTTAATTAAATTTTGACAATATGTTTGTCCCACTTTTTAATTTTTAAACACTAGCAACATATTCAATTTCCTAAATTAAATACTAAACAGGGCTAAAAAGTTAAACTTACCCCACTACAGGGTCTATAATATTATTTTAACAATTTTCAGGGGTCTAGCTATACTTATCAGAGGTGTTTTTCCTAATTTTTATTAAGTCCAGGGGCTAAAACTGATTTTTAAATGAATTTACATGATTTTCTGGAGTTCCAGGGGCTACATCAGAAGTTTCCGGGGCTAGCTCTTATTTCCCGAGAACCCCAGGGGGTAGCACGTAAGATTTCCAGTCTTTATAACGCGGGGCTGACGTGGACCGTCCGATTTTAAACCGACGGCCGAGATTATAACATCGAATCGGTATGCGGGGGTTTAAACCCTACCGTGCGATTTAAAATAAACGGCGCACAAGCGGCCACGTCGCTCTGATCGAGCGCGGGCGGCGCTGCCGGCGGCGCACGGCGGCGGGAAGCGGCAATCTCGCCGGAGACTTTCGGATCTTCGAGAATTCTTCCTAGAACTATGATTTTATGGCATATCGGTGGAGGGGAGGTCGGGGATCTCACCTCGGGGGTTTTCTTGAGCTCGGAGGTCCTGGAAGGTGATCGGCGACGAGGTCCGAGGCGAAACCACGGCGAGGCTCGTCGGCGCTGTGTTTACACCGCAAGTCACCAAGTTTTCTGCACCTGCAAGGTTCCCCGGAGGCGGTGGATCAAGACCAGCGAGTTAGATCGGAATTTCCGAGCTTAGATCGGCCAGAATTCGCCGGAGAAGTCTCGGTTCTCACCGGAGGAAAAATCGGCGATCGCGTGGGAAAAACAGAACGAGGCCGGGGTTTTTATAGACGGGGGAGGGTGGTGGGTTTGTTTAGATCGAGTTTGCTTCACCCCCGAGCGAAATTCGGCTGTGATCCGCAGCAATTCTGATCGGTTTGGATTCGGGTGAGAGTGAGTCTGGCGCGGGCGCTAGGTGGAAGACGATCTGGTGGGTCCCGCCTGTCAGCGGAAGGAAACGTCGCGCGCGGCCGCGGGCTGGCTCGGCGCTGGTTGGGCCGGCTGGTGGGTTTCGGCGCACTGGCCGGTTTTTTTCTGTTTTCTCTTTTTCTTTTTCTATTTCTTTTCTGATTTGAGTTTAATTTGAATTCCAGTTTGAATTTGAATTTTTGCAAAACATACAACACGTCCAAAAAAATTTAAATTCCCCTCTTAACATGATTTAGGGTTTTAAATCAAAATTTTGGGGTGTTACAGCTCTACCCCCCTTAAAAGAAATCTCGTCCTCGAGATTGGTGGTTCTAAGAAAACAATTCCGGAAATTGGGCCTTGAGCTCATCTTCCCGCTCCCAGGTGGCTTCCTCTTCTGAGTGATGCTTCCACTGCACCTTGCACATCCGGATTCTTTTATTTCTGGTGAGGCTTTCCATTGTCTCCAAAATCTTGTATGGTTGCTCGGCATAAGACAAATCCTCAGCTACGTCCACTTAATTCATGGGTAACACCTCATCAGGCGTCCTCAGGCATTTCTTGAGTTGTGACACATGGAATACATCGTGCACATCCGATAGACGAGCCGGTAATTCTAGTTGATACGCCACTTCGCCTTTCCTCTCCAAAACTTGAAAGGGTCCGATGTATCGAGGTGACAACTTCCCTTTCACCTTGAACCGACAAAGTCCTCGGATAGGGGACACCTTGAGATAGACATAGTCTCCCACGTTGAAAACGAGCTATCTTCTTCGTACATCGGCGTAGCTCTTTTGGCGTGTCTATGCTATCCTCAAGTTATTGCGAATTTCCCTCACCTTCGCCTCAGCTTCTTGTAGTACTTCTGGACCAAACACTTTACTTTCCCCTGTTTGGTTCCAAAATAGGGGAGTTCTGCACTTCCTCCCGTACAAAGCTTCAAACGGTGACATCTTCATACTAGCTTGATAGCTGTTGTTATAAGAAAACTCCGCATACGGTAAGTTCTTGTCCCAACTCCTATTGTTTTTGAGTGCACATGCCCTTAGCATATCTTCAAGGATCGGATTGGTTCTTTCCGTCTGCCCATCAGTTTGGGGATGATAGGCAGAACTAAAGTTCAGATGGGTTCCCATGGTCTCGTGCAACTTCTGCCAGAACCTTGAGGTGAAATGTGTCCCTCGATCCGACACAATCTTCTTTGGCACTCCATGGTAACACGCGATCCTTGACATGTACAATTCTGCCAATTTAGATCCGCTGTAGCTTTCCTTCACGGGGATGAAGTGAGCTACCTTGGTTAGCCTATCAATGATGACCCATATCGAATTGTATCCTGATTGGGTCCTAGGCAATCCCACGATGAAATCCATGCTGATTTCTTCCCATTTCCATTCAGGCACTTTGAGTGGTTGCAATAATCCCGCGGGTCGTTGATGTTCTGCTTTCACCAACTGACATGTGTCACATAGGGCAACATGTTCCGCGACATCTCGCTTCATGCCATACCACCAATACCTGCTCTTGAGGTCCTGGTACATCTTCGTACTCCCAGGATGAATGGAATAGTCGGAATCGTGAGCCTCCTTCAAAATCAATTCACGGATCTCCTTTACTTCAGGCACACAGATTCTTTTTCCGTGCCACACCGTTCCTTGTTCATCCTTTCTGAAACCTGGAGCTTTATTTTCCTTGATGAGTTGTCTGATCTCTTGTATCTTCTCATCATTCTTTTGGCCCTCGCGTATGTCTCGCTCGAGTGTGGAGTCCACTTCCATGGCGATGGCTTCACCACTATTTACTAGACATAGATTGAGCCTTATAACCTCGTCCTTCAATTCTGCAGGCATGCCCTTCAAGCTCAACTTATTGACCTGTGCTTTCCGACTCAAAGCGTCGGCCACGACGTTTGCTTTCCCGGGATGATAGTTGATGCCCACATCAAAGTCATTGATTAGCTCTAACCATCTCCTTTGTCTGAGGTTGAGATCTAGCTGTGTGAAAATGTACTTCAAACTCTTATGATCCGTATATATCTCGGTCCTCTTCCCCATCAAATAGTGCCGCCAAATTTTCAACGCATGTACCACTGCGGCTAGTTCTAGGTCATGTGTAGGATAGTTCTTCTCGTGCTTCCGAAGCTGCCGGGATGCATAAGCCACGACATGCCCTTCTTGCATGAGAACACATCCCAACCCGTTTCCAGAGGCATCGCAGTACACCGTGAAATTCTTCTGCATATCTGGCATAGCCAACACTGGGGCTGTTGTCAATCTTTTCTTTAGCTCCTGAAAACTCGTCTCACACTGTGGCGTCCATGTGAAGGTGATTCCCTTGTCCAACAGTTTGGTAAGGGGTCTCGAGATCTTAGAGAATCCCTCAATAAACCGTCGATAGTATCCAGCCAATCCCAAAAAGCTTCGAACTTCCCCGACATTTTCAGGGGTCTTCCACTTCTGTACATCCTCGATTTTGGCAGGATCCACGGAGATTCCTCCCTCCGAGATTATATGTCCTAAGAAGGGAACTCTCTTCAGCCAAAACTCACACTTGCTCAACTTGGCATATAGTTGGTGTTCTCTCAGCCTCTGCAACACCAACCTTAGATGTTTCTCATGTTCTTCTTCATCTTTGGAGAAGACGAGAATGTCATCTATGAAAACCACCACAAATTTGTCCAGATATTCCATGAATACCTTGTTCATGAGATACATGAAGTATGCCGGGGCATTAGTTAGCCCGAAAGGCATCACAGTGTATTCATACAGTCCGTACCGAGACACGAAAGCTGTCTTGGGAATATCAGATTGCCTTTATCTTGAGTTGGTGGTATCCCGACCTGAGATCAATTTTTGAGAACAGACAAGCTCCCCTCAACTGATCAAACAAGTCTTCAATGCGGGGTAATGGGTACTTGTTCTTGATGGTTACCTCATTCACGGCACGGTAATCCATGCATAACCTTTGGGTTCCGTCCTTCTTGGGCACAAATATCACCGGAGCTCCCCATGGTGAGGAACTAGGACGAATATACCCCTTCCCCGTCAATTCTCTCAAATGATCCTTGAGTTCTTCTAGCTGCTTGGAGTCCATCCGATAAGGTCTCTTGTATATCGGGGCTGTTCCAGGCACTAGCTCAATTGCGAATTCCACTTCACGATTGGGAGGCATACCTGGCAACTCTTCCGGAAAAACATCTGGATATTCCCTGATGGTCCTGATCTCCTCCACTTTCACCTCAACTTGATTTAATTTAATGTCCCTCCTAGGCTCTTGTATTGTTATAAACTTTACTCTTGTGCCACTAGGGTGAGTTAGTTCCACCGTTCTGGTCGAACAATGGATGATTCCTTTATGTTTGGTCAACCAATCCATGCCCAAAATAATATCGATCCCTTGGGATTCTATCACTATGAGGTTGGCAGTAAACACTACCCCATTAATGTCTAGATTCACCTTGGGACACACTTGTCTTGTCCTTATCTCTCCACCTGGAGAGTTTACGGCTAGCATATGGTTCATTTGTGTTGTTGCTAGGTCATACTTCTTAACAAACCCTTGAGCAATAAACGAGTGGGTGGCACCAGAATCAAACAGCAGGGTTGCAAGGTGTAAATTGGCAGGAAACTTACCAACTACCACGTCGGGTGCATCTTGTGCTTCCTCCATAGTGACGTGGTTCACCCGTCCTCTCATTACATTCTGCTGTTGTGGCTGCGCGGGCTTCTTCTTTGGGCACTTATGGGCATAGTGCCCCACTTCACCACAGCTAAAACATTGCACCCCAACCTTAGGTGCTTGGCCTTTGTTGTCTTGGGGTTGGTTCGGAGGTCCTTGCACTGCTGGTCGAGGTGGATATGCGGGGCGAGGCTGCTGTACAAACTGACGTTGCGGCTGTGCTGGTGCTGCAGGAGGCCTGTAGTTCGGGTTGTACCCTCTTGGTGCTGAGTAGGGTACCGCAGCATGGCTCGTCTGCCCCGTAGGTTGCTGCATCATACGGGGGCGAGTGTTGCTTCCCGAAGCTTGATGTGACCAACCGGCCTTCCTCTTATTCTCATTTTCCATGGCCTTTAGCTTCCTTTCTACCACAAATGGTCTGTCCACCATCTTTTGGAAGCTTTCATACTCATTCGAGGACATTGCACACTGCATCTCTGCGGTAAGTCCTTCCACGAAACAATCTTGTTTCTGCTCATCAGTCTCTATGTCCCGTGGGGCATAACGGGATAGTTGGGTAAATTTAGTGAGGTATTCCCTCACCGTTATGTTTCCCTGCTGCAGTCCCAAAAACTGCTTCCTCTTGTTTTTGAGTTCACCTCTTGGGATATAATGGTTGCGGAAGCTACGCTTGAACTCTTCCCAAGTGATGTTCTCAGGGTCATGATGGGCAGCCACGTAGGCGGTCCATCAATCAGCAGCAGGTCCATGCAATTGATGAGAGGCAAACAGCACCCTCTCAAACCCTTGGCACTGTATGATCCTCATCTTACTTTCAATGGTCTTCAGCCAATCATCTGCCTCCAGAGGTTCAGCAGCACTTGCAAACTTTGGAGGTTGAGTTCCTAGAAACTCACTCAACCTTGGTTGGCGTGGTGCAGCTTGTGGAGGTGGTACTTGATGCAAGTTGGCCACCACTTGAGTCAAGTTCAGGATGAGCTGATTTTGATTCTCCAGCATTTGGTGGAGAGGATCAACTTCTTCACGGCGACCACCCCTGTCCTGGCCTCCAGAAAGATGAGGGTTGCATGCCTCATCGTTGTTGTTGGCGGGGTTGGCAGCACGTCCTTTTCCTCTTCCGGCCATCTAGCAGAATCAACCAATGTTAATTTGAAAGCATTTAGTATCATCTTACTACTTTCATTTGTCTGTACTTTGAAGGGTTGAGGCTTTGTTATACTTTTCTGAGGGTTCATTTCTCACACAAAAATGAAGGTAATATTATTTCATGTGGGTTCACACACCAAAGCAAAACAATCTAAAGACGAGGTTGTGGACAATTGCTCATGGCTTCCACAACTCACGTCACACACTAAGCATTAACACACCATTAACTTAACGACTCGACTATTTGATATCTTGCTAGCTAAGGGAAGGACTCTACACTACTCGATTTCTTGAGCTGGCTCCTCGGGATCTTCCTCATCATTTCGGCTGCCTTCTGACTCTGCTTTGGGTGGGGAGGCTGCTGGTGGAGAAGTGCGACGACGCCTGATCGCTCGGCGATCCGGGGAGTCAAGAGTCCATGTATCATTCACGGTGACACACAGTTCATTCCCATCTCCTCTTTCTCTCGCCTTTAAGCAGGCTCGCAGCAACGCCTCCGTTTCCTTCAGGGTGTCCCGGACATCCTAAAGCTCTTGTTGACACTTCTGCAGTCGAGTGCTGAGCATAGCAGCAACCTCCAAGCACAAGTCCATGTGCTCATGGGAAGTCCCTTGCTGCACTGGCGGGTACTTGTACTCTGTGGTACCACTCTCACGTTGGAGGACATACATGTACTCAGTTTTGTCCAAGTGGCGATGATAGATGTGACTCTGGCAGGTGATGGCCTCCCAGGTGACATCTTTCTCCGCATCGACCTGTGTTGCTCAACAAGCTGGAGAGTGGTAGATCTTAAGCAGCTGATTTTCGTGTATAATTCTCATCTCTGAACTCCATTCCTCCCTCTTCTCACGGATGGTCCTGGTGGAGTTATAGTGGATGATTAGTTTGCCTGTATTGCCGGCGGCTTCGAGCATACGCTGAAGACGGCGCAATAAGCCTCCTACTGCCAATCCGTAGGAAAGGTACGTCACCGGACGGCTCTCCTCTCTCTCGGCAAGGGCAACTACGGGAACTCTCCCTCCTGTGGACTTGCGAGCGGTGCGAATCATGCGAACCATCTAAAACAAAAAGAATTTTAAAAATTAGGTTAGATAAACTCTCAAACAAAAATCCTATTTTGAATGAAAGTTGGGGTAAGATGAAGAAAGTGACTCCGTTAAATAACACTTTTCAACCCACACCTTTGAAAAATAGTTTTTAAGAAAATAGGGCCCTTAAATACGTCCATTTCTACCTAGGTCCACGTTCCTACGGGCAACCTTGGCTCTAATACCACCTCTGTCACACCCGGTTTTTCCGAAGAACAACCAAGGTGAATATCACATGTATGCCAGGATCATTTTCTCATACATGTGATGACAAATAGTGAAGCATCATTTATTACAAGCCAGGTGTCGAATATAAATAAGTCTTACATAGCAAATGTATCGATGGACAACAATAAGTTCATCACAAGTAAATAAACTAGCAGCGGAATAATTATTCTCGTAGGCTCCATCACAGGTGTTGCCCGGGGGTCTCCATGAACCTAGAAACCTTCTTCGGGTCCAAAGTCTTGGTCATTATACACCACCTCATTATCTTGACCTGAGCAGCAATATAAACCAACAAAATATGCAAGATTGAGTACCGATGGTACTCAGCAAGTGTGGGAAAGTTATGTCATGCATGGCTAGAACAAGGAGAGGTTGAACTCATGGTTAAAGCACTATGCAATTAATACCTATTACCTTAGCTTATTAAGCGCCTACATTTCTACACTGGTGAAATGGTCTCAATCTCCCATTCCATCATCATAATCAAATAACCATAACATCATTTCCAATGTTAAGCTCTCCGCTTAACATCCACAACATCCAAAACCATCAATCCTCTAATCATGAATAAGTCCAAGCCGCTCTTGACCGTGAGCACGGCTGTCATGACAGTTTTGACTCTGAAGAGTTTGTACCACTGTACCCACATGTAGTGATTTCATCCCCCGTTGCCGGGTGGACTAAAAGAACCTCCATTATGCCAGTGGCTACGAACCACATTCACACTTCCCAGGTGTGTAGCCAGGAGATCACTACGAAGCCTTTACAAAGGGATTCCTGACGAGCGTGGGCCCACTGAGGTTTCACCCCTAACAGCATACAAGAGGCTCCAACCCCGCTGCAGTGGCCCCCTCTTGAGCCTTGAGGTTCATATGGTAGTCCAGCTGACACCTATTCCCCGCACCATCCAACACACCCATACTACGCCGGGGATACACCTAATTAATTGGCCAAGCTGCCCCATCTCAGCATGTGGTTGGCACTGTAAAGCCAGGTTACATGCTCCATGAACCGGTCCTTAGGATCCAGGCAAGTACTAAACACAAACCCAAGTCTCGTGCACCTAGCACACAACCAAAACATCCAACTTGCCTTGATCCCTACCTCTACATAACTCACAATGTCTCATTCAAGAGTATGGTAAAATAAACTGATGATCTCATATCCCAAATATCCCATTCTAAGCATGGCTAAGCATATGCATAATAATAAATGACATGATAAAATAAATCCCAACCCAAGCTACAAGGAAACAAGGTAATGCAATTCTAGGGAAACTTCCTAACATGGGTTTCATATTTCAATTGACAATGCAAATAACTCTAGCTACACATCCTAGCATGGGATCAAAGTGGTCAAGGACACTTGCCTCCTTCTTGCTGCTCTTGAAATGGGTAGTCCTAATCTTGGTAAGGAATAACTTGCTCTTGAGCAGGTTCTACATCATACCATCACACATAGCAAAATAAAAACAACAATCCATAAGACATAGTTCACACTTCCACTTCATACAAACCACACATTCATATTTATGAAATTCATTCACCATTATATGTGTTGTGGTTACTCTATGTGTGTTGATTTGTGGCTTGCATGCACTTTTAATCATGTGTATATGATTCCTACTTTGTGTTCACATTTATACTTACATACTATATATATGAGTTTCCAATTAAATAAATTCCTTATATTCAATTGATACACCTTTTAGCTACCAAGTGTGCATGAAAGGTATCTTTCTTCTCCATATGTGTCTTCAGAATTTCTACCAACCCTAAACTGAATTCTTTGGATTTTAGAAACTCCATTTATCATTTACTAGTTGCTATATTTTCAGATTTATTTTCCTATGCATAAATGTGTACTTTATTATGAAATTAGTAATACACATCATCTAAACAGAATAGGTTCTGGTCCTAAATATTTTAATAACATATTTTGACCTTTGCCTCTGATGTAAACTATTTAACAATTATTTTCCCTATTTTCTAAAACTATTCATTACTTAAAAATGTGTCCCTAAATGTGAATAATAAATTAAACAGATTCAATTCAGCCCAAAATATGTTTTTATCTCACTCCAAAGTTTTCTAAATACTGAGAAAGTCTTTAATTAAATTTTGACAATATGTTTGTCCCACTTTTTAATTTTTAAACACTAGCAACATATTCAATTTCCTAAATTAAATACTAAACAGGGCTAAAAAGTTAAACTTACCCCACTACAGGGTCTATAATATTATTTTAACAATTTTCAGGGGTCTAGCTATACTTATCAGAGGTGTTTTTCCTAATTTTTATTAAGTCCAGGGGCTAAAACTGATTTTTAAATGAATTTACATGATTTTCTGGAGTTCCAGGGGCTAGATCAGAAGTTTCTGAGGCTAGCTTTTATTTCCCGAGAACCCCAGGGGGTAGCACGTAAGATTTCCAGTCTTTATAACGCGGGGCTGACGTGGACCGTCCGATTTTAAACCGACGGCCGAGATTATAACATCGAACCGGTACGCGGGGGTTTAAACCCTACCGTGCGATTTTAAATAAACGGCGCGCAAGCGGCCACGTCGCTCTGATCGAGCGCGGGCGGCGCTGCCGGCGGCGCACGGCGGCGGGAAGCGGCGATCTCGCCGGAGACTTTCGGATCTTCGAGAATTCTTCCTAGAACTGTGATTTTATGGCATAGATCGGTGGAGGGGAGGTCGGGGATCTCATCTCGGGGGTTTTGTTGAGCTCGGAGGTCCTGGAAGGTGATCGGCGATGAGGTCCGAGGCGAAACCACGGCGAGGCTCGTCGGCGCTGTGTTTACACCGCAAGTCACCGAGTTTTCTGCACCTGCAAGGTTCCCCGGAGGCGGTGGATCAAGACCAGCGAGTTAGATCGGAATTTCCGAGCTCAGATCGGCCAGAATTCACCGGAGAAGTCTCGGTTCTCACCAGAGGAAAAATCGGCGATCGCGTGGGAAAAACAGAACGAGGCCGGGGTTTTTATAGACGGGGGAGGGCGGTGCGTTTGTTTAGATCGAGTTTGCTTCACCCCCGAGCGAAATTCGGCTGTGATCCGCAGCAATTCCGATCGGTTTGGATTCGGGTGAGAGAGAGTCTGGCGCGGGCGCGAGGTGGAAGACGATCTGGTGGGTCCCGCCTGTCAGCGGAAGGAAACGGCGCGCGCGGCCGCGGGCTGGCTCGGCGCTGGTTGGGCCGGCTGGTGGGTTTCGGCCCACTGGCCGGTTTTTTTCTGTTTTCTCTTTTTCTTTTTCTATTTCTTTTCTGATTTGAGTTTAATTTGAATTCCAGTTTGAATTTGAATTTTTGCAAAACATGCAACACATCCAAAAATTTTTAAATTCCCCTCTTAACATGATTTAGGGTTTTAAATCAAAATTTTGGGGTGTTACAATAAGTAACCAATGAGGTTAATGAATATGGATCGGAGGGAGATCTAGGCAAGCCTGGGTTTGTGAATGAGGTAGCATGAGATGGTGGTTTTACTTGCCGTAGATCTAAGGACCGGTTCATGCATGCACATGCCAGGATAACAGTGCCACCACAAGGCCAAGTATGGGTGCGGCTTAGCTGAGTAATTAGGTAAGTTGCTAGAGTGTTATGGACTGTGGAAGGCGCGGGGAATGGGAGTCGAGTGAGGACTGCCCTGGGAACTGCATGGCACAAGAGGGGGCCCGTGGGTGGGAGAATTGGAGATTCTAGCCTGCCGCTGAAACCTTAGTGAGTCTATACATCTAGTAACCCCTTTGTAAAGGCTATTTTGTGATCTCTTGACCATACACCGACGGTTGTGTACTGGTATAATGGAGGTTCTGCAGTCGCCGACGGGTGACGAAATCACAAACTTGTGGGTAAAGTGGTGCAAACTCTGCAGAGTCTAAAACTATCATGATAGCCGAGCTTACGGTAATGAGCACCTGGCTAAACTGCCATGATTAGTTGGGATGGATATTGGGATGGTTATTGGGATGGTTATTGAGAAGGTTCTTGGTTATGATTATTGGTTTTGTTTGGGACTGTTGAGTCTGGGTGATGAGATGGTTGCATGACTGTTGGGACATGACATGAGATTGGTCTCGGTGTGAGACGAGGTTGTTTTACGAGGTGAGATGGTAGCGAATACGAGGAGGTATTCGTGAGTATGAATAAAGGATTGGTTAATGTTTGGATGGAACACGGGAAGTGACGGAGGTATGTTGGTAATTTAATACATGCTGGGATTACATCTAAAGTTAAGTTGCTGTTTTATCATGGTTTTACAAATCTGCTTTTCTGCAAATAAGCCTTTAATGCCTACCTTGTTTATGAGCTGCATATCATGTGTTTTTCCCGCACTTGCTGAGTACATCATTGTACTCAAACTTGCATTATTACTTCATCATCAGCAGCAGGAGAAGCCTACTATGAAGATCAAGTGGAGCATTATGGCTTGTGATCTGTTCTCAACCTTGCCTGTGGAGGGAGTAGAGATGGAGCCACTACTGCTTAGTTTTGCTTCCGCATTAGTTTTTGCTTCCGCATTAAAATAAAGACTTCCGCTGCATAGACATAAGACTTCCGCTGTGAGCATGAGTCCAAGACTCATGAGATATTGTAATAATGACGCGACCCGCTCAGCCGAGACAGGCCACTCGCCCGGGAATCGCATTGGGTGGTGCCGTGTTGTGCGGCACCCAACAGCACACATATGAGGAACAATGTATTACATAAAACAATAGCGGAAGCTTACAAGTTTTTCCTTTGTAAATACTTTACATCAAGTAAATACAGCGGAAGTCTATATCAACTCACGTCGAATAACTAAAAGCACTCGAGATGAAGTCCAGCCCGCGGACTCCTCTCGCTAGCAACACGAAGACAAGCAGCAGCGGCTGGGTTCTCCATATGTTACCTGACTCGGGAGTCCCCGAGTCTCACCGGACAACCTTCTTTTCAGCATCGTTGTTAACCTGCAAAACCACTTATATAGCAAGCATGAGCACATAGGCTCAGCAAGTCTGACCCGTCTCTCCTAAACAAGAAACTCTACATGCACGACGGTTGCAATTGGGTTGGCTAGATTTGCATAAAGGACTCGCCTAAAGTCGATCCTTAACTTTCAGATTTTAAGCCTCATTGTGCAAACCTTGAGACGAAAAGCATCGCAACTCCACAATCAAACAAGAAACGCTTTGTTTCGATGCTCCTTGCACAAAGTGAAAGTAAACTTTAATGAGCCTATCTCTAATTCAATCATGGTTGCAATACAAGTTATAGCACAGCCTTATCAAGTTCAAAGATAAACAATTCCAGTTGTTACTACGTCAAGACGCAGTGGACAAGTATGCTCATATAACCGCGAGCGACGGTGATTCGAATCAGTACACGCCCGGACTACACGACACGTACACCCGTACTCCGAGTTGCCGGCAGCAACCTCGACTGACGTTGTACGCGGCCACCTTTCCCAAGATCTTCCACATTGGATGCAGTCCAACTGCCCCGAGTACGCAAGCTCCCTCAAGGTACATACCCGCTGTGGTATGTTCTTGAGCGAGTTACCTCCTGCTACCCTAACGCCGAAAGCCTAAGGCAGTTGGAAAAGTTCCACTATGGATCTCCCAAGGTACATTGGTTTCCTGGGTCCCATATAACCAGTATGTGCCCGGTACACAACTCAAACTTGTCCAACAGGGCCAAGCACGGACGGGCCTTAACCGACACAGGCAGGGCTATGCACGCACGGCCTGCAACCTGCTGCATCTAAACCTCCCTGCCCGGTCTCCATTTCTTATGTGTGAACTTTCCTCATCTTTTCTAATTCGGACCCGTTCCGAGTAACCCAGCCCTAAACTCGCGAGTAGATTCCAACTACTCGTCTTCTACCGGACCTTTCTTACTAACATTAGCGTAGCCAAATTCCCTCGGGGAGTTGCTATTCTACCTTTCTCTCTTAGGTGTTTTTGGTCATGCAAGTGGGTTTTCAATATCATCTAGACGTAATGCAATCAACGATGCAAAGCTATGATCTCTACAAATGAAAATGCTTTATAAAACGGTTCAAATGCAAACCGGGGCTTGCCTGTTTTGCAGGTGACTACTGTTACAATCAGTTAGTGACGATCACTTGGAGCTTGATCACTTGATTTCCTCCCTCCTTGATCTTCACCTCAAGTCCTTCTCACCTTCTTCACGTATATGCTACACGATATGAACACGCATATGTATTTAATTGAAATGCTTTTGCTCACAAGATCAAATGACCATTTTAAAACTGGAACTTTGTTTAAGAATTTAAAATGACACTGGTGCTAGTGGTTTTGGTTGGGCTTAAACACTAAGATCAAGTGTTGAGTGCTTCTTCCCACTTAAGTGTTGGTCACCTTAAGAGATCACACATGACAGTGGTGATACAGAGCTCTAATGGAGCTTAGAATTTTCATGTGAGTTCCTTGTCACAAGAAAGTCCTATGGACCAAAATTTAGCACATTTCATGGAATGGTTTATTAAGAATAATTCTCTAAGTGTTTAGTCAAAGATGAATTAATTCTGAGGTAACAACCATGTTCATGTCAAACTCAGTGAACCACAATTTCAATTATAGTTTATAGAGTCTACATGAATTTTCCTAGGATTTTTGGAGCTAGGAATTTCCCAGAACTGAATTTACAAGTTTTGGAAATTCTCTGAAAATGTTTCTGTATTCATTTGAATACAGGAACTTACAATCTAAATTACCCTGATCAATTCAACTCCAAATGAGATGAAACTTTTACAGGTGTCTAATAACACCCTAGAGAATATTCTGGCAAAATTTGAGGATTTTTGGATAAACCAAACTCCCTCTAAAATTCTTTTGCTGAAAAGCTTTAAAGAATTTTTCCAGAATTAAATAAAGACTTTCATACAAATTGGGTTGAATAATTGGATAGAGTTTGTCAATCTGAATCTAACCCAATTTGAATCACTAATTTTGGAGGTTCCTAGCAAAAGTTATGCTCTTCTAAAATTTGGGGAAAAATATGGAATTTGAATAAATCCGGGGAAAAGTTTAAACCTGACTGTGGGCCATGGGGCACGTGTCAGTCACCGGGAGCGCGCCACACGGGGTCACAGGGTTATTTCCCGTTCTGTTACAATTGATCCCGTGCCACAGAATATCCAGCCCGTTTTCCCCGAGTCGCTGACACGCGGGCCCCGGGAGGTCGTCTTCCACCTCTCGCTCCCGCGCAATTCCGCCGCCGGGCTCGCCGGAGAAGCTCCGGGATCCGTCGTCCGGCCATCTCAGCTGCTGAAACTCGCCGCCAGCCCCTAGTTCAACGTGAGGAACACGCTGGTGGGGTTTGCTCGAGCCGGTAGGGCTCCCAAACTAGCCCGCGACGGCGCAACGGTTCGTACGAAGTCCGGCGACGTCGCCCCGACGCCCTAAGCCTTCTAGGCTTCGGTTTCCAAGCTCTAGAGCACCAGCGGACGCTAGGGATCATCGACATGGAAAGGAAATGGCTCGGGGATGGCTCTAACTTAGGGTTCACCATGCACCCGCATCTTCCCGCCATAGCCGCCTTCGGAAAGCTTGAAATTGCAACGTGCACAGGGTGTTTCATGCAAGGTTTCAAAAGAGAACTGGTGCGACTACATGTCTAGCCGGTGTGTGCGAAGTCTCGTGGTGTCTAAACAACAATTGATTGGGAATTTTACAGAATCATACCGGAAGGTTGGTTTTCACCGGCCGGAGAGGATCTTTGAAATTCGTTGTTGAGAGACCGAGACAGGCTCTGTGCGTCTGGTGGAAGCTGCACGAGCTCCTGCGCGTCCAAAAGTGGCCTCGCTTGGTCGTGAAACTTTCTGGAGGAGGCTGTCCACGGGAGCACGTCGCCGCCGGGGTGTTCGGCCACGGCGGAAACTCATGGTTCTCGGCGTAGAGGGCACGAACACACTGGGTGATGGCTCGAGGAGGTCGTGGGGACGTTGGTGGTATTGTTTTGCTGCTCAGAGGCGCTGCTCACTAGAATTTCCCGAGCTCCCGATCGATCGAAGCAGGGCGGCTGTGTTTTCTGTCTTCCGGTGCGAGAGAGAGAAGAACAGCGCCGTGGCTTCGGTTAAGAGGCGGGAGAGGCGGTGAGGCGGTATCCACCGACTTCCAGTAGCTCTCCAGCGCGAAGAAAATCCACCAGGAGGTGGCTGCCGGCTGAGCTCGGTGTCGAACGGAGCTGCGCCCTTGGTGTCGGGTGCCGACTGAAGGAGGCAAACAGAGACCCAACACTGAGATCTTTTGCAAATTTTCAGTTCACACAATGACATGTGGGACCCACTGATCAGTCCTCCTTATCCCCTCTCCAAATATCTCCCAAGTTTGAATGTTGAGTGAATTCAATTGTGGGAATTCAAATCTGGTATGCATTTGGATAATTGGGAAAGTTTCATCCAAATTCAAACATGCATTTGAATTCTTTGTCTTTTAAAGTCCATTTTGAGCGGTCGACGTCTCTTGTCCGCATAGCTCTTTTGACGAGATTGGGCCGCCTTGAGGTTCTCTTGTATTATCCGAACTCTCTCTTTGGCTTCATTGACAAGATCAACCCCGAACGTTACTCGTTCACCGGATTCGCACCAATTCAATGGCGTACGGCACTTCCGGCCGTATAGAGCTTCATACGGTGCCATTTTGATGCTCGTCTGATATCCGTTGTTGTACGAGAACTCCGCCAGTGGTAAGTGATCATCCCAGCTCTTACCGTGGTGGATGGCACATGCTCTTAGCATATCCTCGAGTATTTGATTCACCCTCTCAGTTTGCCCATCGGTTTGAGGGTGATATGCAGAGCTTCTAATCAACTTTGTCCCCAAGGAGGTGTGTAGCTGTTCCCAGAAACGGGCTACGAACAGCGATCCTCTATCTGACACAATGGTGCGGGGAACTCCATGTAAGCACAAGATCCGTGCTATGTACAGCTCCGCATACTGCTTTGCGTTGTACCTAGTATGCACAGGGATGAAATGTGCTGATTTGGTTAACCGGTCCACGATTACCCAAATCAAATCATGGTTGTGGGAGGTCATTGGCAACCCGACGATGAAGTCCATACTCAAGTCTTCCCACTTCCATGCCGGTACATGCAATGGCTGCAACAGGCCTGACTTCTTCATATGGTCGGCCTTGACTCTTCGACACGTATCACATTCCGAAACGTACCTTGCAACTTCACGTTTCATCTTCGTCCACCAAAACTTCTTCCGGAGATCTTGGTACATTTTATTACTGCCCGGATGAATGGAAAACTTGGACAAATGAGCTTCATCCAAAATTTTCTTCCGTAGTCCCATATCTCGGGGTACTACAATCCGGTCGTTAAACCACAAAGTACCCTCATCGTCCTTCCGGAAGCACTTCATTTCTCCGTTGTCTAATCTTCTCGTATGTGAGACATACCCTTGTCTTTTCGTTGAGCCTCAATGATCTCCTCTCGGATGGTAGGAATGAGAGCAAGATTATAGAGAGCTCCATACGGGATTACACGGAGGCTTGGTTCTTCATCATCCATTTCAGCAATAGTTAGGTGATGGATATGCGCCTTACGACTGAGCGCATCGGCGACCACATTTGCCTTTCCTGGATGATAATGAATTTCAAGTTCATAGTCCTTAATGAGCTCTAGCCATCTTCGTTGCCTCATGTTCAATTCTTTCTGAGTGAAGATGTACTTCAAGCTCTTGTGGTCGGTGTAGAGGTGTACAAGATTTCCGAGCAAGTAATGCCTCCACATCTTCAAAGCAAGGACCACGGCAGCTAACTCAAGATCATGAGTTGGATAATGCTGCTCGTGAGTTCTGAGTTGACGAGATCCATAAGCGACCACTCGTCTTTCTTGCATCAGCACGCAGCCAAGACCGATGCCAGATGCATCGCAATAAACGTCGAATGGCTTCGTTGTATCCAGCTGAGCAAGAACTGGGGCTGTTGTGAGATGCTTCACTAAGGTCTTGAAAGCTTGTTCACACGCAGCACCCCACACAAATCTGGTGTTCTTCTTTAATAATTCCGTCATCGGTTTAGCAATCTTGGAGAAACTCGGAATAAACCTCCGGTAGTAACCTGCTAAACCGAGGAAGCTTCGGATTTCATGTACTGACTTTGGTGAATCCCATTTCTGCACTTGGATAATCTTACTCGGATCTACAGCGATGCCCTCCGCTGAAATGATGTGTCCGAGAAAAGGTACTTGATTAATCCAGAATTCACACTTGCTGAATTTTGCATAGAGCTGATGATCTCGCAATCTTGGTAGCACAATATGCAGATGTTCAGCATGTTCTTCCTCTGACTTGGAGTACACCAAGATATCGTCGATGAAGACAACGACGAATTTATCCAACTCCGGCATGAACACTGAATTCATCAGGTACATAAAGTGTGCCGGGGCGTTGGTCAAACCAAAAGACATAACGAGATACTCATACAGCCCGTATCTCGTTGAGAATGCCGTCTTCGGAATATCTTCTGCCCGGATTTTAATCTGATGATATCCGGACCGAAGATCCATCTTTGAAAATACCTTCGCACCCACTAATTGATCAAAGAGCATATCAATGCGAGGTAGTGGATACTTGTTCTTGATGGTAACGGTGTTCAAAGGACGATAATCAACACAAAGCCGTAGTGTTTCGTCCTTCTTCTTGACAAACAACGCTGAACAACCCCAAGGTGATGAACTTGGTCATATAAAGCCCTTGCTCATTAGGTCATTCAGCTGTGTCTTCAATTCTGCCAGTTCATTGGGTGCCATCTTCTACGGCCTTCGTGATATCGGTGTTGTTCCCGGTATAAGTTCAATCTTGAACTCAACGTCTCGTTCGGGCGGCATGCCCGGTTAATCATCGGGAAACACATCCGGATACTCACGTACCACCGGAATGTCCTCTATCTTGACAGCTTCCGTGTGGTTCACTGTTGCAATCTGCTGCCGTCTGGCGCCCAGAATTAATATATGAAGACCGTGCTGTGGGGAGTTGAGCTCAACGGTCCTAGAGCTGATGTTAAGAACCGCTATGTGGTAATTCAACCACGACATCCCCAAAATGATGTCGATCTTCAGACCTTCAAGAATAATGAGGGTCGTAGGGTATATTTTACCCCCCAAACAAAGAGGTGCTCGGGAGACAACCTGGCTTGCGGTACTGCTGCCCCCAGGCGAAGATATGAGGTATTGCATCTTTGTATAAACGGTTTGGAGCTGATGTTGAGCCACAAAAGATTGGCTAATGAAGTTGTGTGTCGCACCGGAATCAAAGAGAACCAAAACCGGTAGCTGATTCAGAGAAAACATCCCTGCTAAAGCGGCTTCTCCTTCCGGAACATCATCAATCACAGTATAGTGAATGTTGCCCCTTATCTGTCCTCGTATCTGCAGATTGAGGTACGGGTCGTAGTGTTGTAAATATGATGACCCGTAGCCTCGAGTTCCCTCCGGACATTGCCTAGCATAATGGCTCATGCGCCCACAAGTAAGACACGGATGCCTCTCCGGTTCTTCGTTGACTTGCGGTGGACTGCTAGGTACATATGGCTGCAGCGATGGAGCACAAACCACCGTCTGATGCTGCGGCTGTGGAGGTGGCGCAAGTTGTAGAACTTGACCAGCAATCAATCTCTGAGGAGTTGATCGTACAGGTGGCCTCCATCTTTCACCAGGTGGCGTTTGATACACCAAACGGTACTTCTGAGGCACATAACTTGTGCTAGCCTGCTCGATCTCACTCATCTTTCTCTTCTCCGCTTGCCACTCAAGTGTCGGCTTCTCTTGAATGAAAGCCGCATCGACCATGTCGGTGTAACTGCCGTTATTGTGTACGGCCAGCTTTTCCTGTAATATGGCACTCAGGCCATGGAAGAATAGGTCACACCGTGCCTCTTCTTTCGCCACATACTCGGGAGCATATTGGGCCAAAAGATTAAATCTTCTGACATACTCGAGGACACTCATGCCCCCTTGCTTCAAGCCCAAAAATTCCTCCCGCTTTGCCTTGACAATACCTAATGGTATGTAACGTGTACGAAAGGCTTCACAAAACTCCCTCCATGTCACTTGATGGTCCTCCGGAATGGTGGTAATATGATCCACCCACCAGTTTCCGGCGGCCCCATGGAGTTGCTGAGCGGCAAACTTTGTCTTCTGATATTCATCACACTTGAATACTCCAAATTTGGACTCCATGACACAAAGCCGTTGATCTGCTTCCACAGGTTCGGTGGCTTCAGTAAAAATTGGCGGTTGAGTCGCCAAGAAATCCAGATAAGCGTTCCGAGGTGGAACGACTTGTTGCGTGTTTTGGAGTACGCCTTGCTGTACCAAAGCTTGGAGTAAGCGTGTGTGTTCTTGCGTTGCTTCTTGGAGTAGCCTAGTGTTCTCTTGGTTAGACTCGACGACTCGAGTCATAAGATCCATCCATCCCTTGGATGGTGATTCCGACGGTGGAATGGAAGCATCACCGCCTCGACGAGAACTTCCGGCCCTACTCCTAGAGCGAGTACGAACCATACTGCAAAATGTCGTTGAGATGAGTTAAACAAGAACTCAGCAGTATGTGAGACTAATGGAAACATGAATATGTCAAAACTTCATGAAAGCAGTAACAAACTTCATGTTTACACAACTCCTTAGTAGGTATAGCTATTCAGCCTATCTGTACAGGACAGACCTTTATGCACTATCTCCAGATTTTGATCTAGTTAAAAGCATCTTCATATCTCGAGTTGAATAACAAAGTTAAAGTTAACTTCAGTGTCTATCCAACGAGTACTCATATGCCCCCAGATCATCTCCGGATTAAAAGTTATGATTTTCCAAAGTTGACAGAATTCCTGGATGAAATTTGCCAGCACCTCCTTTGTACGTGGCTGATTTTATCACAGTTGTATATGTAAATACAATACGAACCTGAACAAACTTTGAACTACAACAATGTTGCACATTTCATAACCTATCCAATGGTGTATCATAGGCTTCTTAAGGGTTTCTCTACAGAAAGTTATGGCTTAAAAACATAAAGGTCCAGAGAGGTTTTACTGCTGTCCTGGTTCTGGACAATTCACCTTCCTCTGAACTTTCTACCCATTTAGCATGTTATTTGGCTCTGGAGCTCTACAATTAAGTTGTAGATCACTTGAATACCTTTCCAGAACTGTACCATACACCTTAATTGGGTCAATCTACTCAGAGTTATGCTCGGTTAAAGTCCAGCAAGAATTCCTGCCGAAAACAGAGCACTCTGTTTTTGAAATCTTTGAAGTCTAGTCTTCCTCTCATTTGAATCTTAGCTCAAAATAAGAGTTCAATAACTAATATTTGTTTCAAACTTCCATTTTTATTTGAAAGTTAGTTCATGAGTCATTTCTTCAAAGGAAATGGGTTATTAAGTTTAGTACGGCGTCAATGCACCGTAAGAAGCATGTCGGTACTACGTAGCCTCGCCAAAAGAAAATCCTATCCGGATTATACCGGCATAAACGTATCTTAGGTGGCACTAAAACGGTCACTCGCAAACATGTACTAGTCGTACTACGATTTCGTGGTTAACCCTGCACAAGTCACACTCAATCGTCAGGTCCAGCTGCACACCGAACCCGGTATCCATACAGTTCTTACACCCGTCCGTCATCACTCGCACAGGTGTTCTCAAGCCAAACACGCCTTGAGCTACGTGTTCACGTTACTAACCACGTGACGGGGTTTCCCAAATTGCACCACGCACGCCTGGGACAGACGTTGCTCGAGTACCCCAAACGACATGAGGAGTCGTAGAGGATACTAAAGCGGATCGGGTTACCTGCCACCCGTGGGGCTCCACCCTTCAGCTTGTGCGCACTGGTGGACAGCGCTTACGTGCACCCGCCAAGACATGAAGCGTCCCGAGATGCACGATTTTCCGACATAACAATTAAGTTAGGTTGCCACCTTCATATTAAGCTAATGGTAATCCTTATGTGGGCCTAGTACCGTATCCTCACCGTAACCTAAATTTTTGTCGTAATACCTTCCTTATACCGTGTGCTATTACCAATGCGGCTCTGATACCACGCTGACGCGACCCGCTCAGCCGAGACAGGCCACTCGCCCGGGAATCGCATTGGGTGGTGCCGTGTTGTGCGGCACCCAACAGCACACATATGAGGAACAATGTATTACATAAAACAATAGCGGAAGCTTACAAGTTTTTCCTTTGTAAATCCTTTACATCAAGTAACTACAGCGGAAGTCTATATCAACTCACGTCGAATAACTAAAAGCACTCGAGATGAAGTCCAGCCCGCGGACTCCTCTCGCTAGCAACACGAAGACAAGCAGCAGCGGCTGGGTTCTCCATGTGTTACCTGACTCGGGAGTCCCCGAGTCTCACCGGACAACCTTCTTTTCAGCATCGTTGTTAACCTGCAAAACCACTTATATAGCAAGCGAGAGCACATAGGCTCAGCAAGTCTGACCCGTCTCTCCTAAACAAGAAACTCTACATGCACGACGGTTGCAATTGGGTTGGCTAGATTTGCATAAAGGACTCGCCTAAAGTCGATCCTTAACTTTCAGATTTTAAGCCTCATTGTGCAAACCTTGAGCTGAAAAGCATCGCAACTCCACAATCAAACAAGAAACGCTTTGTTGCGATGCTCCTTGCAAAAAGTGAAAGTAAACTTTAATGAGCCTATCTCTAATTCAATCATGGTTGCAATACAAGTTATAGCACAGCCTTATCAAGTTCAAAGATAAACAATTCCAGTTGTTACTACGTCAAGACGCAGTGGGCAAGTATGCTCATATAACCGCGAGCGACGGTGATTCGAATCAGTACACGCCCGGATTACACGACACGTACTCCCGTACTCCGAGTTGCCGGCAGCAACCTCGACTGACGTTGTGCGCGGCCACCTTTCCCAAGATCTTCCACATTGGACGCAGTCCAACTGCCCCGAGTACGCAAGCTCCCTCAAGGTACATATCTGCTGTGGTATGTTCTTGAGCGAGTTACCTCCTGCTACCCTGACGCCGAAAGCCTAAGGCAGTTGGAAAAGTTCCACTATGGATCTCCCAAGGTACATCGGTTTCCTGGGTCCCATATAACCAGTATGTGCCCGGTACACAACTCAAACTTGTCCAACAGGGCCAAGCACGGACGGGCCTTAACCGACACAGGCAGGGCTATGCACGCACGGCCTGCAACCTGCTGCATCTAAACCTCCCTGCCCGGTCTCCATTTCTTATGTGTGAACTTTCCTCATCTTTTCTAATTCAGACCCGTTCCGAGTAACCCAGCCCTAAACTCGCGAGTAGATTCCAACTACTCGTCTTCTACCGGACCTTTCTTACTAACATTAGCGTAGCCAAATTCCCTCGGGGAGTTGCTATTCTACCATTTCTCTCATAGGTGTTTTTGGTCATGCAAGTGGGTTTTCAATATCATCTAGACGTAATGCAATCAACGATGCAAAGCTATGATCTCTACAAATGAAAATGCTTTATAAAATGGTTCAAATGCAAACCGGGGCTTGCCTGTTTTGCAGGTGACTACTGTTACAATCAGTTAGTGACGATCACTTGGAGCTTGATCACTTGATTTCCTCCCTCCTTGATCTTCACCTCAAGTACTTCTCACCTTCTTCACGTATATGCTACACGATATGATCACGCATATGTATTTAATTGAAAAGCTTTTGCTCATAAGATCAAATGACCATTTTAAAATTGGAACTCTGTTTAAGAATTTAAAATGACACTGGTGCTAGTGGTTTGGGTTGGGCTTAAACACTAAGATCAAGTGTTGAGTGCTTCTTCCCACTTAAGTGTTGATCACCTTAAGAGATCACACATGACAGTGGTGATCCAGAGCTCTAATGGAGCTGAGAATTTTCATGTGAGTTCCTTTTCACAAGAAAGTCCTCTGGACCAAAATTTAGCACATTTCAGGGAATGGTTTATTCAGAATAATTCTCTAAGTGTTTAGTCGAAGATGAATTAATTCTGAGGTAACATCCATGTTCATGTCAAACTCAGTGAACCACAATTTCAATTATAGTTTATAGAGTCTACATGAAGTTTCCTAGAATTTTTGGAGCTAGGAATTTCCCAGAACTGAATTTACAAGTTTTGGAAATTCTCTGAAAATGTTTCTGTATTCATTTGAATACAGGAACTTACAATCTACATTACCCTGATCAACTCAACTCCAAATGAGCTGAAACTTTTACAGGAGTCTAATAACACCCTAGAGAATATTCGGGAAAAATTTGAGGATTTTTGGATAAACCAAACTCCCTCTAAAATTCTTTTGCTGAAAAGTTTTAAAGAATTTTTCCAGAATTAAATAAAGACTTTCATACAAATTGGGTTGCATAATTGGATAGAGTTTGTCAATCTGAATATAAACCAATTTGAATCACTAATTTTGGAGGTTCCTATCAAAAGTTATGCTCTTCTAAAGTTTGGGGAAAAATCTGGAATTTGAATAAATCCGGCGAAAAGTTTAAACCTGACTGTGGGCCATGGGGCACGTGTCAGTCACCGGGAGCGCGCCACACGGGGTCACAGGATTATTTCCCGTGCTGTTACAATTGATCCCGTGCCACAGAATATCCAGCCCGTTTTCCCCGAGTCGCTGACACGCGGGCCCCAGGAGGTCATCTTCCACCTCTCGCTCCCGCGCGATTCCGCCGCCGGGCTCGCCGGAGAAACTCCGGGATCCGTCGTCCGGCCATCTCAGCTGCTGAAACTTGCCGCCAGCCCCTAATTCAACGTGAGGAACACGCTGGTGGGGTTTGCTCGAGCCGGTAGGGCTCCCAAACTAGCCCGCGATGGCGCAATGGCTCGGACGAAGTCCGGCGACGTCGCCCCGACACCCTAAGCCTTCTAGGCTTCGGTTTCCAAGCTCTAGAGCACCAGCGGACGCTAGGGATCATCGACGTAGAAAGGAAAATGCTCGGGGATGGCTCTAACTTAGGGTTCACCGTGCACCCGCATCTTCCCGCCATAGCCGCCTTCGGAAAGCTTGAAATTGCACCGTGCACAGGGTGTTTCATGTGAGGTTTCAAAATAGAACTGGTGTGACTACATGTCAAGCCGGTGTGTGCGAAGTCTCATGGTGTCTAAACAACAATTGATCGGGAATTTTACAGAATCATACCGGAAGGTTGGTTTTCACCCGCCGGAGAGGATCTTTGAAATTCGTTGTTGAGAGACCGAGATAGGCTCTGTGCGTCGGGTGGAAGCTGCACGGAGCTCCTGCGCGTCCAAAAGTGGCCTCGCTTGGTCGTGAAACTTTCTGGAGGAGGCTGTCCACGGGAGCACGTCGCCGCCGGGGTGTTCGGCCGCCGCGGAAACTCAAGGTTCTCGGCGTAGAGGGAACGAACACACTGGGTGATGGCTCGAGGAGGTCGTGGGGACGTTGGTGGTATTGTTTTGCTGCTCAGAGGCGCTGCTCACTAGAATTTCCCGAGCTCCCGATCGATCGAAGCAGGGCGGCTGTGTTTTCTGTCTTCCGGTGCGAGAGAGAGAAGAACAGCGCCGTGGCTTTGGTTAAGAGGCGGGAGAGGCGGTGAGGCGGTAGCCACCGACGTCCAGCAGCTCTCCAGCGCGAAGAAATTCCACCAGGAGGTGGCTGCCGGCTGAGCTCGGTGTCGAACGGAGCTGCGCCCTCGGTGTCGGGTGCCGACTGAAGGAGGCAAACAGAGACCCAACACTGAGATCTTTTGCAAATTTTCAGTTCACACAATGACATGTGGGACCCACTGATCAGTCCTCCTTATCCCCTCTCCAAATATCTCCCAAGTTTGAATGTTGAGTGAATTCAATTGTGGGAATTCAAATCTGGTATGCATTTGGATAATTGGGCAAGTTTCATCCAAATTCAAACATGCATTTGAATTCTTTGTCTTTTAAAATCCATTTTGCAAAATGGGTTGCCAACTATTTCCATAAATAATGAAACTTGGCACACCCCCTAATTTGGACTCAAGGAATTCAAATATGAAATCTGATTTTTATTTTGGCTGCTGCAAATGAGATTTTTAGCACAACAGTTTTGAATTCCATTGTGTTTTTCTCATTTGAATTTTTGTTTGAACAAATTGTTCCAAATCTGATTTTTGTTTTCTCACACATATGGGAACTTCCCATCCTTGTTTTAGACCCCTCTAGGGTTCCAAGTTTTCAAATAAACATTTGAACTTGTGTGAAGAAAACCCTCATGTGTGTTATCACATGTGGGGAAAGTTTTAACAAGTCCCAAATTTCATACACATGAAACCAACTTTTGCAAACAAGTGTTTCTTTGTATTCACCATTTTGGGACCTTTACAAATAAACCCTGTTATTCATGGTAATATATGTTCCGGTCACACCTGCCAGAGAAATACGACGGCAGCATCAACCCGGCGGAGTTCCTCCAGATCTACTCCACCGCCATCCTTGCTGCAGGAGGGGATGAGGCCATCATGGACAACTACTTCCCCGTCGCCTTGACCGGCCCAGCACGGTCTTGGCTCATGAATCTCCCCCAGGGTTCCATAACATCCTGGGGAGAGCTCTGTCGGCAGTTTACTACGAACTTCGGCAGCTCCTACACCCGGCCTCGCACGGAGCTGGATCTCCACGCCATCCAACAACAACATGGAGAGTCGCTGTGCTCCTTCATCCAGCGGTTCTCCCAGGTACGGAACACCATCCCACATATCCAAAATGCTTCTGTGGTGGTGGCGTTCCAACAGGGTGTTAGGGACAAGAAGATGCTCGAGAAGCTCGCGACCAGAGAAGTGCGCGACGTCTCAGAGCTCTTCAGCCTGGCGGACAAGTGCGCCAGGGCAGCAGAAGGGCGCAACTAGCACTCACGGCCAGCCTCCGAAGCCGGAGAACAGCCCAGACCAAGTGCTGCTCCCCATGGGAGCGGCAAGAAGGTCAAGAAGGCCGGCGGCAAGATCATGCTGCCGACCGCGGCTCCTGTTGCTGCAGCAGCAGCACCCGGTGGAGCTCGGGGGCCACGCCCCGACAATAGGCCGCGACAGTCAACGGCCCCTAGTGGTGACCACAGCGAGCCGTGCCCCGTGCACAACACCAGCAGACACACTGCTGCTGAGTGCCGGGAAATCCAGAAGCTAGCGGAGCGCTTCCGCAAGGGGAAGAAACCGCGTGCAGACGCCCCTCCCTTCCATCAGAGGGAGGGCAAGCAGAAGGTCGACGCCCGCGACAACGTCGACCAGCAGATGGAGTTCCAGGAGCCCCAGCGCGCCGTAAAAGTGGTGCACGACCACGAGGGCTCCAGCTCCAGCAACGACGAGCACTGGAAGGCGCTCTACGTCATCTACGGCATGTCCTCTGACCCCTCGTCTCGGAGTGCAGTCAAGACTCTGCGCCGAGCAGTGGCGTCGGTGGCTCCTGTCCCAAGTGCAGCACCGCACCTCAAGTGGATGGGGATCCCATCAGCTTCGACGCCACCTACTGCCCCAAGAACATGGCTGGGCCGGGCAGCTACCGCTCTTAGTAGCTCCCACCATCGCCAACATGAAGATGTACCATGTTCTGGTAGATGGAGGGGCCAGCCTTAACCTCATCAGCCGCGCAGCTTTCCAGAAGCTGCAAATCCCAATGGCCAAGCTCACCCCCTCGAGCCCGTTCTCAGGGGTAGGGCCGGGACAAGTCGTCCCCTACGGCAACATCAGCCTTCCAGTCACCTTCGGAGCACCGGATAGCTACCGGACAGAATACATTATGTTCGATGTGGCGGAGATCGACCTCCCCTTCAACGCCATCATCGGCAGGCCAGCCCTGTACCAGTTCATGGCGGTAGCCCACTACGGCTACCTTGTACTGAAGATGCCAACACCAACAGGCGTCCTCAAGATCCGTGGAGACTGCACTGCTGCAGTGTCAGTCTTGGAGTAGCTCCAAGCACTTGCAGCACCCCGTGCACCAGCACCTGGCGGTGCAGAACCGGGCCAGCTACATCCAAGTGCACGCCACTGTGCCTCGACCTCAGCACCCCGTGTGCAACCCCTCGACGAGGGCGACGTCCCCCTGAAAGTCGTCCAAGTCGGCGCCGATGCTGCCCAGACCACCCGGGTAGCCGGGGGCCTGGATAGCAAATAGGAAGGTGCGCTCATCACCTTCCTCCGGCACAACGTTGACGTGTTTGCATGGCAACCATCGCAGATGCCGTGGATCCCTAGGGAGGTGATCGAGCACCGTCTAAAGATCTTCCCCGACGCCCAGCCAATCCAACAGAAGCCCCGCAAGCAGTCCATCGAGCGGCAGAACCCCATCCGTGAAGAAATCAAGAAGCTGCTGTACGCTAGCTTCATACGGGAAGTCCACCACTCCCGGTGGTTGGCAAACCCCGTCGTCGTCCCAAAGGCCGACGGGAAACTCCGGATGTGCATTGTCGAAGTGTGCGGTCGACACTTCCCCCGGACCTGCTCTGGGCAGCCCGCGGAGGTTCTTTCTCGGAGGGGCTAGTCGCTTGCGGAGAGCTTAAGCGTAAGGGACGAGTGAGGGAGAAGCTTGAAACGGCGAATTTACGTGGTTCGGGCCGTCGGAGAGTAAAACCCTACGTCCACGGTGAGCAGAGTTGCTCGCTGTATTGCTTGTTGCTCAGAACCGGAGTCCTGAGCTTGAGGATGAGTTATGCCTAGGGTGTGAGTTGCTGGAGTGCGAACCCCTGCTAACGTTGCCTACCTGAGCCTTTTATAGTCCAAGCCTCATGCGGCTTACAAGGGGGGCCCGGGACCCGACAGGTGGCCCCGGGGAGATTTCCTGCCAACTATCGTATCCGTAGTTATGTTGGTAGTTGTCTCTGGCGAAGGCTTCTGAGCCTTCGTTCTGCCGCCCTGCCCACGCCGCAAGCTAGTCGTAGTGGTTGATGACGGTGGGGATGGCAGGGGATGTCTTGTCGCTGTATTTATTGGCTGACAGGTTCTAACACTGCACGCCAGTCTGCGATGCGACTGGGCGCAACGACATTTGACAGAGGTGTGCTCCGCGTCTCCGCATCTTGGGAAGGCGCGGGCCTTGAATACCTTGTACGGGCAAGGTATGGTGCGCCTTTACGCCTGCTGCCTACCGCGCGGGGCAGGCAGAGCCGTCCCGCTAGACACGTGGCGGGCCCGGAGCTCCCCTTTGAGGAGGGGGAGGTCCGGCCCCGCGGGACACGTGGAGCCTTCGGGCCTCTCCCCGCGGAGGGGGGAGGTCCGGCTTCTGTTGGCCACGTGGCGGGCTCGGAGTTCTCCTCTGAAGAGAGGGAGGTCCGGCCCTGCAGGACACGTGGCGTCTTCGGAGCTCTCCCCACGGAGGGGGGAGGTCCGGCTGCCGCTGGCCACGTGGCGGGCCCGGAGCTCTCCTCTGAGGAGAGGGAGGTCCGGCCCCGCTGGACACGTGGCGCCTTCGGAGCTCTCCCTGCGGAGAAAGGCGAGATCCTTAGGCATTTTCCCCTGTGCGCGGGGGTACCCCATATCACGGGTACCGACAGTGGCCCCCGGGCCCATCTCGGGGAGATAGCGAGCCCGAGGTGGGGCCTCCGTCTCTTCTGTTCCACGACTTTCTCTAAGTCCCGCATTGAACGCGGCCGGAGCATGAACAGTCTCGGGATCGTGGGAGCGTGCGCCCACTTGATGGTTGCTTTTACTGCGGCGGTTCCAAAGGCTGCCACTTCTACATGTTGTGGCGCTTTCTTCGGGAACCGCCGAAGCACCTTGCCGGCTCGTCTTCTTGGGAGACTGACTCTTTGACCCACCGCTTCAGCTGGACGGCTTGGGTCCACCTGTCATCGGCGCTCGGTCTTGGAGCTGATGCGGCGTATTCGAAGAGTTTCGAATCGCTTTGAATCGTACCTGGGAAGTGTGAAAGGAAGCCACAACGTGGGTAGGTTCCTTTTATAAGGCTTCCAGCACTTGCACCTTCCTTGATTCTCTGCGACCTTGTCTTCTCCCATGGCTTCTAACCCGCCTTCGGAGGAGGATCGCTCTCGATTTCCTCCGGCGGCGGCGTCTGCACCAAGTCAGGGATCCAGGGAGCCTGCATGCCTTGCCTTTGGAGGTGGCACCTCCAAGAGGCCCTGGGTTTATCATCCGGACTGGACTCTTCTTGAACGACAACTGGCTGAGGGTTCCAAGGCGTTGCGTCCTTTCTCCTCAGGCGGTGGAGTCTCCAAAGAAACTGCTGACACGTCGAGGAGGCTTCAGGCGGAGGGGTCTCCAAGGAAGCTGCTGAAGCACCAAGGAGGACTCCAGGCGGCAGAGTCTCCAAGGAAACTGCTCAAGCGGCGGAGGGGGCTTCAGAAGCATCCTTGATGACACCGGCCCTTGCGCTGGTGATGGCCAAGGTGATCCCTGCGCTTGGGTCAGAGGAGTCTTCAAGGAAGCTGCGTCCTCTCTCCTCAGGCGGTGGAGTCTCCAAAGAAACTGCTAACACGCCGAGGAGGACTCCAGGCGGCAGAGTCTCCAAGGAAACTGCTGAAGCGGCGGAGGGTGCTTTAGAAGCATCCTTGATGACACTGGCCCCTGCGCTGGTGATGGCCGAGGTGATCCCTGCGCTCAGGTCACGGAGCGGGAGAACGCCGCCAGGGCTGAAGTTGGGGACGTGGCCGTTCTTGCAGCTTCTAGGTTCTGGACGTGCCAGGGGAACCCCAGGGCTTGTTTCTTTCTTTTTTATCGAGTCTGTAGTCCAGCTCATGGAGCCATGAATACATAGACTCTTATGACCCTTTGTGCCTGTGATGCCCTTGTCTTCTTCTTGGTTTCGCCTGGCCGAGCCCTTAGCTCTGCAAGGTACTCAGAGGCCTTCACCAATCTCGAAGCTCTGCACAGACACCTTCCCCGGGTCCTTACTGTATTAAGGGCCCCGGAGGTCTCCGGAGCTCGCCCCATGAAGACGGGGAGGTCCGGATCTGCCGGCCACGTGGCGGGCCCGGAGCTCCCCTCCAAGGAGAGGGAGGTCCGGCCCCGTGGGACACGTGGAGCCTTCTGAGCTCCCCCCCCCCCCCCCCCCCGGAGGGGGAGGCCCGGCTTCTGCCGGCCACTCGGCGGGTCCGGTGTAACACCCCAAAATTCTGTTAAGAGGGGAATTTAAAAATTTTTGGACGTATTGCATGTGGTACAGAAATTCAAACTCAAATTGAAATTCAAATTCAAATCAAAACCAGAAAAGAAATGGAAAGAAGAAAAAAAAAAGAAAAACAGAAAACCCCGGCCAGTGGCCCGAAACCCACCAGCCGGCCCACCTTTTTCCGCGCCAGCCCACAGCCGCACGCTCCTCTCTCCCGCTCACTGACACGCGGGGCCCGCCGTTATCTTCTTCCTCGCGCGCACTCGGCCGACCCCGGACTTCTCTCTCTCTCCTGAATCCAAACTGCTCCGGAAAACCGCGTTCCCCAGCCGAATTCTGGTCCCGGACGACTCTAACTCGATCACAACCGACACGCCGCCCTCCCCCATCTATATAAACGCCGGCATCGCTCCGTTTTCCCCACCCGATCGGCTGTTTTTCCTCCCGGTGAGAACCAAAGCTCCGATCACCTTTTTCTCTCGACCTTTGCTCGGGATTTCTGATCTAACATGCCGATCTTGTTCCACCGCCTCCGGGGAAACACGCAGGTGCAGAAAACTCGGTAGATTGCGCTCTAAACATAACTCCGACGTGCATCGCCGCGATTCCATCTCGGACCTCGTCGCCGACCGCCTTCCAGGGCCTCCGAGCTCAAGAAAAACCCCGAGGTGAGATCCCCGACCTCCCCTCTACCGATCTATGCCATGAAATCCCAGTTTTAGGAGGAATAGACGAAGATCCGAAGTTTTCCGGCGAGATCGCCGCCTCCCGCCGCCGCGCGCCGCCGGGCAGCGCGGGCTGTCTCCGGCCAGGGCGACGTGGCCACTTGTGCGCCGTCTATTTTAAATCGCACGGTAGACATAAAACCCCGCGTACCGGTTCGACGTTATAATCTCAGCCGTCTGTTTTAAATCGGACGGTCCACGTCAGCCCCGCATTATAAAGGCTGGGATTCTTACGCGCTACCCCCTGGGGATCTCGGAAAATACGAGCTAGCCCCGGAAACTTCTGATCTAGCCCCTGGAACTTCAGAAATTCATGTAAATTCAATTAAAAATCAGTTTTAGCCCCTGGACTTAATAAAAATTAGCAAAACCCCTCTGTTATGCATAGTTAGACCCCAGGAAATTTGTAAAATAATAAATTAGACCCTGTAGTAGGATGAATTTACCTTTTTGACCATATATGGTATTAAATTTAGAAATTTGAATGTGTGACTAGGATTTAAATTTAAAAGGAAAGGCAAACAGAGGTGCTAATTCAATTTTAAACTCTACTAACACTTGGAAAACTTTAGAATGAACTAAAAATAAATTTTAGGCTGAAATGAAATCTGTTTGGGTGTTGTTCATATTTATTAGTTCTGGAAACACCTTTTTAGGCTAGGAAATAATTCTGAAAACTGTTAAAATAAATTTAAATTAGTTCACATCAGAGGAGAAGTTCAAAATTATATTATTTAATGTCGAAGTGTGTGGTCGACACTTCCCCCAGACCTGCTCTGGGCAGCCTGCGGAGGTTCTTTTTTGGAGGGGCTAGTCACTTGCGGAGAGCTTAAGCGTAGGGACGAGTTAGGGAGGAGCTTGACACGGCGTGTTTTACGTGGTTCGGGCCGCCGGAGCGTAAAACCCTACGTCCACGGTGAGCTGAGGTGCTCGCTGTATTGCTTGTTGCTCAGAACCAGAGTCCTGAGCTTGAGGATGAGTTATGCCTAGGGTATGAGTTGCTGGAGTGCAAACCCTTGCTAACGTCGCCTACCCGAGCCTTTTATAGTCCAAGGCTCGTGTGGCTTACAAGGGGGGCCCGGGACCCGACAGGTGGTCCCGGGGTGATTGCCTGCCGACTATTGTATCTGCAATTATGTCGGTAGTTGTCTCAGACGAAGGCTTCTGAGTCTTCGTCTTGCCACCCTGCCCATGCCGCATGCTAGTCGTAGTGGTTGATGATGGCGGAGGCGGCAGGGGATGTCTTGTCGCTGTGTTTATTGGCTGGCAGGTTCTGACACCCCGCGCCAGTCTGTGATGCGACTGGGTGCAACGGCACTTGATAGAGGCGTGCTCCGGGTCTCCGCGTCTTGGGAAGGCGCGGGCCTTGAATACCTTGTACGGGCAAGGTATGGGGCGTCTTTACGCCCGCCACCTACCGCTCGGGGCCAGGCAGCGCTGCTCTGCTGGACACGTGGCGGGCCCGGAGCCCTCCTCAGAGGAGAGGGGAGTCCGGCCCCGCAGGACACGTGGGGCCTTCGGACCTCTCCCCGCGGAGGGGGAGGTCCGGCTTCTGTCGGCCACGTGGTGGGCCCGGAGCTCTCCTCTGAGGAGAGGGAGGTCCAGCCCCGCTGGACACGTGGCACCTTCGGACCTCTCCCCCAAGGAGGGGGGGTCCGGCTTCTACAGGCCACGTGGCGAGCCCGGAGCTATCCTCTGAGGAGAGGGAGGTCCGGCCCTGCTGGACGCGTGGCGCCCTCGGAGCTCTCCCTGAGGAGAAGGGCGAGATCCTCAGGCATTTTCCCCTGTGCGCTGGGGTACCCCATATCGCGGGTACCGACAGTGGCCCCCGGGCCCATCTCGGCGGAGATAGTGAGCCCGAGGTGGGACCTCCACCTCTACTGTTCCGTGCACTTTCTCTAAGTCCTGCATTGACCGCTGTCGGAGCACGAACAGTCGTGGGATCGTGGGAGCGTGCACCCACTTGATGGTTGCTTTTACTGTGGCGGTTCCCAATACTGCCACTTCTGCACGTTGCGGCGCTTTCTTCGGGAACCGCTGGAGTGCCTTGTTGGCTCGTCTTCTTGGGAGGCTGACTCCTTGATCCACCTCTTCAACTGGGCAGCTTGGGCCCACCTGTCATCGGTGCTCGGTTTTGGAGCCGATGCGGCGTATTCGAAGAGTTTCGGGTCGTTTGGAATCGCATCTGGGAAGTTTTAAAAGGGGATCTTACCCGCATTGCGGCTTCCATTCGCACTTCCCAGCGCTTTTCCTTGGACTCTTGTGCCTTTGTCTTCTTGTCTTTGAGCCCTCCCTCGCCATGGCTTCTAACCCGCCCCCAGAGAAGAAACGCGCTCGATCTCCTCCAGTGTTGGCATCTGTGCCAACCCGGGGATCTAGGGTGCCTGCACCTCCTGCTTCTGGAGATGGCACTCCTTTGGGTGGCGATACGAAGAGGTCCCGGGCTGATTATTCCGACGGGACCCCTCTTAAGCGGCAACAGGCCGAAGGTTCCCAGACATCATGCCCTCCTTCCTTAAGTGGTGGCGTCTCTGGGGAACCTGCTGATGCATCGAGGGAAGCTTCTGGAGCGTCCCCTGCTCCGTCAGTCCAGGCGACTGCGGAGCGGCCGTCAGCAACGACGGCGGGATCTGGGGGTCCTACCCCAGCTTGGAAGTCGGGGTTCAAGGCCCACTGGAGTGTTCGTACTTCTCGGCCGTCCCCGGCTAGTGGGGAGTCGGCACCGTTGCCCTCGGAAACAGGGACAGCTGCCACGGCCCCCAAGCCAGCCCGAGTTTCTCCTGTCCCAGCGTGCCCGGGTTCCATGGCAGCGTCATCTCCTCCTACCGAGACGGCTGCCGCGGCCCCCAAGCCAGCGCAGGTCAACCCTGTACCAGGCGATCCGGCTTCTATTTCATCGTCGACATCCCCCACTCGTCCCTCTCCACGGACTGAGGGGCCATAAGTTAGTGAGAGTTCGGCAGGTCCGGCTGTCGGAGTCTCGGCGCCAGCTTCTCCTGATCGTTGTCTCATCCCGTTCGCTGGCACATCGCCTTTTCTCGAGGATGATGTGATGGAGGAGGTCGGGGGTGCTGCTCCGGCCTCTGCATCCCCACTACTCCTGGCGGATGCCTTCGAGCTCGCCCAAGCAAGCGTCCGGCAGGTCTTGGCCGCGCTTGGTCGTGAGCGAGAGGAGCATACGGTCGAAAGGGATCGCCTCCTCATCTGGGGGAACCTTTTGAGGGAGCGGACCATGAAGGTCAAGGGCGAGCTCGACTCCAGGCGAGAGTCGCTAGACTTCAGGGAAGCGCTCCTCGACTGGTTGAAGCGGTCTGTCGACCGTCTGGACGCCGAGACGCGGTGGCTTCACAGGGAGGCCCTTGACGCACATGCCCAGGCAGAGGAGAGCCTCTTTGCCGTGGAGGAGATACGCCAGAGGCTGGAATGCTGCAAGCTCGCCATTGAGGATCAGGAGCGCTCTATGGCGGCCGAGGCGGAGAGGGTCACCGCGTGGCTGGCGGCGGGTGAAGCCGACCTGTGAACTTGGGCCAGGGAGCTAGAGGCCCGAGAGGCAGACCTGACCATGAGGGAGGAACAGGTCTCCCGCAAGCGCCAGGTGATCCTGGATCGGGAACTGGCTGCCGACTTCCGGGTTTCTGATTTGGAGAGGCTTGCCCGGTCTCTCCGCCTTCGGGAAAGCTCCCTGTCGGCCAAGGAGGAGGAATCCTCCGAGGGAAGCCGTGACGCCCTGCGAGCAGCCCGCCGCGAGGTGGAGGAGCTCTTGTCTTAGCGGTCCTCTGAGGCCCACGCAGTTTCGAGCTTCATCGACCAGGCGGGGTCCGCCTTGGTCCCTCTTGGCTTCAGCCCGGTGAAGGCGGTGGCTCCTGCGATGAAGGTGGCTGAAGTGCTCCCCGCACTGGAGTCACTTGGCGCTAAGCTGAGCAGGCTGGACTCAGTGGTTGCCAGCGAGCTTGAGGCAGAGGGACAGGGCCTGGCCTTGGAGGTTGCCACGCATGTGTTGGCCTGCTTCAAGAGCCGGGACCCTTCCTTCTCACTGGAGCCAGCGAAAGACGGTCCTGCCGCAGAGCGGGAGGAGATGGCCAGGGCCGATGTCGAAGTGTGTGGTCAACACTTCCCCCGGACCTGCACTGGGCAGCCCGCGGAGGTTCTTTTTCAGAGGGGCTAGTCACATGCGGAGAGCTTGAGCGTAGGGACGAGTTTGGGAAGAGCTTGACATGGCGAGTTTTACGTGGTTCGGGCCGCCGGAGCGTAAAACCCTACGTCCACGGCGAGCTGAGGTGCTCGCTGTATTGCTTGTTGCTCAGCACCGGAGTCCTGAGCTTGAGGGTGAGTTACACCTAGGGTATGAGTTGCTGGAGAGCGAACCCAGGGTGCAAATGGCTAGAGTGCGAACCCTTGCTAACGTCGCCTACCCGAACCTTTTATAGTCCAAGGCTCGTGTGGCTTACAAGGGGGCCCGGGACCCGACAGGTGGTCCCGGGGAGATTGCCTGCCGCCTATCATATCCGCAGTTATGTCGGTAGTTGTCTCTGGCGAAGGCTTCTGAGTCTTCGTCTTGCCGCCCTGCCCATGCCGCCTGCTAGTCGTAGTGGTTGATGACGGCGGGAGAGGCAGGGGATGTCTTGTCGCTGTGTTTATTGGTTGGCAGGTTCCGACACCGCGCGCCAGTCTGTGATGCGACTGGGCGCAACGGCACCTGACAGAGGCGTGCTCCACGTCTCCGCGTCTTGGGAAGGCGCGGGCCTTGAATACCTTGTATGGGCAAGGTATGGGGCGTCCTTACGCCCGCTGCCTACCGCTCGGGGGCAGGCAGCGTTCTTCTGCTGGACACGTGGCGGGCTCGGAGCCCTCCTCAGAGGAGGGGGAGGTCCGGTCCCGCAGAACACGTGGACCCTTCGGACCTCTCCCCGCGGAGGGGGAGGTCCGGCTCCTGTTGGCCACGTGGCGGGCCCGGAGCTCTCCTCTGAGGAGAGGGAGGTCAGGCCCCGCTGGACACGTGGCGCCTTCGGACCTCTCCGCAGCGGAGGGGGAGGTCCGGCTTATGCACGCCACGTGGCGATCCCGGAGCTCTCCTCTGAGGAGAGGGAGGTCCGGCCCCGCTGGACGCGTGGCGCCTTCGGAGCTCTCCCTGCGGAGAAGGGTGAGACTCTTAGGCATTTTCCCCTGTGCGCGGGGGTACCCCATATTGCGGGTACCGACAGTGGCCCCCGGGCCCATCTCGGGGGAGATAGCGAGCACGAAGTGGGGCCTCCGTCTCTTCTGTTCCGTGCACTTTATCTATGTCCCGCATTGACCGCTGCCGGAGCACGAACAGTCGTGGGATCGTTGGAGCGTGCGCCCACTTGATGGTTGCTTTTACTGTGGCGGTTCCCAAGACTGCCACTTCTGCGTGTTGTGGCGCTTTCTTCGGGAACCATCGAAGCACCTCGCCGGCTCGTCTTCTTGGGAGGCTAACTCCTTGACCCGCCGCTTCAGCTGGGTGGCTTGGGCCCACCTGTCATCGGCGCCCGGTCTTGGAGCCAAAGCGGTTGCCGATGCGGCGTATCCGAAGAGTTTCGGGTCGTTTGGAATCGCATCTGCGAAGTTTTAAAAGGGGATCTTACCCGCATTGCGGCTTCCCTTCGCACTCCCCAGTGCTTTTCCTTGGACTCTTGTGCCTTTGTCTTCTTGTCTTTGATCCCTCCCTCGCCATGGCTTCCAACCCGCCTGTCGGTACCTGCGATATGGGGTACCCCCGCGCACAGGGGAAAATGCCTAAGGAACTCGCCTTTCTCCGCAGGGAGAGCTCCGAAGGTGCAACGCGTCCGGCGGGGCCGGACCTCCCTCTCCTCAGAGGAGAGCTCCAGGCCCGCCATGTGGCATACAGAAGCCGGACCTCCCCCTCTGCGGGAGAGAGGTCCGAAGGTGCCACGTATCCGGTGGGGCCGGACATCCCTCTCCTCAGAGGGGAGCTCCGGGCCCGCCACGTGGCCGACAGAAGCCAAACCTCCCCCTCCGCGGTGAGAGGTCCGGAGGCTCCACGTGCCCCGCGGGCCGGACCCTCCTCTCCTCTGAGAAGGGCTCCGGGCCCGCCACGTAGCCAGTAGAACGGCGCTGCCTGCCCCCGAGCAATAGGCAGCGGGCGTAAAGACGCCCCATACCTTGCCCGTACAAGGTATTCAAGGCCTGCGTCTTCCCAAGACGCGGAGACGTGGAGCACGCCTCTGTCAGGTGCCGTTGCGCCCAGTCGCATCACAGACTGGCGCGCGGTGTCAGAACCTGCCAGCCTATAAACACCGCGACAAGACATCCCATGCCGCCTGCGCCGTCATCAACCACTACGACTAGCATGCGGCATGGGCAGGGCGGCAAGACGGAGACTCGGAAGCCTTCGCCAGAGACAACTACCGGCATAACTGCAGATACGGTAGATAACAGTCAATCTCCCCGGGACCACCTTTCGGGTCCCGGGCCCCCCTTGTAAGCCATCCGAGTCTTGGACTATAAAAGGCTCGGGTAGGCGACGATAGCAAGGGTTCGCATTTCTGCAACTCATACGCTAGCCATTCACGCCCAAGCTGTAACTCACCCCCAAGCTCGGGACTCCGGCCCCGAGCAGCAAGCAATACAGCGAGCTCCATAGCTCGCCGTGGACGTAGGGTTTTACGCTCCGGCGGCCTGAACCACGTAAAACTCTCAGTGTCAAGCTCTTACTAACTCGTCCATCCGCGCAAGCTCTCCGCAAGGGACTAGCCCCACCGAAAAAAGAACCTCTGCGGGCTGCCCAGTGCAGGCCCGGGGAAGTGTCGACCGAACACTTCGACATTTGGCGCGCCAGGTAGGGTGGCTTTTCCCCTTGTGCGACGAGTTTCCGGCGACGAAGATGACCAAGCTCCCTTCAGCGGCAAGCTCACCTCCCCCGCCTCCGCGGCGAACCGCGACCAGGGGGGAGTACAAGTCAACACACTTGGGACGGAGTGTGTCGGTACAAGCTGGGAGCCAGCAACTGGCTCTGGCAGCGCCGACCCCGGCAATGCAGGCTCCAACCAGCGTCAGGTCTTCAGTAGCGCTGGGCGTACCCGGTGGGGGTGCGCTAACTGCAGCAAGAGCGCTACTGCACAATCCGCCCGCTGGGGACGCGCCTCAGGCAGCGACCCAGCAGTGGATTCGCGAGGTAGACGGTCTTGTCGTCGCCGCCGCAAACCCTGGATCTCGGCGGAGGCGACACTCTGGCCAACCGGCCGTGTCGCTGATGCGCACGCCAATGGTTGACGAACAGACGGCAGATTCCAGCTCTACCAGCCTCCAATCCACGGATCTGAGGACAGAGCTGGAGCGGTGTCACTTGGGTCAAGATGCCCGGGTATACCTCGAGCAACGCCGAGAAAGGCGTCGCTACCAAGAGGCTGACGATAGCATGACGTCGACCTCGACCCAGCCTGAAGAGCAGACCTTCGCCACGCGATCTCTGCCCCAGGCCTGCGCCGTGCAGAATATGCCACAGTCATATGTCCTGCAGATGGCGCCCCCGGCCTATGGTGCAGCCTTGCCCGTACCGGGGTACACTGTGCCCAGTGCGAACCGAGCGTTCGCGGCACCAGAACCTGCGGCGACAGAAGCAGGGTGTGCGGCCCTCGCGCCCCACCTTCGCTTCTTGAAGTGGCCGCGCAAGTTTCGGCCGCACCTGCCCAAGAAGTACGACGGCAGCGTCAACCCGGCGGAGTTCCTCCAGATCTACTCCACCGCCGTACTTGCAGCAGGAGGGAATGAAGCCGTCATGGCCAATTACTTCCCTGTTGCCTTGACCGGTCCAGCCCGGTCTTGGCTCATGAACCTCCCCCAGGGTTCCGTAACTTCCTGGGGAGAGCTTTGCCTGCAGTTCATAGCCAACTTCGGCAGTTCCTACACCCGGCCTGGAACGGAGCTCGACCTCCACGCCATCCAGCAACAACCTGGAGAGTCGCTGCGCTCTTTCATCCAGCGGTTCTCCCAGGTGCGGAACACCATCCCACACATTCAAAATGCTTCTGTGGTGGTGGCGTTCCGGCAAGGCGTCCGTGACAAGAAGATGCTCGAGAAGCTCGCGACCAGGGAGGTCCGTGATGCCTCAGAGCTCTTCAGCTTGGCAGACAAGTGCGCCAGAGCAGCCGAAGGGCGGAACTGGCACTCACTACCGTCCTCCGAGTCAGGAGGACTGCCCGGATCTGGTCCTACTCCCTGTGGAGGCAGCAGGAAGGCCAAGAACCGAGGTAGAAGCAAGATAGAATCACCGACCACAGCTCCAGTCATCACTGCAGCGACGCTCAGTGGGGCTCGGGGGCCGCGCCCTGGCAAGAGGCAGCAAAGATCACCAATCCCAGAAGGTGATCAAGACAATATGTGCCCCGTTCACGGCAGCTGTCGCCACACTACTGCCGAGTGCCGGGAGATCCGAAAGCTCACAGAGCGCTTCCGCAAGGGGAAGCGGCAGCGGGCTGATGCCCCACCATTCCGTCCAAAGGAAGGCGAACAGAGGGTGGATGTCCCAGACAGCATTGACCACCCAGAGGAGATCCAGGAGCCTCAGCGCGCCATGAAGGCGGCGCGCGATCATGAGGACTCCAGCTCCAGCAACGATGAGCGTCGAAAGAAGCTCTACGTCATATACGGCGGGTCCGTCGACCCCTCGTCCCGAAGCGCAGTCAAGACTCTGCGCCGAGCGGTAGTGTCGGTGGCGCCACTCCCAAGTGCCGCACCGCACCTTAAGTGGATGGGGACCCCCATCAGCTTTGACGCCACCGACTGCCCCAGGAACATGGCTGGGGCCGGCCAACTACCGCTCTTGGTAGCTCCTACCATCGCCAACGTGAGAATGTACCATGTTTTGGTAGATGGTGGAGCTGGGCTGAACCTCATCAGCCGTGCAGCTTTCCAGAAGCTGCAGATCCCGATGGCCAAGCTCACCCCGTCGAGCCCGTTCTCAGGGGTAGGGCCGGGACAGGTCATTCCCTACGGCAACATTAGCCTCCCGGTGACCTTCGGGGCTCCGGACAGCTACCGGACAGAGTACATTCTGTTCGACGTAGCGGAGATAGACCTCCCCTTCAACGCCATAATCGGCAGGCCAGCCCTGTACCGGTTCATGGCAGTAGCCCACTACGGCTACCTCGTCCAGAAGATGCCAACACCGACGGGCGTCCTCAGGATCCGTGGAGACCGCACTGCTGCAGTGTCGGCCTTAGAGAAACTCCAAGCGCTCGCAACAGCTGGGGCATCAGCCCCCGGCAGTACAGAGCCGGACCATCTCCGCCCGAGCGCACACCACCATGCTTCCCCCACAGCACCCCGGGTGCAACCTCTCGACGAGGGCGGCGTCCCCTTAAAGGTCGTCCAAGTCGGCGCTGAAGCCACCCAGACCACCCGGGTAGCCGGGGGCCTGGATAGCAAATAGGAAGGCACGCTCGTCACCTTCCTCCGGCACAACGTCAACGTGTTTGCATGGCAGCCGTCACAGATGCCGGGGATCCCCAGGGAGGTGATCGAGCACCACTTGAAAGTCTTCCCCGATGCCCGGCCGGTTCAACAGAAGCCCCGCAAGCAGTCCATCGAGCGGCAAAACTTCATTCGTGAAGAAGTCAAGAAGCTGCTGGATGCTGGCTTCATACGGGAGGTCCACCACCCCCGGTGGTTGGCGAACCCCGTCGTTGTCCCGAAGGACGGCGGGAAGCTCCGGATGTGCATCGACTACACCAGTCTCAATATGCATGTCCCAAAGATCAATTCCCTCTCCCTAGAATAGATCAAATAGTAGACTCAACGTCAGGCTGTGATATGCTGTGCTTCCTAGACGCCTACTCGGGTTTCCATCAGATCCCCATGTCTAGGGAGGACGAGGAGCACACCTCCTTCATCACAGTAGACGGCCTTTATTGCTATGTGTCTATGCCTTACGGCCTAAAGAATGCACTCCCCACCTTTGTGCGAGCAATGCACAAAACCTTTGGGGAGTTAATAAGAGACCTAGTTGAGGTGTACGTCGATGACATAGTTGTCAAGGTCAAGCAGGGTTCATCTTTGTTAGATAACCTAGCCCTAGTCTTTGACAAGTTGCGCTCTACGCGCACCAAGCTGAACCCCGATCAATGTGTGTTCGGTGTGTCCTCTGGGAAGCTCTTAGGATTCCTGGTCTCGCACCAAGGGATTGAGGCCAACCCATAGAAGATCAAGGCCATCGACTTGATGCTGCCCCCTGCCCGCGTCAAGGATGTCCAGAAACTAACAGGATGTCTAGCCACGCTGAGTCGGTTTATACCGAGGCTAGCAGAGCGGGCACTCCCTTTCTTTAAACTCCTGCGCAAGTCAGGCCCTTTTGCCTGGACTGACGAAGCAGAAGAGGCTTTCCAGGAGTTGAAGCGACTCCTGACGACCCTACCTATCATGGTAGCCTCTGAGCCCGGAGAGCACCTGCTGCTCTACGTCGCGGCGACAACTGAAGTGGTGAGTATGGTCCTCGTCGCAGAGCGGCCAGACCCCTCATCTTCACAACCTGCTCCGGTAGCAGAAGACAGACGCCAGGAGGCCCCGCAGGACCAAGGCGGTCTCCCGGACCTCCAAGGCAACCTCCCGGAGATCCAGGTCGGCCTCCCGGAGGTCCAGGGTGGTCTCCCGGACCCCCAAGATAAACCCCCGGGGGTCCTACGGGACCCCCCGGGGGCCAAATGGGACCTCCCGGAGGTCCCTCAGGACCCCCCGGAGCTCCTGGATAATCAAGATACCTTAAGGGCCTCCGGGTCCCAGCTCCCGGAGGCCCCCGTGGGTCCACTCACCTCCAGCGGGCCAGGGCCAATGGACGAGGACCTCCCAAGCCTAAGAGAGAGGGTTCGAACCATCCAGAGGCCTGTCTACTACATCAGCGAAGTACTTCATGATGCCAAGACAAGGTACCTAGAAGTCCACAAGCTGCTGTATGCGGTGCTCATGGCCTCCAGGAAGCTCCGCCATTACTTCCAGGCCCACCGGGTCTCGGTAGTCACCTCGTATCCGCTGAAGACAATTCTTCACAGCCCCCATGCGACTGGCAACGTTGCTAAATGGGCGGCGGAGCTGGCGGAGTTTGAGCTGGACTTCCTCCCACGCCATGCAGTCAAGAGCCAAGCACTGGCTGACTTTGTGGCGGAGTGGACACCAACGAAGACTGACCCAGGGGGCCATAAAGGCGGTGAACCAGAGCACCAAGTGACACGACCCCACTGGTCCTGTCGAGCCAGGATCACGCTGAGGGGTGCTGCGTTGCACAGGACCGTATAACACACGTCAAAGGTGCAAAGCGGAAGCGGAAGCTTTATTACATAAACAAGTTTATGCACATGCTTACATCAAAATAAGTTTAGTCCACACTCGCGGGCGTAGACTACGCATCAAGTGCACGTTCAGCCCTCGAACGTGTCCTTGCTAGCACACACGCACACTAACTCTGCGGCGTGCACGACTCCCACTCGACGGAGTTCCCCTCCTGGGGTTCCGTCTCCTCTTCGGGAGTCCCTTCCTCATAGAACCCTGCAAAAGCTTCAAACACAAGCAGTGAGCACGAAGGCTCAGCAAGTCTGACCCGTCTCACCTAAACATGGAACTTCTACATGAGGGTAATGGGTTGCATGAGGTAAAAATCATTTGCAAGGACTCGCCTAATTAGTAGAACCTTACTTTCAAGTTTTAGCAGCAGGTTGTGGAGAACCTTACGCTAAGGCAAATGAGAGAGCCGCAATCAAACAAGAAACGCATTTCTCTCATGTACTTTGCCCAAAGTTGAAAAGAACTTTAGTTAGCACTAAGCTACAGCATATCATTAACAATCAATGTCCAGCTTTCAATCAGCAACATTTTAACATGTAACTAGCTTGTTCTTTCTATGTCACGGTACAGTGAACAAGTGGTACTCACTGACCGCGAGGGACGGCGATTATAATCGATTTACACCTGCAGGGTTACCCGAACAACCCGTCACGTACGCCCGTACTCGATGTTGCCTACAACAACCATCACGGACGCCGTACGCGACTACCTTTCACCCGTTAGCCAAATATTGAACCGGTCCCATCGTCCCGAGCAAGAGGTCCCTGCACGCGCATCTCTGTGCCGCCAGCTGATTTACACCTCGAGCTCTCAACCTACCCTCTGAACGACGGGCAATGCCTCAATACCCAGCTACCCGAGTTACATCAGTTTCCCGGTTCCCATATAGCCGGTAGGTCTTCGGTACTGTTCTAGCTTGTCCAACAGGCCCGCACACGGCTCGGTCCTCAATCGACACAAGCGGAGCTACAGCACACAGGCCCCAAAGTCCTGCTGCCCTTACTCTCCGCTCGGTTTCATTTTCTTGCCATGTGTTTCATGTGCTATCTCTACCCGAGCAATGTGCCTCTAGCCTATTCTCGCGAGTAGTTCCAACTACTCGACTTGTACCGAATCCTACTCTATCCTAGCAATGCAGTGGCTAACGAGGTTTGCAATCCTAAACCCAACCCGTGGTTTTCTTGGCTATGCAGTTGGATTTCCAAACAAGACTCTAATGCACAGAACCAAGGAAACAAGTATGTGCTCAAAACAATAAAATTTATAAAAAGGTTAATGCAAACCGGGGCTTGCCTTGCTGCTCTTGGTCGTAGGCTAGCTGTTCCTCCGGAGTAACGAAGTCTAGGACTTCGGGTTCCTCCTCGACCTTAGCGACTACATGATAAGAACAATGTATGTATTAATTTAAATGCATTTGTATTAACTTTGAAGTTGTGAAGTCTACAATCTTTGCTAGACAGACCTAAAGACTGTGAAAATTTTACTGTGGCTTGGTTACAACCTAAACAGAGACTTGGTCAAGTTTTAGTTGCAGCAAAGCTCATTTGAGCCCTCCACAAATAATTATGTCCTTGACCTTAATTGGGAGTCTTAGGGTGTTCTAGGGATTTTCATGAGACAAACTATGACTTTCTGAAAACTAGATTTTCAGAGGGTTCTAATGGAATTGGTCTCACTTAATTTGGAAGTCTCTAACTAAAGATATGAGCTAAACAATTTCAGAGAAATTTCTGAAAATGTTTCTGAACATTTTCTATTTTCTCTGGAACAGTTTTACTAATCACACCATTAGGTGGACTAAATGAGCTCAAATGGATCTGAAATTTTTATGGTAGTTCAAGGATATTTTGGTGAACATCTCAGCAAAATTTCAGGATTTTCCTCCAAAGGATTCTCCAGTTAAAATTCCTAACAGTTTAAACTTTAAGGAATTAATTCTGGAGAATTAATGAATTTCATGAAGTGAAACTTGATTTTCTGGAAAGTACTCAGAGAGCTGAATCCAGCAAAATTTGGTTCACTCAATTTGGAGCTTTCTAGCCAAAGTTATAAAGATTTGAAGTTTGAACTAAAACTGAAATTCGGGGAAAAGTTTAAACTCTGGCTTGTGGGCCCCGCACACAGTGCGTCGTCTTCCTCCTCGCGCCAACTGCGCAGCGGCGGCGTTCTCCGGCGACCCTCGCCGGAACTGAGTTCCCGGCCACCCCCTGGCCCGAAACTTGCCGCCTGCCCCTTTTCCGACCCCCTGGACTCGATGGTAGGGTCGCCGGCCGCCGGCGATGACCGGAAACCCGTGCGCACCGGTGACAGCACCTGCTAGGGTTCCGGTGAGGTCGGTCCCGCTCTCCCGTGCACCAAATCGACCGGAAATAGGTCGGAGAGCATCAGTAGGGCATGGGAAACACGAACTAGGGCTGGGTGGAAGCTAGAAGTACCGGCAACTAGGCTCTCGACGGTGAGCCGAGGTGTTCAGCCATGGCGGCGGGGAAAACGGCCATATCATGGCCGATGCTCGATGGTTTTCTCTAATTCCAGTTCGAGCGCGGGCGCTAGCGTGCATAGAAGCTACTAGGTAACGAGCTCGTCCAACCTTCGTGCATAGAGCACGAATTTCACCCGAAGGTGAGCTCGGTTCTTATGAACTGATCAAGAGTAAATCTGGAAATTCTCGGCCGAGGGTTGATCAATCGCCAAACGGCTTTCGGCTACTCCATCTACATACAATCACGCACCTTTCTTGTGTAGAGAAGAGGACGTGACAACGGCTGTGCCGTGCTGTCCACGGGAGCCCGATCGGCGGCGATATTCGGCTCGCCGGAGAAATGGCTCGTACAGCTCGAGGAAGCTTGCTCACTGGCCAACACGGAGTGTGGGAGGTTGCTCACGATCCCTTGTTGCCGTTTTGCTGTGGAGGAGGCTGTGCTTCGCGAGCGATCGGCTTAATCAAGCGGGAGCTCGAGCAGCGGCGATGGCAGTGGAAAAACGGCCGAGTATGCCGGCAGCTCGGGGAATGAGTGATCGGAGCACGCCGGGGAGGGAATAAATAGCCCGGCGGCTGGTCTCCGGCTTGGGGCGCGCAGCAGGAGCTGGCGCCGGCTGCCCCCCTTCGGTGGCGCGCGCGCACAGCAGCCGGGAACCGACTGAACTGTGTTTCAGTCGGTTTGTTTTGAGGCAGAGGCTGACATGTGGGTCCCACCCCTCTTTTAACCTCTGAAATTTACTCCTAACAGCTGTGGTAAACAGTGAACCCTATTCTACCCTTGGCAATTCAAATTATTCACCCAAGATCCATTTGAATTGATCAAAGTTCAAATGAGGTTTGGTTTGAATGAATTTCAGCACAAGTTCAGTTTCAAATTCAAATAAAGTTTGAATTTCTCCCCCTTAGCTCATGTCAAGATCAACCCCAAATGGAGTGAAAATTGGTGTGTGAGCTCACAAAAATGTGCTGAGCAAGAATATGCCTTCCACTTTCAAATTCATGGTATAAAAACAGTTTGAATTTGAATATGGTTTCAAACTGCCCTCTTCTTATCTATACCCAAAATGACCTCAAAAAGGTTTTGAATTTGGGTGAAACTTGGCATGGACATCCTTAACAAAGTGTAGGAGTTTTCATATGTCCAGCCCATCTATATCACATATGGTTTCAAACTTTTGCAATGTGTAAGTTTGTTCTCTAATGAGCATGTTGATAATTGTTACTTGCTCTTCATTTGTGTTCATCATTCTTCCTCAAATGAGGTGTGTGGTGTGGTGATGAACACTGCAAATGTGTGTCAAAAACTGAGGCCCTTACATTCCTCCCCCCTTAAAAGAATCTCGTCCCGAGATTATAAGGTGAAAATGAGAGAGAGGACGGTGGAAAATTACCGGATATGCGACGTGAAAAAGTCGGAGTAGTTAGCGCGAAGGAATTCTTCGCTCTCCCATGTCGCTTCGTCCATGGAGTGATTACTCCATAGAACCTTGTAGAACCACAACGTACGGTTGCGTGTGGTTCGGGCCTTTTCATCAACAATCTGCACCGGTTCCTCCCGATAGGTGAGATCCGGTTGCAGTTCTTCAATGTCTTCCAGCTGAACGGTGGTTGATAGCTTGAGACACTTCCTCAGCTGGGAAATATGAAAGACGTCGTGCACACCGGAAAGTGCTTCTGGTAATTTCAGCCGGTATGCCACCGATCCACATCTTTCGGTAATCTGGAATGGACCGATGAATCGGGGTGCCAACTTTCCTCTCACCCCAAATCTGTTTACGCCCTTCATTGGGGACACCCGTAAATATACGTGATCTCCAACTTCGAATTGTAATGGGCGCCTTCTCCGGTCCGCATACTGTTTCTGTCGGGATTGAGCGGCTTTTAGGTTCGCTTGAATTAATCGAACCTTTTCCTCCGCGTTGTTGACAAGGTCAATCCCGAAGGTAACCCTTTCGCCAGACTCACACCAGTTCAATGGTGTGCGGCATTTTCTTCCGTATAGCGCCTCGTAGGGCGCCATCTTGATGCTGGCTTGGTACCCATTGTTGTACGAGAACTGGGCTAACGGCAAGTGATCATCCCAATTCTTGCCGTGGTCGATAGCGCAAGCTCGTAGCATGTCTTCTAGAATTTGATTTACCCGCTCGGTTTGTCCATCCGTTTGCGGGTGGTAGGCCGAACTACGGATCAGCTTCGTCCCCAAGGCAGCGTGTAGGTGCTCCCAAAAACGGGACACAAATAAAGTGCCCTGGTCCGATATGATGGTACGGGGTACGCCGTATAAGCATAGGATCCGTGAGATGTACAGTTCAGCGTACTTCTTGGCGTTGTAGTTGGTGTTGACCGGGATGAAATGGGCAACTTTGGTGAGCCGATCGACGATCACCCACACCGAATCATGTTTCTGTAAGGTGGTGGGTAGACCGACGACGAAATCCATGCTCACGTCCTCCCACATCCAGGCAGGAATGCCTAGTGGTTGCAGCAGTCCCGGTTTCCGCATATGGTCTGCCTTCACCCTTCGACATGTATCACACTCGGACACGTATTTGGCAGTCTCTCGCTTCATCCGTGTCCACCAAAACCTTCTTCTGAGTTCTTGATACATTTTGTTGCTGCCGGGGTGAATAGAAAACTTTGATAAGTGAGCCTCATCAAAGATTTTCTTCCGTAACTCCGGGTTTCGGGGTACGACGATCCGGTTCTTGAACCATAGGACGCCGTCTCCGTCCTTCCGGAAACATTTCAACTCCCCACTGTCTACTCGTCTCCGTAAATGTGACATGCCCTTGTCATTCTTCTGGGCTGCCGCTATTTCTTCACGGATGGTGGGGATCAAGGCTAGGTTGTAGAGAGCTCCGTGTGGAATCACATGTAGTGGTGGTTCGCTCTCTTCCAACGGTGTGATGGTCAGATTATTGACGTGTGACTTGCGGTTCAGCGCATCTGCCACAACGTTTGCCTTGCCCGGATGATAATGGATCTCTATCTCGTAATCCTTTATCAGTTCTAACCATCTTCGTTGCCTCATGTTCAGCTCCTTCTGAGTGAATATGTACTTGAGGCTTTTGTGGTCGGTATATAAATGTACGAGGTTACCGAGTAGGTAGTGCCTCCACATCTTCAGTGCAAGTACCACGGCAGCGAGCTCCAAGTCGTGAGTTGGATAATTTTGCTCATGGTTCCTAAGCTGCCGTGATCCATACGCGACCACTCTTCGGTCTTGCATCAGCACACATCCGAGCCCAATGCCGGATGCATCGCAGTACACATCGAACGGTTTTGTTGTGTCTGGCTGCGCCAAAACCGGTGCTGATGTCAGGTGCTTGACTAAAGCCTTGAATGCTGCTTCACATGCTGGACTCCAAACATATTTGGTAGCTTTCTTCAGCAGCTCTGTCATTGGCTTGGCAATCTTCGAGAAGTTCGGAATGAACCTCCGATAATATCCCGCGAGTCCGAGGAAACTCCGTACCTCATGAACAGTTCTCGCGGATTTCCAATTCAGCACTTGCGTGATCTTGTTCGGGTCCACAGCGATACCCTCTGCTGAGATGATATGCCCGAGGAAAGGCACTTGCGATATCCAAAATTCGCATTTGCTGAATTTTGCGTATAACTTGTGATCCCGCAGCCGTTGCAAGACTATACGCAGATGTTTCTTGTGATCTTCCTCCGACTTGGAATATACCAGGATGTCGTCGATGAAGACCACGACAAAGTTGTCCAGCTCCGGCATGAACACCGAGTTCATTAAGTACATGAAGTGAGCTGGAGCATTGGTGAGGCCAAAGGACATGACCAGGTACTCATAAAGTCCGTACCTTGTCGAGAAAGCTGTCTTTGGAATGTCCTCCGCCCTTATCTTAATCTGGTGGTACCCGGATCTTAAATCCATCTTGGAAAAGATCTTTGCTTCGACCAACTGATCAAACAACATGTCGATCCGTGGCAACGGGTACTTGTTCTTGATGGTTACGGCATTTAATGGACGGTAGTCCACGCAAAGCCGCAACGTTTCATCCTTTTTCTTGACAAATAATGCCGAACAACCCCATGGCGAGGAGCTCGGCCTAATAAAACCCTTCTCCAGAAGGTCCGTGAGCTGAGTCTTCAGTTCAGCCAACTCCTTGGGCGCCATCTTGTATGGCCTTCGGGATATTGGCATGGTTCCCGGTGCAAGTTCAATCTTGAACTCCACCTCTCTATCGGGTGGCATTCCCGGCAAATCGTCCGGGAACACATCCGGGAACTCTCGGACCACTGGAATGTCTTCCAATCTGATGGTTGTGGCTTGATAGACACTTGGAAGTTTTATTTCTGGACTGTCCAGAAATAATGAGTGAGAACCGTGCACCTCTGAGTTTAAGTGCACGACTCGAAGGACGGTGTCTAAAACAGCGCCGTGGCGGGTTAACCACGACATCCCTAGGATGACATCGACCTTCTGTCCCTCTAAGATAATGAGAGACGTGGGGTACACTCTACCCGCTAAGCATAATGGTGCTTTGGAGACCATTACGCTTGCTGAAATCTTCCCACCCGGTGAACAAATTAGATATGGACTATCGGTGGGTAGTATTGGTAAGCTGTGTTTAGCAATGAAAGCTTGGCTAATAAAATTATGCGTGGCGCCTGAATTAAATAGTACTATGGCGGGATGCTGGTGGAGTTTGAACATACCCGCAAGGATTGGCTCGCCCTCCGGCACGTCCTCAATGGCAAGCTGGTGGACGGTACCGGGCCTAGGTTTTGCCCGCCGCGCATTAGTAGGGTTCCGGGGTTGATTCCTCCCTGGAAACTGTGGTGCCACTCCGCCGCCTTGCCTCTCCGGGCAACTGCTCGTGAAGTGTCCTGGACGACCACACTTGTAACATGTGGCCGCTGCTGGTGGAGTACTCGGGGGACGAAAGCCCGGTATGCGTTGCGGAGGTGCAAACGCACGCGGCATCGCCCGCTGCTGCTGTTGTTGTTGCGGTGGTACTGGCAGTGCCGGCCGGAATGCCGGTGAAGAGTACGGCCGACTGCGGAACGGCATCGACCGCTGTGGTGGTTGCCAGCGCGGGCCTGATGGTGGGCGATTCACCATCCGAAACTTCTGAGAAGGACCGCCTCCTTCTCCGCTGCTCTGCGGCGCGCTTCGCTTTCGCTCTGCCGCCGCCAACTCCTTGCCGGAGTCCTCCTGAACAATCGCAGCATCAATTATGTCGTTGAGGCTGCCGCGATTGAACATCGCCAGCTTGTCCTTCAGGAGCGGGTTAAGCCCCTGGTAAAAGTGGTCACGCCGCTTCTCGTCCGTATCTGCGTGATACGACGCGTAGAGCGCGAGATCGTTGAACGCCCTGGAATATTCCAGCGCGTTTCGGCTCCCATGTTGCAGGTGTAGGAACTCCTGCGTCTTCCTCTTCATCAAACCGGGCGGTATATGATAGGCCCTGAAGGCCGTCCGGAACTCCGCCCAGGTCATCACTCGGTCGGTGGGTTGTGAAGCACAAAAGTTGGCCCACCACGCGCTCGCGGATCCTTGGAGCTGCTGGACCGCGAACTGAGTCTTGCGCTGCTCGCTGATTTGGAGCAGCCCGAACTTCATCTATATGGCGCGGAGCCAGTTGTCCGCGTCAAGTGGTTCATCCGCCCTTGAGAATACAGGGGGATGAGTCGCCAAGAAGTCGGAATAGGAGCTCTGTTGGCGCTCCTCACGATCTTGACGTCTCTCTGGTCGAGACGTATTCGCAATTAACGTTTGCAGCAGCTCTGTATGCTGCTGATGTGAACCCGCCATTGCCGCGACAATGTCGGCCAATGTAACCGTTGGCAGTGGCGGTGGCGGTGTTTGCTGTTGCTGTTGCTGCTGCGGGCCCGAGGAGTCCTCGGGAGGCGGTTGGGAGGTCTCTCCCCCTTGGCTAGTACCTCCAACATCAGGGTTGGCACGAGTACGCGTCATTCTGAAATTCAGCACAGCAGCAATTAGCACATGTCTTACTCAAAATTCCATAACAGCAGTAAGTATTGAAGCGACGCATGATTAACTTGCAAAACATTCACATATATTGATAAAGCATAAACTTTATACAAGATACATCATTCTCGGATCTCCGAGAAGTCGTGCTCATGTCGTCACTACCTATACATGCGCTACTGTCTACACGACATGTCACCGATTACAAAAGTTGGGTTACGCTACCCTAGCTGCCCTACATGGCAACCGTAACCCCCTACTCGGAGTAGAACTCGACCTCCTGTGGGTCGTCCTCCTCCGGTACCTCGGCTGGTGGTTCGGGGTCTACCACCTCTTCTCCCATTCCAGGTTCTCCCATGGCTGGAAGACCCAAGACTACCGGTACGCCCAATACCGGGGGCACGAGGTCCTGCAATGCATGCACCTCGTCCATAGCCTGGTTGTAGTCCTCTTCCCAGCCTTGTCCCTCCTCAATAGCGTCGTCCCGCTCTTGAGCAAGGTCTGCATTCTGCTGGGTTAGGGTCTGCACCAGCTCTTGCAACGCCGCGATGTCAACACGGCTCTTCTTCTTTGCCTTCTTCAGACGACGCAACTGATGGTGTTGTTCATTCAGTCGCTTGATCGTCGGAAGGAGCACATTGCGGAGTGCACTGTGAGCACTCTCGAAATGATCTCCACGGCTTGTGCTCTCCTTGAGCTTGGTGGCGAGATGCCCCGTATGAACAGCTTGGCTGTCCATCACAGCGTTTCCCGCCCTCATTTGGAGGCTGAGGTTTGCCTCCGCGGGGTTGTACCTTGGGCAAGTCGGGTCTGTTGCTTCCAGGTACCTCTCTTCCCACACATGCTGAGCTCGTCCCTCCACCGGAACGAGTGCGTATGGTGTGCCCTCCATAGCCTGCACGTGTAGTTGGCAGAAACGTGACATAGTGTCATGGGCTGCCACTTGCCACACCCCTTCCGGTTGTCTTCCTCTCACCGTGACGGTGAATGGCACCCAACCGGATGGCGTAGGCCCTGCAGGAACCTCGACATGGATCGTCCACGTCTTTTTCCCCTCTTCGCCTTCTTCCTTGGCGAAGTATTGCGGCATCTGGTTGTACCCGAAATATTGGAGCATTTGCCACAATGCTTCCGGGTAGCCGCTATGGTCAGAACAGTGGGAAACTACCCACCCGTTCTCCAACCGTTTATCTGCTGCCATCTGTAAAAATATATTTGAGAAATGTCAAATATTTATTTGAACAGTAAACCATTGAGTTATAACATAAGATATGTCATTGAACCCCTAACACTTGGAAACATAGTTCAAATTTTTAAGCAAATTTGACTGCTGATCTGCTGTTCCCATGACAGCCCTGACCAGTTTCCATATCAATCTGATTTAGGCCAGGTTAAAAGCAAAACCAGTCCTGGAGCTCAACATCAAAGTTAAAGTTAACTTCAATAGCTTTCCAGAAAGTATTTGGTTGGCCTAAGATCTGTCCTGGTTCAAAAGTTATGAGATGTCAAAGTTAACAGAATTTCTGGAAACAATTGGACAGCACCTCCCTGCCTTAGGTACTGATTTGATCCAACAGTCTCAGTTACTTCTGTTCCTAATCTGACAAAACTTTCTGTCACAAAGTTGTAACCCATCTCATAAGCTTCCCAGAACTACCTCATTTTCTATTTTTGGATTTTTATGCAAGAAGTTATGCTTAATTTACAGAGAGTCTACAGAGAGTCTTTGCTCCGTCCTGTTTTCTGGACAGTTTCAACTCTACTGCATTTTTCGAGTGGTTAAGGGATGAAACACCTCTGGAACTCAACAGAAAAGTTGTAAAGCTCCTCCAAAGCTTTCCAGAAATTTATCATACGACCCCAACCTCGAAAGAACTCAACCTCTAACCTCTGATTAACTTCAGCCTTGATTTAGCTGAAAACAGAGTGCTCTGTCCTTAACATCCTATAAGTTGAAAACTTATTAGCTTTGAATATCCTGTTCAAGGGAAGGAATTACATCAAGTTTTACTACTTTGGATCAAAACCTTCAAATTTTTAAAAGAAGTTGTTCATTTAGTTGGGTGTGACGTCGATGCGTCACCAGATCATGTCGGTACTACGCCCTCGCAAAGAAAAACCTATACCGGACTTAGCCGGCTTCGTTAGTTCAGTGGCACTACTCGTCACTCGCACACGGATGCTACACGTCTACCGTTTCGTGATAAGGCTACCTGCAGAAATTCAAACAATCATCAGACTCGGCTGCACACCGAGCCCGGAATCCATACAGTTGGTACACCCGGCCGTCATCACTCGCCCGGATGTTCTCAAGCCAAACACGCCTTGAGTTACGTGTTCACGTTTTAGACCACGTGACGGGGTCTCCCATATTGCACCACGCACGCCAGGGACAGACGTTGCTCGAATACCCCAAACGACATGAAGAGTCGCATAGGATATCAAAGCGGGTCGGGTTACCTGCCACCCGTGGGGCTCCACCCTTCAGCTTGTGCGCACTGGTGGACAGCGCTTACGTGCACCCCCCAAGACATGCACGTCCCGAGATGCACGATTTTCCGACATAACAAATAGGTTAATATGCCACTTTCTATATGCTAATAGCATCCTTATACGGGCTACTAACTCGTTCCTCACTGGATTTTTTGAAAAAGAAGACCTTTGTACTGTGTTAAACCTCAAGCGAGCTCTGATACCAACGCTGACACGACCCCACTGGTCCTGTCGAGCCAGGATCACGCTGAGGGGTGCTGCGTTGCACAGCACCATATAACACACGTCAAAGGTGCAAAGCGGAAGCGGAAGCTTTATTACATAAACAAGTTTATGCACATGCTTACATCAAAATAAGTTTAGTCCACACTCGCGGGCGTAGACTACGCATCAAGTGCACGTTCAGCCCTCGAACGTGTCCTTGCTAGCACACACGCACACTAACTCTGCGGCGTGCACGACTCCCACTCGACGGAGTTGCCCTCCTGGGGTTCCGTCTCCTCTTCGGGAGTCCCTTCCTCATAGAACCCTGCAAAAGCTTCAAACACAAGCAGTGAGCACGAAGGCTCAGCAAGTCTGACCCGTCTCACCTAAACATGGAACTTCTACATGAGGGTAATGGGTTGCATGAGGTAAAAATCATTTGCAAGGACTCGCCTAATTAGTAGAACCTTACTTTCATGTTTTAGCAGCAGGTTGTGGAGAACCTTACGCTAAGGCACATGAGAGAGCCGCAATCAAACAAGAAACGCATTTCTCTCATGTACTTTGCCCAAAGTTGAAAAGAACTTTAGTTAGCACTAAGCTACAGCATATTATTAACAATCAATGTCCAGCTTTCAATCAGCAACATTTTAACATGTAACTAGCCTGTTCTTTCTACGTCACGGTACAGTGAACAAGTGGTACTCACTGACCGCGAGGGACGGCGATTATAATCGATTTACACCTGCAGGGTTACCCGAACAACCCGTCACGTACGCCCGTACTCGATGTTGCCTACAACAACCATCACGGACGCCGTACGCGACTACCTTTCACCCGTTAGCCAAATATTGAACCGGTCCCATCGTCCCGAGCAAGAGGTCCCTGCACGCGCATCTCTGTGCCGCCAGCTGATTTACACCTCGAGCTCTCAACCTACCCTCTGAACGACGGGCAATGCCTCAATACCCAGCTACCCGAGTTACATCAGTTTCCCGGTTCCCATATAGCCGGTAGGTCTTCGGTACTGTTCTAGCTTGTTCAACAGGCCCGCACACGGCTCGGTCCTCAATCGACACAAGCGGAGCTACAGCACACAGGCCCCAAAGTCCTGCTGCCCTTACTCTCCGCTCGGTCTCATTTTCTTGCCATGTGTTTCATGTGCTATCTCTACCCGAGCAATGTGCCTCTAGCCTATTCTCGCGAGTAGTTCCAACTACTCGACTTGTACCGAATCCTACTCTATCCTAGCAATGCAGTGGCTAACGAGGTTTGCAATCCTAAACCCAACCCGTGGTTTTCTTGGCTATGCAGTTGGATTTCCAAACAAGACTCTAATGCACAGAACAAAGGAAACAAGTATGTGCTCAAAACAATAAAATTTGTAAAAAGGTTAATGCAAACCGGGGCTTGCCTTGCTGCTCTTGGTCGTAGGCTAGCTGTTCCTCCGGAGTAACGAAGTCTAGGACTTCGGGTTCCTCCTCGACCTTAGCGACTACATGATAAGAACAATGTATGTATTAATTTAAATGCATTTGTATTAACTTTGAAGTTGTGAAGTCTACAATCTTTGCTAGACATACCTAAAGACTGTGAAACTTTTACTGTGGCTTGGTTACAACCTAAACAGAGACTTGGTCAAGTTTTAGTTGCAGCAAAGCTCATTTGAGCCCTCCACAAATAATTATGTCCTTGACCTTAATTGGGAGTCTTAGGGTGTTCTAGGAATTTTCATGAGACAAACTATGACTTTCTGAAAACTAGATTTTCAGAGGGTTCTAATGGAATTGGTGTCACTTAATTTGGAAGTCTCTAACTAAAGATATGAGCTAAACAATTTCAGAGAAATTTCTGAAAATGTTTCTGAACATTTTCTATTTTCTCTGGAACAGTTTTACTAATCACACCATTAGGTGGACTAAATGAGCTCAAATGGATCTGAAATTTTTATGGTAGTTCAAGGATATTTTGGTGAACATCTCAGCAAAATTTCAGGATTTTCCTCCAAAGGATTCTCCAGTTAAAATTCCTAACAGTTTAAACTTTAAGGAATTAATTCTGGAGAATAAAGAATTTCATGAAGTGAAACTTGATTTTCTGGAAAGTACTCAGAGAGCTGAATCCAGCAAAATTTGGTTCACTCAATTTGGAGCTTTCTAGCCAAAGTTATAAAGATTTGAAGTTTGAACTAAAACTGAAATTCGGGGAAAAGTTTAAACTCTGGCTTGTGGGCCCCGCACACAGTGCGTCGTCTTCCTCCTCGCGCCAACTGCGCAGCGGCGGCGTTCTCCGGCGACCCTCGCCGGAACTGAGTTCCCGGCCACCCCCTGGCCCGAAACTTGCCGCCTGCCCCTTTTCCGACCCCCTGGACTCGATGGTAGGGTCGCCGGCCGCCGGCGATGACCGGAAACCCGTGCGCACCGGTGACAGCACCTGCTAGGGTTCCGGTGAGGTCGGTCCCGCTCTCCCGTGCACCAAATCGACCGGAAATCGGTCGGAGAGCATCAGTAGGGCATGGGAAACACGAACTAGGGCTGGGTGGAAGCTAGAAGTACCGGCAACTAGGCTCTCGACGGTGAGCCGAGGTGTTCAGCCATGGCGGCGGGGAAAACGGCCATATCATGGCCGATGCTCGATGGTTTTCTCTAATTCCAGTTCGAGCGCGGGCGCTAGCGTGCATAGAAGCTACTAGGTAACGAGCTCGTCCAACCTTCGTGCATAGAGCACGAATTTCACCCGAAGGTGAGCTCGGTTCTTATGAACTGATCAAGAGTAAATCTGGAAATTCTCGGCCGAGGGTTGATCAATCGCCAAACGGCTTTCGGCTACTCCATCTACATACAATCACGCACCTTTCTTGTGTAGAGAAGAGGACGTGACAACGGCTGTGCCGTGCTGTCCACGGGAGCCCGATCGCGGCGATATTCGGCTCGCTGGAGAAATGGCTCGTACAGCTCGAGGAAGCTTGCTCACTGGCCAACACGGAGTGTGGGAGGTTGCTCACGATCCCTTGTTGCCGTTTAGCTGTGGAGGAGGCTGTGCTTCGCGAGCGATCGGCTTGATCAAGCGGGAGCTCGAGCAGCGGCGATGGCAGTGGAAAAACGGCCGAGTATGCCGGCAGCTCAGGGAATGAGTGATCGGAGCACGCCGGGGAGGGAATAAATAGCCCGGCGGCTGGTCTCCGGCTTGGGGCGCGCAGCAGGAGCTTGCGCCGGCTGCCCCCCTTCGGTGGCGCGCGCGCACAGCAGCCGGGAACCGACTGAACTGTGTTTCAGTCGGTTTGTTTTGAGGCAGAGGCTGACATGTGGGTCCCACCCCTCTTTTAACCTCTGAAATTTACTCCTAACAGCTGTGGTAAAGAGTGAACCCTATTCTACCCTTGGCAATTCAAATTATTCACCCAAGAGCCATTTGAATTGATCAAAGTTCAAATGAGGTTTGGTTTGAATGAATTTCAGCACAAGTTCAGTTTGAAATTCAAATAAAGTTTGAATTTCTCCCCCTTAGCTCATGTCAAGATCAACCCCAAATGGAGTGAAAATTGGTGTGTGAGCTCACAAAAATGTGCTGAGCAAGAATATGCCTTCCACTTTCAAATTCATGGTATAAAAACAGTTTGAATTTGAATATGGTTTCAAACTGCCCTCTTCTTATCTATACCCAAAATGACCTCAAAAAGGTTTTGAATTTGGGTGAAACTTGGCATGGACATCCTTAACAAAGTGTAGGAGTTTTCATATGTCCAGCCCATCTATATCACATGTGGGAAATACCACTTTTGCAATGTGTAAGTTTGTTCTCTAATGAGCATGTTGATAATTGTTACTTGCTCTTCATTTGTGTTCATCATTCTTCCTCAAATGAGGTGTGTGGTGTGGTGATGAACACTGCAAATGTGTGTCAAAAACTGAGGCCCTTACACCAAGCTCCGGTCTTCACCGAACCCCACTGGACACTTTTCTTCGACGGCTCCTCGCGAAAGCAGGGGGCCGGTGCCGGTGTACTGCTCCTCATGCCATCAGGGGAACAGTTTGGGTACATGGTGTGTCTCAATTTCAAGGCAACCAACAACATGGCGGAGTATGAAGCACTCATCTTTGGCCTGCAGACAGCTCTGTCTTTAGGCGCTCGCCAGTTGTTGGCACAGGGCGACTCCCAGCTGGTCATCAAGCAAGTCAAGGGCGAATGCTCCTGCAATGACCCACAGCTAGCTGCGTATCTGCTTCACGTGCAGATGTTGGAGAAAGAATTCCTCGCCTTGGACCTGCACCACGTACCGCGTGCTGGCAATGCCGCAGCTGACAACCTTTCAACGAAGGCTTCCACCGGAGCCCCTCCGCCCGAAGGAGTTTTCGAGAGGACGTTGCTGCGGCCTACAGCCCGGCCCGCCGAGCCGGGCGAAGGGGGCTTGACCAGCACCTCGAAGCTGGCGGTCCCGGTGGCCCTACAGCCATGGATGCCGCCAAGGATCGTAAGCGTCACTGGGGACTCCGTGCAACCCAGCGCTCAAGATCCAGAAGCTCAAGTCAGACCCGATGCATGGATCATGGAGATCCGGGACTACTTGAAGGACAACATCCTCCCTGATGAACATGCAACCGCTGAACGGATTGTGCGTATGGCTAAGAGATATGCGCTGATAGAGGGGGATCTCTACCGGCGTGGCGCCAACCACATCCTATTGCGGTGCATAACCCAGGGGGAAGGCTGCGACTTGCTCGCTGAGATCCATGGAGGCGAATGTGGAAGTCACTCTTCCTCACGCACACTTGTCGGTAAATCCTTTCGGCATGGCTTCTACTGGCCGGCAGCACTCCAGGATGCCGTCAAGCTGGTCGAGAGCTGCAAGGCGTGCCAGTTCCACGCTAAGCAGATCCATACACCGGCTCAGGCGGTACAGATGATCCCGCCCTCGTGGCCATTTGCCGTATGGGGGCTGGACATCTTGGGACCATTTCCCAGAACCGTCGGGGGATTCCGGTACCTCTATGTCACCATCAACAAGTTCACCAAGTGGCCGGAAGCTACACCAGTTGTCACCATCAACAAACAATCCGCAGTAAAGTTCATCAAGTCTATTGTCTGCCGGTTCGGGGTCCCGAACAGAATCTTCACCGACAACGGGACCCAGTTCACCAGCGCAGCATTCCAAGACTACTGCGAGGACCTCCGCATTCAGGTGTGCTATGCCTCTGTCGCCCACCCAAAGAGCAACGGGCAAGTTGAGAGGGCCAACGCGGAGATTCTCCGGGGCCTTAAGACTCGCACCTTCGCCAGCCTGAAGAAACATGGTGCCAATTGGGTAGATGAGCTTCCGAGCACACTATGGGCTAACCGGACATCCCAGAGCCGGACCACCGGGGAGACACCCTTCTTCATGGTGTATGGGGCCGAAGCTGTACTTCCCCCAGAGATCACCATGAAGTCTCACCATGTCCGGGCTTACGATGAAGCCGCGCAGGACAACCTCCGGCGTGGAGAAATCGACCTCATCGACGAGGTCCGATTACATGCAGCACTCCGTAACGCGCGGTACAGACAAGCGCTTCGGCGCTACCACCAGAGATCTGTGTGTGCACGGGAGCTGCAGGAAGGTGACCTGGTGTTGCGGCGCATACTTTCTCGCGAAGGGGCCCACAAACTCTCCCCTAGTTGGGAAGGTCCCTTCCGAGTCACGAAAGTATGCCGCCCTGGGTGTGTGCGCCTTTCCACCGAGGATGGGGACCTGCTCCCAAACCCTTGGAACATAGAACACCTCCGTAAGTTCTACCCCTAGAGCAAAGATAGGACAGTACTTTTTTTCCGTAATAAACTCCATAGAGTCCAGGAACAGCGCTCGGAGCAGCTAATCCCCAGGGGACGGTACAGGACTACGTTCAGCTTTGCCTGGTTCCGACTCCAAGCGCGTAGAGTCTTGCTTCCCCTCTTAATGGGGGGGGGGTCGTGGCCTCCATGTTTAGCCTGCCTTCCTCCTGTGGAAAGTTATACAAAAAGAAACCTGTTCTACTTTGCTCTTTCCTCGTACTCATTTAAATTGTGTACTAAGTTTTTTATGACTACCCTTGCGGTGCATGGCTGCCATGTGCTCAGCTCCCCCTTCTCATTCTCACCACTGGTCGGCATTCGCTGCCCTACCAGAGGCGGATGCATCGGGGGTACCTGCCGATAGTCGAGAGGGGTCCTGAGCCCCCGAACGCTTCGCGCACTACTGTCCCCAAGCACCGAGCATATGGTTAGGGGACATAAGTCGAATAAGACTATGGGATAAGGGAGGGGGAGCTCCCAAGGAATATTACTTTTTCCCTACTTGTGTGCAGGACCTCTCGGCCTCGGATCCCTACAGGAATGTGGTAGGAGCGCCTGACCAATGGGACGCCCCTGCCAGGGGGCCACTACGGAATCATGCGAGACTGGAACTCCAAGGCAAGACCGAAGGACCCACAGCTCCAGCGGGACCGGACCTCCCCTCCTCTAAGGGGAAGGGCCTGGAGGCCCCACGTGTACCGCGGCTCCGGACCTCCCTCTCCTCAGAGGAGAGCTCCGGATCCGCCACGTGGCTGGCTGATCCGGGCCTCCCCCTCCTCATGAGGCGGGGCCTGAGGACCTCCGGGGCCCTTAATATAATGAGCACCCGGGGAAGGTGCCGGAGCAGAACGTCGAGATTGGTGAAGGCCTCTGAGCACCTTGCGGAACTAAGGGCTCGGTCAGGCAAAACCAGGAAGAAGACGGAAAACATCGCAGGCACGAAGGGTCATAAGAGTTCATGTATTCATGGCTCCATGAGCTGGGCTACAAACTCGATGGAAAAGAAAGAAACAAGCCCCAAGATTCCCCTCACGCGACCAGAGTCTAGAAGTTGCAAGAACGGCCGCGTCACCAGGTTTCAGCCCTGGCGGCGCTCTCCCGCTCAATGACCCGAGCGAAGAAATCGCCTCCCTCATCACCAGCGCAAAGGCCGGTGTCATCAAGGGTGCTCCTGAGGCCCCCTCCGCAGCTTCGACGATCTTCTTGGAGACTCTGCCGCCTGGGATCCTCCTTGGTGCATCGGCGGTTTCCTTCTCCTGAAGTTCCCTCATCACCGGCGCAAAAGCCGGTGTCATCGAGGGTGCTCCTGAGGCCCCCTCCGCAGCTTCAGCGGTCTTCTCGGACACTCTGCCGCCTGGAATTCCCCTTGGTGCTTCAGCGGTTTCTTTGAAGACTCCACCATCTGAGAAGGGACGCAACGCCAGGGAGCTTTCTGCCTGCCATCACCGAGGAAGGGCCCCGTCGGGAGGAGAAACCTGAGACCCCTTGGAGGCGCCACCTCCAGAGGCAAGGCGGGTAGGCTCCCTGGGTTCCAGACTTGGTGCAGATGACGTCGCTGGAGGAAATCGAGAGCGATTCTCCCCCCATAAGGCGGGTTAAGAGCCATGGAAGAAGACAAGACTGCAGAGACCCGAGGGAGGTGCAAGGGCTGGAAGCCTTATAAGGGGAGCGCACCCACGTGGCGGTTTCTTTTCACACCTTCCCGGGTGCAATCCCAAGCGATTCGGAACTCTTCGAGTACGACGCATCGGCAACCGCTTCGGCTCCGAGACTGAGCGCCGATGACAGGTGGACCCAAGCCGCCCGACTGAAGCGGTGGGTCAAGGAGTCAGTCTTCTAAGAAGACAAGCCGGCAAGGCACTTTGGCGGTTACCAAAGAAAGCGCCGAAACATGCAGAAGTGGCAGCCTTGGGAACCGCCGCAGTAAAAGCAACCATCAAGTGGGCGCACGCTCCCACGATCCTGCGACCGTTCATGCTCCGTCAGCGGTCAATGCGGGACTTAGAGAAAGTGCGCGGATCAGAAGAGACAGAGGTCCCACCTCGGGCTCGCTATCTCCCCCGAGATGGGCCCGGGGGCCACTGTCGGTACCTGCGATATGGGGTACCCCCGCGCACAGGGGAAAATGCCTAAGGAACTCGCCCTTCTCCGCAGGGAGAGCTCCGAAGGTGCCACGCGTCCGCGTGGGGCCGGACCTCCCTCCCCTCAGAGGAGAGCTCCGGGCCCGCCACGTGGCATACAGAAGTCGGACCTCCCCCTCCGCGGGAGAGTGGTCTGAAGGTGCCACGTATCCGGCGGGGCCGGACCTCCCTCTCCTCAGAGGGGAGCTCCGGGCCCGCCACGTGGCCGACAGAAGCCGAACCTCCCCCTCCGCGGGGAGAGGTCCGGAGGCTCCACGTGCCCCGCGGGCCGGACCCTCCTCTCCTCTGAGAAGGGCTCCGGGCCCGCCACGTGGCCAGTAGAACGGCGCTGCCTGCCCCCGAGCGATAGGCAGCGGGCGTAAAGAAGCCCCATACCTTGCCCGTACAAGGTATTCAAGGCCCGCGTCTTCCCATGACGCGGAGACGCGGAGCACGCCTCTGTCAGGTGCCGTTGCGCCCAGTCGCATCACAGACTGGCGCGCGGTGTCAGAACCTGCCAGCCAATAAACAACGCGACAAGACATCCCATGCCGCCTGCGCCGTCATCAACCACTACGACTAGCATGCGGCATGGGCAGGGCGGCAAGACGGAGACTCGGAAGCCTTCGCCAGAGACAACTACCGGCATAACTGCAGATACGGTAGATAACAGTCAATCTCCCCGGGACCACCTGTCGGGTCCCGGCCCCCCCTTGTAAGCCACCCGAGTCTTGGACTATAAAAGGCTCGGGTAGGCGACGATAGCAAGGGTTCGCATTTCTGCAACTCATACGCTAGCCATTCACGCCCAAGCTGTAACTCACCCCCAAGCTCGGGACTCCGGCCCTGAGCAGCAAGCAATACAGCGAGTTCCATAGCTCGCCGTGGACGTAGGGTTCTACGCTCCGGCGGCCTGAACCACGTAAAACTCTCAGTGTCAAGCTCTTACTAACTCGTCCATCCACGCAAGCTCTCCGCAAGGGACTAGCCCCACCGAAAAAGAACCTCCGCGGGATGCCCAATGCAGGCCCGGGGGAAGTGTCGACCGAACACTTCGACACCGCCCCCAGAGAAGAAACGTGCTCGATCTCCTCCGGTGGCGGCATCTGCGCCAAGCCAGAGATCTAGGGTGCCTGCACCTCCTGCTTCTAGAGATGGCACTCCTTCCGGTGGCGACACAAAGAGGTCCCGGGCTGATGCGTCGAGGGGAGCTTCTGGAGCATCCCCTGCTCCGTCAGTCCAGGCGACTGCGGAGCGGCCGTCGGCGACGACGGCGGGCTCTGGAGGTCCTGCCCCGGCTCGGAAGTCGGGGTTCAAGGCCCGCTGGAGTGTTCGCGCTTCTCGGCCATCCCCAGCCGGTGGGGAATCAACACCGTTGCGCTCGGAAACAGGGCCAGATGCCGCGGCCCCCAAGCCAGCACGAGTTTCTCCTGCCCCAGTGTGCCCGGATTCCTCGGCAGCGTCATCTCCTGCCGAGACGGCTGCCGCGGCCCCCAAGCCAGCGCAGGACAACCCTGTACCAGGCGACCCGGCTTCTATTTCAGCGTCGGCTTCTCCCACTCGTTGGGGTCCGGCTGTCGGAGTCCCAGCGCCAGCTTCTCCTGACCGGCGTCTCATCCCGGTCGCTTGAGCATCACCTATTCTTGAGGATGATGTGATGGAGTAGGTCGGAGGTGCTGCTCCGGCCTCTGCAGCCCCACTGCCCTTGGCGGATGCCTTCGCGCTCGCTCAAGCGAGCGTCCGGCAGGTCTTGGCCACACTTGGCCGTGAGCGGGAGGAGCACACGGTTGAAAGGGATCGCCTCCTCATCTGGGGGAACCTTTTGCGGGAGCAGACCGCGAAGGTCAAGGGCGAGCTCGATTCGAGACAGGAGTCGCTTGACTTCAGGGAAGCACTCCTCGAACAGCTGAAACGGTCTGTCGACCGCTTGGACGCCGAAACTCAGCGGCTCCACAGGGAGGCCCTCGAGGTACATGCCCAGGCCGAGGAGAGTCTCTCCGAGGTGGAGGAGATTCGTCAGAGGCTGGAGCGCCGCAAGCTCGCCGTCGAGGACCAGGAGCGTTTTACGGCTGCCGAGGCGGATAGGGTCGCCGCGCGGCTGGCGGCGGGCGAGGCTGACCTGCGAGCTCGGGCCAGGGAGCTAGAGGCCCAGAAGGCAGACCTGGCCATGAGGGAGGAACAGGTCTCCCATGAACGCCAGGCGATCCTGGATCAGGAATTGGCTGCCGACTTCCGGGTTTCTGAGTTGGAGAGGCTTGCTCAGTCTCTTCGCCTTCGGGAAAGCTCCCTGGTGGCCAGGGAGAAGGAGTCCTTTGAGAGAAACCACGACGCCCTGCAGGCAGCCCGCCGCGAGGTAGAGGAGCTCTTGGTCTCGCGATCATCCTAGGCGCGTGCGGTCTCAAGCTTTGTCGATCAGGCGGGGTCCGCCTTGACCCCCCTTGGCTTCAGTCCGGTGAGGGCAGCGGCTCCTGCGCTGAAGGTGGCGGAGGCGATCCCCGCGCTGGAGTCGATCGGCGCCAAGCTGAGCAGGCTAGACTCGGTGGTCTCCAGCGAGCTTGAGGCCGAGGGACGGGCCCTGGCCTTGGAGGTCGCCACACATGTGCTGGCATGCTTCAGGAGCCGGGACCCTTCTTTCTCCTTGGAGCCAGCGAGAGTGGGCCCTGCCGCGGAGCAAGAGGAGACTGCCAGGGCCGAAGTCGGGGACGTGGCCGCCCTTGTAGCTTCTAGGTTCCGACACGAGCCAGGAGGCCCCTAGAACTCGCTTCTTTCTTTTTATCGAGTCTGTAGACCAGCTCATGGAGCCATGAATAAATAGACTCTCTTGATCGTTTGTGTCTGTGATGCTTTTTGTCTTCTTCATGGTTTTGCCTGGCCGAGTCCTTAGCTCCGCAAGGCACTCAGAGGCCTCTACCAATCTCTAAGCCCTGCGCAGGCACCTTCTCTGGGTCCTTACTGTATTAGGGACCCTGGAGGTCTCCGGAGCTCGCCCCATGAGGATGGGGAGGTCCGGATCTGCCAGCCACGTGGCGGGCCCGGTGCTCCCTTCTAAGGAGAAGGAGGTCCGGCCCCGCGGGACACATCGAGCCTTCTGAGCTCCCCCCCCCCCCCCGGAGAGGGGGGTCCGGCTTCTGCCGACCATGCGGCGGGTCCGGAGCTCCTCCTGAGGAAGCGGGAGCTCCGGCCCCGCTAGACACGTGGCGCCTCCGGAGCCCCCCCCCCCAGAGAGGGAGGCCCGGCTTCTGCCGGCCACATGGCGGGTCCGGAGCCCCCCTGTGGAGGCGGGAGCTCTGCCCCACTGGACACGTGGGGCCTTCAGGCCCCGCCCTTGTTAAAGGGGCGAAACCCGGACCTTCCGGTCCTGTGCTGGAGTAGTCGATAGCTCCTTGCCCCCCGCCCCATGCAGCTCCCGTTGCTGTAACCTGGAGGTCCTGCACACAAATAGAGGAAATGTAATTCTCCTCGGGGGGGTCCTCCCCTCCCCGTCTCTTAGTCTTATTCGGCTTACGGTCCTAGTCCGGTATACGGGGCTTGGGCAATTATGTGCGCGAGGCACCAGGGCTCCGGCTCCCTACAAGGCCCGGGTACGACCGTCCGATCCCTAGTACCGGACCGTGCGCCGGGGAGGCAGAGTGCACAGGCTTTGGGTTCGGAACCAGGCAAAGCGGCTGTACTCCCCTGGACCTCCGGAGGGCAGGGTGCGCATGCTTTTGGGTTCAGAGCCGGCTAAGCGGGACACGCACCCTGGACCACCCATGCACGGCGCAGGCCTTTCCTGGAGGTGACCAACTGGCACCGCAACACCTGACTGGGGGAGGCCCGAGAGGCCCACCTGGCCATCGGCAGGAGCCTCAAGCACAACCGCCTTCGGTAGGATAGCAAATGCTGACTATGGATGAGCGCGGGAGAGAGGGAGCTAAATGTACGATGAACATACATAGAGAGTGTGATCATAAAAATTAGTGTGTAATTTAAATGAGCACATGAGATAGAGCGAAGTAGAACAGGTTTCTGTGTTAATGCCCATAGGTGGAAGTCAGGCTGTACATGGAGGCAACGACCCGCCTCGTCAAGAAGGGAAGCAAGACTCTACGCGCTTAGGGTCGGAACCAGGCCAAGCTGGATGTAGTCCTGGACCGTCCCTTGAGACTTAGCTGCCCCAAGTGCTGTTCCTAGACTCTATGGGATTTATTACAGAAGGGCATGGCCCTGTTCTATTAACGCTCAGGAGGTAGGACTTACAGTGTTGTTCCATGCCAAAGGTTTTGGGAACGGATCCCATACTCGGTTGAAAGGCATGAGTACCTGGGACGACAACTTTCGTGACTCGGAAGGGACCTTCCCGGCTGGGGGAAATGTAGGGAAATAGGCGATGCACTACTCTAGCAATTCGACCGTATCACCCAGGAAACATGCGAGTAAGAAGGTCATGGATCGTTACCACTAGACGCGCAGCGCAGCGGATCGTAGATGCGCGTTGTAGCCGATCAGCGCAGCAGTAACAGCAGCGCCTCCACGGAGTCCACAGGTATAGGTAGGAACGCCGTGCATCGGTGTGCTAGCACCGTGCGCGCGGCAGGGGTTTCGGCGGCTGGGACTGCTATCTGGTGGAATCATCTGTCCGTAACCCTAACCCTCATATTTATAGGCGCGCTAATGGGCTTTTAGGTCAGAGGCCCATTAGTACCCTAATTTCTTATGGATCAAATATCCATCAGGCATTTATCCGAATTGTTATGATTGCCTCTTGGGCATATCACCAACAATCTCCCACTTGCACTAGAGACAATCATATAGCCAAGTTTTTCAATATTCCATCCCCTTAAGTGTGTGACCCATTAGGTTCATGTACAGTCAGTTATGAATGAAAACCGTTTTCAAACACAAGTCAGTAGAGGTACCTAGCAGGACATACTGACTCCCGAATGTACATAAAGATCATATCGGCTGAACCTAGATACATTCACATGCTAATTCCTTTGCCACACGATACCAGTCAAGCTCAAGGCGAGATACGTGCCATCCTTGTGATAGCTCGACCATTCACTCGATCAAATAGTGGATTCAATCTATGACTAACTTTTAGTCATAATGATTAACTCTTTAATCATTTTGGCATGGCCATGCACTTTCAATCCAACTATCTCGAGGGGCCCAGAGATATCTCTCCTGTTATTTAGGAGGGGCAAATCCCATCTTGATCCGCACACATCTCATTCCATGCTTCATCATGTACCTGAAGACTATTTTGATGACCACCCAGTTACGGAGTAGCGTTTGATAGTTTCAAAGTGCACAACTACACATAGTGAGAAACAATGGCGATCTCAGGTCAAAGAATCTAGCAGGTGTATCACTCAAGACCAACTGATGGCACATATGTAAATAACAATCCCAACAGTGTCTCAGAATGGGTCTATCCAACAACATGTTCACTAACATGTGTTCACATTATTAATTTGATATCTCCATATCTATGATCCGTGAAACGTGATCATCAATTAATACATGTGCTAGTCTGCGTACTATCATTATCTCATATAACGATGTAGACTAGGGATCATTTTGAGTAACATTATAATTAACAAAGAGTCTCACGAACAAGTCACATACTTGATGATCAATGTGAATAATAGTTACTCAAATAGTACATAAACATAGCTATGACACAAGTCTCCCACTACACACTAGGATCACTGATGTAAGTATCTAATACCCATAGATCTCGTGTGCGTCTCATGCTTTGATTGTGGAAGAGGCTTTGTCAACGGATCTGCCATATTCAAATCCGTATGCACCTTGCATATATTCACATCACCTCGGTCGATAATCTCTCGAATCAGATGATAGCGTCGTAGTATATGTTGGGATCTTTTGTGTGATCTAGGCTCCTTTGCCTGTGCAATGGCTCCATTATTGTCGCAATAGAGATCCACAGGTCCGGACGCACTAGGAACAACACCCAACTCAGAAACAAATTTTCTGATCCAAACAGCTTCCTTTGCAGCTTCAGAAGCTGCAATATACTCCGCCTCCGTCGTTGAATCTGCTACTGTGTCTTGCTTGGAACTTTTCCAGCTCACTGCCCCTCCATTGAGGCAGAACACAAAACCGGATTGCGATCTAGAGTCATCCTTGTCTGTTTGGAAGCTAGCATCGGTGGAACCTCTTACAACGAGCTCTTCTTCACCTCCAAACACTAGGAATACATCCTTAGTTCTTCTCAAGTACTTAAGAATGTTTTTGACAACTGTCCAATGAGCCTCACCATAATCTGATTGATACCTGCTCGTAACACTTAGAGCATAGGATACATCTGGGCGTGTACACAACATGGCATACATGATAGATCCAATAGCCGAAGCATAAGGAATCGCTCTCATCCTCTTTTGCTCATCAGGCGTCGAAGGACACTGACTTTTGCTTAGAGTGATGCCATGTGACATTGGCAAGAAACCTTTCTTAGAATCTTGCATATTGACCCGATTCAATATCTTGTCAATATATGTGTCTTGGCTTAATCCAATTAACCTTTTAGATCTATCTCTATAGATCTTTATGCCCAAAATGTATGCTGCCTCTCCTAAATCCTTCATTGAGAAACTTTTCCTTAATGAGGATTTAACAGCATCTAGTACTGGAATGTCATTTCCAATCAACAATATGTCGTCTACATATAGGACCAGAAATATAAGTGCGCTCCCACTAACCTTCTTGTAAATACAAGGTTCTTCTACGTTCTTGATGAAACCAAACCCTTTGACCACTTTATCAAAACGTAGATTCCAACTCCGAGATGCTTGCTTCAATCCATAGATGGACTTTTGAAGTTTGCATATTTTTCTAGCATTTTTAGGATCGACAAAACCCTCAGGTTGTGTCATGTACACATCCTCAGTCAGACTCCCATTAAGAAAGGCTGTTTTGACATCCATCTGCCATATTTCATAATCAAAATATGCAGCAATTGCTAGGAGAATCCGAACAGACTTTAGCATAGCGACGGGCGAAAATGTTTCATCATAATCAACACCTTGAATTTGTTTGAAACCTTTCGCCACCAATCGTGCTTTATAGATGTGAACTTTTCCATCCATATCAGTCTTTTTCTTGAAAATCCATTTGCAATCGATCGGTCTCACACCATCGATTGGATCAACCAAGTTCCAAACTTGATTCTCATGCATGGATTCTATTTCGGATTCCATGGCTCCAAGCCATTTCTCAGAGTCGGGTCCCATTATTGCTTCAGTGTAGGTCACAGGCTCATTATTGTCCAACAATACCATGTCCTGTGGTTCCGTGGTTAGGAGTGTCAACTTTTTAGTTGCACGACGTACTCTTGTAGACCTTCGTGGGGCTGGTGTTTCAGCAAGTGGTTGTACAACATTATGTACATCCTGTATAGGATTAAAGGGTGCCGAAATATTTTCAGATATTTCTTGAATTTCTTCAAGATGCACCTTGCTCCCACTAACTCTTTTTGAGAGAAACTCTTTCTCCATGAAGACACCATTGCAAGCAGTAAACACTTTACCCTCCGTTTTATTATAAAAATAATATCCTTTGGTTTCCCTAGGATATCCCACAAAGAAGCATTTGTCTGATTTGGGAGTAAGTTTGTCTGACGTCAAACGTTTGACATAAGCATCACATCCCCAAACTTTGAGGAAAGACAATCCGGGACGTTTCCCGGTCCACATCTCATATGGTGTCTTCTCAACACACTTAGTTGGGACTCTGTTTAGTGTAAACGCAGCAGTTTCAAGAGCATAACCCCAAAAGGATAGTGGAAGATCAGTCTGGCTCATCATCGACCTAACCATGTCTAACAAAGTTCGGTTCCTCCGCTCGGACACCCCATTCCATTGGGGCGTTCCAGGTGGAGTCAACTGTGGAACAATTTCACATTGTTTTAAATGATCATAAAATTCATGGCTCAAATATTCACCCCCACGATCAGATCGTAGAAGTTTAATTGTCTTGCCCAACTGATTTTGTACTTCATTCTGAAATTCTTTGAACTTTTCAAAAGATTCAGACTTGTGCCTCATTAGATAGACATATCCATATCTACTAAAGTCATCGGTAAAAGTAATGAAATACTGAAAACCACCTCAAGCTACCGAACTCATTGGTCCACATACATCAGTATGTATAAGTCCCAACAAGTCACTTGCCCTCTCACTTTGACCAGTGAAGGGTGCTTTGGTCATCTTCCCAAGCAAACAAGACTCGCATGTGTCAAGTGATTCAAAATCAAATGAATTTAACAAACCATCTTTATGGAGTTTCTCAATGCGTTTCTCATTTATATGACCTAAGCGACAATGCCAAATAAAAGTGGGATTTAGATCATTTCGTCGAGTCCTTTTTGTATTAATGTTATAGACTGTTTTATCCTCAAGATCAAGAACATATAATCCATTCACTAATGGACATTGAACATAGAAAATATTATTATAATAAATAGAACAACATTTGTTCTTTATTATAATCTCATAACCATTAACTTCTTCCAAACATGAAGAAGATATAATGTTCTTGCTCAAAGAAGGAATGCAATAACAATTATTTAATTCCAAAACTAATCCTAAGGGTAATGACAAGTGATAAGTTCCGACAGCTATGACAGCAACCTTTGCTCCATTGCCGACCCGAACATCCAACTCGCCTTTTGCAAATCTTCTAGTCTCACTTAGACCCTGCAACGATTTGCAAGTGTGAATCATTGATCCAGTATCAAATACCCATGATTCACTAGAAGATGTAGCAATATTGATTTCTATAACATTTATACCTGAAGTGGAAGTCTCACTCCCTTTCTTATTCTTATCCTCCAAGTACTTCTTGCAGTTCCTATACCAATGCCCCTTAGCATGACAGTGGAAGCATTCATCATTAGGAGAAGGGCCTGATTTGCCCTTTGGCTTTGAGCTTGAAGACTCATTGGGAACCTTTCCCTTGCCTTTAGGATGCATCACACGCTTCCTCTTTTTATTCTCCTTTTGAACCATCATCACATGAGTGGTGTTTTTCTTAATGCTTTCCTCGGCTGTTTTAAGCCTCCCATGCAATTCAGCCAACGTTTTCTCCATGCCATTCATTTGATAATTCAATATAAATGGCTCATAGCTCGGTGGGAGTGACTGGAGAATAACGTCAATAGCCAGGTCATCCTTGAGTTCAGAACCAAGTTTGTCCAAAGTCTCAATGTAACCAATCATCTTGGTTACATGGGGACTGACCGGGCTACCTTCTGCCAGCTTGCATGAGAACAAGGACTTTGAGATGTTGTACCTCTCAGCCCTTGCTTGGTTCTCAAACATTCCACGTAGTCCCTGAATCATAGAATAAGCATCTGCATGCTCATATTGTTTCTGTAGATCAGGGGACATTGTGGCAAGCATGAGGCAGCTTGCATTAAGCGCATCATCGCAGTGCTTCTCATAAGTCCTGCGAGTTGCGACATTTGAATCATCGGGGAGGTCATTGGGGTATGGCTGCTCAAGAACATACTCAATTTTCTCTTGCCTGAGAACAATTCTCAGGTTGCGGTACCAATCAATAAAGTTAGCTCCATTGAGCTTTTCTTTCTCAAGCACATATCGCAAATTGAAACCGGAATTGTTACTAGCAGACATGATCTACAATAGAAAATAAATATGCAAGGTTTTAGCACTATGTTATGTACCAATCTTTTATTAACAGTTTAATAAAAGACACCACCACTATATGAGCATCGTCCTCCCTCTAACGACATATAGTGGTCCAAGATCCATATTCACTAATTCCTAGTGAGCTTTGGCTTCACTGCTAGAAAATTAGTAACATAGGTAAACAACCATTGTTAATCATATCTCTATATGATTCTTGTTTGTTGGGTGACATCCAATGCCCCGGCTCCCAACACTATGCCACAAAGCCCAAAACCGTTTTGATAGCTTTGTTGAGTAAACCAATACTATGCATGTGAATGTCCAACATTCACCCTATTCATTATGATAGATGATGGTATTTTGCTTTGGCAAAACTACCATACAACGATCAAAACAACATAGGTGCAGCTATAGGTAAATGGCATCAAATACTCAACTTTTCCGAGGGAAGCTATTCTATCATGACAAAACATCCACCATATGAAAAGCATGAAAAGAATAGTAAAACATCACAGGCATACGATCATATCATATATGTGAATAGTATGGCCTTTTGGATCATAGTGATCTCCATCACCATGGTTCCATCATGATCTACACCGCCATGTCTCCCTTCTTATGGTGATCACCATCGCCATCATGCTTGAGGTTTCTCAATGAATATAAAAGAAGCTAATACATCTAATATCTATCAAATAAATTACATGAGAGATCAGGCATCACAGGGCGACACGCAGGTCGTTATACAAATATGTGACAACCTCAACCCGGTTGTGTTAAATTTGCAACACGCAGGCTGCACGAATTTTACACACAGATTATCACATCATATTTAGGCCATACCATTCACATCATTCCCTGCAAAAACAAGTTAAGCGTAGAACGATGTCTATCGCGAAACAACTTAATGATGTCACTATAGCAGATAGCAATGGCGGTCCCGCTAGCCGGTTAGCGGGCGGGGGGTCGAGGGGGGAGCCGCCCCCCACGGATTTCAGGGCAGCGCCCTGAACACCAAACGGAATTGCATAGATCGCATCTATGAAATCACTATGAAAATCTCATCGAATTGATCAGATCAACCCAAATCTGAGCCATTTAGAATGTCTCAATTTTCATTGTGACTGGTTATCCATGAGAAGATCGCGACACATGACCGTGATCTGTTGGCTCAATCTGTTAGCTATGTACACTATTAGTCCCGATGGTGATTCCAGCCGGTAGGGATAAGTTGCGCACACAGCAGAGAAGGAGCACGAGCTAATCCTTTAGTCATATGATGGCAATCTACTCTAACCAATTCCAAACCCCAAAAGCCGAACTATAAAAAATCATCATATGAACTTGTCTGCAGTAGATCGCATCTAATATCCAGACCAAAAACTACGCAAGTCGGCTCTGATACCACTGTAGGGAAATAGGCGATGCACTACTCTAGCAATTCGACCGTATCACCTAGGAAACATGCGAGTACGAAGGTCATGGATTGTTACCACTAGACGCGCAGCGCAGCGGATCGTAGATGCGCGTCGTAGCCGATCAGCGCAGCAGTAACAGCAGCGCCTCCACGGAGTCCACACGTATAGGGAGGAACGCCGTGCGTCGGTGTGCTAGCACCGTGCGCGCGGCAGGGGTTTCGGCGGCTGACCTGTGAGGGGCGGAGGCTGGGACTGCTATCTGGTGGAATCATCTGTCCGTAACCCTACCCCTCATATTTATAGGCGCGCTAATGGGCTTTTAGGTCAGAGGCCCATTAGTACCCTAATTTCTTATGGATCAAATATCCATCAGGCCTTTATCCGAATTGTTATGATTGCCTCTTGGGCATATAACCAACAGGAAAGTTTATAGGTCCTTCGCGGGAAAGTGTGTGCGCCGCGGCACCATGTTGCTTCCCTGCAGGTCCCTGACGCGTTTGGTCGTTTGGCGGTAGTGCTAGAGCAGCAGCCAAGACCGTGCGTTGTGGGGTGTCACCTACAGCCGAGCCTGGTCGACGAGGTTGTCATCTTCACACTGGATCAGGTCCTGCGTGGCTTCTCCTGGGCACCCCTGGGTACCCTCCCCTTCCGGCTAAGGCCTTCAAGGGGTAAGAGAACCCGAACTCTTCTTGGGAGTCCCAGGGCGTCTTTCCTCTTCTGGCTAAGTCCTTCAAGAGGTTGACAGACCCTGGGCCGCCCCCAGGAGGTACTGCCGAGGCATAGAGGCATGCTCTCGGGTGGAGTCGGCCCGGTTCTGCACCGTGGGGACTGGTGCTTGGGCTGCTGCGACTACTTGGAGCTTCTCCAAGGTTGACGCCGCAGCAGTGTGGCCTCCACTGACTTCTTCGGGTAGCCACAGTCGGCTACCGCCCCGGCTCGTCATCACCGGAGCTGGAGTCCCCACCATTGCGCACCGTCTTTATGATGCGCTGAGGATACTGAAACCCCACCTGGTGGCCGGCGCTGACTGAGGCGTCGACTTTCTCCTTGCCCTCCCTCTGAGGGAGGGGCGGGGCGTCAGCTCTCTGCTGCCTCCGTTTGCGGAAGCGCTCTGCGAGCCTGTGGATATCCCAGCACTCAGCGGCAGTATGATTGCCGGTGCCGTGCACGGGGCATAGCCCGCCCTGGTCACCATCTAGGGCTGGCGACTGCCGCTGCCTTTTGTCAGGGCGTGGTCCCCGAGCTCCACTGGGTGTCGCTGCTGCGGCGACGGGAGCCGCGGTCGATGACTTCATCTTGCCACTCCCCCGGTTCTTGGCCTTCTTGCCACCTCCATAAGAAACAGCGCCAGACCCGGGCTGCCCTCCTAACTCGGAGGCTGGCAGAGAGTGTCAGTTCCGCCCTTTGGCTGCTCTGGCACACTTGTCCGCCAGGCTAAAGAGCTCGGAGACGTCGCGGACCTCTCTGGTCACGAGCTTCTCAAGCATTTTCTCGTCCCCGATACCCTGCCGGAGCGCCCCCACCACAGAAGCACTTTGAATATACGGGATGGTGTTACGTACCTGGGAGAACCGCTGGATGAAGGAGCGCAGTGATTCCCCAGGTTGTTGCTTGATGGCGTGGAGGTCGAGCTCCGTGCCGGGACGGGTGTAGGAGCTGACGAAGTTGGCGACGAACTGCCGGCAGAGCTCTCCCCAGGAAGTTATGGAACCCTGGGGGAGGTTCATGAGCCAAGACCGGGCTGGGCCGGTGAAGGCGACGGGGAAGTAGTTGGCCATGACAGCCTCATCCCCTCCTGCGGCAAGTACGGCGGTGGAGTAGATCTGGAGAAACTCCGCCGGGTTGACGCTGCCGTCGTACTTCTCGGGCAGGTGCGGCCGAAACTTGCGCGGCCACCTCGCGAAGCGAAGGTGGGGCGCCAAGGCCGCACATCCTGCTCCTGTTGCTGCAGGCGTTGGCGCCGCGAACGCTTGGTTCGCCGCTGGCACAGTGTACCCCGGTATGGGCAAAGCTGCACCATAGACCCGGGGCGCCGTTTGCAGGGCATGTGGCTGTGGCATATGCTGCACGGCGTATGCCTGGGGCAGAAATCGCATGGCGAAGGTCTGCGCCTCCTGTGCCTCAGGCTGAATCGAGGCTGGCGTCATGCTGTCGCCTGCCTCTTGGTTGCGACGCCTTTCCCGACGTCGCTCAAGGTACACCCGGGCATCCTAGCCCAAGTGGCACCGTTCCAGCTCTGTCCTAAGGTCCGTCGATGGAAGCCTGGTGGAGCTGGAATCCGCCGTCTGTCTGTTAACCGTTGGCGTGCGTGTCAGCAACACAGCCGGTTGTCCGGAGCGTCGTCCCCGCCGAAGTCGAGGGTTTGCGGCGGCGACGACGAGGCGGTCTACCTCGCGAATCCACTGCTGGGTCGCTGAATGGGGTGCGTCCCCAACAGGTGGATTGCGCAGTAGCGCTCTTTCTGCAGCTAGCGCGCCCGCGTGGGGAACGCTCAGCGCTGCAGAAGATCTCACGCTGGTTGGAGCCGGCATTGCCGGAGTCGGCGTTGCCGGAGTCGGCTGCTGGCTTTCAGCTTGCGCCGACATACTCCGTCCAGAGTGTGTCGACACGTACTCCCCGCTAGTCACGGTCCGTCGTGAACGCGGGGGAGGAGAGCTTGCCGCTGAAGGAAGCTTGGTCATCTTCGTCGGCAGAAGCTCGTCGCGCAAGGGAAAAGCCCCCTACCTGGCACGCCAAATGTCGAAGTGTGTGGTCGACACTTCCCCCGGACCTGCACTGGGCAGCCCGCGGAGGTTCTTTTTCGGAGGGGCTAGTCACTTGCGGAGAGCTTGAGCGTAGGGACGAGTTTGGCAAGAGCTTGACACGGCGAGTTTTACGTGGTTCGGGCCGCCGGAGCGTAAAACCCTACGTCCACGGCGAGCTGAGGTGCTCGTTGTATTGCTTGTTGCTCAGCACCGGAGTCCTGAGCTTGAGGGTGAGTTACACCTAGGGTATGAGTTGCTGGAGAGCAAACCCAGGGTGCAAATGGCTAGAGTGCGAACCCTTGCTAACGTCACCTACCTGAGCCTTTTATATTCCAAGGCTCGTGTGGCTTACAAGGGGGGCCCGGGACCCGACAGGTGGTCCCGGGGAGATTGCCTGCCGACTATCGTATCCGCAGTTATGTCGGTAGTTATCTCTGGCGAAGGCTTCTGAGTCTTTGTCTTGCCGCCCTGCCCATGCCGCCTGCTAGTCATAGTGGTTGATGATGGCGGGAGAGGCAGGGGATGTCTTGTCGCTGTGTTTATTGGCTGGCAGGTTCCGACACCGCGCGCCAGTCTGTGATGCGACTGGGCGCAACGGCACCTGACAGAGGCGTGCTCCGCGTCTCCTCGTCTTGGGAAGGCGCGGGCCTTGAATACCTTGTACGGGCAAGGTATGGGGCGTCTTTACGCCCGCTGCCTACCGCTCGGGGGCAGGCACTCTTCTGCTGGACACGTGGCGGGCTCGGAGCCCTCCTCAGAGGAGGGGGAGGTCTGGTTCCGCAGAACACGTGGACCCTTCGGACCTCTCCCCGCGGAGGGGGAGGTCCGGCTCCTGTTGGCCACGTGGCGGGCCCGGAGCTCTCCTCTAAGGAGAGGGAGGTCCGGCCCCGCCGGACACGTGGCGCCTTCGGACCTCTCCACGGCGGAGGGGGAGGTCCGGATTATGCAGGCCATGTGGCGAGCCCGGAGCTCTCCTCTGAGGAGAGGGAGGTCCGGCCCCGCTGGACATGTGGCGCCTTCGGAGCTCTCCCTGTAGAGAAGGGTGAGACTCTTAGGCATTTTCCCCTGTGCGCGGGGGTACCCCATATCACAGGTACTGACAGCCGAAGTCAGGGATGTGGCCCCCCTTGTAGCCTCTAGGTTCCGGCGCGAGCCAGGAGGCCCCTAGGACTCGCTTCTTTCTTTTTATCGAGTCTGTAGTCCAGCTCATGGAGCCATGAATAAATAGACTCTCTTGAATGTTTGTGCCTGTGATGCTTTTTGTCTTCGTCTTGGTTTTGCTTGGCCGAGCCCTCAGCTCCGCAAGGTACTCAGAGGCCTTCACCAATCTTGAAGCTCTGCACAAACACCTTCCCTTGGTCCTAACTGTATTTAGGGCCCCGGAGGTCTCCGGAGCTCGCCCCATGAGGATGGGGAGATCCGGATCTGCCGGCCATGTGGCGGGCCCGGAAATCCCTTCTAAGAAGTAGGAGGTCCGGCCCCGCGGGGCACGTGGAGTCTTCTGAGCTCCTCCCCCCGAGAGGGAGGTCCGGCTTCTGCCGGCCACGCGGCGGGTCCAGAGCCCCTCCCGAGGAGGCGGGAGCTCTGGCCCCGTTGTACACGTGGGGCCTTCGGAGCTCTCCCAGAGGGGGAGGTCCGGCTTCTGCCAACCACGTGGCTGGTCCGGAGCCCCCCTGGGGAGGCGGGAACTCCGGGCCCGCTGAACACGTGGGGCCTTCGGGCCTCGCCCCCTGTTGAAGGGGCAGGACCCGGACCTTCCGATCCTGTGCTGGAGTAGTTGGTAGCACCTTGCCCCCCGCTTCATGCAGCCCCCGTTGCTGTAACCTAGAGGTCCTGCACACAGGTAGAGGAAACGTAATTCTCCTCGGGGGGTCCTCCCCTCCCGTCTCTTAGTCTTATTCGGCTTACGATCCTGGTCCGGTATACGGGGCTCGGAAAATTCTGTGCGCGAGGCACAGGGTGTCACACCCGGTTTCTCCGAAGAACAACCGAGTGAATATCACATGTATGCCTGGATCATTTTCTCATACATGTGATGACAAATAGTGAAGCATCATTTATTACAAGCCAGGTGTCGAATATAAATAAGTGTTACATAGCATATGTCTCGATGGACGATAATAAGTTCATAATAAGTAAATAAAATAGCAACGGAATATTATTCTTGTGGGCTCCGTCACAGGCGTTGCCCGGGGAACTCCATGAACCTAGAATCCTTCTTCGGGTCTAAAGTCTTGATCATTAAACACCACTTCATTATCTTGACCTGAGCAGCAATATAAACCAACAAATATGCAAGGTTGAGTACCGATGGTACTCAGCAAGTGTGGGAAAGTTATGTCATGCATGGCTAGAACAAGGGGAGGTTGAACTCATGGTTAAAGCACTACGCAATTAATACCTATCACCTTACCTTATTAAGCACCTACATTACTACATAGGTGAAATGGTCCCAATCTCCCATCCCATCATCATAATCAAATAACCATAACATCATTTCCAATGTTAAGCTCTCCTCTTAACATCTTTAACTTCCAAAACCATCACTCCTCTAATCATGAATAAGTCCAAGCCACTCTTGACTGTGAGCACGGCTGTCATGACAGTTTTGACTCTGCAGAGTTTGCACCACTGTGCTCACATGTAATGATTTCATCCCCCGTTGCCGGGTGGACTAAAAGAACCTCCATTATGCCAGTGGCCACGAACCACATTCACACTTACCAGGTGTGTAGCCAGGAGATCACTACGAAGCCTTTACAAAGGGATTCCCGACGAGCGTGGGCCCACTGAGGTTTCACCCCTAACAGCATACAAGAGGCTCCAACCCCGCTGCAGTGGCCCCCTCTTGAGCCTTGCGGTTCATATGGTAGTCCAGCTGACACTTATTCCCCGCACCATCCAACACACCCATACTACGCCGGGGATACACCTAAATAATTGGCCAAGCTGCCCCATCTCAACATGTGGTTGGCACGGTAAAGCCAGGTTACATGCTCCATGAACCGGTCCTTAGGATCCAGGCAAGTACTAAACACAAACCCGAGTCTCGTGCACCCAGCACCAACCAAATCATCCAACTTGCCTCGATCCCTACCTCAACATAACTCATAATATCTCATTCAAGAGTAAGGTAAATAAATTGATGATCTCATATCCCAATTATCCCATTCTAAGCATGGCTAAGCATAAGCATATAAGTAAATGACATGATAAAATAAATCCCAACCCAAGCTACAAGGAAACAAGGTAATGCAATTCTAGGGAAACTTCCTAGCATGGGTTTCATATTTCAATTGACAATGCAATAAATTCTATCTACACATCCTAGTATAGGATCAAAGTGGTCAAGGACACTTGCCTTCTTCTTGCTGCCCTGGGAATGGGTAGTCCTGATCTTGGAAAGGAAGAACTTGCTCTGGAACAGGTTCTACTCATACCATCACACATAGCAAAAGAAAACAACAATCCATAAGACATAGTTCACACTTCCACTTCATACAAACCACACATTCACATTTATGAAAGCCCTTCACATTTCTATGTGTTGTGGTTACTCTATGTGTGTTGATTTTGGCTTACATGCACTCTTAAACATGTGTATATGATTTCTACTTTTGTATTCACATTTATGTATGCATACTATATATGAGTTTCCAATTTAAATATATTCCTTATATTCAATTACTACACCTTTTAGCTACCAAGTATGCATGAAAGGTATTTTCCTACTCCATATGTGTCTTCAGACCTTCTACCAACCCTAAACTGAATTCTTTGGATTTTGGAAACTTCATTTATCATTTTCTAGTTATTCATACCTAGTTTGCTATATTTTCAGATTTATTTACTATGCCTAAATGTGAACTTTATTATGAAAATAGTAAGACACCACATCTAAACAGAATAGGTTTTGGGTCTAAAATATTAAATAATATATTTTTGAACTTCTCCTCTGATGTGAACTATTTTACATTTATTTTAGTAATTTTCAGAATTATTCTTTACTTAAAAATTGTGTCCCTATAACTAATAAATGTGAATAATCAAATAAACAGATTTATTTCTGCCAAAAATCTATTTTTATCTCACTCCAAAGTTTCCCAAGTATTAGGAAAGTTTTTAATTTGAATTTACAATGTGTTTGTCCCATCTTTTAAATTTTAAATACTAAATACATATTCAAATTCCTAAATTTAATATCACATAGGGTTAAAAAGGTAAACTCACCCCACTACAGGGTCTATTATATTATTTTAAGAATTTCCAGGGGTCTAACTACACATAACAGAGGGGTTTTCCTAATTTTTATTAAGTCCAAGGGCTAAAACTTATTTTTAAATGAATTTACATGATTTTCTGAAGTTCCAGGGGCTAGATCAGAAGTTTCCGGGGCTAGCTCGTATTTTCCGAGAACCCCAGGGGGTAGCGCGTAAGAATCCCGACCTTTATAACGCGGGTCTGACATGGACCGTCCGATTTAAAACAGACGGCTGAGATTATAACGTCGAACCGGTACGCGGGGATTTAAATTCTACCGTGCGATTTAAAATAGACGGCGCACAAGCGGCCACGTCGCTCTGATCGAGCGCGGGCGGCGCTGCCCGGCGGCGCACGGCGGCGGGAGGCGGCGATCTCGCCGGAGAGTTTCGGATCTTCGTCAATTCTTACTAAAACTGTGATTTTATGGCATAGATCGGTAGACGGGAGGTCGGGGATCTCACCTCAAGGGTTTTCTTGAGCTCGGAGGTCCTGGAAAGCGGTCGGCGACGAGGTCCGAGGTGAATTCACGGCGAGGCTCGTCGGCGCTGTGTTTGAACCGCAAACCACCGAGTTTTCTGCACCTGCGCGGTTCCCCGGAGGCAGTGGATCAAGACCAGCGAGTTAGATCAGAAATCCCGAGGGAAGATCGAGCAGAATTTGCCGGAGAAACTCGGGTTCTCACCGGGAGGAAAAACGGCGGATCGTGGGGAAAAACGGGGAGATGCCGGGGTTTATATAGCCGGGGAAGGGCAGCGGGTTTGTTTAGATCGAGCTGGAGTCTTCTGAGACCGGGAGTCGGGCGGAAATCCGGTCGGTTACAATCGCGCGCGCGCGGGGAACAGTCCGGGGTCGGCGCGATCGGGAGCTCGGGGATGACAGGTGGGTCCCGCCTGTCTGCGAGAGGTGCACGGGCGTGCGGCTGCGGGCTGGCGCGGGGGTTGGGTGGGCCGGCTGGTGGGTTTCGGCCCACTGGCCGGGAAGGTTTATTTTTTCTTTTTCTTTTTCTTTTTCATTTCTGTTTTGAGTTTAATTTGAATTCCAGTTTGAATTTGAATTTTTGCAACACATGCAATACGTCCAAAAATTTTTAAATTCCCCTCTTAATAGGATTTTGGGGTGTTACAGCTCTACCCCCCTTAAAAGAAATCTCGTCCTCGAGATTGGTGGTTCTAAGAAAACAATTCCAGAAATTGTGCCTTAAGCTCATCTTCTCGCTCCCAGGTGGCTTCTTCTTCCGAGTGATGTTTCCACTGCACCTTGCACATCCGGATTCTTTTATTTCTGGTGAGGTGTTCCATTGTTTCCAAAATCTTGAATGGTTGCTCGGCATAAGACAAATCCTCAACTACGTCAATCTCATTCATGGGTAACACCTCTTCAGGCGTTCTCAGACATTTCTTGAGCTGTGACACATGGAATACATCGTGCACATCCGATAGGCGAGCCGGTAATTCTAGTTGATATGCCACTTCGCCTTTCCTCTCCAGAACTTGAAAGGGTCCGATGTATCGAGGTGACAACTTCCCTTTCACCTTGAACCGACGCAGTCCTCGGATAGGGGACACCTTGAGATAGACATAGTCTCCCACGTTGAAAACGAGCTCTCTTCTCCGTACATCGGCATAGTTCTTTTGTCGTGTCTGTGCTATCCTCAAGTTGTTGCGAATTTCCCTCACTTTGGCCTCGGCTTCTTGTAGTACTTTGGGACCAAACACTTTACTTTCCCCGGTTTGGTTCCAAAATATGGGAGTTCTGCACTTCCTCCCGTACAAAGCTTCAAACGGTGACATCTTCATACTAGCTTGATAGCTGTTGTTATAGGAGAACTCTGCATACTGTAAGTTCTTATCCCAACTCCGATTGTTTTTGAGTGCACACGCTCTCAGCATATCCTCAAGAATCTGATTGGTTCTTTCCGTCTGCCCGTCAGTTTGGGGATGATAGACAGAGCTCAAATTCAGATGCGTTCCCATGGTTTCATGCAACTTCTGCCAGAACCTTGAGGTGAACTGTGTCCCTCGATCCGACACTATCTTCTTTGGCACCCCATGCTAACACACGATCCTTGACATGTACAACTCCGCCAATTTGGATCCGCTGTAGCTTTCTTTAACGGGAATGAAATGGGCTACCTTGGTTAGCCTGTCGACGATGACCCATATCGAATCATATCTTGATTGGGTCCTAGGCAGTCCCACTATGAAATCCATACCGATTTCTTCCCATTTCCATTCAGGTACTTTGAGTGGTTGCAATAATCCCGCGGGTCGTTGATGTTCTGCTTTCACCAACTAACATGTGTCACATAGGGCAACATGTTCCGCGAAATCTCGCTTCATGCCATACCACCAATACTTGCTCTTGAGGTCCTGGTACATCTTCGTACTCCCAGGATGAATGGAATAGTCAGAATCGTGAGCCTCCTTCAAAATCAATTCGCGGATCTTCTTTACTTCTGGCACACAGATTCTTTTCCCGTGCCACACCGTTCCTTGTTCATCCTCTCTGAAACCAGGGGCTTTATTTTCCTTGATGAGTTGCCTGATTTCTTGTATCTTCTCATCGTTTTGTTGACCCTCGCTTATGTCTCGCTCTAGTGTGGAGTCCACTTCCATGGCGATGGCTTCACCACTATTCACCAGGCATAGATTGAGCCTTATAACCTCGTCCTTCAATTCTGCAGGCATGTCCTTCAAGCTCAACTTATTGACCTGCACTTTCCGACTTAAAGCATCTGCCACGACGTTTGCTTTCCCAGGATGATAGTTGATACCCACATCAAAGTCACTGATTAGCTCTAACCATCTCCTTTGTCTGAGGTTGAGATCTGGCTGTGTGAAAATGTACTTTAAACTCTTATGATCCGTATATATCTCTGTCCTCTTCCACATCAAGTAATGCCGCCAAATTTCAACGCGTGTACCACTGCGGCTAGCTCTAGGTCATGTGTAGGATAGTTCTTCTCGTGCTTCCGGAGCTGCCGGGATGCATAAGCCACGACGTGCCCTTCTTGCATGAGAACACATCCTAACCCGTTTCCAGAGGCATCGCAGTACACCGTAAAGTTCTTCTGCATATCTGGCATAACTAGCACTGGGGCTGTTGTCAATCTTTTCTTTAACTCCTGAAAACTCGTCTCGCACTGCGGCGTCCATGTGAATGTGATTCCCTTCTCCAACAGTTTGGTGAGGGGTCTCGAGATCTTAGAGAATCCCTCAATAAACCGTCGATAGTATCCTGCCAATCCCAAGAAGCTTCGAACTTCCCCGACATTTTCAGGGGTCTTCCACTCCTGTATATCCTCGATTTTGGCAGGATCCACGGAGATTCCTTCCTCCGAGATTATATGTCCTAAGAAGGGAACTCTCTTCAGCCAAAACTCACACTTGCTCAACTTGGCATATAGTTGGTGTTCTCTCAGCTTCTGCAACACCAACCTTATATGTTTCTCATGTTCCTCTTCATCCTTGGAGAAGACGAGAATGTCATCTATGATAACCACCACAAATTTGAACAGATATTCCAAGAACACCTTGTTCATGAGATACATGAAGTATGGGGGGCGTTAGTTAGCCCGAAAGGCATGACGGTGTATTCATAAAGTCCGTACCGAGATACGAAAGCTGTCTTTGGAATATCAGCTTGCCTTATCTTAAGTTGGTGGTATCCCGACCTGAGATCAATTTTCTAGAACACACAAGCTCCCCTCAACTGATCAAACAAGTCTTCAATGTGGGGTAATGGGTACTTGTTCTTGATGGTCACTTCATTCAAGGCACGGTAGTCTACGCACAACCTTTGGGTTCCGTCCTTCTTGGGCACAAATATGACTGGAGCTCCCCAAGGTGAGGAACTAGGACGAATATACCCCTTCTCCGTCAATTCCCTCAAATGATCCTTGAGTTCTCCCAGCTCCTTGGAGTCCATCTGATAAGGTCTCTTGTATATCGGAGCTGTTCCAGGCACTAGCTCAATCACGAATTCCACTTCACGATCGGGAGGCATACCTGGCAACTCCTCCGGAAAAACATCTGGGTATTCCCTGATGATCCTGATCTCCTCCACTTTCACCTCAACTTGATTTAATTTAATGTCCCTCCTAGGCTCTTGTATTGTTATGAACTTTACTCTTGTGCCACTAGGGTGAGTTAGTTCCACCGTTCTGGTCGAACAATTGATGACTCCCTTATGTTTGGTCAACCAATCCATGCCCAAAATAATATCTATCCCTTGTGAATCTATCACTATGAGGTTGACAGTAAATACCACCCCATTAATGTCTAGATTCACCTTGGGACACACTCGTCTTGTGCTTATTTTCCCACCTAGAGAGTTTACTGCTAGCATATGGTTCATTTGTGTTGTTGCTAGATCGTGCTTCTTAACAAAACCTTGAGCAATGAACGAGTGGGTGGCACCAAAATCGAACAACAGGGTTGCAATGTGTAAATTGGCAGGAAACTTACCAACTACCACGTCGGGTGCCTCTTGCGCCTCTTCCATGGTGGTGTGGTTCACTCGTCCTCTCATTACATTCTGCTGTTGCGGCTGCGCGGGCTTCTTCTTTGGGCACTTATGGGCATAGTGCCCCACTTCACCACAATTAAAACATTGCACCCCAACCTTGGGTGCCTGGCCTTTGTTGTCTTGGGGTTGGTTTGGAGGTCCTTGTACTGCTGGTCGAGGTGGATATGCGGGGCGAGGCTGCTGTACAAACTGACGTTGTGGCTGTGCTGGTGCTGCCCGAGGCCTGTAGTTCGGGTTGTACCCTCTTGGTGCTGAGTAGGGTACCGCAGCATGGTTCGTCTGCCCTGCGGGTTGCTGCATCAGACGTGGGCGGGTGTTGCTCCCGAAGGCTTGGTGCGACCACCCGACCTTCCTCTTGTTCTCATTTTCCAAGGCCTTCAGCTTCCTTTCTACCACAAATGCTCTGTCCACCATCTTTTGGACGCTTTCATACTCGTTGGAGGACATTGCACACTGCATTTCTGCGGTAAGTCCTTCCACGAAACAATCCTGTTTTTGCTCATCAGTCTCTATGTCCCGTGGGGCATAACGGGAGAGTTGAGTAAATTTAGTGAGGTATTCCCTGACAGTCATGTTTCCTTGCTGCAGCCCCAAGAACTCCTTCCTCTTGTTTTTGAGTTCATCCCTTGGTATGTAATGGTTGCGGAAGCTACGCTTGAACTCTTCCCAAGTGATGTTCTCAGGGTCATGATGGGCGGCCACGTAAGCGGTCCACCAATCAGCAGCAGGTCCATGCAATTGATGAGAGGCAAACAGCACCCTCTCATACCCTTGGCACTGTATGATCCTCATTTTGCTCTCAATGGTCTTTAGCCAGTCATCTGCCTCCAGAGGTTCAGCAGCACTTCCAAACTTTGGAGGTTGAGTTCCTAGGAACTCACTCAACCTTGGTTGGCGTGGTGCAGCTTCTGGAGGTGGAACTTGATGCAAGTTGGCCACCACTTTAGTCAGGTTCTGCATGAGCTGATTTTGATTCTCAAGCATTTGGTGGATGGGATCAACTCCCTCACGGCGTCCACTCCTCTCTTGGCTCCCAGAAAGATGAGGGTTGCAGGCCTCATCGTTGTTGTTGGCGGGGTTGGGAGCACGACCCTTTCCTCTTCCGGCCATCTAGAATGATCAACAAAATGTTAATTTAAGGCATTACGTATTATCTTACTACTTTCACTTGTTTTTACTTTGAAGTGTTGAGGCTTTGTTATACTTTCTGAGGGTTCATGTCTCATAAAAAATAAATGCAATATTATTTCATGTGGGTTCACACACCAAAGCAAAACAATCTGAAGACTAGGCTGTGGACAATTGCTCATGGCTTCCACAACTCACGTCACACACCAAGCATTAACACACCATTAACTAAGATAACGACTCGACTACTCGACATCCTACTAAACTAAGGGAAGGACTCTACACTACTCGTATCACTGAGCTGGCTCCTCAGAATCTTCCTCATTATTGCGGCTGCCTTCTGACTCCGCTTTGGGTGGGGAAGCTGCTGGTGGAGAAGTGCGACGACGCCTGATCGCCCGGCGATCTGGAGAGTCAGGAGTCCATGTGTCATTCACGGTTAAACACAGTTCATTCCCATCTCCTCTCTCTCTCTCACCCTCAAGCAGGCTCGAAGCAACGCCTCGGTTTCCTTCAGGGTGTCACGAACATCCTGAAGCTCCTGCTGACACTCCTGCAGTCGAGTGCTAAGCATAGCAGCATCCTCCAAGCACAGGTCCATATGCTCATGGGAAGTCCCCTGCTGCACTGGCGGGTACTTGTACTCCGTTTTACCGCTCTCGCGCTTGGAGGACATACATGTACTCAGTCCTGTCCAGGTGTCGACGATAGATGTGACTCTGGCAAGTGATGGCCTCCCAGGTGACATCCTTCTCTGCATCGACCTGTGTCGCTCGACAAGCTGGAGAGCGGTGGATCTTAAGCAGCTGATTTTCATGGATAATCCTCATCTCTGAACTCCATTGTTCCCGCTTCTCCCATATGGTCTTGGTGGAGCTATAGTGTACGATTAGCTTGCCCGTATTGCCGGCGGCTTGGAGCATACGTCGAAGACGGCGCAACAAACCTCCTACTGCCATTCCATAGGAAAGGTACGTCACCGGACGGCTCTCCTCTCTTTGGGCAATGGCAACTACAGGAACTCTCCCTCCTGTGGACTTGCGAGCGGTGCGAATCATGCGAACCATCTAAAACAGAAAGCATTTAAACTTAGGTTAGATAAACTTTTAAACAAAAATCCTATTTTGAGTGTAAGTTGGGGTAAGATGAAGAAAGTGACTCCATTAAATAACACTTTTCAACCCACACCTTATAAAATAGTTTTTAAGAAAATAGGGCCCTTAAATACGTCCATTTCTACCTAGGTCCACGTTCCTACGGGCAACCTTGGCTCTGATACCACTTCTGTCACACCCGGTTTCTCCGAAGAACAACCTAGTGAATATCACATGTATGCCACGATTATTTTCTCATACATGTGATGACAAATAGTGAAGCATCATTTATTACAAGCCAGGTGTCGAATATAAATAAATCTTACATAGCATATGTCTCGATGGACGATAATAAGTTCATAATAAGTAAATAAAATAGCAGCAGAATATTATTCTTGAGGGCTCCGTCACAGGCGTTGCCCGGGGAACTCCATGAACCTAGAATCCTTCTTCGGGTCCAAAGTCTTGATCATTAAACACCACTTCATTATCTTGACCTGAGCAGCAATATAAACCAACAAATATGCAAGGTTGAGTACCGATGGTACTCAGCAAGTGTGGGAAAGTTATGTCATGCATGGCTAGAACAAGGGGAGGTTGAACTCATGGTTAAAGCACTACGCAATTAATACCTATCACCTTAGCTTATTAAGCACCTACACTACTACACAGGTGAAATGGTCCCAATCTCCCATCCCATCATCATAATCAAATAACCATAACATGATTTCCAATGTTAAGCTCTCCGCTTAACATCTTTAACTTCCAAAACCATCACTCCTCTAATCATGAATAAGTCCAAGCAGCTCTTGACCGTGAGCACGGCTGTCATGACAGTTTTGACTCTGCAGAGTTTGCACCACTGTACCCACATATAGTGATTTCATCCCCCGTTGCCGGGTGTTCTAAAAGAACCTCCATTATGCCAGTGGCCACAAACCACATTCACACTTATCAGGTGTGTAGCTAGGAGATCACTACGAAGCCTTTACAAAGGGATTCCCGACGAGCGTGGGCCCACTGAGGTTTCACCCCTAACAGCATACAAGAGGCTCCAACCCCGCTGCAGTGGCCGCCTCTTGAGCCTTGCGGTTCATATGGTAGTCCAGCTGACACCTATTCCCCGCACCATCCAACACACCCATACTACGCCGGGGATACACCTAATTAATTGGCCAAGCTGCCCCATCTCAACATGTGGTTGGCACGGTAAAGCCAGGTTACATGCTCCATGAACCGGTCCTTAGGATCCAGGCAAGTACTAAACACAAACCCGAGTCTCGTGCACCCAGCACCAACCAAATCATCCAACTTGCCTCGATCCCAAACTATACATAACTCATAATATCTCATTCAAGAGTAAGGTAAATAAATTGATGATCTCATATCCCAATTATCCCATTCTAAGCATGGCTAAGAATAAGCATATAAGTAAATGACATGATAAAATAAATCCCAACCCAAGCTACAAGGAAACAAGGTAATGCAATTCTAGGGAAACTTCCTAGCATGGGTTTCATATTTCAATTGACAATGCAATAAATTCTATCTACACGTCCTAGTATAGGATCAAAGTGGTCAAGGACACTTTCCTTCTTCTTGCTGCTCTGGGAATGGGTAGTCCTGATCTTGGAAAGGAAGAACTTGCTCTGGAACAGGTTCTACTCATACCATCACACATAGCAAAAGAAAACAACAATCCATAAGACATAATTCACACTTCCACTTCATACAAACCACACATTCACATTTATGAAAGCCCTTCACATTTCTATGTGTTGTGGTTACTCTATGTGTGTTGATTTTGGCTTATATGCACTCTTAAACTTGTGTATATGATTTCTACTTTTGAATTCACATTTATGTTTGCATACTATATATGAGTTTCCAATTTAAATATATTCCTTATATTCAATTACTACACCTTTTAGCTACCAAATATGCATGAAAGGTATTTTCCTACTCCATATGTGTCTTCAGACCTTCTACCAACCCTAAACTGAATTCTTTGGATTTTGGAAACTTCATTTATCATTTTCTAGTTATTCATACCTAGTTTGCTATATTTTCAGATTTATTTCCTATGCCTAAATGTGAACTTTATTATGAAAATAGTAAGACACCTCATCTAAACAGAATAGGTTTTGGGTCTAAAATATTAAATAATATATTTTTGAACTTCTCCTTTGATGTGAACTATTTTACATTTATTTTACTAATTTTCAGAATTATTCTTTACTTAAAAATTGTGTCCCTATAACTAATAAATGTGAATAATCAATTAAACAGATTTATTTCAGCCAAAAATCTATTTTTATCTCACTCCAAAGTTTTCCAAGTATTAGGAAAGTTTTTAATTTGAATTTACAATGTGTTTGTCCCATCTTTTAAATTTTAAATACTAAATACATATTCAAATTCCTAAATTTAATATCACATAGGGTTAAAAAGGTAAACTCACCCCACTACAGGGTCTATTATATTATTTTAAGAATTTCCAGGGGTCTAACTACACATAACAGAGGGGTTTTCCTAATTTTTATTAAGTCCAAGGGCTAAAACTGATTTTTAAATGAATTTACATGATTTTCTGAAGTTCCAGGGGCTAGATCAGAAGTTTCCGTTGCTAGCTCGTATTTTCCAAGAACCCCAAGGGGTAGCGCGTAAGAATCCCGACCTTTATAACGCGGGGCTGACGTGGACCGTCCGATTTAAAACAGACGGCTGAGATTATAACGTCGAACCGGTACGCGGGGATTTAAATTCTATCGTGTGATTTAAAATAGACGGCGCACAAGCGGCCACGTCGCTCTGATCGAGCGCGGGCGGCGCTGCCTGGCGGCGCACGGCGGCGGGAGGCGGCGATCTCGCCGGAGAGTTTCGGATCTTCGTCAATTCTTACTAAAACTGTGATTTTATGGCATAGATCGGTAGAGGGGAGGTCGGGGATCTCACCTCGGGGGTTTTCTTGAGCTCGGAGGTCCTGGAAAGCGGTCGGCGACGAGGTCCGAGGTGAATTCACGGCGAGGCTCGTCGGCGCTGTGTTTGAACCGCAAACCACCGAGTTTTCTGCACCTGCGCGGTTCCCCGGAGGCAGTGGATCAAGACCAGCGAGTTAGATCAGAAATCCCGAGCGAAGATCGAGCAGAATTTGCCGGAGAAACTCAGGTTCTCACCGGGAGGAAAAACAGCGGATCGTGGGGAAAAACAGGGAGATGCCGGGGTTTATATAGCCGGGGAAGGGCGGCGGGTTTGTTTAGATCGAGCTGGAGTCTTCTGGGACTGGGAGTTGGGCGGAAATCCGGTCGGTTACGATCGCGCGCGCGCGGGGAACAGTCCGGGGTCGGCGCGATCGGGAGCTCGGGGATGACAGATGGGTCCCGCCTGTCTGCGAGAGGTGTGCGGGCGCGCGGCTGCGGGCTGGCGCGGGGGTTGGGTGGGCCGGCTGGTGGTTTCGGCCCACTGGCCGGGAAGGTTTATTTTTTACTTTTTCTTTTCTCATTTCTGTTTTGAGTTTAATTTGAATTCCAGTTTGAATTTGAATTTTTGCAACACATGCAATACGTCCAAAAATTTTTAAATTCCCCTCTTAACATAATTTTGGGGTGTTACAGCTCTACCCCCCTTAAAAGAAATCTCATCCTCAAGATTGGTTGTTCTAAGGAAACAATTCCGGAAATTGTGCCTTAAGCTCATCTTCTCGCTCCCAGGTGGCTTCCTCTTCCGAGTGATGCTTCCACTGCACCTTGCACATCGATTCTTTTATTTCTGGTGAGGCGTTCCATTGTTTCCAAAATCTTGGATGGTTGCTCGGCATAAGACAAATCCTCAGCTATGTCAATCTCATTCATGGGTAACACCTCTTCAGGCGTTCTCAGACATTTCTTGAGCTGTGACACATGGAATACATCGTGCACATCCGATAGGCAAGTCGGTAATTCTAGTTGATACGCCACTTCGCCTTTCTTCTCCAGAACTTGAAAGGGTCCGATGTATCGAGGTGACAACTTTCCTTTCACCTTGAACCTACACAGTCCTCGGATAGTGGACACCTTGAGATAGACATAGTCTCCCACGTTGAAAATGAGCTCTCTTCTCCGTACATCGGCATAGCTCTTTTGTCATGTCTGTGCTATCCTCATGTTGTTGCGAATTTCCCTCACTTTCGCCTCGGCTTCTTGTAGTACTTTGGGACCAAACACTTTACTTTCCCCGGTTTGGTTCCAAAATATGGGAGTTCTGCACTTCCTCCCGTACAAAGCTTCAAACGGTGACATCTTCATACTAGCCTGATAGCTGTTGTTATAGGATAACTCCACATACGGTAAGTTCTTATCCCAACTCCGATTGTTTTTGAGTGCACGCGCTCTCAGCATATCATCAAGAATCTGATTGGTTCTTTCCGTCCGCCCGTCAGTTTGGGGATGATAGGCAGAGCTAAAATTCAGATGGGTTCCCATGGTTTCATGCAACTTCTGCCAGAACCTTGAGGTGAACTGTGTCCCTCGATCCGACACTATCTTCTTTGGCACCCCATGGTAACACACGATCCTTGACAGGTACAACTCCGCCAATTTGGATCCGCTGTAGCTTTCTTTCACGGGAATGAAATGGGCTACCTTGGTTAGCCTGTCGACGATGACCCATATCGAATCATATCCTGATTGGGTCCTAGGAAGTCCCACTATGAAATCCATACCGATTTCTTCCCATTTCCATTCAGGTACTTTGAGTGGTTGCAATAATCCCGCGGGTCGTTGATGTTCTGCTTTCACCAACTGACATGTGTCACATAGGGCAACATGTTCCGCGACATCTCGCTTCATGCCATACCACCAATACCTGCTCTTGATGTCCTGGTACATCTTCGTACTCCCAAGATGAATGGAATAGTCAGAATCGTGAGCCTCCTTCAAAATCAATTCGCGGATCTTCTTTACTTCTGGCACACAGATTCTTTTCCCGTGCCACACCGTTCCTTGTTCATCCTCTCTGAAACCTAGGGATTTATTTTCCTTGATGATTTGCCTGATTTCTTGTATCTTCTCGTCGTTTTGTTGACCCTCGCGTATGTCTCGCTCTAGTGTGGAGTCCACTTCCAGGGCGATGGCTTCACCACTATTCACCAGGCATAGATTGAGCCTTATAACCTCGTCCTTCAATTCTGCAGGCATGTCCTTCAAGCTCAACTTATTGACCTGCACTTTCCGACTTAAAGCATCTGCCACGATGTTTGCTTTCCTAGGATGATATTTGATGCCCACAGCAAAGTCATTGATTAGCTCTAACCATATCCATTGTCTGAGGTTGAGATCTGGCTGTGTGAAAATGTACTTTAAACTCTTATGATCCATATATATCTCTGTCCTCTTCCCCATCAAGTAATGCCGCCAAATTTTCAACGCGTGTACCACTACGGCTAGTTCTAGGTCATGTGTAGGATAGTTCTTCTCGTGCTTCCGGAGCTGCCGGATGCATAAGCCACGACGTGCCCTTCTTGGATGAGAACACATCTTAACCCGTTTCCAGAGGCATCGCAGTACACCGTAAAGTTCTTCTGCATATCTGGCATAACTAGCACTGGGGCTGTTGTCAATCTTTTCTTTAACTCCTGAAAACTCGTCTCGCACCGGCGTCCATGTGAATGTGATTCCCTTCTCCAACAGTTTGGTGAGGGTTCTCGAGATCTTAGAGAATCCCTCAATAAACCGTCGATAGTATCCTGCCAATCCCAAGAAGCTTCGAACATCCCCGACATTTTCAGGGGTCTTCCACTCCTGTATATCCTCGATTTTGGCGGGATCCACGGAGATTCCTCCCTCCGAGATTATATGTCCTAAGAAGGGAACTCTCTTCAGCCAAAACTCACACTTGCTCAACTTGGCATATAGTTGGTGTTCTCTCAGCTTCTGCAACACCAACCTTAGATGTTTCTCATGTTCCTCTTCATCCTTGTAGAAGACGAGAATGTCATCTATGAAAACCACCACAAATTTGTCCAGATATTCCAAGAACACCTTGTTAATGAGATACATGAAGTATGCCGGGGCGTTAGTTAGCCCGAAAGGCATGACGGTGTATTCATACAGTCCGTACCGAGATACGAAAGCTGTCTTTGGAATATCGTCTTGCCTTAGCTTAAGTTGGTGGTGCCCCGACCTGAGATCAATTTTCGAGAACACACAAGCTCCCTCAACTGATCAAACAAGTCTTCAATCGGGGTAATGGGTACTTGTTCTTGATGGTCACTTCATTCAAGGCACGGTAGTCTACGCACAACCTTTGGGTTCCGTCCTTCTTGGGCACAAATATGACTGGAGCTCCCCAAGGTGAGGAACTAGGACGAATATACCCCTTCTCCGTCAATTCCCTCAAATGATCCTTGAGTTCTCCCAGCTGCTTGGAGTCCATCCGATAAGGTCTCTTGTATATCGAAGCTGTTCCAGGCACTAGCTCAATCACGAATTCCACTTCACGATTGGGAGGCATACCTGGCAACTCCTCCGGAAAAACATCTGGGTATTCCCTGATGATCCTGATCTCCTCCACTTTCACCTCAACTTGATTTAATTTAATGTCCCTCCTAGGCTCTTGTATTGTTATGAACTTTACTCTTGTGCCACTAGGGTGACTTAGTTCCATCGTTCTGGTCGAACAATGGATGACTCCCTTATGTTTGGTCAACCAATCCATGCCCAAAATAATATCTATCCCTTGTGAATTTATCACTATGAGGTTGGCAGTAAATACCACCCCATTAATGTCTAGATTCACCTTGGGACACACTCGTCTTGTCCTTATTTCTCCACTTGGAGAGTTTACTGCTAGCATATGGTTCATTTGTGTTGTTGCTAGATCGTGCTTCTTAACAAAACCTTGAGCAATGAACGAGTGGGTGGCACCAGAATCGAACAACAGGGTTGCAATGTGTAAATTGGCAGGAAACTTACCAACTACCACGTCAGGTGCCTCTTGCGCCTCTTCCATGGTGACGTGGGTCACTCGTCCTCTCATTACATTCTGCTGTTGCGGCTGCGCGGGCTTCTTCTTTGGGCACTTATGGGCGTAGTGCCCCACTTCACCACAGTTAAAACATTGCACCCCAACCTTGGGTGCCTGGCCTTTGTTGTCATGGGGTTGGTTTGGAGGTCCTTGTACTGCTGGTCGAGGTGGATATGCGGGGCGAGGCTGCTGTACAAACTGACGTTGTGGCTGTGCTGCTGGAGGCCTGTAGTTCGGGTTGTACCCTCTTGGTGCTGAGTAGGGTACCGCAGCACGGTTCGTCTGCCCTGCAGGTTGCTGCATCAGACGTGGGCGGGTGTTGCTCCCGGAGGCTTGGTGTGACCACCCGGCCTTCCTCTTGTTCTCATTTTCCAAGGCCTTCAGCTTCCTTTCTACCACAAATGCTCTGTCCACCATCTTTTGGAAGCTTTCATACTCGTTGGAGGACATTGCACACTGCATTTCTGCTGTAAGTCCTTCCACAAAACAATCCTGTTTCTGCTCATCAGTCTCTATGTCCTGTGGGGCATAACGGGAGAGTTGAGTAAATTTATTGAGGTATTCCCTCACAGTCATGTTTCCTTGCTGCAGCCCCAAGAACTCCTTCCTCTTGTTTTTGAGTTCACCCCTTGATATGTAATGGTTGCGGAAGCTACGCTTGAACTCTTCCCATGTGATGTTCTCAGGGTCATGATGGGCGGCCACGTAAGCGGTCCACCAATCAGCAGCAGGTCCATGCAATTGATGAGAGGCAAACAGCACCCTCTCATACCCTTGGCACTGTATGATCCTCATTTTGCTCTCAATGGTCTTTAGCCAGTCATCTGCCTCCAGAGGTTCAGCAGCACTTCCAAACTTTGGAGGTTGAGTTCCTAGGAACTCACTCAACATTGGTTGGCGTGGTGCAGCTTCTGGAGGTGGAACTTGATGCAAGTTGGCCACCACTTGAGTCAGGTTCTGCATGAGCTGATTTTGATTCTCAAGCATTTGGTGGATGGGATCAACTCCCTCACGGCGTCCACTCCTGTGTTGGCTCCCAGAAAGATGAGGGTTGCAGGCCTCATCGTTGTTGTTGGAGGGGTTGGCAGCACGACCCTTTCCTCTTCCGGCCATCTAGCATGATCAACCAAATGTTAATTTAAGGCATTACGTATTATCTTACTACTTTCACTTGTTTTTACTTTGAAGTGTTGAGGCTTTGTTATACTTTCTGAGGGTTCATGTCTCATACAAAAATAAATGCACTATTATTTCATGTGGGTTCACACACCAAAGCAAAACAATCTGAAGACTAGGCTGTGGACAATTGCTCATGGCTTCCACAACTCACGTCACACACCAAGCATTAACACACCATTAACTAAGATAACGACTGGACTACTCAACATCCTGCTAAACTAAGGGAAGGACTCTACACTACTCGTATCACTGAGCTGGCTCCTCGGAATCTTCCTCATTATTGCGGCTGCCTTCTGACTCCACTTTGGGTGGGGAAGCTGCTGGTGGAGAAGTGCGACGATGCCTGATCACCCGGCGATCTGGGGAGTCAAGAGTCCATGTGTCATTCACGGTGACACACAGTTCATTCCCATCTCCTCTCTCTCTCTCGCCCTCAAACAGGCTCGAAGCAACGCCTTGGTTTCCTTCAGGGTGTCACGAACATCCTGAAGCTCCTGTTGATACTCCTGCAGTCGAGTGCTAAGCATAGCAGCATCCTCAAAGCACAGGTCCATGTGCTCATTGGAAGTCCCCTGCTGCACTGGCGGTTACTTGTACTCCGTTGTACCACTCTCGCGCTTGGAGGACATACATGTACTCAGTCCTGTCCAGGTGTCGACGATAGATGTGACTCTGGCAGGTGATGGCCTCCCAGGTGACATCCTTCTCCGCATCGACCTGTGTCGCTCGACAAGCTGGAGAGCGGTGGATCTTAAGCAACTGATTTTCATGGATAATCCTCATCTCTGAACTCCATTCTTCCCGCTTCACCCAGATGGTCCTGGTGGAGGTATAGTGCATGATTAGCTTGCCCGTATTGCCGGCTGCTTGGAGCATACGTTGAAGACGGCGCAACAAGCCTCCTACTGCCAATCCGTAGGAAATGTACGTCACCGGACGGCTCTCCTCTCTTTGGGCAAGGGCAACTACGGGAACTCTCCCTCCTGTGGACTTGCGAGCGGTGCGAATCATGCGAACCATCTAAAACAGAAAGCATTTACTTAGGTTAGATAAACTTTTAAACAAAAATCCTATTTTGAGTGTAAGTTGGGGTAAGATGAAGAAAGTGACTCCATTAAATAACATTTTTCAACCCACACCTTATAAAATAGTTTTTAAGAAAATAGGGCCCTTAAATACGTCCATTTCTACCTAGGTCCACGTTCCTACGGGCAACCTTGGCTCTGATACCACTTCTGTCACACCCGATTTCTCCGAAGAACAACCTAGTGAATATCACATGTATGCCAGGATCATTTTCTCATACATGTGATGACAAATAGTGAAGCATCATTTATTACAAGCCAGGTGTCGAATATAAATAAGTCTTACATAGCATATGTCTCGATGGACGATAATAAGTTCATAATAAGTAAATAAAATAGCAGCGGAATATTATTCTTGTGGGCTCCATCACAGGCGTTGCCCGAGGAACTCCATGAACCTAGAATCCTTCCTCGGGTCCAAAGTCTTGATCATTAAACACCACTTCATTATCTTGACCTGAGCAGCAATATAAACCAACAAATATGCAAGGTTGAGTACCGATGGTACTCAGCAAGTGTGGGAAAGTTATGTCATGCATGGCTAGAACAAGGGGAGGTTTAACTCATGGTTAAAGCACTACGCAATTAATACCTATCACCTTAGCTTATTAAGCACCTACATTACTACACAGGTGAAATGGTCCCAATCTTCCATCCCATCATCATAATCAAATAACCATAACATCATTTCCAATGTTAAGCTCTCCGCTTAACATTTTTAACTTCCAAAACCATCACTCCTCTAATCATGAATAAGTCCAAGCCGCTCTTGACCGTGAGCACGGCTGTCATGAAAGTTTTGACTCTGCAGAGTTTGCACCACTGTACCCACATGTAGTGATTTCATCCCCCGTTGCCGGGTGGACTAAAAGAACCTCCATTATGCCAGTGGCCACGAACCACATTCACACTTCCCAGGTGTGTAGCCAGGAGATCACTACGAAGCCTTTACAAAGGGATTCCTGACGAGCGTGGGCCAACTGAGGTTTCACCCCTAACAGCATACAAGAGGCTCCAACCCCGCTGCAGTGGCCCCCTCCTGAGTCTTGTGGTTCATATGGTAGTCTAGCTGACACCTATTCCCCGCACCATCCAACATACCCATACTACGCCAGGGATACACCTAATTAATTGGCCAAGCTGCCCCATCTCAGCATGTGGTTGGCACGGTAAAGCCAGGTTACATGCTCCATGAACCGGTCCTTAGGATCCAGGCAAGTACTAAACACAAACCCGAGTCTCGTGCACCCAGCACCAACCAAATTATCCAACTTGCCTTGATCCCTACCTCTACATAACTCATAACATCTCATTCAAGAGTATGGTAAAATAAACTGATGATCTCATATCCCAAATATCCCATTCTAAGCATGGCTAAGCATAAGCATGTAAATAAATGACATAATAAAATAAATCCCAACCCAAGCTACAAGGAAACAAGATAATGCAATTCTAGGGAAACTTCCTAGCATGGGTTTCATATTTCAATTGACAATGCAAATGATTCTATCTACACATTCTAGCATAGGATCAAAGTGGTCAAGGACACTTGCCTCCGTCCTGCTGCTCTTGGAATGGGTAGTCCTGGTCTTGGAAAGGAAGAACTTGCTCTGGAGCAGGTTCTACTCATACCATCACACATAGCAAAACAAAACAACAAGTCATAAGACATAGTTCACACTTCCACTTCATACAAACCACACATTCACATTTATGAAAGCCATTCACAATTCTATGTGTTGTGGTTACTCTATGTGTGTTGATTTTTGGCTTACTTGCACTTTTAAACATGTGTATATGATTTATACTTTTGTGTTCACATTTATGTTTGCATACTATATATGAGTTTCCAATTTAAATACATTCCTTACATTCAATTACTACACCCTTTTAGTTACCAAGTATGCATGAAATGTATTTTCCTACTCCATATATGCCTTCAGACCTTCTACCAACCCTAAACTGAATTCTTTAGATTTTTGGAAACTTCATTTATCATTTTCTAGTTATTCATACCTAGTTTGCTATACTTTCAGATTTATTTCCTATACCTAAATGTGAACTTTATTATGAAAATAGTAAGACACCTCATCTAAACAGAATAGGTTTTGGGTCTAAAATATATAATAATATATTTTTGAACTTCTCCTCTGATGTGAACCATTTTACATTTATTTTACTAATTTTCAGAATTATTCTCTACTTAAAAATATATCCCTATAACTAATAAATGTGAATAATCAATTAAACGGATTTATTTCAGCCAAAAATCTACTTTTATCTCACTCCAAAGTTTTCCAAGTACTAGGAAAGTTTTTAATCTGAATTTGCAATGTGTTTGTCGCATCTTTTAAATTTTAAATACTAAACACATAATCAAATTCCTAAATTTAATGTCATATAGGGTTAAAAAGGTAAACTCACCCCACTACAGGGTCTATTATATTATTTTAAGAATTTCTAGGGGGCTAACTACACATAACAGAGGGGTCTTTCCTAATTTTTATTAAGTCCAGGGGCTAAAACTGATTTTTAAATGAATTTACATGATTTTCTGAAGTTCCAGGGGCTAGATCAGAAGTTTCCGGGGCTAGCTCTTATTTTCCGAGAATCCCAGGGGGTAGCACGTAAGAATCCCGGCCTTTATAACGCGGGGCTGACATGGACCGTCCGATTTAAAACAGACGGCTGAGATTATATCGTCGAACAGGTACGCTGGGATTTAAATTCTACCGTGCGACTTAAAATAGACGACGCACAATCGGCCACGTCGCTCTGATCGAGCGCGGGCGACGCTGCCCGGCGGCGCACGGCGTCGGGAAGCAGCGATCTCGCCGGAGAGTTTCGGATCTTCGTCAATTCTTCCTAGAACTGTGATTTTATGGCATAAATCGGTAGAGGGGAGGTCGGTGATCTCACCTCGGGGGTTTTCTTGAGCTCGGAGGTCCTGGAAAGCGGTCGGTGCCGAGGTCCGAGGTGAATTCACGGCGAGGCTCGTCGGCGCTGTGTTTGAGCTGCAAACCACCGAGTTTTCTGCACCTGCGCGGTTCCCCGGAGGCGGTGGATCAAGACCAGCGAGTTAGATCAGAATTCCCGACCGTAGATCGAGCAGAATTCGCCGGAGAAGCTCGGGTTCTCACCGGAAGAAAAATCGGTGAATCGTGGGGAAAAATGGGACGATGCCGGGATTTTTATAGACGGGGGAGGGCGGCGTTCGGTTGTGATCGAGTTTGCGTCGTCCACGAACGAAATTCGGCTGGGATACGCGAGGATCTGGGGCGGTTTCGATTCGGGGTGAGAAGAGTCCGGCCGAGCGCGGGCGCGAGCGCGAGGAGGAAGAAGGGTTGGCGGGCCCCGCGTGTCAGTGGGAAAGAGGGGGGGCGCGCGGCTGCGGGCTGGCGCGGGAACAAATGGGCCGGCTGGTGGGTTTCGGCCCACTGGCCGGGGGGTTTATTTTTTTCCTTTTCCTTTTCTTTTTCATTTCTGTTTTGAGTTTAATTTGAATTCCAGTTTGAATTTGAATTTTTGCAACACATGCAATACGTCCAAAAATTTTAAATTCCCCTCTTAACAGGATTTTGGGGTGTTACAAAACAAGGTAATGCAATTCTAGGGAAACTTCCTAGCATGGTTTTTATATTTCAATTGACAATGCAATAAATTATATCTACACATCCTAGTATAGGATCAAAGTGTTCAAGGACACTTGCCATCTTCTTGCTGCTCTGGGAATGGGTAGTCCTGATCTTGGAAAGGAAGAACTTGCTCTGGAACAGGTTCTACTCATACCATCACACATAGCAAAAGAAAACAACAATCCATAAGACATAGTTCACACTTCCACTTCATACAAACCACACATTCACATTTATGAAAGCCCTTCACATTTCTATGTGTTGTGGTTACTCTATGTGTGTTGATTTTGGCTTACATGCACTCTTAAACATGTGTATATGATTTCTACTTTTGTATTCACATTTATGTTTGCATACTATATATGAGTTTCCAATTTAAATATATTCCTTATATTCAATTATTACACCTTTTAGCTACCAAGTATGCATGAAAGGTATTTTCCTACTCCATATGTGTCTTCAGACCTTCTACCAACCCTAAACTGAATTCTTTGGATTTTGGAAACTTCATTTATCATTTTCTAGTAATTCATACCTAGTTTGCTATATTTTCAGATTTATTTCCTATGCCTAAATGTGAACTTTATTATGAAAATAGTAAGACACCTCATCTAAACAGAATAGGTTTTGGGTCTAAAATATTAAATAATATATTTTTGAACTTCTCCTCTGATGTGAACTATTTTACATTTATTTTACTAATTTTCAGATTTATTCTTTACTTAAAAATTGTGTCCCTATAACTAATAAATGTGAATAATCAATTAAACAGATTTATTTCAGCCAAAAATCTATTTTTATCTCACTCCAAAGTTTTCCAAGTATTAGGAAAGTTTTTAATTTGAATTTACAATGTGTTTGTCCCATCTTTTAAATTTTAAATACTAAATACATATTCAAATTCCTAAATTTAATATCACATAGGGTTAAAAAGGTAAACTCACCCCACTACAGGGTCTATTATATTATTTTAAGAATTTCCAGGGGTCTAACTACACATAACAGAGGGGTTTTCCTAATTTTTATTAAGTCCAAGTGCTAAAACTGATTTTTAAATGAATTTACATGATTTTCTGAAGTTCCAGGGGCTAGATCAGAAGTTTCCAGGGCTAGCTCGTATTTTCCGAGAACCCCAGGGGGTAGCACGTAAGAATCCCGACCGTTATAACGCGGGGCTGACGTGGACCGTCCAATTTAAAACAGACGGCTGAGATTATAATGTTGAACCGGTACGCGGGGATTTAAATTCTACCGTGCAATTTAAAATAGACGGCGCACAAGCGGCCACGTCGCTCTGATCGAGCGCGGGCAGCGCTGCCCGGTGGCGCACGGCGGCGGGAGGCGGCGATCTCGCCGGAGAGTTTCGGATCTTCGTCAATTCTTCCTAAAACTGTGATTTTATGGCATAGATCGGTAGAGGGGAGGTCGGGGATCTCACCTCGGGGGTTTTCTTGAGCTCGGAGGTCCTGGAAAGCGGTCGGCGACGAGGTCCGAGGTGAATTCACGGCGAGGCTCGTCGGCGCTGTGTTTGAACCGCAAACCCCCGAGTTTTCTGCACCTGCGCGGTTCCCCGGAGGCAGTGAATCAAGACCAGCGAGTTAGATCAGAAATCACGAGCGAAGATCGAGCAGAATTTGCCTGAGAAACTTGGGTTCTCACCGGGAGGAAAAACGGCGGATCGTGGGGAAGGGCGGCGGGTTTGTTTAGATCGAGCTGGAGTCTTCTGGGACCGGGAGTCGGGCGGAAATCCGGTCGGTTACGATCGCGCGCGCGTGGGGAACAGTCCGGGGTCGGCGCGATCGGGAGCTCGGGGATGACAGGTGGGTCCCGCCTGTCTGCGAGAGGTGCCCGGGCGCGCGGCTGCGGGCTGGCGCGGGGGTTGGGTCGGCCGGCTGGTGGGTTTCGGCCCACTAGCCGGGAAGGTTTATTTTTTCTTTTTCTTTTTTCATTTTTGTTTTGAGTTTAATTTGAATTCTAGTTTGAATTCGAATTTTTTCAACACATGCAATACGTCCAAAAATTTTTAAATTCCCCTCTTAACAGGATTTTGGGGTGTTACACCCGGGCTCCGGCTCCCTCCAAGGTCCGGGTATGACCGTCCGATACCTAGTACCGGACCGTGCGCCGGGGAAGCAGAGTGCACAGGCTTTGGGTACGGAACCAGGCAAAGCGATTGTACTCCCCTGGACCTCCGGAGAGCAGGGTGCGCACGCTTTGGGCACAGAGCCGGCGAAGCGGGATACGCACCCTGGACCCCCCATGCACGGCGCACGGCTTTCCTGGAGGTGACCAACTGGCACCGCAACACCTGACTGGGGGAGGCCCGAGAGACCCACCTGGCCATCGGCAGGTGCCTCAAGCGCAACCGCCTTCGGCAGGATAGCAAATGCTGACTATGGATGAGCGCGGGAGAGTGGGATCTAGATGTACGATGAGCATACATAGAGAGTGCGATCATAAAAATTAATGCGTAATTTAAATGAGCACATGAGAGAGAGTGAAGTAGAACAGGTTTCTGTGTAAATGCCCATAGGGGGAAGTCAGGCTGTACATGGAGGTAGCGACCCGCCTCATTAAGAAGGGAAGCAAGACTCTACACGCTTAGGGTCGGAACTAGGACAAGCTGAACGTAGTCCTGGACCATCCCCTGAGACTTAGCTGCCGCAAGCTCTGTTCCTGGACTCTACGGGATTTATTACAGAAGGGTTTTGCCCTGTACTACTAATGCTCAGGGGGTAGGACTTACAGTGTTGTTCCTTGCCAGGGGTTTGGCAACGGATCCCATACCCGGTTGAAAGGCATGTGTACCTGGAACGGCAACTTTCGTGGCTCGGAAGGGACCTTCCCGGCTGGGGGAGAGTTTACAGGCCCTTCGCGAGAAAGTGTGTGCTGCGGCACCAGGTTGCCTTCCTGCAGGTCCCTGACGCGTTTGGTCCTTTGGCGGTAGTGCTAGGGCACCAGCCGAGGCCGTGCGTTGTGGGGCGTCACCTGCAGCCAGGCCTCGTCGATGAGGTCATTATCTTCACGCTGGATCAGGTCCTGCGCGGCTTCTCCTGGGAGCCCCGGGGTACCCTCCCCTTCTGGCTAAGGCCTTCAAAGGGTAGGAGGACCCGGACTCTTCTTGGGAGACCCAAGGCGTCTTTCCTCTTCTGGCAAGGCCTTCAAGAGGTCGACAGACCCTTGGCGGCCCCCAGGAGGTACGGCCGAGGCACGGAGACGTGCACTGGGGTGGAGCTGGCCCGGTTGTGCACCGTCGGGGCTGGTGCTTGGGCTGCTGTGACTACTTGGAGCTCCTCCAAGGTTGATATCACAGCAGTGCAGTCTCCACTGACTTTCCGGGATAGCCGCAGTCGGCTACTGCCCTGGCTCGTCATCACCGGAGCTGAAGTCCTCACCGTTATGCACCGTCTTCATGACGCGCTGAGGCTCCTGAAACCCCACCTGGTGGCCGACGCTGACTGAGGCGTCGACCTTCTGCTTGCCCTCCCTCTGAGGGAGGAGCAACCCATCAGCTCTCAGCTGCCTCCCTTCGCGGAAGCGCTCTGCGAGCCTCTGGATGTCCCAGCACTCGGCAGCAGTATGATTGCTGGTGCCATGCACGGGGCACAGCTCGCCTTGGTCACCATCTGGGGCTGGTAACTGTCGCTGCCTCTTGTCTGGGCGCGGCCCCCGAGCTCCACTGGGTGCCGCTGCTGCGGCAACGGGAGCCGCGGCCGATGACTTCATCTTGCCACTCTCCCGGTTCTTGGCCTTCTTGACGCCTCCATAAGAAGCAGCGCCAGACCCGGGCTGTCCTCCTGACTCGGAGGCCGGTAGTGAGTGCTAGTTCCGCCCTTCGGCTGCTCTGGTGCACTTGTCCGCCAGGCTGAAGAGCTCTGAGACGTCGTGGACCTCTCTACTCGCGAGCTTCTCGAGCATCTTCTTGTCCCGAACGCCTTGCCGGAACGTCACCACCACAGAAGCGTTTTGGATGTGTGGGATGGTGTTCCGCACCTGGGAGAACCGCTGGATAAAGGAGCGCAGCGACTCCCCACGTTATTGCTGGATGGCGTGGAGGTCGAGCTCCGTGCCAGGCCGCGTGTAGGAACTGCCGAAGTTGGTGGTGAACTGCCGGCAGAGCTCTCCCCAGGAAGTTATGGAACCCTGGGGAAGGTTCATGAGCCAAGACCAGGCTGGGCCAGTCAAGGCGACGGGGAAGTAGTTGGCCATGACGGCCTCATCCCCTCGTGCGGGAAGTACGAAGGTGGAGTAGATCTGGAGAAACTCCGCCGGGTTGACGCTGCCGTCGTACTTCTTGGGCAGGTGCGGCCGAAACTTACGCGGCCACCTCGCGAAGCGAAGGTGGGGCGCCAGGGCCGCACATCCTGCTCCTGTTGCTGCAGGTGTTGGTGCTGCGAACGCTTGGTTCGCCGCCGGCACAGTGTACCCCGGTATGGGCAAGGTTGCGCCATAGACCGGGGACGCCGTTTGCAGGGCATATGGCTGTGGCATATGCTGCGTGGCGTATGCCTGGGGCAGAGATCGCGTGGCGAAGGTCTGCTCCTCAGGTTGGGTCGAGGCAGACGTCATGCTGTCGCCAGCCTCTTGGTTGCGACGCCTTTCTCGACGTCGCTCGAGGTACACCCGGGCATCCTAGACCAAGTGGCACCGTTCCAGCTCTGTCCTCAGGTCTGCCGACTGAGGCCTGGTGGAGCTGGAATCCGCCGTATGCCCGTCAACCATTGGCGTGCGCGTCAGCGACACAGCCGGTTGGCCGGAACGTCGTCCCCGCCGAAGTCGAGGTTTTGCGGCAGCGACGACGAGACGTTCTACCTCGCGGATCCACTGCTGGGTCGCTGCCTGAGGCACGTCCCCAGCGGGCGGATTGCGCAGTAGCGCTCTTGCTGCAGCTAGCGCGAACGCTCAGCGCTGCAGAAGATCTCACGCTAGTTGGAGCCAGCATTGCCAGAGCTGGCGTTGCCGGAGTCGGCTGCCGGCTTCCAGCTTGCGCCGACACACTCCGTCCTGAGTGTGTCGACACGTATTTCCCGCTAGTCACGGTCCGTCGTGAACGCGGGGGAGGAGAGCTTGCCGCTGAAGGAAGCTTGGTCATCTTCGTCGGCAGAAACTCGTCGCGCAAGGGAAAAGCCCCCTACCTGTTGCGCCAAATGTCGAAGTGGGTGGTCGACACTTCCCCCGGACCTGCTCTGGGCAGCCCGCGGAGGTTCTTTTTCGGAGGGGCTAGTCGTTTGCGGAGAGCTTAAGCGTAGGGACGAGTTAGGGAGGAGCTTGACACGGCAAGTTTTACGTGGTTCGGGCCACCGGTGCGTAAAACCCTACGTCCACGGTGAGCTGAGGTGCTCGCTGTATTGCTTTTTGCTCAGAACCGGAGTCCTGAGCTTGAGGATGAGTTATGCCTAGGGTATGAGTTGCTGGAGTGTGAACCCTTGCTAACGTCGCCTACCCGAGCCTTTTATAGTCCAAGGCTCGTGTGGCTTACAAGGGGGGGGGGGCCCGGGACCCGACAGGTGGTCCCGGAGTGATTGCCTGCCGACTATTGTATCCGCAGTTATGTCGGTAGTTGTCTCAGACGAAGGCTTCTGAGTCTTCGTATTGCCGCCCTGCCCATGTCGCATGCTAGTCATAGTGGTTGATGACGGCGGAGGCGGCAGGGGATGTCTTGTCGCTGTGTTTATTGGCTGGCAGGTTCTGACACCGCGCGCCAGTCTGTGATGCGACTGGGCGCAACGGCACTTGACAGAGGCGTGCTCCGCATCTCAGCGTCTTGGGAAGGCGCGGGCCTTGAATACCTTGTACGGGCAAGGTATGGGGCGTCTTTACGCCCGCCGCCTACCGCTCAGGGGCAGGCAGCGCTGCTCTGCTGGACACGTGGCGGGCCCGGAGCCCTCCTCAGAGGAGAGGGGGGTCCGGCCCCGAAGGACACGTGGGGCCTTCGGACCTCTCCCCGCGGAGGGGGAGGTCCGGCTTCTGTCGGCCATGTGGCGGGCCCGGAGCTCTCCTCTGAGGAGAGGGAGGTCCGGCCCCGCTGAACACGTGGCGCCTTCGGACCTCTCCCCCGCGGAGGGGGGGGGGTCCGGCTTCTAAAGGCCACGTGGCGAGCCCGGAGCTCTCCTCATAGGAGAGGGAGGTCCGGCCCTGCTGGACGCGTGGCGCCCTCGGAGCTCTCCCTGCGGAGAAGGGCGAGATCCTCAGACATTTTCCCCTGTGCGCGGGGGTACCCCATATCGCGGGTACCGACATTTAATATTTTAGATCAGAACCTATTCTGTTTAGATGAATAAGTCCTACTATTTAATATTAAAACTCACTTTTAGACATAGAAAATAAATCTGGAAAATATAGGAAAATAGTTATGCATAACTAGAAAATGATAAATGAAGTCTCCAAATCCAAAGACTTCAGTTTAGGATTTGGTAGAAGATCTGAAAACCCATTTGGAGTAGGAAATTACCTTCCATGCAAACTTGGTAGCTAAAGAGTGTATTAAAGAATTTGTTTAAATTGGAAATTCATATATAGTGTGCAAACAGAAATCTGAATACAAAAGTTAGAAATCATATACATATGTTTAAAAGTGCATGTAGGCCAAAAATCAGCACATCTAGGATAACCACAACACTTAGTAATGTGAATGACTTTCATAGGTATGTATGTGTGGTTTGTATGAAGTGAAAGTGTGAACCCTGTCTTATGGATTGTTGTTTTCTTTTGCTATGTGTATTGGCATGAGTAGAACCTGCCCCAAAGCAAGTTCTCCCCTTCCAAGACCAGGACTTTCCATTCCGAGAGCAGCAGGAAGAAGGCAAGTGTCCTTGACCACTTTGATCCTATACTAGGATGTGTAGATAGAATTATTTGCATTGTCAATTGAAATATGAAACCCATGCTAGGAAGTTTCCCTAGAATTGCATTACCTTGTTTCCTTGTAGCTTGGATTGGGATTTGCTTTATTATGTCATTCATTCATATTACTTATGCTTAGCCATGCTTAGAATGGGATAAGTGGGATATGATATTATAAACTTGTTTACCTTATTCTTGAATGAGATATTATGAGTTATGTAGAGGTAGGGATCGAGGCAAGTTGGATGATTTGGTTGGTGCTGGGTGCACGAGACTCGGGTTTTGTTTAGTACTTGCTTGGATCCTAAGGACTGGTTCATGGAGCATGTAACCTGGCTTTTACCGTGCCAACCACATGCTGAGATGGGGCAGCTTGGCCAATTAATTAGGTGTATCTCCGGTGTAGTATGTATGTGTTGGATGGTGCGGGGAATAGGTGTCAGCAGGACTACCTTATGAACCGCAAGGCTCAAGAGGGGGCCACTGCAGCGGGGTTGGAGCCTCTTGTATGCTGTTAGGGGTGAAACCTCAGTGGGCCCACGCTCGTCGGGAATCCCTTTGTAAAGGCTTCGTAGTGATCTCCTGGCTACACAACTGGGAAGTGTGAATGTGGTTCGTAGCCACTGGCATAATGGAGGTTCTTTTAGTCCACCGGGCAACGGGGGATGAAATCACTACATGTGGGTACAATGGTGCAAACTCTGCAGAGTCAAAACTGTCATGACAGCCATTCTCACGGTCAAGAGTGGCTTGGACTTATTCATGATTAGAGGAATGATGACTTTGGAAGTTGTGGATGTTAAGCGGGGATCTTAACATTGGAAATGATGTTATGATTATTTGATTATGATGATGGGTTGGGATATTGGGATCATTTCACCTGTGTAGTAATGTAGGTGCTTAATAAGCTAAGGTGATAGGTATAAATTGCGTAGTGCTTTAACCATGAGTTCAACCTCTCCTTGCTCTAGCCATGCATGACATAACTTTCCCAAACTTGCTGAGTACCAACGGTACTCAAACTTGCATATTTGTTGGTTTAAATTGCTGCTCAGGTCAAGGGGATGATGTGGTGTTCAATGACCAAGACTTCGAACCCGAAGAAGGATTTTAGGTTCATGGAGTCCCCCGGGCAATGCCTGTGACGGAGCCCACAAGAACAATATTCTGCTGCTATTTTATTTACATGTTATGAACTTATTATCGTCCATCGAGACATATGCTATGTAAGACTTATTCGACACCTGGCTTGTAATAAATGATGCTTCACTATTTGTCATCACATGTATGAGAAAATGATCCTGGCATACATGTGATAGTCACTCGGTTGTTCTTCGGAGAAACCGGGTGTGACATCCGGGGCCCCTACTGAGGAGGAGGGAGCTCCGGCTCCGCTGGACATGTGGGGCCTTCGGAGCTCCCCCCCATAGGGGGAGGTCCGGCTTCTGCTGGCCACGTGGCAGGTCCGGAGCCCCTCCTGAGGAGGCGGGGGCTCTGGCCCCGCTGGACACGTGGGGCCTCCGGGGCCCGCCCCTGCGGATGGGGCGGGGTCCGGATCTCTCGGTTTTGCACGGTCCGTAGCGTCCCCCTGGTAGGCGGGGCCAACTGTTTGGGTACTCCTACCATACTCCTGTGGGAAGCCAAGGCCGGAGGGTCCTGCACACAAACAAGGGAAACATAATTCTCCTTGGGGCTCCCCCCTTTCCGATCTCATAGTCTTATTTGGCTTACAATCCCGATCCGGTGCACGGTGCTCGGGTCCCCCTGGCCATCGGCAGGTCTCTCAAGCGCGACCGCCCCAAGCAGGATAGCAAAGGCCGACTAGAGGTGAGAATGGGAAAAAGGGGACTCGGTGTATGGTGAACATACCCAGGAATTGCGGTCATAAAAATTAATACATAATTTGAATGAGCATAAGGGAAGAGCAAAGTAGGACAGGTTCTTTCCCTATAAATTTCCATAGGAGGAAAACAGGATAAACATGGAGGCCACGACCCGTCCCATTAAAAAGGGAAGCAAGACTCTACGCGCTTGGAGTCGGAACCAGGCAAAGCTGAACGTAGTCCTGGACCGTCCCCTGAGACTTAGCTGCTCCGAGCGCTGTTCCTGGACTCTATGGGATCTATTAGAAAGAAGAAACTGTCCTACTATTGTTCTAAGGGTAGAACTTACGGAGGTGTTCAATGTTCTAGGGGTTCAGGAGCGGATCCCCATCCTCGGTGGAAAGGCGTACGCACCCGGGGCGGCATACTTTCGTGACTCGGAAGGGACCTTCCCAACTAGGGGAGAGTTTGTGGGTCCCTTCGCGAGAAAGTATGCGCCGCAGCACCAGGTCGCCTTCCTGCAGCTCCCGGACACGCACAGACCTCTGGTGGTAGCGGCGGAGCGCTTGTCTGTACCGTGCGTTACGGAGTGCTGCATGCAATCGGACCTCGTCGACGAGGTCGATGTCTCCACGCCGGAGGTTGTCCTGCACGGCTTCGTCGTAAGCTCCGAAGCTGTGAGACTTCATGGTGATCTCTGGGGGAAGCACAGCTTCGGCCCCATAACCAATGAAGAAGGGTGTCTCTCCGGTGGCCCAGCTCTGGGATGTCCGATTAGCCCATAGTGTGCTCGGAAGCTCATCCACCCAATTGGCACCATGTTTCTTCAGGCTGGCATAGGTGCGGGTCTTGAGGCCCCAAAGAATATCGGCGTTGGCCCTCCCGACTTGCCCATTGCTCTTTGGGTGAGCAACAGAGGCATAGCACACCTGGATGCCGAGGTCTTCGCAGTAGTCTTGAAAGGCTGCGCTGGTGAACTGGGTCCCGTTGTCGGTGATGATTCTGTTCAGGACCCCGAACCGGCAGACAATCGACTTGATGAACTTTACTGCGGATTGCTTGTTGATGGTGACGACTGGTGTGGCTTCCGGCCACTTGGTGAACTTGTCGATGGCGACATAGAGGTACCAGAATCCCCCGACAGCTCTGAGGAATGCTCCCAGGATGTCCAACCCCCATACAGCAAACGGCCATGAGGGTGGGATCATCTGTACCGCCTGAGCCGGTGTATGGATCTGCTTGGCGTGGAACTGGCACGCCTTGCAGCTCTCGACCAGCTTGACGGCATCCTGGAGTGCTGTCGGCCAGTAGAAGCCATGCCGGAAGGCTTTACCGACAAGCGTGCATGAGGAAGAGTGATTCCCACATTTGCCTCCATGGATCTCAGTGAGCAAGTCGCAGCCTTCCCCTGGGTTATGCACCGCAATAGGACGTGGTTGGCACCACGCCGGTAGAGATCCCCTTCTACAAGCGCGTATCTCTTAGCCATGCGCACGATCCGTTCAGCGGATACACGTCATCAGGGAGGATGTTGTCTTTCAAGTAGTCCCGGATCTCCGTGATCCATGCATCGGGTCTGACTTGAGCTTCTGGATCTTGAGCGCTGGGTTGCACGGAATCCCCAGTGACACTTACGATCCTTGGCGGCATCCATGGCTTCAGGGCCGCCGGGACCGCCAACTTCGAGGTGCTGGTCCAGCCCCCTTCGCCCGGCTCGGCGGGCTGGGCTGTGGGCCACAGCAGCGTCCTCTCGAAGACTCCTTCGGGCACAGGGGCTCCGGTGGAGGCCTTCGTTGAAAGGTCATCAGCTGCGGCATTGCCAGCGCGCGGTACGTGGCGCAGGTCCAAGGCGAGGAAGTCTTTCTCCAACATCTGCACGTGGAGCAGATAAGCAGCTAGCTGTGGGTCATTGCAGGAGCATTCGCCCTTAACTTGCTTGATAACCAGCTGGGAGTCGCCCTGTGCCAACAACTGGCGAGCGCCCAGAGACAGGGCTGTCTGTAGGCCAAAGATGAGTGCTTCATACTCTGCCATGTTGTTGGTTGCCTTGAAATTGAGACGCACCATGTACCCAAACTGCTCCCCCGATGGCATGAGAAGCAGTACGCCAGCACCAGCTCCCTGCTTTCGCGAGGAGCCGTCGAAGAAGAGCGTCCAGTGGGGCTCGGTGAAGACCGGAGCTCGGTGCTTTGGTTCACCGTCTTCGTGGCCCCCTGGGTCAGCCTTCGTTGGTGTCCACTCTGCCACGAAGTCAGCCAGCGCTTGGCTTTTGACTGCATGCCGAGGAAGGAAGTCCAGTTCAAACTCCGCCAGCTCCGCTGCCCATTTAGCGACGTTGCCAGTCGCATGGGGGCTGTGAAGGATCGTCTTCAGCGGATAGGATGTGACTACCGAGACCCGGTGGGCCTGAAAGTAGTGGCGGAGCTTCCTGGACGCCACGAGCACTGCATACAGCAGCTTGTGGACCTCCAGGTACCTTGTCTTGGCGTCGTGAAGGACTTCGCTGATGTAATAGACAGGCCTCTGGATGGTTCGGACCCTCTCTCTTAGGTCTGAGAGGTATTCATCCATTGGCTCTGGCCCGCCGGAGGTGACTGGGTCCAGGGGGGCTTCTGGGAGTTGGAACTCGAAGGCTCCTAAGCAATCTTGGCACTCCGGGAGGTCCCGCTGGTTCTCAGGGAGCTCCAGGAGGTCCCGCTAGATCTCCAGGAGGTCCCGTTGGACCCCCGGGACGTTATCTTGGAGGTCCGGGGGGCCGCCCTAGACCTCCGGGAGGTTGTCTTGGAGGTCCGGGAGGCCGTCTTGGACCTCCGGGATTTCCTGGCGTCTGTCTTCTTCTGCCGGAGCAGGCTGTGAAGACGAGAGGTCCGGCCGCTCTGCGACGAGGACCATACTCACCACTTCAGTTGTCGCCGCGATGTAGAGCAACAGATGCTCTCCGGGCTCGGGGGCTACCATGATAGGTAGGGTCGTCAGGAGTCGCTTCAACTCCTGGAAAGCTTCTTCTGCTTCGTCAGTCCAGGCAAATGGACCGGATCTGTGCAGGAGCTTAAAGAAGGGGAGCGCCCGCTCTGCTAGTCTCGGCATAAACCGACTCAGCGCGGCTAGGCATCCCGTGAGTTTCTGGACTTCTTTGATGCGGGCAGGAGGCCGCATCAAGTCGATGGCCTCAATTCCCCGGTGCGAGACCAGGAATCCTAAGAGTTTCCCAGAGGATACACCGAACACACATTTGTCGGGGTACAGCTTGGTGCGCGTGGAGCGCAATTTGTCAAAAACTAAGGCTAGGTTATCTAACAAGGATGAACTCTGCCTGATCTTGACAACGATGTCATCGACATACACCTCAACTAAGTTTCTTATTAACTCTCCAAAGGTTTTGTGCATTGCACGTACAAAGGTGGGGAGAGCATTCTTTAGGCCATAAGGCATAGAGACATAACAATACAGGCCATCTACTGTGATGAAGGAGGTATGCTCTTCATCTTCTCTAGACATGGCGATCTGATGGAAACCCGAGTAGGTGTCTAGGAAGCATAGCATATCGCAGCCTGATGTCGAGTCTACTATTTGATCTATTCTAGGGAGAGGGAATGGATCTTTGGGACATGCCTTATTGAGACTGGTGTAGTCGATGCACATACGGAGCTTCCCACCGGCCTTCGGGACAACGACAAGGTTCGCCAACCACCGGGGATGGTGGACTTCCCGTATGAAGCCAGCGTCCAGCAGCTTCTTGATTTCTTCATGGATGAAGTTTTGCCGCTCGATGGACTGCTTGCGGGGCTTCTGTTGAACTGGCCAGGTGTCGGGGAAGACCTTTAAGTGGTGCTCGATCACCTCCCTAGGGATCCCCGGTATCTGCGACGGCTGCCATGCAAACACATCGACGTTGTGCCGGAGGAAGGTGACGAACGCGCCTTCCTATTTGCTATCCAGGCCCCTGGCTACCCGGGTGGTTTGGGTGGCATCAGCGCCGATCTGGACGAGCTTTAAGGGGACGTCGCCCTTGTCGAGGGGTTGCACACGGGGTGCTGCGGTAGAGGCACGGTGGCGTGCACTCGGGTGGAGCCGGTCTGGTTCTGCACTGCCAGGGGCTGGTGCTCTAGCTGTTGCAAGCGCTTGGAGCTTTTCCATGGCCGACACTGCAGCAGTGCGGTCTCCACGAATCCTTAGGACGCCTGTTGGTGTAGGCATCTTCAAGACGAGGTAGCCGTAGTAGGCTACTATGCCATGAATCGGTACAGGGCTGGCCTGCCAATTATGGCGTTGAAGGGGAGGTCGATCTCCGCCACGTCGAACAGAATGTACTCTGTCCGATAGCTGTCCGGTGCCACAAAGGTCACCGGGAGGCTGATGTTGCCGTAGGGAACAACCTGTCCCGGCCCTACCCCTGAGAATGGGCTCGACGGGGTGAGCATGGCCATCGGGATCTGCAGCTTCTGGAAAGCTGCACGGCTGGTGAGGTTCAGCCCAGCTCCGCCATCTACCAAAACGTGGTACATCCTCATGTTGGCGATGGTGGGCGCTACCAAGAGCGGTAGTTGGCTGGCCCCAGCCATGTTCCTGGGGCAGTCGGTGGCATCAAAGCTGATGGGGGTTCCCATCCACTTGAGGTGCGGTGCGGCACCTGGGAGTGGAGCCACCGACGCTACCGCTCGGCGCAGATTCTTAACCGCGCTTCGGGACGAGGTGTTGGTGGACCCGCCGTATATGACGTAGAGCTTCTTTCGACGCTCATCATCGCTGGAGCTGGAGTCCTCATGGTTGTGCACCGCCTTCACGGCGCGCTGAGGCTCCTAGAACCCCACTTGGTGGTCGACGCTGTCTGGGGCGTCGACCTTCTGCTTGCCCTGCCTTTGGCGGAAGTGTGGGGCATCAGTCCGTTGCTGCTTCCCTTTGCGGAAGCGCTCTGCGAGCTTTTGAATCTCCCGGCACTCGTCAGTAGTATGGCGACAGCTGCCGTGCACGGGACATAGCTTGTCTTGGTCACCTTCTGGGGCTGGTGACTGTCGCTGCCTTTTGTCAGGGCACGGCCCCCAAGCCCCACCAGGTGCTGCTGCTGCGGCAATGGGAGCCGCAGCCGGTGACTTCATCTTGCCACCACCCCGGTTCTTGGTCTTCTTGCTGCTTCCATAGGAAGCAGCGCCAGATCCGGGCTGTCTTCCCGACGCGGAGGCTGGCAGAGAGTGCCAGTTCCGCCCTTCTGCTGCTCTGGCGCACTTGTCCGCAAGGCTGAAGAGCTCAGAGACGTCGCGGACCTCTCTGGTCGCGAGCTTCTCGAGCATCTTCTTGTCCCGAACGCCTTGCCGGAACGCCACCACCACAGAAGCATTCTGGATGTGTGGGATGGTGTTCCGTACCTGGGAGAACCGCTGGATGAAGGAGCGCAGCGACTCCCCATGTTGTTGCTGGATGGCGTGGAGGTCGAGCTCCGTGCCAGGCCGGGTGTAGGAACTGCCGAAGTTGGCGGTGAACTGCCGGCAGAGCTCTCCCCAGGAAGTTATGGAACCCTGGGGGAGGTTCATGAGCCAGGAGCGGGCTGGGCCAGTCAAGGCGACGGGGAAGTAGTTAGCCATGATGGCCTCATCCCCTCCTGCGGCAAGGACGGCGGTGGAGTAGATCTGGAGGAACTCCGCCGGGTTGACGCTGCCGTCGAACATCTCGGGCAGGTGCGGCCAAAACTTGCGCGGCCACCTCGCGAAGCGAAGGTGGGGCGCCAGGGTCGCACATCCTGCTCCTGTTTTCGCAGGGGTTGGTGCCGCGAACGCTTGGTTCGCTACGGGCACTGTATACCCCGGTATGAGCAAGGCTGCGCCATAGACCGGGGGCGCCGTTTGCAGGGCATATGGTTGTGGCATATGCTGCGTGGCGTACGCCTGGGGCAGAGATCGCGTGGTGAAGGTCTGCGCCTCAGGCGGGGTCGAGGCTGACGTCATGCTGTCGCCGGCCTCTTGGTTGCGACGCCTTTCTCGTCGTCGCTCAAGGAACACTCGGGCATCTTGGCCCAAGTGGCATCGTTCCAGCTCTGTCCTCATGTCCGTCGATAGGATCCTGGTGGAGCTGGAGTCCGCCGTCTGCCCGTCTGTAAAAGCCCAAGAAAAGGGACTTGCAAAAACATTTCTTCACCTCACAACACCACAGTTTTTATTGTGGACACCTTAGGAAATGTTGTGAAGAGCAAGTAACCTCCATCAAAAGAATGATTAGAGGGGAAAGCCTTCACTTTCACAAAGTAGGGTTTCTACACATAAACATGAGAGGTTGAGCTTACCCCTAGAATTTAAAAAGTCTTGGGAAGGTTCAGTCCAAAGCTCATGCAAATTCAACACTTATTGAGGCACTTTTGGGTTATTTCAAAAAGAGGCCAATTGGACCGTAAATTCAAATTGCAGCAACTTTCATCACCCAAATTAAAAAGTTAGCTCCATATCTATACTCAGCACATTTTTCTGAGTAAACCCACCAATTTTCATCTCCATTGGAGCTCATCTTGTCAAGAGCTAAATTTGCAAGAATTCAAAACTGAATTTGAATTTCAGTTTAAATATGAAGCAAATTTAACCAAACAAAGTTTGAATTTGAGAACTCAAATTCAAACCAATACTTGGAGGCTAAGTCTCTCATTAAATGGAGAGTAGCTGAGATATTTGCAGCAGAATTTGGAAAAAGAGATTAGGGGGAGAGGGGGGCCCACAAGTCAGTGGGAGGACTGTTCTCCAAACCGAGCGTGGCCTGTTCTCCCCGACGCCGGTCGAACACAGGCCGCCAGCTCCTGCTCCCGCGCCCGAGAGGGAGGGACACCGCACGAGCCAGCGCGCCGTGGAGGACCGACTGCAGCGGCGGTAACACGCGCGGCCACGTGAAGATCATCACTGCTCCCGTGCCTCGCGCTGACCGACCCGACTGCCGCCGATCGACTTCCCGTGAAGATTCGGCCGAGCTCTCGCGTGCAGCACCCCCTCCTAGCCAAAAACCACACCAGCCACTCGCCCTCTACCTCCTCCGGCCGAAGACAATCGAGTTTAGCTGCCCAGAACCTAGCCCGGAGACTATCGGCGGTGACCGAGAAGAACAGCCGGCATGGGCTCACCGTGGGCAGCTCGAACCCGAGGCTTTCCTGGCCGAGCTAGGCCACTCGAAGACGCGCCGGATAGTCACGCTGCTACTAGGCAAGCCACAGCCCCGACGGTGGACCATCGAGCGTCAATTTGATATTTTTCTCCCGGCACATCCGCTCGGACCTCCGGGTAAGAATCCATCGAATTCATCCTTAATATTCGTTCTTAGGCCACCAAATCATGCACACAGGACCTAGACTGGCTAGCAGTCAATTTCTCTTCGCAACCCTAGCTAGAAAACTGACACAGTGCGGGGTATTTCATGTCGTTCCACGCTCAAACGCGCGGCAGGAGTCGGGCGCACGGTGAGAACTCCTCTGGAGGTGTTGCCATGCGCTGGCCTTTACTTGCCGGGTTTCCCTAGCACCCACTGGTGCTCTAGAACGGATGGGCTGAGTCGTTGGCAGCCTAGGACCACCGGGCGACGATGCCGATCATTCCCTGAGGCCGCCGCACGCTGCCGCCACCGTTCCGATCCTCTAGCGCCTAAACCGAGCCCACAAACATGTTTCCCGACCCCATAAACCCCCAGGCGGCGAGCCTCTGGCCGGGAGACGGCCGGAGACACTCAGCCGGTGAGGCGCCGCCTCGGTCCGGCGAGGTTAGCGCGCGCGGGAAGGAGGGCTCGGAGGAAGAAGAAGGGTGGGGCAGGCCCACCAGTCAGTGAGGGCGAGTTTAAAACAGGATCGAATATGGCCAGGATTCCGTGTGGCTGTGCACAGGAAAACCCAGTAACCCTGTGTGTTCTCGCTTCTCAATGGCTGCGATTTAAAGAGTGGGCCCAGGTTATTTTTCCAATAGTAAAACAATTCCAGTTTCCACTCAAACTTTAGAAATCCATAACCTTTGCTAGGAAGCTCCAAATTTAGTGATTCAAATTGGGTTAGTTTCATCTTGCCTAGCTCTGTTCAAATATACAACCCAATTTGTATGAAAACCATTAATTAATTCTGGAAAATTCTTTAAAACTTTTCAGCAAAAGAATTTTAGAGGGAGTTTGGTTCATCCAAAAATCCCCAAATTTTGCCAGAATGTTCTTTAGGACATTAGTAAACCCCTGTAAACTTTTCAGACCATTTGGAGTTGATTTGGTCAGAGAAATTCGAATTGGAAGGTTCTGTGTTCATTTGAATACAGAAACATTTTCAGAGAATTTCCAAAACTTGGAAATTCAGTTCTGGGCAAATCTTAACTCCAAAAATGCTAGGAAAATTTCATGCAAACTCTATGAGCTATAATTGAAATTGTAGTTCACTAAGTTGGGCATGAACAGGGGTCTGACCTCAGAATTAATTCTTCCTTGCTTATTTGCTAAGAGAATTATTCTGAGCAAACCACTCCATGAAAAGTGCTAGTGTTTGGTCCAGAGAGTTTTCTTGTGACAAGGAACTCACACAAAAATTCTCAGCTCCATTGGAGCTCTGGATCACCCCTGTCCTGTTTAACCACTTGACGGATTAATATGGAAAAGGGGGGAGACCACTTAGCATTTAACCAGGGGGATTAAGTCTAGGCCAAACCACCAACACTCAGTTCACTTTTAAATTCTTAAACAAGGTTCCAGATGTTAGAGGCTGGTTATTAGGACTAATAGTAGAAGTCTTACCCTAAACTCACATTTGCATCTAAATTAACATGTAGTGTTTCATTAACATGTAGCCGTTGAAGAAGAGACACCGGAAGTGCTGGACTTCCTTCTTCCGGACGAAGACTTAACCCCTGACAAGCAGCAACAAGGCAAGCCCCGGTTTGCATTAACCTTTTTATAAGTTTTTCCTTTGTTTACATGTGTCATATGAAGTATGTATGTGCATTAGGTATAGGATGAATGAAACCCCACTTGCATAACCAAAGGTTCCTTAACGAGTGAGGGTAGTGTCTAAGACCTCGAGTAGATAGGCTATGCTTAAAGAGTCATAGGGCTTCGGTACAAGTCGAGTAGTGGAATCTACTCGCGGGATAGGCTTGGGACACACGGGTTCGGTTGAGTGATGTGAGATCACTTTAGTAATGAAAATGAGACTAGGCAGGGGCTAGGGCGCAGCAAGAGAGAGTCTTGTGTGCGCAGCCCTGTCCGTCTCGATCGAGGACCAATCTGTGTGCGGCCCACGCTGATCAAGTTTGAACGTACCGAAGGCATATCGGATATATGGGCCCCGATAAACCGATGTAACCTAAACCTCCGGGTGTCGAGGCATAGCACACCGATTTATAGGTGTAGGTTGAGGGCAGCAAGGTGGAATCTGCCAACGGGCATAGAGAGATGCTCCGTGTGGGGAACCTCCTGCTCGTTTCGGTGCGACCGGTTCGACGTTTGGGCTGTTCGGTGGAAGGTTGTCCCGTACAACATCGAGTGAGCGTGCTGTGAAGCTCCACGGGTGGCCGTACGTGACGTGCTCTTTGGGTTTCCCTGCAGGTGTATATCGAGTCGATTCGCCGTCCCTCGCGGTGAAGAGTACCACTTGGTCACTGAGTCGTGACGTAGATTAATGGATGAAACATGTTGATTCAATATTGCTGGTTGATATAATTGTATTGCTACATGTGTGCCACCAAATACTGCTTACTAAATTTCAGATTTCATGAACTGTTAACTTGTTGCTAAAAGATGAACTAAGGATGAACTTGTAGGCGTGTCCTTTTGCTGAAATGTTACTATCCTATGTCCATGGTACCCCTCATGTAGAGTTTCATGCTTAGGTGAGTCGGTTAAGCCTTGCTGAGCCTCCGTGCTCACGGTTGCTGCTTAAGTGTTTTTCAGGTGAGGAGCCACCCACGGACTCGGAGTACGAGTCCACCGGCGAGGGTTACCCTCCGTCGGGGACTACGGCTGAGTGGGAGCCGTACACGCCGCGCTGAGCTGAGGAGTGAAGCTAGTGTGGGTTGCCCTAGGGCTGGGCAACCAACTTTTGCTAGATAGGCGGGCGTGAGTTGTATAGTGTAGACTTCCGCTGTGTAACATAAACAATAGTTGTAACTGAAGTTTGTACCTGTTTGTACAGTTTCAGTTGTTTTTTCCATGTAATATATTATGTTCTTATGACGTGTGCTGTCGGGTGTCGCATCGCGCGGCACCACCCTCTGCGATCCTGGATGAGCGGATTCCAGTCCGCCACAGCCTGGTATCAGAGCTGCATTGGGGATAGCACAGTACTTAAGGACTATATTATGGGAAAACTTAGGTTACGGTGAGGAATCGGTAGCTGCCCAAGTAAGGACTATATTAGTATAGTTACTTAAAGTGGCAAATACTAACCTATGTGTTATAATTCTGAATTTTAATTATGTAACGACGCACCTACACTCTGGTAAGTATGGTAAGGAACGCCACCGAAAGCGGTTCAATTTCGGTTAGCTCCCCTGACGAGGAACGTGGTTCAGGGATGGAGTCTCACAGCTTGGTGTGAGATGTCAATATGAAACTCTTGAACTCTTCATGTTCCTGAGTTCATATGAAACGCTGATCCCTAGCGTGCATTAGGCAAGTAAGTGGAGACCCCATCGCGTGGTCAGTAACGCGAGAGTGTGTTCGTCTGGAAATAGCCCCGGAGGACATACGCAGCGCTTGCCATCGGCGTGCCCTGCAGGGCAGTAGGTGGTATCTGTTGGGTTGATAACATTCCCAACTGTGACGACCCGTGCATGACATACTCGGGTTCCCCGTCGTGTGGTGTTGAAACACGATCACGTACCTTGAGACGTGACCTAACTCAAGGACGGCCGTATGACAATGATACGGGCGTTTGTATTTACTTTCAAATATGGAACTGCCTGGGATGAACAACCTTTGAGTGTACCATTATTGTTTGGTTTTCTGCAGGTACTAACCACGTATGTATCCGTGTAGTAAACGTGTGCGAGAGACCATTTAGTGCCACACTTGAGACGTATATGCCGGTATGATCCGGTTAGGATTTTCTTTTGTAAGGAACGTAGTACCGAGATATTGTAGGAGTATGCATGAAAATAATGGTAACAAGGAATTAAAATCTATAGGTTCAACATTTAGGACCCTGGTTAGGTATAAGAATGGGAAAGTGGTAAGTGTAGTTCCAAAAAGACTGAAAATCAGAGTGCTCTGTTTTGGACAGCAAGTTTGCTGATCTTCCACAGGGCATAACTCACAGGTCTTTTAGCCCAGAGAGGTGTGATATATAGTTCTGGAAAGGTATTTAAGTACTCTACAACTTTGTTGTAGACTCCCAGAGCTGAAACACACCTTAAGCTGGCTTAAATTCCAAAGGAATGTAAACTGTCCAGAACCCGGACAGAGTAAAACATTCTCTGAGCTGTTCTGTTTTTCAAACATAACTCCCAGGTGAAAAATCAAAAATTAGTATATAATACATCCTTAGAAAGAGTAAAAGGTGTGTGATATCTTTGCAATTCAAAGTTTCTGAAATTTCAGCACAGATTTCAGTGGAAACCAGGGTTGAAAACAGCCACTTCCAAGGGAGGTGCTGTTAAAATTCTCCCAGAAATTCTGTTGACTTTGAATTAGCATAACTTTTTAACCAAAGCTGATCTTAGGGCAAATGAGTACTCGTTGTAAAGATACTGAAGTTAACTTTAACTTTGGTATTCAACTTGAGTTATGAAAATGCACAGAACCAGATCAAAACTTGGAATAGGTAGAAACTGGTCATTCTGACAGAAGAATGACAGTTGAACTCTTTGGAGAGGGTGTTGTACCCTACGGGTGGATACGTGATGACAACGCGATAGTAATGTCTCGTAGTGACCAAACCTAGTTATGGTGAGCTTCCAAAGAGGAGGTTCATAAAATTGGATTAAACTAGCTTGTGTTTGGTCTGGTAATGGGGTAGCTTGTGCAAAGTTATTACATTATCTACTTACGAGATATATCGCATGTTTTTGTTGTCATAATGTTTTTACGCCCATTTTAATTGGACTGCATGCAAATGTTGTGGGACTGATATTATTGTCGTATGGTTGCAGATGGTTCGCACTAGGACCACGCACGAGGTAGGTGGCTCTAGCCAAGGGGGAGGCGATGACTCCCAGCCACCGGCCTACGACAGCACCCCGCAGCAGCAGCCACCACCACTGCCTCCGCTTACTCTAGCGGATGTGATAGCGGCATTGGTGGGAGGTCGTGAGGAGCAGACCGACCTGCTCCGCACGATCGTGCAGAATACGTCCCAGGCGGGGGGACGTCAAGATAGAGGGCCTCGGGAGCCCCGTGATGTGTCGTACTCGGATTTCATGAGTACGCACCCTCCAGTGTTCACCGAAGCTGAGGAACCACTGGAGGCAGACAACTGGCTGCGGACCATCGAGTCCAAGTTCGGGCTGCTCCAATGTACGGAGCGGCAGAAGACCCTGTTCGCAGCACAGCAGCTCCACAGTGCCGCTGGTGCGTGGTGGGCGAATTATGTCGTCTCACGTCCGGCTGGCCATGCCGTGGAATGGCAAGAGTTCCGGGAGGCATTCCGCGCCTACCACATTCCTCCCGGAATCATGAAGAGGAAGTTCCAAGAATTCTTGGAGCTGAAGCAGGGCGGGAGGAGTGCCCATGACTACTCCCGTGCCTTCAACCATCTGGCGCAATATGCGTCAGACTACATCTCCACCGAGGAGAAAAAGCGGGAACACTTCTATCGGGGGTTACACCCCGAAATGAAGACCCATCTCGTTCAGTGGAATCGCGGCACATTCAACCACTTAGTCAATGCCGCGATCATGCAAGAGGATGCTCAGCGGGAGTTGGCAGCTGAGCAGAGGAAGCGCAGCACTCCACCTAGCAGCGGTGGTGGCGCGCCCCAGAAGTACCGTATGGTGTATCGGACACCATCCGGGCAGCAGTGGCATCCACCGTTGCGACCTCAACGGTTCGGGGGACGTCCGTTCCAGTCACCCTCATTCCGTCGGCCGATGCCACCACCAAGACAGCAACAGCAGCAGCAGACGGTACCCCGGGCGTTTCCACCGCCACAACGCGCCCCGGGATTCCGTCCACCGATCAGCGGGGGACCGCCCCGTTTCACCTGCTTCACGTGTGGCCAGGCGGGCCACTTCGCGAAGGACTGTCCCCAGGGGCAGCAGAGCAGCGGGCAAGCCCAGCTCCAGGGCGGTGCTCGAGGCCGACCTCCGGTGAAGAAGGTTGGTCAGCGGACTGGGGGCGTCCGCAACCTCGACAATGAGGATGCCCCAGAGGGAGACAACGTGCTGGCGGGTACGTTTACTCTCAACAATCAAGCCATCGTCATATTATTTGATTCTGGTGCAACCCACAGCTTTATAAGTGCATCCTATGTGGCTAAACATCAATTGCAAGTCTTCCCAACCGACTGCACTTATATGATCTGCTCACCGGGAGGGAAGATTTCAGCTAATATGATGATTCCAAAGGCACCTCTGTGCTTAGGTGGGAAACTATATCCCACCACCTTGATAATCCTTATGGGACAAAAGATTGATGCAATCTTAGGGATGTCATGGCTACAATACCATGGCGCTGTCCTAGAGACTCGGACACGGACGGTTCACTTAAATTCTCCATTCCACCGTCCGCATTCCATGGTGTTAGACATGCCAGTCCAGGAAGTTTTAGCGATTAATAACGCTGAAGCTCTCAAGTTAGAGGACATCCCCGTAGTCCGGGAGTATCCTGATGTGTTCCCGGATGATCTTCCGGGCATGCCACCTGAGCGGGATGTCGAGTTCAAGATTGAACTTGCACCCGGGACTACGCCCATATCACGGAGACCATACAAAATGGCTCCCAATGAGCTGGCTGAACTGAAGGAACAGCTCAATGATCTGTTGAGCAAGGGTTCATTAGGCCGAGTTCCTCGCCTTGGGGATGCTCGGCGCTGTTTGTAAAGAAGAAGGATGAAACCCTGAGGCTGTGTGTGGATTACCGGCCGCTCAACGCCATCTCCATCAAGAATAAGTACCCACTGTCCCGCATCGACATATTGTTTGATCAACTTGTGGGTGCCAGTGTGTTCTCCAAGATGGACCTTCGCTCTGGATATCACCAGATAAAAATCCGGGCGGAGGATATCCCGAAGACGGCGTTCTCAACGAGATACGGCCTATATAAATATCTCGTCATGTCCTTTGATCTCACAAATGCTCCAGCCCATTTCATGTATCTCATGAACTCGGTGTTCATGCCGGAGCTGGACAAGTTCGTGGTAGTGTTCATCGATGATATCTTGGTTTACTCCAAGACAGAAGCCGAACATGCCGAACACTTGCGGATCGTTCTTCAACGATTGTGAGACCACAAGCTTTACGCCAAGTTTAGCAAATGTGAATTTTGGATCAGCCAAGTGCCATTCTTGGGACATATCATCTCACTGAAGGCATTGCGGTTGACCCAAGTAAAATAGAGCAAGTGTTGAAATGGAAAGCTCCCACTTCAGTTCATGAAGTCAGAAGCTTCCTCGGGTTAGCGGGATACTACCGGAGATTCATTCCAAGCTTCTCCAAGCTCGCTAAGCCGATGACAGAGTTGCTGTAGAAAGGGAAGAAATATGTTTGGAACACGGCGTGTGAAGGAGCATTCCGAACATTGGTGAAGCATCTCACAACAGCCCCGGTCTTAGCTCAGCCGGATACAACAAAGCCCTTCGACGTGTACTGTGACGCGTCCGGTATTGGGCTCGGCTGCGTATTGATGCAGGAAGGACGTGTGGTCGCGTATGGCTCACGCCAACTTCGGAACCATGAGCAGCATTATCCCACTCATGACCTGGAACTTGCTGCAGTGGTTTTGGCGCTGAAAATGTGGAGGCACTATCTCCTAGGGAATCTGGTGCATCTCTACACCGACCACAAGAGCTTGAAATATATTTTCACCCAGAAGGAGCTGAACATGAGGCAAAGGAGGTGGTTAGAACTGATCAAAGATTATAAGATTGAGATCCATTACCACCCCGGCAAGGCGAATGTGGTTGCCGACGCGCTGAGTCGGAAATCACATGTCCATCACCTCACCATTACACCGGTGGAGGAGGAAGAGCCAAGTTTATACTTGGTTCCTTATGGATCGCTGTACAACCTTTCCCTCATCCCTACTATTAGGGAGGATATCATTGCATCTCAGAAGACGGATAAAGGCATGGCACATCTACGGAGACGGATAGACAATCGAGAGATCAAGTGTTTACGGAAGGATGATGAGGGGACGCTGTGGTTTAATGACCGCATAGTCGTACCCCGGGATATGGAATTGAGAAAGAAGATCCTCGATGAAGCTCACTTGTCCAAGTACTCCATTCATCCGGGCAGCAACAAAATGTACCAAGATTTGAAAAAGAAATTTTGGTGGACACGGATGAAGCGGGAGATAGCTAAGTACGTATCCGAGTGTGATACGTGTAGACGAGTGAAGGCTGATCATATGAGGAAATCAGGGCTGCTGCAACCCCTGAAAATTCCAGCATGGAAATGGGAAGATGTGAGCATGGATTTCATTGTGGGATTACCCTTAACAGCCAACAAGCATGATTCCATATGGGTGATCGTTGACCGACTGACCAAGTCAGCTCACTTCATTCCCGTGCATACACATTTCCATGCCAACCGATATGCGGAGTTATACATTGCCAGGATTATATGCCTGCATGGTGTACCCAAGGCCATAGTCTCAGACCGAGGTGCATTGTTTGTATCTCGCTTTTGGGAGCAGTTGCACGCTGCTTTGGGTACTAAACTGATTAGGAGCTCCGCCTACCACGCTCAGACAGATGGCCAGACAGAGAGGGTGAATTAAGTTCTGGAGGACATGTTGAGAGCATGTGCCATCCACCATGGTAGGAACTGGGATAATCACCTACCATTGGCGGAATTCTCATACAACAACGGCTATCAGGCGAGTATCAAGATGGCACCCTACGAAGCTCTCTACGGTCGCAAGTGCCGCACCCCATTAAATTGGTGCGAGTCCGGTGAAAGGGTCACATTCGGGGTTGATGTGGTGAACGACGCCGAAGAGAGCGTTCGGACAATTCAAGCCAATTTAAAAGCCGCTCAATCCCGGCAGAAGAGCTACGCTGATAAGAGGCGTAGGCCGTTGCACTTTGACATTGGGGAACACGTGTACCTCCGCGTGTCTCCGATGAAGGGCGTGCACCGGTTCGGTGTGAAGGGGAAGCTCGCTCCCCGTTTTATTGGACCCTACGCTATCACCGAGAAGTGTGGACCAGCAGTGTATCGATTGGAGCTACCGGCATCTCTGGCTGGTGTCCATGATGTTTTCCATGTTTCGCAACTGCAAAAATGTTTGAACCATACCGCTGCTGTTCCTACCGAAGACATCAGCGAGCTGAAACCGGATTTAACTTATGATGAGTATCCGGTGGCCATTCTTGACGAAAGAGCCAGGACCACACGCAGCAGAACGTTGTGGTTCTACAAAATACTCTGGAGCAACCACACCGCCGAAGAAGCGACGTGGGAGAGCGAGGAGTTCCTTCGCTCAAATTACCCGGAGTTCATGGCTTCTCAACACGGGTAAGTCCCTATTACATCGCCATCTCTTCTTTTATAATCTCGGGACGAGATTCTTTTAAGGGGGGAGGGATGTAAAAGCCCAAGAAAAGGGACTTGCAAAAACTTTTCTTCACCTCACAACACCACAGTTTTTATTGTGGACACCTTAGGAAATGTTGTGAAGAGCAAGTAACCTCCATCAAAAGAATGATTAGAGGGGAAAGCCTTCACTTTCACAAAGTAGGGTTTCTACACATGAACATGAGAGGTTGAGCTCACCCCTAGAATTTAAAAAGTCTTGGGAAGGTTCAGTCCAAAGCTCATGCAAATTCAACACTTTTTGAGGCACTTTTGGGTTATTTCAAAAAGAGGCCAATTTGAATGTAAATTCAAATTGCAGCAACTTTCATCACCCAAATTCAAAAGTTAGCTCCATATCTATACTCAGCACATTTTTCTGAGTAAACCCAGCAATTTTCATCTCCATTGGAGCTCATCTTGTCAAGAGCTAAATTTGCAAGAATTCAAAACTGAATTTGAATTTCAGTTTAAATATGAAGCAAATTTAACCAAACAAAGTTTGACTTTGAGAACTCAAATTCAAACCAATACTTGGAGGCTAAGTCTCTCATTAAATGGAGAGTAGCTGAGATATTTGCAGCAGAATTTGGAAAAAGAGATTAGGGGGAGAGGGGGGCCCACAAGTCAGTGGGAGGACTGTTCTCCAAACCGAGCATGGCCTGTTCTCCCCGACGGCGGTCGAATACAGGCCGCCAGCTCCTGCTCCCGCGCCCGAGAGGGAGGGACACCGCACGAGCCAGCCCGCCGTGGAGGACCGACTGCAGCGGCGGTAACACGCGCGGCCACGTGAAGATCATCACTGCTCCCGTGCCTCGCGCTGACCGACCCGACTGCCGCCGATCGACTTCCTGTGAAGATTCGGCCGAGCTCTCGCGTGCAGCACCCCCCCTAGCCAAAAACCACACCAGCCACTCGCCCTCTACCTCCTCCGGCCGAAGACAATCGAGTTTAACTGCCCAGAACCTAGCCCGGAGACTATCGGCGGTGACCGAGAAGAACAGCCGGCACGGGCTCACCGTGGGCAGCTCGAACCCGAGGCTTTCCTGGCGAGCTAGGCCACTTGAAGACGTGCCGGATAGTCACGCTGCTACTAGCCAAGCCACAGCCCCGACGGTGGACCATCGAGCGTCAATTTGACGTTTTTCTCCCGGCACATCCACTCGGACCTCCGGGTAAGAATCCATCGAATTCATCCTTAATCTTCGTTCTTAGGCCACCAAATCGTGCACACAGGACCTAGACTGGCTAGCGGTCAATTTCTCTTCGCAACCCTAGCTAGAAAACTGACACAGTGCGGGGTATTTCATGTCGTTCCACGCTCAAACGCGCGGCAGGAGTCGGGCGCACGGTGAGAACTCCTCTGGAGGTGTTGCCATGCGCTGGCCTTTACTTGCCGGGTTTCCCTAGCCGGGTTTCCCATGGGATGAGTCGTTGGCAGGCTAGGACCACCGGGCGACGATGCCGATCATTCCCCGAGGCCGCCGCACGCTGCCGGCACAGTTCCGATCCTCTAGCGCCTAAACCGAGCCCACAAACATGTTTCCTGACCCCATAAACCCCCAGGCGGCGAGCCTCCGGCCAGGAGACGGCCGGAGACACTCAGCCGGTGAGGCGCCGCCTCGGTCCGGCGAGGTTAGCGCGCGCGCGGGAAGGAGGGCTCGGAGGAAGAAGAAGGGTGGGGCAGGCCCACCAGTCAGTGAGGGCGAGTTTAAAACGGGATCGAATATGGCCAGGATTCCGTGTGGCTGTGCACAGGAAAACCCAGTAACCCTGTGTGTTCTCGCTTCTCACTGGCTGCGATTTAAAGAGTAGGCCCAGGTTATTTTCCAATAGTAAAACAATTCCAGTTTCCACTCAAACTTTAGAAATCCATAACCTTTGTTAGGAAGCTCCAAATTTAGTGATTCAAATTGGGTTGGATTCATCTTGCCTAGTTCTGTTCAAATATACAACCCAATTTGTATGAAAACCATTAATTAATTCTGGAAAATTCTTTAAAGCTTTTCAGCAAAAGAATTTTAGAGGGAGTTTGGTTCATCCAAAAATCCCCAAATTTTGCCAGAATGTTCTTTAGGACATTAGTAAACCCCTGTAAAAGTTTCAGACTATTTGGGGTTGATTTGGTCAGAGAAATTCGAATTGGAAGGTGCTGTGTTCATTTGAATACAGAAACATTTTCAGAGAATTTCCAAAACTTGGAAATTCAGTTCTGGGCAAATATTAACTCCAAAAATGCTAGGAAAATTCATGCAAACTCTATGAGCTATAATTGAAATTGTAGTTCACTAAGTTGGGCATGAACAGGGGTCTGACCTCAGAATTAATTCTTCCTTGTTTATTTGCTAAGAGAATTATTCTGAGCAAACCACTCCATGAAAAGTGCTAGTGTTTGGTCCAGAGAGTTTTCTTGTGACGAGGAACTCACACAAAAATTCTCAGCTCCATTGGAGCCTTGGATCACCCCTGTCCTGTTTAACCACTTGACGGATTAATATGGAAAAGGGGGAAGACCACTTAGCATTTGACCAGGGGGAATAAGTCTAGGCCAAACCACCAACACTCAGTTCACTTTTAAATTCTTAAACAAGGTTCCAGATGTTAGAGGCTGGTTATTAGGTTTAACAGTAGAAGTCTTACCCTAAACTCACATTTGCATCTAAATTAACATGTAGTGTTTCATTAACGTGTAGCCGTTGAACAAGAGACTCCGGAAGTGCTGGACTTCCTTCTTCCGGACGAAGACTTAACCCCTGACCAACAGCAACAAGGCAAGCCCTGGTTTGCATTAACCTTTTTATAAGTTTTTCCTTTGTTTACATGTGTCATATGAAGTATGTATGTGCATTAGGTATAGGATGAATGAAACCCCACTTGCATAACCAAAGGTTCCTTAACGAGTGAGGGTAGTGTCTAAGACTCGAGTAGATAGGCTATGCTTAAAGAGTCATAGGGCTTCGGTACAAGTCGAGTAGTGGAATCTACTCGCGAGATAGGCTTGGGACACACGGGTTCGGTTGAGTGATGTGAGATCACATTAGTAATGAAAATGAGACTAGGCAGGGGCTAGTACGCAGCAAGCGAGAGTCTTGTGTGCGCAGCCCTGTCCGTGTCGATTGAGGACCGATCCGTGTGCGGCTCACGCTGATCAAGTTTGAACGTACCGAAGGCATATCGTATATATGGGCCCCGATAAACCGATGTAGCCTAAACCTCCGGGCGTCGAGGCATAGCACACCGATTTATAGGTATAGGTTGAGGGCAGCAAGGTGGAAATCTGCCAACGGACATAGAGAGATGCTCCGTGTGGGGAACCTCCTGCTCATTTCGGTGCGACCGGTTCGATGTTTGGGCTGTTGGGTGAAAGGTTGTCCCGTACGACATCGAGTGAGCGTGCTGTGCAGCTCCACGGGTGGGCGTACGTGACGTGCTCTTTGGGTTTCCCTGCAGGTGTATATCGAGTCGATTCGCCGTCTCTCGCGGTGAAGAGTACCACTTGGTCACTGAGTTGTGACGTAGGTTAATGGATGAAACATGTTGATTCAATATTGCTGGTTGATATAATTGTATTGCTACATGTGTGCCACCAAATACTGCTTACTAAATTTCAGATTTCATGAACTGTTAACTTGTTGCTAAAAGATGAACTAAGGATGAACTTGTAGGCGTGTCCTTTTGCTGAAATGTTACTATCCTATGTCCATGGTACCCTTCATGTAGAGTTTCATGCTTAGGTGAGTCGGTTAAGCCTTGCTGAGCCTTCGTGCTCACGGTTGCTGCTTAAGTGTTTTTCAGGTGAGGAGCCACCCACGGACTCGGAGTACGAGTCCACCGGCCAGGGTTACCCTCCGTCGGGGATTACGGCTGAGTTGGAGCCGTACACGCCGCGCTGAGCTGAGGAGTGCAGCTAGTGTGGGTTGCCCTAGGGCTGGGCAACCAACTTTTGCTAGATAGGTGGGCGTGATTTGTATAGTGTAGACTTCCGCTGTGTGACATAAACAATAGTTGTAACTGAAGTTTGTACCTGTTTGTACAGTTTCAGTTGTTTTTTCCATGTAATATATTATGTTCTTATGACGTGTGCTGTCGGGTGTCGCATCGCACGGCACCACCCTCTGCGATCCTGGATGAGCGGATTCCGGTCCCGTCAACCGTTGGCATGCGCGTCAGCGACACAGCCGGTTGGCCGGGGCTTCGTCCCCGCCGAAGTCGAGGGTTTGCGGCGGCGACGACGAGACGGTCCACTTCGCGAATCCACTGCTGGGTTGCTGCCTGAGGCGCGTCCCCAGCAGGTGGATTGCGCAGCAGCGCTCTTGCTGCAGCTAGCGCACCCCCGTGGGGGACGCTCAGCGCTGCAGAAGATCTCACGCTAGTTGGAGCCTGCATTGCCGGAGTCGGCGTTGCCGGATTCGGCTGCTGGCTTCCAGCTTGCGCCGACACACTCTGCCCTGAGTGTGTCGACACGTATTCCCCGCTAGTCACGGTCCGCCGTGAACGCGGGGGAGGAGAGCTTGCCGCTGAAGGAAGCTTGGTCATCTTCGTCGGCAGAAACTCGTCGCGCAAGGGAAAAGCCCCCTACCTGGCGCACCAAATGTCGAAGTGTGTGGTCGACACTTCCCCCGGACCTGCTCTGGGCTGCCCACGGAGGTTCTTTTTCAGAGGGGCTAGTCACTTGCGGAGAGCTTAAGAGTAAGGGACGAGTGAGGGAGAAGCTTGACACGGTGAGTTTTATGTGGTTCGGGTCGCCGGAGCGTAAAACCCTATGTCCACGGTGAGCAGAGGTGCTCGCTGTATTGCTTGTTGCTCAGAACCAGAGTCCTGAGCTTGAGGATGAGTTATGCCTAGGGTGTGAGTTGCTGGAGTGCGAACCCCTGCTAACGTTGCCTACCCGAGCCTTTTATAGTCCACGGCTCGTGCGGCTTACAAGGGGAGCCCGGGACCCGACTGGTGGCCCCGGGGAGATTTCCTGCCGACTATCGTATCTGCAGTTATGTTGGTAGTTGTCTCTGGCGAAAGCTTCCGAGCCTTCGTTCTGCCGCCCTGCCCATGCCGCAAGCTAGTCGTAGTGGTTGATGACGGCGGGGGCGGCAGGGGATGTCTTGTCGCTGTATTTATTGGCTGGCAGGTTCTGACACTGCGCGCCAGTCTACGATGCGACTGGGCGCAACGGCACCTGAAAGAGGTGTGCTCCGCGTCTCCACGTCTTGGGAAGGCGCGGGCCTTGAATACCTTGTACGGGCAAGGTATGGTGCGCCTTTGCGCCTGCTGCCTACCGCGTGGGGGCAGGCAGCACCGTCCCGCTGGGCACATGGCGGGCCCGGAGCTCCCCTCTGAGGAGGGGGAGGTCCGGCCCCGCGGGACACGTGGAGCCTTCGGGCCTCTCCCCGCGGAGGGGGGAGGTCTGGCTTCTGTTGGCCATGTGGCGGGCCCGGAGCTCTCCTCTGAGGAGAGGGAGGTCCGGCCCTGCGGGACACGTGGCGTCTTCGGAGCTCTCCCCACGGAGGGGGGAGGTCCGGCTGCCGCTGGCCACGTGGCGGGCCCGGAGCTCTCCTCTGAGGAGAGGGAGGTCCGGCCCTGCTGACACGTGGCGCCTTGGGAGCTCTCCCTGCAGAGAAGGGCGAGATCCTTAGGCATTTTCCCCTGTGCGCCGGGGTACCCCATATCGCGGGTACCGACATGCATCGACTATACCAGTCTCAATAAGGCATGTCCCAAAGATCCATTCCCTCTCCCTAGAATAGATCAAATAGTAGACTCTACATCAGGTTGTGATATGCTATGCTTCCTAGATGCCTACTCGGGCTTTCACCAAATCCCTATGTCTAGAGAAGATGAAGAGCATACTGCTTTTATCCTAGCAGACGGCCTGTATTGTTATGTCTCTATGCCTTATGGCCTAAAAAATGCTCTCCCCACCTTTGTCCGTGCTATGCACAAAACCTTTGGAGAGCTAATAAGAGACTTAGTTGAGGTGTACGTCGATGACATCGTTGTCAAAGTCAGGCAGAGCTCATCCTTGTTAGATAACCTAGCTCTAGTCTTTGACAAACCACGCTCCACGCGCACTAAGCTGAACCCAGATAAATGTGTGTTCGGCGTATCCTCTGGGAAGCTTTTAGGGTTCCTGGTCTCACACCGAGGTATCGAAGCAAACCCAGAGAAGATCAAGGCCATCGACCTGATGCGGCCCCCCACCCGCATCAAGGATATCTAGAAACTCACGGGATGCCTAGCCGCGCTGAGATGGTTTATACTGAGGCTAGCAGAGCGGGCACTTCCCTTCTTTAAGATCCTGCGCAAATCCGGTCCTTTAGCTTGGACCGATGAAGCAGAAGAAGCATTCCAGAAGTTGAAGCAGCTCCTGACGACTCTACCATCATGGTAGCGCCCGAGCCCGGAGAGCACTTGCTGCTCTACATCGTGGCGGCAACGGAGGTGGTGCGCATGGTCCACGTCGCGGAGCGGCCGGACCCCTCATCACCGCAGCCTGCTCCGGTAGCAGAAGACAAGCACCAGGAGACCCCGGAGGTACAAGATGACCTCCCAGAGCTCCAAGGTGACCTCCTGGAGGTCCAGCGGGACCTCCCGGAGCTCCAAGATAACCTCCCGGAGGTCCAAAGGGACCTCCCAGGAGAACAAGACGACCACCCAGAAGTCCAACGGGACCTCCCAGAGGTCCAAGACGGCCTAGAAGCCCCCGGGTCCCAGCTCCCGAAGGCTCCTCCGGACCCGTCTACCTCCTGTCGGCCTGAGCCAATGGAGGAGGACATCTCAGGCCCAGGGGGGATGGTCCGGACCATCCAGAGGCCTGTCTACTACATCAGCGAAGTCCTCCACGACGCCAAGACAAGGTACCTGGAGGTCCACAAGCTGCTGTATGCAGTACTCGTGGCATCCAGGAAGCTCCGCCACTACTTCCAGGCCCACCGGATCTCGGTGGTCACCTCCTACCCGTTTAAGGCCATCCTTCACAGCCCCAACGCGACTGGCAACGTCGCTAAGTGGGCAGCGGAATTGGCGGAGTTCGAGCTGGACTTCTTACCTCGACATGCAGTCAAGAGCCAAGCACTGGTTGACTTCGTGGCCGAGTGGACGCCATCACCAATCAACCCAGGGGGCCACGAAGACGGTGAACCAAAGCCCCGAGCTCCGGTCTTCACCGGGCCTCACTGGACGCTCTTCTTCGACGGCTCCTAGCGAAAGCAGGGGGCCGGTGCCGGCGTACTGCTTCTCATGCCATCGAGGGAGCAGTTTGGGTACATGGTGCGTCTCAATTTCAAGGCAACCAACAACATGGCAGGGTATGAAGCACTCATCTTTGGACGGAAGACAGCCCTGTCTCTGGGCGCTCGCTAGTTGTTGGCACAGGGTGACTACTAGCTAGTTATCAGCAAGTCAAGGGTGAATGCTCCTGCAATGACCCGCAACTAGCTGCTTATCTGCTCCACGTGCAGATGCTAGAGAAAGACTTCCTTGCCTTGGATCTGCGCCATGTACCGCGTGCTGGCAATGCCGCGGCCGACGACCTCTCAATGAAGGCCTCTACCGGAGCCCCGTGCCCAAAGGAGTCTTCGAGAGGACGTTGCTGCGGCCCACAGCCCGGCCTGCCGAGCCGGGCGAAGGGGTCTGGACCAGCACCTCGAAGCTGGCGGTCCCGGCGGCCCTGCTACCATGGACGCCGCCAAGGATCGTAAGCGTCACTGGGGACTCCGTGCAACCCAGCGCTCAAGATCCAGAAGCTCAAGTCAGACCCGATGCATGGATCACGGAGATCCGGTACTACTTGAAAGACAACATCCTCCCTGATGAACGTGTATCCGCTGAACGGATCGTGCGCATGGCTAAAAGATACGCGCTGGTAGAAGGGGATCTCTACCAGAGTGGCGCCAACCACGTCCTATTGCGGTGCATAACCCAGGGGGAAGGCTGCGACTTGCTCGCTGAGATCCATGGAGGTGAATGTGGGAGTCACTCTTCCTCACGCACGCTCATCGGTAAAGCCTTCCGGCATGGCTTCTACTGGCCGACAGCACTCCGGGATGCCGTCAACCTGGTCAAGTGCTGCAAGGCGTTCCAGTTCCGCACCTAGCAGATCCACACACCGTGTCAGGCAGTACAGATGATCCCGCCCTCGTGGCCGTTCGCCGTATGGGGGTTGGACATCCTGGGACCATTCCCCAAAGCCATCGGTGGATTCCGGTACCTCTACGTCGCCATCGACAAGTTCACAAAGTGGCCTGAAGCTACACACCCGTCATCACCATCAACAAGCAATCCGCAATCAAGTTCATCAAGTCACTCGTCTGCCGGTTCGGGGTCCCGAACAGAATCATCACCGACAACGGGACCCAGTTCACCAGTGCAGCATTTCAAGACTACTGCGAAGACCTCGGCATCTAGGTGTGCTATGCTTCCATTGCTCACCCAAAGAACAATGGGCAAATCGAGAGGGCCAACGCCGAGATTCTTCAGGGCCTCAAGACTCGCACCTATGCCGGCTTGAAGAAGCATGGTGCCAAGTGGGTGGACGAGCTACCGAGCACACTGTGGGCTAACTGGACATCCCAAAGCCGGGCCACCGGGGAGACACCCTTCTTCATGGTGTATGGGGCCAAAGCTGTGCTTCCCCTAGAAGTCAATATGGGGTCTCTCCGTGTCCGAGCTTACAACGAAGCCACGCAGGACAACCTCCGGCGTGAAGACATCAACCTCGTCAACGAGGCTCGACTACACGCAGCGCTCCGCAACGCACGGTACCGGCAGGCGCTCCGGCGCTACCACCAAAGGACCGTACGTGTTAGGGAGCTCCAAGAAGGCGACCTGGTTCTGCGATGCATACTTTCTCGCGAAGGGATCGACAAACTCTCCCCCAGCTGGGAAGGTCCCTTCCAAGTCACAAAAGTTTGCCGCCCCGGGTGCGTACGCCTTTCCACCAAGTATGGGGATCCGCTCCCGAACCCTTGGAACATAGAACACCTCCGTAAGTTCTATCCCTAGAGCAGTCGTAGGACAGTTCTTTTTCTTTCTGTAATAAATTCCATAGAGTCCAGGAACAGCGCTCGGAGCAGCTAAGTCCCAGGGGACGGTCCAGGACTACATTTCAGCTTGGCCTGGTTCCAACCCTAAGCACGTAGAGTCTTGCTTCCCTTCTTAATGGGGTGGGTCGTGGTCTCCATGTTTAGCCTGCCTTCATCCTATGGATATTTATATAGAAAGAATCATGTCCTGCCATGCTCTTACCCTTGTGCTCATTTAAATTACGCATTAATTTTTATGACCGCACTTTCCATGTATGCTCACCGTACATTTAGCTCTCCTTTCCCACTCTCATTCCTAGTTGGCATTTGCTATCCTACTGAAGACGGTTGCGCTTGAGGTACCTGCCGATGGCTAGGGGGCCTCTCGGGCCTCCCCCAGTCAGGTGCTGCGATGCCAGTTGGCCACCTCCAGGAAAAACCTGCGTTGTGCAAGGGGGGTCCAGGGTGCGTATGTGACGCCCTCAATTCTGTGGAAAAACCACGGAACAGAGAACTAATGTATATGTGTGCCCAGGGTGTTCATCACACATACACATATGTTCCACAATCTGAATTCAGATTATATATTACCACGAATAACAGAGTTTGGTACAATATCTCATGAGTCTTGGACTCATGCTTACAGCGGAGTCTTTATTTCTATGCAGCGAAAGTCTTTATTCTAATGCGGAAGCAATTTAACTAATACGGAAGCAAATCTAAGCAGAAGTGGCTTCATATCTACTCCCTCCACAGGCAAGGTTGAGAACAGATCACACACCTTAATGCTCCACTTGGTCTTCATAGTAGTCTTCTCTTGCTGCTGATGATGAAATAATAATGCAAGTTTGAGTACAATGATGTACTCAGCAAGTGCGGGAAAAACACGATATGTAGCTCATAACAAGGTAGGTATAAAAAGGGCTCATTTGCGGAAAAGCAAAGTTATCAAAACCACGATAAAACAACATCCTACTTTAGGTGAATGTAATCCCAGCATGTATTAAATTACCAACATACCTCCACCACTTTCCATGTTCCACCCGAATATTAACCAACTTCATTCTTGCTCAAAAATACCTCCTCGTATTTGCTACCATCTCATGAATACCTTCTCGTATTCGCTACCATCTCATATCATAAACAACTTTGCCTCACACCGAGACCAATCTTGTTGTCATGACTCAACAGTCATGCAACCATCTTGTCACCCGGACTCAACAGTACCAAAACCGAACCATAACCATAATCAATAACCATAGCCAAGAACCATCCCAATAGCCATCCCAACTAATCATGGCAGTTGGCCAGGCGCTCGCGACCGTAAGCTCCGCTATCATGATAGTTTTAGACTCTGCTGAGTTTGCACCTCTTTACCCACAAGTTTGTGATTTCATCACCCGTCGGCGACTGCAGAACCTCCATTATACCAGTACACAGCCGTCGGTGTATGGCCAAGAGATCACAAAATAGCCTTTACAAAGGGGCTACTAGATGTATGGACTCACTAAGGTTTCACCGGCAGGCTAGAATCTCCAATTCTCCCACCCACGGGCCCTCTCTTGTGCCATGCAGTTCCCAGGGCAGTCCTCACTCGACCCCCATTCCCCGCGCCTTCCACAGTCCATAACACTCTAGCAACTTACCTAATTACTCAGCTAAGCCACACCCATACATGGCCTTGTGGTGGCACTGTTATCCTGGCATGTGCATGCATGAACCGGTCCTTAGATCTACGGCAAGTAAACCACCATCTCATGCTACCTCATTCACAAACCCAGTCTTGTCTAGATCTCCCTCCGATCCATGTTCATTAACAACATCAGTTTCTCATTATCATTACGAGTGCAGTTAGCTAGACACATCTATCTCGCTTCGCAATCCCATGGACTCAGCGAAACATAAAAGTAAAAAAAAAACCATACCCGAGTCATAAACATCCCTGGCGACAAGGTTGGTTTAACCAAAGCTAGTAAACTCCTATAAAAAGGGTTTCCCATCGTGTTTGACTCAGCACATACACCCTTTTGCAAAACAAATCAGTTTTACCCAAAACATAGGATCAATATGGTCAAGGAGCACTTGACTTGTTCTTGCGATTCCGGTTGTTCTTGGATCTCAAAACCTTGTTGCTGCAGCTCGTCGTAGACAGCTCCCTGAGCTTGTCCCGCTATGTAGGATCACGTGCATACAAGATTCACAGCAATCAATATCATGCACAAACCTTAAACTAGATGCGATGATGCATATGCATGCTATCCTGTGATTAGTTTTATTAGATTGGTTTGCACGTGTTCTTGCATGGCTTGCATGGATTTTATGATGAACAGAGGTGTTCGGATCAAAGGTGGACATGGCGATGATCTTGTCTTTAGATCAACCTGATCATCAAGTGATCTGTCCACGAGAAGGCTTCTGTTCGAAGGAACCAAAGAACAGATGCAAAGAAAACACAACGATGTCGTAAGGTGGTATTGGAGACCTACCTTACGTTCTTCTCGGTCTCGAGGTCCTCCTCGGATCGTTGGGCTTTCCTCCGGCGATCTTCCTTGCCGCGCTTCAGCGATAGTTTACTCGGCGGTTTGGGACTAGGGCTCTAAGTCATCAGCTCAGGAGTTGGAAAAGAAGTTTGTGGTTTCGGCCAGAGGTTCTGGGTTCCATTTATAATCGGGAAGAGAAGAGTCCTATTCAGATCGTCGTTTGATCCTAACATCTTATCTTTAGTTGATTTGGTGCGGTAACGTTGTGGAATTCAGGTCGGTTTCCTTTACGTACCGGTATTCTTACGCGTACAGATTCCAAAATCGCATCAGAACCCGTTACCTTTGCGGTGATGAGCTCCGGAAGCTCCACGTGTCCACCGGGCCTGGTCTCTCCATTTCCGCAGAGACGGGCTCCAGTTGTGCTGCGTGTCAAACGAGTGAGACCTCCCTTTTCCTTCGGAGGTGAGCTCCGCGTGCGCCACGTATCATGGCGGTCGGGACCTCCTCTCTTACTCGGAGGTGGCTCCGCACATGCCACGTGTTAGTGCCGGTCTTTCCTTCTTTCCTCAGAGACGTTGTCACACCCGGTTTATCCGAAGAACAACCGAGTGAATATCACATGTATGCCAGGATCATTTTCTCATACATGTGATGACAAATAGTGAAGCATCATTTATTACAAGCCAGGTGTCGAATATAAATAAGTCTTACATAGCAAATGTCTCGATGGACAATCATAAGTTCATCACAAGTAAATAAACTAGCAGCGGAATAATTATTCTTGTGGGCTCCGTCACAGGCGTTGCCCGGGGGACTCCATGAACCTAGAAACCTTCTTCGGGTCCAAAGTCTTGATCATTATACACCACCTCATTATCTTGACCTGAGCAGCAATATAAACCAACAAATATGCAAGGTTGAGTACCGATGGTACTCAGCAAGTGTGGGAAAGTTATGTCATGCTGGGCTAGAACAAGAAGAGGTTGAACTCATGGTTAAAGCACTACGCAATTAATACCTATCACCTTACCTTATTAAGCACCTACATTACTACACAGGTGAAATGGTCCCAATCTCCCATCCAATCATCGTAATCAAATAACCATAACACCATTTCCAATGTTAAGCTCCCCGCTTAACATCCACAACTTCCAAAGCCATCATCCTCTAATCATGAATAAGTCCAAGCCGCTCTTGACCGTGAGCACGGCTGTCATGACAGTTTTGACTCTGCAGAGTTTGCACCACTGTACCCACATGTAGTGATTTCATCCCCCGTTGCCCGGTGGACTAAAAGAACCTCCATTATGCCAGTGGCCACGAACCACATACACACTTCCCAGGTGTGTAGCCAGGAGATCACTACGAAGCCTTTACAAAGGGATTCCCGACGAGCGTGGGCCCACTGAGGTTTCACCCCTAACAGCATACAAGAGGCTCCAACCCTGCTGCAGTGGCCCCCTCTTGAGCCTTGCGGTTCATATGGTAGTCCAGCTGACACCTACTCCCCGCACCATCCAACACACCCATACTACGCCGGGGATACACCTAATTAATTGGCCAAGCTGCCCCATCTCAGCATGTGGTTGGCACGGTAAAGCCAGGTTACATGCTCCATGAACCGGTCCTTAGGATCGAGGCAAGTACTAAACACGAACCCGAGTCTCGTGCACCCAGCACCAACCAATTCATCCAACTTGCCTTGATCCCTACCTCTACATAACTCACAATATCTCATTCAAGAGTATGGTAAAATAAACTGATGATCTCATATCCCAAATATCCCATTCTAAGCATGGCTAAGCATATGCATAATAATGAATGACATGATAAAATAAATCCCTACCCAAGCTACAAGGAAACAAGGTAAAGAAATTCTAGTCAACATCCTAGCATGGGTTTCATCTTTTCAATTGACAATGCAAATAATTCTATCTACACATCCTAGTATAGGATCAAAGTGGTCAAGGACACTTGCCTCCTTCCTGCTGCTCTTGGAATGGGTAGTCCTGATCTTGGAAAGGAAGAACTTGCTCTGGAGCAGGTTCTACTCATACCATCACACATAGCAAAAGAAAACAACAAGTTATAAGACATAGTTCACACTTCCACTTCATACAAACCACACATTCACATTTATGAAAGCCATTCACATTTCTATGTGTTGTGGTTACTCTATGTGTGTTGATTTTGGCTTACATGCACTTTTAAACATGTGTATATGATTTCTACTTTTGTATTCACATTTAGGTTTGCACACTATATATGAGTTTCCAATTTAAATAAATTCCTTATATTCAATTACTACACCTTTTAGCTACCAAGCATGCATGAAAGGTATTTTCCTACTCCATATGTATCTTCAGACCTTCTACCAACCCTAAACTGAATTCTTTGGATTTTGGAAACTTCATTTATCATTTTCTAGTTATTCATACCTAGCTTGCTATATCTTCAGATTTATTTCCTATGCCTAAATGTGAACTTTATTATGAAAATAGTAAGACACCTCATCTAAACAGAATAGGTTTTGGGTCTAAAATATTGAAAAATATATTTTTGAACTTCTCCTCTGATGTGAACTATTTTACATTTATTTTACTAATTTTCAGAATTATTCTCTACTTAAAAATGTGTCCCTATAACTAATAAATGTGAATAATTAATTAGACAGATTCATTTCAGCCAAAAATCTATTTTTATCTCACTCCAATGTTTTCCATGTACTAGGAAAGTTTTTAATTTGAATTGACAATATGTTTGTCCCATCTTTTAAATTTTAAATACTAACCACATATTCAAATTCCTAAATTTAATATCAAATAGGGTTAAAAAGGTAAACTCACCCCACTACAGGGTCTATTGTATTATTTTAAGAATTTCCAGGGGGCTAACTACACATAACAGAGGGGTTTTCCTAATTTTTATTAACTCCAGGGGCTAAAACTGATTTTTAAACGAATTTACATGATGTTCTAAAGTTCCAGTGGCTAGATCAGAAGTTTCCGCGGCTAGCTCTTATTTTCCGAGAACCCCAGGGGGTAGCACGTAAGAATCCCGGCCTTTATAACGCGGGGCTGACGTGGACCGTCCGATTTAAAACAGACGGCTGAGATTATAACGTCGAACCGGTACGCGGGGATTTAAATTCTACCGTGCGATTTAAAATAGACGGCGCACAAGCGGCCACGTCACTCTAATCGAGCGCGGGCGCCGCTGCCCGGCGGCGCATGGCGGCAGGAGGCGGCGATCTCGCCGGAGAGTTTCGGATCTTCGTCAATTCTTCCTAGAACTGTGATTTTATGGTATAGATCGGTAGAGGGGAGGTCGGGGATCTCACCTCGGAGGTTTTCTTGAGCTCGGAGGTCCTAGAAAGCGGTCGGCGACGAGGTCCAAGGTGAATTTATGGCGAGGCTCGTCGGCGCTGTGTTTGAGCCGCAAACCACCGAGTTTTCTGCACCTGCGCGGTTCCCCGGAGGCGGTGGATCAAGACCAGCGAGTTAGATCAGAATTCCCGAACGAAGAACGAGCAGAATTTGCCGGAGAAGCTCGGGTTCTCACCGGGAGGAAAAACGGCGGATCGTGGGGGAAAAACGGGACGATGCCGGGGTTTTTATAGACGGGGGAGGGCGGCGGGTTGGTTTAGGTCGAGCTGGAGGCTTCTGGGACCAGGAGTCGGCTGGGAACACGAGGTTTTCCGGTCGGTTACGATCGCGCGTGCGGGGAACAGTCCGGGGTCGGCGCGATCGGGAGCTCGGGGATGACAGGTGGGTCCCGCCTGTCTGCGAGAGGGGGCGCGGGCGCGCGGCTGCGGGCTGGCGCGGGGGTTGGGTGGGCCGGCTGGTGGGTTTCGGCCCACTGGCCGGGGAGGTTTATTTTTTGCTTTTCTTTTTCATTTCTGTTTTGAGTTTAATTTTAATTTTCGCAACACATGCAATACGTCCAAAAATTTTTAAATTCCCCTCTTAACAGGATTTTGGGGTGTTACAGCTCTACCCCCCTTAAAAGAAATCTCGTCCTCGAGATTGGGGTTCTAAGAAAACAATTCCGGAAATTGTGCCTTAAGCTTATCTTCTCGCTCCCAGGTGGCTTCCTCTTCCGAGTGATGCTTCCACTGCACCTTGCACATCCAGATTCTTTTATTTCTTGTGAGGCGTTCCATTGTTTGCCAAATCTTGGATGGTTGTTCGGCATAAGATAAATCCTCAGCTACGTCAACCTCATTCATGGGTAACAGCTCTTCAGGCATTCTCAGACATTTCTTGAGCTGTGACACATGGAATACATCGTGCACATCCGATAGGCGAGCCGGTAATTCTAGTTGATACGCCACTTCACCTTTCCTCTCAAGAACTTGAAAGGGTCCGATGTATCGAGGTGACAACTTCCCTTTCACCTTGAACCGACAAAGTCCTCGGATAGGGGACACCTTGAGATAGACATAGTCTCCCACGTTGAAAACGAGCTCTCTTCTCCGTACATCGGCATAGCACTTTTGTCGTGTCTGTGCTATCCTCAAGTTGTTGCAGATTTCCCTTACTTTCGCCTCGGCTTCTTGTAATACTTCGGGCCCAAACACTTTACTTTCCCTGTTTGGTTCCAAGATAGTGGAGTTCCGCACTTCCTCTCATACAAAGCTTCAAACGGTGACATCTTCATACTAGCCTGATAGCTGTTGTTATAGGAGAACTCCGCATACGGTAAGTTCTTGTCCCAACTCCGGTTGTTTTTAAGTGCACATGCCCTCAGCATATCCTCAAGAACCTGATTGGTCCTTTCCGTCTGCCCGTCAGTTTGGGGATGATAGGCAGAGCTGAAATTCAGATGGGTTCCCATGGTTTCATTCAACTTCTGCCAGAACCTTGAGGTGAACTGTGTCCCTTGATCCGACACTATCTTCTTTGGCACTCCATGGTAACACATGATCCTTGACATGTACAACTCCGCCAATTTGGATCAGCTGTAGCTTTATTTCACGGGGATGAAATGAGCTACCTTGGTTAGCCTGTCGTTGATGACCCATATCGAATCATATCCTGATTGGGTCCTAGGCAGTCCCACTATGAAATCCATACCGGTTTCTTCCCATTTCCATTCAGGCACTTTGAGTGGTTGCAATAATCCTGCCAAATTTTCAACGCGTGTACCACTGCGGCTAGCTCTAGGTCATGTGTAGGATAGTTCTTCTCATGCTTCCGGAGCTGCCGGGATGCATAAGCCACGACATGCCCTTCTTGCATGAGAACACATCCCAACCCGTTTCCAGAGGCATCGCAGTACACCGTAAAGTTCTTCTGCATATCTGGCATAACTAGCACTGGGGCTGTTGTCAATCTTTTCTTTAACTCCTGAAAACTCGTCTCGCACTGCGGCATCCATGTGAATGTGATTCCCTTCTCCAAAAGTTTGGTGAGGGGTCTCGAGATCTTAGAGAATCCCTCAATAAACCGTCGATAGTATCCAGCTAATCCCAAGAAGCTTCGAACTTCCCCGACATTTTCAGGGGTTTTCCACTCTGTGTATCCTCGATTTTAGCGGGATCTACGGAGATTCCTCCCTCCGAGATTATATGTCCTAAGAAGGGAACTCTCTTCAGCCAAAACTCACACTTGCTCAACTTGGCATATAGTTGGTGTTCTCTCAGCTTCTACAACACCAACCTTAGATGTTTCTCATGTTCCTCTTCATCTTTGGAGAAGAGAAGAATGTCATCTATGAAAACCACCACAAATTTGTCTAGATATTCCATGAATACCTTGTTCATGAGATACATCAAGTATGCTGGGGCATTAGTTACCCCGAAAGGCATGACGGTGTCTTCATACAATCCATACCGAGATACGAAAGCAGTCTTCGGAATATCGGCTTGCCTTATCTTAAGTTGGTGGTATCCTGACCTGAGATCAATTTTCGAGAACACACAATCCCCCCTCAACTGATCAAACAAGTCTTCAATGCGGGGTAATGGGTACTTGTTCTTGATGGTTACCTCATTCAAGGCACGGTAGTCCACGCATAACCTTTGGGTTCCGTCCTTCTTGGGCACAAATATCACTAGAGCTCCCCAAGGTGAGGAACTAGGACGAATATACCCCTTCTCCGTCAATTCTCTCAAATGATCCTTGAGTTCTCCCAGCTGCTTGGAGTCCATCCGATAAGGTCTCTTGTATATCGGGGCTGTTCCAGGCACTAGCTCAATTGCGAATTCCACTTCACGATCAGGAGGCATTCCTGGCAACTCCTCTGGAAAAACAATGGATAATCCCTTTATGTTTGGTCAACCAATCCATACCCAAGATAATATCTATCCCTTGCGAATCTATCGCTATGAGGTTAGCAGTAAATACTACCCCATTAATGTCTAGGTTCACTTTGGGACACACTTGTCTTGTCCTTATTTCTCCAACTGGAGAGTTTACTGCTAGCATATGGTTCATTTGTGTTGTTGCTAGATCATGTGTGACACCCCAAAATCCTGTTCAGAGGGGAGTTTAAAAATTTTTGGACGTGTTGCATGTTTTGCAACAATTTAAATTCAAACTGGAATTCAATTTAAACTCAAAACAGAAAAGAAATAGAAAAAGAAAAAGGAAAACAGAAAAAACCAGCCAGTGGGCCGAAACCCACCAGCCGGCCCACCCTGCTCCGCGCCAGCCCGCAGCCGCGCGCGCCCCCTTTCTCCCACTGACAGGCGGGGCCCGCCAGCTTTTCTTCTGCCTCGCGCCCGCTCCGCGATCGGCCGGGACTCTCTCACCTGAATCAAAACCGATCGGGAATTCTCGCGTATCCCAGCCGATTTCCGGACCCCGAAGACTCCAGCTCGATCTAAACCAACCCGCCGCCCTCCCCCGTCTATAAAAACCCCGGCCTTGTCCCGTTTTTCCCACGCGATCCGCCGATTTTACTCCGGTGATAACCCGAGCACCTCCGGCGAATTCTGCCCGATCTGCGCTAGGGAATTCCGATCTAACTCGCTGGTCTTGATCCACCGCCTCCGGGAACCTCGCAGGTGCAGAAAACTCGGTGGTTTGCGGCTCAAACACAGCGCCGACGAGCCTCGCCGTGAATTCTCCTCGGACCTCGTCCCCGATCGCTTTCCAGGACCTCCGAGCTCAAGAAAACCCCCGAGGTGAGATCCCCGACCTCCCCTCCACCGATCTATGCCATAAAATCACAGTTCTAGGAAGAATTCCCGAAGATCCGAAACTCTCCGGCGAGATCGCCGCCTCCCGCCGCCGTGCGCCGCCGGCAGCGCCACCCACGCTCGATCAGAGCGACGTGGCCGCTTGTGCGCCATTTATTTTAAATCGCACGGTAGAGTTTAAATCCCCGCGTACCGGTTCGACGTTATAATCTCAGCCGTCTGTTTTAAATCGGACGGTCCATGTCAGCCCCGCGTTATAAAGACTGGAAGTCTTACGTGCTACCCCCTGGGGTTCTCGGGAAATAAGAGCTAGCCCCAGAAACTTCTGATCTAGCCCCTGGAACTTCAGAAAATCATGTAAATTCATTTAAAAATCAGTTTTAGCCCGTGGACTTAATAAAAATTAGGAAAAACTCCTCTGTTATGTGTAGCTAGACCTCTGAAAATTAGGAAAATAAATGTAAAATAGTTTACATCAGAGGCAAAGGTCAAAATAGGTTATTAAATATTTTAGATCAGAACCTATTTTGTTTAGATGATGTGTCTTGTTATTTTCATAATAAAGTTCACACTTAGGCATAGGAAATAAATCTGAAAATATAGCAACTAGTAAATGATAAATGGAGTTTCTAAAATCCAAAGAATTCAGTTTAGGGTTGGTAGAAATTACGAAGACACATATGGAGTAGGAAAATACCTTTCCTGCATACTTGGTAGCTAAAAGGTGTAGTAATTGAATATAAGGAACTTATTTAAATTGGAAACTCATATATAATGTATGCAATCATAAATGTGAATACAAAAGTAGGAATCATATACACATGATTAAAAGTGCATGTAAGCGAAAGGTCAACACACATAGAGTAAACACAACACATAGAAGTTGTGAATGGCTTTGTTACATGTGAATGTGTGGTTTGTATGAAGTGGAAGTGTGAACTATGTCTTATGGATTGTCGTTTTTCTTTTGCTATGTGTGATGGTATGATGTAGAACCTGCTCAAGAGCAAGTTATTCCTTTCCAAGATCAGGACTACCCATACCAAGAGGAGCAGGAAGGAGGCAAGTATCCTTGACCACTTTGATCCTATGCTAGGATGTGTAGATAGAATTATTTGCATTGTCAAATGAAATATGAAACCCATGCTAGGAAGTTTCCCTAGAATTGCATTATCTTGTTTCCTTGTAGCTTGGGTTGGGATTCACTTTATCATGTCATTTATTATTATGCATATGCTTAGCCATGCTTAGAATGGGATATTTGGGAGATGAGATCATCAGTTTATTTTACCATACTCTTGAATGAGATATTGTGAGTTATGTAGAGGTAGGGATCAAGGCAAGTTGGATGTTTTAGTTGGTGCTGGGTGCACGAGACTTGGGTTTGTGTTTAGTACTTGCCTGGATCCTAAGGACCGGTTCATGGAGCATGTAACCTGGCTTTACGGTGCCAACCACATGCTGAGATGGGGCAGTTTAGCCAATTAATTAGGTGTATCCCCGGCGTAGTATGGGTGTGTTGGATGGTGTGGGGAATAGGTGTCAGCTGGACTACCGTATGAACCGCAAGGCTCAAGAGGGGGCCACTGCAGCGGGGTTGGAGCCTCTTGTATGCTGTTAGGGGTGAAACCTCAGTGGGCCCACGCTCGTCGGGAATCCCTTTGTAAAGGCTTCGTAGTGATCTCCTGGCTACACACCTGGGAAGTGTGAATGTGGTTCGTAGCCACTGGCATAATGGAGGTTCTTTTAGTCCACCCGGCAACGGGGGATGAAATCACTACATGTGGGTACAGTGGTGCAAACTCTGCAGAGTCAAAACTGTCATGACAGCCGTGCTCACGGTTAAGAGCGGCTTGGACTTATTCATGATTAGAGGATGATGGCTTTGGAAGTTGAGGATGTTAAGCGGGGAGCTTGACATTGGATATGATGATTATGGTTACTTGATGAAGGGTTGGGAGTTTGGGACCATTTCACCTGTGTAGTAATGTAGGTGCTAAATAAGCTAAGGTGATAGGTATTAATTGCGTAGTGCTTTAACCATGAGTTTAACCTCCCCTTGTTCTAGCCATGCATGACATAACTTTCCCACACTTGCTGAGTACCATCGATACTGAACCTTGCATATTTTGTTGGTTTATATTGCTGCTCAGGTCAAGATAATGAGGTGGTGTGTAATGACCAAGACTTTGGAACCGAAGAAGGTTTCTAGGTTCATGGAGACCCCCGGGCAACGCTTGTGACGGAGCCCACAAGAATAATATTCCGCTGCTATTTTATTTACTTGTTATGAACTTATTATCGTCCATCGAGACATATGCTATGTAAGACTTATTTATATTCGACACCTGGCTTGTAATAAATGATGCTTCACTATTTGTCATCACATGTATGAGAAAATGATCCTGGCATACATGTGATATTCACTCGGTCGTTCTTCGGAGAAACCGGGTGTGACAGAAGTGGTATCAGAGCCAAGGTTGCCCATAGGAACGTGGACCTAGGTAGAAATGGACGTATTTAAGGGCCCTATTTTCTAAAAAACTATTTTTACAAGATGTGTGTTGAAAAGTGTTATTTAATGAGTCATTTTCTTCATCTTACCCCAATTTTCATTCAAAATAGGATTTTTGTTTAAAAAGTTTATCTAACCTAAGTTTAAATGCTTTTTGTTTTTAGATGGTTCGCATGATTTGCACCGCTCGCAAGTCCACAGGAGGGAGAGTTCCCATAGTTGCCCTTGCCGAAAGAGAGGAGAGCCGTCCGGTGACGTACCTTTCCTATAAATTGGCAGTAGGAGGCTTGTTGCGCCGTCTTCGACGTATGCTCGAAGCCGCCGGCAATACGGGCAAGCTAATCATCCACTATAACTCCACCAGGACCATCCGTGAGAAGAGGGAAGAATTGAGTTCAGAGATGAGGATTTTACACGAAAACCAGCTGCTTAAGATCCACCGCTCTCCAGCTTGTAGAGCGACACAGGTCGATGCGGAGAAGGATGTCACCTGGGAGGCCATCACCTGCCAGAGTCACATCTATCGTCGACACCTGGACAGGACTGAGTACATGTATTTCCTCCAATGCGAGAGTGGTACCTCGGATTATAAGTACCCGCCAGTGCAGCAAGGCACTTCCCATGAGCACATGGATTTGTGCTTAGAGGATGCTGCCATGCTTAGCAATCGATTGCAGGAGTGTCAGCAGGAGCTTCAGGATGTTTGTGACACCCTGAAGGAAATCGAGGCGTTGCTTCGAGCTTGCTTGAGGGTGAGAGAAAGAGGAGATGGGAATGAACTGTGTGTCACCGTGAACGATACATGGACTCCTGACTCCCCAGATCGCCGAGCGATCAGGCGTCGTCGCACTTCTCCACCAGCAGCCTCCCCACCCAAAGCAGAGTCAGAAGGTAGCCGAAATGATGAGGAAGATCCCGAGGAGCCAGCTCAAGAAAACGAGTAGCATAGAGCCTTTCCCTTAAATTAGAAGGATGTCGAGTAGTCGAGTCGTTACGTTAGTTAATGGTGTGTTAATGCTTGGTGTGTGACGTGAGTTGTGGAAGCCATGAGCAATTGTCCACAGCCTCGTCTTCAGATTGTTTTGCTTTGATGTGTGAACCCACATGAAATAATATTGCAGTTATTTTTGTGTGAGATATGAAACCTCAGAAAAGTATAACAAAGCTTCAACACTTCAAACTACAAACAAGTGAAAGTAGTAAGATAATACGTAATACTTTAAATTAACATTTGGTTGATCATGCTAGATGGCCGGAAGAGGAAAAGGTCGTGCTGCCAACCCCGCCAACAACAACGATGAGGCCTGCAACCCTCATCTTTCTGGAGGCCAAGACAGGGGTGGACGCCATGAAGGAGTTGATCCCCTCCACCAAATGCTGGAGAATCAAAATCAGCTCATCCAGAACTTGACTCAAGTGGTGGCCAACTTGCATCAAGTTCCACCTCCACAAGCTGCACCATGCAAACCAAGGTTGAGTGAGTTCCTAGGAACTCAACCTCCAAAGTTTGCAAGCGCTGCTGAACCTCTGGAGGCAGATGATTGGCTAAAGACCATTGAAAGCAAGATGAGGATCATACAGTGCCAAGGGTATGAGAGGGTGCTGTTTGCCTCTCATCAATTGCATGGACCTGCTGCTGATTGGTGGACCGCCTACGTGGCCGCCCATCATGACCCTGAGAACATCACTTGGGAAGAGTTCAAGTGTAGCTTCCGCAACCATTACATCCCAAGAGGTGAACTCAAAAACAAGAGGAAGGAGTTCTTGGGACTGCAGCAGGGAAACATGACGGTGAGGGAATACCTCACTAAATTTACTCAACTATCCCGTTATGCCCCACGGGACATAGAGACTGATGAGCAGAAACAAGATTATTTCGTGGAGGGACTTACCGCAGAAATGCAGTGTGCAATGTCCTCAAATGAGTATGAAAGCTTCCAAAAGATGGTGGACAGAGCGTTTGTGGTGGAAAGGAAACTGAAGGCCTTGGAAAATGAGAATAAGAGGAAGGTCGGGTGGTCACATCAAGCCTCAGGGAGCAACACCCGCCCACGTCTGATGCAGCAACCTGCAGGGCAGACGAACCGTGCTGCGGTACCCTACTCAGCACCAAGAGGGTACAACCCGAACTACAGGCCTCCGGAAGCACCAGCACAGCCGCAACGTCAGTTTGTACAGCATCCTCGCCCCGCATATCCACCTCGACCAGCAATGCAAGGACCCCCAAACCAACCCCAAGACAATAAAGGCCAAGCACCTAAGGTTGGGGTGCAGTGTTTTAATTGTGGTGAAGTGGGGCACTACGCCCATAAGTGCCCAAAGAAGAAGCCCACGCAGCCACAACAGCAGAATGTAATGAGAGGACGGGTGAACCACATCACTATGGAGGAAGCACAAGAGGCACCCGACGTGGTAGTTGGTAAGTTTCCTGCCAATTTACACATTGCAACCCTGCTGTTTGATTCTGGTGCTACCCACTCATTCATTGCTCAAGGGTTTGTTAAGAAGCATGACCTACCAACCACACAAATGAACCATATGCTAGCCGTAAACTCTCCAGGTGGAGAAATAAGGACAAGACAAGTGTGTCCCAAGGTGAACCTAGACATTAATGGGGTAGTATTTACTGCTAACCTCATAGTGATAGATTCACAAGGGATAGATATTATCTTGGGTATGGATTGGTTGACCAAACATAAAGGGATTATCCATTGTTCGACCAGAACGGTGGAACTAACTCACCCTAGTGGCACAAGAGTAAAGTTCATAACAATACACGAGCCTAGGAGGGACATTAAATTAAATCAAGTTGAGGTGAAAGTGGAGGAGATCAGGACCATCAGGGAATATCAAGATGTTTTTCCGGAGGAGTTGCCAGGTATGCCTCCCGATCGTGAAGTGGAATTCGCAATTGAGCTAGTACCTGGAACAACCCCGATATACAAGAGACCTTATCGGATGGACTCTAAGCAGCTGGGAGAACTCAAGGATCATTTGAGAGAATTGACGGAGAAGGGGTATATTCGTCCTAGTTCCTCACCATGGGGAGCTCCGGTGGTATTTGTGCCCAAGAAGGACGGAACCCAAAGGTTATGCGTGGATTACCGTGCCTTGAATGAGGTAACCATCAAGAACAAGTACCCATTACCCCGCATTGAACACTTGTTTGATCAATTGAGGGGCGCTTGTGTGTTCTCGAAAATTGATCTCAGGTCGGGATACCACCAACTCAAGATAAGGCAATCTGATATTCCCAAGACAGCTTTCGTATCTCGGTACGGACTGTATGAATACACTGTCATGCCTTTCGGGCTAACTAATGCCCCGGCATACTTCATGTATCTCATGAACAAGGTATTCATGGAATATCTGGACAAATTTGTGGTGGTTTTCATAGATGACATTCTCGTCTTCTCCAAAGATGAAGAAGAACACGAGAAACATCTAAGGTTGGTGTTGCAGAGGCTAAGAGAACACCAACTATATGCCAAGTTGAGCAAGTGTGAGTTTTGGCTGAAGAGAGTTCCCTTCTTAGGACATATAATCTCGGAGGGAGGAATCTTCGTAGATCCCGCCAAAATCGAGGATATCCAGAAGTGGAAGACCCCTGAAAATGTCGGGGAAGTTTGAAGCTTTTTGGGATTGGCTGGATACTATCGACGGTTTATTGAGAGATTCTCTGAGATCTCGAGACCCATTACCAAACTGTTGGAGAATGGAATCACATTCACATGGACGCCCCAGTGCGAAACGAGTTTTTAGGAGTTAAAGAAAAGATTGACAACAGCCCCAGTGCTAGTTATGCTAGATATGCAGAAGAACTTTACGGTGTACTGCGATGCCTCTGGAAACGGGTTGGGATGTGTTCTCATGCAAGAAGGGCATGTTGTGGCTTGTGCATCTCGACAACTCCGGAAGCACGAGAAAAACTATCCTACACATGACCTAGAACTAGCCGCAGTGGTACACGCGTTGAAAATTTGGCGACACTATTTGATGGGGAAGAGGATAGAGATATATACGGATCATAAGAGTTTGAAGTACATTTTTTACACAGCAAGATCTCAACCTCAGAAAAAGGAGATGGTTAGAGCTATTCAATGACTTTGATGTGGGCATTAACTATCATCCTGGGAAAGCAAACGTCGTGGCCGATGCGTTAAGTTGGAAAGTGCAGGTCAATAAGTTGAGCTTAAAGGACATGCCTGCAGAATTGAAGGACGATGTTATAAGGCTCAATCTATGCCTGGTAAATAGTGGTGAAGCCATCGCCATGGAAGTGGACTCCGCACTCGAGCGAGACATACGCGAGGGTCAAAAGAATGAGGATAAGATACAAGAGATCAGACAACTCATCAAGGAAAATAAAGCTCCTGGTTTTAGAGAGGATGAACAAGGAACGGTGTGGCACGGGAAAAGAATCTGTGTGTCAGAAGTAAAGGAGATCCGTGAATTGATTTTGAAGGAGGCTCATGATTCTGACTATTCCATTCATCCTGGGAGTACGAAGATGTATCAGGACCTCAAGAGCAGGTATTGGTGGTATGGCATGAAGCGAGATGTCGCGGAACATGTTGCCCTATGTGACACATGTCAGTTGGTGAAAGCAGAACATCAACGACCCGCGGGATTATTGCAACCACTCAAAGTGCCTGAATGGAAATGGGAAGAAATCGGTATGGATTTCATGTTGGGATTGCCTAGGACCAAATCAAGATATGATTCAATATGGGTCATCATTGACAGGCTAACCAAGGTAGCTCATTTCATCCCCGTGAAAGAAATCTACAGCGGATCCAAATTGGTGGAGTTGTACATGTCAAGGATCGTGTGTTACCATGGAGTGCCAAAGAAGATTGTGTCGGATCGAGGGACACAGTTCACCTCAAGGTTCTGGCAGAAGTTGCACGATACCATGGGAACCCATCTCAACTTTAGTTCTGCCTATCATCCCCAAACTGACTGTCACACCCAGTTTTTCCGAAGAACAACCAAGTGAATATCACATGTATGCCAGGATCATTTTCTCATACATGTGATGACAAATAGTGAAGCATCATTTATTACAAGCCAGGTGTCGAATATAAATAAGTCTTACATCACAAATGTCTCAATGAACACTAATGCTTCATCACAAGTAAATAAACTAGCAGCGGAATATTATTCTTTAGGGCTCCATCACAGGTGTTGCCCGGGGGTCTTCATGAACCTAAAAACCTTCCTCGGGTCCAAAATCTTGGTCATTATACACCACCTCATTATCTTGACCTGAGCAGCAATATAAACCAACAAATATGCAAGGTTGAGTACCAATGGTACTCAGCAAGTGTGGGAAAATTATATTATGCATGGCTAGAACAAGGAGAGGTTGAACTCATGGTTAAAGCACTACGCAATTAATACCTATCACCTTAGCTTATTAAGCACCTACATTACTACACAGGTGAAATGATCCAAATCTCCCATCCCATCATCATAAACCAATAACCATAATCATAATTTCCAATGTTAAGCTCCCCGCTTAACTTCCAAAACCATCAATTCTCTAATCATGAATAAGTCCAGGCCGCTCTTAACCGTGAGCACGGCTGTCAAGACAGTTTTGACTCTGCAGAGTTTGTACCACTGTACCCACAAGTAGTGATTTCATCCCTCGTTGCCGGGTGGACTAAAAGAACCTCCATTATGCCAGTGGCTACGAACCACATTCACACTTCCCAGGTGTGTGGCCAAGAGATCACTACGAAGCCTTTACAAAGGGATTCCCGACGAGCGTGGGCCCACTGAGGTTTCACCCCTAACAGCATACAAGAGGCTCCAACCCCGCTGCAGTGGCCCCCTCTTGAGCCTTGCGGTTCATATGGCAGTCCAGCTGACTCCTATTCCCCGCACCATCCAACACACCGATACTACGCCGGGGATACACCTAATTAATTGGCTAAGCTGCCCCATCTCAGCATGTGGTTGGCACTGTAAAGCCGGGTTACATGCTCCATGAACCGGTCCTTAGGATCCAGGCAAGTACTAAACACAAACCCAAGTCTCGTGCACCCAGCACACAACCAAAACATCCAACTTGCCTTGATCCCTACCTCTACATAACTCACAATATCTCATTCAAGAGTATGGTAATATAAACTGATGATCTCATGTCCCAAATACCCCATTCTAAGCATGGCTAAGCATATGCATGGAAATAAATGACATGGTAAAGTAAATCCCAACCCAAGCTACAAGGAAACAAGGTAATGCAATTCTAGGGAAACTTTCCTAGCATGGGTTTCATATTTCATTTGACAATGCAAATAATTCTATCTACACATCCTAGCATAGGATCAAAGTGGTCAAGGACACTTGCCTCCTTCTTGCTGCTCCTGAAATGGGTAGTCCTGATCTTGGAAACTGATAGCTTGCTCTTGAACAGGTTCTACTTCATACCATCACACATAGCAAAAGAAAAACAACAATCATAAGACATAGTTCACACTTCTACTTCATACAAACCACACATTCACATTTATGAAAGTTTCTTTACCATTTTATGTGTTGTGGATACTCTATGTGTGTTGATTTGGGGCTTGCATACACTTTCATTTACATGTGTAGGATTCCTACTTTGGTGTTCATATTTATACTCACATACTAGATATATATATACATGTATATATGTGTGTTTTAGTTTTAAATAAATTCCTTATATATTAAACTACCAAGTATGTATGAAAAGTATTTTTCTTCTCCATATGTGCCTTCATAATTTCTATCAACCCTAAACTGAATTCTTTGTACTTTAGAAACTCCATTTATCATTTACTAGTTTCTATATTTTCAGATTTATATTCTTATGCATAATTGTGCATTTTATTATTAAATTAGTAATACACACTACCTAAACAGATTAGGTTCTGGTCCTAAATAATTTAAGATCATATTTTGACCTTGGCTTCTGATGTATACTATTTCATAATTATTTTCCCTATTTTTCTTTAACTATTCTTTACTTAAAAATGTGTCCCTATACTATTAAATGTGAATAATAGATGAAACAGATTTATTTCAGCCCCAAAAATATATTTTTATCTCACTCCAAAGTTTTCTAAGTACTGAGAAAGTTTTTAATAATTTTGACAATTAGGTTTGTCCCCCTTTTTAATATTTAAACACTAGTTACATATTCAATTTTCTAAATTAAATACTAAACAGGGCTAAAATAATGAATTCACCCCATTACAGGATCTATAATATTATTTTCATAATTTCCAGGGGTCTAGCTACACTTTTCAGAGGTGTTTTTCTTAATTTCTATTAAGTCTAGGGGCTAAAACTGATTTTTAAATGAATTTACATGATTTTCTGGAGTTCCAGGGGCTAGATCTGAAGTTTCCGGGGCTAGCTCTCAATTCCAGAGAACCCCAGGGGGTAGCACGTAAGAATTCCAGTCTTTATAACGCGGGGCTGACATGGACCGTCTGATTTTAAACCGACGGCTGAGATTATAACATCGAACCGGTACGCGGGGTTTCAAAGTCTACCGTGCGATTTAAAATAAACGGCGCACAAGCGGCCACGTCGCTCTGATCGAGCGCGGGCGGCGCTGCCGGCGGCGCACGGCGGCGGGAAGCGGCGATCTCGCCGGAAACTTTCGGATCCTCGAGAATTCTGCCTAGAACTGTGATCTTATGGCCTAGATCGGTAGAGGGGAGGTCAGGGATCTCACCTCGGGGGTTTTCTCGAGCTCGGGGGTCCTGGATAGTGCTCGGCGGCGAGGTCCGAGGCAAAACCACGGCGAAGCTCGTCGGAGCTGGATTTGCACCGTAAGTCTTCGGGTTTTCTGCACCTGCAAAGTTCCCCGGAGGCGGTGGATCAAGACCAACGAGTTAGATCAGAGTTTCCGAGCTTAGATCGGCCAGAATTCACCGGCGAAGTCTCGGTGCTCACCGGAGTGAAAATCGGCGATCGCGTGAGAAAAACTGATCGGATCGGTTGTTTTTATAGCCGGGGGAGGGCGGTGGTTCTGTTGTGATCGAGTTAGAGTCCTCAGGGTCCAGAATTCGGCTGCGGGACGCGGTTTCCCGATCGGTTGCGATCGCGCGCGCGGGGGAGAAGTCCGGGGTCGCGGGGTTAGGGATGACAGGCGGGTCCCACCCGTCAGCGAGGGGCAGCGCGGCGCGCGCGGGGGCGGGCTGCGCGGGGGTTTGCTGGGCCGGCTGGGGTTTCGGCCCACTGGCCAGTTTTTTTCCGGTTTTCCTTTTTTTCTTTTTCCATTTCTTTTTCTGTTTTGAGTCTAATTTGAATTCCAGTTTGAATTTGAATTTCTGCAAAACATGCAACACGTCCAAAAATTTCTAAATTCCCCTCTGAACATGGTTTATGGTTCTAAATCAAAATTTGAGTTTTGACTAAAAATTTGGGGTGTTACAGCTCTACCCCCCTTAAAAGAAATCTCGTCCTCGAGATTGGTGTTTCTAAGAAAACAATTCCGGAAATTGTGCCTTAAGCTCATCTTCCCGTTCCCAGGTGGCTTCCTCTTCTGAGTGATGTTTCCACTGCACCTTGCACATCCTGATTCTCTTATTTCTGGTGAGGCGTTCCATTGTCTCCAAAATCTTGTATGGTTGCTCGGCATAAGACAAATCCTCAGCTACATCCACTTCATTCATGGGTAACACCTCCTCAGGCGTCCTCAGACATTTCTTGAGTTGCGACACATGGAACACATCGTGCACGTCCGACAGATGAACCGGCAACTCTAGTTGGTACGCCACTTCGCCTTTTCTTTCCAAAACTTGAAAGGGTCCGATGTATTGAGGTGACAACTTCCCTTTCACCTTGAACCGACGAAGTCCTCTGATAGGGGACACCTTGAGATAAACATAGTCTCCCACGTTGAAAACGAGCTCTCTTCTTCGTACATCAGCATAACTCTTCTGGCGGGTCTGTGCTATCCTCAAGTTGTTGCGAATCTCCCTCACCTTTGCCTCGGCTTCTTGTAGCACTTCTGGACCAAACACCTTACTTTCTCCTGTTTGGTTCCAAAATAGGGGAGTTCTGCATTTCCTTCCATACAAAGCTTCAAACGGTGACATCTTCATACTAGCTTGATAACTGTTGTTATAGGAAAACTCCGCATACGGTAGGTTCTTGTCCCAACTCCTATTGTTTTTGAGTGCACATGCCCTTAACATATCTTCAAGGATCTGATTGGTTCTCTCCGTCTGTCCGTCAGTTTGGGGATGATAGGCAGAACTGAAATTCAGATGGGTTCCCATGGTTTCATCCAACTTTTGCCAAAACCTCGAGGTGAACTGTGTCCCTCGGTCCGACACTATCTTCTTTGGCACTCCATGGTAACACACAATCCTTGACATGTACAATTCTGCCAATTTGGTTCCGCTGTAGCTTTCCTTCACCGGAATGAAATGAGCTACCTTGGTTAGCCTATCAATAATAACCCATATTGAATCATACCCGGACTGGGTCCTAGGCAATCCCACGACAAAATCCATGCTGATCTCTTCCCACTTCCATTCAGGCACTTTGAGTGGTTGCAGCAATCCCGCGGGTCGTTGATGTTCTGCTTTCACCAACTGACATGTGTCACATAGGGCAACATGTTCCGCGACATCTCGCTTCATGCCATACCACCAATACCTGCTTTTGAGGTCCTGATACATCTTCGTACTCCCAGGATGAATGGAATAGTCGGAATCGTGAGCCTCCTTCAAAATTAATTTACGAATCTCCTTTACTTCTGGCACACAGATCCTTTTCCCGTGCCACACCGTTCCTTGTTCATCCTCTCTAAAACCAGGGGCTTTATTTTCCTTGATGAGCTGTCTGATCTCTTGTATCTTCTCATCATTCTTTTGTCCCTCGCGTATGTCTCGCTCAAGTGTGGAGTCCACTTCCATGGCGATGGCTTCACCACTATTTACTAGACATAGATTGAGCCTTATAACCTCGTCCTTCAATTCTGCAGGCATATCCTTCAAGCTCAACTTATTGACCTGCACTTTCCGACTCAAGGCATCGGCCACGACGTTTGCTTTCCCGGGATGATAGTTGATGCCTACATCAAAGTCATTGATTAGCTCTAACCATCTCCTTTGTCTAAGGTTGAGATCTGGCTGTGTGAATATGTACTTCAAACTCTTATGATCCGTATATATCTCTGTCCTCTTCCCCATCAAATAGTGCCGCCAAATTTTCAACGCGTGTACCACTGCAGCTAGTTCTAAGTCATGTGTAGGATAGTTCTTCTCGTGCTTCCGAAGCTGCCGGGATGCATATGCCACGACATGTCCCTCTTGCATGAGAACACATCCCAACCCGTTTCCAGAGGCATCGCAGTACACCGTGAAATTCTTCTGCATATCTGGCATAACCAACACGGGGGCTGTTGTCAATCTCTTCTTTAGCTCCTGAAAGCTCGTATCGCACTGTGGCGTCCAGGTGAATGTGATTCCCTTTTCCAACAGTTTGGTGAGAGGTCTCGAGATCTTGGAGAATCCCTCAATAAACCGTCGATAGTATCCAGCCAATCCCAAAAAGCTTCGAACTTCTCCGACATTTTCAGGGGTTTTCCATTTCTGGATATCTTCGATTTTGGCGGGATCTACGGAGATTCCTCCCTCCGAGATTATATGTCCTAAAAAGGGAACTCTCTTTAGCCAAAACTCACACTTGCTCAACTTGGCATATAGTTGGTGTTCTCTCAGCCTCTGTAACACCAACCTTAGATGTTTCTCATGTTCTTCTTCATCTTTGGAGAAGACGAGAATATCATCTATGAAAACCACCACAAATTTGTCCAGATATTCCATGAATACCTTGTTCATGAGGTACATGAAATATGCCGGGGCATTGGTTAGCCCGAAAGGCATGACAGTGTATTCATACAGTCCGTACCGAGATACGAAAGCTGTCTTGGGAATATCAGATTGCCTTATCTTGAGTTGGTGGTATCCCGACCTGAGATCAATTTTCGAGAACACGCAAGCTCCCCTCAACTGATCAAACAAGTCTTCAATGCGGGGTAATGGATACTTGTTCTTGATGGTCACCTCATTCAAGGCACGGTAATCCACACATAACCTTTGAGTTCCATCTTTCTTAGGCACAAATATTACCGGAGCTCCCCATGGTGAGGAACTAGGGCGAACATACCCCTTTTCCGTCAATTCTCTCAAATGATCCTTGAGCTCTTCTAGCTGCTTGGAGTCCATTCGATAAGGTCTCTTGTATATCGGGGCTGTTCCCGGTACTAGCTCGATTGCGAATTCCACGTCACGGTCGGGAGGCATTCCTGGCAACTCCTCCGGAAAAACATCTGGATATTCCCTGATAGTCCTGATTTCCTCAACTTTCACCTCCACTTGATTTAATTTAATGTCCCCCCTAGGCTCGTGTATCGTTATGAACTTTACTCTTGTGCCACTAGGGTGAGTTAGTTCCACCGTTCTGGTCGAACAATGGATGATTCCTTTATGTTTGGTCAACCAATCCATACCCAAAATAATATCTATCCCTTGTGAATCGATCACTATGAGGTTAGCGGTAAATACTACCCCATTAATGTCTAGGTTCACTTTGGGACACACTTGTCTTGTCCTTATTTCTCCACCTGGAGAGTTTACCGCTAGCATATGGTTCATTGGTGTGGTTGCTAGGTCATGCTTCTTAACAAACCCTTGAGCAATGAACGAATGGGTAGCACCAGAATCAAACAGCAGAGTTGCAAGGTGTAAATTGGCAGGAAACTTACCAACTACCACGTCGGGTGCCTCTTGTGCTTCCTCCATAGTGACGTGGTTCACCCGTCCTCTCATTACGTTCTGCTGCTGTGGCTGCGTGGGCTTCTTCTTTGGACACTTATGGGCGTAGTGCCCCACTTCACCACAGCTGAAACATTGCACCCCAATCTTAGATGCTTGGCCCTTGTTGTCTTGGGGTTGGTTTGGGGGTCCTTGCACTGCTGGTCGAGGTGGATATGCAGGGCGAGGCTGCTGCATAAACTGACGTTGCGGCTGTGCTGGTGCTGCGGGGGGCCTGTAGTTTGGGTTGTACCCTCTTGGTGCTGAATAGGGTACCGCAGCACGGCTCGTCTGCCCCGTAGGTTGCTGCATCATACGTGGGCGGGTGTTGCTCCCTGAGGCTTGATGTGACCACCCAGCCTTCCTTTTATTCTCATTTTCCAGGGCCTTTAGCTTCCTTTCCACCACAAACGCTCTGTCCACCATCTTTTGAAAGCTTTCATACTCATTGGAGGACATTGCACACTGCATCTCTGCGGTAAGTCCTTCCACGAAACAATCTTGTTTCTGCTCATCTGTCTCTATGTCTCGTGGAGCATAACGGGATAGTTGAGTGAATTTAGTGAGGTATTCCCTCACCGTCATGTTTCCCTGCTGCAGTCCCAAAAACTCTTTCCTCTTGTTTTTGAGTTCACCTCTTGGGATGTAATGGTTGCGGAAGCTACGCTTGAACTCTTCCCAAGTGATGCTCTCAGGGTCATGATGGGCGGCCACGTAGGCGGTCCACCAATCAGCAGCAGGTCCATGCAATTGATGAGAGGCAAACAGCACCCTCTCATACCCTTGGCATTGTATGATCCTCATCTTACTTTCAATGGTCTTCAGCCAATCATCTGCCTCCAGAGGTTCAGCAGCACTTGCAAACTTTGGAGGTTGAGTTCCTAGAAACTCACTCAACCTTGGTTGGCGTGGTGCAGCTTGTGGAGGTGGAACTTGATGCAAGTTGGCCACTACTTGAGTCAAGTTCTGGATGAGCTGATTTTGATTCTCCAGCATTTGGTGGAGAGGATCAACTTCTTCACGGCGACCACCCCGGTTCTGGCCTCCAGAAAGATGAGAGTTGCATACCTCATCATTGTTGTTGGCGGGGTTGGCAGCACGTCCTTTTCCTCTTCCGGCCATCTGGTAGAATCAACAAATGTTAATTTGAAAGCATTTAGTATCATCTTACTACTTTCACTTGTTTGTACTTTGAAGTGTTGAAGTTTTGTTAAAATCTTACGAGGGTTTTATATCTCACACCCAATAAATGCACTATTATTTCCTGTGGGTTCACACACCAAAGCAAAACAATCTGAAGACGAGGCTGTGGACACTTGCTCATGGCTTCCACAACTCACGTCACACACCAAGCATTATCACACCATTAACTACGTAACGACTCGACTACTCGACCTCTTGCTAGCTAGGGGAAAGACTCTACACTACTCATCCTCTTGAGCTGGCTCCTCGGGATCTTCCTCCTCATTTCGGCTACCTTCTGACTCTGCTTTGGGTGGGGAGGCTGCTGGTGGAGAAGTGCGACGACGCCTGATCGCTCGGCGATCCGGGGAGTCAGGGGTCCATGGATCACTTATGGTGACACACAGTTCATTCCCATCTCCTCTTTCTCTCGCCTTTAAGCAAGCTCGCAGCAACGCCTCCGTCTCCTTCAGAGTATCTCGGACATCCTGAAGCTCTTGTTGACACTCCTGCAGTCGAGTGCTGAGCATAGCAGCATCCTCCAAGCACAAGTCCATGTGCTCATGGGAAGTCCCTTGCTGCACCGGTGGGTACTTGTACTCCGTGGTACCACTCTCACGTTGGAGGACATACATGTACTCAGTTTTGTCCAAGTGGCGACGATAGATGTGGCTCTGGCAGGTGATGGCCTCCCAAGTGACATCTCTCTCCGCGTCAACTTGTGTTGCTCGACAAGCTGGAGAGTGGTGGATCTTAAGCAGCTGATTCTCGTGTATAATCCTCATCTCCGAACTCCATTCTTCCCTCTTCTCACGGATGGTCCTGGTGGAGTTATAGTGGATGATGAGCTTGCCCGTATTGCCGGCGGCTTCGAGCATACGTCGAAGACGGCGCAACAAATCTCCTACTGCCAATCCGTAGGAAAGGTACGTCACTGGACGACTCTCCTCTCTTTCAGCAAGGGCAACTACGGGAACTCTCCCTCCCGTGGACTTACGAGCGGTGCGAATCATGCGAACCATCTAAAACAAAAGAATTTAAAATTAGGTTAGATAAAATCTCAAACAAAAATCCTATTTTGAATGAAAGTTGGGGTAAGATGAAGAAAATAACCCTTTAAATAACACTCTTCAACCCACACCTTGGAAAATAGTTTTTAAGAAAATAGGGCCCTTAAATACGTCCATTTCTACCTAGGTCCATGTTCCTACGGGCAACCTTGGCTCTGATACCACCTCTATCACACCCAGTTTTTCCGAAGAACAACCAAGTGAATATCACATGTATGCCAGGATCATTTTCTCATACATGTGATGACAAATAGTGAAGCATCATTTATTACAAGCCAGGTGTCGAATATAAATAAGTCTTACATCACAAATGTCTCAATGAACACTAATGCTTCATCACAAGTAAATAAACTAGCAGCGGAATATTATTCTTTAGGGCTCCATCACAGGTGTTGCCCGGGGGTCTTCATGAACCTAAAAACCTTCCTCGGGTCCAAAATCTTGGTCATTATACACCACCTCATTATCTTGACCTGAGCAGCAATATAAACCAACAAATATGCAAGGTTGAGTACCAATGGTACTCAGCAAGTGTGGGAAAATTATATTATGCATGGCTAGAACAAGGAGAGGTTGAACTCATGGTTAAAGCACTACGCAATTAATACCTATCACCTTAGCTTATTAAGCACCTACATTACTACACAGGTGAAATGATCCAAATCTCCCATCCCATCATCATAAACCAATAACCATAATCATCATTTCCAATGTTAAGCTCCCCGCTTAACTTCCAAAACCATCAATTCTCTAATCATGAATAAGTCCAGGCCGCTCTTAACCGTGAGCACGGCTGTCAAGACAGTTTTGACTCTGCAGAGTTTGTACCACTGTACCCACAAGTAGTGATTTCATCCCCCGTTGCCGGGTGGACTAAAAGAACCTCCATTATGCCAGTGGCTACGAACCACATTCACACTTCCCAGGTGTGTGGCCAAGAGATCACTACGAAGCCTTTACAAAGGGATTCCCGACGAGCGTGGGCCCACTGAGGTTTCACCCCTAACAGCATACAAGAGGCTCCAACCCCGCTGCAGTGGCCCCCTCTTGAGCCTTGCGGTTCATATGGCAGTCCAGCTGACTCCTATTCCCCGCACCATCCAACACACCGATACTACGCCGGGGATACACCTAATTAATTGGCTAAGCTGCCCCATCTCAGCATGTGGTTGGCACTGTAAAGCCGGGTTACATGCTCCATGAACCGGTCCTTAGGATCCAGGCAAGTACTAAACACAAACCCAAGTCTCGTGCACCCAGCACACAACCAAAACATCCAACTTGCCTTGATCCCTACCTCTACATAACTCACAATATCTCATTCAAGAGTATGGTAATATAAACTGATGATCTCATGTCCCAAATACCCCATTCTAAGCATGGCTAAGCATATGCATGGAAATAAATGACATGGTAAAGTAAATCCCAACCCAAGCTACAAGGAAACAAGGTAATGCAATTCTAGGGAAACTTTCCTAGCATGGGTTTCATATTTCATTTGACAATGCAAATAATTCTATCTACACATCCTAGCATAGGATCAAAGTGGTCAAGGACACTTGCCTCCTTCTTGCTGCTCCTGAAATGGGTAGTCCTGATCTTGGAAACTGATAGCTTGCTCTTGAACAGGTTCTACTTCATACCATCACACATAGCAAAAGAAAAACAACAATCATAAGACATAGTTCACACTTCTACTTCATACAAACCACACATTCACATTTATGAAAGTTTCTTTACCATTTTATGTGTTGTGGATACTCTATGTGTGTTGATTTGGGGCTTGCATACACTTTCATTTACATGTGTAGGATTCCTACTTTGGTGTTCATATTTATACTCACATACTAGATATATATATACATGTATATATGTGTGTTTTAGTTTTAAATAAATTCCTTATATATTAAACTACCAAGTATGTATGAAAAGTATTTTTATTCTCCATATGTGCCTTCATAATTTCTATCAACCCTAAACTGAATTCTTTGTACTTTAGAAACTCCATTTATCATTTACTAGTTTCTATATTTTCAGATTTATATTCTTATGCATAATTGTGCATTTTATTATTAAATTAGTAATACACACTACCTAAACAGATTAGGTTCTGGTCCTAAATAATTTAAGATCATATTTTGACCTTGGCTTCTGATGTATACTATTTCATAATTATTTTCCCTATTTTTCTTTAACTATTCTTTACTTAAAAATGTGTCCCTATACTATTAAATGTGAATAATAGACGAAACAGATTTATTTCAGCCCCAAAAATATATTTTTATCTCACTCCAAAGTTTTCTAAGTACTGAGAAAGTTTTTAATAATTTTGACAATTAGGTTTGTCCCCCTTTTTAATATTTAAACACTAGTTACATATTCAATTTTCTAAATTAAATACTAAACAGGGCTAAAATAATGAATTCACCCCATTACAGGATCTATAATATTATTTTCATAATTTCCAGGGGTCTAGCTACACTTTTCAGAGGTGTTTTTCTTAATTTCTATTAAGTCTAGGGGCTAAAACTGATTTTTAAATGAATTTACATGATTTTCTGGAGTTCCAGGGGCTAGATCTGAAGTTTCCGGGGCTAGCTCTCAATTCCAGAGAACCCCAGGGGGTAGCACGTAAGAATTCCAGTCTTTATAACGCGGGGCTGACGTGGACCGTCTGATTTTAAACCGACGGCTGAGATTATAACATCGAACCGGTACGCGGGGTTTCAAAGTCTACCGTGCGATTTAAAATAAACGGCGCACAAGCGGCCACGTCGCTCTGATCGAGCGCGGGCGGCGCTGCCGGCGGCGCACGGCGGCGGGAAGCGGCGATCTCGCCGGAAACTTTCGGATCCTCGAGAATTCTGCCTAGAACTGTGATCTTATGGCCTAGATCGGTAGAGGGGAGGTCAGGGATCTCACCTCGGGGGTTTTCTCGAGCTCGGGGGTCCTGGAAAGTGCTCGGCGGTGAGGTCCGAGGCAAAACCACGGCGAAGCTCGTCGGAGCTGGATTTGCACCGTAAGTCTTCGGGTTTTCTGCACCTGCAAAGTTCCCCGGAGGCGGTGGATCAATACCAACGAGTTAGATCAGAGTTTCCGAGCTTAGATCGGCCAGAATTCACCGGCGAAGTCTCGGTGCTCACCGGAGTGAAAATCGGCGATCGCGTGAGAAAAACTGATCGGATCGGTTGTTTTTATAGCCGGGGGAGGGCGGTGGTTCTGTTGTGATCGAGTTAGAGTCCTCAGGGTCCAGAATTCGGCTGCGGGACGCGGTTTCCCGATCGGTTGCGATCGCGCGCGCGGGGGAGAAGTCCGGGGTCGCGGGGTTAGGGATGACAGGCGGGTCCCACCCGTCAGCGAGGGGCAGCGCGGCGCGCGCGGGGGCGGGCTGCGCGGGGGTTTGCTGGGCCGGCTGGGGTTTCGGCCCACTGGCCAGTTTTTTTCCGGTTTTCCTTTTTTTCTTTTTCCATTTCTTTTCTGTTTTGAGTCTAATTTGAATTCCAGTTTGAATTTGAATTTCTGCAAAACATGCAACACGTCCAAAAATTTCTAAATTCCCCTCTGAACATGGTTTATGGTTCTAAATCAAAATTTGAGTTTTGACTAAAAATTTGGGGTGTTACACTGACGGGCAGACGGAAAAAACCAATCAAATCCTTGAAGATATGCTGAGGGCATGTGCACTCAAAAACAATCGGAGTTGGGACAAGAACTTACCGTATGTGGAATTCTCCTATAACAACAGCTATCAAGCTAGTATGAAGATGTCACCGTTTGAAGCTTTGTACGGGAGGAAGTGCAGAACTCCCCTATTTTGGAACCAAACGGGGGAAAGTAAAGTGTTTGGTCCAGAAGTACTACAAGAAGCTGAGGCGAAGGTGAGGGAAATTCGCAACAATTTGAGGATAGCACAGACACGCCAAAAGAGCTATGCCGATGTACGAAGAAGAGAGCTCGTTTTCAAGGGAGGAGACTATGTCTATCTCAAGGTGTCCCCTATCAGAGGACTTCGCCGGTTCAAGGTGAAAGGGAAGTTGTCACCACGATACATCGGACCCTTTCACGTTCTGGAGAGGAAAGGCAAAGTGGTGTATCAATTAGAATTACCGGCTCACCTATCAGATGTGCATGACGTATTCCATGTGTCACAACTCAAGAAATGTCTGAGGACGCCTGGAGAGGTGTTACCCATGAATGAAGTGGACGTAGCTGAGGATTTGTCTTATGCCGAGCAACCATCCAGGATTTTGGGGACAATGGAACGCCTCACCAGAAATAAAAGAATCTGGATGTGCAAGGTGCAGTGGAAGCATCACTCAGAAGAGGAAGCTACCTGGGAGCGAGAAGATGAGCTTAAGGCACAATTTCCGGAATTGTTTTCTTAGAACCACCAATCTCGAGGACGAGATTTATTTTAAGGGGGGTAGAGCTGTGACACCTCAAAATCCTGTTCAGATGGGAGTTTAAAATTTTTTTGACGTGTTGCATGTTTTGCAACAATTTAAATTCAAACTGGAATTCAATTTAAACTCAAAACAGAAAAGAAATAGAAAAAGAAAAAGGAAAACAGAAAAAAACCGGCCAGTGGGCCGAAACCCACCAGCCGGCCCACCCTGCTCCGCGCCAGCCCGCAGCCGTGCACGCCCCCTTTCTCCCACTGACAGGCGGGGCCCGCCAGCTTTTCTTCTGCCTCGCGCCCGCTCCGCGATCGGCCGGGACTCTCTCACCCGAATCAAAACTGATCGGGAATTCTCGCGTATCCCAGCCGATTTCCGGACCCCGAAGACTCCAGCTCGATCTAAACCAACCCGCCGCCCTCCCCCGTCTATAAAAACCCCGGCCTTGTCCTGTTTTTCCCACGCGATCCGCCGATTTTACTCCGGTGAGAACCCGAGCACCTACAGCGAATTCTGCCCGATCTACGCTCGGGAATTCCGATCTAACTTGCTGGTCTTGATCCACCGCCTCCGGGAACCTCGCAGGTGCAGAAAACTCGGTGGTTTGCGGCTCAAACACAGCGCCGACGAGCCTCGCCGTGAATTCTCCTCGGACCTCGTCCCCGATCGCTTTCCAGGACCTCCGAGCTCAAGAAAACCCCCGAGGTGAGATCCCCGACCTCCCCTCCACCGATCTATGCCATAAAATCACAGTTCTAGGAAGAATTCCCGAAGATCCGAATGCCCGCGCTCGATCAGAGCGACGTGGCCGCTTGTGCGCCGTTTATTTTAAATCGCACGGTAGAGTTTAAATCCCCGCGTACCGGTTCGACGTTATAATCTCAGCCGTCTGTTTTAAATCGGACGGTCCACGTCAGCCCCGCGTTATAAAGACTGGAAATCTTACGTGCTACCCCCTGGGGTTCTCGGGAAATAAGAGCTAGCCCCGGAAACTTCTGATCTAGCCCCTGGAACTTCAGAAAATCATGTAAATTCATTTAAAAATCAGTTTTAGCCCCTGGACTTAATAAAAATTAGGAAAAACTCCTCTGTTATGTGTAGCTAGACCCCTTAAAATTGTTAAAATAATATTATAGACCCTGTAGTGGGGTGAGTTTACCTTTTTAACCCTGTTTGATATTAAATTTATAAATTGAATATGTGGCTAGTATTTAAAATTTAAAAAGTGGGACAAACATATTGTCAAATTTAAATTAAAAACTTTCTCAGTACTTAGAAAACTTTGGAGTGAGATAAAAATAGATTTTTGGCTGAAATGAATCTGTTTAATTTATTATTCACATTTATTAGTCATAGGGACACATTTTTAAGTGAAGAATAGTTCTGAAAATTAGGAAAATAAATGTAAAATAGTTTACATCAGAGGAAAAGGTCAAAAATAGGTTATTAAATATTTTAGATCAGAACCTATTCTGTTTAGATGATGTGTCTTGTTATTTTCATAATAAAGTTCACATTTAGGCATAGGAAACAAATCTGAAAATATAGCAACTAGTAAATGATAAATGGAGTTTCTAAAATCCAAAGAATTCAGTATAGGGTTGGTAGAAATTATGAAGACACATATGGAGTAGGAAAATACCTTTCCTGCATACTTGGTAGCTAAAAGGTGTAGTAATTGAATATAAGGAACTTATTTAAATTGGAAACTCATATATAAAGTATGCAATCATAAATGTGAATACAAAAGTAGGAATCATATACACATGATTAAAAGTGCATGTAAGCCAAAGGTCAACACACATAGAGTAAACACAACACATAGAAGTTGTGAATGGCTTTGTTACATGTCAATGTGTGGTTTGTATGAAGTGGAAGTGTGAACTATGTCTTATGGATTGTCGTTTTTCTTTTGCTATGTGTGATGGTATGATGTAGAACCTGCTCAAGAGCAAGTTATTCCTTTCCAAGATCAGGACTACCCATTCCAAGAGCAGCAGGAAGGAGGCAAGTGTCCTTGACCACTTTGATCCTATGCTAGGATGTGTAGATAGAATTATTTGCATTGTCAAATGAAATATGAAACCCATGCTAGGAAGTTTCCCTAGAATTGCATTATCTTGTTTCCATGTAGCTTGGGTTGGGATTCATTTTATCATGTCATTTATTATTATGCATATGCTTAGCCATGCTTAGAATGGGATATCTGGGAGATGAGATCATCAGTTTATTTTACCATACTGTTGAATGAGATATTGTGAGTTATGTAGAGGTAGGGATCAAGGCAAGTTGGATGTTTTGGTTGGTGCTGTTAGGGGTGAAACCTCAGTGGGCCCATGCTCGTCGGGAATCCCTTTGTAAAGGCTTCGTAGTGATCTCCTGGCTACACACCTGGGAAGTGTGAATGTGGTTCGTAGCCACTGGCATAATGGAGGTTCTTTTAGTCCACCCGGCAATGGGGGATGAAATCACTACATGTGGGTACAGTGGTGCAAACTCTGCAGAGTCAAAACTGTCATGACAGCCGTGCTCACGGTTAAGAGCGGCTTGGACTTATTCATGATTAGAGGATGATGGCTTTGGAAGTTGAGGATGTTGAGCGGGGAGCTTGACATTGGATATGATGATTATGGTTACTTGATGAAGGGTTGGGAGTTTGGGACCATTTCACCTGTGTAGTAATGTAGGTGCTAAATAAGCTAAGGTGATAGGTATTAATTGCGTAGTGCTTTAACCATGAGTTCATCCTCCCCTTTTTCTAGCCATGCATGACATAACTTTCCCACACTTGCTGAGTACCATCGGTACTCAACCTTGCATATTTTGTTGGTTTATATTGCTGCTCAGGTCAAGATAATGAGGTGGTGTATAATGACCAAGACTTTGGACCCGAAGAAGGTTTCTAGGTTCATGGAGACCCCCGGGCAACGCCTGTGACGGAGCCCACAAGAATAATATTCCGCTGCTATTTTATTTACTTGTTATGAACTTATTATCGTCCATCGAGACATATGCTACGTAAGACTTATTTATATTCGACACCTGGCTTGTAATAAATGATGCTTCACTATTTGTCATCACATGTATGAGAAAATGATCCTGGCATACATGTGATATTCACTCGGTCATTCTTCGGAGAAACCGGGTGTGACATCATGCTTCTTAACAAACCCTTGGGCAATGAACGAGTGGGTAGCACCAGAATCAAACAACAGGGTTGCAATGCGTAAATTGGCAGGAAACTTACCAACTACCACGTCGGGTGCCTCTTGCGCCTCCTCCATTGTGACGTGGTTCACCCGTCCTCTCATTACATTCTGCTGTTGCGGCTGCTCGGGCTTCTTCTTTGGGCACTTATGGGCGTAGTGCCCTACTTCACCACAGTTAAAACATTGCACCCCAACCTTAGGTGCCTGGCCTTTGTTGTCTTGGGGTTGGTTTGGGGGCCTTGCACTGCTGGTCGAGATTGATATGTAGGGTGAGGCTGCTGTAGGAAATGACGTTGTGGCTGTATTGGTGCTGCCGGAGGCCTGTAGTTCGGGTTGTACCCTCTTGGTGCTGAGTAGGGTACCGCAGCACGGTTCGTCTGCCCTGCGGGTTGCTGCATCAGACATGGGCGGGTGTTGCTCCCGGAGGCTTGGTGTGACCACCCGGCCTTCCTCTTGTTTTCATTTTCCAAGGCCTTCAGCTTCCTTTCTACCACAAATGCTCTGTCCACCATCTTTTGGAAGCTTTCATACTCGTTGGAGGACATTGCACACTGCATTTCTGCGGTAATTCCTTCCACGAAACAATCCTGTTTCTGCTCATTAGTCTCTATGTACCGTGGGGCATAACGGGAGAGTTGAGTAAATTTAGTGAGGTATTCCCTCACAGTCATGTTTCCTTGCTGCAACCCCAAGAACTCCTTCCTCTTGTTTTTGAGTTCACCCCTTGGTATGTAATGGTTGCGGAAGCTACGCTTGAACTCTTCCCATGTGATGTTCTCAGGGTCATGATGGGCGGCCACATAGGCGGTCCACCGATCAGCAGCAGGTCCATGCAATTGATAAGAGGCAAACAACACCCTCTCATACCCTTGGCATTGTATGATCCTCATCTTGCTCTCAATGGTCTTTAGCCAGTCATCTGCCTCCAAAGGTTCAGCAGCACTTGCAAACTTCGGAGGTTGAGTTCCTAGAAACTCACTCAACCTTGGTTGGCGTGGTGCAGCTTGTGGAGGTGGAACTTGATGCAAGTTGGCCACCACTTGAATCAGGTTTTGGATGAGCTGATTTTGATTTTCAAGCATTTGGTGGATGGGATCAACTCCCTCACGGCGTCCACCCCTGTCTTGGCTCCCAGAAAGATGAGGGTTGCCGGCCTCATCGTTGTTGTTGGCGGGGTTGGCAGCACGACCCTTTCCTCTTCCGGCCATCTAGCATGATCAACCAAATGTTAATTTAAAGCATTATGTATTATCTTACTACTTTCACTTGTTTTTACTTTGAAGTGTTGAGGCTTTGTTATACTTTCTGAGGGTTCATGTCTCAAACAAAAATAAATGCACTATTATTTCATGTGGGTTCACACACCAAAGCAAAACAATCTGAAGACGAGGCTGTGGACAATTTCTCATGGCTTCCACAACTCACGTCACACACCAAGCATTAACACACCATTAACTAAGATAACGACTCGACTACTCGACATCTTGCTAAACTAAGGGAAGGACTCTACACTACTCGTATCACTGAGCTGGCTCCTCGGGATCTTGCTTATTATTGCGGCTGCCTTCTGACTCCGCTTTGGGTGGGGAAGCTGCTGGTGGAGAAGTTCGACGACGCCTGATCGCCCGGCGATCTGGGGAGTCAGGAGTCCATGTATCATTCACGGTGACACACAGTTCATTCCCATCTCCTCTTTCTCTCGCCCTCAAGCAGGCTCGAAGCAACGCCTCGATTTCCTTCAGGGTGTCCCAAACATCCTGATGCTCCTGCTGACACTCCTGCAGTCGAGTGCTGAGCATAGCAGCATCCTCCAAGCACAAGTCCATGTGCTCATGGGAAGTCCCTTGCTGCACTGACGGGTACTTATACTCCGTTGTACCACTCTCGCGCTGGAGGACATACATGTACTCAGTTCTGTCCAGGTGTCGACGATAGATGTGACTCTGGCAGGTGATGGCCTCCTAGGTAACATCCTTCTCCGCATCGACCTGTGTCGCTCGACAAGCTGGAGAGCGGTGGATCTTGAGCAGCTGATTTTCGTGGATAATCCTCATCTCTGAACTCCATTCTTCCCTCTTCTCACGGATGGTCCTGGTGGAGCTATAGTGTATGATTAGCTTGCCCGTATTGCCGGCGACTTGGAGCATACGTCGAAGACGGCGCAACAACCCTCCTACTGCCAATCCGTAGGAAAGGTACGTCACCGGACGGCTCTCCTCTCTTTGGGCAAGGGCAACTACAGGAACTCTCCCTCCTGTGGACTTGCGAGCGGTGCGAATCATGCGAACCATCTAAAACAGAAAGCATTTAAACTTAGGTTAGATAAATTTTTAAACAAAAATCCTATTTTGAATGAAAGTTGGGGTAATATGAAGAAAGTGACTCCATTAAATAACACTTTTCAACACACACCTTCTAAAATAGTTTTTAAGAAAATAGGGCCCTTAAATACGTCCATTTCTACCTAGGTCCACGTTCCTACGCGCAACCTTGGCTCTGATACCACTTCTGTCACACCCGGTTTATCCGAAGAACAACCGAGTGAATATCACATGTATGCTAGGATCATTTTCTCATACATGTGATGAGAAATAGTGAAGCATCATTTATTACAAGCCAGGTGTCGAATATAAATAAGTCTTACATAGCAAATGTCTCGATGGACAATAATAAGTTCATCACAAGTAAATAAACTAGCAGCGGAATAATTATTCTCGTGGGCTCCGTCACAGGCGTTGCCCAGGGGACTCAATGAACCTAGAAACCTTCTTCGGGTCCAAAGTCTTGATCATTATACACCACCTCATTATCTTGACCTGAGCAGCAATATAAACCAACAAATATGCAAGGTTGAGTACCGATGGTACTCAGCAAGTGTGGGAAAGTTATGTCACGCTGGGCTAGAACAAGAAGAGGTTGAACTCATGGTTAAAGCACTACGCAATTAATACCTATCACCTTAGCTTATTAAGCACCTACATTACTACACAGGTGAAATGGTCCCAATCTCCCATCCAATCATCATAATCAAATAACCATAACACCATTTCCAATGTTAAGCTCCCCGCTTAACATCCACAACTTCCAAAGCTATCATCCTCTAATCATGAATAAGTCCAAGCCGCTCTTGACCGTGAGCACGGCTGTCATGACAGTTTTGACTCTGCAGAGTTTGCACCACTGTACCCACATGTAGTGATTTCAACCCCCGTTGCCGGGTGGACTAAAAGAACCTCCATTATGCCAGTGGCCACGAACCACATACACACTTCCCAGGTGTGTAGCCAGGAGATCACTATGAAGCCTTTACAAAGGGATTCCCGACGAGCGTGGGCCCACTGAGGTTTCACCCCTAACAGCATACAAGAGTCTCCAACCCCGCTGCAGTGGCCCCCTCTTGAGCCTTGCGGTTCATATGGTAGTCCAGCTGACACCTACTCCCCGCACCATCCAACATACCCATACTACGCCGGGGATACACCTAATTAATTGGCCAAGCTGCCCCATCTCAGCATGTGGTTGGCACGGTAAAGCCAGGTTACATGCTCCATGAACCGGTCCTTAGGATCGAGGCAAGTACAAAACACAAACCCGAGTCTCGTGCACCCAGCACCAACCAATTCATCCAACTTGCCTTGATCCCTACCTCTACATAAGTCACAATATCTCATTCAAGAGTATGGTAAAATAAACTGATGATCTCATATCCCAAATATCCCATTCTAAGCATGGCTAAGCATATGCATAATAATGAATGACATGATAAAATAAATCCCTACCCAAGCTACAAGGAAACAAGGTAAAGAAATTCTAGGGAAACATCCTAGCATGGGTTTCATTTTTTCAATTAACAATGCAAATAATTCTATCTACACATCCTAGTATAGGATCAAAGTGGTCAAGGACACTTGCCTCCTTCCTGCTGCTCTTGGAATGGGTAGTCTTGATCTTGGAAAGGAAGAACTTGCTCCATCACATAGCAAAAGAAAACAACAAGTCATAAGACATAGTTCACACTTCCACTTCATACAAACCACACATTCACATTTATGAAAGCCATTCACATTTCTATGTGTTGTGGTTACTCTATGTGTGTTGATTTTGGCTTACATGCACTTTTAAACATGTGTATATGATTTCTACTTTTGTATTCACATTTAGGTTTGCACACTATATATGAGTTTCCAATTTAAATAAATTCCTTATATTCAATTACTACACCTTTTAGCTACCAAGTATGCATGAAAGGTATTTTCCTACTCCATATGTGTCTTCAGACCTTCTACCAACCCTAAACTGAATTCTTTGGATTTTGGAAACTTCATTTATCATTTTCTAGTTATTCATACCTAGCTTGCTATATCTTCAGATTTATTTCCTATGCCTAAATGTGAACTTTATTATGAAAATAGTAAGACACCTCATCTAAACAGAATAGGTTTTGGGTCTAAAATATTGAATAATATATTTTTCAACTTCTCCTCTGATGTGAACTATTTTACATTTATTTTACTAATTTTCATAATTATTCTCTACTTAAAAATGTGTCCCTATAACTAATAAATGTGAATAATTAATTAGACAGATTCATTTCAGCCAAAAATCTATTTTTATCTCACTCCAAAGTTTTCCATGTACTAGGAAAGTTTTTAATTTGAATTGACAATATGTTTGTTCCATCTTTTAAATTTTAAATACTAACCACATATTGAAATTCCTAAATTTAATATAAAATAGGGTTAAAAGGTAAACTCACCCCACTACAGGGTCTATTGTATTATTTTAAGAATTTCCAGGGGGCTAACTACACATAACAGAGGGGTTTTCCTAATTTTTATTAAGTCCAGGGGCTAAAACTGATTTTTAAACAAATTTACATGATTTTCTAAAGTTCCAGGGGCTAGATCAGAAATTTCCGGGACTAGCTCTTATTTTACGAGAACCCCAGAGGGTAGCACATAAGAATCCCGGCCTTTATAACGCGGGGCTGACGTGGACCGTCCGATTTAAAACAGACGGCTGAGATTATAACGTCGAACCGGCACGCGGGGATTTAAATTCTACCGTGCGATTTAAAATAGACGGCGCACAAGCGGCCACGTCGCTCTGATCGAGCGCGGGCGGCGCTTCCTGGCGGCGCACGGAGGCGGGAGGCGGCGATCTCGCCGTAGAGTTTCGGATCTTCGTCAATTCTTCCTAGAACTGTGATTTTATGGCATAGATCGGTAGAGGGGAGGTCGGGGATCTCACCTCGGAGCTCGAAGGTCCTGGAAAGCGGTCGGCGACGAGATCCAAGGTAAATTTACGGCGAGGCTCGTCGGCGCTGTGTTTGAGCCGCAAACCACCGAGTTTTCTGCACCTGCGCGGTTCCCCGGAGGCGGTGGATCAAGACCAGCGAGTTAGATCAGAATTCCCGAATGAAGATCGAGCAGAATTTGCCGGAGAAGCTCGGGTTCTCACCGGGAGGAAAAACGGCGGATCGTGGGGGGAAAAACGGAACGATGCCGGGGTTTTTATAGACAGGGGAGGGCGGCGGGTTGGTTTGGATCGAGCTGGAGTCTTCTGGGACCAGTAGTCGGCTGGGAACGTGCGGTTTTCCGGTCGGTTACGATCGCGCGCGCGCGGGGAACAGTCCGGGTCGGCGCGATCGGGAGCTCGGGGATGACAGGTGGGTCCCGCCTGTCTGCGAGAGGGGGCGCGGGCGCGCGGCTGTGGGCTGGCGCGGGGGTTGGGTGGGCCGGCTGGTGGGTTTCGGCCCACTGGCCGGGGAGGTTTATTTTTTTCCTTTTCTTTTTCTTTGTCATTTCTGTTTTGAGTTTAATTTGAATTCCAGTTTGAATTTGAATTTTTGCAACACATGCAATACATCCAAAAATTTTTAAATTCCCCTCTTAACAGGATTTTGGGGTGTTACAGACGTGCTCCAAGGTTGACACGTGTCCAACAGTGTCAGGCCTCCCGGAGATAAGCTCCGGTGACGATATGTGTTTAATGGAACCGGACTTCTCGGAGGTGAGCTCCCAGATTGACACGTATCCCGCACGACCAGTCCTCTGATTTCCATGATGACTAGCTCCGGGGGCAACACATGTCCCACATGGTCGGACCTCTCCTCCTTTGCAGAGATGAGCCCCGAGCCTGCCACGTAGTCAACTTAGCGGCGGACCTCTCCTCACTTCACAGGGATGTGACACCCTCAATCCAAGGTTGACACGTGTCCAACAGTGTCAGGCCTCCCGGAGATAAGCTCCGGTGATGATATGTGTTTAATGGAACCGGACTTCTCGGAGGTGAGCTCCCATATTGACACGTATCCCGCGCGACCAGTCCTCTGATTTCCATGATGACTAGCTCCGGGGGCAACACATGTCCCACATGGTCGGACCTCTCCTCCTTTGCAGAGATGAGCCCCGAGCCTGCCACGTAGTCAACTTAGCGGCGGACCTCTCCTCACTTCACAGGGATGTGACACCCTCAATTCTGTGGAAAACCACGGAACCGAAAACTAATGCATGTGTGTGCCCAGGATGTTCATCACACATATACATACGTTCCACAAACTGAACTCAGATTATATATTACCACGAATAACAGAGTTTATTACAAAACCTCATGAGTCTTGTACTCATGCTCACAGCGGAAGTCTTATTTCTATGCAGCGGAAGTCTTTATTCTAATGCGGAAACAATTCAGCTAATGCGGAAGCAAATCTAAGCAGAAGTGGCTCCATCTCTACTCCCTCCAAAGGCAAGGTTGAGAACAGATCACACGCCATAATGCTCCACTTGGTCTTCATAGTAGGCTTCTCCTGCTGCTGATGATGAAATAATAATACAAGTTTGAGTACAATGATGTACTCAGCAAGTGCAGGAAAACACATGATATTGAGCTCATAACAAGGTAGGTATAAAAAGGCTTATTTGCAGAAAAGCAGATTTATAAAACCATGATAAAACAGCAACTTAACTTTAGATGAATGTAATCCCATCATGTATTAAATTACCAACATACCTCCATCGCTTTCCATGTTCCACCCGAACATTAACCAACCTCATTCTTACTCACGAATACCTCATCATATTCGCTACCATCTCCCGAATACCTCCCCATATTCGCTAACATCTTAAAACAACTTCGTCTCTCACCGAGACCAAACTCGCTGCCATGACTCAACAGTCATGCAACCATCTTATTACCCGGACTCAACAGTCCCAACAACCAAACCATAACAAACTCATCCACCATAACCAAGAACCTTCCCAATAACCATCCCAACTAATCATGGCAGTTTAGCCAGGTGCTCGTGACCGTAAGCTCGGCTATCATGATAGTTTTATTAACTCTGCAGAGTTTGCACCTCTTTACCCACAAGTTTGTGATTTCGTCACCCGTCGGCGACTGCGGAACCTCCATTATACCAGTACACATCCGTCGGTGTATGGTCAAGAGATCACAAAATAGCCTTTACAAAGGGGTTACTAGATGTATGGACTCACTAAGGTTTCACCGGCATGATAGAATCTCCAATTCTCCCACCCACGGGGCCCCTCTTGTTCCATGCAGTTCCCAGGGCAGTCCTCACTCGACTCCCGTTCCCCGCGCCTTCCACAGTCCATAACACTCTAGCAACTTACCTAATTACTCAGCTAAGCTGCACCCATACTTGGCCTTGTGGTGGCACTGTTATCCTGGCGTGTGCATGTTTTAACCGGTCCTTAGATCTATGGCAAGTAAACCACCATCTAATGCTACCTCATTCACAAACGCAGTCTTGCCTAGATCTCCCTCCGATCTATGTCCATTATTAACATCAGTTTCTCATTATCATTACGGGTGCAGTTAGCTAGACACATCTATCTCGCTTCCCAATCCCATAGACTCAGCGAAGCATAAAGCAAAAACCATACCCGACTCATAAACTTCCCAGGCGACAAGCGTAGTTTAACCAAAACTAGTAAACTCCAATAAAAAAGTTTCCCATCATGTTTGACTCAGCACACACACCTTTTCGCAAACAAAATAGTTTTACCCAAAACATAGGATCAACATGGTCAAGGAGCACTTGCCTTGTTCTTGCGGTTCCAGTTGTTCTTGAATCTCAAAACCTGGTTACTGCAGTTCGTCGTAGACAGCTCCCTGAGCTTGTCCTGCTAGGTAGGATCTCGTGCATACAAGATTCACAGCAATCAATATCATGCACAAACCTTAAACTAGATGCGATGATGCATATGCATGCTATCCTATGATTTTTATTAGATTGGTGTGTTCTTTCATGGCTTGCATTGACAGAGGTATTCGGATCAAAGGTCGACATGGCAATGATCTTGTCTTTAGATCAACCTGATCATCAAGTGATCTGTCCACGGGAAGGCTTCTGTTCGAAAGGAATCAAAGAACAGATGCAAAAGAAAACACAACGATATTGTAAGGTGGTATTGGGGCCTACCTTACGTTCTTTGAGGTCCTCCTTAGACCGCTGGGATTTCCTCCGGCGATCTTCCTTGCCGCGCTCCGGCGATGGCTTTCTCGGCGAATTGGGGCTTGGGCTCTAAGTCATCTGCTCAGGAGTTGGAAAAGAAGTTTGTGGTTTCGTCCAGAGGTTCTGGGTTCTATTTATAATCGGGTAGAGAAGAGTCCTAATCTGATTGTATCCTGAATAAGATTCTTATTCAGATCGTCGTTGGATCCTATCATCTTAGATTTTAGTTGATTTGGTGCGGTAACGTTGTGGAATTCAGGTCAGTTTCCTTTACGTACCGGTATTCTTACGCGTAACAGCCGCTCCAGAACTTGTCACCTTCGCGGCGATGAGCTCCGGAGGCTCCACGTGTCCTTCCGGGGCCTGGTATGTCCTTCTCCGCAGAGACGAGCTCCGGTTGTGCCGCGTGTCAATCGACCGAGACCTCCCCCTCCTTTGGAGGTGAGCTCCGCGCACGCCACGTGTTGGCGCCTGTCTTTCCTCTCTTCTTTCTTCAGGTACATGCCTTGAGGTCGACACGTGTCCAGCAGCGACAGACCTCCTGGAGATAAGCTCCGGTGGCGACGCGTGTCCAATAGATCAGGACCTCTCGGAGATGGGCTCCGAGATCGACACGTATCCCGCGCGACTGGTCCTCTGACATCTGCGAGGACTAGCTCCGAGGATGACACGTGTCCTATGGAAATGCCTTTGCTTCTTGCGCAGAGGCTAGCTCCGTGGGCAACACATGTCCCACAGGATCGGACCTCTCCCCTTTGCGGAGACGAGCCCCGAGCCTGCCACGTAGCCAGCTTGGCGGCGGCCTCTCCCCACTTCGCAGGGATGAGCTCCGAACACGCCACGTGGCCAGCGGCCGCGGTGAGTTGTCTTTGGCGCTTTCTGAGAGCTGGATTCGGCTCTTATTGGCTATCCCTTTGATATTTTTCTCTGTTCCTTCTTTTCTTAAAATGTTTCCTCTTCATAAAGCATGAACATATGGTGACACCCAAGATGAGGGTGTCACAATTCTACCCCCCTTAAATTGAATCTCTCCCTCGAGATTCGTTAGTAGAAAATAGATGGGGAAATTCTGCCTTGATATCCTCTTCACGTTCCCACGTGGCTTCAGCTTCGGTGTGACGGCTCCATTGTACCTTGCACCATCGAATCACCTTGTTCCGGGTGACCTTTTCCTTTACGTCCAAGATTCGGACAGGGTGTTCCGCATAAGTCAGGTCCTTTTGAAGTTCAAGCTCTCCCATTGATACTTGTTCCTCTGGTACTCTCAAGCACTTCTTGAGTTGGGATACATGAAACACGTCATGTACGTCGGAGAGGTGGTTTGGGAGCTCTAGTTGATAGGCTACTTCTCGCTTATCCAGAATCTTAAATGGTCCTATGTAGTGAGGTGCTAGCTTGCCTTTGACGTTGAAACGTCGTTGGCCTCGGATAGGCGATACCTTAAGGTATACGAAGTCTCCTACTTCAAAAGTCAGCTTCCTTGGCCTATTATCCGCATAGCCTTTCTGTCGTGACTGAGCGGCTTTTAAGTTCTCCCGTGTCGTTTGGACTTACTCTTCGTCTTCTTGTAGCACTTCGGGTCCAAACACCTGGTTTTCTCCGGTCTCGTTCCAAAACAGTGGCGTTCTACACCGTCTACCATATAAGGCTTCGAAAGGCGACATCTTCAAGCTAGCTTGGTAGCTGTTGTTATAGGAGAATTCGGCATACGGTAAACTCCTATCCCAACTACGCCCACGTTTCAAGGCGCAAGCTCTCAACATGTCCTCCAAAGTTTGGTTTGTCCTTTCGGTTTGTCCATCTGTTTGTGGGTGATAGGAGGAGCTAAAATCCAGTCATGTACCCATGGCTTTCTGCAGCTTCCTCCAGAATCTAGAAGTAAACTGAGAACCTCGATCTGAGACTATCCTCCTCGGAACTCCGTGACGGAACATGATCTGCTCCATGTACAACTCTGCCAATTGTGCAACGTTGTAACTGGTTTTTACAGGGAGAAAATGGGCGGTTTTTGTCAATCGGTCCACAATGACCCAGATGGAGTCGTATCCCGACTGAGTACGTGGCGATCCGACGATGAAATTGATACTGATGTCCTCCCACTTCCATTCGGGTATTTTCAAAGGTTGCAACAATGCAGCGGGTTTTTGATGTTTGGCCTTCACCCGTTGGCATGTGTCGCATAGGGCAACGAATTGGGCTATATCCCTCTTCATACCATCCCACCAATAACAAGTTTTCAAGTCCTTGTACATTTTGGTGCTTCCTGGATGTATGGAATAGGGGGAATCATGGGCCTCCTTCAATATCATGTCACGGAGGTGTCTTATGTTCGGCACACAAATCCTTTTTCCTAGCCAAAGTGTACCCTTTTCATCCTCCATGAAATCCTTCTCTATTCCTTGTCGGATTCTTTCCTTGATCTCCTTGATCTCCTCGTCCGTTGCTTGGCCCTCTCTTATTTCTTGCTCCAATGAGGAGTGGATCTCTATTATTTCCATGTTATTCAAGAATTCGAGGTGTAACCGTTCGAACTCCTTACGTAGTTCGGGTGGTAGCCCCCGAACCGTGAGTTGGTGACATGCTCCCTTCCTGCTCAATGCATCAGCTACTACATTGGCCTTCCCAGGGTGGTAGTTGATTCCAACATCATAATCCTTGATGAGTTCTAACCATCGATGTTGCCTCAAATTCAAGTCCGTTTGTGTGAATATGTACTTTAGGCTTTTATGATCCGTATAGATCCCACATCGATGACCAAGGATATAATGTCCCCAAATCTTCAATGCATGCACTACTGCTGCTAACTCCAAGTCATGTGTAGGATAGTTAAGATCGTTCTTCTTTAATTGCCGTAAGGCATAGGCTACCACTTGTCCTTCCTGCATGAGCACACATCCGAGCCCTTGTCTGGATGCGTCACAATATATGTCAAAGCTCCTGTTTACGTCTGGCAATACCAGAACTGGTGCTGTGGTTAGCATTTTCTTGAGTTCCTCAAAACTTTCTTGGCAGGCTGGTGTCCATTGAAAGACTTTTCCCGTCATTAGCAATTCCGTCATAGGTTTCACTATCTTAGAGAAGTCTTTAATGAAGCGTCGATAGTATCCTGCCATCCCAAGGAAACTCCGTATATCCCTCACGCTCTTCGGTTGGTCCCACTTCAGAACATCTCTCACCTTTCCAGGATCAACCGATACCCCTTCCTTGGAGATAATGTGGCCTAGGAAAGATATTTCCTTTAGCCAAAATTGACACTTGTTCAGCTTGGCATACAATTGATGCTCACACAACTTCTGCAAGGTAAATCTCATATGTTCTTCATGCTCCTCCTCACTTTTTGAATACACCATAATGTCATCGATGAAAACCACGATGAACTTGTCCAAGTACTCCATGAAAACCTTGTTCATAAGGTACATGAAGTATGCGGGTGCGTGCGTCAATCCAAAAGACATAACGGTATATTCATACGAACCACACCGTGTCCGAAAGGCTGTCTTAGATATATCGGAGGGCTGAATCTTCAGCTGGAAGTATCCCGACCGAAGATCAATCTTGGAGAACACTCGGGCTCCTTTCATTTGGTCGAACAGGTCCTCTATACGGGGTAGAGGGTATTTGTTCTTGATGGTTACCTCGTTGAGCGACCTATAGTCCACGCACATCCTTTGGGTTCCATCCTTCTTGTCTACGAAGAGCACCGGAGCTCCCCATGGTGATGAGCTTGGACGGATAAAACCCTTTTCCAACTGTTCTTGAATTTGCTTCTTGAGTTCAACTAGCTCGTTGACGGGCATCCTATAGGGTCTCTTGGCTATGGGTGCAGTTCCGGTACCAAATCGATGGCAAACTCGATGTCCCGGTCAGGTGGCATACCTGGAAGTTCTTCCAGGAACACGTCCGATAATTCCTGAACTACTGGAATGCTGTCCAATGCTGCTCCTTTGACGTGGTTCCAGTTTGCCCGTTCGGTTGTTTGCTGGGCTGACTCAAACTCGACACGAATACCGTGCTCGTTTGTCAACCGTACGCTTCTTTCAGCACATTGGATTACCCCGTTGTGCTTGCTTAGGCAATCCATTCCGAGTATGATATCAATCTCTTGGGAGTCCAAGACAATAAGGTTGGTAAGGAAGTCTACCCCCCTTATTTTAAGGCTTACTTTAGGACATACTATATTAGTCCTCATTTCTCCTCCGGGAGAATTAACTAACATAGCACACTCTAAGTGGGATACGGGTAGATGATGTTTGGCAACGTATTTGGATGATATGAAGGAATGCGAGGCTCCAGAATCAAATAAGATGGTGGCTGGGTTGGAGTTGGCAAGGAACATACCAATTACGACGTCCTCAGCCAGTTGTGCTTCCTCAGCAGAGACATGGTTCACGTTGCCACGAGCATAGTTCTGCTGTCCACGGTTCCCTTGATTGTCTCCTCCGTTCGGTCGCAGGTTATCCTTGGGCACGTTACCCTGCTGTCCAGGGCCTCTCCTTGGGCACTGGTTCGCGAAGTGGCCTTCTTCCCCGCATGCAAAGCATGCCCTGTTGCCTACGGCAGCAGGTACCTTGGGGCGGGGGTTTTGAACAGGGGCGCCATTGTTAGGTCGGGGCGCAGGAGGCATGGGCACACGAGGTGCCGGTGCAACGAATTGTTGTTGTGGTGGCTGACCAGGGCGGTACGCAGGAGTGGTCGATCGATACTGCGGTGCAGGGGCATGTACCTAGGTCGTACGTTACTCCCTTGGGGCTGGTATGGCATCTTCCTCTTGCACTCTCGCTCGATCTCTCGGATCTTGTTTTCAACCACTATGGCCTTGTCAACCAGCTTCTGAAAGCTTACGTAGTCATTGTTGAGGAGCTGAACCTGGATCTCATTGTTCAACCCTCTCATGAACAGGTACTGCTTCCTCTGATCTGAGTTGACATCTTCGGGGGCATACCGGGACAGTTGTATGAACTTGTTGAGATACTCATTCACACTTTTCTGTCCTTGGCGGAGACCTTCGAACTCCTGCCTTTTGAGCATCATCACACCAGCAGGGATGTAGTGAGAGCGGAAACTTTCCTTGAACTCAGTCCAAGTGATTGTCTCCGGGTTGGCATGAGCATTGCTCAGGGCATCCCACCCGTCAGCAGCGGCTCCCATAAGTTGGTGCGACGCAAAGAGAACCTTCTCTCGATCATTGCACTGAACAATGGCAAGCTTTTTCTCCATGGATTTTAACCAATCATCGGCCTCCATGGTATCACTAGCTTGAGCAAAGGTGGGTGGTAGAGTTCTCATGAACTCTCCCAACCTGTTATGAGCCAGCGGTGGTGGTGTCGGTGGTGCCGGAACGGGGTTTTGGTTGGCCTGCAATTGACCCAAAGTTTGGATCATGGTTTGCATAAGCTGGTTTTGCATGGCCATCAACCTTTCCAGATGGTTTTCACCAGCTCCTGGGTTAGTAGGAACTTCATCATGGTCATCCTCCTGGACGTTCCTTCGGCCGGCGTTTCCTCTCCCCATCTGCGAGAGAGACCGAAATAGAATAGAGTGTTAGAAGGTCAGGTAGATTCCTTCAACTATATGCATCAAGGTGAGTTGGACTATGTATATATTAGCCCATATGAGGATGTGAGCAAGTGCCGAGACATCTCACACCTCTTTCTTCTTACGTGTGGATATGGACAACATTTTGAGACGTCCCACAACTCACACTAAGCACATAATCACAAATAATCATCACAAGGGCCCACACAACTCCTATTCAAGGATGGCTCCCTATGCCAAGGTGGTTTCAAGGCCAATCTAAGCTATTCTCCCTAGGACGCTCCCTTTGGTCAGTGTGGCTTAGCTATCTACGACTCCTATTTAGGGGTGTAACTTGCTGTTAACCCGTGGCTCTAATATCAATCTAAGGTTTCTATCTAGGCGTGTAACCTACTATCAACCCGTGGCTCTGATACCAATCTGTGACGCCCTCAATTCTGTGGAAAACCACGGAACCGAGAACTAATGCATATGTGCGCCCAGGATGTTCATTACACATACACATACGTTCCACAAACTGAATTCAGATTATATATTACCACGAATAACAGAGTTTATTACAATACCTCATGAGTCTTGGACTCATGCTCACAGCGGAAGTCTTATTTCTATGCAGCGGAAGTCTTTTTTCTAATGCGGAAGCAATTCAGCTAACGCAGAAGCAAATCTAAGCAGAAGTGGCTCCATCTCTACTCCCTCCACAGCCAAGGTTGACAACATATCACACGCCATAATGCTCCACTTGGTCTTCATAGTAGGCTTCTCCTGCTGCTGATGATGAAATAATAATGCAAGTTTGAGTACAATGATGTACTCAGCAAGTGCGGGAAAACACATGATATGCAGCTCATAACAAGGTAGGTATAAAAAGGCTTATTTGCAGAAAAGCAGATTTATAAAACCATGATAAAACAACAACTTAACTTTAGATGAATGTAATCCCATCATGTATTAAATTACCAACATACCTCCATCGCTTTCCATGTTCCACCCGAACATTAACCAACCTCATTCTTACTCACGAATACCTCCTCGTATTCGCTACCATTTCACGAATACCTCCCCGTATTCGCTACCATCTTAAAACAACTTCGTCTCTCACCGAGACCAAACTCGCTGCCATGACTCAACAGTCATGCAACCATCTTATTACCCGGACTCAACAGTCCCAACAACCAAACCATAACAAACTCATCCACCATAACCAAGAACCTTCCTAATAACCATCCCAACTAATCATGGCAGTTTAGCCAGGTGCTCGTGACCGTAAGCTCGGCTATCATGATAGTTTTATTAACTCTGCAGAGTTTGCACCTCTTTACCCACAAGTTTGTGATTTCGTCACCCGTCGGCGACTGCAGAACCTCCATTATACCAGTACACATCCGTCGGTGTACGGTAAAGAGATCACAAAATAGCCTTTACAAAGGGGTTACTAGATGTATGGACTCACTAAGGTTTCACCGGCAGGGCTAGAATCTCCAATTCTCCCACCGACGGGCCCCCTCTTGTGCCATGCAGTTCCCAGGGCATTCCTTACTCGACTCCCATTCCCCACGCCTTCCACAGTCCATAACACTCTAGCAACTTACCTAATTACTCAGCTAAGCCGCACCCATACTTGACCTTGTGGTGGCACTGTTATCCTGGCGTGTGCATGCATGAACCGGTCCTTAGATCTATGGCAAGTAAACCACCATCTCATGCTACCTCATTCACAAACCCAGTCTTGCCTAGGTCTCCCTCCGATCTATGTCCATTATTAACATCAGTTTCTCATTATCATTACGGGTGCAGTTAGCTAGACATATCTATCTCGCTTCCCAATCCCATAGACTCAGCGAAGCATAAAGCAAAAACCATACCCGACTCATAAACTTCCCAGGCGAAAAGGGTGGTTTAACCAAAACTAGTAAACTCCTATAAAAAGGTTTCCCATCATGTTTGACTCAGCACACACACCTTTTCGCAAACAAAATAGTTTAACCCAAAACATAGGATCAACATGGTCAAGGAGCACTTGCCTTGTTCTTGCGGTTCCGGTTGTTCTTGAATCTCAAAACCTGGTTGCTGCAGTTCGTCGTAGACAGCTCCCTGAGCTTGTCCTGCTAGGTAGGATCTCGTGCATACAAGATTCACAGCAATCAATATCATGCACAAACCATAAACTAGATGTGATGATGCATATGCAATGCTATCCTATGATTTTTATTAGATTGGTGTGTTCTTGCATGGCTTGCATGGACAGAGGTGTTCGGATCAAAGGTGGATGTGGCAATGATCTTGTCTTTAGATCAACCTGATCATCAAGTGGTCTGTCCACGGGAAGGCTTCTGTTCGAAAGGAATCAAAGAACAGATGCAAAAGAAAACACAACGATATCGTAAGGTGGTATTGGGGCCTACCTTACGTTCTTTGAGGTCCTCCTTAGAAGGCTGGGCTTTCCTCCGGCGATCTTCCTTGCCGCGCTCTGGCGATGGCTTTCTCGGCAAATTGGGGCTAGGACTCTAAGTCGTCGGCTCAGGAGTTGGAAAAGAAGTTTGTGGTTTCGGCCAGAGGTTCTGAGTTCTATTTATAATCGGGAAGAGAAGAGTCCTAATCTGATTGTATCCCGAATAAGAGTCTTATTCAGATCGTCGTTGGATCCTATCATCTTATCTTTAGTTGATTTGGTGTGGTAACGTTGTGGAATTCAGGTCGGTTTCCTTTACGTACTGGTATTCTTACGCGTAACAGCCGCTCCAGAACTCGTCACCTTCACGGCAATGAGCTCCGGAGGCTCCACGTGTCCTTCCGGGGTCTGGTATCTCCTTCTCCACAGAGACGAGCTCCGGTTATTCCACGTGTCAATCGACCAAGACCTCCCCCTCCTTTGGAGGTGAGCTCCACGCACGCCACGTGTTGGCGCCTGTCTTTCCTCTCTTCTTTCTTCAGGGACATGCCCCGAGGTCGACACGTGTCCAGCAGCGACAGACCTCCTGGAGATAAGCTCCGGTGGCGACGCGTGTCCAATAGATCAGGAACTCTCGGAGATGGGCTCCGAGATCGACACGTATCCCGCGCGACTGGTCCTCTGACTTCTGCAAGGACTAGCTCCGAGGATGACACGTGTCCTGCAGAAATGCCTTTGCTTCTTCCACAGAGGCTAGCTCCGTGGGCAACACATGTCCCACAGGATCGGACCTCTCCCCTTTGTGGAGACGAGCCCTGAGCCTGCCACGTAGCCAGCTTGGCCGCGGCCTCTCCCCACTTTGCAGGGATGAGCTCCGAACACGCCACGTGGCCAGCGGCAGCGGTGAGTTGTCTTCGGCGCTTTCTGAGAGCTGGATTCGGCTCTTATTGGCTATCCCTTTGATATTTTTCTCTGTTCCTTCTTTTCTTAAAATGTTTCCTCTTCATAAAGCATGAACATATGGTGACACCCGAGATGAGGGTGTCACAAGGGATGAGCTCCGAACACACCACGTGGCCAGCGGGCCGCGGAAGTTGTCTTCGGCGCTCTCTATGAACTGGATTCGGCTCTTACTGGCTATCTATTTGATAATTTCTCTGTTCCCACTTATTTTAAAATGTTTTTCTCTACATGAAATATGAATACTTGCAGAAACCAGAGATGAGGGTGTCACAAATCTACCCCCCTTAAATTGAATCTCGCCCTCGAGATTCCTTAGTAGAGATTAGATGGGGAAATTCTGCCTTGATATCCTCTTCACACTCCCATGTGGCTTCAGCTTCGGTGTGATGGCTACATTGTACCTTGCACCATCGGATCACCTTGTTCCGGGTGACCCTTTCCTTTACGTCCAAGATTCAGACAGGGTGTTCCGCAAAAGTCAGGTCCTCTTGAAGTTCAAGCTCTCCCATTGATCCTTGCTCCTCTGGTACTCTCAAGCACTTCTTGAGCTGGGATACATGAAACACGTCATGTACGTCGGAGAGGTGGGTTGGGAGCTCTAGTTGATAGGCTACTTCTCCTCGCTTGTCCAACATCTTAAATGGTCTGATGTAGCGAGGTGCTAGCTTGCCTTTGACGTTGAAACATCATTGGCCTCGGATAGGCGATACCTTAAGGTATACGAAGTCTCCTACTTCAAAGGTCAACTTCCTACGCCTATTGTCCACATAGCCTTTCTTTCGTGACTGAGCAGCCTTTAAGTTCACCCGTACCGTTTGGACTTGCTTTTCAGCTTCTTGTAGTACTTCGGGGCCAAACACCTGGTTCTCTCCGGTCTCGTTCCAAAACAGCGGCATTCTACACCGTCTACCATATAATGCTTTGAAAGGCGACATCTTCAAGCTAGCTTGATAGCTGTTGTTACAGGAGAATTCGGCATACGGTAAACTCTTACCCCAACTACGCCCACGTTTCGAGGCGCAAGCTCTCAACATGTCCTCCAAAATTTGGTTTGTCCTTTCGGTTTGTCCATCAGTTTGTGGGTGATAGGCGGAGCTAAAATCCAGTCATGTACCCATGGCTTTCTGCAGTTTCCTCCAGAATCTAGAGGTAAACTGAGAACCTCGATCTGAGACTATCCTCCTCGAAACTCCGTGACGGCACACGATCTGCTCCATGTACAACTCGGCTGATTGTGCAACGTTGTGATTGGCGCTTACAAGGAGAAAATGGCGGTTTTTGTCAATCGGTCCACGATAACCCAGATGGAGTCGTAACCCGACTGAGTACGTGGCAATCCGACGATGAAATCCATACTGATGTCTTCCCACTTCCACTCTGGTACCTTCAAAGGTTGCAACAATCCAGCGGGTTTTTGATGTTCGGCCTTCACCCGTTGGCATGTGTCGCATAGGGCAACGTATTCGGCTATATCCCTCTTCATACCATCCCACCGATAACAAGTTTTCAAGTCCTTGTACATTTTGGTACTTCCGGGATGTATAGAATAGGGTGAATCATGTGCCTCCTTCAATATCATGTCGCGGAGGTGTTTTATGTTAGGCACACAAATCCTTTTTCCTAGCCAAAGCGTACCCTTCTCATCTTCTTTGAAATCCTTCTCTTTTCCTTGTCGGATTCTTTTCTTGATCTCCTCATCCGTTGCTTGGCCATCTCTTATCTCTTTCTCCAATGAGGAGTGGATCTCCATTATTTCCATGTTGTTCAAGAATCCGAGGTGTAACCGTTCGAACTCCTTACGTAGTTCGGGTGGTAGCTCCCGAACCGTGAGTTGGTGACATGCTCCCTTTCGGCTCAATGCATCACCTACTACATTGGCCTTCCCGGGGTGGTAGTTGATTCCAACATCGTAATCCTTGATGAGTTCCAACCATCGACGTTGCCTCAAATTGAAGTCCGTTTGTGTAAATATGTACTTGAGGCTTTTATGATCCGTATAGATCTCACATCGATGACCAAGGATATAATGTCTCCAAATCTTCAATGCATGCACTACTGCTGCTAGCTCCAAGTCATGTGTAGGATAATTAAGCTCGTGCTTCTTTAATTTCCGTGAGGCATAGGCTACCACTTGTCCTTTTTGCATGAGCACACATCCGAGCCCCTGTCTGGATGCGTCACAATATATGTCAAAGCTCTTGCTTACGTCTGGCAATACCAGAACCGGTGCTGTGGTTAGCCTTTTCTTGAGTTCCTCAAAACTTCCTTGGCATGCTGGTGTCCATTGGAAGACCTTTCCCTTCATTAGCAACTCCGTCATAGGCTTTGCTATCTTAGAGAAGTCTTTAATGAAGTGTCGATAGTATCCAGCCATCCCAAGAAAACTCCGAATATCCCTCGCGCTCTGCGGTTGGTCCCACTTCAGAACATCTCTCACTTTTCCGGGACCAACCGATACCCCTTCCTTGGAGATAATGTGGCCTAGGAAAGATATTTCCTTTAGCCAAAATTGACACTTGTTAAGCTTGGCATACAATTGATGCTCACGCAATTTCTGCAAGGTCAATTTCAAATGTTCTTCATGCTCCTCCTCACTTTTTGAATACACCATAATGTCGTCGATGAAAACCACGACGAACTTGTCCAAGTACTCCATGAAAACCTTGTTCATAAGGTACATGAAGTATGTTGGTGCATTTGTCAACCCAAAAGACATGACGGTATATTCATACGAACCATGCCGTGTTCGAAAGGCTGTTTTGGGTATATCGGAGGGCTTAATTGTAAGGGCCTCAGTTTTTGACACATATTTGAAGTGTTCATCACCACACCACACACCTCATTTGAGGAAAGTTGATGAACACAAATGAAGAGCAAGTAACCACCATCAACATGCTCATTAGAAAACAAACTCACATATTGCAAAAGTGGTATTTCCCACATGTGATATAGGTGGGCTGGACATATGAAAACTCCTACACATTGCTAAGGATGTCCATGCCAAATTTCACCCAAATTCAAAACCTTTTTGAGGTTATTTTGGGTATAGCTAGAAAGAGGGCAGTTTGAAACTATATTCAAATTCAAACTGTTTTTATCCCATGAATTCAAAAGTGGGAGGCATATTCTTATTCAGCACATTTTTGTGAGCTCACACACCAATTTTCACTCCATTTGGAGTTAATCTTGACATGAGCTAAGTGGGGCAAATTCAAACTTTATTTGAATTTCAAACTAAACTTGTGCTGAAATTCATTCAAACCAAACCCAATTTGATTTCTAATCAATTCAAATGGCTCATGGGTGAATAATTTGAATCACCAGGGGTATTATGGGGCTCACTGTTTACAACAATGATTAGGAGTAAATTTCAGAGGTTAAAACCCCAGGTGGGACCCACATGTCATAGAGAAAAGGAGGCAAAACTTGCACACAAAGTCACAGCCTCGGTGGAAAATTCCACCGAGCAGCTGTCGGCTGTGCCACCGAGCAGCCACCGGCGCCACCAGCTGCTTCCCCTCTCCGCGCGCTGACGCCCAGGGCGGCTTGCTCGCGCCCCCACGCGACTGGCACCGCCTCCACTGAGCAGGAGTCGGCCGGCTTTATCATCTCGCGGGCAAACCCGAGCAGCGGCATTGTTTCTCGCCGCAGCTCTCTGCTCAATCGGGAAAACCAGCAAAACCATCTCCTCCTTCGTCCCTGAGCTGCTAGACAGCCACCTGAGGTCGCACTTCACCTCCCCAACGCCAGAAACCCCGAGCTCCGACCTCCTTTGCCCGAAAACGATCGCCACCGCAGCGACCTAGCCTCAGCCGAGAGTCAGGCGCCCGTGGACAGCGTTCCACAGGCGTTTTCACGGTCCAGCAAGAGAGGCAACAGGAGCGCGCGGCCACCGTGCTGCTCTCCTCCAAGTTTGGAAGCAAACCGTGAAGAATCCGCAGATAATTTCCAGTTTTTGCTCCGGCGACTGTAAACCGAGCTTCCGGTACGGTTTCTTTAAATTCTTGCTCTATGATCTTTCGGAGGTTATCAAATCTTGCACATAGACGCTGGACTAGCCGGCGATCAAGTTCTTTTCTGCATCCTTGGCGTGAAACTGTCTAGGAGTGACGAATTTCGAGCTCGATCGAGGGCGGTCATGGCGGGCACGATCGGTCACACGGTGCCGACCGACTTGCCGCCATCCCTGAACCCTTTTGACACCTTGTCGAGCTTCCTAGAGGTACGCTGATGCTGTAGGACCGTTTGTTCGAGGTGTTGGCGGGTTAAAACCCACGGTCGACGGCGCCGAACCTCAACCGAGGCCGCGGCACGTCGCCGGGCTATTTCCGGTCACCCCCAGCCCGACCGGACACCACCGACGTGTTCCTCAACGTCGACAATCCCCTGGCGGCGAGTTTCAGCCCATGGGAGGTCCGGCAGCGGCGAGCCGGCGAGCTCCGAGTCTGCTCCGGCGAGGTCGGCGGCGCGGGCACGAGAGAACGGCGGGAGGAAGACGAAGCCGGCTGGCCCACGTGTCAGCGGCTGAAGAATTTAAATCGGGATCGGGTGTGGCTGGGGATCGGCTGTGCTGGCGCGCAAATACCCCGTGAGCTCCGGTGTGCCGGACACCTCCGCGCCCGACACGTGTCCCCGCGGGCCCCCGCGAGATTTAAACTTTTCCCCGATTTTCAGAACTCTTCCAAACTTCAAATCCTCATAACTTTGGCTAGAAAGCTCCAAATCAAGTGAACCAAATTTTGCTGGATTCATCTCTCTAAGCACTTTCCAGCAAATCAAGTTTCACTTCATGAAAACCCTTGTTTCTCCAGAATTAATTCCTCAAAGTTTAAACTGTTAGGAATTTTAACTGGAGAATCCTGTGGAGGAAAATCCTGAAATTTTGCTGGGATATTTACCAAAATATCCCTGAACCACCATAAAAATTTCAGACCCATTTGAGCTCATTTGATCCACCTAATGGTGTGATTAGTGAAACTGTTCCAGAGAAAATAGAAAATGTTCAGAAACATTTTCAGAATTTTCTCTGAAATTGTTTAGCTCATATCCTTAGCTAGGAACCTTCAAATTAAGTGAGACCAACTTCATTAGAACCCTCTGAAAATCTAGTTTTCAGAAAGTCATAGTTTGTTTCATGAAAATCCTTAGGACACCCTAAAAGCCTTCAATTAAGGTCAAGTACATAATTAATTGTGGAGAGCTCCAATGAGCTTTGCTGCAACTAAAACTTGACCAAGTCTCTGTTTAGGTTGTGAACAAGCCACAATAAAAATTTCACAGTCATTGGGCTTGTCTAGTAAGAGTTATAGACTTCACAAGTTTAAAAGTGATACAACTGCATTTAAATTAATACATATATTGCTTCTATCATGTAGTCGCTAAGGTCGAGGAGGAGCCCGAAGTCCTAGACTTCGTTACTCCGGAGGAACAGCTAGCCTATGACCAAGAGCAGCAAGGCAAGCTCCGGTTTGCATTAACCTTTTTACAAGTTTTTATTGTTTTGAGCACATACTTGAATACCTTATTCTTTGCATTAGAGTCTTATTTGAAAACCCAATTGCATAACCAAGAAAACCATGGGTTGGGTTTAGGATTGCAAACCCCGTTAGCTACTGCAATGCTAAGATAGTGTAGGATTCGGTACAAGTCGAGTAGTTGGAACTACTCGCGAGCATAGGCTAGAGGCACTCGACTCGGGTAGAGATAGAACATGAAACACATGGCAAGAAAATGAGACCAAGCGGAGGGTAAGGGCAGCAGGACTTTGGGGCCCGTGTGCTGTAGCTCCGCTTGTGTCGATTGACGACCGAGCTGTGTGCGGGCCTGTTGAACAAGCTAGAATAGTACCGAAGACCTACCAGCTATATGGGAACCGGGAAACCGATGTTACTCGGGTAGCTGGGTGTTGAGGCATAGCTGGTCGTTCAGAGGGTAGGTTGAGAGCTCGAGGTGTAAATCGGCTAGCGGCACTGAGATGCACGTGCAGAGACCTCTTGCTCCGGGCGATTGGACCGGTTCAACATTTGGCTAACGGGTGAAAGGTAGTCGCGTACGGCGTCCGTGATGGTTGTTGTAGGCAATATCGAGTACGGGCATATGTGACGGGTTGTTCGGGTAACCCTGCAGGTGTAAATCGATTATAATCGCCATCCCTCGCAGTTAGTGAGTACCACTAGTTCACTGTACCATGACGTAGAAAGAACAGGCTAGTTACATGTTAAAATGTTGCTGATTGAAAGATGGACTTGATTGCTAATGACTTTCTGTAGTTTAGAGCTAACTAAAGTTCATTTCAACTTTGGGCAAAGTACATGAGAGAAATGCGTTTCTTGTTTGATTGCGGCTCTCTCATGTACCTTAGCGTAAGGTTCTCCACTGTGACACCCTCATCTCGGGTGTCAGCATATATTCATGTTTTATGAAAAAAAGAAAAAACATTTTAAGAAAAGTAGGAACAGAGACAAGTATCAAAAGGATAGCCAATAAAGCTCTCTGAGAACACCGAAGGCAACTTCCACGGCCAGCAGATCACGTGCCGTGTTCAGAGCGCATCCCCGAGAAATTGGGAGAGGTCCGCCGCTAAACTAGCTACGTGGCAGGCTCGGGGGTCACCTCCGCAATTGGAAAGAGGCCCGACCCTGTGGGACACGTGCTGCCCGCGGAGCTAGCCTCTGCGGAAGAAGCAAAGGCATTTTTTTTATAGGACACGTGTCATCCTCGGAGCTAGTCCTCGCGGAAATAAGAGGACCCGTCGCGCGGGATACGTGTCAATCACGGAGCTCATCTCAGAGAAGTTCGGGTCTATCGAACACGTGTCGCCACCGGAGCTTATCTCCGGAAGGTCCGTCGCAGCTGAACACGTGTCGACCTCGAGGCATGTCCTTGAGGAAAGGAGAGCGGAAAGACCGGCACCCACACGTGGCGTGCGCGGAGCTCACCTCCGAAGAAGAGGGGGGTCTCGATCGATTGATACGCGGCACAACCGGAGCTCGTCTCTGCGGACGAGGAGATACCAGGCCCGGAGGACACATGGAGCTTCTGGAGCTCATCATCACGGAGGTAACGAGTTCTGGAGCGGCTGTTACGCGTAAGGACACCGGTACGCAACAGAAACCGATCTAAACTCCACAATGTTACCGAAGATAAGACGTCAGGATCTAACAAAGATCTGAATAAGACTCTTATTCGGGATCCAATCAGATTAGGACTCTTCTCTTCCCGATTATAAATAGAGCCCAAAAACCTCTGGCCGGAACCACGAGCTTCTCTTTCAAATCCTGAGCCGACGACTTGGAGCCCTAGCCCTAACTGGCCGAGCGAAACATCGCCGAAGCACAACAAGGGAGATCATCGTAGAAGAACCAAGCGGTCTGAGGAGGACCCCGAAAACAAGAAGAGCGTAAGGTAGGACTTCAATACCACCTTACGACATCACTGTGTTCATCTCTTTGCATCTGTTCTTCGATTCCTTTCAAACAGAAGCGTTTTCGTGGGCAGAACACTTGATGATCAGTTTTATCTAAAAGACAAGATCATGGCCACGTCCACCTCTGATCCGAACACCCCTGACCATGCAAGCCATGCAAGAGCACATCAATCTAATAAAACTGATCATAGGATAGCATGCATGTGCATCATCGCATCTAGTTTAGGGTTTGAGCATGATATTGATTGCTGTGAATTTGTATGCACGTGAATCCTACATAGCAGGACAAACTCAAGAAGCTGTCTGCGACGAACTGCAGCAACAAGGTTTCGAGAATGAAGAACAACCGGAACCGCAAGAACAAGGCAAGTGCTCCTTGACCATGTTGATCCTATGTTTTGGGTAAAACTATTTTGTTTTGTGAAAAAGTGTGTGTGCTGAGTCAAACATGATGGGAAACCCTTTTATAGGAGTTTACTAGTTTTGATTAAACCACCCTTGTCGCCTGGGAAGTTTATGAGTCGGGTATGGTTTTTGCTTTATGCTTCGCTGAGTCTCTGGGATCTGGAAGCGAGATAGATGTGTCTAGCTAACTGCACTTGTACTGATAATAAGTAACTGGTGAGGTTAATGAACATGGATCGGAGGGAGATCTAGGCAAGCCTGGGATTGTGAATGAGGTAGCATGAGATGGTGGTTTTACTTTCCGTAGATCTAAGGACCGGTTCATGCATGCACATGCCAGGATAACAGTGCCACAACAGGGCCAAGTATGGGTGCGGCTTAGCTAAGTAATTAGGTAAGTTGCTAGGGTGTTATGGACTGTGGAAGGCGCGGAGAATGGGAGTCGAGTGAGGACTGCCCTGGGAACTGCATGGCACAAGAGGGGTCCCGTGGGTGGGAGAATTGGAGATTCTAGCCTGCCGGTGAAACCTTAGTGAGTCCATACATCTAGTAACCCCTTTGTAAAGGCTATTTTGTGATCTCTTGACCATACACAGACGGCTGTGTACTGGTAAAATGGAGGTTCTGCAGTCGCCGACGGGTGACGAAATCACAAACTTGTGGGTAAAGAGGTACAAACTCTGCAGAGTTGTTAAAACTATGATGATAGCCGAGCTTACGGTCACGAGCACCTGGCTAAACTGCCATGATTAGTTGGGAATGGTTTTTGGGATGGTTATTGGAATGGTTATTGGGAAGGTTCTTGGTTATGGTTATTGGTTATGGTTTGTTTTGGGACAGTTGAGTCCGGGAAGATGAGATGGTTGCATGACTGATGGGTCATGACATGAGATTGGTCTCGGTGTGAGACGTGGTTGTTTTATAAGGTGAGATTGTAGCGAATACGAGGAGGTATTCGTGAGTATGAATAAAAGATTGGTTAATGTTCGGATGGAACACGGGAAGTGATGGAGGTATGGTGGTAATTTAATACATGTTGGGATTACATTTAAACTTAAGTTGTTGTTTTATCATGGTTTTACAGAACTGCTTTTCTGCAAATAAACCTTTTATGCCTACCTTGTTTATGAGCTGCATATCATGTGTTTTCCCGCACTTGCTGAGTACATCATTGTACTCAAACTTGCATTATTATTTCTTCATCAACAGCAAGAGAGGACTACTATGAAGACCGAGTAGAGCATTATGGCGTGTGATCTGTTCTCAACCTTGCCTGTGGAGGGAGTAGAGATGGAGCCACTTCTGCTTAGTTTTGCTTCCGCATTAGTTTTTGCTTCCGCATTTAAATAAGGACTTCCGTTGTAAGCATGAGTCCAAGACTCATAAGATATTGTAATAAACCCTATTATTCGTGGTAATATATAATCTGAATTAAGTTTGTGGAACGTATGTGTATGTGTGATGAACATCCTGGGCACACATATGCATTAGTTCTCGGTTCTGTGGTTTTTTCCACAGAATTGAGGGCGTCACAGATTGGTATCAGAGCCACGGGTTGACAGTACGTTACACGCCTAAATAGAAACCTTAGATTGATATTAGAGCCACGTGTTAACAGCAAGTTACACCCCTAAATAGGAGTCACAGGTAGCTAAGCCACGCTGACCAAAGGAAGCGCCCTAGGGTGAATTGCCTAGACTGGCCTTTAAAACCACCTTGACATAGGAAACCATCCTTGAGTAGGAGTTGAGTGGGCCCTTGTGATGATTACTTGTGAATATGTGCTTAGTGTGAGTTGTGGGACGTCTCAAAAACGTTGTCCATATCCACACGTAAGAAGAAGGAGGTGTGAGATGTTTAGGCACTTGCTCGCATCCTCATAAGGGCTAATATATATAGTCCAACTCACCTTGATGCATATAGTTGAAAGGGACTAGCTAATTTTCTAACCTTCTGTTCTATTTCGTTCTCTCTCACAGATGGTGAGAGGAAACGCCAGACGAAGGAACGTCCAGGAAGATGACCACGAGGAAGTTCCTACTAACCCCGGAGCTGGCAAAAACAACCTAGAAAGGTTAATGGCCATGCAAAACCAGCTTATGCAAACCATGATCCAAACTTTGGGTCAGTTGCAGGCCAACCAGCACCCCGTTCCGGCACCACCGCCACCACCACCGCCGGCTCATAACAGGTTGGGAGAGTTCATGAGGACTCGACCACCCACCTTTGCTCAAGCAAGCGAACCAATGGAGGCCGATGATTGGTTGAAATCCATGGAGAAGAAGCTTGCCATTGTTCAGTGCAACGACCGAGAGAAGGTTCTCTTTGCGTCGCACCAACTGATGGGAGCAGCTGCTGACTGGTGGGATGCCTTGAGCAACGCCCATGCCAACCCGGAGACAATCACTTGGACTGAGTTCAAGGAAAGTTTCCGCTCCCACTACATCCCTGTTGGCGTAATGATGCTCAAGAGGCAGGAGTTTGAAGGTCTCCGCCAAGGACAGAAAAGTGTGAGTGAATATCTCAACAAGTTCATACAACTGTCCCGGTATGCCCCCGAAGATGTCAACTCAGATCAGAGGAAGCAGTACCTGTTCATCAGAGGGTTGAACAATGAGATCCAAGTTCAGCTCCTCAACAATGACTACGTAAGCTTCCAGAAGCTGGTTGATAAGGCTATTGTGGTGGAAAACAAGATCCGAGAGATTGAGCGCGAGTGCAAAAGGAAGATGCCATACCAGTCCCAAGGGAGCAACGTACGACCTAGGTACATGCCCCCTGCACCGCAGTATGGACCAACCACTCCTACGTACCGCCCTGGTCAGCCACCACAGCAACAATTCGTTGCACCAGCACCCCGTGTGCCCATACCCCCTGCGCCCCGGCCTAACAATGGCGCTCCTGTTCAAAATCCCCGCCCCAATGTACCTGCTGCCGTAGGCAATAGGGCATGCTTTGCATGCGGGGAAGTAGGCCACTTCGCTAACCAGTGCCCGAAGAGAGGCCCTGGGCAGCAAGGAAACGTGCCCAAGCAGAACCAGCGACCAAACGGAGGAGACAACCAAGGGAACCGTGGACCACAGAACTATGCTCGTGGCCACGTTAACCATGTCACTGCTGAGGAAGCACAACAGGCTGAGGACGTGGCAATTGGTATGTCCCTTGCCAACTCCAACCCAGCCACCATTTTATTTGATTCTGGAGCATCACATTCCTTCATATCATCCGAATATGTTGACAAACATCATCTACCCGTATCCCACTTAGAATGTGCTATGTTAGTTAATTCTCCCGGAGGAGAAATGAGGACTAGTATAGTATGCCCTAAGGTAAGCCTTAAAATAAGGGGGGTAGACTTCCTTGCCAACCTTATTGTCTTGGACTCCCACGGAATTGACATCATACTCGGAATGGACAGGTTAAGCAAGCATAATGGAGTAATCCAATGCGCTGAGAGAAGCGTGCAATTGACAAACGAACACGGTATCCATGTCGAGTTTGAGTCAACCCAGCAAGCAACCAAACGGGCGGATTTGAACCATGTTGAAGGAGTAGCATTGGACAACATTCCAGTGGTTCAGGAATTTTCAGACGTGTTCCCGGAAGAACTTCCAGGTATGCCACCTGACCGGGACATCGAGTTTGCCATAGATTTGGTACCTGGAACTGCACCCATAGCTAAGAGACCATATAGGATGCCCGTCACCGAGTTAGTTGAACTAAAGAAGCAAATTCAAAAACAGTTGGAGAAGGGTTTTATCCGTCCAAGTTCGTCACCATGGGGAGCCCCGGTACTTTTCGTGGACAAGAAGGACGGAACCCAAAGAATGTGCGTGGACTACAGGTCTCTCAACGAGGTGACAATCAAGAATAAATACCCTCTGCCCCGTATAGAGGACCTGTTCGATCAAATGAAAGGAGCCCAAGTATTCTCCAAGATTGATCTTTGGTCGGGATATTTCCAGCTGAAGATTAAGCCCTCTGATATACCTAAGACAGCCTTTCGGACACGGTATGGTTCATATGAATATACCGTTATGTCTTTTGGATTGACGAATGCACCCGCATACTTCATGTACCTTATGAACAAGGTTTTCATGGAGTACTTGGACAAGTTCGTCGTGGTTTTCATCGACGACATCATGGTGTATTCAAAAAGTAAGGAGGAGCATGAAGAACATCTGAGATTGACTTTGCAGAAGTTGCGCGAGCATCAGTTGTATGCCAAGCTCAACAAGTGTCAATTTTGGCTAAGGGAAATATCCTTCCTAGGCCACATCATCTCCAAGGAAGGGGTATCGGTTGATCCTGGAAAGGTGAGAGATGTTCTGAAATGGGACCAACCGAAGAGCGTGAGGGATATTCGGAGTTTCCTTGGGATGGCAGGATACTATCAGCGCTTCATTAAAGACTTCTCTAAAATAGCAAAACCTATGACGGAGTTGCTAATGAAGGGAAAAATCTTTCAATGGACACAAGCCTGCCAAGAAAGTTTTGAGGAACTCAAGAAAAGGCTAACCACAGCACCAGTTCTGGTATTGCAAGACGTAAGCAAGAGCTTTGACATATATTGTGACGCATCCAGACAAGGGCTCGGATGTGTGCTCATGCAGGAAGGACAAGTGGTAGCCTATGCCTCATGACAATTAAAGAAGCATGAGCTTAACTATCCTACGCATGATTTGGAGTTACCAGCGGTAGTGCATGCATTAAAGATTTGGAGACATTATATCCTTGGTCATCGATGTGAGATCTATACGGATCATAAAAGCCTCAAGTACATATTTACACAAACGGACTTGAATTAAAGGCAACGTCGATGGTTAGAACTCATCAAGGATTATGATGTAGGAATCAACTACCATCCCGGGAAGGCCAATGTAGTAGCTGACGCATTGAGCAGAAAGGGAGCATGCCACCTACTCACAGTTCGGGAGCTACCACCCGAACTACGTAAGGAGTTCGAACGATTACACCTCGGATTCTTGAATAACATGGAAATAATGGAGATCCACTCCTCATTGGAGCAAGAAATAAGAAAGGGCCAAGCAACGGACGAGGGGATCAAGGGGATCAAGGAAAGAATCCAACAAGGGATAGAGAAAGATTTCAAGGAGGATGAAAAGGGTACGCTTTGGCTAGGAAAAAGGATTTGTGTGCCAAACCTAAGACACCTTCGCGACATGATATTAAGGGAGGCACATGATTCACCCTATTCCGTACATCCAGGGAGCACCAAAATGTACAAGGACTTGAAAAGTTGCTATTGGTGGGATGGTATGAAGAGGGATATAGCCGAATACGTTGCCCTATGCGACACATGCCAACGGGTAAAAGCCGAACATCAAAAACCCGCTGGATTGTTGCAACCTTTGAAAATACCTGAATGGAAATGGGAGGACATCAGTATGGACTTTATTGTCGGATTGCCAAGAACTCAGTCAGGATACGACTCCATCTGGGTCATTGTGGACCGGTTGACGAAAACCGCCCATTTTCTTCCGGTAAAGACCAGTTACAACGTTACACAGTTGGCAGAGTTGTACATGGAGCAGATCGTGTGCCGTCATGGAGTTCCGAAGAGGATAGTCAAAGATCGAGGTTCTCAGTTTACCTCTAGATTCTGGAGGAAGCTGCAGAAAGCCATAGGTACACGACTGGATTTTAGCTCCGCCTATCACCCACAAACAGATGGGCAAACCGAGAGGACGAACCAAATTTTGGAGGACATGCTATGAGCTTGTGCCTTGAAACGTGGGCGTAGTTGGGATAGGAGTTTACCGTATGCCGAGTTCTCCTATAACAACAGCTATCAAACTAGCTTGAAGATGTTGCCTTTCGAAGCCTTATATGGCAGACGGTGTAGAACGCCGCTGTTTTGGAGCGAGACCGGAGAGGACCAGGTGTTTGGACCCGAAGTACTACAAGAGGCTGAAAAGCAAGTCCAAAAGATACGGGAAAACTTAAAGGCTGCTCAGCCACGACAGATAGACTATGCGTACAATAGGCGTAGGAAGTTGACCTTTGAAGTAGGAGACTTCGTATACCTTAAGGTATCGCCTATCCGAGGCCAACGACGTTTTAACGTCAAAGGCAAACTAGCGCCTCGCTACATCGGACCATTTAAGATTTTGGACAAGCGAGGAGAAGTAGCCTACCAACTAGAGCTCCCAAACCAGCTCTCTGACGTACATGACGTGTTTCATGTATCCCAGCTCAAGAAGTGCTTGAGAATACCAGAGGAACAAGTGTCAATTGGAGAACTTGAACTTCAAGAAGACCTGACCTACGCAGAACACCCTGTCCGAATCTTGGACGTAAAGGAAAGGGTCACCCAGAACAAAGTGATTTGATGGTGCAAGGTACAATGGAGCCATCACACGGAAGCTGAAGCCACATGGGAATGTGAAGAGGATATCAAGGCAGAATTTCCCCATCTATTTCCTACTAACGAATCTTGAGGGCGAGATTCAATTTAAGGGGGGTAGAGTTGTGACACCCTCATCTCGGGTGTCAGCATATATTCATGTTTTATGAAAAAAGAAAAAAAAACATTTTAAGAAAAGTAGGAACAGAGACAAGTATCAAAAGGATAGCCAATAAAGCTCTCTGAGAACACCGAAGGCAACTTCCACGGCCAGCAGATCACGTGGCGTGTTCAGAGCGCATCCCCGAGAAATTGGGAGAGGTCCGCCGCAAAACTAGCTACGTGGCAGACTCGGGGGTCACCTCCGCAATTGGAAAGAGGCCCGACCCTGTGGGACACGTGCTGCCCGCGGAGCTAGCCTCTGCGGAAGAAGCAAAGGCATTTTTTTTATAGGACACGTGTCATCCTCGGAGCTAGTCCTCGCGGAAATAAGAGGACCCGTCGCGCGGGATACGTGTCAATCACGGAGCTCATCTCAGAGAAGTCCGGGTCTATCGAACACGTGTCGCCACCGGAGCTTATCTCCGGAAGGTCCGTCGCAGCTAAACACGTGTCGACCTCGAGGCATGTCCCTAAGGAAAGGAGAGCGGAAAGACCGGCACCCACACGTGGCGTGCTCGGAGCTCACCTCCGAAGAAGAGGGGGGTCTCGATCGATTGATACGCGGCACAACCGGAGCTCGTCTCTGCGGACGAGGAGATACCAGGCCCGGAGGACACGTGGAGCCTCTGGAGCTCATCATCACGGAGGTAACGAGTTCTGGAGCGGCTGTTAGGCGTAAGGACACCGGTACGCAACAGAAACCGATCTAAACTCCACAATGTTACCGAAGATAAGACGTCAGGATCTAACAAAGATCTGAATAAGACTCTTATTCGGGATCCAATCAGATTGGGACTCTTCTCTTCCCGATTATAAATAGAGCCCAAAAACCTCTGGCCGGAACCACGAGCTTCTCTTTCAAATCCTGAGCCGACGACTTGGAGCCCTAGCCCTAACTCGCCGAGCGAAACATCGCCAAAGCACAACAAGGGAGATCATCGGAGAAGAACCAAGCGGTCTGAGGAGGACCCCAAAAACAAGAAGAGCGTAAGGTAGGGCTTCAATACCACCTTACGACATCACTGTGTTCATCTCTTTGCATCTGTTCTTCGATTCCTTTCGAACAGAAGCGTTTTCGTGGGCAGAACACTTGATGATCAGTTTTATCTAAAAGACAAGATCATCGCCACGTCCACCTTTGATCCGAACACCCCTGACCATGCAAGCCATGCAAGAGCACATCAATCTTATAAAACTGATCATAGGATAGCATGCATGTGCATCATCGCATCTAGTTTAGGGTTTGAGCATGATATTGATTGCTGTGAATTTGTATGCACGTGAATCCTACATAGCAGGACAAACTCAAGAAGCTGTCTGCGACCAACTGCAGCAACAAGGTTTCGAGAATCAAGAACAACCGGAACCGCAAGAACAAGGCAAGTGCTCCTTGACCATGTTGATCCTATGTTTTGGGTAAAACTATTTTGTTTTGTGAAAAAGTGTGTGTGCTGAGTCAAACATGATGGGAAACCCTTTATAGGAGTTTACTAGTTTTGATTAAACCACCCTTGTCGCCTGGGAAGTTTATGAGTCGGGTATGGTTTTTGCTTTATGCTTCGCTGAGTCTCTGGGATCGGGAAGCGAGATAGATGTGTCTAGCTAACTGCACTTGTACTGATAATAAGTAACTGGTGAGGTTAATGAACATGGATCGGAGGGAGATCTAGGCAAGCCTGGGTTTGTGAATGAGGTAGCATGAGATGGTGGTTTTACTTGCCGTAGATCTAAGGACCGGTTCATGCATGCACATGCCAGGATAACAGTGCCACCACAAGGCCAAGTATGGGTGCGGCTTAGCTGAGTAATTAGGTAAGTTGCTAGGGTGTTATGGACTGTGGAAGGCGCGGGGAATGGGAGTCGAGTGAGGACTGCCCTGGGAACTGCATGGCACAAGAGGGGGCCCATGGGTGGGAGAATTGGAGATTCTAGCCTGCCGGTGAAACCTTAGTGAGTCCATACATCTAGTAACCCCTTTGTAAAGGTTACTTTGTGATCTCTTGACCATACACCGACGGCTGTGTACTGGTAAAATGGAGGTTCTGCAGTCGCCGATGGGTGACGAAATCACAAACTTGTGGGTAAAGAGGTACAAACTCTGCAGAGTTGTTACAACTATCATGATAGCCGAGCTTACGGTCACGAGCACCTGGCTAAACTGCCATGATTAGTTGGGAATGGTTTTTGGGATGGTTATTGGGAAGGTTCTTGGTTATGGTTATTGGTTATGGTTTGGTTTGGGACTGTTGAGTCCGGGAAGATGAGATGGTTGCATGACTGATGGGTCATGACATGAGATTGGTCTCGGTGTGAGACGTGGTTGTTTTATAAGGTGAGATGGTAGCGAATACGAGGAGGTATTCGTGAGTATGAATAAAAGATTGGTTAATGTTCGGATGGAACACGGGAAGTGATGGAGGTATGTTGGTAGTTTAATACATGTTGGGATTACATTTAAACTTAAGTTGTTATTTTATCATGGTTTTACAGAACTGCTTTTCTGCAAATAAACCTTTTATGCCTACCTTGTTTATGAGCTGCATATCATGTGTTTTCCCGCACTTGCTGAGTACATCATTGTACTCAAACTTGCATTATTATTTCTTCATCAACAGCAAGAGAGGACTACTATGAAGACCGAGTAGAGCATTATGGAGTGTGATCTGTTCTCAACCTTGCCTGTGGAGGGAGTAGAGATGGAGCCACTTCTGCTTAGTTTTGCTTCCGCATTAGTTTTTGCTTCCGCATTTAAATAAGGACTTCCGCTGTAAGCATGAGTCCAAGACTCATAAGATATTGTAATAAACCCTGTTATTCATGGTAATATATAATCTGAATTCAGTTTGTGGAACGTATGTGTATGTGTGATGAACATCCTGGGCACACATATGCAATAGTTCTCGGTTCTGTTGTTTTTTCCACAGAATTGAGGGCGTCACATCCACAACCTGCTGCTAAAACTTGAAAGTAAGGTTCTACTAATTAGGCGAGTCCTTGCAAATGATTTTTAACTCATGTAACCCACCATCCCTCATTTAGAAGTTCCATGTTTAGGTGAGACGGGTCAGACTTGCTGAGCCTTCGTGCTCACTGCTTGTGTTTGAAGCTTTTGCAGGGTTCTATGAGGAAGGGACTCCCGAAGAGGAGACGGAACCCCAGGAGGGGAACCCCGTCGAGTGGGAGTTGTGCACGCTACAGAGTTATTGTGCGTATGTGCTAGCAAGGACACGTTCAAGGGCTGAACGTGGACTTGATGCGTAGTCTACGCCCGTGAGTGTAGACTGGACTTATTTTGATGTAAACATGTTCATAAACTTGTTTATGTAATAAAATTCCACTTCCGCTTTGTACCTTTGACGTGTGTTATCCGGTGCTGTGCAACGCAGCACCCCTCAGCGTGATCCTGGCTCGACAAGACCGTGGGGTCGTGTCAGCGTTGGTATCAGAGCTCGCTTGAGGTTTAACGCACTACAAAGGTCATTTTTTTCAAAAATCCAGTGAGGACCGAGTTAGTAGCCCATATAAGGATGTTATTAGTGTATAGAAAGTGGCATATTAACTTATTTGATTATGTCGGAAAATCGTGTATCTCGGGACGTTTATGTCTTGGGGGGTACACGTAAGCGCTGTCCACCAGTGCGCACAAACTGAAGGGTGGAGCCCCACGGGTGGCAGGTAACCCGACCCGCTTTAGTATCCTCTACTACTCTTCATGTCGTTTGGGGTATTCGAGCAACGTCTATCTCTGTCGTGCGTGGTGCAACTTGGGAGACCCCGTCACGTGGTCTGAAACGTGAACACGTAACTCAAGGCGTGTTTGGCTTGAGAACATCCGGGCGAGTGATGACGGCCGGGTGTACGAACTGTATGGATTCCGGGCTCGGTGTGCAGCCGAGCCTGACAATTGCTTGAGTTTCTGCAGGTAGCCTGACCACGAAACGGTAGGCGTGTAGCATCCGTGTGCGAGTGACGTTTAGTGCCACTGAAATAACGAAGCCGGCTAAGTCCGGTATTGGTTTTTCTTTCTGAGGACGTAGTACCGACATAATCTGGTGACACATCGACTTCACACCCAACTAAATGAACAACTTCATTTAAAACTTGAAGGTTTTGATCCAAAGTAGTAAAACTTGATGTAACTCCTACCCTTGAACAAGATATTCAAAGTTAACAAGTTTTCAACTTATAGGTTGTTAAGGACAGAGCACTCTGTTTTCAGCTGAATCAAGGCTGAAGTTAATCAGAGGTTAGAGGTTGAGTTCTTTCGAGGTTGGGGTCATATGATACATTTCTGGAAAGCTTTGGAAGAGCTTTACAACTTTTCTGTTGAGGTACCGAGGTGTTTCGTCCCTTAACCAATCGAAAAATGTAGTAGAGTTGAGACTGTCCAGAAAACAGGGCAGAGCAAACACTCTCTGTAAACTCTCTGTAAATTAAGCATAACATCCTGCTTAAAAATCCAAAAATAGAAAATGAGGTAGTTCTGGAAAGCTTATGAGATAGGTTACAACTTTGTAACAGAAAGTTTTGTCATATTAGGAACAGAATTAACTGGAATTCTTGGATTAAATCAGTACCTAAAGCAGGGAGGTGCTGTCCAGATTTCTCCAGAAATTCTGTTAATTTTGGCATCTCATAACTTTTGAACCAGGACAGATCTTAGGCCAAGTAAATACTTTCTGGAAACTATTAAAGTTAGCTTTAACTTTGATGTTGAGCTCCAGAATTGGTTTTGCCTTCAACATGGCCTAAATCAGGTTGAAATGGAAACTGGTCAGGGCTGTCATGGGAACAGCAGATCAGCAGTCAAATTTGTTTAAAAATTTGAACTATGTTTCCAAGTCTTATGGGTTCAATGACATGTTTTATGTTATAACTCAGAGGTTTACTGTTTAAATAAATATTTGACATTTCTCAAATATATTTTTATAGATGACAGCAGATAAACAGTTGGAGAACGGGTGGGTGGTTTCCCACTGTTCTCACCGTAGCGGCTACCCGGAAGCATTGTGGCAAATGCTCCAATATTTCGGGTACAACCAGATACCGCAGTACTTCACCAAGGAAGAAGGCGAACAGGGGAACAAGATGTGGACGATCCATGTCGAAGTCCCTACAAGACCTACGCCACCTGGTTGGGTGCCGTTCACCGTCACGGTCAGAGGTAGACAGCCGGAATGGATGTGGCAAGTGGCAGCCCATGACACCATGTCACGTTTCTGCCAACTACACGTGCAGGCTATGGAGGGCACTCCATACGCACTCGTTCCGGTGGAGGGACGGACTCAGCATGTGTGGGAAGAGAGGTACCGGGAGGCAACGGATCCGAGTTGCCCAAGGTACAACCCCATGGAGGAAAATCTCAGCCTCCAGATGAGGGCGGGAAACGCCGTGATGGACAGCCAAGCTGTTCATACGGAGCATCTCGCCATAAAGCTCAAGGAGAGCACAAGCCGTGGAGACCATTTTGAGAGTGCTCACAGCGCACTCCACAATGTGCTCCTTCCGACGATCAAGCGACTGAATGAACAACATAATCAGTTGCATCGTCTGAAGAAGGCGAAGAGGAAATGTCGTGTCGACATCGCGGCATTGCAAGAACTGGTACAGAATCTGACCCAGCAGAACGAGGAACTTACTCAAGAGCGGTACGACGCTATTGAGGAAGGGCAAGGCTGGGAGGAGGACTACAACCAAGCCATGGACGAGGTGCATGCATTACAGGACCTCGTACCTCCGGTGTTAGGCGTACCGGTGGTCTTGGGTCTTCCAGCAATGGGAGAACCCGGGATGGGAGAAGAGGTGGTAGATCCAGAGCCACCAGCAGAGGTACCGGAGGAGGACGACCACAGGAGGTCGAGTTCTACTCCGAGTAGGGGATTACATTTGCCATGTAGGGCAACCAGGGTAGTGTAGCCCAAATTTTGTAATTGGTGACATGTCGTGTAGACAGTAGCGTATGTATGGGTAGTGACGACATGAGCACGACTTCTCAGAGACCCGAGAATAATGTATCTTGTATAAAGTTTATGCTTTATCTATATATGTGAATGTTGTACGAATTAATCATGTGTCACTTCAATACCTACTGTTACATATGGAATTTTAAGTAAGACATGTGCTAATCGCTGCTGTTGTGAATTTCAGAATGACGCTGTGACACCGTCGCCTCGGGTGTCAGCATATGTTCATGTTCTATGAAGAGGAAACATTCTAACGAAAAATAGGAACAGAGAGAATTATCAAAAGAATAGCCAATAAAGCCCTCCTAGAGCGCCGAAGACAACTTCCGCGGCCAGCAGGCCACGCGGCGTGTTCAGAGCTCGTTCCAAGTTGGGAGAATTCCGCCGCTAAATTGTCTATGTGGCAGGCTCGGGGGTCACCTCCGCAATTGAAAAGGGGTCCGACCCTGTGGGACACGTGTTGCACACGGAGCTAGCCTCTGCGGAAGAAGCAAAGGCATTTCCGCAAGACACGTGTCATCCTCGGAGCTAGTCCTCGCGAAAATCAGAGGACCAGTCGCGCGGGGTACGTGTCGATCTCGGAGCCCGTCTCAGGGAAGTCCGGATCTATCGAACACGTGTCGCCACCGGAGCTTATCTTCGGCAGGTCTGTCGTTGCTGGACACGTGTCGACCTCGGGCCATGTTCCTGAGGAAGGAAGAGAGGGAAGATCGGCGCCAACACGTGGCGTGCGCGGAGCTCACCTCCAAAGAAGGGGGAAATCTCGCTCGTGACACGCGGCACAACCGGAGCTCGTCTCTGCGGACGAGGAGATACCAGGCCCCGGAGGACACGTGGAGCTTCTGGAGCTCATCATCACGGAGGTAATGAGTTCTGGAGCAGGTTTTTACGCGTAAAGATACCGGTACACAACAGAAACCGACCTAAATTCCACGATGTTACTAAAGATAAGACGTTAGGATCCAACAAAGATCTGAATAAGACTCTTATTCGGGATACAATCAGATTAGGACTCTTCTCTTCCCGATTATAAATAGAATCTAAAACCTCTGGCCGAAACCACAAACTTCTCTTTCGACTCCTGAGCCAACGATTTAGAGCCCTAGCCCTAACTCGCTGAGCAAACCATCGCTGGAGCACAACAAGGGAGATCATCGGAGAAGAACCAAGCAGGTCTGAGGAGGACCTCGAAGTCAAGAAGAGCGTGAGGTAGGACTCCAATACCACCTTACGACATCATTGTGTTCATCTCTTTGCATCTGTTCTTCAATTCCTTTCGAACAGAAGCCTTCTCATGGGCGGATCACTCGATGATCAGTTTGATCTAAAGACGAGATCATCGCCACGTCCACCTTTGATCCGAACACCCCTGTCCATACAAGGCCATGCAAGAACACGTACAGATCGATCTAATAAAACTAATCATGAGATAGCATGCATATGCATCATCGCATCTAGTTTAAGGTTTGTGCATAAATATTGATTGCTGTGAATCCTGTATGCATGTGATCCTACCTAGCAGGACAAGCACAGGGAGCTGTCTACGACGAACTGCAGCAACCAGGTTTTGAGATCCAACAACAACCGGAACCTCAAGAACAAGGCAAGTGCTCCTTGACCGTATTGATCCTATGTTTTGGAAAACTATTTTGTTTTGCAGAAAGGTGTGTGTGCTGAGTCAAACATGATGGGAAACTCTTTTTGTAGGAGTTTACTAGTTTTGGTTAAACCACCCTTGTCGCCAGGGAAGTTTATGAGTTGGGTATGGTTTTTGCTTTATGCTTCGCTGAGTCCATGGGATTGGGAAGCGAGATAGATGTGTCTAGCTAACTGCACTCGTACTGATAATAAGTAACTGATGAGGTTAATGAATATGGATCGGAGGGAGATCTAGGCAAGCCTGGGTTTGTGAATGTGGTAGCATGAGATGGTGGTTTTACTTGCCGTAGATCTAAGGACTTGTTCATGCATGCACATGCCAGGATAACAGTGCCACCACAAGGCCAAGTATGGGTGCGGCTTAGCTGAGTAATTAGGTAAGTTGTTAGAGTGTTATGGACTGTGGAAGGCGCGGGGAATGGGAGTCGAGTAAGGACTGCCCTGGGAACTGCATGGCACAAGAGGGGGCCCGTGGGTGGGAGAATTGGAGATTCTAGCCTGCCGGTGAAACTTTAGTGAGTCCATACATCTAGTAACCCCTTTGTAAAGGCTATTTTGTGATCTCTTGACCATACACCGATGGTTGTGTACTGGTATAATGGAGGTTCTGCAGTCGCCGACGGGTGACGAAATCACAAACTTGTGGGTAAAGAGGTGCACACTCTGCAGAGTCTAAAACTATCATGATAGCCGAGCTTACGGTCACGAGCACCTGGCTAAACTGCCATGATTAGATGGGATGATTATTGGGAAGGTTCTTGGTTATGGTTAATGAGTTTGTTATGGTTTGGTTGTTGGGACTGTGGAGTCCGGTTGATAAGATGGTTGCATGACTGTTGAGTCATGGCAGCGAAACTGATCTCGGTGTGAGACAAAGTTGTTTATGAGATAAGATGGTAGCGAGTACGTGAAGGTATTCGTGAGATGATAGTGAATACGAGGAGGTATTCGTGAGTAAGAATGAGGTTGGAACATGGAAAGCGATGGAGGTATGTTGGTAATTTAATACATGCTGGGATTGCATTCATCTAAAGTTAAGTTGCTGTTTTATCATGGTTTTATAGATCTGCTTTTCTGCAAATAAGCCTTTTATACCTACCTTGTTTATGAGCTGCATATCATGTGTTTTCCCGCACTTGCTGAGTACATTATTGTACTCAAACTTGCATTATTATTTTCATCATCAGCAGCAGGAGAAGCCTACTATGAAGACCGAGTGGAGGCATTACGGCGTGTGATCTGTTCTCAACCTTGCCTGTGGAGGGAGTAGAGATGGAGCCACTTCTGCTTAGTTTTGCTTCCGCAGTAGTTTGCTTCCGCAATAAAGTAGAGATTTCCGCTGCATAGAAATAAGACTTCCGCTGTAAGCATGAGTCCAAGACTCATGAGACGTTGTAATAAACTCTGTTATTCGTGGTTATATATATCTGTATTCAGTTTGTGGAACGTATGTGTATGTGTGATGAACATCCTGGGCACACATATGCATTAGTTCTCGGTTCTGTGGTTTTCCCACAGAATTGAGGGCGTCACAGACTCGTACTCGTGCCAACCCTGATGTTGGGGGTACTAGCCAAGGGGGAGAGACCTCCCAACAGCCTCCCGAGGACTCCTCGGGACAACAGCAGCAGCAACAGCAACAGCAAACACCGCCACCGCCACTACCGACAGTTACATTAGCCGACATCGTCACGGCAATGGCGGGTTCACACCAGCAGCACACAGAGTTGCTGCAGACTCTCATCGCAAATAGGTCTCGCCCAGAGAGACGTCAAGACCGTGAGGAGCGTCAACAGAGCTCCTACTCCGACTTCCTGGCGACTCATCCCCCTGTATTCTCAAGGGCGGATGAACCTATTGACGCGGACAACTGGCTCCGCGCAATAGAGATGAAGTTCGGGCTGCTCCAGATAAGCGAGCAGCGCAAGACTCAGTTCGCGATCCAGCAGCTCCAAGGATCCGCGAGCGCGTGGTGGGCCAACTTCTGTGCTTCACAGCCCACCGACCGAGTGATGACCTGGGCGGAGTTCCGGACGGCCTTCAGAGCCTATCATATACCGCCAGGTTTGATGAAGAGGAAGACGCAGGAGTTCCTGCACCTGCAGCAAGGGAGCCGGAACGCGCTGGAATACTCCAGGGCGTTCAATGATCTCGCGCTCTACGCATCGTATCACGCAAATACCGACGAGAAGCGGCGGGACCATTTTTACCAGGGGCTTAACCCGCTCCTGAAAGACAAGTTGGCGATGTTCAATCGCGGCAGCCTCAACGACATCATTGATGCTGCGATTGTTCAGGAGGACTCCGGCAAGGAGTTGGTGGCAGCAGAGCGAAAGTGAAGCGCGCCGCAGAGCAGCAGAGAAGGAGGCGGTCCTTCTCAGAAGTTTCGAATGGTGAATCGCCCACCATAAGGTCCACGGTGGCAGCCACCACAGCGGTCGATGCCGTTCCGCAGTCGACCGTACTCTTCACCAGGATTCAGGCCGGCACTGCCAGTACCACCTCCGCAACAACAGCAGCAGCGGGCGATGCCGCGTGCGTATGCACCTCAGCAACGCATGCCGGGCTTTTGTCCCCCGAGCACTACACCAGCAGCGGCCACATGTTACAAGTGTGGTCGTCCAGGACACTTCGTGAGCAGTTTCCCGGAGAGGAAAGGCGGCAGAGTGGCACCACAGTTTCCGGGGAGGAATCAACCCTGGAACCCTACTAATGCGCGGCGGGGAAACCCTAGGCCCGGCACCGTCCACCAGCTTGCCATTGAGGACGTGTCGGAGGGTGAGCCAATCCTTGCGGGTATGTTCCAACTCCACCAGCATCCCGCTATAGTACTATTTGATTCAGGCGCCACGCATAGCTTCATTAGCCAAGCTTTCATTGATAAACATAGCTTGCAAATACTACCCACCGATAGTCCTTATGTGATCTGTTCACCGGGTGGGAAAATTTCAGCAAGCATGGTGGTCCCAAAAAGTGCCATTGTGCTAAGAGGGTAGAGTTTACCCTACGTCTCTCATAATCTTAGAGGGACAAAAGGTCGATGTCATCTTAGGGATGTCGTGGTTAACCCGCCACGGCGCTGTTTTAGACACCGTCCTTCGAGTTGTGCACTTGAACTCAGAAGTGCACGAGTCTCACTCTTTATTTCTGGACAGTCCAGAAATAAAACTTCCAAGTGTCTATCAAGCCACAACCATCAGATTGGAAGATATTCCAGTGGTCCGAGAGTTCCCTGATGTATTCCCGGACGATTTGCCGGGAATGCCGCCTGATAGAGAGGTGGAGTTTAAGATTGAACTTGCACCGGGAACCATGCCAATATCCCGAAGGCGGTACAAGATGGCGCCCAAGGAGTTGTCTGAACTGAAGACTCAGCTCACGGACCTTCTGGAGAAGGGTTTTATTAGGCCGAGCTCCTCACCATGGGGCTGTTCGGCATTATTTGTCAAGAAGAAGGATGAGACATTACGGCTTTGCGGGGACTATCGTCCATTAAATGCCGTAACCATCAAGAACAAGTACCCGTTCCCACGGATCGACATGTTGTTTGATCAGTTGGTCGAAGCAAAGATCTTTTCCAAGATGGATTTAAGATCCGAGTACCATCAGATTAAGATAAGGTCTGAGGACATTCCAAAGACAGCTTTCTCGACGAAGTACGGACTTTATGAGTACCTGGTCATGTCCTTCGGCCTCACCAATGCTCCAGCTCACTTCATGTACTTGATGAACTCGGTATTCATGCCGGAGCTGGACAAGTTTGTCGTGGTCTTCATTGACGACATCCTGGTATATTCCAAGTCGGAGGAAGATCACAAGAAACATCTGCGTATAGTCTTGCAACGGCTGCGGGATCACAAGCTATACGTAAAATTCAGCAAATGCGAGTTCTGGATGTCGCAAGTGCCTTTTCTCGGCCATATCATCTCAGCGGAGGATATCGCTGTAGACCCGAGCAAGATCACTCAAGTGCTGAATTGGAAATCCCCTAGAACTGTTCATGAGGTACGGAGTTTCCTCGGGCTCGCGGGATATTATCGGAGGTTCATTCTGAACTTCTCAAAGATTGCCAAGCCAATGACAGAGCTGCTGAAGAAGGCTACCAAATATGTTTGGAGTCCAGCATGTGAAGCAGCGTTCAAGGCTTTAGTCAAGCACCTGACATCAGCACCAATTTTGGCGCAGCCAGACACAACAAAACCGCTCGATGTGTACTGCGATGCATCCGGCATTGGGCTCGGATGTGTGCTGATGCAAGACCGAAGAGTGGTCGCGTATGGATCACGGCAGCTTAGAAACCATGACTAGAATTATCCAACCCACGACTTGGAGCTCGTTGCCATGGTACTCGCACGAAAAATGTGGAGGCCCTACCTACTCGGTAACCTCGTACATTTGTATACCGACCACAAAAGCCTCAAGTACATATTCACTCAGAAGGAGCTGAACATGAGGCAACGAAGATGGTTAGAACTGATAAAGGATTACGAAATAGAGATCCATTATCATCCGGGCAAAGCAAACGTAGTGGAAGATGCGCTGAGCCGCAAGTCACACGTCAACAATCTGACCATCACACCGTTGGAAGAGACGAACCACCACTACATGTGATTCCATATGGAGCTCTCTACAACCTAGCTTTGATCCCCACCATCCGTGAAGAGATAACGGCAGCCCAGAAGAATGACAAGGGCATGTCACATTTGCGGAGACGTGTAGACAGTGGGGAGCTTAAATGTTTCCGGAAGGACGGAGACGGCGTCCTATGGTTCAAGGACCGGATCGTCGTACCCCGTAACCCGGAGTTACGGAAGAAAATTTTTGATGAGGCTCACTTATCAAAATTTTTTATTCACCCAGGCAGCAACAAGATGTATCAAGAACTCAGAAGCAAGTTTTGGTGGACACGAATGAAGCGTGAGACTGCAAAATACGTGTCCGAGTGTGATACATGTCGAAGGGTGAAGGCAGACCATATGCGGAAACCGGGACTGCTACAACCACTGGGCATTCCTGTTTGGAAGTGGGAGAACGTGAGCATGGATTTCATCATCGGTTTACCCACCACCTTGCAGAAACAGGATTCTGTGTGGGTGATCGTCGATCGGCTCACCAAAGTTGCCCATTTCATCCCGGTCAACACCAACTACAATGCCAAGAAGTACGCTGAACTGTACATCTCACGGATCCTATGCTTGTACGGCATACCCCGTACCATCATATCGGATTGGGGCACTTTATTTGTGTCCCGTTTTTGGGAGCAGCTGCACGCTGCAATATAAACCAACAAATATGCAAGGTTGAGTACCGATGGTACTCAGCAAGTGTGGGAAAGTTATGTCATGCATGGCTAGAACAAGAGAAGGTTGAACTCATGGTTAAAGCATTACGAAATTAATACCTATCACCTTAGCTTATTAAGCACCTACATTACTACACAGGTGAAATGGTCCCAAACTCCCATCCCATCATCATAATCAAATAACCATAAAATCATTTCCAATGTTAAGCTCCCCGCTTAACGTTCTCAACATCCAAAACCATCAATCCTCTAATCATGAATAAGTCCAAGCCGCTCTTGACCGTGAGCACGGCTGTCATGACAGTTTTGACTCTGCAGAGTTTGTACCACTGTACCCACATGTAGTGATTTCATCCCCCGTTGCCGGGTGGACTAAAAGAACCTCCATTATGTCAGTGGCTACGAACCACATTCACACTTCCCAGGTGTGTAGCCAGGAGATCACTACGAAGCCTTTACAAAGGGATTCCCGACGAGTGTGGGCCCACTGAGGTTTCACCCCTAACAGCATACAAGAGGCTCCAACCCCACTGCAGTGGCCCCCTCTTGAGCCTTGCGGTTCATATGGTAGTCTTGCTGACACCTATTCCCCGCACCATCCAACACAGCCATACTACGCTGGGGATACACCTAATTAATTGGCCAAGCTGCCCCATCTCAGCATGTGGTTGGCACGGTAAAGCCAGGTTACAAGCTCCATGAACCGGTCCTTAGGATCCAGGCAAGTACTAAACACAAACCCGAGTCTCGTGCACCCAGCACACAACCAAAACATCCAACTTGCCTTGATCCCTACCTCTACATAACTCACAATATCTCATTCAAGAGTATGGTAAAATAAACTGATGATCTCATATCCCAAATATCCCATTATAAGCATGGCTAAGCATATGCATAATAATAAATGACATGATAATATAAATCCCAACCTGTAACACCCCAAATTTTGATTTAAAACTCTAAACCATGTTTAGAGGGGAATTTAAAAATTTTTGGACGTGTTGCATGTTTTGCAAAAATTCAAATTCAAACTGGAATTCAAATTATACTCAAAACAGAAAAGAAATGGAAAAAGAAAAAGAGAAAACGGGAAAAAACTGGCCAGTGGGCCGAAACCCGCCAGCCGGCCCAGCTACTCCCGCACCAGCCCGCCCCCGCGCGCGCCACGCTGCCCCTCACTGACGGGTGGGACCCACCTGTCATCCCTAACCCCGAGCCCCCGCGACCCCGGACTTTTCTCCCGAGCGCGCGAAATCGCAACCGACCGGGAAAGCCCGTCCCGCAGCCGAATTCTGGTCCCAGAGGACTCCAACTCGATCACAACAGACCCACCGCCCTCCCCCGGCTATAAAAACCCCCGATCCGATCAGTTTGTCTCACGCGATCGCCGATTTTCACTCCGGTGAGCACCGAGACTTCGCCGGTGAATTCTGGCCGATCTAAGCTCGGAAACTCTGATCTAACTCACTGGTCTTGATCCACCGCCTCCGGGGAACTTTGCAGGTGCAGAAAACCCGAAGACTTACGGTGTAAATCCAGCGCCGACGAGCTTCGCCGTGGTTTTGCCTCGGACCTCGCCGCCGATCACTTTCCAGGACCCCCGAGCTCGAGAAAACCCCCGAGGTGAGATCCCTGACCTCCCCTCTACCGATCTATGCCATGAGATCACAGTTTTAGGCAGAATTCTCGAGGATCCGAAACTTTCCGGCGAGATCGCCGCTTCCCGCCGCCGTGCGCCGCCGGCAGCGCCGCCCGCGCTCGATCAGAGCGACGTGGCCGCTTGTGCGCCGTTTATTTTAAATCGCACGGTAGACTTTAAAACCCCGCGTACCGGTTCGATGTTATAATCTCAGCCGTCGGTTTAAAATCGGACGGTCCACGTCAACCCCGCATTATAAAGACTGGAATTCTTACGTGCTACCCCCTGGGGTTCTCGGGAAATAAGAGCTAGCCCCGGAAACTTCAGATCTAGCCCCTGGAACTCCAGAAAATCATGTAAATTCATTTAAAAATCAGTTTTAGCCCCTGGACTTATTAAAAATTAGGTAAAACACCTCTGATAAGTGTAGCTAGACCCCTGGAAATTATGAAAATAATATTATAGATCCTGTAATGGGGAGAATTAATTATTTTAGCCCTGTTTAGTATTTAATTTAGAAAATTGAATATGTAACTAGTGTTTAAAAATTAAAAAGTGGGACAAACATAATTGTCAAAATTAATTAAAAGCTTTCTCAGTACTTAGAAAACTTTGGAGTGAGATAAAAATATATTTTTGGGCTGAAATGAATCTGTTTCATCTATTATTCACATTTATTAGTATAGGGACACATTTTTAAGTAAAGAATAGTTGTAGAAAAATAGGAAAAATAATTATGAAATAGTTTACATCAGAGGCCAAGGTCATAATATGTTATTAAATTATTTAGGACCAGAACCTATATTGTTTAGATGATGTGTATTACTAATTTCATAATAAAATACACAATTATGCATAGGAATATAAATCTGAAATTATAGCAACTAGTAAATGATAAATGGAGTTTTTAAAATCCAAAGAGTTCAGTTTAGGGTTGATAGAAATTATGAAGGCACATATGGAGAAGAAAAATACTTTTCATACATACTTGGTAGTTTAATATAAGGAATTTATTTAAAACTGAAACACACATATATACATATATATATATATATAGTATGTGAGTATAAATGTGAACACCAAAGTAGGAATCATACACATATAAATAAAAGTGTATGCAAGCCACAAATCAACACACATAGAGTATCCACAACACATATAATGGTAAAGAACTTTCATAAATGTGAATGTGTGGTTTGTATGAAGTAGAAGTGTGAACTATGTCTTATGATTGTTGTTTTTCTTTTGCTATGTGTGATGGTATGAAGTAGAACCTGTTCAAGAGCAAGCTATCACTTTCCAAGATCAGGACTACCCATTTCAAGAGCAGCAAGAAGGAGGCAAGTGTCCTTGACCACTTTGATCCTATGCTAGGATTGTGTAGATAGTATTATTTGCATTGTCAAATGAAATATGAAACCCATGCTAGGAAGTTTCCCTAGAATTGCATTACCTTGTTTCCTTGTAGCTTGGGTTGGGATTTATTTTGTCATGTCATTTATTTACATGCATATGCTTAGCCATGCTTAGAATGGGATACTTGGGATATGAGATCATCAGTTTATTTTACCATACTCTTGAATGAGATATTGTGAGTTATGTAGAGGTAGGGATCAAGGCAAGTTGGATGTTTTGGTTGTGTGCTGGGTGCACGAGACTTGGGTTTGTGTTTAGTACTTGCCTAGATCCTAAGGACCGGTTCATGGAGCATGTAACCTGGCTTTACAGTGCCAACCACATGCTGAGCTGGGGCAGCTTGGCCAATTAATTAGGTGTATCCCCGGCGTAGTATGGGTGTGTTGGATGGTGCGGGGAGTAGGTGTCAGCTGGACTACCATATGAACCGCAAGGCTCAAGAGGGGGCCACTGCAGCGGGGTTGGAGCCTCTTGTATGCTGTTAGGGGTGAAACCTCAGTGGGCCCACGCTCGTCGGGAATCCCTTTGTAAAGGCTTCGTAGTGATCTCCTGGCTGCACACCTAGGAAGTGTGAATGTGGATCGTAGCCACTGGCATAATGGAGGTTCTTTTAGTCCACCCGGCAACGGAGGATGAAATCACTACATGTGGGTACAGTGGTACAAACTCTGCAGAGTCAAAATTGTCTTGACAGCCGTGCTCACGGTTAAGAGCGGCCTGGACTTATTCATGATTAGAGGATTGACGGTTTTGGAAGTTAAGCGGGGAGCTTAACATTGGTAATGATGTTATGGTTATTGGATTATGATGATGGGATGGGAGATTTGGACCATTTCACCTGTGTAGTAATATAGGTGCTTAATAAGCTAAGGTGATAGGTATTAATTGCGTAGTGCTTTAACCATGAGTTCAATCTCTCCTTGTTCTAGCCCTGCATGATATAATTTTTCCACACTTGCTGAGTACCATTGGTACTCAACCTTGCATATTTGTTGGTTTATATTGCTGCTCAGGTCAAGATAATGAGGTGGTGTATAATGACCAAGACTTTGGACCCGAAGAAGGTTTCTAGGTTCATGGAGACCCCGGGCAACGCCTGTGATGGAGCCCAAAAAGAATAATATTCCGCTGCTAGTTTATTTACTTGTGATGAACTTATTATTGTCCATCGAGACATTTACTATGTAAGACTTACTTATATTCGACACCTGGCTTGTAATAAATGATGCTTCACTATTTGTCATCGCATGTATGAGAAAATGATCCTGGCATACATGTGATATTAACTTGGTTGTTCTTCGGAAAAACCGGGTGTGACAGAGGTGGTATAAGAGCCAAGGTTGCCCGTAGGAACATGGACCTAGGTAGAAATGGACGTATTTAAGGGCCCTATTTTCTTAAAAACTATTTTCCAAGGTGTGGGTTGAAGAGTGTTATTTAAAGAGTTATTTTCTTCATCTTACCCCAACTTTCATTCAAAATAGGATTTTTGTTTGAGATTTTATCTAACCTAATTTTAAATTCTTTTGTTTTAGATGGTTCGCATGATTCGCACCGCTCGTAAGTCCACGGGAGGGAGAGTTCCCGTAGTTGCCCTTGCTGAAAGAGAGGAGAGTCGTCCAGTGACGTACCTTTCCTACGGATTGGCAGTAGGAGATTTGTTGCGCCGTCTTCGACGTATGCTCGAAGCTGCCGGCAATACGGGCAAGCTCATCATCCACTATAACTCCACCAGGACCATCCGTGAGAAGAGGGAAGAATGGAGTTCGGAGATGAGGATTATACACGAGAATCAGCTGCTTAAGATTCACCACTCTCCAGCTTGTCGAGCAACACAAGTTGACGCGGAGAGAGATGTCACCTGGGGGGCCATCACCTGCCAGAGTCACATCTATCGTCGCCACTTGGACAAAACTGAGTACATGTATGTCCTCCAACGTGAGAGTGGTACCACGGAGTACAAGTACCCACCGGTGCAGCAAGGGACTTCCCATGAGCACATGGACTTGTGCTTGGTGGATGCTGCTATGCTCAGCACTCGACTGCAGGAGTGTCAACAAGAGCTTCAGGATGTCCGAGACACCCTGAAGGAAACGGAGGCATTGCTGCGAGCTTGCTTAAAGGCGAGAGAAAGAGGAGATGGGAATGAACTGTGTGTCACCGTGAGTGATCCATGGACCCCTGACTCCCCGGATCGCCGAGCAATCAGGTGTCGTCGCACTTCTCCACCAGCAGCCTCCCCACCCAAAGCAGAGTCAGAAGGTAGCCGAAATGAGGAGGAAGATCCCGACGAGCCAGCTCAAGAGGACGAGTAGTGTAGAGTCTTTCCCCTAGCTAGCAAGAGGTCGAGTAGTCGAGTCGTTACGTAGTTAATGGTGTGATAATGCTTGGTGTGTGACGTGAGTTGTGGAAGCCATGAGCAATTGTCCACAGCCTCGTCTTCACATTGTTTTGCTTTGGTGTGTAAACCCACAGGAAATAATAGTGCATTTGTTTGGTGTGAGATATAAACCCTCGTAAAATTTTAACAAAGCTTCAACACTTCAAAGTACAAACAAGTGAAAGTAGTAAGATGATACTAAATGCTTTCAAATTAACATTGGTTGATTCTGCCAGATGGCCGGAAGAGGAAAAGGACGTGCTGCCAACCCCGCCAACAACAATGATGAGGCATGCAACCCTCATCTTTCTGGAGGCCAGGACCGGGGTGGTCGCCGTGAAGAAGTTGACCCTCTCCACCAAATGCTGGAGAATCAAAATCAGCTCATCAAGAACTTGACTCAAGTGGTGGCCAACTTGCATCAAGTTCCACCTCCACAAGCTGCACCACGCCAACCAAGGTTGAGTGAGTTTCTAGGGACTCAACCTCCAAAGTTTGCAAGTGCTGCTGAACCTCTGGAGGCAGATGATTGGCTGAAGACCATTGAAAGTAAGATGAGGATCATACAGTGCCAAGGGTATGAGAGGGTGCTGTTTGCCTCTCATCAATTGCATGGACCTGCTGCTGATTGGTGGACCGCCTACGTGGCCGCCCATCATGACCCTGAGAGCATCACTTGGGAAGAGTTCAAGCGTAGCTTCCGCAACAACTACATCCCAAGGGGTGAACTCAAAAACAAGAGGAAAGAGTTTTTGGGACTGCAGCAGGGAAACATGACGGTGAGGGAATACCTCACTAAATTCACTCAACTATCCCGTTATGCCCCACGGGACATAGAGACTGACGAGCAGAAACAAGATTGTTTCGTGGAAGGGCTTACCGCAGAAATGCAGTGTGCAATGTCCTCAAATGAGTATGAAAGCTTTCAAAAGATGGTGGAAAGAGCGTTGGTGGTGGAAAGGAAGCTAAAGGCCCTGGAAAATGAGAATAAGAGGAAGGCTGGGTGGTCACATCAAGCCTCAGGGAGCAACACCCGCCCACGTATGATGCAGCAACCTACGGGGCAGACGAGCCGTGCTGCGGTACCCTATTCAGCACCAAGAGGGTACAACCCAAACTACAGGCCTCCCGCAGCACCAGCACAGCCGCAACGTCAGTTTGTACAGCAGCTTCGCCCCGCATATCCACCTCGACCAGCAGTGCAAGGACCCCCAAACCAACCCCAAGACAACAAGGGCCAAGCATCTAAGATTGGGGTGCAATGTTTCAGCTGTGGTGAAGTGGGGCACTACGCCCATAAGTGTCCAAAGAAGAAGCCCACGCAGCCACAGCAGCAGAACGTAATGAGAGGACGGGTGAACCACGTCACTATGGAGGAAGCACAAGAGGCACCCGACGTGGTAGTTGGTAAGTTTCCTGCCAATTTACACCTTGCAACTCTGCTGTTTGATTCTAGTGCTACCCATTCGTTCGTTGCTCAAGGGTTTGTTAAGAAGCATGACCTAGCAACCACACAAATGAACCATATGCTAGCGGTAAACTCTCCGGGTGGAGAAATAAGGACAAGACAAGTGTGTCCCAAAGTGAACCTAGACATTAATGGGGTAGTATTTACCGCTAACCTCATAGTGATCGATTCACAAGGGATAGATATTATTTTGGGTATGGATTGGTTGACCAAACATAAAGGAATCATCCATTGTTCGACCAGAACGGTGGAACTAACTCACCCTAGTGGCACAAGAGTAAAGTTCATAACAATACACGAGCCTAGGAGGGACATTAAATTAAATCAAGTGGAGATGAAAGTTGAGGAAATCAGGACTATCAGGGAATATCCAGATGTTTTTCCGGAGGAGTTGCCAGGTATGCCTCCCGACCGTGACGTGGAATTCGCGATTGAGCTAGTACCGGGAACAGCCCCGATATACAAGAGACCTTATCGAATGGACTCCAAGCAGCTAGAAGAGCTCAAGGATCATTTGAGAGAATTGACGGAAAAGGGGTATGTTCGCCCTAGTTCCTCACCATGGGGAGCTCCGGTGATATTTGTGCCTAAGAAAGATGGAACTCAAAGGTTATGCGTGGGTTACCGTGCCTTAAATGAGGTGACCATCAAGAACAAGTACCCATTACCCCGCATTGAAGACTTGTTTGATCAGTTGAGGGGAGCTTGCGTGTTCTCGAAAATTGATCTCAGGTCGGGATACCACCAACTCAAGATAAGGCAATCTGATATTCCCAAGACAGCTTTCGTATCTCGGTACGGTCTGTATGAATACACTGTCATGCCTTTCGGGCTAACCAATGCCCCGGCATATTTCATGTACCTCAAAGTTGAGCAAGTGTGAGTTTTGGCTGAAGAGAGTTCCCTTTTTAGGACATATAATCTCGGAGGGAGGAATCTCCGTAGATCCCGCCAAAATCGAAGATATCCAGAAGTGGAAAACCCCTGAAAATGTCGGGGAAGTTCGAAGCTTTTTGGGATTGGCTGGATACTATCGACGGTTTATTGAGGGATTCTCCAAGATCTCGAGACCTCTCACCAAACTGTTGGAGAAGGGGATCACATTCACCTGGACGCCCCAGTGCGATACGAGCTTCCAGGAGTTAAAGAAGAGATTGACAACAGCCCCAGTGTTGGTTATGCCAGATATGCAGAAGAATTTCACAGTGTACTGCGATGCCTCTGGAAATGGGTTGGGATGTGTTCTCATGCAAGAAGGACATGTCGTGGCATATGCATCCCGGCAGCTTCGGAAGCACGAGAAGAACTATCCTACACATGACCTAGAACTAGCTGCAGTGGTACACGCGTTGAAAATTTGGCGGCACTATTTGATGGGGAAGAGGACAGAGATATATACGGATCATAAGAGTTTGAAGTACATATTCACACAGCCAGATCTCAACCTCAGACAAAGGAGATGGTTAGAGCTAATCAATGACTTTGATGTGGGCATCAACTATCATCCCGGGAAAGCAAACGTCGTGGCCGATGCTTTGAGTCGGAAAGTGCAGGTCAATAAGTTGAGCTTGAAGGACATGCCTGCAGAATTGAAGGACGAGGTTATAAGGCTCAATCTATGTCTAGTAAATAGTGGTGAAGCCATCGCCATGGAAGTGGACTCCACACTCGAGCAAGACATACGCGAGGGTCAAAAGAATGATGAGAGGATACAAGAGATCAGACAGCTCATCAAGGAAAATAAAGCTCCTGGTTTTAGAGAGGATGAACAAGGAACGGTGTGGCACGGGAAAAGGATCTGCGTGCCAGAAGTAAAGGAGATCCGTGAATTAATTTTGAAGGAGGCTCACGATTCCGACTATTCCATTCATCCTGGGAGTACGAAGATGTACCAGGACCTCAAGAGCAGGTATTGGTGGTATGGCATGAAGCGAGATGTCGCGGAACATGTTGCCCTATGTGACACATGTCAGTTGGTGAAAGCAGAACATCAACGACCCGCGGGATTGCTGCAACCACTCAAAGTGCCTGAATGGAAGTGGGAAGAAATCAGCATGGATTTTATCGTGGGATTGCCTAGGACCCAATCCGGGTATGATTCAATATGGGTCATTATTGATAGGCTAACCAAGGTAGCTCATTTCATCCCTGTGAAAGAAACCTACAGCGGATCCAAATTGGCAGAATTGTACATGTCAAGGATTGTGTGTTACCATGGAGTGCCAAAGAAGATAGTGTCGGACCGAGGGACACAGTTCACCTCGAGGTTTTGGCAGAAGTTGGATGAAACCATGGGAACCCATCTGAACTTCAGCTCTGCCTATCATCCCCAAACTGACGGGCAGACGGAGAGAACCAATCAAATCCTTGAAGATATGTTAAGGGCATGTGCACTCAAAAACAATAGAAGTTGGGACAAGAACTTACCGTATGCGGAGTTTTCCTATAACAACAGCTATCAAGCTAGTATGAAGATGTCACCGTTTGAAGCTTTGTATGGAAGGAAGTGCAGAACTCCCCTATTTTGGAACCAAACAGGAGAAAGTAAAGTGTTTGGTCCAGAAGTGCTACAAGAAGCCGAGGCAAAGGTGAGGGAGATTCGCAACAACTTGAGGATAGCACAAACACGCCAGAAGAGTTATGCTGATGTACGAAGAAGAGAGCTCGTTTTCAACGTGGGAGACTATGTTTATCTCAAGGTGTCCCCTATCAGAGGACTTCATCGGTTCAAGGTGAAAGGGAAGTTGTCACCTCGATACATCGGACCCTTTCAAGTTTTGGAAAGAAAAGGCGAAGTGGCGTACCAACTAGAGTTACCGGTTCATCTATCGGACGTGCAAGATATATTCCATGTGTCACAACTCAAGAAATGCCTGAGGACGCCTGAAGAGGTGTTACCCATGAATGAAGTGGATGTAGCTGAAGATTTGTCTTATACCGAGCAACCCTACAAGATTTTGGAGACAATGGAACGCCTCACCAGAAATAAAAGAATCCGTATGTGCAAGGTGCAGTGGAAGCATCACTCAGAAGAGGAAGCCACCTGGGAACGGGAAGATGAGCTCAAGGCACAATTTCCGGAATTGTTTTCTTAGAAACACCAATCTCGAGGACGAGATTTCTTTTAAGGGGGGTAGAGCTGTAACACCCCAAATTTTGATTTAAAACTCTAAACCATGTTTAGAGGGGAATTTAAAAAATTTTGGACGTGTTGCATGTTTTGCAAAAATTCAAATTCAAACTTGAATTCAAATTATACTCAAAACAGAAAAGAAATGGAAAAAGAAAAAGAGAAAACGGGAAAAAAACTGGCCAGTGGGCCGAAACCCGCCAGCCGGCCCAGCTACTCCCGCACCAGCCCGCCCCCGCGCGCGCCGCGCTGCCCCTCACCGACGGGTGGGACCCACCTGTCATCCCTAACCCCGAGCCCCCGCGACCCCGGACTTTTCTCCCAAGCGCGCGAAATCGCAACCGACCGGGAAAGCCCGTCCCGCAGCCGAATTCTGGTCCCAGAGGACTCCAACTCGATCACAACGGACCCACCGCCCTCCCCCGGCTATAAAAACCCCCGATCCGATCAGTTTGTCTCACGCGATCGCCGATTTTCACTCCGGTGAGCACCGAGACTTCGCCGGTGCATTCTGGCCGATCTAAGCTCGGAAACTCTGATCTAACTCGCTGGTCTTGATCCACCGCCTCCGGGGAACTTTGCAGGTGCAGAAAACCCGAAGACTTACGGTGTAAATCCAGCGCCGACGAGCTTCGCCGTGGTTTTGCCTCGGACCTCGCCGCCGATCACTTTCCAGGACCCCCGAGCTCGAGAAAACCCCCGAGGTGAGATCCCTGACCTCCCCTCTACCGATCTATGCCATGAGATCACAGTTTTAGGCAGAATTCTCGAGGATCCGAAACTTTCCGGCGAGATCGCCGCTTCCCGCCGCCGTGCGCCGCCGGCAGCGCCGCCCGCGCTCGATCAGAGCGACGTGGCCGCTTGTGCGCCGTTTATTTTAAATCGCACGGTAGACTTTAAAACCCCGCGTACCGGTTCGATGTTATAATCTCAGCCGTCGGTTTAAAATCGGACGGTCCACGTCAACCCCGCATTATAAAGACTGGAATTCTTACGTGCTACCCCCTGGGGTTCTCGGGAAATAAGAGCTAGCCCCGGAAACTTCAGATCTAGCCCCTGGAACTCCAGAAAATCATGTAAATTCATTTAAAAATCAGTTTTAGCCCCTGGACTTAATAAAAATTAGGTAAAACACCTCTGATAAGTGTAGCTAGACCCCTGGAAATTATGAAAATAATATTATAGATCCTGTAATGGGGAGAATTAATTATTTTAGCCCTGTTTAGTATTTAATTTAGAAAATTGAATATGTAACTAGTGTTTAAAAATTAAAAAGTGGGACAAACATAATTGTCAAAATTAATTAAAAGCTTTCTCAGTACTTAGAAAACTTTGGAGTGAGATAAAAATATATTTTTGGGCTGAAATGAATCTGTTTCATCTATTATTCACATTTATTAGTATAGGGACACATTTTTAAGTAAAGAATAGTTGTAGAAAAATAGGGAAAATAATTATGAAATAGTTTACATCAGAGGCCAAGGTCAAAATATGTTATTAAATTATTTAGGACCAGAACCTATATTGTTTAGATGATGTGTATTACTAATTTCATAATAAAATACACAATTATGCATAGGAATATAAATCTGAAATTATAGCAACTAGTAAATGATAAATGGAGTTTTTAAAATCCAAAGAGTTCAGTTTAGGGTTGATAGAAATTATGAAGGCACATATGGAGAAGAAAAATACTTTTCATACATACTTGGTAGTTTAATATAAGGAATTTATTTAAAACTGAAACACACATATATACATATATATATATATAGTATGTGAGTATAAATGTGAACACCAAAGTAGGAATCATACACATATAAATAAAAGTGTATGCAAGCCACAAATCAACACACATAGAGTATCCACAACACATATAATGGTAAAGAACTTTCATAAATGTGAATGTGTGGTTTGTATGAAGTAGAAGTGTGAACTATGTCTTATGATTGTTGTTTTTCTTTTGCTATGTGTGATGGTATGAAGTAGAACCTGTTCAAGAGCAAGCTATCACTTTCCAAGATCAGGACTACCCATTTCAAGAGCAGCAAGAAGGAGGCAAGTGTCCTTGACCACTTTGATCCTATGCTAGGATTGTGTAGATAGTATTATTTGCATTGTCAAATGAAATATGAAACCCATGCTAGGAAGTTTCCCTAGAATTGCATTACCTTGTTTCCTTGTAGCTTGGGTTGGGATTTATTTTGTCATGTCATTTATTTACATGCATATGCTTAGCCATGCTTAGAATGGGATACTTGGGATATGAGATCATCAGTTTATTTTACCATACTCTTGAATGAGATATTGTGAGTTATGTAGAGGTAGGGATCAAGGCAAGTTGGATGTTTTGGTTGTGTGCTGGGTGCACGAGACTTGGGTTTGTGTTTAGTACTTGCCTAGATCCTAAGGACCGGTTCATGGAGCATGTAACCTGGCTTTACAGTGCCAACCACATGCTGAGATGGGGCAGCTTGGCCAATTAATTAGGTGTATCCCCGGCGTAGTATGGGTGTGTTGGATGGTGCGGGGAGTAGGTGTCAGCTGGACTACCATATGAACCGCAAGGCTCAAGAGGGGGCCACTGCAGCGGGGTTGGAGCCTCTTGTATGCTGTTAGGGGTGAAACCTCAGTGGGCCCACGCTCGTCGGGAATCCCTTTGTAAAGGCTTCGTAGTGATCTCCTGGCTGCACACCTGGGAAGTGTGAATGTGGATCGTAGCCACTGGCATAATGGAGGTTTTTTTAGTCCACCCGGCAACGGGGGATGAAATCACTACATGTGGGTACAGTGGTACAAACTCTGCAGAGTCAAAACTGTCTTGACAGCCGTGCTCACGGTTAAGAGCGGCCTGGACTTATTCATGATTAGAGGATTGACGGTTTTGGAAGTTAAGCAGGGAGCTTAACATTGGTAATGATGTTATGGTTATTGGATTATGATGATGGGATGGGAGATTTGGACCATTTCACCTGTGTAGTAATATAGGTGCTTAATAAGCTAAGGTGATAGGTATTAATTGCGTAGTGCTTTAACCATGAGTTCAATCTCTCCTTGTTCTAGCCCTGCATGATATAATTTTTCCACACTTGCTGAGTACCATTGGTACTCAACCTTGCATATTTGTTGGTTTATATTGCTGCTCAGGTCAAGATAATGAGGTGGTGTATAATGACCAAGACTTTGGACCCGAAGAAGGTTTCTAGGTTCATGGAGACCCCGGGCAACGCCTGTGATGGAGCCCAAAAAGAATAATATTCCGCTGCTAGTTTATTTACTTGTGATGAACTTATTATTGTCCATCGAGACATTTACTATGTAAGACTTACTTATATTCGACACCTGGCTTGTAATAAATGATGCTTCACTATTTGTCATCGCATGTATGAGAAAATGATCCTGGCATACATGTGATATTCACTTGGTTGTTCTTCGGAAAAACCGGGTGTGACACAACCCAAGCTACAAGGAAACAAGGTAATGCAATTCTAGGGAAACTTCCAAGCATGGGTTTCATATTTAACTTGACAATGCAATAATTCTATCTAAACATCCTAGTATAGGATCAAAGTGGTCAAGGACACTTGCCTCCTTCCTGCTGCTCTTGAAATGGGTAGTCCTAATCTTGGAAAGGAAGAACTTGCTCTTGAGCAGGTTCTACATCATACCATCACACATAGCAAAAGAAAAACAACAATCCATAAGATATAGTTCACACTTCCACTTTATACAAACCACACATTCACATTTATGAAAGTCATTCACAATTATATGTCTTGTGGTTACTCTATGTGTGTTGATTTGTGGCTTACATGCACTTTTAATCATGTGTATATGATTCCTACTTTTGTATTCACATTTATGCTTACATACTATATATATGAGTTTCCAATTTTAATAAATTCATTATATTTAATTGCTACAGCTTTGAGCTACCAAGTATGCATGAAAGGTATTTTCCTACTCCATATGTGTCTTCAGAATTTCTACCAACCCTATACTGAATTCTTTGGATTTTAGAAACTTCATTTATCATTTACTAGTTGCTATATTTTCAGATTTATTTCCTATGCCTAAATGTGAACTTTATTATGAAAATAACAAGACACATCATTTAAACAAAATAGGTTCTGATCTAAAATATTTAATAATATATTTTGACCTTTTCCTCTGATGTAAACTATTTTACATTTATTTTCCCTATTTTCAGAACTATTCTTTACTTAAAAATGTGTCCCTATAACTAATAAATGTGAATAATAAATTAAACAGATTCATTTCAGCCCAAAATATATTTTTATCTCTCTCCAAAGTTTTCTAAGTACTGAGAAAGTTTTTAATTAAATTTTGACAATATGTTTGTCCCACTTTTTAAATTTTAAATACTAGCCACCCATTCAATTTTCCTAAATTAAATATTAAACAGGGTTAAAAAAGTAAACTCACCCCACTACAGGGTCTATAATATTATTTTAACAATTTTCAGGGGTCTAGCTACTCATAACAGAGGAGTTTTTCCTAATTTTTATTAAGTCCAGGGGCTAAAACTGATTTTTAAAAGAATTTACATGATTTTCTGAAGTTCCAGGGGCTAGATCAGAAGTTTCCGGGGCTAGCTCTTATTTCCCGAGAACCCCAGGGGGTAGCGCGTAAGACTTCCAGTCTTTATAACGTGGGGCTGACGTGGACCGTCCGATTTAAAACAGACGGCTGAGATTATAACGCCGAACCGGTACGCGGGGATTTAAAGTCTACCGTGTGATTTAAAATAGACGGCGCACAAGCGGCCACTTCGCTCTGATCGAGCGCGGGCGGCGCTGCCCGGCGGCGCACGGCGGCGGGAAGCGGCGATCTCGCCGGAGATTTTCGGATCTTCGAGAATTCTTCCTAAGAACTGTGATTCTATGGCATAGATCGGTGGAGGGGAGGTCGGGGATCTCACCTCGAGGGTTTTCTTGAGCTCGGAGGTCCTGGAAAGCGACCGGCGATGAGGTCCGAAGTGAAACCACGGTGAAGCTCGTCGGCGCTGTGTTTGAACCGCAAGTCACCGAGTTTTCTGCACCTGAAAGGTTCCCCGGAGGCGGTGGATCAAGACCAGCGAGTTAGATCGGAATTTCCGAGCGTAGATCGGCCAGAATTCGCCGGAGAAGGCTCGGGTTCTCACCGGAGTAAAAACGGCGGATCGCGTGGGAAAAACAGAACGAGGCTGGTGTTTTTATAGACGGGGGAGGGCGGCGGGTTGGTTTAGATCGAGCTGGAGTCTTCGGGGTCCGGAAATCGGCTGGGATACGCAAGAATTCCCGATTGGTTTTGATTCAGGTGAGAGAGTCCCGGCCGATCGCGGCGCGGGCGCGAGGAAGAAGAAGGCTGGCGGGCCCCGCCTGTCAGTGGGAGGAAGGGGGCGCGCGCGGCTGCCGCTGGCGCGGAGCAGGGTAGGCCGGCTGGTGGGTTTCGGCCACTGGCCGTTTTTTTTCTGTTTTCCTTTTTCTTTTTCTATTTCTTTTCTGTTTTGAGTTTAAATTGAATTCCAGTTTGAATTTAAATTGTTGCAAAACATGCAACACGTCCAAAAATTTTTAAATTCCCCTCTTAACAGGATTTTGGGGTGTTAAGCTCTACCCCCCTTAAAAGAAATCTCGTCCTCGAGATTGGTGGTTCTAAGAAAACAATTCCGGAATTGTGCCTTGAGCTCATCTTCCCGTTCCCAGGTGGCTTCCTCTTCTGAGTGATGCTTCCATTGCACCTTACACATCCGGATTCTTTTATTTCTGGTGAGGCGTTCCATTGTCTCCAAAATCTTGTATGGTTGCTCGGCATAAGACAAATCCTCAGCTACGTCCACTTCATTCATGGGTAACACCTCTTCAGGCGTCCTCAGGCATTTCTTGAGTTGTGATACATGGAATACATCGTGCACATCCGATAGACGAGTCGGTAACTCTAGTTCATACGCCACTTCGCCTATCCTTTCCAGAACTTGAAAGGGTCCGATGTATCGAGGTTACAACTTCCCTTTCACCTTGAACCGACGAAGTCCTCTGATAGGGGACACCTTGAGATAGACATAGTCTCTCACGTTGAAAACGAGCTCTCTTCTTCATACATCAGCATAGCTCTTTTGGCGTGTCTGTGCTATCCTCAAATTGTTGCGAATTTCCCTCACCTTCGCCTCGGCTTCTTGTAGTACGTCTGGACCAAACACTTTACTTTCCCCCTTTGGTTCCAATATAAGGGAGTTCTGCACTTCCTCCTGTACAAGGCTTCAAACGGTGACATCTTCATACTAGCTTGATAGCTGTTGTTATAGGAAAACTCCGCATAAGGTAAGTTCTTGTCCCAACTCCTATTGTTTTTGAGTGCACATGCCCTCAGCATATCTTCAAGGATCTGATTGGTTCTCTCCGTCTGCCCATCAGTTTGGGGATGATAGGCAGAGCTGAGATTCAGATGGGTTCCCATGGTTTCATGCAACTTTTGCCAGAACCTTGAGGTGAACTGTGTCCCTTGATCCGACACAATCTTCTTGGGCACTCCATGGTAACACACGATCCTTGACATGTACAATTCTGCCAATTTGGATCCGCTGTAGCTTTCTTTCACGGAGATGAAATGAGCTACCTTGGTTAGCCTGTCGATGATGACCCATATTGAATCATATCCTGATTGGGTCCTAGGCAATCCCACTATGAAATCTGTCGAAGTGTTCAGTCGACACTTCCCCCGGGCCTGCACTGGGCAGCCTGCGGAGGTTCTTTTTTCAGTGGGGCTAGTCTCTAGCGGAGAGCTTGCGCAGATGGACGAGTTAGTAAGAGCTTGACACGGCGAGTTTTACGTGGTTCAGGATGCCGGAGCGTAAAACCCTACGTCCACGGCAAGCTATGGAGCTCGCTGTATTGCTTGCTGCTCAGGCTCGGAGGCCTAAGCTTGGGGTGAGTTACAGCTTGACAGTGTATGGCTAGCGTATGAGTTGCAAAGTGCGAACCCTTGCTATCGTTGCCTACCCGAGCCTTTTATAGTCCAAGACTCGGGCGGCTTACAAGGGGAGCCGGGACCCGACAGGTGGTCCCGGGAAGATTGTCTATCATCTACCGTATCTGCAGTTATGCCGGTAGTTGTCTCTGGTCGAAGGCTTCTGAGTCTTCAACTTGCCGCCCTGCCCATGCCGCACGCTAGTCGTAGTGGTTGATGACGGCGCAGGCGGCATGGGATGTTTTGTCGTGGTGTTTATTGGCAGGCAGGTTCTGACGCAACGGCACCTGACAGACGCGTGCTCCGCGTCTCCGCGTCTTGGGAAGACGCGGGCCTTGAATACCTTGTACGGGCGAGGTATGGGGCGCCTTTACGCCCGCTGCCTACCGCTCAGGGGCAGGCAGCACCGTTCTTCTGGCCACGCGGCGGGTCCGGAGCCCTTCTCTGAGGAGAGAAGGGCCCGGCCTGCGGGGCACGTGGAGCCTCCGTACCTCTCCCCGCAGAGGGGGAGGTCCGGCTTCTGTATTCCACGTAGCGGGCCTGGAGCTCTCCTCTGAGGAGAGGGAGGTCCGGCCCCGCCGGACGCGTGGCGCCTTCGGAGCTCTCTCCCGCGGAGGGGGAGGTCCGGCTTCCATATGCCACGTGGCGGGCCCAGAGCTCTCCTCTGAGGAGAGGGAGGTCCGGCCCCGCCGGACGCGTGGCGCCTTCGGAGCTCTCCCTGCGGAGAAGGGCGAGTTCCTTAGGCATTTTACCCTGTGCGCGGGGGTACCCCATATCTCAGGTACCGACAGTGGCCCCCGGGCCCATCTCGGGGGAGATAGCGAGCCCGAGGTGGGACCTCCGTCTCTTCCGATCCGCGCACTTTCTCTAAGTCCCGAATTGACCGCTGCCGGAGCACGAACGGCCGTGGGATCGTGGGAGCGTGCGCTCACTTGATGGTTGCTTTTACTGCAGCGGTTCCCAAGACTGCCACTTCTGCATGTTGCAGCGCTTTCTTCGGGAACTGCCGAAGTGCCTTGCCGGCTCGCCTACTGGGGCGTCTGACTCCTTGTCCCACCGCTTCAGTTGGGCGGCTTGGGTCCACCTTTCATCGGCGCCCGGTCTCGGAGCCAACGAGGTCGCCGACGCGATGTTCCCGGAGGTTTTCGAATTACCTCGAACCATCCCTAGAAAGTTTTAAAAGGGGATCTCACCCGCATCGCGGCTTCCCTTCACATTGCGCTCGTACTTCCCTCGAACTCTTGCGCCCTGGCTCTCCTGCCCGTACGCCCTCTTTCGCCATGGCTTCCAACTTGCTCCCGACGCGCCTCGTTCGCTCTTCCGAGCTTGGGCCAGTGCGCAGGCTGCTGGGCTGGCGCTCAGAAGAGCAGAAACATCGGCTTCGCCGAGGATCTCTCCCCCTGGTCCTGGAAAAGGGGGAGATAGTCTTCTTCACCGCTTATGCTCTGGCGGGGTTCGTTCCGCCGATTTCTTCCTTCTTTGTCACCCTGCTGGAGACATATGGTCTCCAGCTCCACCATCTTTCCCCCAATTCCTTCTCAATGGCTGCTGTCTTTGTCCACTTCTGCGAGATGTTCGTGGGGGTGCACGCCTCCGTGACGCTCTTCCGCCACTTCTTTGTGCTGCGGATGACTGGGCGCGGCTCAAAGACACAGATGGGGGCATACTACTTCCAGCATCGCTGCAAAGACCCCAAGGTCTCCGGATACCTCCTGCCCTTCAGCGCATCAAGGTGGGAAAACTGGAGGGAGAGCTGGGTGGTAGTGCAGACCGACGAGCACGATCGCCTACAACTCCCAACCGCCAGCCCAATCACCGATCGCCGCTTCTGGGAGGAGATCCCTGAGCTGGAGCAGGAGTACACCCCGGTCTTGGAGCGGATCCGGTTCTTGGCCAACGAGGGGCTGACGTCTCTAATGGTGCTGATGGACTTTGTGTCGCGCCGTATTGCTCCCTTGCAGCAGCGTAGCCGCCCAGCGTGGTACTACACTGGCGAGCAGGACTGTACCAGGCTGGAGAGAGGCCCCGGCTCTGACCCTTCCGACGAGGAGCTGATCGAGATGGTGAGCAAGGTGAGCGGTGACTACATTCCCTGTGGCGACCCCGCCCTTCCGTCCTCTGCCACCCCCCTCTTCTTGGAGCCTCAGAGGAGGTCAGAGCTCCTGCGGAAGATGCCGAATCTTGATGATATCGGGATCGCCGTCCGGCAGGTCGGGGATGCCTTCCGGGGTATCACCATTCCAGGAACCGAGCACACCGGGTCAGGGCATGAGGCATCCGCTGCTGTCAAACCCTCCCCCAGAGCCGGCGGAGCCCAAGCCGCTGACAAAAGGAAAGGAAAAGAGCCGGCCCCCGGGCATCTAGAGAAGAAACGCGCCCGGTCTCCTCCGAGGGTGCCGCCTGTGCCGAGTCAGGGTGCCGGAGCTACTTTGCTCCCATCTCCCGGAGGTGCTGGTCCATCGGGTGGCGACCCGAAGAGGTCCCGAGTGTCCCTCCCCGGTGGGTCTCCCCCCAGACAGCAGCCGTCCGAATCAGCCCAAGTACCTCGCCATCCTTCCTCAAGCGGAGGGGCTCCCAGGACGGATGTTGGTGGGGCGACGCCGGCGAGTGCGCCGGAAGTCCAGGCGTCCCATTCCGCGACCGTTCCAGCCGCTGGTCCCGGCGGTTCAGCTATAGCCCAGAGGCCAGTGCTGCAAGCTCGCTGGAGCGCTCATGCCGCCCAGTAAGTGTTATTCTTTCTGGCTTATAGGAGTAGAGCTCTTGCCTCTTCTCTTATTCTGAGGGCTTCTTCTTCTTGCAGGGACCGACCGGCCGCCAAGGGCGGACCTCTTATCCGGCCGCCTTCAACCAGCGGAAGCTCCGCGCCTCAGCACCTGGGGACCGTGGCGGCTCCCATGGCTCCCAAATCGACGGGGGCACCCTCTGCACCAGCGGGTTCATTTTCCGCGGTGGCCGCATCTGCTCCTACCCGTCCTCCTTCACCAGTCAAGAAGCCAGGTCTTGAGACCGGGAGGGCTGCTGTAGGTGCGCCTACTGGCCCCCTGGCCTGCTTAGGACAGCGCCCCACCGTGGCTGCTGAGGCGCCGGCGCCCCCGCCGGTCTTAGACTCGTCAGGGGGGTCCAGCGGCGCAACTCCTATCCCTCCTGCTCCGGCGCCCGTGTGGGACGCCCTGGGGCGCGTCCAGACCAGCGCCCGGCAGCTCCAATCTGCCTTTGAGCAGGAGCGGAAGGCATTGGCCGGCGAGAAGGAACGCCTTCTCAGCTGGCAGCAGCAGGCCCGGGCGGACCTTGACTCAAGGCAGTCAAGGCTTGAGTCCATGAGTGCTCTGCTTGGCACTCAGAAGAAGGACATTAGCCGCTTGGAGTCGGAGGCCCAGCGGGTTCGTGCCACCTACCGCGAGGCTCTGGCCCAAGCTGAAGCCAAAGCCAAGGAGTGTTCCGCCGCCGCGGAGGAGTTGCAGCTGCAGGTAGCCCGTCGGGAGCACGCTGTCGCTGATCGGAGGGCCAAGGTGGAGGAGCCAAGGGCTCGGTCCGAGGAGCTGGAGCTCCGTGAGTCGGCTGTCGCCGCGAGGGAGGAGCAGTTCTCCAAGGAACGTCAGGCGGCGATGGACCGCGAGCTAGCGGCTCGCCAAGAGGTAGAGAGGCTCCAGTCCTTGCGGACTGCCGAGGCCCAGGCGGTCTGGTGCTTCATTGCCAAGGCGGGATCCGCCTTGGCCCCTCTTGGTTTCAGCCCTGTGCAGGTGGAGACCCCAGCGCGGCCGATGTCCGAAGCGGCCCCGGCCCTTGAGTCTCTCGGCGACGAGCTAGGTCGGCTCGAATAAGTGATCGCCGACGAGCTGGAAGCGGAAGGTCGGGGCCTCGCGAAGGAGGTTGCCATGCACGTTCTGTCGTGCTTCGTTAGCCAAGACCCTTCCTTTTCGCTGGGGCCGGTTCATCTAGGACCCGTCGCCGATCGGGAGGAAGCTGCCAGGGCCGAAGTCGAGGACTTAGCTGCCCTCGTGGCCTCTAGGTTTCATCGGGAGTCCGGGGACCCCTAGGCATCTGACCTCGTGTCCACAAGGCCCTGTACTTCCTCTTTTATTTTTGTTGAGTCTGTAGCCCAGCTCGTGGAGCCTTCGTATGAACAGACTCCTGTTTCTTTCTGTGTCTGCATGTCCTAGTCTTCTTCTTGGCTTTTCCTGACCGAGTCCTTAGCTCCGCAAGAACTCGGAGGACTTGACCAATCTCGAAGCTCTGCATAGACACCTTCTCTGGGTCCTCACTGTATACTAAGGGTTCCGGAGGTCTCCAGGACCCGCCTCACGAGATCGGAGGGGGGTCCGGGCCTGTTGGTCACGTGGCGGGCCCGGAGCTCCTGGCTGAGGGGAGGTCCGGGCTTGCAGGGCACGTGGAGTCCTCGGGCCTCTCCCCGTAGAGGGGGGAGGTCCAGCTTCTGTAGACCACGCGGCGGTCCCGGGGCTCCCGTCAAGGAGATGGGAGGTCTGGCCCTGCTGGACACGTGGGGCCTTCGGGCCCCGCCCCTGTGAGGTCTAGCTCTTTGATCTTACCTTGGGGTTTTTGGCTTTGCGTGATCCCGTAGCGGCCCCCTGGTAGGTGCGTCCTATTGGATGGATGCGCCTACCATACTGCTGCGGGGAGCTGAGGCTGAGAGGTCCTGCACACAGGTAAGGAAAAAGTAATTCTCCTTGGGGGCTCTCCCCCTCTATCTCTTAGTCTTATCTGGCTTACGGTCCCCGTCCACTTATATTGTGCTTGGGAACTACCGTGCGCGAAGTGCCGGGGGCTTGGGGGCCCCCTGGCTTTCGGCCGGTACCTCCCGCGCAACCACCTTTGGCAGGGCAGCAAATTCTGACTAAAGATGAGAATGAGAAGAGGGAGTTGAACGCATAGTGAGCACGCGTTAGTAGGGTAATCATAAAAATTTAATAAGTAAATTAAATGAGTACCAAAGAAGAGCAACGTAGGGCAGGTTTCTTTTCATATAAATTTCCATATGGGGGAAGGCGGGCCGAATAGGTAGGCCGCGACCCACCTCAAGGGAAGCAAGACTCTACGCGCTTGGGGTCGGAACCAGGCGAAGCTGAACGTAGTCCTGGACCGTCCCCTGAGGCTTAGCTGCTCCAAGCCCTGTTCTTGGACTTTTATGGAATTTATTATAAAAAGAAGGGTCTGTCCTATTGTTGCCCTAAGGGTAGAACTTACAGCGGTGTTCCGTGTTCTGAAGGTTCGGGAGCGGGTCCCCGTCCTTGGTTCTGGGGGCTCCGGGCCCGAGATGTCCAGTCCCAGTATGGCGAATGGCCATGTGGGCTGGATCATCTATACCGTCCAAGCCGGTGTATGGATCTGCTTGGCGTGGAACAGGCATGCCTAGCAGCTCTCGACCAGCTCGACGGCATCCTGGAGTGTTGCCGGCTAGTAGAAGCCATGCCGAAAGGCTTTACCGACAAACGTGCGTGAGGAAGAGTGACTCCCACATTCGCCTCCATGGATCTCAGCGAACAAGTCGCAGCCTTCCCCCTGGGTTATGCACCGCAATAGGATGTGGTTGGCGCCACGTCGGTAGAGATCCCCCTCCACCGCCATGTGTCTCTTAGCCATACGCACAATCCGTTCAGCGGATACACGTTCATCAGGGAGGAGATTGTCTTTCAAGTAGTCCCGGACCTCCGTGATCCATGCATCGGGTCTGACTTGAGCATCTGGATCTTGAGCGCTGGGTTGCACGGAGTCCCCAGTGACGCTTATGATCCTTTGCGGCGTCCATGGCCGCCGGGACCGCCAGCTTCGAGGTGCTGGTCTAGCCCCCTTCGCCCGGCTCGGCGGGCCGGGCTGTGGGCCGTGGCAACGTCCTCTCGAGGCCCCCTTCAGGCACAGTGGCTCCGGTGGGGGTCTTGGTTGAAAGGTCGTCAGCTGCGGCCTTGCTAGCGTGCGGTACGTGGTGCAGGTCCAAGGCGAGGAGGTCTGTCTCCACCATCTTGGTTGATAACCAGACTGGGAGTTGTCCTGAACCAACGACTAGCAAGGAGGATGAGCACTTCATACTTTGCTATGTTGTTGGCTGCCTTGGAATTGAAACACACCACATACCCAGACTGCCCCTCCGATGGTGTGAGGAACAGTACGCTAGCTCAGGCCCCCTGCTTTCGCAAGGAGCCATCGACGAGCAGCACTTGGCAAGGCCTGGTGAAGGCTAGGGCTCAGGGTCCTGGTCCACCGTCTTCGTGGCCCCCTGAGCATGCGTCTACTTCAGCCACAAGTCAGCTAGTGCTTGGCTGATGTAGCCTGGGGAGACCGCCGGGTGTTTGATATTCGGAGGTCCCCAGGCTGCCTTGGACCTTCCGGGAAGCTCCGCTGATGTCCCGGTAGCTCCGGGGGGTCCCGTTGGGCGTCCGGGAGGTCCTGTTGGGCCTCCGGGGTTTCTTGGTACTTGTTTCTTGGCAGCGAAACAGGTTACGGTGGTATGGGGTCCAGCCACTCTGCAGTGGGGACCACACTCACTTCTGCAGCCATCGCCGTGATGCAGAGCAGGAGGTGCTCTTCGGGCTCGGGGGCTTTAGAGAAGCTTTGCTTTGCTAACCCCGGCATACACCGACTCGGTGCAGCTAGGGGTCCCGCGAATTTCTGGTCTTTGCGCCAATGGCTTTGACACTCTCTGGTTAGCCTTAGTTCCTCGGCGTGAGGCCAGGCATTCTAAGGGTTTTCCACAGGGTATACTAGGCTCACATTTGTCGGACGGACGAAGACTAAGGCCAGGTTGTCTAGCAGGGACGAACCCTGTCTGATCTTGACAATTAATGCCTTCGACACACACCCCAACTGAGTTTCTCATTAGCTCTCCTAAGGTCTTGCGTATTGCACGTACGAAGGTAGGGAGAGCATTCCTTAGGTCATAAGGCATAGGGACATAACAGTACAGGGCGACTACTGTGGTAAAGGGTGCCCTTCAACTTCCCCAGACACAGGGGTCTGGTGGGAACCCTAGTAAGCATTTAGGAAGCACAGAATAACACAGCCTGGCATCGAGTCTACTATTTGGTCTATCACAGGGAGAGAAAATAGGTCTTTAGGGCATGCCTTATTGTGGCTGGTGTAGTCGATGCGCTTCCGGAGCTTCTCGCCGGCCTTCGGGACGACAACATGGTTCGCCAAGCACCGGGGGTGGCGGTCTTTCCGTCCTGTCGGACTGGCTGGACGTCGGGAAAGACCTTTAATTAGTGCTCAATCACCTCCTTAGGATCTCTGGCCTCCGCGACAGCTGTCATGCAGCACATCGACATTGTGCCGGAGGGGGGCAACGAGCGCGCCTTCCTATTTGCTATCCAGGCCCCCGGCTATCCGGATGGTCTGGGTGGCATCGGCGCTGATTCGGACGAGCCTTGTGGGGACGTCGTCCTCATCGAGGGGTTGCACGCGGGGTGCTGTGGTAGAGGCACGGTGGCGTGCACTTGGGTGGAGCTGGTTTGGTTCTGCACTGCCGAGGGTTGGCACTCTAGTTGCTGTAAGCGCCTGAAGCTCTTCCAAGGCTAATACTGCAGCAGCACGGTCTCCACAAACTTTGAGGACGCCTGTTGGTGTAGGCATCTTCAAGACAAGGTAGCCGTAGTGGACTACTGCCATGAATCGGTATAGGGCTGACCTGCCGATTATGGCGTTGAAAGGGAGGTCAATCTCGGCCACGTCGAACAGAATATACTCTGTCCGGTAGCTGTCCGGTGCCCCAAAGGTCACCGGGAGGCTGATGTGGCCGTAGGGAACGACCTGTCCCGGCCCTACCCCTGAGAACGGGCTCTATGGGGCGAGCTTGGCCATCGGGATCTGCAGCTTCTGGAAGGCTGCGTGACTGATGAGGTTCAGTCCAGCCCCGCCATCCACCAAAACGTGGTACACCTTCACATTGGCGATGGTGGGGGCCACCACGAGCGGCAGTTGGCCGGCCCCAGCCATGTTCCTGGGGCAGTCGGTGCCATCGAAGCTGATGGGGGTTCCCATCCACCTGAGGTGCGGTGCTGCACCTGGGAGGGGAGCCACCGACGCTACCGCTCGGCGCAAGGCCTTAGCCATGCTTCGGGACGGGGGGTCAGCGGACCCGCCGAAGATGACATAGAGCATCTTCCGGTGCTCGTCATCACTGGAGCTGGAGCTCCCCTGATTGCGCACTGCCTTAACGGCGTGCTGAAGCTCCTGGGTCTCCACCTGGCGGTCGACGCCGTCTCGGGCCTCGACCTTCTGCTTGCCCTCCCTTTGACTGTAGGGTGGGGCATCAGTTAGCGGCTGCTTCCCTTTCCGGTAGCGCTCCGCGAGCTTCTGGATTTCTCGGCATTCGGCAGCGGTATGATAACTGGTGCCATGCACAGGACATAATTCATCCCGGCCCCCGTCTGGGGCCAGTGATTGTCGCGGCCTCTTGTCAGGGCGTGGCCCTCGAGCTCCACTGGGCGCCGCCATTGTGGCAACGGGGACCGTGGCTGATGGCTTTATCTTGCTTCCGCCTCCGCTCTTGATCTTCCTGCCGCTTCCGTACGGAGCGTCGCCAGATCCCGGCTGACCCCCTGGCTTGGGGGCGGGCAGAGAGTGCCAGTTCCGCCCTTCGGCTGCTCGGGCACACTTGTCCGCCAGGCTGAAGATTTCTGAGACATCGCGGACCTCCCTGGTCGCGAGCTTCTCGAGCATCTTCCTGTCCCGAACGCCTTGTCGGAACGCCACCACCACAGAAGCGTTCTGGATGTGTGGGATGGTGTTTCGCACCTGGGAGAACCGCTGGATGAACAAGCGCAGCGACTCCCCTGGTTGTTGTTGGATGGCGTGGAGGTCGAGCTCCGTGCCGGGACGGGTGTATGAGATGCCGAAGTTGGCGACGAACTGCTGGCAGAGCTCTCCCCAGGAGGTTATGGACCCCTGAGGTAGATTCATGAGCCAAGACCGAGCTGGGCCGGTCAAGGCGACGGGGAAGTAGTTGGCCATGACAGCCTCGTCCCCTCCTGCGGCAAGTACGGCGGTGGAGTAGATCTGGAGGAACTCCGCTGGGTTGACGCTACTGTCGTACTTTTCGGGCAGGTGCGGCCGGAACTTGCGCGGCCACCTCGCGAAGTGAAGATGGGGTGCAAGGGCCGCACATCCTGCGCCTGCAGCTGCAGGTACTGGCGCTGCGAACGCTTGGTTCGCACCTGGCACCGCGTATCCCGGCATGGGCAAGGCTGCACCATAGACCGGGGCCGCCGCTGCTTGCGGCGCATATGGCTGTGGCATACTCTGCGCAGCATATGCCTGAGGTAGGGCTCGCGTGGCGAAGCCCTGCCCTTCAGGTTGTGTCGAGGCCGACGACATGCTGTCGCCAACCTCATGGTTGCGACGCCTTTCTCGGCATCGCTCGAGGTACACCCGGGCGTCCTGTCCCAAGTGGCACCGTTCCAGTTCCCTTCGCAGGTCCGTTGACAGGAGCCTGGAGGAGCTGGAATCCGCCGTTAGCCCGTCAACCGTGGGTGTGCGCGTCAGCGACACAGCCGGTTGTCCAGGGCGCCGTCCTCGCCGAAACCGAGGGTTCGCGGCGGCGATGACGAGGCGGTCCACCTCGCGGACCCATTGCTGGGTCGCTGAATGGGGCGCATCCCCCGCAGGTGGGTTGTGAAGCAGCGCTCTCGCTGCAGCTAGCGCACCTCCATGGTGTACGCTCAGCGCTGCAGAAGATCTCACACTGGTCGGGGCCTGCATAGCCGGAGTCGGCATTGCCGGAGTCGGCTGCTGGCTACCAGCTTGTGCCGACACACTCCGTCCTGAGTGTGTCGACATGTACTCCCCAGTGATCACGGTTCGCCGTGAACGCGGAGGGGGAGAGTTTGCCGCTGAAGGAAGCTTGGTCATCTTCGCCGGCGGAAACTCGTCGCGCTAGGAGAAAAGCCCCCTACCTGGCGCGCCAAATGTCGAAGTGTTCAGTCGACACTTCCCCCGGGCCTGCACTGGGCAGCCCGCGGAGGTTCTTTTTTCAGTGGGGCTAGTCTCTAGCGGAGAGCTTGCGCAGATGGACGAGTTAGTAAGAGCTTGACACGGCGAGTTTTACGTGGTTCAGGCCGCCGGAGCGTAAAACCCTACGTCCACGGCGAGCTATGGAGCTCGCTGTATTGCTTGCTGCTCAGGCTCGGAGGCCTGAGCTTGGGGGTGAGTTACAGCTTGAGAGTGTATGGCTAGCGTATGAGTTGCAAAGTGCGAACCCTTGCTATCTTCGCCTACCCGAGCCTTTTATAGTCCAAGACTCGGGCGGCTTACAAGGGGAGCCGGGACCCGACAGGTGGTCCCGGGAAGATTGTCTATTATCTACCATATCTGCAGTTATGCCGGTAGTTGTCTCTGGTCGAAGGCTTCTGAGTCTTCAACTTGCCGCCCTGCCCATGCCGCACGCTAGTCGTAGTGGTTGATGACGGCGCAGGCGGCATGGGATGTCTTGTCGTGGTGTTTATTGTCTGGCAGGTTCTGACGCCGCGCGCCAGTCTGTGATGCGACTGGGCGCAACGGCACCTGACAGACGCGTGCTCCGTGTCTCCGCGTCTTGGGAAGACGCGGGCCTTGAATACCTTGTACGGGCAAGGTATGGGGCGCCTTTACGCCCGCTGCCTACCGCTCAGGGGCAGGCAGCACCGTTCTTCTGGCCACGCGGCGGGTCCGCAGCCCTTCTCTGAGGAGAGAAGGGCTCGGCCTGCGGGGCACGTGGAGCCTCCGGACCTCTCCCCGCGGAGGGGGAGGTCCGGCTTCTGTATGCCACGTGGCGGGCCCGGAGCTCTCCTCTGAGGAGAGGGAGGTCCGGCCCCGCCGGACGCGTGGCGCCTTCGGAGCTCTCTCCCGCGGAGGGGGAGGTCCGGCTTCTGTATGCCACGTGGCGGGCCCAGAGCTCTCCTCTGAGGAGAGGGAGGTCCGGCCCCGCCGGACGCGTGGCGCCTTCCGAGCTCTGTCCCGCGGAGGGGGAGGTCCGGCTTCTGTATGCCACGTGGCGGGCCCGGAGCTCTCCTATGAGGAGAGGGAGGTCCGGCCCCGCCGGTCGCGTGGCGCCTTGGGAGCTCTCCCTGCGGAGAAGGACGAGTTCCTTAGACATTTTACCCTGTGCGCGGGGGTACCCCATATCTCAGGTACCGACAAAATCCATGCCGATTTCCTCCCATTTCCATTCAGGCACTTTGAGTGGTTGCAACAATCCCGCGGGTTGTTGATGTTCTGCTTTCACCAACTGACATGTGTCACATCGGGCAACATGTTCCGTGACATCTTGCTTCATGCCATACCACCAATACCTGCTCTTGAGGTCCTGGTACATCTTCGTACTCCCAGGATGAATGGAATAGTCGGAATCGTGAGCCTCCTTCAAAATCAATTCACGAATCTCCTTTACTTCAGGCACACAGATCCTTTTCCCGTGCCACACCGTACCTAGTTCATCCTCTCTAAAACCAGGAGCTTTATTTTCCTTGATGAGTTGTCTGATCTCTTGTATCTTCTCGTCTTTCTTTTGACCCTCGCGGATGTCTCGCTCTAGTGTGGAGTCCACTTCCATGGCGATCGCTTCACCACTATTCGCAAGGCATAGATTGAGCCTTATAACCTCGTCCTTCAATTCTGCAAGCATGTCCTTCAAGCTCAACTTATTGACCTGCACTTTCCGACTTAAAGCATCTGCCACGACGTTTGCTTTCCCAGGATGATAGTTGATGCCCATATCAAAGTCATTGATTAGCTCTAACCATCTCCTTTGTCTGAGGTTGAGATCTGGCTGTGTGAAAATGTACTTTAAGCTCTTATGATCCGTATATATCTCTGTTCTCTTCACCATCAAGTAATGCCGCCAAATTTTCAACGCGTGTACCACTGCGGCTAGTTCTAGGTCATGTGTAGGATAGTTCTTCTCGTGCTTCCGGAGCTGCCAGGATGCATAAGCCACGACATGCCCTTCTTGCATGAGAACACATCCCAACCCGTTTCCAGAGGCATCGCAGTACACCGTAAAGTTCTTCTGCATATCTGGCATAACTAGCACTGGGGCTGTTGTCAATCTTTTCTTTAACTCCTGAAAACTCGTCTCGCACTGTGGCGTCCATGTGAATGTGATTCCCTTCTCCAACAGTTTGGTGAGGGGTCTCGAGATCTTAGAGAATCCCTCAATAAACTGTCGATAGTATCCAGCCAATCCCAAAAAGCTTCGAACTTCCCCGACATTTTCAGGGGTCTTCCACTTCTGTATATCCTCGATTTTGGCAGGATCCACGGAAATTCCTCCCTCCGAGATTATATGTCCTAAAAAGGGAACTCTCTTCAGCCAAAACTCACACTTGCTCAACTTGGTATACAGTTGGTGTTCTCTCAGCCTCTGCAACACCAACCTTAGACGTTTCTCATGTTCTTCTTCATCTTTGGAGAAGACGAGAATGTCATCTATGAAAACCACCACAAATTTGTCCAGATATTCCATGAATACCTTGTTCATGAGGTACATGAAGTATGCCGGGGCATTAGTTAGCCCGAAAGGCATGACAGTGTATTCATACAGTCCGTACCGAGATACGAAAGCTGTCTTGGTAATATCAGATTGCCTTATCTTGAGTTGGTGGTACCCCGACCTAAGATCAATTTTTGAGAACACACAAGCTCCCCTCAACTGATCAAACAAGTCTTCAATGCGGGGTAATGGGTACTTGTTCGTGATAGTTACTTCATTCAAGGCACGGTAATCCACGCACAACCTTTGGGTTCCGTCCTTCTTGGGCACAAATATGACCGGAGCTCCCAAAGGTGAGGAACTAGGGCGAATATACCCCTTCTCCGTCAATTCTCTCAAATGATCCTTGAGTTCTTCTAGCTGCTTGGAGTCCATCCGATAAGGTCTCTTGTATATCGGAGCTGTTCCAGGCACTAGCTCAATTGTGAATTCCACTTCACGATCGGGAGGCATACCTGGCAACTCCTCCGGAAAAACGTCTTGATATTCCTTGATTATTCGGATCTCCTCCACTTTCACCTCAACTTTATTTAATTGAACGTCCCTCCTCGGCTCTTGTATTGTTATAAACTTTACTTTTGTGCCACTAGGGTGCGTTAGTTCCACCGTTCTGGTTGAACAATGGATGATTACCTTATGTTTGGTCAACCAGTCCATGCCCAAAATAATATCGATCCCTTGGGAATCTATCACTATGAGGTTAGCAGTAAACACTACCCCATTAATGTCTAGATTCACCTTGGGACACACTTGTCTTGTCCTTATTTCTCCACCTGGAGAGTTTACTGCTAGCATATAGTTCATTTGTGTTGTTGCTAGATCATGCTTCTTAACAAACCCTTTAGCAAAGAACGAGTGGGTAGCACCAGAATCAAACAGCAGGGTTGCAATGTGTAAATTGGCAGGAAACTTACCAACTACCACGTCGGGTGCCTCTTGTGCTTCCTCCATAGTGACGTGATTCACCCGTCGTCTCATTACATTCTGCTGTTGTGGCTGCGTGGGCTTCTTCTTTGGGCACTTATGGGCGTAGTGCCCCACTTCACCACAATTAAAACATTGCACCCCAACCTTAGGTGATTGGCCTTTATTGTCTTGGGGTTGGTTTGGGGGTCCTTGCACTGCTGGTCGAGGTGGATATGCGGGGCGAGGCTGCTGTACAAACTGACGTTGCGGCTGTGCTGGTGCTGCCAGAGGCCTGTAGTTCGGGTTGTACCCTCTTGGTGCTGAGTAGGGTACCGCAGCACGGTTCGTCTGCCCTGCAGGTTGCTGCATCAGACGTGGGCGGGTGTTGCTCCCTGAGGCTTGATGTGACCACCCGGCCTTCCTCTTATTCTCATTTTCCAAGGCCTTTAGCTTCCGTTCTACCACAAACGCTCTGTCCACCATCTTTTGGAAGCTTTCATATTCGTTGGAGGACATTGCGCACTGCATTTCTGCGGTAAGCCCTTCCACGAAACAATCCTATTTCTGCTCATCAGTCTCTATGTCACGTGGGGCATAACGGGAGAGTTGGGTAAATTTAGTGAGGTATTCCCTCACAGTCATGTTACCTTGCTGCAACCCCAAAAACTCCTTCCTCTTGTTTTTGAGTTCACCCCTTGGGATGTAATGGTTGCGGAAGCTACGCTTGAACTCTTCCCAGGTGATGTTCTCAGGGTCATGATGGGCGGCCACGTAGGCGGTCCACCAATCAGCAGCAGGTCCATGCAATTGATGAGAGGCAAACAGCACCCTCTCATACCCTTGGCACTGTATGATCCTCATCTTGCTCTCAATGGCCTTTAGCCAATCATCTGCCTCCACAGGTTCAGCAGCACTTGCAAACTTTGGAGGTTGAGTTCCTAGAAACTCACTCAACCTTGGTTGGCGTGGTGCAGCTTGTGGAGGTGGAACTTGATGCAAGTTGGCCACCACTTGAGTCAAGTTCTGGATGAGCTGATTCTGATTCTCCAGCATTTGGTGGAGGGGATCAACTCCTTCACGGCGACCACCCCGGTCCTGGCCTCCAGAAAGATGAGGGTTGCATGCCTCATCGTTGTTGTTGGCGGGGTTGGCAGCACGTCCTTTTCCTCTTCCGGCCATCTGGCAGAATCAACCAATGTTAATTTGAAAGCATTTAGTATCATCTTACTACTTTCACTTATTTGTACTTTGAAGTGTTGAGGCTTTGTTATACTTTTCTGAGGGTTCATTTCTCACACAAAAACAAATGCAATATTATTTCATGTGGGTTCACACACCAAAGCAAAACAATCTAAAGATGAGGCTGTGGACAATTGCTCATGGCTTCCACAACTCACGTCACACACCAAGCATTAACACACCATTAACAAATGTAACGACTTGACTACTCGACATCCTTCTAATTTAAGGGAAAGACTCTACGCTACTCGTTTTCTTGAGCTGGCTCCTCAGGATCTTCCTCATCATTTCGGCTGCCTTCTGACTCTGCTTTGGGTGGGGAGGCTGCTGGTGGAGAAGTGCGACGACGCCTGATCGCTCGGCGATCTGGGGAGTCAGGAGTCCATGTATCATTCACGGTGACACACAGTTCATTCCCATCTCCTCTTTCTTTCGCCCTCAAGCAGGTTCGCAGCAATGCCTCCGTTTCCTTCAGGGTGTCCCGAACATCCTGAAGCTCTTACTGACACTCCTGCAGTCGAGTGCTGAGCATAGCAGCATCCTCCAAGCACAAGTCCATGTGCTCATGGGAAGTCCCTTGCTGCACTGGCGGGTACTTGTACTCCGTGGTACCACTCTCACGCTGGAGTACATACATGTACTCAGTCTTGTCCAGGTGTCGATGATAGATGTGACTCTGGCTGGTGATGGCCTCCCAGGTGACATCCTTCTCAACATCGACCTGTGTCGCTCTACAAGCTGGAGAGCGGTGGATCATAACCAGCTGATTTTCGTGTATAATCCTCATCTCTGAGCTCTATTCTTCCCTTTTCTCACGGATGGTCCTGGTAGAGTTATAGTGGATGATTAGCTTGCCCGTATTGCCGGCGGCTTCGAGCATACGTCGAAGACGGCGCAACAAGCCTCCTACTGCCAATCCGTAGGAAAGGTACGTCACCGGACGGCTCTCCTCTCTTTCGGCAAGGGCAACTGTGGGAACTCTCCCTCCTGTGGACTTGCGAGCGGTGCGAATCATGCGAACCATCTAAAACAAAAAGCATTTAAACTTAGGTTAGATAAACTTTTTAAACAAAAATCCTATTTTGAATGGAAATTGGGGTAAGATGAAGAAAGTGACTCATTAAATAACACTTTTCAACACACACATTTTAAAATAGTTTTTAAGAAAATAAGGCTCTTAAATACGTCCATTTCTACCTAGGTCCACGTTCCTACGGGCAACCTTGGCTCTGATACCACTTCTGTCACACCCGGTTTTTCCGAAGAACAACCAAGTGAATATCACATGTATGCCAGGATCATTTTCTCATACATGTGATGACAAATAGTGAAGCATCATTTATTACAAGCCAGGTGTCGAATAAGTCTTACATAGCAAATGTCTCGATGGACAATAATAAGTTCATCACAAGTAAATAAACTAGCAGCGGAATATTATTCTTGAGGGCTCCGTCACAGGCGTTGCCCGGGGGACTCCATGAACCTAGAAACCTTCTTCGGGTCCAAAGTCTTGATCATTATACACCACCTCATTATCTTGACCTGAGCAGCAATATAAACCAACAAATATGCAAGGTTGAGTACCGATGGAACTCAGCAAGTGTGGGAAAGTTATGTCATGCATGGCTAGAACAAGAGAAGGTTGAACTCATGGTTAAAGCATTACGCAATTAATACCTATCACCTTAGCTTATTAAGCACCTACATTACTACACAGGTGAAATGGTCCCAAACTCCCATCCCATCGTCATAATCAAATAACCATAAAATCATTTCCAATGTTAAGCTCCCCGCTTAACGTTCTCAACTTCCAAAACCATCAATCCTCTAATCATGAATAATTCCAAGCCGCTCTTGACCGTGAGCACGGCTGTCATGACAGTTTTGACTCTGCAGAGTTTGTACCACTGTACCCACATGTAGTGATTTCATCCCCCGTTGCCGGGTGGACTAAAAGAACCTCAATTATGTCAGTGGCTACGAACCACATTCACACTTCCCAGGTGTGTAGCCAGGAGATCACTACGAAGCCTTTACAAAGGGATTCCCGACGAGCATGGGCCCACTGAGGTTTCACCCCTAACAGCATACAAGAGGCTCCAACCCCGCTGCAGTGGCCCCCTCTTGAGCCTTGCGGTTCATATGGTAGTCCAGCTGACACCTATTCCCCGCACCATCCAACACACCCATACTACGCCGGGGATACACCTAATTAATTGGCCAAGCTGCCCCATCTCAGCATGTGGTTGGCACGGTAAAGCCAGGTTACATGCTCCATGAACCGGTCCTTAGGATCCAGGCAAGTACTAAACAAAAACCCGAGTCTCGTGCACCCAGCACACAACCAAAACATCCAACTTGCCTTGATCCCTACCTCTACATAACTCACAATATCTCATTCAAGAGTATGGTAAAATAAACTGATGATCTCATATCCCAAATATCCCATTCTAAGCATGGCTAAGCATATGCATAATAATAAATGACATGATAATATAAATCCCAACCAAATCTACAAGGAAACAAGGTAATGCAATTCTAGGGAAACTTCCTAGCGTGGGTTTCATATTTAACTTGACAATGCAATAATTCTATCTAAACATCCTAGTATAGGATCAAAGTGGTCAAGGACACTTGCCTCCTTCCTGCTGCTCTTGAAATGGGTAGTCCTGATCTTGGAAAGGAATAACTTGCTCTTGAGCAGGTTCTACATCATACCATCACACATAGCAAAAGAAAAACAACAATCCATAAGACATAGTTCACACTTCCATTTATACAAACCACACATTCACATTTATGAAAGTCATTCACAATTATATGTGTTGTGGTTACTCTATGTGTGTTGATTTGTTGGTTACATGCAGTTTTAATCATGTGTATATGATTCCTACTTTTGTATTCACATTTATGCTTACATACTATATATATGAGTTTCCAATTTAAATAAATTCCTTATATTTAATTACTACACCTTTTAGCTACCAAGTATGCATGAAAGGTATTTTCCTACTCCATATGTGTCTTCAGAATTTCTACCAACCCTAAACTGAATTCTTTAGATTTTAGAAACTTCATTTATCATTTACTAGTTGCTATATTTTCAGATTTATTTCCTATGCCTAAATGTGAACTTTATTATGAAAATAACAAGACACATCATTTAAACAGAATAGGTTCTGATCTAAAATATTTAAGAATATATTTTTGACCTTTTCCTCTGATGTAAACTATTTTACATTTATTTTCCCTATTTTCAGAACTATTCTTTACTTAATAATGTGTCCTTGTAACTAATAAATGTGAATAATAAATTAAACAGATTCATTTCAGCCCAAAATATATTTTTATCTCTCTCCAAAGTTTTCTAAGTACTGAGAAATTTTTTAATTAAATTTTGAAAATATGTTTGTCCCACTTTTTAAATTTTAAATACTAGCCACCCATTCAATTTTCCTAAATTAAATATTAAACATGGTTAAAAAGGTAAACTCACCCCACTACAGGGTCTATAATATTATTTTAACAATTTTCAGGGGTCTAGCTACTCATAACAGAGGAGTTTTCCTAATTTTTATTAAGTCCAGGGGCTAAAACTGATTTTTAAATAAATTTACATGATTTTCTGAAGTTCCAGGGGCTAGATCAGAAGTTTCCGGGGCTAGCTCTTATTTCCCGAGAACCCCAGGGGGTAGCGCGTTAGACTTCCAGTCTTTATAACGCGGGGCTGACGTTGAACGTCCGATTTAAAACAGATGGCTGAGATTATAACGCCGAACCGGTACGCGGGGATTTAAAGTCTACCGTGCGATTTAAAATAGATGGCGCACAAGCGGCCACGTCGCTCTGATCGAGCGCGGGCGGCACTGCCCGGCGGCGCACGGCGGCGGGAAGCGGCGATCTCGCCGGAGATTTTCGGATCTTCGAGAATTCTTCCTAGAACTGTGATTTTATGGCATAGATCGGTGGAGGGGAGGTCGGGGATCTCACCTCGGGGGTTTTCTTGAGCTCGGAGGTCCTGGAAAGCGACCGGCGACGAGGTCCGAAGTGAAACCACGGCGAAGCACGTCGGCGCTGTGTTTGAACCGCAAGTCACCGAGTTTTCTGCACCTGAAAGGTTCCCCGGAGGCGGTGGATCAAGACCAGCGAGTTAGATCGGAATTTCCGAGAGTAGATCGGCCAGAATTCACCGGAGAAGGCTCGGGTTCTCACCTTAGTAAAAACGGTGGATCGCGTGGGAAAAACAGAACGAGGCCGGGGTTTTATAGACGGGGGAGGGCGGCGGGTTGGTTTAGATCGAGCTGGAGTCTTCGGGGTCCGGAAATCGTCTGGGATACGCGAGAATTCCCGATCGGTTTTGATTCGGGTGAGAGAGTCCCGGCCGATCGCGGCGCGGGCGCGAGGAAGAAGAAGGCTGGTGGGCCCCGCCTGTCAGTGGGAGGAAGGGGGCGCGCGCGGCTGCGGCTGGCGAGGAGCAGGGTGGGCCATCTGGTGGGTTTCGGCCCACTGGCCGGTTTTTTTCTGTTTTCCTTTTTCTTTTTCTATTTCTTTTCTGTTTTGAGTTTAAATTGAATTCCAGTTTGAATTTAAATTGTTGCAAAACATACAACACGTCCAAAAATTTTTAAATTCCCCTCTTAACAGGATTTTGGGGTGTTATAGTGTGAGTCTGGCGAAAGGGATACCTTCGGGATTTACCTCGTCAACAACGCGGAAGAAAAGGTTCGAATGATTCAGGCGAACCTAAAAGCCGCTCAATCCCGTCAGAAACAGTATGCGGACCGGAGAAGGCGCCCTTTACAATTTGAAGTTGGAGATCACGTATATCTACGGGTGTCTCCAATGAAGGGCGTAAACAGATTTGGGGTGAGAGGAAAGTTGGCACTCCGATTCATCGGTCCATTCCAGATTACCGAAAGATGTGGATCAGTGGCATACCGGCTGGAATTACCAGAAGCACTTTCCAGTGTGCACGACGTCTTTCACATTTCCGAGCTGAGGAAGTGTCTTAAGCTATCAACTACCGTTCAGCTGGAAGATATTGAAGAACTGCAACCGGATCTCACCTATCGGGAGGAACCGGTGCAGATTATTGATGAAAAGGCCCGAAAAACATGCAACCGTTGTGGTTCTACAAGGTTCTATGGAGTAATCACTCCATGGACGAAGCAACATGGGAGAGCGAAGGATTTCTTCGCGCTAACTACCCCGACTTTTTCACGTCGCATATCCGCTAATTTTCCACAGTCCTCTCTCTCATTTTCACCTTATAATCTCGGGACGAGATTCTTTTAAGGAGGGAGGAATGTAAGGGCCTCAGTTTTTGACACATATTTGAAGTGTTCATCACCACACCACACACCTCATTTGAGGAAAGTTGATGATAACAAATGAAGAGCAAGTAACCACCATCAACAAGCTCATTAGAAAACAAACTCACATATTGCAAAAGTGGTATTTCCCACATGTGATATAGGTGGGCTGGACATATGAAAACTCCTACACATTGCTAAGGATGTCCATGCCAAATTTCACCCAAATTCAAAACATTTTTGAGGTTATTTTGGGTATAAATAGAAAGAGGGCAGTTTGAAACTATATTCAAATTCAAACTGTTTTTATCCCATGAATTCAAAAGTAGGAGGCATATTCTTATTCAGCACATTTTTGTGAGCTCACACACCAATTTTCACTCCATTTGGAGTTAATCTTGACATGAGCTAAGTGGGGCAAATTCAAACTTTATTTGAATTTCAAACTAAACTTGTGCAGAAATTCATTCAAACCAAACCCAATTTGAATTCTAATCAATTCAAATGGCTCATTGGTGAATAATTTGAATCACCAGGGGTATTATGGGGCTCACTGTTTACAACAGTGATTAGGTGTAAATTTCAGAGGTTAAAACCCCGGGTGGGACCCACATTTCATAGAGAGAAGGAGGCAAAACTTGCACACAAAGTCACAGCCTCGGTGGGAAATTCCACCGAGCAGCTGTCGGCTGTGCCACCGAGCAGCTACCGACGCCACCAGCTGCTTCCCCTCTCTGCCCGCTGGCACCCAGGGCGGCTTGCTCGCGCCCCCACGCGACCGGCACCGCCTCCACTGAGCAGGAGTCGGCCGGCTTTATCTTCTCGCGGGCAAACCCGAGCAGCGGCATTGTTTCTCGCCGCAGCTCTATGCTCAATCGGGAAAACCAGCAAAACCATCTCCTCCATCGTCCCTGAGCTGCTAGACAGCCACCTGAGGTCACACTTCACCTGCCCAACGCTAGAAACCCCGAGCTCCGACCTCCTTTGCCCGAAAACGATCGCCACCGCGGCGACATAGCCTCGGCCGAGAGTCAAGCGCCCGTGGACAGCGTTCCACAGACGTTTTCATGGTCCAGCAAGAGAGGCAACAGGAGCGCGCGAGCACCGTGCTGCTCTCCTCCAAGTTTGGAAGCAAACCGTGAAGAATCCACAGAGAATTTCCAGTTTTTGCTCCGGCGAACGTAAACCGAGCTTCCGGTACGGTTTCCTTAAATTCTCGCTCTATGATCTTTCGGAGGTTATCAAATCTTTCACATAGACGCTGGACTAGCCGGCGATCAAGTTCTTTTCTGCATCCATGGCGTGAAACTGTCTAGGAGTGATGAATTTCGAGGTCGATCGAGGGTGGTCATGGCGGGCACGATCGGTCACACGGTGCCGACCGACTTGCCGCCATCCCTGAACCCTTTTGACACCTTGTCGAGCTTCCTAGAGGTACATGATGCTGTAGGACCGTTTGTTCGAGGTGTTGGCGGGTTAGAACCCACGATCGACGGCGCCGAACCTCAACCGAGGCTGCGGCACGTCGCCGGGCTATTTCCGGTCACCCCCAGCCCGACCGGACACCACCGACGTGTTCCTCAATGTTGACAACCCCCTGGCGGCGAGTTTCAGCCCATGGGAGGTCCGGCAGCGGCGAGCCGGCGAGCTCCGAGTCTGCTCCGGCGAGGTCGGCGGCGCGGGCGCGAGAGAACGGCGGGAGGAAGACGAAGCCGGCTGGCCCACGTGTCAGTGGCTGAAGAATTTAAATCGGGATCGGGTGTGGCTGGGGATCGGCTGTGCTGGCGCGCAAATACCCTGTGAGCTCCGGTGTGCCGGACACCTCCGCGCCCGACACGTGTCCCCGCGGGCCCCCGCGAGATTTAAACTTTTCCCAGATTTTCAGAATTTTTCCAAACTTCAAATCCTCATAACTATGGCTAGAAAGCTCCAAATCAAGTGAACCAAATTTTGCTGGATTCATCTCTCTAAGAACTTTCCAGCAAATCAAGTTTCACTTCATGAAAACCCTTGTTTCTCCAGAATTAATTCCTCAAAATTTAAACTGTTAGGAATTTTAACTGGAGAATCCTGAAATTTTGCTGGGATATTCACCAAAATATCCCTGAACCACCAAAAAATTTTCAGACCCATTTGAGCTCATTTGATCCACCTAATGGTGTGATTAGTGAAACTGTTCCAGAGAAAATAGAAAATGTTCAGAAACATTTTCAGAATTTTCTCTGAAATTGTTTAGCTCATATCCTTAGCTAGGAATCTTCAAATTAAGTGAGACCAACTTCATTAGAACCCTCTGAAAATCTAGTTTTCAGAAAGTCATAGTTTGTTTCATGAAAATCCTTAGGACACCCTAAAAGCCTTCAATTAAGGTCAAGTACATAATTAATTTTGGAGAGCTCCAATGAGCTTTGCTGCAACTAAAACTTGACCAAGTCTATGTTTAGGTTGTGACCAAGCCACAATAAAAATTTCAGTCATTGGGCTTGTCTAGTAAGAGTTATAGGCTTCACAAGTTTAAAAGTAATACAACTGCATTTAAATTAATACATATATTGCTTCTATCATGTAGTCGCTAAGGTCGAGGAGGAGCCCGAAGTCCTAGACTTCGTTACTCCAGAGGAACAGCTAGCCTACGACCAAGAGCAGCAAGGCAAGCTCCGGTTTGCATTAACCTTTTTACATGTTTTTTATTGTTTTGAGCACATACTTGAATACCTTATTCTTTGCATTACAGTCTTGTTTGAAAACCCAATTGCATAACCAAGAAAACCATGGGTTGGGTTTAGGATTGCAAACCCTGTTAGCTACTGCAATGCTAAGATAGTGTAGGATTCGGTACAAGTCGAGTAGTTGGAACTACTCACGAGCATAGGCTAGAGGCACTCGAGTCGGGTAGAGATAGAACATGAAACACATGGCAAGAAAATGAGACCAAGCCGAGGGTAACGGCAGCAGGACTTTGGGGCCTGTGTGCTGTAGCTCCGCTTGTGTCGATTGAGGACCGAGCCGTGTGCGGGCCTGTTGAACAAGCTAGAACAGTACCGAAGACCTACCGGCTATATGGGAACCGGGAAACCGATGTAACTCGGGTAGCTGGGTGTTGAGGCATAGCTGGTCGTTCAGAGGGTAGGTTGAGAGCTCGAGGTGTAAATTGGCTGGCGGCACTGAGATGCGCGTGCAGAGACCTCTTGCTCGGGACGATTGGACCGGTTCAACATTTGGCTAACGGGTGAAAGGTAGTCGCGTACAGCGTCCGTGATGGTTGTTGTAGGCAACATCGAGTACGGGCATACGTGACGGGTTGTTCGGGTAACCCTGCAGGTGTAAATCGATTATAATCGCCGTCCCTCGCGGTCAGTGAGTACCACTTGTTCACTGTACCGTGACGTAGAAAGAACAGGCTAGTTACATGTTAAAATGTTGCTGATTGAAAGATGGACTTGATTGCTAATGACTTGCTGAAGTTTAGAGCTAACTAAAGTTCATTTCAACTTTGGCAAAGTACATGAGAGAAATGCGTTTCTTGTTTGATTGCGGCTCTCTCATGTACCTTAGCGTAAGCTTCTCCACAACCTGCTGCTAAAACTTGAAAGTAAGGTTCTACTAATTAGGCGAGTCCTTGCAAATGATTTTTACCTCATGTAACCCACCATCCCTCATTTAGAAGTTCCATTTTTAGGTGAGACGGGTCAGACTTGCTGAGCCTTCGTGCTCACTGCTTGTGTTTGAAGCTTTTGCAGGGTTCTATGAGCAAGGGACTCCCGAAGAGGAGATGGAACCCCAGGAGGGGAACCCCGTCGAGTGGGAGTCGTGCACGCCGCAGAGTTAGTGTGCGTGTGTGCTAGCAAGGACACGTTCAAGGTCTGAACGTGGACTTGATGCGTAGTCTACGCCCATGAGTGTAGACTGGACTTATTTTGATGTAAACATGTTCATAAACTTGTTTATGTAATAAAATTCCACTTCCGCTTTGTACCTTTGACGTGTGTTATCCGGTGCTGTGCCATGCAGCACCCCTCAGGGTGATCCTGGCTCGACAAGACCGTGGGGTCGTGTCATTAATCTTCAGATGGAAGTATCCCGATCGAAGATCAATCTTGGAGAACACTCTGGCTCCTTTCATTTGGTCGAATAGGTCCTCTATACGGGGAAGAGGGTATTTGTTCTTGATTGTTACCTCGTTGAGAGACCTATAGTCCACGCACATCCTTTGGGTTCCATCCTTCTTGTCTACGAAGAGCACCGGAGCTCCCCATGGTGACGAGCTTGGACATATAAAACCCTTCTCCAACTGTTCCTGAATTTGCTTCTTGAGTTCTACTAGTTCATTGACGGGCATCCTATAGGGTCTCTTGGCTATGGGTGCAGTTCCGGGTACCAAATCTATGGCCCCTGAGCGCTCGACCCCGGGGATCGAGATCCCCCAGAAGATATCCACAACCTGACGCACGGCGATCCCGATGTCATCCAGGTTCGGCATCTTCTGCAGCAACTCCGCCCTCCACTGTAGCTCCAAGAAGAGGGGAGTGCAGGAGGCCGGGAAAGTGAGGTTGCCGCCGTTGATGAAGTCGCTGATCACCCTTGCCACCATCTCGTACAACATCTCCTCAGATGGGTCGGAGCTGAGAACCGTTTCTAACCTGGTGCAGTCGTGCTCGCCGGTGTAGTACCATGCCGGGCGGCTGCGCTATTGCAAGGGTGCAATGCGGCGTGACAGGAAGTCTATCAGCACCATCAGGGACATCAGCCCCTCGTTGGCCAGGAACCGGATCCGCTCCAAGACTGGTGCGTACTCCGGCTCCAGCTCCGGGATCTCCTCCCAGAAGCGACGCTCGGTGGTCGGGCCGGAAGTTGGCACCTGAAGGCGATCATGCTCGTCGGTCTGCACGATCACCCAGTTCTCCCTCCAGCTTTCCCACCTCGCCGCGCCGAAAGGAAGATGGTACCCAGAGACCTTCGGATCCTTGCAGCGATTCTGGAAGTAGTACACCCCTAGCTGATTCTTCGAGTCGTGCCCAGTCGTCCGCAGCGCGAAGAAGTAGCGGAAGAGCGTCACCGAAGCGCGCACTCCCACAAACATCTCGCAGAAGTGCACGAAGACGGCGGCCATCGCGAAGGAGTTGGGGGAGAGGTGATGAAGCTGGAGACCGTATGTTTCCAGCAGCGTCACGAAGAAGGAAGAAATTGGAGGGACGAACCCAGCCAAGGCGTAGGCGGTGAAGAAAACAATCCCCCCCCCCCTATCTAGACACAAGGGGAGAGATCCCCGCCAGAGCCAGCACTTCTGCTCCTCCGCGTGCCAACCCAGCAGCTTGCGTACTACCCCAAGCTCGGCCGGCAGGGTGGGACGCGGCGGAGGTAGGTTAGAAGCCATGGAAGACGAAGGCGCAAGAACTTGGCGGCGAAAACACAAGAGCTCGAAGAAACAAGGAGGGCTCAGGCGAAGGGAAGTGCGAAGGGAAGCCTGCGATGCAGATAAGATCCCCTTTTAAACTTCCCATACTCAATTCAAAACGATTCGAAACTCTTCGAATACGCTGCTTGGGGTAACCGCTTCAGCTCTAAGCCCAGGAGTCCATGACAAGCGGGCCCAGGCCGTCCTATAGAAGCGGTGGACCGGGTTGTCAGCCCCCAGGCGGAGAACCCGGCGGTTCCTGACAAGACGCTGCGACGTGCGCTGCGGCGTGCAGTAGTGGCAGCCTTGGGAACTGCCGCAGTAAAAGCAGCCATCAAGCAGGGCTCACGCCCCCACAATCCCATGACTGTTTGTGCTCCAGCAACGGTCAAAGCGGGTCTTCGAGAAGGTGCGCAAAGTGGAAGAGACAGGGGCCCAACCTCGGGCTCGCTATCTCCCCCGAGATGGGCCCGGGGGCCACTGTCGGTACCCTCAATATGGGGTACCCCCGTGCACAGGGGAAATCGCATAAGGACTTTGCCCCTTCCGTATGGGCAAGCTCCGGAATCCCCACGTGTCCTGCGGGGCCGGACCTCCCTCTCCTCGGAGGAAAGCTCCGGGCCCGCCACGTGGCCAGCAGAGCCGGACCTCCCTTCTCCGCAGGGAGAGCTCCGAAGGTTCCACGTGTCCAGCGGGGCCGGACCTCCCTCTCCTCAGAGGAGAGCTCCGGGCCCGCCATGTGGCCAGCAGAGCCGGACCTCCCCCCTCCACGGGAGAGCTCCGAAGGCTCCACGTGTCCAGCGGGGCCCGACCTCCCCCTCCTCAGAGGAGAGCTCCGGGCTCGCCACGTAGCTAGCAGAGCCGGACCTCCCCCCTCCGCGGGGAGAGCTCTGAAGGCTCCACGTCTCCAGCGGGGCCGGACCTCCCTCTCCTCAGAGGAGAGCTCCGGGCCTGCCATGTGGCCAGCAGAACAGCGCTACCTGCCCCCGCGCGGTAGGCAGCAAGAGTAAACACACGCCATACCTTGTCCGTACAAGGTATTCAAGACCCGCGCCTTCCCAAGGCGCGGAGACACGGAGCACGCCGCTGTCAGGTGCCGTTGTGCCCAGTCGCATCGTAGTGAAGACTGGCACGCCGCGTCAGAGGCTCTACACCAATAAACACAGCGACAAGACATCCCCTTCCGCCCCCTACCATCATCAACCAATACGCCTAACTTGCGGCATGGGCAGGAGCAAGACGAACACTCAGAAGCCCTCGCCAGCGACAACTACCAGCGTAACTGCAGGATACGGTAGATGGCAGGAAATCACCCCGGGACCACCTGTCGGGTCCCGGGCCCACCTTGTAAACCGCCCGAGCCTTGGACTATAAAAGACTCGGGTAGGCAACGTTGCAAGGGGTTCGACATTTTGCTCAACTCCCACTAGGCTTTGGCTTTTTGCACACTCACGCGCTCAACACTCAAGCAATACAACGAGCGCCTCTGCTCACCGTGGATGTAGGGTTTTATGCTCCGGCGGCTTGAACCAGGTAAAAAATCTCTATGTCAACCTTCTCCTTCCTTCGTCCCTAACACATAAGCTATCCGTGATATACTAGCCCCTCCAAAAAAGAACCTCCGCGGGCTGCCCAGAGCAGGCCCGGGGGAAGTGTCGACGGCACACTTCGACAGCGCGGGTCTTGAATACCTTGTATGGACAAGGTATGGTGCGTCTTTACTCTTGCTGCCTACCGCACGGGGGCAGGTAGCGCTGTTCTGGTGGCCACGTGGCAGGCCCGGAGCTCTTCTCTGAGGAGAGGGAGGTCCGGTCCCGCTGGACACGTGGAGCCTTCGGAGCTCTCCCCGCGGAGGGGGGAGGTCCGGCTCTACTGGCCAAGTGGCGGGCCCGGAGCTCTCCTCTGAGGGGAGGGAGGTCCGGCCCCGCTGGGCACGTGGAGCCTTCGGAGCTCTCCCTGCGGAGGGGGGAGGTCCGGCTCTACTGGCCACGTGGCGGGCTTGGAGCTGTCCTCTGAGGGGAGGGAGGTCCGGCCCCACTAGGCACGTGGAGCCTTCGGAGCTCTCCCTGCGGAGAAGGGAGGTCCGGCTCTACTGGCCACATGGCGGGCCCGGAGCTTTCCTCTGAGGAGAGGGAGGTCCGGCCCCGCTGGACACGTGGAGCCTTCGGAGCTCTCCCTGCAGAGAAGGGAGGTCCGGCTCTGCCGGCCACGTGGCGGGCCAGGAGCCCTCCTTTGAGGAGAGGTAGGTCCGGCCCCTCAGGACACGTGGGGCTTTCGGAGCTTGCCCCTACGGAAGGGGTAAAGTCCTTGGGCGATTTCCCCTGTGCGCAGAGGTACCCCATATTGTAATGGCTCTCTAGGATCATAGACTGGCCCCACATACCACCACTCGTCTTTTCTACGCACTTTGTCCTCACTCGTGCGCACTCGGGAAAACTTCCCGGTCGGTCACCCATCCCCAAATTCCTACAGGCCAAGCATGCTTAACCCCGGAGTCTTTTGCAGGTGGGCTTCCGGAAAAGAAGGTATACCTTGGTGGTATGAGTACTCTATCAATCCTATTAAGCCGGGAGTCAGAATATCACACAATCCACCCCCCTTAGAAGACCAACGTCCTCGTCGGTCAACACCAAGACAGGAACGTCCCCTCTTAGCCACGTCCGTACGTTCAGTTCTTGCATACGTATATCGTACGTCCAGTTAGCAGCATACGTACCATACCGTGTCCCACACAGAGGACCCACGTGTCATGCCTACGTACCTGTGTCCCTGACCCGTACGCTACCGTATCCTTGTCACTGACCCGTACGCACCCGTGAAACTGCGAGGGTCGGCTCTGATACCATTTGTAATGGCTCTCTAGGATCATAGACTGGCCCCACATACCACCACTCGTCTTTTCTGCGCACTTTGTCCTCACTCGTGCGCACTCGGGAAAACTTCCCGGTCGGTCACCCATCCCATAATTCCTCCGGGCCAAGCACGCTTAACCTCGGAGTCCTTTGTAGGTGGGCTTCCGGAAAAGAAGGTATACCTTGGTGGTATGAGTACTCTATCAATCCTATTAAGCCGGGAGTCAGGATATCACACATATTGAGGGTACCGACAGAGACATAACAATACAGGCCATCTACAGTGATAAATGCGGTATGTTCTTCATCTTCTATAGACATGGTAATTTGGTGGAAGCCTAAGTAGGCGTCTAGGAAGCATAACATATCACAACCTGATGTAGAGTCTACTATTTGATCTATTCTAAGGAGAGGGAATGGATCTTTGGGACATGCCTTATTGAGACTGGTGTAGTCGATGCACATCCGGAGCTTCCTGCCGGCCTTCAGGACGACGACAGGGTTCGCCAACCACCGGGGGTGGTGGACTTCCCGTATGAAGCCAGCGTTCAGCAGCTTCTTGATTTCTTCACGGATGAAGTTCTGTCGCTCGATGGACTGCATCCGAGGCTTCTGTTGGATTAGCCGGGCATCGGGGAAGATCTTCAGGTGGTGCTCGATCACCTCCCTAGGGATCCCTGGCATCTGCGATGGTTGCCAAGCAAACACATCGACGTTGTGCTGGAGGAAGGTGATGAGCGCGCCTTCCTATTTGATGTCCAGGCCCCTAGCAATCCGGGTGGTCTGGGCAGCTTCGGCACCGACTTGGATGACCTTCAGGGGTACATCGTCCTCGTCGTGGGGTTGCACTCGGGGTGCAGAGGTTGAGGCACGGTGGCATGCACTCGGGTGGAGCTGGCCTGGTTCTGCACCGCCAGGGGCTGGTACTCGGGCTGCTGCAAGTGCTTGGAGCTTCTCCAAGGCTGACACTGCAGCAGTGCGGTCTCCACGGATCTTGTAGACGCCTTTTGGTGTAGGCATCTTCAAGACGAGGTAGCCGTAGTGGGCTACCGCCATGAACCGGTACAGGGCTGGCCTGCCGATGATGGCGTTGAAGGGGAGGTCGACCTCCGCCACGTCGAACAGAATGTATTCTGTCCGGTAGTTGTCCGGTGCCCCGAAGGTCACCGGTAGGCTGATGTTACCATAGGGGACGACTTGTCCCGGCCCTACCCCTGAGAACGGGCTCGAGGGGGCGAGCTTGACCATCGGGATCTGCAGCTTCTGGAAGGCTGCACGACTGATGAGGTTGAGGCCGGCCCTGCCATCCACCAGGACATGGTACATCTTCACGTTGGCGATGGTGGGAGCTACCAAGAGCGGTAGCTGTCCGGCCCCAGCCATGTTCTTGGGGCAGTCGGTGGCGTGGAAGGTGATGGGGGTCCCTACCCACTTGAGGTGCGGCGTTGCGCTTAGGACAGGGGCCACCGACACCACTGCTCGACGCATGGTCTTGACTGCACTCCGGGACGAGGGGTCCGAGGACCCTCCATAGATGATGTGGAGCGTCTTCCGGTGCTCGTCGTCACTGGAGCTGGAGCCCTCGCGGTGGTGAACCGCCTTCAAAGTGCGCTGCGGATCCTGGAACTCCATTTTCTGGTCGACATTGTCCCGGGGGTCGACCTTCTTCTTGCCCTCCCTCTGACGGAAGGGAGGGGCGTCTGCGCGCGGTTGCTTCCTTTTGCGGAAGCGTTCCGCAAGCTTCTGGATCTCCCGGCACTCAGCAGAAGTATGGCTGCTGGTGTTGTGCATGGGGCACGGCTCGCTGTGGTCACCGCCAGGGGCTGGTTACTGTCGTGGCCTCTTGCCGGGGCGTGGCCCCCGAGCTCCGCTGGGTGCTGCGGCTGCAGCATCGGGAGCTCCGGCCGGCGGCTTGATCTTGCCGCCACCCTTCTTGGTCTTCTTGCTGCTCCAATGGGGAGCAGCGCTAGGTCCGGGCTGTCCTCCGGCTTCAGAGGCTGGCTGTGAGTGCTAGTTGCGCCCTTCCGCCGCTCTGGCGCACTTGTCCGCCAGGCTTAAGAGCTCCTAGATGTCGTGCATCTCTCTGGTGGCGAGTTTCTCGAGCATCTTCTTGTCTCTTACACCCTGTCGGAACGCCACCACCACAGAAGCATTTTGGATATGGGGGATGGTGTTCCGTACCTGGGAGAACCGCTGGATGAAGGAGCGCAGCGACTCTCCAGGTTGTTGACGGATGGCGTGGAGGTCAAGCTCCGTGCCGGGATGGGTGTAGGAGCTGCCGAAGTTGGCGGTGAACTGTCGGCAGAGCTCTCCCCAGGAGGATATGGAACCCTGGGGGAGGTTCATGAGCCAAGACCGGGCCAGTACGGTCAAGGTGACGGGGAAGTAGTTGGCCATGACGGCCTCATCCGCTCCTGCAGCAAGGATGGCAGTGGAGTAGATCTGGAGGAACTCCGCCGGGTTGACGCTGCCGTCATACTTCTCTGACAGGTGTGGCCGGAACTTGCACGGCCACTTTGCGAAGCGAAGGTGCGGCGCCAAGGCCGCACACCCCGCTCCTGTTGCTGCAGGTCTCGGTGCCGCGAACGCTTGGTCCGCTGTTGGCACGGTATACCCCGGCATGGGCAAAGGTGCGCCATAAACCGGGGAAGCCATTTGCAGGGCATATGGCTGGGGAATATGCTGCGTGGCGTATGCCTGGCGCTGAGATCGCGTGGCGAACGTCTGCGGCCCAGGCTGGGTCGAGGCGGTCGACATGCTGTCGCTGACCTCGTGGTTGCGACACCTTTCTCGTCGTCGCTCAATGGTCACGCGGGCATCCTCGCCCAGGTGACGTCGCTCCAGCTCTGACCTAAGGTCCGTCGTTGGGAGCCTGGTAGAGCGCGAGTCGGCCGTCTGCCCGTCAACCGTTGGCGAGCGCGACAGCGACACATCCGGTTGACTGAGGCATCATCCGCGCCGAAGCTGAGGGTTGACGGCAGCGACGACGAGACGGTCGACGTCACGAATCCACTACTGGGTCGCCGCCTGAGGCGCATCCTCGGCAGGTGGATTGCGTAGAAGCGCTCGTGCTGCAGCTAGTGTACTCCCATGGGTGACACTCGGCGCTGCAGCAGATCTTGGAATTGCTGGAGTCCACGTTGTTGGAGTTGGCTGCGGACTCCCAGCTTGTCCCGAAACACTCCTCCCTGAGAGCGTCGAGACGTAAGCCTCGCTGGTCATCATTCGCCGTGAACGAGGGCGAGGAGAGCTTTCCGCGGACGGAAGCTTGGTCATCTTCGTGAGCAAAGACTCGATGCAGGAGGGAAAAAGCCCCCTACCTGGCGCGTTGTGACGCCCTCAATTCTGTGGAAAACCACGGAACTGAGAACTGATGCATATGTGTGCCAAGGATGTTCATCACACATACAGATATGTTCCACAAACTGAATTCATAATATATATAACCACGAATAACAGAGTTTATTACAAGGTTTCATGAGTCTTGGACTCATGCTCACAGCGGAAGTCTTATTTCTATGCAGCGGAAGTCTTCTAACTAGTGTGGAAGCAATCTAAGCAGTAGCGGCTCCATCTCTACTCCATCCCCACAGGCAAGGTTGAGAACAGATTTACACGCCTAATGCTCCACGTGGTCTTCATAATAATCTTCTCCTGTTGCTGATGATGAAATAATGCAAGTTTGAGTATAATGATGTACTCAGCAAGTGCGGGAAAATATGATATGTAGCTCATAACAAGGTAGGTATAAAAAGGCTCATTGCAGAAAGCAAAGTTATTTATCAAAACCATGATAAAACAGCAACTCATCTTTAAGTGAATGTAATCCCAACATGTATTAAAATACCAACCATACCTCCATTATGTTCATTACCTTCCATGTCACAACCAGACATCATTCAACCTTATTCTTGCTCACGAATACCTCCTCGTATTCACTACCATTTCACCTCATAAACAACTTCGTCTCCCAACGAGACCAACCTTGTTGCCATGACTCAACAGTCATGCAACCCATCTTATCACCCGGACTCAACAGTCCCGAAAACCAAACCAAAACCAAACCATCCAAAACCATAACTAATAACCATATCCAATAACCATTTCCAAATTACCATCCCAACTAATCATGGAAGTTGGCCAGGCGCTCGTGACCGTAAGCTCGGCTATCATGATAGTTTTAGACTCTGCAGAGTTTGCACCTCTTTACCCACAAGTTTGTGATTTCGTCACCCGTCGGCGACTGCAGAACCTCCATTATACCAGTACACAACCGTTCGTGTATAGCCAAGAGATCACAAGATAGCCTTTACAAAGGGGCTACTAGATGTATGGACTCACTAAGGTTTCACCGGTAGGCTAGAATCTCCAATTCTCCCACCCATGGGCCCCCTCTTGTGCCATGCAATTCCCAGGCAGTCCTCACTCGACTCCCATTCCCCGCGCCTTCCACGGTCCATAACAATCTAGCAACTTACCTAATTACTCAGCTAAGCCGCACCCATACATGGCCTTCTGGTGGCACTGTTATCCTGGCATGTTCTCGCATGAACCGGTCCTTAGATCTACAGCAAGTAAACCACCATCTCATGCTACCTCATTCACAAACCCAGTCTTGCCTAGATCTCCCTCCCATCCATGTTCATTAACAACATCAGTTTCTCATTATCATTATGAGTGCACTTAGCTAGACACATCTATCTCACTTCCAAATCCCATGGACTCAGCGAAGCATAAAAGTAAAAACCATACCCGACTTATAAACTTCCCTAGCGACAAGGGTGGTTTAACCAAAACTAGTAAACTCCTATAAAAGGGTTTCCCATCATGTTTGACTCAGCACACACACCTTCTCGCAAAACAGAACAGTTTTTCCCAAAACATAGGATCAATATGGTCAAGGAGCACTTGCCTTGTTCTTGCGGTTCCGGTTGCTCTTGGATCTCGAAACCTTGTTGTTGCAGCTCGTCGTAGACAGCTCCCTGACCTTGTCCTGCTATACAGGATCACACACATACAAGATCCACAACAATCAATATCATGCACAAACTTTAACTAGATGCGATGATGCATATGCACTATGCTATAATCAATTTTATTAGATCTGTTTGTATGTATTCTTGCATGGCTTGCATGGTTTTATGATGAACAGAGGTGTTCAGATCAAATGTGGACGTGGCGATGATCTTGTCTTTAGATCAACCTGATCAACAAGTGATCTGTCCACGAGAAAGCTTCTGTTCGAAAGGAATCGAAGAACATATGCAAAGAAAACACGATGATGTCATAAGGTGGTATTGGAGGCCTACCTTACGTTCTTCTTGGTCTCGGGGTCCTTCTATTAGCAAGATAGATCATTGGGACGCTCTTCCGGTGACCCTTCTCGACTGAACTCCGGCGATGGGTTTACTTCGGCGAGTTGGGGCTAGGGCTCTAAGTCGTCGGCTCAGGAGTAGGAAAAAGAAGTTTGTAGTTTCGGCCAAGGGTTCTGGGTTCTATTTATAACCGGAAGAAGAAGAGTCCTAATCTGATTGTATCTCGAATAAGAGTCCTATTCAGATTCTCGTTGAATCTTAACAACTTATCTTTAGTTGATTTGGTGCGGTAACATCGTATAATTCAGGTCGGTTTCTCCTCCGTACCGGTATTTCTATGCGTACAGAATCCAAAAACCATTCCAGAACTCGTTACCTCCGCGGTGATGAGCTCTGGAAGGTCCATGTGTCCACCGGGGCCTGGTCTCCCCTTTTTCCGCAGAGACGAGCTCCGGTTTTGCCGCGTGTCAAGCGAGCGAGACCTCCCTCTCCTTTGGAGGTGAGATCCGTGTGCGCCACGTATCCTGGCGGTAGGGATCTCCTCTCTTATTTGGAGGTGGCTCCACGCACTCCACGTGTCAGTGCCAGACCTTCCCTCTATTCGGAGGTGGCTCCGGGTGTGCCACGTGTCCTAATAGCGCCAGACTCCCTTTCTGCTCATAGACGAGCTCCGAAGTTGACACGTGTCAAACAGTGACAGACCTCCTGGAGATGAGCTCCGGTGGTGACACGTGTTCAATAGGACCGGACCTCTCGGAGGTGAGCTCCGAGATCGACACGTATCCCGCGCGACTGGTCCTCTGATTTCCATGGTGACTAGCTCCAAGGGTGACATGTGTCCTGCGGAACTGCCTTCGCTTCTCTGTAGAGGCTAGCTCCGGGGGCAACACGTGTCCCACAGGGTCGGACCTCTCCCCCTTTGCGGAGATGGGCCTCGATCCTGCCACGTAGCCATTTTAGCGGCGGACCTATCCCCACATCGCCAGGATGAGCTCCAAACACGCCACGTGGTCAGCGGGCCGCGGAAGTTGTCTTCGGCGCTCTCTGTGAACTGGATTCTTGTTCCTTTTGACTATCCTTTTAATTCTTTTTCTGTTCCCACTTCCTTTAAAATGTTTTCTCTTCATGAAACATGAATACATGCAGAACCCAAAAATAAGGGTGTCACAAATCTACCCCCCTTAAATTGAATCTCGCCCTCGAGATTCGTTAGTAGAGAATAGATGAGGAAATTCTGCCCTGATGTCTTCTTCACGCTCCCATGTGGCTTCAGCTTCAGTGTAATGGCTCCATTGTACCTTGTACCATCGGATCACTTTGTTCCTGGTGACCCTTTCCTTTACATCCAAAAATTGGACAAGGTGTTTCGCATAAGTCAGTTCCTTTTGAAGTTCAAGCCCTTCCATTGGTACTTGCTCCTCTGGTACTCTCAAGCACTTCTTGAGCTGGGATACATGAAACACGTCATGTACGTCGGAGAGATATGTTGGGGGCTCTAGTTGATAGGCTACTTCGCCTCGCTTGTCCAAAATCTTAAATGGTCCGATGTAGCGAGGTGCTAGCTTGCCTTTGACGTTGAAACGTCGTTGGCCATGGATAGGCGATACCTTAAGGTATACGAAGTCTCCTAGTTCAAAGGTCAACTTCCTTCGCCTATTGTCCGCATAGCCTTTCTGTCGTGACTGAGCAGCCTTTAAGTTCTCCCTTATCGTTTGTGTGAGACCTATGTGTGCTGAATACATTGGCAATTAGGATAAAAGTTAGCATTAACATTCAAAGTTTTCAATATTGCCAAAACATTCTTCTGTGGCAAGGTCCGACAAGTTCTTTGTTAGGTCCGCCAAGTGTTGGCAAGGTCTGACGCAAGGTCCGGAGAGCTCCTGCAAGGTCCGGAGAGCTTCTGTGAGGTCCGGAGCTTGTTTTTAGGGAGCTCCCGTGAAGTTCAACTCGTAGAACTGCAGCGTCTTGTTTTTGCTTTTAACTCGCAATGTTTCAAACTTGCTTTATGGGAAGGTTTGCTTAGTATTAATTTGCTAAGTTTTTGGTGTGTTTTGGTGGTTATGGCTGTTATCATTTGATATGGTTTGCAACATGCTTATGTGACTCGCTCATGTAAGGTGTTGTGGTTTTCGAACTAACGTGAGTCAAGTCGAGGACTTGTGCTCGGAAGAATTGGTTGTCTATTCATGTGCAGGTGTTGCTTGAGTTCAAGACATGGCTGGTGATGAGATCCTTGGACTAGTCTCAGGGAGGAGATGAGGTTCCAACAACCAAGTTCGGGAGGAGCTGTGGTTGAGTTGATCGGGAGGTCGCGCAGCATGTTTGGATCAAGGGCAGTGCATATGAAGGTTGCGTGTATGTTGTTGGAAGGTGTTTGCACGTGTGCAAGGAGTGCATGGACGTGGCAACATTGTTCCAAGGCGTGATGAAGAGAAGTGGACGTAAAGAATTGGTCGGAAAGGTCCAACCGGCTGGATTGCGTACTCAGGCTGAGGCTGAGTCGGATATGGCTCAAATATGGAAGATTTGAGTTGGTTATGATAGGAATTCGTGCTAGGCTCGAAGTTGAGTTGTTTTAGTAATGTTTAGGACGTCCCTAAGGTGTTTGGAAATCTCACGATTGCTTCTATCTGCGAATAGGAGAGTCCTGAGCAGTTATGGTAAGTTAGGATACGAGTCCAATTAGGAGTAGGAGTCCTAGATTGGATTGATTAGCCTGAGGGCTGGCTATAAAAGCAAGGGATGCCAGAGCTCTCGTGGGTAGAGAACTTTGGGCTGTTCCTCTTGTGTTTCTATTGAATAAAGTTCATAGTTTCGAGGAGCTTTTGTGCCTTGTTCGTCCGATTTGTTTTTCGTCAAGTTTTTCTCGCCGAGTTTCTGGACAGACCGACGTTGCTTTGGTGTTTCGTTCATAACTCGAGTTTTACAGATCCGATTGACGTGATTCTTTTTGAGTTGTCTTCAAAACTCAATTATCTATCATCTGTGAAGTTTTCACGATCTTCGGATCTGTAGTTTTTGAGATACACGAGTTTCTTTGCAGCGTTGCAGATCTGTTTTATATCGGGTAGAACTGATTGATCTTCGTTTAATGTTTTGATCGTATCTCAAGTTTTACTTCGTGTTTTCAAGTGATTCTTGTTGCATTAGATCCGTGACTTGATTCTCTACCTCTCTACTTGATTTGTCACGGTTTAACACGTTTGAAAACACTTGCACACATGGTTTCTTTAACCGATTGATTTTTTGCTGAGGGGTTTTTGTTGTTTCCGCTGCGAAAAGTTTTAATCTACCATTCACCCCCCTCTTGTAGATTTTCACGTGCTCTTCGATCCTACAATTGGTATCAGAGCCAAGGTGCTCTAATCTTTGTGATTTGCACGTGTTTTGACTAACCATCATGGAGAAGTACTCCACAAAACCTTGTGTGTTCAATGGCATCGATTTTCAGGTTTGGAAGGCAAGGATGGAGGCCTACATACAGGCGCAAGGCTTCGCCATATGGGAAAAGGTCTACCGGAACTTCGATGTACCACCCAACGATCAAGTTACGGCTGCGAACATGAGAGATGTTGACAACAACAACAAGGCTCGCAACTTGATCATCCAAGGATTGACTCAAAGCGACTTCGACCGTGTTGCACACCTCCGATCTGCATATGATGTTTGGAAAGCTCTTTGTGACTACCATGAAGGATCCAATACGATCAAGGTGGTAAGGCAAGATATGTTCAAGAAAGAATACATGCGTTTTGAGATGCAATGCGGTGAGTCAATTGACGACCTTTTTGCTCGCTTTAATAAAATTCTCAGCAACTTGCGTAGTGTCAATGTTATCTTTTCAGATGCTGAAAATGCTAGACAATTGTTAGGAGCATTAGATATGTCAATTTTGCAGATGAAAGTTACATCTATACGTGAATCTACTGTCATGAGTTCTCTTACTTTAGACGTGCTTTATTCTAAATTGAAGACTCATGAAATTGACATCATCTCACGTAAAAACCCCAACAAGTCTATTGCATTTGTTTCGCAACGTGATATGTCTAGTTCTAGTCAATCATCATCTAGTGGTGCACTCTCTTTGCTGTCCTCTCTAACCCTTGAACAGATTGAAGAGTTTCCAGAGGAGGAGCTTGCACTCATCTCTACTCGGTTCTCAAAAGCATTGCAAAATGTGAGAACTAGAAGGAGAGGAAGCTCTGGACCTCAACGATGTTTTGAATGTGGTAAGACAGGACATTTTCGTACGGAGTGCCCTAACCTTTCAGGTCCGACTTCACGTGAAGAAAAGCAAACAAGGCCGAAGAAATCGTTTGCAAAGAATAAGAGGAAGAAAGATTTATCAATGCGCAACATAGTGCATAGTATGATCTCTGCACTTCAAGATATCGGCTCAACTGATGTGGACACCGGTAGTGATGAAGATGAAGAAGCTATGGCAAATATGTGCTGCATGGCGAGCAAGTCAAGTTCAAGCTCCGAGGAGGCAGAACACAACAGCGACGATGAAGAGGTATGTCCCACTTGCGAAGAAATGTGTGATGCTATTTCTCGTGCCACCGTTATATTAAAGAAAAAGGATAAAAAACTCAGGAACAATGCTGTTAAAATTGAATCACTAGAATCTGAAATTAATCGTTTAAAAACTATGATTCCTAGTGATGATTCTTGTTTCTCATGTGATTTAATTTATGAACAATTATCCTCTTTAAGAAGTGCACACGCATCTACACTTGATAAACTTGAACTTGAAATTGAAAAGAACAAAGATCTTGCTGCACTTAATGATAAAAATTTGAAAGATGCTTGTTGTTCTACAATTGATTTGCATTGTTCTTCATGTGATGATCTGAATAAGAAACTAAATGATGCTATGAATGAGATTTCTATTTTCAACAATGCTTTACGTGTGCATGAAGTTAAATATTGTTCAAATTGCAAACTAAAAGGAAAAACTTCATGTGAAAACTGCTTTGATCTGTCCAATAAACTTGATGACATGCATAGGACACTAGATCGGTTTTCTAATGCAAATAAGAAACTAAACTTGCTGCTGAATTCTTCCAAGTCTTGTAATGATAAAACTGGTTTAGGTTTTAATTCTCATGCTCATGCTAAGCCACACCCACCTAAAGTTGTAAAGTCATTAGGAAGCGGTTTGATTCAAACAGCTCCTAGACAAAAAGAGGTGATTTTCTAATCTGCAGGAGTACTGTCCCATTCGGGTTCTAATAAACGTGTTGCTTGCTCATCTAGACATGATAATAAGGTTATTTTTCATTGTACCTACTGTGGTAGAGATGGTCATGTCATGGATTTTTGTTATAGACTAGCTAAACACGATAAGAAACAAAGAATACTTGCTAGATCACATAACAACCAAGCAAAATCTGCTAGACCGAATGTTCGGAGCTTGCAACCTGCTGTAATGAGTCAAAAACTTGCTCCCGGACCTACTGTTTTTTGTGCTACATATAACACATCTTCTAAGTCAGTAGTTGGGAACAAAATTTTTCGATGTTTGGCTCATAAACCTGCTGTACCTTCTCAGCTTTCGCGTGTTATTCCTGCTGGACGTCGTGTGACTCAGTACTGGATTCCTAAAAGTCTTTTAACTAACCCCAGTATTGAGTCATCGACGTATTGTGCTGCTGTGTAGGTTTCACGTTTGAGGAAGGAGAACATTTGTGTTGTGGATTCAGGTTGCTCACGCCACATGACCGGTAACAAAGAATGGTTCTCCTCTCTCTCTTTTGTGTCACGTGTAGAAAATGTTACTTTCGCCGATAACTCTTCTACTCCCATAATTGCTAAAGGTTCGGTTAGAGTAAACAATATCTACACTTTGAAAGATGTGGCACTTGTTAAAAATTTGAAATACAACTTGCTTTCGGTTTCACAATTGCTAGATGAAAATCTAGAGGTTAGCTTTGCTAAAAATTGCTGCAAGGTTGTAGATTCAAAAGGTGAGCTTTTGTTTAACATGTCTAGGTTTGGAAGAGTTTTTAAAGCTGATTTTGATTTGGCAACTTCTAAGCATCTGTGTCTAGTTGCTAATGATACAAAGGATCTATATTTTTGGCATCGTAGACTTGGTGACATAGGCTTTGATCATCTCACTCGTGTTAGTGCTCTCGATCGCATACGTGGGCTGCCAAAGCTTAAAAAGGACAATGATATTGTGTTCTCTTCTTGTAGACATGCTAAGTTTGTTGCAGGTTCACATGCTCCTCTCACAATGACCATGACAGCTGAACCGGGACAACTTTTACATCTTGACACAGTAGGTCCGGCACGTGTTCAATCCTTTGGAGGTAAATGTTATGTGCTTGTGATTGTTGATGATTATTCCAGATATTCTTGGGTTTATTTTATGGCATCTACGAATGAAGCTTTTAGTCATTTTAGAACTTTATTTCTTAGATTATCTATTGATCACCCAGGATCATTAAAAGCAATTAGAAGTGATAACGGAACTGAATTTAAAAACCAATCCTTTGATCACTTTTGTGCTGAAAATGGAATAGATCATCAATACTCTTCACCCTATCTACCACAACAAAATGGTGTCGTAGAAAGAAAGAACAGGACCTTAGTTGAGATGGCTAGGACTATGCTTGATGAATATCAAACTCATAGGAAATTTTGGGCTGATGCAATTGCAACCGCTTGTTATGTCTCAAATCGTGTTTTCTTGCGTGCTAAGCTTGGAAAAACCCCATATGAGCTCCGGTTTGGACATAGGCCTAGTGTTACACACTTTAGGGTTTTTGGTTGCAAATGCTTTGTTAAGAAACATGGTAATCTTGATAAATTTGAAGCTAGATCTGTTGATGTCTTGTTTCTTGGTTATCCATCTCATACTAGAGGCTACCGTGTGCTTTTACTTGACACTAACAAAATTGTGGAGACTTGCGAGGTTTCTTTTGATGAAGCTAGCCCAAGTACTAGCTCCGATATTGCAGGTCCGGATCCATATCCGCAGGGGGAGAGTATTTTTATTGAAGAAGATGAAGAAGTGGTGTTGCTGCCCGAAAACTCGGAAGTAAATAACGATCAAGCTGCTGATTTTGCACCACAACCAGCACCAACAGTCACTACTGCTGGTTCGGACCTTCCTCAATCAACAAGCTCTCCTAATCAAAGGTCCGAACATGAAGAAAAAGGTGCTTGTGAAGTGTCTACTCCCCTCCGAGTACTCAAAAGTCATCCTCCACAACAAATCATTGGAAGCTTGCATGAATGAGTCACTCGGTCCAGGTTTTGCGATCTAAACTCTCATGCTCATTCTGCTTTTGTTGCTTCTTTTGAAGCCAAGGATATATCACACGCACTCACTAATGAATCTTGGATTAATGCCATGCAAGAAGAGTTAGAAAATTTTGAATGAAATAATGTTTGGAAACTTGTACCTCCACCTCAAGGTCACACGTTAATTGGAACTAAATGGGTATTTAAAAATAAGCAAAGTGAGGATGGGGTTGTGTTTAGGAATAAAGCTAGGTTGGTTGCTCAAGGTTTCACTCAAATTGAAGGTCTAGATTTTGATGAAACATTTGCTCCTGTTGCTAGATTAGAAGCTATAAGAATTTTATTAGCATTTGCTGCATCTAAAGGTTTCAAGTTATATCAAATGGATGTTAAAAGTGCTTTTCTTAATGACTACACAGAGGAGGAGGTTTATGTTAAGCAGCCACCGGGTTTTGAAAATCCAAATTTTCTTAATCATGTTTACAAACTGTCCAAAGCCTTGTACGGTCTAAAACAAGCCCCTAGAGCATGGTATGATAGGTTAAAAACATTCTTACTTGAAAAGGGGTTTACCATGGGCAAGGTTGATAAAACTCTTTTTGTACTTAAGCATGGCAATGACTCATTATTCGTTCAAGTGTATGTGGATGAGATTATCTTTGGTTGTGCTTCTCATGATCTCGTGTCCAAGTTTTCAGCTATGATGAGTTAAGAATTTGAGATGAGTATGATGGGAGAACTCACATACTTTTTGGGGCTGCAAATCAAGCAAACAAAAGAGGAACTTTTGTACATCAAACTAAGTATACAAAGGACCTTCTTTAGCGCTTCAACATGGACAAATGCAAGCCTCTTCGGACACCAATGGGAACAGCAACAACACTTGAACTTGACGAAGATGGTGATCCGGTCGATAAAAAAGAATACAGAAGTATGATTGGATCACTTTTGTATCTCACGGTGTCAAGACCGGACATACAATTCAGCGTATGTCTTTGTGCAGTTTTCAAGCTTCTCCACGTGCTTCACATCGCCAAGCCATCAAAAGGATTCTCAGGTACCTACATGGAACTCAAGAATTTGGCATTTTTCTTCCTTCTTCCTCAACCATTTCTTTGAAAGCTTTTTCGGATGCTGATTTTGGGGGTTGTAGGATTGATAGGAAAAGTACTTCGGGTGCTTGTCATTTTCTTGGTAATTCACTTGTTGCTTGGTCCTCTAGAAAACAAATTTCAGTTGCACAATCCACGGCCGAATCTGAATATGTAGCTGCGGCTAGCGCTTGCTCACAAATTCTTTGGATTGATCAAACACTTAAGGACTATGGGGTTGATTTAGATAGTGTTCCACTGTTTTGTGATAACACTAGTGCAATTTGTATTGCTAAGAACCCCGTGAAACACTCTAGAACTAAGCACATTGACATTAGGTATCAATTTCTTCGTGATAATGTTGAAAAAGGAAACATTGTGCTTCACCATGTCGATACCGAACAACAATTGGCTGATATTTTTACAAAACCTTTGGATTTCACTCGTTTTTGTTTCATTCGTAGTGAAATAGGGGTTATGCATCCTCATGGCTTAAATTGAGGGGGAGTTTTTGAAACTTTGAAAGTCTATGTGTGAATCTGAAACTAAAATAATATGAGCATAGTATTTCATACATATATGACTTTGTGATTCCTTTTACAGGCTGAAAGTTCTTACTACATTACTCATGTTATACATTTTGTAGTTTTTGCCATGACTAGTAATTGGAATAATTACTTACACTAAATCTGTTCATGATCAAACTTACTTGCTGTTTTGAACTTATTGCGTGCTCACAAGTGCTTTTAATCATAAAAAAATTAATCAAGTGATTAGCTCACATGTTGAGTTTTCAAATAAAAAATTGAGAAAAGATAAAGAGAATATGCATGCATCGCACTTCTTCTTTTGAGATTGCTTATCACTGCACTAAGATATGAACTTGGAAGGAATTGTGTATGACTAAAACCATGTCCTTAAGCTTCTGATTGTCAAATGACATAGGCTTGGCTTGGTTGGTTAGAATAAGGCTGATGCGGCATATAATCTCTTGCAAATATCATATGATCAACTTTGTGCCTTAAATTATTATGAATAATAAAAATGCAGCAACAGGTGTCATGTTTTTAGGTTTTGAAATAGTTGAGTAAGGGAGATCATGACTTGCTTAAACTGAAAAATACATTTGATCTCTAGCATGGCTTACACTACTTTATGTATCTCATTGATGTGATAGTGTAAGTAACCTGATAGTATGAATTGGATGAGCATTGTTTTGTATGTATATGTTATAATATGCTCATAACATTTAAAAATTTCTCTTTTGAACCTTGCTGAATACATTTTCAAAGGGGGAGAAATATGTATAAGGAGAGATTTTTTTTTACACTTTGCATATGTTATACACTTTCTTCCTTCTCTGATTTTAAAAAATGGGGAGAAATTAATAAAGAGGGAGAAATGAGTTTTCAAAGCTTTTCAAAACTTTTCATAAGCCAATGTTCGAATTTTAATTGGTGTTGCCAATGCATTCATCAAGGGGGAGATTGTGAGACCTATGTGTGCTGAATACATTGGCAATTAGGATAAAAGATAGCATTAACATTCAAAGTTTTCAATATTGCCAAAACATTCTTCTGTGGCAAGGTCCGACAAGTTCTTTGTTAGGTCCACCAAGTGTTGGCAAGGTCCGACGCAAGGTCCGGAGAGCTCCTGCAAGGTCCGGAGAGCTTCTGTGAGGTCCGGAGCTTGTTTTTAGGGAGCTCCCGTGAAGTTCAACTCGTAGAACTGCAGCGTCTTGTTTTTGCTTTTAACTCGCAATGTTTCAAACTTGCTTTATGGGAAGGTTTGCTTAGTATTAATTTGCTAAATTTTTGATGTGTTTTGGTGGTTATGGCTGTTATCATTTGATATGGTTTGCAACATGCTTATGTGACGTGCTCATGTAAGGTGTTGTGGTTTTCGAACTAACGTGAGTCAAGTCGAGGACTTGTGCTCGGAAGAATTGGTTGTTTATTCATGTGCAGGTGTTGCTTGAGTTCAAGACATGGCGGGTGACGGGATCCTTGGACTAGTCTCAGGGAGGAGATGAGGTTCCAACAACCAAGTTCGGGAGGAGCTGTGGTTCAGTTGATCGGGAGGTCGCGCAGCATGTTTGGATCAAGGGCAGTGCATATGAAGGTTGCGTGTACGTCGTTGGAAGGTGATTGCATGTGTGCAAGGAGTGCATGGACGTGGCAACATTGTTCCAAGGCGTGATGAAGAGAAGTGGACGTAAAGAATTGGTCGGAAAGGTCTAACCGGCTGGATTGCGTACTCAGTCTGAGGCTGAGTCGGATATGGCTCAAATATGGAAGATTTGAGTTGGTTATGATAGGATTTCGTGCTAGGCACGAAGTTGAGTTGTTTTAGGAATGTTTAGGATGTTCCTAAGGTATTTGGAAGTCTCACGATTGCTTCTATCTGCGAATAGGAGAGTCCTGAGCAGTTATGGTAAGTTAGGATACGAGTCCAATTAGGAGTAGGAGTCCTAGATTGGATTGATTAGCCTGAGGGCTGGCTATAAAAGCAAGGGAGGCCAGAGATCTCGTGGGTAGAGAACTTTGGGCTGTTCCTCTTATATTTCTATTGAATAAAGTTCATAGTTTCGAGCAGCTTTTGTGCCTTGTTCGTCCGATTTGTTTTTCGTCAAGTTTTTCTCGCCGAGTTTCTGGACATACCGACGTTGCTTCGGTGTTTCGTTCATAACTCGAGTTTTACAGATCCAATTGACGTGATTCTTTTTGGATTGTCTTCACAACTGAATTATCTATCATATTTGAAATTTTTACGAGCTTTGGATATATAGTTTTTGAGATACACGAGTTTCTTTGAAGCGTTGCAGATCTGTTTTATATCGGGTAGAACAGATTGATCTTCGTTTAATGTTTTGATCGTATCTCAAGTTTTACTTTGTGTTTTCAAGTGATTCTTGTTGCATTAGATCCGTGACTTGATTCTCTACCTCTATACTTGATTTGTCACGGTTGAACACGTTTGAAAACACTTGCACACACGGTTTCTTTAACTGATTAATTTTTTGCTGAGGGGTTTTTGTTGTTTCCGCTGCGAAAAGTTTTAATCTACCATTCACCCCCATCTGGTAGCTTTTCACGTGCTCTTTGATCATACAGTTTGGACTTGCTTTTCAGCTTCTTGTAGCACTTCGGGTCCAAACACCTGGTTCTCTCCGGTTTCATTCCAAAACAGCGGTGTTCTACACCGTCTACCGTACAATGCTTTGAAAGGCGACATCTTCAAGCTAGCTTGATAGCTGTTGTTATAGGAGAATTCGGCGTACAGTAAACTCCTATCCCAACTACGCCCACATTTCAAGGCGCAAGCTCTCAACATGTCCTCCAAAATTTGGTTTGTCCTTTCGGTTTGTCCATCGGTTTGTGGGTGACAGGCGGAGCTAAAATTCAATCGTGTACCCATAGCTTTCTGCAGCTTCCTCAAAAACCTAGAGGTAAACTGGGAACCTCGATCTGATACTATCCTCCTCGGGACTCCATGGCGGCACACGATCTGCTCCATGTACAACTCGGCTAATTGTGCAACGTTAAATTTGGCCCTTACAGGGAGAAAATGGGCTGTTTTCGTCAATTGGTCCATGATAACCCAGATGGAGTCGTAACCCAACTGAGTACGTGGCAATCCGATGATGAAATCCATACTGATGTCCTCCCACTTCCACTCGGGTACCTTCAAGGGTTGCAACAATCCAGCGGGTCTTTGATGTTCGGCCTTCACCCATTGGCATGTGTCGCATAGGGCAACATATTCGGCTATGTCCCTTTTCATACCATCCCACCAATAACAAGTCTTCAAGTCCTTGTACATTTTGGTACTTCTGGGATGTATGGAATAGGGTGAATCATGTGCCTCCTTTAATATAATGTCGCGGAGGTGCTTTACGTTAGGCACACAAATCCTTTTTCCTAGCCAAAGCGTACCCTTCTCATCTTCTTTGAAATCCTTCTCTATTCCTTGTCGGATCCTTTCCTTAATCTCCTTGATCTCCTCATCAGTTGTCTGGCCTTCTCTTATCTCTTGCTCCAATGAAGAGTGGATCTCCATTATTTCCATGTCATTCAAGAATCCGAGGTGTAACCGTTTGAGCTCCTTACGTAGTTCGTGTGGTAGCTCCCGAACCGTAAGTTGGTGACATGCTCCCTTCCGGCTCAATGCATCTGCTACTACATTGGCCTTCCCAGGGTGGTAGTTGATTCCAACATCGTAATCTTTGATGAGTTCCAACCATCGACGTTGCCTCAAATTCAAGTCCGTTTGTGTAAATATATAGTTGAGGCTTTTGTGATCCGTATAGATCTCACATCGATGACCAAGGATATAATGTCTCCAAATTTTCAATGCATGCACTACCGCTGCTAGCTCCAAGTCATGTGTAGGATAATTCAGCTCGTGCTTCTTTAATTGTCGTGAGGCATAGGCTACCACTCGTCCTTCTTGCATGAGCACACATCCGAGCCCCTGTCTGGATGCGTCACAATATATGTCAAAGCTCTTGCTTACGTCCGGCAATACCAAAACCGACGCTGTGGTTAGCCTTTTCTTGAGTTCCTCAAAACTTCCTTGGCATGCTGGTGTCCATTGAAAGGCTTTTCCCTTCGTTAGCAACTCCGTCATAGGCTTTTCTATCTTAGAGAAGTCTTTAATGAAGCGTCGATAGTATCCAGCCATCCCAAGAAAACTCCGAATATCCCTCACGTTTTGCGGTTGGTCCCACTTCAGAACATCTCTCACTTTAACAGGATCAACCGATACCCCTTCTTCGTAGATAATGCGGCCTAGGAACGATATTTCCTTTAGACAAAATTGACACTTGTTAAGCTTGGCATACAATTGATGCTCACGCATTTTCCGGAAGGTCAATTTCAAATGTTCTTCATGCTCCTCCTCACTTTTTGAATACACCATAATGTCGTCGATGAAAACTACGATGAACTTATCCAAGTACTCCATAAAGATCTTGTTCATAAGGTACATGAAGTATGCGGGTGCATTTGTTAACCCAAAAAACATGACGGTGTATTCATATGAACCATACCATGTTCGAAAGGCAGTCTTGGGTATATCGGAGGGCTTAATCTTCAGCTGGAAATATCCCGACCGAAGATCAATCTTGGAGAACACTCGGGCTCCTTTCATTTGGTCGAATAGGTCTTCTATACGGGGCAGAGGGTATTTGTTCTTGACTGTCACCTCATTGAGAGACCTATAGTCCACGCACATCCTATGGGTCCCATCCTTCTTGTCCACGAAGAGCACAGGGGCTCCCCATGGTGACGAGCTTGGACGTATAAAACCCTTCTCCAACTGCTCTTGAATTTGCTTCTTGAGTTCAACTAGTTCATTGACGGGCATCCTATAGGGTCTCTTTGCTATGGGTGCAGTTCCAGGTACCAAATCAATGGCAAACTCAATGTCCCGATCAGGGGGCATACCTGGAAGTTCCTCCGGAAACACGTCCGATAATTCCTGAACCACTGGAATGCCGTCCAATATTGCTCTATCGACGTTGTTCAAGATTGCCTTTTCGGTTGTTTGTTGGGTTGACTCAAACTCGACACGAATACCGTGCTCATTCGTCAACTGCACGCTTCTTTCAGAACATCAGATTACCCCGTTGTGCTTGCTTAACCTATCCATCCCGAGTATTATGTCAAGCCCTTGGGAATCCAAGACAATGTGGTTGGCAAGGAAGTCTACCCCCCTTATCTTAAGGCTTACTTTCGGACATACTATATTAGTCCTCATCTCTCCACCGGGAGAACTAACGAACATAGTACAATTTAAGTGTGATATAGATAGATTATGCTTGGCAACATACTTGGATGATATGAAGGAATGTGATGCTCCAGAATCAAATTAGATGGTGGCTGGGTTGGAGTTGGCAAGGAACATACCAATTATGACATCCTCAGCCTGTTGTGCTTCCTCAGCAGAGACAGGGTTCACGTTGCCGCAAGCATAGTTCTGCTGTCCTCGGTTTCCTTGATTGTCCTCTCTGTTTGGTCGCGGGTTCTGCTTGGGCACGTTGCCTTGCTGTCCAGGGCCTCTCCTGTCACACCCGGTTTCTTCGAAGAACGACCGAGTGAATATCACATGTATGCCAGGATCATTTTCTCATACATGTGATGACAAATAGTGAAGCATCATTTATTACAAGCCAGGTGTCGAATATAAATAAGTCTTACATAGCATATGTCTCGATGGACGATAAAAAGTTCATAACAAGTAAATAAAATAGCAGCGGAATATTATTCTTGTGGGCTCCGTCACAGGCGTTGCCCGGGGGTCTCTATGAACCTAGAAACCTTCTTCGGGTCCAAAGTCTTGGTCATTATACACCACCTCATAATCTTGACCTGAGCAGCAATATAAACCAACAAAATATGCAAGGTTGAGTACCGATGGTACTCAGCAAGTGTGGGAAAGTTATGTCATGCATGGCTAGAACAAGGGGAGGTTGAACTCATGGTTAAAGCACTACGCGATTAATACCTATCACCTTAGCTTATTAAGCACCCACATTACTACACAGGTGAAATGGTCCCAAACTCCCAACCCTTCATCAAGTAACCATAATCATCATCTCCAATGTCAAGCTCCCCGCTTAACATCCTCAACTTCCAAAGCCATCATCCTCTAATCATGAATAAGTCCAAGCCGCTCTTAACCGTGAGCATGGCTGTCATGACAGTTTTGACTCTGCAGAGTTTGCACCACTGTACCCACATGTAGTGATTTCATCCCCCGTTGCCGGGTGGACTAAAAGAACCTCCATTATGCCAGTGGCTATGAACCACATTCACACTTCCCAGGTGTGTAGCCAGGAGATCACTACGAAGCCTTTATTACAAAGGGATTCCCGACGAGCGTGGGCCCACTAAGGTTTCACCCCTAACAGCATACAAGAGGCTCCAACCCCGCTGCAGTGGCTCCCTCTTGAGCCTTGCGGTTCATATGGTAGTCCAGCTGACACCTATTCCATGCACCATCCAACACACCCATACTACGCCGGGGATACACCTAATTAATTGGCCAAGCTGCCCCATCTCAGCATGTGGTTGGCACGGTAAAGCCAGGTTACATGCTCTATGAACCGGTCCTTAGGATCCAGGCAAGTACTAAACACAAACCCGAGTCTCGTGCACCCAGCACCAACCAAAACATCCAACTTGCCTGGATCCCTACATCTACATAACTCACAATATCTCATTCAAGAGTATGGTAAAATAAACTGATGATCTCATCTCCCAAATATCCCATTCTAAGCATGGCTAAGCATATGCATAATAATAAATGACATGATAAAATGAATCCCAACCCAAGCTACAAGGAAACAAGATAATGCAATTCTAGGGAAACATCCTAGCATGGGTTTCATATTTCATTTGACAATGCAAATAACTCTATCTACACATCCTAGCATAGGATCAAAGTGGTCAAGGACACTTGCCTCCTTCCTGCTGCTCTTGAAATAGGTAGTCCTTATCTTGGAAAGGAATAGCTTGCTCTTGAGCAGGTTCTACATCATACCATCACACATAGCAAAGGAAAAACAACAATCCATAAGACATAGTAAACACTTCCAAACCACACATTCACATGTAACAAAGCCATTTACAACTTCTATGTGTTGTGTTTACTCTATGTGTGTTTACCTTTGGCTTACATGCACTTTTAATCATGTGTATATGATTCCTACTTTTGTATTCAAATTTATGCTTGCATACTTATATATGAGTTTCCAATTTAAATAAATTCCTTATATTTAATTACTACACCTTTTAGCTACCAAGTATGCATGAAAGGTATTTTCCTACTCCATATGTGTCTTCAGAATTTCTACCAACTCTAAACTGAATTCTTTGGATTTTAAAAACTTCCTTTATCATTTACTAGTTGCTATATTTTCAGATTTATTTCCTATGCCTAAATGTGAACTTTATTATGAAAATAACAAGACACATCATGTAAACAGAATAGGTTCTGATCTAAAATATTTACTAATATATTTTTGACCTTTTCCTCTGATGTAAACTATTTTGCATTTATTTTCCCTATTTTCAGAACTATTCTTTACTTAAAAATGTGTCCCTATAACTAATAAATGTGAATAATAAATTAAACAGATTCATTTCAGCCCAAAATCTATTTTTATCTCACTCCAAAGTTTTCTAAGTACTGAGAAAGTTTTTAATTTAATTTTGACAATATGTTTGTCCCACTTTTTAAATGTTAAATACTAGCCACATATTCAATTTCCTAAATTAAATATCAAACAGGGTTAAAAAGGTAAACTCACCCCACTACAGGGTCTATAATATTATTTTAACAATTTTCAGGGGTCTAGCTACACATAACAGAGGAGTTTTTCCTAATTTTTATTAAGTCCAGGGGCCAAAACTGATTTTTAAATGAATTTACATGATTTTCTGAAGTTCCAGGGGCTGGATCAGAAGTTTCCGTGGCTAGCTCTTATTTCCCGAGAACCCTAGGGGGTAGCACGTAAGAATTCCAGTCTTTATAACGCGGGGCTGACGTGGACCGTCCGATTTAAAACAGACGGCTGAGATTATAACGTCGAACCGGTACGCGGGAATTTAAACTCTACCATGCGATTTAAAAGAAACGGCGCTCAAGCGGCCACGTCGCTCTGATCGAGCGCGGGCGGCGCTGCCCGGCGGCGCACGGCGGCGGGAGGCGGCGATCTTGCCGGAGAGTTTCGGATCTTCGCGAATTCTTCCTAGAACTGTGATTTTATGGCATAGATCGGTGGAGGGGAGGTCGGGGATCTCACCTCGGGGGTTTTCTTGAGCTCGGAGGTCCTGGAAAGCGATCGGCGACGAGGTCCGAGGAGAATTCACGGCGAGGCTCGTCGGCGCTGTGTTTGAGCCGCAAACCACCGAGTTTTCTGCACCTGCGAGGTTCCCCGAAGGCGGTGGATCAAGACCAGCGAGTTAGATCGGAATTCCCGAGCGTAGATCGGCCAGAATTCACCGGAGGTGCTCGGGTTCTCACCGGAGCAAAATCGGCGGTTCGCGTGGGAAAAACGGGACAAGGCCGGGGTTTTTATAGACGGGGGAGGGCGGCGGGTTGGTTTAGATCGAGCTGGAGTCTTCGGGGTCTGGAAATCGGCTGGGATACGCGAGAATTCCCGATCGGTTTTGATTCGGGTGAGAGAGTCCGGCCGATCGCGGCGCGGGCACGAGGAAGAAGAAAAACAGGCGGGCCCCGCCTGTCAGTGGGAGAAAGGGGGCGCGCGCGGCTGCGGGCTGCGCGCGGAGCAGGGTGGGCCGGCTGGTGGGTTTCGTCCCACTAGCCGGTTTTTTTCTGTTTTCCTTTTTTTCTATTTCTTTTCTGTTTTGAGTTTAAATTGAATTCCAGTTTGAATTTAAATTGTTGCAAAACATGCAACACGTCCAAAAATTTTTAAACTCCCCTCTGAACAGGATTTTGGGGTGTCACAGCTCTACCCCCCTTAAAATAAATCTCGTCCTCGAGATTGGTGGTTCTAAGAAAACAATTCCGGAAATTGTGCCTTAAGCTCATCTTTACGCTCCCAGGTGGCTTCCTCTTCTGAGTGATGCTTCCACTGCACCTTGCACATCCGGATTCTCTTTTTTCTGGTGAGGCGTTCCATTGTCTCCAAAATCTTGGATGGTTACTCGGCATAAGACAAATTCTCCGCTACATCCACTTCATTCATGGGTAACACCTCTTCAGGCGTCCTCAGGCATTTCTTAAGTTGTGACACATGGAATACGTCATGCACATCCGATAGGCGAGCCGGTAATTCTAGTTGATACGCCACTTCGCCTTTCCTCTCCAGAACTTGAAAGGGTCCGATGTATCGAGGTGACAACTTCCCTTTCACCTTGAACCGACGAAGTCCTCTGATAGGGGACACCTTGAGATAGACATAGTCTCCTACGTTGAAAACGAGCTCTCTTCTTCGTACATCGGCATAGCTCTTTTGGCGTGTCTGTGCTATCCTCAAATTGTTGCGAATTTCCCTCACCTTCGCCTCGGCTTCTTGTAGTACTTCTGGACCAAACACTTTACTTTCCCCCGTTTGGTTCCAAAATAGGGGAGTTCTGCACTTCCTCCCGTACAAAGCTTCAAACGGTGACATCTTCATACTAGCTTGATAGCTGTTGTTATAGGAGAATTCCGCATACGGTAAGTTCTTGTCCCAACTCCGATTGTTTTTGAGTGCGCATGCCCTCAGCATATCTTCAAGGATCTTATTGGTTCTTTCCGTCTGCCCGTCAGTTTGGGGATGATAGGCAGAACTAAAGTTCAGATGGGTTCCCATGGTTTTCATGCAACTTCTGCCAGAACCTTGAGGTGAACTGTGTCCCTCGATCCGACACAATCTTCTTTGGCACTCCATGGTAACACACGATCCTTGACATGTACAACTCCGCCAATTTGGATCCGCTGTAGCTTTCTTTCACGGGGATGAAATGAGCTACCTTGGTTAGCCTGTCAATGATGACCCATATTGAATCATATCCTGATTGGGTCCTAGGCAATCCCACTATGAAATCCATACCGATTTCTTCCCATTTCCATTAGGGCACTTTGAGTGGTTGCAATAATCCCGCGGGTCGTTGATGTTCTGCTTTCACCAACTGACATGTGTCACCTAGGGCAACATGTTCCGCGACATCTCGCTTCATGCCATATCACCAATACCTGCTCTTGAGGTCCTGATACATCTTCGTAATCCCAGGATGAATGGAATAGTCAGAATCATGAGCCTCCTTCAAAATCAATTCACAGATCTCCTTTACTTCCGGCACACAGATTCTTTTCCCGTGCCACACCATTCCTTGTTCATCCTCTCTAAAACCAGGAGCTTTATTTTCCTTGATGAGTTGTCTGATCTCTTGTATCTTCTCGTCATTCTTTTGACCCTCGCGTATGTCTCGCTCGAGTGCGGAGTCCACTTCCATGGCGATGGCTTCACCACTATTTACCAGGCATAGATTGAGCCTTATAACCTCGTCCTTCAATTCTGCAGGCATGTCCTTCAAGCTCAACTTATTGACCTGCACTTTCCGACTTGAAGCATCGGCCACGACGTTTGCTTTCCCAGGATGATAGTTGATGCCCACATCAAAGTCATTGATTAGCTCTAACCATCTCCTTTGTCTGAGGTTGAGATCTGGCTTTGTAAAAATGTACTTCAAACTCTTATGATCCGTATATATCTCTGTCCTCTTCCCCATCAAATAGTGTCGCCAAATTTTCAATGCGTGTACCACTGCGGCTAGTTCTAGGTCATGCTTCTTAACAAACCCTTGAGCAATGAACGAGTGGGTAGCACCAGAATCAAACAGCAGGGTTGCAATTTGTAAATTGGCAGGAAACTTACCAACTACCACATCGGGTGCCTCTTGTGCTTCCTCCATAGTGACGTGGTTCACCCGTCCTCTCATTACATTCTGCTGTTGTGGCTGCGTGGGCTTCTTCTTTGGGCACTTATGGGCGTAGTGCCCCACTTCACCACAATTAAAACATTGCACCCCAACCTTAGGTGCTTGGCCTTTATTGTCTTGGGGTTGGTTTGGGGGTCCTTGCACTGCTGGTCGAGGTGGATATGCGGGGCGAGGCTGCTGTACAAACTGACGTTACGGCTGTGCTGGTGCTGCCGGAGGCCTGTAGTTCGGGTTGTACCCTCTTGGTGCTGAGTAGGGTACCGCAGCACGGTTCGTCTGCCCTGCAGGTTGCTGCATCAGACGTGGGCGGGTGTTGCTCCCTGAGGCTTGATGTGACCACCCGGCCTTCCTCTTATTCTCATTTTCCAAGGCCTTCAGTTTCCTTTCCACCACAAACGCTCTGTCCACCATCTTTTGGAAGCTTTCATACTCATTTGAGGACATTGCACACTGCATCTCTGCGGTAAGTCCCTCCACGGAACAATCTTGTTTCTGCTCATCACTCTCTATGTCCCGTGGGGCATAACGGGATAGTTGAGTAAATTTAGTGAGGTATTCCCTCACCATCATGTTTCCCTGCTGCAGTCCCAAGAACTCCTTCCTCTTGTTTTTGAGTTCACCTCTTGGGAAGTAATGGTTGCAAAAGATACGCTTGAACTCTTCCCAAGTGATGTTCTCAGGGTCATGATGGGCGGCCACGTAGGTGGTCCACCAATCAGCAGCAGGTCCATGCAATTGATGAGAGGCAAACAGCACCCTCTCATAACCTTGGCACTGTATGATCCTCATCTTGCTTTCAATGGTCTTTAGCCAATCATCTGCCTCCAGAGGTTCAGCAGCACTTGCAAACTTTGGAGGATGAGTTCCTAGGAACTCACTCAACCTTGGTTGGCGTGGTGCAGCTTGTTGAGGTGGAACTTGATGCAAGTTGGCCACCACTTGAGTCAAGTTCTGGATGAGCTGATTTTGATTCTCCAGCATTTGGTTGAGGGGATCAACTCCTTCATGGCGTCCACCCCTGTCTTGGCCTCCTGAAAGATGAGGGGTTGCAGGCCTCATCGTTGTTGTTGGCGGGGTTGGCAGCACGACCTTTTCCTCTTCCGGCCATCTAGCATGATCAACCAAATGTTAATTTAAAGTATTACGTATTATCTTACTACTTTCACTTGTTTGTACTATGAAGTGTTGAAGCTTTGTTACACTTTTCTGAAGGTTCATATCTGTCGAAGTGTTCGGTCGACACTTCCCCCGGGCCTGCACTGGGCAGCCCGCAGAGGTTCTTTTTTCGGTGGGGCTAGTCCCTTGCGGAGAGCTTGCGCGAATGGACGAGTTAGTAAGAGCTTGACACGGTGAGTTTTACGTGGTTCAGGCTGCCGGAGCGTAAAACCCTACGTCCACGGCGAGCTATGGAGCTCGCTGTATTGCTTGCTGCTCGGGACCGGAGTCCTGAGCTTGGGGGTGAGTTACAGCTTGGGTGTGGATGGCTAGCGTATGAGTTTCAGAGGTGCGAACCCTTGCTATCGTCGCCTACCCGAGTCTTTTATAGTCCAAGACTCGGGTGGCTTACAAGGGGGTCCGGGACCTGACAGGTGGTCCCGGGGAGATTGACTGTTATCTACCGTATCTGCAGTTATGCCGGTAGTTGTCTCTGGCGAAGGCTTCCGAGTCTTCGTCTTGCCGCCCTGCCCATGCCGCACGCTAGTCGTAGTGGTTGATGATGGCGCAGGCGGCACGGGATGTCTTGTCGCGGTGTTTATTGGCTGGCAGGTTCTGACACCGCGCGCCAGTCTGTGATGCGACTGGGCGCAACGGCACCTGACAGAGGCGTGCTCCGCGTCTTCGCGTCTTGGGAAGACGCGGGCCTTGAATACCTTGTACGGGCAAGGTATGGGGCGTCTTTACGCCCGCTGCCTATCACTCGGGGGCAGGCAGCGCCGTTCTGCTGGCCACGTGGCGGGCCTGGAGCCCTTCTCAGAGGAGAGGAGGGTCCGGCCCCGCGGGGCACGTGGAGCCTTCGGACCTCTCCCCGCGGAGGGGTAGGTTCGGCTTCTATCGGCCACATGGCGGGCCCGGAGCTCCTCTCTGAGGAGAGGGAGGTCCGGCCCCGCCGGATACGTGGCACCTTCGGACCCCTCGCCCGCGGAGGGGGAGGTCCGGCTTCTGTATGCCATGTGGCGGGTCCGGAGCTCTCCTCTGAGGAGAGGGAGGTCCGGACGCGTGGCGCCTTTGGAGCTCTCCCTGCGGAGAAGCGTGAGTTCCTTAGACATTTTCCCCTGTGCGCGGGGGTACCCCATATCGCAGGTACCGACAGTGGCCCCGGGGCCCATCTCGGGGGAGATAGCGAGCTCGAGGTGGGACCTCCGTCTCTTCTGATCCGCGCACTTTCTATAAGTCCCGCATTGACCGCTGCCGGGGCACGAACGGTCGCAGGATCGTGGGAGCATGCGCCCACTTGATGGTTGCTTTTACTGCGGCGGTTCCCAAGACTGCCACTTCTGCATGTTGCGGTGCTTTCTTCTTGAACCGCCGAAGTGCCTTGCCGGCTTGTCTTCTTAGGAGACTTACTCCTTGACCCACCGTTTCAGTCGGGCGGCTTGGGTCCACCTGTCATCGGCGCTCGGTCTAGGAGCCGAAGCGGTTGCCGATACGGTGTATTCGAAGAGTTCCGAATCGCCTGGAATTGCTCCTGGGAAGGTTTTTAGAGGGGATCTTACCCGCATTGCGGCTTCCCTTCGCACCTCCCAGCGTTTCTTCTCGGACTCTTGTGCTTTTGCCCTCTTGCCCTTGAGTCCTCCCTTTCCATGGCCTCCAACCCGCCACCAGAGAAGAAGCGCGCTCGATCTCCTCCAGCGGCGGCGTCTGTGCCAAGTCGGGAATCTGGGGTGCCTGGCACTCCTTCCGGTGGCGACTCAAAGAGGCCCCTGGCTGATGCATTGAGGGGAGCTTCTGGGGCGTCCCCTGCTCCGCCAGTTCAAGCGACTGCGGAGCGGCCGTCAGTGACAGCAGCGGGCTCTGGGAGTCCTACCCGGCTCGGAAGTCGGGGTTCAGAGTCCGCTGGAGTGTCCGCGCTTCTCGGCCATCCCCGACTAGCGGGGAGTCTGTGCCGTTGCGCTCGGAACCCGGGACAACTGCCGTGACCCCCAAGCCAGCGCGAGCTTCTCCTGTTCCGGTGTGCCCGGACTCCGCGGCGGCGTCATATCTTCCTGCCGAGACGGCCACCGCGGCCCCCAAGCCAGCGCAGGTCGACCCTGCACCAGGCGGCCCGGCCTTTATTCCAGCGCCGCCTTCCCCGGCTCGCCCCTCTCCACAGGTCAAGAAGCCAGAAGCTAAAGAGGGCCCGGCAGGTCCGGCTGCTCGAGGCCCAGCTCCAGCTTCTCCTGACCGGCGTCTCGTCTTGGTTGCTGGTGCATCGACTCCTCTTGAGGAAGAGGTGATGGAGGAGGTCGGGGGAACTGCCCCGGCCTCTGTTGCTCCATTGCCCTGGAAGATGCCTTCGCGCTTGCCGAGACGAGCGTCCGGCAGGTCTTGGCTGCACTAGGTCGCGAGCGGGAGGAGTATACAGTTGAACGGGATCGCCTCCTCACCTAGGGGAACCTTTTGCGGGAGCGGACCGCGAAGGTCAAGAGCGAGCTCGACTCCAGACAGGAGTTGCTCGACTTCAGGGAAGTGCTCCTCGACCGGCTGAAGCGGGCTGTCAACCGTATGGACGCCGAATCGCGGCGGATCAACAGGGAGTCCCTGGAGGCACATGCCCAGGCCGAGGAGAGCCTCTCCGCCGCTGAGGAGATACGGCAGCGGATGGAGCGCCGTAAACTCGCCGTTGAGGAACGGGAGCGTTCTACGGCAGCCGAGGCGGAGAGGGTCGCTGCGCAGCTGGCGGCGGGCGAGGATGACCTTCGAGCTCGGATCGAGGAGCTAGAGATTCTGAAGGCAGACCTCGACCTGAGGGAGGAACAGGTCTCCCGCGAACGCCGGGCGGTCTTGGAATGGGAGTTGGCCACCGAATTCAAGGCTTCTGAGTTGGAGCGGCTCGCCAAGACTCTCCACCTTCGGGAGAGCTCCCTGGCGGCCAAGGAGAAGGAATTCTCCGAGAGAAACCTAGAGGCCCTGCAGACAGCCCGCCGCGAGGTGGAGGAGCTCTTGGACTTGCGGTCCTCCGAGGCTCTAGCGGTCTCAAGCTTCGTTGATCGAGCGGGGTCCGCCCTGATCCCTCTTGGCTTCAGTCCGGTGAGGGCAGCGGCTCCTGCGTTGAAGGTGGCGGAGGTGATCCCCGCGCTGGAGTCGATCGGCGCCAAGCTGGACAGGCTAGACTCGGTGGTCGCCAGCAAGCTTGAGGCCGAGGGACGTGGCCTAGCCTTAGAGGTCGCCTCACACGTGCTGGCATGCTTCAAGAGCCGTGACCCCTCTTTCTCGCTAGAACCAGCGAGATAGGGCCCAGCCGCGGAGCGGGAGGAAGCTGCCAGGGCTGAAGTCAAGGATGTGGCCGCCCTTGTAGCCGCAAGGTTCCGGCGGGAGCCGGGTGGTCCTTAGGACTTGTTTCTCCTTTTTTATCGAGTCTGTAGTCCAGCTCATGGAGCCTCGCATAGTTTGAATCTTTTAGATATTTGTGTCTATGATGCCTTTTCTCTCCTTCTTGGCTTTGCCTGACTGAGTCCTTAGCTCCGCAAGGTACTCAGAGGCCTTTTCCAATCTCGGAGCTCTGCACAGACACCTTCCCCGGGTGCTAACTGTGTTAGGGGCCCCCGGGGGTCTCCGTATCTCGCCCTATGGGGAGCTCCAAGTCTGCCTGCCACGTGGCGGGTCCGGAGCCCCTCCTTAGGAGGCGGGAGCTCTGGCCCTGCTGGACATGTAGGGCTCTCGGAGCCCTCCCACCGGGGGGGAGGTCCGGTTTCCGCCTGCCACGTGGCGAGTCCGGAGCCCCCCTCAGGGGAGGCGAGAGCTCCGGGCCCGCTGGACACGTGGGGCCTTCGGGCCTCGCCCCTGCTGAAGGGGCGGGACCCGGTCCTTCCAGTCCTAGGCTGGAGTAGTTGATAGCTCCTTTCCCCCCGCTTCATGCACTCCCCGTTGCCGTAACCTGGAGGTCCTGCACACAGGCAGAGGAAACGTAATTCTCCTCAGGGGGTCCTCCCCTCCCGTCTCCTAGTCTTATTCGTCTTACGATCCTGATCTGTTATACGGGGCTTGGGCAATTCTGTGCTCGAGGCGCCGGAGCTCCGGCTCCCTCTGAGGTCCGGGTACGGTCGTCCGATCCCTAGTACCGGGCCATGCGCTGGGGAAGCAGAGTGCACGTGCTTTGGGTTCATGACCAGGCAAAGCGGTTGTACTCCCCTATACCTCCGAAGGGCAGGATGCGCATGCTTTGGGCTCATGGCCTGCTAAGCTGGATACGCACCCTGGACCACCCATGCACAACGCAGGCCTTTCCTGGAGGTGACCAACTGGCACCGCAACACCTGACTGGGGGAGGCCCGAGAGACTCACTCGGCCATCGGCAGGTGCCTCAAGCGCGGCCACCCTAGGTAGGTTAGCGAATGCTGACTATGGATGAGCGCGGGAGAGGGGGAGCTAGATGTACGATGAGCATACATAGATAGTGCGATCATAAAAATTAATGCATAATTTAAATGAGCGCATGAGAGAGAGCTAAGTAGAACAGGATTCTGTGTTCACGCCCATAGGTGGAATTCTGTCTGTACATGGAGGCAATGTTCCGCCTCGTCTACAAGGGAAGCAAGACTCTACGCGCTTAGGGTCGGAACCAGGCTAAACTGGACGTAGTCCTGTACCGTCCCTTGAGACTTAGCTGCCCCAAGCTCTGTTCCTAAATTCTATGGGATTCATTACAGAAGGGAATGACCCTGTTCTACTGATGCTCGGGGAGTAGGACTTACAGTGTTGCTCCATGCCAAGGGTTTTGGGAACGGATCCCACACTCGGTTGAAAGGCATGTGTACCTGGGGCGGCAGCTTTCATGATTCGGAAGGGACCTTCCTTGCTGGGGGCGAGCTTATGGGTCCTTCCCGGGAAAGAGCGTGCCGCGACACCAGGTTGCCCTTCTGCAGGTCCCTGATGCGTTCGGTTCTTTGGCGGTAGTGCTTAGAGCATCAGCCGAGACCGCGCGTTGTGGGGTGTTACCTGCAGCCGAGTCTCGTCGACGAGGTTGTCATCTTCACGCTGGATCAGGTCCTGCGCGACTTATCCTGGGCGCCTTCGGGGAGTTCTCCCCTTCTGGCTAAGGCCTTCAAGGGGTAGCTGGACCCGGGCTCGTCTTGGAAGACCTAAGGCGTCTTCCCCTTCTGGCAAGGCCTTCAAGGGGCTGACTGACCTTGGGCGGCCCCCGGGAGGTATGACCGAGGCACGGAGGCATGCTCTCGGGTGAGGCTGGCCTGTCCTTGCACCATTGTCGTCGGTGCTTGGGCTGCTGCGACTACTTGGGGCTTCTCCAAGGTTGACGCCGCAGCAGTGCAGCCTCCACTGACCTAGGACGGTAGCCACAGCTGGCTACCGCCCGGCCCGTCACCATCGGAGCTGGAGTCCCCACCGTTATGCACTGTTTTTATGAAACGCTGAGGCTCCTGAAACCCCACCTGGTGGGCGGCGCTGACTGGAGCGTTGACTTTCTGCTTGCCATCCCTCTGAGGGTAGGGCGGTCCTCCAGCTCTCTGCTGTCTTCCTTTGCGGAAGCGCTCTGCAAGCCTCTGGATATCCCAGCACTCGGCAGCAGTATGGTTGCCGGCACCATGCACGGGGCATAGCCCGCCCTGGTCACCATCCGGGGCCGGTGACTGCCGCTGCCTTTTGTAGGGGCGTGGCCCCCGAGCTCCACCAGTCGTCGCTGCTGCGGCGACGGGAGCCGTGAACGATGACTTCATCTTGCCACTCCCCCGGTTCTTGGCCTTCTTGCCACCTCCATAGGCAGCAGCGCCGGACCCGGGCTGTCCTCCTGAATCGGAGGTTGGCAGAGAGTGCCAGTTCCGCCCTTCAGCTGCTCTGGCGCATTTGTCCGCCAGGCTAAAGAGCTCAGAGACGTCGCGGACCTCTCTGGTCAGGAGCTTCTCGAGCATTTTCTCGTCCCGGACACCCTGTCAGAACGCCACCACCACAGAAGCACTTTGAATATGCGGGATGGAGTTGCGTACTTGGGAGAACCGCTGGATGAAAGAGCGCAGCGACTCCCCAGGTTGCTGCTTGACGGCATGGAGGTCAAGCTCCTTGCCGGGACGGGTGTAGGAGCTGCCGAAGTTGGCGACGAACTGCCAGCAGAGCTCTCCCCAGGAGGTTATGGACCCCTGAGGGAGATTCATGAGCCAAGACCGAGCTGGGCCGGTCAAGGCGACGGGGAAGTAGTTGGCCATGACAGCCTCATCCCCTCCCGCGGAAAGTACGGCGGTGGAGTAGATCTGGAGGAAAAGGCCCCCTACCTGGCGCGCCAAATGTCGAAGTGTTCGGTCGACACTTCCCCCGGGCCTGCACTGGGCAGCCCGCGGAGGTTCTTTTTTTTGGTGGGGCTAGTCCCTTGCCGAGAGCTTGCGCGAATGGATGAGTTAGTAAGAGCTTGACACGGTGAGTTTTACGTGGTTCAGGCCGCCGGAACGTAAAACCCTACGTCCACGGCGAGCTATGGAGCTCGCTGTATTGCTTGCTGCTCGGGACCGGAGTCCTGAGCTTGGGGGTGAGTTACAGCTTGGGTGTGAATGGCTAGCGTATGAGTTGCAGAGGTGCGAACCCTTGCTATCGTCGCCTACTCGAGTCTTTTATAGTTCAAGACTCGGGTGGCTTACAAGGGGGCCGGGACCCGACAGGTGGTCCCGGAGAGATTGACTGTTATCTACCGTATCTGCAGTTATGCCGGTAGTTGTCTCTAGCGAAGGCTTCCGAGTCTTCGTCTTGCCGCCCTGCCCATGCCGCACGCTAGTCGTACTGGTTGATGATGGCGTAGGCGGCACGTGATGTCTTGTCGCGGTGTTTATTGGCTGGCAGGTTCTGACACCGCGCGCCAGTCTGTGATGCGACTAGGCGCAACGGCACCTGACAGCGGCGTGCTCCGCGTCTCCGCGTCTTGGGAAGACGCGGGCCTTGAATACCTTGTACGGGCAAGGTATGGGGCGTCTTTACGCCCGCTGCCTATCGCTCGGGGGCAGGCAGTGCCGTTCTGCTGGCCACGTGGCGGGCCTGGAGCCCTTCTCAGAGGAGAGGAGGGTCCGGCCCCGCGGGGCACGTGGAGCCTTCGGACCTCTCCCCGCGGAGGGGGAGGTTCGGCTTCTGTTGGCTACGTGGCTGGCCCGGAGCTCCTCTCTGAGGAGAGGGATGTCCGGCCCCGCCGGATACGTGGCACCTTCGGACCCCTCGCCCGCGGAGGGGGAGGTCCGGCTTCTGTATGCCACGTGGCGGGTCCAGAGCTCTCCTCTGAGGAGAGGGAGGTCCGGCCCCGCCGGACGCGTGGCGCCTTCGGAGCTCTCCCTGCGGAGAAGGGTGAGTTCCTTAGGCATTTTCCCCTGTGCGCGGGGGTACCCCATATCGCAGGTACCGACAATATCTCACACAAAAATAACTGCAATATTATTTCATGTGGGTTCACACACCAAAGCAAAACAATCTGAAGACGAGGCTGTGGACAATTGCTCATGGCTTCCACAACTCACGTTACACACCAAGCATTAATACACCATTAACTAACGTAACGACTCGACTAGTCGACATCCTTCTAATTTAAGGGAAAGGCTCTACGCTACTCGTTTTCTTGAGCTGGCTCCTCAGGATCTTCCTCATCATTTCGGCTGCCTTCTGACTCTGCTTTGGGTGGGGAGGCTGCTGGTGGAGAAGTGCGACGACGCCTGATCGCTCGGCGATCTGGGGAGTCAGGAGTCCATGTATCATTCACGGTGACACACAGTTCATTCCCATCTCCTCTTTCTCTCGCCCTCAAGCAGGCTCGAAGCAACGCCTCGGTTTCCTTCAGGGTGTCACGAACATCCTGAAGCTCCTGCTGACACTCCTGCAATCGAGTGCTAAGCATGGCAGCATCCTCTAAGCACAAATCCATGTGCTCATGGGAAGTCCCTTGCTGCACTGGCCGGTACTTATACTCCGAGGTACCACTCTCGCGTTGGAGGACATACATGTACTCAGTGCTGTCCAAGTGTCGACGATAGATGTGACTCTGGCAAGTGACGGCCTCCTAGGTGACATCCTTCTCCGCATCGACCTGTGTCGCTCTACAAGCTGGAGAGCAGTGGATCTTAAGCAGCTGGTTTTCGTGTATAATCCTCATCTCTGAACTCCATTCTTCCCTCTTCTCACGGATGGTCCTGGTGGAGTTATAGTGGATGATTAGCTTGCCCGTATTGCCGGCGGCTTCGAGCATACGTCGAAGACGGCACAACAAGCCTCCTACTGCCAATCCGTAGGAAAGGTATGTCACCGGACGGCTCTCCTCTCTTTCGGCAAGGGCAACTACGGGAACTCTCCCTCCTGTGGACTTGCGAGCGGTGCGAATCATGCGAACCATCTAAAAACAAAAAGCATTTAAACTTAGGTTAGATAAACTTTTTAAACAAAAATCCTATTTTGAATGAAGATTGGGGTAAGATGAAGAAAGTGACTTATTTAATAACACTTTTCAACACACATCTTGTAAAAATAGTTTTTAAGAAAATAGGGCCCTTAAATACGTCCATTTCTACCTAGGTCCACGTTCCTATGGGCAACCTTGGCTCTGATACCACTTCTGTCACACCCGGTTTCTCCGAAGAACGACCGAGTGAATATCACATGTATGCCAGGATAATTTTCTCATACATGTGATGACAAATAGTGAAGCATCATTTATTACAAGCCAGGTGTCGAATATAAATAAGTCTTACATAGTATATGTCTCGATGGACGATAATAATTTCATAACAAGTAAATAAAATAACAGCGGAATATTATTCTTGTGGGCTCCGTCACAGGCGTTGCCCGGGGGTCTCCATGAACCTAGAAACCTTCTTCGGGTCCAAAGTCTTGGTCATTATACACCACCTCATTATCTTGACCAGAGCAGCAATATAAACCAACAAAATATGCAAGGTTGAGTACCGACGGTACTCAGCAAGTGTGGGAAAGTTATGTCATGCATGGCTAGAACAAGGGGAGGTTGAACTCATGGTTAAAGCACTACGCAATTAATACCTATCACCTTAGCTTATTCAGCACCCACATTACTACACAGGTGAAATGGTCCCAAACTCCCAACCCTTCATCAAGTAACCATAATCATCATATCCAATGTCAAGCTCCCCGCTTAACATCCTCAACTTCCGAAGCCATCATCCTCTAATCATGAATAAGTCCAAGCCGCTCTTAACCGTGAGCACGGCTGTCATGACAGTTTTGACTCTGCAGAGTTTGCACCACTGTACCTACATGTAGTGATTTCATCCCCCATTGCCGGGTGGACTAAAAGAACCTCCATTATGCCAGTGGCTACGAACCACATTCACACTTCCCAGGTGTGTAGCCAGGAGATCACTACGAAGCCTTTACAAAGGGATTCCCGACGAGCGTGGGCCCACTGAGCTTTAACCCCTAACAGCATACAAGAGGCTCCAACCCCGCTGCAGTGGCCCCCTCTTGAGCCTTGCGGTTCATATGGTAGTCCAGCTGACACCTATTCCCCGCACCATCCAACACACCCATACTACACCGGGGATACACCTAATTAATTGGCCAAGCTGCCCCATCTCAGCATGTGGTTGGCACGGTAAAGCCAGGTTACATGCTCCATGAACCGGTCCTTAGGATCCAGGCAAGTACTAAACACAAACCCGAGTCTCGTGCACCCAGCACCAACCAAAACATCCAACTTGCCTTGATCCCTACCTCTACATAACTCACAATATCTCATTCAAGAGTATGGTAAAATAAACTGATGATCTCATCTCCCAAATATCCCATTCTAAGCATGGATAAGCATATGCATAATAATAAATGACATGATAAAATGAATCCCAACCCAAGCTACAAGGAAACAAGATAATGCAATTCTAGGGAAACATCCTAGCATGGGTTTCATATTTCATTTGACAATACAAATAACTCTATCTACACATCCTAGCATAGGATCAAAGTGGTCAAGGACACTTGCCTCCTTCCTGCTGCTCTTGAAATAGGTAGCCTGATCTTGGAAAGGAATAACTTGCTCTTGAGCAGGTTCTACATCATACCATCACACATAGCAAAGGAAAAACAACAATCCATAAGACATAGTTCACACTTCCAAACCACACATTCACATGTAACAAAGCCATTCACAACTTCTATGTGTTTTGTTTACTCTATGTGTGTTGACCTTTGGCTTACATGCACTTTTAATCATGTGTATATGATTCCTACTTTTGTATTCAAATTTATGCTTACATACTTTATATATGAGTTTCCAATTTAAATAAATTCCTTATATTTAATTACTACACCTTTTAGCTACCAAGTATGCATCAAAGGTATTTTCCTACTCCATATGTGTCTTCAGAATTTCTACCAACCCTAAACTGAATTCTTTGGATTTTGGAAACTTCCTTTATCTTTTACTAGTTGCTATATTTTCAGATTTATTTCCTATGCCTAAATGTGAACTTTATTATGAAAATAACAAGACACATCATCTAAACAAAATAGGTTCTGATCTAAAATATTTACTAATATATTTTTGACCTTTTCCTCTGATGTAAACTATTTTGCATTTATTTTCCCTATTTTCAGAACTATTCTTTACTTAAAAATGTGTCCCTATAACTAATAAATGTGAATAATAAATTAAACAGATTCATTTCAGCCCAAAATCTATTTTTATCTCACTCCAAAGTTTTCTAAGTACTGAGAAAGTTTTTAATTTAATTTTGACAATATGTTTGTCCCACTTTTTAAACTTTAAATACTAGCCACATATTCAATTTCCTAAATTAAATGTCAAACAGGGTTAAAAAGGTAAACTCACCCCACTACAGGGTCTATAATATTATTTTAACAATTTTCAGGGGTCTAGCTACACATAACAGAGGAGTTTTTCCTAATTTTTATTTAGTCCAGGGGCTAAAACTGATTTTTAAATGAATTTACATGATTTTCTGAAGTTCCAGGGGCTAGATCAGAAGTTTCCGGGGCTAGCTCTTATTTCCCGAGAACCCTAGGGGGTAGCACGTAAGAATTCCAGTCTTTATAACGCGGGGCTGACGTGGACCGTCCGATTTAAAACAGACGGCTGAGATTATAACGTCGAACCGGTACGCGGGAATTTAAACTCTACCATGCGATTTAAAAGAAACGGCGCTCAAGCGGCCACGTCGCTCTGATCGAGCGCGGGCGGCGCTGCCCGGCGGCGCACGGCGGCAGGAGGCGGCGATCTCGCCGGAGAGTTTCGGATCTTCGCGAATTCTTTCTAGAACTGTGATTTTATGGCATAGATCGGTGGAGGGGAGGTCGGGGATCTCACCTCGGGGGTTTTCTTGAGCTCGGAGGTCCTGGAAAGCGATCGGCGACGAGGTCCGAGGAGAATTCACGGCGAGGCTCGTCGGCGCTGTGTTTGAGCCGCAAACCACCGAGTTTTCTGCACCTGCGAGGTTCCCCGAAGGCGGTGGATCAAGACCAGCGAGTTAGATCGGAATTCCCGAGCGTAGATCGGCCAGAATTCACCGGAGGTGCTCGGGTTCTCACCGGAGCAAAATCGGCAGATCGCATGGGAAAAATGGGACAAGGCCGGGGTTTATATAGACGGGGGAGGGCGGCGGGTTGGTTTAGATTGAGCTGGAGTCTTCAGGGTCCGGAAACCGGCTGGGATACGCGAGAATTCCCGATCGGTTTTGATTCGGGTGAGAGAGTCCGGCCGATCGCGGCGCGGGCGCGAGGTAGAAGAAAAACTGGCGGGCCCCGCCTGTCAGTGGGAGAAAGGGGGCGCGCACGGCTGCGGGCTGGCGCGGAGCAGGGTGGGCCGGCTGGTGGGTTTCGGCCCAATGGCCGGTTTTTTTCTGTTTTCATTTTTTCTATTTCTTTTCTTTTTTGAGTTTAAATTGAATTCCAGTTTGAATTTAAATTGTTGCAAAACATGCAAAACGTCCAAAAAATTTTAAACTCCCCTCTGAACAGGATTTTGGGGTGTCACAGCTCCTCGGGAACTGGCTCGCGAAGTGTCCTGTTTCCCCGCACGCAAAGCATGCCCTGTTGCCTATGGCAGCAGGTACGTTGGGGCGGGGGTTTTGAACAGGAGCGCCCATGTTAGGTCAGGGCACAGGAGGCATGGGCACACGAGGTGCTTGTGTAACGGGTCGGTTCTGTGGTGGCTGACTAGGGTGGTATGCAGGAGCGGTCGATTCATACTGCAGTGCAGCTGGGGGCATGTACCGAGGTCGTACGTTGCCCCCTTGAGGCTGGTATGGCATCTTCCTCTTGCACTTTCGCTCGATCTCTCGGATCTTGCTTTCGACTACTATAGCCTTGTCAACCAGCTTCTGAAAGCTTGCGTAGTCATTGTTGAGGTGCTGAACCTGGATCTCATTGTTCAACCCTCTCATGAACAGATATTGCTTCCTCTGGTCTGAGTTGACATCTTCGGGGGCATGTACACCCGGTTTTTCCGAAGAACAACCAAGTGAATATCACATGTATGCCAGGATCATTTTCTCATACATGTGATGACAAATAGTGAAGCATCATTTATTACAAGCCAGGTGTCGAATATAAATAAGTCTTACATCGCAAATGTCTCGATGGACAATAATAAGTTCATCACAAGTAAATAAACTAGCAGCGGAATATTATTCTTGAGGGCTCCGTCACAGGCGTTGCCCGGGGGTCTCCATGAACATAGAAACCTTCTTCGGGTCCAAAGTCTTGGTCATTATACACCACCTCACTATCTTGACCTGAGCAGCAATATAAACCAACAAAATATGCAAGGTTGAGTACCAATGGTACTCAGCAAGTGTGGGAAAATTATATCATGCATGGCTGGAACAAGGAGAGGTTGAACTCATGGTTAAAGCACTACGCAATTAATACCTATCACCTTAGCTTATTAGGCACCTACATGACTACACAAGTGAAATGGTCCCAATCTCCCATCCCATCATCGTAATCCAATAACCATAACATTATTTCCAATGTTAAGCTCCCCGCTTAACATCCACAACTTCCAAAACCATCACTCCTCTAATCATGAATAAGTCCAAGCCGCTCTTGACCGTGAGCATGGCTGTCATGACAGTTTTTGACTCTGCAGAGTTTGTACCACTGTACCCACATGTAGTGATTTCATCCCCCGTTGTCGGGTGGACTATAAGAACCTCCATTATGTCAGTGGCTAAGAACCACATTCACACTTCCCAGGTGTGTAGCCAGGAGATCACTACGAAGCCTTTACAAAGGGATTCCCGACTAGCGTGGGCCCACTGAGGTTTCACCCCTAACAGCATACAAGAGGCTCCAACCCCGCTGCAGTGGCCCCCTCTTGAGCCTTGCGGTTCATATGGTAGTCCAGCTGACACCTACTCCCCGCACCATCCAACACACCCATACTACGCCGGGAATTCACCTAATTAATTGGCCAAGCTGCCCCATCTCAGCATGTGGTTGGCACTGTAAAGCCAGGTTACATGCTCCATGAACCAGTCCTTAGGATCCAGGCAAGTACTAAACACAAACCCGAGTCTCGTGCACCCAGCACACAACCAAAACATCCAACTTGCCTTGATCCCTACCTCTACATAACTCACAATATCTCATTCAAGAGTATGGTAAAATAAAATGATGATCTCATATCCCAAATATCCAATTCTAAGCATGGCTAAGCATAGGCATAATAATAAATGACATGATAAAATAAATCCCAACCCAAGCTACAAGCAAAACAAGGTAATGCAATTCTAGGGAAACTTCCTAACATGGGTTTCATATTTCATTTAACAATGCAAATAATTCTATCTACACATCCTAGCATAGGATCAAAGTGGTCAAGGACACTTGCCTCCTTCTTGCTGCTCTTGAAATGGGTAGTCCTGATCTTGGAAAGGAATAACTTGCTCTTGAGCAGGTTCTATATCATACCATCACACATAGCAAAAGAAAAACAACAATCCATAAGACATGGTTCACACTTCCACTTCATACAAACCACACATTCATATTTATGAAAGTCATTCTCATTTCTATGTGTTGTGGTTACTCTATGTGTGTTGATTTGTGGCTTGCATGCACTTTTGATCATATGTATATGATTCCTACTTTTGTGTTCACATTTATACTTACATACTATATATATATATATATATGAGTTTCCAATTTAAATAAATTCCTTATATTCAATTACTACACTTTTTAGCTACCTAGTATGCATGAAAGGTATTTTCCTTCTCCATATGTGTCTTCATAATTTCTACCAACCCTAAACTGAATTCTTTAGATTTTAGAAACTCCATTTATCATTTATTAGTTTCTATAGTTTCAGATTTATTTCCTATGCCTAAATGTGAACTTTATTATGAAAATAACAAGACACATCATCTAAACAGAATAGGTTCTGATCTAAAATATTTAATAATATATTTTTGACCTTTTCCTCTGATGTAAACTATTTTACATTTATTTTCCCTATTTTCAGAACTATTCTTTACTAAAAAAATGTGTCCCTAAAACTAATAATGTGAATAATAAATTAAACAGATTCCTTTCAGCCCAAAATATATTTTTATCTCACTCCAAAGTTTTCTAAGTACTGAGAAAGTTTTTAATTTAATTTTAACAATATGTTTGTCCCACTTTTTAAATTTTAAATACTAGCCACATATTCAATTTCCTAAATTAAATATCAAACAGGGTTAAAAAGGTAAACTCACCCCACTACAGGGTCTATAATATTATTTCCAGAATTTCCAGGGGTCTAGCTACACTTATCAGAGGAGTTTTTCCTAATTTTTATTAAGTCCAGGGGCTAAAACTGATTTTTAAATGAATTTACATGATTTTCTGAAGTTCTAGGGGCTAGATCAGAAGTTTCCGGGGCTAGTTCTTATTTCCGGAGAATCCCAGGGGGTAGCACGTAAGATTTCCAGTCTTTATAACGCGGGGCTGACATGGACCGTCCGATTTTAAACCGACGGCTGAGATTATAACGTCGAACCGGTACGCGGGGATTTAAACCCTACCGTGCGATTTAAAATAAACGGCGCACAAGCGGCCACGTCGCTCTGATCGAGCGCGGGCGGCGCTGCCGGCGGCGGGAAGCGGCGATCTCGCCGGAAACTTTCGGATCTTCGGGAATTCTTCCTAGAACTGTGATTTTATGGCATAGATCGGTAGAGTGGAGGTCGGAGATCTCACCTCGGGGGTTTTCTTGAGCTCGGAGGTCCTGGAAAGTGATCGGCGACGAGGTCCGAGGCGAAACCACAGCGAAGCTCGTCGCGCTGTGTTTACACCGCAAGTCACCGAGTTTTCTGCACCTGCAAGGTTCCCCGGAGGCGGTGGATCAAGACCAGCAAGTTAGATCGGAATTTCCGAGCTTAGATCGGCCAGAATTCGCCGGAGAAGTCTCGGTTCTCACCGGAGGAAAATCGGCGGATCGCGTGGGAAAAACAGAACGAGGTCGGGGTTTTTATAGACGGGGGAGGGCGACGGGGTGGTTTAGATCAAGTCCGCGTCGCCTACGAACAGAATTCAGCGGGGATACGCCGAAATCCCGAGCGGTTTTGATTCGGGTGAGAGGGAGTCCGGCGCGGGCGCGAGGTAGACGACGATCTGGTGGGTCCCACGGTCAGCGGAAGGAAGCGGCGCGCGCGGCTGCGGGCTGGCGCGGGCGCGGGCTGGGCCGGCTGGTGGGTTTCGGCCCACTGGCCGGTTTTTTTCTGTTTTCTCTTTTTCTTTTTCTATTTCTTTTCTGATTTGAGTTTAATTTGAATTCCAGTTTGAATTTGAATTTTTGCAAAACATGCAACACGTCCAAAAATTTTTAAATCCCCCTCTTAACAGGATTTAGGGTTTTGAATCAAAATTTTGGGGTGTTACAGCTCTACCCCCCTTAAAAGAAATCTCATCCTCGAGATTGGTGGTTCTAAGAAAACAATTCCGGAAATTGTGCCTTGAGCTCATCTTCCCGCTCCCAGGTGGCTTCCTCTTCTGAGTGATGCTTCCACTGCACCTTGCACATCCGGATTCTTTTATTTCTGGTGAGGCGTTCCATTGTCTCCAAAATCTTGTATGGTTGCTCGGCATAAGACAAATCCTCAGCTACGTTCACTTCATTCATGGGTAACACCTCTTCAGGCGTCCTCAGGCATTTCTTGAGTTGTGACACATGGAATACATCGTGCACATCTGATAGACGAGTCGGTAATTCTAGTTGATACGCCACTTCTCCTTTCCTCTCCAAAACTTGAAAGGGTCCGATGTATCGAGGTGAACCGACGAAGTCCTCTGATAGGGGACACCTTGAGATAGACATAGTCTCCCACGTTGAAAACGAGCTCTCTTCTTCGTACATCAGCATAACTCTTTTGGCGTGTCTGTGCTATCCTCAAATTGTTGCGAATTTCCCTTACCTTCGCCTCGGCTTCTTGTAGTACTTCTGGACCAAACACTTTACTTTCCCCCGTTTGGTTCCAAAATAAGGGAGTTCTGCACTTCCTCCCGTACAAGGCTTCAAACGGTGACATCTTCATACTAGCTTGATAGCTGTTGTTATAGGAAAACTCCGCATACGGTAAGTTCTTGTCCCAACTCCTATTGTTTTTGAGTGCACATGCCCTTAGCATATCTTCAAGGATCTGATTGGTTCTTTCCGTCTGCCCATCAGTTTGGGGATGATAGGCAGAACTAAAGTTCAGATGGGTCCCCATGGTCTCGTGCAACTTCTGCCAGAACCTTGAGGTGGACTGTGTCCCTCGATCCGACACAATCTTCTTTGGCACTCCATGGTAACACACGATCCTTGACATGTACAATTCTGCCAATTTAGATTTGCTGTAGCTTTCCTTCACGGGGATGAAGTGAGCTACCTTGGTTAGCCTATCAATGATGACCCATATCGAATCGTATCCTGATTGGGTCCTAGGCAATCCCACGATGAAATCCATGCTGATTTCTTCCCATTTCCATTCAGGCACTTTGAGTGGTTGCAATAATCCCGCGGGTCGTTGATGTTCTGCTTTCACCAACTGACATGTGTCACATAAGGCAACATGTTCCGCGACATCTCGCTTCATGCCATACCACCAATACCTGCTCTTGAGGTCCTGGTACATCTTCGTACTCCCAGTATGAATGGAATAGTCGGAATCGTGAGCCTCCTTCAAAATCAATTCACGGATCTCCTTTACTTCAGGCACACAGATTCTTTTTCCATGCCACACCGTTCCTTGTTCATCCTCTCTAAAACCAGGAGCTTTATTTTCCTTGATGAGTTGTCTGATTTCTTGTATCTTCTCATCATTCTTTTGGCCCTCGCGTATGTCTTGCTCGAGTGTGGAGTCCACTTCCATGGCGATGGCTTCACCACTATTTACTAGACATAGATTGAGCCTTATAACCTCGTCCTTCAATTCTGCAGGCATGTCCTTCAAGCTCAACTTATTGACCTGCACTTTCCGACTCAAAGCGTCGGCCACGACGTTTGCTTTCCCGGGATGATAGTTGATGCCCACATCAAAGTCATTGATTAGCTCTAACCATCTCCTTTGTCTGAGGTTGAGTTCTGGCTGTGTGAAAATGTACTTCAAACTCTTATGATCCGTATATATCTCGGTCCTCTTCCCCATCAAATAGTGCCGCCAAATTTTCAACGCGTGTACCACTGCGGCTAGTTCTAAATCATGTGTAGGATAGTTTTTCTCATGCTTCCGAAGCTGCCGGGATGCATATGCCACGACATGCCCTTCTTGCATGAGAACACATCCCAACCCGTTTCCAGAGGCATCGCAGTACACTGTGAAATTCTTCTGCATATCTAGCATAACTAACACTGGGGCTGTTGTCAATCTTTTCTTTAGCTCCTGAAAACTCGTCTCGCACTGTAGTGTCAAGGTGAATGTGATTCCCTTCTCCAACAGTTCAGTGAGAGGTCTCGAGATCTTGGAGAATCCTTCGATAAACCGTCGATAGTATCCAGCCAATCCAAAGAAGCTTCGAACTTCCCCGACATTTTCAGGGGTCTTCCACTTCTGGATATCCTCGATTTTGGCGGGATCTACGGAGATTCCTCCCTCCGAGATTATATGTCCTAAGAAGGGAACTCTCTTCAGCCAAAACTCACACTTGCTCAACTTGGCATATAGTTGGTGTTCTCTCAACCTCTGCAACAGCAACCTTAGATGCTTCTCATGTTCTTATTCATTTTTGGAGAAGACGAGAATGTCATCTATGAAAACCACCACAAATTTATCAAGATATTCCATGAATACCTTGTTCATGAGAAACATGAAGTATGCCGGGGCATTAGTTAGCCCGAAAGGCATGACAGTGTATTCATACAATCCGTACCGAGATACGAAAGCTGTCTTGGGAATATCAGATTGCCTTATCTTGAGTTGGTGGTATCTCGACCTGAGATCAATTTTCGAGAACACACAAGCTCCCCTCAATTGATCAAACAAGTCTTCAATGCGGGGTAATGGGTACTTGTTCTTGATGGTTACCTCATTCAAGGCACGGTAATCCACGCATAACCTTTGGGTTCCATCCTTCTTGGGCACAAATATCACCGGAGCTCCCCATGGTGAGGAACTAGGGCGAACATACCCCTTCTCCGTCAATTCTCTCAAATGATCCTTGAGTTCTTCTAGCTGCTTGGAGTCCATCCGATAAGGTCTCTTGTATATCGGGGTTGTTCCAGGCACTAGCTCAATTGCAAATTCCACTTCACGATTGGGAGGCATACCTAGCAACTCCTCCGGAAAAACATCTGGATATTCCCTGATGGTCCTGATCTCCTCCACTTTCACCTCAACTTGATTTAATTTAATGCCCCTCCTAGGCTCTTGTATTGTTATAAACTTTACTCTTGTGCCACTAGGGTGAGTTAGTTCCACCGTTCTGGTCGAACAATGGATGATTCCTTTATGTTTGGTCAACCAATCCATGCCCAAAATAATATCGATCCCTTGGGATTCTATCACTATGAGGTTAGCAGTAAACACTACCCCATTAATGTCTAGATTCACCTTGGGACACACTTGTCTTGTCCTTATTTCTCCACCTGGAGAGTTTACGGCTAGCATATGGTTCATTTCTCACACAAAAATGAAGGTAATCTTATTTCATGTGGGTTCACACACCAAACCAAAACAATCTAAAGACGAGGCTGTGGACAATTGCTCATGGCTTCCACAACTCACGTCACACACCAAGCATTAACACACCATTAACTTAACTTAACGACTCGACTATTCATCATCTTGCTAGCTAAGGGAAGGACTCTACACTACTCGTTTTCTTGAGCTGGCTCCTCGGGATCTTCCTCATCATTTCTGCTGCCTTCTAACTCTGCTTTGGGTGGGGAGGCTGCTGGTGGAGAAGTGCGACGACGCCTGATCGCTCGGCGATCTGGGGAGTCAGGAGTCCATGTATCATTCACGGTGACACACAGTTCATTCCCATCTCCTCTTTCTCTCGCCCTCAAGCAGGCTCGCAGCAACGCCTCCGTTTGCTTCAGGGTGTCCCGGACATCCTGAAGCTCTTGTTGACACTCCTGCAGTCGAGTGCTGAGCATAGCAGCATCCTCCAAGCACAAGTCCATGTGCTCATGGGAAGTCCCTTGCTGCACTGGTGGGTACTTGTACTCCGTGGTACCACTCTCACGTTGGAGGACATACATGTACTCAGTTTTGTCCAAGTGGCGACGATAGATGTGACTCTGGCAGGTGATGGCCTCCCAGGTGACATCCTTCTCCGCATCGACCTGTGTTGCTCGACAAGCTGGAGAGTGGTGGATTTTAAGCAGCTGATTTTCGTGTATAATTCTCATCTCTGAACTCCATTCTTCCCTTTTCTCACAGATGGTCCTGGTGGAGTTATAGTGGATGATTAGTTTGCCCTTATTGCCGGCGGCTTCGAGCATACGCCGAAGACGGCGCAATAAGCCTCCTACTGCCAATCCGTAGGAAAGGTACGTCACCGGACGGCTCTCCTCTCTCTCGGCAAGGGCAACTACGGGAACACTCCCTCCTGTGGACTTGCGAGCGGTGCGAATCATGTGAACCATCTAAAACAAAAAGAATTTTACAAATTAGGTTAGGTAAACTCTCAAACAAAAATCCTATTTTGAATGAAAGTTGGGGTAAGATGAAGAAAGTGACTCCATCAAATAACACTTTTCAACCCACACCTTTGAAAAATAGTTTTTAAGAAAATAGGACCCTTAAATACGTCCATTTCTACCTAGGTCCACGTTCCTACGGGCAACCTTGGCTCTGATACCACTTCTGTCACACCCGGATTTTCCGAAGAACAACCGAGTGAATGTCACATGTATACCAGGATCATTTTCTCAAACATGTGATGACAAATAGTGAAGCATTATTTATTACAAGCCAGGTGTCGAATATAAATAAGTCTTACATCGCAAATGTCTCAATGGACAATAATAAGTTCATCACAAGTAAATAAACTAGCAGCGGAATAATTATTCTCGTAGGCTCCATCACAGGCGTTGCCCGGGGGTCTCCATGAACCTAGAAACCTTCTTCGGGTCCAAAGTCTTGGTCATTATACACCACCTCATTATCTTGACCTGAGCAGTAATATAAACCAACAAAATATGCAAGATTGAGTACCGATGGTACTCAGCAAGTGTGGGAAAGTTATGTCATGCATGGCTAGAACAAGGAGAGGTTGAACTCATGGTTAAAGCACTATGCAATTAATACCTATCACCTTAGCTTATTAAGCACCTACATTACTACACAGGTGAAATGGTCCCAATCTCCCAACCCATCATCATAACCAAATAACCATGACATCATTTTCAATGTTAAGCTCCCCGCTTAACATCCACAACTTCCAAAACCATCACTCCTCTAATCATGAATAAGTCCAAGCCGCTCTTGACCGTGAGCACGGCTATCATGACAGTTTTGACTCTGCAGAGTTTGTACCACTGTACCCACATGTAGTGATTTCATCCCCCGTTGCCGGGTGGACTAAAAGAACCTCCATTATGCCAGTGGCCAAACCACATTCACACTTCCCAGGTGTGTAGCCAGGAGATCACTACGAAGCCTTTACAAAGGGATTCCCGACGAGCGTGGGCCCACTGAGGTTTCACCCCTAACAGCATACATGAGGCTCCAACCCCGCTGCAGTGGCCCCCTCTTGAGCCTTGCGGTTCATATGGTAGTCCAGCTGACACCTATTCCCCGCACCATCCAACACACCCATACTACGACGGGGATACACCTAATTAATTGGCCAAGCTGCCCCATCTCAGCATGTGGTTGGCACTGTAAAGCCAGGTTACATGCTCCATGAACCGGTCCTTAGGATCCAGGCAAGTACTAAACACAAACCCGAGTCTCGTGCACCCAGCGCACAACCAAAACATCCAACTTGCCTTGATCCCTACCTCTACATAACTCACAATATCTCATTCAAGAGTATGGTAAAATAAATGATGATCTCATATCCCAAATATCCCATTCTAAGCATGGCTAAAAATATGCATAATAACAAATGACATGATAAAATAAATCCCAACCCAAGCTACAAGGAAACAAGGTAATGCAATTCTAGGGAAACTTCCTAACATGTGTTTCATATTTCAATTGACAATGCAAATAACTCTAGCTACACATCCTAGCATGGGATCAAAGTGGTCAAGGACACTTGCCTCCTTGTTGCTGCTCTTGAAATGGGTAGTCCTGATCTTGGTAAGGAATAACTTGCTCTTGAGCAGGTTCTACATCATACCATCACACATAGCAAAAGAAAAACAACAATCCATAAGACATAGTTCACACTTCCACTTCATACAAACCACACATTCATATTTATGAAATTCATTCACCATTATATGTGTTGTGGTTACTCTATGTGTGTTAATTTGTGGCTTGCATGCACTTTTAATCATGTGTATATGATTCCTACTTTATGTTCACATTTATATTTACATAGTATATATATGAGTTTCCAATTAAATAAATTCCTTATATTCAATTGATACACCTTTTATCTACCAAGTGTGCATGAAAGGTATCTTTCTTCTCCATATGTGTCTTCAGAATTTCTACCAACCCTAAACTGAATTCTTTAGATTTTAGAAACTCCATTTATCATTTACTAGTTGCTATATTTTCAGATTTATTTTCCTATGCATAAATGTGTACTTTATTATGAAATTAGTAATACACATCATCTAAACAGAATAGGTTCTGGTCCTAAATAATTTAATAACATATTTTGACCTTTGCCTCTGATGTAAACTATTTCACAATTATTTTCCCTATTTTCTAAAACTATTCATTACTTAAGATGTGTCCCTAAATGTGAATAATAAATTAAACAGATTCAATTCAGCCCAAAATATGTTTTTATCTCACTCCAAAGTTTTCTAAATACAGAGAAAGTCTTTAATTAAATTTTGACAATATGTTTGTCCCACTTTTAATTTTTAAACACTAGCAACATATTCAATTTCCTAAATTAAATACTAAACAGGGCTAAAAAGTTAAACTTACCCCACTACAGGGTCTATAATATTATTTTAACAATTTTCAGGGGTCTAGCTATACTTATCAGAGGTGTTTTTCCTAATTTTTATTAAGTCCAAGGGCTAAAACTGATTTTTAAATGAATTTACATGATTTTCTGGAGTTCCAGGGGCTAGATCAGAAGTTTTCGGGGCTAGCTCTTATTTCCCGAGAACCCCAGGGGGTAGCACGTAAGATTTCCAGTCTTTATAACGCGGGGCTGACGTGGACCGTCCGATTTTAAACCGACGGCCGAGATTATAACATCGAACCGGTACGCGGGGGTTTAAACCCTACCGTGCGATTTAAAATAAACGGCGCACAAGCGGCCACGTCGCTCTGATCGAGCGCGGGCGGCGCTGCCGGCGGCGCACGGCGGCGGGAAGCGGCGATCTCGCCGGAGACTTTCGGATCTTCGAGAATTCTTCCTAGAACTGTGATTTTATGGCATAGATCGGTGGAGGGGAGGTCGGGGATCTCACCTCGGGGGTTTTCTTGAGCTCGGAGGTCCTGGAAGGTGATCGGCGACGAGGTCCGAGGCGAAACCACGGCGAGGCTCGTCAGCGCTGTGTTTACACCGCAAGTCACCGAGTTTTCTGCACCTGCAAGGTTCCCCGGAAACGGTGGATCAATACCAGCGAGTTAGATCGGAATTTCCGAGCTTAGATCGGCCAGAATTCGCCGGAGGAGTCTCGGTTCTCACCGGAGGAAAAATCGGCGATCGCGTGGAAAAAACAGAACGAGGCCGGGGTTTTTATAGACAGGGGAGGGCGGTGGGTTTGTTTAGATCGAGTGGGAGTCCTCAGGAACCAGAATTCGGCCGGAAATCCGGTCGGTTGCGATTGCGCGCGCGGGTGAACAGTCCGAGTTTCGGACGATCGGGGGTTAGGGATGACAGGTGGGTCCCGCCTGTCTGAGAGAGAGAGCGCGGACGCGCGGCTGCGGGCTAGCTCGGGGCAGGTTGGGCCGGCTGGTGGGTTTCGGCCCACTGGCTGGTTTTTTTCTGTTTTCTCTTTTTTCTTTTTCTATTTCTTTTCTGATTTGAGTTTAATTTGAATTCCAGTTTGAATTTGAATTTTTGCAAAACATGCAACACGTCCAAAAATTTTTAAATCCCCCTCTTAACATGATTTAGGGTTTTGAATCAAAATTTCGGGGTGTTACAATGATTCCTTTATGTTTTGTCAACCAATCCATACCCAAGATAATATCTATCCCTTGTGAATCTATCACTATGAGGTTAGCAGTAAATACTACCCCATTAATGTCTAGGTTCTCCTTGGGACACACTTGTCTTGTCCTTATTTCTCCACCCGGAGAGTTTACGGCTAGCATATGGTTCATTTGTGTTGTTGCTAGGTCATGCTTCTTAACAAACCCTTGAGCAATGAACGAGTGGGTAGCACCCGAATCAAACAGCAGGGTTGCAAGGTGTAAATTGGCAGGAAACTTACCAACTACCACGTCGGGTGCCTCTTGCGCTTCCTCCATAGTGACGTGGTTCACCCGTCCTCGCATCACATTCTGCTGTTGTGGCTGCGCGGGCTTCTTCTTTGGGCATTTGTGGGCGTAGTGCCCCACTTCACCGCAGCTAAAACATTGCACCCCAACCTTAGGTGCCTGGCCTTTGTTGTCTTGGGATTGGTTTGGGGGTCCTTGTACTGCTGGCCGAGGTGGATATGCGGGGCGAGGCTGCTGTACAAACTGACGTTGTGGCTGTGTTGGTGCTGCGGGAGGCCTGTAGTTCGGGTTGTACCCTCTTGGTGCTGAGTAGGGTACCGCAGCACGATTCGTCTGCCCTGTAGGTTGCTGCATCAGGCGTGGGCGGGTGTTGCTCCCTGAGGCTTGATGTGACCACCCGGCCTTCCTCTTATTCTCATTTTCCAAGGCCTTTAGCTTCCTTTCTACCACAAATGCTCTGTCCACCATCTTTTGGAAGCTTTCATACTCATTTGAGGACATTGCACACTGCATCTCTGCGGTAAGTCCCTCCACGAAACAATCTTTTTTCTGCTCATCAGTCTCTATGTCCCGTGGGGCATAACGGGATAGTTGAGTAAATTTAGTGAGGTATTCCCTCACCGTCATGTTCCCCTGCTGCAGTCCCAAAAACTCCTTCCTCTTGTTTTTGAGTTCACCTCTTGGGATGTAATGGTTGCGGAAGCTACGCTTGAACTCTTCGCAAGTGATGTTCTCAGGGTCATGATGGGCAGCCACGTAGGCGGTCCACCAATCAGCAGCAGGTCCATGCAATTGATGAGAGGCAAACAGCACCCTCTCATACCCTTGGCACTGGATGATCCTCATCTTGCTTTCAATGGTCTTTAGCCAATCATCTGCCTCCAGAGGTTCAGCAGCACTTGCAAACTTTGGAGGTTGAGTTCCTAGAAACTCACTCAACCTTGGTTGGCGTGGTGCAGCTTGTTGAGGTGGAACTTGATGCAAGTTGGCCACCACTTGAGTCAAGTTCTGGATGAGCTGATTTTGATTCTCCAGCATTTGGTGGAGGGGATCAACTCCTTAACGGCGACCACCCCGGTCCTGGCCTCCAGAAAGAAGAGGGTTGCATGCCTCATCGTTGTTGTTGGCAAGGTTGGCAGCACGTCCTTTTCCTCTTCCGGCCATCTGGCAGAATCAACCAATGTTAATTTGAAAGCATTTAGTATCATCTTACTACTTTCATTTGTTTGTTCTTCGAAGTGTTGAGGCTTTGTTATACTTTTACGAGGGTTCATATCTCACACCAAATAAATGCACTATTATTTCATGTGGGTTCACACACCAAAGCAAAACAATCTGAAGACGAGGCTGTGGACAATTGCTCATGGCTTCCACAACTCACGTCACACACCAAGCATTAGCACACCATTAACTTAACGTAATGACTCGACTATTCGACATCTTGCTAACTAAGGGAAGGACTCTACACTACTCGTTTTCTTGAGCTGGCTCCTCGGGATCTTCCTCATCATTTCGGCTGCCTTCTGACTCTGCTTTGGGTGGGGAGGCTGCTGGTGGAGAAGTGCGACGACGCCTGATCGCCCGGCGATCTGGGGAGTCAGGAGTCCATGTATCATTCACGGTGACACAAAGTTCATTCTCATCTCCTCTTTCTCTCGCCCTTAAGCAGGCTCGCAGCAATGCCTCCGTTTCCTTCAGGGTGTCCCGAACATCCTGAAGCTCTTGCTGACACTCTTGCAGTCGAGTGCTGAGCATAGAAACATCCTCCAAGCACAAGTCCATGTGCTCATGGGAAGTCCCCTGCTGCACCGGCGGGTACTTGTACTCCGTGGTACCACTCTCACGTTGGAGGACATACATGTACTCAGTTTTGTCCAAGTGGCAACGATAGATGTGACTCTGGCAGGTGATGGCCTCCCAGGTGACATCTTTCTCCGCATCGACCTGTGTCGCTCGACAAGCTGGAGAGTGGTGAATCTTAAGCAGATGATTTTCGTGTATAATCCTCATCTCTGAGCTCCATTCTTCCCTCTTCTCACGGATGGTCCTGGTGGAGTTATAGTGGATGATTAGCTTGCCCGTGTTGCCGGCGGCTTCGAGCATACGCCGAAGACGGCGCAATAAGCCACCTACTGCCAATCCGTAGGAAAGGTACGTCACCGGACGGCTCTCCTCTCTTTCGGCAAGGGCAACTACAGGAACTCTCCCTCCTGTGGACTTGCGAGCGGTGTGAATCATGCGAACCATATAAAACAAAAAGAATTTAAAATTAGGTTAGATAAACTCTCAAACAAAAATCCTATTTTGAATGAAAGTTGGGGTAAGATGAAGAAAGTGACTCCATTAAATAACACTTTTCAACACACACCTTGTAAAATAGTTTTTAAGAAAATAGGGCCCTTAAATACGTCCATTTCTATCTAGGTCCACGTTCCTACGGGCAACCTTGGCTCTGATACCACTTCTGTCACACCCGGTTTTTCCGAAGAACAACCAAGTGAATATCACATGTATGCCAGGATCATTTTCTCATACATGTGATGACAAATAGTGAAGCATCATTTATTACAAGCCAGGTGTCGAATATAAATAAGTCTTACATCGCAAATGTCTCGATGGACAATAATAAGTTCATCACAAGTAAATAAACTAGCAGCGGAATATTATTCTTGAGGGCTCCGTCACAGGCGTTGCCCGGGGGTCTCCATGAACCTAGAAACCTTCTTCGGGTCCAAAGTCTTGGTCATTATACACCACCTTATTATCTTGACCTGAGCAGCAATATAAACCAACAAAATATGCAAGGTTGAGTACCAATGGTACTCAGCAAGTGTGGGAAAATTATATCATCCATGGCTGGAACAAGGAGAGGTTGAACTCATGGTTAAAGCACTACGCAATTCATACCTATCACCTTAGCTTATTAGGCACCTACATTACTACACAAGTGAAATGGTCCCAATCTCCCATCCCATCATCATAATCCAATAACCATAACATTATTTCCAATGTTAAGCTCCCCGCTTAACATCCACAACTTCCAAAACCATCACTCCTCTAATCATGAATAAGTCCAAGCCGCTCTTGACGGTGAGCACGGCTGTCATGACAGTTTTTGACTCTGCAGAGTTTGTACCACTGTACCCACATGTAGTGATTTCATCCTCCGTTGCCGGGTGGACTATAAGAACCTCCATTATGCTAGTGGCTACGAACCACATTCACACTTCCCAGGTGTGTAGCCAGGAGATCACTACGAAGCCTTTACAAAGGGATTCCCGACGAGCGTGGGCCCACTGAGGTTTCACCCCTAACAGCATACAAGAGGCTCCAATCCCGCTGCAGTGGCCCCCTCTTGAGTCTTGCGGTTCATATGGTAGTCCAGCTGACACCTACTCCCCGCACCATCCAACATACCCATACTACGCCAGGAATACACCTAATTAATTGGCCAAGCTGCCCCATCTCAGCATGTAGTTGGCACTGTAAAGCCAGGTTACATGCTCCATGAACCGGTCCTTAGGATCCAGGCAAGTACTAAACACAAACCCGAGTCTCGTGCACCCAGCACACAACCAAAACATCCAACTTGCCTTGATCCCTACCTCTACATAACTCACAATATCTCATTCAAGAGTATGGTAAAATAAAATGATGATCTCATATCCCAAATATCCCATTCTAAGCATGGCTAAGCATAGGCATAATAATAAATGACATGATAAAATAAATCCCAACCCAAGCTACAAGGAAAACAAGGTAATGCAATTCTAGGGAAACTTCCTAACATGGGTTCCATATTTCATTTAACAATGCAAATAATTCTATCTACACATCCTACCATAGGATCAAAGTGGTCAAGGACACTTGCCTCCTTCTTGCTGCTCTTGAAATGGGTAGTCCTGATCTTGGAAAGGAATAACTTGCTCTTGAGCAGGTTCTATATCATACCATCACACATAGCAAAAGAAAAACAACAATCCATAAGACATGGTTCACACTTCCACTTCATACAAACTACACATTCATATTTATGAAAGTCATTCTCATTTCTATGTGTTGTGGTTACTCTATGTGTGTTGATTTGTGGCTTGCATGCACTTTTGATCATATGTATATTATTCCTACTTTTGTGTTCACATTTATACTTACATACTATATATATATATATATATATATATATATATATGAGTTTCCAAAAAAGAAAGGGCAGCCCGGTGCATGTAGCTCCCGCTTGCGCAGGGTCCGGGGAAGGGTCCGACCCAATTGGGTCTTTTGTACGCAGCCTTTCCCTGCATTTCTGCAAGAGGCTGTTTCCAGGATATATATATATATATATATTAGTTGCTATATTTTCAGATTTATTTTCTATGCCTAAATGTGAACTTTATTATGAAAATAACAAGACACATCATCTAAACAGAATAGGTTCTGATCTAAAATATTTAATAATATATTTTTGACCTTTTCCTCTGATGTAAACTATTTTACATTTATTTTCCCTATTTTCAGAACTATTCTTTACAAAAAAAAATGTGTCCCTAAAACTAATAAATGTGAATAATAAATTAAACAGATTCCTTTCAGTCCAAAATATATTTTTATCTCACTCCAAAGTTTTCTAAGTACTGAGAAAGTTTTTAATTTAATTTTAACAATATGTTTGTCCCACTTTTTAAATTTTAAATACTAGCCACATATTCAATTTCCTAAATTAAATATCAAACAGGGTTAAAAAGGTAAACTCACCCCACTACAGGGTCTATAATATTATTTCCAGAATTTCCAGGGGTCTAGCTACACTTATCAGAGGAGTTTTTCCTAATTTTTATTAAGTCCAGGGGCTAAAACTGATTTTTAAATGAATTTACATGATTTTCTGAAGTTCCAGGGGCTAGATCAGAAGTTTCCAGGGCTAGCTCTTATTTCCCGAGAACCCCAGAGGGTAGCACGTAAGATTTCCAGTCTTTATAACTCGGGGCTGATGTGGACCGTCCGATTTTAAACCGACGGCTGAGATTATAACGTCGAACCGGTACGCGGGGATTTAAACCCTACCGTGCGATTTAAAATAAACGGCGCACAAGCGGCCACGTCTCTCTGATCGAGCGCGGGCGGCGCTGCCGGCGGCGCACGGCGGCGGGAAGCGGCGATCTCACCGGAAACTTTCGGATCTTCGGGAATTCTTCCTAGAACTGTGATTTTATGGCATAGATCGGTAGAGGGGAGGTCGGAGATCTCACCTCGGGGGTTTTCTTGAGCTCGGAGGTCCTGGAAAGTGATCGGCGACGAGGTCCGAGGCGAAACCACGGCGAAGCTCGTCGGCGCTGTGTTTACACCGCAAGTCACCGAGTTTTCTGCAGCTGCAAGATTCCCCGGAGGCGGTGGATCAAGACCAGCGAGTTAGATCGGAATTTCCGAGCTTAGATCTGCCAGAATTCGCAGGAGAAGTCTCGGCTCTCACCGGAGGAAAATCGGTGGATCGCGTGGGAAAAAACAGAACGAGGCCGGGGTTTTTATAGACGGGGGAGGGCGGCGGGGTGGTTTAGATCAAGTCCGCGTGGCCTACGAACAGAATTCCGAGCAGTTTTGATTCGGGTGAGAGGGAGTCTGGCGCGGGCGCGAGGTAGACGACGATCTGGTGGGTCCCACCGGTCAGCGGAAGGAAGCGGCGCGCGCGGCTGCGGGCTGGCGCGGGCGCTGGCTGGGCCGCCCGGTGGGTTTCGGCTCACTGGCCGGTTTTTTTCTGTTTTCTCTTTTTCTTTTTCTATTTCTTTTCTTATTTGAGTTTAATTTGAATTCCAGTTTGAATTTGAATTTTTGCAAAACATGCAACACGTCCAAAAATTTTTAATCCCCCTCTTAACAGGATTTAGGGTTTTGAATCAAAATTTTGGGGTGTTACAGGGCATACCGGGACAGTTTTGTGAACTTGTTGAGATACTCATTCACGCTTCTCTGTCCTTGGCGGAGACCTTAAATTCCTGTCTCTTGAGCATCATTACACCAGCAGGGATGTAATGAGAGCGTAAACTATACTTGAACTCAGTCCAAGTGATCGTCTCCGGGTCGACATGAGTGTTGCATAGGGCATCCCACCAGTCGGCGGAAGCTCCCATGAGTTGGTGCGACGCGAAAAGAACCTTCTCTCGGTCATTGCACTGCACTATGGCAAGCTTCTTCTCCATGGATTTCAACCAGTCGTCGGCCTCCATGGGGTCGTTAGCTTGAGCAAAGGTGGGTGGTCGAGTCCTCATGAACTCACCCAGTCTGTTATGAGCCGGCGGTGGTGGTGGCGGTGGTGCCGGAACGGGGTTGTTGTTGTTGGCCTGCAACTGACCCAAAGTTTGGATCATGGTTTGCATAAGTTGGTTTTGTATGGCCATCAACCATTCCAGGTGGTTCTCACCAACTCCGGTGTTAACAGGAACTTCATCGTGGCCATCCTCTTGGTTGTCACAGACATTCCTTCGGCCGGCGTTTCATCTCACCATCTGTGAGAGAGATCGAAATAGAATAAAAGGTTAGAAGGTTAGGTAGATCCCCTCAACTATATGCATCAAGGTGGGTTGGACTATATATATTAGCCCATATGAGGATTAACAAGTGTCGAGGCATCTCACACCTCTTTCTACTTATGTGTGGATATGGACAACGTTTTGAGACGTCCCACGACTCACACTAAGCACACAATTCACAAACAATCATCACAAGGGCTCACACAACTCCTATTCAAGGCTTGTTCAATGGGGGTCCTATACGACTTAGGGTGATGTCAAATCTGTGATCCAACGATGGCTTCTCCTAGGCTTGTATCCTATGTCAAGGTAGTTTCAAGGCCAAACTAAGCATCCTAGGCTTGCACCCTATGGACAGCGTGGCTTAGCTACCAATCTGTGATCTATCTAAGTGTGTAACCTACCATCAACCCGTGGCTCTAATGCCAATGTGTGATTGTATCTAGGTGTGTAATCTATCCTCAACCGTGGCTTTGATACCAATCTGTTGTGGCGGACCGGGATCCGCTCATCCAGGATCACAGAGGGTGGTGTCGCGCGATGCGACACCTGACAGCACACGTCATAAGGACACAATATATTACATGGGAAAACAACTGAAACTGTACAAACAGGTACAAACTTCAGTTACAAACTCTTGTTTATATTACACAGCGGAAGTCTACCCTATACAACTCACGCCCACCTATCTAGCAAAAGTCGGCTGCCCAGCCCTAGGGCAGCCAACAATGGCTGCACTCCTCAGCGCGGCGTGTACGGCTCCCACTCAGCCGTGGTCCCCGACGTAGGGTAACCCTCGCCGGTGGACTCGTACTCCGAGTCCGTGGGTGGCTCCTCACCTGAAAAACACTTAAGCAGCACCATGAGCACGATGGCTCAACAAGACTTAACCGACTCACCTAGGCATGAAACTCTACATGAGGTGTACAATGACATAGGATAGTAACATTGCAGCAAATGGACACACCTACAAGTTCATCCTTAGTTCATCTTTTAGCCACAAGTTTAACAGTTCGAGAATCTGAAATTTAGTAAGCAATATTTGGTGGCACACATGTAACAATACAATTATATCACACAGCAGAATTGAATCATAACATTCCATAAATTATCTACGTTACGACGCAGTGAACAAGCGGTACTCGTCACCGTGAGGGACGGTGAATCGACTCGATGTACACCTGCAGGGAAACCGAAAGAGCACGTCACGTACGACCACCCGTGGAGCTGCACAGCACGCTCACTCGATATCGTACGGGACAACCTTTCACCCAACAGCCCAAACATCGAACCGGTCGCACCGAAACGAGCAGGAGGTTCCCTACACGGAGCATCTCTCTATGCCCGTTAGCAGATTTCCACCTTGCTGCCCTCAGCCTACACCTATAAATCGGTGCGTTATGCCTCGACGCCCGGAGGTTTAGGCTACATCGGTTTATCGGGGCCCATATATCTGATATGCCTTCGGTACGTTCAATACTTGTTCAGCAGGGCCGCACACGGATCGGTCCTCAAGCGACACGGACAGGGCTGTGCACACAAGACTTCCTCTTGCTGCGCCCTAGCCCCTGCCTGGTCTCATTTTCATTACTAAAGTGATCTCACATCACTCGAACCAAACCCGTGTGTCCCAAACCTAACTCGCGAGTAGATTCCAACTACTCAACTTGTACCGAAGTCCTATGAATCATAAAGCATAGCCCGTCTACTCGAGGTCTTAGACACTACCCTCACTCTTATTGAAAAATTCTGGTTATGCAAGTGGGGTTCCATTCATCCTACACCTAATGCACATCCATACTTCATACTAAGTGTTTATAAAGCAAAACTTGAAAAATAGTTTAATGCAAACCGGGGCTTGCCTTGTTGCTGCTGGTCAGTAGTTAGTTCTTCTTCCAGAAGGAGGAAGTCCAGCACTTCTGGAGTCTCTTCGCCTTCAGCGACTACACGTTAATGAAATACTACATGACAATTCAAATGCAATGTGTAAACTTGAATACTTAATTACTAATAACTCTAGATAGCCCTCCCCTTTGGTTCTGAAATTTTTATGGTGGTTTGGTAGGTTCCTAACCAGAGTCTTGACCAAGTTTCATTTGAAACAAAGTTCATTTGAACCTTGTACAGATAAAAAGACTATGTGGTCATTATTTGAGCCTCTAAATAATTCCAGGGGTTTTCATGGCTCCAACCATTACTTTCAGGAAACTAGAATTTAAGAGGGTTCTAATGGAATTGGTTTCATGTCATTTGAAGAATTCTACTGAAAGTTATGCCCTAATTAAGGTTTGAGGGAAATCTGAAAAATGTTTCTGTACATTTTTTCTATTTTCTCAGGGCAGTTCACTTAATCACCCCATTAGGGGGACTAAATGAACTTGGATGATTCTGGAAATTTTATTGTGACTCAGGGATTTTCCAAATAACCTCTCAGCCAAATTTCAGAATTTTCCATAAAGTAGTTCTCCAGATAAAATTGCCAACAGTTTAAATTTTAGGGATTTAATTCTGAAAAACTATTCACTTTCATGAGCTGAAATTGGTATTGCTGGAAAGTACTCAGAATTCTGAGTTCAGAAAAATTTGGTTCATTGGATTTGGAGTTTCCTAGCAAAAGTTCTATTCATTTGAAGTTTGAACTAAAACTGGAAATTCCCAAAATGATTAAATTCTTTGGGTGGGGCCCACTCCTCGAGCCGGCCCACTCAGAATGCGGCCACACCGCGGCCCACGGGTTTTTACCTGTGCTGCCGCACCGAATCCCGGCCGCAAACAGATCCCCGTGCAGAGACCAGAGGCTGACCGCTGGACCCGGCCCCCCTCTTCGTCTACCTCGCGCTATCCCGCAGCTCCCGCGGCGGCGCTTTGCCGGAGCGCTCGCCGCTGGGCGTTTCACCGCCTGACCTTCGATGAAACTTGCCACCTGTGCTTAACTCGTCTCGGAGAACACGCTGGTCCCCTCACCGGAGCTCGGCAATGGCCGGAACTATGCCCGCGGCGGTGACAGAGCTTCTCTCTACTCCGGCGATATCGCCCGGGCTACTCAGGGCCTTATTTCTCAAGTGGTTTGCTTCTACAGCTCCGCCGTGGCATGCTGAGCACAAATACGAGCTCGGATGGCCATTGAAATGGCCGGAACTAGGACCTCACCATCGACCTAGGCCCGATATCGGCTGTGCTCAGAAAACTTCGAAGAACCGTAACCCTAGCTCCTGGTTCTTGCTGGTTTTTGATCCTAGGTGGTCGTGGCAGGGTGTAGATCGTGTGTTTAGCTCGATATGCCCGGTGATAAGCCAACACCCATGAATTTTCGGATTTGGTACAGCTCGGCCTTAAGAACACAGAAACGTTCCTTGGGAAAATTCTCCTCCGACGGTGCATGAAATGCTGAACGGTCTGAGGAGCAGAACCAGCACCTTATGACGGTCGTTTCTTGTGTTGAGCGTCGGGCACGAGGAAGCCTGTGCTGTCCGGGCGCCGGCGATCAGAGGGCGGCGACTCCGGGTGCGCCGCTTCGGATGTGTGTGGTGGAACAGGGAGAATGGGGAGGGAAATTCACGCCGGACAGGGTGCGACCGAGTGTAATGCAGCCGGCGTCCTCATCCCCCGAGTAGGAGGTGGCGTGGTGGTCACGTTGGGACGGGGTCAACCCCGTGCGCTGGCGCCCGCAGAGGTGTTCAACCGCGTGACTGAGTCGGTTTAACCACTGTGTGGCTGACCAGTGGGCCCCCTTCTCCCCTCTAATTCTCCCCCCCCCCTTCTGCTGTAAATATCCCCAGCTACTAAACATTAAATGGGAGACTTAGCCCCCAAGTCTTGGTTTGAATTTGAGTTCTCAAATTTGAACTTTGTTTGGCTAAGTTTGCTTCATGTTTAAACTGAAAATCAAATCCAGTTTTGAATTCTTGCCAATTTAGCTCTTGACCAAATGAACTCCAATGACAATGAAAATTTGTGGGCTAACTCAGAAAAATGTGCTGAGTTTGAATATGAAGCTAACTTTTGAATTTGAGGGATGAAAGTTGCTGCAATTTGAATTTACATTCAAATTGGCCTCTTTTTCAAATACCTCCAAAAGTGCCTCAAAAAGTGTTGGATTTACATGAAATTTGGCCTGAACCTTCCCAAGGCTTTTTAAGTTCTAGGGGTGAGCTCAACCTATCATGTTCATGTGTAAAAATCCCACTTTGTGAAAGTGTAGGCTTCCCCCCCCCTAATCACTCTTTTGATGGAGGTTACTTGCTCTTCACACTTTTTCACAATCTATCCACAACAAAAACTGTGGGGTTGTGAGGTGAAGAAAAGTTTTTGCAAGTCCCTTTTCTTGGGCTTTTACATCCCCCCCCCTTAAAAGAATCTCGTCCTGAGATTATAAAAGAAGAGACAGCGATGTAGTAGGGACTTACCCGTGTTGGGACGCCATGAACTCCGGGTAATTTGAGCGAAGGAATTCCTCGCTCTCCCACGTCGCTTCTTCGGCGGTGTGGTTGCTCCAGAGTATCTTTTAGAACCACAGCGTTCTGCTATGCGTGATTCTAGCTTTCTCATCAAGAATTGCCACCGGACATTCATCATATGTCAAATCCGGTTGCAACTCACCGATGTCTTCGGTAGTAACAGCAGCGGTATGCTTCAGACATTTTCTCAGCTGGGAGACATGGAAAATGTCACGGACACCAGAAAGAGACGCCGGTAGCTCCAGTCTATACGCCGCTGGTCCACACTTCTCGGTGATAGCATAGGGTCCAATGAAATGGGGAGCGAGTTTCCCCTTCACACCGAACCGGTGCACGCCCTTCATCGGAGACACGTGGAGGTACACGTGTTCACCGACGTCAAAGTGCAATGGTCTACGCCTTTTATCAGCGTAACTCTTCTGCCGGGATTGAGCGGCCTTCAGGTTGGCTTGAATCGTCCGAACGCGCTTTTCGGCGTCGTCCACAACATCAACCCCGAATGTGACCCTTTCACCGGACTCGCACCAGTTTAATGGGGTGCGGCATTTGCGACCGTAGAGAACTTCGTAGGGTGCCATCTTGATACTCACCTAATAACCATTGTTGTACGAGAATTCCGCCAATGGCAGGTGATTATCCCAGTTCCTGCCGTGGTGGATGGCACATGCTCTCAACATGTCTTCTAATACTTGGTTCACCCTCTCTGTTTGCCCATCGGTCTGAGGGTGATAGGTGGAGCTCCTAATCAGCTTAGTACCCAATGCAGCGTGTAGCTGCTCCCAAAAGCGAGATACAAATAATGCACCTCGATCCGAGACGATGGTCTTGGCTACCCCATATAAGCACAGAATCCTTGCTATGTACAGCTCCGCATATTTGCCGGCATTTTAACGTGTATTCACAGGAATGAAGTGAGCCATCTTGGTTAACCGATCAACGATTACCCAAATGGAATCATGTTTGTTGGACGTTAGGGGCAATCCCACAATGAAATCCATGCTCACATCTTCCCATTTCCATGCCAGGACCTTCAGGGGTTGCAACAGCCCTGGCTTCCTCATATGATCAGCCTTCACCCGTCTACACGTATCCACTCGGATACGTACTTCGCTACCTCTCGCTTCATCCGTGTCCACCAAAATTTCTTTTTCAAATCTTGGTACATTTTGTTGCTTCCCAGATGAATGGAGTATTTGGACAAGTGAGCTTCATCGAGGATCTTCCTCCTCAGTTCCATATCCCGGGGTACGACTATGCAGCCAATGAACCATAGCATCCCCTCCTCATCTTTCCGGAAACACTTGATCTCCCCATAATCTATCCGTCTCCGGAGATGTGCCATACCCTTATCAATCTTCTGAGCTGCAATGATGTCCTCCCTAATAGTAGGGATGAGGGCAACGTTGTACAGTGACCCATTGTGACACCCTCATCTCGGGTGTCAGCATATGTTCATGTTTTATGAAGAAGAAAAACATTTTAAGAAAAGAAGGAACAGAGACAAGTATCAAAGGGATGGCCAATAAAGCTCTCCGAGAACACCGAAATGCAACTTCCACGGCCAGCCGACCACGTGGCGCGTTCGGAGCTCATTCCCGAGAGATTGGGAGAGGTCCGACGCTAAACTAGGCTACGTGGCAGACTCGGGGGTCACCTCCGCAATTGGAAAGAGGTCCGACCCTGTGGGACACGTGCTGCCGCGGAGCTGGCCTCTGCGGAAGAAGCAAAGGCATTTTTTTAGGACACGTGTCAATCTCGGAGCTCATCTCAGAGAGAAGTCCGGGTCTATCGAACACGTGTCACCACCGGAGCTTATCACCGGAAGGTCCGTCGCAAAAACACGTGGCGTGCGGGGAGCTCGTCTCCGAAGAAGAGGGAGGTCTCGCTCGTGACACATGGCACAACCGGAGCTCGTCTCTGCGGATGAGGAGATACCAGGCCCGAAGGACACGTGGAGCTTCCGGAGCTCATCACCGCGGAGGTAACGAGTCTGAAGCGGTTCTTACGAGTAAAGATACGGTGCGCAACGGCAACCGATCTAAAATCCACGATGTTACTGAAGATAAGACGTCAGGATCTAACAAAGATCTGAATAAGACTCTTATTCGGGATCCAATCAGATTAGGACTCTTATCTTCCCAATTATAAATAGAACCCAAAACCTCCGGCCGAAACCACAAACTCCTCGTTCAACTCCTGAGGCGACGACTTAGAGCCCTAGCCCTATCTCGCCGAGCAAAACATCGCCGAAAGCACAACAAGGGAGATCATCGGAGGAGAACCATGCGGTCTGAGGAGGACCCCGAAGACAAGAAGAACGTGAGGTAGGACCTCAATACCACCTTACGACATCATGTTGTTCATCTCTTTGCATCTGTTCTTCGATTCCTTTCGAACAGAAGCGTTTTCGTGGGCAGAACACTCGATGATCAGATTGATCTAAAGACAAGATCATCGCCATGTTCATCTTTGATCTGAACACCTCTGACCATGCAAACCATGCAAGAATACGGACTGATCAATCTAATGAAACTAATCATAGGATAGCATGCATGTGCATCATCACATCTAGTTTAGGGTTTTGTGCATGATATTGATTGCTGTGAATATTGTATGCACGTGAATCCTACAAAGCAGGACAAACTCAGGAAGCTGTCTACAACGAGCTGCAGCAACAAGGTTTTGAGAATCAAGAACAACCGGAACCGCAAGAACAAGGCAAGTGCTCCTTGACCATGTTGATCCTATGTTTTGGGTAAAACTGTTTTATTTTGCGAAAAGGTGTGTGTGCTGAGTCAAACATGATGGGAAACCCTTTTTATAGGAGTTTACTAGTTTTGATTAAACCATCCTTGTCGCCCGGGAAGTTTATGAGTCGGGTATGGTTTTTGCTTATTGCTTCGCTGAGTTTATGGGATTGGGAAGCGAGATAGATGTGTCCAGCTAACTGCACTCGTACTGATAATAAGTAATTGATGAGGTTAATGAACATGGATCGGAGGGAGATCTAGCCAAGCCTGGGTTTGTAAATGAGGTAGCATGAGATGGTGGTTTTGCTTGCCGCAGATCTAAGGACCGGTTCATGCATGCACATGCCAGGATAACAGTGCCACCACAAGGCCAAGTATGGGTGCGGCTTAGCTGAGTAATTAGGTAAGTTGCTAGGATGTTATGGACTATGGAAGGCGCGGGGAATGGGAGTCGAGTGAGGACTGCCCTGGGAGCTGCATGACACAAGAGGGGGCCCGTGGGTGGGAGAATTGGAGATTCTAGCCTGCCGGTGAAACCTTAGTGAGTCCATACATCTAGTAACCCCTTTGTAAAGGCTATTTTGTGATCTCTTGACCATACACCGACGGTTGTGTACTGGTATAATGGAGGTTCTGCAGTCGCCGACGGGTGACAAAATCACAAACTTGTGGGTAAAGAGGTGCAAACTCTGCAGAGTTATTAAAACTATCATGATAGCCGAGCTTACGGTCATGAGCACCTGGCTAAACTGCCATGATTAGATGGGATGGTTATTGGAATGGTTATTGGGAAGGTTCTTGGTTATGATTATGGGTTTGGTTATGGTTTGATTTGGAATTGTTAAGCCTGGATGATGAAAGGGTTGCATGACTGGTGGGTCATGAAATGAGATTGGTCTCGGTGCGAGACGAGGTTGTTATATGAGATGAGATGGTAGCGAATACGAGGAGGTATTCGTGAGTATGAATAAAAGATTGGTTAATGTTTGGATGGAACACGGGGAGTGATGAAGGTATGTTGGTAATTCAATATATGCTGAGATTACATTCATCTAAAGTAAAGTTGCCGTTTTATCATGGTTTTATAAGATTGCTTTTCTGCAAATACGCCCTTTTATACCTACCTTGTTTATAAGCTGCATATCATGTGTTATTCCCGCACTTGCTGAGTACATCATTGTGCTCAAACTTGCATTATTATTTCTTCATCAACAGCAAGAGAAGACTACTATGAAGACCGAGTAGAGCATTATGGCGTGTGATCTGTTCTCAACCTTGCCTGTGGAAGGATTAAAGATGGAGCCACTTCTGCTTAGTTTTGCTTCCGCATTAGTTTTTGCTTCCGCATTTAAATAAGATTTCCGCTGCATAGAACAAAGACTTCCGCTGTGAGCATGAGTCCAAGACCCATGAGGAATTGTAATAAACTCTATTATTCATGGTAATATATAATCTGAATTCAGTTTGTGGAACGTATGTGTATGTGTGGTGAACATCCTGGGCACACATATGCATTAGTTCTCAGTTCCGTGGTTTTCCAAAGAATTGAGGGCGTCACAGATTGGTATCAGAGCCACGGGTTGACAGTAGGTTACACGCCTAGATAGAAACCCTGGGTTGACATTAGAATCACGGGTTAACAGCAAGTTATACCACTAAATAGAAGCTACGCGGACCAAAGGAAGCATCCTAGGATGAATGGCTTAGATTGGCCTTGAAACCACCTTGACATAGGAAACCATCCTTGAATAGGAGTTGAGTGGGCCCTTGTGATGATTATTTGTGAATACGTGCTTAGTGTGAGTTGTGGCGCGTCTCAACAACGTTGCCCATATCCACACGTTAGAAGAAAGAGGAGTGAAATGCTTCGGCACTTGATCACATCCTCATAAGGACTAATATATATAGTCCAAACTCCCCTTGATGCATATAGTTGAAAGGACCTATCTAATCTTCTAACCTTCTATTCTATTTCGTTCTCTCTCACAGATGGTGAGAGGAAACGCCAGCCGAAGGAACGTCCAGGAAGATGACCACGGAGAAGTTCCTGCTAACCCTGGAGCTGGCGAAAACAACCTAGAAAGGTTGACGGCCATGCAAAACCAGCTTATGCAAACCATGATCCAAACCTTGGGTCAGTTGCAGGCCAACCAACACCCCGTTCCGGCACCACCGCCACCACCACCGCCGGCTCATAACAAGTTGGGAGAGTTCATGAGGACTCGACCACCCACCTTTGCTCAAGCAAGCGATCCAATGGAGGCCGATGATTGGTTGAAATCCATGGAGAAGAAGCTTGCCATTGTACAGTGCAACGACCGAGAGAAGGTTCTCTTTGCGTCGCACCAACTGATGGGAGCAGCTGCTGACTGGTGGGATGCCTTGAGCAATGCCCATGCCAACCCGGAGACAATCACTTGGACTGAGTTCAAGGAAAGTTTCCGCTCCCACTACATCCCTGTTGGCGTAATGATGCTCAAGAGGCAGGAGTTTGAAGGTCTCCGCCAAGGGCAGAAGAGTGTGAACGAATACCTCAACAAGTTCATACAACTGTCCCGGTATGCCCCCGAAGATGTCAACTCAGATCAGAGGAAGCAGTACCTGTTCATGAGAGGGTTGAACAATGAGATCCAAGTTCATCTCCTCAACAATGACTACGTAAGCTTCCAGAAGCTGGTTGATAAGGCTATTGTGGTGGAAAACAAGATCCGAGAGATCGAGCGCGAGTGCAAAAGGAAGATCCCATACCAGCCCCAAGGGAGCAACGTACGACCTAGATACATGCCCCCTGCACCGCAGTATGGATCGACCGCTCCTACGTACCGCCCTGGTCAGCCACCACAGCAACGGCTCGTTGCACCGGCACCTCGTGTGCCCATGCCTCCTGTGCCCCGGCCTAACAATGGCGCTCCTGTTCAAAACCCCCGCCCCAACGTACCTGCTGCCGTAGGCAACAGGGCATGCTTTGCATGCGGGGAAGCAGGCCACTTCGCTAACCAGTGCCCGAAGAGAGGCCCTGGACAGCAAGGTAACGTGCCCAAATAGAACAAGCGACCAAACGGAGGGGACCACCAAGGGAACCGTGGACCGCAGAACTATGCTCGTGGCCATGTTAACCATGTCACTGCTGAGGAAGCACAACAGGCTGAGGACGTCGCAATTGGTATGTTCCTTGCCAACTCCAACCCAGCCACCATTTTATTTGATTCCGGAGCATCGCATTCCTTCATATCATCCAAATATGTTGCCAAGCATCATCTACCCGTATCCCACTTAGAATGTGCTATGTTAGTAAATTCTCCCGGAGGAGAAATGAGGACTAATATAGTATGTCCTAAAGTAAGCCTTAAAATAAGGGGGGTAGACTTCCTTGCCAACCTTATTGTTTTGGACTCCCACGGAATTGACATCATACTCGGAATGGACTGGTTAAGCAAGCACAATGGAGTAATCCAATGTGCTGAGAGAAGCGTGCAATTGACAAACAAACACGGTATCCGGGTCGAGTTTGAGTCAGCCCAGCAAGCGACCGAACGGGCGGATCTGAACCATGTTGAAGGAGTAACATTGGACAACATCCCAGTGGTTCAGAAATTTTCGGATGTGTTCCCGGAAGAACTTCCAGGTATGCCACCTGACCGGGACATTGAGTTTGCCATAGATTTGGTACCTGGAACTGCACCCATAGCTAAGAGACCATATAGGATGCCCGTCAACGAGTTAGTTGAACTCAAGAAGCAAATTCAAGAACAGTTGGAGAAGGGTTTTATCCGTCCAAGTTCGTCACCATGGGGAGCCCCGGTACTCTTCGTGGACAAGAAGGACGGAACCCAAAGGATGTGCGTGGACTACAGGTCTCTCAACGAGGTAACAATCAAGAATAAATACCCTCTGCCCCGTATAGAGGACCTGTTCGATCAAATGAAAGGAGCCCAAGTGTTCTCCAAGATTGATATTCGGTCGGGATATTTCCAGCTGAAGATTAAGCCCTCCGATATACCTAAGACAGCCTTTCGGACGCGGTATGGTTCATATGAATATACCGTTATGTCTTTTGGATTGACGAATGCACCCGCATACTTCATGTACCTTATGAATAAGGTTTTCATGGAGTACTTGGACAAGTTCGTCGTAGTTTTCATCGACGACATTATGGTGTATTCAAAAAGTAAGGAGGAGCATGAAGAACATCTGAAATTGACCTTGCAGAAGTTGCGCGAGCATCAGTTGTATGCCAAGCTCAACAAGTGTCAATTTTGGCTAAGGGAGATATCCTTCCTAGGCCACATCATCTCCAAGGAAGGGGTATCGGTTGATCCTGGAAAGGTGAGAGATATTTTGAAGTGGGACCAACCGAGGAGTGTGAAGGATATTCGGAGTTTCCTTGGGATGGCAGGATACTATCGACGCTTCATTAAAGACTTCTCTAAGATAGCAAAACCTATGACAGAGTTGCTAATGAAGGGAAAAGTCTTTCAATGGACACAAGCCTGCCAAGAAAGTTTTGAGGAACTCAAGAAAAGGCTAACCACAGCACCAGTTCTGGTATTGCCAGACATAAGCAAGAGCTTCGACATATATTGTGACGCATCCAGACAAGGACTCGGATGTGTGCTCATGCAGGAAGGGCAAGTGGTAGCCTATGCCTCACGACAATTAAAGAAGCATGAGCTTAACTATCCTACTCATGATTTGGAGTTAGCAGCAGTGGTGCATGCATTGAAGATTTGGAGACATTATATCCTTGGTCATCGATGTGAGATCTATACGTATCATAAAAGCCTCAAGTACATATTTACACAAACAGACTTGAATTTGAGGCAATGTCGATGGTTAGAACTCATCAAGGATTATGATGTAGGAATCAATTACCACCCCGGGAAGGCCAATGTGGTCGCCGACGCATTGAGCAGAAAGGGAGCATGTCACCAACTCACGGTTCGGGAGCTACCACCCGAACTACGTAAAGAGTTCGAACAGTTACACCTCGGATTCTTGAATAACATGGAAATAATGGAAATCCACTCCTCATTGGAGCAAGAAATAAGAAAGGGACATGCAACGGACGAGGGGATTAAGGATATCAAAGAAAGAATCCGACAAGGGATAGAAAAGGATTTCAAGGAGGATAAAAAGGGTACGCTTTGGCTAGGAAAAAGGATTTGTGTGCCAAACATAAAACACCTTCGCGACGTAATATTGAAGGAGGCACATGATTCACCCTATTCCATACACCCAGGGAGCACCAAAATGTACAAGGATTTGAAAACTTGCTATTGGTGGGATGGTATGAAGAGGGATATAGCCGAATACGTTGCCCTATGCGACACATGCCAACGGGTGCAAGCCGAACATCAAAAACCGGCTGGATTGTTGCAACCTTTGAAAATACCTGAATGGAAATGGGAGGACATCAGTATGGACTTTATTGTCGGATTACCACGAACTCAGTCAGGATACGACTCCATCTGGGTCATTGTGGACCGGTTGACGAAGACCGCCCATTTTCTTCCGGTAAAGACAAGTTACAACGTTACACAGCTGGCAGAATTGTACATGGAGCAGATCGTGTGCCGTCATGGAGTTCCGAAGAGGATAGTCTCAGATCGAGGTTCTCAGTTTACCTCTAGATTCTGGAGGAAGTTGCAGAAAGCCATGGGTACACGACTGGATTTTAGCTCTGCCTACCACCCACAAACAGATGGACAAACCGAAAGGACGAACCAAATTTTGGAAGACATGTTGAGAGCTTGCGCCTTGAAACGTGGGCATAGTTGGGATAGGAGTTTACCGTATGCCGAGTTCTCCTATAACAACAGCTATCAAGCTAGCTTGAAGATGACGCCTTTCGAAGCCTTATATGGTAGACGGTGTAGAACGCCGCTGTTCTGGAACGAGACTGGAGAGAACCAGGTGTTTGGACCCGAAGTACTACAAGAGGCTGAAAAGCAAGTCCAAACAATAAAGGAAAACTTAAAGGCTGCTCAGTCACGACAGAAAGGCTATGCGGACAATAGGCGTAGAAAGTTGACCTTTGAAGTTGGAGACTTCGTATACCTTAAGGTATCGCCTATCCGAGGCCAACAACGTTTTAACGTCAGAGGCAAACTAGCGCCTCGCTACATCGGACCATTTAAGATTTTGGGTAAGCGAGGGGAAGTAGCCTACCAACTAGAGCTCCCAAACCACCTCGGCGACGTACATGACGTGTTTCATGTATCCCAGCTCAAGAAGTGCTTGAGAATACCAGAGGAACAAGTGTCAATGGGAGAACTTAACCTTCAAGAGGACCTGACTTACGCAGAACACCCTGTCCGAATCTTGGACGTGAAGGAAAGGGTCACCCGAAACAAGGTGATTCGATGGTGCAAGGTACAATGGAGCCATCACACTGAAGCTGAAGCCACATGGGAGCGAGAAGAGGATATCAAGGCAGAATTTCCCCATCTATTTTCTACTAACGAATCTCGAGGACGAGATTCAATTTAAGGGGGGTAGATTTGTGACACCCTCATCTCGGGTGTCAGCATATGTTCATGTTTTATGAAGAAGAAAAACATTTTAAGAAAAGAAGGAACAGAGACAAGTATCAAAGGGATGGCCAATAAAGCTCTCCGAGAACACCGAAACACAACTTCCACGGCCAGCCGACCACGTGGCGCGTTCGGAGCTCATTCCCGAGAGATTGGGAGAGGTCCGACGCTAAACTAGGCTACGTGGCAGACTCGGGGGTCACCTCCGCAATTGGAAAGAGGTCCGACCCTGTGGGACACGTGCTGCCGCGGAGCTGGCCTCTGCAGAAGAAGCAAAGGCATTTTTTTAGGACACGTGTCAATCTCGGAGCTCATCTCAGAGAGAAGTCCGGGTCTATCGAACACGTGTCACCACCGGAGCTTATCACCGGAAGGTCCGTCGCAAAAACACGTGGCGTGCGCGGAGCTCGTCTCCGAAGAAGAGGGAGGTCTCGCTCGTGACACATGGCACAACCAGAGCTCGTCTCTGCGGATGAGGAGAAACCAGGCTTGAAGGACACGTGGAGCTTCCAGAGCTCATCACCGCGGAGGTAAGGAGTCTGAATCGGTTCTTACGAGTAAAGATACGGTGCACAACGGAAACCGATCTAAAATCCACGATGTTACCGAAGATAAGACGTCAGGATCTAACAAAGATCTGAATAAGACTCTTATTCGGGATCCAATCAGATTAGGACTCTTCTCTTCCCGATTATAAATAGAACTCAAAACCTCCGGCCAAAACCACAAACTCCTCGTTCAACTCCTGAGCCGACGACTTAGAGCCCTAGCCCTATCTCGCCAAGCAAAACATTGCCGAAAGCACAACAAGGGAGATCATCGGAGAACCAAGCGGTCTGAGGAGGACCCCGAAGACAAGAAGAACGTGAGGTAGGACCTCAATACCACCTTACGACATCATGTTGTTCATCTCTTTGCATCTGTTCTTCGATTCCTTTCGAACAGAAGCGTTTTCGTGGGCAGAACACTCGATGATCAGATTGATCTAAAGACAAGATCATCGCCACGTTCATCTTTGATCTGAACACCTCTGACCATGCAAACCATGCAAGAATACGTACAGATCATTCTAATGAAACTAATCATAGGATAGCATGCATGTGCATCATCACATCTAGTTTAGGGTTTTGTGCATGATATTGATTGCTGTGAATATTTATGCACGTGAATCCTACAAAGCAGGACAAACTCAGGAAGCTGTCTACAACGAGCTGCAGCAACAAGGTTTTGAGAATCAAGAACAACCGGAACCGCAAGAACAAGGCAAGTGCTCCTTGACCATGTTGATCCTATGTTTTGGGTAAAACTGTTTTATTTTGCGAAAAGGTGTGTGTGCTGAGTCAAACATGATGGGAAACCCTTTTTATAGGAGTTTACTAGTTTTGATTAAACCATCCTTGTCGCCTGGGAAGTTTATGAGTCGGGTATGGTTTTTTCTTATTGCTTCGCTGAGTTTATGGGATTGGGAAGCGAGATAGATGTGTCTAGCTAACTGCACTCGTACTGATAATAAGTAATTGATGAGGTTAATGAACATGGATCGGAGGGAGATCTAGGCAAGCCTGGGTTTGTAAATGAGGTAGCATGAGATGGTGGTTTTGCTTGCCGCAGATCTAAGGACCGGTTCATGCATGCACATGCCAGGATAACAGTGCCACCACAAGGCCAAGTATGGGTGCGGCTTAGCTGAGTAATTAGGTAAGTTGCTAGGATGTTATGGACTATGGAAGGCGCGGGGAATGGGAGTTGAGTGAGGACTGCCCTGGGAACTGCATGGCACAAGAGGGGGCCCGTGGGTGGGAGAATTGGAGATTCTAGCCTGCCGGTGAAACCTTAGTGAGTCCATACATCTAGTAACCCCTTTGTAAAGGCTATTTTGTGATCTCTTGACCATACACCGACGGTTGTGTACTGGTATAATGGAGGTTCTGCAGTCGCCGACGGGTGACGAAATCACAAACTTGTGGGTAAAGAGGTGCAAACTCTGCAGAGTTATTAAAACTATCATGATAGCCGAGCTTACGGTAATGAGCACCTGGCTAAACTGCCATGATTAGATGGGATGGTTATTGGAATGGTTATTGGGAAGGTTCTTGGTTATGATTATGGGTTTGGTTATGGTTTGATTTGGAATTGTTAAGCCTGGATGATGAAAGGGTTGCATGACTGATGGGTCATGAAATGAGATTGGTCTCGGTGCGAGACGAGGTTGTTATATGAGATGAGATGGTAGCGAATACGAGGAGGTATTCGTGAGTATGAATAAAAGATTGGTTAATGTTCGGATGGAACACGGGGAGTGATGAAGGTATGTTGGTAATTCAATATATGCTGGGATTACATTCATCTAAAGTAAAGTTGCCGTTTTATCATGGTTTTACAAGATTGCTTTTCTGCAAATAAGCCCTTTTATACCTACCTTGTTTATAAGCTGCATATCATGTGTTATTCCTGCACTTGCTGAGTACATCATTGTGCTCAAACTTGCATTATTATTTCTTCATCAACAGTAAGAGAAGACTACTATGAAGACCGAGTAGAGCATTATGGCGTGTGATCTGTTCTCAACCTTGCCTGTGGAAGGATTAAAGATGGAGCCACTTCTGCTTAGTTTTGCTTCCGCATTAGTTTTTGCTTCCGCATTTAAATAAGATTTCTGCTGCATAGAACAAAGACTTCCGCTGTGAGCATGAGTCCAAGACCCATGAGGAATTGTAATAAACTCTGTTATTCGTGGTAATATATAATCTGAATTCAGTTTGTGGAACGTATGTGTATGTGTGGTGAACATCCTGGGCACACATATGCATTAGTTCTCGGTTCCGTGGTTTTCCACAGAATTGAGGGCGTCACACCCATAAGGAACCAAGTATAAACTCGGCTCTTCCTCCTCCACCGGGGTAATGGTGAGGTGATGGACATGTGATTTCCGACTCAGCGCGTCGGCAACCACATTCGCCTTGCCGGGGTGGTAATGAATCTTAATTTCATAATATTTGATCAGTTCTAACCACCTCCTTTGCCTCATGTTCAGCTCCTTCTGGTTGAAAATGTATTTCAAGCTCTTGTGGTCGGTGTAGAGGTGCACCAGATTCCCCAGGAGATAGTGCCTCCACATTTTCAGCGCCAAAACCACTGCAGCAAGCTCAAGATCATGAGTCGGATAGTGCTGCTCATGGTTCCGAAGTTGGCGTGAGCCATATGCGACCACACGTCCTTCCTGCATCAACATGCAGCCGAACCCAATACCAGACGCATCACAATACACGTCGAAGGGCTTTGTTGTATCCGGCTGAGCTAGGACCGGGGCTGTGGTGAGATGCTTCACCAATTCTTGGAACGCTCCTTCACACGCCGTGTTCCAAACATATTTCGTCCCTTTCTTCAGCAATTCTGTCATCGGCTTAGCGAGCTTGGAGAAGCTTGGAATGAATCTCCGATAGTATCCCGCTGAACCGAGGAAGCTTCTGACTTCATGGACTGATGTGGGAGCTTTCCATTTAAGCACTTGCTCTATTTTGCTTGGGTCAACCGCAACGCCTTCTGCTGAGATGATATGTCCCAAGAATGTCACTTGGCTGATCCAAAACTCGCATTTGCTGAACTTGGCGTAGATCTTGTGGTCTCGCAATCGTTGAAGAACGATCCTCAAGTGTTTGGCATGTTCGGCTTCTGTCTTGGAGTAAACCAAGATATCATCGACGAACACTACCACAAACTTGTCCAGCTCCGGCATGAACACCGAGTTCATGAGATACATGAAATGGGCTGGAGCATTTGTGAGACAAAAAGACATGACGAGATATTCATATAATCCATATCTCGTCGAGAAAGCCGTCTTCGGGATATCCTCCGCCCGGATCTTTATCTGATGATATCCAGAGCGATGGTCCATCTTGGAGAATACACTTGCACCCACAAGTTGATCAAATAATATGTCGATGCGGGGCAGTGGGTACTTATTCTTGATGGTGACAGCGTTGAGCGGCCGGTAGTCCACACACAGCCTCAAGGTTTCATCCTTCTTCTTCACAAATAGCGCCGAGCATCCCCAAGGTGAGGAACTCGGCCTAATGAAACCTTTGCTCAACAGATCATTGAGCTGTTATTTTAATTCAGCCAGCTCGTTTGGAGCCATCTTGTATGGTCTCCGTGATATGGGCGTAGTCCCAGGTGCAAGTTCAATCTTGAACTCGACATCCCGCTCAGGTGGCATGCCCGGAAGATCATCCGGGAACACATCGGGGTACTCCCGGACTACGGGGATGTCCTCTAACTTGAGAGCTTCAGCATTGTTGATCGCTGAAACCTCTCGGATTGGATTATCTAATAAGAGGGACTGCCGACGGTATAATGGGGAGTTGAGGTGAACCGTCCATGATAGGGTTTCCAGGACAGCGCCATGGTAGCTTAGCCACAACATTCCCAAGATTGCATCAATCTTCTGCCCCTCAAGGATAATCATAGTGGTGGGATATATCTTCCCACCTAAGCACAGTGGTGCTTTTGGAACCATCATAGTTGCTGAAATCTTTCCTCCCGGTGAGCAGATCATATAAGAACACTCGGTTGGAAAGGCTTCCAGCTGATGCTTAACCACATATGATGCACTTATGAAGTTTTGGGTTGCACCAGAATCAAACAATATTATGATGGCTTGGTCGTTGAGAGTAAACATACCCGCCAGCACGTTGTCTCCCTCCGGGGCATCCTCATTGTCGAGGTTGCGGACGCCCCCAGTCCGCTGACCAACCTTCTTGACCGGAGGTCAGCCTCGAGCACCGCCGTGGAACTGGGCTTGCCCGCTGCTCTGCTGCCCCTGGGGACAGTCCTTCGCGAAGTGGCCCACCTGGCCACAAGTGATGCAAGTGAAACGGGGCGGTCCCCCGCTGATCGGTGGATGGAAACCCGGGGCGCGTTGTGGCGGTGGAAACGCCGGGGGTGCCGTCTGCTGCTGCTACTGCTGCTGTCTCGGTGGTGGCATCAGCGGTCGGAATGGGGGTGGTTGGAAAGAACGTCCCCCGAACTGTTGAGGTCGCGCCGGTGGACGCCACTGCTGCCCGGATGTTGTCCGATACACCATGCGGTACTTCTGAGGAGTGCCACCCCCACTGCTGGGTGGAGCGCTGCGCTTCCGCTGCTCAGCTGCCAACTCCCGCTGAGCGTCCTCTTGCATGATCGCGGCATTGACTAGGTTGTTGAAGGTGCCGCGAGTCCATTGCACGAGATGCGTCTTCATTTCGGGGTGTAACCCCCGATAGAAGTGCTCCCGCTTTTTCTCCTCGGTGGAGATGTAGTCTGACGCATATTGCGCCAGATGGTTGAAGGCACGGGAGTAGTCATGGGCACTCCTCCCGCCCTGCTTCAGTTCCAAAAATTCTTGGAACTTCCTCTTCATTATCCCGGGAGGGATATGATAGGCGCGGAACACCTCCCGGAATTCTTCCCACTCCACGGCATGGCCAGCCGGACGTGAGGCGACATAGTTCGCCCACCACGCACCAGCGGCACCGTGAAGCTGCTGCACCGCGAACAGAGTCTTTTGCCGCTCCGTGCATTGGAGCTGCCCGAACTTGGACTCGATTGTCCGCAGCCAGTTGTCGGCCTCCAGTGGTTCTTCAGCTTCTGTGAACACTGGAGGGTGCGTACTCATGAAGTCCGAGTATGACACCTCACGGGGCTCACGAGGCCCTCTGTCTTGACGCCCCCCCCCCCCCCCGTCGCCTGGTACGTATTCTGCACGATCGTGCGGAGCAGGTCAGTTTGCTCCTCACGACCACCCACCAGTGCCACTATCACATCCGCTATAGTGAGCGGAGGTGGCGGCGGTGGCTGCTGCTGCGGGGTGCTGTCGTAGGCCGGTGGCTGGGAGTCATCGCCTCCCTGCTGGCTAGAGCCACCAACCTCGTGTGTGGTCCTAGTGCGAACCATCTGCAACCATACGACAATAAGCATCAGTCCCGCAACATATTGCATGCAGTTCACTAAAAATAGGCGTAAAAACATAATGACAATAAAACATGCGATACATCTTGTATGTAGATAATGTAATAATTTTGCACAAGCTACACCATTACCAGACCAAATACAAGCTAGTTAAATCCAACTTGATGAACCTCCTGTTTGGAAGCTCACCACAACTAGGTTTGGTCACTACGAGATATTACTAGCGCTTTGTCATTACGTAAACCACCCTTTTATCTTCAATACGACACAAACATGGTCTCTAGTAAAAGAAACTTGAGTGGGACCTACACTCAAATCTTTCACTAGTTGAAGATAACCTCTATGAGTATGTTCTACCCCATTGGAAGTACTTAAACCCCCTCTAGGGTACAACAATTTATCAGATGAGTTCAACTGTCGTTCCTCTGTCAGAATGACCAGTTTCTACATATCCCGGATTTTGATCTGGTTCTGGGCACTTTCATGACTCAAGATGAATAACAAAGTTAAAGTTAACATTAGTATATTTCCAAAGAGTACTTATTTGCCACCAGATCAGATCTTGTTAAAAAGTTATGGTAGTTCAAAGTCAACAGAATTTCTGGAAGAATTTCAACAGCACCTCCCTTGGGAAGTCGCTGTTTTCAACTCTGGTTTCCACTGAAATCTGTGCTGAAATTTCAGAAACTTTGAATTGCAAAGATGTAACACATCTTCTACCCTTTTTAAAGATGTATCATATGAATTTTTTTGAGTTTTCTACTAGGAGTTATGTTTGAAAAACAGAACAGTCCAGAGAGTGTTTAACTCTGTCCTGATTCTGGACAGTTTACATCCCTCTGGGTTTTAAGCCATCTTAAGGTGTGAGTCAGCTCTGGAAGTCTACAACAAAGTTGTAGAGTACTTAAATAACTTTCCAGAACTATATACCACACCTCCCTGGGCTAAAATACCTGTGAGTTATGCTCTGTTGAAGATCAGCAACTTGCTGCCCAAAACAGAGCACTCTGTTTTTCATTCCTTTGGTTATCCTTCTCAACTATCACATTCTTCTACCCAAGCAGGGTCCTAAATGTTGAACCTAGCGATTTTAATTCCTTGTTATCATTATTTTTCATGCATATGCCTATGATATCTCGGTACTACGTTCCTCACAAAAGAAAATCCTAACCGGATTATACCGGCATATACGTCTCAAGTGTGGCACTAAACGGTCTCTCGCACACGTTTACTACACGGATACATATGTGGTTAGTACCTGCAGAAGACCACACGATAATGGTGCACTCAATGGTTGTTTTCATTTCAGACAGGATCAGATTTAAAAGTAAATACAAACGCCCGTATCATTGGCATACAGCCGTCCTTGAGTTAGGACACGTCTCAAGGTGTGTGATCGTGTTTCAACACCACACGACGGGGAACCCGAGTATGTCATGAACGGGTCGTCACGGTTGGGAATGTTATCAACCCAACAGATACCACCTACTGCCCTGCAGGGCACGCCGATGGCAAGCGCTGCGTATGTCCTCCTGGGCTATTTCCAGACGAACACACTTTCGCGTTACTGACCACGCGATGGGGTCTCCACTTACTTGCCTAATGCACGCTAGGGATCAGCGTTTCATATGACCTCTGGAACATGAAGAGTCCAAGAGTTTCATATTGACATCTCACACCAAGCTGTGAGACCAATCCCTGAACCACTTTCCTCGTCAGGGGAGCTAACCAAAATTGAACCGCTTTCAGTGGCGTTCCTTACCATCCTTACCAAAGTGTAGGTGCGTCGTTACATAATTAAAATTCAGAAGTATAACACATATGTTAGTTTTGCCACCTTAAGTAACTAGGCTAATATAGTCCTTACTTGGGCAACTACCGAATCCTCACCGTACCTAAGTTTTCCCATAATACAGTCCTTAAGTATTGTGCTATCCCCAATGCAGCTCTGATACCAGGCTGTGGCGGACCGGGATCCGCTCATCCAGGATCGCAGAGGATGGTGTCGCGCGATGCGACACCCAACATCACACGTCATAAGGACACAATATATTACATGGGAAAACAACTGAAACTGTACAAACAGGTACAAACTTCAGTTACAAACTCTTGTTTATATTACACAGCGGAAGTCTACCCTATACAACTCACGCCCGCCTATCTAGCAAAAGTTGTCTGCCCAGCCCTAGGGCAGCCAACACTGGCTGCACTCATCAGCTCAGCAAGGCGTGTATGGCTCCCACTCAGCCGTGGTCCCCGACGGAGGGTAACCCTCGCCGGTGAACTCGTACTCCGAGTCCGTGGGTGGCTCCTCACCTGAAAAACACTTAAGCAGCAACCATGAGCACGATGGCTCAACAAGACTTAATGTCACACCCGGTTTACCGAAGAACAACCAAGTGAATATCACATGTATGCCAGGATCATTTTCTCATACATGTGATGACAAATAGTGAAGCATCATTTATTACAAGCCAGGTGTCGAATATAAATAAGTCTTACATCGCAAATGTCTCGATGGACAATAATAAGTTCATCACAAGTAAATAAACTAGCAGCGGAATATTATTCTTGTGGGTTCCATTGCAGGCGTTGCCCGAGGGTCTCCAAGAACCTAGAAACTTTCTTCGGGTCCAAAGTCTTGGTCATTATACACCGCCTCATTATCTTGACCTGAGCAGCAATATAAACCAACAAAATATGCAAGGTTGAGTACCGATGGTACTCAGCAATTGTGGGAAAGTTATGTCATGCATGGCTATAACAATGGGAGGTTGAACTCATGGTTATAGCACTACGCAATTAATACCTATCACCTTAGCTTATTAAGCACCTACATTACTACACAGGTGAAATGGTCCCAATCTCCCATCCCATCACCATAATCAAATAACCATAACATCATTTCCAATGTTAAGCTCCCTGCTTAACATCCACAACTTCCAAAACCATCAATCCTCGAATCATGAATAAGTCCAAGCCGCTCTTGACCGTGAGCACGGCTGTCATGATAGTTTTGACTCTGCAGAGTTTGTACCACTGTACCCACATGTAGTGATTTCATCCCCCGTTGCCGGGTGGACTAAAAGAACCTCCATTATGCCAGTGGCTACGAACCACATTCACACTTCCCAGGTGTGTAGCCAGGAGATCACTACGAAGCCTTTACAAAGGGATTCCCGACGAGCATGGGCCCACTGAGATTTCACCCCTAACAGCATACAAGAGGCTCCAACCCCGCTGCAGTGGCCCCCTCTTGAGCCTTGCGGTTCATATGGTAGTCCAGCTGACACCTACTCCCCGCACCATCCAACACACCCATACTACAACGGGGATACACCTAATTAATTGGCCAAGCTGCCCCATCTCAGCATGTGGTTGGCACTGTAAAGCCAGGTTACATGCTCCATGAACCGGTCCTTAGGATCCAGGCAAGTACTAAACACAAACCCGAGTCTCGTGCACCCAGCACACAACCGAAACATCCAACTTGCCTTGATCCCTACCTCTACATAACTCACAATATCTCATTCAAGAGTATGGTAAAATAAACTGATGATCTCATATCCCAAATATCCCATTCTAAGAATGGCTAAGCATATGCATAATAATAAATGACATGATAAAATAAATCCCAACCTAAGCTACAAGGAAACAAGGTAATGCAATTCTAGTGAAACTTCCTATCATGGGTTTCATATTAAATTGACAATGCAAATAACTCTAGCTACACATCCTAGCATAGAATCAAAGTGGTCAAGGACACTTGCCTCCTTCCTGCTGCTCTTGAAATGGGTAGTCCTGATCTTGGAAAGGAATAACTTGCTCTTGAGCAGGTTCTACATCATACCATCACACATAGCAAAAGAAAAACAACAATCCATAAGACATAGTTCACACTTCTACTTCATACAAACCACACATTCACATTTATGAAAGTCCTTCACCATTATATGTGTTGTGTTTACTTTATGTGTGTTGATTTGTGGCTTGCATATACTTTTAATCATGTGTATATGATTCCTACTTTTGTGTTCACATTTATACTTACCTACTATATATATATGAGTTTCCAATTTAAATAAATTCCTTATATTCAACTACCACATCTTTTCACTACCAAGTATGTATGAAAAGTATTTTTCTTCTCCATATATGCCTTTAGAATTTCTACCAACCTTAAACTGAATTCTTTGGATTTTAGAAACTCCATTTATCATTTACTAGTTGCTATATTTTCTGATTTATTTTCCTATACATAAATGTGTTCTTTATTATGAAATTAGTTATACACATCATCTAAACAGAATAGGTTCTGGTCCTAAATAATTTAATAACATATTTTGACCTTTGCCTCTGATGTAAACTATTTCACAATTATTTTCCCTATTTTCTAAAACTATTCATTACTTAAAAATGTGTCCCTAAATGTGAATAATAAATTAGACAGATTCAATTCAGTCCAAAATATGTTTTTATCTCACTCCAAAGTTTTCTAAATACTGAGAAAGTTTTTAATTTAATTATGAAAATATGTTGGTCCCACTTTTTAATTTTTAAACACTAGCCACATATTCAATTTCCTAATTTAAATACTAAACAGGGCTAAAAAGGTAAACTCACCCCATTACAGGGTCTATAATATTATTTTCAGAATTTCCAGGGGTCTAGCTACACTTATCAGAGGTGTTTTTCCTAATTTTTATTAAATCCAGGGGCTAAAACTGATTTTTAAATGAATTTACATGATTTTCTGGAGTTCCAGGGGCTAGATCAGAAGTTTCTGGGGCTAGCTCTTATTTCCCGAGAACCCCAGGGGGTAGCACGTAAGATTTCCAGTCTTTATAACGCGGGGCTGACGTGGACCGTCCAATTTAAAACCGACGGCTGAGATTATAACTTCGAACCTGTACGCGGGGTTTTAAACTCTACCGTGCGATTTAAAATAAACGGCGCACAGGCAACCACATTGCTCTGATCGAGCGCGGGCGGCGCTGCCGGTGGCGCACGGCGGCGGAAAGCCGCGATCTCGCCGGAGACTTTCGTATCTTCGAGAATTCTTCCTAGAACTGTGATTTTATGGCATAGATCGGTGGAGGGGAGGTCGGGGATCTCACCTCGGGGGTTTTCTTGAGCTCGGAGGTCCTGGAAGGTGATCGGCGACGAGGTCCGAGGCGAAACCACGGCGAAGCTCGTCGGCGCTGTGTTTACACCGCAAGTCACCGAGTTTTCTGCACCTGCAAGGTTTCCCGGAGGCGGTGGATCAAGACCAGCGAGTTAGATCGGAATTTCCAATCTTAGATCGGCCAGAATTCGGCGGAGAAGTCTCGGTTCTCACCGGAGGAAAATCGGTGGATCGCGTGGGAAAAACAGAACGAGGCCGGGGTTTTTATAGACTGGGGAGGGCGGCGGGGTGGTTTAGATCAAGTCCGCGTCGCCTACGAACATAATTCAGCGGGGATACGCCGAAATCCCGATCGGTTTTGATTCGGGTGAGAGGGAGTCCGACGCGGGCGCGAGGTAGACGACGATCTGGTGGGTCCCACATGTCAGCGGAAGGAAGCGGCGCGCGCGGCCGCGGGCTGGCTTGGGCGCTGGTTGGGCCGGCTGGTGGGTTTCGGCCCACTGGCCGGTTTTTTTCTGTTTTCTCTTTTTCTTTTTCTATTTCTTTTCTGATTTGAGTTTAATTTCAATTCCAGTTTGAATTTGAATTTTTGCAAAACATGCAACACGTCCAAAAATTTTAAATCCCCTCTTAACATGATTTAGGGTTTTGAATCAAAATTTTGGGGTTTTATAGCTCTACCCCCCTTAAAAGAAATCTCGTCCTCGAGATTGGTGTTTCTAAGAAAACAATTCCGGAAATTGTGCCTTGAGCTCATCTTCCCGCTCCCAGGTGGCTTCCTCTTCTGAGTGATGCTTCCACTGCACCTTGCACATCCGGATTCTTTTATTCCTGGTGATGCGTTCCATTGTCTCCAAAATCTTGTATGGTTGCTCGGCATAATACAAATACTTAGCTACGTCCACTTCATTCATGGGTATCACCTCTTCAGGCGTCCTCGGGCATTTCTTGAGTTGTGACACATGGAATACATCGTGCACATCCGACAGACGAGCCGGTAATTCTAGTTGATATGCCACTTCGCCTTTCCTCTCCAAAACTTGAAAGGGTCCGATGTATCGAGGTGACAACTTCCCTTTCACCTTGAACCGACGAAGTCCTCTGATAGGGGACACCTTGAGATAGACATAGTCTCCCACGTCGAAAACGAGCTCTCTTCTTCGTACATCGGCATAGCTCTTTTGGCATGTTTGTGCTATCCTCAAGTTGTTGCGAACTTCCCTCACCTTCGCCTTGGCTTCTTGTAGTACCTCTGGACCAAACACTTTACTTTCCCCTATTTGATTCCAAAATAGGGGAGTTCTGCACTTCCTCCCATACAAAGCTTCAAACGGTGACATCTTCATACTAGCTTGATAGCTGTTGTTATAGGAAAACTCCGCATACGGTAAGTTCTTGTCCCAACTCCGATTGTTTTTGAGTGCACATGCCCTTAGCATATCTTCAAGGATCTGATTGGTTCTTTCCGTCTGCCCATCAGTTTGGCGATGATAGGCAGAACTAAAGTTCAGATGGATTCCCATGGTTTCGTGCAACTTTTGCCAGAATCTTGAGGTGAACTGTGTTCCTCGATCCGACACTATCTTCTTTGGCACTCATGGTAACACACGATCCTTGACATGTACAACTCTGCCAATTTGGATCCGCTGTAGCTTTCCTTCACGGGGATGAAGTGAGCTACCTTGGTTAGCCTATCAATGATTACCCATATCGAATCATATCCTGATTGGGTCCTAGGCAATCCCACGATAAAATCCATGCTGATTTCTTCCCATTTCCATTCAGGCACTTTGAGCGGTTGCAATAATCCTGCGGGTCGTTGATGTTCTGCTTTCACCAACTGACATGTGTCACATAGCGCAACATGTTCCGCGACATCTCGCTTCATGCCATACCACCAATACCTGCTTTTGAGGTCCTGGTACATCTTCGTACTCCCAGGATGAATGGAATAGTCAGAATCGTGAGCTTCCCTCAAAATCAATTCACGGATCTTCTTTATTTCAGGCACAAAGATTCTTTTCCCGTGCCACACCGTTCCTTGTTCATCCTCTCTAAAACCAGGAGCTTTATTTTCCTTGATGAGCTGCCTGATTTCTTGTATCTTCTCGTCTTTCTTTTGACCATCGCGTATGTCTTGCTCTAGTGTGGAGTCCACTTCCATGGCGATGGCTTCACCACTATTCACAAGGCATAGATTGAGCCTTATAACCTCGTCCTTTCAATTCTGCAGGCAGGTCTTTTAAGCTCAACTTATTGACTTGCACTTTCTGACTTAAGGCATCGGCCACGACGTTTGCTTTCCCAGGATGATAGTTGATGCCTACATCAAAGTCATTGATTAGCTCTTACCATCTCCTTTGTCTGAGGTTGAGATCTGGCTGTGTGAAAATGTACTTCAAACTCTTATGGTCCGTATATATCTCGGTCCTCTTCCCCATCAAATAGTGCCGCCAAATTTTCAACGCGTGTACCACTGCGGCTAGTTCTAGGTCATGAGTAGGATAGTTCTTCTCGTGCTTCCGAAGCTGCCGGGATGCATAAGCCACGACATGCCCTTCTTGCATGAGAACACATCCCAACCCGTTTCCATAGGCATCGCAATACACCGTAAAGTTCTTTTGCATATCTGGCATAACGAGCATTGGGGCTGTTGTCAATCTTTTCTTTAGCTCCTGAAAGCTCGTCTCGCACTGTGGCGTCCAGGTGAATGTGATTCCCTTCTCCAACAGTTTGGTGAGAGGTCTCGAGATCTTTGAGAATCCCTCCATAAACCGTCGATAGTATCCAGCCAATCCCAAGAAGCTTCGAACTTCCCCGACATTTTCAGGGGTCTTCCACTCCTGTATATCCTCGATTTTGGCAGGATCCACGGAGATTCCTCCCTCCGAGATTATATGTCCTAAGAAGTGAACTCTCTTCAGCCAAAACTCACACTTGCTCAACTTGGCATATAGTTGGTGTTCTCTTAGCGTCTGCAACACCAACCTTAGATGTTTCTCATGTTCTTCTTCATCTTTGGAGAAGACGAGAATGTCATCTATGAAAACCACCACAAATTTGTCCAGATATTCCATGAATACATTGTTCATGAGTTACATGAAGTATGCCGGGGCATTAGTTAGCCCGAAAGGCATGACGGTGTATTCATACAGTCCGTACCGAGATGCGAAAGCTGTCTTGGGAATATCAGATTGCCTTATCTTGAGTTGGTGGTATCCCGACCTGAGATCAATTTTCGAGAACACACAAGGGCCTCTCAACTGATCAAACAAGTCTTCAATGCGGGGTAATGGGTACTTGTTCTTGATGGTTACCTCATTCAAAGCACGGTAATCCACGCATAACCTTTGGGTTCCGTCCTTCTTGGGCACAAATATCACCGGAGCTCCCCATGGTGAGGAACTAGGACGAATATACCCCTTCTCCGACAATTCTCTCAAATGATCCTTGAGTTCTTCCAGCTGCTTGGAGTCCATCCGATAAGGTCTTTTGTAAATCGGGGCTGTTCCAGGTACTAGCTCAATTGCAAATTCCACTTCACGATCGGGAGGCATACCTGGCAACTCCTCCGGAGAAACATCTGGATATTCCCTGATGGTCCTGATTTCCTCAACTTTCACCTCAATTTGATTTAGTTTAATGTCCCTCCTAGGCTCGTGTATTGTTATGAACTTTACTCTTGTGCCACTAGGGTGCGTTAGTTCCACCGTTCTGGTTCAACAATGGATGATTCCCTTATGTTTGGTCAACCAGTCCATGCCCAAAATAATATCGATCCCTTGGGAATCTATCACTATGAGGTTAGCAGTAAACACTACCCCATTAATGTCTAGATTCACCTTGGGACACACTTGTCTTGTCCTTATTTCTCCACCTGGAGAGTTTACTGCTAGCATATAGTTCATTTGTGTTGTTGCTAGATCATGCTTCTTAACAAACCCTTTAGCAATGAACGAGTGGGTAGCACCAGAATCAAACAGCAGGATTGCAATGTGTAAATTGGCAGGAAACTTACCAACTACCACGTTGGGTGCCTCTTGCGCTTCCTCCATAGTGATGTGGTTCACCCGTCCTCGCATCACATTCTGCTGTTGTGGCTGTGCGGGCTTCTTCTTTGGGCATTTATGGGCGTAGTGCCCCACTTCACCGCAGCTAAAACATTGCACCCCAACCTTCGGTGCCTGGCCTTTGTTGTCTTGGGGTTGGTTTGGGGGTCCTGTACTGCTGGTCGAGGTGGATATGCGGGGCGAGGCTGCTGTACAAACTGACGTTGTGGCTGCGCTGGTGCTACGGGAGGCCTGTAGTTCGGGTTGTACCCTCTTGGTGCTGAGTATGGTACCGCAGCACGGTTCGTCTGCCCTGCAGGTGGCTGCATCAGACGTGGGCGAGTGTTGCTCCCTGAGGCTTGATGTGACCACCCGGCCTTCCTCTTGTTCTCATTTTCCAAGGCCTTTAGCTTCCTTTCTACCACAAATGCTCTGTCCACCATCTTTTGGAATCTTTCATACTCATTTGAGGACATTGCACACTGCATCTCTGCGGTAAGTCCCTCCATTAAACAATCTTGTTTCTGCTCATCAGTCTCTATGTCCCGTGGGGCATAACGGGATAGTTGAGTAAATTTAGTGAGGTATTCCCTCACCGTCATGTTTCCCTGCTTCAGTCCCAAAAACTCCTTCCTCTTGTTTTTGAGTTCACCTCTTGGGATGTAATGGTTGCGGAAGCTATGCTTGAACTCTTCCCAAGTGATGTTCTAAGGGTCATGATGGGCAGCCACGTAGGCGGTCCACCAATCAGCAGCAGGTCCATGCAATTGATGAGAGGCAAACAGCACCCTCTCATACCATTGGCACTGTATGATCCTCATCTTGCTTTCAATGGTTTTTAGCCAATCATCTGCCTCCAGAGGTTCAGCAGCACTTGCAAACTTCGGAGGTTGAGTTCCTAGAAACTCACTCAACCTTGGTTGGCGTGGTGCAGCTTGTGGAGGTGGAACTTGATGCAAGTTGGCCACCACTTGAGTCAAGTTCTGGATGAGCTGATTCTGATTCTCCAGCATTTGGTGGAGGGGATCAACTCCTTCACGACGACCACCCCGGTCCTGGCCTCCAGAAAGATGAGGGTTGCATGCCTCATCGTTGTTGTTGGCGGGGTTGGCAGCACGTCCTTTTCCTCTTCCGACCATCTGGCAGAATCAACCAATGTTAATTTGAAAGCATTTAGTATGATCTTACTACTTTCATTTGTTTGTACTTTGAAGTGTTGAGGCTTTGTTATACTTTTCTGAGGGTTCATTTCTCACACAAAAATAAATGCAATATTATTTCATGTGGGTTCACACACCAAAGCAAAACAATCTAAACACGAGGCTGTGGACAATTGCTCATGGCTTCCACAACTCACGTCACACACCAAGCATTAACACACCATTAACTACGTAACGACTCGACTACTCAACATCCTTCTAATTTTAAGGGAAAGGCTCTTCACTACTCGTTTTCTTGAGCTGGCTCCTCGGGATCTTCCTCATCATTTCGGCTGCCTTCTGACTCTGCTTTGGGTGGGGAGGCTGCTGGTGGAGAAGTGCGACGACGCCTGATCGCTCGGTGATCTGGGGAGTCAGGAGTCCATGTATCATTCACGGTGACACACAGTTCATTCCCATCTCCTCTTTCTCTCGCCCTCAAGCAGGCTCGCAGCAACGCCTCCGTTTCCTTCAGGGTGTCCCGGACATCCTGAAGCTCTTACTGACACTCCTGCAGTCGAGTGCTGAGCATAACAGCATCCTCCAAGCACAAGTCCATGTGCTCATGGGAAGTCCCTTGCTGCACTGGCGGGTACTTGTACTCCGTGGTACCACTCTCACGCTGGAGGACATACATGTACTCAGTCCTGTCCAGGTGGTGACGATAGATGTGACTCTGGCAGGTGATGGCCTCCCAGGTGACATCCTTCTCCGCGTCGACCTGTGTAGCTCTACAAGCTGGAGAGTGGTGAATCTTAAGCAGCTAATTTTCGTGTATTATCCTCATCTCTGAACTCCATTCTTCCCTCTTCTCACGGATGGTCCTGGTGGAGTTATAGTGGATGATTAGCTTGCCCGTATTGCCGCCGACTTCGAGCATATGCCGAAGACGGCGCAATAAGCCTCCTACTGCCAATCCGTAGGAAAGGTACGTCACCGGACGACTCTCCTCTCTCTCGGCAAGGGCAACTACGGGAACTCTCCCTCCTGTGGACTTGCGAGCGGTACGAATCATGCGAACCATCTAAAACGAAAAGAATTTAAACTTAGGTTACATAAACTCTTAAACAAAAGTCCCATTTTGAATGAAAATTGGGGTAAGATGAAGAAAGTGACTCATTAAATAACACTTTTCAACACACACCTTGTAAATATAGTTTTTTTAAGAAAATAAGGCCCTTAAATACGTCCATTTCTACCTAGGTCCACGTTCCTATGGGCAACCTTGGCTCTGATACCACTACTGTCACACCCGGTTTTTCCGAAGAACAACCAAGTGAATATCACATGTATGCCAGGATCATTTTCTCATACATGTGATGACAAATAGTGAAGCATCATTTATTACAAGCCAGGTGTCGAATATAAATAAGTCTTACATCGCAAATGTCTCGATGGACAATAATAAGTTCATCACAAGTAAATAAACTGGCATCGGAATATTATTCTTGTGGGCTCCATTGCAGGCGTTGCCCGGGGGTCTCCATGAACCTAGAAACCTTCTTCGGGTCCAAAGTCTTGGTCATTATACACCGCCTCATTATATTGACCTGAGCAGCAATATAAACCAACAAAATATGCAAGGTTGAGTACCGATGGTACTCAGCAAGTGTGGGAAAGTTATGTCATGCATGGCTATAACAAGGGGAGGTTGAACTCATGGTTATAGCACTACGCAATTAATACCTATCACCTTAGCTTATTAAGCACCTACATTACTACACAGGTGAAATGGTCCCAATCCCCATCCCATCACCATAATCAAATAACCATAACATCATTTCCAATGTTAAACTCCCTGCTTAACATCCACAACTTCCAAAACCATCAATTCTCTAATCATGAATAAGTCCAAGCCGCTCTTGACCGTGAGCACGGCTGCCATGACAGTTTTGACTCTGCAGAGTTTGTACCACTGTACCCACATGTAGTGATTTCATCCCCCGTTGCCGGGTGGACTAAAAGAACCTCCATTATGCCAGTGGCTACGAACCACATTCACACTTCCCAGGTGTGTAGCCAGGAGATCACTACGAAGCCTTTACAAAGGGATTCCCGACGAGCGTGGGCCCACTGAGGTTTTACCCCTAACAGCATACAAGAGGCTCCAACCCCGCTGCAGTGGCCCCCTCTTGAGCCTTGCGGTTCATATGGTAGTCCAGCTGACACCTACTCCCCGCACCATCCAACACACCCATACTACGCCGGGGATACACCTAATTAATTGGCCAAGCTGCCCCATCTCAGCATATGGTTGGCACTGTAAAGCCAGGTTACATGCTCCATGAACCGGTCCTTAGGATCCAGGCAAGTACTAAACACAAACCCGAGTCTCGTGCACCCAGCACACAACCAAAACATCCAACTTGCCTTGATCCCTACCTCTACATAACTCAGAATATCTCATTCAAGAGTATGGTAAAATAAACTGATGATCTCATATCCCAAATATCCCATTCTAAGCATGGCTAAGCATATGCATAATAATAAATGACATGATAAAATAAATCCCAACCCAAGCTACAAGGAAACAAGGTAATGCAATTCTAGGGAAACTTCCTATCGTGGGTTTCATATTAAATTGACAATGCAAATAACTCTAGCTACACATCCTAGCATAGGATCAAAGTGGTCAAGGACACTTGCCTCCTTCCTGCTGCTCTTGAAATGGGTAGTCCTGATCTTGGAAAGGAATAACTTGCTCTTGAGCAGGTTCTACATTATACCATCACACATAGCAAAAGAAAAACAGCAATCCGTAAGACATAGTTCACACTTCTACTTCATACAAACCACACATTCACATTTATGAAAGTCCTTCACCATTATATGTGTTGTGTTTACTTTATGTGTGTTGATTTGTGGCTTGCATATACTTTTAATCATGTGTATATGATTCCTACTTTTGTGTTCACATTTATACTTACCTACTATATATATATGACTTTCCAATTTAAATAAATTCCTTATATTCAACTACCACACCTTTTCACTACCAAGTGTGTATGAGAAGTATTTTCTTCTCCATATGTGACTTTAGAATTTCTACCAACCTTAAACTGAATTCTTTGGATTTTAGAAACTCCATTTATCATTTACTAGTTGCTATATTTTCAAATTTATTTTCCTATACATAAATGTGTTCTTTATTATGAAATTAGTAATACACATCATCTAAACAGAATAGGTTCTGGTCCTAAATAATTTAATAACATATTTTGACCGTTGCCTCTGATGTAAACTATTTCACAATTATTTTCCCTATTTTCTAAAACTATTCATTACTTAAAAATGTGTCCCTAAATGTGAATAATAAATTAGACAGATTCAATTCAGTCCAAAATATGTTTTTATCTCACTCCAAAGTTTTCTAAATACTGAGAAAGTTTTTCATTTAATTATGACAATATGTTGGTCCCACTTTTTAATTTTTAAACACTAGCCACATATTCAATTTCCTAATTTAAATACTAAACAGGGCTAAAAAGGTAAACTCACCCCATTACAGGGTCTATAATATTATTTTCAGAATTTCCAGGGGTCTAGCTACACTTATCAGAGGTGTTTTCCTAATTTTTATTAAATCCAGGGGCTAAAACTGATTTTTAAATGAATTTACATGATTTTCTGGAGTTCCAGGGGCTAGATCAGAAGTTTCAGGGGCTAGCTCTTATTTCCCGAGAACCCCAGGGGGTAGCACATAAGATTTCCAGTCTTTATAACGCGGGGCTGACGTGGACCGTCCGATTTAAAACCGACGGCTGAGATTATAACGTCGAACCGGTACGCGGGGTTTTAATCTCTACCGTGCATTTTAAAATAAACAGCGCACAAGCGGCCACGTCGCTCTGATCGAGCGCGGGCGGCGCTGCCGGCGGCGCACGGCGGCGGAAAGCGGCGATCTCGCCGGAGACTTTCGGATCTTCGAGAATTCTTCCTAGAACTGTGATTTTATGACATAGATCACTGGAGGGGAGGTCGGGGATCTCACCTCGGGGGTTTTCTTGAGCTTGGAGGTCCTGGAAGGTGATCGGCGACGAGGTCCGAGGCGAAACCACGGCGAAGCTCGTCGGCGCTGTGTTTACACCGCAAGTCACCGGGTTTTCTGCACCTGCAAGGTTTCCCGGAGGCGGTGGATCAAGACCAGCGAGTTAGATCATAATTTCCGAGCTTAGATCGGCCAGAATTTGCCGGAGAAGTCTCGGTTCTCACCGGAGGAAAATCGGCGGATCGCGTGGGAAAAACAGAACGAGGCCGGGGTTTTTATAGACGGGGGAGGGCGGCGGGGTGGTTTAGATCAAGTCCGCGTCGCCTACGAACAGAATTCAGCGGGGATACGCCGAAATCCCGATCGGTTTTGATTCGGGTGAGAGGGAGTCCGGCGCGGGCGCGTGGTAGACGACGATCTGGTGGGTCCCACCTGTCAGCGGAAGGAAGCGGCGCGCGCAGCCGCGGGCTGGCTCGGGCGCTGGTTGGGCCGGCTGGTGGGTTTCGGCCCACTGGCCGGTTTTTTTTCTGTTTTCTCTTTTTCTTTTTCTATTTCTTTTCTGATTTGAGTTTAATTTGAATTCCATTTTGAATTTGAATTTTTGCAAAACATGCAACACGTCCAAAAAATTTTAAATCCCCCTCTTAGCATGATTTAGGGTTTTGAATCAAAATTTTGGGGTGTTACACTTAACCGACTCACCTTGGCATGAAACTCTACATGAGGTGTACAATGACATAGGATAGTAACATTGCAGCAAATGGACACGCCTACAAGTTCATCCTTAGTTCATCTTTTAGCCACAAGTTTAACAGTTCAGGAATCTGAAATTTAGTAAGCAATATTTGGTGGCACACATGTAACAATACAATTATATCACACAGCAGAATTGAATCATAACATTCCATAAATTATCTACGTTACGATGCAGTGAACAAGCGGTACTCGTCACCGCGAGGGACGGCGAATCGACTCGATGTACACCTGCAGGGAAACCCAAAGAGCACGTCACGTACACCCACCCATGGAGCTGCACAGCACGCTCACTCGATGTCGTACGGGACAACCTTTCACCCAACAGTCCAAACGTCGAACCGGTCGCACCGAAACGAGCAGGAGGTTCCCTACACGGAGCATCTTGAATGTGGCCTAGAGGGGGGTGAATAGGCCTTTAAAAGATTCCTGCACACTTAATAGAGTTATCAGAAACTTGATTGACCGGACTAGTCCGGTTGTGTGGGCGGACTAGTCCGGTGTGCTGAATTATGTGAGTTAATTAACTGTGTTTCAGAAATTTAATCTTTCAGCAGCGGAATGAGAACAACAGTTTTTATAAATTAAGTTTATTGTATGAATGCACGTGCAAACTTATAAGAAACTCAAATGATGATTAGCAAACTAGTGATCTAATATATCAAAATGTAAAGTAAATGAGAGACAAAAGACACGAATTTTTACCGAGGTTCGATCTCACCAAGAGATCTAAGTCCTCGTTGAGGAAGCTCACACAGAGTCGGGTTCCCAACCCTTTCCCTCTTCAAGTCACCACAAAGGCCGACTTGACTCCACTATCACGGGCAATCACCGAGTTTGTGGGGCTACCTCACAAGTTGAGGGCTCCCACGAGAATTACAATAAGAACGTGATCAAATACACTCAAGAATAGTACAATGCAGAATATGAGTGTAGAAAGATCAAACCCCAAGAGCTCACAACAAAAGAACGATGATCTCTCAATCCCGAATCCAAGTGTTCAATTGATTTTGATCTTTTTGCACTTTAGATGTGTGGGGAGATGTGTTTTGGGCTCTTGGGACAAGGTGGCGGCGCTAGGGTTTGTGTTTGCTGCTGTATTAGTCGCGTCTCCCCTTTGGGAGGCCATGGATCACCCATTTATATGGTTTCCAAAAGGTTGTCGTTGTAAAACCTAATACCGGACTAGTCCGGTATATGATCGGACTTGTCCGGTCTACTTCCATTGGGTTAACCGGACTAGTCCGGTCTAAAAACCGGACTAGTCCTGTCGCTTGGATGGACTAGTCCGCAGTCCTCTAAAGAGGACAACAGAGACATGAGCGGAATAGTCCGGTCCAAAACCGGACTTGTCCGGTTGAGTTCCAGTAAGCTGACCGGACTAGTCCGGTCAATGGATGGACTAGTCCGGTGTTCAGTGGATTTTAGTTGATTATTAGCCCTTACCCTTACGCAAAGTCGTGAGCTCTTGGGATGTGTCTCTCACACACACCCTATACATTTACATCTACTTTGCTCTTCTAAATTCCACTAAAGTCTTCCTTTTCGGGCAGCACTTTATTTTTCACCTTTTTGTGTGCACGAGCTAGTTCACTTTGTTTGTCCTGCAATAATTTCATTAGGATCTCATATGCTTGTCATCAATTAGCCAAAACCCACAAGGGATATCCTAGATGCACTTACAATCTCCCCCTTTTTGGTGATTGATGACAACTATTTGAGATATCACAATTGAGAATAAAAGGTTGATTTTCATAAGGTGTGCACATATGAGAATAATAAAGAATTCACAAAAAGCTTCTCACATATGCACACACCTTATGGTGGGGTGCCTAACAGATGTATGATAACCAAAATGTGATAAATTAAAGACAAACAATAATGAACATATAAGTAGGCATTAGAGCATAGTGCATCACACATAAGAAAAGAAGTAGTGCATTACAAGATTTTAAAATAGGTACATGTCCTTGATCACAAAAGAGATTAATAACTAATACTAGATAGTTCGAGTCCAAATCTAATCTCAATCTCTCCCCCTTTGGCATCAAGGCACCAAAAAGGGAAAAATTGAGGTGAATCACTCATCGCTGCCTCCTCCTTCAGTCTCAGTCTGATCTTCATCTTCACCAACTTCGGCATCCACGGGAGCAAGATCTTCCTCTGAGTCCTCGGAGGCGGGCGGTGATCCAACGGGCTCAATCTCAAGCTTTGCACAAATAGACTTGATATTGGCATTGACATAATGTTGATGTTTCTTCCTTGCAAGCTTTTCCTTGCGCTGCCTGTCTTCGATCTTGCGGCAGCAGGCAAAGATGGAGGAGCGAACCTTGAGGATGCCACTGGATGATTCTTGGGCAGGTGGAGACCCAAGAGGAGCAGCTGCAGATCTAGTGACATCATGAGCTTGCTTTGATCTCCTCTCCACTGGTGGAGAGGACGGGGCAGTTGGAGCCAGGGGGAGAGTGTACTCGGTGGGTTTTTGCGGCTTCAACCCCGCATGCTTGACATCCTTGACGAACTCGAGTCCCGTCACTTTCTCAATCATGTACATGATATACGATGCATATCCACAGGACCTATTGGGGGTGATTGAGATGTTCACGATGTCATTGTAGATATACTCAAAAACATTGAATGGTCTCCTTCCACTAATGACCTTCATGAGAGTCCTCAAGGTCCCTTGTATAGTTCCCGCATCTCCATCCTTCGGAGCTATAGTCTTTCTCAAGACTCTATTGAGGACCACAAAGAAGGGCTTCAGATATTTGATGGTGGGAGGTACATATGGCATCCTTGTGTCATAGAGAAACTCAAGCTCTTCCTTCTCCAGGGGTTTCAGATTATGGATGATCAGTTCATGATCTAAAGTGTGTTGGAGGTGAAGAATCCTAGCAAATTCATCATAAGTGACACTCTTTAGGTGCGGCTTGAAACCTTGCACACATGCAAACACTAAGCATAATATCTGGCCTAGATGCACATAAATAAATAAGGAGCCAATCATGGACCGATATACCTTTTGGTCCACATTTGTACCGTCTTCATTGAGGTCGAGATTTCCGTTGATGGCCATGGGTGTCTTGATGGGCTTGGCTTTGTCCATATTGAATTTCTTGAGAATGTCTTGTGTATATTTAGTTTGGCTTATAAATGTACCTTCTCTCAGTTGCTTCACTTGAAATCCCAAGAAGAACTTCAATTCACCCATCATTGACATCTTGAACCTGTCTGTCATTATTTTGCTAAATTCTTCACAGAAGGACTTGTTAGTGGATCCAAAGATAATGTCATCAACATAAATTTGACATACGAATAAATGATCATAAAAATGTTTAGTAAAGAGTGTATAGTCAGCTTTACCAATTTTGAATCCATTTTGAGTCAGAAAATCTCTAAGGCACTCATACCAGGCTCGAGGAGCCTGTTTGAGGCCATAGAGAGCCTTACGCAGTTTATAGACATGGTTGGGATACTCGTGATCTTCGAACCCCAGTGGCTGCTCCACATAGACTTCCTCCTTTATCGGACCATTGAGGAAGGCACTCTTGACGTCCATTTGATACAACTTAAAATTATGGTGAGTAGCATATGCCAATAAAATGCGAATGGACTCAAGTCTAGCTACAGGAGCGAAAGTTTCATCGAAGTCCAAACCTTCCACCTGAGAATAACCTTTGGCCACCAACCTCGCTTTATTTCTTGTCACTACTCCATGTTCATCTTGCTTGTTCCGAAAGACCCATTTGGTTCCAACGATGTTCGCCCTTGGTCTTTCCACCAGCTCCCACACTTCATTTCTTTTGAAGTTGTTCGGCTCCTCTTGCATCGCAATCACCCAGTCTGGATCCCTTAAGGCTTCTTCTACCCTGTATGGCTCTAGAAAAGACACAAAAGAATAGTGTTCACAAAAATTTGCGATTTGAGATCTAGTAGTTACTCCCTTAGCAATATCTCCAATGATATTGTTGACAGGATGGTCTCTTTGCACACACTGATGTACTCTTGGGTGTGGAATTTGTATAGTTGCTTGTTCTTCATTGTCTTCATGTGTCATGTCTCCCCCTAGATCATTGCTTCCATGATCATCTTGATCTTCTTGACCTTCCTCAACCTGATCTTGTGTAGGAGCTCCCCCTTGATCATTGCTTCCTTGTTGAAATTCGTCTTGTGTTTCCTCTCGTGGTAGGATATCACCAAGTGCCATTTTCTTCAGCGCTTCACATGGAGCTTCCTCCTTGTCTAGCATAAACTTATCGACTTGCTCCACTTGTGAGCCGTTAGTTTCATCGAACACTACGTCACGTGCTACTTCAACAAGGTCGTACACCTTGTTGAAGACACGATAGGCGTAGGCATTCGATTCATATCCGAGCAAGAATCCTTCATCGGACTTCGAAGCGAACTTCGAGGCCCTTGGTTTCTTGTTTAGAATAAAACATTTGCAACCAAAAACTTTGAAATAAGAAACATTAGGCTTTTTACCCGTGAGAAGCTCATATGGAGTTTTCTTCAGTAGTCGATGAAGGTACAACCGATTTGTGGCATGACAAGCGGTGTTCACCGCTTCTGCCCAAAATCGGTCTGACGTCTTGTATTCATCCAACATTGTTCTCGCCATTTCGATCAATGTTCTGTTCTTCCTTTCGACCACCCCGTTCTATTGAGGAGAGTAGGGTGTCGAGAATTCATGCTTTATACCTTCTTCATTGAGATATTCTTCAACTTGGGTGTTCTTGAATTCTGTCCCATTGTCACTTCTGATATTCTTTACGGTTGATGAAAATTCATTCTGAGCTCTTTTCAAGAACTTCTTGAGGATTCCCTGAGTTTCTGATTTATCATACAAGAAAAATACCCAGGTAAATCTTGAAAAATCATCAACAATTACTAAACCATATTTGTTACCGCCGATGCTGATGTACGCAATGGGACCAAAGAGATCCATGTGGAGAAGTTCCAGCGGTCTAGCGGTGGTCATCACATTCTTGGCGGGGTGTGATGCTCCAACCTGTTTTCCTGCTTGACAAGCGCTGCACGACCTGTCTTTTTCAAAAACCACATCCTTAAGACCACGGATGTGACCACCTTTTAGAAGTTTCTGCAGATTTCTCATTCCAACATGGGCTAGCCGTCTATGCCACAGCCATCCCATGTTGGTCTTAGCAACCAAGCAAGTGTTGAGTTCGGCTTTATCTTTGTTGAAGTCAACAAGATAAATCTTTCCCTTCAACAATCCCTTGAATGCAATCGAGCCATCGCTTCTTCTAAAGACGGTCACACCCTCATTAGTGAATAAACAGTTGTAACCTTTGTCGCATAGTTGAGATATTGATAAAAGATTCTAATCTAGAGAGTCTACGTGTAAAACATTAGATAAGGTGTGTTGAGAGGATATTTCAATGTTACCACTACCAAGGACCTTTCCTTGGCTGTTGTCTCCAAAGTATATACCTTCACTTGGATCCTTGTTGCACTCGTACTCCACAAACATACCTCTCTCTCCGGTCATATGATTTGTGCATCCGCTATCTAGCACCCACTTAGATCCGCCGGAGGAGTAAGCCTGCAAAATAGAATTATTTCTTGGTTTTAGGTACCCAAGCTTGCTTGGGTCCTCTCAGGTTAGTCACAAGAGTCTTGGGCACCCACACACAAGTTTTTAAGTTCTTGTGGCGTGGCCCTGTATATTTAGCAATGACTTTTCCATACATGTTTTTCATGAGAACATAAGAAGCATCAAATGTACGGAACAGTGTTTGTAACTCAGATTCATGGGATTTTTCTTTAACAAAAGTGATTCTATTCTTAGCATGATTAGGAGTAGACATTTGTTTGTTCCTGTCAAAACCAAGACCATCTTTGACATTGGGAGGTCTAGTGATCATATACGCACTTCGTGCATATTTGATCTTCTCCTTATCAAAGATGCCGTTTTGAGAAGAATGCATGTCATGAGAGGTTGAAGCATTAGAAATTACATTCTTCTTACTAGAGCAAGTGCAGGTTCTTATTGTTGTCGAACTCATGTCTTTGGAGGAAGAGCTCTTGGAGGAAGAGTAGTCACTTTGTTTGAGCGACTCAACTTGCACCTCAAGGATTTTGTTAACTTTTGACAAGTTAGCAAGTTCTTCCTTGATTGCAATGTGCGAGTCCTCTAACTTTGAGTAAGTTTCCTTACTCAAGGCTAGCTCTAACTCAAGTGACTCATTCTTCTCTCTTTCAAGCTCAAGAAGCTTTTCAACTTCTTGATATCTCTTCCTCTCACGGATGAGCATATCTTCTTGTCTGTTGACAAGTTCCTCCTTTTCAAAGATTTCGTTCGACAACATTTCCATTTTCTTTAAAGCAATTTTACTTAGCCCTCTAAACATTTCTTCATTATCACGAGAGCTATCAAAGTCATCAATGGAGGAATTTAGTACAGGAGGAGTAAGTTGAACCTTTTTCTTGCCTTCCTTAGCCATAAGACAAGTGTGGTTGTTCATGTCCCGTCCTCCCATGTTCGGAAAGAGTGTGGCTCTCATAGTTGGTTTCTTGACTGCGATAGTGGCCATCTCTTCTTCTTCATCGTAGGAGGACTCGTCGCTTGAGTCCCACTCCTTCCCAATGTGAGCTTGATGGACTTGTCTTCTTTTTCTGAAATTTTTCTTTTCTTGAGATCTTGTTTCCTTCTTCTTTTTGTTTTCTTCATAAGTACAGTCCACCATGAAGTGACCATACTCTCCGCAGTTGTAGCAAGTGCGTCGAGCCTTGGATTTTCCTTTATCCTTGCTTTTGCCTTCATGTGAATTGTTGCCGTGTCTTCTCTTCATCATGCGTTTGAACTTTTTGATGAAGAGTACCATTTCTTCGTCATCAAGATCGGTGCTGTCGTCGCTTGTATCTCCATCGTCTTGGTCTTTACGAGTTTCTTTGAGTTTGGGTCTGCACGTTGCTTTGAGAGCAACTTCTTTCTTTTTGGATGAGGTGAGTTCGGCTAAGTCTTTGACGTATTGGGCTTCTTTCTCCATCATTTCATGATTTATGATCTTCCCTAGTAATTCATCGGGAGTCATTTTGTGAAAACCGGGGCTCTCTCTGATCATTGAGCAAAGTGTGACATTTCTTGGCATAAAGGCTCTAATCATTCTTTTGACCACTTCGTGATCTGTCCATTTCTTACTTCCATAAGCACGAATTTTGTTGATGAGTGATTTCATCCGGTTGTACATGTCTTGAGGTGATTCGCCTTCTCCAATAGCAAATCTCCCCAACTCTTCTTCAAGCATTTCGATTTTGGCTTCACGAGCTGACTTATTTCCTTCGTGAGCTGTCTTGAGGGTATCCCAGATTTCTTTTGCACTTTCTAACCCATCGATCTTGGTGAATTCCTCTCTGCTTAGTGATGATGTGATCACGGCGACGGCTTGTGCGTTTCTGTGAATCTCTTGTTCTTGTTCTGGAGTGAGTTCATCATCCGTGTCTGGAATATCTATGCCGTGCAAACAATGTGCCATAGACTAGGGTTCAGAGATATCAGATGCATCTTCATGTTGTACTTCCACATGGTATAGTCACTTCCATCAAACTGTGGAGGCATTCCCATAGGAATCGAAAGATAGTGATTGTTTGAATTGAGACGGTTGTAGTTGTAAGGATACCGGGAGTAGTCGTGAAAACCACTCCCAGTCGTCTTCTCTTCTTCTTTTCCCTTTTGTGCTAGCAGTTTCTTTCTCAGGAGTGCTTTTAGCTGCCTCACTTCTTCATCATCATGTGGGCTGTCTTTCAGCACATCGAAGGCTTTAGCTTCTTGCTCCTCCTCATTGATGTTCATCTTTGGGATGTCGTTGTTCTTCTCAGAGGCCATGATCTCTCTGAGATGTGAGTCTCTTTGATGGAGAACCATGCTCTAATACCAACTGAATGTGGCCTCGAGGGGGGGTGAATAGGCCTTTAAAAGATTCCTGCACACTTAATAGAGTTATCAGAAACTTGATTGACCGGACTAGTCCGGTTCTGTGGGCGGACTAGTCCGGTGTGCTGAATTATGTGAGTTAATTAAGTGTGTTTCAGAAATTTAATCTTTCAGCAGCGGAATGAGAACAACAGTTTTTATAAATTAAGTTTATTGTATGAATGCACGTGCAAACTTATAAGAAACTCAAATGATGATTAGCAAACTAGTGATCTAATGTATCAAAATGTAAAGTAAGTGAGAGACAAAAGACACGAATTTTTACCGAGGTTCGATCTCACCAAGAGATCTACGTCCTCGTTGAGGAAGCTCACACTTTGCCGGGTTCCCAACCCTTTCCCTCTTCAGGTCACCACAAAGGCCGACTTGACTCCACTATCACGGGCAATCACCGAGTTTGTGGGGCTACCTCACAAGTTGAGGGCTCCCACGAGAATTACAATAAGAACATGATCAAATACACTCGAAAATAGTACAATGCAGAATATGAGTGTAGAAAGATCAAACCAAAAGAGCTCACAACAAAAGAACGACGATCTCGCAATCCCGAATCCAAGTGTTCAATTGATTTTGATCTTTTTGCACTTTAGATGTATGGGGAGATGTGTTTTGGGCTCTTGGGACAAGGTGGCGGCGCTAGGGTTTGTGTTTGCTGCTGTATTAGTCGTGTCTCCCCTTTGGGAGGCCGTGGATCACCCATTTATATGGTTTCCAAAAGGTTGTCATTGTAAAACCTAATACCGGACTAGTCCGGTATATGATCGGACTTGTCCGGTCTACTTCCAGTGGGTTAACCGGACTAGTCCGGTCTAAAAACCGGACTTGTCCGGTGCTATATGAAGTGGGGTTCCAGAAAGTTCAGCGGACTAGTCCTGTCGCTTGGATGGACTAGTCCGCAGTCCTCTAAAGAGGACAACAAAGACATGAGCGGACTAGTCCGGTCCAAAACCGGACTTGTCCGGTTGAGTTCCAGTAAGCTCACCGGACAAGTCCGGTCAATGGACGGACTAGTCTGGTGTTCAGTGGATTTTAGTTGATTATTAGCCCTTACCCTTACGCAAAGTCATGAGCTCTTGGGATGTGTCTCTCACACACACCCTATACATTTACATCTACTTTGCTCTTCTAAATTCCACTAAAGTCTTCCTTTTTGGGCAGCACTTTATTTTTCACCTTTTTGTGTGCACGAGCTAGTTCACTTTGTTTGTCCTGCAATAATTTCATTAGAATCTCATATGCTTGTCATCAATTATCCAAAACCCACAAGGGATATCCTAGATGCACTTACACATCTCTCTATGCCCGTTAGCAGATTTCCACCTTGCTGCCCTCAGCCTACACCTATAAATTTGTGCGTTATGCCTCGACGCCCTGAGGTTTAGGCTACATCGGTTTATCGGGGCCCACATATCCGATAAGCCTTCGGTACGTTCAATACTTGTTCAGCAGGGCCTCACACGGATCGGTCCTCAATCGACACGGACAGGGCTGCGCACACAAGACTTCCTCTTGCTGCGCCCTAGCCCCTGCCTGGTCTCATTTTCATTACTAAAGTGATCTCACATCACTCGAACCAAACCCGTGTGTCCCAAACCTAAATTGCGAGTAGATTCCAACTACTCGACTTGTACCGAAGTCCTATGAATCATTAAGCATAGCCCGTCTACTCGAGGTCTTAGACACTACCCTCACTCTTATAGAAAAATTCTGGTTATGCAAGTGGGGTTCCATTCATCCTACACCTAATGCACATCTATACTTCATACTAAGTGTTTATAAAGCAAAACATGAAAAATAGTTTAATGCAAACCGGGGCTTGCCTTGTTGCTGCTGGTCAGTAGTTAGTTCTTCTTATGGAAGGAGGAAGTCCAGCACTTCCAGAATCTCTTCGCCTTCAGCGACTACACGTTAATGAAATACTACATGTCAATTTAAATGCAATGTGTAAACTTGAATACTTAATTACTAATAACTCTAGCTAGCCCTCCCCTTTGGTTCTGAAATTTTATGGTGGTTTGGTAGGGTCCTAACCAGAGTCTTGACCAAATTTCATTTGAAACAAAGTTCATTTGAACCTTGTACAAATAAAAGACTATGTGGTCATTATTTGAGCCTCTAAGTAATTCCAGGGGTTTTCATGGCTCCAACCATTACTTTCTGGAAACTAGAATTTAAGAGGGTTCTAATGGAATTGGTTTCATGTCATTTGAAGAATTATACTGAAAGTTATGCCCTAATTAAGGTTTGAGGGAAATCTGAAAAATGTTTCTGTACATTTTTTCTATTTTCTCAGGGCAGTTCACTTAATCACCCCATTAGGGGGACTAAATGAACTTGGATGAGTCTGAAAATTTTACTGTGACTCAGAGATTTTCCAATGAACCTTTCAGCCAAATTTCAGAATTTTTCATAAAGTAGTTTCTCCAGATAAAATTCCCAACATTTTATACTTTAGGGATTTAATTCTGGAAAACTATTCACTTTCATGAGCTGAAATTGGTATTGCTGGAAAGTACTCAGAATTCTGAGTTCAGCAAAATTTGGTTCATTGGATTTGGAGTTCCTAGCAAAAGTTCTATTCATTTGAAGTTTGAACCAAAACTGGAAATTCCCAAAATGTTTAAATTCTGCGGGTGGGGCCCACTCCTCAAGCCGGCCCACTCAGAATGCGGCCACACCACGGCCCACGGGGTTTTACCCGCGCTGCCGCACCGAATCCCGGCCGCAAACAGATCTCTGCACAGAGACCAGAGGCTGACCGGTGGACCCGGCCCCCCTCTCTTCGTCTATCTCACGCTATCCCGCAGCTCCCTCGGCGGCGCTTCGCCGGAGCGCTCGCCGCCGGGCGTTTCACCGCCCGACCTTCGACGAAACTTGCCGCCTGTGCCTAACTTGTCTCGGAGAACACGCTGGTGCCCTCACCGGAGCTCGGCAATGGACAGAACTATGCCCGCGGCGGTGACAAAGCTTCTCTCTACTCCGGCGATGTCGCCCGGGCTACTCAGGGTCTTATTTCTCAAGCGGTTTGCTTCTACAGCTCCGCCGTGGCATGCTGAGCATGAATACGAGCTCGGTTGGCCATGGAAATGGCCGGAACTAGGACCTCACCGTCGACCTAGGCCCGATATCGGCTGTGCTCAGAAAACTTCAAAGAACCGTAACCCTAGCTCCTGGTTCTTGCTGGTTTTTGATCCTAGGTGGTCGTGGCATGGTGTAGATCGTGTGTTTAGCTCGATATGTCCGGTGATAAGCCAACACCCATGAATTTTCAGATTTGGTACAGCTCGGCCTTAAGAACACAGAAACGTTCCATGGGAAAATTCTCCCCCGACGGTGCATGAAATGCTGAACGGTATGGAGGAGCAGAACCAGCACCTTATGGCGGTCATTTCTTCTGTTGAGCGTCGGGCACGAGGAAGCCTGTGCTGTCCGGGCACCGGCGATCAGCGGGCGGCGACTCCGGGTTCGCCGCTTCGGATGTGTGCGGTGGAACAGGGAGAATGGGGAGGGAAATTCACGCCGAACAGGGTGCGACCGAGTGTAATGCAGCCGGCGTCCTCATCCCCCGAGCAGGAGGTGGCGCGGTGGTCATGTTGGGACGTGGTCGACCCCGTGCGCTGGCGCCAGCAGAGATGTTCGACCACGTGACTGAGTCGGTTTAACCCCTGTGTGGCTGACCAGTGGGCCCCCTTCTCCCCTCTAATTCTTTCTCCCCCTTCTGCTGTAAATATCCCCAGCTACTAAACATTGAATGGGAGACTTAGCCCCAAGTCTTGGTTTCAATTTGAGTTCTCAAATTTGAACTTTATTTGGCTAAGTTTGCTTCATGTTTAAACTGAAATTCAAATTCAGTTTTGAATTCTTGCCAATTTAGCTCTTGACCAAATGAACTCCAATGATAATGAAAATTTGTGGGCTAACTCAGAAAAATGTGCTGAGTTTGAATACGAAGCTAACTTTTGAATTTGAGGGACGAAAGTTGCTGCAACTTGAATTTACATTCAAATTGGCCTCTTTTTCAAATACCTCCAAAAGTGCCTCAAAAAGTGTTGGATTTACATGAAATTTGGCCGGAACCTTCCCAAGACTTTTTAAGTTCTAGGGGTGAGCTCAACCTATCATGTTCATGTGTAAAAATCCCACTTTGTGAAAGTGTAGGCTTTTCCCCCCCTAATCACTCTTTTGATGGAGGTTACTTGCTCTTAACACTTTTTCACAATCTATCCACAACAAAAACTGTGGGGTTGTGAGGTGAAGAAAAGTTTTTGCAAGTCCCTTTTATTGGGCTTTTACATCTGTGACGCCCTCAATTCAGTGGAAAACCACGGAACCGAGAACTGATACATATGTGTGCCCAAAATGTTCATCACACATACAGATATGTTCCACAAACTGAATTCAGAATATATATATATATATAACCACGAATAACAGAGTTTATTACAAGGTTCCATGAGTCTTGGACTCATGCTCACAGCGGAAGTCTTATTTCTATGCAGCGGAAGTCTTCTAACTAGTGTGAAAGCAATCTAAGCAGTAGCGGCTCCATCTCTACTCTATCCCCACAGGCAAGGTTGAGAACAGATTTACACGCCTAATGCTCCACTTGGTCTTCATAATAATCTTCTCCTGTTGGTGATGATGAAATAATGCAAGTTTGAGTATAATGATGTACTCAGCAAGTGCGGGAAAATATGATATGTAGCTCATAACAAGGTAGGTACAAAAAGGCTCATTGCAGAAAGCAAAGTTATTTATCAAAACCATGATAAAACAGCAACTCATCTTTAAGTGAATGTAATCCCAACATGTATTAAAATACCAACCATACCTCCATTATGTTCATTACCTTCCATGTCACAACCAGACATCACTCAACCTTATTCTTGCTCACGAATACCTCCTCGTATTCGCTACCATTTCACCTCATAAACAACTTCGTCTCCCACCGAGACCAACCTTGTTGCCATGACTCAACAGTCATGCAACCCATCTTATCACCCGGACTCAACAGTCCCGAAAACCAAACCAAAACCAAACCATCCAAAACCATAACAAATAACCATATCCAATAACCATTTCCAAATTACCATCCCAACTAATAATGGAAGTTGGCCAGACGCTCGTGACCGTAAGCTCGGCTATCATGATAGTTTTAGACTCTGCAGAGTTTGCACCTCTTTACCCACAAGTTTATGATTTTGTCACCCGTCGGCGACTGCAGAACCTCCATTATACCAGTACACAACCGTCGGTGTATGGCCAAGAGATCACAAAATAGCCTTTACAAAGGGGCTACTAGATGTATGGACTCACAAAGGTTTCACCGGCAGGCTAGAATATCCAATTCTCCCACCCAGGGGCCCCCTCTTGTGCCATGCAGTTCCCAGGGCAGTCCTCACTCGACTCACATTCCCCGCGCCTTCCACGGTCCATAACAACCTAACAACTTACCTAATTACTCAGCTAAGCTGCACCCATACTTGGCCTTGTGGTGGCACTGTTATCCTGGCATGTGCTCGCATGAACCGGTCCTTAGATCTATGGCAAGTAAACCACCATCTTATGCTACCTCATTCACAAACCCAGTCTTGCCTAGATCTCCCTCCGATCCATGTCCATTAACAACATCAGTTTCTCATTATCATTATGAGTGCAGTTAGCTAGACACATCTATCTCGCTTGGCAATCCCATGGACTCAGCGAAGCATAAAAGTAAAAAACATACCCGACTCATAAACTTCCCTGGCGACAAGGGTGGTTTAACCAAAACTAGTAAACTCCTATAAAAGGGTTTCCCATCATGTTGGACTCAGCACAAGCACCTTTTCGCAAAACAAAACGGTTTTTTCAAAAACATAGGATCAATAAGGTCAAGGAGCACTTGCCTTGTTCTTGCGGTTCCGGTTGCTCTTGGATCTCGAAACCTTGTTGTTGCAGCTCGTTGTAGACAGCTCCCTGAGCTTGTCCTGCTATACAGGATCACGCACATACAGGATCCACAGCAATCAATATTGTTGGTACCCTCAATACCGGGTACCCCCGCGCACAGCATAAAACTTCCTAAGGACCTCGCTCCCTCTGCAGGGGAGAGGTTTGAAGGCGCCACGTGTCCAGAGGGGCCGGAGCACCCCTCCCCACGGGGGTAGCTTCGAGCCTGCCACGTGGCCCAGGAGGCCGGACCACACCCCCTCCGCGGGGGTGAGCTCCGAAGGCTCCACGTGTCCAGCGGAGCCGGAGCTCCCCCTCTCCTCAGAGGAGAGCTCCGGGTCCGACGCGTGGCCAGCAGAGCAGTGCTGCCGCCCGGTGCGGTAGGCAGCAGGAGTAAAGGCGCGCCATGCCTTTACCGAACAAAGCATTCAAGACCCGCGCCTTCCCAAGATGCGAAGACGCGGAGCACGCCTCTGTCAGGTGCCGTTGCGTCTAGTCGCATCACAGACTGGTGCGCGGTGTCAGAACCTGCCAGCCAATAAACGCAGCGACAAGACATCCCATGCCGCTCCCGCCGTCATCAACCACTACGACTAGCATGCGGCATGGGCAGGGCGGCAAGACGAAGACTCAGAAGCCTTCGCCAGAGACAACTACCGACATAACTGCGGATACGGTAGTCTGCAGGCAATCTCCCCGGGACCACCTGTCGGGTCCCGGGCCCCCCTTGTAAGCCACCCGAGCCTTGGACTATAAAAGGCTCGGGTAGGCAACGTTAGCAAGGGTTCGCACTCTAGCCATTCGCACGCTGGGTTCGCATTTCTGCAACTCATACGCTAGCCATTCACGCCCAAGCTGTAACTCACCCCCAAGCTCAGGACTCCGGCCCTGAGCAGCAAGCAATACAGCGAGATCCATAGCTCGCCGTGGACGTAGGGTTTTACGCTCCGGTGGCCTGAACCACGTAAAACTCACAGTGTCAAGCTCTTACTAACTCGTCCATCCGCGCAAGCTCTCCGCAAGGGACTAGCCCCACCGAAAAAAGAACCTCCTCGGGCTGCCCAGTGCAGGCCCGGGAGAAGTGTCGACCGAACACTTCGACATTTGGCGCGCCAGGAAGGGGGCTTTTCCCTTGCGCGACGAGCTTCTGCCGACGAAGATGACGGAGCTTCCTTCAGCGGCAAGCTCTCCTCCCCCGCGTTTACGGCGAACCGTGACCAGCGGGGAGTACGTGTCGACACACTCGGGACGGAGTGTGTCGGCACAAGCTGGTAGCCAGCAGCCGACTCCGGCAACGCCGACTCCGGCAATGCAGGCCCCAACCAGCGTGAGATCTTCTGCAGCGATAAGCGTACCCCATAGGGGTGCGCTAGCTGCAGCAAGAGCACTACTGCACAATCCACCTGCTGGGGACGCACCCCATTCAGCAACCCAGCAGTGGATACGCGAGGTAGACCGCCTCGTCGTCGCCGCCGCAAACCCTCGACTTCGGCGGGGACGACACTCCAGCCAACCAGCAGTGTCTCTGACGCGCATGCCAACGGTTGACGGGCAGACGGCTGATTCCAGCTCCACCAGGCTTCCGTCGACGGACCTGAGGACAGAGCTGGAGCGGTGCCACTTGGGCCAGGATGCCGGGGTGTACCTCGAGCGACGTCGGGAAAGGCGTCGCAACCAAGAGGCTGGCGACAGCATGACATCGGCCTCGACCCAGCCTGAAGAGCAGATCTTCGCCATGCGGACTCTGCCCCAGGCATACGCCGCGCAGCATATGCCATAGCCGTATGCTTTGCAAACGGCGTCCCCGGTCTATGGCGCAGCCTTGCCCATACCAGGGTACACAGTGCCAGCGGCGAACCAAGTGTTCGCGGCATCAACACCTGCGGCAGCAGGAGCAGGATGTGCGGCCCTGGCACCTCACCTTTGCTTCGCGAGGTGGCTGCGCAAGTTTCGGCCGCACCTGCCCGAGAAGTACGACGGCAGTGTCAACCCGGCGGAGTTTCTCCAGATCTACTCCACCGTCATACTTGCCGCAGGAGGGGATGAGGCCGTCATGGCCAACTACTTCCCCGTCGCCTTGACCGGCCCAGCCCGGTCTTGGCTCATGAACCTCCCCCAGCGTTCCATAACTTCCTGGGGAGAGCTCTGCCGGCAGTTCATTGCCAACTTCGGCAGTTACTACACCCGTCCTGGCACGGAGCTTGACCTCCACGCCATCAAACAACAACCTGGGGAATCACTGCGCTACTTCATCCAGCGGTTCTCCCATGTACGCAACACCATCCCGCACATTCGAAGTGCTTCTGTGGTGGTGGCGTTCCGGCAGGGTGTCCAGGACCGGAAGATGCTTGAGAAGCTTGCGACCAGAGAGGTCTGCGATGCCTCTGAGCTCTTCAGCCTTGCGGACAAGTGCGCCAGAGCAGCCGAAGGGCGGAATTGGCACTCACTGCCAGCTTCCAAAGCCGGAAGAAAGCCCGAAGACGGCGGAGTTCAAGCTGAGCTCCCGACCACGTCAGACAGCCAAGAGCCAAGCACTGGCTGACTTCGTGGCTGAGTGGACGCCAACGAAGGCTGACCCAGGGGGCCGCGAAGACGGTGAACCAAAGTACCGAGCTCCGGTCTTCACCGGGCCTCACTGGACGCTCTTCTTCGATGGCTCTTCGCGAAAGCAGGGGGCCGGTGCCGGCGTACTGCTTCTCATGCCATCGAGGGAGCAGTCTGGGTACATGGTGCGTCTCAATTCCAAGGCAACCAACAACTTGGCAGAGTATGAAGCACTCATATTTGGCCTAAAAGACAGTCTTGTCTCTGGGCGCTCGCCAGTTGTTGGCGCAGGGCGACTCCCAGCTAGTTATCAAGCAAGTTAAGGGTGAATGCCCCCGCAATGACCCACAGCTAGCTGCTTATCTGCTCCACGTGCGGATGTTGGAGAAAGACTTCCTCGCCTTGGACCTGCACCATGTACCGCGCTGGCAAGGCCGCAGCTGATGACCTCTCAACGAAGGCCTCCATCGGAGCCCCTGCGCCCGAAGGAGTCTTCGAGACGATGTTGCTGCGGTCCACAGCCCGGCCCGCCGAGCCGGGCGAAGGGGGCTGAACCAGTGCCTCGAAGCTAAGCAGTCCCGGGGGCCCTGCAGCCATGGATGCCGCCAAAGGATCGTAAGCGTCACTGGGGACTCCGTGCAACCCAGCGCTCAAGATCCAGAAGCTCATGTAGTCCCGATGCATGGACCACGGAGGTCCGGGACTCCTTGAAGGACATCCTTCCTGATGAACGTGCATTCGCTGAACGGGTGGTGCGGATGGCTAAGTGCTACGCGCTGGTATCTTTACTGGCGTGGCGCCACAACATCCTATTGCGGTGCATAACCCAGGAGGAAGGCTGTGACTAGCTCACAGTAGTCCACGGAGGCGAGTGCTGGGAATGCTCATCGTACCACACGCTGGTCGGTTAAGCCACCCGGCATGGCTCCTACTGACCGAGAGCCACCTGGACACCGTCAAACCGGTTAGGGATGCAATGCGTGCCAAGTCCACGCCAAGCAGACCCACACAACCGGTGCAGACGCGCACCCAGAGCCGTCTTGGGATACCGGCTCCTCCATGTCGAGGGCCAGCCGGACTTCCCAGGGCCGGGTCACGGGAACTACCCTTCCACATGGTATGTGGGGCCGAAGCCATGCTTCCCCCTGAGATCGCCATGGGGGTCCCCTCGTGTCCGGCGTACGACGAAGCCACGCATGACCCGCTCTGCGCGAAGACAGGCGCTCCGATGCTACCCCAGTAAGTTCACCATGCTTACTTAGGTGTTTATTTAAATTACTCATTAATTTATATGAACACCTCCCCACGCTCTAGACAGTGTGCGTCCATTGTACACTTGGTTCCTCTTTCCTGCTCTCATGCATAGTCGATATTTGCCGTCCTGCCAAAGGCGGTAGTGCTTGGGGTACCTGCCAGAGGCCTGGTGGCCTTTTGGATCTCCCCCTGTAAGGGTACTGTACCGCCAGTTGGTCTCCTACGAGAAAAGACCTACGCTAGATGGGGGGTCAGGAGCCTTGCTTTGCCCGGTCTTGCACCCAAAGCATGCGCACTCTGCCTCCCGGCGCTACGGTCTGAGTACCAGGGGGCCGGACGGTTACACCCTGACTGGGGCCAGACCTCCGGGACCAAGTGCACTGGATTACCCTAGCCCCGTATTCCGGCCTGGGACAGTAAGCCAAGTAAGACTAAGGGACAGGAAAGGGGGGACCACTGAGCAGTGCCGGACTCCGCCCCCCATAGCTGGGCCGAGCTCCAAGGCCAGCCCTCGCCCTCCTTTCAGAGGCGAGCGCTGATGCCGGACCTCATGCCCTTCGCTGGCCTGAGCTCCGATGACCTCCGGACCTCACGCCCTTCGCAGGCCTGAGCTTCGATGACCTCCGGACCTCACGCCCTTCGCTGGCCTGAGCTCCGATGACCTCCGGACCTCACGCCCTTCGCTGGCCTGAGCTCCGATGACTTCCGGACCTCCGCCCCCGCAGCTGGGCCGAGCTCCGATGCCAGCCCTCGCCCTCTTTTCAGAGGCTAGTGTTGATGCCGAACCTCACGCCCTTCGCTGGCCTGAGCTCCGATGACTTCCGGACCTCCGCCCCCCATAGCTGGGCCGAGCTCCAAGGCCAGCCCTCGCCTCTTTTCAGAGGCGAGCGCTAATTCCGGACCTCACGCCCTTCGCTGGCCTGAGCTCCGATGACTTCCGGACCTCCGCCCTCGCAGCTGGGCCGAGCTCCGATGCCAGCCCTCGCCCATCTTTCAGAGGTGATCGCTGATGCCGGACCTCATGCCCTTCGCTGGCCTGAGCTCCGATGACTTCCGGACCTCCGCCCCACATAGCTGGGCCGAGCTTCGAGGCCAGCCCTCGCCCTCCTTTCAGAGGCGAGCGCTGATGCCGGACCTCACGCCCTTCGCTGTCCTGAGCTCCGATGACTTCCGGACCTCCGCCCTCGCAGCTAGGCCGAGTTCCGATGCCAGCCCTCGCCCACCTTTCAGAGGCGAGCGCTGATGCCGAACCTCACACCCTTCACTGGCCTGAGCTCCGATGACTTCCGGACCTCCGCCCCACATAGCTGGGCCGAGCTCCGAGGCCAGCCCTCGCCCTCCTTTCAGAGGCGAGCGCTGATGCCGGACCTCACGACCTTCGCTGGCCTGAGCTCCGATGACCTCCGTACCTCACGCCCTTTGCTGGCCTGAGCTCCGATGACCTCCGGACCTCATGCCCTTCGCTGGCCTGAGCTCCGATGACTTCCGGACCTCTGCCCCCCACAGCTGGGCCGAGCTCCAAGGCCAGCCCTCGCCCTCCTTTCAGAGGCGAGCGCTGATGCCGGACCTCACGCCCTTCGCTGGCCTGAGCTCCGATGACTTCCGGACCTCCGCCCCACATAGCTGGGCCGAGCTCCGAGGCCAGCCCTTGCCCTTCTTTCAGAGGAGAGCGCTGATGCCGGACCTCACGACCTTCGCTGGCCTTCGCTGGACTGAGCTCCGATGACCTCCGGACCTCACGCCCTTTGCAGGCCTGAGCTCCGATGACCTCCGGGCCTCACGCCCTTCGCTGGCCTGAGCTCCGATGACTTCCGGACCTCCGCTCCCCACAGGTGGGCCGAGCTCCGAGGTCAGCCCTCGCCCTCATTTCAGAGGCGAGCACTGATGCCGGACCTCACGCCCTTCGCTGGCCTGAGCTCCGATGACTTCCGGACCTCCGCCCCCCACAGCTGGGCCGAGCTCCGAGGCCAGCCCTCGCCATCCTTTCAGAGGAGAGCGCTGATGCCGGACCTCACGCCCTTCGCTGGCCTGAGCTCCGATGACCTCCGGACCTCACGCCCTTCGCTGGCCTGAGCTCCGATGACTTCCGGACCTCCGCCCCCGCAGCTGGACAGAGCTCCGATGCCAGGCTTCGCCCTCTCCTCAGAGGCTGAACTCCGAAGCCGTCAAGACCCTGCCAGCACAGGGAATACTCAATACAAGAAAGTGTGCGGGTAGGAGAAGGCCCCACCTCAGGCTCGTTACCTCCCCCAAGGTGAGCCCGGGGGCCACTGTCGGTACCCTCAATACCGGGTACCCCCGCGCACAGCATAAAACTTCCTAAGGACCTCGCTCCCTCTGCAGGGGAGAGGTTTGAAGGCGCCACGTGTCCAGAGGGGCCGGAGCACCCCTCCCCACGGGGGTAGCTTCGAGCCTGCCACGTGGCCCAGGAGGCCGGACCACACCCCCTCCGCGGGGGTGAGCTCCGAAGGCTCCACGTGTCCAGCGGAGCCGGAGCTCCCCCTCTCCTCAGAGGAGAGCTCCGGGTCCGACGCGTGGCCAGCAGAGCAGTGCTGCCGCCCGGTGCGGTAGGCAGCAGGAGTAAAGGCGCGCCATGCCTTTACCGAACAAAGCATTCAAGACCCGCGCCTTCCCAAGACGCGAAGACGCGGAGCACGCCTCTGCCAGGTGCCGTTGCGCCCAGTCGCATCACAGACTTGCGCGCGGTGTCAGAACCTGCCAGCCAATAAATGCAGCGACAAGACATCCCATGCCGCTCTCACCGTCATCAACCACTACGACTAGCATGCGGCATGGGCAGGGCGGCAAGAGGAAGACTCAGAAGCCTTCGCCAGAGACAACTACCGACATAACTGCGAATACGGTAGTCTGCAGGCAATCTCCCCGGGACCACCTGTCGGGTCCCGGGCCCCCCTTGTAAGCCACCCGAGCCTTGGACTATAACAGGCTCGGGTAGGCAACGTTAGCAAGGGTTCGCACTCTAGACATTCGCACCCTGGGTTCGCATTTCTGCAACTCATATGCTAGCCATTCACGCCCAAGCTGTAACTCACCCCCAAGCTCAGGACTCCGGCCCTGAGCAGCAAGCAATACAGCGAGCTCCATAGCTCGCCGTGGACGTAGGGTTTTCGCTCCGGCGGCCTGAACCACGTAAAACTCACAGTGTCAAGCTCTTACTAACTCGTCCATCCGCGCAAGCTCTCCGCAAGGGACTAGCCCCACCGAAAAAAGAACCTCCGCGGGCTGCCCAGTGCAGGCCCGGGGGAAGTGTCGACCGAACACTTCGACAAATATCATGCACAAACTTTAACTAGATGCGATGATGCATATGCATGCTATCCTAATCAGTTTTATTAGATCGGTTTGTACGTATTCTTGCATGGCTTGCATGGTTTTATGATGAACAGAGGTGTTCGGATCAAATGTGGATGTGGCGATGATCTTGTCTTTAGATCAACCCGATCAACAAGTGATTTGTCCATGAGAAAGCTTCTGTTCGAAAGAAATCGAATAACAGATGCAAATAAAACACGATGATGTCGTAAGGTGGTATTGAAGGCCTACCTTACGTTCTTCTTGGTCTCCGGGTCCTTCTCTTAGCAAGATAGATCGTTGGGACGCTCTTCTGGTGATCCTTCTCGACTGAACTCTGGTGATGGGTTTACTTCGGCGAGTTGGGGCTAGGGCTCTAAGTCGTCGGCTCAGGAGTTGGAAAAAGAAGTTTGTTGTTTCGTCCAAGGGTTCTGGGTTCTATTTATAACCGGAAGAATAAGAGTCCTAATCTGATTGTATCTCGAATAAGAGTCCTATTCATATCGTCGTTGAATCTTAACAACTTATCTTTAGTTGATTTGGTGCGGTAACATCGTGGAATTCAGGTCAGTTTCTCCTCCGTGCCGGTGTTTCTATGCGTACAGAATCCAAGAACCATTCCAGAACTCGTTACCTCCGCGGTAATGAGCTCCGGAAGCTCCACGTGTCCACCGGGGCCTGGTCTCCCCTTTTTCTGCAGAGACGAGCTCCGGTTGTGCCCTGTGTCAAGCGAGCGAGACCTCCCCCTCCTTCGGAGGTGAGATCCGCGTGCGCCACGTATCCTGGCAGTCGGGACCTCCTCTCTTATTCGTAGGTGGCTCCGCGCACTCCACGTGTCAGTGCCTGACCTTCCCTCTATTCGGAGGTGGCTCCGGGTGTGCCACGTGTCCTAACAGCGCCAGACTCCCTTTCTGCTCATAGGCGAGCTCCGAAGTTGACATGTGTCCAACAGTGACGGACCTCCCGGAGATGAGCTCCTGTGGTGACACGTGTTCAATAGGACCGGACCTCTCGGAGGTGACCTCCGAGATCAACACGTATCCCGCGCGACTGGTCCTCTGATTTCCGTGGTGACTAGCTCCGAGGGTGACATGTGTCCTGCAGAACTGCCTTCGCTTCTCCGCAGAGGCTAGCTCCGGGGGCAACACGTGTTGACACGACCCCATTGGTCCTGTCGAGCCAGGATCACGCTGAGGGGTGCTGCGTTGCACAGCACCGTATAACACACGTCAAAGGTACAAAGCGGAAGCAAAATTTTATTACATAAACAAGTTTATGAACATGTTTACAGCAAAATAAGTTCAGTCTACACTCGCGGGCGTAGACTAAGCATCAAGTGCACGTTCAGCCCTCAAACGTGTCCTTGCTAGCACACACGCACACTAACTCTGCGGCGTGCACGACTCCCACTCGACGGGGTTCCCCTCCTGGGGTTCCATCTCTTCTTCGGGAGTCCCTTCCTCATAGAACCCTGCAAAAGCTTCAAACACAAGCAGTGAGCACGAAGGCTCAGCAAGTCTGACCCGTCTCACCTAAACATGGAACTTCTACATGAGGGTAATGGGTTACATGAGGTAAAAATCAGTTGCAAGGACTCGCCTAATTTGTAGAACCTTACTTTCAAGTTTTAGCAGCAGGTTGTGGAGAACCTTACGCTAAGGCACATGAGAGAGCCGCAATCAAACAAGAAACGCATTTCTCTCATGTACTTTGCCCAAAGTTGAAAAGAACTTTAGTTAGCTCTAAGCTACAGCATATCATTAACAATCAATGTCCATCTTTCAATCAGCAACATTTTAACATGTAACTAGCCTGTTCATTCTACGTCATGGTACAGTGAACAAGTGGTACTCACTGACCGTGAGGGATGACGATTATAATCGATTTACACCTGCAGGGTTACCCGAACAACCCGTCACGTACGCCCGTACTCGATGTTGCCTACAGAAACCATCACGGACGCCGTACGCGACTACCTTTCACCCGTTAGCCAAATGTTGAACCGGTCCAATCGTCCCGAGCAAGAGGTCTCTGCACGCGCATCTCAGTGCCGCCAGCCGATTTACACCTCGAGCTCTCAACCTACCCTCTGAACGACCAGCTATGCCTCAACACCCAGCTACCCGAGTTACATCAGTTTCCCGGTTCCCATATAGCCGGTAGGTCTTCGGTACTGTTCTAGCTTGTTCAACAGGCCCGCACACGGCTCGGTCCTCAATCGACACAAGCGGAGCTACAGCACACAGGCCCCAAAGTCCTGCTGCCCTTACTCCCCGCTCGGTCTCATATTCTTGCCATGTGTATCATGTGCTACCTCTACCCGAGCAATGTGCCTCTAGCCTATTCTCGCGAGTAGTTCCAACTACTAGACTTGTACCGAATCCTACTTTATCTTAGCAATGCAGTGGCTAACGAGGTTTTCAATCCTAAACCCATCCCATGGTTTTCTTGGCTATGCAGTTGGGTTTCCAATCAAGACTCTAATGCAAAGAACAATATTCAAAGATGTGCTCAAAACAATAAGCATTTGTAAAAAGGATAATGCAAACCGGAGCTTGCCTTGCTGCTCTTGGTCGTAGGCTAGCTGTTCTTCCGGAGTAACGAAGTCTAGGACTTCGGGTTCCTCCTCGACCTTAGCGACTACATGATATAAGAAACATATGTATCAATTTAAATGCATTTATATTATCTTTGAAGTTGTGAAGTCTATAACCCTTGCTAGACAGACCTAATGACTATGAAACTTTTACTGTGGCTTGGTTACAACCTAAACAGAGATTTGGCCAAGTTTTAGTTGCAGCAAAGCTCATTTGAGCCCTCCACAATTAATTATATCCTTGACCTTAATTGGAACTCTTAGGGTGTTCTAGGAATTTTTATGAAGCAAACTATGACTTTCTGAAAACTAGATTTTCAGAGGGTTCTAATGGATTTGGTCTCACTTAATTTGGGGGTTCCTAACTAAAGATATGGGCCAAACAATTTCAGAGAAAATTCTGAAAATGTTTCTGAACATTTTCTATTTTCTCTGGAACAGTTTCACTAATCACACCATTAGGTGGATTAAATGAGCTCAAATGGATCTGAAATTTTTATGGTAGTTCAGAGATATTTTGGTGAACATCCCAGCAAAATTTCAGGATTTTCCTCCACAGGATCCTCCAGTTAAAATTCCTAACAGTTTAAACTTTGAGGAATTAATTCTGGAGAATTAAGGGTTTTTATGAAGTGAAATTTGATTTGCTGGAAAGTACTCGGAGAGGTGAATCCAGCAAAATTTGGTTCACTCAATTTGGAGCTTTCTAGCCAAAGTTATGAGGATTTGAAGTTTGAAGGAAATCTGAAAATCGGGGAAAAGTTTAAACTCGCGCGTGGGCCCAGGGGACACGCGTCGCACGCCGAGGGATCTCGCCGGAGAGCTCGCCGCCGGCTTCTGTACAGCTCCAAACTTCTTGATTTTGGCCGCCCCTGCCTACTTTTACTCGGGGAACAGGATTCTAGGGTCCGCTGCTCATGACAATGGCCGGAGCATGGTCGGCGACGAGCCGCCACCTCGGAACGACTTTGGCCATGTCTGCTGACTTCCCTAGCACCTCAACTACTTGGGAAACCGGTCGGGGAGCATCAGTGGACCTTAGAGAAGGTCGACATGATCTCAAGGCAGCTCGGGGAAGGCCCGAAATAGGTCCTCACCGTGCGCCCGATACCGCCCGTTTGTTCCGCCATTAGTAGACCTCAAATTACGCCGGGCACAGAGGTTCTCCGGCCCAGAGTTGTGAAGGCAACTTGTGCGTCACCGTGTCTAGCTCGTGTGAGAGCGGCTTGAGGCCCTCTAATCCTTTCTAGAGCACGAATTAAACAGAATCATACCCGAAGGTCGTTCTGCACACAGAAAGGGGAAAAGTGGAAATTCGCCGCCGGTGAGCAACCACTCGAGCTGTGGCTCGGGGATGAGAAGCACCGGTCACCAGCGCGTCCAAGGGTGCCTTGGCTTGGGCGTGACAACGCCCTGGTTGGGCTGTCCATGAGGGCCCGAGGTGCGGCGGTTCCAAGTCCCGAATTTGATCTTTCGGCACAGCCGATATCAATCGGTTTCAACCGAATTCTAGCAATGGGGAGGATGGAGGAAGGTCTCTAGTACCTTGCTGGGGCTCTGGAGTGGAAGGAGGGAGCTGCGATCGGCGTCCTCCGATCATGTCCGAGCTGCGGAAGTTTTCGGCCGGCGCTGAGTTCTTGCGTAGAAGAACGGTGGTGCCTCGGCCGAGGAGGGGGCAGGCGCCTTAAGAAGGCTCTGCACCGCCTCACGCCCGCGCGTGGGCAAGCAGCTGCTGGCGCGGCGGCTGCCCTCGGTGGCGATCACCGCTGCGGCTCGGCGACCCGAGTGAAAAAGTCTCAGTCGGTTTGATCTGAGCAGTGGCTGACATGTGGGTTCCACCTCCAGTTTTAACCTCTGAAATTTACTCCTAATCACTGTTGTAAACAGTGAACCCCATACTACCCTTGGCAGTTCAAATTATTCACCCATGAGCCATTTGAATTGATCAAAGTTCAAATGAGGTTTGGTTTGAATGAATTTCAGCACAAGTTCAGTTTGAAATTCAAATAAAGTTTGAATTTCTCCCCCTTAGCTCATGTCAAGATCAACTCCAAATGGAGTGAAACTTGGTGTGTGAGCTCACAAAAATGTGCTGAGTAAGAATATGCCTTCCACTTTTAAATTCCTGGGATAAAAACAGTTTGAATTTGAATATGGTTTCAAACTTCCCTCTTCCTAACTATACCCAAACTGACCTCAAAAAGGTTTTGAATTTGGGTGGAACTTGGCATGGACATCCTTAGTAAAGTGTAGGAGTTTTCATATGTCCAGCCCATCTATATCACATGTGGGAAACACCACTTTTGCAATGTGTGAGTTTGTTTTCTAATGAGCATGTTGATAATTGTTACTTGCTCTTCATTTGTGTTCATCATTCTTCCTCAAATGAGGTGTGTGGTGTGGTGATGAACACTGCAAATGTGTGTCAAAAACTGAGGCCCTTACATTCCTCCCCCCTTAAAAGAATCTCGTCCCGAGATTATAAGGTGAAAATGAGAGAGAGGACGGTGGAAAATTACCGGTTATGCGATGTGAAAAAGTCGGGGTAGTTAGTGCGAAGGAATTCTTCGCTCTCCCATGTCGCTTCGTCCATGGAGTGATTACTCCATAGAACCTTGTAGAACCACAACGTACGGTTGCGTGTGGTTCGGGCCTTTTCATCAATAATCTGCACCGGTTCCTCCCGATAGGTGAGATCCGGTTGCAGTTCTTCAATGTCTTCCAGCTGAACGGTAGTTGATAGCTTAAGACACTTCCTCAGCTGGGAAATGTGAAAGACGTCGTGCACACCGGAAAGTGCTTCTGGTAATTTCAGCCGGTATGCCACCGATCCACATCTTTCGGTAATCTGGAATGGACCGATGAAGCGGGGTGCTAACTTTCCCCTCACCCCAAATCTGTTTACGCCCTTCATTGGAGACACCCGTAGATATACGTGATCTCCAACTTCGAATTGTAATGGGCGCCTTCTCCGGTCCGCATACTGTTTCTGACCGGATTGGGCGGCTTTTAGGTTCGCTTGAATCAGTCGAACCTTTTCTTCCGCGTTGTTGACAAGGTCAATCCCAAAGGTAACCCGTTCACCAGACTCGCACCAGTTCAATGGTGTGCGGCATTTCCTACCGTATAGCGCCTCGTAAGGTGCCATCTTGATGCTGGCTTGGTACCCATTATCGTACGAGAATTCAGCTAACGGCAAGTGATCATCCCAATTCTTGCCGTGGTCGATAGCGCAAGCTCGTAGCATGTCTTCTAAGATTTGATTTACCCGCTCCGTTTGCCCATCCGTCTGCGGGTGGTAGGCTGAACTACGGATCAGCTTCTTCCCCAAGGCAGCGTGCAGCTGCTCCCAAAAACAGGACACAAATAAAGTGCCCCGATCCGATATGATGGTACGGGGTACGCCGTACAAGCATAGGATCCGTGAGATGTACAGTTCAGCGTACTTCTTGGCGTTGTAGTTGGTGTTGACCGGAATGAAATGGGCAACTTTGGTGAGCCGATCGACGATCACCCACACAGAATCATGTTTCTGCAAGGGGGTGGGTAAACCGACGATGAAATCCATGCTCACATCCGCCCACTTCCAGGCAGGAACGCCCAGTGGTTGTAGCAGTCCTGGCTTCCGCATGTGGTCTGCCTTCACCCTTCGACATGTATCGCGCTCGGACACGTATTTTGCAGTCTCTCGCTTCATCCGTGTCCACCAAAACTTGCTTCTGAGTTCTTGATACATCTTGTTGCTGCCGGGGTGAATAGAAAACTTTGATAGGTGAGCCTCATCAAAGATCCTCTTTCGTAGTTCCGGGTTTCGGGGTACGACGATCTGGTCCTTGAACCATAGGACGTCGTCTCCGTCCTTCCAGAAACATTTCAGCTCCCCACTATCTACACGTCTCCGCAAATGTGACACGCCCTTGTCATTCTTCTGGGCTGCCGCTATCTCTTCACGGATGGTGGGGATCAAAACTAGGTTGTAGAGAGCTCCGTGTGGAATCACATGTAGTGGTGGTTCGCTCTCTTCCAACGGTGTGATGGTCAGAGTATTGACGTGTGACTTGCGGCTCAGCGCATCTGCCACTACGTTTGCCTTGCCCGGATGATAATGGATTTCTATCTCGTAATCCTTTATCAGTTCTAACCATCCTCGTTGCCTCATGTTCAGCTCTTTCTGAGTGAATATGTACTTGAGGCTTTTGTGGTCGGTATATAAATGTACGAGGTTACCGAGTAGGTAGTGCCTCCACATCTTCAGTGCAAGTACCACGGCAGCGAGCTCCAAGTCGTGAGTTGGATAATTTTGCTCATGGTTTCTAAGCTGCCGTGATCCATACGCGACCACTCTTCGGTCTTGCATCCGCACACACCCGAGCCCAATGCCGGATGCATTGCAGTACACATCGAACGGTTTTGTTGTGTCTGGCTGCGCCAAAACCGGTGCTGATGTCAGGTGCTTGACTAAAGCCTTGAATGCTGCTTCACATGTTGGACTCCAAACATATTTGGTAGCCTTCTTCAGCAGTTCCGTCATTGGCTTGGCAATCTTTGAGAAGTTCGGAATGAACCTCCGATAATATCCCGCGAGTCCGAGGAAACTTCGTACCTCGTGAACAGTTCTCGGGGATTTCCAATTCAGCACTTGAGTGATCTTGCTCGGGTCCACAGCGATACCCTCCGCTGAGATGATATGCCCGAGGAAAGGCACTTGCGATATCCAAAACTCGCATTTGCTGAATTTTGCGTATAACTTGTGATCCCGCAGCCGTTGCAAGACTATACACAAATGTTTCTTGTGATCTTCCTCCGACTTGGAATATACCAGGATGTCGTCGATGAAGACCACGACAAACTTGTCCAGCTCCGGCTTGAATACCGAGTTTATTAAGTACATGAAGTGAGCTGGAGCATTGGTGAGGCCGAAGGACATGACCAGGTACTCATAAAGTCCGTACCTTGTCGAGAAAGCTGTCTTTGGAATGTTCTCCGCCCTTATCTTAATCTGATGGTACCCGGATCTTAAATCCATCTTGGAAAAGATCTTTGCTTCGACCAACTGATCAAACAACATGTCGATCCGTGGCAACGGGTACTTGTTCTTGATGGTTACGGCATTTAATGGACGATAGTCCACGCAAAGCCGCAACGTCTCATCCTTCTTCTTGACAAATAATGCTGAACATCCCCATGGTGAGGAGCTCGGCCTAATAAAACCCTTCTCCAGAAGGTCCGTGAGCTGAGTCTTCAGTTCAGCCAACTCCTTGGGCGCCATCTTGTACGGCCTTCGAGATATTGGCATGGTTCCCGGTGCAAGTTCAATCTTGAACTCCACCTCTCTATCAGGCGGCATCCCCGGCAAATCGTCCGGGAATACATCAGGGAACTCTCGGACCACTGGAATATCTTCCAATCTGATGGTTGTGGCTTGATAGACACTTGGAAGTTTTATTTCCGGACTGTCCAGAAATAATGAGTGAGAACCGTGCACCTCTGAGTTTAAGTGCACGACTCGAAGGACGGTGTCTAAAACAGCGCTGTGGCGGGTTAACCACGACATCCCTAAGATGACATTGACCTTTTGTCCCTCTAAGATTATGAGAGACGTAGGGTAAACTCTACCCTCTAAGCACAATGGCGCTTTTGGGACCATCATGCTTGCTGAAATTTTCCCACCCGGTGAACAGATCACATAAGGACTATCGGTGGGTAGTATTTGCAAGCTATACTTATCAATGAAAGCTTGGCTAATGAAACTATACGTGGCGCCCGAATCAAATAATATTATGGCGGGATGCTGGTGGAGTTGGAACATACTCGCAAGGATTGGCTCGCCCTCCGGCACGTCCTCTATGGCAAGCTGGTGGACGGTGCCGGGCCTAGGGTTTTCCCGCCGCGCATTAGTAGGGTTCCGGGGTTGATTCCTCCCCGGAAACTGTGGTGCCACTCCGCCGCCTTGCCTCTCCGGGCAACTGCTCGCGAAGTGCCATGGACGACCACACTTGTAACACGTGGCCGCTGCTGGTGGAGTGCTCGGTGGATGAAAGCCCGGCATGCGTTGCGGAGGTGCAAACGCACGCGGCATCGCCCGCTGCTGCTGTTGTTGTTGCGGTGGTACTGGCAGTGCCGGCCGGAATGCCGGTGAAGAATACGGCCGACTGCGGAACGGCATCGACCGCTGTGGTGGCTGCCAGCGTGGACCTGATGGTGGGCGATTCACCATCCGAAACTTCTGAGAAGGACCGCCTCCTTCTCCGCTGCTCTGCGGCGCGCTTCGCTTTCGCTCCGCTGCCGCCAACTCCTTACCGGAGTCCTCTTGAACAATCGCAGCATCAATGATGTCGTTGAGTCTGCCGCGATTGAACATCGCCAACTTGTCCTTCAGGAGCGGGTTAAGCCCCAGGTAAAAATGGTCCCGCCGCTTCTCGTCGGTATCAGCATGATACGACGCATATAGCGCGAGGTCACTAAATGCCCTGGAGTATTCCAGCGCGTTCCGGCTCCCTTGTTGCAGGTGTAGGAACTCCTGCGTCTTCCTCTTCATCAGACCTGGCGGTATATGCTAGGCCCTGAAGGTCGTCCGGAACTCCGCCCAGGTCATCACTCGGTCGGTGGGCTGTGAAGCACAGAAGTTGGCCCACCACGCGCTCGCGGATCCTTGGAGCTGCTGGACCGCGAACTGAGTCTTGCGCTGTTCGCTGATTTGGAGCAGCCCGAACTTCATTTCTATGGCGCGGAGCCAGTTGTCCGCGTCAAGTGGTTCATCCGCCCTTGAGAATTCCGGGGGATGAGTTGCCAGGAAGTCGGAGTAGGAGCTCTGTTGGCGCTCCTCACGGTCTTGACGTCTCTCTGGGCGAGACGTATTGGCGATGAGAGTCTGCAGCAACTCTGTGTGCTGCTGATGCGAGCCCGCCATTGCCGCGACAATGTCGGCCAATGTAACCGTTGGCAGTGGCGGTGGCGGTGTTTGCTGTTGCTGTTGCTGCTGCTGTCCCGAGGAATCCTCAGGAGGTGGTTGGGAGGTCTCTCCCCCTTGACTGGTACCCCCAACGTCAGGGTTGGCACGAGTACGCGTCATTCTGAAATTCAAAACAGCAGCGATTAGCACATGTCTTACTTAAAATTCCATAAGCAACAGTAGGTATTGAAGTGACACATGATTAATTTGCACAACATTCACATATATTGATAAAGTATAAACTTTATACAAGATACATTATTCTCGGATCTCCGAGAAGTCGTGCTCATGTCGTCACTACCTATACATACGCTACTGTCTACACGACATGTCACCGATTACAAAAGTTGGGTTACGCTACCCTGACTGCCCTACTTGGCAACCGTAACCCCCTACTCGGAGTAGAACTCGACCTCCTGTGGGTCGTCCTCCTCCGGTACCTCTGCTGGTGGCTCTGGATCTACCACCTCTTCTCCCATTCCGGGTTCTCCTATTGCTGGAAGACCCAAGACCACCGGTACGCCTAACACCGGGGGCACGAGGTCCTGCAAAGCATGCACCTCATCCATAGCTTGGTTGTAGTCCTCTTCCCAGCCTTGTCCTTCCTCGATAGCGTCGTCCCGCTCTTGAGCAAGGTCCTCATTCTGCTGGGTTAGGGTCTGCACCAGCTCTTGCAACGCCGCGACATCAACACGACTCTTTTTCTTTGCCTTTTTCAGACGACGCAACTGATTGTGTTGTTCATTCAGTCGCTTGATCGTCGGAAGGAGCACATTGCGGAGTGCGCTGTGAGCACTCTCGAAATGATCTCCACGGCTTGTGCTCTCCTTGAGCTTGGTGGCGAGATGCTCCGTATGAACAGCTTGGCTGTCCATCACAGCGTTTCCCGCCCTCATTTGGAGGCTGAGATTTGCCTCCGCGGGGTTGTACCTTGGGCAACTCGGGTCTGTTGCCTCCAGGTACCTCTCTTCCCACACATGCTGAGCTTGTCCCTCCACCGGAACAAGTGCGTATGGAGTGCCCTCCATAGCCTGCACGTGTAGTTGGCAGAAACGTGACATAGTGTCACGAGCTGCCACTTGCCACATCCCTTCCGGTTGTCTTCCTCTCACCGTGACGGTGAATGGCACCCAACCGGGTGGCGTAAGTCCTGCAGGAACCTCGACATGGATCATCCACGTCTTGTTCCCCTCTTCGCCTTCTTCCTTGGCGAAGTATTGCGGCATCTGGTTATACCCGAAATATTGGAGCATTTGCCACAATGCTTCCGGGTAGCCGCTACGGTCAGAACAGTGGGAAACTACCCACCCGTTCTCCAACTGTTTATCTGCTGCCATCTGTAAAAATATATTTGAGAAATGTCAAATATTTATTTAAACAGTAAACCATTGAGTTATAACATAAAATATGTCATTGAACCCATAAACCTTGGAAACATAGTTCAAATTTTAAACAAATTTGACTGCTGATCTGCTGTTCCCATGACAGCCCTGACCAGTTTCCATTTCAACCTGATTTGGGCCATGTTAAAGGCAAAACCTATTCTGGAGCTCAACATCAAAGTTAAAGTTAAATTCAATAGCTTTCCATAAAGTATTTGCTTGGCCTAAGATCTGTCCTGGTTCAAAAGTTATGAGATGTCAAAGTTAACAGAATTTCTGGAGAAAATTGGACAGCACCTCCCTGCCTTAGGTACTGATTTGATCCAAAAATCCCAGTTACTTCTGTTCCTGATCTGACAAAACTTTCTGTTACAAAGTTGTAACCCATCTCATAAGCTTTCCAGAACTACCTCATTTTCTATTTTTTTGGATTTTTATGCAGGAAGTTATGCTTAATTTACAGAGAGTCTACAGAGAGTCTTTACTCTGTCCTGTTTTCTGGACAGTTTCAACTCTACTGCATTTTTCGAGTGGTTAAGGGATGAAACACCTCTGGACCTCAACAGAAAAGTTGTAAAGTTCTTCCAAATATTTCCAGAAATGTATCATATGACCCCAACCTCGAAAGAACTCAACCTCTAACCTCTGATTAACTTCAGCCTTGATTCAGCTAAAAACAGAGTGCTCTGTCCTTACAACCTCTAAGTTGAAAACTTGTTAACATTGAATATCCTGTTCAAGGGAAGGAGTTACATCAAGTTTTACTACTTTGGATCAAAACTTTCAAGTTTTAATTGAATTTGTTCATTTAGTTGGGTGTGACATCGATGCGTCACCATATCATGTCGGTACTACGTCCTCACAAAGAAAAACCAATACCAGACTTAACCGGCTTCGTTAGTTTAGTGGCACTACTCGTCACTCGCACACGGATGCTACACGTCTACCGTTTCATGGTCAGGCTACCTGCAGAAACTCAAACAATCATCAGACTCGGCTGCACACCGAGCCCGGAATCCATACCGTTCGTACACCCGGCCGTCATCACTCGCCCGGATGTTCTCAAGCCAACCACGCCTTGAGTTACGTGTCCACGTTTCAGACCACGTGACGGGGTCTCCCAAGTTGCACCACGCACGCCAGGGATAGACGTTGCTCGAATACCCCAAACGACATGAAGAGTCGTAGAGGATACTCAAGCGGGTCGGGTTACCTGCCACCCGTGGGGCTCCACCCTTCAGCTTGTGCGCACTGGTGGACAGCGCTTACGTGCACCCCCCAAGACATGAACATCCCGAGATGCACGATTTTCCGACATAACAAATAGGTTAATATGCCACTTTCTATACACTAATAACATACTTATACGGGCTACTAACTCGTTCCTCACTGGATTTTTGAAAAAGAAGACCTTTGTACTGTGTTAAACCTCAAGCGAGCTCTGATACCACGCTGTCACGACCCCATTGGTCCTGTCGAGCCAGGATCACGCTGAGGGGTGCTGCATTGCACAGCACCGTATAACACACGTCAAAGGTACAAAGCGGAAGCAAAATTTTATTACATAAACAAGTTTATGAACATGTTTACAGCAAAATAAGTTCAGTCTACACTCGCGGGCGTAGACTAAGCATCAAGTGCACGTTCAGCCCTCGAACGTGTCCTTGCTAGCACACACGCACACTAACTCTGCGGCGTGCACGACTCCCACTCGACGGGGTTCCCCTCCTGGGGTTCCGTCTCTTCTTCGGGAGTCCCTTCCTCATAGAACCCTGCAAAAGCTTCAAACACAAGCAGTGAGCACGAAGGCTCAGCAAGTCTGACCCGTCTCACCTAAACATGGAACTTCTACATGAGGGTAATGGGTTACATGAGGTAAAAATCAGTTGCAAGGACTCGCCTAATTAGTAGAACCATACTTTCAAGTTTTAGCAGCAGGTTGTGGAGAACCTTATGCTAAGGCACATGAGAGAGCCGCAATCAAACAAGAAACGCATTTCTCTCATGTACTTTGCCCAAAGTTGAAAAGAACTTTAGTTAGCTCTAAGCTACAGCATATCATTAACTATCAATGTCCATCTTTCAATCAGCAACATTTTAACATGTAACTAGCCTGTTCATTCTACGTCACGGTACAGTGAACAAGTGGTACTCACTGACCGCGAGGGACGGCGATTATAATCGATTTACACCTGCAGGGTTACCCGAACAACCCGTCACGTACGCCCGTACTCGATGTTGCCTACAGCAACCATCACGGGCGCCGTACGCGACTACCTTTCACCCGTTAGCCAAATGTTGAACCGGTCCAATCGTCCCGAGCAAGAGGTCTCTGCACGCGCATCTCAGTGCCGCCAGCCGATTTACACCTCGAGCTCTCAACCTACCCTCTGAACGACCAGCTATGCCTCAACACCCAGCTACCCGAGTTACATCAGTTTCCCGGTTCCCATATAGCCGGTAGGTCTTTGGTACTGTTCTAGCTTGTTCAACAGTCCCGCACACGGCTCGGTCCTCAATCGACACAAGCGGAGCTACAGCATACAGGCCCCAAAGTCCTGCTGCCCTTACTCCCCGCTCGGTCTCATATTCTTGCCATGTCTATCATGTGCTACCTCTACCCGAGCAATGTGCCTCTAGCCTATTCTCACGAGTAGTTCCAACTACTCGACTTGTACCGAATCCTACTTTATCTTAGCAATGCAGTGGCTAACGAGGTTTTCAATCCTAAACCCAACCCATGGTTTTCTTGGCTATGCAGTTGGGTTTCCAATCAAGACTCTAATGCAAAGAACAATATTCAAAGATGTGCTCAAAACAATAAGCATTTGTAAAAAGGTTAATGCAAACCGGAGCTTGCCTTGCTGCTCTTGGTCGTAGGCTAGCTGTTCTTCCGGAGTAACAAAGTGTAGGACTTCGGGTTCCTCCTCGACCTTAGCGACTACATGATATAAGAAACATATGTATCAATTTAAATGCATTTATATTATCTTTGAAGTTGTGAAGTCTATAACCCTTGCTAGACAGACCTAATGACTGTGAAACTTTTACTGTGGCTTGGTTACAACCTAAACAGAGATTTGGTCAAGTTTTAGTTGCAGCAAAGCTCATTTGAGCCCTCCACAATTAATTAAATCCTTGACCTTAATTGGAACTCTTAGGGTGTTCTAGGAATTTTTATGAAGAAAACTATGACTTTCTGAAAACTAGATTTTCAGAGGGTTCTAATGGATTTGGTCTCACTTAATTTGGGGGTTCCTAACTAAAGATATGGGCCAAACAATTTCAGAGAAAATTCTGAAAATGTTTCTGAACATTTTCTATTTTCTCTGGAACAGTTTCACTAATCACACCATTAGGTGGATTAAATGATCTCAAATGGATCTGAAATTTTTATGGTAGTTCAGAGATAGTTTGGTGAACATCCCAGCAAAATTTCAGGATTTTCCTCCACAGGATCCTCCAGTTAAAATTCCTAACAGTTTAAATTTTGAGGAATTAATTCTGGAGAATTAAGGGTTTATATGAAGTGAAACTTGATTTGCTGGAAAGTACTCGGAGAGCTGAATCCAGCAAAATTTGGTTCACTCAATTTGGAGCTTTCTAGCCAAAGTTATGAGGATTTGAAGTTTGAAGGAAATCTGAAAATCGGGGAAAAGTTTAAACTCGCGCGTGGGCCCAGGGGACACGCGTCGCACGCCGAAGCGACGGCACACCGCGGCTCACAAGGATTTTGCGCGCCAGCACACCCGATCCCGGCCACAGCCGGATCCCGATTCAAAATATCGGCCGCTGACAGCTGGGGTCCACCCCCTTCTTCAACCTCGCGACACCCGCGCCCCGCCACCGAGGGATCTCGCCGGAGAGCTCGCCGCCGGCTTCTGTACAGCTCCAAACTTCTTGATTTTGGCCGCCCCTGCCTACTTTTACTCGGGGAACAGGATTCTAGGGTCCGCTGCTCATGACAATGGCCGGAGCATGGTCGGCGACGAGCCGCCACCTCGGAACGACTTCGGCCATGTCGGCTGACTTCCCTAGCACCTCAACTACTTGGGAAACCGGTCGGGGAGCATCAGTGGACCTTAGAGAAGGTCGACATGAGCTCAAGGCAGCTCGGGGAAGGCCCGAAATAGGTCCTCACCGTGCGCCCGATGCCGCCCGTTTGTTCCGCCATTAGTAGACCTCAAATTACGCCGGGCACAGAGGTTCTCCGGCCCAGAGTTGTGAAGGCAACTTGTGCGTCACCGTGTCTAGCTCGTGTGAGAGCGGCTTGAGGCCCTCTAATCCTTTCTAGAGCACGAATTAAACAGAATCGTACCCGAAGGTCGTTCTGCACACAGAAAGGGGAAAAGTGGAAATTCGCCGCCGGTGAGCAACCACTCGAGCTGTGGCTCGGGGATGAGCAGCACCGGTCACCAGCGCGTCCAAGGGTGCCTTGGATCGGGCGTGACAACGCCCTGGTTGGGCTGTCCACGAGGGCCCGAGGTGCAGCGGTTCCAAGTCCCGAATTTGATCTTTCGGCACAGCCGATATCAATCGGTTTCAACCGAATTCTAGCAACTGGGAGGATGAAGGAAGGTCTCTAGTACCTTGCTGGGGCTCTGGAGTGGAAGGAGGGAGCTGCGATCGGCGTCCTCCGATCAAGTCCGAGCTGCAGAAGTTTTCGGCCGGCGCTGAGTTCTTGCGGAGAAGAGCGGTGGTGCCTCGGCCGAGGAGGGGGCAGGCGCCTTAAGAAGGCTCTGCACCGCCTCACGCCCGCGCGTGGGCAAGCAGCTGCTGGCGCGGCGGCTGCCCTCGGTGGCGATCACCGCTGCGGCTCGGCGACCCGAGTGAAAAAGTCTCAGTCGGTTTGATCTGAGCAGTGGCTGACATGTGGGTCCCACCTCCAGTTTTAACCTCTGAAATTTACTCCTAATCACTGTTGTAAACAGTGAACCCCATACTACCCTTGGCAGTTCAAATTATTCACCCATGAACCATTTGAATTGATCAAAGTTCAAATGAGGTTTGGTTTGAATGAATTTCAGCACAAGTTCAGTTTGAAATTCAAATAAAGTTTGAATTTCTCCCCCTTAGCTCATGTCAAGATCAACTCCAAATGCAGTGAAACTTGGTGTGTGAGCTCACAAAAATGTGCTGAGTAAGAATATGCCTTCCACTTTTAAATTCCTGGGATAAAAACAGTTTGAATTTGAATATGGTTTCAAACTTCCCTCTTCCTAACTATACCCAAACTGACCTCAAAAAGGTTTTGAATTTGGGTGAAACTTGGAATGGACATCCTTAGTAAAGTGTAGGAGTTTTCATATGTCCAGCCCATCTATATCACATGTGGGAAACACCACTTTTGCAATGTGTGAGTTTGTTTTCTAATGAGCATGTTGATAATTGTTACTTGCTCTTCATTTGTGTTCATCATTCTTCCTCAAATGAGGTGTGTGGTGTGGTGATGAACACTGCAAATGTGTGTCAAAAACTGAGGCCCTTACACGTGTCCCATAGGGTCGGACCTCTCCCCCTTTGCGGAGATGGGCCCTGATCCTGCCACGTAGCCATTTTAGCGGCGGACCTCTCCCCACTTCGCCGGGATGAGCTCCGAACACGCCACGTGGCCAGCGGGCCACGGAAGTTGTCTTCGGCGCTCTCTGTGAACTGGATTCTTGTTCCTTCTGACTATCCTTTTAATTCTTTTTCTGTTCCCACTTCCTTTAAAATGTTTTCTCTTCATGAAACATGAATACATGCAGAACCCAAAAATAAGGGTGTCACACACGCCAAATGTCGAAGTGTCTGAGGTTGACAGTTCCCCCGGGCCTGCTCAGGGCAGCCCGCGGAGGTTCTTTTTCGGAGGGGCTAGTCCCCCTGCGTGGGTCTTGCTAGACTGGACGAAGGAAGGAGATGAACACAAGGGTTTTTTACGTGGTTCGGGCCACCGGAGCGTAAAACCCTACGTCCACGGTGAGCAGAGGTGCTCGTTGTATTGCTTGACGCTTAGAACCGGAGTTCTAAGCCTGGGTATGAGGATGAATTCACTGGGTTTCGAACCGAACCCCTTGCAACGTTGCCTACCCGAGCCTTTTTGTGACAGCCTCATTTTCGAATTCTGCATATATTCATGTTTCATAAACATTTTTATAAGATTGAAACAGTGAAGAATCAAAAGATAGCCAAAAGGAGCCAATTTCAGTTCGCCTAGAGCGCCGTAGACATTTTCCGCGGGCCGCTGGACACATGGCGTGTCCGGAGCTCATCCCCGCAAATGGGGAAAGGTCCGACCCCGTGGGACACGTGTTGCCCTGGAGCTAGCCTCTGCGTGGAAGCGAGGCCAGTCCCCCAGGACACGTGTCACCTTCGGAGCTAGTCACCGCGGAAAACAGAGGACCAGTCATGCGGGATATGTGTCACAACCGGAGCTCGTCTTCGGGAGGTCCGGTTCTATTGGACACGTGTCACCGGAGCTTATCTCCGGGAGGTCCGTCACTGTTGGACACATGTCAATCTTGGAGCTCGTCTCTGAGAAGAAAGGAAGTCTGGCGCTGTTAGGACACGTGGCACACCCGGAGCCACCTCCAAAGAGAGGGGAGGTCCGGCACTTACACGTGGCGTTCGCGGAGCTCGCCTCTGTTGAGAGGGGAGGTCCCGACACACCAGACACGTGGCGCACGCGGAGCTCACCTCCGAAGAAGAGGGAGGTCTCGCCCGCTTGACACGCGGCACAACTAGAGCTCGTCTCTGCGGAAAGGGGGAGACCAGGCCCCCGATGGACACGTGGAGCTTCCGGATCTCATCACCGCGGAGGTAACGAGTTCTGGAGCGACTTTTGCTCTTCCGGAGTAACGATGCCTTGCTTCTCTTGGTCGTAGGCTAGCTGCTCTTCCGGAGTAACGAAGTCTAAGACTTCGGGTTCCTCCTCAACCTTAGCGACTACATGATATAACAAGTACATGTATTAATTTAAATGCATTTGATTGAATTAAACTTGTGAACCTTATAAGTCTCACTAGACATACCCACTGACCCTGAAATTTTACTGTGGCTTGGTGACAACCTAAACAGAGACTTGGTCAAGTTTTAGTTGCAGCAAAGCTCATTTGAGCCCTCCACAATTAATTATGTACTTGATCTTAATTGGAGGCTTTAGGGTGTTCTAGGGATTTTCATGGAGAAAGACATGACATTCTGAAAACTAAATTTTCAGAGGGTTCTACTGGAGTTGGTCTCACTTAATTTGAAGGTTCTTAGCTAAAGATATGAGCTAAACAATTTCAGAGAAATTCTGAAAATGTTTCTGGACATTTTCTATTTTCTCTGGAACAGTTTCATTAATCACACCATTAGGTGGATCAAATGATCTCAAATGGATCTGAAATTTTTATGGTAGTTCAGGGATATTTTGGGGAACATCCCAGCAAAATTTCAGAATTTTCCTCCAAAGGATTCTCCAGTTAAAATTCCCAACATTCTAAATTTTGAAGAATTAATTCTGGAGAAATAAGGATTTTCATGAAGTGAAAGTTGATTTTCTGGAAAGTAATCAGAGACCTGAATCCAACGAAATTTGGTTCACTTGATTTGGAGTTTTCTAGCCCAAGTTATGAGGATTTGAAGTTTGAATGAAATCTGAAAATCGGGAAAAGTTTAAATCTGTCGATGGGTCCACGGGGACACGTGGTGCGCACTGGAGCGACGGCACACCGGGGTCTATGGAGTTTTTGCGTTCCAACACACTGGATCTGAGCAGCAGACTGATCCCCGATTTAAATCTGAGCCGCTGACATGTGGGCCACCCGGCTTCGTCTACCTCTCGACGCCCTCGTTCGGCTGCCGCGACACCTCGCCGGAGGGCTCGCCGGCAGCCACTGTGGTACTCCAAACTTCATGATTCTGGCCGCTCCTGCCTAATTCCACTCGGGGAACATGATTCCGGGCTCAGTTCGTCATGAAAATGGTCGGCACATGGTCGGCGACGAGCGGTGGCTTCGGAAGGACTTCGGCCGTGTCGACCGACCTCCCTAGCACTCCAACTGACCGAGAAAAAGGCCAGAAAGCACCAATGGTCCCTCAGGAAGCAAGGCATGTGCTCGAAGCAGCTCGGGAGAGGTCCGAAGTAGTCTCTCACCGTGCGCCCGATACTTCCCGCATGCTCCGCCATCGGCAAGCTTCAAAATACGCCGGGTACAGGGGTTCTCAGGCCAAAGGTTGTGAAGGCAACTTGTGGGCTACCAAGTCTAGTCTGTGTAGGAACGGATTGAGACCCTCTAAGCCTTCCTAAGTGTGAATTTGACAGAACCGCATCCGAAGGTCAGTCTGTACCGAGAAAGGGGAAAACTAGAAATTCACCGCCGGCGATCAAGCCCTCGGGCTGTGGCTCAGGAGTGAGCAGCACCGGTCACCAATGCGTCCAGGGACGCCTTAGATTGGGCGTGACAACCTCCCGATTGGGCTGTCCACGGGAGCCCAAAGTGCGTCGGCTTTAGGTCTCTGAATGGAACTCTCGGTATAGCCGTGATCAACCGGTTTTTGCCGATTTCTAACGACAGGGAAGAAGAAGGAAGGCTCCTAGTACATTGTCGTAGCTCTGGAGGGGTGGAGAGGCGGTGATCATGCTTCCCTGATCAGCTCTGAGCGATCGGCAGCGATGGAGTGTTTCTGGTGCGACGAAGCAGCAAAGTGAGCTGTTCTCCCTCCGATCAGGGCGGCCGCAGGGTTAAGCAGGGCGCGAGGCGGTTCAGCGGGTCAGGGCGGCAAGGAGCTGCTGTCCCGATCGTGCCTTCGCCGTGGCGGCTGCTCGGTCAGGCGCAAGAACCCAATCTGGATTTTCAGTCGGTTGCTTTTGCTTCAGTGGCTGACATGTGGGTCCCACTCCCCTTTTAACCCCTGAACTTAACTCCATTTCACTGTTGTAAACAGTAAGCCCTAAAATGCCAACGGTGATTTGAATTATTCACTCCTGAGCCATTTGAATTGGTTAGAATTCAAATTGGGTTTGGTTTGACTAAATTTCAGCACATGTTCAGTTTGAAATTCAAATAAAGTTTGAATTTGCTATACTTAGCTCATGTCAAGATCAACTCCAAATGGAGTGAAAATCGGTGTGTGAGCTCACAAAAATGTGCTGAGTAAGAATATGCCTCCCACTTTTGAATTCATGGGATAAAAACAGTTTGAATTTAAATTTGAGTTCAAACCACCCTCTTTCTAGCTACACCCAAAAGTACCTCAAAAAGGTTTTGAATTTGGGTGAAACTTGGCATGGACATTCCTAGCAATGCGTAGGAGTTTTTTCAACTGTCCAGCCCCTATATGATGCATGTGGGAAATACCACTTTTGCATTTTGTGAGTTTATTCTCTAATGAGCATGTTGATAATGGTTACTTGCTCTTCAAATGTGTTCATCAACTATCTTCACATGAGGTGTGTGTGTGGTGATGAACACTTTGAATGTGTCAAAAACTGAGGCATTTACATTCCTCCCCCCTTAAAAGAATCTCGTCCCGAGATGATAAGGTAAAAATGAGAGAGAGGACGGTGGAGAATTACCGGATATGCGACGTGAAAAAGTCGGGGTAGTTAGCGCGAAGAAATCCTTCGCTCTCCCATGTCGCATCGTCCATGGAGTAATTACTCCATAGAACTTTGTAGAACCACAACGTACAATTGCGTGTGGTTCGGGCCTTCTCATCAATAACCTGAACCGGTTCCTCCTGATAGTTGAGATCCGGTTTCAGTTCTTCAATATCCTCCAGCTGAACGGTAGTTGATAGCTTGAGACACTTCCTCAGCTGGGAAACATGAAAGACATCATGCACACTGGAAATTGCTTCTGGTAATTTCAGCCGGTATGCTACCGATCCACATCTTTCGGTAATCTGAAATGGACCGATGAATCGGGGTGCCAATTTTCCTCTCACCCCGAATCTGTTCACGCCCTTCATTGGAGACACACGTAGGTATACGTGATCCCCGAGTTCGAACTGTAATGGGCGTCTTCTCCGGTCCGCATACTGTTTCTGTCGGGATTGGGCGGCTTTTAGGTTCGCTTGAATCAGCCGAACCTTCTCCTACGCGTTGTTGACAAGATCAATCCCGAAGGTAACCCTTTCGCCAGACTCACACCAATTCAGTGGTGTGCGGAATTTCCTCCCGTATAGCGCCTCGTAAGGTGCCATCTTGATGCTGGTTGGTACCTATTGTTGTACGAGAGCTCGGCTAACGGCAAGTGATCATCCCAATTCTTGCCATGGTTGATAGCGCAAGCTCGTAGCATATCTTCTAGAATCTGATTTACACGCTCGGTTGTCCGATCCGTCTCCGGGTTGTATGCTGAACTACGGATCAGCTTCGTCCCCAACGCAGCGTGTAGCTGCTCCCAAAAACAGGACACAAATAAAGTGCCCCGATCCGATATGATGGTACGGGATACGCCGTACAAGAATAGGATCCGTGAGATGTACAGTTCAGCGTACTTGGCGTTGTAGTTGGTGTTCACCGGGATGAAATGGGCAACTTTGGTGAGCCGGTCGACGATCACCCACACAGAATCATGTTTCTGAAAAGTGGTGGGTAAACCGACGATGAAGTCCATGCTCACATCTTCCCACTTCCAGGCAGCAATGCCCAGTGGTTGTAGCAGTCCTGGTTTCTGCATATGATCTGCCTTCACCCTTCGACATGTATCAAACTCGGACACGTACTTTGCGATCTCTCGCTTCATCCATGTCCACCAAAACTTGCTTCTGAGTTCTTGATACATTTTGTTGCTGCCGGGGTGAATAGAAAATTTTGACAAGTGAGCCTCATCGAAAATTTTCTTCCGTAATTCTGGGTTACGGGGTACGACGATCCGGTCCTTGAACCATAGGACGCCGTCTCCGTCCTTTCGGAAACATTTCAGCTCCCCACTGTCTACACGTCTCCGCAAATGCGACATGCCCTTGTCATGTTTCTGAGCAGCCACTATATCTTCACGGATGGTGGGGATCAAAACTAAGATGTAGAGAGCTCCTTGTGGAATCACATGCAGTGGTGGTTCGCTCTCTTCCAACGGTGTGATGGTCAGATTGTTGACGTGTGACTAGCGACTCAGCGCATCCGCCACTACGTTTGCTTTGCCAGGGTGATAATGGATCTCTATTTTGTAATCCTTTATCAATTCTAACCATCTTCGCTGCCTCATGTTCAGCTCCTTCTGAGTGAATATGTACTTGAGGCTCTTGTGGTCGGTATATAAATGTACGAGGTTACCGAGTAGGTAGTGCCTCCACATTTTTAGTGCAAGTACCATGGCAGCGATCTCCAAATCGTGAGTTGGATAATTCTGCTCATGGTTTCTAAGCTGCCGTGACCCATACGCGACCACCCTTCGGTCTTGCATCAGCACACATCCGAGCCCAATGCCGGATGCATCGCAGTACACATCGAACGGTTTTGTTGTGTCAGGCTGCGCCAAAACCGGTGCTGATGTTAGGTGCTTGACTAAAGCCTTGAATGCTGCTTCACATGCTGGATTCCAAACATATTTGGTAGCCTTCTTTAGCAGCTCTGTCATAGGCTTGGCAATCTTTGAGAAGTTCAGAATGAACCTCCGATAATATCCCGCGAGTCCGAGGAAACTCCGTACCTCGTGAACAGTTCTCGGGGATTTCCAATTCAGCACTTGTGTGATTTTACTCGGGTCTACAGCGATACCCTCCGCTGAGATGATATGCCCGATAAAAGGCACTTGCGATATTCAGAATTCGCATTTGCTGAATTTCGCGTATAGCTTGTGATCCCGCAGCCGTTGCAAGACTATACGCAGATGCTTCTTGTGATCTTCCTCCGACTTGGAATATACCAGTATGTCGTCGATGAAGACCTTGACAAACTTGTCCAGCTCCGGCATGAATACCGAGTTCATTAGATACATGAAGTGAGCTGGAGCGTTGGTGAGGCCGAAGGACATGGCCAGGTACTCATAAAGCCTGTACCTCGTCGAGAAAGCCATCTTTGGAATATCCTCAGCCCGTATCTTAATTTGATGGTACCCTGATCTTAAGTCCATCTTGGAAAAGATCTTTGCTTCGACCAACTGATCAAACAACATGTCAATCCGTGGCAACGGGTACTTGTTCTTGATGGTTACGGCGTTTAATGGACGATAGTCCACGCAAAGCCGCAACGTCTCATCCTTCTTCTTCACAAATAATGCCGAACAGCCCCATGGCGAGGAGCTCGGCCTAATAAAACCCTTTTCCAGCAGATCCATTAGCTGGGTCTTCAGTTCAGCCAACTCCTTGGGCGCCATCTTGTACGGCCTCCAGGATATTGGCATGGTTCCCGGTGCAAGTTCAATTTTGAACTTCACCTCTCTATCGGGCGGCATCCCCGGTAAATCATCCGGGAACACGTCAGGAAACTCTCGGACCACTGGAATATCCTCCAATCTGATAGCTGTGGATTGATATACACTTGGAAGTTTTATCTCTGGACAGTCCAAAAATAAGGAGTGAGATCCGTGCACTTCTGAGTTGAAGTGCACGATTCGAAGTACGGTGTCTAAAACAGCGCCATGGCGGGTTAACCACGACATTCTTAGGATGACATCGACCTTCTGTCCCTCTAAGATTATGAGAGATGTAGGGTATACTCTACCCGCTATGCATAATGGTGCTTTGGAAACCATTACGCTTGCTGAAATCTTCCCACCTGGTGAACAAATCACATATGGACTATCGGTGGGTAGTATTTGCAAGCTGTGTTTAGCAATGAAAGCTTGGCTAATAAAATTGTGCTTGGTGCCTGAATCAAACAACACTATGGCGGGATGCTGGTGGAGTTGGAACATAGCCGCAAGGATTGGCTCACCCTCAGGCACGTCCTCTATGGCAAGTTGGTGGACGGTGCCGGGCCTAGGGTTTGCCCGCCGCGCATTAGTAGGGTTCTGGGGCTGATTCCTCCCCGGAAGTTGCGGTGCAACTCCGCCGCCTTGTCTCTCCGGACAACTGCTGGCGAAGTGTCCTGGACGACCACATTTGTAGCATGTGGCCGCTGCTTGACCTGTGCCTAGGGGACAAAAGCCCGGCATGCACTGCTGAGGTGCATACGCACGCGGCATCGCCCGCTGCTGCTGTTGTTGTTGCGGAGGTGGTGCTGGCAGTGCCGGCCTGAACGCCGGTGAAGAATATGGCCGTCTGTGGAATGACATCGACCTCTGTGGTGGCTGCCAGCATGAACCTGATGGTGGGCGATTCACCATCCAAAATTTCTGAGAAGGACCGCCTCCTTCTCCGCTGCTTTACAGCGCGCTTCGCTTTCTTTCCGCCGCCGCTAACTCCTTGCCGGAGTCCTCCTGAACAATCGCAGCATCAATTATGTCGTTGAGGCTGCCGCGATTGAACATCGCCAACTTGTCCTTCAGGAGCGGGTTAAGTTCCTGGTAGAAGTGGTCCCGCCGTTTCTCATCGGTATCAGCATGATACAACGCGTAGAGCGCAAGATCGTTGAACGCCCTGGAGTATTCCAGCGCGTTTCGGCTCCCTTGCTGCAGGTGTAGAAACCCCTGCGTCTTCCTCTTCATGAGACCCGGCGGTATATGATAGGCCCCGAAGGCTGTCCGGAACTCCGCCCAGATCATAACTCGGTCGGTGGGCTGTGAAGCACAGAAGTTTGCCCACCACGCGCTCGCGGATCCCTGGAGCTGTTGGACCGCGAACTGAGTCTTGCGCTGCTCACTCACTTGGAGCAGCCCGAACTTCATCTCCATCGTGTGGAGCCAGTTGTCCGCATCGATGGGTTCATCTGCCCTTGAGAATACCAGGGGATGAGTCGCTAGAAAGTCGGAGTTGGAGCTCTGTTGGCGCTCCTCACGATCTTAACGCCTCTCTGGTCGAGACGTATTGGCAATAAGAGTTTGCAGCAACTCCGTGTGCTGCTGATGAGAACCCGCCATTGCCGCAACGATGTCGGCTAATGTAACCGTTGGCGGTGGCGGTGGCGGTGTTTGCTGTTGCTGTTGCTGCTGTTGCTGTTGCTGTCCCGAGAAGTCATCGGGAGGCTGTTGGGAGGTTTCTCCCCCTTGACTAGAACCCCCAACGTCCGGGTTGGCACGAGTACGAGTCATTCTGAGATTCAAAACAGCAGCGATCAGCACATGTCATACTTAAAAATTCCATATGAAACAGTAGGTATTGAAGTGACGCATGAATAATTTGCACAACATTCACATATATTGATAAAGCATAAAGTTTATACAAGATACATTATTCTTGGTCTCCGAGAAGTCGTGCTCATGTCGTCACTACCTATACATACGCTACTGCCTACACGACATGTCACCGGTTACAAAAGTTTGGGTTACACTACTCTGGTTGCCCTACATGGCAACGGTAACCTCCTACTTGGAGTAGAACTCGACCTCCTGTGGGTCGTCCTCCTCCGGTACCTCTGCTGGTGGCTCCAGATCTACAACCTCCTCTCCCATCTCAGGTTCTCCCATTGCTGGAAGACCCAAGACCACCGGTATGCCCAATACCAGAGGTACGAGGTCCTGCAACGCGTGAACCTCGTCCATGGCCTGGTTGTAGTCTTCTTCCCAGCCTTGCCCTTCCTCAATCGCGTTGGCTCGCTCTTGAGTAAGGTTCTCGTTATGCTGGGTTAGAGTCTGCACCAGTTCTTGCAACGCCGCGATGTCGACACGGCTTTTCTTTTTCGCCTTCTTCAGACGATGCAACTGATTATGCTGTTCGTTCAGTCGCTTGATCGTCAGAAGGAGCACATTGCGGAGTGCGCTGTGAGCACTCTCGAAATGGTCTCCACGGCTTGTGCTCTCCTTGAGCTTTGCGGTGAGATGCTCCGTATGAACATCTTGGCTGTCCGTCACGGCCTTTCCCGCCCTCATCTGGAGGCTGAGGTTCGCCTCCGCGGGGTTGTACCTTGGGCAACCCGGATCGGTTGCCTCCCGGTACCTCCCTTCCCACACATGATGAGCCTGTCCCTCCACCGGAACGAGCGCATATGGAGTACCCTCCATCGCTCTCACGTGTAGCTGGCAGAAACGTGACATGGCGTCACGGGCTGCCACTTGCCACCTTCCCTCGGGTTGTCTACCTCTCACCGTGATGGTGAACGGCGCCCAACCAGGTGGCGTAGGTCCTGCAGGAACCTCGACATGGATTGTCCACGTCTTGTTCCCCTCCTCGCCTTCTTCCTTGGCGAAGTACTGCGGCATCTGGTTGTACCCGAAGTATTGAAGAATCTGCCTCAATGCTTCCGGATAGCCGCTGTGGTGAGAACAGTGAGATTCCACCCACCCGTTCTCGAACTGTTTATCCACTGTCATCTGTAAAAATATATTTGAGAAATGTCAAATATTTATTTGAACAGTAAACCACTGAGTTATAACATAAAACATGTCATTGAACCCATAAAACTTGGAAATATAGTTCAAATTTAAACAAATTTGACTGCTGATCTGCTGCCCAACATGACAGCCCTGATCAGTTTCCAGTTCAACCTAATTTAGACCATGCTAAAGGCAAAACCAATTATGGAGCTCACATCAAAGTTAAAGCTAACTTCAATAGCTTTCCAGAAAGTATTTGCTTGGCCTAAGATCTGTCCTGGTTCAAAAGTTATGAGATGCTAAATTTAACAGAATTGCTGGAGAAAATTGGACAGCACCTCCCTGCTTAAGGTACTGCTTTGATCCAAGAATTCCAGTTAATTCTGCTCCCAATCTGACAAAACTTTCGGTTACAAAGTTGTAACCCCTCTCATAATTTTTCCAGAACTACCTCATTTTCTATTTTTGGATTTTTATGCAGGAAGTTATGCTTAATTTACAGAGAATTACAGAGAGTATTTGCTCTGCCCTGTTTTCTGGACAGTTTCAACTCTACTGCATTTTTCGATTGGTTAAGGGATGAAACACCTCTGGACTGACGCGACCCGCTCAACTGAGACAGGCCACTCGCCCGGGAATCGCATTGGGTGGTGCCGTGTTATGCGGCACCCAACAACACACATATGAGGAACAATGTATTACATAAAACAATAGCGGAAGCTTACAAGTTTTTCTTTGTAAATACTTTACATCAAGTAACTACAGCGGAAGTCTTGATCAACTCACGTCGAATAACTAAGAGCACCCGAGATGAAGTCCACCCCGCGGACTCCTCTCGCTAGCAACACGAGGACAAGCAGCAGCGGCTGGGTTCTCCATGTGTTACCTGACTCGGGAGTTCCCGAGTCTCACCGGACAACCTTCTTTCCAGCATCGTTGTTAACCTGCAAAACCACTTATATAGCAAGCGTGAGCACATAGGCTCAGCAAGTCTGACCCGTCTCTCCTAAACAAGAAACTCTACATGCACGATGGTTTCAAATGGGTCGGCTAGATTTGCATAAGGGACTCGCCTAAAGTTGATCCTTAACTTTCATATTTTAAGTCTCATTGTGCAGACCTTGAGCCGAAAAGCATCGCAACTCCACAATCAAACAAGAAACACTTTGTTGTGATGCTCCTTGCACAAAGTGAAAGTAAACTTTAATGAGCCTATCTCTAATTCAATCATGGTTGCAATACGAGTTATAGCACAGCCTTATCAAGTGCAAAGATAAACAATTCCAGTTGTTACTACGTCAAGATGCAGTGGGCAAGTATGCTCATATGACCGCGAGCGACGGTGATTCGAATCAGTACACGCCCGGACTACACGACACGTACACCCGTACTCCGAGTTGCCGGCAGCAACCTCGACTGACGTTGTACGCGGCCACCTTTCCCAAGATCTTCCACATTGGACGCAGTCCAACTGCCCCGAGTACGCAAGCTCCCTCAAGGTACATACCCGCTGTGGTATGTTCTTGAGCGAGTTACCTCCTGCTACCCTGACGCCGAAAGCCTAAGGCAGTTGGAAAAGTTCCACTATGGATCTCCCAAGGTACATCGGTTTCCTGGGTCCCATATAGCCAATATGTGCCTGGTACACAACTCAAACTTGTCCAACAGGGCCAAGCACGGACGGGCCTTAACCGACACAGGCAGGGCTATGCACGCACGGCCTGCAACCTGCTGCATTTAAACCTCCCTGCCCGGTCTCCATTTCTTAAGTGTGAACTTTCCTCATCTTTTCTAATTCGGACCCGTCCAGAGTAAACCAGCCCTAAACTCGCGAGTAGAGTCCAACTACTCGTCTTCTACCGCACCTTTCCTACTAACATTAGCGTAGCCAAATTCCCTCGGGGAGTTACTATTCTAGCCTTTTCTCTCTTAGGTGTTTCTGGTCATGCAAGTGGGGTTTTCAATATCATCTAGACGTAATGCAATCAACGGTGCAAAGCTATGATCTCTACAAATGAAAATGCTTTATAAAACGGTTCAAATGCAAACCGGGGCTTGCCTGTTTTGCAGGTGACTACTGTTACAATCAGTTAGTGACGATCACTTGGAGCTTGATCACTTGTTCTCCTCCCTCCTTGATCTTCACTTCAAGTCCTCCTCACCTTCTTCACGTATATACTACACGTTATGATCATGCATATGTATTTAATTGAAAATATTTTGCTCATAAGATCTAATGACCATTTTAAAACTGGGACTTTGTTTAAGAATTTAAAATGACACTGGTGCTAGTGGTTTGGGTTGGGCTTAAACACTAAGATCAAGTGTTGAGTGCTTCTTCCCACTTAAGTGTTGATCACCTTAAGAGGTCACACATGACAGTGGTGATCCAGAGCTCTAATGGAGCTGAGAATTTTCATGTGAGTTCCTTGTCACAAGAAAGTTCTCTGGACCAAAATTTAGCACATTTCATGGAATGGTTTATTCAGAATAATTCTCTAAGTGTTTAGTCAAAGATGAATTAATTCTGAGGTAACATCCATGTTCATGTCAAACTCAGTGAACCAAAATTTCAATTATAGTTCATAGAGTCTACATAAATTTTTCCTAGGATTTTTGGAGCTAAGAATTTCCCAGAACTGAATTTACAAGCTTTGGAAATTCTCTCAAAATGTTTCTGTATTCATTTGAATACAGGAACTTACAATCTGAATTACCCTGATCAATTCAACTCCAAATGAGCTGAAACGTTTACAGGAGTCTAATAACACCCTATAGAATATTCTGGCAAAATTTGAGGATTTTTGGATAACCCAAACTCCCTCTAAAATTCTATTACTGAAAAGCTTTAAAGAATTTTCCAGAATTAAATAAAGACTTTCATACAAATTGGGTTGCATATTTGGATAGAGTTTGTCAATCTGAATCTAACCCAATTTGAATCACTAAATTTGGAGGTTCCTAGCAAAAGTTATGCTCTTCTAAAGTTTGGGGAAAAATCTGGGATTTGAATAAATCCGGGGAAAAGTTTAAACCTGACTGTGGGACCAGGGACACGTGTCTGCTGCCGGGAGCGCGCCACACGGGCTACAGAATTGTTTCCCGCGCTGTCACAGCCGATCCCGCGCCACAGAGTATCCGGTCCACTGTTTCCGTGCGACTGACGCGTGGGGCCGGTAGCACCTTCGTCTACCTCCTGCCCCCGCGCTTCTGCGCCGCCGGGCTCGCCGGAGTTCGCCGGTTTTCGTCGCTCCGACCAACTCCCGAGCTGTCACTCACTGCCAGGCCCTATTTTAACCAGAGGAACACGATGGTGGGACTTCCCCAGACCGGCGAGGTTCCTAAACCACCCTGCACCGGTGCAGCGGCTCTGAGGGAGTCCGGCAACGTTGCCCCGATGCTCTAGCCCACCAGAAGTCCCCTGGAAAGGATCTACAGCACTAGTGGAGGTTTGCCCTGCTCGTCATGGCTGCATATGGGCTCGGAAACGGCTCCAACCTAGGTTTCATCGTGCACCCGATGCCCCTTATTGTGGTAGCCGATGGAAAAGCTTGAAACAAGCCGTCTACCATGGGTTTCATGCGACGTTTTGTGAAGAAGAAAAGTTGCTACACCAGTCTAGGTTCTATGTGCGAAATTTGCAGAGCTCTAAATGAATATAACCCGAGAATTTCATCGATTCATACCCGCGGGTCAGTTTTCACCGGCTGGAGAGAATCTTCGAAATTCGTTGTCGAGAGGCCGAGGCAGGCTCTGTGCTTCCGGTAGAAGCTGCATGGAGCTCCTGTGCGTCCCAGGGTGGCCTCGCTTGGTCGTGACAAGCTCTGGAGGAGGCTGTCCACGGAAGCCGTGGATGGCGGTTTCTTCCGGCCGCCGCTGAAACCGAGTTATCTCAGTATGGAGAGCACGAACGCCCTTGGTGAGTGCACGAGGGGGTCGTGGGGACGATGGTGGTGTTGTTTGTCTGCTCAACCGAGGCTTCACACGCACGTTATGGCGGTGGCCGATCGAGCGGACGGCGTCGGCCGCTGCGGCTGTTTCTCACGCGAGGAAAAGAAACAGAGCGGCGCTGGTCTTCGGGAATGAGCGAAGAGGAGCACGGCAGAGGGTATAAAACGGTCGGGCGGCTTCTCCAGCGCGACGAAATCCAGCAGGAGGTGGAGGCGTCGGCTGATCGCGGTGTCGCCCGGTGCTGCGCTCGTCGGTGTCGGGTGCCGACTGAAGAAGGCAAACAGAGACCCAACACTGTGAGATCTTTTGCAATTTTCACTTCACTCAATGACATGTGGGACCCACTGATCAGTCCCTCCTTATCCCCCTCTCCAAATATCTCCCAAGTTTGAATGTTGAGTGAATTGAATTGTGGGAATTCAAATCTGGTATGCATTTGGATAATTGGGCAAGTTTCATCCAAATTCAAATAGGTATTTGAATTCTTTGTCTTTTAAAGTCCATTTTGCAAAATGGGTTGCAAACTATTTCCATAAATCATGAAACTTTGCACACCCCCTAATTTGGACTCAAGGAATTCAAATATGAAATCTGATTTTTATTTTGGCTTCTGCAAATGAGATTTTTAGCACAACAGTTTTGAATTCCATTGTGTTTTTCTCATTTGAATTTTTGTTTGAACAAATTGTTCCAAATCTGATTTTTGCTTTCTCACACATATGGGACTTTCCCATCCTTGTTTTAGACCCCTCTAGGGTTCCAAGTTCTCAAATGAACATTTGACTTGTGTGAAGAAAGCCCTCATGTGTGTTATCACATGTGGGAAAAAGTTTTTAACAAGTCCCAAATTTCATGCACATGAAACAAAACTTTGCAAACAAGTGTTTCTTTGTATTCATAATTTTGGGACCTTTACATTCCTTCCCCCTTAAAAGGAATCTCGTCCCGAGATTCAAAGGAAGATGAGGTGGGAGGTAATTACAAGGTTTATGACAAAAGCTCCGGATAATTCTTGTGGATGTAATCTTCGGTTTCCCACGTCGCCTCTTCCGGGGTATGATTACTCCACAGGACTTTGTAAAATTTTAAAGTCCGGTTCCTAGTGGTCCGGGTCTTTTCGTCGATAATCTGTACAGGTTGCTCGACATAGGTGAGATCCGGCTTCAACTCGTCGATGTCTTCGGTGTGGATGGCAGCTGTAAACTTGAGACACTTCCGCAGCTGGGACACGTGAAATATGTCGTGAATACCGGCAAGGCTTGCTGGTAGTTCCAGCCGGTAGGCTACAGTTCTGCACTTCTCTGTGATAGTAAACGGACCGATGAATCGGGGAGCAAGTTTCCCCTTGACACCGAACCGATGAATCCCCTTCATCGGAGACACACGAAGATACACGTGCTCTCCGACTTCGAAATGCAGCGGTCGACGTCTCTGGTCCGCGTAGCTCTTTTGACGAGATTGGGCCGCCTTGAGGTTCTCTTGTATTATCCGAACTCTCTCTTCGGCTTCATTGACAAGATCAACCCCGAACGTTACTCGTTCACCGGATTCGCACCAATTCAATGGCGTACGGCACTTCCGGCCGTATAGAGCTTCATATGGTGCCATCTTGATGCTCGTCTGATATCCGTTGTTGTACGAGAACTCCGCCAGCGGTAAGTGATCATCCCAGCTCTTACCGTGGTGGATGGCACATGCTCTTAACATATCCTCTAGTATTTGATTCACCCTCTCAGTTTGCCCATCGGTTTGAGGGTGATATGCAGAGCTTCTAATCAACTTTGTCCCCAAGGAGGTATGTAGCTGTTCCCAGAAACGGGCTACGAACAGCGATCCTCTATCTGACACAATGGTGCGGGGAACTCCATGTAAGCACAAGATCCGTGCTATGTACAGCTCCGCATACTGCTTTGCGTTGTACCTAGTATGCACAGGGATGAAATGTGCTGATTTGGTTAATCGGTCCACAATTACCCAAATCGAATCATGATTGTGGGAGGTCGTCGGCAACCCGACGATGAAGTCCATACTCAAGTCTTCCCACTTCCATGCCGGTACATGCAATGGCTGCAACAGGCCTGACTTCTTCATATGGTCGGCCTTGACTCTTCGACACGTATCACACTCTGAAACGTACTTTGCAACTTCACGTTTCATACGTGTCCACCAAAACTTCTCCCGGAGATCTTGGTACATTTTATTACTGCCCGGATGAATGGAAAACTTGGACAAATGAGCTTCATCCAAAATTTTCTTCCGTAGCCCCATATCCCGGGGTACTACAATCCGGTCGTTGAACCACACGGTACCTTCATCGTCCTTCCGGAAGCACTTCATTTCTCCATTGTCTACCCTCCGCCGTATGTGAGACATACCCTTGTCTTTTCGTTGAGCTTCCATGATCTCCTCTCGGATAGTAGGAATGAGAGCAAGATTATAGAGAGCTCCATACGGGATGACACGGAGGCTTGGTTCTTCATCATCCATTTCAGCAATAGTTAGGTGATGGATATGCGCCTTACGACTGAGCGCATCGGCGACCACATTCGCCTTTCCTGGATGATAATGAATCTCTAGTTCATAATCCTTAATGAGCTCTAGCCATCTTTGTTGCCTCATGTTCAATTCTTTCTGAGTGAAGATGTACTTCAAGCTCTTGTGGTCGGTGTAGAGGTGTACAAGATTTCCGAGCAAGTAATGCCTCCACATCTTCAAAGCAAGGACCACGGCAGCTAACTCAAGATCATGAGTTGGATAATGCTGCTCGTGAGTTCTGAGTTGACGAGATCCATAAGCGACCACTTGTCTTTCTTGCATCAGCACGCAGCCAAGACCGATGCCAGATGCATCGCAATAAACGTCGAATGGCTTCGTTGTATCCGGCTGAGCAAGAACTGGGGCTGTTGTGAGATGCTCCACTAAGGTCTTGAAAGCTTGTTCACACGCAGCACCCCACATAAATCTGGTATTCTTCTTTAATAATTCCGTCATTGGTTTAGCAATCTTGGAAAAACTCGGAATAAACCTCCGGTAGTAACCCGCTAAACCGAGGAAGCTTCGGATTTCATGTACTGACTTTGGTGACTCCCACTTCTGCACTTGGATAATCTTACTCGGATCTACAGCGATGCCCTCCGCTGAAATAATGTGTCCGAGAAAAGGTACTTGATTAATCCAGAATTCACACTTGCTGAATTTTGCATAGAGCTGATGATCTCGCAATCTTTGTAGCACAATATGCAGATGTTCAGCATGTTCTTCCTCTGACTTGGAGTACACCAAGATATCGTCGATGAAGAAAAAGACGAATTTATCCAACTCCGGCATGAACACTGAATTCATCAGGTACATAAAGTGTGCCGGGGCGTTGGTCAAACCAAAAGACATAACGAGATACTCATACAGCCCGTATCTCGTTGAGAATGCCGTCTTCGGAATATCTTCTGCCCGGATTTTAATCTGATGGTATCCGGACCGAAGATCCATCTTCGAAAATACCTTCGCACCCACTAATTGATCGAAGAGCATATCAATGCGAGGTAGTGTATACTTGTTCTTGATGGTAACGGCGTTCAAAGGACGATAATCAACACAAAGCCGTAGTGTTTCGTCCTTCTTCTTGACAAACAATGCTGAACAACCCCAAGGTGACGAACTTGGTCGTATAAAGCCCTTACTCATTAGGTCATTCAGCTGTGTCTTCAATTCTGCCAGTTCATTGGGTGCCATCTTGTACGGCCTTCGTGATATCGGGGTCGTTCCCGGTATAAGTTCAATCTTGAACTCAACGTCTCGTTTGGGCGGCATGCCCGGTAAATCCTCGAGAAATACATCAGGATACTCACGTACCACTGGAATGTCCTCTATCATGACAGCTTCCGTGTGGTTCACTGTTGCAATCTGCTGCCGTCTGGCGCCCAGAATTAATATATGAAGACCGTGCTGTGGGGAGTTGAGCTCAACGGTCCTGGAGCTGATGTTAAGAACCGCTCTGTGGTAATTCAACCACGACATCCCCAAAATGATGTCGATCTTCAGACCCTCAAGGATAATGAGAGTCGTAGGGTATATTTTACCCCCCAAACGAAGAGGTGCTCGGGAGACAACCTCGCTTGCGGTACTGCTGCCCCCGGGCGAAGATATGAGGTATTGCCTCTTTGCATAAACGGTTTGGAGCTGATGTTGAGCCACAAAAGATTGGCTAATGAAGTTGTGTGTGGCACCGGAATCAAAGAGAACTAAAACCGGTAGCTGATTCAGAGAAAACATCCCTGCTAAAGCGGCTTCTCCTTCCGGAACATCATCAATCACAGTATAGTGAATGTTGCCCCTTATCTGCCCTCCTATCTGCAGATTGAGGTACGGGTCGTATTGTTGTAAATATGATGACCCGCATCCTTGAATTCCCTCCGAACATTGCCTAGCATAATGGCCCTTACGCCCACAAATAAGACACGGATGCCTTTCCGGTTCTTGGTTGACTTGCGGTGGACTGCTAGGTACATATGGCTGCAGCGATGGAGCACAAACCACCGTCTGATGCTGCGGCTGTGGAGGTGGTGCAAGTTGTAAAACTTGACCAGCAATCAATCTCTGAGGAGTTGATCGTACAGGTGGCCTCCATCTTTCACCGGGTGGCGTTTGATACACCAAACGGTACTTCTGAGGCACATAACTTGTGCTAGCCTGCTCGATCTTACTCATCTTTCTCTTCTCCGCTTGCCACTCAAGTGTCGGCTTCTCTTGAATGAAAGCCGCATTGACCATGTCGGTGTAACTGCCGTTATTATGTACGGCCAGCTTCTCCCGTAATATGGCACTCAGGCCATGGAAAAATAGGTCACACCGTGCCTCTTCTTTCGCCACATACTCGGGAGCATATTGGGCCAAAAGATTAAATCTCCTGACATACTCGAGGACACTCATGTCCCCTTGCTTCAAGCCCAAAAATTCCTCCTGCTTTGCCTTTACAATACCTAGTGGTATGTAACGAGTACGAAAGGCTTCACAAAATTCACTCCATGCTACTTGATGGTCCTCCGGAATGGTGGCAAGATGATCCACCCACCAGTTTCCGGCGGCTCCATGGAGTTGTTGAGCGGCAAACTTTGTCTTCTGGTATTCATCACACTTGAATACTCCAAATTTTGACTCCATGACACGAAGCCATTGATCTGCTTCCACAGGTTCGGTGGCTTCAGTAAAAATTGGCGGTTGAGTCGCCAAGAAGTCCAAATAAGCGTCCCGAGACGGAACGACTTGTTGCGTGTTCTGGAGTACGCCTTGCTGTACCAAAACTTGGAGTAAGCGTGTGTGTTCTTGTGTTGCTTCTTGGAGTAGCCTAGCATTCTCTTGATTAGACTCGACAACTCGAGTCATAAGATCCATCCATTCCGTGGATGGTGGTTCCGACGGTGGAATGGAAGCATCACCGCCTCGATGAGAACTTCCGGCCCTACTCCTAGAGCGATTACGAACCATACTGCAAAATGTAGTTGAGATGAGTTAAACAAGAACTCAGCAGTTTGTCAGACTAATGAAAACAAGAATATGTCAAAACTTTATAAAAGCAGTAACAAAATTCATGTTTACACAACTCCTTAGTAGGCCTAGCTATTCAGCTTATCTGTACAGGACAGACCTTTATGCACTATCTCCAGATTTAGATCTAATTAAGAGCATTTTCATAACTCAAGTTGGATACCAAAGTTAAATTTAACTTCAGTATCTTTCCAACGAGTACTCATATGCCCTCAGATCATCTCCGGATTAAAAGTTATGATTTTTCCGAAGTTGATAGGATTCCTGGATAAAATTTGCCAGCACCTCCTTTGTACATGGCCGATTTTATCACAGTTGTATATGTAAATACAATAAGAACCAGAACAAACTTTGATCTACAACAATGTTGCACATTCATAATCTTTCCTATGGTGTATCATAGGCTCCTTAAAGGTTTATCTACAGAAAGTTATGGCTTAAAAACAGAAAGGTCCAGAGAGGTTTTGTTGCTGTCCTGGTTCTGGACAGTTTACCTTACTCTGAACTTTCTACCCATTTAGCTTGTGATTTAGCTCTGGAGGTCTACAAGGAAGTTGTAGATCACTTGGAAATCTTTCCAGAACTATATCATACACCTTAATTGGGTCAAGCTACTCAGAGTTATGCTCTGTTGAAGTCCAGCACAAATTTCTGCTGAAAACAGAGCACTCTGTTTTTGAAATCTTTGAAGTCTAATCTTCCTCTCATTTGAATCCTAGCTCAAAATAAGAGTTCAGTAACTAATATTTGTTTCAAACTTCCGTTTTTAGTTGAAAGTTAGTTCATGAGTCATTTCTTCAAAGGAAAGGGGTTATTATGTTTAGTACGGCGTCGATGCACCGTAAGAAGCATGTCGGTACTACGTAGCCTCACCAAAAGAAAATCCTAACCGGATTATACCGGTATAACGTATCTTAAGTGGCACTAAAACGATCACTCGCAAACGTGTTCTATTCGGGCTACTGTTTCGTGGTTAATCCTGCATAAGTCACACTCAATCATCAGGCCCGGCTGCACACCGAACCCGGTATCCATACATTTCTTACACCCGTCCGTCATCACTCGCACAGGTGTTCTCAAGCCAAACACGCCTTGAGCTACGTGTTCACGTTACTAACCACGTGACGGGGTTTCCCAAATTGCACCATGCACGCCTGGGACAGACGTTGCTCAAGTACCCCAAACGACATGAAGAGTCGTAGAGAATACTAAAGCGGATCGGGTTACCTGCCACCCGTGGGGCTCCACCCTTCACCTTGTGCGCACTGGTGGACAGCACTTACGTGCACCCCCCAAGACATAAATCGTCCCGAGATGCACGATTTTCTGACATAACAAATAAGTTAGGTTGCCACCTTTATATTAAGCTAATAGTAATCCTTATGTGGGCCTAGTACCGTATCCTCACCGTAACCTAAATTTTTGTCGTAATACCTTCCTTATTCCGTGTGCTATTACCAATGCGGCTCTGATACCACGCTGACGCGACCCGCTCAACTGAGACAGGCCACTCGCCCGGGAATCGCATTGGGTGGTGCCGTGTTATGCGGCACCCAACAACACACATATGAGGAACAATGTATTACATAAAACAATAGCGGAAGCTTACAAGTTTTTCTTTGTAAATACTTTACATCAAGTAACTACAGCGGAAGTCTTGATCAACTCACGTCGAATAACTAAGAGCACCCGAGATGAAGTCCAGCCCGCGGACTCCTCTCACTAGCAACACGAAGACAAGCAGCAGCGGCTGGGTTCTCCATGTGTTACCTGACTCGGGAGTTCCCGAGTCTCACCGGACAACCTTCTTTCCAGCATCGTTGTTAACCTGCAAAACCACTTATATAGCAAGCGTGAGCACATAGGCTCAGCAAGTCTGACCCGTCTCTCCTAAACAAGAAACTCTACATGCACGATGGTTTCAAATGGGTCGGCTAGATTTGCATAAGGGACTCGCCTAAAGTTGATCCTTAACTTTCATATTTTAAGCCTCATTGTGCAGACCTTGAGCCGAAAAGCATCGCAACTCCACAATCAAACAGGAAACGCTTTGTTGCGATGCTCCTTGCACAAAGTGAAAGTAAACTTTAATGAGCATATCTCTAATTCAATCATGGTTGCAATACGAGTTATAGCACAGCCTTATCAAGTGCAAAGATAAACAATTCCAGTTGTTACTACGTCAAGACGCAGTGGGCAAGTATGCTCATATGACCGCGAGCGACGGTGATTCGAATCAGTACACGCCCGGACTACACGACACGTACACCCGTACTCCGAGTTGCCGGCAGCAACCTCGACTGACGTTGTACGCGGGTACCTTTCCCAAGATCTTCCACATTGGACGCAGTCCAACTGCCCCGAGTACGCAAGCTCCCTCAAGGTACATACCCGCTGTGGTATGTTCTTGAGCGAGTTACCTCCTGCTACCCTGACGCCGAAAACCTAAGGCAGTTGGAAAAGTTCCACTATGGATCTCCCAAGGTACATCGGTTTCCTGGGTCCCATATAGCCAGTATGTGCCCGGTACACAACTCAAACTTGTCCAACAGGGCCAAGCACGGACGGGCCTTAACCGACACCGGCAGGGCTATGCACGCACGGCCTGCAACCTGCTGCATCTAAACCTCCCTGCCCGGTCTCCATTTCTTAAGTGTGAACTTTCCTCATCTTTTCTAATTCGGACCCGTCCCGAGTAAACCAGCCCTAAACTCGCGAGTAGAGTCCAACTACTCGTCTTCTACCGGACCTTTCCTACTAACATTAGTGAAGCCAAATTCCCTCGGGGAGTTGCTATTCTACCCTTTTCTCTCTTAGGTGTTTCTGGTCATGCAAGTGGGGTTTTCAATATCATCTAGACGTAATGCAATCAACGGTGCAAAGCTATGATCTCTACAAATGAAAATGCTTTATAAAACGGTTCAAATGCAAACCGGGGGTTGCCTGTTTTGCAGGTGACTACTGTTACAATCAGTTAGTGACGATCACTTGGAGCTTGATCACTTGTTCTCCTCCCTCCTTGATCTTCACTTCAAGTCCTCCTCACCTTCTTCACGTATATACTACACGTTATGATCATGCATATGTATTTAATTGAAAAGATTTTGCTCATAAGATCTAATGACCATTTTAAAACTGGAACTTTGTTTAAGAATTTAAAATGACACTGGTGCTAGTGGTTTGGGTTGGGCTTAAATACTAAGATCAAGTGTTGAGTGCTTCTTCCCACTTAAGTGTTGATCACCTTAAGAGGTCACACATGACAGTGGTGATCCAGAGCTCTAATGGAGCTGAGAATTTTCATGTGAGTTCCTTGTCACAAGAAAGTTCTCTGGACCAAAATTTAGCACATTTCATGGAATGGTTTATTCAGAATAATTCTCTAAGTGTTTAGTCAAAGATGAATTAATTCTGAGGTAACATCCATGTTCATGTCAAACTCAGTGAACCAAAATTTCAATTATAGTTCATAGAGTCTACATAAATTTTTCCTAGGATTTTTGGAGCTAAGAATTTCCCAGAACTGAATTTACAAGCTTTGGAAATTCTCTGAAAATGTTTCTGTATTCATTTGAATACAGGAACTTACAATCTGAATTACCCTGATCAATTCAACTCCAAATGAGCTGAAACCGTTACAGGAGTCTAATAACACCCTATAGAATACTCTGGCAAAATTTGAGGATTTTTGGATAACCCAAACTCCCTCTAAAATTCTTTTACTGAAAAGCTTTAAAGAATTTTCCAGAATTAAATAAAGACTTTCATACAAATTGGGTTGCATATTTGGATAGAGTTTGTCAATCTGAATCTAACCCAATTTGAATCACTAAATTTGGAGGTTCCTAGCAAAAGTTATTCGCTTCTAAAGTTTGAGGAAAAATCTGGGATTTGAATAAATCCGGGGAAAAGTTTAAACCTGACTGTGGGACCAGGGACACGTGTCTGCTGCCGGGAGCGCGCCACACGGGCTACAGAATTGTTTCCCGCGCTGTCACAGCCGATCCCGCGCCACAGAGTATCCGGTCCACTGTTTCCGTGCGACTGACGCGTGGGGCCGGTAGCACCTTCGTCTACCTCCTGCCCCCGCGCTTCTGCGCCGCCGGGCTCGCCGGAGTTCGCCGGTTTTCGTCGCTCCGACCAACTCCCGAGCTGTCACTCGCCGCCAGGCCCTATTTTAACCAGAGGAACACGATGGTGGGACTTCCCCAGACCGGCGAGGTTCCTAAACCACCCCGCACCGGTGCAGCGGCTCTGAGGGAGTCCGGCAACGTTGCCCCGATGCTCTAGCCCACCAGAAGTCCCCTGGAAAGGATCTACAGCACTAGTGGAGTTTTGCCCTGCTCGGCATGGCCGCATATGGGCTCGGAAACGGCTCCAACCTAGGTTTCATCGTGCACCCGATGCCCCTTATTGTGGTAGCCGATGGAAAAGCTTGAAACAAGCCGTCTACCATGGGTTTCATGCGACGTTTTGTGAAGAAGAAAAGTTGCTACACCAGTCTAGGTTCTATGTGCGAAATTTGCAGAGCTCTAAATGAATATAACCCGAGAATTTCATCGATTCATACCCGCGGGTCAGTTTTCACCGGCTGGAGAGAATCTTCGAAATTCGTTGTCGAGAGGCCGAGGCAGGCTCTGTGCTTCGGGTAGAAGCTGCATGGAGCTCCTGCGCGTCCCAGGGTGGCCTCGCTTGGTCGTGACAAGCTCTGGAGGAGGCTGTCCACGGAAGCCGTGGATGGCGGTTTCTTCCGGCCGCCGCTGAAACCGAGTTATCTCAGTATGGAGAGCACGAACGCCCTTGGTGAGTGCACGAGGGGGTCGTGGGGACGATGGTGGTGTTGTTTGTCTGCTCAACCGAGGCTTCACACGCACGTTATGGCGGTGGCCGATCAAGCGGACGGCGTCGGCCGCTGCGGCTGTTTCTCACGCGAGGAAAAGAAACAGAGTGGTGCTGGTCTTCGGGAATGAGCGAAGAGGAGCACGGCAGAGGGTATAAAACGGTCGGGCGGCTTCTCCAGCGCGACGAAATCCAGCAGGAGGTGGAGGCATCGGCTGATCGCGGTGTCGCCCGGTGCTGCGCTCGTCGGTGTCGGGTGCCAACTGAAGAAGGCAAACAGAGACCCAATACTGTGAGATCTTTTGCAATTTTCACTTCACTCAATGACATGTGGGACCCACTGATCAGTCCCTCCTTATCCCCCTCTCCGAATATCTCCCAAGTTTGAATGTTGAGTGAATTGAATTGTGGGAATTCAAATCTGGTATGCATTTGGATAATTGGGCAAGTTTCATCCAAATTCAAATAGGTATTTGAATTCTTTGTCTTTTAAAGTCCATTTTGCAAAATGGGTTGCAAACTATTTCCATAAATCATGAAACTTTGCACACCCCCTAATTTGGACTCAAGGAATTCAAATATGAAATCTGATTTTTATTTTGGCTGCTGCAAATGAGATTTTTAGCACAACAGTTTTGAATTCCATTGTGTTTTTCTCATTTGAATTTTTGTTTGAACAAATTGTTCCAAATCTGATTTTTGCTTTCTCACACATATGGGAACTTCCCATCCTTGTTTTAGACCCCTCTAGGGTTCCATGTTCTCAAATGAACATTTGACTTGTGTGAAGAAAGCCCTCATGTGTGTTATCACATGTGGGAAAAAGTTTTTAACAAGTCCCAAATTTCATGCACATGAAACAAAACTTTGCAAACAAGTGTTTCTTTGTATTCATAATTTTGGGACCTTTACATGGACCTAAACAGAAAAGTAGTAAAGCTCTTCCAAAGCTTTCCATAAATGTATCATATGACCTCAATCTCGAAATAACTCAATCTCTAACCTCTGATTAACTTCAGCCTTAATTCAGCTGAAAACAGGGGACTCTGTCCTTAGCAGCCTATAAGTTGAAAACTTGTTAACCTTGAATATCCTGATTAAGGGAAGGAGTTACATCAAGTTTTAATACTCTGGACTAAAACTTCCAAATTTTACAATGAAGTTGTTCATTTAGTGGAGTGTGACGTCGATGCGTCACCAGAGCATGTCGGTACTACGTCCTCACAAAGAAAAACCTATACCGGACTTAGCCGGCTTCGCTAGTTCAGTGGCACTAAGCGTCTCTCGCACACGAATTCTACACGTCAACCGTTTCGTGGTTAGGCTACCTGCAGATAACTCACACAATCGTCAGACTCGGCTGCACACCGAGCCCAGTATCCATACAGTCCGTACACCCGGCCGTCATCACTCGCCCGGATGTTCTCAAGCCAAACACGCCTTGAGCTACGTGTTCACGTTACTGACCATGTGACAGGGTCTCCCAAATTGCACCACGCACGCCCGGGACAGACGTTGCTCGAATACCCAAACGACATGAAGAGTCGTAGAGGATATTAAAGTGGGTCGGGTTACCTGCCACCCGTGGGGCTCCACCCTTCAGCTTGTGCGCACTGGTGGACAGCGCTTACGTGCACCCCCCAAGACATAAAGCATCCCGAGATGCACGATATTCCGACATAGCAAATAGGTTAGTATGCCACTTTCTATACACTAATAACATCCTTATATGGGCTTCTAACTTGTTCCTCACTGGATTTTTGAAAAAGATGACCTTTTTTGTGCGTTAAACCTCAAGCGGGCTCTGATACCAGCACTGACACGACCCCAACTGTCTTGTCGAGCCAGGATCACGCTGATGGGTACTGCGTTGCACAGCACCGAATAACACACATCAAAGGTACAAAGCGGAAGCAAAGTTTTATTACATAAACGGGTTTATGAACTTTTGTACAACAAAATATGTTCAGTCTACACTCACGGGCATAGACTACACATCGAGTTCACGTTCAGCCCGTGAACGTGTCCCTGCTAGCACGCACACACACTAACACGGCGGCGTGCACGACTCCCACTCGACGGGGTTCCCCTCCTGGGGTTCCGTCTCCTCCTCGGGAGTCCCTTCCTCATAGAACCCTGCAAAAGCTTCAAACACAAGCAGTGAGCACGAAGGCTCAACAAGACTGACCCGTCTCTCCTAAACATGGAACTTCTACATGAGGGGTGATAGGTACATGAGATAAAACAAGTTGCAAAGGACTCCCCTAATTAGTGAAACCTTACTTTAAAGTTTTAGCAGCAGGTTGTGGAGAACCTTACGCTAAGGCACATGAGAGAGCCGCAATCAAACAAGAAACGCATTTCTCTCATGTAATTTGCCCAAAGTTGAAAGGAACTTTAGTTAGCTCTAGACTACAGCAAATCATTAACAATCAAGCCCATCTTTCAATCAGCAACATTTTAACATGTATCTAGCCTGTTCTTTCTACGTCACGGTACAGTGAACAAGTGGTACTCACTGACCGCGAGGGACGGTGATTATAATCGATTTACACCTGAAGGGTTACCCGAATAACCCGTCACGTACGCACGTACTCGATGTTGCCTACAGCAACCATCACGGACGCCGTACGCAACCACCTTTCGCCCATCAGTCAAATATTGAACCGGTCCCATCGTCCTGAGCAAGAGGTCTCTGCACGCGCATCTCAGTGCCACCAGCTGATTTACACCTCAAGCTCTCAACCTACCCTCTGAACGATGGACAATGCCTCAATACCCAGCTACTCGAGTTACATCGGTTTCCCGGATCCCATATAGCCGGTAGGTCTTTGGTACTGTTCTAGCTTGTTCAACAGGCCCGCACATGGCTCGGTCCTCAATTGACACAAGCGGAGCTGTAGCACACAGGCCCCCAAAGTCCTGCTGCCCTTACTCTCCGCTCGGTCTCATTTTTCTTGTCATGTTTATCATGTGCTATATCTACCCGAGTCGAGTGCCTCTAGCCTATGCTCGCGAGTAGTTCTAACTACTCGACTTGTACCAAATCCTACACTATCTTAGCATTGCATTAGCTAAACGGGGTTTTCAATCCTAATCCCAACACATGGTTTTCTTGTCTATGCAATTGGATTTTCAAACAAGACTCCAATGCAAGGAAATAATGATACTCAAGTAAGTGCTCAAAACAATAAAAATTTGTAAAAAGATTAATGCAAATCGGAGCTTGCCTTGCTGCTCTTGGTCGTAGGCTAGCTGCTCTTCCGTAGTAACGAAGTCTAAGACTTCGGGTTCCTCCTCAACCTTAGCGACTACATGATATAACAAGTACATGTATTAATTTAAATGCATTTGATAGAATTAAACTTGTGAACCATATAAGTCTCACTAGACAGACCCACTGACCCTGAATTTTTTACTGTGGCTTGGTTACAACTTAAACAGAGACTTGGTCAAGTTTTAGTTGCAGCAAAGCTCATTTGAGCCCTCCACAATTAATTATGTACTTGACCTTAATTGGAGGCTTTAGGGTGTTCTAGGGATTTTCATGGAGCAAGCCATGACTTTCTGAAAACTATATTTTCAGAGGGTTCTAATGGAGTTGGTCTCACTTAATTTGAAGGTTCCTAGCTAAAGATATGAGCTAAACAATTTCAGAGAAATTCTAAAAATGTTTCTGGACATTTTCTATTTTCTCTGGAACAGTTTTCTTAATCACACCATTAGGTGTATCAAATGATCTCAAATGGATCTGAAATTCTTATCGTAGTTCAGGGATATTTTGGTGAACATCCTAGCAAAATTTCAGAATTTTCCTCTAAAGGATTCTCCAGTTAAAATTCCCAACGTACTCAGAGAGCTCAATCCAACAAAATTTGGTTCACTCGATTTGGAGTTTTCTAGCCCAAGTTATGAGGATTTGAAGTTCGAATCAAATCTAAATTCGGGAAAAGTTTAAATCTGCCGGTGGGTCCACGGGGACACGTGACGGGCACTGGAGCGACGGCACACCGGGGTCTACGGATCCGAGCCGCAGACTGATCCCTGATTTAAATCTGAGCCGCTGACATGTGGGCCACCCGGCTTCGTCTACCTCTCGACGCCCACGTTCGGCCGCCGCGACACCTCGCCGGAGGGCTCGCCGGCAGCCACTGTGGTGCTCCAAACTTTATGATTCTGGCCGCTCCTGCCTAATTCCACTTGGGGCACATGATTCCGGGCTCAGTTCGTCATGAAAATGGTCGGCACATGGTCGGCGACGAGCGGTGGCTTCGGAAGGACTTCGGCCGTGTCGACCGACCTCCCTAGCACTCCAACTGACCGAGCAAAAGGCCAGAAAGAACCAGTGGTTCCTCAGGAAGCTCGGCATGGGATCGAAGCAGCTCGGGAGAGTTACGAAGTAGTCTCTCACCGTGCGCCCAATGCTTCCCGCATGCTCCGCCATCGGCAAGCATCGAAATACGCCGGGTACAGGAGTTCTCAGGCCAAAGGTTGTGAAGGCAACTTGTGCGCTACCAAGTCTAGTCTGTATAGGAACGGATTGAGACCCTCTAACCCTTCCGAGAGAGTGAATTTGACAGAACCGCACCCGAAGGTCGGTCTGTACCGAGAAAGGGGAAAACTGGAAATTCACCACCGGCGATCAAGCCCTCGGGCTGTGGCTCGGGAGTGAGCTTTCTGCAAATGAGCCTTTTTATACCTACCTTGTTGTGAGCTACATATCATATTTTCCCGCACTTGCTGAGTACATCATTGTACTCAAACTTGCATTATTATTTCATCATCAGCAACAGGAGAAGATTACTATGAAGACCAATTGGAGCATTAGGCGTGTAATCTGTCCTCAACCTTGCCTGTGGGAATGGAGTAGAGATGGAGCCACCGCTGCTGCTTAGACTGCTTCCGCATTAGTTAGAAGACTTCCGCTGCTAGAATAAAGACTTCCGCTGTTTGATTAAGACTTCCGCTGTGAGCATGAGTCTAAGACTCATGAGACATTGTAATATACTCTGTTATTCGTGGTTATATATATTATGAAATTCAGTTTCTGGATGATGTGTATATGTGTGATGAATATCCTGGGCACACGTATGCATCAATTCTTGTTTACGTGGTTTTTCCATAGAATTGAGGGCGTCACAGATTGGTATCAGAGCCACGGGTTGACAGTAGGTCACACGCCTAGATAGAAACCCCAGATTGGTATCAACCTACCATGGTTGACGGTAGGACACAAGACTAGATAAAAGTCATAAGTTGGTATCAGGCACAGATTGGTATCAACCTACCACGGGTTAATCGAAGATCACACAACCTTGATATGTCATAGATAGATATTAAAACCGCCATGCCTAGTCACAGATTTGGTAGCCGAGCCACGTCGACCATTGGATGCAAACCTAGGATGCATAGATTGGCATTGGAACTACCTTGAAATAGGATACAAACCTAGGAGAAGCCGTAGTGAATCACAGATTGGCATCACCCTAAGCCATATAGGACCCCCATTGATTAAATCCTTGAATAGGAGTTGTGTGAGCCCTTGTGATGATTGTTGTGATTGTATGTTAAGTATGAGTTGCGGGACGTCTCAAGCGTTGTCCGTACCCACACATAAGTAGAAAGGAGGTGTGAGATGTCTCGGCATTTGTTCACATCCTCATATGGGCTAATACATATAGTCCAATTCATCTTGATGCATATAGTTAGGGGGATCCATCTAATCTTCTAACCTCTATTCTATTTCGTTCTCTCTCACAGATGGTGAGAGGAAACGCCAGCCGCCGAGGAAGGAACGTCCGTGGCAACCAAGAGGATGGCCACGATGAAGTTCCTGTTAACCTTGGAGCTGGTGAGAACAACCTGGAACGGTTGATGGCCATGCAGAATCAATTTATGCAAACCATGATCCAAACTTTGGGTCAGTTGCAGGCCAACAACAACAACCCCGTTCCGGCACCACCGCCACCACCGCCGGCTCATAACAGACTGGGAGAGTTCATGAGGACTCGACCACCCACCTTTGCTCAAGCTAACGACCCCATAGAGGCCGACGACTGGTTGAAATCCATGGAGAAGAAGCTTGCCATAGTGCAGTGCAATGACCGAGAGAAGGTTCTTTTTGCGTCGCACCAACTCATGGGAGCTGCCGCTGACTGGTGGGATTCCCTATGCAACGCCCATGACAACCCGGAGATGATCACTTGAACTGAGTTTAAGGAGAGTTTCCGCTCTCATTACATCCCTGTTGGTGTAATGATGGTCAAGAGACAGGAGTTTGAAGGTCTCCGCCAAGGACAGAGAAGCGTGAGTGAGTATCTCAACAAGTTCACACAACTGTCCCTGTATGCCCCCGAAGATGTCAACTCAGACCAGAGGAAGCAATACCTGTTCATGAGAGGGTTGAACAATGAGATCCAGGTTCAGCTCCTCAACAATGACTACGCGAGCTTCCAGAATCTGGTTGACAAGGCGATAGTGGTTGAAAGCAAGATCCGAGAGATCGAGCGAGAGGGCAAGAGGAAGATGCCATACCAGCCACAAGGGAGCAACGTACGACCTCGGTGCATGCCCCCATCTGCACCGCAGTATGGATCGACCGCTCCTGCATACCGCCCTAGTCAGCCACCACAGCAACGACCCGTTGCACAAGCACCTCGTGTGCCTTTGCCTCCTGTGCCCTGACCCAACATGGGCGCTCCTGTGCAAAACCTCCGCCCCAACGTACCTGCTGCCATGGGCAACAGGGCATGCTTTGCATGCGGGGAAACAGGACACTTCGCGAGCCAGTGGCTGAGGAGAGGTCCTGGATAACAAGGCAACGTGCCCAAGCAGAACCCGCGACCGAACGGAGGAGACAATCAAGGAAACCGTGGACAGCAGTACTATGCTCGCGGCAACGTGAACCATGTCTCTGCTGAGGAAGCACAACAGGCTGAGGACGTCGTAATTTGTATGTTCCTTGCCAATTCCAACTCAGCCACCATTTTATTTTATTCTGGAGCATCACATTCCTTCATATCGTCCAAGTATATTGCCAAGCATAATCTACCCATATCACACTTAAAATGTGCTATGTTAGTCAATTCTCCCGGTGGAGAGATGAGGACTAATATAGTATGTCCGAAAGTAAGCCTTAAAATAAGGGGGGTAGACTTCCTTGCCAACCTCATTGTCTTGGATTCCCAAGGGCTTGACATAATACTCGGGATGGATTGGTTAAGCAAGAACAACGGAGTAATCCAATGTGCTGAGAGGAGCGTACAGTTGACAAACGAGCACGGTATTCGTATCGAGTTTAAGTCAGCCCAACAAACAACCAATAAGGCAAGTTTGAACCACGTCGAAGGAGCAACGTTGGACAGCATTCCAGTGGTTCAGGAATTCTCGGACGTGTTTCCAGAAGAGCTCCCAGGTATGCCACCTGACCGGGACATTGAGTTTGCCATCGATTTGGTACCCGGAACTGCACCCATAGCCATGAGACCCTATAGAATGCCCACCAATGAACTAGTGGAACTCAAGAAGCAAATTCAGGAGCAGTTGGAGAAGGGTTTTATACGTCCAAGCTCGTCACCATGGGGAGCCCCCGTGCTCTTTGTAGGCAAGAAGGATGGGACCCAAAGGATGTGCATGGACTATAGATATCTCAACGAGGTGACAATCAAGAACAAATACCCTCTGCCCTGTATAGAAGACCTATTCGACCAAATGAATGGAGCCCGAGTGTTCTCCAAGATTGATCTTCGGTCGGGATACTTCCAGCTGAAAATTAAGCCCTCCGATATACCCAAGACTGCCTTTCGGACACGGTATGGTTCGTATGAGTATACCTTCATGTCTTTTGGGTTAACAAATGCACCCGAATGTACCTTATGAACAAGGTTTTCATGGAGTACTTGAATAAGTTCGTCGTGGTTTTTATCGATGACATTATGGTGTATTCAAAAAGTGAGGAGGAGCATGAAGAACAATTGAGATTGACCTTGCAGAAAATGCGCGAGCATCAATTGTATGCCAAGCTTAACAAGTGTCAATTTTTGCTAAAGAGATATCGTTCCTAGGCCACATTATCTCCGAGGAAGGAGTATCAGTTGATCCCGGAAAAGTGGGAGATATTCTGAAGTGGAACCAACCGCAAAACGTGAGAGATATTCGGAGTTTTCTTTGGATGGCTGGATACTACCGACGTTTCATCAAGGACTTCTCTAAGATAGAAAAACCTATAACGGAGTTGCTAACAAAGGGAAAAACGTTCCAGTGGACATCAGCGTGCCAAGAAAGCTTTGAGAAACTTAAGAAAAGGCTAACCACAGCGCCGGTTTTGGTAGTGCCGGACGTAAGCAAGAGCTTTGACATATATTGTGATGCATCGAGACAAGGGCTCGGATGTGTGCTCATGCAAGAAGGACAAGTGGTAGCCTATGCCTCACGACAACTAAAGAAGCACGAGCTTAATTATCCTACACATGACTTGGAGCTAGCAGCAGTAGTGCATGAATTGAAGATTTGGAGACATTATATCCTTGGTCACCGATGCGAGATCTATACGGATCATAAAAGCCTCAAGTACATATTTACCAACGGACTTGAATTTGAGGCAACATCGACGGTAGGAACTCATCAAGGATTATGATGTTGGAATCAACTACCACCCTGGAAGGGCCATTGTAGTAGTTGATGCATTGAGCCAAAAGGGAGCATGTCACCAACTCACGGTTCGGGAGCTACCGCCCGAACTACATAAGGAGTTCGAACGGTTACACCTCGGATTCTTGAACAAGATGGAAGTGATGGAACTCCACTCTTCATTGGAGCAAGAGATAAGAGGTGGCCAAGTAATGGATGAGGAGATCAAGGAAATCAAGGAAAGGATCCGACAAGGGCTAGAGAAGGATTTCAAAGAAGATGAGAAGGGTACGCTTTGGCTAGGAAAAAGGATTTGTGTGCCTAACGTGAAGCACATCCACGACATGATATTAAAAGAGGCACATGATTCACCCTATTCCATACATCCCGGAAGTACCAAAATGTACAAGGACTTGAAGACTTGTTATTGGTGGGATGGTATGAAAAGGGACATAGCCGAATACGTGGCCCTATGCGACACATGCCAACGGGTGAAGGCCGAACATCAAAGACCCGCAGGATTGTTGCAACCCTTGAAGGTACCCGAGTGGAAGTGGGATGACATCAGTATGGATTTCATCGTTGGATTGCCACGTACTCAGTCGGGTTATGACTCCATCTGGGTTATCATGGACCAATTGACGAAAACAGCCCATTTTCTCCCTGTAAGGGTCAAGTACAACGTTATCCAATTAGCCGAGTTGTACATGGAGCACATCGTGTGCCGTTATGGAGTCCCGAGGAGGATATTCTCAGATCGAGGTTCTCAGTTTACCTCTAGATTTTGGAGGAAGCTGCAGAAAGCTATGGGTACACGACTGGATTTTAGCTCCGCCTATCACCGATGACAAACCGAAAGGACAAACCAAATTTTGGAGGACATGTTGAGAGCTTGCGCCTTGATACATGGGCGCAGTTGGGATAGGAGTTTACCGTACGCCGAATTCTCATATAACAACAGCTATCAAGCTAGCTTGAAGATGTCGCCTTTTGAAGCATTGTACAGTAGACGGTGTAGAACGCCGCTGTTTTGGAACGAGACCGGAGAGAACCAGGTGTTTGGACCCGAAGTGCTACAAGAAGCTGAAAAGCTTGTCCAAACGATATGGGAGAACTTAAAGGCTGCTCAATCACGACAGAAAGGCTACGCGGACAATAGGTGAAGGAAGTTGACTTTCGAAGTAGGAGACTTCGTATACCTTAAGGTATCGCCTATTCGTGGCCAACAACGTTTCAACGTCAAAGGCAAGCTAGCACCTCGCTACATTGGACCATTTCAGATTTTGGACAAGCGAGGAGAAGTAGCCTATCAACTAGAGCTCCCAACATATCTCTCTGATGTACATGACGTGTTTCATGTATCCCAGCTCAAGAAGTGCTTGAGAGTACTAGAGGAGCAAGTACCAATGGAAGAGCTTGAACTTCAAGAGGACCTGACTTATGCGGAGCACCCTGTCCGAATTTTGGACGTAAGGGAAAGGGTCACAAGGAACAAAGTGATCCGATGGTGCAAGGTACAATAGAGCCATCACACCGAAGCTGAAGCCACATGGGAGCGTGAAGAAGACATCAAGGCAGAATTCCCTCATCTATTCTCTACTAACAAATCTCAAGGGCGAGATTCAATTTAAGGGGGGTAGATTTGTGACACACTCATTTTTGAATTCTGCATATATTCATGTTTCATAAACATTTATATAAGATTGAAATAGAGAAGAATCAAAAGATAGCCAAAAGGAGCCAATTTCAGTTCGCCTAGAGAGCCGTAGACATTTTCCATGGGCCGCTGGCCACATGGCTTGTCCGGAGCTCATCCCCACAAATGGGGAAAGGTCCGACCCCGTGGGACACATGTTGCCCTGGAGCTAGCCTCTGCGGGGAAGCGAGGCCAGTCCCGCAGGACACGTGTCACCTTCAGAGCTAGTCACCGCGGAAAACAGAGGACCAGTCGTGCGGGATACGTGTCACCACCGGAGCTCATCTCCGGGAGGTCCGGTTCTATTGGACACGTGTCACCGGACCTTATCTCTGGGGGGTCCGTCACTGTTGGACACGTGTCAATCTCGGAGCTCGTCTCTGAGAAGAAAGGAAGTCTGGCGCTGTTAGGACACGTGGCACACCCGGAGCCACCTCCGAAGAGAGGGGAGGTCCGGCACTGACATGTGGCGTTCGCGGAGCTATCCTATGTTGAGAGGGGAGGTCCCGACCCACCAGACACATGGCGCACGCCGAGCTCACCTCCGAAGAAGAGGGAAGTCTCGCCCGCTTGATACGCGGCACAACCGGAGGTCGTCTCTGCGGAAAGGGGGAGACCAGGCCCCCGATGGACACGTGGAGTTTCCGGAGCTCATCATCACGGAGGTAACGAGTTCTGGAGCAATTTTTGCTTCTGTACGCATGGTAATACCGGTACGGGAGGAAACCGACACGAATTCCACAATGTTACCGCACCAAATCAACTAAAGATAAGTTGTTAAGATTCAACGACAAGTTGAATAGGACTCTTATTTGAAATACAATCAGATTAGAACTCTTCTCTTCCCGATTATAAATAGAACCCAGAACCTTTTGCCGAAACCACGAACTTCTTTTCCACCTCCTGAGCCGATGACTTAGAGCCCTATCCCCAGCTCGCCGAGTAAAACCTTCGCCGGAGTTCGATCGAGAGAGATCGCCGGAAGAGGGCCCCAATGATCTGTCTTGCTAGGAGAAGGACCCCGAGACCAAGAAGAACGTAAGGTAGGTCTCCAATACCACCTTATGCCATCATCGCGTTTTCTTTGCTTCTGTTCTTCGATTTCCTTTTGAACAGAAGCTTTTTCGTGGAAAGATCACTTGTTGATCGGTTTGATCTAAAGTCAAGATCATCGCCACGTCCACAACTGATCTCTACAACTCTATTCATCGTAAAACCCATGCAAGCCATACAAGAACACGTACAAACTAAACCGCATCATAGGATTAACATGCATATGCATCATCGCATCTAGTTAAAGTTTGTGCATGATATTGATTGTTGTGAATCTTGTATGTGCATGATCATGTATAGAAGGACAAGCTCAGGGAGCTACCTACGACGGACTACAACAACAAGATTTTGAGCAACTGGAACAGCCAGAACAAGGCAAGTGCTCCTTGACCATATTGATCCTATGTTTTGGAAAAACTGTTTTGTTTGCGAAAAGGCGTGAGTGCTAAGTCAAACATGATGGGAAACCCTTTTATAGGAGTTTACTAGTTTTGGTTAAACCACCCTTGTCGCCAGGGAAGTTTATGAGTCGGGTATGGTTTTTGCTTTTATGCTTCGCTGAGTCCATGGGATTGGGAAGCGAGATAGATGTGTCTAGCTAACTGCACTCGTGATGATAATGAGAAACTGATGTTGTTAATGAACATGGATCGGAGGGAGATCTAGGCAAGCCTGGGTTTGTGAGTGAGGTAGCCTGAGATGGTGGTTACTTGCCGTAGATCTAAGGACCGGTTAATGCGAGCACATGCCAGGATAACAGTGCCACCGCAAGGCCAAGTATGGGTGCGGCTTAGTTGAGTAATTAGGTAAGTTGCTAGACTGTTATGGACCGTGGAAGGCACGGGGATTGGGAGTCATGTGAGAACTGCCCTGGGAACTGCATGGCACAAGAGGGGGCCCGTGGGTGGGAGAATTGGAGATTCTAGCCTGCCGGTGAAATCTTAGTGAGTCCATACATCTAGTAGCCCCTTTGTAAAGTCTATTTTGTGATCTCTTGGCCATACACCGACGGTTGTGTACTGGTATAATGGAGGTTCTGCAGTCACCGACGGGTGACGAAATCACAAACTTGTGGGTAAAGAGGTGCAAACTCTGCAGAGTCTAAAACTATCATGATAGCTGAGCTTACGGTCACGAGCGCCTGGCCAACTTGCATGATTAGTTGTATGGTTATTCTGGGATGGTTTTGGATGGTTTTGGTTATGGTTTGATTTTGGTTTGGTTTTCGGGACTGTTGAGTCCGGGTGATAAGATTGGTTGCATGACTGTTGAGTCATGGCAACGAGATTGGTCTCGGTGTGAGACGGAATTGTTTATGAGATGAAATGGTAGCAAATACGAGATGGTATTCGTGAGATGGTAGCGAATACGAGAAGGTATTCATGAGCAAGAATGAGGTTGATTAATGTCTGGTTGGGACATGGAAAGTGATGAACATAATGGAGGTATTTTTGGTATTTTAATAAATGTTGGTATTACGTTCACTTAAAGTTAAGTTGCTGTTTTATCGTGGTTTCGATAAATAACTTTGCTTTCTGCAAATGAGCCTTTTTATACCTACCTTGTTGTGAGCTACATATCATATTTTCCCGCACTTGTTGAGTAGATCATTGTACTCAAACTTGCATTATTATTTCATCATCAGCAACAGGAGAAGATTACTATGAAGACCAATTGGAGCATTAGGCGTGTAATCTATCCTCAACCTTGCCTGTGGGAATGGAGTAGAGATGGAGCCACCGCTGCTGCTTAGACTGCTTCCGCATTAGTTAGAAGACTTCCCGCTGTTAGATTAAGACTTCTGCTGTGAGCATGAGTCTAAGACTCATGAGACATTGTAATAAACCCGGTTATTCGTGGTTATATATATTCTGAAATTAAGTTTGTGGATGATATGTATATGTGTTATGAACATCCTGGGCACACATATGCATCAGTTCTCGTTTCCGTGGTTTTTCCACAGAATTAAGGGTGTCACACTTTTATAGTCCAAGGCTCGGGCGGCTTACAAAGGGGGCCCCCGGGACCCGACAGGTGGTCCCTGAAAGATCTCTGCCATCTACCGTATCTGCATTAACGCCGGTAGTTGTCTCTGGCAAGGGCTTCTGAGTCTCCGGCCTGCCGCCCTGCCCACGCTGCAAGCTAGGTGTAGTGGTTGATGATGGCAGGGGCGGCAGGGGATGTCTTGTCGTTGTGTTTATTGGTGTACAACTTCCGACATTGCGTGCTTGTCTTCACTGTGATGCGACTGGGCGCAACGCCTCCAGGGAGGCGCAACGCCCTCAATTCTGTGGAAAACCACGGAACCGAGAACTAATGCATATGTGTGCCCAGGATGTTCATCACACATACACATATGTTTCACAAACTGAATTCAGATTATATATTACCACGAATAACAGAGTTTCTTACAATATCTCATGAGCCTTGGACTCATGCTCACAGCGGAAGTCTTATTTCTATGCAGCGGAAGTCTTTATTCTAATGCGGAAGCAATTTAACTAATGCGGAAGCAAATCTAAACGGAAGTGCCTCCATCTTTACTTCCTCCCACAGGCAAGGTTGAGAACAGATCACACGCCTTAATGCTCCACTTGGTCTTCATAGTAGTCTTCTCCTGCTGCTGATGATGAAATAATAATGCAAGTTTGAGTACAATGATGTACTCAGCAAGTGCGGGAAAAACACAATATGTAGCTCATAACAAGGTAGGTATAAAAAGGCTCATTTGCAGAAAAGCAGATTTATAAAACCATGATAAAACAGCAACTTAACTTTAGATGAATGTAATCCCAGCATGTATTAAATTGCCAACATACCTCCGTTACTTTCCATGTTCCACCCGAACATTAACCAACATCATTCTTACTCATGAATACCTCCTCGTATTCGCTACCATCTCACGAATACCTTCTCGTATTCGCTACAATCTTATCTCATAAACAACTTCGTCTCACACCGAGACTATTCTCGTTGCCATGACTCAACAGTCATGCAACCATCTTGACACCCAGACTCAACAGTCCAAAAACCAAACAATAACCATAATCAATAACCATAACCAAGAGCCATCCCAATAACCATCCCAACTAATCATTGCAGTTGGCCAGGCGCTCGTGACCGTAAACTCGGCTATCATGATAGTTTTAGACTCTGCAGAGTTTGCACCTCTTTACCCACAAGTTTGTGATTTCGTCACCCATCGGCGACTGCAGAACCTCCATTATACCAGTACACAACCGTCGGTGTATGGTCAAGAGATCACAAAATAGCCTTTACAAAGGGGCTACTAGATGTATGGACTCACTAAGGTTTCACCGGCAGGCTAGAATCTCCAATTCTCCCACCCACAGGCCCCCTCTTGTGCCATGCAGTTCCCAGGGCAGTCCTCACTCGACTCCCATTCCCCGCGCCTTCCACAGTCCATAACAATCTAGCAACTTACCTAATTATTCAGCTAAGCCGCACCCATACTTGGCCTTGTGGTGGCACTGTTATCCTGGCATGTGCATGCATGAACCGGTCCTTAAATCTATGGCAAGTAATCCACCATCTCATGCTACCTCATTCATGAACCCAGGCTTGCCTAGATGTCCCTCCAATCCATGTTTATTAACATCATCAGTTTCTCATTATCATTACGAGTGCAGTTAGCTAGACACATCTATCTCACTTCCCAATCCCATGGACTCAGCGAAGCATAAAGCAAAAACCATACCCGACTTATAAACTTCCCTGGCGACAAGGGTGGTTTAACCAAAGCTAGTAAACTCCTATTAAAGGGTTTCCCATCATGTTTGACTCAGCACACACACCTTTTCGCAAAACAAATCAGTTTTACCCAAAACATAGGATCAATATGGTCAATGAGCACTTGCCTTGTTCTCGCGGTTCCGATTGTTCTTGTATCTCGAAACCTTGTTGTTGCAGCTCGTCGTAGACAGCTCCCTGAGCTTGTCCTGTCATGTAGGATCACGTGCATACAAGACTCACAGCAATCAATATCATGCACAAACCTTAAACTAGAAGCGATGATGCATATGCATGCTATCCTATAAAGCAGTTTAGTTTTATTAGGTTGGTTCGTACGTGTTCTTGCATGGCTTGCATGGATTTTATGATGAACAGAGGTATTCGGATCAAAGGTGGACGTGGCGATGATCTTGCCTTTAGATCAACCTAATCATCAAGTGATCTGTCCATGAGAAGGCTTCTGTTCGAAAGGAACCAAAAAACAGATGCAAAGAAAACACAACGAATGTCGTAAGGTGGTATTGGAGACCTACCTTACGTTCTTCTCGGTCTCGAGGTCCTCCTCAGATCGTTGGGCTTTCCTCCGGCGATCATCCTTGCCGTGCTTCGGCGATGGTATACTCGGCGGTTTGGGACTAGGGCTCTAAGTCGTCGGCTCATGAGTTGGAAAAGAAGTTTGTGGTTTTTGGCCAGAGGTTCTGGGTTCTATTTATAATCGGGAAGAGAAGAGTCCTAATCTGATTGTATCCCGATAAGAGTCCTATTCAGATCGTCGTTAGATCCTAACATCTTATCTTTAGTTGACTTGGTACGATAACATTGTGGAATTCAGGTCGGTTTCCTTTACGTACCGGTATTCTTACGCGTACAGATTCCAAAATCGCTTCAGAACCCGTCACCTTCGCAGTGATGAGCTCCGGAAGCTCCACGTGTCCACCGGGCCTGGTCTCTCCCTTTCCGTAGAGACGGGCTCCGATTGTGTCGCGTGTCAAATGATCGAGACCTCCCTTTTTCCTTCGGAGGTGAGCTCCGTGTGCGCCACGTATCCTGGCGGTTGGGACCTCCTCTATTACTCGGAGGTGGCTCCGCGCACGCCACGTGTCAGTGCCGGACCTTCCTTCTTTCCTCAGAGACGTGCTCCAAGGTTGACACGTGTCCAACAGTGTCGGGCCTCCCGGAGATAAGCTCCGGTGGTGACATGTGTTCTATGGAACCGGATCTCTCGGAGGTGAGCTCCGAGATCGACACGTATCCCGCGCGACCGGTCCTCTGATTTCCATGGTGACTAACTCTAAAAGTGACATGTGTCCTGCGGAAATGCCTTTGCTTCTTCCGCAGAGGCTAGCTTCGGGGGCAACACAGGTCCCACAGGGTTGGACCTCTCCTCCTTTGCGGAGACGAGCCCCGAGCCTGCCACGTAGCCAGTTTAGCGGCGGACCTCTCCCCACTTCGCAGGGATGAGCTCCGAACACGCCATGTGGCCAGCGGGCCGCGGTAAGTTGTCTTCGGCGCTCTCGGTGAACTGGATTCGGCTCTTATTGGCTATCTTTTTGGCATTTTTCTCTGTTTCTACTTCTTTTAAAATGTTTTTCTCTACATGAAATATGAATACATGCAGAAACCAGAGATGAGGGTGTCACAGATCTACCCCCTTAAATTGAATCTCGCCCTCGAGATTCGTTAGTAGAGAATAGATGGGGGAAATTCTGCCTTGATATCCTCTTCACGCTCCCATGTGGCTTCAGCTTCGGTGTGATGGCTCCATTGTACCTTGCACCATCGAATCACCTTGGTCCGGGTGACCCTTTCCTTTACGTCCAAGATTCGGACAGGGTATTCCGCATAAGTCAGGTCCTCTTGAAGTTCAAGCTCTCCCATTGATACTTGCTCCTCTGGTACTCTTAAGCACTTCTTGAGCTGGGATACATGAAACACGTCATGTACGTCGGAGAGGTGGGTTGGGAGCTCTAGTTGATAGGCTACTTCTCCTCGCTTGACCGAAATCTTAAATGGTCCGATGTAGCGAGGTGCTAGCTTGCCTTTGACGTTGAAACGTCGTTGGCCTCGGATAGGCGAGACCTTAAGGTATACGAAGTCTCCTACTTCAAAGGCCAACTTCCTACGTCTATTGTCCACATAGCCTTTCTGTGGTGACTGGACAGCCTTTAAGTTCTCCCGTACCGTTTGGACATGCTTTTCAGCTTCTTGTAGTACTTCGGGTCCAAACACCTAGTTCTCTCCGGTCTCGTTCCAAAACAGCGGCGTTCTACACCGTCTACCGTACAATGCTTCGAAAGGCGACATCTTCAAGCTAGCTTGATAGCTGTTGTTATAGGAGAATTCGGCATACGGTAAACTCCTATCCCAACTACGCCGACGTTTCAAGGCGCAAGCTCTCAACATGTCCTCCGAAATTTGGTTTGTCCTTTCGGTTTGCCCATCAGTTTGTGGGTGATAGGCGGAGCTAAAATCCAGTCGTGTACCCATGGCTTTCTGCAGCCTTCTCCAGAATCTAGAGGTAAACTGAGAACCTCGATCTGAGACTATCCTCTTCAGGACTCCATGACGGTACACGATCTGTTCCATGTACAACTCGGCTAATTGTGCAACGTTGTACTTGGCCCTTATGGGGAGAAAATGGGCTGTTTTCGTCAATCGGTCCATGATAACCCAGATGGAGTCATAACCCGACTGAGTACGTGGCAATCCGACAATGAAATCCATACTGATATCCTCCCACTTCCACTCGGGTACCTTCAAAGGTTGCAACAATCCAGCGGGTTTTTGATGTTCGGCCTTCACCCGTTGGCATGTGTCACATAGGGCAACGTATTCGGCTATATCCCTCTTCATACCATCCCACCAATAACAAGTTTTCAAGTCCTTGTACATTTTGGTACTTCCGTGATGTATGGAATAGGGTGAATCATGTGCCTCCTTCAATATCATGTCGCGGAGGTGTTTTATGTTAGGCACACAAATCCTTTTTCCTAGCCAAAGCGTACCCTTCTCATCTTCTTTGAAATCCTTCTCTATTCCTTGTTGGATTCTTTCCTTGATCTCCTTGATCTCCTCATCCGTTGCTTGGCCCTCTTTTATCTTTTGCTCCAATGAAGAGTGGATCTCCATTATTTCCATGTTGTTCAAGAATCCGAGGTGTAACAGTTCGAACTCCTTACGTAGTTCGGGTGGTAGCTCCCGAACCGTGAGTTGGTGACATGATCCCTTTCGGCTCAATGCATCAGCTACTACATTGGCCTTTCCGGGGTGGTAGTTGATTCCAACATCGTAATCCTTGATGAGTTCCAACCATCGACGTTGCCTCAAATTCAAGTCTGTTTGTCTAAATATGTACTTGAGGCTTTTGTGATCCGTATAGATCTCACATCGATGACCAAGGATATAATGTCTCCAAATCTTCAATGCATGCACTACTGCCACTAGCTCCAAGTCATGTGTAAGATAATTAAGCTTGTGCTTCTTTAATTGCCGTGAGGCATAGGCTACCACTTGTCCTTTTTGCATGAGCACACATCCGAGCCCCTGTTTGGATGCGTCACAATATATGTCAAAGCTCTTGCTTACGTCTGGCAATACCAGAACCGGTGTTGTGGTTAGCCTTTTCTTGAGTTCCTCAAAACTTCCTTGGCATGCTGGTATCCATTGGAAGACTTTTACCTTCATTAGCAACTCCGTCATAGGCTTTGCTATCTTAGAGAAGTCTTTAATGAAGCATCGATAGTATCCAGCCATCCCAAGAAAACTCCAAATATCCCTCACGCTCTGCGGTTGGTCCCACTTCAGAACATCTCTCACTTTTCCGGGATCAACCGATACCCCTTCCTTGGAGATAATGTGGCCTAGGAAAGATATTTCCTTTAGCCAAAATTAACACTTGTTGAGCTTGGCATACAATTAATGCTCAGCAATTTCTGCAAGGTCAATTTCAAATGTTCTTATGCTCCTCCTCACTTTTTGAATACACCATAATGTCGATGTCGTCGATGAAAACCACGATGAACTTGTCCAAGTACTCCATGAAAACCTTGTTCATAAGGTACATGAAGTATGCGGGTGCATTTGTCAACCCAAAAGACATAACGGTATATTCACACGAACCATACCGTGTTCGAAAGGCTGTCTTGGGTATATCGGAGGGCTTAATCTTCAGCTGGAAGTATCCCGACCGAAGATCAATCATGGAGAACACTCGGGCTCCTTTCATTTGGTCGAATAGGTCCTCTATACGGGACAGAGGGTATTTGTTCTTGATTGTTACCTCGTTGAGAGACCTATAGTCCACGCACATCCTTTGGGTTCCATCCTTCTTGTATACGAAGAGCACAGGAGCTCCCCATGGTGACGAGCTTGGACGTATAAAACCCTTCTCCAACTGCTCTTGAATTTGCTTCTTGAGTTCTACTAGTTCATTGACGGGCATCCTATAGGGTTTCTTGGCTATGGGTGCAGTTCCGGGTACCAAATCTATGGCAAACTCAATGTCCCGGTCAGGTGGCATACCTGGAAGCTCTTCCGGGAACACGTCCGAAAATTCCTGAACCACTGGAATGCTGTCCAATGTGGTTCCTTCGATGCGATTCAAATTTTTCCTTTCCGTTGTTTGCTGGGCTGAATCAAACTCGACACGAATACCGTGCTTGTTTGTCAACTGCACGCTCCTTTCAGCACATTGGATTACTCCGTTGTGCTTGCTTAACCAATCCATCCCGAGTATGATGTCAATCCCTTGGGAGTCCAAGACAATAAGGTTGGCAAGGAAGTCTACCCCCCTTATTTTAAGGCTTACTTTCGGACATACTATATTAGTCCTCATTTCTCCTCCGGGAGAATTTACTAACATAGCACATTCTAAGTGGGATACGGGTAGATGATGTTTGGCAACATATTTGGATGATATGAAGGAATGTGATGCTCCAGAATCAAATAAGATGGTGGCTAGGTTGGAGTTGGCAAGGAACATACCAATTACGATGTCCTCAGCCTGTTGTGCTTCCTCAGCAGAGACATGGTTCACGTGGCCGCGAGCATAGTTCTGCTGTCCACGGTTTCCTTGATTGTCCCCTCCGTTTAGTCGCGGGTTCTGCTTGGGCACGTTGCCTTGCTGTCCAGGGCCTCTCCTCGGGCACTGGTTCGCGAAGTGTCCTATCTCTCCGCATGCAAAGCATGCCTTGTTGCCTACGGCAGCAGGTACGTTGGGGCGGGGGTTTTGAACAAGAGAGCCATTGTTAGGTCGGGGCGCAGGAGGCATGGGCACGCGCGGTGCTGGTGCAATGAGTTGTGGCTTGTACCGAGGTCGTACGTTGCTCCCTTGGAGCTGGTATGGCATCTTCCTCTTGCACTCTCTCTCTATCTCTCGGATCTTGCTTTCAACCACTATAGCCTTGTCAACCAGCTTCTGGAAGCTTACGTAGTCATTGTTGAGGAGTTGAACCTGGATCTCATTGTTCAACCCTCTCATGAACAGGTACTGCTTCCTCTGGTCTGAGTTGACATCCTCGGGGGCATACCGGGACAGTTGTGTGAACTTGTTGAGATACTCATTCACACTTTTCTGTCCTTGGCGGAGACCTTCGAACTCCTGTCTCTTGAGCATCATTACACCAGCAGGGATGTAATGATAGCGGAAACTTTCCTTGAACTCAGTCCAAGTGATCGTCTCCAGGTCGGCATGAGCGTTGCTCAGGGCATCCCACCAGTCAGCAGCGGCTCCCGTAAGTTGGTGCGACGCGAAGAGAACCTTCTCTCGGTCATTGCACTGTACTATGGCAAGCTTCTTCTCCATGGATTTCAACCAGTCGTCGGCCTCTATGGGGTCGTTGGCTTGAGCAAAGGTGGGTGGTCGAGTCCTCATGAACTCTCCCAACCTGTTATGAGCCAGCGGTGGTGGTGGCGGTGGTGCCGGAACAGGGTTGTGGTTGGCCTGCAACTGACCCGAAGTTTGGATCATGGTTTGCATAAGCTGGTTTTGCATGGCCATCAACCTTTCCAGGTTGTTCTAGCCAGCTCCGAGGTTAACAGGAACTTCATCGTGGTCATCCTCTTGGATGTTCCTTCAGCCGGTGTTTCCCCTCACCATCTGTGAGAGAGGACGAAATAGAATAGAAGGTTAGAAGGTTAGGTAGATTCTCTCAACTATATGCATCAAGGTGAGTTGGACTATATATATTAGCCCATATGAGGATGTGAGCAAGTGCCGAAACATTTCACACCTCTTTCTACCTACGTGTGGATATGGACAACGTTTGGGGACGTCCCACAACTCACACTAAGCACACAATCACAAACAATCATTGCAAGAGCTCATACAACTCCTATTCAAGGCTGGTTTCCTATGCCAAGGTAGTTTTAAAGCCAATCTAAGTGTCCTAGGGTGCTTCCTTTGGTCAGCGTGGCTTAACTACCAATCTGTGTCTAATACCAATCTATGATTCCTATTTAGGTGTGTAACCTACTGTTAACCCGTGGCTCTAATATCAATCTGAGGTTTCTATCTAGGCGTGTAACCTACTGTCAACCCGTGGCTCTGATACCAATCTGTGATGCCCTCAATTCTGTGGAAAACCACGGAACCAAGAACTAATGCATATGTGTGCCCAGGATGTTCATCACACATACACATATGTTCCACAAACTGAATTCAGATTATATATTACCACGAATAACAGAGTTTATCACAATATCTCATGAGCCTTGGACTCATGCTCACAGCTGAAGTCTTATTTCTATGCAGAGGAAGTCTTTATTCTAATGCGGAAGCAATTTAACTAATGCGGAAGCAAATCTAAGCAGAAATGGCTCCATCTCTACATCCTCCCACAGACAAGGTTGAGAACAGATCACACGCCTTAATGCTCCACTTGGTCTTCATAGTAGTCTTCTCCTGCTGCTGATGAAGAAATAATAATGCAAGTTTGAGTACAATGATGTACTCAGCAAGTGCGGGAAAAACATGATATGTAGCTCATAACAAGGTAGGTATAAAAAGGCTCATTTGCAGAAAAGCAGATTTATAAAACCATGATAAAACAACAACTTAACTTTAGATGAATGTAATCCCAGCATGTATTAAATTTCCAACATACCTCCGTTACTTTCCATGTTCCACCCGAATGTTAACCAACATCATCCTTACTCACGAATACCTCCTCGTATTCACTACCATCTCACGAATACCTTCTCGTATTCGCTACCATCTTATCTCATAAACAACTTCGTCTCACACCGAGACTATTCTCGTTGCCATGACTCAACAGTCATTCAACCATCTTGACACCCAAACTCAACAGTCCCAAAACCAAACAAAACCATAATCAATAACCATAACCAAGAGCCATCCCAATAACCTTCCCAACTAATCATGGCAGTTGGCCAGGCGCTCGTGACCGTAAGCTCGGCTATCATGATAGTTTTAGACTCTTCAGAGTTTGCACCTCTTTACCCACAAGTTTGTGATTTCGTCACCCGTCGGGCGACTGCAGAACCTCCATTATACCAGTACACAACCATCGGTGTATGGTCAAGCGATCACAAAATAGCCTTTACAAAGGGGCTACTAGATGTATGGACTCACTAAGGATTCACTGGCAGGCTAGAATCTCCAATTCTCTAACCCACGGGCCCCCTCTTGTGCCATGCAGTTCCCAGGGAAGTCCTCACTCGACTCCCATTCCCCGCGTCTTCCACAGTCCATAACAATCTAGCAACTTACCTAATTACTCAGCTAAGCCGCACCCATGCATGCTACCTCATTCACGAACCCAGGCTTGCCTAAATCTCCCTCCGATCCATGTTTATTAACATCATCAGTTTCTCATTATTATTACGAGTGCAGTTAGCTAGACACATCTATCTCGCTTCCCAATCCCATGGACTCAGCGGAGCATAAAGCAAAAACCATACCCGACTTATAGACTTCCCTGGCGACAAGGGTGGTTTAACCAAAGCTAGTAAACTCCTATAAAATGGGTTTCCCATCATGTTTGACTCAGCACACACACCTTTTCGCAAAATAAATCAGTTTTACCCAAAACATAGGATCAATATGGTCAAGGAGCACTTGCCTTGTTCTTGCGGTTCCGGTTGTTCTTGTATCTCGAAACCTTGTTGTTGCAGCTCGTTGTAGACAGCTCCTTGAGCTTGTCCTGCTATGTAGGATCATGTGCATACAAGACTCACAGCAATCAATATCATGCACAAACCTTAAACTAGAAGTGATGATGCATATGCATGCTATCCTATAATGAAGTTTAGTTTTATTAGGTTGGTTCGTACGTGTTCTTGCATGGCTTGCATGGATTTTATGATGAACAGAGGTGTTTGGATCAAAGGTGAACGTGGCGATGACCTTGCTTTTAGATCAACCTGATCATCAAGTGATCTGTCCACGAGAAGGCTTCTGTTCGAAAGGAACCAAAGAATAGATGTAAAGAAAACACAACGAATGTCGTAAGGTGGTATTGTAGACCTACCTTACGTTCTTCTCGGTCTCGAGGTCCTCCTAAGATTGTTGGGCTTTCCTCCGGTGATCTTCCTTGCCGTGCTTCGGCGATGGTTTACTCGGCGGTTTGGGACTAGGGCTCTAAGTCTTCGGCTCAGGAGTTGGAAAAGAAGTTTGTGGTTTTCGGCCATAGGTTCTGGGTTCTATTTATAATCGGGAAGAGAAGAGTCCTAATCTGATTGTATCCCGAATAAGAGTTCTATTCAGATCGTCGTTAGATCCTAACATCTTATCTTTAGTTGATTTGGTACGGTAACGTTGTGGAATTCAGGTCGGTTTCCTTTACGTACCGGTATTCTTACGCGTATAGATTCCAAAATCGCTTCAGAACCCGTCACCTTCGCGGTGATGAGCTCCGGAAGCTCCACGTGTCCACCGGGCCTGGTATCTCCCTTTCCGTAGAGACAGGCTCCGGTTGTGCCGCGTGTCAAATGAGCGAGACCTCCCTTTTTCCTTCAGAGGTGAGCTCCGCGTGCACCACGTATCCTGGCGGTCGGGACCTCCTCTCTTACTCGGAGGCGGCTCCGCACACGCCACGTGTCAGTGCCGAACCTTCCTTCTTTCCTCAGAGACGTGCTCCAAGGTTGACACGTGTCCAACAGTGTCGGGCCTCCCAGAGATAAGCTCCGGTGGCGACATGTGTTCTATGGAACCGGACCTCTCGGAGGTGAGCTCCGAGATCGACACGTATCCCGCGCGACCGGTCCTCTGATTTCCATGGTGACTAGCTCCAAAAGTGACATGTGTCCTGCGGAAATGCCTTTGCTTCTTCTGCAGAGGCTAGCTCTGGGGGCAACACGAGTCCCACAAGGTCGGACCTCTCCTCCTTTGCGGAGACGAGCCCCGAGCCTGCCACTTAGCCAGTTTAGCGGCGGACCTCTCCCCACTTCGCAGGGATGAGCTCCGAACACGCCATGTGGCCAGCGGGACGCGGTAAGTTGTCTTCGGCGCTCTCGGTGAACTGGATTTGGCTCGTATTTGCTATCTTTTTGGCATTTTTCTCTGTTCCTACTTCTTTTAAAATGTTTTTCTCTACATGAAATATGAATACATGCAGAAACCAGAGATGAGGGTGTCACATTCTCCTCGCTTGTCCAAAATCTTAAATGGCCCGATGTAGCAATGTGCTAACTTGCCTTTGACGTTGAAACGTCGTTGGCCTCGGATAGGCGATAACTTAAGGTATACGAAGTCTTCTACTTCAAAAGTCAACTTCCTTCGCCTATTGTCCATGTAGCCCTTCTGTAGTGACTGAGCAGCCTTCAAGTTCTCCCATATTTTTTGGACTTGCATCTCAGCTTCTTGTAGCACTTCGGATCCAAACACTTGGTTCTCTCTGGTCTCGTTCGAAAACAACGGCGTTCTACACCATCTACCATACAATGCTTCAAAAGGTGACATCTTCAAGCTAGCTTGATAGCTGTTGTTATAGGAGAATTTGGCATACGGCAAGCTCCTATCCCAACTATGCCCATGTTTCAAGGCGCAAGCTCTCAACATGTCTTCCAAAATTTGGTTTGTCCTTTCGGTTTGTCCATCAGTCTGCGGGTGGTAAGCGGAGCTAAAATCCAGTCGTGTACCCATAGCCTCATGCAGCTTCTTCCAGAACCTAGAGGTAAACTGAGAACCTCGATCTGAGACTATCCTCTTCGGGACTCCATGTCGGCACACGATTTGCTCCATGTACAGCTCGGCTAGTTGTGCAACGTTGTACGCGATCTTAACAGGAAGAAAATGGGATGTTTTCGTCAATCGGTCCACGATAACCCAGATGGAGTCGTAACCCGACCGAGTACGTGGCAATCCGACGATGAAATCCATACTGATGTCCTCCCACTTCCACTCGGGTACTTTCAATGGTTGCAACAATCCAGCGGGTCTATGATGTTCAGCCTTCACCCGTTGGCATGTGTCGCATAAGGCAACATACTCGGCTATGTCCCTTTTCATACCATCCCACCAATAATAAGTTTTCAGGTCCTTGTACATCTTTGTACTGCCAGGATGTATGGAATAAGGTGAGTCATGTGCCTCCTTTAATATCGTGTCACGGATGTGCTTCACATTAGGCACACAAATCCTTTTTCCTAACCAAAGCGTACCCTTCTCGTCTTCCTTGAAGTCCTTTTCTATGCCTTGTTGGATTCTTTCCGTGATCTCCTTGATTTCCTCATCCGTTGCTTGGCCATCCCGTATCTCTTGTTCCAGCGAAGAATGGAGTTCCATCACTTCCATCTCGTTCAAGAACCCGAGATGTAACCGTTCGAACTCCTTACGCAGCTCGGGCGGTAGCTCCCAAACCGTGAGTTGGTGACATGCTCCCTTTCGGCTAAATGCATCAGCTACTACATTGGCCTTTCCGGGGTGATAGTTGATTCCAACATCATAATCCTTGATGAGTTCCAACCATTGACGTTGCCTCAGATTCAAATACGTTTGGATGAATATGTACTTGAGGCTTTTGCGATCCGTATAGATCTCACATCGGTGGCCAAGGATATAATGTCTCCAAATTTTCAAGGCATGTACCACAGCTGCGAGTTCCAAGTCATGTGTGGGGTAATTCAGCTCGTATTTCTTTAGTTGTCTCGACGCATAGGCTACCACTTGTCCTTTTTGCATGAGCACACATCCAAGCCCTTGTCTTGATGCGTCACAATATATGTCGAAACTCTTGCTCACGTCCGGCAATACCAAAACCGGCGATGTGGTTAGCCTTTTCTTGAGCTCCTAAAAGCTTTCTTGACACGCTTGTGTCCACTGAAATGCTTTTCCCTTCATTAGCAATTCAGTCATATGCTTCGCTATTTTGGAGAAATCCTTGATGAACCGGCGGTAGTATCCAGCCATCGCAAGGAAACTCCGAATATCCCTCACATTCTGCGGTTGGTTCTACTTCAGAACATCTCCCACTTTTCCAGGATCAACCGATACTCCGTCCTCGGAGATGATGTGGCCTAGGAACGATATCTCCTTTAGCCAAAATTTACATTTGCTGAACTTAGCATACAATTGATGCTCTCGCAGTTTCTGCAATGTCAATCTCAAGTGTTCTTCATGTTATTCCTCGCTTTTTGAATACACCATAATATCGTCGATGAAAACCATGACGAACTTGTCCAAGTACTCCATGAAGACCTTATTCATGAGGTACATGAAATATGCGGGTACATTCGTTAACCCAAAAGATATAACGGTATATTCATACGAACCATACCATGTTCGAAAGGCAGTCTTGAGTATGTTGGAGGGCTTAATCTTCAGCTGGAAGTATCCCGACCGAAGATCAACCTTGGAGAAAACTCGGGCACCTTTCATTTGGTCAAACAGGTCCTCTATACGGGGCAGCGGGTATTTATTCTTGATCGTCACCTCATTGAGAGACCTATAATCCACACACATCCTTTGGGTCCCATCCTTCTTGTCTACAAAGAGCACGGGGGCTCCCCATGGTGACGAGCTCGGGTGTATAAAACCCTTTTTCTAGCTGCTCCTGAATTTGCTTCTTAAGTTCCACTAGTTCATTAACGGGCATCCTATATGGCCTCTTCGCTATAGGTGCAGTTCCAGGTACTAAATCAATGGCAAACTCAATGTTCCGGTCAGGTGGCATACCTGGAAGTTCTTCCGGGAACATGTCCGAAAATTTTTGAACCACCGGAATGCTTTCCAATGTTGCTTCTTTGACATGGTTCAACGTTGCCTTCTCGGTTGCCGGTTGAGCTGACTCGAACTCAATACGAGTACCGTGCTCATTTTTCAACTGCACGCTCCTCTCAGCACATTGAATCACTCTGTTGTGCTTGCTTAACCAATCCATTCCAAGTATTATATGAATCCCTTGAGAATCCAAGACAATAAGGTTGGCAAGGAAGTCTACCCCCCTTATTTTAAGGTTCACTTTTGGACATACTATATTAGTCCTCATCTCTCCACCGGGAGAATTAACTAACATAGTATATTTTTTGTGTGATATGGGCAGATTATACTTAGCAACATACTTGGATGATATGAATGAATGCGATGCTCTGGAAACAAATAGAACAGTAGCTGGGTTGGAGTTGGCAAGGAACATACCAATCACGACGTCCTCAGCCTGTTGCGCCTCATCAGCAGAGACATGATTCACGTTGCCATGAGCGTAGTTCTGCTGCCCACGATTGCCTTGATTAGCTCCTCCGTTTGGCCGTGGGTTCTGCTTGGGCGCGTTGCTTGGCTGTCCAAGGCCTTTCCTCAGGCACTGACATGCAAAGTGTCCCGTCTCTCCGCATGAAAAGCATGCCTTGTTGCCCAAGACAGAAGGGACGTTGGGGCGGGGTGGTTTTGAGCATAAGCACCCATGTTGGGACGGGGCGCAGGAGGCAAAGGCACATGAGGTGCTTGCATGACAGGACGTTGCTGCGGTTGTGGATTAGGGCGAAAAGTAGAAGCGTACGAGCCATACTGTGGTGCAGCTGGGGGCATGTGACGGGGACGTACATTGCTCCCTTGTGGCTGGTATGGCATCTTTCTCTTGCCCTCTTGCTCGATCTCACGGATCTTGCTCTCAACCACTATAGCTTTGTCAACTAGCTTCTGGAAGTTTGCATAGTCATTATTGAGCAGTTGAACTTGGATCTCATTGTTAAACCCTCTCATGAACAAGTATTGCTTCCTTTGATCCGAGTTGACATCCTCGGGGGCATACCTTGACAGCTGCGTGAACTTGTTGAGGTACTCATTCACGCTCTTCCTGTCTTGGCGGAGACCTTCGAACTCTTGCCTTTTTAGCATCATGACTCCAACGGGGATGTAATGAGAGCGGAAACTCTCCTTAAACTCAGCCCAAGTGATAGTCTCCTGGTCGACATGAGCATTGCAAAGAGCGTCCCACCAGTCAGCGGCTGCTCCCATAAGTTGGTGCGATGCGAAGAGAACTTTCTCCCGATCATTGCACTGAACAATAGCAAGCTTCTTCTCCTTGTACTTCAACCACGTCGGCCTCCATGGAATCCACTACAAGAAAACAATTTATTTTCGTGGGCCGAAAGCACACGAAAATAAGCTGAAAGCCCATGAAAATATATATTTTCGTGGGTTTTGCCATCATTTTCGTGGGCCAGAGGCTCACGAAAATAAGTTGTCGAAAATAACAATATTTTCGTGGGCTGCCGAAAAAAATACAATTATTGTCATGGGCCAGAACAGGCACACAGAAATACAACTATTGTCGTCGGCCCGAAGCAGGCCCATGACAATAGCTCGACATAAATTTTGTGGGCCATGTCAAAGCCCACGAAAATAATAAAAGTAATTTCGTGGGTCAATTCTCGGCCCATGAAAACAATGTTGCAGTATCTTCGTGGGCCATGTCAAAGCCCACGAAAATAAAGAAACGAGTAATTTCGTGTGTCACTTCTTGGCCCACGAAAACAAAGTTGCAGTAATTTCGTGTGCACATTGTACGGCCCACGATAATAAAATGGTAATATTTTCGTGGGTGCCTCTTCGACCCACGAAAATAAAATGGCATTATTTTCATGGGCTACTTTTCAGCCCACGAAAATAATGTGGCACAAAAATTGGATAATAATAAATCACAAAAACTGAAATACACATAAACAAAATAATATATCAACCACATAAATAGAATATATTATTAATATTCAAGTAAATAAAGCAAACCGAATTCATTTCACATTAGAGCGTTTATAAAATTACAAGTCGTTCACGAGTTCGGACACACATCATTCACAAGTACAAATATTACATGGTCAATACAACATATTTTCCAAATTAAGCTTTCAAAACAGCTAACAAATGACCTCCATCTTCCCGATCGTCGTTATACCTGTATCAAGACAAAGTAGGATGTATATAATAAACAGAGAAGTAGTCATTACCAAGTTTTTTTCTTATATCATTATCGTGCTTAATATTTCATGTATTTGTACTTTAAATGTTCTATTGTGGGATTTTGTATGACAATAACTAATCTAGCCATTATCAATTTATTTGAATGTGTTGCACTTCATTTTCTTGTAAGAAAAAATGGAGTTCATTTGTTCGCTTAACCTTTTGTCTTAGTGAAATAATGAGTGTGCATTCCGTTACCCCTAGAAAAGGACTAACTTAAGGCATGATTTAAAATAATAATAGTAATCATCTGGTGAACAACTTACCTAGTTGCTAGAGCCAGGAGCAAAGAATTGATCGACACAGTCGTCTTCTCCACTACGTGCTTCTGAAGACGGAGTGTGCAAATTCAAAACAGGTGGGCTTTGTAGGTTTTGTACCCTTGTAGATGATCCCTTACAATAAAAAATGATACATGTTAAAGTAAACCAACAATTTAAAAAAATAAAGGAGGCTCTAACAAGTATATATATACCTGTGTTCCAGCGGCAATAGGCGGTGTAGACATCGATTGCAAGGAATACGTCGGCAACTGTGGAGGCGGCGGTAACGATGGCATTGCGCCAGGCAGTCCAAGTTGAGAAAAATATTCCTAAATTATTTTGAAATTGTTTAGCATAATTCTTTTCGTAATTGTCTATATAAATAGTTGAACTCTGAGTAATTACCTGCATTTGTTGTTGCCATGTTGCGATATTTGAGAAGTAGTCGTTTTGTGCTTTTATGCATGTCGAAGTGTAGCTGTCAACACTTCCCCCGGGCCTGCACTGGGCAGCCCGCGGAGGTTCTTTTTCAGAGGGGCTAGTCCCCCGCGGAGAGCTTAAGCGTAGATGGACGAAGGAAGAGGGTGAACACGGGGGCTTTTTACGTGGTTCAGGCCGCCGGAGCGTAAAACCCTACATCCACGGTGAGCAGAGGTGCTCGTTGTATTGCTCGAGGATGAGTTGAGTGCTAGAGCGAGGATGTTGAGCCAAATGCCAAACACAACAGAGTCCGAACCCCTTGTAACGTTGCCTACCCAAGCCTTTTATAGTCCAAGGCTCGGGCGGCTTACAAGGTGGGCCCGGGACCCGACAGGTGGTCCTGTGGAGATTGCCTACCATCTACCGTATCCTGCAGTTACGCTGGTAGTTGTCTCTGGTGAGGGCTTCTGAGTCTTCGTCTTGCCGCCCTGCCCACGCCACAAGCTAGGCGTAGGGTTGATGACGGCAGAGGTGGCAGGGGATGTCTTGTCGCTGCGTTTATTGGTGTACAGCCTCTGACGCGGCGTGCCAGTCTTCACTGCGACATGACTGGGCACAACGGCACCTGACAGCGGCGTGCTCCGCGTCTCCGCGTCTTGGGAAGGCGCGGGTCTTGAATACATTGTACGGACAAGGTATGGCGCGTCTTTACTATTGCTGCCTACCGCGCGGGGGCAGGTAGTGCTCTTCTACTGGCCATGTGGCGGGCCTGGAGCTCTCCTCTGAGGAGAGGGAGGTCCGGCCCCGCTGGACACGTGGAGCCTTCGGAGCTCTCCCTGCGGAGAGGGGAGGTCTTGCTCCGCTGGCCACGTGGCGGGCCCGGAGCTCTCCTCTGAGCAGAGGGAGGTCCGGCCCCGCTGGACACGTGGAGCCTTCGGAGCTCTCCCTGCGGAGACGGGAGGTCCGGCTCTGCTGGCCACGTGGCGGGCCCGGAGCTCTCCTCTGAGGAGAGGGAGGTCCGGCCCCGCTGGACACGTGGAGGCTTCGGAGCTCTCCCTACGAAGAAGGGTGGTCTGGCTCTGCAGGCCACATGGCGGGCCCGAAGCCCTCCTCTGAGGAGAGGGAGGTCCCCGTAGGACACGTAGGGCTTTCGGAGCTTGCCCCTGCGAAAGGGGCAAAGTCCTCAAGTGATTTTCCCTGTGCACGGGGGTACCCCATATTGAGGGTACCGACAGTGGCCCCCGAGCCCATCTCGGGGGAGATAACGAGCCCGAGGTGGGGCCCCCGTCTCTTCTACTTTACGCACCTTCTCGAAGATCCGCTTTGACCATTGCTGGAGCTCGAACAGTCGCGGAATCGTGGGGGCATGAGGCCTGCTTGATGGTTGCTTTTACTGCGGCGGTTCCCAAGGCTGCCACTACTGCACTTCGCAGCGCACGTCGCAGCGTCTTGTTAGGAACCGCCGGGTTCTCCGCCTGGGGGGCTGACTACCCGGCCCACCGCTTCTGTAGGGTGACCTGGGCCCGCTTGTCATGGACTCCAGGGCTTGGAGCTGAAGCGGTTATCCCAAGCAGCGTATTCGAAGAGTTTCGAATCGTTTTGAATCTCGTATGGGAAGTTTAAAAGGAGATCTTATCTGCATCGCAGGCTTCCCTTCGCACTTCCCCACGCTTAAGCCCTCCTTGTTTCTCTGAGCTCTTGCGCCTTCGTCTTCCTTGGCTTCCAACCTAACTCTGAAGGCCGACGGAGCTCGGACCGCCAACAGGGGGGGGCAGGGAGCCGGCCTCCGGTTTGCCGGAGAAGAAACGTGCCCGGTCCCCTCCGATGGTGTCGTTCACGCCAAGCCAGGAGACCGGGGTACCTTCGCGTCCTCCTTCTGGAGGTGTCAGTTTGTCGGGCGGCGATCCCAAGAGGCCTCGGGCCTTCCATTCCGATGAGACTCCTCTCGAACAGCGGCGGTTCGTGGGGCCCCGGGCGTCCCGCCCTCCTCCCTCGGACAGAGGAGTTCCGAGGGGGGACGTTGGTGCTGCGATGCCCAGGGGTGAGCCGAGGGCTCAGGCGCCCCGGCCAGCGAGCGTCCCGGCTGCAGGCTTGGCAGACTGTGGCGCCGGAAGGAGCAGCGTTGGGACTCATTCGGGGGCGCAGGTGCCCCGGGCCTCAGGGGCTGGATCGGCGAGCAGCACTAGATGCGCCACCGGCGGGGTACCTACTGCTCCGCCTCCTAGGGGGGCTCCGGGAGCACCCCCTGTTCCTCCGGTCCAGGTGCCTGCGGGACAGGCCCCGGCGGCGACGGCAGGCTCCGGCACACCTGCCCCCGATCGGAAGACGGGGTTCCGTGCCCGTTGGAGCGCTCGCGTCCCTCAGTAAGTGTTGCTCTTACCGGGTTCCAGAACTTGCGTTCTTTTCTTCTTTCCTTAACCCGAGAGCTTCCCATGCTTGCAGGGACTTATCAGGTGCCGGGAACAACTCTGTTCCCCGGCCATCTCCGGCTAGTGGAGGATCTGCGCTGCAGCGTTCGTAAGCTGTGGCAGCTTCGCCGGCCCCCAAGTCGGCGCAGGCTTCTCTTGCACCGGCGGAATCAACCCCTGCGGTGGCGGCGGCAGCATCCGTTCATCCCCCTTCGCCAGCTCGGAAGCTGGCGGTTGTCGAGGGCTCGGCGGAGCCGGCTGGCGGCGTCCGACCCTCAGGTGCCGAGGCGGGAGGAGCAGCTGCAGGCCCTCCGGCTCCCCCAGACGGTGACGTGATGGAGGAGGTCGGGGGCGCGGCTTCGGCCTCTGCCGCCCCGCTGCCCCTGTCGGATGCCTTGGAACTTGCCCAGGCGAGCGTCCGGCAGGTCCAGGCCGCCCTGGAGCGAGAGCGGGAGGTGATGGCAGGGGAGAGGAACCGCCTCCTCAGCTGGGGGCACCTCCTGAAGCAGCGGACTCAGGAGGTTAGGGCGGAGCTCGACTCAAGACGGTCCAGGCTCGATGCCATGGAGGCACTCCTTGACCTTCAGAAGAGGGCCGTCGACCACCTGGACTCCGAGACCCAGCGGCTCCACCAGGAGACCCACGAGGCTCATGCCAGGGCCTAGGCTCACTTTGATGCTCTGGAGGAGCTACGGCTGCAGCTGGCACATCGAGAGTGCGCCGTTGCGGATCGGGAGCGCGCCGTGGCGACCGAGGAGAAGAAGGTCGCTGAGAAGCTGGAGACCGGTGAGGGCGGCTTGAAGGCCCGGGCCAGAGAGCTGGAGCTTCGGGAGGCAGCTCTGGCCGAGAGGGAGGAGCGGGAGGCAGCTCTGGCCGAGACGGTGCTGGATCGTGAGTTGGTGGCCGACTTCCGGGCATCGTAGTTGGAGCAGTTCACCTAGGATCTCCAGCTTCGGGAGGGCTCTCTGGCAGCCAAGGAGAAGAGATTCTCCGAGGATGGACTCGACGTCCTTCTGGCAGCCCGCCAAGAGGTGAAGAAGCTCCAGGCTTCGTGGTCCGTCGAGGCCCGGGCAGTCTGGAACTTCATCGGCCAGGCGGGGTCCGCCCTAGTACCCCTCGGCTTCAACCCCGTGAGGACGGGGCCTCTGGCACAGGAAGTGGCCGAGGCGATCCCAGCGCTTGAGTCCATCAGCGCCAAGCTGGACAGGCTCGAAGTTGTGATCGCCGATGAGCTTGAGTCAGAGGGACGTGCTGGCGTGCTTCCGGAGCCGGGATCCCTCCCTCTCTTTGGAGCCAGTAAGACTGGGCCCCGTCGCCGAGCGGGAGGAAGCCGCCAGGATCAAAGTCAGGGACGCGGCCTCCCTCATAGCCTCCAGGTTCCGCCGGGAGTCCGGGGACTCCTAGGCAGTCTTCCACGCGGCCGGAAGGCCTTATATCTTTTCTTTTTTGTTTTTGTTAAGTCTGTAGTCCAGCTCATGGAGCTTTGTTGAATGAAAAGACTCTTGTTGTTTTTTTGTGTCTGTGTTCTTTTATCTTCATCGTGGCTTGGCCCGCCCGAGTCCTTAGATCTGCAAGGGCTTCAGGAGGTCTTCACCGATCTTGAAGTTTTGCACAGACACCTTCCTCAGGTCCTTGTTGTCATAAGGGCCAAAGGGGTCTTCGGAGCTCGCCCCGTGAGGACGGGGGAGGTCCGGATCTGCTGGCCATGTGGCAGGCCCGGAGCTCCTCTGAGGAGAGGGTGGTCCGGCCCCCGCTGGACACGTGGAGCCTTCAGAGCCCGCCTCTGCAGAGGGGGCGATGTCCGGCTCTGCCGGCCACGTGGCGAGCCCGGAGCTATCATCAGAGGAGAGGGGGGCCCCGACCCCGCCGGACACATGGGGCCTTCGGAACCCGCCCCTGAGAAGGGGGTGAGGTCCGGGTCCTCCGGTCTTGCATTGGAGTAGTTAGGAGCTTCGGTCTCTCTTCGCGCGGTCCCCGTAGTGGCCCCCTGGTAGGTGTGGCCAATGGATTGGGCACACCTACCATACTCCTGCGGGGGAGCTAAGGCGAGGAGGTCCTGCACACAATTAAGGGAACCATAATTCTCCTTGGGGGCTCTCCCCTCCCTATCTCATAGTCTTATTTGGCTTACGGTCCTGGTCCGGTATACGGCGCTTGGGCAATTCAGTGCGCCCGGCGCCGGGGGTCCGGCTCCCTCCGAGGTCAGGAAACGACCGTCCGTCCCCTAGTACTGGACCATAACGCTAGGGAGGCAGAGTGCACAGGCTTTCGGTATGGAACCAGGCAAAGCAGGCTGTACTCCCCTGGACCTCCAAAGGGCAGGGCGCGCATGCTTTGGGTCGGAACCAGGCAAAGCAGGCTACGCTGTGACGCCCTCAATTCTGTGAAAAACCTCGGAACCGAGAACTGATGCGTATGTGTGCCCAGGATGTTCATCACACATATACACATGATCCACAAACTGAATTTCAGAATATATACGACCATGAATAACAGAGTTTATTACAATGCCTCATGAGTCTTGGACTCATGCTCATAGCGGAAGTCTTAATCTAAATGCGGAAGTCTTTATTCTAGCAGCGGAAGTCTTCTAACTAATGCAGAATCAGTCTAAGCAGCAACAGCTCCATCTCTACTCCATCCCCACAGGCAAGGTTGAGAACAGATTACACGTCTAATGCTCCACTTGGTCTTCATAGTAATCTTCTCCTGTTGCTGATGATGAAATAATAATGCAAGTTTGAGTACAATGATGTACTCAGAAAGTGCTGGAAAATAAGATGTGTAGCTCACAACAAGGTAGGTATAAAAGGCCCATTGCAGAAAGCAAAGTTATTTATCAAAACCATGATAAAACAGCAACTTATCTTTAAGTGAACGTAATCCCAACATGTATTAAAATACCAACATACCTCCATTATGTTCATCACTTTCCAGACACTAATCAACTTCATTCTTGCTCACAAATACCTTCTCGTATTTGCTACCATCTCACGAATACCATCTCGTATTCTCTACCATTTCATCTCATAATCAATTCTGTCTCGTACCGAGACCAATCTTGTTGCCATAACTCAACAGTCATGCAACCAATCTTATCACCCGGACTCAACAGTCCCGAACACCAAACCAAAACCAAACCATCCAAAACCATCCCAAAATAACCATCCAACTAATCATGGAAGTTGGCCAGGCGCTCGTGACTGTAAGCTCGGCTATCATGATAGTTTTAGAATCTACAGAGTTTGCACCTCTTTACCCACAAGTTTCTGATTTCATCACCCGTCGGCGACTGCAGAACCTCCATTATACCAGTACACAACCGTCGGTGTATGGCCAAGAGATCACAAAATAACCTTTACAAAGGGGCTACTAGATGTATGGACTCACTAAGGTTTCACGAGCAGGCTAGAATCTCCAATTCTCCCACCCACGGGCCCCCTCTTGTGCCATGCAGTTCCCAGGGCAGTCCTCACTCGACTCCCTTTCCCCGCGCCTTCCACGGTCCATAACAATCTAGCAACTTACCTAATTACTCAGCTAAGCCGCAGCCATACTTGGCCTTGTGGTGGCACTGTTATCCTGGCATGTGCTCGCATGATCCGGTCCTTAGATCTACGGCAAGCAACCCACCATCTCATTCTACCTCATTCATAAACCCAGACTTGCCTAGATCTCCCTTCGATCCATGTTAATTAACAACATCAGTTTCTCATTACATTATGAGTGCAGTTAGCTAGACACATCTATCTCGCTTCCCGTAATCCCATGGACTCAGTGAAGCATAAAAGTAAAAAAGAAAACCATACCCGACTCATAAACTTCCCTGGCGACAAGAGTGGTTTAACCAAAACTAGTAAACTCCTATAAAAGGGTTCCCATCATGTTTGACTTAGCAACCACACCTTTTCGCAAACAAAACAATTTTTCAAAACATAGGATCAATATGGTCAAGGGGCACTTGCCTTGTTCTGGCTGTTCCGGTTGCTCAAAATCTTGTTGTTGTAGTCCGTCATGGGTAGCTCACTGAGCTTGTCCTTCTATACACGATCACGCACATACAAGATTTACAACAATCAATATCATGCACAAACTTTAACTAGATGTGATGATGCATATGCATGCTATCCCATGATCAGTTTCTATGTGTTCTTGCATGTTTTGCATGGTTTTACGATGAACAGGGGTTTTCGGGTCAAATGTGGACGTGGTGATGATCTTGACTCTAGATCAAACCGATCAACACGAGATCTGTCCACGAAAAAGCTTCTGTTCGAAAGGAATTCAAAGAACAGATGCAAAGAAAACACGACGATGTCATAAGGTGGTATTGGAGACCTACCTTACGTTCTTCTTGGTCTCGGGGTCCTTCTCCTAGCAAGACAGATCGTTGGGGCTCTCTTCTGGTGATCTCTCTCGACCAAACTCTGGCGAAGGTTTTACTCGGCGAGCTGGGGCTAGGGCTCTAAATCGTCGGCTCAGGAGTTGGAAAAGAAGTTTGTGGTTTCGGCCAAAGGTTCTGGGTTCTATTTATAATCGGGAAGAGAAGAGTCATAATCTGATTGTATTTCAAATAAGATTTCTATTCAAATTATCGTTGAATCTTAACAACTTATCTTTAGTTGATTTGGTGTGGTAACATTGTGGAATTCATGTCGGTTTCCTCCCGTACCGGTATTCCCACGCATATAGAAGAAAAAACCGCTCCAGAACTCTTTACCTCCGTGGTGATGAGCTCCGGAAGCTCCACGTGTCCATCGGGGCCTGGTTTTCCCCCTTTCCGCAGAGACGTGCTCCGGTTGTGCCGCGTGTCAAGCGAGCGAGACCTCCCTCTTTCTCAGAGGCGGGCTCCGTGTGCGCCACGTATCCTGGCAGTAGGGACCTCCTCTCTATTCGGAGGTGGCTCCGTGCACACCACGTGTCAGTGCCGGACCTCCCCTCTCTTCGAAGGTGGCTCTGGGTGTGCCACATGTCCTAACAGTGCCAGATTTCCTTCCTTCTCAGAGACGAGCTTCAAGGTTGACACGTTTCCAACAGTGACGGACCTCCCGGAGATAAGCTCCGGTGGTGACACGTGTCCAATAGAACCGGACCTCTCGGAGGTGAGCTCCGAGATCGACACGTATCCCGGGCGACTGGTCCTCTGTTTTCCGTGGTGACTAGCCCTGCAGTTGACACGTGTCCTTCGGGACTGCCCTCGCTCCTCTGCAGAGGCTAGCTCTGGGGCAACACGTGTCCCACAGGGTCGGACCTCTCCCCCGTTGTGGGGATGAGCCCCGATCCTGCCACGTAGCCAATTTAGCGGCGGACCTTTCCCCATTTGCGGAGATGAGCTCCGAACGCGCCACGTGGCCAGCGAGCCGCGAAAGTTGTCTTTGGCGCTTTCCGTAATCTGGAATTTGCTCTTTTTGGCTAACTTTTTGATCCTTTCTTGATTTCAACTTATTTTAAAAATGTTTTTTCTACACAAAATATGAATATATGCAGAACCCGAAAATGAGGGTGTCACAAATCTACCCCCCTTAAATTGAATCTCGTCCTCGAGATTCGCTAGTAGAGAATAAATGAGGGAATTCTGTCTTGAGGTCTTCTTCATGTTCCCATGTGGCTTCAGCTTCGGTGTGATGGATCCATTGTACCTTGCACCATCGGATCACTTTGTTCTTTGTGACCCTTTCCCTTACGTCCAAAATTCGGACAGGGTGGTCCGCATAAGTCAGGTCCTCTTGAAGTTCAAGCTCTTCCATTGGTACTTGCTCCTCTGGTACTCTCAAGCACTTCTTGAGCTGGGATACATGAAACACGTCATGCACGTCGGAGAGGTGCGTTGGGAGCTCTAGTTGATAGGCTACTTCTCCTCGCTTGTCCGAAATCTGAAATGGTGCGATGAAGCGAGGTGCTAGCTTGCCTTTGATGTTGAAACGTCGTTGGCCACGGATACTTGATACCTTAAGGTATACGAAGTCTCCTACTTTGAAAGTCAACTTCCTGCACCTATTGTCCGCATAGCCTTTCTGTCGTGACTGAGCAGCCTTTAAGTTCTCCCGTATCGTTTGGACTTGTTTTTCAGCTTCTTGTAGCACTGGGGGTCCTAACACCTGGTTCTCTCCGGTCTCGTTCCAAAACAGCGGCATTCTACACCGTCTACTGTACAATGCTTCGAAAGGTGACATTTTCAAGCTAGCTTGATAGCTGTTGTTATAGGAGAATTCGGCGTACGGTAAACTCCTATCCCAACTACGTCCATGTGTCAAGGCGCAAGCTCTCAACATGTCCTTCAAAATTTGGTTTGTCCTTTCGGTTTGTCCATCGGTTTGTGGGTGATAGGCGGAGCTAAAATCCAGTCGTGTACCCATAGCTTTCTGCAGCTTCCTCCAAAATCTAGAGGTAAACTGAGGACCTCGATCTGAGACTATCCTCCTCGGGACACCATGACGGCACACGATCTGCTCCATGTACAACTCGGCTAATTGTGCAACGTCATACTTGGCCCTTACAGGGAGAAAATGGGCTGTTTTCGTCAATTGGTCCACGGTAACCCAGATGGAGTCATAACCCGACTGAGTACGTGGCAATCCAACGATGAAATCCATACTGATGTCCTCCCACTTCCACTCGGGTACCTTCAAGGGTTGCAACAATCCAGCGGGTCTTTGATGTTCGGCCTTCACCTGTTGGCGTGTGTCACATAGGGCAACGTATTCGGCTATGTCCCTTTTCATACCATCCCACCAATAACAAGTCTTCAAGTCCTTGTACATTTTGGTACTTCCGGGATGTATGGAATATGGTGAATCATGTGCCTCTTTTAATATCATGTCGTGGATGTGCTTCACGTTAGGCACACAAATCCTTTTTCCTAGTTCAAAGCGTACCCTTCTCATCTTCTTTCAAATCGTTCTCTATTCCTTGTCGGATCCTTTCCTTGATATCCTGGATCTCTTCATCCGTTGCTTGGCCATCTCTTATCTCTTGCTCCAATGAAGAGTGGAGTTCCATCACTTCCATCTTGTTCAAGAATCCGAGGTGTAACCGTTCGAACTCCGTGCGTAGTTCGGGTGTTAGCTCCCGAACTGTGAGATGGTGACATGCTCCCTTCCGGCTCAATGCATCAGCTACTACATTGGCCTATCCGGGGTGATAGTTGATTCCAACATCATAATCCCTGATGAGTTCCAACCATCGACGTTACCTCAAATTCAAGTCCGTTTGTGTAAATATGTACTTGTGGCTTTTATGATCCGTATAGATCTCACATCGATGACCAAGGATATAATGTCTCCAAATCTTTAATGCATGCACTACTGCTGCTAGCTCCAAGTCATGTGTAGGATAATTAAGTTCGTGCTTCTTTAATTGTCGTGAGGCATAGGCTACCACTTGTCCTTCTTGCATGAGTACACATCCGAGCCCTTGTCTGGATGTGTCACAATATATGTCAAAGCTCTTGCTTACGTCCGGCAATACCAAAATCGGCGCTGTGGTTAGCCTTTTCTTGAGCTCCTCAAAGCTTTCTTGGCACGCTGGTTGAAAGTGCATCTAGGGTATCCCTTGTGGGTTTTGGAGAATCGATGACAAGCATATGAGATCCTAATGAAATGATTGCAGGACAAACTAAGTGAACTAGCTCGGTGCACACAAAAAGGTGAAAAATAAAGTGCTGCCTGAAAAGGAAGACTTTAGTGGAATTTAGAAGAGCAAATTAGATGTAAATGTATAGGGTGTGTGTGAGAGACACATCCCAAGAGCTCATGACTTTTCGTAAGGGTAAGGGGCTAATAATCAACTAAAATCCACTGGACAACGGACTAGTCCGTCCATGGACCGGACTAGTCCGGTCAGCTTACTGGAATGCAACCGGACAAGTCCGGTTTTATACCGGACTAGTCCGCTCAAGTCTCTGTTGTCCTCTTTAGAAGACTGCGGACCAGTCCATCCATGCGACAGGACTAGTCCGCTGAACTTTCTGGAACCCCACTTCACATAGCACCGGACAAGTCCGGTTTTAGACCGGACTAGTCCGGTTAACCCACTGGAAGTAGACCGGACAAGTCCGATCATATACCGGACTAGTCCAGTATTAGGTTTTACAACGACAACCTTTTTGGAAACCATATAAATGGGTGATCCACGGCCTCCCAACAGATAGACACGACTCATACTGCTAAAAACTCAAACCCTAGCGCCGCCACCTGTCCCAAGAGCCCCAAAACACATCTCCCCACACATCTAAGGTGCAAAAAGGTGAAGATCAATCAAACACTTGGATTTGGGATTGGGAGATCGTCGTTCCTTCGTTGTGAGCTCTTGGGGTTTGATCTCTCTACATTCATATTCTGCATTGTAATCTTTTTGAGTGTATTTGATCGCTTTCTCGTTGTAATTCTTGTGGGAGCCCTCAACGTGTGAGGTTGCCCCACAAACTCGGTGATTACCCGTGCTAGTGGAGTCAAGTCGGCCTTGTGTGGTGACTTGAAGAGGGAAAGGGTTAGAGACCCGGCTCTGTGTGAGCCTCCTCAACAAGGACGTATCTCTTGGTGAGATCGAACCTCGGTAAAATTTGTGTCTTGCATGCCTCCTTGTTTTTTGTTGATTATAACATCTAGTTGCTAAACTTCATAATTTGAGTTGCTAAGTCTCATTCACGGGCATAATCACACCTCACATTGTAAAATCAAAATAGAATAATTGTTGTTCTTATTTCCGCTGCTAAACAAGTTAATTCTTCTGCACAACACTTATACAATCTACACACTTCAGGCACACCGGACTAGTCCGCTCACACTACCGGACTAGTCCGGTCAATCAAGTTTTTGACGACTACTTTAAGTGTGCAGGAAACTCTATAAGGCCTATTCACCCCCCCTCTAGGCCACATTCAATTGGTATCAGAGCAAGGTTCTCTATCGACGAGACTCACATCTCGGAGAGATCAATGGCCTTTGAGAAGAACAACGATATCCCGAAGACGAACAACAACGATGAGGAGCAAGAAGCCAAAGCCTTCAATATGCTGAAAGAAAGTCCACATGACGATGATGAAGTGAGACAGCTAAAGGCATTACTGAGAAAGAAATTAATGGCACAAAAGGGAAAAGAGGAAGAAAAGACGATGGGGAGTGGTCATCACGACTACTCCCGATATCCTTACAACTACAACCGTCTCAATTCAAATAATCATTATCTCTCCATTCCTATTGGAAGGCCCCCGCAGTTTGACGGAAGTGACTATACCATGTGGAAGTACAACATTAAAATGCACCTAATATCTTTGAATCCCAGCCTTTGGCATATTGTCTACACAGGAATAGATATCCCAGACACGGATGAAGAACTCACTCCGGAACAAAAACAAGAGATTCACAGAAATGCACAAGCCGTTGCAGTAATCACATCGTCACTGAGCAGAGAAGAATTTACCAAGATCGATGGACTAGAGAGTGCAAAAGAAATCTGGGATACACTCAAAACAGCTCATGAAGGAAATAGGTCTGTACGTGAAGCCAAAATTGAGATGCTTGAAGGAGAGTTGGGGAGATTTGCTATTGAAAAAGGCGAATCACCTCAAGAAATGTACAATCGGATGAAGGCACTCATTAACAAAATCCGTGCCTATGGAAGTAAGAAATGGACTGATCACGAGGTGGTCAAAAGGATGATAAGAGCCTTCATGCCAAGAAACGTCACACTTTGCTCAATGATTAGAGAAAGCCCCGGGTTTCACAAAATGACTCCCGATGAGTTATTGGGGAAGATCATAAATCATGAAGTGATGGAGAAGGAGGCTCAATACGTCAAAGACTTAGCCGAGCTCACCTCTTCTAAAAAGAAAGAAGTTGCTCTCAAAGCAACGTGCAGACCCAAACTCAAAGAAACCCGTGAAGACCAAGATGACGGAGATACAAGCGACGTGAGTACCGACCTAGATGATGAGGAAATGGTACTCTTTATCAAAAGGTTCAAGCGCATGATGAGGAGAAGACATGGCAACAACTCAAATGAAGGGAAAAGCAAGGATAAAGGAAAATCCAAGGCTCGACGTACTTGCTATAATTGTGGAGAGTACGGTCACTTCATGGTGGACTGTACTTATGAGGAAAACAAGAAGAAGAAGGAAACAAAAGCACATGAGAAGAAAAATTTTAGAAAAAGGGGACAAGCTCATCAGGCTCACATTGGCAAGGAGTGGCACTCAAACGATGAGTCCTCCTCCGATGAAGAAGAGGAGATGGCCACCATTGCCGTTAAGAAACCCACCATGAGAGCTACACTCTTCCCAAACATGGGAGGACGAGATATGAACAACCATACTTGCCTTATGGCTAAAGAAGGCAAGAAAAAGGTTCGACTTACTTCTCCTGCGTTAAATACCTCTATTGATGACTTTGATAGCTCTAGTGATAATGACGAAATGTTTAGAGGACTAAGTAAAACTGGTTTAAAGAAAATGGAAATGTTGTCGAACGAAATCTTTGAAAAGGAGGAACTTGTCAACCGACAAGAAGATATGCTCATCCGTGAAAGGAAGAGATATCAAGAGGTTGAAAACTTCTTGAGCTTGAAAGAGAGAAGAACAAGTCACTTGAGGTTGAGCTAGCCTTGAGTAAGGAGACTTACTCAAAGCTAGAGGACTCACATATTGCAATCAAGGATGAGCTTGTTAGCTTGTCAAGAGTTAACAAGATCCTAGAAGTGCAAGTTGAGTCGCTAAAGCAAAGTGACTCATCTTCCTCCAAGAGCTATTCCTCTAAAGATATGAGTTCGACAACAATTGGAACCCACACATGCTCTAGTAAGAAAAATATCATTTCTAATACTTCAACTTCTCATGATGTGCATCCTTCCCAAATCGGCATCTTTGATAAGGAGAAGATCAAATATGCACGTAGCGCATATATGATCATTAGACCTTCCAACGTCAAAGATGGTCTTGGGTTTGACAGGAACAAACACATATCCACTCTTAATCATGCAAAGAAAAGAATCACCTTTGTTAAGGAAAAATCACATGAATCTAATTTACAAATATTGTTTCGTACATTTGATGCTTTCTATGTTCTTATGAAAAACAAATATGGAAAATTTATTGCTAAATACATAGGGCCACGCCACAGGAACTCGAAAACTTGTGTGTGGGTGCCCAAGACTCTTGTGACTAACCTGAGAGGACCCAAGCAAGCTTGGGTACCTAAAACCAAGGAATAATTCTGTTTTGCAGGCTTACTCCTCCGGTGGATCTAAGTGGGTGCTAGATAGCGGATGCACAAATCACATGACCGGAGAGAGAGATATGTTTGTAGAGTACGAGTACAATGAGGATCCAAGTGAAGGCATATACTTTGGAGACAACAGCCAAGGAAAGGTCCTTGGTAGCGGTAACATTGAAATATCTCCTCAACACACTTTATCTAATGTTTTACATGTAGACTCCCTAGATTATAACCTTTTGTCAATATCTCAACTATGCGACAAAGGTTATAACTGTTTATTCACTAATGAGGGTGTGACCGTTTTTAGAAGAAGCGATGGCTTGATTGCATTCAAGGGAATGTTGAAGGGAAAGCTTTATCTTGTTGATTTCAACAAAGATAAAGCCAAACTCAACACTTGCTTGGTTGCTAAAACCAACATGGGATGGTTGTGGCATAGACGGCTAGCCCATGTTGGGATGAGAAATCTGCAGAAACTTCTAAAAGGTGGTCACATCCAAGGTCTAAAGGATGTGGTTTTTGAGAAAGACAGGCCGTGCAGTGCTTGCCAGGCGGGAAAACAAGTCGGAGCACCACACCCCGCCAAGAACATAATGACCACTACAAGACCACTGGAACTTCTTCATATGGATCTATTTGGTCCAATTGCTTACATAAGTATCGGCGAAACTCAGGGAATCCTCAAGAAGTTCCTGAAAAGAGCCCAGAACGAATTCTCATTAACCGTGAAAAACATCAGAAGTGACAACGGGACAGAATTCAGGAATACACAAGTTGAAGAGTATCTCGATGAAGAAGGGATAAAGCATGAGTTCTCGGCACCCTACTCTCCTCAACAAAACGGGGTGGCCGAAAGGAAGAATAGAACATTGATTGAAATGGCGAGAACAATGTTGGATGAATACAAGACATCAGATCGATTTTGGGCAGAAGCGGTGAACACTGCTTATCATGCCACAAATTGGCTGTACCTTCACCGATTACTGAAGAAAACTCCGTATGAGCTCCTTACCGGTAAAAAGCCTAATGTTTCTTATTTCAAAGTTTTTGGTTGTAAATGTTTTATTATGAACAAGAAACCGAGGGCTTCGAAGTTTGCTTCGAAGTCCGATGAAGGGTTCTTGCTCGGCTATGAATCGAATGCCTACGCCTATCGTGTCTTCAACAAGGTGTCCGGTCATGTTGAAGTAGCACGTGACGTAGTGTTCGATGAAACTAACGGCTCACAAGTGGAGCAAGTCGATAAGTGTATGCTAGATAAAGAGGAATCTCCATGTGAAGCGCTGAAGAAAATGGCACTTGGTGATATTCTACCACAAGAGCAAACGCAAGACTCAAATGCACAAGGTGAACCTCAACGAGGAAGCAATGATTAAGGGGGAGCTTTCACACAAGATCAAGTGGATGAAAATCAAGAAGATCAAGATAATCATGGAAGCAATGATCTAGGGGGAGACAATGAACATGAAGATGATGAAGAACAAGCAGCTACACAAGTTCCTCACCCAAGAGTACATCAGAGTGTACAAAGAGACCATCCTGTCAACAATATTATTGGTGATATTGCTAAGGGGGTAACTACTAGATCTCGCGTTGCAAATTTTTGTGAATACTATTCTTTTGTCTCTTTTTCTGGAACCATACAGGGTAGATGAAGCCTTAAGGGATCCAGACTGGGTGATGGCAATGCAAGAAGAATTGAACAACTTCAAAAGAAATGAAGTGTGGGAGCTAGTGGAAAGACCAAGGGCGAACATCGTTGGAACTAAATGGGTCTTTCGGAACAAGCAAAATGAACATGGAGTAGTAACAAGAAATAAAGCGAGTTGTATCAAATGGACGTCAAAAGTGCCTTCCTCAACGGTCCGATAAAGGAGGAAGTTTATGTGGAGCAGCCACCAGGATTCGAAGACCAAGAGTATCCTAACCACGTCTATAAACTGCGTAAGGCTCTCTATGGCCTCAAACAAGCTCCTCGAGTTTGGTACGAGTGCCTTAGAGATTTCCTAACTCAAAATGGATTCAAAATTGGTAAAGCTGACTATACACTCTTCACTAAACATTTTGATGATCATCTATTTGTATGTCAAATTTACGTTGATGATATTATCTTTGGATCCACTAACAAGTCTTTCTGTGAGGAATTTAGCAAAATTATGACAGATAGGTTCAAGATGTCGATGATGGGCGAATTGAAGTTCTTCTTGGGATTCCAAGTGAAGCAACTGAGAGAAGGCACATTTATAAGCCAAACCAAATACACACAGGACATCCTCAAGAAATTCAATATGGACAAAGCCAAGCCCATCAAGACACCCATGGCAATCAACGGACATCTCGATCTCAATGAAGAAGGTCCAAATGTGGACCAAAAGGTATATAGGTCAATGATCGGCTCCTTACTTTACTTATGTGCATCTAGACCAGATATTATGCTTAGCGTATGCATGTGTGCAAGGTTTCAAGCCGCACCTAAAGAGTGTCACTTAATTGCTGTAAAAAGAATCCTAAGGTATCTTGTGCACACACCAAACTTGGGCCTTTGGTATCCCAAAGGATCCAAGTTTAACTTGATAGGTTATTCCGATGCCGACTATGCAGGATGCAAGGTCGATAGAAAGAGCACTTCAGGGACCTGTCAATTTCTTGGCAGATCCCTAGTTTCTTGGTCATCTAAAAAGCAAAACTCTATTGCTCTTTCAACAGCAGAAGCAGAGTATGTTGCAGCAGGAAGTTGTTGTGCACAACTACTTTGGATGCGACAGACTCTTAGAGACTACGGCTACAATCTAAATCATATCCCGCTTCTATGTGATAATGAAAGCGCGATAAAAATTGCACACAACCCAGTAGAGCACTCAAGAACTAAGCACATAGATATTCGTCATCATTTTCTTAGAGATCACTCATTAAAAGGTGACATTGAAATTTCACATGTTAGAACTGAAAAACAACTAGCAGATATTTTTACCAAACCATTAGATGAGAAAAGGTTTTGTGAGCTAAGAAATGAACTTAATATTCTTGATTCTCGAAATGTGGCTTGAAACATTGCATACCTGATTGTAACCTTAAATGTTATATTTTATTGTAAAAACCGCTCCTCATCTCTTTTTCTTCTAAGAAAACTATTTTAATGAAGAAATCTTGCGAAATATGACCAATTTTTTATTGTTGCTTGCCTACTTGTTGTAATTACCAAGATTATTTGCAAAAATTAGTGTCCTTGGATCACCTCTAAACTCTGCTATCTGCATCAAGTCTGTTGGAACCGGACTTGTCCGGTTATCGACCGGACTAGTCTGGACAGACGACAATTAGGTTAATTCAGGGGCACCGGACTAGTCCGCTACCATGACCGGACTAGTCCGGTCAGTCGCATATAGAAGCAGTCGGCCGGACCAAACCCCTCCCTCTCCACTCATAAGCACTTTGTCTCACCCCGTCTCCTAAACCCTAGCTCCCAAAGTGATTTTCGAGTTGAGCCCTCAAACTCGGAGTTTTCTCCGTGAAAAAGCCTCTTCTCGACGAGGGGATTCTACTTTCCGGACTCATCCGGATAGGCTCTTGCTCCTTCAACACGAATCTTCAAATCTTGGTAAATCCCCCCCCCCCCTAAAACCAAAATCTCAACTTTTCTAGTTCTAGCTAGTTTCCTTTGATTTCAAAAGGATGTACATTGCCTAAATAGATGTATTCCTACCACTTTCCTGCCCTTGTGTCCTTAGATAGGAGATTTGATTCAAATGAAACATTAGGGTTCTTATTCCAGGCCGGACTAGTCCGGCGCACAGATGCGGACAAGTACGGTCCACCGGACAAGTCCGCACTCTGAAACCGGACAAGTCCGGTCTCTGACATTTGAACCCCTACATTCCCATTTGAAGTCGATAATGAGTCCATTTGCATCTAATCCTTGAACTTCTTATCAGGCATCATGTCTTCAGGCTCAGATGACGGCTCTTTTCAACTTGACGAAGAAGTTCAATGTGAAAGAGTGGGGAGAGCTAAGGAGGGAGTGATGAAGAAAAGACATGATATCAATATCCACTCTTCACCTTCCGATGAAAATTTGCCTAAGAAGAGGAAAGTAATTGTGAAGAAGCCTCGAGGGAAGGCTATGGCCGATAGCACCTCAGGACCTAAGAGGACTCTCAATAAAGGAAAAGGGCTTGCTAGTGGCCCCATTGGGCCTCTGAAAATGAAAAATCCCGTTCATCGCACAGGCAACCTTCAGATAATGATTACACTGGAAAAGGGGGTGAACTAGCTGACAAGTTCAGAAAAACAGAAGTGTATAATCAGCCCAGAGATTCAGCTGACCCCAGATTTTGGAGTAATTTTCATGCTGACTACTATGAACATGTGTATCGGAAGATGAAGCATCCCGTTGTCGAAAGTCAGTGGGTTGATATTGATTATCTTCAGTCCAAGAGATGTCAAGCTTATCAGGAGGTTGTGGCAGCCCTCGAGCTTCATGGGCTAAAAGAACTATTCTCTTTCCAGTGTGACTGGAATGATGAAGTCATCACGCAATTCTACTCCACTCTCTACTTCGCTCGTGATGACAACGACTGGATGATCTGGATGACACATGGGTCTCAGTACAGTGTCACATATGAAGAATTTGCAAGGATCCTTCATCTTGAGCATACATTGGACAATGAACTTGTGATTCACAACCTGAAACCACTGGAGAAGGATCAGCTAGACTTTCTCTATGATACAAGAATGCCATTCAGGCCTCCAACAATAAAATACATGAAGCCCTTCTTTGTAGTCCTCAATCGGATATTGAGGAAGACTATAGCTCCCAAAGAGGGAGATGCAGGGACTGTTCAGGGCACCCTCAGAACATTAATGAAGGTCATAAGCAAGAAGAGGAAATTCAATGTGTTTGAGTACATCTACAATGACATTGTCAATATCTCTATCAATCCCATCCGGCCTTGCGGCTATGCACCCTACATAATGTTCATGATTGAGAAAGTGACAGGATTGGAGTTCGTAAAGGATGTGGCTCAAACTAGACTTAGGCCCCAAAAGCCTACTATATATTCTGCCCCTTCTGCTCCTGCCTCACCCGGAGAATAAAGAAGATCCAAGAGAGCTCAAGAGGAGCCAAGATCTGAGGCTGCAGCTACCACTCATGCAACCTCCTCTACTCGGGAATCCTCCAGTGGCATCTTCAAGATGCTATCTTCTATCTTTGCCTCTTGCCGCAAAATTGAAGTTAAGCAACATGAAGAGAGATTGGCCAGGAAGAAGCATCAAAGATATGTAAAAGCCAACATCCAAGCCATCTGTGTCAAACTGGAAATTGAGCCACAAGGGTCACTTGAGGTTTCTGAGGACTCAGCTGAAGACTTCACTGAAATGCCAACTTTCAGTGACCAAGAGTTGAGCTCCCTTGGGTTTGGTAGTGGTTCAGCTGCTAACCCTCTACATGGTCAAGATGATGAAGATCAAGGTGGAGATGAAGATGAACATAGAACTGAGAGTGAAAGTGGCAACGGCGATGAGTGACTCCAATCAATTTTTCCCTTTTTGGTGCCTTGATGCAAAAGGGGGAGAGATTATCTAGAATAAGCTATTAAGGACTTGTACTAAGCTATTAAGGACTTCTGATCGAGGACTTGTACTTATTTTTTTAAAAAACTATTGTAATTTGACTATTTACCTTATGTGTGATGCTTTTATCTATGGTTGATCAGCTGCTAACCCTTTTATCTATGTGTGATGCTTTTATCTTTTATCCTCGTTCATAACATTTTTTTATCACACATTTGTTAGGCACCCCACCATAAGGTGTGTGTATATGAGAGAAGTTTTTCTCGTAAGTTATTCATTATTCTCATATATGCACACGTTATGAAAAATCATTTTTTTTCTCTTAATTGTGATATCTCAAATGGTTGTCATCAATCACCAAAAATGGGGAGATTGAAAGTGCATCTAGGGTATCCCTTGTGGGTTTTGGAGAATTGATGACAAGCATATGAGATCCTAATGAAATGATTGCAGGACAAACTAAGTGAACTAGCTCGGTGCACACAAAAAGGTGAAAAATAAAGTGCTGCCCGAAAAGGAAGACTTCAGTGGAATTTAGAAGAGCAAATTAGATGTAAATGTATAGGGTTTGTGTGAGAGACACATCCCAAGAGCTCATGACTTTTCGTAAGGGTAAGGGGCTAATAATCAACTAAAATCCACTGGACACCGGACTAGTCCGTCCATGGACCGGACTAGTCCGGTCAGCTTACTGGAATGCAACCGGACAAGTACGGTTTTATACCGGACTAGTCCGCTCATGTCTCTGTTGTCCTCTTTAGAAGACTGCGGACTAGTCCATCCATGCGATAGGACTAGTCCGCTGAACTTTCTGGAACCCCACTTCACATAGCACCGGACAAGTCCGGTTTTAGACCGGACTAGTCCGGTTAACCCACTGGATGTAGACCGGACAAGTCCGATCATATACCGGACTAGTCCAGTATTAGGTTTTACAACGACAACCTTTTTGGAAACCATATAAATGGGTGATCCACGGCCTCCCAACAGATAGACACGACTCATACTGATAAAAACTCAAACCCTAGCGCCGCCACCTGTCCCAAGAGCCCCAAAACACATCTCCCCACACATCTAAGGTGCAAAAAGGTGAAGATCAATCAAACACTTGGATTTGGGATTGGGAGATCATCGTTCCTTCGTTGTGAGCTCTTGGGGTTTGATCTCTCTACATTCATATTCTGCATTGTAATCTTTTTGAGTGTATTTGATCACTTTCTCATTGTAATTCTTGTGGGAGCCCTCAACGTGTGAGGTTGCCCCACAAACTCGGTGATTACCCGTGCTAGTGGAGTCAAGTCGGCCTTGTGTGGTGACTTGAAGAGGGAAAGGGTTAGAGACCCAGCTCTGTGTGAGCTTCCTCAACGAGGACGTAGATCTCTTGGTGAGATCGAACCTCGGTAAAATTTGTGTCTCGCATGCCTCCTTGTTTTTTGTTGATTATAACATCTAGTTGCTAAACTTCATAATTTGAGTTGCTAAGTCTCATTCACGGGCATAATCACACCTCACAATGTAAAATCAGAATAGAATAATTGTTGTTCTTATTTCCGCTGCTAAACAAGTTAATTCTTCTGCACAACACTTATACAATCTACACACTTCAGGCACACCGGACTAGTCCGCTCACACAACCGGACTAGTCCGGTCAATCAAGTTTTTGACGACTACTTTAAGTGTGCAGGAAACTCTATAAGGCCTATTCATCCCCCTCTAGGCCACATTCACTGGTGCCCATTGGAAGACTTTTCCGATCGTTAGCAACTCCGTCATAGGCTTTGCTATCTTAGAGAAATCCTTGATGAACCTTCAGTAGTATCCAGCCATCCCAAGAAAACTCCAAATATCCCTCACGTTTTGCGGTTGGTTCCACTTCAGAACATCTCCCACTTTTCCGGGATCAACCGATACTCCTTCCTCGGAGATAATGTGGCCTAGGAACGATATCTCCTTTAGCCAAAATTGACACTTGTTAAGCTTGGCATACAATTGATGCCCGCGCATTTTCTGCAAGGTCAATCTTAAATGTTCTTTATGCTCCTCCTTACTTTTTGAATACACCATATTGTCGTCGATGAAAACCATGACGAACTTATCCAAGTACTCCATGAAAACCTTGTTCATAAGGTACATGAAGTATGCGGGTGCATTTGTTAACGCAAAAGACATAACGGTATATTCATACGAACCATACCGTGTTTGAAAGGCAGTCTTGGGTATATCGGAGGGATTAATTTTCAGCTGGAAGTATCCCGACCGAAGATCAATCTTGGAGAACACTCGGGCTCCATTCATTTGGTTGAATAGGTCTTCTATACGGGGCAGAGGGTATTTGTTCTTGATTGTCACCTCGTTGAGAGACCTATAGTCCATGCACATACTTTGGGTCCCATCCTTCTTGTCTACGAAGAGCACGGGGGCTCCCCATGGTGACGAGCTTGGACGTATAAAACCCTTCTCCAACTGCTCCTGAATTTGCTTCTTGAGTTCCACTAGTTCATTGGTGGGCATCCTATAGGGTCTCTTTGCTATGGGTGCAGTTCCGGGTACCAAATCAATGGCAAATTCAATGTCCCGGTCAGGTGGCATACCGGGAAGCTCTTCTGGAAACACGTCCGAGAATTCCTGAACCACTGGAATGCTGTCCAACGTTGCTCCTTCGACGTGGTTCAAACTTCCCTTATTGGTTGTTTGTTGGGCTGACTTAAACTCTATACGAATGCCGTGCTCGTTTGTCAACTGCACGCTCCTCTCAGCACATTGAATTACTCCGTTATGCTGGATTAACCAATCCATCCTGAGTATTATGTCAAGCCCTTGGGAATCCAAGACAATGAGGTTGGCAAGGAAGTCTACCCCTCTTATTTTAAGGCTTACTTTCGGACATACTATATTAGTCCTCATCTCTCCACCGGGAGAATTAACTAACATAGCACATTTTAAGTGTGATATGGGTAGATTATTCTTGGCAACATACTTGGACGATATGAAGGAATGTGATGCTCCAGAGTCAAATAAAATGGTGGCTGGGTTGGAATTGGCAAGGAACATACCAATTACGACGTCCTCAGCCTGTCGTGATTCCTCAGCAGATACATGATTCAAGTTGCCACGAGCATAGTACTGCTGTCCACGGTTTCCTTGATTGTCTCCTCCGTTCAGTCGCGGGTTCTGCTTGGGCACGTTGCCTTGCTGTCCAGGATCTCTCCTCGGGCACTGGCTCGCAAAGTGTCCTGTTTCCCCGCATGCAAAGCATTTCCTGTTGCCCACGGCAGCAGGTACGTTGGGGCGGGGGTTTTGAACAGGAGCGCCCATGTTGGGTGGGGGCACAGGAGGCAAGGGCACACAAGGTGCTTGTGCAACGGGTCGTTGCTGTGGTGGCTGACTAGGGCGGTGTGCAGGAGCGGTTGATCCATACTGCGGTTCAGATGGGGGCATGTACCGAGGTCGTACGTTGCTCCCTTGGGGCTGGTATGGCATCTTCCTCTTCGCTCGATCTCTTGGATCTTGCTTTCAACCACTATAGCATTGTCAACCAGCTTCTGGAAGCTCGCGTAGTCATTGTTGAGGAGCTGAACCTGGATCTCATTGTTCAACCCTCTCATGAACAGCTATTGCTTCCTCTGGTCTGAGTTGACATCTTCGGGGGCATACCGGGACAGTTGTGTGAACTTGTTGAGATACTCATTCACGCTTCTCTGTCCTTGGCGGAGACCTTCGAACTCCTGTCTCTTGAGCATCATTACACCAGCAGGGATGTAATGAGAGCGGAAACTCTCCTTGAACTCAGTCCAAGTGATCGTCTCCGGGTAAGCATGAGCGTTGCATAGGGCATCCCACCAGTCAGCGGCAGCTCCCATGAGTTGGTGTGACGCAAAAAGAACCTTCTCTCGGTCATTGCACTGCACTATGGCAAGCTTCTTCTCCATGGATTTCAACCAGTCGTCGGCCTCCATGGGGTCGTTAGCTTGAGCAAAGGTGGGTGGTCGAGTCCTCATGAACTCTCCCAGTCTGTTATGAGCCGGCGGTGGTGCCGGAACGGGGTTGTTGTTGTTGGCCTGCAACTGACCCAAAGGTTGGATCATGGTTTGCATAAGTTGATTCTGCATGGCCATCAACCGTTCCAGATTATTCTCACCAGCACTGGGGTTAACAGGAACTTCATCGTGGCCATCCTCTTGGTTGTCACGGACGTTCCTTTGGCCGACGTTTCCTCTCACCATCTGTGAGAGAGAACGAAATAGAATAGAGGTTACAAGGTCAGTTGGATCCCCCTAACTATATGCATCAAGGTGGATTGGACTATATTGTAAGGGCCTCAGTTTTTGACACACATTTGCAGTGTTCATCACCACACCACACACCTCATTTGAGGAAGGATCATGAACACAGATGAAGAGCAAGTAACAATTATCAATATGCTCATTAGAAAACAAACTCACATATTGCAAAAGTGGTATTTTCCATATGTGATATAGATGGGCTGGACATATGAAAACTCCTACACTTTACTAAGGATGTCCATGCCAAGTTTCACCCAAATTCAAAACCCTTTTGGGGTCATTTTGGGTATAGTTAGGAAGAGGGCAGTTTGAAACCATATTCAAATTCAAACTGTTTTTATCCCATGAATTTAAAAGTGGGAGGCATATTCTTACTCAGCACATTTTTGTGAGCTCACACACCAATTTTGACTCCATCTGGAGTTGATCTTGACATGAGCTAAGTGGGACGAATTCAAACTTTGTTTGAATTCAAAACTGAACTTGTGCTGGAATTCACTCAAACCAAACCCAATTCGAATCCTATTCAATTCGAATGGCTCAAGGGTGAATAATTGGAATCACCAGGGGTATTATGGGGTTCACTGTTCACTACAGTGATTAGGAGTAAATTTCAGAGGTTAAAACCCCGGGTGGGACCCACATGTCATAGAGGGAAGAAGGAGAAACTTGCAACCAAAGTCAGAGTCTCGGTGGGAAATTCCACCGAGCAGCTATCGGCTGTGCCACCGAGCAGCTACCGGCACCACCATCTGCTTCCCTCTCCGCGCGCTGGCGCCCAGGGCGGCTTGCTCGCGCCCCCACGCGACCGGCACCGCCTCAGCCGAGCAGGAGTCGGCCGGCTTTATCTTCTCGCGGGCAAACCCGAGCAGCGGCATTGTTTCTCGCCGCAGCTCTCTACTCAATCGGGAAAACCAGCAAAACAATCTCCTTCGTTCCTAAGCTGCTAGACAGCCACCGGAGGTCGCGCACCACCCTCCCAACGCCTGGACCACCGGATTTCGGCCCCTGTTCCCGTGACCAACGACGACCGCCGTAGTTTAGCTGAAGGACAGCGATCGGTCTCACGCGGGCAGCACGCTGCAACCACTTCCACGGCCGAGCAAGGGCGGCAACAGGAGCGCACGGACTCCACACTGTTTCCACCTGAAGCTCAAGCCACGCCGTGAACTCTCGCTGGCGAATTCTCAGTTTTTGCTCCGGCAACCTTAAACTGAGCTTCCGGTACGGTTTCTTTAAATTCACGCTCTATGATCTATCGGAGGTCATCAAATCCTGCACATAGACGCTGGACTAGCCGGCGATCAAGTTCTTTTCTGCATCCATGGCGTAAAACTGTCTAGGAGTAACGAATTTCGAGCTCGATCGAGGGCGGTCATGGCGAGCACGATCGGTCACACGGTGCCGACCAACTTGCCGTCATCCCTGAACCCTTTTGACACCTTGTCGAGCTTCCTAGCAGTACACTGATGCTGTAGGGCCGTTGGTTCGAGGTGTTGGCGGGTTAGAACCCACGGTCGACGATGCCGGACCTCAACCGAGGCCGCGGCACGTCGCCGAGCTATTTCCGGTTACCCCCAGCCCGACCTGACACCACCGACGTGTTCCTCGACGTCGACAACCCCCTGGCGGCGAGTTTCAGACCATGGGAGGTCCGGCAGCGGCGAGCCGGCGAGCCCCGAGTCTGCTCCGGCGAGGTCGGCGGCGCGGGCGCGAGAGAACGGCGGGAGGAAGAAGAAGCCGGCTGGCCCACGTGTCAGCGGCTGAAGAATTTAAATCGGGATCGGGTGTGGCCGGGGATCGGCTGTGCTGGCGCGCAAATACCCTGCGAGCTCCGGTGTGCCGGACACCTCCGCGCTCGACACGTGTGGTATCTCCGGTGTGCCGGACACCTCCGCGCTCGACACGTGTCTCCACGGCCCCGAGAGTTTAAACTTCTCCCCGATTTTCAGAATTCATTCAAACTTCAAGTCCTCATAACTTTGGCTAGAAAACTCCAAATTGAGTGAACCAAATTTTGCTGGATTCAGCTCTCTGAGTGCTTTCCAGCAAATCAAGTTTCACTTCACGAAACTCCTTATTTTCTCCAGAGTTAATTCCTCAAAATTTAAACTGTTAGGAATTTTAACTGGAGGATCCTTTGGAGAAAAATCCTGAAATTTTGCTGGGATGTTCACCAAAATATCCCTGAACTACCATAAAAATTTCAGATCCATTTGAGCTCATTTAGTCCGCCTAATGGTGTGATTAGAGAAGCTGTTCCAGAGAAAATAGAAAATGTTCAGAAACATTTTCAGGATTTTCTCTGAAATTGTTTAGCTCGTATGTTTAGTTAGGAACTTCCAAATTAAGTGAGACCAGCTCCATTAGAACCCTCTGAAAATCTAGTTTTCAGAAAGTCGTAGTTTGTTTCATGAAAATCCTTAGAACACCCTAAGAGTTGCAATTAAGGTCAAGGACATAATTAATTGTGGGGGGCTCAAATGAGCTTTGCTGCAACTAAAACTTGACCAAGTCTCTGTTTAGGTTGTAACCAAGCCACAATAAAAGTTTCACAGTCATTAGGTCTGTCTAGCAAAGGTTATAGACTTTACAACTTCAAACTTAGTACAAATGCATTAAATTAATACATGTATTGTTTCTATCATGTAGTCGCTAAGGTCGAGGAGGAACCCGAAGTCCTAGACTTCGTTACTCCGGAGGAACAGCTAGCCTTCGACCAAGAGCAGCAAGGCAATCTCCGGTTTGCATTAACCTTTTTACAAATTTTTATTGTTTTGAGCACATACCTGTTTCCTTTATTCTGTGCATTAGAGTCTTGTTTGGAAGCCCCACTGCATAGCCAAGAGAACCATGGGTTGGGTTTAGGATTGCAAACCCCGTTAGCTACTGCTTTGCTAGGATAGAGTAGGATTCGGTACAAGTCGAGTAGTTGGAACTACTCGCGAGAATAGGCTAGAGGCACATTGCTCGGGTAGAGATAGCACATGATACACATGGCAAAAAAATGAGACCAAGCGGAGAGTAAGGGCAGCAGGACTTTGGGGCCTGTGTGCTGTAGCTCCGCTTGTGTCGATTGAGGACCGAGCCGTGTGCGGGCCTGTTGAACAAGCTAGAACAGTACCGAAGACCTACCGGCTATATGGGAACCGGGAAACTGATGTAACTCGGGTAGCTGGTTATTGAGGCATTGCCCGTCGTTCAGAGGGTAGGTTGAGAGCTTGAGGTGTAAATCGGCTGGAGGCACGGAGATGCGCGTGCAGAGACCTCTTGCTCGGGACGATGGGACTGGTTCAATATTTGGCTAACGGGTGAAAGGTAGTCGCGTACGGCGTCCGTGATGGTTGTTGTAGGCAACATCGAGTACGGGCGTACGTGACGGGTTGTTCGGGTAACCCTGCAGGTGTAAATCGATTATAATCGCCGTCCCTCGCGGTCAGTGAGTACCACTTGTTCACTGTACCGTGACGTAGAAAGAACAGGCTAGTTACATGTTAAAATGTTGCCGATTGAAAGCTGGACATTGATTGTTAATGATATGTTGTAGCTTAGAGCTAACTAAAGTTCTTTTCAACTTTGGGCAAAGTACATGAGAGAAATGTGTTTCTTGTTTGATTGCGGCTCTCTCATGTATCTTAGCGTAAGGTTCTCCACAACCTGCTGCTAAAACTTTAAAGTAAGGTTCTACTAATTAGGCGAGTCCTTGCAAATGATTTTTACCTCATGTAACCCATTACCCTCATATAGAAGTTCCATGTTTAGGTGAGACGGGTCAGACTTGATGAGCCTTCGTGCTCACTGCTTGTGTTTGAAGCTTTTGCAGGGTTCTATGAGGAAGGGACTCCCGAAGAGGAGACGGAACCCCAGGAGGGGAACCCCGTCGAGTGGGAGTCGTGCACGCCGTAGAGTTAGTGTGCTTGTGTGCTAGCAAGGGCACGTTCAAGGGCTGAACATGCACTTGACGCTTAGTCTACGCCCGCGAGTGTAGACGGAACTTACTTTGATGTAAACATGTTCATAACTTGTTTATGTAATAAAATTTTGATTCCGCTTTGTACCTTTGACGTGTGTTATACGGTGCTGTGCAACGCAGCACCCCTCAGCGTGATCCTGGCTCGACAAGACCAATGGGGTCGTGTCAGCGTTGGTATCAGAGCTCGCTTGAGGTTTAACACAGTACAAAGGTCATCTTTTTCAAAAATCCTGTGAGGAACGAGTTAGTAGCCCGTATAAGGATGTTATTAGCATATAGAAAGTGGCATATTAACCTATTTGTTATGTCGGAAAATCGTGTATCTCGGGACGTTCATGTCTTGGGGGGTACACGTAAGCGCTGTCCACCAGTGCGCACAAGCTGAAGGGTGGAGCCCCACGGGTGGCAGGTAACCCGACCCGCTTTATTATCCTCTACGACTCTTCATGTCGTTTGGGGTATTCGAGCAACGTCTGTCCCTGGCGTGCGTGGTGCAACTTGGGAGACCCCATCACGTGGTCTAAAACGTGAACACGTAACTCAAGGCGTGTTTGGCTTGAGAACATCCGGGCGAGTGATGACGGCCGGGTGTACTAACTGTATGGATTCCGGGCTCGGTGTGCAGCCGAGTCTGATGATTGTTTGAGTTTCTACAGGTAGCCTGAACACAAAACGGTAGACGTGTAGCATCCGTGTGCGAGTGACGAGTAGTGCCACTGAACTAACGAAGCCGGCTAAGTCCGGTATAGGTTTTTCTTTGTGAGGATGTAGTACCGACATAATCTGGTGACGCATCGACGTCACACCCAACTAAATAAACAACTTCATTGTAAAAACTGGAAGGTTTTAATCCAAAGTAGTAAAACATAATGTAACTCCTTCCCTTCAACAGGATATTCAAAGTTAACAAGTTTTCAACTTATAGGATGTTAAGGACAGAGCACTCTGTTTTCAGCCGAATCAAGGCTGAAGTTAATCAGAGGTTAGAGGCTGAGTTCTTTCAAGGTTGGGGGTCATGTGATACATTTCTGGAAAGCTTTGGAAGAGTTTTACCACTTTTCTGTTGATGTCCAGAGGTGTTTCATCCCTTAACCACTCGAAAAATACAGTAGAGTTGAAACTGTCCAGAAAACAGGACAGAGTAAAGACTCTCTGTAGACTCTCTGTAAATTAGGTATAACTTCCTGCATAAAAATCCAAAAATAGAAAATGAGGTAGTTCTGGAAAGCTTATGAGATGGGTTACAACTTTGTAACAGAAAGTTTTGTCAGAGTAGGAACAGAAGTAACTGGGATTCTTGGATCAAATCAGTACCTAAGGCAGGGAGGTGCTGTCCAATTGTTTCCAGAAATTCCGTTAACTTTGACATCTCATAACTTTTGAACCAGGACAGATACTAGGTCAACCAAACACTTTCTGGAAAGCTATTGAAGTTAGCTTTAACTTTGATGTGGAGCTCCAGAATTGGTTTTGCTTTTAACATGGCCTAAATCAGGTTGGAATTGAAACTGGTCAGGGCTGTCATGGGAACAGCAGATCAGCAGTCAAATTTGTCTAAAATTTGAACTATGTTTCCAAGTTTTATGGGTTCAATGACATGTTTTATGTTATAACTCAGGGGTTTACTGTTTAAATAAATATTTGACAATTCTCAAATATATTTTTACAGATGGCAGCAGATAAACAGTTGGAGAACGGGTGGGTGGCTTCCCACTGTTCTGACCGTAGCGGCTACCCGGAAGCATTGTGGCAAATGCTCCAATATTTCGGGTACAACCAGATGCCGCAATACTTCGCCAAGGAAGAAGGCGAAGAGGGGAACAAGACGTGGACGATCCATGTCGAGGTTCCTGCAGGACCTACGCCACCCGGTTGGGTGCCATTCACCATCACGGTGAGAGGAAGACAACCGGAAGGGATGTGGCAAGTGGCAGCCCGTGACACTATGTCACGTTTCTGCCAACTACACGTGCAGGCTATGAAGGGCACTCCATACGCACTCGTTCCGGTGGAGGGACGAGCTCAGCATGTGTGGGAAGAGAGGTACCTGGAGGCAACAGACCCGAGTTGCCCAAGGTACAACCCCGCGGAGGCAAATCTCAGCCTCCAGATGCGGGCGGGAAACGCCGTGATGGACAGCCAAGCTGTTCATACGGAGCATCTCGCCACAAAGATCAAGGATAGCACAAGCCGTGGAGATCATTTCGAGAGTGCTCACAGCGCACTCCGCAATGTGCTCCTTCCGACGATCAAGCGACTGAATGAACAGCACAATCAGTTGCATCGTCTAAAGAAGGCGAAGAGAAAAAGCCGTGTCGACATCGTGGCGTTACAAGAACTGGTGCAGACCCTAACCCAGCAGAATGAGGACCTTGCTCAAGAGCGGGACGACGCGATCGAGGAAGGACAAGGCTGGGAAGAGGACTACAACCAGGCTATGGACGAGGTGCATGCATTGCTGGACCTCGTACCTCCGGTGTTAGGCGTACCGGTGGTCGATCTTGGGTCTTCCAGCAATGGGAGAACCCGGAATGGGAGAAGAGGTGGTAGATCCAGAGCCACCAGCAGAGGTACCGGAGGAGGGCGACCCACAGGAGGTCGAGTTCTACTCCGAGTAGGGGGTTACGGTTGCCAAGTAGGGCAGCTAGGGTAGTGTAACCCAACTTTTGTAATCGGTGACATGTCGTGTAGGCAGTAGCGTATGTACAGGTAGTGACAACATGAGCACGACTTCTCGGAGACCCGAGAATAATGTGTCTTGTATAAAGTTTATGCTTTATCAATATATGTGAATGTTGTGCAAATTAATCATGTGTCACTTCCATACCTACTGTTGCTTATGGAATTTTAAGTAAGACATGTGCTAATTGCTGCTGTTTTGAATTTCAGAATGATGCGTACTCGTGCCAACCCTGACGTTGGGGGTACCAGTCAAGGGGGAGAGACCTCCCAACCTCCTCCCGAGGATTCCTCGGGACAGCAGCAGCAACAGCAACAGCAAACACCACCACCGCCACTGCCAACGGTTACATTGGCCGACATCGTCGCGGCAATGGCGGGCTCGCATCAGCAGCACACAGAGTTGCTGCAGACTCTTATCGCCAATACGTCTCGCCCAGAGAGACGTCAAGACCGTGAGGAGCGTCAACAGAGCTCCTACTCCGACTTCCTGGCAACTCATCCCCCGGTATTCTCAAGTGCGGATGAACCACTTGACGCGGACAACTGGCTCCGCGCCATAGAGATGAAGTTCGGGCTGCTCCAGCTCAGCGAGCAGCGCAAGACTCAGTTCGCGGTCCAGCAGCTCCAAGGATCCGTGAGCGCGTGGTGGGCCAACTTCTGTGCTTCACAGCCCACCGACCGAGTGATGACCTGGACGGAGTTCCGGAGGGCCTTCAGGGCCTATCATATACCACCAGGTTTAATGAAGAGGAAGATGCAGGAGTTCTTACACCTGCAGCAAGGGAGCCGGAACGCGCTGGAATACTCCAGAGCGTTCAACGATCTCGCGCTTTACGCGTCATATCACGCAGATACTGATGAAAAGCGACGGGACCACTTTTACCAGGGGCTTAACCCGCTCCTGAAGGACAAATTGGCGATGTTCAATCGCGGCAGCCTCAACGACATCATTGATGCTGCGATTGTTCAGGAGGACTCCAGCAAGGAGTTAGCGGCGGCGGAGAGAAAGCGAAGCGCGCCGCAGAGCAGTGGAGAAGGAGGCGGTCCTTCTCAGAAGTTTTGGATGGTGAATCGCCCACCATCAGGTCCACGCTGGCAACCACCACAGCGGTCGATGCCGTTCCGCAGTCGGCCGTACTCTTCACCGGCATTCCGGCCGGCACTGCCAGCACCACCGCAACCACAACAGCAGCAACGGGCGATGCCGCGTGCATTTGCACCTCAGCAACGCATGCCGGGCTTTCTTCCACCGAGTACTCCACCAGCAGTGGCCACATGTTACAAGTGTGGTCGTCCAGGACACTTCGCGAGCAGTTGCCCGGAGAGGCAAGGCGGCGGAGTGGCACCACAGTTTCCGGGGAGGAATCAACTCCGGAACCCTACTAATGCGCGGCGGGCAAACCCTAGGCCCGGCACCGTCCACCAGATTGCCATTGAGGACGTGCCGGAGGGCGAGCCAATTCTTGCGGGTATGTTCCAACTCCACCAGCATCCCGCTATAGTACTATTTGATTCAGGTGCCACGCATAGCTTCATTAGCCAAGCTTTCATTGATAAATATAGCTTGCAAATACTACCCACCGATAGTCCCTATGTGATCTGTTCACCGGGTGGGAAAATTTCAGCAAGCATGATGGTCCCAAAAGCGCCATTGTGCTTAGAGGGTAGAGTTTACCCTACGTCTCTCATAATTTTAGAGGGACAAAAGGTCGATGTCATCTTAGGGATGTCGTGGTTAACCCGCCACGGCGCTGTTTTAGACACCGTCCTCCGAGTCGTGCACTTGAAATCAGAAGTGCACGAGTCTCACTCATTATTTCTGGACAGTCCAGAAATAAAATTTCCAAGTGTCTATCAAGCCACAACCATCAGATTGGAGGATATTCCAGTGGTCCGAGAGTTCCCTGATGTATTCCCGGACGATTTGCCGGGGATGCCGCCTGATAGAGAGGTAGAGTTCAAGATTGAACTTGCACCGGGAACCATGCCAATATCCCGAAGGCCGTACAAGATGGCGCCCAAGGAGTTGGCTGAACTGAAGATTCAGCTCACGGACCTTCTGGAGAAGGGTTTTATTAGGCCGAGCTCCTCGCCATGGGGTTGTTCGGCATTATTTGTCAAGAAGAAGGATGAGACGTTGCGGCTTTGCGTGGACTATCGTCCATTAAATGCCGTAACCATCAAGAACAAGTACCCGTTGCCACGGATCGACATGTTGTTTGATCAGTTGGTCGAAGCAAAGGTCTTCTCCAAAATGGATTTAAGATCCGGGTACCATCAGATTAAGATAAGGGCTGAGGACATTCCGAAGACGGCTTTCTCGACGAGGTACGGACTTTATGAGTACCTGGTCATGTCCTTCGGCCTCACCAATGCTCCAGCTCACTTCATGTACTTGATGAACTCGGTATTCATGCCGGAGCTGGACAAGTTTGTCGTGGTCTTCATCGACGACATCCTAGTATATTCCAAGTCGGAGGAAGATCACAAGAAACATCTGCGTATAGTCTTGCAACGGCTGAGGGATCACAAGTTATACGCAAAATTCAGCAAATGCGAGTTTTGGATATCGCAAGTGTCTTTTCTCGGGCATATCATCTCAGCGGAGGGTATCGCTGTGGACCCGAGCAAGATCACTCAAGTGCTGAATTGGAAATCCCCGAGAACTGTTCACGAGGTACGGAGTTTCCTCGGACTCGCGGGATATTATCGGAGATTCATTCCGAACTTCTTGAAGATTGCCAAGCCAATGACCGAGCTGCTGAAGAAGGCTACCAAATATGTTTGGAGTCCAGCATGTGAAGCAGCATTCAAGGCTTTAGTCAAGCACCTGACATCAGCACCGGTTTTGGCGCAGCCAGACACAACAAAACCGTTCGATGTGTACTGCGATGCATCCGGCATTGGGCTCGGATGTGTGCTGATGCCAGACCGAAGAGTGGTCGCGTATGGATCACGGCAGCTTAGGAACCATGAGCAGAATTATCTAACTCACGACTTGGAGCTCGCTGCCGTGGTACTTGCACTAAAAATGTGGAGGCACTACCTACTCGGTAACCTCGTACATTTATATACCGACCACAAAAGCCTCAAGTACATATTCACTCAGAAGGAGCTGAACATGAGGCAACGAAGATGGTTAGAACTGATAAAGGATTACGAGATAGAGATCCATTATCATCCGGGCAAGGCAAACGTAGTGGCAGATGCGCTGAGCCGCAAGTCACACGTCAACAATCTGACCATCACACCGTTGGAAGAGAGCGAACCACCACTACATGTGATTCCATACGGAGCTCTCTACAACCTAGCTTTGATCCCCACCATCCGTGAAGAGATAGCGGCAGCCCAGAAGAATGACAAGGGCATGTCACATTTGCGGAGACGTGTAGATAGTGGGGAGCTGAAATGTTTCCGGAAAGATGGAGACGGCGTCCTATGGTTCAAGGACCGGATCGTCGTACCCCGTAACCCGGAACTACGGAAGAAGATCTTTGATGAGGCTCACTTATCAAAGCTCTCTATTCACCCTGGCAGCAACAAGATGTATCAAGAACTCAGAAGCAAGTTTTGGTGGACACGGATGAAGCGAGAGACTGCAAAATACGTGTCCGAATGTGATACATGTCGAAGGGTGAAGGCAGACCACATGCGGAAACCGGGACTGCTACAACCACTGGGCGTTCCTGCCTGGAAATGGGAGGACGTGAGCATGGATTTCATCATCGGTTTACCCACCACCTTGCAGAAACATGATTCTGCGTGGGTGATCGTCGATCGGCTCACCAAAGTTGCCCATTTCATCCCGGTCAATACCAACTACGACGCCAAGAAGTACGCTGAACTGTACATCTCACGGATCCTATGCTTGTACGGCGTACCCCGTACCATCATATCGGATTGGGGCACTTTATTTGTGTCCCGTTTTTGGGAGCAGCTGCACACTGCCTTGGGGACGAAGCTGATCCGTAGTTCAGCCTACCACCCGCAGACGGATGGGCAAACGGAGCGGGTAAATCAAATCTTAGAAGACATGCTACGAGCTTGCGCTATCAACCACGGCAAGAATTGGGATGATCACTTGCCGTTAGCCGAGTTCTCGTACAATAATGGGTACCAAGCCAGCATCAAGATGGCACCTTACGAGGCGCTATACGGTAGGAAATGCCGCACACCATTGAACTGGTGTGAGTCTGGCGAAAGAGTTACCTTCAGGATTGACCTTGTCAACAACGCGGAAGAAAAGGTTCGACTGATTCAAGCGAACCTAAAAGCCGCTCAATCCCGTCAGAAACAATATGCGTACCGGAGAAGGCGCCCATTACAATTCGAAGTTGGAGATCACGTATACCTACGGGTGTCTCCAATGAAGGGCGTAAACAGATTTGGGGTGAGGGGAAAGTTGGCACCCCGATTCATCGGTCCATTCCAGATTACCGAAAGATGTGGGTCAGTGGCATACCGGCTGAAATTGCCAGAAGCACTTTCCGGTGTGCACGACGTCTTTCACATTTCACAGCTGAGGAAGTGTCTCAAGCTATCAACTACCATTCAGCTGGAAGACATTGAAGAACTGCAACCGGATCTCACCTATCGGGAGGAACCGGTGCAGATTATTGATGAAAAGGCCTGAACCACACGCAACCGTACGTTGTGGTTCTACAAGGTTTTATGGAGTAATCACTCCAGGGACGAAGCGACATGGGAGAGCAAAGAATTCCTTCGCACTAACTACCCCGAATTTTTCACGTCGCATATCCGGTAATTTTCCACCGTCCTCTCTCTCATTTTCACCTTATAATCTCGGGACGAGATTCTTTTAAGGGGGAAGGAATGTAAGGGCCTCAGTTTTTGACACACATTTGTAGTGTTCATCACCACACCACACACCTCATTTGAGGAAGGATCATGAACATAGATGAAGAGCAAGTAACAATTATCAACATGCTCATTAGAAAACAAACTCACATATTGCAAAAGTGGTATTTCCCATATGTGATATAGATGGGCTGGACATATGAAAACTCCTACACTTTACTAAGGATGTCCATGCCAAGTTTCACCCAAATTCAAAACCCTTTTGGGGTCATTTTGGGTATAGTTAGGAATAGGGCAGTTTGAAACCATATTCAAATTCAAACTGTTTTTATCCCATGAATTTAAAAGTAGGAGGCATATTCTTACTCAGCACATTTTTGTGAGCTCACACACCAATTTTGACTCCATCTGGAGTTGATCTTGACATGAGCTAAGTGGGACGAATTCAAACTTTGTTTGAATTCAAAACTGAACTTGTGCTGGAATTCACTCAAACCAAACCCAATTCGAATCCTATTCAATTCGAATGGCTCAAGGGTGAATAATTGGAATCACCAGGGGTATTATGGGGTTCACTGTTCACTACAGTGATTAGGAGTAAATTTCAGAGGTTAAAACCCCGGGTGGGACCCACATGTCATAGAGGGAAGAAGGAGAAACTTGCAACCAAAGTCAGAGTGTCGGTGGGAAATTCCACCGAGCAGCTGTCGGCTGTGCCACCGAGCAGCTACCGGCGCCACCAGCTGCTTCCCTCTCCGCGCGCTGGCGCCCAGGGCGGCTTGCTCGCGCCCCCACGCGACCGGCACCGCCTCAGCCGAGCAGGAGTCGGCCGGCTTTATCTTCTCGCGGGCAAACCCGAGCAGCGGCATTGTTTCTCGCCGCAGCTCTCTACTCAATCGGGAAAACCAGCAAAACAATCTCCTTCGTTCCTAAGCTGCTAGACAGCCACCGGAGGTCGCGCACCACCCTCCCAACGCCTGGACCACCGGATTTCAGCCACTGTTCCCGTGACCAACGACGACCGCCGTAGTTTAGCTGAAGGACAGCGATCGGTCTCACGCGGGCAGCACGCTGCAACCACTTCCACGGCCGAGCAAGGGCGGCAACAGGAGCGCACGGACTCCATACTGTTTCCACCTGAAGCTCAAGCCACGCCGTGAACTCTCGCTTGCGAATTCTCAGTTTTTGCTCCGGCAACCTTAAACTGAGCTTCCGGTACGGTTTCTTTAAATTCACGCTCTATGATCTATCGGAGGTCATCAAATCCTGCACATAGACGCTGGACTAGCCGGCGATCAAGTTCTTTTCTGCATCCATGGCGTAAAACTGTCTTGGAGTAACGAATTTCGAGCTCGATCGAGGGCGGTCATGGCGAGCACGATTGGTCACACGGTGCCGACCAACTTGCCGTCATCCCTGAACCCTTTTGACACCTTGTCGAGCTTCCTAGCAGTACACTGATGCTGTAGGGCCGTTAGTTCGAGGTGTTGGCGGGTTAGAACCCACGGTCGACGACGCCGGACCTCAACCGAGGCCGCGGCACGTCGCCGAGCTATTTCCGGTTACCCCCAGCCCGACCTGACACCACCGACGTGTTCCTCGACGTCGACAACCCCCTGGCGGCGAGTTTCAGACCATGGGAGGTCCGGCAGCGGCGAGCCGGCGAGCCCCGAGTCTGCTCCGGCGAGGTCGGCGGCGCGGGCGCGAGAGAACGGCGGGAGGAAGAAGAAGCCGGCTGGCCCACGTGTCAGCGGCTGAAGAATTTAAATCGGGATCGGGTGTGGCCGGGGATCGGCTGTGCTGGCGCGCAAATACCCTGCGAGCTCCGGTGTGCTGGACACCTCCGCGCTCGACACGTGTGGTTTTCTCCGGTGTGCCGGACACCTCCGCGCTCGACACGTGTCCCCACGGCCCCGAGAGTTTAAACTTCTCCCCGATTTTCAGAATTCATTCAAACTTCAAGTCCTCATAACTTTGGCTAGAAAACTCCAAATTGAGTGAACCAAATTTTGCTGGATTCAGCTCTCTGAGTGCTTTCCAGCAAATCAAGTTTCACTTCACGAAACTCCTTATTTTCTCCAGAGTTAATTCCTCAAAATTTAAACTGTTAGGAATTTTAACTGGAGGATCCTTTGGAGAAAAATCCTGAAATTTTGCTGGGATGTTCACCAAAATATCCCTGAACTACCATAAAAATTTCAGATCCATTTGAGCTCATTTAATCCGCCTAATGGTGTGATTAGAGAAGCTGTTCCAGAGAAAATAGAAAATGTTCAGAAACATTTTCAGGATTTTCTCTGAAATTGTTTAGCTCGTATGTTTAGTTAGGAACTTCCAAATTAAGTGAGACCAACTCCATTAGAACCCTCTTAAAATCTAGTTTTCAGAAAGTCGTAGTTTGTTTCATGAAAATCCTTAGAACACCCTAAGAGTTGCAATTAAGGTCAAGGACATAATTAATTGTGGGGGGCTCAAATGAGCTTTGCTGCAACTAAAACTTGACCAAGTCTCTGTTTAGGTTGTAACCAAGCCACAATAAAAGTTTCACAGTCATTAGGTCTGTCTAGCAAAGGTTATAGACTTTACAACTTCAAACTTAATACAAATGCATTAAATTAACACATGTATTGTTTCTATCATGTAGTCGCTAAGGTCGAGGAGGAACCCGAAGTCCTAGACTTCGTTACTCCGGAGGAACAGCTAGCCTTCGACCAAGAGCAGCAAGGCAAGCTCCGGTTTGCATTAACCTTTTTACAAATTTTTATTGTTTTGAGCACATACCTGTTTCCTTTATTCTGTGCATTAGAGTCTTGTTTGGAAGCCCCACTGCATAGCCAAGAGAACCATGTGTTGGGTTTAGGATTGCAAACCCCGTTAGCTACTGCTTTGCTAGGATAGAGTAGGATTCGGTACAAGTCGAGTAGTTGGAACTACTCGCGAGAATAGGCTAGAGGCACATTGCTCGGGTAGAGATAGCACATGATACACATGGCAAAAAAATGAGACCAAGCGGAGAGTAAGGGCAGCAGGACTTTGGGGCCTGTGTGCTGTAGCTCCGCTTGTGTCGATTGAGGACCGAGCCGTGTGCGGGCCTGTTGAACAAGCTAGAACAGTACCGAAGACCTACCGGCTATATGGGAACCGGGAAACTGATGTAACTCGGGTAGCTGGTTATTGAGGCATTGCCCGTCGTTCAGAGGGTAGGTTGAGAGCTTGAGGTGTAAATCGGCTGGCGGCACGGAGATGCGCGTGCAGAGACCTCTTGCTCGGGACGATGGGACCGGTTCAATATTTGGCTAATGGGTGAAAGGTAGTCGCGTACAGCGTCCGTGATGGTTGTTGTAGGCAACATCAAGTACGGGCGTACGTGACGGGTTGTTCGGGTAACCCTGCAGGTGTAAATCGATTATAATCGCCGTCCCTCGCGGTCAGTGAGTACCACTTGTTCACTGTACCGTGACGTAGAAAGAACAGGCTAGTTACATGTTAAAATGTTGCCGATTGAAAGCTGGACATTGATTGTTAATGATATGCTGTAGCTTAGAGCTAACTAAAGTTCTTTTCAACTTTGGGCAAAGTACATGAGAGAAATGTGTTTCTTGTTTGATTGCGGCTCTCTCATGTACCTTAACGTAAGGTTTCTCCACAACCTGCTGCTAAAACTTGAAAGTAAGGTTCTACTAATTAGGCGAGTCCTTGCAAATGATTTTTACCTCATGTAACCCATTACCCTCATATAGAAGTTCCATGTTTAGGTGAGACGGGTCAGACTTGCTGAGCCTTCGTGCTCACTGCTTGTGTTTGAAGCTTTTGCAGGGTTCTATGAGCAAGGGACTCCCGAAGAGGAGACGGAACCCCAGGAGGGGAACCCCGTCGAGTGGGAGTCGTGCACGCCGCAGAGTTAGTGTGCGTGTGTGCTAGCAAGGGCACGTTCAAGGGCTGAACGTGCACTTGACGCTTAGTCTACGCCCGCGAGTGTAGACGGAACTTATTTTGATGTAAACATGTTCATAACTTGTTTATGTAATAAAATTTCGCTTCCGCTTTGTACCTTTGACGTGTGTTATACGGTGCTGTGCAACGCAGCACCCCTCAGCGTGATCCTGGCTCGACAAGACCAATGGGGTCGTGTCATATATATATTAGCCCATATGAGGATGTGAACTAGTGCCGAGGCATCTCACACCTCTTTCTACTTATGTGTGGGTATGGACAACGCTTGAGTCGTCCCACAACTCAGACTAAGCACACAATCACAGGCAATCATCACAAGGGCTCACACAACTCCTATTCAAGGCTTATGCAATGGGGGTCCTATATGGCTTAGGGTGATGCCAATCTGTGATCCAACTATGGTTTCTTCTAGGCTTGTATCCTATGTCAAGGTAGTTCCAATGCCAATCTATGCATCCTAGGTTTACATCCTATGTCAGCGTGGCTCAGCTACCAATCTTTAATCATTCTAGGTTGTGTGATCTACGATCAACCCGTGGCAGGTTGATACCAATCTGTGCCTGATACCAGCTTGTGGCTTCTATCTAAGCTTGTGTCCTACCGTCAACCATGGCAGGTTGATACCAATCTGGGGTTTCTACATAGGCGTGTGACCTACTGTCAACCCGTGGCTCTGATACCAATCTGTGACGCCCTCAATTCTGTGGAGAACCACGGAACCGAGAACTGATGCATATGTGTGCCCAGGATGTTCATCACACATATACACATCATCCACAAACTGAATTTCAGAATATATACGACCACGAATAACAGAGTTTATTACAATGTCTCATGAGTCTTGGACTCATGCTCACAGCGGAAGTCTTAATCTAACAGCGGAAGTCTTTATTCTAGCAGCGGAAGTCTTCTAACTAATGCGGAAGCAGTCTAAGCAGCAAGAGCTCCATCTCTACTCCATCCCCACAGGCAAGGTTGAGAACAGATTACACGCCTAATGCTCCACTTGGTCTTCATAGTAATCTTCTCCTGTTGCTGATGATGAAATAATAATGCAAGTTTGAGTACAATGATGTACTCAGCAAGTGCGGGAAAATATGATATGTAGCTCAGAACAAGGTAGGTATAAAAGGCCCATTGCAAAAGCAAAGTTATTTATCAAAACCATGACAAAACAACAACTTATCTTTAAGTGGACGTAATCTCAACGTGTATTAAAATACCAACATACATCCATTATGTTCATCACTTTCCAGACACTAATCAACTTCATTCTTGCTCACGAATACCTTCTCGTATTCACTACCATCTCACGAATACCATATCGTATTCTCTACCATTTCATCTCATAACCAATTCTGTCTCATACCGAGACCAATCTCGTTGCCATGACTCAACAGTCATGCAACCAATCTGATCACCCGGACTCAACAGTCCCGAAAACCAAACCATCCAAAACCATCCCAAAATAACCATCCAACTAATCATGGAAGTTGGCCAGGCGCTTGTGACCGTAAGCTCGGCTATCATGATAGTTTTAGACTCTACAGAGTTTGCACCTCTTTACCCACAAGTTTGTAATTTTGTCACCCGTCGGCGACTGCAGAACCTCCATTATACCAGTACACGACCATCGGTGTATGGCCAAGGGATCACAAAATAGCCTTTACAAAGGGGCTACTAGATGTATGGACTCACTAAGGTTTCACGGGCGGGCTAGAATCTCCAATTCTCCCACCCACGGGCCCCCTCTTGTGCCATGCAGTTCCCAGGGCAGTCCTCACTCGACTCCCATTCCCCGCGCCTTCCACGGTCCATAACAATCTAGCAACTTACCTAATTACTCAGCTAAGCCGCACCCATACTTGGCCTTGTGGTGGCACTGTTATCCTGGCATGTGCTCGCATGAACCGGTCCTTAGATCTACGGCAAGCAACCCACCATCTCATTCTACCTCATTCACAAACCCAGACTTGCCAAGATCTCCCTCCGATCCATGTCCATTAACAACATCAGTTTCTCATTATCATTACGAGTGCAGTTAGCTAGACACATCTATCTCACTTCCCGTAATCCCATGGACTCAGCGAAGCATAAAAGTAAAAAAAACCATACCCGACTCATAAACTTCCCTGGCGACAAGGGTGGTTTAACCAAAACTAGTAAACTCCTATAAAAGGGTTTCCCATCATGTTTGACTCAGCACTCACGCCTTTTCGCAAACAAAACATTTTCCCAAAACATAGGATGGTCAAGGGGCACTTGCCTTGTTCTGGCTGTTCCGGTTGCTCAAAATCTTGTTGTTGTAGTCCGTCGTAGGTACCTCCCTGAGCTTGTCCTTCTATACACGATCACGCACATACAAGATTTACAACAATCAATATCATGCACAAACTTTAACTAGATGTGATGATGCATATGCATGCTATCCCATGATCAGTTTCTACGTGTTGTTGCATGTTTTGCATGGTTATACGATGAACAGGGGTGTTTGGATCAAATGTGGACGTGGTTATGATCTTGACTCTAGATCAAACCGATCAACACGAGATATGTCCACGAAAAAGCTTCTGTTCGAAAGGAATTCAAAGAACAGATGCAAAGAAAATGCGACGATGTCTTAAGGTGGTAATGGAGACCTACCTTACGTTCCTCTTGGTCTCGGGGTCCTTCTCCTAGAAAGACAGATCGTTGGGGCTCTCTTCCGGCGATCTCTCTCGACTGAACTCTGGTGAAGGTTTTACTCGGCGAGCTGGGGCTAGGGCTCTAAGTCGTCGGCTCAGGAGTTAGAAAATAAGTTTGTGGTTTCGTCCAAAGGTTCTGGGTTCTATTTATAATCGGGAAGAGAAGAGTCCTAATCTGATTGTATTTCGAATAAGAGTCCTATTCAAATTGTCGTTGAATCTTAACAACTTATCCTTAGTTGATTTGGTGTGGTAACATTGTGGAATTCATGTCGGTTTCCTCCCGTACCGGTATTCCCACGCATACAGAAGCAAAAACCGCTCTAGAACTCGTTACCTCCGCGGTGATGAGCTCTGGAAGCTCCACGTGTCCATTGGGGCCTGGTTTCCCCCCTTTCCGCAGAGACGCGCTATGGTTGTGCCGTGTGTCAAGCGAGCGAGACCTCCCTCTTTCTCAGAGGCGGGCTCCGCGTGCACCACATATCCTGGCGGTCAGGACCTCCTCTCTATTTGGAGGTGGCTCCACGCACACCACGTGGCAGTGCCGGACCTCCCCTCTCTTCGGAGGTGGCTCCGGGTGTGCCACGTGTCCTAACAGTGCTAGATTTCCTTCCTTCTCAGAGACGAGCTCCAAGGTTGACATGTGTCCAACAGTGACGGACCTCCCGGAGATAAGCTCCCGTGGTGACACGTGTCCAATAGAACCGGACCTCTCGGAGGTGAGCTCCGAGATCGACACGTATCCCGCGCGACTGGTCCTCTATTTTCCGTGGTGACTAGCCCCGCAGTAGACACGTGTCATTCGGGATTGGCCTCGCTCCTCTGCAGAGGCTAGCTCCGGGGCAACACGTGTCCCACAGGGTTGGACCTCTCCCCCTTTGCGAGGATGAGCCCCGAGCCTGCCACGTAGCCAGTTTAGCGGCGGACCTCTCCCCATTTGCGGAGATGAGCTCCGAACGCGCCACATGGCCAGCGAGCCGCGGAAGTTGTCTTTGGCGCTTTCCGTAAACTGGAATTTGCTCTTTTTGGCTAACTTTTTATCCTTTCTTGATTTCAACTTATTTTAAAAATGTTTTTTCTACACATAAAATATGAATATATGTAGAACCCGAAAATGAGGGTGTCACATAGCACCCCGGACCCCTCATGCACAGCGCAGGCTTTTCCTGGAGGTAACCAACTGGCATCGCAGCACCTGACCGAGGGAGGCCCGAGAGGCCCCCTGGCCATTGGCAGGTACCTCAAGCGCGACCGTCTTCGGTAGGATAGCAAATGCCGACTAGGGATGAGAGTGGGAAAGGAGAGCTAAGTGTACGGTGAGCATACACAGAAAGTGCGATCATAAAAATTAATGCGTAATTTAAATGAACACATAAGTAAGAGCTTGGTAGAACGGGTTTTCCCTGTATAAATGCCCATAGGATGAAGGCAGGCTAAACATGGAGGCAACAACCACCCCATTATGAGGGGAAGCAAGATCCTACGCGCTTAGGGTCAGAACCAGGCCAAGTTGGGCGTAGTCCTGGACCATCCCCTGGGGCTTAGTTGCTCCGAGCGCTGTTCCTGGACTCTATGGGATCTATTACAGAAAGGAAAAGACTTGTGCTACCAAAGCCCTAGGGATAGAACTTAAAGAGGTGTTCCATGTTCCAAGGGTTCGGGAGCGGATCCCCATCCTTGGTGGAGAGGCGTACGCACCCAGGGCGGCAAACTTTTGTGACTCGGAAGGGACCTTCCTAGCTGGGGGAGAGTTTGTCGGTCCCTTCGCGAGAAAGTATGCGCCACGGCACCAGGTCGCCTTCTTGGAGCCCCCGGACATGCACGGTCCTTTGGTGGTAGCGCCGGAGCGCCTGCCGGTACCGTGCGTTGCGGAGCGTTGCTTGTAATCATGCCTCATCGACGAGGTCAATGTCTTCGCGCCGGAGCTGGTCCTGCACGGCTTCTCCCTGGGGGACCCGGGGTGTCTTCCTCCATTGGCTCAGGCCAACAAGAGGTTGACAGAGGCAGGGCAGCTCTCGGGAGGTAAGGCCGAGGCACGGTGGCGCGCACTCGGGTGGAGCTGGCCCGGTTCAGCACCGCCAGGGGCCGGTGCTCAGGCTGCCGCAAGTGCTTGGAGCTTCTCCAGGGCTGATACTGCAGCAGTGCAGTCTCCACGGATCTTGAGGATGCTTGTTGGTGTAGGCATCTTCAATACAAGGTAGCCGTAGTGGGCTACCGCCATGAACCGGTACAGGATTGGCTTGCCGATGATGATGTTGAAGGGGATGTCGATCTCCGCCACATCAAACAGAATGTATTCTGTCCGGTAGCTATCCGGTGCTCCAAAGGTGACCAGAAGGCTGATGTTGCCATAGGGGATGACTTGTCCTGGCCCAACCCCTGAGAACGGGGTCGAGGGGGTGAGCTTGGCCATTGGGATTTGCAGCTTCTGGAAAGCTGCGTGGCTGATGAGGTTCAGGCCGGCTCCGCGATCTACCAAAACGTGGTACATCTTCACGTTGGTGATGGTGGGAGCTACTAAGAGTGGTAGCTGCCTGGCCCCAGCCATGTTCTTGGGGCAGTCGGTGGCGTCGAAGATGATTGGGGTCCCCATCCACTTGAGGTGTGGCGCTGCGCTTGGGACAGGAGCCACCGACGCCACTGCTCGGCGCAGGGTCTTGACTGCACTCCGAGACGAGGGGTCAGACGACCCGCCGTAGATGACGTAGAGCGCCTTCCGGCGCTCGTCATCTCTGTAGCTGGAGCCCTCATGGTCGTGCACCACTTTTACGTCGCGTTGGGGCTCCTGGAACTCCATCTGCTGGTCGACGTTGTCGCGGGCGTCGACCTTCTGCTTGCCCTCCCTCTGACGAAAGGGAGGGGCGTCCGCACGCGGTTGCTTCCCCTTGCGAAAGCGCTCCGCGAGCTTCTGGATTTCCCGGCACTCAGCAGCAGCGTAGCTGCTGGTGTTGTGCACGGGGCACGGCTCGCTGTGGTCACCGCTAGGGGCTGGTGACTGTCGCGGCCTCTTGTCAGGGCGTGGCCCCTGAGCTCCGGTGGGTGCTGCAGCTGCAGCAACGGGAGCTTCAGTCGGCAGCATGATCTTGCCGCCGGCCTTCTTGACCTTCTTGCTGCTCCCATGGGGAGCAGCGCTTGGTCTGGGCTGTCCTCCGGCTTTGGATGCTGGCTGTGAGTGCCAGTTGTGCCCTTCTGCTGCCCTGGCGCACTTGTCCGCCAGGATGAAGAGCTTCGAGACGTCGCGCACTTCTCTGGTCGCGAGCTTCTTGAGCATCTTCTTGTCCCTTACACCCTGCCGGAACGCCACCACCACAGAAGTATTTTGGATGTGGGGGATAGTGTTCCGCACTTGGGAGAACCGCTGGATGAAGGAGCGCAGCGACTCTCCAGGTTGTTGTTGGATGGCGTGGAGGTCGAGCTCCGTGCAAGGCCGGGTGTAGGAGCTGCCGAAGTTCAGTAAACTGCCGGCAGAGCTCTCCCCAGGAGGTTATGGAACCCTGGCGGAGACTCATGAGCCAAGACCATGCTGGGCCGGTCAAGGCGGCGGGGAAGTAGTTGGCCATGACGGCCTCATCCCCTCCTGCAGAAAGGATGGCGGTGGAGTAGATCTGGAGGAACTCCGCCGGGTTGACGCTGCCGTCGTACTTCTCTGGCAGGTGTGGCCGGAACTTGCGCAGCCACTTCACGAAGCGAAGGTGTGGTGCCAAAGCTGCACACCCTGCTCCTGTTGCTGCAGGTGTCGGTGCCGTGAGCGCTTGGTCCGCTGTTGGCACCGTGTACCACGGCATGGGCAAAGGTGCGCCATAAACCGGAGGTGCCATTTGCAGGGCATATGGCTGAGGCCTATGCTGCATGGCGTAGGCCTGGGGCAGAGATCGCGTAGCGAACGTCTGCGGCCCTGGCTGGGTCGAGGCGATCGACATGCTGTCGCCGGCCTCTTGGTTGCGACGCCTTTCTCGTCGTCGCTCGATGGCCACGCGGGCATCTTCGCCCAGGTGACATCGTTCCAGCTCCGACCTCAGGTCTGCCGATGGGAGCCTGGTGGAGTGGGAGTCTGCCGTCTGCCCGTCAACCGCTGGCGTGCGCGACGACGACACATCCGGTTGGCTGGGGCCTCATCCCTGCCGAAGCTGAGGGTTAGCGGCGGCGACGATGAGACGGTCTACATCGCGAATCCACTGCTGGGTCGCTGCCTGAGACGCGTCCCCAGCAGGTGGATATGTAGAAGTGCTCGTGCTGCGGCTAGTGCGCTCCCATTGGAGACACTCAGCGCTGCAGCAGATCTTGGGCTTGCTGGAGTCTATGCTGCCGGAGTCAGCTGCTGGCTTCCAGCTTGCCCCGACACACTCCGTCCCGAGTGTGTCGAGACGTAGTCCCCGCTGGTCACCGTTTGCCGGGAACGGGGGCGAGGAGAGCTTGCCACGGACGGAAGCTTTGTCATCTTCGTCGGCGTAAGCTCGTCGCGTGGGGGAAAAGCCCCCTACCTGGCGTGCCAAATGTCAAAGTGTAGCTGTCGACACTCCCCACAGGCCTGCACTGGGTAGCCGGCGGAGGTTCTTATTCGGAGGGGCTAGTCCCCCGCGGAGAGCTTAAGTGTAGTTGGACGAAGGAAGAGGATGAACACAGGGGTTTTTTACGTGGTTCAGGCCGCCGGAGCGTAAAACCCTACGTCCACGGTGAGCAGAGGTGCTCGTTGTATTGCTCGAGGATGAGTACTAGAGCGTGGATGTTGAGCCAAATTCTGAACCCAACAGAGTCTGAACCCCTTGTAACATTGCCTACCCGAGCCTTTTATAGTCCAAGGCTTGGGCGGCTTACAAGGTGGGCCCGAGACCCGACAGGTGGTCCCGAGGAGATTGCCTGCCATCTACCGTATCCTGCAGTTATGCTGGTAGCTGTCTCTGGCGAGGGCTTCTGAGTCTTCGTCTTGCCGCCCTGCCCACGCTGCAAGCTAGGCGTAGTGGTTGATGGCAGCAGGGGCGGCAGGGGATGTCTTGTCACTGTGTTTATTGGTGTACAGCCTCTGACGCGGTGTGCCAGTCTTCACTGCGACGTGACTGGGCACAACGGCACCTGATAGCGGCATGCTCCGCGTCTCCGCGTCTTGGGAAGGCGCGGGTCTTTAATACCTTGTACGGACAAGGTATGGCGCGTCTTTACTCTTGATGCCTACCGTGCGGGGGCAGGTAGTGCTCTTCTGCTGGCCATGTGGCTGGCCCAGAGCTCTCCTATGAGGAGAGGGAGGTCCGGCCCCGCTTGACACGTGGAGCCTTCGGAGCTCTCCCTGCGGAGGGGGGAGGTCCGGCTCTGCTGGCCATGTGGCGGGCCCGAAGCTCTCCTCTGAGGAGAGGGAGGTCCGGCCCCACTGGACACGTGGAGCCTTTGGAGCTCTCCCCGTGGAGGGGGGAGGTCCGGCTCTGCTGGCCACGTTGCGGGCCCGGAGCTCTCCTCTGAGGAGAGGGAGGTCCAGCCCCGCTGGACACATGAGCCTTCGGAGCTCTCCCTGCGGAGAAGGGAGGTCCGGCTCTGCTGGCCACGTGGCAGACCCGGAGCTCTCCTCTGAGGAGAGGGAGGTCTGACCCCGCTGGACACGTGGAGCCTTCGGAGCTATCCCTGTGGAGAAGGGAGGTCCGGCTCTGCCGGCCATGTGGCGGGCCCGGAGCCCTCCTCTGAGGAGAGGGAGGTCCGGCCCCGCAGGACACGTAGGGCTTTCGGAGCTTGCCCCTACGGAAGGGGCAAAGTCCTTAGGCAATTTTCCCTGTGCGTGGGGGTACCCCATATTGAGGGTACCGACAATGCACTCTTCCTGTCGTCTCGTGTGATCCTCCATTTGTTTGAACCGAGGATCATCTACCTGACGCGAACGGCAAGAAGAACTCTGTCCACTTTGTGTTGACCTTGACTCCGAGAGAACCACATCAGAGTTCATTATACCGTTGAACCTTGAATACCTACAATTATAATTATAAGGTTGACACTTGAAAACTAATTTATGAGAATTAAAGAATAAAAAAGATACAAGTTCACCTCCCGTGACGCTTTCCTCCACTGGATTGGTATAAAGCAATGACAACGACTTCTTCCTTTCTCCAATCATAGTCATCTCCATGACGTCAGACTACCTCTTTACCATATTTCTCCTACACCAAAAAATAATTGTAAACCTGCTACAAAATAGTTTTATTATTAATTATGAACTTCAGTAATATAACACACCAAGTTCTCAGTGGCTGCCGGAGTGTATAATTGAGTGTCGTCGTTGCCCCTGTGTCCTTTTATATAAGTATCAATGAAAGAGGGTTGCTCGCCACTTTCAGCAGCCTTCACAAACATATTGAAAACATGAATTAGCTATAGCATACATAATATGAATGAATTGTAAATTTTATAAACTAACCATTCGTTCGAAAGGCGAATATGACCATCTCCACCATAACGATGAAGAACTTGTCCACCGGCCTCACGATTGATTCTTTTTGAGTTAGATTTCTCTTGATACTCCTCGATGCCCAATAGGAACATAAAGCATAATAAGCGTCGGAACATTTAACCATCCAAGGAATCATTACCTGACGATATTGATCCTCCTCTAAATAAATTTTGGAAGCTCCCAGACGCTTGTTCATCATTTGCCCAAGCTTCTCCTTGTAATACATGCACACAGCTGTGATTCGGGCATTGGACATCATGTCATTTACAACCTTACGTGCTGCTCTATTAAAGACTTTATGTGCTTGTGACTCTAGAGCAATGTCATGATCATCAGGCAAGCGATATTGTTCCTTCAAAGACACCATTAAATTAGTTAGAGAAATATCATCAAGTAAACATGATGTGTTATAAAAAAATCATACCCAAAAATCGTGTCAGATGGCTCCAGCCACATTTTCATGTACAGCATGTGGAGCAATCTTGAAGTGCTCCCAATTCATTGCTGGTTTTTCTTCACTTTTTATATTAACAAGACCTGGATAATGGTGACAACATATAGCACCCAACACAGAATTAGGCTGCCTACGATGTCGTTTACCATCCCAATCCAAGTCATCCCATTGCCTACAAGAAATTTTAATGCGATATTACTTTTTTCAAATAATATGAATGACCAATTTAATACTTAATTATATTATTACTAACCAGTCACCGACAGGAGTGATCCTTATTCTCTGTTGTGGAGGCACAGCTAGCGGGAGGGTGTTTGAAGACCGATATCTGAATGATGGTGCCAAGTCTCCTATATCTTTGTCTTCTCCCTTGTCATCTCCCTCATCATCATCCTCAACTTCCTCATCAATATGATCTCTTACCCTAGATTGTTGCTCTTCCTGACGTCCTTCGTGATCCTCCGCCTCCTCAATCACCTGCTCCACCTGCAATTAGAGAAATTAGGTTTTACATGATGATATATTTGTTAATACAATAAAGATATAGAGACACAAACCTGTTCGTGGGCTTCTTCCATGCATCTTCTTAATGCTTCTCATCTTCTATTATTCGAAGCAATAACTTGGAAAAGAGAGTCCTCACTACGAGAAGAGCTTGCAGATTGGTTCCCAGACTTGCTTGAAGAGCCAAAAAGGCCCTTTGCGATATTCTTCAAACCACGTGGCATCCTGTTGAAAATAAAAATTAGTAATAAATAAGTACATAAAACATATTGTAATAAAACGAAATAGAACTGTAATATAAAATATTTACATGATTAAAATTCATCATGATCCGAAGTTCTTTCCGAAACATTTCGCCTACCAACTTTCTTCTTCTGTCGAAACCTAACTTTTTTAGTTCTTCGTTGCTTTCTTTTAGGCACTAAAACCTCCGCCTCTTCATTGTCTTCAACATTGCCTACTAATGTATCAAGGCCTATACCATCGTCAATATTGAAATAATGTGGGACATCATCTTCTTGATAAACTTCATCATGTTCGTCTCGATAACCAGCATCACTCGAGGTATATAACCGTTCTCGTGGATTAACTTTATATATGACCCATCAAGCATTCAATTTTGGACAAGGATATGATAGATAGTAAACCAACTCGACTTGATGAGCAAGAACATAATTATCGCATCCACTAAGTCTTTCTTAATGTTTCACCTCGACTATACCAAATTCATCCTGTCGTGTTCACCTGTTATTGTCAAACCAGTCACAATGAAAGAAAGTGACTCTAAGATCTTTAGAACCACTAAATTTGAACTCCACAATATTTTGAATAATCCCATAGTAGTTAGTTTATTTTCCCTACGCATCACATGCTCTAGTCACAACCCCACTATTTTTCGTGGCCGCAAGGGGGTGTTTTGCTTCAAACTTGGCTGAACGAAATCGGAACCCATTTACGTCGTAACGACCAAAACTCTTTGCTGTTATTGTACCTTGAGAAAGTTGTCGTAGGTCCTCATTAACGTTTGTATCGACCATGCACTTGAAATTTAACAAAATATTAGTTATATTAATCATATTAACCTAGCAAGGATACAAGGAACATGTACGAAGAGAATGTTACATTTTTCGAAACCAATTGATGAAGTTAGGCCCTCCATGAAGACCATCACGACGCATTTTATCTAATTGTTTGCTTGTTGGTTGACGCGTGGACTTCCAATATTGTTTTTCAAACATGCTGCATAATGAAAAGTATGTGTACATTAGAACATCACCTACTAGAATTTGAGGTGTTGCCTAGCAATACTTAAAAAAAGACTTACACGTAATATTGATCCATCTCCTTAATATTTGTGTACATGTATAACATACATGAATTCTATTCTTCTTCTGAAATCACATGTCTACTGCTGCCACCAACTGTTTTTCCCTTCCATCCAAAAATACTTAGATTACTAGGTGTGTCTTCATTTATGTGGTACCGCATTGTGGGAGCATACACATTGTGATCGTCTGAAGAAATATACTTGAGAAGTATGTTACCTCTTTCATAGAAAATGCTTCCGCAATACACCCTTCTACTCTTGCTTTATTCAAAACTATTGCTCTAAGTTTTTTAGTGTCCTTTCAATGTGGTACATCCATCGATATTGCACGGGGCCACAAACCTTAGCTTCGTAAGGCAAATGCACAAGTAGATGTTGCATTACATTCATAAATCCTGGCGGAAATATCTTCTCCATTTTGCATATGAGTGAAGGTATTTCTTTCTCTAATTTTTCCATCATTTGAACTGTAATTTCTTTAGCACATAATTGTCTATAAAAAAACTTATTTCAGCAAGCACTCTCCACACATCCTGATGCACATATCCACGAAACATTACAGGAGGAAGTCTTTCCATGATTATATGATAATCATGACTTTTAAGATTACTTAATACCCAATTTTCAAGATTTATTGTGCATCTCAACCCAGCACAATAACCATCTAGAAACTTCAGTTGTTGCAACCAGTTCAACACCTCTTTCTTTTCTTTAACTTTAAGACAAAATGGAGCATGTGGCATTCTCTGCTTACCACTACCATCTTGACTGATTTCTAGGGTCGGACGATTACAAATTTCTGCTAAATCTTTTCGAGCCTTTAGATTATCTTTAGTCTTTTTGAAATTAAAACATGTGCTGATGATGCTTTCAGCTACATTTCGTTCCGGGTGCATCACATCGATGTTGTGCAGGAGTAACAACGACTTAGCATAAGGGAGATCCCATAAGCCGCATATATGAGTCCAGTTGTGCTCCTTACCAAAACCAACAAAGCCATCATATGTAGGGACAAGTTTATTGAGCCATTCAACAATCTCACCACTAGACAAACGTTTTGGCGGACCTTTTGTTACAATAGAATCCTTCTGGAATGTATTAGCTTACCTCCTAAATGGGTGATTTGCTTGAAGAAAACGTCGGTGACAATCAAAAAAACATACTTTGCCCCCATGAGTAAGTCTAAAACAATCAGAGTCTGACCCACATATTGGGCAACAGAGTCTGCCGTGTGTGCTCCATCCTGAGAAAACCCCATATGCAGGAAAATCATGAACCGACCACAAGTATGCAGCTCTTAAGTTGAAGTTCTGTTTTTTGTAGCTATCATACGCTTGTACTCCAGTCCATAATTCTTTCAATTCCTCAATCAATGGTTGGAGAAACACCCCTAAATGCTTCCCTGGATGTTTACGACCAGGAATTATTAGAGACAAGAACATGTACTCATATTTCATACACATAGCAGGTGGAAGGTTGTATGAAATAGCAAATACTGGCCAGCATGAGTATGAGGCTGCAGAAGCGTTGAACAGTGTGAAACCATCTCTGGCCAGACCAATACGAACATTTCTAGCATCTTTTGCAAAATCTTCATCAAAAGAGTCTAGTACCTTCCAAGCTTGAGCATCAGATGGATGTGTCATTGCTCCCTCTGTTTCACGCAAACCATCCTTATGCCACCACATGTGTTTTACAGTTGATTTAGATAGAAACAATCGTTTCAGCCTAGGTGCAAGAGGCATGTAACGAAGTTGTTTTGCTGCCACTTTTGTCTTTACTAATTCACTGTCCTCATTTGTAACCTCAATGTATCGTGATTGCTTACAAACCGAGAAATATGTTGCATTTATATTCTCCTTCTAGAAAAGTATACAATTATTAGGACAACAATCAATTTTCTCATATTTCATACCAAGCCTTGCCAACAATTTCTTGGACTGGTACATGACTCTCGGAAACTTATGATTTGTCGGAATAATGTCCGATATTAAGTCGCTGAGATCATCATAGCACTTGTTTGACAAATTATACTTTGATTTGATAGACATGAGCCGAGTCACTGTCGCAAGTACAGAAACTTTAGTGTTCTCATGCAACTCATCATGCGATGCTGAGAGAATTCTATAAAACTCTTGAACTTCAGGCCCAGGAATTTCCATACCTTCATCACCACCACATTCACGATCTAGTGCTTCAATCATGTCACCCATTCTGTCCTCATTTTCCTCTTCTCTCTCATCAACAGCAACATTGCTATGGTACAGCTCACCATGCTCATACCATGTTTCGTAACCAGGCATAAAACCAAATCTACAAAGATCTCGTTCCATCTCCATCTTTTCCTTACATAAAAAGTTGCGACACTTGTTGTATGGACATTTGACAAAACGGTTGGTCGATAAAGAGAAAGCCCGACTGATAAATGCCTTAGTATTGATGGCCCATTCAACTGAAGGCGCAGCATTCTTCCGCCAACCATCATACATCCATCGTCTATCATCACCCATGTTCTAGACTATATAATATAAGAACATATAAATCATAAATATATATGTTGCAACTAAGAATATAAAGATCGAGAAATTACGTTCACTTTACATCTATTGGAAGGGATAGGTCCTAAACCCACCCAAGAGTGACCGAGCGGAGCGTGCTTATAATGAGACGCAAGGTCCGGATCCAGACAAAATTTCGGCAGCTTAACCCCGTTGTTCTCCAACTGCACGCCCGATAATGGAGCAGCGGAGAACATTAGGGTTACGCTGTCGAAATTTCGTCCCAATCCAGACCTCGTGTCTCGTCATAAGCACGCCCCCTTGGTCACTCCCAGGCTGTCCAAAAATGGACAATTCTGAACCTACACGCCTCACATGTGTAACGCATGTGAGACGGACCGGTCCGAAACGGATGACACATATTGTATTGGTTACGTGAATCTTATTTTTTGAAATGGTTACGAGAGAGAGGTAAGAAAGAGAGACATGAGGAAAGAACGAGGGAGAGACAGGTCATCCTAATTGATGACGTACGAGCGAAGGTTCGCTGCTATGGCTTCTGGAACAAAACTACGAAGAAAATGGTTCCCAGAGTTCTCGACGGTGCTATACTTTGTTAAAGCGCAACAATGGAGAAATTTGACTTTCAGACAGCCAAACTGTCGGTCCATAAATGGCATGTGCCGGGCTGAGCCGGCCTGAAGCCGTTTATTTACATATTTCTATAATAAACTTTCTCTAAAACACACATTAACCATGCAACACTTTTACATGCTTCTAAAAGCGCTATCTATTATTTATAAAATCTAACCAAAAAATTTCATACCTAGTCGAGACAGGGCGTTGACCGAGGCGGAGGCAGCAGCGGCACGGCGGCGCAGCCGGTGCAGCGGTTAGGTGTAACACCCCAAAACCTGTTAAAGAGGGGAATTTAAAATTTTTGGACGTATTGCATGTGGTGAAACAATTCAAATTCAAACTGGAATTCAAATTTGAATCAGAACAGAAAAGAAAAAGGAAAAAGAAAAATGGCCAGTGGGCCGAAATCCACCTCAGCTGGCCCAAAGCCCGCGACCGCTCCCCCCTCCCCCTCTCTCTGACATGTGGGGCCCATGTGTCATCTCCCTCCCCGCACACGCGCCCAACCGCCACGCTACTTCCGCGCCGATCGCGCGCCCCGCTCCCGGATTCCTCGCGCTGGACCCAAACCTGAATCCCCCGCGCCGTCCTGCACGATCGCAACCAACCCCCGTGCCCCCGGCCATGATAAAAACAGATGTCCCCGCCGCCCTCCCCTCGCGCAAGCAGTCTCTCTCCCGGTGAGCACCGCCGCCGCTGGGCTTGGAATTCCCCAAGAGTGTCGTCGTTTCCCTCTGTCAAACCGATCTCGTGGCCCTGCAGCACCGCGCACAAGCTGTAGACGCCGACCCCGGAGAGAAACGCAGCTGGAAACAACCATCCCGCCGCTCGCCGGTGAGTACCGCCGCCGCTCGCCAGTGAAACCTTCAAACCTCTCGTGGCCCTGCAGCACCGCGCACAATCTAATCATCGGTGTGCCATCTCTAGACCCCAGGGAAGCGTCATGACCCGAGAGCTCGAAGGGATCACCGCCCCAACTGCCACTTCGACGAGCACAGCAAGTCGCCGCCGCCTGTCCTCGTCGCCGACAGGGTTCCTAGTCCTTCAGGTCTAAGAAATTAGCCTCGGTGAGCTCCCCTACCTCCCCTCTGCCGAATTATGCCTAGAAATCCGAGTCTTAGCGTGTGTAGGCAAAGATCCGAGACCTCGCCGGCGAGATCGTCGCCTCCGCCGCTGCACGCCGCCGTGCGCTATGTTTTCCCTGGTCGGAGCGACGTGGCGCAATGTGGCGTGTCCATTTTAAATCGCACGGCAGAAATTAAATGGGCGCATACCCCTTCGGCGATCTAATCTGGGCCCTCGGTTTTAAATCTGATGGCCCACGTTTAAATCACCTGTTCCCGCTGGGAATTTAGCGTGCTACCCCCTGAGGCTTTCAGAAAACACGATCTAGCCCCGGAAAACTTCTGATCTAGCCCCTGGACCCTCGGGAATTTATGCAAACCCGTTTAAACATAAGTTTTAGCCCCTGGACTTAATAAAAATTAGGAAAACCTCTCTGTTTTGTGTAATTAGGCCCCTGAAAATTTAGGAAATAGTAAATTAGACCCTGCAGTAGGGTGGGTTTGCACTTCAGACCCTATAGGGTATTAAATTCAGAAATTTGAACATATGATTAGAATTTAAATTCAAATGGGGATGCAAACACATGTGCAAATACAAATTTAAATTTTCCTAGCACTTGGAAAACCTTTAGAATGAGTTAAAAACTGATTTTAGGCTGAAATGAGATCTGACTAAGTGCTGCTTAGTTTTACTATTTCTGGAAATTCATTTTTAGGCTAGAAAATAATTCGGGAAATGGGTAAAATAAATTTAATTTGATCCCCATCAGAGAGGAAGTTCAAAGATATTTTATTGAACATTTTAGATCAGAACCTATTCTGTTTAGGTGATATGTCTTACTATTTTAATATTAAAGTTCACTTTTAGGCATAGAAAATAAATCTGAAAATATAGGAAAATAGGTATGCATGATTAGAAATGTTAAATGTGGTCTCCAATTCCAAAAACTTCAAATTAAGATTTTGTAGAAGATCTGAAAACCTATTTGGAGTAGAAAATTATCTTTCATGCAAATTTTGTGACTAAGAAGTGTATTAATTAAATATAGAGAATTTGTTCAAATTGGAAATTCATATATAGTGTGCAATTAGAAATCTGAATACAAAAGTTAGAAGTAATATGTATGTTTAAAAGTGCATGTAGGCCTAAAATCAACACATCTAGGGTAACCACAACACTTAAAAATGTGAATTACTTTCATATGTATGTATGTGGGGTTTGCATGAGTGGAAGTGTGGACTATGGCTTATGGAATGTTGTTTTCTTTTGCTATGTGTGTAATGGCATGAGTAGAACCAGCCCCACAGCAGGTTCTCACCTTTCAAGATCAAGACTTTCCATTCCAAGAGCAGTAGGAAGAAGGCAAGTGTCCTTGACCACTTTGATCCTATACTAGGATGTGTAGTTAGAATTTAATTGCATTGTCAATTTGGAATATGATACCCAAACTAGGAAGTTTCCCTAGATTTTCATTATCTTATTTTCTTGTAGCCTGGGTTGGGATTTATTTTATTATGTCATTTATTTGTATAATTATGCTTAGCCATGCTTAGAATGGGATAAGTGGGATATGAGATCATAAAATTATTTACCTTACTCTTGAATGAGATATTATGAGTTATGTAGAGGTAGGGATCGAGGCAAGTTGGATGATTTGGTTGGTGCTGTGTGCACGAGACTCGGGTTTGTGTTTAGTGCTTGCCTGGATCCTAAGGACCGGTTCATGGAGCATGTAACCTGGCTTTACCGTGCCAACCACATGCTGAGATGGGGCAGCTTGGCCAATTTATTAGGTGTATCTCCGGCGTAGTATGGGCGTTTGGATGGTGCGGGGAATAGGTGTCAGCTGGACTACCATATGAACCGCAAGGCTCAAGAGGGGGCCACTGCAGCGGGGTTGGAGCCTCTTGTATGTTGTTAGGGGTGAAACCTCAGTGGGCCCATGCTCGTCAGAAATCCCTTTGTAAAGGCCTCGTAGTGATCTCCTGGCTACACACCTGGGAAGTGTGAACGTGGTTCGCGGCCACTAGCATATTGGATGTTCTTTTAGTCCACCCGACAACGGGGGATGAAATCACTACATGTGGGTACAGTGGTGCAAACTCTACAGAGTCAAAACTGTCATGACAGCCGTGCTCACGGTCAAGAACGGCTTGGACTTATTCATGATTAGAGGATGATGAATTTAGAAGTTGAGGATGTTAAGCGGGGAGCTTAACATTGGAAATGATGTCATGGTCACTTGATTTTGATGATGGGTTGGGAGATTGGGACCATTTCACCTATGTAGTAATGTAGGTGCTTAATAAGCTAAGGTGATAGGTATTAATTGCGTAGTGCTTTAACCATGAGTTCAACCTCTCCTTGCTCTAGCCATGCATGACATAACTTTCCCACACTTGCTGAGTACCAACGGTACTCAAGCTTGCTTTTCTGTTGGTTTAAATTGCTGCTCAGGTCAAGGGGATGACGTGGTGTTCAATGACCAAGACTTCGGACCCGAAAAAGGATTCTAGGTTCATGGAGTCCCCCGGGCGACACCTGTGACGGAGCCCACAAGATTTATATTCCGCTGCAGTTTTATTTACATGTTATGAACATATTATCGTCCATCGAGACATTATGCTATGTAAGACTTATTTTATATTCGAACACTTGGCTTGTAATAAATGATGCTTCACTATTTGTCATAACATGTATGAGAGAATGATCCTGGCATACATGTGATATTCACTCGGTTGTTCTTTGGACAGACCGGGTGTGACATTAGGGCTGGAGCGACGGTCAAAGCTGCAGCGGCGGACAGCGGCAATCAGAGCCGAGGCGTCGTTAGGATTACAAGAAGGATGAAAAGAGTTGTACAAAAAAGTAAAGGTACTTTCACATAAAAGATGGGCAGTACATTATGCGTGCATGGGTCGCGATTAGTAAAGGGACAGCTAGCTAATGAATTAATCAATGTGAGGTCGATCGGTCGATCACCCAGAGGCGACGTGCGCATCCTTGCATATATATGCATGCAATGCGGGTGTGGTGGTGGCGCATATTCGAGCTTTCCCACATGGCCGGCGATACGTATCTTCCACGGATTTCTCTTTCCCTAATCTGTTTGCTCTCGTACTTGCTTGTCGATACTTTGCATGCATGGTAGTGTGGCTTTGTGTCTTCGTCTATGGCACTTGGATATGCATGCCTCGCGTAGAAGTGGTTAGAGATAAAGCTGTCTGGTATTGCACCTCGTTACTCTCCACCTAAATCATGTCCAAATCCAGCTTAAGATTGTGTCTAAGACTAGTCGAGTCTTTTGACGACACTAATTACTTATATGGATCCAAGTTCACCTCTGTATACGTCTCATCATGATTAATCAACTGAGATATTAATTGCAAATTCATGGATCACTTTTTCCATCTACTAGCAGTCAAAGGTAATAGTTTGGGGCTGCGGAATTCTTACACATAATAAGGTTTAGAGCCATACAATAAAATATATGCAAAAGGTGTAGGAATTGTAGATAAAAATTGAGCAATTTTATTCATCAGAGGACATACCGGCGCTGTGGAGAAGCGGCGCGGCGGGTCGACTGCCGGAGAGGCGCTACAATGGCGCGGTAGGCGACGCCGGCTGGTAGGCGAAGACGGGGTCAGCCGTGGAGGCGCTGCAATGGCGTGGTACACGACGGTGGCCGGTAGGCGATGGCGGGGGTCGGCCGGGGAGGAGGACGGCCAGCGGGCAACGCCGCGGCTCGGCCGGGGAGGCGCGCAATGGTGGGCAACGGGCGACGGCGAGGCGCGCGGGCGACCGGCGATGGCGGTGCGGCCGTGATGTTGGACGGCCGGGGAGGCGCGCGGGAGACCGGCGACGGCGGCGCGGCCGCGACGTTGGTCGGCCAGGGAAGCGCAATGGGGGGCGCGCTGAGGGTCAGACAGGGAGGCGCATGGCCGCCAGGCAACGCCGGCGGTCAGCCGGGGAGGCGCCTGGGCGACGACAGCGTGGCCGGGGAGGTGCGCGGGCGTCGGCGGCGTGGCCGGGGAGGTGCGCTGGCGACGGGCAACGGCGGCGCGGCCAGCGGCAGCTCAACGGGAGATGGAAACGGACGTGAGCTAGGAGGTGTCGGGCACCCGAGCTATAACCCGATTATTTTTGTGAGCTAGGGTTTAGGCCCACGAAAATCAATGCGTTCTCGTCAGCCACGCCGCAAACCGACAGTGGTATTGTCGTGAGCCCGTTTGCAAGCCAACGAAAATATTTCCGGAAACCGAGGAGGGACCGTTGTTGCATGTATTGTCGTGAGCCACTGGCAAACCCATGAAAATGTGCACGTAAATCGAGTTCTTCCAATGTTATTTTCATGAGCACCTTTGTAAAACCAACGAAACTACTGCCGAAACCGAGGCGGGACAATTTTTTGTGAGCCAGACGCAAACCCACGAGATTAACGCGCATATTTTCGTGAGCTGTGTTCGGACACCCACGACATTCAATGTACTTTCGTGATCAGCAAAGAAACCCACGAAATTAGGCTCTGACTTTCGTGCGCATGCCGTAACCCATGAAAATAGTGGTCACAATTTCGTGTGCCGGGAACAAAACCCACGAAGATAGTATCTATTGTCGTGAGCTACACCGAAACCGATAAAAATACCTCATATTTTCGTGTGCCAGTACCGAAACCTACGACAATAACCTTTATTTTCATGTGCCACAGGTCGGCTCATGAAACTTCTCATATTTTTGTGAGGGCCGACGAAAATTTTTTTTGGCCGACAAAAATAGTTCAGTTTCCTGTAGTGATCATTAGCTTGTGCAAAAGTACGGTCGAGTCCTCATGAACTCTCCTAATCTGTTGTGTGCCGGCGGTGGTGGTGGTGGTGCAGGAACGGGGTTAGGATTGTTGTTGTTGTTGGCTTGCAGCTGACCCAAAGTTTGGATCATAGTTTGCATGAGCTGGTTCTGCATAGCCATCAACCGTTCAAGGTTGTTTTCACCAGCCCCGGGGTTAACGTTCTCAGGAACTTCAACGTGGCCATCCTCTTGTGGTTCCTGGTTGCCACGAATGTTCCTCCTTTGTCGGCTGGTGTTTTCCCTCACCATCTGTGAGAGAGAATGGGTGGAGTAGAAGTTGGAAGTTTAGATGGATCCCCCAACTATATGCATCAAGGTGGATGGACTAAATATATTTACTTCTATATGAGGATGTGAACACATGACGAAGCATCTCGCATCTCTCTACTATGTCTGGATATGGGAAACGCTGAAGCGTCCCACACCTCACACTAAGCACACAAACACAAACAATCATCACAAAAGTTCAACACACCACTTCTATTCATGCTTATTCAATGGGGGTCCTAAATTTAATCATGTGAACTGGCGCTGTTCCCGCCGGGTGACAGGGGGTGATCCATTGTACTCCTTAATGGTGTTAAGTGCGCTCCCACGTGGTGGTGAACGAGTACTCGTGCTCCAGATCACCAGCATCTTTATATAGGACATGAGAAATTTTAGAGGAGGAGAAAACAATGTAAGGGCCTCAGTTTTGGCACACATTTGAAGTGTTCATCACCACACCACACCAATTTTCACTCCATTCGGAGTTGATCTTGACATGAGCTAAGTGGGACGAATTCAAACTTTATTTGAATTCAAAAAACTGAACTTGTGCTGAAATTCACTCAAACCGAACCCAATTTGAATTCTATTCAATTCAAATGGCTCAGGGGTGAATAATTTGAATCACCAGGGGTATTATGGGGCTCACTGTTTACAACAGTGATTAGGAGTAAATTTCAGAGGTTAAAACCCTGGGTGGGACCCACATGTCATAGAAGGAAGAAGGAGAAACTTGCACCCAAAGTCAGAGTCTCGGTGGGAAATTCCACCGAGCAGCTGTCGGCTGTGCCACCGAGCAGCTACCGGCGCCACCAGCTGCTTCCCTCTCCGCGCGCTGGCGCCCAGGGCGGCTGGCTCGCGCCCCCGCGCGACCGGCACCGCCTCAGCCGAACAGGAGTCGGACGGCTTTATCTGCTCGCGGGCAAACCCGAGCAGTGGCATTGTTTCTCACCACAGCTTTCTGCTCAATCGGGAAAAACCAGCGAAACCATCTCCTCCTTCATCCCTGAGCTGCTATACAGCCACCTGAGCTCGCACTCCACCTCCCCAACGCCAGGAACCCCGAGCTCCGACCTCCTTTGCCCGTAGACGATCGCCACCGCGGCGACCTAGCCTCAACCGAGAGTCAGGCGCCCGTGGGCAGCGTTCCACAGGCATTTAACGGTCCAGCGAGAGAGGCAACAGGAGCGCGCGACCACCGTGCTGCTCTCCTCCAAGTTTGGAAGCCAACCGTGAAGAATCCGCAGAGAATTTCCAGTTTTTGCTCCGGCGACCGTAAACCGAGCTTCCGGTACGGTTTCTTTAAATCCTCACTCTATGATCTTTCGGAGGTCATCAAATCTTGCACATAGACGCTGGACTAGCCGGCGATCAAGTTCTTTTCTGCATCCGTAGCGTGAAACTGTCTAGGAGCGACGAATTTCGAGCTCGATCGAGGGTGGTCATGGCGGGCACGATCGGTCACACGGTGCCGACCGACTTGCCGCCATCCCTGAACCCTTTTTACACCTTGTCGAGCTTCCTAGAGGAACACTGATGCTATAGGGCCGTTTGTTCGAGGTGTTGGCGGGTTTAGAAACCACGGTCGACGGTGGCGAACCTCAACCGAGGCCGCAGCACGTCGCCGAGCTACTTCCGGTCACCCCAGCCCAACCTGTCACCCCCGACGTGTTCCTCGACGTCGACAACCCCCTGGCGGCGAGTTTCAGACCATGGGAGGTCCGGCAGCGGTGAGCCGGCGAGCCCCGAGTCTGCTCCGGCGAGGTCGGTGGCGCGGGCGCGAGAGAACGGCGGGAGGAAGACGAAGCCGGCTGACCCACATGTCAGCGGCTGAAGAATTTAAATCGGGATCGGGTGTGGCCAGGGATCGGCTGTGCTGACGCGCAAATACCCTGTGAGCTCCGGTGTGCCGGACACCTCCGCGCTCGACACGTGTGGTATCCCCGAGAGTTTAAACTTTTCCCCCGATTTTCAGAATTCTTCCAAACTTCAAATCCTCATAACTTTGGTTAGAGAGCTCCAAATCGGGTGAACCAAATTTGGTTGGATTCAGCTCTCTGAGCACTTTCCAGCAATACCAAATTCAGCTCATTAAAGTGAATAGTTTTCCAGAATTAAATCCCTAAAATTTAAACTGTTGGGAATTTTATCTGGAGAACTACTTTATGAAAGATTCTGAAATTTGGCTGAAAGGTTCATTGGAAAATCTCTGAATCCCAGTAAAATTTTCAGACTCATCCAAGTTCATTAGTTACCCTAATTGGGTGATTAAGAGAACTGCCCAGGGACAATAGAAAAATGTACAGAAACATTTTTCAGATTTTCTCCAATCTTAATTAGGACATAACTTTCTGTAGAATTCTTCAAATGACATGAAACCAACTCCATTAGAACCATCCTAAATTCTAGTTTCCAGAAAGTAATGGTGGGAGCCATGAAAACCCCTGGGATTACTTAGAGGCTCAATTATTGACCAAAGAGGCTTTTATTTGTACAAGGTTCAATTGAACTTTGTTTCAAATAAAACTTGGTCACAACTCTGGTTAGGACCATACCAATCCACCATAAAAATTTCAGAACCAAAGGGGAGGGCTAGCTAGAGTTATTAGCAATTATGTATTTAAGTTCACACATTTGCATTTAAATTTACATGTAGTATTGTATTCAACGTTTAGCCGTTGAAGAAGAGACCCCGGAAGTGCTGGATTTCCTTCTTCCGGACGAAGAACTAACTACTGACCAGCAGCAACAAGGCAAGCCCCGGTTTGCATTAACCCTTTTATAAGTTTTCCTTTGTTTACATGTGTCATATGAAGTATGTATGTGCATTAGGTATAGGATGAATGAAACCCCACTTGCATAACCAAAGGTTCCTTAACGAGTGAGGGTAGTGTCTAAGACCTCGAGTAGATAGGCTATGCTTAAAGATTCATAGGGCTTCGGTACAAGTCGAGTAGTTGGAATCTACTCGCGAGATAGGCTTGGGACGCACGGGTCCGGTTGAGCGATGTGAGATCACATTAGTAATGAAAATGAGGCTAGGCAGGGGATAGGGCGCAGCAAGAGGGAGTCTTGTGTGCGCAGCCCTGTCCGTGTCGATTGAGGACCAAGCCGTGTGCGGCCCACGCTGATCAAGTTTGAACGTACCGAAGGCATATCGGATATATGGGCCCCGATACACCGATGTAGCCTAAACCTCCGGGCGTCGAGGCATAACGCACCGACTTATAGGTGTAGGCTGAGGGCAGCAAGGTGGAAATCTGCCAACGGGCATAGAGAGATGCTCCGTGTGGGGAACCTCCTGCTCGTTTCGGTGTGACCGGTTCGACGTTTGGGCTGTTGGGTGAAAGGTTGTCCCGTACGACATCGAGTGAGCGTGCTGTGCAGCTCCACGGGTGGGCGTATGTGACATGCTCTTTGGGTTTCCCTGCAGGTGTATATCGAGTCGATTCACCGTCCCTCGCGGTGAAGAGTACCACTTGGTCACTGAGTCATGACGTAGATTAATGGATGAAACATGTTGAGTCAATAATGCTGGTTGATATAATTGTATTGCTACATATGTGCCACCAAATACTGCTTACTAAATTTCAGATTTCATGAACTGTTAACTTGTTGCTAAAAGAGGAACTAAGGATGAACTTGTAGGCGTGTCCTTTTGCTGACAATGTTACTATCCTATGTCCATTGTACCCCTCATGTAGAGTTTCATGCTTAGGTGAGTCGGTTAAGCCTTGCTGAGCCTTCGTGCTCACGATTGCTGCTTAAGTGTTTTTCAGGTGAGGAGCCACCCACGGACTCGGAGTACGAGTCCACCGGCGAGGGTTACCCTCCGTCGGGGACCACGGCTGAGTGGGAGCCGTACACGCCGCGCCGAGCTGAGACGTGCAGCTAGTGTGGGTTGCCCTAGGGCTGGGCAACCGACTTTTGCTAGATAGGCGGGCGTGAGTTGTACAAAAGAAACTTCCGCTGTGTAATAAAGACCCTAGTTTGTAACTGAGAAGTGTACTACTTTGTACATTCAGTTTGTTTTTCCCTTGTAATATAATGTGTTCTTATGACGTGTGCTGTCGGGTGTCGCACCGTGCGGCACCACCCTCTGCGATCCTTGATGAGCAGATTCCGGTCCGCCACAGCCTAAAAACAACTCCAAACTTCAAAAGCTATGGAGTAAGAAAGCAAAGGTGTGGCTGTCCAAAAGAAGAGAAAAGAGGGGTTGAAAATAGCACTTTGCGGTGGCTGAATTGACAAGGAAGTGCAGCAGCAAGCAATTTTTCGAAAATAGCAGTTTAGAAGGGTGTTCCTATGTGTTTTAGGGTGTCCATTCTACCTAGACTTGCGTCCTACGGTCAATGTGGTTCTGATGCCAATCTATGCATTCTACCTAAGCTTGCGTCCTACGGTCAACGTGGCTCTGATGCAAATCTGTGACTTCTACCTAGTCTTGCATCCTACAGTCAACATGGCTCTGATACCAATCTGTGACGCCCGGTTCGGTAGAACACGGAACCCAGCTAATGCATATGTGTGCCCAGGATGTTCATCACACATACACATGTAATCCACAAACTGAATTCAGAATATAACCACGAATAATAGTGTTTGAGTACTCTATTACATGAATCTCTAGCTTATTATTGCAGCAGAAGTCTCCAACTTATTCTAGCAGCGGAAGTCTCTAAACGATAGCGGAAGCAACTAAACAGCTGCGGCTCCATCTCCAACTCCATAGGCAAGTTGACGGTAGTTCGCACGCCTAATACTCCACATGATCTTCGAAGTACTCTTCTCCTGTTGCTGATGTTTGTATGATAATGCAAGGGTGAGTACATGTCAGTACTCAGCAAGTGCGGGAAAAGTATGACATGTAGCTTACAGCAAGGTAGGGAATAAAAGGCTCGTTGCATAAAGCAAATTTTATTTCACAAACATGATAAAAACAACAACTATCTTTAAGTGAATTTAATCCCAACATATATTTAAGTAAAACAGCAACATACCTCCTTCGTGATTCACCACTTTTCATGTCTCAACCAACCCTTAATCTTTCTCAACTTTATCTCATTCTCAAGATAACCATCTCATGGTCATATCCTTCTAATAATCATATAACCAAAAATCAAACTCATTGTCATGACTCAACAGTCCCGAAACCAATCTCAAGACCATACCATAACCATACCAATAACCATCCCGATAACCATCCCATCTAATCATGTGAGTTGGCCAGGCGCTTGTGATCGTAAGAATGGCTATCATGATAGTTTTACACTCTTAAGAGGTGGCACCACTTTACCCACAAGTTTGTGATTTCGTCACCCGTCGGCGACTGCAGAACCCCCATTATACCAGTACACAACCGTCGGTGTATGGCCAAGAGATCACAAAATAGCCTTTACAAAGGGGCTACTAGATGTATGGACTCACTAAGGTTTCACCAGCAGGCTCGAATCACCATTCTCCCACCTACAGTCCCCCTCTTGTGCCATGCAGTTCCCAGGGCAGTCCTCTCTCGACTCCCATTCCCCGTGCCTTCCACGGTCCATAACAATCTAGCAACTTACCTATTTAGTCAGCTAAGCCGCACCCATATTTGCCCTTGTGGTGGCACTATTTTCCTGGCATGTGCTGGCATGAATCGGTCCTTAGATCTACGGCAAGTAAACCACCATCTCATTCTACCACATCCACGAACCAATCTTGCCTAGATCTTCCCCGATTCTATGCTCATTATTATCATCAAGTTCTTATTATTATTATTCATATGAGTGCAGTAGCTAGACATGATCTATCTTGGCTTCCCGTAACACGTAAGCTGGGCGAAGCGAAAAGCAAAAACGACCATACCTGACTCATCAACTTTCCCGGCGACAAGAATGGTTAACAAAACTAGTAAACTCCTATAAAAGGGTTTCCCATCAATTTGACTCAAGCATACATGTTTTCGCAAACAAAACAGTTTCAAAACATGGGATCAATATGGTCAAGGGGCACTTGCCTTGTTCCTGTGGCTTTTGTTGCTCTTGTGTCTCGAAGTCTCAGTGCTATAGTCCTTCGTAGATGGCTTCCTGAGCTTGTCCTTCTCGGCCTTCCTCCTAGCAATGGCAACAGGTCAGATTGTCGGCTCTCTTCCGGCGACGGCGAGCGTGACGGGGCTCGTCGGCGGTCTCACCGGTGGCTGAACTCCAGCAAAGGGGTTAACTCGGAGAGTTGGGAGCTAGGGCCTCCAAGTCGTCGACTCGGGAGGTGGAAAATAGGTATGTGGTTGCGGCTAGGGGTTTTGGGTTCTATTTATAAGGGGTGAAAGAAGAGTCCTACTCCGATTGGATTTCAAACAAGAGTCCTATTCAATTTGTTTTGGATCTTAACAACTTATCTCCATTTGATTTGGTGCGGTAGCAGCATGGAAATTGTGTCAGTTTACTCAGTACCGGGTACTCCAGCACGCACAGGAGAAAAACTGCTTAAGGATGTCGTCCTTCCGCAGGGTGAGCTCCGGAGGCTCCACGCGTCCAGCGGGGGCTTGGCCTTCCTTTTTCCTCAGAGGCGAGCTCCGGGTGTGCCACGTGTCTGGCGGGCGGGACCTCCCTCTCCCTTAGAGGCAAGCTCCGCGTGTGCCACGTGTCTGGCGGGCGGGACCTCCCCTTTCCTCAGAGGCGAGCTCCACGTGCGCCATGTGTCTTGCGGGTCGGACCTCCCCTTTCCACAGAGGCGAGCTCTGGGGGCGCCATGTGTCAGTGCTGGACCTCCCCTCTCCTCAGAGGTGGGCTCCGAGAATGCCACGTGTCCAGTAGCGCCGGACCTCCTTTCTCCTTAGAGACGAACTCCGAGGTCGACACGTATCCATCGGGGCCGGACCTCTCGGAGACGAGCTCCGAGGGTGACACGTATCCCGCAGTGTCGGACCTCTCGGAGGCGAGCTCCGAAGGCGACACGTGTCCAGTGGGCCAGACCTCTCGGAGGCGAGCTCCGAGAGTGACACATGTCCCGTGGGGCGGACCTCATCCCTTCCGCAGGGGTGAGTTCCGAAGTCGACACGTGTCCCATAAGGCTGAGCCTCGCTTCTTCCGCAGAGACTAGCTCCGAAGGTAACACGTGTCCAGCAGGGTCGGACCTCGCCCCTTCTCCTGAGGCGAGCTCCGAGCCTGCCACGTGGCCAGCAGTGCCGGACCTCACCCCCTCCGCAGGGATGAGCTCCGAAGACGCCACGTGGCCAGCGGCCACGGGAAGTGTCGACAGCGCTCCTCAGCGAATTGGCTCTTTTCAGCTATCTTTCTCCTATCTTTATGATTCTTTCCCATTTCTATTTATTTTATAATGTTTTTCTATATGCAATGCATGAATATGAAATTGAGGGTGTTATATCTGCCAAGGCCCCTTCCTTGCTGCCAAGTCGCCAAGTTCCCCCCCTTGCCGGAATTTGGCCGCCGTCGAGCACCGCCGTCGCCGGAGAAGAAGCCCGACGATCTGTCCTACCAAAATTTTCCATAGAAAAATTCCCCACTGCTGCCATTGCTAGGAGGAAGGCCCTGCCACCAAAAGGAAGTGAGGTAGGTCCCCATTACCCATCTTACGACGTCACCGCTGTTTCTACGCATCCGTTTTCTTCGCCCCATTCGAGCAGAAACTTTTACGTGTGGACAGATCGTGTTTTGATCGATTTTTGATGGTGGAATTGATCTAGATCTTGCGTCAAGATCATCACCACGTCCACAATTGATCCCTACACCCTTGTTCATCATAAAAACCCATGAAATCCCATTAAAACATGCAAGAACATGTACAAACTGGTTTAATAAAACAGCACCATAGGATTTGCATCCATCTACTCCATTGCATCTTGAGTAAAGTTTGTGCATGATGATTGATTGCTGTGAATTTTGTATGTGCGTGATCGTGAGTAGAAGAACAAGCTCAAGAGGCCATCTACGAGGAACTACAGCACCAAGACTTCAAGATGCTTGAACAACAAGAACCACGGGAGCAAGGCAAGTGCCCCTTGACCATATTGATCCCTTATTTTTGAAACTGTTTTGTTTGTGAAAACTCGTACGCTTGAGTAAACTTGATGGGACACCCTTTTATAGGAGTTTTTTAGTTTTGTTAACCATCCTTGTCGCCGGGAAAGTTGATGAGTCGGGTATGGTTTTTGCTTTTATGCTTCGCTGAGTCCACGGGATTACGGGAAGCGAGATAGATGTGTTTAGCTAACTGTACTCGTATGATAATGAGAACTTGATGTTAATGAACATGAATCGGAGGGAGATCTAGGCAAGATTGGTTTTGTGGATGAGGTAGAATGAGATGGTGATTTACTTGCCGTAGATCTAAGGACCGGTTCATGCCAGCCATGCCAGGATAACAGTGCCACCACAAGGCCAAATATGGGTGCGGCTTAGCTGACTAATTAGGTAAGTTGCTAGATTGTTATAGACCGTGGAAGGCGCGGGGAATGGGAGTCGAGTGAGGACTGCCCTAGGAACTGCATGGCACAAGACGGGGCCTGTGGGTGGGAGAATTGGAGATTCTAGCCTGCCGGTGAAACCATAGTGAGTCCATACATCTAGTAACCCCTTTGTAAAGGCTATTTTGTGATCTCTTGGCCATACACCGACGGTTGTGTACTGGTATAATGGAGGTTCTGCAGTCGCCGACGGGTGACGAAATCACAAACTTGTGGGTGAAGTGGTACAAACTCTGCAGAGTCTAAAACTATCATGATAGCCGAGCTTACGGTCACGAGCGCCTGGACAACTCACATGATTAGATGGGATGGTTATTGGGAGGTTATGGTTTTTGATTTGGTTATGGTTTGGTTTCTGGATTTGGTTTTCGGGACTGTTGAGTCCGGGTAATGAGATTGGTTGCATGACTGTTGAGTCATAGCAATGAGATTTGGTCTCCAAATGAGACGGAATTGAATATGAGATGAAATGGTAGTGAATACGAGATGGTATTCATGAGATTATAGTGAATACGAGATGGTATTCATGAGCAAAGTTGATAAAGATTAATGTCTGGTTGAGACATGGAAAGGGATGAATCATGATGGAGGTATGTTAATGTTTAAATACATGTTGGGATTACATTCACTTAAAGCTAAGTTGTTGTTTTTATCGTGTTTTGAGAAATAAACTTTGCTTTCTGCAATGATCCTTTTATACCTTCCTTGCTGTAAGCTACATATCATATTTTCCCGCACTTGTTGAGTACATCATGTACTCAAACTTGCATTATTACTTCATCATCAGCAACAGGAGAGGAGTACTATGAAGACCAAGTGGAGTATTAGGCGTGAAATCTATCCTCAACCTTGCCTGTGGAGTAGAGATGGAGCCGCTGCTGCTGCTTAGATTGCTTCCACTATAGTTTAGAAGACTTCCGCTGCTAGAATAAAGACTTCCACTGCTAGAATAAGACATCCGCTGCTAGATTAAGACTTCCGCTGCTAGCATGAGTTTTGAGACTCATGAGACTTTGTAAATAAAACCCTGTTCATTCGTGGTATTATATTCTGAATTCAGTTTGTAGATGATATGTGTATGTGTGATGAACATCCTGGGCACACATACGCATCAGTCTCAGTTCCGAGAGGTTCTCTCTCAGAACAGGGGCGTCACAAGATGAACCCGAGGAGGAGCCACCCCTTGCTGAGACCAATAATGAAGGTGATGAATGGGCCAACCATTCAGTTCAGGAATTTCGGTCCGACGGAATGGAAGGAGGACACATATCTAGGGAGCTCAAAGAATTTCTGGATTGCTGCAGCTTATATCCGGAATATCTTCTCAAGAAAGTCCCTCGTCTCAGACATGAAGAGTGGAAGGCTGAAGTAACTATCGTATCTAACGGTAGGGTTGTCACCCGGCACTTCGCACCCACATGGAGAACTACAAGGGCAGAAGCTATAGATGATGCTGCATGGGATGCACTCACCGGACTGTGCTACGCCTTCCGTGAGCAGATTGAGGACACAACTTTTGGGCTGCACACGTATCAGAAGAGTGGTACAAGGGAGATCATTGGACCCCATGTAACAGCTCTTTCCAACCCACAAGCTGCTGACAAGTCTCAGAGGTTGCTCATGAAGTTGGGAAACCGCTATGCAAGCGCACAAGAAGAGATCCGTTACCTCCGCAAGAAGTTGTATTTGCTGGAGAAACAAGAGGAGACTCGTGCCAACGCGGGAGTAAATGGAGCACCAGCGTCATCTATCCCTACATGGACTGCCGACTCATCATGGCATGCGCCCATGTATGGACCACCCCCGTCACACGGCGAGAACAGCACCGGTTCTCACGATTAAGTTTAGGTTGCCACTGAATACAGCTGTAATAGGAGCGTTAAGATCGTAGTAGCTTGAATAAGAGTGGTGTGCTTAATTTTTATGATGATTGCTTGTGTTTATGTGCTGATGTGAGTTGTGGGACGCTTCGGCGAATGTCCAATATCCAGATATAGTAGAGAGATGTGAGATGCTTTGGTACTTGTTCACATCCTCATATAGACTGAAATTAAAAAAAAGTTGCTTAGTTCATACACCTTGATACATATAGTTGGGAAATCACTTATTTCAGTTCTGAATTCTATTCCGGAAGTAAGCAATAAAGGGGGGTAGACTTTCTCGCCAACCTTATTGTCTTGGATTCCCAAGGGATTGATATAATATTTGGAATGGACTGGTTAAGCAAGCACAACGGAGTGATTCAATGTGCTGAGAGGAGCGTGCAGTCGACAAGTGAGCACAGTACTCGTATTGAGTTCGAGGCAGCCCAACCGGCAACCGAGAAGGCAGTGCTGAACCACATCGAAGAAGCGACATTGGAAAGCATTCCGGTGGTTCAAGAATTCAGATGTGTTTCCGGAAGAACTTCCAGCTTTGCCACCTGACCGGGACATTGAATTTGCCATTGATTTAGTACCCGGAACTGCACCTATAGCGAAGAGGCCGTATAGGATGCCCGCTAATGAACTAGTGGAGCTCAAGAAGCAAATTCAGGAGCAGCTAGAAAAGGGTTTTATACGCCCAAGCTCGTCACCATGGGGAGCCCCCGTGCTCTTCGTAGACAAGAAGGACGGGACCCAATGGATGTGTGTGGATTATAGATCTCTCAATGAGGTGACGATCAAAAATAAATACCTGCTGCCCTGTATAGAGGACCTGTTCGACCAAGTGAAAGGTGTCCGAATTTTCTCCAAGATTGATCTTCGGTCGGGATACTTCCAGCTGAAGATTAAGCCCTCCGACATACCCAAGACTGCATTTCGAACACGGTATGGTTTGTATGAGTATACAGTTATGTCTTTTGGGTTAACGAATGCACCCGCATACTTTATGTACCTCATGAATAAGGTCTTCATGGAGTACTTGGGCAAGTTCGTCGTGGTTTTCATCGATGACATCATGGTGTATTTGAAAAACGAGGAAGAACATGAAGAACACTTGAGATTGACATTACAGAAACTGCGAAAGCATCAATTGTATGACAAGTTTAGCAAGTGTCAATTTTGGCTAAAGGAGATATCGTTGCTAGGCCACATCATCTCTGAGGGAGGAGTATCGGTTGATCCCGGAAAAGTGGGAGACATTTTAAAGTGGAACCAACCGCAGAATGTGATAGATATTCAGAGCTTCCTTGGGATGGCTGGATACTACCGCCGGTTCATCAAGGATTTCTCCAAAATAGCGAAGCCTATGACTGAATTGCTAATGAAGGGAAAAGCATTTCAGTGGACACCAGTGTGTCAAGAAAGTTTGAGGAGCTCAAGAAGGGACTAACCACAGTGCCGGTTTTGGTATTGCCAGACGTGAGCAAAAGCTTTGACATATATTGTGACGCATCACGACAAGGGCTTGGATGTGTGCTCATGCAAGAAGGACAAGTGGTAGCCTATGCGTCGAGACAACTAAAGAAATGTGAGCTGAATTACCCCACACATGACTTGGAACTTGCAGCCATGGTACATGCCTTGAAGATTTGGAGGCATTATATCCTTTGTCATCGATGTGAGATCTATACGGATCACAAAAGCCTCAAGTATATATTCACGCAAACGGATCTGAAGATGAGGCAACGTCGATGGTTGGAACTCATCAAGGATTATGATGTTGAAATCAACTATCACCCCGGAAAGGCCAATGTAGTAGCTGATGCGTTGAGCCAAAAGGGAGCATGTCACCAACTCACGGTTTGGGAGTTGCCACCCGAGCTGCGCAAGGAATTCGAACGGTTACATCACGGGTTCTTGAACGAGATGGAGGTGATAGAACTGAACTCCTCGCTGGAACAAGAGATACGAGATGACCAAGCAACGGATGAGGAAATCAAGGAAATCAAGGAAAGAATCCGACAAGGCATAGAAAAGGATTTTAAGGAAGATGAGAAAGGCACGCTTTGCTTAGGGAAAAGGATTTGTGTGCCTAACGTGAAGCACATCCGCGACACGATATTAAAGGAGGCACATGACTCACCTTATTCTATACACCCCGGCTGTACAAAGATGTACAAGGACCTGAAAACTTGCTATTGGTGGGATGGTATGAAAAGGGACATAGCTGAATATGTTGCCTTATGCGACATGTGCCAACGGGTGAAGGCCGAACATCAAAGACCCGCTGGACTGTTGCAGCCATTGAACGTACCCGAGTGGAAGTGGGAAGACATCAGCATGGATTTCATAGTCAGACTGCCACGTACTCAGTCAGGATACGACTCTATTTGGGTTATTGTGGACCGGTTGGCGAAAACAGCCCATTTCCTTCCTGTTAGAACCAAGTATCGCGTCACACAACTAGCCGAGCTGTATATGGAGCAAATCGTGTGTCGCCATGGAGTTCCGAAGAGGATAGTTTCAGATCGGGGTTCTCAATTTACCTCCAGGTTCTGGAAGAAGCTGCACGAAGCCATGGGTCACGGCTGAATTTCAGCTCCGCTTATCACCCGCAAACCGACGGGCAAACAGAGAGGACAAATCAGATTTTGGAAGACATGTTGAGAGCTTGCGCCTTGAAACATGGGCGTAGTTGGGATAGGAGCTTGCCATATGCTGAATTCTCATACAACAACAGCTACCAAGCCAGCTTGAAGATGTCACCTTTCAAAGCATTGTATGGTAGACGGTGTAGAACACAGCTGTTCTGGAATGAGACCGGAGAAAGCCAAGTATTTAGACCCAAAGTGCTGCAAGACGCCGAAAAGAAAGTCCAAACGATACGTGAAAACTTGAAGGCCGCTCAGTCATGACAAAAAGGTTATGCAGATAATAGGCAAAGAATATTGACTTTCTAAGTGGGAGACTTCGTGTATCTTAAAGTATCGCCTATCCGAGGACAACGACGGTTCAATGTCTCTCGGCAAGTTAGCACCTCACTACATCAGGCCATTCAAGATTTTGGGCAAGCGAGGAGAAGTAGCCTATCAACTAGAGCTGCCAATGCACCTCTCCGACGTGCACGACGTGTTTCACGTATCCCAACTCAAGAAGTGCTTAAGAGTACCGGAAGAACAAGTACCGATGGATGAGCTCGAGCTTCAAGAGGATCTGACCTACGCGGAACACCCCGTCAAAATCTTGGATGTGAAGGAAAGGGTCACGAGGAACTAAGTGATCCGTTGGTGCAAGGTACAATGGAGCCATCACACGGAAGCCAAAACTACATGGGAGCGCGAGTAAGATCTCAAGACTGAATTCCCTCATCTACTCTCCACTCTATCGAATCTCGAGGGCGAGATTCAGTTTAAGGGGGGTAGGTTTGTAACACCCTCAAATTCATTTCCATGCATTGCATACATTTTTCATGTAGAGAAACATTATAAAAGAAGTAGAAATGGGGAAAGAACTATAGAAATGGAGAAAGAACTATAGAAATGGAGAAAGAACCATAGAAATGGAGAAAAGAACCACAGAAACAGAGAAAGAACCATAGAAATGGAGGAAGGAACCATAGAAATGGAGAAAGAACCATAGAAATGGAGGAAGGAACCATAGAAATGGAGGAAAAACCACAGAAATGGAGAAGGGAATATAGAAATGGAGAATGGGGCATAGAAATGGAGAAGGGCAATGTAGAAATAGAGAATGGGACATAGAAATGGAGAGGTGAATTTAGAAATGGAGAATGGGACATAGAAATGGAGAGGGGAATGTAGAAATGGAGAATGGGACATAGAAATGGAGAGGGGAATGTAGAAATGGAGCAAGTGACATAGAAATTGTGAAGAATTGGAAAAAGATAGCTGAAATGAGTCATTCCCAAATTTCCCCAAATTTCCCCAAAATTTTTAAATTCCCCAATTCCCAAAAAAGGGAATTTTCCCCACATTTTGGTGATAAAATCCTCAAGGCTGCCACACCACAAGAGATAAGTTTGTTAAGATCAAAAAAATTGAATATGACTCTTATTTTAGCTCCAATTGGAGTAGGACTCCTCTTTTTCCCCCTTATAAATATAACCCCCACCCCATGGCCGAAATCCTCTCTATCTTGGACGTCCCCCCTGCTGCCAAGCCCCCTTACTTGCTGCCAAGTCGCCAAGTTCCCCCCCTTGCCGGAATTTGGCCGCCGTCGAGCCCTGTCGAGCCCCGCCGTCGCCGGAGAAGAAGCCCGACGATCTGTCCTACCAAAATTTTCCATAGAAAAATTCCCCAATGCTGCCATTGCTAGGAGGAGGTCCCTTCCACCAAAAAAAAGTGAGGTAGGTCCCCATTACCCATCTTACGACGTCGCCGCTGTTTCTATGCATCCGTTTTCTTCGACCCCTTCGAGCAGAAACTTTTACGTGTGGACAGATTGTGTTTTGATCAATTTTTGATGGTGAAATTGATCTAAATCTTGAGTCAAGATCATCACCACATCCACACTTGATCCGTACACCCTTGTTCATCGTAAAACCCCATGAAAGCCCATTAAAACATGCAAGAACACGTACAAACTGGTTTAATAAAACAGCACCATAGGATTTGCATCCATCTACTCCATTGCATCTTGAGTAAAGTTTGTGCATGATGATTGATTGCTGTGAAATATGTATGTGTGTGATCGTGAGTAGAAGAACAAGCTCAAGAGTCCATCTACGAGGAACTACAGCACCAAGACTTCGAGACGCTTGAACAACAAGAACTACGGGAGCAAGGCAAGTGCCCCTTGACCATATTGATCCCATGTTTTTGAAACTGTTTTGTTTGTGAAAACTTGTACGCTTGAGTCAACTTGGTGGGACACCCTTTTATAGGAGTTTAATAGTTTTGTTAACCATCCTTGTTGCCGGGAAAGTTGATGAGTCGTGTATGGTCGTTTTTCCTTTTTGCTTCGCTTAATTCACGGGATACGGGAAGCTGAAATAAAACATGTCTAGCTACTGCACTCATATGAATAATGATGATGACATCTTAATGATCTTAACAGGCATGGAATCGGGGATATCTAGGCAAGCTTGGTTCGTGAATGTTGCTAGATGAGATGGTGGAACTTGCCGTAGATCTAAGGACCGGTTCATGCAAGAATATGCCAGGAAAATAGTGCCACAACAAGGCCAAGTATGGGTGCGGCCTAGCTGATTAATTAGGTGTGTTGCTAGGTTGTTATGGACCGTGGATGGCGCAGGGAATGGGAGTCGAGGAGGACTTCCCTGGGAACTGCATGGCACAAGAGGGGGCGTGTGGGTGGGAGAATGGTGATTCGAGCCTGCTGGTGAAACCTCAGTGAGTCCATACATCTAGTAGCCCCTTTGTAAAGGTTATTTTGTGATCTCTTGGTCATACACCGATGGTTGTGTACTGGTACAATGGAGGTTCTACAGTCTCCGACGGGTGACAAAATCACGAACTTGTGGGTAAAGTGGTGCCACCTCTGCAAAGTGTAAAACTATCATGATAGCCGTGCTTCCGGTCACAAGCACTTGGCCAAATTCCATGATTAGAGGGAAAACTTGGGATGGTTATTCGGTATGGTTATGGTATGGTCATTGGGATTGGTTTTGGGACTGTATTGAGTCATGGCAATGAGTTTGGTTTTGGCTATATGAATATGAGATGGTTATGAATATTTATGAGCATGAGATGAACTTGAGAAAGACTAATGGCTTGATGAGACTTGATAACTGGTGAATTATGATGAAGGAATGTTGCTGTTTTACTTGGTTATATTGGGATTAAATTCATCTAGAGATAGTTGCTGTTTTTACAATGTTTATTAAATAAAATTTGCTTGCTGCAATGAGTCTTTTTATTCCATACCTTGTTGAAAGCTACATGTCATACTTTTCCCGCACTTGCTGAGTACGACATGTACTCACTCTTGCATTACCACATAAACATCAGCTATAGGAGATGAGTACGTCGAGGACCATGTGGAGTACTAGGCGTGCGAACTACCGTCAACATGCCTGTGGAGTCGAAGATGGAGCCTGCTGTCTTTAGTCACTTTCTGCTGTAGTTTAGAGTCTTCCGCTGCAAGAATAAGATAGACATTCATGAGTGAGACATTGAGTCATTGTAATAAAGTACTTAAACTCTATTTATTCGTGGTTATATTATGAATTCAGTTTGTGGATTCCATGTGTATGTGTGATGAACATCCTGGGCACACATATGCATTCACTTGGTAATATTTCCGGAACCGGGTGTCACACTGCGGGAGGTCCAGGGCATGCATCCTGCTTAGCTTGGTTTCGTACCCTAAGCCTGTCGTACTGCCTCCCTTGCGCTACAACGGAGTACTTGGGGGCCGTAAGGTACACAACTACGGACAAGAAAGTAACCAGACCCCGGGCATTGCCCCTTTCTTTTTCGTGCTTTCTTTCCATACTGCTCCGGCCGTGTGGCCAGTCACTTTTTCCTATGCTCATCCATAGTAGGAGTTGTGCTATCCTTCTACAGGTGGATCTGCTTGAGGTAGCTGTGGTGTACTCGGGGTCCTGTGGTTGTCTCATTGCTCGGGGAACCTATGGCGCCGAGTTGTCCCTCCCCTGAAAGATTTACGGCAGTGGGAGGTCCAGAGTGTGTAGCCTGCTTAGCTTGGTTTCGTACCTTAAGAGTGCACACTCTGCCTCTCTAGCGCTACAGCTAAGTACCGAGGAACTGGGCGGATCATACCCCTGAGCAAGGCTTTAACCATAACCAGGGATCTTTTGGTTGTCCCATTGCTCGGGGGCCCTATGGTGTCGAATGGCCCCTCTCGTGAAAGTCTTACGCCAGCGGGAGGTCCAGGGTGTGTATCCTGCTTAGCCTGGTTTCGTACCCTAAGCGTGCACACCTTGCCGCTCCAGTGCTACATCTAAGTACCAGGGAACCGGATGGCTCATACCCCTGAGCAAGGTTTTAACCATAACCCGGATGCTCTCGCATCAAATTACCTCAGCCCCGCAACTCAGCTGAGGACCGTAAGCCACGGCAAAACTAGGAGCAGAAAAGAGTGGCCAGAGAGCACGACTACTCCTTTTCTCTGCCATGTCTGCAGGTCTGAACAGGTCCTTGGCGTCCCGGACCTCCCATGAGCTCCGATGCCGATGTCCTGCCTCATCCAGTCTACTTGGTAGGTCCGCTCCAACTCAAGGGCCACATCTACCAGGGGGCCATCACGGTGAATATGCGGGCACGACGTCAGACCACTGCAGCAGCAAGCAAAGGGCTCAGAGCTCCGGCTATGACAAGCTGAAGATACTGGTTGAGGTTCCCTCGGGTTCTTGCGCTGCCAAGGACCCGGGAGGATGAGCTAGCCACACTGCCGGAGCACTCAGGGTCCTTACTTTGCTAAGGACCCGGAGGAACAAGCTTGGTCGGCAAAGTGTTATCCACCTCGGCTAAGTCATTCCGGACCATTGCACTGCCAAGGGTCCGAAGTCTACACCAAAAATTCAAGACACATACTTGAAACAAAAAGTCTTTATACAAGGCGAGCGGGAGACCTAGAAGCTACCGGCACTGGAACCTAGCAGCTACAAGTCGGACGACCTGCTCCACGTCAGACTTGGCCACCCCCGATAGCTCTGCACTGTGGCCCTGCGGTGTACGGGCCCAATTTTTTCACTTGCTAAAAGTGTTCATCACACCAACACCTCAGCTCAATTGTGATAAACTTCTGAACACATTTGAAGAGCAAGTAACCACCATATTAGATTTATTAGGAGATGAACTAACAAGATGCAAAAGTGGTATTTCCCACATGCATCATATAAGGGCTGAGCATATGATTAACTCCTAAATATTGTTAGGAATGCTCATGTCAAATTTCACCCAAATTCAAAACTTTTGAGGTACTTTTAGGTACAATCATTCAAAGGCTAGTTTAAACTTAAATTCAAATTTAAACTTGTTTGATGCCATGAATTCAAAAATTGGATTCATATGGACACTCAGCACATTTTTATGAGCTCACACACCAATTTCCACTCTATTTAGGGTTGATCTTGACATGAGCTAAATGGAGCAAATTCAGATCAAATTTGAATTTCAACCTCACGTTGCTGCAAATTCATCTAAATCATTCCACACTTTGAATTATTCAAATTCAAATGGTCATTGGGTAAATTGATCAAAGTGCAAGGGAGATTAGGGTCCCCAAAATTCAGAGCAGTAGAAATTGAAGTCTTTGGGACAAATTACTGGAGGTGGGACCCCCCTGTCTGCCATACATCGGATTGAACCGACTGAACCCAGCGACTCTGTTCTTCGGGCTAACGCAGTGATCGCCACCGGGGGAAAAATGTCGGCCACCTCCTGCTTCACGTGATCGCGCTGGAACCTGCTGCTCAACGCCTTATCACTCCTCGGCGTATCCCGTTTGCTCACGAACTGAAACACCGACGCTTCTTTCCTCTCTCACGCCGAGCTCAGCCGAACCCTCCCACCGTGTCGGTCTCGACCAGGAGCAGGCCGCCCACTTGCGAACAAAGTTTCCTCAGTAGTAAAACGGCATCGTGGGTTCATGAAAAACCTCCTCGATGTGCCGTTGGCCAGTGATTGGACTTCCTCGAGCAACTACGAACGTTTTTGTGGCGACCGAGAGCTGCCGCCGTTCGGTGTGCCGTGGACAGTACACCACAGCCATCCTCATCTCCAACTCTCTAGACAAGAAAGGTGCATCTAGATTCCTAGAACATGTAGCCAAAAACCCGTTCATCCTTTGATCCACCGAGTAGCTAGAATTTCCAAAGTTCTCGAACGTTAGTTCATATGACCGAGCTCGGCCAAAATCCAAAATTTGGCTTAACCGAACAACTCTTGGTCAAGCTAGTTTGGAAGTAGTTTCTACACACCCTAGCGCCTATCCTCGAAGAAGAACCAAGGAAAATAATCTAGAAATGGCTAAGTACGAGCTATTTTTCGTGCCGCCTTTGAAACCGGTTTCGGGTCACCGTGGAGCTCGAGGTTGCCGGCCATTTCATCGGTGGTCGCTGCCATTTCTAGTCTTCTCACAATCCACTGATGCTCTAGGGCCGAAGAACTGAAGGTTTAGCATAGAATTGAAGTGGTCTGAGCTCACCGGAACCCTAGGTTCCGCTGTCACCGCCGCGTGCCTACTTCCGGCCATCGCCGGCGGCCGGTGACCCTTTCAACAAGTTCAGCGGGCCAAAATAAGGGGGGGCGGTGAAAATTAGCCCGGGAGGTGGCCAGGAAGGCTAATCCGGCAGGCCTCACTGAAGGGCGCCGCCGCTCGGTTCGGTTGGCGCGAGGAAGGGGAAGGCACTGTGCGTAGGACCCACATGTAGTGTTTTAAACATTTCCCGATTTTCAGTTTTGCATTCAAACTTCAAATACACATAACTTTTGCTAGGGATGCCCAAATCGAGTGAACCAAATTTTGTTGGATTCAGCTCTCTGAGTACTTTCCAGCACAACAAGTTTCACTCCAGGAAAAGTTAATTTCTCTAGAATTAATTCTCCAAAGTTTAAAATATTGAGAATTTTAACTGGAGATTACTATGATGGAAAATTCTGAAATTTTGTCAGGATGTTCCTTGTAATGTCCCTGAGTCACCATAAAACTTTCAGATCCATCCGAGCTCATTTAGTTCACCTAATGGTGTGATTAATGAAACTAGTCCAGAGAAAAAAGAAAAATGTCCAGAAACATTTTTCAGAATTTCTCTGAATTTGTGTAGCTCATATCTTTTGCTAGGATTCCCCAAATTAGATGAAACCAATTCCATTAGAAACCACTGAAACTCTAATTTCTGAAAAGTCATGGCTTGTTCAATGAAAATCCCAAGAAATCCATAAGAGCTCTAAATAGGTCCAAATACACATTTATTTGTGCAGGGCTCAAATGAGCTTTGCCTCAAATGAAATTTGTCCAAGTCCCTGTTTAGGTTGTCACTAAACCTCATTAAAAATTTCAGAGGCAAAAAGGACTGTCTAGCTTTACTTATAGTCTGTACATTATCAAACTAACTCAATTGCATTAAAATTTGACACGCATTGTATCTTCATTTCGTGTAGTCGCTAAAATCGAAGAAGACCCAGAGGTTCTAGACTTTATTACTCTGGAAGAACAATTAGTTAACGACCAAAAGGGAAGCTCAGGTTTGCATAAACCCTTTTATAAAGTCTTATGTTTTGATCACTTACTTTATGCCTTCCCTGCACATGTGCATTAGAGTCTTGATTGGAAACCCAAATGCATAGCCAAGAGAACCAGGGGGTTTTGGGCTTAGGATTCAAACCTCAAGTAGCCACTGCAATGCTAGCATGGTCTAGGGTTCGGTACAAGTCGAGTAGTTGGAACTAATAGCGAGAATAGGCTAGAGGCACACTACTCGGTTAGAAAGATAGACAATGATTCACATGGCCAGAAAATGAGACCGAGCGGAGAGTAAGGGCAGAAGGACTTTTGGGGTCTGGGTGCCGTAGCTATGCTTGTGTCGATTGAGGACCGAGTTGTGCGCGGGCCTGTTGAACAAGCTAGAATAGTACCGAAGAGCTACCGGATATATGGGAACCGGGAAACCAATGTAATTCGGGTAGCGATCTGTTGAGGCATTGCTTGTCATCCAGAGGGTAGGTTGAGAGAAGCGAGGTTTAAATCAGCTAGCGGGCACCAAGGATGCTCTGTGTAGAGACCTCCTGCTCGGGACGATAGGTCCAGTTCAACACTTGGCTAACGGATGAAAGGTGGTTGCGTAGACGTCCGTGATGGTTGCTGAAGGCAACATCGAATACGGGCATACATGATGGGTTATTCGGGTAACCTTGCAGGTGTAAATCAATTATAATCACCCTCCCTCATGGTCACTGAGTACCATTTGTTCACTGTACCGTGATGTAGAAAGAACAGGCTAGTTGTCATGATAAAGTTTCTGTTTCAAAGGATTACATTGTTTGTTAATGAAATGCTTTAGTTTAGAGCAAATCAAAGTTCTTTTTACCTTATGAAAAGCACATAAGAGAGATGCATTTCTTATTTGATTGCGGATTTCTTATGTGTCTTAGCACAAGGTTCCCCACTAACTTGAGGCTAAAACATGAAAGTAAGCATCAACTAATTAGGTGTGTCTTTTGCAAAATACGTTGCTATTATACACTGCAAACCCAACATGTAGAGTGTCATGTTTAGATGAGACGGGTCAATCTTGCTGAGCCATTGTGCTCACTGCTTGTGTTTGAAGCAGTTGCAGGGTTCTATGAGGAGGAGGCTCCAGAGGAGGAGATGGACCCCCAGGAGGGGAACACTGTCGCGTGGGAGTTGTGCACGCTGCCGTGTTAGTGTGGGGCGTGTTCTAGTGATGACACGTTCACGGGCTGAACGTGAACTCTTTTTGCTTAGTCTATGCCTGTGAGTTTAGACTTAACGATATTTTGATGTAAACATGTTCATAAACAAGTTTCTATAATAAAATTTCGCTTCCGCTTATCACTTTTTATGTATGTTATTCGGTGTTGTCCATCGCAGCACCCCTCAGCGCCACAGGTTCCGGGGATATGCTGGGGTCGCAGCTCCGAAGGCAGCAGAGTACATGCTCTGCCACCTGCTAGGCCAGAGCCTTGCCTTCAATTTGCATCTGCTCCCCCACGACATTCTCCAGCGCAAGGAGCTTGACTCCGACCGAGTCCAGGGCAGGGAGCACTTGGCTCACCTCTTGGGCCAGACTACCGAAGCGCAAGGGGCAGAAGCCGAAGGGTTCCAGCACCGCCTCCGCGCGGCCAAGGAAGTCCCAGACATTCTCTACCTCAGAGGCACGAGAAGCCCGGTGTTCTTCTACCATCTTGGTGGTGGAAGCCAGCTCCCCCGCCATGTCCCTGCTCGCCAGCTCCTGCTCCTGGGCGACCAGGACCTGCTCCTTGGTGGCCAGCCACGCAGCCCGCTCGTCCAGGTCAGACTCCCTAGTCGCAGCGGCAAGCTCCCAGTCGTAGATGCCCTAAAGCTGCTTCTTCAGGCACTCTGGCTCCTCCTCGTGAGCGGCCAGGCGATCGTGGAGCTCCTTTGCCTCCGCCTCTTTCTCCCACTGAAGAAGCGTCTCCCGGAGCTCCGTCAGACCCGTGAGACGTGTGTCAGCGGAGGCATGGAGGTTCTTGGCCTCAGCCAGGAGGCTCACTGCCTTCTTGTGGAGGTCGGCGATGATGGCCTCCTTCTCCTCGAGGACCTCCTCCCGTACCTCTAGCCACTCCTCCCATGCCTGCGCCTTCCCCCTGGCGGACTGGACCCACACGTTCAGCAGGTTTTCCTAGTCCCAGAGGCGCTCCCGCTCAGACCTCAGCTCCGCCCATTCCTGCTTGACCACCTCCTACATCTGGTCCAAGCTCGAGCGGACTGCTCTCACGTCCTTGGGGAGCGGGACAGCCTTCGGCATTGCCAGGCGAGGAATTGCCTCGACCTCCTCTTGCTCTTCATCTTCCGGTGGGGCTACCACCACGGCAACCTGCGGAAGAGAAGGAGGAGGACTGGCAACACGCTCAGCAGCAGCCGCGCCGCTACCAGAGGCGTCCGCGCCTGCTGGTTGGCTGGCCTCGGGGACCCGGATACCGACATTTGGAGCTTCCCAGGCGCAGCCTCAGGCACTGCCACTGGCGTTGGAGCTTCAGCGGAGAAGGATCTCTGGCTCCTGGGCTTCTGATGCTGCAAAGGAGTGCTCTGTGGAGAATCCCTGCAAGAAGGAGCATCAAGAGTCAACCACACAATCTAGCGGCTCAGTACACAACCTAAACAAAAAATTTGAGTCGTACTTGGAGGACTCCAAGCTCCATGATGAGCGGAGCTTCTTGCATGGGGGCTAGAGCCACTCGCCCCCGCTGGCCTCTGGGTTGGAGGCGTGCCCGCCGTCGGCGCCTCAGAAGCCTTCATCGCTGCAGGCGACGCAACGGAAGTCTTCACGCCACTGGACTCAGCGCTGGAGACGGGTCCTATTCTGGGGACGACGACGCTGCAAGAGCCTTCGTCGTCGCCAACGCCGCTTCAGGATTCTTCCCCAATGACGGCTCCCGAGTTGGTGACGCGCCGAAAGACTTCTTCTGCATCATAGGTGCGTCAGGGGCCCTCCTTGAAGCTCCAGCAGCGCCACGCATCCTCCTTACTCCCACTGGGGCTGATCCGGCAGTAGCAGCTCCAGAGATGCCACCGGCACCGGTCGCCGAGCCCGGTGCGGGAACGCGGGATGCCTGGGAACCCCCCGCCTGGGGGCCCCAGACAAAGCTCTATCAGGACGGATTAGCTTCCTCTTCTGCACCCTGCTTGACTCTGGGGCGTCCTTGGGTGGTGAGCGAGGGCACGCCACAGGCGCTGGTCCACTAGCCGAATCCTTCCCTCTGTTTGGGAGTGAGTTCGACGCAGGCCCCGCCTGGCCACCAGCACCATCTGCTCCAGGAATCTCCACACCCTGAGAAGCATCACCAACCTGCCACACTGCGACATCGATGTCGTCTTGTGTCGGCAGCCCCCTCAACAGCCTCAATCGCGCCTGCTGGTTGAGGCAGACATGCTGGCAGCTCGCCAGCGGGGTGATGGAGCCGTCGGTGATCGGGTCGCAGGAGAGCTCCTGCAGCATCGTGCTCAGCATCTCTCGATTCGGCGATGACAAAGCTCCGCGTGCCAAATTGGTCATGTTGCCCTCCCTGGTGTACTGCCAGGCAGGCCGGGTGCGCTGCTCGAGAGGAGCGATCCGGTGGGACAGGAAGTCGGCCAAGACAATCAGCGACATCAGGCCTTCCTCTGCCAGGTACTTGATCCTCTCCAGCACCGGCGTGTAGGCGTCCTGCAGGTCAGGGATCTCATCTCCGACGGCTTCCTCGGTGACCGAGGGACCACCCGACAGCTCCAAGCGGTCGTGGACGTTGATCTGCACGATCACCCAATCCTCTCTTCAGTGCTCCCACTTCCCGGAGGAGAAGGGCACGATGTATGGCTCGGTGCTCCTCCCTCGGTGCTAGAAGTAGTAAGCCCCCAAGGGCTTGAGCTTCTCCATGATGCTCTCAAGGAGAAGAACACCCTGAAGAGCCGCTCCGAAGGCCACATGCACACGAACATCTCGTAGAAGTGGGCGAAGATGGCCACCAGTGCGAAGGCGTGCGGAGTGAGGTGCTGGAGCTGGAGCCCATACACCTCCAGCAAGGTGAGGAGGAAGGATGTCGTTGAGAGCGCAAACCCAGACAGCACGTAGGAGGTGAAGAGTACCACCTCGCCAAGCTGCATGTCGGCCAGCGGGACCCTCCCGCGACGGATCTTTCCGTTAAATGTGGCTGACTGCCAGCTGAGCAGGCGCCTCATGCGCCTGATGTCGTCATCGGTGCGAAGCCGGGAAGAATGGAGGCTAGAAGCCATGGCGGCGAGAGAAGGTTGAGAGCGCTGGGGAGCAGTGGCTTCGAGCGTGAAAGTGGAATATGAAGATCGCAAGTGGCAGGAAAGAAAGGAACCACCCTTCTCCGGAAGGTTTCCTTTTCAACGTCCGCGGCCGGCGTGACGCTCGGGTTTCCACCACCACGTGCCTCCCGCATCCCTAATGATGGATGGGACCCAGGTCCACCCTTCAGACACTGGGGGCTAAGCAGACGACTCTTCGGGAACAAAGCTCCAGCGGTTCCCCATAAAAGCGGTGCGGTGGAACTGCAGAGGTCAACCCGAGAACTGCTGCAGTAAATACCCCGGGGCGCCCCTAGAGCACGTTGCCAAAACCCACCAGTCCAGAGTGGACACGACTGCTGCCGCTTTGACTATCGAGTATGCCGATTACGCCAAGGGCGTGCAGCCTTTTTGTCTGCTAGATACAATTGCACACCCACTATGCTAGAATCTTGCTGCCACATCGGCTTCCAAAGTGCATGTTCAAAGCTACCAAATGGGAAAGATGGAGGCCCCACCTACGGGATCGTCGCCTCCCCGAGATGGGCTCGGGGGCCACTGTCGGTACCCTGCAGACCGGGTACCCCGGCGTGGAGGGATGAAGACAGTCTAGACCCTGTATCCCTGTTGCAGCGGACGCTGGTACGGTCACGAGTCCTTGGCCCCGGGGCTGTCATGTGCGCCTAGGCTCTAGAGATGACATGTGCCTTTGGCCCCGGACCGAACCTCCACGTTGAGGTGAGGTCCGGAGCTGTCACGTGTATCAGGGCTCTGAACCTCCTCCCAGCTAAGGAGGGCTCCGGAGCCAAAAGGTGCCCTTGGCCCCGGTCCGAGCCTCCCCGCTGAAATGAGGTCCGGAGTGGCCATGTGTATCAGGGCACTGAGTCTCCTCCCTGTTGAGGAGGGCTTCGAAGCCGACACGTGCCCTTGGTCCCTGTCCAAGCCTCCCCGCTGAGGTGAGGTCCGGAGCTGCCACGTGTATCCAGGCTCCAAGCCTCCTCCCCGCTGAGGAAGGCTCCGGAGCAGACACGTGCCCTTGGCCCCGGACTAAGCCTCCCCGCTGAGGTGAGGTACGGAGCTGCCACGTGTATCTGGGCTCTGAGCCTCCTCCCCGCTGAGGAGGGTTCCGGAGCCGACACGTGCCCTTGGCCCCGGACTAAGCCTCCTCGCTGAGGTGAGGTCCGGAACTTCCACGTGTATTCGGGCTCCGAGCCTCCTCCCCGCTGAGAAGGGCTCCGGAGCAAACACGGCCCTGGACTAAGCCTCCCCGCTGAGGTGAGGTCCAGAGGTGCCACGTGTATCCGGGCTCCGAGCCTCCTCCCCGCTGAGGAGGGCTCCAGAGCCGACACGTGCCCTTGGCCCCGGACTAAGCGTCCCCGCTGAGGTGAGGTCCGGAGACACGTGTATTCGGGATCCGAGACTCCTCCCCGCTGAGGAGGGCTCCGGAGCCGACACATGCCCTTGGCCCCGGACTAAGCCTCCCCGCTGAGGTGAGTTCAGGAGCTGCCACGTGTGTCCGGGCTTTGAACCTCCTCCCCGTTGAGGAGGGCTCCGAAGCCGCCGCGTGTACCACAATCCGTCGTGGGCTGTGGATCAAAGAAGTCAAGAAGGGAGTGTGCTGTCAGGCCATGCATTCAAGGCTCGTGCCTTCCCCAGAAGCATGGTGCGGCGTGCCTCCGTCACAGTCCGTTCACCATTATGGTGACAAGACAAGGCGGTGAGGCGTGACAGTGACACATGCCGTCCAACAAAGCGAGAAGACACGGCAACAAGACGGCGTCTTCATCATCACCTGCCGCACGATCAGAGGCGCTCAGCGCTCCAGGTGGCGGGACTTAACTCTTCCACTGACCGCTCTACTCAGTCGTAAAAACCCTAGATTATGTATAGGGTTGAGATAGCCTCGGGGCCACCTGTCGGACCCCGGGGCACATTGTAACCACCCTGGCCTTGGACTATAAATGGACCGGGATGTCCACCCGAAAAAGGGCTCCGCTTTAGTTGGTATCCCTGCACACACACGGTTTTACGCTCCGGCGGCCCGAACCACGTAAACCCTCATGTTCATCTTCTCCCTTAAGCTTGATCGCTCTAGAGACGCCAAGCCCCTCCAATAAAAGAACATCCACGGGCTGCTCCAGTAGCAGACTGGGGGAAGTGTCGTTGCAACACCTCGACGGTGTGCATTCTACAACCCTTGTGATCAGCACCATCCCACACACCTGTCAGCACTAATGAATAGCAGCCCTTCGCTGATCTATCCCACCTCTCTGCCATTCTTCCTAGGGTCAGTGTCATCAGCCTTCTGTCGGTTTCAACCATCTGTTTCTGCATACCATCCACTGCGTCGAGGCACCACGAAATCACATCAAGGGTGTTGAACATCCTCTCCCATTTCCCCCGTGCAGTCTTTGCCTCCAACTCTATTACTTGCAAACAACCCAAGCACAATTCACCACCACGCTTCCACTGCAAACACTAGTAATGAACACCGTCGCTACAGAAGAGAAACCCAACTCCGCCGGCAGCTCCACCCTCCACCGCAGCTAAGGTTAGGGTTCTCACCTTCACCTCCTCCTTCAATCTGGGGACGACCACCTCAAACTTGAGCACCTCAGGTCTCCTCCCAGTGAATGCGCACGTGAGGGAGTCACTGTCTACCCTCCGAAGTTTTTGCCGACGCTAGGAAAGAAGAGGTGCTCCGCCGCACTAGCTTTGTCGCTACGCCGAGGGCTCTGACCGTCACCAAGGAAGGCTAAGCTCTGATACCACTTGTCACGTCCCTTGGCCACTGGTTCACCGAGGACGGAGCGTGAGCATGCGACGGGTTCACCGAGGAGCTGACCGACGATGGTGGACAGGCGAGGAAGACTTAGGAGGCGTAACTCTGTTTTCTGTTTCTCTGTGTTCGCTCCGCTCGTCGGTTCACACACCCGGTATTAACCAGTTACATGGGCCAGGCCCACATACTCATCCATACATCCATCGGTCTTGACAAAGGGGCGCGCGGGGCAGGCCTCGCGAGCAGGGACAGTGTGCAAGTATGGCAGCAGAGGGCGAGGGCCATGGATGTTCTTCTAGTAATAATCCTGTATAAGTTGGTACAAAACATTTTTTCTAAATTCTAGGAATCCTGTATTACATTATATAAGAAAGAACCAATTCAGTGTGTCGAAGTGTTCGGTCGACACTTCCCCCGGGCCTGCACTGGGCAGCCCGTAGAGGTTCTTTTTTCGGTGGGGCTAGTCCCTTGCGGAGAGCTTGCGCGGATGGACGAGTTAGTAAGAGCTTGACACTGTGAGTTTTACGTGGTTCAGGCCGCCGGAGCGTAAAACCCTACGTCCACGGCGAGCTATGGAGCTCGCTGTATTGCTTGCTGCTCAGGGCCGGAGTCCTGAGCTTGGGGGTGTGTTACAGCTTGGGTGTGAATGGCTAGCGTATGAGTTGCAGAGGTGCGAACCCAGGGTGCGAGTGGCTAAAGTGCGAACCCTTGCTAACGTTGCCTACCCGAGCCTTTTATAGTCCAAGGCTCGGGTGGCTTATAAGGGGGGCCCGGGACCCGATAGGTGGTCCCGGGGAGATTGCCTGCAGACTACCGTATTCGCAGTTATGTCGGTAGTTGTCTCTGGCGAAGGCTTCTGAGTCTTCGTCTTGCCGCCCTGCCCATGCCGCAATGCTAGTCGTAGTGGTTGATGACGGCGGGAGCGGCATGGGATGTCTTGTCGCTGCGTTTATTGGCTAGCAGGTTCTGACACCGCGCGCCAGTCTGTGATGCGACTGGGCGCAACGGCACCTGACAGAGGCGTGCTCCGCGTCTTGGGAAGGCGCGGGTCTTGAATGCTTTGTTCGGTAAAGGCATGGCGCGCCTTTACTCCTGCTGCCTACCGCACCGGGCGGCAACACTGCTCTGCTGGCCACGCGTCGGACCCAGAGCTCTCCTCTGAGGAGAGGGGGAGCTCCGGCTCCGCTGGACACGTGGAGCCTTCGGAGCTCACCCCCGCGAAGGGGGTGTGGTCCGGCCTCCTGGGCCACGTGGCAGGCTCAGAGCTATCCTCCGTGGGGAGGGGTGCTCCGGCCCCGCTGGACACGTGGCGCCTTCAAACCTCGCCCCTGCAGAGGGAGCGAGGTCCTTAGGAAGTTTTATGCTGTGTGCGGGGGTACCCGGTATTGAGGGTACCGACACAGTGTATAAGAAAAAAACAGGCTCGAAACATTATTCTTCTTTCTGATATTTTTGTACATGAACATGACCACTTGTAGCATAATTCACTGTTGAGTTGCAATTTCATAGGAGAATTTAGTTTAATACTCACTGTTGACGTGATTTGTAAGCCAAAATGTTGATGAAATTATGTCTAAATTCAGTCTAAAATTGCAGAAAACTTTAAATTTTAAATAAAAGAGCGTACCTAGTGTTGAAAAATCTCACACATTATGGGGTATAGGAAACAGTCTATACAAATACTTCCATTTACATATTTTGCAAGAATGTTAATTCAGATTTAGAACCTACATAACACAAGTTGAGAGACTCCACTTTTGTTGTCCAAATACAATTTAATCTATCAAAATATATGTATAAAAAACAGCTGTCAAACCACAAAGTATAAATTAAATAGGACAAAACCACGATATCTAAGCAAGGCTTTAGTTGTCTTTTTATAGTTGATTTAATACTGTTAAACATCTCTAATATAGTAGGGGTAAAGTCTAGCTAAATTTTTAAAAATAGGAATAAAATAAAACAAAACCTACAGAATAAGAGTAAAATCACAATAGAATAGAAAGTAAATGCAAGAACACAATTATCCGTAGCCTCTGTTTGGCTCTCGGAATTGGCAATAAAGAAATGAGTTGTGGTGGGGCTCAAAACTAAGGGTCCGTTTGATAAGAAGAAACGTTTCAGATTCTAACTTGAATCAGTTGAAACGGTACCAAACAGGAAAAAAGTGAAGCGTTTCAGCAGTAAATCCATGAGAAACGTTTCACACTTTTTGCCTACGAACCTGAATTACCTGAAAAGGTGTTTTACGGACTGAATCACTTTATGTTATTGTACTCCCCTCAAGTTTTTGTTATTATTTACAGTGATTTGCCATTGTTTACCCTTATTCTCAACTTCTCGCCGCTGTTGCGATGCAACAAAGATTTATCCGTGCATGTGGATGATGACATATATTTTGCAATTACACTTATAAATAATGTATATTATAATAATTTATTATATTTTATACTATGACAAAAACATTTTACTCTATCCAAGGATAAATAGGTCATTTCAATCCTCTTCTCTCTATACTGAACCTGAAATAAAAAAATAGCCAAACAGTTTCTAAAGTGATTCTGTTTCAGTTGAGAAACATTTCTACGTTGAAACTAAAATGTTTCTGATTCTCGTATAATCTGGAGCTGTACCAAATAGGGCCTAAATCTTAGAAGAACTGAAATTGCTCTCCAATGTCAAGCCCTCTGATTGGTTGTCAAAAAAATTGCAGCCTGTAAATTGTAACTTTGTCAAAATCCAATCCATGTTTGGCTTTGCCTTCATAGAATCACATTTACTGTCATACCGACAACACGGGACTTACAGAACACAAAGAAGATCCACAACGCGGGTTCCGATCTTTATTAGTCTTAGTTCCGATTTTTTCGGTTTTGGATATTAGATTTCAATTTTTTATACCCAGAGCCTGAAGGCTTACATGCCGCAACGCCACTCCTCCCTACTCTCTTTTCCACCCTTTCTTCTAACCGAGAAGCAAAGGCAGCTCTGGCGCGCTACTGGAGGAGGCGCCAAGTGAAGCGCTGCCGTCGCTGGAGGAGGCTGCGCCACTGCCCTTGCCGATGGGATGGCGTCGTTGCTGGATTTTTTTTTGCCCCTTGCCTTTTAGTTTGATTTTTTGTTGTCTCGGTATTTTTCCATGGTTTTGAAAAATGCTCCTTAAACTCTAGCCCGAAACTTTTGTACAGATTTTGACTCAATCTTTTCCCAAGAACTGCCAACGCCATCGCCACCGCCATTCCCGGCGCGAGCTCGCTGCGTTCCAATCCGCCGCACGGCTTCGCCATCTGAGAGGAGCAGCCAAGCATCGATTCCTGCTGCTGCTGCTCCGCCGTCTGCGAGCTGCGATGAGCACCGCCGGCATGCGGACAACAATCCCATGGTACACGCGCACTTTCATCTCAGCTCTGTCATGAGCGCTGTTCCAGTTCCCTCTGTTCGTTGCTGTCCAGCACAGTCTGCTTCGCGTCTCCCACACTCTAAGCTGCACATGCAATTGCCGTCGGGTGAGTCCACCGCACGGATTCTTTACGTCAAGTTCGGATCTCAAAAGAAAAAAAGGGCAGGCCCGAAACCATGTGTCTTGCCTGGTTGGCTGGAGGCTGAATCAAGGACCTTTTCATACGTAGTACGGAGCTTACTCGCTAGTATGTATGATACTCTCATTTAACTTTACCGTCTGTTCAAATGGTGCATAAGAATCTTATAAATTATGGTTATCACATGTGTCATGATAATGTATAAAATAAAATGTATGAGTGGTATAAGTCTGATCTATCACTTAAATGAATCATAATTCATATAGTTGTTAGTACATTAACATTTACACCACATATGTTATCAATGAATAAACTGAAATGCAATTTCCTCACGTACGTGTTCAACTTCTGGCTTTACACAACAATCGTGGCTACACAATCAAAGCAGAGAGCCTCGAGAGTCGTTCTTGCACAACTGATTAGATAAACCGACCCTTAACCACAACTAATTAGAGAAGCGCAATTGGGTTCCTGCCGACACCAGTCAATCTTGTATTAGTAGCAGACTACCTTGGTTTTTTACACGATAAACATCGCTTCACCGTCAAAGCAGACACTGATTGCATATATAGCTAATGGAGATTAGCTGTCCCATGAACCAAAACTAATTAGAGAAGCTTAATGATCTAATTGACCTTGGAGTTACGGAGTCGTGGAGCCAGTTTGGCTTGGCCTGGCACCTAGCGCTTTCCTCCGGCGCCGGCGCCGGTGCCCATCATCTTCTTGAACTCGTCGAAGTTGACGCTGCCGTCGCCATCGGCGTCGACCGACCGGATCATCCTGGAGCAGTCGGCGACGGAGCACTTGTCCCCGAGCTGGCGCAGCACGCGGTGGAGCTCCTTCGCGGAGATGAGCCCGTTGCGGTCGGCGTCGTACATGCGGAACGCCTCCCTGAGCTCCGCCTCCGCGTCCTCCTCCTCCTCGGCGCCATCGCCGCCGCAGTGGAAGGCGACGAACTCGGCGAGGTCGACGAAGCCGTCGCGGTCGGCGTCCATCTCGTCCATCATGCGGCGGACCTCCCCGGGCCCCGGCGGCGCGCCCAGCGTCCGCAGCACGGCCGCCAGCTCCTCCGCCGAGATCTTGCCGTCGCCGTTCGCGTCGTACTTCCGGAACACCTGCTCCACCTCCGCCGCCGGCATCGCGAGCCCCCCGCCCGCCGCTTTCTTCGCCGCGTCCCCGCTCGCCATGTCTCTTGGCTTTCTCCGGTGGTCTTCTACTCTTCTCCTGTCTCTCTCTTTCTCTCTCTCCGCTTCGTCAGTTGTTTCGTCTTGGGGCTGCAGCCATTTATGGAAAAGGCCGCGTCGCTGCAAAGCTACGTCTACGTTGACTCCTCACCACATTCGCAGTATACTTCCACAGGCATGTGGGCCTACGCGCTCTCGAAGTGGCTCGGGCCCAGTTAACAGTAGACGTAGTTCCGATTTGTGTACACCAAAAGCTGTCACGGAATCGTCTGGGGAAGAAAAGAAGGAAGCGGACAGAAGGCACCCGGAGCCGGAGCATAGGCGTGGGGACGTGAATGGTACGTGGGCTCCACCATGTGCGGGAAGCGCGGGTCCCAGATGTCAGTGGCGGTACGTACGGTGTCGTGTGATCTGTTCTTGCTGGGGGATACGGAGGGGGAGGGTGTGCGCCGACCGCATCGCCTTTGCGTGGGCGTTGGGCATGGGCGTCGAGTTCACGCGGTCGTGCAACCGCGTGACGATCCGGTGCACGCAATGGATCAGCGCACGCCGTCGTGGAGCCACTCAGTTTTTCCAAAGTCCAAAGATCACGACTCTTTTGTAGTATATGTATATTGGTAGCAAAAACAAAACAGAAAAGAAGAGTTCCTTTCTTCAATCAGGAGATCTTGGACCACAACAAAACATGAAGATGAACAACGGCCATGTTCATCCGTAAAATCTATTTTGAAGCCAAGTTTGTGGCTGACGACACAAACTGGCCACACTGATCCGTTCACGGTGTTGATATGTGATCCAAGATCCTTATTACTCCCTCCGGGCTTTTAATGTTAGACGTTTCCCATAACTTTGACAAAATTAAAGATTAGGTGATTTGACGATTTTGCCCTTCAGTCAAGTCAGGTTAGGCTATTCGCACTCGTGCACCTCTATATTGGGCCTCTAAAGGAATATTCTTAGCCTTTTACAGTTGACTCTAAAAGATTCCTACATTTACAGTTCAATTCTTCACACTCGTTCACCTCTAAATCAGACCTCTATATCAACTATTATTTATTTTATATTAGATAATACAAATATATTATATTTCATAATATTTTATATAACTACTTATATATATAATATTATATTAAAACTTATAAAAATCACCAAAATATTTTCACCTCCTTTTCCCCCTCTTTTCTTATTATTTTCCCTTTTCATTTTTCCTCTTTTTTCGTTTCCTTTTTTATATTATATTAAAACTTATAAAAATCACCAAAATATTTTTCACCTCCTTTTCCCCCTCTTTTCCTTTTCTTTCTTCCTCTTATCTTTCTCTTTCTCTCTCCTTCCCCGGCGCTACAGTCGCCCGTGGAATTTAGAGACTGCCTATAGCGACCGCCATTATATAGTCCCTCTACGGCCTCCCGCTGCGCGCGGACGCTACCCGCGCGTCCACTGTGGTTGCAGGCGCCGCGCCGGTAGCGTGCCCCGCAGCCACCTGCCTTAGCCAGGTACCCGCTACGCTTCGTGGCTCGCCTGGTTCCTCCTGGTCGAGCGCCATATGTGTAGAGGAGCCTTCAAAATTACACATCTAATGATCAAGTATGTTGGTTAAATTTCGAATGAATATTGGTACGCATTGAACGCACCACATGTCAAAACCCATACCTACTGACAAATCGATATTCAATCATCACATGTATAATTTCGATATTTCCTAGTATGCACTACAGCGCTCAAGACGGACGTGCATAACGCTATGCCATATTTGTAACCATCATCATCATCATCATAAAGACATAGATAAAGAATAAATATATTTTGTTATCTTACAGGTCTTTTTCAACCTTAAATTTATAATAAAAAGATTTAAGCTCAAAACAACAACTCTCAAGTTCACCATTAACATGAACAAGGACGATGGTAGGAGTTTGGTCATTTCTCAAGAATTTTGCGCAACATGTAACTGAAACCAAAAGCTAATGCTGGTCGGCCCATGGCTACCACCACCCAACCACGACTACTCTTGCCTAACACTGCTCTCGACGAGATACACATAGCTGGAAAATATACTCATTCAACTCAATAACATTGTGAGTATGAAGATACTCAATAAAACCTACATAACTACACATAGCTCACAATTAACGAAAATGCAATTTGCTTCGGACAAGGATAATAGTATTGGGACAATATTTGCATAAAAATTTAAAGTAACATCTTAAATAATAAATTAAGTAAAAAAAGCATAAATAATAAAACCATAAACTACTAAACTCATCCCAACCAAATCATGACTCAAGTATCTTAAAGATGACACCTTTATTCATAGTCACCACGAGCTCAATAACAACCATGACTAAGATGAATGCGGACGAACATAAACATACTCTGAGAGCGCGACAATTTGAACCGGTTTACACCCTACAAGAGAGTACTAATTTACTCACATAACACAAGATCTTCTAGCGTACCACCTGTTGGAACTAAGCAGTGATTTAATATGTTAGTCCACTCTAAATACGCCCTGACCATTTAGCCATCATCCTGTCAAGGCATTTTGGTTGCACTAGACACTTTTGAGTCATCCCTAGCACCTTCTATATCACTAGAAGCGTGGACCAAATGGTCATATCCAGATAAGAAGGAAGGATTACCCGTTCCATTACGTTAGGCATGTGGTACCACGGGAAAGTGTTTCTTCCAACTGTACCAATGAACGTCCTTAATTGATCAAGCGGGGCCACACCCTAAGACCTGCCTGGTCCAACCAACCATCAACCATTATTAATACCATGCCCTAATTTCTATGAGTGTTAAGACCTACACTCATGAATGATGGTGATCTTACCACCACTTGATTTCTACCACATTTAATAAGCACAATAAGCATGATTAGGACTTCACTATAGACTCTACCCAAAGATACACATTACAAGGTACATGTTGTAAACAATAGAACGGAAGGATATGCACAAACATCCTTATTATCAGCCTAATTCATAAAGAACAAGACATAGATAATCGGAGAAAGTCTATTTTACTACCCTAAAGTATCTTTGTTGTCCACTTAACCCCCTAAAAATTTGTCTAATTTACTCCCCTGAACTATTTAGATTGGTTTGATTCACTATCTTGTGAGATTTTACTTTTTTGTTTAACTATGTATATGTAATGTTTGAGGGTACAATTTTATGAAATTATAGTTTACAATGTACCATATGTCAGAAAAATAGTTCAAGAAGTTTTTGAAATTTTTTTACGAAGAAAGTATGTAATACATATTTGATATAGGAGATGAAATAATACAAGAAAATATTTATGAAAAATCTTGAAAAAATTATATTAGCATTTTGTTTGATGTCATATTTCATCCTATAAAAATTGTAACTATAAACATAACTCATACGAAGAGAATAAAAGAAAGTCTCACAAGCACGCAAATTGAATAAATCTAATAGTTCGAGAGAGCAAATTTGTGACGCCCTCAATTCTGTGGAAAAAAACCACGGAACCGAGAACTAATGCATATGTGTGCCCAGGACGTTCATCACACATACACATACGTTCCACAAACTGAATTCAGATTATATATTACCACAAATAACAGGGTTTATTACAATATCTTATGAGTCTTGGACTCATGCTTACAGCGAAAGTCTTATTTCTATGCAGCGGAAGTCCTTATTTAAATGCGGAAGCAAAAACTAATGCGGAAGCAAAACTAAGCAGAAGTGGCTCCATCTCTACTCCCTCCACAGGCAAGGTTGAGAACAGATCACACGCCATAATGCTCTACTCGGTCTTCATAGTAGTCCTCTCTTGCTGTTGATGAAGAAATAATAATGCAAGTTTGAGTACAATGATGTACTCAGCAAGTGCGGGAAAACACATGATATGCAGCTCATAAACAAGGTATGCATAAAAGGTTTATTTGCAGAAAAGCAGTTCTGTAAACCCATGATAAAACAACAACTTAAGTTTAAATATAATCCCAACATGTATTAAATTACCAACATACCTCCATCACTTCCCGTGTTCCATCCGAACATTAACCAATCTTTTATTCATACTCACGAATACCTCCTCGTATTCGCTACCATCTCACCTTATAAAACAACCTCGTCTCGCACCGAGACCAATCTCATGTCATGACCCATCAGTCATGCAACCATCTCATCTCCCGGACTCCACAGTCCCAAACCGAACCATAACCAATAACCATAACTAAGAACCTTCCCAATAACCATTCCAATAACCATCCCAAAAACCATTCCCAACTAATCATGGCAGTTTAGCCAGGTGCTCGTGACCGTAAGCTCGGCTATCATGATAGTTTTAACAACTCTGCAGAGTTTGTACCTCTTTACCCACAAGTTTGTGATTTCGTCACCCGTCGGCGACTGCAGAAGCTCCATTTTACTAGTACACAGCCGTCGGTGTATGGTCAAGAGATCACAAAATAGCCTTTACAAAGGGGTTACTAGATGTATGGACTCACTAAGGTTTCACCGGCAGGCTAGAATCTCCAATTCTCCCACCCATGGGCCCCCTCTTGTGCCATGCAGTTCCCAGGGCAGTCCTCACTCGACTCCCATTCCCCGCGCCTTCCACAGTCCATAACACCCTAGCAACTTACCTAATTACTCAGCTAAGCCGCACCCATACTTGGCCTTGAGGTGGCACTGTTATCCTGGCATGTGCATGCATGAACCGGTCCTTAGATCTACGACAAGTAAAACCACCATCTCATGCTACCTCATTCACAAACCCAGGCTTGCCTAGATCTCCCTCCGATCCATGTTCATTAACCTCATCAGTTACTTATTATCAGTACAAGTGCAGTTAGCTAGACACATCTATCTCGCTTCCCGATCCCAGAGACTCAGCGAAGCATAAAGCAAAAACCATACCCGACTCATAAACTTCCCAGGCGACAAGGGTGGTTTAATCAAAACTAGTAAACTCCTACAAAAGGGTTTATCATCATGTTTGACTCAGCACACACACTTTTTCACAAAACAAAATAGTTTTACCCAAAACATAGGATCAACATGGTCAAGGAGCACTTGCCTTGTTCTTGCGGTTCCGGTTGTTCTTGATTCTCGAAACCTTGTTGCTGCAGTTCGTCGCAGACAGCTTCTTGAGTTTGTCCTGCTATGTAGGATTCACGTGCATACAAATTCACAGCAATCAATATCATGCTCAAACCCTAAACTAGATGCGATGATGCACATGCATGCTATCCTATGATTAGTTTTATTAGATTGATGTGCTCTTGCATGGCTTGCATGGTCAGGGGTGTTCGGATCAAAGGTGGACGTGGCGATGATCTTGTCTTTTAGATAAAACTGATCATCAAGTGATCTGCCCACGAAAACGCTTCTGTTCGAAAGGAATCGAAGAAAAGATGCAAAGAGATGAACACAGTGATGTCGTAAGGTGGTATTGAAGTCCTACCTTACGCTCTTCTTGTTTTCGGGGTCCTCCTCAGACCGCTTGGTTTTTCTCCGATGATCTCCCTTGTTGTGCTTCGGCGATGTTTCGCTCGGCGAGTTAGGGCTAGGGCTCCAAGTCGTCGGCTCAGGATTTGAAAGAGAAGCTCGTGGTTCCGGCCAGAGGTTTTTGGGCTCTATTTATAATCAGGAAGAGAAGAGTCCTAATCTGATTGGATCCCGAATAAGAGTCTTATTCAGATCTTTGTTAGATCCTGACGTCTTATCTTCGGTAACATTGTGGAGTTTAGATCGGTTTCTGTTGCGTACCGGTGTCCTTACGCGTAACAGCCGCTCCAGAACTCGTTACCTCCGTGATGATGAGCTCCAGAAGCTCCACGTGTCCTCCGGGCCTGGTATCTCCTCGTCCGCAGAGACGAGCTCCGGTTGTGCCGCGTATCAATCGATCGAGACCCCCCTCTTCTTCGGAGGTGAGCTCCGTGCACGCCACGTGTGGGTGTCGGTCTTTCCGCTCTCCTTTCCTCAGGGACATGCCTCGAGGTCGACACGTGTTTAGCTGCGACGGACCTTCCGGAGATAAGCTCCGGTGGCGACACGTGTTCGATAGACCCGAACTTCTCTGAGATGAGCTCCGTGATTGACACGTATCCCGCGCGACGGGTCCTCTTATTTCCGCGAGGACTAGCTCCGAGGATGACACGTGTCCTATAACAAAAATGCCTTTGCTTCTTCCGCAGAGGCTAGCTCCGCGGGCAGCACGTGTCCCACAGGGTCGGGCCTCTTTCCAATTGCGGAGGTGACCCCCGAGCCTGCCACATAGCTAGTTTAGCGGCGGACCTCTCCCAACTTCTCGGGGATGCGCTCTGAACACGCCACGTGATCTGCTGGCCGTGGAAGTTGCCTTCGGTGTTCTCAGAGAGCTTTATTGGCTATCCTTTTGATACTTGTCTCTGTTCCTACTTTTCTTAAAATGTTTTTTTCTTTTTCATAAAACATGAATATATGCTGACACTCGAGATGAGGGTGTCACAAATCTACCCCCTTAAATTGAATCTCGTCCTCGAGATTCGTTAGTAGGAAATAGATGGGGAAATTCTGCCTTGATATCCTCTTCACATTCCCATGTGGCTTCAGCTTCCGTGTGATAGCTCCATTGTACCTTGCACCATCGAATCACTTTGTTCCGGGTGACCCTTTCCTTTACGTCCAAGATTCGGACAGGGTGTTCTGCGTAGGTCAGGTCTTCTTGAAGTTCAAGTTCTCCAATTGACACTTGTTCCTCTGGTATTCTCAAGCACTTCTTGAGCTGGGATACATGAAACACGTCATGTACGTCGGAGAGGTGGTTTGGGAGCTCTAGTTGGTAGGCTACTTCTCCTCGCTTGTCCAAAATCTTAAATGGTCCGATGTAGCGAGGCGCTAGTTTGCCTTTGACGTTAAAACGTCGTTGGCCTCGGATAGGCGATACCTTAAGGTATACGAAGTCTCCTACTTCAAAGGTCAACTTCCTACGCCTATTGTCCGCATAGTCTTTCTTTCGTGACTGAGCAGCCTTTAAGTTTTCCCATATCGTTTGGACTTGCTTTTCAGCCTCTTGTAGTACTTCGGGTCCAAACACCTGGTTCTCTCCGGTCTCGCTCTAGAACAGCGGCGTTCTACACCATCTGCCATATAAGGCTTCGAAAGGCGACATCTTCAAGCTAGTTTGATAGGTGTTGTTATAGGAGAACTCGGCATACGGTAAACTCCTATCCCAACTACGCCCACGTTTCAAGGCGCAAGCTCTCAGCATGTCCTCCAAAATTTGGTTCGTCCTCTCGGTTTGCCCATCTGTTTGTGGGTGATAGGCGGAGCTAAAATCCAGTCGTGTACCCATGGCTTTCTGCAGCTTCCTCCAGAATCTAGAGGTAAACTGAGAACCTCGATCTGAGACTATCCTCTTCAGAACTCCATGACGGCACACGATCTGCTCCATGTACAACTCTGCCAACTGTGTAACGTTGTAACTGGTCTTTACCGGAAGAAAATGGGCGGTTTTCGTCAACCGGTCCACAATGACCCAGATGGAGTCGTATCTTGACTGAGTTCTTGGCAATCCGACAATAAAGTCCATACTGATGTCCTCCCATTTCCATTCAGGTATTTTCAAAGGTTGCAACAATCCAGCGGGTTTTTGATGTTCGGCTTTTACCCGTTGGCATGTGTCGCATAGGGCAACGTATTCGGCTATATCCCTCTTCATACCATCCCACCAATAGCAATTTTTCAAGTCCTTGTACATTTTGGTGCTCCCTGGATGTATGGAATAGGGTGAATCATGTGCCTCCCTTAATATCATGTCGCGAAGGTGTCTTAGGTTTGGCACACAAATCCTTTTTCCTAGCCAAAGCGTACCCTTTTCATCCTCCTTGAAATCTTTCTCCATCCCTTGTCGGATTCTTTCCTTGATCCCCTTGATCCCCTCGTCTGTTGCTTGGCCCTTTCTTATTTCTTGCTCCAATGAGGAGTGGATCTCCATTATTTCCATGTTATTCAAGAATCCGAGGTGTAATCGTTCGAACTCCTTACGTAGTTTGGGTGGTAGCTCCCGAACCGTGAGTAGGTGGCATGCTCCCTTTCAGCTCAATGCGTCAGCTACTACATTGGCCTTCCCAGGATGGTAGTTGATTCCTATATCATAATCCTTGATGAGTTCTAACCATCGACGTTGCCTTAAATTCAAGTCCGTTTGTGTAAATATGTACTTGAGGCTTTTATGATCCGTATAGATCTCACATCGATGACCAAGGATATAATGTCTCCAAATCTTTAATGCATGCACTACCGCTGCTAACTCCAAATCATGCGTAGGATAGTTAAGCTCATGCTTCTTTAATTGTCGTGAGGCATAGGCTACCACTTGTCCTTCCTGCATGAGCACACATCCGAGCCCTTGTCTGGATGTGTCACAATATATGTCAAAGCTCTTGCTTACGTCTGGCAATACCAGAACTGGTGTTGTGGTTAGCCTTTTCTTGAGTTCCTCAAAACTCTCTTGGTAGGCTTGTGTCCATTGAAAGATTTTTCCCTTCATTAGCAACTCCGTCATAGGCTTTGCTATTTTATAGAGGTCTTTAATGAAGCGCCGATAGTATCCTGCCATCCCAAGGAAACTCTGAATATCCCTCACGCTCTTCGGTTGGTCCCATTTCAGAACATCTCTCACCATTCCAGGATCAACCGATACCCCTTCCTTGGAGATGATGTGGCCTAGGAAGGATATTTCCCTTAGCCAAAATTGACACTTGTTGAGCTTGGCATACAACTGATGCTCGCGCAACTTCTGCAAGGTCAATCTCAGATGTTCTTCATGCTCCTCCTCACTCTTTGAATACACCATAATGTCATCGATAAAAACCACGACGAACTTGTCCAAGTACTCCATGAAAACCTTGTTCATAAGGTACATGAAGTGTGCGGGTGCATTCGTCAATCCAAAAGACATAACGGTATATTCATATGAACCATACCGTGTCCGAAAGGTTGTCTTAGGTATATCGGAGGGCTTAATATTCAGCTGGAAATATCCCGACCGAAGATCAATCTTGGAGAATACTTGGGCTCCTTTCATTTGATCGAACAGGTCCTCTATACGGGGCAGAGGGTATTTATTCTTGATTGTCACCTCGTTGAGAGACCTGTAGTCCACGCACATTCTTTGGGTTCCGTCCTTCTTGTGCACGAAAAGTACCGGGGCTCCCCATGGTGACGAACTTGGATGGATAAAACCCTTCTCCAACTGTTCTTGAATTTGCTTCTTTAGTTCAACTAACTCGGTGACGGGCATCCTATATGGTCTCTTAGCTATGGGTGCAGTTCCAGGTACCAAATCTATGTCAAACTCGATGTCCCGGTCAGGTAGCATACCTGGAAGTTCTTCCGGGAACACGTCCGAAAATTCCTGAACCACTGGAATGTTGTCCAATGCTACTCCTTCAACATGGTTCAAATCCGCCCGTTCGGTTGCTTGCTGGGCTGACTCAAACTCGACACGGATACCGTGTTCGTTTGTCAATTGCACGCTTCTCTCAGCTCATTGGATTACTCCATTGTGCTTGCTTAACCAGTCCATTCCGAGTATGATGTCAATTCCGTGGGAGTCCAAGACAATAAGGTTGGCAAGGAAGTCTACCCCCCTTATTTTAAGGCTTACCTTAGGGCATACTATACTAGTCCTCATTTCTCCTCCGGGAGAATTAACTAACATAGCACATTCTAAGTGGGATACGGGTAGATGATGTTTGTCAACATATTCGGATGATATGAAGGAATGTGATGCTCTAGAATCAAATAAAATGGTGGCTGGGTTGGAGTTGGCAAGGAACATACCAATTGCGACGTCCTCAGCCTGTTGTGCTTCCTCAGCAGTGACATGATTAACGTGGCCACGAGCATAGTTCTGTGGTCCACGGTTCCCTTGGTTGTCTCCTCCGTTTGGTCGCTGGTTCTGCTTGGGCACGTTTCCTTGCTGCCCAGGGCCTCTCTTCGGGCACTGGTTAGCGAAGTGGCCTACTTCCCCGCATGCAAAGCATGCCCTGTTGCCTACGGCAGCAGGTACATTGGGGCGGGGATTTTGAACAGGAGCGCCATTGTTAGGCCGGGGCGCAGGGGGCATGGGCACACGAGGTGCTGATGCAACGAATTGTTGCTGTGGTGGCTGACCAGGGCGGTACGTAGGAGTGGTTGGTCCATACTGCGGTGCAGGGGGCATGTACCTAGGTCGTACGTTGCTCCCTTGGGGCTGGTATGGCATCTTCCTTTTGCACTCGCGCTCGATCTCTCGGATCTTGTTTTCCACCACAATAGCCTTATCAACCAGCTTCTGGAAGCTTACGTAGTCATTGTTGAGGAGCTGAACTTGGATCTCATTGTTCAACCCTCTCATGAACAGGTACTGCTTCCTATGATCTGAGTTGACATCTTCGGGGGCATACCGGGACAGTTGTATGAACTTGTTGAGATATTCACTCACACTTTTCTGTCCTTGGCGGAGACCTTGAAACTCCTGCCTCTTGAGCATCATTACGCCAACAGGGATGTAGTGGGAGCGGAAACTTTCCTTGAACTCAGTCCAAGTGATTGTCTCCGGGTTGGCATGGGCGTTGCTCAAGGCATCCCACCAGTCAGCAGCTGCTCCCATCAGTTGGTGCGACGCAAAGAGAACCTTCTCTCGGTCGTTGCACTGAACAATGGCAAGCTTCTTCTCCATGGATTTCAACCAATCATCGGCCTCCATTGGTTCGCTTGCTTGAGCAAAGGTGGGTGGTCGAGTCCTCATGAACTCTCCCAACCTGTTATGAGCCGGCGGTGGTGGTGGCGGTGGTGCCAGAACGGGGTGATGGTTGGCCTGCAACTGACCCAAAGTTTGGATCATGGTTTGCATAAGCTGGTTTTGCATGGCCATTAACCTTTCTAGGTTGGTTTCGCCAGCTCCGGGGTTAGCAGGAACTTCCTCGTGGTCATCTTCCTGGACGTTCCTTCGGCTGGCGTTTCCTCTCACCATCTGTGAGAGAGAACGAAATAGAATAGAAGGTTAGAATATTAGCTAGGCCCTTTCAACTATATGCATCAAGATGAGTTGGACTATATATATTAGCCCTTATGAGGATGCCAGCAAGTGCCGAAACATCTCACACCTCCTTCTTCTTACGTGTGGATATGGACAACTTTTTTGAGACGTCCCATAACTCACACTAAGCACATATTCACAAGTAATCATCACAAGGGCCCACTCAACTCCTATTCAAGGATGGTTTCCTATGTCAAGGTGGTTTTAAAGGCCAATCTAGTCTATTCACCCTAGGGCGCTTCCTTTGGTCAGCGTGGCTTAGCTACCTGTGACTCCTATTTAGGGGTGTAACTTGCTGTTAACCCGTGGCTCTAATATCAATCTAAGGTTTCTATTTAGACGTGTAACCTACTGTCAACCCGTGGCTCTGATACCAATCTGTGACGCCCTCAATTCTGTGGAAAAAAACCACGGAACCGAGAACTAATGCATATGTGTGCCCAGGACGTTCATTACACATACACATACGTTCCACAAACTGAATTCAGATTATATATTACCACGAATAACAGGGTTTATTACAATATCTTATGAGTCTTGGACTCATGCTTACAGCGGAAGTCTTATTTCTATGCAGCGAAAGTCCTTATTTAAATGCGGAAGCAAAAACTAATGCGGAAGCAAAACTAAGCAGAAGTGGCTCCATCTCTACTCCCTCCACAGGCAAGGTTGAGAACAGATCACACGCTATAATGCTCTACTCGGTCTTCATAGTAGTCCTCTCTTGCTGTTGATGAAGAAATAATAATGCAAGTTTGAGTACAATGATGTACTCAGCAAGTGCGGGAAAACACATGATATGCAGCTCATAAACAAGGTAGGCATAAAAGGTTTATTTGCAGAAAAGCAGTTCTGTAAAACCATGATAAAACAACAACTTAAGTTTAAATGTAATCCCAACATGTATTAAATTACCAACATACCTCCATCACTTCCCGTGCTTCATCCGAACATTAACCAATCTTTTATTCATACTCACGAATACCTCCTCGTATTCGCTACCATCTCACCTTATAAAACAACCTCGTCTCGCACCGAGACCAATCTCATGGCATGACCCATCAGTCATGCAACCATCTCATCTCCCGGACTCCACAGTCCCAAACCGAACCATAACCAATAACCATAACCAAGAACCTTCCCAATAACCATTCCAATAACCATCCCAAAAACTATTCCCAACTAATCATGGCAGTTTAGCCAGGTGCTCGTGACCGTAAGCTCGGCTATCATGATAGTTTTAACAACTCTGCAGAGTTTGTACCTCTTTACCCACAAGTTTGTGATTTCTTCACCCGTCGGCGACTGCAGAACCTCCATTTTACCAGTACACAGCCGTCGGTGTATGGTCAAGAGATCACAAAATAGCCTTTACAAAGGGGTTACTAGATGTATGGACTCACTAAAGTTTCACCGGCAGGCTAGAATCTCCAATTCTCCCACCCACGGGCCCCCTCTTGTGCCATGCAGTTCCCAGGGCAGTCCTCACTCGACTCCCATTCCCCGCGCCTTCCACAGTCCATAACACCCTAGCAACTTACCTAATTACTCAGCTAAGCCGCACCCATACTTGGCCTTGTGGTGGCACTGTTATCCTGGCATGTGCATGCATGAACCGGTCCTTAGATCTACGGCAAGTAAAACCACCATCTCATGCTACCTCATTCACAAACCCAGGCTTGCCTAGATCTCCCTCCGATCCATGTTCATTAACCTCATCAGTTACTTATTATCAGTACAAGTGCAGTTAGCTAGACACATCTATCTCGCTTCCCGATCCCAGAGACTCAGCGAAGCATAAAGCAAAAACTATACCCGACTCATAAACTTCCCAGGCGACAAGGGTGGTTTAATCAAAACTAGTAAACTCCTATAAAAGGGTTTCCCATCATGTTTGACTCAGCACACACACTTTTTCACAAAACAAAATAGTTTTACCCAAAACATAGGATCAACAGAGTCAAGGTGCACTTGCCTTGTTCTTGCGGTTCCGGTTGTTCTTGATTCTCGAAACCTTGTTGCTGCAGTTCGTCGCAGACAACTTCTTGAGTTTGTCCTGCTATGTAGGATTCACGTGCATACAAATTCACAGCAATCAATATCATGCTCAAACCCTAAACTAGATGCGATGATGCACATGCATGCTATCCTATGATTAGTTTTATTAGATTGATGTGCTCTTGCATGGATTGCATGGTCAGGGGTGTTCGGATCAAAGGTGGACGTGGCGATGATCTTGTCTTTTAGATAAAACTGATCATCAAGTGATCTGCCCACGAAAACGCTTCTGTTCGAAAGGAATCGAAGAACAGATGCAAAGAGATGAACACAGTGATGTCGTAAGGTGGTATTGAAGTCCTACCTTACGCTCTTCTTGTTTTCGGGGTCCTCCTCAGACCGCTTGGTTCTTCTCCGATGATCTCCCTTGTTGTGCTTCAGCGATGTTTCGCTCGGCGAGTTAGGGCTAGGGCTCCAAGTTGTCGGCTCAGGATTTGAAAGAGAAGCTCGTGGTTCCGGCCAGAGGTTTTTGGGCTCTATTTATAATCGGGAAGAGAAGAGTCCTAATCTGATTGGATCCCGAATAAGAGTCTTATTCAGATCTTTGTTAGATCCTGACGTCTTATCTTCGGTAACATTGTGGAGTTTAGATCGGTTTCTGTTGCGTACCGGTGTCCTTATGCGTAACAACCGCTCCAGAACTCGTTACCTCCGTGATGATGAGCTCCAGAAGCTCCACGTGTCCTCCGGGCCTGGTATCTCCTCGTCCGCAGAGACGAGCTCCGGTTGTGCCGCGTATCAATCGATCGAGACCCCCCTCTTCTTCGGAGGTGAGCTCCGCGCACGCCACGTGTGGGTGCCGGTTTTTCCGCTCTCCTTTCCTCAGGGACATGCCTCGAGGTCGACACTTGTTTAGCCGCGACGGACCTTCCGGAGATAAGCTCCGGTGGCGACACGTGTTCGATAGACCCGGACTTCTCTGAGATGAGCTCCGTGATTGACACGTATCCCGCGCGACGGGTCCTCTTATTTCCGCGAGGACTAGCTCCGAGGATGACACGTGTCCTATAAAAAAATGCCTTAGCTTCTTCCACAGAGGCTAGCTCCGCGGGCAGCACGTGTCCCACAGGGTCGGGCCTCTTTCCAATTGCGGAGGTGACCCCCGAGCCTGCCACGTAGCTAGTTTAGCGGCGGACCTCTCCCAACTTCTCGGGGATGCGCTCTGAACACGCCACGTGATCTGCTGGACGTGGAAGTTTCCTTCGGTGTTCTCAGAGAGCTTTATTGGCTATCCTTTTGATACTTGTCTCTGTTCCTACTTTTCTTAAAATGTTTTTTTCTTTTTCATAAAACATGAATATATGCTGACACCAGAGATGAGGGTGTCACACAATTGAACCAAAATTTTGTTTAGTGTGTTAAGCGGACAACATAGATAAATTAAGGGTAGTAAAATGAACTTTTTCCTAGATAATTTAATTCGTCATAAGTATCCAATATAGGTGTCAAAATTATTAGATGCTTGCATTGATCTGCAGGTTCCTCGCTCATGTTCTCTAGCTCAGCTGTGTTGGTGGGTTTCGGTGATAGCTTCGAAAACTTGGATAAAACTCACGGTTTTTTGAGCTAAACATAGAAGTTATCTCGCTTTCGTAGAGATGACCGGATGCTTTCCTCGGCAAAGCACCAAAGATCTACAAACTAAGAGAACTATGAAGAACTAAAACTAAAGATACGAATAATTAATTGGGAATTTGTTTCGTGTTGATCTTGGCAGCGAGCTGCCTTTAAATAGACTCGATACAACTTAAGACTCCAAGCTAAACATGACTAATCTATCTCTAACTTAGACTTTTAAGCTAATCTTATCTCTAACTTATCTCTAAGGCATGTATACATGAATATATTGTGCTGACACCTTCTAGAGTTTATCTCGACAATGACACGAATAAACACTAAATGATACATTGTTGAACTCAGCCCGGAACTCTCTAAGTCCTCTTTTAGCCCCGGTATCTTGCGGTTTAGCGCATTTATCTTGCGACGATGAGGTAATTCTTGCTTCCGGCTGGTTCTCCCACCTGAGCGTCCGCATATTGGATTTTCATGGTAAAACAGCTTCCCGCAGGGTGAACTTCGGGTACCGGTTAACTTTTTTGCTCAGTCGTGTGTACCTTGGATTCGCTAGTTAAAATGGCTTCCCAAACCTAGTTTTTCGATGTTTTTTACCTACAAAATATATAGCCAATTTGCATATCCAACACATGTCCCCTGTTTTTAGACAAATATAATGTCCCATAAAATACCTTTTTAGCCACGATTCATCAAATAAATAGGTTGTTTTACCTTACAATCTCTAGATAAGTCATACTTCTTGCCATACATTTGGGTAAAAATTCTTTAAGTAGGGGTGGCGTTTGGTTAATCGATTAAGAGAAACTTCGGTTATGAAGAATTGATAACCGCATTTGATCCAAAAAAGTCATAACCGCACAATTCAGTTGCGGTTAATTCGGTTCGGTTTTGTGGTTAACCGTATTTTAATGTGTAATATAATTTATTAGATAAAAATAATAATAAACACATAAACAATAGTAATAAATATACAAAATGACATATATGTGCTGATTATGGGAGAAGATTATTAAGATTAGGTTTTGATATGAGAAAAAAATTGGTGAGGATAAAAATTAGTACCATTGAGCTTTATTTTCATGGGTTATGAGATAGTGGAGATTAAAATTTTGGTTAAGTCGGTTATTCGGTCAATACGATGTGATAACCAAATTTTATTCTGTTAACCAAAATGAATAAATATGATAACTGCATTTAACCAAAATAATTCGGTTAACCACGTATTTTGGTTCGGTGCGGTTCGGTTTTGCGGTTATCTGCTAAAAGTGCCCACCCCTATAAGTATATTTCATTGATAACTATACCCGAATTCTCTCCTTGCAAGGTTTTCGCGAAGTATGCATTCCCAGGAACAATACCTACCACTTTGAATGATCATTTCCAACTTGGTGACCATTTTCCAAACTTCTTGCCTTTAGTTCCTAAGGTAAAATTGTTTTTCGTACTAAGTCTCCGAGTTGAAACGATTTCTCCCGAACTCTCTTGTTGTAAGCCTTGGCCACTCTGAGCTTTTCGTTCTCTATTTCTCTCAAATCTTCCAATCGGCTTTCAGATGCTTCATCTATCTTGTCCATCATCAACTCTTGATACTCCACAGCCGAAAGATTGTTTTGTTGGGCCACTTTACAAGCTTGTAACTTGGTCTCAGCTGATAGTACATCTTCTTGGACATATACAAGTTTAAAAGGAGTCACCTTAGTGGCACCATGTTTGGATATCTTATGAGGCCACAATGCCTCATTTAAAGTCTCATGCCATCTCCTTGGATTCTCCCTTATCTTCTTCTTGATAAGCTTGATTAAGATCTTGTTGCTAGCTTCGGCTTGTATATTGCTTTGAGCATAATATGGTAAAGAATTGAACAACTTTATCTTAAAAGACTCGACAAAATCTCTAAATTGGTATGATAAGAATACTCCTGCTTGATCTGTAGTTAAATTTTGTGGAACATCGAATCTATAGAAGATATGCTCTAGGACAAAATCAGTTACCTCTTTGTAAGTATTGTTCTTCAAGGGCACAACTTCTCTATCCACTTAGTGAAATAATCTGTACCAACCAATACAAATCGATGTTTTTTGAATCATGAAGCATGTATCTCACCAATAAAATCCAAACCCCATCCTCTGAATGGCCACGACTTTACAATGGGATGCAACATGCTAGCTGGAGCCAACTGGATATCTCCAAACCTTTGGCAATCTTCACATCCTTTGTAGTACCTGAAACAATCTTCTTGCATAGTTGGCCAATAAAACCCTGCTCTCTTGAGCATCCACATAACCTTACGAGCTGACTGGTGTTTACCACAAAGTCCTTCATGTACCTCACACATGTCTTCTTTGGCTTGCTATTTGTCCAAACATCTCAATAGAAGCCCATCTATGGTTCGGCGATATAATTCATCATTTATTAACGTATACTTCAAAGCTTGGGCCGAACCTTTCTATCCTTGCACGTATTAGGATCCTTGATGCATTCTATCAACACTGGCCTCCAGTCACCTATCGCTAACACGTTAAACTTGGCTGAATTGTCTTGTTCTACCTTAGCTTCCAAGTTCTTGTACAATGTCAGCCTTGTTCTCATGTCAGACCTTCCTCTCTTTATCACATAGCCCGATGCTTGTTGTGCTAAAACATTTGATCTCCAGTTTGCTTCTCTAAAGATGTGTTTGATGCTGAATGTATCTAGAGTTTTTATGATGTCCAAGCATCGTTCTCGGTAGTCATTCAAGGTTCCATGAAAACACTGGCTTTCACCACTGGTTTGTTGATGACAAGCTTGAAATCACGGAAGACTTCAATATCTTTGATTCCCATGTCAACCAAGTACTCCAAACCATTCAACAATGCCTCATACTCGTCTTGGTTATTGGTACAAGCAAAGTTTAGCCGAATAGATAGCTCATATATGGTGTTTGTAGGTGAAACCAGCACACAACCAACTCCTTGACCTCTAACACAAACCGATCCATCAAAGTAAAGTTTTCATGGACATACCTTGACTAAACACTCATTTTCAAGTTGAACATCATTTTCCATGATGAAGTCGGCCACAACCTGCCCTTTCATGGTTCGAAGAGGCTCATACATCAAGTCATATTCCACTAGAGAGTATGCCCATCTGCCTAATCTGCCACTTAAGATCGGTTTTTGCAACATGTGCTTGATAATGTCATGTTGACACGTTACAAAGCATGAACTAGAGAGAATATAGTGTCAAAACTTGAAACAAGCGTAGTAGAGAGATATACATAACTTTTCAATGAAAATATATAATTTTTCGGCATCCAACAACCTTATACTCAAGTAAGCCACGGAAAACTATTTACCTTAATCTTCTTGAGTGAACACAGCCCCAATAACTTGGTCTTGAACAGCTATGTAGAGTCTAAAAGCTTGTTCAATCTTTGGTGTTCACAAGACAAGAGGATTGATCAAGTAAGTCTTGATTCTATCAAAGGTTTCCTTTTGTTCTGCCACCCAAGTGAACTCATGTTCGTGTTTCAACTTCAACAAGGGCATGAAGGATCCAATCTTGTCGGCCAAGATGCTTATGAACCTTCTTAAGTACTTGATCTTCCCTAGCAACTTTTGCACATTTCTTTTGCATGTCGGCTCTCCTATTTTATTGATGGCTTCTACCTTCTTATTGTCAATCTCTATCCCATGTTGATGCACAATAAGCCCCAAGAATCTCCCAGCCAACACACCGAATGCACACTTGAGTGGGTTCATCTTTAACCCATACTTACTCATTCTCTCAAAGGCTACCTTTAAATCAGCCATATGTCCCTGAGAACCAGTCGATTTAACTACAAGGTCATCAATATAAACCTCAGGGATGTTACCTAGCAGGTCATAAAAGATCAAGTTAATGGCTCTTTGGTAAGTTGCTCTAGCATTCTTCAGCCCAAAAGTTATCACAATCCATTCAAAGAGTCCCACAAATTCTAGGCAACAGAATGTTGTTAGATGTGTCTTCCTAAGCCATAAAAATCTGGTTGTTCCCTGCATTGCCATCCAGAAACTTAATCATCTTATGCCCTGAGGCATTGTTGATCAAGACGTCGGCAATTGGCATAGGATACTCATGCTTAGGTGTAGCCATATTTAGGTCCCTGAAGTATATGCAAATCCTTATCTTTTTCTGTGTTTTTCTTCTCCATAGGGATTATGTTTCAAACCCATTCGGCATACCTACATGGCTGAATGAAGTTGACCTTCAACAGACGATTTACCTCTTCTTTAATTTTATCAAAGATCTTTAGGGTAAATCGTCTAAAGGGCTGCTTATGGGGTCTAAAACCCGTCCTGATTGGTAACTTGTGCTCCACAAGGTCTCTACTTAGTCATGGAAGCTTGGTGTGTTCCCATGCAAAGCAATCTGTGAACTCTCTTAAGAGTTTACATATTTCTTCCTTCTGAGCCCTTGCAATATTGGTGTTGATGAATGTTGATCGATGTGCCGATCCTTCTCTGAGGTTTATCTCCTCTAACTCATCCATAGAAAAAACCCTCGTCCCTACTTGCCTAAGTCGTCAAGATCCTCAATCAATTCAACCATATCGTTTTTGCCTAAACAATACTCCTCGATTCTCTTCTGCAACCAAGTTAAATTTTCCTATTTATCTAATATTTTTATGTTACATTGCTTAGCCGAGTGATGCCTGCCAGCTTTACACACACGGGTACAAACCCGTCTCTCCCAACACTTATAAAATCATAATCCGTTAGGTTCCGACCTGTGAGACACCTAATATCGTCGTGTTGGAGCTCGGACAACTCGTCCATTGCAACACAAGCCGAGTTATTAGCCTCTATCATATTGACTTCGTCTCCAACCCACTGATTGAGGCACTGATCTAACATGGATGGCACACACCCGTTGGCATGTATCCAATCACGTCCAAGTAGAAGGTTGTACATGCTCCGAACAATCACCATGAAGAAAGCAATGGGTATGGTTTTGTTGTCGACGGTAAGCTCCACGGATATGACTCCCTTGGCCTCTGTTGGATCCCCTGAGAAGCCACTCAACATCGTGTTGGTCTTTATCAAGTCATCCTCCCCGTACCCAAGTTTCTCAAACATGGTTAATGGCATGATGTTTAATCCTGCTCCTCCATCAACGAACATGCGCCCAATGGGGGGTCCCACTCACGTTACCTCGGACGTAAAGAGACTTCATGTGTTGCCCTAACTTTTCTAGTTTCTCAAGGATAACATTCTTAGCTCCTAGATCCAGTTCAACCACCTCAACCTCCGGGATGCAAAACTCTGCTGGTAGATGGAACACCATGTTGACCTCAACCTAGTTATCATCCTCCCCCGAGATGTTATCCTCTTCTTCTTGGTTCCCGACTCCTTCCCGAGCTATCCTTTTCCCCTTCCAAGTTTTCTTCACGATCACTAGTCTTGCTTTTTTGAATCAATGATCTCTTTGCTCTTCCTTCTTTTTCTCAGCAAGTTTCAGGGCTCGAAGTCGTTGAACTCATCTCTTTTGGGTCTTGTTGAATTCTGTTGGACACCATTGAGGATATGGCTTAGTTACCGGAGTCACGACCTTGGTCATGCTTTACTTTTAATCCTCTGGTGTCATATCCCACCTGCTGAGCTTCCTTGCCCTTGTCTTGACTGGTATTTTGAGTTATGGAGCTTGTATAGAATCGGCCAACCTCAACATCTTGTCTTTGGGTGCTAGTGTGATCCCTGGACCAACGATCAACCTTCCTTCTGGACATATCAACCAAGAACGTTTGAAAGGTGGCCCTGGATCAGCTCCGATCTTATCTGTCTTTGTCATACCAGCACCATCCTTCACCATAAGGCCCCTGACCTCGTAACATTCCCCTGCCTTCAGTTTAACAAGCTGGCCTTCACCTCTCGAGCTCTCAAGAGCCAACTTATCTTGGATTATGCAAGGTACCAACCCGATCATGAGTAGCTGTTGTCCCTACCTTGCATTCCCCACGACTTTCGTCCTCCTGGCGTGTTCCCAGGGAAAAGCACGAGGTACAACATTGGTTGAGCATATTTTGTTGGGTTTAAAAGATGTTGTGGTGCTCCCACGCTCAACCCGTCATTGCTCTTGCACCGGTGCCCCCCGAACCCCTAGGGAAGGCTGTTTATCATGGAAAACTCCCGGTTTTCTAAGATGTCAATAGGTCCCGAACCCGGTTTTGCCTAGACTGCTCCCGAGACTCTTATTAACATATGTCAGGGACCTATCTCGCTTGTATCCACTAAACCTCTGGAAAACACTCTCCCTTTGCTGCCTCCTCAAGTACTTGCTGATCAAGAACTCCAAAGTTGGCTTGAAGACTGTGGTTTTTCTTGGTTCATTGGTTTTCCACAAGCCAACTTCGGGGTTTCTCAGCTTGATCATCCTTTTCCTTTGGTCATCAGACACAATCATGTTCTTACCTTTCGTGGTCTCGGCTTGATCGCTCCTCACCAAGATCTTCTTCCCTTCAAAGTGAACCATGTTTACTTGGAATGGGTCTATGTCGAGTTTCATCTTGTTGCCATCACCTAGTGTCAAACAGCCATTGTTCAAAGCCGATTGAACCTGTCAACGAACGAAGTTGCACTTGTTAGTTGAATGAGAGTAAGAGTCGTGCCACTTACAATATCGTTTCTTTGCTAGCTGCTCAGGTGATGGGATAACATGCCCGTCCTTGAGCTTGATCACTTTATTTTGTAATAACACGTCGAAGAGCTTGAGTACGTAAAACATAAACTTCATCTCATCCTTTTTCTGGGGACTAGGCTTCTGGAATGCACAAGCAAAAGGCTTGTTCTTGTGACTTTCTGCCCATTTGCCACACAAACTTCCATGTCGTCCTCGCTGGCTGAATCTCCCCCGAGGATGTTGACGTTCTGCTTCTCCCGGTCTCTATGGTTTACCTTCTTGAATCGGCCATGCATCTTGTTCTCTTTGGCATAGTTCTCATATGCCACAACTCGTTGTAGGACCTGGTTAACGTCACCAAATTCTATTCCTTCCATATTTTCTTTGAGGTATGGTAGGAGCCCTACAAAAGCTAGTTCGGCCAAGTCTTTTTCCCCGATTGTTAGGGTAAAACATTTGTTCCGGGTTTCCCTAAACCTCTTAACATAGTCAGACACGTTTTCATTGTACTTTTCCTAACGGTTGTTAGATGAAACAGCCTAGGTTCGCTTTCTCCGTTGTAAAAGTACTCATGGAACTTCTGCTCAAGGCCCGACCAAGTTGTAATAGAGTTAGGAGGTAGAGATGTAAAGTGGTTGAAGGTCGTGCCAAATAGGGATAGAGGAAACAATTTGATCTTATGGATGTCCGTAATTCCTACGTCGCTAGCTTGGATTAGAAATTGGCCAATGTGTTCTTGCATGTTTTTAGAGTCCTCCCTAGTGAACTTAGCAAAATCAGGCACCTGAAACCCTCTAGGATATGGCACGGTGTCAAAGTACTTGGGTATGGCTTTTTATACGTCTTAATGTGCCCCTTGTTTGTAATCCTGAGCTCCTTGAGGGTTCTAGCTACTTGATCTCTAAGATTGTCGCGTGGATCAGCGGTAGGATTGGGAAGGTTGCACGGTGTAACTTGTGGTTGTGCTGGAGGGAAAGATGTGTCGGGTATCGGCCCAAGCGGGACATAGTTTCCCATGGGAGGTATGTTTGGTCCGTAGGCTATGGTTTGGTAGTATGGCTGCTGGACGTTTAGCCCCGGTTGCCTAGATGGAGCTAAATCTGGTGGCACGTAAGGTGGAGCAGTGTTTGCTGAGTTGATCAGTATGCTACTTGTGCTGGGATCTACATGTTAACCCTCAGCTTCCTCCTAGAGCTTTTGGACCATAGATTGGATTTGACGATGCAAGTTGATGTCTATGCTTTTCTCAAAGTCGGCTTTAAAAGATTCAAATGAGTTTTTCAATCTATCAGCTACCGTGAGCACCATCTGCTCGAAGTCAGCGCCGTACTTACTAGCTATCGACACGTCCACTATATAAACAAGTGAGAATGTCGTGTTTACCTTGCGTGAAGTTGCTTCCCGCGTGTAGGCCTTCTGGATGATGCCTCCGCGGGTATTTTGGAAGCATGCCATCTTGTTCTGCAGCCTTGCCATCTTCTCTTGCTCGATCTCACATTCAAGATCCTCTTGGATACGTTCAAGATCTTCCTGTATGAGATCTTCAAGTTGTACGCCAATGGCATTGCTAGCATCGACGGCCAGGTCATCGGCTTTCTTCCTTGAAACTTCAGCCATGTCTTCTCTAGGTTGATCGGTATAGAACAACGCAGATAGTTGAGTAGAGGCAGAGCTTGATCAACACAGCGTCGCTCCCCAGCGGAGTCACCAATTATGTTGGTGGGCTTCGAAATAGGTTCCAAAACTCGGATGAAATTCACGGTTTCTTGAGGTAAACAGAGAAGTTATCACACTTTTGTGGATCTGACCGGATGCTATCTGTCACACCCGGTTTCTCCGAAGAACGACCGAGTGAATATCACATGTATGCCAGGATCATTTTCTCATACATGTGATGACAAATAGTGAAGCATCATTTATTACAAGCCAGGTGTCGAATATAAATAAGTCCTACATAGCATATGTCTCGATGGACGATAATAAGTTCATAACAACTAAATAAAATAGCAACGGAATATTATTCTTGTGGGCTCCGTCACAGGCGTTGCCCGGGGGTCTCCATGAACCTAGAAACCTTCTTCGGGTCCAAAGTCTTGGTCATTATACACCACCTCATTATCTTGACCTGAGCAGCAATATAAACCAACAAAATATGCAAGGTTGAGTACCGATGGTACTCAGCAAGTGTGGGAAAGTTATGTCATGCATGGCTAGAATAAGGGGAGGTTGAACTCATGGTTAAAGCACTACGCAATTAATACCTATCACCTTAGCTTATTAAGCACCTACATTACTACACAGGTGAAATGGTCCCAATCTCCCATCCCATCATCAAAATCAAATAACCATAACATCATTTCCAATGTTAAGCTCCCCGCTTAACACCCACAACTTCCAAAGCCATCATACTCTAATCATGTATAAGTCCAAGCCGCTCTTAACCGTGAGCACGGCTGTCATGACAGTTTTGACTCTGCAGAGTTTGCAACACTGTACCCACATGTAGTGATTTCATCCCCCGTTGCCGGGTGGACTAAAAGAACCTCCATTATGCCAGTGGCTACGAACCACATTCACACTTCCCAGGTGTGTAGCCTGGAGATCACTACGAAGCCTTTACAAAGGGATTCCCGACGAGCGTGGGCCCACTGAGGTTTCACCCCTAACAGCATACAAGAGGCTCCAACCCCGCTGCAGTGGCCCCCTCTTGAGCCTTGCGGTTCATACGGTAGTCCAGCTGACACCTATTCCCTGCACCATCCAACACACCCATACTACGCCGGGGATACACCTAATTAATTGGCTAAGCTGCCCCATCTCAGCATGTGGTTGGCACGGTAAAGCCAGGTTACATGCTCCATGAACCGGTCCTTAGGATCCATGCAAGTACTAAACACAAACCCGAGTCTCGTGCACCCAGCACCAACCAAAACATCCAACTTGCCTTGATCCCTACCTCTACATAACTCACAATATCTCATTCAAGAGTATGGTAAAATAAACTGATGATCTCATCTCCCAAATATCCCATTCTAAGCATGGCTAAGCATAAGCATGTAAATAAATGATATGATAAAATAAATCCCAATCCCAAGCTACAAGGAAACAAGATAATGTAATTCTAGGGAAACTTCCTATCATGGGTTTCATATTTAAATTGACAATGCAAATAACTCTAGCTACACATCCTAGCATAGGATCAAAGTGGTCAAGGACACTTGCCTCCTTCTTGCTGCTCTTGAAATGGGTAGTCCTGATTTGGAAAGGAATAACTTGCTCTTGAGCAGGTTCCACATCATACCATCACACATAGCAAAAGAAAAACAACAATCTATAAGACATAGTTCACACTTCCACTTCATACAAACCACACATTCATATTTATGAAAGTCATTCACAACTATATGTGTTGTGGTTACTCTAGGTGTGTTGATTTGTGGCTTGCATGCTCTTTTAATCATGTGTATATGATTCCTACTTTTGTATTCACATTTATGCTTGCATACTTTATATATGAGTTTCCAATTTAAATAATTTTCCTTATATTTATTTACTACACCTTTTAGTTACCAAGTATGCATGAAAAGTATTTTTCTTCTCCATATGTGCCTTCAGAATTTCTACCAACCCTAAACTGAATTCTTTGGATTTTAGAAACTCCATTTATCATTTACTAGTTGCTATATTTTCAGATTTATTTTTCTATGCATAAATGTGTACTTTGTTATGAAATTAGTAATACTCCTCATCTAAACATAATAGGTTCTGGTCCTAAATAATTTAATAACACATTTTGACCTTTGCCTCTGATGTAAACCATCTCATAATTATTTTCCCTATTTTCTATAACTATTCTTTACTTAAAAATGTGTTCCTAAATGTGAATAATAAATTAACCAGATTCAATTCAGTCCAAAATATGTTTTTATCTCACTCCAAAATTTTCTAAACACTGAGAAAATCTTTAACTTAATTTTGACAAATATGTTTGTCCCACTTTTTAATTTTTAAACACTAGTTACATATTCAATTTTCTAAATTAAATACTAAACAGGGCTAAAATAATGAACTCACCCCATTACAGGGTCTATAATATTATTTTCATAATTTCCAGGGGTCTAGCTACACTTATCAGAGGTGTTTTTTCTAATTTTTATTAAGTCCAGGGGCTAAAACTGATTTTTAAATGAATTTACATGATTTTCTGGAGTTCCAGGGGCTAGATCAGAAGTTTCCGGGGCTAGCTCTTATTTCCTGAGAACCCCAGGGGGTAGCACGTAAGAATTCCAGTCTTTATAACGTGGGGCTGACGTGGACCGTCCGATTTTAAACCGACGGCCGAGATTATAACATCGAACCGGTACGCGGGGTTTTAAAGTCTACCGTGCGATTTAAAATAAACGGAGCACAAGCGGCCACGTCGCTCTGATCGAGCGCGGGCGGCGCTGCCGGCGGCGCACGGCGGCGGGAAGCGGCGATCTCGCCGGAAACTTTCGGATCCTCGAGAATTCTGCCTAGAACTGTGATCTTATGGCATAGATCGATAGAGGGGAGGTCAGGAATCTCACCTCGGGGGTTTTCTTGAGCTCGGAGGTCCTGGGAGGTGATCGGCGGCAAGGTCCGAGGCAAAACCACGGCGAAGCTCGTCGGCGCTGTGTTTACACCGCAAGTCATCGAGTTTTCTGCACCTGCAAGGTTCCCCGGAGGCGGTGGATCAAGACCAGCGAGTTAGATCGGAGTTTCCGAGCTTAGATCGGCCGGAATTCACCTGAGAAATCTCGGTTCTCACCGGAGTAAAAATCGGCGATCACGTGGGAAAAACAGAACGGGGCCGGGGTTTTTATAGACGGGGGAGGGCGGCGAGGTGGTTTAGATCATGTCCGTATCCTCCTCGAGCAAAATTCGGCTGTGACCCGCAGCAGTTCCGATCGGTTTGGATTCGGTGAGAAAGAGTCCGGCGCGGCGCGAGGTTGAAGACGAAGCCCGGGTGGGTCCCTCCTGTCAGCGTGAGAAAGCGCGGGCGCGCGGCTGCGGGCTGGCGCAGGGTAAGTTGGGCCGGCTGGTGGGTTTCGGCCCACTGGCCGGTTTTTTTCTGTTTTCTCTTTTTCTTTTTCCATTTCTTTTCTGATTTGAGTTTAATTTGAATTCCAGTTTGAATTTGAATTTTTGCAAAACATGCAACACGTCCAAAAAATTTTAAATTCCCCTCTTAACATGATTTAGTGTTTTGAATCAAAATTTTGGGGTGTTACAGCTCTACCCCCCTTAAAAGAAATCTCGTCCTCGAGATTGGTGTTTCTAAGAAAACAATTCCGGAAATTGTGCCTTGAGCTCATCTTCCCGTTCCTAGGTGGCTTCCTCTTCTGAGTGATGCTTCCACTGCACCTTGCACATCCGGATTCTTTTATTTCTGGTGAGACGTTCCATTGTCTCCAAAATCTTGTATGGTTGCTCGGCATAAGACAAATCCTCAGCTACATCCACTTCATTCATGGGTAACACCTCTTCAGGCGTCCTCAGACATTTCTTGAGTTGTGACACATGGAATACATCGTGCACGTCCGATAGATGAACCGGTAACTCTAGTTGGTACGCCACTTCGCCTTTCCTTTCCAAAACTTGAAAGGGTCCGATGTATCGAGGTGACAACTTCCCTTTCACCTTGAACCGACGAAGTCCTCTGATAGGGGACACCTTGAGATAAACATAGTCTCCCACGTTGAAAACGAGCTCTCTTCTTCGTACATCGGCATAGCTCTTTTGGCGTGTTTGTGCTATCCTCAAGTTGTTGCGAATCTCCCTCACCTTTGCCTCGGCTTCTTGTAGCACTTCTGGACCAAACACTTTACTTTCTCCTGTTTGGTTCCAAAATAGGGGAGTTCTGCACTTCCTTCCATACAAAGCTTCAAACGGTGACATCTTCATACTAGCTTGATAGCTGTTATTATAGGAAAACTCCGCATATGGTAAGTTCTTGTCCCAACTCCAATTGTTTTTGAGTGCACATGCCCTTAACATATCTTCAAGGATCTGATTGGTTCTCTCCGTCTGCCCGTCAGTTTGGGGATGATAGGCAGAGCTGAAGTTCAGATGAGTTCCCATGGTTTCATGCAACTTCTGCCAAAACCTCGAGGTGAACTGTGTCCCTCGGTCCGACACTATCTTCTTTGGCACTCCATGGTAACACACAATCCTTGACATGTACAATTCTGCCAATTTGGATCCGCTGTAGCTTTCTTTCACGGGGATGAAATGAGCTACCTTGGTTAGCCTATCAATAATGACCCATATTGAATCATACCCGGATTGGGTCCTAGGCAGTCCCACGACAAAATCCATGCTGATTTCTTCCCATTTCCATTCGGGCACTTTGAGTGGTTGCAATAATCCCGCGGGTCGTTGATGTTCTGCTTTCACCAACTGACATGTGTCACATAGGGCAACATGTTCCGCGACATCTCGCTTCATGCCATACCACCAATACCTGCTCTTGAGGTCCTGGTACATCTTCGTACTCCCAGGATGAATGGAATAGTCGGAATCGTGAGCCTCCTTCAAAATTAATTCACGGATCTCCTTTACTTCTGGCACACAGATCCTTTTCCCGTGCCACACCGTTCCTTGTTCATCCTCTCTAAAACCAGGAGCTTTATTTTCCTTGATGAGCTGTCTGATCTCTTGTATCTTCTCATCATTCTTTTGGCCCTCGCGTATGTCTCGCTCGAGTGTGGAGTCCACTTCCATGGCGATGGCTTCACCACTATTTACTAGACATAGATTGAGCCTTATAACCTCGTCCTTTAATTCTGCAGGCATGTCCTTCAAGCTCAACTTATTGACCTGCACTTTCCGACTCAAAGCATCGGCCACGACGTTTGCTTTCCCGGGATGATAGTTGATGCCCACATCAAAGTCATTGATCAGCTCTAACCATCTCCTTTGTCTGAGGTTGAGATCTGGCTGTGTGAATATGTACTTCAAACTCTTATGATCCGTATATATCTCTGTCCTCTTCCCCATCAAATAGTGCCGCCAAATTTTCAACGCGTGTACCACTGCGGCTAGTTCTAGGTCATGTGTAGGATAGTTCTTCTCGTGCTTCCGAAGCTGCCGGGATGCATATGCCACGACATGTCCTTCTTGCATGAGAACACATCCCAACCCATTTCCAGAGGCATCGCAGTACACTGTGAAATTCTTCTGCATATCTGGCATAACCAACACTGGGGCTGTTGTCAATCTCTTCTTTAGCTCCTGAAAGCTCGTCTCGCACTGTGGCGTCCAGGTGAACGTGATTCCCTTCTCCAACAGTTTGGTGAGAGGTCTTGAGATCTTGGAGAATCCCTCAATAAACCGTCGATAGTATCCAACCAATCCCAAAAAGCTTCGAACTTCCCCGACATTTTCAGGGGTCTTCCACTTCTGGATATCCTCGATTTTGGCGGGATCTACGGAGATTCCTCCCTCCGAGATTATATGTCCTAAAAAGGGAACTCTCTTCAGCCAAAACTCACACTTGCTCAACTTGGCATATAGTTGATGTTCTCTCAGCCTCTGCAACACCAACCTTAGATGTTTCTCATGTTCTTCTTCATCTTTGGAGAAGACGAGAATATCATCTATGAAAACCACCACAAATTTGTCCAGATATTCCATGAATACCTTGTTCATGAGGTACATGAAGTATGCCGGGGCATTGGTTAGCCCGAAAGGCATGACAGTGTATTCATACAGTCCGTACCGAGATACGAAAGCTGTCTTGGGAATATCAGATTGCCTTATCTTGAGTTGGTGGTATCCCGACCTGAGATCAATTTTCGAGAACACACAAGCTCCCCTCAACTGATCAAACAAGTCTTCAATGCGAGGCAATGGGTACTTGTTCTTGATGGTTACCTTATTCAAAGCACGGTAATCCACGCATAACCTTTGGGTTCCGTCTTTCTTGGGCACAAATATCACCGGAGCTCCCCATGGTGAGGAACTAGGGCGAATATACCCCTTCTCCGTCAATTCTCTCAAATGATCCTTGAGCTCTTCCAGCTGCTTGGAGTCCATTCGATAAGGTCTCTTGTATATCGGGGCTGTTCCCGGTACTAGCTCAATTGTGAATTCCACGTCACGGTCGGGAGGCATACCTGGCAACTCCTCCGGAAAAACATCTGGATATTCCCTGATAGTCCTGATTTCCTCAACTTTCACCTCCACTTGATTTAATTTAATGTCCCTCCTAGGCTCGTGTATCGTTATGAACTTTACTCTTGTGCCACTAGGGTGAGTTAGTTCCACCGTTCTGGTCGAACAATGGATGATTCCTTTATGTTTGGTCAACCAATCCATACCCAAAATAATATCTATCCCTTGTGAATCTATCACTATGAGGTTAGCAGTAAATACTACCCCATTAATGTCTAGGTTCACTTTGGGACTCACTTGTCTTGTCCTTATTTCTCCACCTGGAGAGTTTACCGCTAGCATATGGTTCATTTGTGTGGTTGCTAGGTCATGCTTCTTAACAAACCCTTGAGCAATGAACGAGTGGGTAGCACCAGAATCAAACAGCAGAGTTGCAAGGTGTAAATTGGCAGGAAACTTACCAACTACCACGTCGGGTGCCTCTTGTGCTTCCTCCATAGTGACGTGGTTCACCCGTCCTCTCATTACATTCTGCTGTTGTGGTGGCGCAGGCTTCTTCTTTGAGCATTTATGGGCGTAGTGCCCCACTTCACCACAGCTGAAACATTGCACCCGTCTTAGATGCCTGGCCTTTGTTGTCTTGGGGTTGGTTTGGGGGTCCTTGCACTGCTGGTCGAGGTGGATATGCGGGGCGAGGCTGCTGCACAAACTGACGTTGCGGCTGTGCTGATGCTGCGGGAGGCCTGTAGTTTGGGTTGTACCCTCTTGGTGCTGAATAGGGTACCGCAGCACGGCTCGTCTGCCCCGTAGGTTGCTGCATCATACGTGGGCGGGTGTTGCTCCCTGAGGCTTGATGTGACCACCCAGCCTTCCTCTTATTCTCATTTTCCAGGGCCTTTAGCTTCCTTTCTACCACAAATGCTCTGTCCACCATCTTTTGGAAGCTTTCATACTCATTTGAGGACATTGCACACTGCATCTCTGCGGTAAGTCCTTCCACGAAACAATCTTGTTTCTGCTCATCAGTCTCTATGTCTCGTGGAGCATAACGGGATAGTTGAGTAAATTTAGTGAGGTATTCCCTCACCGTCATGTTTCCCTGCTGCAGTCCCAAAAACTCCTTCCTCTTGTTTTTGAGTTCACCTCTTGGGATGTAATGGTTACGGAAGCTACGCTTGAACTCTTCCCAAGTGATGTTCTCAGGGTCATGATGGGCAGCCACGTAGGCGGTCCACCAATCAGCAGCAGGTCCATGCAATTGATGAGAGGCAAAAAGCACCCTTTCATACCCTTCGCATTGTATAATCCTCATCTTACTTTCAATGGTCTTCAGCCAATCATCTGCCTCCAGAGGTTCAGCAGCACTTGCAAACTTTGGAGGTTGAGTTCCTAGAAACTCACTCAACCTTGGTTGGCGTGGTGCAGCTTGTGGAGGTGGAACTTGATGCAAGTTGGCCACCACTTGAGTCAAGTTCTGGATGAGATGATTTTGGTTCTCCAGCATTTGGTGGAGAGGATCAACTTCTTCACGGCGACCACCCCGGTCCTGGCCTCCAGAAAGATGAGGGTTGCATGCCTCATCGTTGTTGTTGGCGGGGTTGGCAGCACGTCCTTTTCCTCTTCCGGCCATCTGGCAGAATCAACAAATGTTAATTTGAAATCATTTAGTATCATCTTACTACTTTCATTTGTTTGTACTTTGAAGTGTTGAGGCTTTGTTATACTTTTACGAGGGTTCATATCTCACACCAAATAAATGCACTATTATTTCCTGTGGGTTCACACACCAAAGCAAAACAATCTGAAGACGAGGCTGTGGACAATTGCTCATGGCTTCCACAACTCACGTCACACACCAAGCATTATCACACCATTAACTACGTAACGACTCGACTACTCGACCTCTTGCTAGCTAAGGGAAATACTCTACACTACTCGTTCTCTTGAGCTGGCTCCTCGGGATCTTCCTCCTCATTTCGGCTACCTTCTGACTCTGCTTTGGGTGGGGAGGCTGTTGGTGGAGAAGTGCGACGACGCCTGATCGCTCGGCGATCCGGGGAGTCAGGAGTCCATGTATCATTCACGGTGACACACAGTTCATTCCCATCTCCTCTTTCTCTCGCCTTTAAGCAAGCTCGCAGCAACGCCTCCGTCTCCTTCAGGGTGTCTCGGACATCCTGAAGCTCTTGTTGACACTCCTGCAGTCGAGTGCTGAGCATAGCAGCATCCTCCAAGCACAAGTCCATGTGCTCATGGGAAGTCCCTTGCTGCACCGGTGGGTACATGTACTCCGTGGTACCACTCTCACGTTGGAGGACATACATGTACTCAGTTTTGTCCAAGTGGCGACGATAGATGTGACTCTGGCAGGTGATGGCCTCCCAGGTGACATCTTTCTCCGCATCGACCTGTGTCGCTCTACAAGCTGGAGAGTGGTGGATCTTAAGCAGCTGATTTTCGTGTATTATCCTCATCACTGAACTCCATTCTTCCCTCTTCTCACGGATGGTCCTGGTGGAGTTATAGTGGATGATTAGCTTGCCCGTATTGCCGGCGGCTTCGAGCATACGCCGAAGACGGCGCAATAAGCCTCCTACTGCCAATCCGTAGGAAAGATACGTCACCGGACGACTCTCCTCTCTTTCGGCAAGGGCAACTACGGGAACTCTCCCTCCTGTGGACTTGCGAGCGGTGCGAATCATGCGAACCATCTAAAACAAAAAGAATTTAAAATTAGGTTAGATAAACTTTTTTTTAAAACAAAAATCCTATTTTGAATGAAAATTTGGGGTAAGATGAAGAAAATGACTCCTTAAATAACACTCTTCAACCCACACCTTGGAAAATAGTTTTTAAGAAAATAGGGCCCTTAAATACGTCCATTTCTACCTAGGTCCACGTTCCTACGGGCAACCTTGGCTCTGATACCACCTCTGTCACACCCGGTTTTTCCGAAGAACAACCAAGTGAATATCACATGTATGCCAGGATCATTTTCTCATACATGTGATGACAAATAGTGAAGCATCATTTATTACAAGCCAGGTGTCGAATATAAGTAAGTCTTACATAGTAAATGTCTCGATGGACAATAATAAGTTCATCACAAGTAAATAAACTAGCAGCGGAATATTATTCTTTAGGGCTCCATCACAGGCGTTGCCCGAGGTCTCCATGAACCTAGAAACCTTCTTCGGGTCTAAAGACTTGGTCGTTATACACCATCTCATTATCTTGACCTGAGCAGCAATATAAACCAACAAAATCTGCAAGGTTGAGTACCAATGGTACTCAGCAAGTGTGGAAAAAATCATATCATGCATGGCTAGAACAAGGAGAGGTTGAACTCATGGTCAAAGCACTACGCAATTTATACCTATCACCTTAGCTTTTTAAGCACCTACATTACTACACAGGTGAAATGGTCCCAATCTCCCATCCTATCATCATAATCCAATAACCATAACATCATTTCCAATGTTAAGCTCCCCGCTTAACTTCCAAAACCATCAATCCTCTAATCATGAATAAGTCCAAGCCGCTCTTGACCGTGAGGACGGCTGTCATGACAGTTTTGACTCTGCAGAGTTTGTACCACTGTACCCACATGTAGTGATTTCATCCCCCGTTGCCGGGTGGACTAAAAGAACCTCCATTATGCCAGTGGCCACGAACCACATTCACACTTCCCAGGTGTGTAGCCAGGAGATCACTACGAAGCCTTTACAAAGGGATTCCCGACGAGCGTGGGCCCACTGAGGTTTCACCCCTAACAGCATACAAGAGGCTCCAACCCCGCTGCAGTGGCCCCCTCTTGAGCCTTGCGGTTCATATGGTAGTCCAGCTGACACCTACTCCCCGCACGATCCAACACACCCATACTACGCCGGGGATACACCTAATTAATTGGCCAAGCTGCCCCATCTCAGCATGTGGTTGGCACTGTAAAGCCAGGTTACATGCTCCATGAACCTGTCCTTAGGATCTAGGCAAGTACTAAACACAAACCCGAATCTCGTGCACCCAGCACACAACCAAAACATCCAACTTGCCTTGATCCCTACCTCTACATAACTCATAACATCTCATTCAAGAGTATGGTAAATAAACTGATGATCTCATATCCCAATTATCCCATTCTAAGCATGGCTAAGCATACGCATGTAAATAAATGATATGATAAAATAAATCCCAATCCCAAGCTACAAGGAAACAAGATAATGCAATTCTAGGGAAACTTCCTATCATGGGTTTCATATTTAAATTGACAATGCAAATAACTCTAGCTACACATCCTAGCATAGGATCAAAGTGGTCAAGGACACTTGCCTCCTTCTTGCTGCTCTTGAAATGGGTAGTCCTGATCTTGGAAAGGAATAACTTGCTCTTGAGCAGGTTCTACATCATACCATCACACATAGCAAAAGAAAAACAACAATCTATAAGACATAGTTCACACTTCCACTTCATACAAACCACACATTCATATTTATGAAAGTCATTCACAACTATATGTGTTGTGGTTACTCTAGGTGTGTTGATTTGTGGCTTGCATGCTCTTTTAATCATGTGTATATGATTCCTACTTTTGTATTCACATTTATGCTTGCATACTTTATATATGAGTTTCCAATTTAAATAATTTTCCTTATATTTATTTACTACACCTTTTAGTTACCAAGTATGCATGAAAAGTATTTTTCTTCTCCATATGCGCCTTCAGAATTTCTACCAACCCTAAACTGAATTCTTTGGATTTTAGAAACTCCATTTATCATTTACTAGTTGCTATATTTTCAGATTTATTTTTCTATGCATAAATGTGTACTTTGTTATGAAATTAGTAATACTCCTCATCTAAACAGAATAGGTTCTGGTCCTAAATAATTTAATAACACATTTTGACCTTTGCCTCTGATGTAAACCATCTCATAATTATTTTCCCTATTTTCTATAACTATTCTTTACTTAAAAATGTGTTCCTAAATGTGAATAATAAATTAACCAGATTCAATTCAGTCCAAAATATATTTTTAACTCACTCCAAAATTTTCTAAACACTGAAAAAATCTTTAACTTAATTTTGACAATTATGTTTGTCCCACTTTTTAATTTTTAAACACTAGTTACATATTCAATTTTCTAAATGAAATACTAAACAGGGCTAAAATAATGAACTCACCCCATTACAGGGTCTATAATATTATTTTCATAATTTCCAGGGGTCTAGCTACACTTATCAGAGGTGTTTTTCCTATTTTTTATTAAGTCCAGGGGCTAAAACTGATTTTTAAATGAATTTACATGATTTTCTGGAGTTCCAGGGGCTAGATCAGAAGTTTCCGGGGCTAGCTCTTATTTCCCGAGAACCCCAGGGGGTAGCACGTAAGAATTCCAGTCTTTATAACGCGGGGCTGACGTGGACCGTCCGATTTTAAACCGACGGCCGAGATTATAACATCGAACTGGTACGCGGGGTTTTAAAGTCTACCGTGCGATTTAAAATAAACGGAGCACAAGCGGCCACGTCGCTCTGATCGAGCGCGGGCGGCGCTGCCGGCGGCGCACGGCGGCGGGAAGCGGCGACCTCGCCGGAAAGTTTCGGATCCTCGAGAATTCTGCCTAGAACTGTGATCTTATGGCATAGATCGGTAGAGGGGAGGTCAGGGATCTCACCTCGGGGGTTTTCTTGAGCTCGGAGGTCCTGGGAGGTGATCGGCGGCGAGGTCCGAGGCAAAACCACGGCGAAGCTCGTCGGCGCTGTGTTTACACCGCAAGTCACCGAGTTTTCTGCACCTGCGAGGTTCCCCGGAGGCGGTGGATCAATACCAGCGAGTTAGATCGGAGTTTCCGAGCTTAGATCGGCTGGAACTCACCGGAGAAATCTCGGTTCTCACCGGAGTAAAAATCGGCGATCGCGTGGGAAAAACAGAACAGGGCCGGGGTTTTTATAGACGGGGGAGGGCGGCGAGGTGGTTTAGATCATGTCCGTATCCTCCTCGAGCGAAATTCGGCTGTGATCCGCAGCAGTTCCGATCGGTTTGGATTCGGTGAGAAAGAGTCCGGCGCGGCGCGAGGTTGAAGACGAAGCCCGGGTGGGTCCCTCCTGTCAGCGTGAGAAAGCGCGGGCGCGCGGCTGCGGGCTGGCGCGGGGTAAGTTGGGCCGGCTGGTGGGTTTCGGCCCACTGGCCGATTTTTTTCTGTTTTCTCTTTTTCTTTTTCCATTTCTTTTCTGATTTGAGTTTAATTTGAATTCCAGTTTGAATTTGAATTTTTGTAAAACATGCAACACGTCCAAAAAATTTTAAATTCCCCTCTTAACATGATTTAGTGTTTTGAATCAAAATTTTGGGGTGTTACATAAGTTCTTGTCCCAACTCCGATTGTTTTTGAGTGCACATGCCCTCAGCATATCTTCAAGGATCTGATTGGTCCTTTCCAGTTCATATGGTAGTCCAGCTGACACCTACTCCCCGCACCATCCAACACACCCATACTACGCCGGGGATACACCTAATTAATTGGCCAAGCTGCCCCATCTCAGCATGTGGTTGGCACTGTAAAGCCAGGTTACATGCTCCATGAACCGGTCCTTAGGATCCAGGCAAGTACTAAACACAAACCCGAGTCTCGTGCACCCAGCACACAACCAAAACATCCAACTTGCCTTGATCCCTACCTCTACATAACTCACAATATCTCATTCAAGAGTATGGTAAAATAAACTGATGATCTCATATCCCAAATATCCCATTCTAAGCATGGCTAAGCATATGCATAATAATAAATGACATGATAAAATAAATCCCAACCCAAGCTACAAGGGAACAAGGTAATGCAATTCTAGGGAAACTTCCTAGCATGGGTTTCATATTTAACTTGACAATGCAATAATTCTATCTAAACATCCTAGTATAGGATCAAAGTGGTCAAGGACACTTGCCTCCTTCCTGCTGCTCTTGAAATGGATAGTCTTGATCTTGGAAAGGAAGAACTTGCTCTGGAGCAGGTTCTACATCATACCATCACACATAGCAAAAGAAAAACAACAATCCATAAGACATAGTTCACACTTCCACTTCATACAAACCACACATTCACATTTATGAAAGTCACTCACAATTATATGTGTTGTGGTTACTCTATGTGTGTTGATTTGTGGCTTACATGCACTTTTAATCATGTATATATGATTCCTACTTTTGTATTCACATTTATGCTTGCATACTATATATATGAGTTTCCAATTTAAATAAATTCCTTATATTCAATTACTACACCTTTTAGCTATCAAACATGCATGAAAGGTATTTTCCTACTCCATATGTGTCTTCAGAACTTCTACCAACCCTAAACTGAATTCTTTGGATTTTGGAAACTTTATTTATCATTTACTAGTTGCTATATTTTCAGATTTATTTCCTATGCCTAAATGTGAACTTTATTATGAAAATAACAAGACACATCATCTAAACAGAATGGGTTCTGATCTAAAATATTTAATAATATATATTTGACCTTTTCCTCTGATGTAAACTATTTTACAATTATTTCCCCTATTTTTCAGAACTATTCTTTACTTAAAAATGTGTCCCTAAATGTGAATAATAACTTAAACAGATTCATTTCAGCCCAAAATATATTTTTATCTCACTCCAAAGTTTTCGAAATACTGAGAAAGTTTTTAATTTAATTTTGACAATATGTTTGTCCCACTTTTTAAATTTTAAACACTAGCCACATATTCAATTTCCTAAATTAAATATTAAACAGAGCTAAAAAGGTAAACTCACCCCACTACAGGGTCTATAATATTATTTTAACAATTTTCAGGGGTCTAGCTATACATAACAGAGGAGTTTTTCCTAATTTTTATTAAGTCCAGGGGCTAAAACTGATTTTTAAATGAATTTACATGATTTTCTGAAGTTCCAGGGGCTAGATCAGAAGTTTCCAGGGCTAGCTCTTATTTCCCGAGAACCCCAGGGGGTAGCACGTAAGATTTCCAGTCTTTATAACGCGGGGCTGACGTGGACCGTCCGATTTAAAAAAGACGGCTGAGATTATAACGCCGAACCGGTACGCAGGGATTTAAAGTCTACCGTGCGATTTAAAATAGACGGCGCACAAGCGGCCACGCCGCTCTGATCGAGCGCGGGCGGCGCTGCCCGGCGGCGCACGGCGGCGGGAAGCGGCGATCTCGCCGGAGAGTTTCGGATCTTCGAGAATTCTTCCTAGAACTGTGATTTTATGGCATAGATCGCTGGAGGGGAGGTCGGGGATCTCACCTCGGGGGATTTCTTGAGCTCGGAGGTCCTAGAAAGCGATCGGCGACGAGGTCCGAGGAGAATTCACGGCGAGGCTCGTCGGTGCTGTGGGAAAAACAGAACGAGGCCGGGGTTTTTATAGAAAGGGAAGGGCGGCGGGGTGGTTTAGATCGAGTTTGCGTCGCCCCCGATCGAAATTCGGCTGGGATACGCGAGAATTCCCGATCGGTTTCGATTCGGGTGAGAGAGTCCCGGCGTGGGCGCGAGGAAGAAGAAGGCTGGCGGGCCCCGCCTGTCAGTGGGAGGAAGAGGCGCGCGCGGCTGCGGGCTGGCACGGGTGCTGGTTGGGCCGGCTGGTGGGTTTCGGCCCACTGGCCGGTTTTTTCTGTTTTCTTTTTTTTTCTTTTTCTATTTCTTTTCTGTTTTGAATTTAAATTGAATTCTAGTTTGAATTTAAATTGTTGCAAAACATGCAACACGTCCAAAATTTTTTTAAATTCCCCTCTTAACATGATTTAGGGTCTTAACAATATTTTTGGGGTGTTACAGCTCTACCCCCCTTAAAAGAAATCTCGTCCTCGAGATTGGTGGTTCTAAGAAAACAATTCCAGAAATTGTGCCTTGAGCTCATCTTCCCGCTCCCAGGTGGCTTCCTCTTCTGAGTGATGCTTCCACTGCACCTTGCACATCCGGATTCTTTTATTTCTGGTGAGGCGTTCCATTGTCTCCAAAATCTTGTATGGTTGCTCGGCATAAGACAAATCCTCAGCTACATCCACTTCATTCATGGGTAACACCTCTTCAGGCGTCCTCAGGCATTTCTTGAGTTGTGACACATGGAATACATCGTGCACATCCGATAGACGAGCCGGTAACTCTAGTTGATACGCCACTTCGCCTTTCCTTTCCAGAACTTGAAAGGGTCCAATGTATCGAGGTGATAACTTCCCTTCCACCTTGAACCGACGAAGTCCTCTGATAGGGGACACCTTGAGATAGACATAGTCTCCCACGTTGAAAACGAGCTCTCTTCTTCGTACATCGGCATAGCTCTTTTGGCGTGTCTATCCTATCCTCAAATTGTTGCGAATTTCCCTCACCTTCGCCTCGGCTTCTTGTAGTACTTCTGGACCAAACACTTTACTTTCCCCCGTTTGGCTCCAAAATAGGGGAGTTCTGCACTTCCTCCCGTACAAGGCTTCAAACGGTGACATCTTCATACTAGCTTGATAGCTGTTGTTATAGGAAAACTCCGCATACGGTAAGTTCTTGTCCCAACTCCTATTGTTTTTGAGTGCACATGCCCTTAGCATATCTTCAAGGATCTGATTGGGGATGATAGGCAGAGCTGAAATTCAGATGGGTTCCCATGGTTTCATGCAACTTCTGCCAGAACCTTGAGGTGAACTGTGTCCCTCGATCCGACACAATCTTCTTTGGCACTCCATGGTAACACACGATCCTTGATATGTACAACTCTGCCAATTTGGATCCGCTGTAGCTTTCTTTCACGGGGATGAAATGAGCTACCTTGGTTAGCCTGTCAATGATGACCCATATCGAATCATATCCTGATTGAGTCCTTGGCAATCCCACGATGAAATCCATCCAATCTCTTCCCATTTCCATTCAGGCACTTTGAGTGGTTGCAATAATCCCGCGGGTCGTTGATGTTCTGCTTTCACCAACTGACATGTGTCACATAGAGCAACATGTTCCGCGACATCTCGCTTCATGTCATACCACCAATACCTGCTCTTGAGGTCCTGGTACATCTTCGTACTCCCAGGATGAATGGAATAGTCAGAATCATGAGCCTCCTTCAAAATCAATTCACAGATCTCCTTTACTTCTGGCACACAGATTCTTTTCCCGTGCCACACCGTTCCTTGTTCATCCTCTCTAAAACTAGGAGCTTTATTTTCCTTGATGAGTTGTCTGATCTCTTGTATCGTCTCGTCTTTCTTTTGACCCTCGCGGATGTCTCGCTCTAGTGTGGAGTCCACTTCCATGGCGATGGCTTCACCACTATTCACAAGGCATAGATTGAGCCTTATAACCTCGTCCTTCAATTCTGCAGGCATGTCCTTCATGCTCAACTTAGTGACCTGCACTTTCCGACTTAAAGCATCGGCCACGATGTTTGCTTTCCCAGGAGGATAGTTGATGCCCACATCAAAGTCATTGATTAGCTCTAACCATCTCCTTTGTCTGAGGTTGAGGTCTGGCTGTGTGAATATGTACTTCAAACTCTTACGATCCGTATATATCTCGGTCCTCTTCCCCATCAAATAGTACCGCCAAATTTTCAACCCATGTACCACTGCGGCTAGTTCTAGGTCATGTGTAGGATAGTTCTTCTCGTGCTTCCGAAGCTGCCGGGATGCATAAGCCACGACATGCCCTTCTTGCATGAGAACACATCCCAACCCATTTCCAGAGGCATCGTAGTACACCGTAAAGTTCTTCTGCATATCTGGCATAACAAGCACTGGGGCTGTTGTCAATCTTTCCTTTAACTCCTGAAAACTCATCTCGCACTGCGGCGTCCATGTGAATGTGATTCCCTTCTCCAACAGTTTGATAAGGGGTCTCGAGATTTTAGAAAATCCCTCAATAAACCGTCGATAGTATCCAGCCAATCCCAAGAAGCTTCGAACTTCCCCGACATTTTCAGGGGTCTTCCACTTCTATATATCCTCAATTTTGGCAGGATCCACAGAGATTCCTCCCTCTGAGATTATATGTCCTAAGAAGGGAACTCTCTTCAGCCAAAACTCACACTTGCTCAACTTGGCATATAGTTGGTGTTCTCTCAGCCTTTGCAACACCAACCTTAGATGTTTCTCATGTTCTTCTTCATCTTTGGAGAAGACGAGAATGTCATCTATGAAAACCACCACAAATTTGTCCAGATATTCCATGAATACCTTGTTCATGAGATACATGAAGTATGCCGGGGCATTAGTTAGCCCGAAAGGCATGACAGTGTATTCATACAGTCCGTACCGAGATACGAAAGCTGTCTTGGGAATATCAGATTGCCTTATCTTGAGTTGGTGGTATCCCGACCTGAGATCAATTTTCGAGAACACACAAGCTCCCCTCAACTGATCAAACAAGTCTTCAATGCGGGATAATGGGTACTTGTTCTTGATGGTTACCTCATTCAAGGCATGGTAATCCATGCATAACCTTTGGGTTCCGTCCTTCTTGGGCACAAATATCACCGGAGCTCCCCATGGTGAGGAACTAGGACGAATATACCCCTTCTCCGTCAATTCTCTTAAATGATCCTTGAGTTCTTCTAGCTGCTTGGAGTCCATCCGATAAGGTCTCTTGTATATCGGGGCTGTTCCAGGTACTAGCTCAATTGCGAATTCCACTTCACGATCGGGAGGCATACCTGGCAACTCCTCCGGAAAAAAACGTCTTGATATTCCCTGATAATTCGGATCTCCTCCACTTTCACCTCAACTTGATTTAATTGAACGTCCCTCCTAGGCTCTTGTATTGTTATAAACTTTACTTTTGTGCCACTAGGGTGCGTTAGTTCCACCGTTCTGGTTGAACAATGGATGATTCCCTTATGTTTGGTCAACCAGTCCATGCCCAAAATAATATCGATCCCTTGGGAATCTATCACTATGAGGTTAGCAGTAAACACTACCCCATTAATGTCTAGATTCACCTTGGGACACACTTGTCTTGTCCTTATTTCTCCACCTGGAGAGTTTACTGCTAGCATATAGTTCATTTGTGTTGTTGCTAGATCATGCTTCCTAACAAACCCTTTAGCAATGAACGAGTGGGTAGCACCAGAATCAAACAGCAGGGTTGCAATGTGTAAATTGGCAGGAAACTTACCAACTACCACGTCGGGTGCCTCTTGTGCTTCCTCCATAGTGATGTGGTTCACCCGTCCTCTCATTACATTCTGCTGTTGTGGCTGCGGGGGCTTCTTCTTTGGGCACTTATGGGCGTAGTGCCCCACTTCACCACAATTAAAACATTGCACCCCAACCTTAGGTGCTTAGCCTTTATTGTCTTGGGGTTGGTTTGGGGGTCCTTGCACTGCTGGTCGAGGTAGATATGCGGGGCGAGGCTGCTGTACAAACTGACGTTGTGGCTGTGCTGGTGCTGCGGGAGGCCTGTAGTTCGGGTTGTACCCTCTTGGTGCTGAGTAGGGTACCGCAACACGGTTTGTCTGCCCTGCAGGTTGCTGCATCAGACGTGGGCGGGTGTTGCTACCCGAGGCTTGATGTGACCACCCGGCCTTCCTCTTATTCTCATTTTCCAAGGCCTTTAGCTTCCTTTCTACCACAAACGCTCTGTCCACCATCTTTTGGAAGCTTTCATACTCATTTGAGGACATTGCACACTGCATTTCTGCGGTAAGTCCTTCCACGAAACAATCTTGTTTGTGCTCATCAGTCTCTATGTCCCGTGGGGCATAACGGGATAGTTGAGTAAATTTAGTGAGGTATTCCCTCACCGTCATGTTTCCCTGCTGCAGTCCCAAAAACTCCTTCCTATTGTTTTTGAGTTCACCTCTTGGGATGTAATGGTTGCGGAAGCTACACTTGAACTCTTCCCAAATGATGTTCTCAGGGTCATGATGGGCAGCCACGTAGGCGGTCCACCAATCAGCAGCAGGTCCATGCAATTGATGAGAGGCAAACAGCACCCTCTCATACCCTTGGCACTGTATGATCCTCATCTTGCTTTCTATGGTCTTTAGCCAATCATCTGCCTCTAGAGGTTCAGCAGCACTTGCAAACTTCGGAGGTTGAGTTCCTAGAAACTCACTCAACCTTGGTTGGCGTGGTGCAGCTTGTGGGGGTGGAACTTGATGCAAGTTGGCCACCACTTGAGTCAAGTTCTGGATGAGCTGATTTTGATTCTCAAGCATTTGGTGGAGGGGATCAGCTCCTTCACGGCAACCACCCCTGTCTTGGCCTCCTGAAAGATGAGGGTTGCAGGCCTCATCATTGTTGGTGGCGGGGTTGGCAGCGCGACCTTTTCCTCTTCCGGCCATCTAGCATGATCAACCAAATGCTAATTTAAAGTATTACGTATTATCTTACTACTTTCACCTGTTTGTACTTTAAAGTGTTGGAGCTTTGTTATACTTTTCTGAGGGTTCATGTCTCACACAAAAATAACTGCAATATTATTTCATGTGGGTTCACACACCAAAGCAAAACAATCTGAAGACGAGGCTGTGGACAATTGCTCATGGCTTCCACAACTCACGTCACACACCAAGCATTAACACACCATTAACTAACGTAACGACTCGACTACTCGACATCCTTCTAATTTAAGGGAAAGGCTCTACGCTACTCGTTTTCTTGAGCTGGCTCCTCGGGATCTTCCTCATCATTTCGGCTGCCTTCTGACTCTGCTTTGGGTGGGGAGGCTGCTGGTGGAGAAGTGCGACGACGCCTGATCACTCGGCGGTCTGGGGAGTCAGGAGTCCATGTTTCATTCACGGTGACACACAGTTCATTCCCATCTCCCCTTTCTCTCGCCCTCAAGCAGGCTCGAAGCAACGCCTCGGTTTCCTTCAGGGTGTCACGAACATCCTGAAGCTCCTGCTGACACTCCTGCAGTCGAGTGCTGAGCATAGCAGCATCCTCCAAGCACAAGTCCATGTGCTCATGGGAAGTCCCTTGCTGCACTGGCGGGTACTTGTACTCCGTGGTACCACTCTCATGCTGGAGGACATACATGTACTCAATCCTGTCCAGGTGGCGACGATAGATGTGACTCTGGCAGGTGATGGCCTCCCAGGTGACATCCTTCTCCGCATCGACCTGTGTCGCTCTACAGGCTGGAGAGCGGTGGATCTTAAGCAGCTGATTTTCGTGTATAATCCTCATCTCTGAACTCCATTCTTCCCTCTTCTCACGGATGGTCCTGGTGGAGTTATAGTGGATGATTAGCTTGCCCGTATTGCCGGCGGCTTCGAGCATACGTCGAAGACGGCGCAACAAGCCTCCTACTGCCAATCTGTAGGAAAGGTACGTCACCGGACGGCTCTCCTCTCTATGGGCAAGGGCAACTACGGGAACTCTCCCTCCTGTGGACTTGCGAGCGGTGCGAATCATGCGAACCATCTAAAACAAAAAGCATTTAAACTTAGGTTAGATAAACTTTTAAACAAAAATCCTATCTTGAATGAAAATTGGGGTAAGATGAATAAAGTGACTCATTAAATAACACTTTTCAACACACACCTTGTAAAAATAGTTTTTAAGAAAATAAGGCCCTTAAATACGTCCATTTCTACCTAGGTCCACGTTCCTACGGGCAACCTTGGCTCTGATACCACTTCTGTCACACCCGGTTTTTCTGAAGAACAACCAAATGAATATCACATGTATGCCAGGATCAGTTTCTCATACATGTGATGACAAATAGTAAAGCATCATTTATTACAAGCCAGGTGTCGAATATAAATAAGTCTTACATAGCAAATGTCTCGATGGACAATAATAAGTTCATCACGAGTAAATAAACTAGCAGCGGAATATTATTCTTGAGGGCTCCGTCACAGGCGTTGCCCGGGGGTCTCCATGAACCTAGAAACCTTCTTCGGGTCCAAAGTCTTGGTCATTATACACCACCTCATTATCTTGACCTGAGCAGCAATATAAACCAACAAATATGCAAGGTTGAGTACCGATGGTACTCTGCAAGTGTGGGAAAGTTATGTCATGCATGGCTAGAACAAGGGGAGGTTGAACTCATGGTTAAAGCACTACGCAATTAATACCTATCACCTTAGCTTATTAAGCACCTACATTACTACACAGGTGAAATGGTCCCAATCTCCCATCCCTTCATCATAACCAAATAACCATAACATCATTTCCAATGTTAAGCTCCCCGCTTAACATCCACAACTTCCAAAACCATCAATCCTCTAATCATGAATAAGTCCAAGCCGCTCTTGACCGTGAGCACGGCTGTCATGACAGTTTTGACTCTGCAGAGTTTGTACCACTGTACCCACATGTAGTGATTTCATCCCCCGTTGCCGGGTGGACTAAAAGAACCTCCATTATGCCAGTGGCTATGAACCACATTCACACTTCCCAGGTGTGTAGCCAGGAGATCACTACGAAGCCTTTACAAAGGGATTCCCGACGAGCGTGGGCCCACTGAGGTTTCACCCCTAACAGCATACAAGAGGCTCCAACCCCGCTGCAGTGGCCCCCTCTTGAGCCTTGCGGTTCATATGGTAGTCCAGCTGACACCTACTCCCCGCACCATCCAACACATCCATACCACGCCGGGGATACACCTAATTAATTGGCCAAGCTGCCCCATCTCAGCATGTGGTTGGCACTGTAAAGCCAGGTTACATGCTACATGAACCGGTCCTTAGGATCCAGGCAAGTACTAAACACAAACCCGAGTCTCGTGCACCCAGCATACAACCAAAACATCCAACTTGCCTTGATCCCTACCTCTACATAACTCACAATATCTCATTCAAGAGTATGGTAAAATAAACTGATGATCTCATATCCCAAATATCCCATTCTAAGCATGGCTAAGCATATGCATAATAATAAATGACATGATAAAATAAATCCCAACCCAAGCTACAAGGGAACAAGGTAATGCAATTCTAGGGAAACTTCCTAGCATGGGTTTCATATTTAACTTGACAATGCAATAATTCTATCTAAACATCCTAGTATAGGATCAAAGTGGTCAAGGACACTTGCCTCCTTCCTGTGCTCTTGAAATGGATAGTCTTGATCTTGGAAAGGAAGAACTTGCTCTGGAGCAGGTTCTACATCATACCATCACACATAGCAAAAGAAAAACAATAATCCATAAGACATAGTTCACACTTCCACTTCATACAAACCACACATTCACATTTATGAAAGTCACAATTATATGTGTTGTGGTTACTCTATGTGTGTTGATTTGTGGCTTACATGCACTTTTAATCATGTATATATGATTCCTACTTTTGTATTCACATTTATGCTTGCATACTATATATATGAGTTTCCAATTTATATAAATTCCTTATATTCAATTACTACACCTTTTAGCTATCAAATATGCATGAAAGGTATTTTCCTACTCCATATTTGTCTTCAGAACTTCTACCAACCCTAAAATGAATTCTTTGGATTTTGGAAACTTTATTTATCATTTACTAGTTGCTATATTTTAAGATTTATTTCCTATGCCTAAATGTAAACTTTATTATGAAAATAACAAGACACATCATCTAAACAGAATAGGTTCTGATCTAAAATATTTAATAATATATATTTGACCTTTTCCTCTGATGTAAACTATTTTACAATTATTTTCCCTATTTTCCAGAACTATTCTTTACTTAAAAATGTGTCCCTAAATGTGAATAATAACTTAAACAGATTCATTTCAGCCCAAAATATATTTTTATCTCACTCCAAAGTTTTCTAAATACTGAGAAAGTTTTTAATTTAATTTTGACAATATGTTTGTCCCACTTTTTAAATTTTAAACACTAGCCACATATTCAATTTCCTAAATTAAATATTAAACAGGGCTAAAAGGTAAACTCACCCCACTACAGGGTCTATAATATTATTTTAACAATTTTCAGGGGTCTAGCTATACATAACAGAGGAGTTTTTCCTAATTTTTATTAAGTCTAGGGGCTAAAACTGATTTTTAAATGAATTTACATGATTTTCTGAAGTTCCAGGGGCTAGATCAGAAGTTTCCGGGGCTAGCTCTTATTTCCCAAGAACCCCAGGGGGTAGCACGTAAGATTTCCAGTCTTTATAACGCGGGGCTGACGTGGACCGTCCGATTTAAAACAGACGGCTGAGATTATAACGCCGAAACGGTACGCGGGGATTTAAAGTCTACCGTGCGATTTAAAATAGACGGCGCACAAGCGGCCACGTCGCTCTGATCGAGCGCGGGCGGCGCTGCCCGACGGCGCACGGCGGCGGGAAGCGGCAATCTCGCCGGAGAGTTTCGGATCTTCGAGAATTCTTCCTAGAACTGTGATTTTATGGCATAGAACGGTGGAGGGGAGGTAGGGGATCTCACCTCGGGGGTTTTCTTGAGCTCGGAGGTCCTGGAAGGCGGTCGGCAACGAGGTCCGAAGTGAAACCACGGCGAGGCTCATCGGCGCTGTGTTTGAACCGCAAGTCACCGAGTTTTCTGCACCTGCAGGGTTCCCCAGAGGCGGTGGATCAAGACCAGCGAGTTAGATCGGAATTTCCGAGCGTAGATCGGCCAGAATTTGCCGGAGGGGCTCGGTTTCTCACCGGAGTAAAATCGGCGGATCGCGTGGGAAAAACAGAACGAGGCCGGGGTTTTTATAGACGGGGAATGGCGGCGGGGTGGTTTAGATCGAGTTTGCGTCGCCCCCGATCGAAATTCGGCTGGGATACGCGAGAATTCCCAATCGGTTTCGATTCGGGTGAGAGAGTCCCGGCGCGGGCACGAGGAAGAAGAAGGCTGGCGGGCCCCGCCTGTCAGTGGGAGGAAGAGGCACGCGCGGCTGCGGGCTGGCGCGGGTGCTGGTTGGGCCGGCTGGTGGGTTTCGGCCCACTGGCCGGTTTTTTCTGTTTTCTTTTTTTTTTTATTTCTTTTCTGTTTTGAATTTAAATTGAATTCCAGTTTGAATTTAAATTGTTGCAAAACATGCAACACGTCCAAAAAATTTTTAAATTCCCCTCTTAACACGATTTAGGGTCTTAACAAGATTTTTGGGGTGTTACACCACAATTAAAACATTGCACCCCAACCTTTGGTGCTTGGCCTTTATTGTCTTGGGGTTGGTTTGTGGGTCCTTGCACTGCTGGTCGAGGTGGATATGCGGGGCGAGGCTGCTGTACAAACTGACGTTGCGGCTGTGCTGGTGCTGCCGGAAGCCTGTAGTTCAGGTTGTACCCTCTTGGTGCTGAGTAGGGTACCAGCACGGTTCGTCTACCCTGCAGGTTGCTACATCAGACGTGGGCGGGTGTTGCTCCCTGAGGCTTGATGTGACCACCCGGCCTTCCTCTTATTCTCATTTTCCAAGGCCTTCAGTTTCCTTTCCACCACAAACGCTCTGTCCACCATCTTTTGGAAGCTTTCATACTCATTTGAGGACATTGCACACTGCATTTCTGCGGTAAGTCCCTCCACGAAACAATCTTGTTTCTGCTCATCAGTCTCTATGTCCCGTGGGGCATAACGGGATAGTTGAGTAAATTTAGTGAGGTATTCCCTCACCGTCATGTTTCCCTGCTGCAGTCCCAAGAACTCCTTCCTCTTGTTTTTGAGTTCACCTCTTGGGATGTAATGGTTGCGGAAGCTACGCTTGAACTCTTCCCAAGTGATGTTCTCAGGGTCATGATGGGCGGCCACGTAGGCGGTCCACCAATCAGCAGCAGGCCCATGCAATTGATGAGAGGCAAACAGCACTCTCTCATACCCTTGGCACTGTATGATCCTCATCTTGCTTTCAATGATCTTTAGCCAATCATCTGCCTCTAGAGGTTCAACAGCACTTGCAAACTTTGGAGGTTGAGTTCCTAGGAACTCACTCAACCTTGGTTGGCGTGGTGCAGCTTGTGGAGGTGGAACTTGATGCAAGTTGGCCACCACTTGAGTCAAGTTCTGGATGAGCTGATTTTGATTCTCCAGCATTTGGTGGAGGGGATCAACTCCTTCATGGCGTCCACCCCTGTCTTGGCCTCCAGAAAGATGAGGGTTGCAGGCCTCATCGTTGTTGTTGGAGGGGTTGGCAGCACGACCTTTTCCTCTTCCGGCCATCTAGCATGATCAACCAAATGTTAATTTAAAGTATTACGTATTATCTTACTACTTTCACTTGTTTGTACTTTGAAGTGTTGAAGCTTTGTTATACTTTTCTGAGGGTTCATATCTCACACAAAAATAACTGCAATATTATTTCATGTGGGTTCACACACCAAAGCAAAACAATCTGAAGACGAGGCTGTGGACAATTGCTCATGGCTTCCACAACTCACGTCACACACCAAGCATTAACACACCATTAACTAACGTAACGACTCGACTACTCGACATCCTTCTAATTTAAGCGAAAGGATCTACGCTACTCGTTTTCTTGAGCTGACTCCTCGGGATCTTCCTCATCATTTTGGCTGCCTTCTGACTCTGCTTTGGGTGGGGAGGCTGCTGGTGGAGAAGTGCGACGACGCCTGATCGCTCGACGACCTGGGGAGTCAGGAGTCCATGTATCTTTCACGGTGACACACAGTTCATTCCCATCTCCTCTTTCTCTCGCCCTCAAGCAGGCTCGAAGCAACGCCTCGGTTTCCTTCAGGGTGTCACGAACATCCTGAGGCTCCTGCTGACACTCCTGCAATTGAGTGCTAAGCATGGCAGCATCCTCTAAGCACAAATCCATGTGCTCATGGGATGTCCCTTGCTGCACTAGCGGGTACTTATACTCCGAGGTACCACTCTCGTGTTGGAGGACATACATGTACTCAGTCCTGTCCAGGTGCCGACGATAGATGTGACTCTGGCAGGTGATGACCTCCCAGGTGACATCCTTCTCCGCATCGACCTGTGTCGCTCTACAAGCTGGAGAGCGGTGGATCTTAAGCAGCTGATTTTCGTGTAAAATCCTCATCTCTGAACTCCATTCTTCCCTCTTCTCACGGATGGTCCTGGTGGAGTTATAGTGGATGATTAGCTTGCCCGTTGTCGGTACCCTCGATATGGGGTACCCCCGCGCACAGGGGAAAATGCCTAAGGATCTCGCCCTTCTCCGCAGGGAGAGCTCCGAAGGCACCACGCGTCCAGCGGGGCCGGACCTCCATCTCCTCAGAGGAGAGCTCCGGGCCCACCACGTGGCATACAGAAGCCGGACCTCCCCCTCCGCGGGAGAGAGGTCCGAAGGTGCCGCGTGTCCGGAGAGGCCGGACCTCCCTCTCCTCAGAGAGGAGCTCCGGGCTCGCCGCGTGGCCAACAGAAGCCGAACCTCCCCCTCCGCGGGGAGAGGTCCGAAGGCCCCACGTGTCCTGCGGGGCCAGACCCCCCTCTCTTCTGAGTAGGGCTCCGGGCCCGCCACGTGGCCAGCAGAACGGCGCTGCCTGCCCCTGAGCGATAGGCAGCGGGCGTAAAGACGCCCCATACCTTGCCCGTATAAGGTATTCAAGGCCCGCGCTTTCCCAAGACGCGGAGACGCGGAGCACGCCTCTGTCAGGTGCCGTTGCGCCCAGTCGCATCACAGACTGGCGCGCAGTGTCAGAGGCTGCCAGCCAATAAACGCAGCGACAAGACATCCCATGCCGCCCCCGCCGTCATCACCCACTACAACTAGCATGCGGCATGGGCAGAGCTACAAGACGAAGACTCAGAAGCCTTCGGCAGAGATAACTACCGGCATAACTGCAGATACGGTAGATATCAGTCAATCTCCCCGGGACCACCTGTCGGGTCCCAGCCCCCCTTGTAAGCTGCCCGAGCCTTGGGCTATAAAAGGCTCGGGTAGGCGACGTTAGCAAGGGTTCGCACTTTGCAACTCATACGCTAGCCATACACTCTCAAGCTGTAACTCACGCCCAAGCTCAGGCCTGCAGCCCTGAGCAGCAAGCAATACAGCGAGCTCCATAGCTCGCCGTGGACGTAGGGTTTTACGCTCCGGCGGCCTGAACCACGTAAAACTCGCCATGTCAAGCTCTTACTAACTCGTCCATCTGCGCAAGCTCTCCGCTAGGGACTAGCCCCTCCGAAAAAAGAACCTCCGTGGGCTGCCCAGTGCAGGCCCGGGGGAAGTGTCGATCGCACACTTCGACATTTGGCGCGCCAGGAAGGGGGCTTTTCTCCTAGCGCGACGAGTTTCCGCCGGCGAAGATGACCAAGCTTCCTTCAGCGGCAAACTCTCCCCCACCGCGTTCACGGCGAACCGTGACCACTGGGGAGTACATGTCAACACACTCAGGACGGAGTGTGTCGGCACAAGCTGGTAGCCAGCAGCCGACTCCGGCAACGCCGACTCCGGCTATGCAGGCCCCGACCAGTGTGAGATCTTCTGCAGCGCTGAGCGTACACCATGGGGGTGCGCTAGCTGCAGCAAGAGCACTGCTGCGCAACCCGCCTGCTGGGGATGCGCCCTATTCTGCGACCCAACAATGGGTCCGCGAGGTGGACCGCCTCGTCGTCGCCGCCGTGAACCCTCGGTTTAGGTGAGGGCGACGCCCCGGTCAACCAGCTGTGTCGCTGACGCGCACGCCAATGGTTGACGGTCAAACGGCGGATTCCAGCCCCTCCAGGCTCCAGTCGACGGACCTGAGGAGGGAGCTGGAACGATGCCACTTGGGCCAAGATGCCCGAGTGTTCTTCGAGCGACGTCGAGAAAGGCGTCGCAACCAAGAGGCTGGCGTCAGCATGACGTCGGCCTCGACCCAGCCTGAAGGGCAGATCTTCGCCACGCGAGCTCTGCCCCAGGCATACGCCGCGCAGCATATGCCACAACCATATGCCCCGCAAACGGCGTCCCCGGTCTAGGGAGCAGCCTTGCCCATACCGGGGTACACTGTGCCAGCGGCGAACCAAGCGTTCGCGGCACCAATACCTGCACTGGGAGCCAGCAGCCGGCTCTGGCAGCGCCGACCCCGGCAATGCAGGCTTCAACCAGCGTCAGGTCTTCAGTAGCGCTGGGCGTACCCGGCGAGGGTGCGCTAGCCGCAGCAAGAGTGCTACTGCACAATCCGCCTGCTGGGGACGCGCCTCAGGCAGCGACCCAGCAGTGGATTCGCGAAGTAGACCGTCTTGTCGTCGCCGCCGCAAACCCTTGACTTCGGCGGGGACGATGCTCCGGCAAACCGGCTGTGTCGCTGACGCGCACGCCGACGGCTGACGGACAGACGGTGGATTCCAGCTCCACCAGGCTTCCGTCGACGGACCTGAGGACTGAGCTGGAATGATGCCACCTGGGCCAAGACGCCCGAGTGTTCCTCGAGCGGCGACGAGAAAGGCGTCGCAGCCAAGAGGCCGGCATCATCATGACGACTGCCTCAACCCTGCCTGAGGCGCAGACTTTCGCCACGCGAACTCTGCCCCAGACATACGCCACGCAGCATATGCCACAGCCATATGTCCTGCAAACGGCGCCCCCGGTCTATGGCGCAGCCTTGCCCATACCGGGGTACACTGTGCCAGTGGCGAACCAAGCGTTTGCGGCACCAACGCCTGCAGCAACAGGGGCAGGATGTATGGCCCTGGAGCCCCACCTCCGCTTCACGAGGTGGCCGCGCAAGTTTCGGCCGCACCTGCCCGAGAAGTACGACGGCAGCGTCAACCCGGCGGGGTTCCTCCAGATCCACTCCACTGCCGTACTTGCCGCAGGAGGGGATGAGGCCGTCATGGCCAAACTACTTCCCCGTCGCCTTGACCGGCCCAGCCCGGTCTTGGCTAATGAACCTCCCTCAGGGTTCCATAACTTCCTGGGGAGAGCTCTGCCGGCAGTTCATCACCAACTTCGGCAGCTCCTACACTCGTCCCAGCACGGAGCCTGACCTCCACGCCATCAAGCAACAACCTGGGGAGTCGCTGCGCTCCTTCATCCAGCGGTTCTCCCAGGTACGCAACACCATTCCGCATATTCAAAGTGCTTCTGTGGTGGCAGCACTTCGACAGTGTCCGGGACGAGAAGATGCTTGAGAGGCTTGCAACCAGAGAGGTCAGTGATGCCTCCGAGATCTTCAGCCTGGCGGACAAGTGCGCCAGAGCAGCCGGAGGGCAGAGTTGGCACTCACTGCCAGCTTCCGAAGCCGGAAGACAGCCCGAAGACGGCGGAGATTAAGCTGAGCTCCCAACCACATCAGACAGACAAGTGCCAAGCACTGGCTGACTTCGTGGCTGAGTGGACGCCAACGAAGGCTGACCCAGGTGGCCGCGAAGACGGTGAACCAAAGTACCGAGCTCCGGTCTTCACCGGGCCTCACTGGACGCTCTTCTTCAACGGCTCCTTGCGAAAGCAGGGGGCCGGTGCTGGCGTACTGCTCCTCATGCCATCGGGGGAGCAGTCTGGGTACATGGTGCATCTCAATTCCAAGGCAACCAACAACTTGGCAGAGTATGAAGCACTCATCTTTGGCCTAAAAGACAGTCCTGTCTCTGGGCGCTCGCCAGTTGTTGGCGCAGGGCGACTCCCAGCTAGTTATCAAGCAAGTTAAGGGTGAATGCCCCTGCAATGACCCACAGCTAGCTGCTTATCTGCTCCACGTGCGGATGTTGGAGAAAGACTTCCTCGCCTTGGACCTGCGCCATGTACCGCGCGCTGGCACGGCCGCAGCTGACGACCTCTCAACGAAAGCCTCCATCAGAGCCCCTGCGCACGAAGGAGTCTTCGAAAGGATGTTGCTGCGGTCCACAGCCCGGCCCGCCGAGCCGGGTGAAGGGGGCTGAACCAGTGCCTCGAAGCTAGGCAGTCCCAGCGGCCCTGTATGCCGCCAAAGGATCGTAAGAGTCACTGGGGACTCCGTGCAACCCAGCGCTCAAGATCCAGAAGCTCAAGTAGTCCCGATGCATGGACCACGGAGGTCCGGGACTCCTTGAAGGACATCCTTCCTGATGAACGTGCATCCGCTGAACGGGTGGTGCGGATGGCTAAGTGCTACGCGCTGGTATCTTTACTGGTGTGGCGCCACGACATCCTATTGCGGTGCATAACCCAGGAGGAAGGCTGCGATTAGCTCGCAGTAGTCCAAGGAGGCGAGTGCTGGGAACGCTCATCGTCCCGCACGTTGGTCGGTTAAGCCACCCGGCATGGCTGCTACCGACCGAGAGCCACCTGGACGCCGTCAAACCGGTTAGGGATGCAATGCGTGCCAGGTCCACGCCAAGCAGACCCACACAATCGGAGCAGACGCGCACCTAGAGCCATCGGGGGATACCGGCTCCTCCATGTCGAGGGCCAGCCGGACTTCCCAGGGCCGGGTCACGGGAACTACCCTTCCACATGGTATGCGGGGCCGAAGCCATGCTTCCCCCCTGATATAGCCATGGGGGTTCCCCCGTGTCCGGCGTACGACGAAGCCACGCATGACCCGCTCTGCGTGAAGACAGGCGCTCCGACGCTACCCAGTAAGTTCACCATGCTTACTTAGGTGTTTATTTAAATTACGCATTAATTTATATGAACACCTCCCCACGCTCTAGACAGTGTGCGTCCATTGTACACTCGGTTCCCCTTTCCTGCTCTCATGCATAGTCGATATTTGCCGTCCTGCCGAAGGCGGTAGTGCTTGGGGTACCTGCCAGAGGCCCGGTGGCCTTTTGGATCTCCCCCTGTAAGGGTACTGTACCGCCAGTTGGTCTCCTCCGAGAAAAGACCTACGCTAGACCGGGGGTTAGGAGCCTTGCTTTGCCCGGTCTTGCACCCAAAGCATGCGCACTCTGCCCCCCGGCGCTGCGGTCTGAGTACCAGGGGGCCGGACGGTTACACCCTGACTAGGGCTGGGGCCAGACCTCCGGGACCAAGTGCGCTGGATTACCCAAGCCCCGTGTTCCGGCCTGGGACAGTAAGCCAAATGAGACTAAGGGACAGGAAAGGGGGGACCGCTGAGCAGTTCCGGACCTCCGCTCCCACAGCTGGGCCGAGCTCCGATGCCAGCCCTCGCCCTCCTTTCAAAGGCGAGCGCTGATGCCGGACCTCACGCCCTTCGTTGGCCTAAGCTCCGATGACTACCGGACTCCGCCTCCACAACCGGGCCGAGCTCCAAGGCCAACCCTCGCCCTCCTTTCAGAGGTGAGCGCTGGTGCCGGACCTAACGCCTTTCGCTGGCCTGAGCTCCGATGACTTCCGGACTCCGACTCCACAGCCAGGCCGAGCTCCGAGGCCAGCCCTCGCCCTCCTTTCAGAGGCGAGCGCTGATGCCGGACCTCACGCCCTTCGCTGGCTTGAGCTCCGATGACCTACGGACCTCACGCCCTTCGCTGGACTGAGCTCCGATGACTTCCGGACTCCGCCCCCACAGCTGGGCCGAGCTCCGATGCCAGGCTTCACCCTCTCCTAAGAGGCTGAACTCCGAAGCCGTCAAGACCCTGCCAGCACAGGGAGTACTCAAGACAAGAAAGTGCGCGGATCAGAAGAGACGAAGGTCCCACCTCGGGCTCGCTATCTCCCCCGAGATGGGCCTGGGGGCCACTGTCGGTACCCTCGATATGGGGTACCCCCGCGCACAGGGGAAAATGCCTAAGGATCTCGCCCTTCTCCCCAGGGAGAGCTCCGAAGGCGCCACGCGTCCAGCGGGGCCGGACCTCCATTTCTTCAGAGGAGAGCTCCGGTCCCACCACGTGGCATACAGAAGCCGGACCTCCCCCTCCGCGGGAGAGAGGTCCGAAGGTGCCGCGTGTCCGGAGAGGCCGGACCTCCCTCTCCTCAGAGAGGAGCTCCGGGCTCGCCACGTGGCCAACAGAAGCCGAACCTCCCCCTCCGCGGGGAGAGGTCCGAAGGCCCCACGTGTCCTGCGGGGCCGGACCCCCCTCTCTTTTGAGGAGGGCTTCGGGCCCGCCACGTGGCCAGCAGAACGGCGCTGCCTGCCCCTGAGCGATAGGCAGCGGGCTAAAGACGCCCCATACCTTGCCCGTATAAGGTATTCAAGGCCCGCACTTTCCCAAGACGTGGAGACGCGGAGCACGCCTCTGTCAGGTGCCGTTGCGCCCAGTCGCATCACAGACTGGCGCACAGTGTCAGAGGCTGCCAGCCAATAAACGCAGCGACAAGACATCCCATGCCGCCCCCGCCGTCATCACCCACTACGACTAGCATGCGGCATGGGCAGAGCTACAAGACGAAGACTCAGAAGCCTTCGGCAGAGACAACTACCGGCATAACTGCAGATACGGTAGATATCAGTCAATCTCCCCGGGACCACCTGTCAGGTCCCGGCCCCCCTTGTAAGCTGCCCGAGCCTTGGGCTATAAAAGGCTCGGGTAGGCGACGTTAGCAAGGGTTCGCACTTTGCAACTCATACGCTAGCCATACACTCTCAAGCTGTAACTCACCCCCAAGCTCAGGCCTCCGGCCCTGAGCAGCAAGCAATACAGCGAGCTCCATAGCTCGTCGTGGACGTAGGGTTTTACGCTCCGGCGGCCTGAACCACGTAAAACTCGCCGTGTCAAGCTCTTACTAACTCGTCCATCTGCGCAAGCTCTCCGCTAGGGACTAGCCCCTCCGAAAAAAGAACCTCCGCGGGCTGCCCAGTGCAGGCCCGGGGGAAGTGTCGATCGCACACTTCGACACCCGTATTGCCGGCGGCTTCGAGCATACGTCGAAGACGGCGCAACAAGCCTCCTACTGCCAATCCGTAGGAAAGATAAGTCACCGGACGGCTCTCCTCTCTTTCAGCAAGGGCAACTACGGGAACTCTCCCTCCTATGGACTTGCGAGCGGTGCGAATCATGCGAACCATCTAAAAACAAAAAGCATTTAAACTTAGGTTAGATAAACTTTTTAAACAAAAATCCTATTTTGAATGAAAATTGGGGTAAGATGAAGAAAGTGACTCATTAAATAACACTTTTCAACACACATCTTGTAAAAATAGTTTTTTAGAAAATAGGGCTCTTTAAATACGTCCATTTCTACCTAGGTCCACGTTCCTACGGGCAACCTTGGCTCTGATACCACTTCTGTCACACCCGGTTTCTCCGAAGAACGACCGAGTGAATATCACATGTATGCCAGGATCATTTTCTCATACATGTGATGACAAATAGTGAAGCATCATTTATTACAAGCCAGGTGTTGAATATTAATAAGTCTTACATAGCATATGTCTCGATGGACAATAATAAGTTCATAACAAGTAAATAAAATAGCAGCGGAATATTATTCTTGTGGGCTCCATCACAGGCGTTGCCCGGGGGTCTCCATGAACCTAGAAACCTTCTTCGGGTCCAAAGTCTTGGTCATTATACACCACCTCATTATCTTGACCTGAGCAGCAATATAAACCAACAAATAATGCAAGGTTGAGTACAGATGGTACTCAGCAAGTGTGGGAAAGTTATGTCATGCATGGCAAGAACAAGGGGAGGTTGAACTCATGGTTAAAACACTACGCAATTAATACCTATCACCTAGCTTATTAAGCACCTACATTACTACACAGGTGAAATGGTCCCAATCTCCCATCCCATCATCAAAATCAAATAACCATAACATCATTTCCAATGTTAAGCTTCCCGTTTAACACCCAAAACTTCCAAAGCCATCATCCTCTAATCATGAATAAGTCCAAGCCGCTCTTAACCGTGAGCACGGCTGTCATGATAGTTCTGACTATGCAGAGTTTGCACCACTGTACCCACATGTAGTGATTTCATCCCCCGTTGCCGGGTGGACTAAAAGAACCTCCATTATGCCAGTGGCTACGAACCACATTCACACTTCCCAGGTGTGTAGCCAGGAGATCACTACGAAGCCTTTACAAAGGGATTCCCGACGAGCATGGGCCCACTGAGGTTTCACCCCTAACAGCATACAAGAGGCTCCAACCCCGCTGCAGTGGCCCCCCCTTGAGCCTTGCGGTTCATACAGTAGTCCAGCTGACACCTATTCCCCGCACCATCCAACACACCCATACTACGCCGGGGATACACCTAATTAATTGGCTAAGCTGCCCCATCTCAGCATGTGGTTGGCACGGTAAAGCCAGGTTACATGCTCCATGAACCGGTCCTTAGGATCCAGGCAAGTACTAAACACAAACCCGAGTCTCGTGCACCCAGCACCAACCAAAACATCCAACTTGCCTTGATCCCTACCTCTACATAACTCACAATATCTCATTCAAGAGTATGGTAAAATAAACTGATGATCTCATCTCCCAAATATCCCATTCTAAGCATGGCTAAGCATATGCATAATAATAAATGACATGATAAAATGAATCCCAACCCAAGCTACAAGGAAACAAGATAATGCAATTCTAGGGAAACTTCCTAGCATGGGTTTCATATTTCATTTGACAATGCAAATAATTCTATCTACACATCCTAGCATAGGATCAAAGTGGTCAAGGACACTTGCCTCCTTCCTGCTGCTCTTGGAATGGGTAGTCCTGATCTTGGAAAGGAATAACTTGCTCTTGAGCAGGTTCTACATCATACCATCACACATAGCAAAAGAAAAAACAACAATCCATAAGACATAGTTCACACTTCCACTTCATACAAACCACACATTCACATGTAACAAAGCCATTCTCAACTTCTATGTGTTGTGTTTACTCTATGTGTGTTGACCTTTGGCTTACATGCACTTTTAATCATGTGTATATGATTCCTACTTTTGTATTCACATTTATGATTGCATACTTTATATATGAGTTTCCAATTTAAATAAGTTCCTTATATTCAATTACTACACCTTTTAGCTATCAAGTATGCAGGAAAGGTATTTTCCTACTCCATATGTGTCTTCATAATTTCTACCAACCCTAAACTGAATTCTTTGGATTTTAGAAACTCCATTTATCATTTACTAGTTGCTATGTTTTCAGATTTATTTCCTATGCCTAAATGTGAACTTTATTATGAAAATAACAAGACACATCATCTAAACAGAATAGGTTCTGATCTAAAATATTTAATAACCTATTTTTGACCTTTTCCTCTGATGTAAACTATTTTACATTTATTTTCCTAATTTTCAGAACCATTCTTCACTTAAAAATGTGTCCCTATGACTAATAAATGTGAATAATAAATTAAACAGATTCATTTCAGCCAAAAATCTATTTTTATCTCACTCCAAAGTTTTCTAAGTACTGAGAAAGTTTTTAATTTAAATTTGACAATATGTTTGTCCCACTTTTTAAATTTTAAATACTAGCCACATATTCAATTTCTAAATTTAATATCAAACAGGGTTAAAAAGGTAAACTCACCCACTACAGGGTCTATAATATTATTTTAACAATTTTCAGGGGTATAGCTACACATAACAGAGGAGTTTTTCCTAATTTTTATTAAGTCCAGGGGCTAAAACTGATTTTTAAATGAATTTACATGATTTTCTGAAGTTCCAGGGGCTAGATCAGAAGTTTCCGGGGCTAGCTCTTATTTCCCGAGAACCCCAGGGGGTAGCACCTAAGATTTCCAGTCTTTATAACGCGGGGCTGACGTGGACCGTCCGATTTAAAACAGACGGCTGAGATTATAATGTCGAACCGGTACGCGGGGATTTAATTTAAAATATACGACGCACAAGCGGCCACGTTGCTCTGATCGAGCGCGGGCGGCGCTGCCGGCGGCGCACGGTGGCGGGAGGCGGCGATCTCGCCGGAGAGTTTCGGATCTTCGGGAATTCTTCCTAGAACTGTGATTTTATGGCATAGATCGGTGGAGGGGAGGTCGGGGATCTCACCTCGGGGGTTTTCTTGAGCTCGGAGGTCCTGGAAAGCGATCGGCGACGAGGTCCGAGGAGAATTCACGGCGAGGCTCGTCGGTGCTGTGTTTGAGCCGCAAACCACAGAGTTTTCTGCACCTGCGAGGTTCCCCGGAGGCGGTGGATCAAGACCAGCGAGTTAGATCGGAATTCCCAAGCGTAGATCGGGCAGAATTCGCCGGAGGTGCTCGGGTTCTCACTGGAGTAAAATCGGCGGATCGCGTGGGAAAAACGGGACAAGGCCGGGGTTTTTATAGACGGGGGAGGGCGGCGGGTTGGTTTAGATCGAGCTGGAGTCTTCGGGGTCCGGAAATCGGCTGGGATACGCGAGAATTCCCGTTCAGTTTTGATTCGGGTGAGAGAGTCCCGGCCGATCGCGGCGCGGGTGTGAGGAAGAAGAAAAGCTGGCGGCCCCGCCTGTCAGTGGGAGAAAGGGGGCGCGCGCGGCTGCGGGCTGGCGCGGAGCAGGGTGGGCCGGCTAGTGGGTTTCGGCCCACTGGCCGGTTTTTTTCTGTTTTCCTTTTTCTTTTTCTATTTCTTTTCTGTTTTGAGTTTAAATTGAATTCCAGTTTGAATTTAAATTGTTGCAAAACATGCAACACGTCCAAAAATTTTTAAACTCCCCTCTGAACAGGATTTTGGGGTGTCACACTATCCTTGACAAAACACTAAAGATCTACAAACTAAGAGAACTATGAAGAACTAAAAGTAAAGATACGAATAATTGATCGGGAATTTGCTTCGTGTTGATCTTGGCAGCGAGCTGCCTTTAAATAGACTCGGTAGAGCTTAAGACTCCAAGCTAAACATGACTATTCTATCTCTAACTTAGACTTTTATGCGAATCTTATCTATAACTTATCTCTATGGCATGCATACATGAATATATCGTACTGACACCTTCTAGAATTTATCTTGACAATGAAACGAATAAACACTAAATGATACATTGTTGAACTCAACCTGAAACTCTCTAAGTCCTCTTTCGTCCCGGTATCTTGCGTTTTGGTGCATTTATCTTGCGGCCGCGAGGTAATTCTTGATTCCGGCTGGTCCTCCCATCCGAGCGTCCGTATCTTGGATTTTTAAGGTAAAACCGCTTCCCACAAGGTGAACTTTGGATTTCGGTTAACTTTTCTGCTCAGTCGCCTGTACCTTGGAGTCCCTAGATAAATGGCTTTCCCAACTTCGTTTTTCAGTATTTTTCACCTGCAAAACATATAGCTAATTTGCATATCCAACAAGTTGCACCCTCAACACCACCCACATCATCGAGTGATTGCTCGCCTTGTAGGAAGAAAAATGAAGAACATAATGATTGACACAGAAATGGAATGAAATGAAGTGCAATGAGCCATAATTGCAATGCAAAAAAATATTCCATTTGGGTATTGCTCAATATAAGTAAATTAAGCTAAGTATGTTGATTATGGTTACTGATTTCATTTAATTAATTAAATAGATTAGAAAAGTTAAATCATGATGGATAATATCCGTAGCTTTTAGCCAACCTCCTTATGAAAATAACGGGACAAGTTTCACCATTTTTAGAGCTAGGATTATTTAACTATGAATTTTGGAGTTGTGCTTAGACTGACCACATCAGTCATTTTCTAAATCCATACTCTAAAGTAATATTCACACATATTTACAATACTCTATAAAACATTTCATACTATATACTACATTTTTCCACGCTTGCCATACTCTAGATTCGTACTCTATATCAACTACCATCTTTTATACATTTCAATCTTTTCTTGGTATTTAGAAATTGCAACGGTATTGTGAAACAATTATAACAAATATAACACACTTTGCAAAAATTAATTAAAGTTAGATTAATAGTTGAATATTAATATAAATACCTTTAAAAATTACACCCGTACAAAAGAAGCCATGTTGCCCCCTTGTAGTACAAGGAACAACCAGTGGGTTGGATCGGAAGGCACTCAGTTAACTTAGGAAAGAAGGAACATTGTATGTCTTGCGTCTAAAGAAAAGATGAACAATTGTCTTCCAAGAGAAGGAATCGTGTGCTATGTGTGTGTGTATGTGTAGAGTTGTTGTACCACATCTGCATACATCTCTACTCTCCATGGTTCCAACTTCTTCACTCACTAAATTGACAATTAATTGGTTCACCATCTTAAGTAGTGGGACCGCTACATCACGGATGTTACAAGATGATGAGGAGGCCGACAATGACTACTTTCTCCTGTTCAACGAAGAAGAAGAGATGGTCATACAATGCTACTTGGAGGTCGAGGCATCTTGTTCTCAACATAGACGTCGTCTCGATGTGCCACAGAGGCAGATTTGCCAAAGGGATCATATGCCCTTAGTAACGCGAGGATACATGTAGACTACCTTGCTTTGAATCCGATGTACTTGGATATGTAGTTTCATTGAAGGTTTGTACCTCTTGGCTGTAATCTTGCGTTTATAGTTACTGAGCAAATATAACTAGGGTTATCGTCTGCCAGGTTTCTTATGCAGAATCATGTATTTGAGTGGTATCTTCTTGTGCCAAATGGGGATGATATTGCCAGACTACTTGACACTAAGGAACGATGTGGATTGTAGTAAATGTTAGGTAGTATTGACTGTATGCATTTGACATGGTGCAACCACTCATCCACATGGAAGTGTATGCTCACAAGAAGATGGAAGCATCCTAGCATGATCGTGGAGGTGGTTGCTTCACATGACCTATGGTTTTGACGTGCTTACTTTGGACTTTCATGTAACTGCAATAAAATTAATGTCTTATAGAGGTCTCTTGTATTTTCGTCATACATCAGGGGTGAGTCCTCTAAACTTCTAAAGTTCCCTTCTCTATGAACGGGCACACATATGACATAGGCTACTACCTTGCCGACGACATATATCCAGAGTGGCCTGCATTCATGTAGGCCATTGGTCATCCTAAATATTAAAATTTCCATCATTTTGCTCGTGCGCAGGAAAGGGCCCGAAAGGGCATTGAGGGGACTTTATAAGTGGTGAGAGAACTCGCATACGGTCGGTACCATAACCATTTAAATGACCTAATAACTTCATGAAAGTGCATCTAGGCATCCCTTGTGGGTTTTGGTTGATTTATGACAAACAAATGAGACCCTAACAAAATTGTTGAGATGAGCGCAGGTTGTCAAAGAAACTAGGAAGAAAGCGCAAAAAGAAAAGAGAAGGAGGATCCAAATTGATAAGACTCAAAAGCTGAAAAGATTAGATCACTTAGTATAGAGTGTGTTGGAGAAACACACCCCAAGAGCTCAAGTGGAAGAAATCACATTAACTGCAAAAATTCAGCATGTGCAGACTAGTTCGATATCAACAGGACTAGTCCGATTTTCTTTCTGACCACAAAATAGACTAGTCCGATATGGACCAGACTAGTCCGATATATCTCTGAGTAGACATCGGACTAGTACACAATCATACAGACTAGTCCGGTATCTCACAACACTTAGGGTTTTCTACACGCCGCACACCGGACTAGTCTAGAGTCAACCATGGACTAGTCCGGACATTGCAAACCCTAACGTAACCATTGGAAACCCTACTATAAAAAGAGGTGTACGGCCATACCAACATAACTCTTCGACCCCCTGCGCCGTCACACCTCCCAAGAGCCCAAAATTCACATCTCTCCACATATTCTAACCCAAAAAGGATCAAATCTTTGGGGATTAGCAATTGATCAAAGGAGAGACTTGTTCTACACATCTTGAGCTCTTGGGTTTTATCTCTCGCACACTCTTGTTCATTAATTGTTCATCTGTTGAGTGTGTTTAGTTGTGTTCATTCATTGTAATTCTTGGGGAGTCCTTAACTTGTGAGAAGGCCCCTTGAACGATTTATTTGCCCTTTTGTGATTAATGGAAGAGAATCGGCCTCCGTGGCGATTCGACGAGGGTAGGGTTGGTGAAGACCCGGTCCTTAGTGGACTCCTCAACGGGGACATATATTTCCTTCGTGGAATCGAACCTCGGGATAAATATGTGTCTCCTACTCTTGTTCATTCATTGTTCATCATATTCTAGTGTTTAATTAATCTTGTGAAATTTACATTGAAGCATTGAAACCAAAGTTGATCTCTGTCATTCATTGTTTCACTTTTGCAATACATCTAAGTCATCAATTAATTTCCGCTGCATAGAGTACTAGAAGTGAACATATTTATCAATCTCTACTCCATGTATATCGGACTAGTCCGCATAGTACCGGACTAGTCCGATTTTTCTCTGAGTAGAAAACGGACTAGTCTGCACTCTATCGGACTAGTCCGATTTCCTTGTATTTGATAAACCTACTAAGTGTTTTAGGAATCAAGAAAGCATCGAAAAGCCTATTCACCCCCCTTCTAGGCTACATTCAATTGGTATCAGATCCAAACTCTTCAAAAGAGACTCACCGCTCGAAGAGACGATATGGACCTCAAGGATGTACACAAGAAGATCGACGACGAAAAGAGTAATGATGAAAGGACTCAAAAGCTAAAGAAGCTACTCGACGCCATTCAAGATAGTGAGGACGATGATGAGGAGGTGCTCCAACTCAAGGCCGTTCTACGAAAGAAGGTAATCTCCCCAAAAGGGAAGAAGAACACCAGTGATAAAAAGAAGAAGAAAGGGGGTAGTAACACAGACTACTCCCAATATCCTTTTGATTATGAGCGTTTGAATTCTAACAACAGTCATTACTTATCAATTCCTCTAGGGAAAGCATCTTACTTTGATGGCAATGATTATTCAATGTGGAGACAAAACATGAAAATGCACCTTATATCTCTTAACCCAAGTTTGTGGCACATAGTGTGTACATGGATAGATATCCCGGATGATGATGAAAAGCTGACCCCAACCCAAGAACAAGCCATTCATCGGACTGCTCAAGCTGCAGCTGTGATCACGTCATCACTAAGCCGAGACGAGTTCACCAAGGTGGATGGACTCGAAATTGCCAAGGAGATATGGGACACACTACAAACTGCACATGAAGGTGACCATAACGTACGCGAAGCCAAGATAGAAATGATTGGAGGTGAATTGGGAAGATTCATGATAGAAGAAGATGAATCACCACAAGATATGTACAATCAACTGAAGAATCTTATCAACAAAGTCATGGAGTTGATTCTCAGAGCATTCATGCCTCGCAACATGACTCTTTGCTCTATGATTAGAGAAAGCACCGGGTACCAGAAATTGACCCCAGACGAACTTCTTGGCAAGATCATCAACTTTGAGATGATGGAGAAGCAAGCCAAGCATGTCAAGGAAATTGCCGATCTCACCTCGGCAAAGAAGAAAGGAGTTACTTTGAAGTCAACTTGTAAACTCGTATCAAAGGAAGCTCGAGAAGCTTATGGAGAAGACGACAACGATGATGAAAGTAGTGATATCGATGAAGAAGACATGATCTTGTTCATGAAGAAGTTAAAGAGAATGATGAGAAGAAGAAAGGGTAGCAGCTCAAATGAAGGAAGACAAAGGGACAAACAAAGACCCAAGATGAGACGGGCATGCTATAACTACGGAGAATACAATCACTTCATAGTAGATTGTCCATATGATGAAAACAAGAAGAAGACTAAAGACAACAAGCCTCAACCAAAGAAAATGGTCAAGAAGAAGAAGCAATATGGCCAAGCACATCTAGGGAAGGAGTGGGACTCCAATGATGAATCTTCATCCGAAGAAGAAGATGAGATGGCCACCATAGCCATAAAGAAGACTACCAAGAAATCCACTCTCTTCCCAACCATGGGCGCATGGAAGGACACCGATAACACCTGTCTAATGGCAAAGGAAGGTAAACAAAAGACTTATTTATCCGGTGGAGCAAAATGTGTGCTAGATAGTGGATGCACAAATCACATGACCGGAGAAAGAAGAATGTTCATGGAATATGAAGAAAATGAAGATCTAAACGAAGGCATTTATTTTGGTGATAATAGTCAAGGAAAAGTGCTTGGTACCGGTAAAATTGCAATTTCATCACAACATACTCTCTCTCATGTTTTACACGTTGACTCCTTGGATTATAACCTTTTGTCCATATCTCAATTATGTGACAAGGGTTATAATTGTTTATTCATTAATGAGGGTATGAGTGTCTCTAAAAGGAGTGATAACTCAATTGCATTCAAGGGTGTGTTGAAGGGAAAACTTTATCTAGTTGACTTCAACAAAGATAAAGCCGAACTTGACACATGCTTGATTGCAAAGACCAACATGGGTTGGCTGTGGCATAGACGGCTAGCACATGTTTGTATGAGGAATCTTCAAAACTCCTCAAAGGCAATCACATCCGAGGTTTAAAGGATGTTGTTTTTGAGAAAGACAGGCCGTGTAGAGCGTGTCAAGCAGGGAAGCAAGTAGGAGCATCCCATCCCGCGAAAAATGTCATGACTACAACAAGACCGCTTGAGCTCCTCCACATGGATCTATTCGGTCCAATTGATTACATAAGCATCGGCGTTAATAAATACGGTCTAGTAATTGTTGATAATTTTTCACGCTTCACGTGGGTTTTCTTTTTGCATGACAAGACAAAAACTCAAGGAACTCTCAAGAAGGTTATCAAGCGTGCCCAAAATGAATTCTCATTGAAGATCAAGAACATACGAAGTGACAATGGGACATAATTCAAGAACACCCAAGTTGAGGAGTATCTAGATGAAGAAGGAATAAAGCATGAATTTTCAGCACCATATACTCCTCAACAAAACGGAGTAGCCGAAAGGAAGAACAGAACTCTCATTTAGACGACGAGGATAATGCTCGATGAATACAAGAGTTCGGACAGGTTTTGGGCTGAAGCGGTTAACACCGCTTGTCACGCCATAAACCGACTATATCTTCATCGATTACTCAAGAAAACTTCATATGAACTACTCACGGGTAACAAGCCGAACATTTCATATTTTCGAGTTTTAGGTTCAAAATGTTATATTTTAAATAAAAAGCCAAGGGCTTCGAAGTTTGCTTCGAAGTCCGATGAAGGTTTCTTACTTGGCTCTGATTCGAACTCCTACGCTTATCGTGTCTTCAACAAAAACTCCGGACTTGTTGAAGTAGCACGTGACGTAGTGTTCGATGAAACTAACGGCTCTCAAGAAGAACAAGTTGATCAGTGTGTGCTAGATCAAGAAGAAGCTCCATGTCAAGCATTGAGAAGAATGGCATTGGACGATGTTCGACCACAAGTGCCAACTTCAAATGCGAATGAAGAAAATGAAACACAGGTGGAGGAAAATGATCAAGGGGGAGCTTCCATACAAGATCAACCTCAAGAAAATCAAGAAGATCAAAGCATCAACGAGGGCAACAATCCAGGGGGAGAATAAGATGATAATGAAGATTCAAGACCACAAGTTCCACATCCAAGAGTACACCAAAGCATCCAAAGAGATCACCCCGTTGACAACATAATCGGTGAAATCCAAAAGGGAGTAATATCTCGATCTCGCATAGCTAATTTTCGTGAACACTATTCTTTTGTATCTTCTTTGGAACCATACAGGGTTGAAGATGCACTAAAGGATCCGGATTGGGTGATGGCGATGCAAGAAGAATTGAACAACTTCAAAAGGAACAAAGTGTGGGAGCTTGTTGAAAGACCCAAGTCCAACGTTGTCGGCACTAACTGGGTCTTCTGCAACAAGCAAGACGAACATGGAGTGGTGACAAGGAACAAGGCACGACTTGTGGCAAAAGGGTACTCACAAGTCGAAGGTTTGGATTTCGACGAGACTTTTGCTCCCGTAGCTAGGCTTGAATCGATTCGTATACTACTCGCATATGCTACTCACCATGATTTCAAGCTTTATCAAATGGACGTGAAAAGCGCCTTTTTCAACGAACCGATCAAGGAGCAGGTGTACGTGGAGCAACCACCCGGTTTTGAAGATCAAGAGCACCCCGACTATGTGTTTAAACTACGTAAGGCTCTCTATGGCCTCAAACAAGCTCCTAAAGCTTGGTATGAGTGCCTGAGAGATTTTTTTGATTGAAAATGACTTCAAAATTGGAAAAGCTGATTACACCTTGTTCACTAAATACTTTGATGATGATCTCTTCATTTGCCAAATCTATGTTGATGATATTGTATTTGATTCAACTAACAAATCCTTTTGTCAAGAATTTAGCAAGATTATGACAGATAGATTCGAGATGTCCACGATGGGAGAGTTGAGGTACTTCTTGGGATTCCAAGTGAAGCAACAAAAGGACGGGACATTCATAAGCCAAACAAAGTACACTCAAGACATTTTCAAGAAGTTTGGAATGGACAAAGCAAAGCCTATAAAGACTCCCATGGTGACAAATGGACACTTGGATCTAAATGAAGACGGACCAAATGTGGATCAAAAGGTATATCATTCCATGATTGGCTCCTTACTCTATTTATGTGCATCTAGGCCTGATATCATGTTGAGTGTATGTTTGTGTGCAAGGTTTCAAGCCAATCCTAAGGAATGTCATTTGACAGCCGTTAAAAGGATCTTGAGATATTTAGTTCATACACCCAACCTAGGCCTTTGGTATCCCAAAGGTTCAAAATTCAATCTCATTGGATACTCCGATGCAGATTATGCCGGATGCAAGGTAGATAGAAAAAGTACTTCTGGTACTTGCCGATTCCTAGGTAGATCCCTAGTTTCTTGGTCCTCCAAGAAACAAAATTCAATTGCCCTATCCACAGCCGAAGCGGAGTATGTTGCAGCCGGGAGTTATTGTGGACAACTCCTTTGGATGTGACAAACTCTAAGGGATTACGGTTACAATATGAGCGGCATTCCACTCCTTTGTGACAATGAGAGTGCAATTAAAATTGCCCATAACCCTGTTGAGCACTCTAGAACCGAACACATAGATATCCAGCATCATTTTTTGAGAGATCACTCAATGAAAGGAGACATAGCCATTTCCCATGTCAACACTGAAAAACAACTAGCCGATATCTTTACCAAACCACTTGATGAAAAACACTTTTGTGAGCTCCAAAATGAACTAAATATCCTTGATGCTCGAAACGTGGCTTGAAAACTTGCATACCTGTATTCCATCCTCAAAATCATGCTAATTATGTTGAAAAATCATCTCTCTCTATTTTTTCTCCTAAAAACTATGTTAGTTACTTGATCTTGGTGAATCATGGTCATAGCTTGATTGTTGTATGTTTACTGATCATATTCATCAAGAATATCTGTGTGCCTTTGTCCCTTATCCCTTAATAGGAACATTTGAATACATACATATATATGTTTTGTACACTTCTGTACAAGGGACCACGGACAAGTCCGTGGTCACCCCGGACTAGTCCACACTTGCAGACTAGTCCGCACTAGGTCCATTAGTCCGGACTAGTCTAGACAACCACAGACTAGTCCAATTTTCTCCCTGACCAGAAGATTATGTTTGAGCACTTGAGTGAGGAGAGAGAGAGAGAGTTGGAAGGGTTGTGAGTATGAAGAAGATTATGTTTGAGCCGGCCTTAGGTTTATGGAGTCGAAATATCGGACTAGTCCGGACCATATCGGACTAGTCCGTTTTCTGGTCAGGGAGAAAATCGGACTAGTCCGATATGGTCCGGACTAGTCCGATATTTCGACTCCATAAACCTAAGGCCGGCTCAAACATAATCTTCTTCATACTCACAACCCTTCCAACTCTCTCTCTCTCCTCACTCAAGTGCTCCCAAGGCGGATTTGCAAGTTCTCCATCAAAACCACCCAAATTTCTGTGGGAATCGATCTCCACTGCAAAGGGACCAAAGACCACAGACTTGTTCGCATCAAGAACACCTTCAACGCCTCGAATCAAAGGATTTGGTAAACTACTCTCTAAACCCTAGAACCTTCAATTTTCCTTGCTCTTGCTCAATTAGCTTAGCTCCTCTAGTCAATATATGCTCTATTTATGTATTCCATGTACCCTAGATCATATTTGCATTGAATAATCTTGAATTTCTACAAGTTAGGGCTTAAGCAGCCTCATAACGGACTAGTCCGTTCTTAGGGCGGACAAGTCCGGTACTCCGAACTAGTCCGACCCTGAACACTGGACTAGTCCGGTATGCCCTGATTCAGAGATTTTGTCAGGGAATCCCAACTTATGTCAATTCAATACAATCCCTTGTCATCCTTGATTATTCATATCCTTTATACCTTCCTTGTCAGAAATCATGTCGGGATCGAATGAGAGTCTATCCGACTTTGAGGCCGAGATGGATCGAGATCAAGATGTGATATCTCATCCTTCGGAGTCTCACTCCAACAAGCGACAAGAGCGTGCTGCCGAGCCTTCACTCACCCCACCTAGGGTGCGGCGAAATGTTACAATCAAGTGACCAACTTCAAAAGCAAATGTGGCTGGTTCTAGCTCGGCGGCTCAACGCCAAACCAATTGCAAGGGAAAGGGGCTTGCTTCAGGCCCGATTGGTCCCTCAAGATGACAGCTCCAAGGCAGGGAAATAGGGATCCCTCGGAGCAGAAGTTCAATGGCAAGGGGAGTGATGTGGCATGGAACCTGAGGAAGGTTGATGCCTATAGCTCTAGCAAAAAGGCAGCAGACAAAAGATTTTGGAGCAACTTTCACTCGGACTACTACAGTTCCGTGTACCTCCAAATGAAGACTCCAGTGGTCCGCAGCCAATGGATCAACTGGACATATTTTGAGAAGAAGAGCTGTGAAGCCTTTGAGGAGGTTATAGAGGCTGCAGAGAGACACGGTCTTAAGGACTTGCTCTCCTTCAGATACAACTGGAATGATGAGATCATTTCCCAATTCTATGCAACTTGCCACTTTGCCCATGATGGAGAAGACAAAGTGACTTGGATGACACATGGATCCAAGTACACAATTTCCTACACTGTGTGACGCCCTCAATTCTGTGGGAAAACCACGGAACCGAGTACTAATGCATATGTGTGCCCAGGATGTTCATCACACATACACATACGTTCCACAAACTGAATTCAGATTATATATTACCACGAATAACAGAGTTTATTACAATACCTCATGAGTCTTGGACTCATGCTCACAGCGGAAGTCTTATTTCTATGCAGCGGAAGTCTTTATGTCTACGCAGCGGAAGTCTTTATTCTAATGCGAAAGCAAAAACTAATGCGGAAGCAAAACTAAGCAGTAGTGGCTCCATCTCTACTCCTTTCCACAGGCAAGGTTGAGAACAGATCACACGCCATAATGCTTCACTTGGTCATCATAGTAGGCTTCTCCTGCTGCTGATGATGAAGTAATAATGCAAGTTTGAGTACAATGATGTACTCAGCAAGTGCGGGACAACACATGATATGCAGCTCATAAACAAGGTAGGTATAAAAAGGCTTATTTGCAGAAAAGCAGATTTGTAAACCATGATAAAACAGCAACTTAGCTTTAGGTGAATGTAATCTCAGCATGTATTAAATTACCAACATACCTCCATCACTTCTCGTGTTCCATCCGAACATTAACCAACCTTTATTCATACTCACGAATACCTCCTTGTATTCGCTACCATCTCACGAATACCTCCCCGTATTCGCTACCATCTCAAAACAACTTCATCTCACACCGAGACCGATCTCGTTGCCATGACTCAACAGTCATGCAACCATCTTATCACCCGGACTCAACAGCCCCAACGACCAAACCATAACCAAACCAATAACCTTAACCAAGAACCTTCCCAATAACCATCCCAACTAATCATGGCAGTTTAGCCAGGTGCTCGTGACCGTAAGCTCGGCTATCATGATAGTTTTAGACTCTGCATAGTTTGCACCTCTTTACCCACAAGTTTGTGATTTCGTCACCCGTCGGTGACTGCAGAACCTCCATTATACCAGTACACATCTGTTGGTGTATGGTCAAGAGATCACAAAATATCCTTTACAAAGGGGTTACTAGATGTATGGACTCACTAAGGTTTCACCGGCAGGCTAGAATCTCCAATTCTCCCACCCACGGGCCCCCTCTTGTGCCATGCAGTTCCCAGGGCAGTCCTCACTCGACTCCCATTCCCCGCGCCTTCCACAGTCCATAACACTCTAGCAACTTACCTAATTACTCAGCTAAGCCGCACCCATACTTGGCCTTGTGGTGGCACTGTTATCCTGGCATGTGCATGCATGAACCGGTCCTTAGATCTACGGCAATTAAACCACCATCTCATGCTACCTCATTCACAAACCCAGTCTTGCCTAGATCTCCCTCCGATCCATATCCATTATTAACATCAGTTTCTCATTATCAATACGAGTGCAGTTAGCTAGACACATCTATCTCGCTTCCCAATCCCATAGACTCAGCGAAGCATAAAGCAAAAACCATACTCGACCCATAAAACTTCCCAGGCGACAAGGGTGGTTTAATCAAAACTAGTAAACTCCTATAAAAGGGTTTCCCATCATGTTTGACTCAGTATGCACACCTTTTCGCAAAACAAAACAGTTTTACCCAAAACATAGGATCAATATGGTCAAGGAGCACTTGCCTTGTTCTTGCGGTTCCGGTTGTTCTTGAATCTCAAAACCTGGTTGCTGCAGCTCATCGTAGACAGCTCCCTGAGCTTGTCCTGCTATGTAGGATCACACACATACAAGATTCACAGCAATCAATATCATGCGCAAACCTTAAACTAGATGCGATGATGCATATGCATGCTATCCTATGATTTTTATTAGATTGGTGTGTTCTTGCATGGCTTGCATGGACAGAGGTGTTCGGATCAAGGGTGGACGTGGCAATGATCTTGTCTTTAGATCAACCTGATCATCAAGTGATCTGTCCACGAGAAGGCTTCTGTTCGAAAGGAATCAAAGAACAGATGCGAAGAAAACACAACGATATCGTAAGGTGGTATTGGGGCCTACCTTACGTTTCCTCTCGGTTTTCGAGGTACTCTTCAGACCGCTGGCTTTCCTCCGGCGATCTTCCTTGCCGCGCTCCGGCGATGGCTTTCTCGGCGGGTTGTGGCTAGGGCTCTAAGTCGTTGGCTCAGGAATTGGAAAAGAAGTTTGTGGTTTCGGCCAGAGGTTCTGGGTTCTATTTATAGTCGGAAAGAGAAGAGTCCTAATCTGATTGTATCTCGAATAAGAGTCTTATTCAGATCATTGTTGGATCCTATCATCTTATATTTAATTGATTTGGTATGGTAATGTTGCGGAATACAGGTCGGTTTCCTTTACGTACTGATATTCTTACGCGTAACCGCCGCTCTAGAACTTGTTACCTTCACGGCGATGAGCTCCGGAGGCTCCACGTGTCCTTCCGGGGCCTGGTATCTCCTTCTCCGCAGAGACGAGCTCCGGTTGTGCCACGTGTCAATCGACCGAGACCCCCTCTCCTTTAGAGGTGAGCTCCGCGCACGCCACGTGTTGGCGCCGGTCCTTCCTCTCTCCTTTCTTCAGGGACATGCCCCGAGGTCGACACATGTCCAGCAGCGACAGACCTCCTGGAGATAAGCTCCAGTGGCGACACGTGTCAATAGAACAGGACCTCTCGGAGATGGGCTCCGAGATCGACACGTATCCCGTACGACTGGTCTTCTGATTTCCGCGAGGACTAGCTCCGAGGATGACACGTGTCCTGCGGAAATGCCTTTGCTTCTTCCGCAGAGGAAAGCTCCGAGAGCAACACGTGTCCCCCAGGGTCGGACCTCTCCCCTTTCACGGAGATGAGTCCCGAACCTGCCACGTAGCCATCTTGGCGGCGGCCTCTCCCCACTTTGCAGAGATGAGCTCCGATCACGCCACGTGGCCAGCAGCCGCGGTGAGTTGTCTTTGGCGCTTTCTGAGAGCTGGATTTGGCTCTCATTGGCTATCCCTTTGATATTTTTCTCTGTTCCTTCTCTTTTTAAAATGTTTCCTCTTCATAAAACATGAACATATGCTGACACCCGAGATGAGGGTGTCACACACTGAGTTTGCCAGACTGCTGCACCTTGAGGACACCGACAATGATGAGATTGTGATTCACAAGCTGGGAGTGGTGGAGAAGGACAAGATGGAGTTTCTCTATGATACTCGATTCCCATACAATCCCCCCTCAACCAAGAACATGAAGCCCTTCTTCATTGTTCTCAACAGAGTGCTCCGGAAGACCATTGCTCCAAAGGATGGAGATGCCGGGAGCGTCCAAGGTTATTTGAGAACCCTGATGAAAGTAATCAGCAGGAGGAGAAGATTTAATATCTTCGATTATATTTGGAATGACATGGTAAACATATCCTGCACACCAAACCGTTCCTGTGGCTATGCACCTTACTTGATGTTCATGATTGAAAGAGTCACATGAATTGAGTTTGTGAAGGATGTGGAGCACACTGCTCTAAGGCCTCAGAAGCCTCCTCAAGCCTCTATTCCAGCTGCTCCCTCACCTGGATGACCTGAAGAACATCCAGAGAGAGATCAAGAAGATGCAAGGCCTTCATCCAAGACTAGGGCCTCTCCACACAAAGGTTCCTCTAGTGAAGTTATGAAGTTTTTGGCTGCTATTTTCAGTTCTTGCCGCAAAACTGAGGTGAAGCTTCATAAGATGAACAAGGCAAGAAAAGAAGAAATGAGATACATGAAGGCCAATGTCAAAGAAATATGCCAAAAACTGGAGATTGAGCCCATTGGATCCCCGGTCATCTCAGAGGACTCTGCATCTGATTTTACAGAGCTTCCTCCTCTCTCCCCATTAGAGCGTGCATACTTTGGCACGACGAGTGGTTCCTCTCCTCCTCCTCCTCCTCCTCCTCCTCAGCCTGATGATGAAGATGAAGAGAGGACCGACAACGAGGTGTGAGTTGGCAACGACAAGTAGATCCCTCCTCTCCTTCTTTTTGGTGCCTTGATGCCAAAGGGGGAGAGATTGAGGGGGAGTCTTAGGTCGTAGGTCTTCCCTTTCTTGTCCTAGCTTAAGAAATGAGCTTTTGTGAGACCTATGCTATCATTATGCTGTTGTAAGACTTATGCTACCATTATGCTTTTGTAAGACTTATGTTATCATTATTCTTTTTGTGAGATGACTACGTTATGCTTATGATTAATGATGTATGTTTAAAACTATTATTATTATGCTCTATGATATGCACATCAAAATTATTGCTCACACATGTAGTTTTGCACCCCACCATAAAGAGTGCACATATGTCTTATGTCTTCATTGCCTATTTTGTTCAAAACTCATATGTGCACACTTTATGAAAATCTGAACTTTTCTTATTATATTTATGTGATCTCAATTAGTTGTCATCAATCACCAAAAAGGGGGAGATTGAAAGTGCATCTAGGCATCCCTTGTGGGTTTTGGTTGATTTATGACAAACAAATGAGACCCTAACAAAATTGTTGAGATGAGCGCAGGTTGTCAAAGAAACTAGGAAGAAAGCGTAAAAAGAAAAGAGAAGGAGGATCCAAATTGATAAGAGCTCAAAAGCTGAAAAGATTAGATCACTTAGTATAGAGTGTGTTGGAGAAACACACCCCAAGAGCTGTGGAAGAAATCACACTAACTGCATATCGGACTAGTCCGATTTTCTTTGTGACCACAAAATGGACTAGTCCGATATGGACCGGACTAGTCCGATATATCTCTGAGTAGACATCGGACTAGTCCGCCCTCCTACGGACTAGTCCGGTATCTCACAACACTTAGGGTTTTCTACACACCGCACACCAGACTAGTCCGGAGTCAACCACGGACTAGTCCGGACATCGCAAAACTTAACGTAACCATTGGAAACCCTACTATAAAAAGAGGTGTACGGCCATACCAACATAACTCTTCGACCCCCTGTGCCGTCACACCTCCCAAGAGCCCAAAATTCACATCTCTCCACACATTTTAACCCAACAAGGATAAAATCTTTGGGGATTAGCAATTGATCAAAGGAGAGACTTGTTCTACACATCTTGAGCTCTTGGGTTTGATCTCTCGCACACTCTTGTTCGTTAATTGTTCATCTGTTGAGTGTGTTTGGTTGTGTTCATTCATTGTAATTCTTGGGGAGCCCTCAACTTGTGAGAAGGCCCCTTGAATGATTTATTTGCCCTTTTATCATTAGTGGAAGAGAATCTACCTCCGTGGCGATTCGACGAGGGTAGGGTGGGTGAAGACCCGGTCCTTAGTGGACTCCTCAACGGGGACGTAGATTTCCTTCTTGGAATCGAACCTCGGGATAAATACTTGTCTCCTACTCTTGTTCATTTATTGTTCATCATATTCTAGTGTTTAATTAATCTTGTGAAATTTACATTGAAGCATTGAAACGAAAGTTGATCTCAGTCATTCATTGTTTTACTTTTGCAATACATCTAAGTCATCAATTAATTTCTGCTGCATAGAGTACTAGAAGTGAACATATTGATCAATCTTGATTTTCTAGTCCATGCATACCGGACTAGTCCGCACAGTATCGGACTAGTCCGATTTTTCTCTGAGTAGAAAACGGACTAGTCCGCACTCTACCGGACTAGTCTGATTTCCCTGTATTTGATAAACCTACTAAGTGTTTCAGGAATCAACAAAGCGTCGAAAAGTCTATTCACCCCCCTCTAGGCTACATTCACTTCATACATAATATTGCACTATATTATCGTTCACCATCAACATGAACAGGGACGAGAGTAGGAGTTTGGTCTTTGCTAAAAAATTCTGGGCAATGGATAATCGAAACCATGACTACCACCAAGATTACCACCACCTAACCACAATTACTCTTGTCCAACACAGCCCTCGACGAGATACACATAGCTGAAAATATACTCATTCTCATCTGCAGAAACTCAACAATAACACTGTGAGTTTGAAGATACTCAATAAGGCTTACATAACTACTCATATAGCTCACAATTAACGGAAAATGCAATTTTATTTGGACAAGGATATAGTATTGGGACGTTTTTTTGCATAAAGCACTTAAAGTAACATCTTCAATAATAAATTAAGTGAAAAAGCAAAAATAGTAAACCCATAAACTACTAACTCATGCCAACCAAATCATGACTCAAGTATGTTAAAGAGGACACCTTTTATCCATAGTCAACACGAGCTCAACAACAACCATGCTTATGATGAATGTGGACGAACATAAACATACTAATAACTGAGAGTGCGACAATTTAAACTGCTTTACACTTTGCTGGGGATACTACTTTACCCAAATGACACAAGATCTTCTGGTGATACCACCCGTCAGAAGTAAGCAGTGATTTAATATGTTAGTCCACTCTAAATAAGCCCTGACCATTTAACCAGCATCCGAACAAGGCATTTTGGTTTCACTAGGTGCTTTTGAGTCATCCCTAGCACCTTCTGTATCTCTAGACTTGTGGACCAAATGGTTATATCCATAGGGATGGCAATAGGTCAGATTCGTGTCGGATGGAGCAAAAACCCACCCGAAACAAAAGAGGTTGCGGGCGAAATTTGAGACCTGCACCCGCAGGTGAGAATTCGCACCCGCACCCGTCGTGTTTTGGGCAGGTTTCGGGCGCCTGTCGAGTTTGACTTTTTCATAAACATACTACAATGTTTAATAAACAAATATAAAAAACATTCATTTTAAATGGCAATGTAACAAAAAATATTAAGTTGCTTATAAAGATTATAAAAATAGGTTGCGATAAGCAAGATGAAATAAATAAATTATAGAAAATAATCAACTTTGACTTTAAAATTATATATATAAATTATTTCGGGTACCCGTAGGATATCCGCAGGTGCAAAACAAAACCCGCACCCGCTACAAGTCAGATCGGGTGCAGGTTAGACCCGCAGGTAGAAAATCCCACCCACACCCGTCCGGTGCAAAAACTGTCGGGTACCCGGACCCGCTGGTGGGATTGCCATCTCTACGTATCCAGATAAGAAGGCATGTGGTAATATAGGAAAGTGTTTCTGCCAACTGTACCAATGAATGGTCCTTAACTGATCAAGCGGAGCCACACCATAAGACCCACCTGGTCCAACCAACCATCAACCATTATTAATGCCATGCTCTAATTTCCATTGGTGTTAAGCCCTATACTCATGAACGATGGTGATCTTACCACCATTTGATTTCTACCATAACTAATAAGCGCAATATGCATGATCAGGAATATAGACTCTACCCAAAGATACAGATTACAAGGTACATGTTGCAAACAATAGAAAAGAAGGATATGCCCAATTAGGAGCTATCCGACAAAATCCCTACTATCAGACTAATGCATAAAGAATCAGGCATAGATAATTTAATTCATCATTAGTATCCAACTGTCAAAACTCTTAGATGCTTGCATTGATCTACAGGTTCCTCGTTCATGTTCTCTGGCTCACATCATCCACAGGTTGCTCGCCTTCTAGGAACAAAAATGAAGCACCGATGGGATGAATGACACAGAAATGGAATCATATGAAGTGCAAATGCCATGAAAATTGGTGTACATGAAGTGCAGTGAGCCATATTTGCAATGCAAAAAGAATTATTCCATTTTGTTTGAATTGCTCAATATAATTAAATTAAGCTAAGTATATTGATTATGGTTACTGAGTACATTTAATTAAATAAATAAATTAGAGAATTTAAATAGTGATGAATGATATCTGCAGATTTTAGCCGACTTTCTTATGAAACTAATAGAACAAGTTTCACCATTTTTATAGCTAGGATTATTTAGTTATGAGTATTGGAAGGTCACGATCAACTAGGGGTGGAATTCTGCTTAGACTGACCACATCAGTAGTTTTTTAACTCCGTGCTCTAAAGAAATATTCACACCTATTTATAACACTTTCTAAATATTTTATATTATATATTACAATTTTTCACGCTCGCCATACTCTAAATCCATACTCGATATCAACTGCCACCTATTTTATACATTTCAATCTGTTCTTTGTATTTAAAATTGCAACAGTATTGTAAAAAATTATAAAAAATATACCACAGTTTACCAAAATCAAATAAAGTTAAATTAATAATTGGATATTAATATAAAAACCTTTAAAATTTACACCTCAGAAAGGAAGTCATGTTGCCTCCCTTGTAGCACAAGGAACGACCAGTTGCTTCAATCGGAAGGCACTCAGTTAACTTATGAAAGAATAAACATTGTGTGTCTTGCATCCCAAGAGAAGATGAGCAATTATATTCGAGGAGAAGGAATCGTGTGTGTTGGGGGGGGGGGGGGGGCTTGTGTGCCATTGTAGAGTTGTTGTACCACATTTGCATACATCTCTACTGACCATGATTCCAACTTTTCCACTCATCAAATTGACATTGAATTGGTTCACCATCTTAAGTAGTGTGACCGTTACACCATGAATGTTGCAAGATGATGAGGAGGCCGACAACAACTACTTTCTCCTGTTCAGCGACAGAGAAGAGATGGTCATGCAGTGCTACTTGGAGGTCGAGGCATCTTGTTTTTGACATAAGCGTCGTCTCGATGCGCTACCAAGGCAGATTCGTCAGAGGGATCATATGCCCTTAGTAACGCGAGAATACGTGTAGACTACCTTGTTCTGAATCTGGTGTACTTGGACATGTAGTTCCATTGAAGGTTCATACATCTTGGTTGTAATCTTGTGTTTATAGTTACCGAGCAAAGATAACTAGGGTTATCATCCGCCATGTTTCGTATGCGGCGCATGTATTTGAGTGGTATGCTGTCACACCCGGTTTCTCCGAAGAACAACCGAGTGAATACCACATGTATGCCAGGATCATTCTCTCATACATGTGATGACAAATAGTGAAGCATCATTTATTACAAGCCAAGTGTTCGAATATAAATAAGTCTTACATAGCATATGTCTCGATGGACGATAAAATGTTCATAACAAGTAAACAAAGCAGCAGCGGAATATAAATCTTGTGGGCTCCGTCACAGGCGTTGCCTGGGGGACTCCGTGAACCTAGAGTCCTTCCTCGGGACCAAAGTCATGGTCATTAAACACCACATCATTCTCTTGACCTGAGCAGCAATATAAACCAACAGAAAAGCAAGTTTGAGTACCGTGGGTACTCAGCAAGTGTGGGAAAGTTATGTCATGCATGGCTAGAGCAAGGAGAGGTTAAACTCATGGTTAAAGCACTACGCAATTATTACCTATCACCTTAGCTTATTAAGCACCTACATTATTACACAGGTGAAATGGATCCCAATCCCTCAACCCATCATCATTATCAAGTAAACATAGTCTCATCTCCAATGTTAAGCTTCCCGCTTAACATCCACAACTTCCCAATTCATCATCCTCTAATCATGAATAAGTCCAAGCCGCTCTTGACCGTGAGCACGGTTGTCATGACAGTTTTGACTCTGCAGAGTTTGCACCACTGTACCCACATGTAGTGATTTCATCCCCCGTTGCCGGGTGGACTAAAAGAACCTCCATTATGCCAGTGGCCGCGAACCACGTTCACACTTCCCAGGTGTGTAGCCAGGAGATCACTACGAGGCCTTTACAAAGGGATTCCCGACGAGCGTGGGCCCACTGATGTTTCACCCCTAACAGCATACAAGAGGCTCCAACCCCGCTGCAGTGGCCCTCTCTTGAGCCTTGCGGTTCATATGATAGTCCAGCTGACACCTATTCCCCGCACCATCCAAAACACCCATACTACGCCGGGGATACACCTAATTAATTGGCCAAGCTGCCCCATCTCAGCATGTGGTTGGCACGGTAAAGCCAGGTTACATGCTCCATGAACCGGTCCTTAGGATCCATGCAAGTACTAAACACAAACCCGAGTCTCGTGCACCCAACACTAACCAAATCATCCAACTTGCCTCGATCCCTACCTCTACGTAACTCATAATGTCTCATTCAAGAGTAAGGTAAACAAGTTGATGATCTCATATCCCACTTATCCCATTCTAAGTATGGCTAAGCATAAGTAATATGAATGAATAATATAATAAAACAAATCCCAACCCAAGCTACAAGGAAACAAGATAATGCAATTCTAGGGAAACTTCCTAGCATGGGTTTCATATTTCAATTGACAATGCAAATAATTCTATCTACACATGCTAGCATAGGATCAAAGTGGTCAAGGACACTTGCCTTCTTCCTGCTGCTCTAGGAATGGAAAGTCTTGGTCTTGGAAGGGGAGAACTTACACTGGGGCAGGTTCTACTCATGCCAATAAACATAGCAAAAGAAAACAACAATCCATAAGCCATAGTTCACACTTTCACTCGTGCAAACCACACATACATACATATGGGAGTCATTCACATTTCTAAGTGTTGTGGTTACCCTAGATGTGTTGATTTTTGGCCTACATGCACTTTTAAATATATATATATATATATATTATTTCTAACTTTTGTATTCAGATTTCTATTTGCACACTATATATGAATTTCCAATTTGAACAAATTCTTTATATTTAATTAATACACTTCTTAGCCACAAAGTTTGCATGAAAGAAAGTTTCCTTCTCCAAATAGGTTTTATATCTTCTACAAAATCTTAATTTGAAGTTTTTGAAAATAAAGACCTGATTTAACATCTTCAAATCATGCATACTTATTTTCCTATATTTTTAGATTTAATTTCTATTCCTAAAAGTGAATTTTAATATTAAAATAGTAAGACATATCATCTAAACAGAATAGGTTCTGATCTAAAATGTTCAATAATATATTTTTGAACTTCCTCTCTGATGTGAACCAATTTAAATTTATTTTACCAGTTTTCAGAATTATTTCCTAGCCCCAAAATATGTTTCTAGAAACAATAAAAATGAGCAACACTTAGGCAGATCTCATTTCAGCCTAAAATAAATTCTTAACTCATTCTAAAGGTTTTCCATGTGCTAGGAGAGTTTAAATTTGCATTTGCACATGTGTTTGCCTCACCTTTTAAATTTAAATCCTAGTCACATATTCAAATTTTTAATTTAATATCGTATAGGGTCTAAAAGGCAAATCCACCCTACTACAGGGTTTAATTTACTATTTCCTAAATTTTCAGGGGCCTAGTTACACATAACAGAGGGTTTTTTCCTAATTTTTATTAAGTCCAGGGGCTAAAACTGATTTTTAAATGAATTTACATGAATTTCTGAAGGTCCAGGGGCTAAATCAGAAGTTTTCGGGGCTAGCTCGTGTTTTCCGAGATCCCGAGGGGGTAGCGCGTAAGAATCCCGACCTTTATAATGCGGGGCCGACGTGGACCGTCCGATTTAAAACAGACGACTGAGATTATAACGCGAAGCGGTACGGGTTAGATCTAATAGGAACCGCGCGATTTAAAATGGACGGGCCTCAGGGGGCCATGTCGCCCTGGACGGAGCCAGCCCGCGCGCGCGGCGGCGGGGGTGGCGATCTCGCCGGCGCAGCCTCGGTTTTTGCCGCTACACGCTAGAACTCGCATCTTTTCGCACGTATCGGCTGCGGAGGGTTAGGGGATGCTCACCGAGGGGTTTTCCTGCACCCGGAGCCCCTGGAAGTCTGTCGGCGGCGAGCTTCAACGGCGATGGTCTTCGGTGCACGTCGAAGTGGCAGTTGGGGCGCAAGACACGTCGTTTCCTTCACCTGCAGGGCTCCCCAGCGGCGGTGGAACGTGATCAGCACGTTAGATCAGGAAATTTGAGCAAGGATCGAAGGAAATCGGCGGTAGAAGCTTCGGTTCTCACCGGAGATAAAGATGGCCAATCGGGGACGAAAAAGGGGCGGATTTCCGGGTTTAAATGGACGAGGGAGGGCGGCGGTCTGTTGAGATCACGTTGGGGCGTCCGGGACCAGAAATCGGGGCTGGGAGCGTGGGTTCCGGGGTTTGGTTTTGATCGGGCGCGAGAGAGAGAGTCCGGGGTCGGTTGGGCGCGCGGGGGAGGAAGATGACGGCGGGCCCCACATGTCAGATAGAGGGAGAGAGGGGGCGTGTAACACCCCAAATTTTGATTTAAAACTCTAAACCATGTTTAGAGGGGAATTTAAAAATTTTTGGACGTGTTGCATGTTTTGCAAAAATTCAAATTCAAACTGGAATTCAAATTATACTCAAAACAGAAAAGAAATGGAAAAAGAAAAAGAGAAAACGGGAAAAAACTGGCCAGTGGGCCGAAACCGCCAGCCGGCCCAGCTACTCCCGCACCAGCCCGCCCCCGCGCGCGCCGCGCTGCCCCTCATCGACGGGTGGGACCCACCTGTCATCCCTAACCCCGAGCCCCCGCGACCCCGGACTTTTCTCCCGAGCGCGCGAAATCGCAACCGACCGGGAAAGCCCGTCCCGCAGCCGAATTCTGGTCCCAGAGGACTCCAACTCGATCACAACAGACCCACCGCCCTCCCCCGGCTATAAAAACCCCCGATCCGATCAGTTTTTCTCACGCGATTGCCGATTTTCACTCCGGTGAGCACCGAGACTTCGCCGGTGAATTCTGGCCGATCTAAGCTCGGAAACTCTGATCTAACTCGCTGGTCTTGATCCACCGCCTCCGGGGAACTTTGCAGGTGCAGAAAACCCGAAGACTTACGGTGTAAATCCAGCGCCGACGAGCTTCGCCGTGGTTTTGCCTCGGACCTCGCCGCCGATCACTTTCCAGGACCCCCGAGCTCGAGAAAACCCCCGAGGTGAGATCCCTGACCTCCCCTCTACCATCTATGCCATGAGATCACAGTTTTAGGCAGAATTCTCGAGGATCCGAAACTTTCCGGCGAGATCGCCGCTTCCCGCCGCCGTGCGCCGCCGGCAGCGCCGCCCGCGCTCGATCAGAGCGACGTGGCCGCTTGTGCGCCGTTTATTTTAAATCGCACGGTAGACTTTAAAACCCCGCGTACCGGTTCGATGTCATAATCTCAGCCGTCGGTTTAAAATCGGACGGTCCACGTCAACCCCGCATTATAAAGACTGGAATTCTTACGTGCTACCCCCTCGGGTTCTCGGGAAATAAGAGCTAGCCCCGGAAACTTCAGATCTAGCCCCTGGAACTCCAGAAAATCATGTAAATTCATTTAAAAATCAGTTTTAGCCCCTGGACTTAATAGAAATTAGGAAAAACACCTCTGATAAGTGTAGCTAGACCCCTGGAAATTATGAAAATAATATTATAGACCCTGTAATGGGGTGAATTCATTATTTTAGCCCTGTTTAGTATTTAATTTGGAAAATTGAATATGTAACTAGTGTTTAAAGATTTAAAAAGGGGGACAAACATAATTGTCAAAATTAATTAAAAACTTTCTCAGTACTTAGAAAACTTTGGAGTGAGATAAAAATATATTTTTGGGCTGAAATGAATCTGTTTCATCTATTATTCACATTTATTAGTATAGGGACACATTTTTAAGTAAAGAATAGTTGTAGAAAAATAGGGAAAATAATTATGAAATAGTTTACATCAGAGGCCAAGGTCAAAATATGTTATTAAATTATTTAGGACCAGAACCTATATTGCTTAGATGATGTGTATTACTAATTTCATAATAAAATACACAATTATGCATAGGAATATAAATCTGAAATTATAGCAACTAGTAAATGATAAATGGAGTTTTTAAAATCCAAAGAGTTCAGTTTAGGGTTGATAGAAATTATGAAGGCACATATGGAGAAGAAAAATACTTTTCATACATACTTGGTAGTTTAATATAAGGAATTTATTTAAAACTGAAACACACATATATACATATATATATATATATATATATATATATATATATATATATATATATATATATATATATATATATAGTATGTGAGTATAAATGTGAACACCAAAGTAGGAATCATACACATATAAATAAAAGTGTATGCAAGCCACAAATCAACACACATAGAGTATCCACAACACATATAATGGTAAAGAACTTTCATAAATGTGAATGTGTGGTTTGTATGAAGTAAAAGTGTGAACTATGTCTTATGATTGTTGTTTTTCTTTTGCTATGTGTGATGGTATGAAGTAGAACCTGTTCAAGAGCAAGCTATCACTTTCCAAGATCAGGACTACCCATTTCAAGAGCAGCAAGAAGGAGGCAAGTGTCCTTGACCACTTTGATCCTATGCTAGGATGTGTAGATAGAATTATTTGCATTGTCAAGTTAAATATGAAACCCATGCTAGGAAGTTTCCCTAGAATTGCATTACCTTGTTTCCTTGTAGCTTGGGTTGGGATTTATTTTGTCATGTCATTTATTTACATGCATATGCTTAGCCATGCTTAGAATGGGATACTTGGGATATGAGGTCATCAGTTTATTTTACCATACTCTTGAATGAGATATTGTGAGTTATGTAGAGGTAGGGATCAAGGCAAGTTGGATGTTTTGGTTGTGTGCTGGGTGCACGAGACTTGGGTTTGTGTTTAGTACTTGCCTAGATCCTAAGGACCGGTTCATGGAGCATGTAACCTGGCTTTACAGTGCCAACCACATGCTGAGATGGGGCAGCTTGGCCAATTAATTAGGTGTATCCCCGGCGTAGTATGGGTGTGTTGGATGGTGCGGGGAGTAGGTGTCAGCTGGACTACCATATGAACCGCAAGGTTCAAGAGGGGGCCACTGCAGCGGGGTTGGAGCCTCTTGTATGCTGTTAGGGGTGAAACCTCAGTGGGCCCACGCTCGTCGGGAATCCCTTTGTAAAGGCTTCGTAGTGATCTCCTGGCTGCACACCTGGGAAATGTGAATGTGGATCGTAGCCACTGGCATAATGGAGGTTCGTTTAGTCCACCCGGCAACGGGGGATGAAATCACTACATGTGGGTACAGTGGTACAAACTCTGCAGAGTCAAAACTGTCTTGACAGCCGTGCTCACGGTTAAGAGCGGCCTGGACTTATTCATGATTAGAGGATTGACGGTTTTGGAAGTTAAGCGGGGAGCTTAACATTGGTAATGATGTTATGGTTATTGGATTATGATGATGGGATGGGAGATTTGGACCATTTCACCTATGTAGTAATATAGGTGCTTAATAAGCTAAGGTGATAGGTATTAATTGCGTAGTGCTTTAACCATGAGTTCAATCTCTCCTTGTTCTAGCCCTGCATGGTATAATTTTTCCACACTTGCTGAGTACCATTGGTACTCAACCTTGCATATTTGTTGGTTTATATTGCTGCTCAGGTCAAGATAATGAGGTGGTGTATAATGACCAAGATTTTGGACCCGAGGAAGGTTTTTAGGTTCATGAAGACCCCCGGGCAACGCCTGTGATGGAGCCCAAAAGAATAATATTCCGCTGCTAGTTTATTTACTTGTGATGAACTTATTATTGTCCATCGAGACATTTACTATGTAAGACTTACTTATATTCGACACCTGGCTTGTAATAAATGATGCTTCACTATTTGTCATCGCATGTATGAGAAAATGATCCTGGCATACATGTGATATTCACTTGGTTGTTCTTCGGAAAAACCGGGTGTGACAGAGGTGGTATCAGAGCCAAGGTTGCCCGTAGGAACGTGGACCTAGGTAGAAATTGACGTATTTAAGGGCCCTATTTTCTTAAAAACTATTTTCCAAGGTGTGGGTTGAAGAGTGTTATTTAAAGAGTTATTTTCTTCATCTTACCCCAACTTTCATTCAAAATAGGATTTTTGTTTGAGATGTTATCTAACCTAATTTTAAATTCTTTTGTTTTAGATGGTTCGCATGATTCGCACCGCTCGTAAGTCCACGGGAGGGAGAGTTCCCGTAGTTGCCCTTGCTGAAAGAGAGGAGAGTCGTCCAGTGACGTACCTTTCCTACGGATTGGCAGTAGGAGATTTGTTGCGCCGTCTTCGACGTATGCTCGAAGCCGCCGGCAATACGGGCAAGCTCATCATCCACTATAACTCCACCAGGACCATCCGTGAGAAGAGGGAAGAATGGAGTTCGGAGATGAGGATTATACACGAGAATCAGCTGCTTAAGATTCACCACTCTCCAGCTTGTCGAGCAACACAAGTTGACGCGGAGAGAGATGTCACCTGGGAGGCCATCACCTGCCAGAGTCACATCTATCGTCGCCACTTGGACAAAACTGAGTACATGTATGTCCTCCAACGTGAGAGTGGTACCACGGAGTACAAGTACCCACCGGTGCAGCAAGGGACTTCCCATGAGCACATGGACTTGTGCTTGGAGGATGCCGCTATGCTCAGCACTCGACTGCAGGAGTGTCAACAAGAGCTTCAGGATGTCCGAGACACCCTGAAGGAAACGGAGGCATTGCTGCGAGCTTGCTTAAAGGCGAGAGAAAGAGGAGATGGGAATGAACTGTGTGTCACCGTGAGTGATCCATGGACCCCTGACTCCCCGGATCGCCGAGAAATCAGGCGTCGTCGCACTTCTCCACCAGCAGCATCCCCACCCAAAGCAGAGTCAGAAGGTAGCCGAAATGAGGAGGAAGATCCCGAGGAGCCAGCTCAAGAGGACGAGTAGTGTAGAGTCTTTCCCCTAGCTAGCAAGAGGTCGAGTAGTCGAGTCGTTACGTAGTTAATGGTGTGATAATGCTTGGTGTGTGACGTGAGTTGTGGAAGCCATGAGCAATTGTCCACAGCCTCGTCTTCAGATTGTTTTGCTTTGGTGTGTAAACCCACAGGAAATAATAGTGCATTTGTTTGGTGTGAGATATAAACCCTCGTAAAATTTTAACAAAGCTTCAACACTTCAAAGTACAAACAAGTGAAAGTAGTAAGATGATACTAAATGCTTTCAAATTAACATTGGTTGATTCTGCCAGATGGCCGGAAGAGGAAAAGGACGTGCTGCCAACCCCGCCAACAACAATGATGAGGCATGCAACCCTCATCTTTCTGGAGGCCAGGACCGGGGTGGTCGCCGTGAAGAAGTTGACCCTCTCCACCAAATGCTGGAGAATCAAAATCAGCTCATCCAGAACTTGACTCAAGTGGTGGCCAACTTGCATCATGTTCCACCTCCACAAGCTGCACCACGCCAACCAAGGTTGAGTGAGTTTCTAGGGACTCAACCTCCAAAGTTTGCAAGTGCTGCTGAACCTCTGGAGGCAGATGATTGGCTGAAGACCATTGAAAGTAAGATGAGGATCATACAGTGCCAAGGGTATGAGAGGGTGCTGTTTGCCTCTCATCAATTGCATGGACCTGCTGCTGATTGGTGGACCGCCTACGTGGCCGCCCATCATGACCCTGAGAGCATCACTTGGGAAGAGTTCAAGCGTAGCTTCCACAACCACTACATCCCAAGGGGTGAACTCAAAAACAAGAGGAAAGAGTTTTTGGGACTGCAGCAGGGAAACATGACGGTGAGGGAATACCTCACTAAATTCACTCAACTATCCCGTTATGCCCCACGGGACATAGAGACTGACGAGCAGAAACAAGATTGTTTCGTGGAAGGGCTTACCGCAGAAATGCAGTGTGCAATGTCCTCAAATGAGTATGAAAGCTTTCAAAAGATGGTGGACAGAGCGTTTGTGGTGGAAAGGAAGCTAAAGGCCCTGGAAAATGAGAATAAGAGGAAGGCTGGGTGGTCACATCAAGCCTCAGGGAGCAACACCCGCCCACGTATGATGCAGCAACCTACGGGGCAGACGAGCCGTGCTGCGGTACCCTATTCAGCACCAAGAGGGTACAACCCAAACTACAGGCCTCCCGCAGCACCAGCACAGCCGCAACGTCAGTTTGTACAGCAGCCTCGCTCCGCATATCCACCTCGACCAGCAGTGCAAGGACCCCCAAACCAACCCCAAGACAACAAGGGCCAAGCATCTAAGATTGGGGTGCAATGTTTCAGCTGTGGTGAAGTGGGGCACTACGCCCATAAGTGTCCAAAGAAGAAGCCCACGCAGCCACAGCAGCAGAACGTAATGAGAGGACGGGTGAACCACGTCACTATGGAGGAAGCACAAGAGGCACCCGACGTGGTAGTTGGTAAGTTTCCTGCCAATTTACACCTTGCAACTCTGCTGTTTGATTCTGGTGCTACCCATTCGTTCATTGCTCAAGGGTTTGTTAAGAAGCATGACCTAGCAACCACACAAATGAACCATATGCTAGCGGTAAACTCTCCAGGTGGAGAAATAAGGACAAGACAAGTGTGTCCCAAAGTGAACCTAGACATTAATGGGGTAGTATTTACCGCTAACCTCATAGTGATCGATTCACAAGGGATAGATATTATTTTGGGTATGGATTGGTTGACCAAACATAAAGGAATCATCCATTGTTCGACCAGAACGGTGGAACTAACTCACCCTAGTGGCACAAGAGTAAAGTTCATAACGATACACGAGCCTAGGAGGGACATTAAATTAAATCAAGTGGAGGTGAAAGTTGAGGAAATCAGGACTATCAGGGAATATCCAGATGTTTTTCCGGAGGAGTTGCCAGGTATGCCTCCCAACCGTGACGTGGAATTCGCGATTGAGCTAGTACCGGGAACAGCCCCGATATACAAGAGACCTTATCGAATGGACTCCAAGCAGCTAGAAGAGCTCAAGGATCATTTGAGAGAATTGACGGAAAAGGGGTATGTTCGCCCTAGTTCCTCACCATGGGGAGCTCCGGTGATATTTGTGCCTAAGAAAGATGGAACTCAAAGGTTATGCATGGATTACCGTGCCTTGAATGAGGTGACCATCAAGAACAAGTACCCATTACCCCGCATTGAAGACTTGTTTGATCAGTTGAGGGGAGCTTGCGTGTTCTCGAAAATTGATCTCAGGTCGGGATACCACCAACTCAAGATAAGGCAATCTGATATTCCCAAGACAGCTTTCGTATCTCGGTACGGTCTGTATGAATACACTGTCATGCCTTTCAGGCTAACCAATGCCCCGGCATATTTCATGTACCTCATGAACAAGGTATTCATGGAATATCTGGACAAATTTGTGGTGGTTTTCATAGATGATATTCTCGTCTTCTCCAAAGATGAAGAAGAACATGAGAAACATCTAAGGTTGGTGTTACAGAGGCTGAGAGAACACCAACTATATGCCAAGTTGAGCAAGTGTGAGTTTTGGCTGAAGAGAGTTCCCTTTTTAGGACATATAATCTCGGAGGGAGGAATCTCCGTAGATCCCGCCAAAATAGAAGATATCCAGAAGTGGAAAACCCCTGAAAATGTCGGGGAAGTTCGAAGCTTTTTGGGATTGGCTGGATACTATCGACGGTTTATTGAGGGATTCTCCAAGATCTCGAGACCTCTCACCAAACTGTTGGAGAAGGGGATCACATTCACCTGGACGCCCCAGTGCGATACGAGCTTCCAGGAGTTAAAGAAGAGATTGACAACAGCCCCAGTGTTGGTTATGCCAGATATGCAGAAGAATTTCACAGTGTACTGCGATGCCTCTGGAAATGGGTTGGGATGTGTTCTCATGCAAGAAGGACATGTCGTGGCATATGCATCCCGGCAGCTTCGGAAGCACGAGAAGAACTATCCTACACATGACCAAGAACTAGCTGCAGTGGTACACGCGTTGAAAATTTGGCGGCACTATTTGATGGGGAAGAGGACAGAGATATATACGGATCATAAGAGTTTGAAGTACATATTCACACAGCCAGATCTCAACCTCAGACAAAGGAGATTGTTAGAGCTAATCAATGACTTTGATGTGGGCATCAACTATCATCCCGGGAAAGCAAACGTCGTGGCCGATGCTTTGAGTCGGAAAGTGCAGGTCAATAAGTTGAGCTTGAAGGACATGCCTGCAGAATTGAAGGACGAGGTTATAAGGCTCAATCTATGTCTAGTAAATAGTGGTGAAGCCATCGCCATGGAAGTGGACTCCACACTCGAGCAAGACATACGCGAGGGTCAAAAGAATGATGAGAGGATACAAGAGATCAGACAGCTCATCAAGGAAAATAAAGCTCCTGGGTTTAGAGAGGATGAACAAGGAACGGTGTGGCACGGGAAAAGGATCTGCGTGCCAGAAGTAAAGGAGATCCGTGAATTAATTTTGAAGGAGGCTCACGATTCCGACTATTCCATTCATCCTGGGAGTACGAAGATGTACCAGGACCTCAAGAGCAGGTATTGGTGGTATGGCATGAAGCGAGATGTCGCGGAACATGTTGCCCTATGTGACACATGTCAGTTGGTGAAAGCAGAACATCAACGACCCGTGGGATTGCTGCAACCACTCAAAGTGCCTGAATGGAAGTGGGAAGAAATCAGCATGGATTTTATCGTGGGATTGCCTAGGACCCAATCCGGGTATGATTCAATATGGGTCATTATTGATAGGCTAACCAAGGTAGCTCATTTCATCCCTGTGAAAGAAAGCTACAGCGGATCCAAATTGGCAGAATTGTACATGTCAAGGATTGTGTGTTACCATGGAGTGCTAAAGAAGATAGTGTCGGACCGAGGGACACAGTTCACCTCGAGGTTTTGGCAGAAGTTGCATGAAACCATGGGAACCCATCTGAACTTCAGCTCTGCCTATCATCCCCAAACTGACGGGCAGACGGAGAGAACCAATCAGATCCTTGAAGATATGTTAAGGGCATGTGCACTCAAAAACAATAGAAGTTGGGACAAGAACTTACCGTATGCGGAGTTTTCCTATAACAACAGCTATCAAGCTAGTATGAAGATGTCACCGTTTGAAGCTTTGTATGGAAGGAAGTGCAGAACTCCCCTATTTTGGAACCAAACAGGAGAAAGTAAAGTGTTTGGTCCAGAAGTGCTACAAGAAGCCGAGGCAAAGGTGAGGGAGATTCGCAACAACTTGAGGATAGCACAAACACGCCAGAAGAGTTATGCTGATGTACGAAGAAGAGAGCTCGTTTTCAACGTGGGAGACTATGTTTATCTCAAGGTGTCCCCTATCAGAGGACTTCGTCGGTTCAAGGTGAAAGGGAAGTTGTCACCTCGATACATCGGACCCTTTCAAGTTTTAGAAAGAAAAGGCGAAGTGGCGTACCAACTAGAGTTACCGGTTCATCTATCGGACGTGCACGATGTATTCCATGTGTCACAACTCAAGAAATGCCTGAGGACGCCTGAAGAGGTGTTACCCATGAATGAAGTGGATGTAGCTGAAGATTTGTCTTATACCGAGCAACCCTACAAGATTTTGGAGACAATGGAATGCCTCACCAGAAATAAAAGAATCCGTATGTGCAAGGTGCAGTGGAAGCATCACTCAGAAGAGGAAGCCACCTGGGAACGGGAAGATGAGCTCAAGGCACAATTTCCGGAATTGTTTTCTTAGAAACACCAATCTCGAGGACGAGATTTCTTTTAAGGGGGGTAGAGCTGTAACACCCCAAATTTTGATTTAAAACTCTAAACCATGTTTAGAGGGGAATTTAAAAATTTTTGGACGTGTTGCATGTTTTGCAAAAATTCAAATTCAAACTGGAATTCAAATTATACTCAAAACAGAAAAGAAATGGAAAAAGAAAAAGAGAAAATGGGAAAAAACTGGCCAGTGGGCCGAAACCCGCCAGCCGGCCCAGCTACTCCCGCACCAGCCCGCCCCCGCGCGCGCCGCGCTGCCCCTCACCGACGGGTGGGACCCACCTGTCATCCCTAACCCCGAGCCCCGCGACCCCGGACTTTTCTCCCGAGCGCGCGAAATCGCAACCGACCGGGAAAGCCCGTCCCGCAGCCGAATTCTGGTCCCAGATGACTCCAACTCGATCACAACAGACCCACCGCCCTCCCCCGGCTATAAAAACCCCCGATCCGATCAGTTTTTCTCACGCGATCGCCGATTTTCACTCCGGTGAGCACCGAGACTTCGCCGGTGAATTCTGGCCGATCTAAGCTCGGAAACTCTGATCTAACTCGCTGGTCTTGATCCACCGCCTCCGGGGAACTTTGCAGGTGCAGAAAACCCGAAGACTTACGGTGTAAATCCAGCGCCGACGAGCTTCGCCGTGGTTTTGCCTCGGACCTCGCCGCCGATCACTTTCCAGGACCCCCGAGCTCGAGAAAACCCCCGAGGTGAGATCCCTGACCTCCCCTCTACCATCTATGCCATGAGATCACAGTTTTAGGCAGAATTCTCGAGGATCCGAAACTTTCCGGCGAGATCGCCGCTTCCCGCCGCCGTGCGCCGCCGGCAGCGCCGCCCGCGCTCGATCAGAGCGACGTGGCCGCTTGTGCGCCGTTTATTTTAAATCGCACGGTAGACTTTAAAACCCCGCGTACCGGTTCGATGTCATAATCTCAGCCGTCGGTTTAAAATCGGACGGTCCACGTCAACCCCGCATTATAAAGACTGGAATTCTTACGTGCTACCCCCTCGGGTTCTCGGGAAATAAGAGCTAGCCCCGGAAACTTCAGATCTAGCCCCTGGAACTCCAGAAAATCATGTAAATTCATTTAAAAATCAGTTTTAGCCCCTGGACTTAATAGAAATTAGGAAAAACACCTCTGATAAGTGTAGCTAGACCCCTGGAAATTATGAAAATAATATTATAGACCCTGTAATGGGGTGAATTCATTATTTTAGCCCTGTTTAGTATTTAATTTGGAAAATTGAATATGTAACTAGTGTTTAAAGATTTAAAAAGGGGGACAAACATAATTGTCAAAATTAATTAAAAACTTTCTCAGTACTTAGAAAACTTTGGAGTGAGATAAAAATATATTTTTGGGCTGAAATGAATCTGTTTCATCTATTATTCACATTTATTAGTATAGGGACACATTTTTAAGTAAAGAATTGTTGTAGAAAAATAGGGAAAATAATTATGAAATAGTTTACATCAGAGGCCAAGGTCAAAATATGTTATTAAATTATTTAGGACCAGAACCTATATTGTTTAGATGATGTGTATTACTAATTTCATAATAAAATACACAATTATGCATAGGAATATAAATCTGAAATTATAGCAACTAGTAAATGATAAATGGAGTTTTTAAAATCCAAAGAGTTCAGTTTAGGGTTGATAGAAATTATGAAGGCACATATGGAGAAGAAAAATACTTTTCATACATACTTGGTAGTTTAATATAAGGAATTTATTTAAAACTGAAACACACATATATACATATATATATATATATATATATATAGTATGTGAGTATAAATGTGAACACCAAAGTAGGAATCATACACATATAAATAAAAGTGTATGCAAGCCACAAATCAACACACATAGAGTATCCACAACACATATAATGGTAAAGAACTTTCATAAATGTGAATGTGTGGTTTGTATGAAGTAGAAGTGTGAACTATGTCTTATGATTGTTGTTTTTCTTTTGCTATGTGTGATGGTATGAAGTAGAACCTGTTCAAGAGCAAGCTATCACTTTCCAAGATCAGGACTACCCATTTCAAGAGCAGCAAGAAGGAGGCAAGTGTCCTTGACCACTTTGATCCTATGCTAGGATGTGTAGATAGAATTATTTGCATTGTCAAGTTAAATATGAAACCCATGCTAGGAAGTTTCCCTAGAATTGCATTACCTTGTTTCCTTGTAGCTTGGGTTGGGATTTATTTTGTCATGTCATTTATTTACATGCATATGCTTAGCCATGCTTAGAATGGGATACTTGGGATATGAGGTCATCAGTTTATTTTACCATACTCTTGAATGAGATATTGTGAGTTATGTAGAGGTAGGGATCAAGGCAAGTTGGATGTTTTGGTTGTGTGCTGGGTTCACGAGACTTGGGTTTGTGTTTAGTACTTGCCTAGATCCTAAGGACCGGTTCATGGAGCATGTAACCTGGCTTTACAGTGCCAACCACATGCTGAGATGGGGCAGCTTGGCCAATTAATTAGGTGTATCCCCGGCGTAGTATGGGTGTGTTGGATGGTGCGGGGAGTAGGTGTCAGCTGGACTACCATATGAACCGCAAGGCTCAAGAGGGGGCCACTGCAGCGGGGTTGGAGCCTCTTGTATGCTGTTAGGGGTGAAACCTCAGTGGGCCCACGCTCGTCGGGAATCCCTTTGTAAAGGCTTCGTAGTGATCTCCTGGCTGCACACCTGGGAAGTGTGAATGTGGATCGTAGCCACTGGCATAATGGAGGTTCGTTTAGTCCACCCGGCAACGGGGGATGAAATCACTACATGTGGGTACAGTGGTACAAACTCTGCAGAGTCAAAACTGTCTTGACAGCCGTGCTCACGGTTAAGAGCGGCCTGGACTTATTCATGATTAGAGGATTGACGGTTTTGGAAGTTAAGCGGGGAGCTTAAAATTGGTAATGATGTTATGGTTATTGGATTATGATGATGGGATGGGAGATTTGGACCATTTCACCTGTGTAGTAATATAGGTGCTTAATAAGCTAAGGTGATAGGTATTAATTGCGTAGTGCTTTAACCATGAGTTCAATCTCTCCTTGTTCTAGCCCTGCATGATATAATTTTTCCACACTTGCTGAGTACCATTGGTACTCAACCTTGCATATTTGTTGGTTTATATTGCTGCTCAGGTCAAGATAATGAGGTGGTGTATAATGACCAAGATTTTGGACCCGAGGAAGGTTTTTAGGTTCATGAAGACCCCCAGGCAACGCCTGTGATGGAGCCCAAAAGAATAATATTCCGCTGCTAGTTTATTTACTTGTGATGAACTTATTATTGTCCATCGAGACATTTACTATGTAAGACTTACTTATATTCGACACCTGGCTTGTAATAAATGATGCTTCACTATTTGTCATCGCATGTATGAGAAAATGATCCTGGCATACATGTGATATTCACTTGGTTGTTCTTCGGAAAAACCGGGTGTGACAGGGCGCGGGTTGGGCTGGCTGGCGCGGGGTCTTGGGCCAGCTGGAGGGTTTCGGCCCACTGGCCGGTTTCGGTATTCTTTTTCTTTTTCCTTTTCTTTTTCTATTTTGATTTGAATTTGAATTCCAGTTGAATTTGAATTGCTTTACCACATGCATTACGTCCAAAAATTTTTAAATTCCCCTCTTTAGCAGGTTTTGGGGTGTTACATATGCTCTTGTTCCAAATAGGCATGATATTGTCAGACAACTTGAGATTAAGGAACTATGTGGATTGTCGTAAATGTTAGGAAGTATTGACTGCATGTATTGGACATGGTACAACCGTCCATCCACATGAAAGTGTATGTTCACAAGAAGATTGAAGCATCCTAGCATGCTCGTGGGGGTGGTTGCTTCACAGGACCTATGGTTTTGACATGCTTACTTCGGACTTTCACGTAACTGCAACAACATTTATGTCTTATAGAGATCTCCATTGTTTTCGTTGTATGTCAGGGGTGGGTCCTCTAAAGTTTCCTTCTCTATGAACAGGTACACATAAGCTACTACCATGCCGATGACTTATATCCATAGTGGCCTACATTCATGTAGATCATTGGTCATCCTATATATTAAAATTCCCAACATTTTGCCGGTGCCTAGGAAGGGGCCCAAAAGGACATTGAGAGGGCTTTAGAGGTGTTGTAGGCTAGGTGGTGGTAAGAGAACCCACATACGAATGGTACCGTGACCATTTAAATGACTTTGTAACTTCATAAATAATGCTGCACAATTTGATCGTCGGGGCTGAAAGGAGCCTTGTCAATAATAGAACCGACAAAAGCATCGGTGAAGAAGTTGACCCCTCAACCGACAACTTTATGGAGGGGCAAACCTTTGTGCAATCCCTTCATAAGCTACATAAGATAGCTTTGCACCGCACGTTGCAAACCGATCTCTTCGAGCACAACCGGATGACATTTGGGGCTGCATGACAAATATGTGTCTACAATGCTTTGTGTGTTACTCATCCATAATTATGTAATGTTGTATCCTAAAGTTGTTTATGTATCCATTTTTTGGTGATGCTTATATTGTATTCAATTGAGTTAACCATGGTATGATGAACACTTAATACCCCTAGTCACTAGATCTACCGGGTAAATAGTAGACAAGATTTAGAGAAATGAGAAGATTAGAGAAGGGGATTTAGATATACCTTCGGGATTAATAGAGGTTTTAGACATGGCGGCTGGCGGTGAAGAGTCCTCTATGGTGGAGATGTAGTCGATCCGCGATAAGAGTGTGGGTAGGATGACGATGACGGCGGATGGAGCTCTTTCCTCCGCTCCCAACACTCTTAGATATCAAATTGACAATAGGGTTGTTAGGGCACCGATGTAAGCAATGAGGAACGTTGGTTCCCGTGCTCCGGTGTGTCCTCTTCTTATTTTGGCGTGGTAAAAAAGGGGGCCCACAGCCAAGGGTGGCTGGCCCCGATATGATGATGCATGGTCTAACGGGGGCCTCAGGATCAGGCCATTCCGGAGTAGGAGATCACTCTAACTTGACACTTGTATTGCAGGCATATTGTTCCTACACCACCAAGTTTGTACAAGCAACCGCATATGTGCTGCAACAAGTTTGTACTTCACATAATCAACCACTTAGAGTTACATAAATAGAACAACACGAAACGAAGCATTTCTCCACTCACATAAATAAACCATAACAAACAACAACACATCAGTCCATTGTACCAACAGTCCAAACACATGGCAACAGTCCGAATGAATACACTGCAACAAATGAAGCATTTGTCCAAACAACAAAGACAACAACAATCCATAGTACCAACAGTCCTAACGCAACATGGCAAGCTAATAGAAAAGTCCATGAAACCCGACAGGGTCAGTACATCAGGGGTCCCCTGGTGCGCGCCTGAACCCTCCGAAGAATATCCTCCTGCTTTGCTTTGTAATATACTCTCAGCGGTGGCATTACAGGTATCAAGGTTAATGGCGAGAATACGTTCTTCCTCCTCTGTCTGTTTGTTTTGTTCTACTTCTTGAAGACAAGCTTCTCCTGCTGAATCTGAAGCTTCTTTTCCTCTATCACAAGTAACTTTTCCATCTTCCCTTGTTCCACGACAAGGAACTTTTCGTGACTGTTAGCGTCGAGCTCTCGTGCGATCGCTCACCGATGAGTGTGTTGATTGATGATCCAAATTCTAATGAAGATAAAAGAGGCAGGATTTTCGTAGTGAAGCGGAGGCCCGTCGCCGGGAGGCTTCGGCCGTAGCGAAGCGGAGGAAATCTGCCCATATGGTGGGCTGCGCAGCAGCCAAGGCCCGCTCGGGACGCCGGGGGGAGGTGCGGGGGGGGGGGGGGTTCCCCCCGCGGTATGGATCGTCTAGGGTTAGGACTCTAAGTCGCCACCTATAAATATCCCTTGTGAGCCGCCGGGAGAGGCATGAAAAAGGATTGTAATCTCCCACGATTGTAAACCTCCTGATATAGTGATATTTGCCGGCTGGCGCCCGTGGTTTTTTCCCCTTTGACTTGGAGGGGTTTTCCACGTTAAAATCTGTGTCTCCTCTATTTCGATCTATACTTTCTTGTCGTCTGATTCTAACAAGTTGTATTAGAGCCAGAGTTTTGATCCCCTGTTCTTGGGTTCGTGCCGCCAGGCACATGGCATCAACGACGATGAAGTATGATCTTCCGCTGTTGGATTTTGACACAAGATTTTCATTGTGGCAAGTGAAGATGCGGGCAGTGCTGGCGCATCATAATCTAGACGAAGCCCTTGAGGGTTTCGGGAAGAACTAGAATGAGTGGACGACCGAAGAGAAAAGAAAATATCGTAAGGCCTTATCTCAGATCCATCTGCAACTTTCGAACAATGTTTTGCATGAGTGCTTGGAGGAGCAAACCGCTGCTGCGATTTGGTTGAAGCTAGAATCAATCTGCTTGTCAAAAGATCTAACTAGCAAGATGCACATCAAGATGAAGTTGTTCACGCACAAGTTGCAGGAAGGTGGATCTGTTCTCACACACATATCTGTGTTCAAGGAGATCGTTGCTGATCTGTTATCAATGGAGGTAAAATTTGAAGATGAAGACTTGGCTCTTCGTCTCCTCTGTTCACTTCCGCCTTCATATGCAAACTTTCGAGATACTATTCTATATAGTCGTGATACTCTAACCGTGGCCGAGGTCTATGAGGCTTTGACAGCAAAAGAAAAGATGAAACAGATGGTAAACTTGGAAGATAATGGTCATTCTAATGGAGAGGCATTGAATGTTCGTGGCCGAAGTGAACAAAAGAAATCAAATTCATGAAATAAAGGTAACGGCAAGAAAAATCAAAGAAGTCGTTCCAAGTCCAGGGGACGACGAGATGATAAATTCTGCCGGTACTGCAAGAAGGACAATCATGTCATCGATGATTGTTGGAAGCTGCAGAACAAAGAAAAGAGAAATGGAAAAAAGGGTAAGCCTGAAGGTAGTGCCTCCGTTGTCTCTGATGAGAATTCTGATAATGATACCGTACTCATTGCATTTGCCGGATGTGTCACTGAAGATGCTCAATGGATACTTGATTCTGCTTGCTCATATCATGTCTGCACTAACAGAGATCTTTTTAGTGTTTATGAGCCTATACAGAAAGGTAGCATCATGAGGATGGGTGACAACACGGCATGTGAAGTCACAGGCATTGGTACTGTTCATATCAGAATGTTTGATGGGATTGTACGAACGTTAATAGAAGTACGGCATGTCCCAACCATGTCCAGGAATCTCATCTCTCTTAGTACCCTCGACGTGAAAGGGTACAAATATTCCGCTGAAGGTGGAGTTTTGAAGGTAACCAAAGGTTCTCTCATTGTCATGAAAGGTGATTTAAAAGCTGCCAACTTATATGTGCTTCGAGGTAGTACATTTACTGCTAATGCCGTGGTTGCTCCTGATCAGTCTAATACCACTAAAATTTGGCATATGCGTCTTGGGCATATGAGTGCACTTGGTTTGGCAGAATTAAGCAAAAGAGGCCTACTTGAAGGTTGCAAGGCAGAATCACTTGACTTTTGTGAGCATTGTGTGTTTGGTAAGCATAAAAGAGTCAAGTTCAATACTGCTATCCATAATACTAATGGTATTCTTGATTATGTGCATGCTGATTTATGGGGTCCTTCTCGAAAAACATCTCATGGTGGTGCTAGTTACATGTTAACTATTATTGATGATTACTCACGTCGAGTTTGGCCATATTTTTTGAAGCATAAATCAGATGCATTTCAGTCATTTAAAGAGTGGAATGTTATGGTTGAAAAGCAAACAGAAAGGAAGGTAAAAATTCTAAGAACTGATAATGGCATGGAGTTCTGTTCTAGTGCATTTAAATATTATTGCAGGAAGGAAGGAATTGTGAGGCACCACACAATTCCATACACTCCTCAACAAAACGGTGTTGCATAACGCATGAACAGAACAATAATTTCAAAGACCCGTTGTATGCTTTCCAATTCGGGTTTAAGCAGAAAATTCTGGGCAGAAGCTGCTTCCACGGCGTGCTACGTAATAAACCGTTCTCCTTCCACAAGTATTGATAAGAAAACTCCAATCGAGGTATGGTCTGGCTCACCGTGTGACTACTCTAAATTGAGAGTTTTTGGCTGCACTGCTTATGCACATGTTGATAATGGAAAACTTGAGCCTAGAGCTATCAAGTGCATTTTCTTGGTTTATGGTAGGGTGTCAAAGCTTATAAATTATGGGATACAGAAAAACAGAAGGCATTTTATAGTAGAAATGTTGTATTCAATGAGTCTACTATGTTCACAAATGACTTGGCTACCATTTATAATAACCAAAAACCTGAGACTATTAGCGTGCAGGTGGAGCTAGTTAATGATGATATTGCTGCTCCAAGTTAAAGTGTTGTTGATGTTCACCCTGCTACTGAAGATTTGTCTCCTGCTACACATTCCTCACCTATTGTGCAGCCACCACAGGAGTCTCTCGCTGAAGCTCGGCCTCGGAGGGAGATTGTTCCCCCAACAAGGTGGATTGAAGAATGTAATGTTGCTTTTGCCTTGAGTGTTGTAGAAGAAATTGAAGGTGTTCATGAGCCTTCCAATTATACAGAAGCTATCTTATCTGCTGATAGTACAAAGTGGATTGGTGCCATGCATGATGAGATGGAGTCACTTCAGAAAAATGGTACCTGGGAAATTGTTCCTTTACCCACTAACAAGAAGCCTGTTAAGTGCAAGTGGATTTATAAAAGAAAAGAAGGAATGACTCCAAATGAACCTGCAAGGTATGAAGCAAGGTTAGTTGCTAAAGGATTTAGTCAAATTCCAGGTATTGATTATAATGATGCCTATTCTCTAGTTGTGAAGCACAGTTCTATTCATACTTACCGCTTTTTTACATGGAGACTTGGAGGAGGACATTTACATGGACCAGTGTCACACCCTGTTTCTCCAAAGAGCAACCGAGTGAATATCACATGTATGTCAGGATCATTTTCTCATACATATTGACGACAAATAGTGAAGCATCATTATATTACAAGCCAAGTGTTCGAATATAAATAAGTCTTACATAGCATACGTCTCGATGGAAAATAATATGTTCATAACATGTAAATAAAACAGCAGCAGAATATAAATCTTGTGGGCTCCGTCACAGGCGTTGCCCGGGGGACTCCGTGAACCTAGAATCCTTCTTCGGGTCCAAAGTCTTGGTCATTGAACACCACATCATCCCCTTGACCTGAGCAGCAATTTAAACCAACAGAAAAGCAAGCTTGAGTACCGTTGGTACTCAGCAAGTGTGGGAAAGTAATGTCATGCATGGCTAGAGCAAGGAGAGGTTGAACTCATGGTTAAAGCACTACACAATTAATACCTATTATCTTAGCTTATTAAGCACCTACATTACTACACAGGTGAGATGGTCCCAATCCCTCAACCCATCATCAATATCAAGTAAACATAGTCTCATTTCCAATGTTAAGCTTCCCGCTTAACATACTCAACTTCCCAATTCATCATCCTCTAATCATGAATAAGTCCAAGCCGCTCTTGACCGTGAGCACGGCTGTCATGACAGTTTTGACTCTGCAGAGTTTGCACCACAGTACCCACATGTAATGATTTCATCCCCCGTTGCCGGGTGGACTAAAAGAATCTCCATTATGCCAGTGGCCGCGAACCACGTTCACACTTCCCAGGTGTGTAGCCAGGAGATCACTACGAGGCCTTTACAAAGGGATTCCCGACCAGCGTGGGTCCACTGAGGTTTCACCCCTAACAGCATACAAGAGGCTCCAACCCCGCTGCAGTGGCCCCTTTTGAGCCTTGCGGTTCATATGGTAGTCCAGCTGGCACCTATTCCCCGCACCATCCAAACACCCATACTACGTCGGAGATACACCTAATTAATTGGCCAAGCTGCCCCATCTCAGCATGTGGTTGGCACGGTAAAGCCAGGTTACATGCTCCATGAACCGGTCCTTAGGATCCAGGCAAGTACTAAACACAAACCCGAGTCTCGTGCACCCAGCACCAACCAAATCATCCAACTTGTCTCGATCCCTACCTCTACATAACTCATAATATCTCATTCAAGAGTAAGGTAAATAAGTTGATGATCTCATATCCCACTTATCCCATTCTAAGCATCGCTAAGCATAAGCATATAAATAAATACCATAATAAAATAAATCCCAACCCAGGCTACAAGGAAATAAGATAATGAAAATCTAGGGAAACTTCCTAGCTTGGGTATCATATTCCAAATTGACAATGCAAATTAATTCTAGCTACACATCCTAGTATAGGATCAAAGTAGTCAAGGACACTCGCCTTCTTCCTGCTGCTCTGTGAATGGAAAGTCTTGGTCTTGAAAGGTGAGAACTTGCTCTGGGGTAGGTTCTACTCATGCCAATACACATAGCAAAAAAAAAAACAACAATCCATAAGCCATAGTCCACACTTTCACTCATGCAAACCACACATACATACATATTAAAGTCATTCACATGTTTAAGTGTTGTGGTTACCCTAGATGTGTTGATTTTAGGCCTACATACACTTTTAAACATTTATATATTATCTCTAACTTTTGTATTCAGATTTCTATTTGTACAGTATATATGAATTTCTAATTTGAACAAATTCTCTATATTTAATTAACACACTTTTTAGCCACAAGTTTGCATGAAAGATAATTTCCTACTCCAAATAGGTTTTCAGATCTTCTACAAAATCCTATATTGAAGATTTTGGATTTGGAGACCACATCTATCATTTTCTTATTATGCATACCTATTTTCCTATAGTTTCAGATTTATTTTCTATGCCTAAAAGTGAACTTTAGTATTAAAATAATAAAACATATCTCCTAAACATAATATGTTCTGATAGGAGGATGAGTCCCGATCTTCCGAGAGGTAGGGTAAACTTGATTGGGTGGAGATCTCGACGTTGATGATCCAAGGCTCCGAACGAACGAAACCCCGCAATCACTGCACCTCTGCTCCGTTGGTTATCACCCGTGTCACACGAATGACCTCGCCACGAAGGCTTATCCCTGCAAGCACAATCAAGAACACAAGCAAGAACAGAGAAGTTGCAATCAAAACTGAATTGATCACGAATTTGGGGTCTCACAACCGATGATCGGCGACACTGTTCAATGACAGATTGTAACTAAGCAAAACCTAGCTGTTTGTGACGGCGGCTAGGGGGTATAAAGGAGGTGGAGGATGACCAGGGGGGTGCTGGAGTCATGACCTAACCCTAAGACACGTACATAATGGACTTGGACTCGATACAAGGCCCAATGGCCCAACTAGGTGATGCAACACCCTGACAGACTCTAAACTTTATATTGTTTCGAAGTTTCCTGTCTACTCCGAGGGAATTTTGACGTGGGGCCCAGTTCCATTGGAAAGTTTATTCTCTCAGCTTTCCGTGCATATGTAGAACGTCAAAAACGGAGTCCGTATGCCTCCAGTGCATCCATTTTAAGGTGGACTGCTCCTGGGCCCGAGTTGGACTCGAGTTTGAGTTGGGCTCGGTCTCTAACTTCTTGTTGGCGTATTTTCTGGTCCTCCACGCCTCCAAACCCCTCTCCATGTATCTCCATGTCCTCTCCATGGTTCCTAATCATAATTAATCCATGAGGTAGCAACATACTCTCAAAATTCACATATAAAGAACTGTTTAGGAACGAGCTCACCTCTAAATTCAATTGTGGTGCTCGAGCTCTGGTAATTGGACCTTGCATGTCTACCATGTGAGTGTTGTGTATATCTGCAGGAGTGATGTCCACATCATTCTCCCCCTCTTGCATTGGAGTCGTCCTCGACTCAAGCTCATCTTGTTCTCCCAAGTACGGCTTCAAATCTGAAATGTTAAATGTGGGACTAACCCTAAACTCGGGAGGCAAATCAAGTTTATATGCATTGTCATTTATCTTCTCAAGAACCTTAAAAGGTCCAGCAGCACGTGGCATGAGTTTGGACTTTCTCAAATCCGGGAACCTATCTTTTCCCAAATGAACCCACACAAAATCACCAGGTTCCAATTTTACCTCCTTCCTACCTTTACTAGCAGCAATGCGATACTTTTCATTCATTTTTCAATTTGTAACTTAGTAGTTTCATGCAACTTAAGAATAAATTCAGAACGTTGTGTAGCATCTAAGTTCACAATTTCAGTATGTGGTAAAGGTAGCAAATCAATTGGAGCACGAGGATTGAAACCATAGACTACAATGAACGGACTTAACTTGGTTGTGGAGTAAATAGACCTGTTATAAGCAAACTCAATATGTGGCAAACACTCCTCCCACAACCTCAAATTGTCTTTCAAAACAGCCCGCAACATAGTAGATAAGGTACGATTAACTACCTCCGTTTGCCCATTAGTTTGTGGATGACAAGTAGTAGAAAACAATAACTTTGTTCCCAATTTATACCATAAAGTTCTCCAAAAGTGACTCAAAAACTTAGCATCCCTATCAGAAACAATAGTATTGGGAACACCATGCAAACGCACAACCTCATTAAAGAACAAATCAGCAACATGTGAAGCATTATCGGTCTTGTGGCAGGGTATAAAATGAGCCATTTTAGAGAAACAATCAACAACCACAAAGACACTATCCCTCCCCATCTTTGTTCTAGGCAATCCTAAAACAAAGTCAATAGAAATATCCTCCCAAGGTGCACTAGGAACCGGAAGAGGCATATAAAGAACATGTGGGTTAAGTCGAGACTTAGCTTTGTTGCATGTCGTGCAACGTGAAACGTAGCGCTCCACATCACGCCTCATTCGTGGCCAAAAGAAGTGAGCGGTCAGCACATCCTCTATCTTTTTAACACCAAAATGTCCCATCAAACCACCTCCATGCACTTCCTGCAACAACAAAAGACGAACGGAGCTAGCTGGAACACACAGCTTGTTAGCACGGTAGAGAAGGCCTTCACGCAGCAGGAATTTTTGCCACGTTCTTCCCTCTCTACAATTTTTAAAGGCATCTTTGAAGTCCAAATCAGTAGAATATAACCTCTTTATGGTTTCCAAACCAAAGATTTTATGAGAAAGTTGGGATAGTATGGTATAACGTCTAGATAAAGCATGGGCAATCACATTGTCTTTCCCTTTCTTATGTTTAATGATGTAAGGAAATGATTCTATGAACTCAATCCATTTAGCATGACGTTTGTTCAGATTAGCTTGTCCTTTAAGATACTTCAAAGACTCATGATCTGAATGTATGACAAATTCTTTAGACCATAGGTAATATTGCCAAGTTTGCAAGACACGCACTAAAGAATAAAGTTCTTTGCCATATGTAGAATAATTCAGCGAAGGCCCATGCAATTTTTCACTAAAGAAGGCAACATGTTTACCTCCTTGAATTAGAACTCCTCCAATGCCAATGCCGCTCGTGTCACATTCAAGCTCGAAGGTCTTCTCAAAATCAGGAAGTTGCAGCAATGGTGCTTGTGTGAGCATCGACTTGAGAACATCAAAAGCTTGTTGTTGTGCTGGTCCCCATCGAAACGGCACTCCATGCTTTGTCAACTCGTGGAGAGGTGCCGCAATGGTGCTGAAATCCCGCACGAAACGCCGGTAGAAACCTGCGAGACCAAGAAAACTCCGAACCTGTGTGACCGTAGTCAGAAGTGGCCAGCTCGTGATGGCAACAATCTTTGCCTCGTCCACCTCAATGCCCTGCGAAGTAACAACATACCCAAGAAAAGACACACGATCAGTGCAAAAGGTGCACTTCTCAAGGTTACCATATAAACGTGCATCGTGCAAGACATTAAAAACAGCACACAAATGTTCAAGATCCTCATCATATGACTTGCTGTAAATAAGGATATCATCAAAGTAAACCACCACAAATTTACAAATGAAAGCACGTAAAACCTCATTCATCAACCTCATGAAAGTGTTGGGCGCATTAGTTAAACCAAATGGCATGACTAACCATTCATAAAGTCCGAATTTAGTTTTAAAAGCAGTTTTCCATTCATCACCTAAATCCATACGAATCTGATGATACCCACTACGCAAATCAATCTTGGAAAAAATAATAGAACCACTCAACTCATCAAGCATGTCATGCAATCTAGGAATAGGATAGCGATAACGAATGGTAATGTTATTGATGGCTCTACAATCAACATACATGCGCCAAGTGCCATCTTTTTTGGAACCAAAAGAACAGGAACAGAACAAGGACTAAGACTCTCACGAATGTACCCGCGGTCCAGAAGATCTTGGACTTGTCGCTGAATTTCCTTAGTCTCGTCGGGGTTGGTCCTGTAGGCAGCACGGTTTGGCAAGCTCGCCCCTAGAACCAAATCAATCTTGTGCTCAATGCCTCGCACAGGTGGTAATCCGGGGGGGTATCTCTGATGGTAAAACATCCATATATTCCTGCAAAAAGTTAGCAACAGCAGGTGGCAAGACAATGGATGTATCCTCAATGGAATATAAAGCATGTTTGCACACTAAAGCATAGCAAGTTCCATTAGAGGCATATAAATCATCAAGATCAGATTTAGTTGCAAGCAAAATAGGATTTTTCAACTTAATAGGTTGCTGAATTTCAGAATTGAAAACACCCTTTTGCTTAGCATTATTCTTTTTCTCCTGCTCAAATTGTACAATTTCAGTGGGACTCATAGGAAGCAACACAATTTTCTTGCCCTTATGCATGAGAGTATACTTATTAGATTGACCATGGTGAATCAAACTCCCAAGAATGTCCCAACAAAAGAGAACAAGCATCCATAGGTACTACATCAAAATCAGCAAAATCATGATAATAACCAATGGAAAAATGTATCCTTGCTGTTTGTGTTACCTTAACCTTACCATTGTTGTTAAACCATTGAATGTGATAAGGGTGGGGATGCTCCCATGTGGTCAAGACAAGCTTCATGACCACCTCAACATTCACCAAATTGTTGCAGCTACCACCATCAATGATGGCATGTACACGGCAGTCCTTGATGACGAGAAACATGTTGAAAAGGTTGTGACGTTGGCGGTTGTCGTCCTCTCGAACCGTGGCACTCAAAGTTCGCTGCACAATCAAAGTCCTATAGTTGTTTGTCGCAGATGTACCAATAACCTCCTCAGCACCATCATCCGAACCCGAAATGTTAGTTGCAATAATATTTTCATCTTCAATATCAGAAGCACTAATATACCCACCATCAGCAGCGGCAATGATCGCCCGTTTGCTGGGGCAATCTCGTTGCATATGGCCAAGTCCCTGGCAGCGGTGGCACTTGATGTCAGAGCTGCGACTTGTCGAAGTGTTGGGTGCAGCCGCCTTTGCTGCAACACCTGGAGGCATCTGAGACTTGCTGTTATCTTGTCCCCATGATGTAGAAGGTGCGATGCTGCTGCGTATACACCCGTGGAGGGTGGTGTAGAAGCACGTACGCTCGAGGAGGGCGCTGCTTTGGATGACACCGGAAATTGTCGTGGCGTGAAAGTGTTGTTCCGCCGCTGCTGTTGGCGACCCTGCACTTCTTTTTCTGCTAACATAGAAAGTTGAAATAAACGTTGAATAGAATGATATTCCTTGTAGTAAACTATGTCCTGGATCTCACGCCGCAAGCCCCCATAAAACCTAACAATTTGGTCTTCCTGATCCTCAACTACCCCACAACGAAGCATACCTTTCTGCAACTTTTGGTAGCACTCTTGGACAGTCATGTCACCCTGATCAAAGCGTTGCAATTTCTTAAGAAGATCACGTCTATATGAAGGAGGAACAAACCTAGTGCGCATCTCTTCTTTTAACGCAGCCCATGTCTGTGGTGCATTACGTGTATTGACAAGTTCATTCCACCAAATTATAGCAAAATCTTTAAACTCACTAGTGGCTTGTCTAACTCTATGTCGCTCAGGAACAAGATGAGAGCTAATTTTTTGTTCTACCGTCATCTCCCAATCCAAGTAAGTCTCAGCATCATAAGATCCATAAAGTGTTGGAATAGAAAACTTAATCTTAGCATAAGGATCATTATCTTGTTCAGGAGCATGAGGACGAGGTCTACCTTCCATACCTTGACGATTTCGTCGAGGACGACGGCGCTGCTGTGCATCAACCTCATCGTTATTGAAGTCATCCTCTGTGTCGTAGTGAGCATGTGCATCACCATCAAGGATGATAGAGGGTGTAGCTTGTTGGGGAAGACGAGTCTCCATTTCGTCCAACCGTGTGGTCAGACCAGCAACACTTGTATGGAGCCTCTAAAAGGTGACTGTTGTAGTGGTCTGGTAATTGTTGAAAGCTTCGGTCATTGCCCGCATCATGTCCTTTAGTTCCATATGGGACACACACTCATCATCATCCGGAGGTGTAGAACCAGAGGTCTTATCCATAGGCTTCTTTCCTGTCATTGTTAGTACAAAACAGAAACGAAGACAAAAAGATCGTGAAGAACCCTATTACTACGCTCTCCGAAGTGGGCGGAAAATCGACCAGTAAGATGCGTCTTACCCCGCTCTTATAAGTTTCTTACCAGCACTGCAGGTGGCCAACGGTGACCGGTGTGAAGCAGGCAGAGAGTGGGTGTGATTGCAAAGGTTACCTGTTCTGCTCGAGAGAAGGTGGAGCTTGGAAGGCTCAAATGCAGTATATGTATGTGGCACACAAGTTAGTAACAGATAGCAATGCTGAATAAGTGTCCAAAGAATTTCACCTAGTTGCTGGCCTAAGAATGTATTAGAACAGTTGTGGCAACAAGCAAGGACAAGGATGAATGATGATGAACAACAAGGATAATATCAGCAAGTATCCAGCACTCACACAGAAATAGCACAACTAGAAAACCCCTTAGCCTCCTGTTTTTGTCTTGAAGCACTAGTAGAAATCAAAATCTTTTTTCTCTTTATTTTTTGATATTTTTTCTCAACCAGGGGCACAAGAATAGAAACAGCACCAAGTATTAGCTCAAACCGATGAAAGATGAGATCGGCACAAATTCAAGAGCGATTGGAAAAAACTGGTGCTGGAACTTCGGAGTCTGAAGCGAGGGCCTTCTTAATTTTTTTTTTTAAAATGCCGTATGTGGACTTTTTCGAGACCTTACTAGGAAAAAAAATGCGCCCCAATCGGAGTTACGAGCGAAAAGTTATGCCCGTTTTAAGGAGGATACCCCGAATCAGGTTTTGGTGGTGGTGGAAACTGCAACAGAAACGAATCGGTGGATGAAATTTTTTTGTAGATTGGTTTTTTGTAGATGGCAGCGGATGGAAGAAACAAAACTGAACCAAAACAAATCTAAACCAGCAACCAGACTCAACCTAGGACACGAACTCAGAACTACAGACTCTGAAACTAAATTGTGCAAAAGGTTAGCCGGGGGTTGTAGGTCAGGGAAACTAAATTTTTTTTGTGGCTTTTTGTGGACGATAGGACTGAAACAAAATAAATCTAAAGGCACACAAGTATACCTCACGGTGAACCTGGAAATCTGATACCAATTGATAGGAGGATGAGTCCTGATCTTCCGAGAGGTAGGGTAAACTTGATTGGGTGGAGATCTCAACGTTGATGATCCAAGACTCCGAACGAACGAAACCCCGCAATCACTACACCACTGCTCCGTTGGTTATCACCCGTGTCACACGAATGACCTCGCCACGAAGGCTTATCCCTGCAAGCGCAATCAAGAACACAAGCAAGAACAGAGAAGCTGCAATAAAAACTGAATTGATCACGAATTTGGGGTCTCACAACCGATGATCGGCGACACTGTTCAATGACAGATTGTAACTAAGCAAAACCCAGCTGTTTGTGACGGCGGCTAGGGGGTATAAAGGAGGTTGAGGACGACCAGGGGGTGCTGGGGTCATGACCTAACCCTAATACACGTACATAATGGACTTGGACTCGATATAAGACCCAATGGCCCAACTAGGTGATGCAACACCCTGACAGACTCTAAACTTTATATTGTTTCGATGTTTCCTGTCGACTCCAAGGGAATTTTGACGTGGGGCCAGTTCCACTGGAATGTTTATCCTCTCAGCTTTCCGTGCATATGTAGAACGTCAAAAATGGAGTCCGTATGCCTCATGTGCATCCATTTTAAGGTGGACTGCTCCTGGGCCCGAGTTGGACTCGAGTTTGAGTTGGGCTCGGTCTCTAACCTCTTGTTGGTGTATTTTCTGGTCCTCCACGCCTCCAAACCCCTCTCCATGTATCTCCATGGTTCCTAATCATAATTAATCCATTAGGTAGCAACATACTCTCAAAATTCACATATAAAGAACTGTTCAGGAACGAGCTCACCTCTAAATTCAATTGTGGTGCTCGAGCTCTGGTAATTGGACATTGCATGTCTACCATGTGAGTGTTGTGTATATCTGCAGGAGTGATGTCCACATCATGTTCTGATCTAAAATGTTCAATAAAATATTCTTTGACTTCCTCTCTGATGGAAACCAATTTAAAGTTATTTTTACCCATTTTCAGAATTGTTTTCTATTCTAGAAATGAATTTCCACCAATAAAACAGCAACCTAAATTCCTACAATAATTTCTCCTGTTCCAATTTCCCAAACAGAACCTTCATAAATTTTTCCTATCCCTTTTTGGTTATTTAGACTCACTTTCCCACAGTTTAAACTTGTTTTATGCCTAAAGGACATATTTCAGATATAAATTACAAAACGTAATTTTATTGAGTTCAAAAGTTTATTTCCCCTCTAAACTCAGATCTTAGATTGTTTCTACAGATTTTCCACAGTGTTAGAATAATTAAACTGATCATATACCTATGTTTGAATTTTAAATCCTATTCACATATTCAATTTCCTGAAATTAATAACCCTCAGGGGCTGATGTGCAAATCCACCCTACTGTGGGGCCCCATTTCCCAATTTCTAACTTTTTAGGAGTCTAAGTGTGCAAAACAGGGAGGTCTTCCTAATTCTTATTAAGTCCAGGGGCTAAAACTGATTTTTAAATGAATTTACATGAATTTCTAAGGGTCCAGGGGCAAGATCAGAAGTTTCCGGGGCTAGCTCATGTTTTCCGAGGTCCCCAGGGGGTGGCGCGTAAGACTCCTGACCTTTATAATGTGGGGCCGATGTGGGCCGTTGGATTTAAAACCGACGGCTGAGATTATAACGCGAAGGGGTACGCCGGGTTCCTATTATGCGCCACATGATTTAAAATAGACGGCCCACAAGAGGCCACGTCGCTCCTGGCCGGAGTTCGCCCGTGCGCGCGGCGGCGCACGGCGGCAGAGGCGCGATCTCGCCGGCGAGGTTGCGGATCTTCATCTACAGACGCGAACACCCGCCCTTTTTGGTAGCAAACGGCAGAGGGGAGGAAAGAGGCCTCACCTCAGTGGTTTTCTTGATCCCTATGTGGCTAGATGGGGTCGGCGGCGAGCTTCAACGGTGATGGTCTTCGGTGCACGTCGAAGTGGCAGTTGGGGCGGTGATCCCTTCGAGCTCTCGGGTCGTGACGCTTCACTGGGGTCTAGAGATGACACACCGATGATTAGGGTGGATCGAAACCGTGTAATTTGAAGGTTTCACCGGCGAGCGGCGGCGGTACTCACCGGCGAGCATCGGGTTGGTCGTTTTTGGCGGTGTTTCCCTCAGGGGTCGGCGTCTACAGCTTTTACGCGGTGCTGCGGGGTCACGAGATCGGTTTGACAGAGGGAAGCGGCGATGCCCTCGGGAATTTCTAAACTCAACGGCGGCGGTGCTCACCGGGAGAGAAATTGCTCGTGCGAGGGGAGGGCGGCGGGGTCATCTGTTTTTATCAGGACCGGGAGCACGGGGGTTTGTTGCGATCAAGCAGAACGGCGCGAGGGATTCGGGGTTGGGTCGAGTGCGCGGAATACGGGGCGGGAGCGCGATCGTTGCGGGAGTAGCGGGGTTGGTTGGGGGCGCGCGGGGAAGGAGATGACATGTGGGCCCCGCGCGTCAGAGAGAAGGAGAGGGGGACGCGGGTTTTGGGCCGGCTGAGATGGGTTTCGGCCCACTGGCCGTTTTTCTTTTTCCTTTTCCTTTTCTTTTTCTATTTTGATTGAAATTTGAATTACAGTTTGAATTTGAATTGCTTCACCACATGCATTACGTCCAAAAATTTTAAATTCCCCTCTTTAGAAGGTTTCGGGGTGTTACAACCAGCCTGAGGGGTTCATTGTCCCTGGAAAAGAAGACTATGTCTGCAAGTTGAAGAAGTCATTATATGGCTCGAAGCAATCTCCAAGACAGTGGTATAAGAGGTTTGATTCTTTTATGATTTCAAATGGCTTTGCTAGATCTCAGTTTGACAGTTATGTATACATTAAAGTTGTCGATGGATCACCTATATACCTATTGCTATATGTTGATGATATGTTGATTGCTGCCAAGAGCAAGAAAGAAATGACTACTTTAAAGGCACGCTTGAGTAGTACATTTGATATGAAGGATCTTGGTGCTGCTAAGAAAATCCTTGGCATGGAGATAATTAGGGATAGGAAATCCACGCTTCTCTATTTGAGTCGGAAAAAATATATTGAAAAGGTCCTTCACCGCTTCAACATGGATAATGCTAAACCTGTGAGTACACTGTTGGCCCCTCATTTTAAGTTGTCTATTTCTCAGTGTGCAGAAACTGATGATGAAATTGAGTATATGTCAAAAGTTCCATACTCTAGTGTTGTTGGGTCTCTCATGTATGCTATGGTATGCTCACGTCCTGACTTATCACATGCTATGAGCGTTGTTAGCAGATACATGTCTAACCCTGGCAAAGAACACTGGAAGGCAGTGCAGTGGATTTTTAGGTATTTGCGTGGTTCTTCTAGTTCTTTTGTGTTTTGGAAGGACTAGAGATGGTCTTATTGGCTATGTTGATGCTGATTATGCTGCTGATTTAGACAAGAGAAGGTCTCTCATAGGATATATTTTCACTGTTGGGGGTTGTGCTGTGAGTTGGAAAGCTTGTTTACAAGCTACAGTTGCCTTGTCTACTACAGAGGCAGAATATATGACTATCTCAGAGGCATGTAAGGAGGCAATTTGGTTGAAAGGTCCGTATTCTGAACTTTGTGGATCTCAGTCTTGCATGACCTTACATTTTGATAGTCAAAGTGCCATATATCTTACCAAAGATGTTATGTTTCATGAGAGGACCAAACATATTGATATCAGGTATCACTTTGTGCGAGATACCATTGATCAAGTGTGACGCCCTCAATTCTGTGGAAAGCCACGGAACCGAGAACTAATGCATATGTGTGCCCAGGATGTTCATCACACATACACATACGTTCCACAAACTGAATTCAGATTATATATTACCACGAATAACAGAGTTTATTACAACACCTCATGAGTCTTGGACTCATGCTCACAGCGGAAGTCTTAATTCTATGCAGCGGAAGTCCTTATTTAAATGCGGAAGCAAAAACTAATGCGGAAGCAAAACTAAGCAGAAGTGGCTCCATCTCTACTCCCTCCACAGGCAAGGTTGAGAACAGATCACACGCCATAATGCTCTACTCGGTCTTCATAGTAGTTTTCTCTTACTGTTGATGAAGAAATAATAATGCAAGTTTGAGTACAATGATGTACTCAGCAAGTGCGGGAAAACACATGATATGCAGCTCATAAACAAGGTAGGTATAAAAAGGCTTATTTGCAGAAAAGCAGATTTATAAAACAATGATAAAACAGCAACTTAACTTTAGATGAATGCAATCCCAGCATGTATTAAATTACCAACATACCTCCATCGCTTTCCATGTTCCATCCAAACATTAACTAATCCTTTATCCATACTCACGAATACCTCCTCGTATTCACTACCATCTCACCTCATGAAACAACCTCGTCTCGCACCGAGACCAATCTCATATGACTCATCAGTCATACACCCATCTCACCTCCCGAACTCAACATTCCCAAACCAAACCATAACCAATAACCATAACCAAAAACCTTCCCAATAACCATTCCAGTAACGATCCCATCTAATCATGGCAGTTTAGCCAGGTGCTCATGACCGTAAGCTCGGCTATCATGATAGTTTTAATAACTCTGCAGAGTTTGCACCTCTTTACCCACAAGTTTGTGATTTCGTCACCCGTCGGCAACTGCAGAACCTCCATTATACCAGTACACAACCGTCGGTGTATGGTCAAGAGATCACAAAATAGCCTTTACAAAGGGGTTACTAGATGTGTGGGCTCACTAAGGTTTCACCGGCAGGCTAGAATCTCCAATTCTCCCACCCACGGGCCCCCTCTTGTGCCATGCAGTTCTCAGGGCAGTCCTCACTCGACTCCCATTCCCCGCGCTTTCCACAGTCCATAACACTCTAGCAACTTACCTAATTACTCAGCTAAGCCGCACCCATACTTGGCCTTGTGGTGGCACTGTTATCCTGGCATGTGCATGCATGAACCGGTCCTTAGATCTACGGCAAGTAAAACCACCATTTCATGCTACCTCATACACAAACCCAGGCTTGCCTAGATCTCCCTCTGATCCATGTTCATTAACCTCATTAGTTACTTATTATCAGTACGAGTGCAGTTAGCTAGACACATCTATCTCGCTTCCCGACCCCAGAGACTCAGCGAAGCATAAAGTAAAAACCATACCCGACTCATAAACTTCTCAGGCGACAAGGGTGGTTTAACCAAAACTAGTAAACTCCTATAAAAAGGTTTCCCATCATGTTTGACTCAGCACACACACCTTTTCGCAAAACAAAATAGTTTTACCCAAAACATAGGATCAACATGGTCAAGGAGCACTTGCCTTGTTCTTGCGGTTCCGGTTGTTCTTGATTCTCAAAACCTTGTTGCTGCAGCTCGTCGTAGACAGCTTCCTGAGTTTGTCCTGCTATGTAAGATTCACGTGCATACGAATTCACAGCAATCAATATCATGCACAAACCCTAAACTAGATGCGATGATGCACATGCATGCTATCCTACCATTAGTTCTATTAGATTGATGTGGTGTTCTTGCATGGCTTGCATGGTCAGAGGTGTTCAGATCAAGGATGAACGTGGTGATGATCTTGTCTTTAGATCAAACTGATCATCGAGTGTTCTGCCCACGAAAAGGCTTCTGTTCGAAAGGAATCGAAGAACAGATGCAAAGAGATGAACAACATGATGCCGTAAGGTGGTATTGAAGTCCTACCTCACGTTCTTCTTGTCTTCGGGGTCCTCCTCAGACCGCTTGGTTATCCTCCGATGATCTCCCTTGTTGTGCTTCGGCGATGTTTTGCTCGGCGAGTTAGGGCTAGGGCTCTAAGTCGTCGGCTCAGGAGTTGAAAGAGAAGTTCGTGGTTTCGGCTAGAGGTTTTGGGTTCTATTTATAATTGGGAAGAGAAGAGTCCTAATCTGATCGGATCCTGAATAAGAGTCTTATTCAGATCTTTGTTAGATCCTGACGTCTTATCTTCGGTAACCATCGTGGATTTTAGATCGGTTTCTGTTGTGTACCGGTATCCTTACGTGTAACAACTGCTCCAGAACTCGTTACCTCCGTGATGATGAGCTCCGGAAGCTCCACATGTCCTCCGGCCTGGTATCTCCTCATCCGCAGACACGAGCTCCGGTTGTGCCGCGTTTCAATCGATCGAGACCTCCCTCTTCTTCGGAGACGATCTCCGTGCACGCCACGTGTGGGTGCCGGTCTTTCCGCTCTCCTTTCCTCAGGGACATGCCCCGAGGTCGACACGTGTTTAGCTGCGACGGACCTTCCGGTGATAAGATCCGATGGCGACACGTGTTCGATAGATCCGGACTTCTCTGAGATGAGCTCCGAGATTGACACGTATCCCCCGCGACTGGCCCTCTTATTTCCGCGAGGACTAGCTCCGGGGACGACACGTGTCCTATAAAAAAATGCCTTTGCTTCTTCCGCAGAGGCTATCTCCGCGGGCAGCACGTGTCCCACAGGGTCGGACCTCTTTCAATTGCGGAGGTGACCCCTGAGCCTGCCACGTAGCTAGTTTAACGGCGGACCTCTCCCAAATTTCTCGGGGATGAGCTCCGAACGCGCCACGTGGTCTGCTGGCCGTGGAAGTTGCCTTAAGTTCTCGGAGAGCTTTATTGGCTATCCTTTTGATACTTGTCTCTGTTCCTTCTTTTCTTAAAATGTTTTTCTTCTTCATAAAACATGAACATATGCTGACACCCGAAATGAGGGTGTCACATCAAGGCACTATCAAAATTTGCAAAATCAGCACTCATGATAATCCTGCAGACATGATGATAAAATCTGTTCCTATTGCTAAGTTTGAGCTTTGCTCAAACTTGGTTGGTATTACTAACTCGCCCCCAGTTGCTTTTGGCACCGACAGTTGAATTGTTCATTGTGATGGAGGATTACTATTTTAAAGCTACAAGAAGGAATTTGTCTCAAGGTGGAGTTTGTTGATTGATGATCCAAATTCTAATGAAGATAAAAGAGGCAGGATTTCTGTAGCTAAGCAGAGGAAATCTGCCCATATGGTGGGCTGCGCAGCAGCCAAGGCCTGCTCGGGACGCCGGGGGGTTGCGGAGGGGGGGGGTTTCCCCCCACGGTATGGATCGTCTAGGGTTAGGACTCTAAGTCGCCACCTATAAATATCCCTTGTGAGCCGCCGGGAGAGGCATGAAAAAGGATTGTAATCTCCCACGATTGTAAACCTCCTGATATAGTGATATTTGCCGGCTGGCGCCCGTGGTTTTTTCCCCTTCGACTTGGAAGGGTTTTCCACGTTAAAATCTGTGTCTCCTCTATTTCGATCTATACTTTCTTGTCGTCTGATTCTAACAGAGTGGAAATGGGACTTTGGATGAAAGAAGTTTTGTGCCGCGCTACAACAACCAGCCGGCTCTAGCTCTTTTATTCAGGAACAAGATAAAAAACTCGGTGCATGCAAGCCATCACGTCAGGTACGCGATCCACAGAACGCTCCCGCACGTCGACCACAAAGCTAGCCTGTCCGTTGAACCATGCATCCGCACGATCGGATTGAGTCAGCGTCTAAGAAACAAACTACACGAGACTGAGTCGCAGCTCAGGTTATTTTCATGATGAAAAATACACACACGGTGCAGCAGCTGTTAGCTAACAAACTGCTCCCTAATCAGCTTCTGGTATCAATGATGCCCAACTTCCTTCGCATTTTCATGAACTTGGCCCAGGGCAATGCCTTGGTGAAGATATCCGCCAGTTGCTCTCCAGGGTGCACATAGTTGACGACGATCTTGCCGTTCTACACACATTCACGAATGAAATGGAAACGGGTCTTGATATGTTTCGACCTGTCGTGGAACACTGGGTTCCTGCAGAGCTGAATAGCTGACTTGTTGTTGACGAAGATCATTGCACTGTCACTTGGCGTTCCCAGCAAATCACCGAGTAAACGATGAAGCCAGACTCCTGTGCAGGCTGCCGTTGTTGCCGCAATGTACTCCACTTCACATGAAGATAGGGCAATCACTTTCTGCTTCTGGGATTGCCAGGTTATGGCACATCCACCGTTGGTGAACACCAGCCCGGTGGTGCTTTTCCGGTCATCTACATCGCCTGCAAAGTCAGCATCACTGAAGCCAATCAACCTTTGTTCAGTTGCTCCTTTGACATACCGGCAACCATATATCACAGTCCCGGCCACATATCTCAGCAGGTGTTTAACGGATGCCCAGTGTTCCATGGTTGAAGCCTCCATATACCTGCTTACAAGACCAACACCATATGAGAGATCGGGTCTAGTGTGTACCAGGTACCTGAGACTGCCGACCACACTTATATAGAGTTTTTCATCAACAGGAGGATTCTTGCTTTGCTTGCTCAGCTTCAATCTTGGTTCCACCGGGACATGTACTGGATTACACCCCAATAGCTCTGCCTTCTCAACAAGTTTTGCTGAATAACTTGACTGCCGAAGAGTGATAGCATCTTCCCCTTGATACACTTCTATGCCGAGGTAGTAGCTCAGTGGACCGAGATCACTCATAGAGAATACTGACATCATCTGTTCCTTGAAACGAGTGATTACATCCGGGCATGATCCAGCGACTATGAGGTCGTCAACATAAACTCCCAGCAACAAACAATCACTCCCGTCCCTGTGCACGTATACGGCGTGCTCCGAGGGGCTTCTGTGAAACCCGATGGACACCGGTCTCGTCCAACTTGGCGTTCCAAGCGCGTGGCGCCTGACGAAGGCCATAAAGCACCCTAGCAAGACGATATACTTTGCCTCTTTCACGCTCGAACCCAGGTAGTTGATCAACATAAACTTCTTCCTGCAAATCACCATTTAGAAATGCAGATTTCACGTCAAGATGATGTACCTGCCACCTCTTCTGAGCTGCAATGGCTAGGAGTAGGCGAACGGAGTCCAGACGTGCCACTTGAGCGAAAACCTCGTCAAAATCCACCCCAGCCCTCTGGACGTAGCCTTTAGCGACAAGTCTTGCCTTATGCTTGAGAACCTCCCCTGCAGAGTTCTTGATCTTATAGACCCATTTGAGTCCAATGGAATGCTTACCGGCAGGAAGTGTGGTTAAGTTCCATGTCTTGTTGTCCTCGACCGACTAAGTTCATCCAGCAATGCTGCTCGACACACCTCATGTGGCTCGGCCTCCTCAAAGGTGTTAGGCTCTTCTTCATTCACCAAAAGAAGTCTCGCCGCTGATCCCTGTCCTCTATCAGCAAGCACAGCCTCCAGTGTACGATACCGTCGTGGCGCTTGCTCCCCGACAAGTTCACTGTCTGGAGTCGTGCCAGGCGGTGGCGAGACAAACCCTCCTGCCGCATTCCTCCTGTCTGCATCTTCTGGTACAGGATTCCAAGTCACCAGTGAAGATATATCATCTCGGGACATGTCATGTTGTGGCACACCAGTCTGATCACCCCCTTTCCCATGCGATGGCATGATCACTACTGGTGTGAAGTCGACACTGAACAAACCCGGAGACTGTGGTAGCACCTCCCAATTCCAGCTGGCTGACTCGTTGAAGATAGCATCACGAGTTATGTACACTCGTTTTGCCATGGGATCATACACACGCCATCCCTTGGTTTATCTGTGTGCATATCCGATAAACACCATCCGAATGCTGCGATCATCGAGTTTCCTCAGGTTTGGACGTATCACCTTGGTGTGAGCTATGCACCCAAATGTCCGAAAGTAACTCACTGATGGCTTTATCCCGTACTATGCTTCATATGGTGTCATGCCGGTCACAGCCTTCATCGGAGAACAATTCATCAGATGGACTGCAGTAGTCACCGCCTCCCCCCAGAACTCATTCGGCATATTCTTTGTCTTCAGGAGACATCATGTCATACCAACAACAGATTGATTTCGACGTTCCACGATGCCATTTTGCTGGGGTGAATACGGCGCCGTGAGCTGTCTGTGTACACCATGGTTGGCACAATATTCTCCGAATTCCAGCGATGTGAACTCCCCACCTTGGTCCGTGCATAGCACACGGAGCTTGATGGTTGTCTCTACTTCGACACCGGTTTGCTAATGTCTGATAGCTCCCAGCGCTTCATCCTTGCTCTTCAATAACACCAACCACATGTAACGAGTTTTGTCATCAACTAGAAGCAAGAAATACCTCTTCTCCCCATGAGTTGGTGCATATATCGGGCAACAGAGATCGCCGTGTACTAGGTCCAGGCGTTCATTTGCTCGATAGTTTGCCACCGACGGGAACGGCATGCGCCGCTGCCCGCCAATGAGACACCCATCGCAGACTTGATCAACGTGATCGATCAATGGCATGCCTCGCACCATATTACCTTGGACAAGCTTACGGAGGGAGTCGAAGTTGAGATGCCATAGCGAGAATGCCACTTCCATGCTTCAACTCAGGTGGACGCTGCGAGACACACTGGTTGAGCAATCTCCAACTTGACAATGTACAACTGTCGGTACCCTCAATACGGGGTACCCTCGCGCACAGGGGGAAATGCCTAAGGACCTCGCCCTTCTCCGCAGGGAGAGCTCCGAAGGCGCCACGTGTCAAGCGGGGCCGGACCTCCCTCTCCTCAGAGGAGAGCTCCGGACTCGCCACGTGGCCTGCAGAAGCTGGACCTCCCCCCTGCGTGGGGGGAGCTCCGAAGGCTCCACGTGTCCCGCGGGGCCGGACCTCCCTCTTCTCAGAGGAGACCTCCGGGCCCGTCACGTGGCCAGCAGAGGCCAGACCTCCCCCCTCCGCGGGGAGAGCTCCGACGACTCCACGTGTCCCGCGAGGCCGGACCTCCCTCTCCTCAGAGGAGAGCGCCAGGCCCGCCACGTGGCCAGCAGGTCAACGCTGCCTGCCCCCGCGCGGTAGGCAGCGGGCGTAAAGACGCACCATACCTTGCCCGTACAAGGTATTCAAGGCCCGCGTTTTCCCAAGACGCAGAGACGCGGAGCACGCCTCTGTCAGGTGCCGTTACGCCCAGTCGCGTCACAGACTAGCGCGTCATGTCAGAGCCTGCCCGCCAATAAACACAACAACAAGACATCCCCTGCCGCCCATGCCATCATCAACCACTACGACTAGCTTGCGGCATGGGCAGGGTGGCAGAACGAAGACTCGGAAGCCTTCGCCAGAGACAACTACCGGCATAACTGCAGATACAGTAGTCGGCAGGCAATCTCCCCGGGACCACCTATCGGGTCCCGGGCCCCCCTTGTAAGCCACTTGAGCCTTGGACTATAAAAGGCTCGGGTAGGCAACGTTAGCAAGGGTTCGAACCCTGTGAACTCGCACTCTAGACATTACTCACCCTGAAGCTCAGGACTCCGGTTCTGAGCAGCAAGCAATACAGCGAGCACCTCTGCTCATCGTGGACGTAGGGTTTTACGCTCCGGCGGCCTGAACCACGTAAAACACGTCGTGTCAAGCTTCTCCCTCACTCGTCCCTAACGCTGAAGCTCTCCGCAAGCGTCTAGCCCCTCCAAAAAATAACCTCCGCGGGCTGCCCAGAGCAGGTCCGGGGGAAGTGTCGACCACATACTTCGACATTTGGCGCACCAGGTAGGGGAGGGTACCCCGGGGCTCCCGGGAGAAGCCGCGCAGGACCCGCTCCAGCGTGAAGATAACGACCTCGTCGACGAGGCACGACTGCAGGTGACACCCCACAATGCACGGCCTCGGCCGGTGCTCTAGCACTACCGCCAAAGGACCAAGCGCGTCAGGGACCTGCAAGAAGGCAACCTGGTGCCGCGGCACACACTTTCCCGCGAAGGACCTATAACCTCTCTCCCAGCTTGGAAGGTCCCTTCCGAGTCATGAAAGTTGCCGTCCCAGGTACACATGCCTTTCAACCAAGGATGGGACCCGTTCCCGAACCTTTGGAGCATGGAACATCACAGTAAGTTCTACCTTCTGAGCATTAGTAGAACAGGGCCGTACCCTTTTGTAATAAATCCCATAGAGTCCAGGAACAGCGCTCGGAGCAGCTAAGTCTCAGGGGACGGTCCAGGACTACGTCCAGCTTGGCCTGGTTCCGACCCTAAGCGCGTAGAGTCTTGCTTCCCTTCTTAATGGGGCGGGTCGTTTCCTCCATGTACAGCCTGCCTTCCTCCTATGGGCATTTACATAGAAACCTGTTCTACCTCGCTCTCTCTCATGTGCTCATTTAAATTACGCATTAATTTTTATGACCACACTTTCTATGTATGCTCACCGTACGTTTAGCTCCCCTTTTTCCGCGCTCATCCATAGTCGGCATTTGCTATCCTACCGAAGGCGGTTGCGCTTGAGGCACCTGCCGATGGCCAGGGGGGCCTCTCGGGCCTCCTCCAGTCAGGTGTTGCGGTGCCAGTTGGTGAGCTCCGGGCCCGCCACGTGGCCGGCAGATCGGGATCTCTCCATCCTCATGGGGCGAGCTCCGGAGACCTCCGGGGCCCTTAGTACAATAAGAACCCGGGGAGGGTGTCTGTGCAGAGCTTCGAGATTGGTGAAGGCCTCTGAGTACCTTGCAGAGCTAAGGGATCGGCCAGGCGAAACCAAGAAGGAGACAAAAGCATAATAGACACAAAAGGTCACAAGAGTCTATTTATTCATGGCTCCATGAGATGAACTACAGACTCAATAAAAAGAAAAAGAGGGAGATACAAGCCCTAGGGCCCCCCTAGCTCGCGCCGGAACCTAGAGGCTACAAGGGCGGCCACATCCCCGACTTCAGCCCTGGTGGTCTCCTGCCGCTCCGCGGCAGGGCCCTGTCTCGCTGGCTCCAGTGAGAAAGAAGGGTCCCGGCTCCTGAAGCATGCCAACACATGCGTGGCAACCTCCAAGGCCAGGCCCCGTCCCTCTGCCTCAAGCTCGCTGGCCACCACCGCGTCTAGCCTGCTCAGCTTGGCGCCGATTGACTCCAGCGCGGGGATCACTTCAGCCACCTTCAGTGCAGGGTCCGTCATCTTCACCGGGCTGAAGCCAAGGGGGACCAAGGCGGACCCTGCCTAGTTAACAAAGCTCGAGACCGCATGGGCCTCGGAAGACCGCGAGGCCAAGAGCTCTTCTACCTCGCGGGGGCTGCCCACAGGGCGTCGTGGCTTCCCTCGGAGAATTCCCTCTCCTTGGCTGCCAGGGAGCTTTCCCGAAGGCGGAGAGTCTGGGCAAGCTGCTCCAACTCTGAAGCCCGGAAGTCGGCAGCCAACTCCCGATCCAGGATCGCCTGGCGCTCCCGGGAGACCTGCTCTTCCCTCGTGGCAAGGTCTGCCTTCCAGGCCTCTAGGTCCGTGGCCCGAGCTCGCAGGTCGCCCTCGCCTGCCGCCAGCCGCGCAGCGACCCTCTCCGCCTCGGCCGCCACTGAGCGCTCCTGGTCCTCAACGGCGCGCTTACGGCACTCCAGCCTCTGCTGTACCTCCTCCAGGGTAGAGAAGTTCTCCTCGGCCCAGGCATGCGCCTCAAGGGCCTCCCTGTGGAGCCGCCACGTCTCGGAGTCCAGACGGTCGACAGCCCGCTTCTGCCGGTCGAGGAGCGCCTCCATGATGTCAAGAGACTCCCGCCTGGAGTCGAGCTCGCCCTTGACCTTCGCGGTCCGCTCCCGCAAAAGGTTCCCCCAGGTGAGGAGGCGATCCCTCTCAACCACCTGCTCCTCTCGCTCACGACCGAGCACGGCCAAGACCTGCCGAACACTCATCTGGGCAAGCACGAGAGCATCTGCCAGGGGCAGTGGGGGAGCAGAAGCTGGAGCGGCGCCCCCGACTTCCTCCATCACGTCGTCTTCAAGAGAAGACGACGCACCGTCAACCGGGATGAGACGCCGGTCAGGAGAAGCCGGCGTCGGGACTTCGACAGCCAGACCCGCCGAACCCTCACCGGCAGCTGGCTCCTGAGTTGGTGGAGAAGGACGAGTGGAGGGAGTCGACGGTGCCGCAGAAGCCGGGTCGCCTGGTACAGGAGGAACCTGCGCTGGCTCGGGGGCCGCGACAACTGTCTCGGCTTCCGAGCGCTGTGGTGCAGACTCCCCATCAGTCGGGGACGGCCGAGAAACGCGAGCACTCCAACGGGCTCTGAACCCCAGCTTCCGAGCCGGGGTAGGACCACTAGAGCCCGCCGTCGCCGCCGGCGGCCGCTCCGCAGTCGCCCGGACTGACGGAGCAGGGGACGCTCCTGAAGCTCCGCTCGACACATCAGCAGTTTCCCTGGAGACTCCACCGCCTGAGGAGGGAGGACGCGACGCCCGGGAACCTTCCGCCTGTCGTCGCTCAAGGGGAGTCCCGTCGGGATGATGAGCCCGAGACCTCTTGGGGTCGCCACCGGACGGAGCGCCATCTCCAGAAGCAGGCCGTGCAGCCGCCCTGGTTCCCTGACTCGGCACAGACGCTGCCACCGGAGGAGATCGAGCACGCTTCTTCTCTAGAGGCAGGATGGAAGCCATGGCAGGGGAGAGCTCAAGGACAGGGAAGACAAAGGCGCAAGAGTTCAAGGAAGGTGCAAGCGCCGGGAAGTGCGAAGGGAAGCCGCGATGCGGGTAATATCCCCTTTTAAAACTTCCCAGGTGCGATTCAAAGCAGTTCAAAACTCTTCGAATACGCTGCATGGGCAACCGCTTCGGCTCCAAGACCGAGCGCCGATGACAAGTGGACCCAAGTCGTCCAGCTGAAGTGGTGGGCCAAGAAGTCATTCTCCCAAGGAGATGAGCCGGCAAGGCGCTTCGGCGGTTCCTGAAAAAAGCGCCGCAACGTGCAGAAGTGGCAGCCTTGGGAACCGCCGCAGTAAAAGCAACCATCAAGTGGGCGCACACTCCCATGATCCCGCGATTGTTCGTGCTCCGACAACGGTCAATGCGGGACTTAGAGAAAGTGCGCGGAACAGAAGAGACGGAGGCCCCACCTCGGGCTCGCTATCTCCCCTGAGGTGGGCCCGGGGGCCACTGTCGGTACCCTCAATACGGGGTACCCTCGCGCACAGGGGGAAATGCCTAAGGACCTCGCCCTTCTCCGCAGGGAGAGCTCCGAAGGCGCCACGTGTCCAGCGGGGCCGGACCTCCCTCTCCTCAGAGGAGAGCTCCGGACTCGCCACGTGGCCAGCAGAAGCCGGACCTCCCCCCTTCGTGGGGGGAGCTCCGAAGGCTCCACGTCTCCCGCGGGGCCGGACCTCCCGCTTCTCAAAGGAGACCTCCGGGCCCGCCACGTGGCCAGTAGAAGCCGGACCTCCCCCCTCCGCGGGGAGAGCTCTGAGGACTCCACGTGTCCCGTGGGGCCGGACCTCCCTCTCCTCAGAGGAGAGCGCCGGGCCCGCCACGTGGCCAGCAGGACAACGCTGCCTGCCCCCGCGCGGTAGGCAGCGGGCGTAAAGACACACCATACCTTGCCCGTACAAGGTATTCAAGGCCGGCGCCTTCCCAAGACGTGGAGACGCGGAGCACGCCTCTGTCAGGTGCCGTTGCGCCCAGTCGCGTCATAGATTGGCGTGCCGTGTCAGAGCCTGCCCACCAATAAACACAGCAACAAGACATCCCCTGCCGCCCCTGCCATCATCAACCACTACGACTAGCTTGCGGCATGGGCAGGGCAGCAGAACAAAGACTCGGAAGCCTTCGCCAGAGACAACTACCGGCATAACTACAGATACGGTAGTCGGCAGGCAATCTCCCCGGGACCACCTGTCGGGTCCCGGGCCCCCCTTGTAAGCCACTCGAGCCTTGGACTATAAAAGGCTCGGGTAGGCAACGTTAGCAAGGGTTCGAACCCTGTGAACTCGCACTCTAGACATTACTCACCCTGAAGCTCAAGACTCCGGTTCTAAGCAGCAAGCAATACAGAGAGCACCTCTGCTCACCGTGGACGTAGGGTTTTACGCTCCGGCGGCCAGAACCACGTAAAACTCGCCGTGTCAAGCTTCTCCCTCACTCGTCCCTAACGCTGAAGCTCTCCACAAGCGTCTAGCCCCTCCGAAAAAGAACCTCCGCGGGCTGCCCAGAGTAGGTCCGGGGAAAGTGTCGACCACACACTTTGACAACAACCTATTCTTCGTTCTTGCAACTTCAATTATGGGATTCTTCTGACAATCACGTATCGTCATGACTCCATCCCTCACCAAGGCAGAACATCCTGACTCATCAAGCCAACCCACCAAAATGATCGACGTTTGGAGCTTCAGGATGAGGTATACCCCAGAGAGTACACGATGTCCACGACCACGTCCGACGAAGATAACCGTGCCTCACCCCCTTATCTCCTCTAGTGAACCGTCTCCAAACCGAACGGTGCCTGTCACGTTGCAGTCTAGCTCAGAGAAGACCGTGTCATCACCAGTCATATGATTCTATGCACCTGTGTCCAAGTGCCATCAAGGTTCTTTGGCATCACCCATGGATGAAAGGCATACTTTGGATCGATCTTCGCGTAGATGGACCACTCCATAAAATTGCATGTGATCACCATATTCATGCGCCATGAGCAGCGCAGGATCGCCGTCTTCCACTTCTGCGACATGAGCTGCACCAGAAGCCTCATCTCACTCTTTCTTGCGACATTCTCGTGCCCAATGACCACTTATGCCACAATAGAGACAGTTCCCGGCACGCTTAGGGGTGCCCTTTCCGCTCTTGCTCGAACGGGCCATGGACTTTCCATGATCATTCTTGATCTTCCCTTGTGTCTTCTTGCCACCACCTGAGCCTCCACCGGATGAACCACCTTGAACACGATGTCTAAAGCAAGCTCGCCACTCCTCTTCCATGAGGAGCAGTTTTTCCCCGCCTTTTTGCTCAGCATCCAGATCAAATCTTTCCTGGGCCGCCATGAAATGGCCAATAATTTCTTCAATCATCATGGTGTCAAGATCCACAAGACTGTCGATGGAAACTGCCAGTTGGGAGTATCGCTTGGGCACGATACGGAGCCATTTCTATATGGCCTTCTTCTCATTGATCGGATCTCCAAGCTCACTGAGCCTTGATGCCAAACCTTGCAAAAGAATGGCCAATTCATCAATGGTCTCCACCGGCTTGTGTCTCAGCTGGTCGTACTCCATCCAAAGTGTCTGAGCCTTGGCGTCACGCACTCATTGAGAACCGGCACGCAACGCCTTGATCTCCTCCCAGACCTCCCTCAAGGTTCTGAATTTCCTCAATGCCGGAAGCATCTCAGAGGGCACTGACTTGTAGATCATTTCTAGCGCTCCACGGTCTTTGCGGTAACCGTACTCGTCGTCGAGATCTTCTCCTCCTTCGATCACCCACCACAGGCCTCTCGCCTGCAGGTCGACCTCCATCAGAAGGCTCCACTCTTCATAGTTCATACGCGTCAACGTCGGCGCGCTGGAAGGTCCCGACACGGCCGGTACGAACTGGCGCACTATCGTCAAATTCTGCCCCATGCCGCCAGCCGCCCTGAGCGAGCCTCTTCCATCGTCGGCGACGCCTTCCCCCTTCTTCCTTGTAACACCCTCAAATTCATTTCCATGCATTGCATACATTTTTCATGTAGATAAACATTGTAAAAGAAGTAGAAATGGAGAAAGAACAATAGAAATGGAGAAAGAACTATAGGAATGGAGAAAGAACCATAGAAATGGAGAAATGAACCATAGAAATGGAGAAAGAACCATAGAAATGGAGGAAGGAACCATAGAAATGGAGAAAGAACCACAGAAATGGAGGAAGGAACCATAGAAATGGAGGAAAAACCACAGAAATGGAGAAGGGAATATAGAAATGGAGAATGGGGAATAGAAATGGAGAAGGGCAATGTAGAAATGGAGAATGGGACATAGAAATGGAGAGGGGAATGTAGAAATGGAGAATGGGACATAGAAATGGAGAGGGGAATGTAGAAATGGAGAATGGGACGTAGAAATGGAGAGGGGAATGTAGAAATGGACCAAGTGACATAGAAATGGTGAGGAATGGGAAAAAGATAGCTGAAATGAGCCATTCTCAAATTTCCCCCAAAATTTCTAAATTCCCCAATTCCCGAAAAATGGGAATTTTCCCCACATTTTGGGGATAAAATCCCCAAGGCTGCCGCACCACAAGAGATAAGTTTGTTAAGATCCAAAAAATTGAATAGAACTCTTATTTGAGCTCCAATTGGAGTAGGACTCTCCCTTTTTTCCCCCTTATAAATATAACCCCCACCCCGTGGCCGAAATCCTCTCTATTTGGGACGTCCCCCCTGCTGCCAAGCCCCCTTCCCTGCATCCAAGTAGCCAAGTCCCCCCTGAAAGTGCATCTAGGTAATCCCCGTGTGTTTTGGTTGATTGATGACGACAATTAAGATACTAATAAGTTTTTACTGATTATGAGCACATGTGTTTACCAAAGAAATGGATATGGAGTCTCTCAAGAAGTAAAAGGAAAAGAAGAAGACTTGAAAGAGTAGAAAATAGAATTTTCTACTAATTTTCACATTTTCGAGTTGTGTACAGCGTCTTCTCTTTTAGAGTGCTTGAGAATCATTAGAGAGCTCAAACGAAGGGTAGAAAGTTAGAATCATGGGACGAAGTAGTCATAGGTATGAAAAAAAGGAAGACCGGACTTGTCCGGACCATGGGCCGGACTAGTCCGTTCTGACCCGGACTAATCTGTTTTGGACCGGATAAAGAGTCTCTGAGTGAGTTCGGACTTGTCCTTTGGAAGCCAGACTAGTCCGTTGTCGTGTGAGTCTGAGCCCCATAAGTCTCAGAAGGCCGGACTAGTCCGGCCGAGAGGCCGGACTAGTCCGCTAAGAGGACTAAGCCGCTTAGGTCTGGAGAAGAAGTCTCTGAGTGCCATCGGACTAGTCCGCTCCACAGGCCGGACTAGTCCGATCCTTTCAGACTAGTCCGAATTAGGACGGAACAAAGGTTCATTTGTGAGCTCAGACTAGTCCGAAGTTGGCTGGACTAGTCCGCAGCTCTAGATTAGAGAGTTTTTAGACTAAGTCTGGTAAGACCGGACTAGTACGCCCTTGGGGCCGGACTAGTCCGCCCTTACCAGACTAGTCCGTTCTCATACGGAACAAAGGTTCCTGACTGAGATCGGACTAGTCCGCTCTTGGCCGGACTAGTCCGGGGTTTCATGACCGTTTGAGTCCAACGAACACTAAACTTTAGTTGGTAGCTTTGTGACGTGAGTGGTCCCTCAAGAACGGACTAGTCCGGGGTTGGGACCGGACTAGTCCGGACTTTAGATGGTAACGGCTAGATGCCGAGATTTCTATAAAAGGAGACCCCCGGCTGAGAATTGGCTAGATAACAACCTAAGCGCTGAAAACTCATTCCTAGAGCTCTTCTAAGCCTCTTTCTTCATCTTTTAGACCCCTAAGATTGGATCTTAAGGAGTTAGTGGTTTTGTGAGAGGGAAGACGTGGTGATCGTCGTTTAAGCTCTCGGTTTGACTCTCTTGCAATTTAACTGTTTATTTGAGTTCTTAACAGTTGTACTTTGATTTCTAGAACTGCTTGGTTGGTGTAGGGAGCCTCAAGGTGTGAGTATCCCCTAAGAGCATTGTATTCACATTTGATTGATAGTGAGAGAGCCCGGGCTTGATCTTGGTGATCGCTCGGTGAGGGAAGGGTTGGAAAAGACCCGGTCCTTGGTGGACTCCTCAACGAGGACGTAGATTCCTGTGTGGAATCGAACCTCGGGATAAATCGTGTCTCTTGGTTCCTCTACTATCTCACTCGCTCACTAGAATTACTTGTTAAGCTTTCATTTTGTTAATCGCTATAAATTGTTCTACTATCTTGCAATCTAATCATTCACAACTAATTAGTGATATTATTTGACTGCCATATATTTTCCGCTCAAACAAACTTAAAAGGAAACCTAAAACGCGAATTTATACTTAAACCGGACTAGTCCGCCCTCAGACCGGACTAGTCCGGCCTGCTTCAAGTTTTATCCGCTGTTTGCAATAGGTTCAGGTTTTATTAGCCTATTCACCCCCCTCTAGGCAACTTTCAATTGGTATCAGAGCCTAACTCTCCACAAAAGCTTAACCACTTGGAGAGGAGATGGGGGACAAGGTCGGTAGTCAAATTGATCTCAACAAGGGAAAAGAAGCAAGTTCGAGCAACTTTGAAGAACAAGGTTCTAACCCGCCTCCAGCGGTTACTCCTCCACAAGATGTTTCAAGCTCAGAAGAAGATGAAGAAGTTCTTCGTCTCATGGCACTCCTCAAAAAGAAGAAGGAGGAGGCTAAAAGGAAAAAAGAAGGAGAAGTTGGAGAATAAGCTCAAGAGTAGTCAACAAGACTACTCGCGATATCCTTTTAACTATGAACGTCTAAATTCTCATTCTAGTTATTTATCAATTCCTATAGGCAAACCACCACACTTTGATGGAACTAACTACACAATGTGGAAACACAACATAAAATTGCATCTAATTTCCTTGAACCCAAGTATTTGGCATGTGGTATATACAGGTATAGATATCCCCGAAGACGAGGATGAACTCACCCTAGAACAAGAACAACAAATCCATCGCAATGCACAAGCGGCAGCCGTGCTCAACTCATCTCTAAGCATTGAAGAATTTAACAAGGTAGATGGGTTGGAGCTCGCCAAAGATATTTGGGATACCCTCAAGATCGCACATGAAGGAAACCGATCCGTGAGGGAAGCCAAGATTGAGATGATAGAAGGAGAGCTTGGAAGGTTTGCTATGGAAGAAGGCAAAACACCTCAAGAAATGTACAACCGACTCAAAACTCTTATCAACAAGAGTCGGGCGTACGGATGCAAGAAATGGAATGATCATGAGGTGGTCAAGAGAATGATAAGCGCATTTATGCCTCGCAATGTGACCCTATGCACCTTAATCCGGGAAAGTCCAAACTTTAACTTGATGACTCCGGATGAAGTGCTAGGGAAGATCATTAACCACGAGATGATGGAAAAGGAAGCCCAACATGTCAACGACCTAGCAAAGATCACTTCATCCAAGAAGAAGGGCATTGCTCTCAAGGCCACATCCAAGTCCAAGGCAAAAGAGACACAACTCACAAGTGAAGATGAAGAAAGTGATGATGAGAGCACGGACATGGATGATAAAGAAATGGCATTCTTCATCAAAAGATTCAAAAGGTTGATGAGGAGAAGGAGAAGCCATCACTATGAGAACAAGAGCAAAGACAAGGGCAAGTCAAGAACAAAGAAGACTTGCTACAACTATGGAGAACATGGGCATTTCATTGTGAACTGCCCCCATAGCAAGGAAGATGACAAGAGAAAGAAGAAGGATGGGAAGCCTCAAGATAAGAAATACTTCACAAAGAAGAAGACTTATGGACAAGCCCACATTGGAGAAGAATGGGACTCAAACGAAGAATCCTCCTTCGAAGATGAAGAAAAAGTGGCAACCGTATCCATCAAGAGGCCAACCATGAAGATATCACTCTTGCCAAACAAGGGTGATTGGAAGAGCCGAAGTCACACATGCCTCATGGCAAAGGAAGGAAAGCACAAGGTAATGTCTAAATCTTCTAAGTTACATATTGAAGATGATAGTGACTTTGATAGTAGTAGTGAAAACGAACTCATGTTTAAAGGGTTATCGGATGAAATATTTGAACAAGAAGAGCTTCTCAATCAACAAGAAGAATTGCTTATACTTGAAAAGGAAAGAAACCTTGAGATTGAGAAACTCCTTGAACTCGAGAGAGAAAAGAGTAGAACACTTGAAAGCAAACTTGTCATGAGCAAGGAGACTTGTGTTCAGCTTAAAAGTGAGAATGTAGCACTTCAAGATTAACTTGTAAGTTTTACCAAAGCTCACAAGAATCTTGAAGCACAACTTGACTCACTTAAGTCAAGTATCTCAACTAATTCATCCTCCAAAAACTCTTTCTCAACAAGTAAAGAGTCCAACTCTAAAACTTGAAAATGTGCCAGCATTGTTTTAAACTTGAAAAATGAGCTCAAAGAAGCACAAAGCAAGAATACACACAAAAGTGGGATCTTTGGTAAGGAGAAGATCAAATATGCACGTAGTGCATATTCAATCACAAGATCTCCCTTCATCAAAGATGGACTTGGCTATACTAGGGAAGGAAAGCAAAACGCTAGAATCCTTAAAAACAATAACAAATGCGTAGCCTTTGTCAACGAAAAGTCAAGTCAAGTCAAGAGTGACAACCTTGCATCTACCTCACATGAAATTGCCAAAAATGTAAATTCTATCGTATTTCATAATTTTGATGCATCTTATGTTCTTATGAAAAGTAAGTTTGGTAAAGTATATGCAAAATATGTTGGGCCACTCCACAAGAGCCCAAAAACTTGTGTGTGGGTGCCCAAATGCCTAGTAATTAACCTCAAAGGACCCAACAATGTTTGGGTACCTAAGAGCAAAGTTTAAATTTTTTTGCAGGCCTACTCCTCCGGTGGCACTAAATGGGTGCTAGATAGTGGGTGCACTAACCATATGACCGGAGAGAGAAAAATGTTTGTCGAGTATGAAGAAAATGATGATCCAAATGAAGGCATCTGTTTCGGTGACAACAACCAAGGAAGGGTACTCGGTATTGGTAAAAATTGCAATCTCTTCTCAACACTTTTTTTCACATGTTCTACACGTTGAATCACTAGATTATAACCTATTGTCCATATCTCAACTATGTGAGAAAGGTTATAATTGCTTGTTTACTAACGAGGACGTGATCGTCTCTAGAAGAAGTTATAACTCAATTGCCTTTAAGGGTGTATTAAAGGGAAAGCTTTACTTGGTGGATTTTTCCACAGATAAAGCTCAACTTGACACATGCTTAATAGCAAAAACCAACATGGGATGGTTGTGGCATAGAAGACTAGCCCATGTTGGAATGAGGAACTTACAAAAACTTCTAAAGGGGGATCACATCCGTGGACTAAAAGATGTTGTTTTTGAAAAAGATAGACCATGTAGTGCGTGCCAAGCAGGAAAGCAAATTGGAACAGCTCATCCTGCCAAGAATGTAATGACGACAAAAAGACCATTGGAGATGCTTCACATGGACCTCTTCGGCCCTGTCACCTATATAAGCATTGACGGTAACAAGTATGGTCTTGTAATTGTTGATGATTATTCTCATTTCACTTGGGTATTTTTCTTACATGATAAGGGAGAAACTCAAGGTATCCTCAAGAAGTTCTTAAGGAGATCTCAAAACGAGTTTTCCTCAAAAATCAAGAAGATAAGGAGTGACAACGGTTCTGAATTCAAGAACACTCAAGTAGAAGAATACTTGGATGAAGAGGGCATGAAACATGAGTTTTCAGCCCCTTATACTCCCGAACAAAATGGGGTGGCTGAAAGGAAGAACCGAACACTCATAGATATGGCAAGAACCATGCTCGATGAATATAAGACCTCGGATCGATTTTGGGCGGAGGCAGTCAACACCGCTTGTCATGCTACAAACCGCCTCTACCTCCATCAACTTTTGAAGAAAACCTCATACGAGCTCCTAACCGGTAACAAACCCAATATCTCCTACTTTCGAGTTTTTGGAAGTAAATGCTATATTCTCAACAAGAAGCCTAGGACTTCAAAGTTTGCTTCGAAATCCGATGAAGGTTTCCTACTTAGTAATGACTCAAACACCTACACTTATCGTGTCTTCAACAAAACCTCCTGGTGCGTTGAAATTGCACGTGACGTGGTGTTTGATGAAACTAATGGCTCCCAAGTGGAGCAAGTTGATCAATGTGTATTAGATGAAGAAGAAGCACCATGTGAAGCACTAAGAAGAATGGGCCTTGGAGAAGTCCGCCCCCAAGAAAATGTAGGACAAGATGCTACAAGCTCATCACAATTGGCACCTCTCACTCAAGATCAAACTCAAGCACCCCAAGATCAAGACGGTCAATTTGAAGGAGAAAATCGAAACCATGATGTTGATCAAGGGGGAGAAGAAGAAGAAAACCACCCAAGAAATCAAGTGCCTCACCCAAGGGTTCATCAAAGCATTCAACGAGATCACCCCGTTGATAACATCCTTGGAGATATCACAAAAGGGGTAACAACACGTTCTCGAATAGCTAACTTTTGTGCACATTACTCTTTTGTGTCGTCCTTGGAACCATTTAGGGTGGAAGATGCACTCAAGGATCCGGATTGGGTGGTAGCTATGCAAGAAGAGTTAAACAACTTGACAAGAAATCAAGTATGGGAGCTAGTGAAAAGACCAAATGCAGACGTGGTAGGCACCAAGTGGGTGTTCCACAATAAGCAAGACGAACATGGAGTGGTGATGAGAAATAAGGCCAGACTTGTGGCAAAGGGATATGCTCAAGTCGAAGGTTTGGATTTCGATGAAACCTTTGCTCCCGTAGCTAGGCTTGAGTCCATTCGTATTCTATTAGCCTATGCTACTCACCATGATTTTAAACTCTATCAAATGGATGTGAAAAGTGCCTTCCTAAATAGTCCAATCAAGGAGGAGGTGTACGTGGAGCAACCACCTGGCTTTGAAGACCAAGAATATCCTGATCATGTGTTTAAGTTGCATAAAGCTCTCTATGGCCTCAAACAAGCTCCTAGAGCTTGGTATGAGTGTCTTAGAGACTTTCTCATTGATAATGGCTTTAAGATAGGCAAAGCAGAATATACACTCTTCACAAAGAATGTAGACAACAATCTCTTTGTGTGCCAAATATATGTTGATAACATTATATTTGGTTCTACTAACAAATCTTTTTGTAATGAGTTTAGTAAGATAATGACAGATAGGTTTGAGATGTCCATGATGGAAGAATTGAAGTTCTACCTAGGATTTCAAGTCAAGCAACTCAAGGAAGGCACGTTCATTAGTCAAACCAAGTACACACAAGACATACTCAAGAAGTTCGACATGGACAAAGAAAAACCCATCAAGACACCAATGGCAACAAATGGGCACCTTGACCTCAATGAAGATGGACCAAGCGTGGATCAAAAGGTATATCGCTCTATGATTGGCTCATTACTTTATCTTTGTGCATCTAGGCCTGATATCATGCTTAGTGTATGCTTATGTGCAAGATTTCAAGCATCACCTAAAGAATGCCATTTAACAGCCGTTAAAAGGATCCTAGAATATCTAGTTCACACACCTAACCTAGGATTATGGTATCCAAAGGGATCTAAGTTTAATGTCATCGGATACTCCGATGCGGATTACGCCGGATGTAAAATAGATAGAAAAAGCACCTCAAGGACTTGTCAATTTTTTGGTAGGTCCCTAGTATCATGGTCATCCAAGAAAGAAAACTCCATTGCTCTCTCCACAGCTCAGGCGGAGTATGTCGCAGCTGGGAGTTGTTGTGCTCAACATCTTTGGATGCGACAAACTCTAAGGGATTATGGTCACAATATGTGACGCCCTCAATTCTGTGGAAACCAAGGAACCGAGAACTAATGCATATGTGTGCCCAGGATGTTCATCACACATATACATATGATCCACAAACTGAATTCAGAATATATATTACCACGAATAACAGAGTTTATTACAATGTCTCATGAGTCTTGGACTCATGCTCACAGCAGAAGTCATTATTCTAATGCAGAAGCAATCTAACTAATGCGGAAGCAAATATAAGCAGCAATGGCTCCATCTCTACTCCATTCCCACAGGCAAGGTTGAGAACAGATTACGCGCCTAATGCTCCACTTGGTCTCCATAAAAATCTCCTTCTGCTGCTGATGATGAAATAATAATGCAAGTTTGAATGATGTACTCAGCAAGTGCGGGAAAACATGATATGTAGCTCATAACAAGGTAGGTATAAATGGTTCATTGCAGAAAGCAAAGTTATTTATCAAAACCATAATAAAACAGCAACTAAACCTTTAGGTGAATGTAATCCCAGCATGTATTAAATTACCAACATACCTCCATCACTTTCCATGTTCCACCCAAACATTAACCAACTTCATTCTTGCTCACAAATACCTCCTCATATTTGCTACCATCTCACGAATACCATCTTGTATTCGCTACCATCTCACCTCATGAATAACTTCGTCTCACACCGAGACTAATCTCGTTGCCATCACCCAACAGTCATGCAACCATCTTATCACCCGGACTCAACAGTCCCGAAAACCACAACCATAATCAAAACCATAACCAATAACCATAACCAAGAACCATCCCAACTAATCATGGCAGTTGGCCAGGCGCTCGTGACCGTAAGCTCGGCTATCATGATAGTTTTAAGAACCCTGCAGAGTTTGCACCTCTTTACCCACAAGTTTGTGATTTCGTCACCCGTCGGCGACTGCAGAACCTCCATTATGCCAGTACACAACCATCGGTGTATGGCTAAGAGATCACAAAATAGCCTTTACCAAGGGGCTACTAGATGTATGGACTCACTAAGGTTTCACCGGCAGGCTAGAATCTCCAATTCTCCCACCCACGGGCTCCCTCTTGTGCCATGCAGTTCCCAGGGCAGTCCTCACTCGACTCCCATTCCCCGTGCCTTCCACAGTCCATAACACTCTAGCAACTTACCTAATTAGTCATCTAAGCCGCACCCATACTTGGCCTTGTGGTGGCACTGTTATCCTGGCATGTGCATGCATGAACCGGTCCTTAGATCTACGGCAAGTAAACCACCATCTCATGCTACCTCATTCACAAACACAGTCTTGCCTAGATATCCCTCCGATCCATGTTCATTAACAACATCAGTTTTTCTCATTATCACTATGAGTGCAGTTAGCTAGACACATCTATCTCGCTTCCTAATCCCATGGACTCAGCGAAGCATAAAGCAAAAACCATACCCGACTCATAAACTTCCCTGGCGACAAGGGTGGTTTAACCAAAACTAGTAAACTCCTATAAAAGGGTTTCCCATCATGTTTGACTCAGCAAACACACCTTTTAACAAAACAAATCAGTTTTACCCAAAACATAGGATCAATATGGTCAAGGAGCACTTGACTTGTTCTTGTGGTTCCGGTTGTTCTTGTATCTCGAAACCTTGCTGTTGCAGCTCGTCGTAAACAGCTCCATGAGCTTGTCCTGCTATACAGGATCACACACATACAAGATTCACAACAATCAATATCATGCACCAATTTTAATAATGCGATGATGCATATGAATGCTATCCTATAATGCAGTCTTATTAGATTGGTTTGTATGTGTTCTTGCATGGTTTTATGATGAACAGAGGTGTTCGGATCAGATGTGGACGTGGCGATGACCTTGTCTTTTAGATCAACCCGATCAACAAGTGATCTGTCCAGGATAAAGCTTCTGTTCGAAAGGAATCGAAGAACAGATGCAGAGAAAACACAATGATGTTGTAAGGTGGTATTGGAGACCTAGCTTACGTTCTTCTTGGTCTCGGGTCCTTCTCCGATCGTTGGGCTCTCTTCCGGTGATTTTCCTTGCTGAACTCTGGCGATGGCTTTCTCGGCGAGTTGAGGCTAGGGCTCTAAGTCGTCGGCTTAGGAGTTGGAAAAGAAGTTTGTGATTTTGGCCAGAGGTTCTGGGTTCTATTTATTATCGGGAAGAGAAGAGTCCTAATATGATTGTATCCCGTATAAGAGTCCTGTTCAATTTGTCGTTGAATCTTACAACTTATCTTTAGTTGATTTGGTGCGGTATCATTGTGGAATTCAGGTCGGTTTCTGTTACGGTATTTCTACGCGTACGGAATCCAAAAACCGCTCCAGAACTCGTTACCTCCTCGGTGATGAGCTCCGGAGGCTCCACGTGTCCATCGGGACCTGGTCTACCCTTTTGCCGCAGAGACGAGCTCCGGTTGTGCCATGTGTCAAGCGAACAAGACCTCCCTCTCCTTCGGAGGTGGGCTCCGCGTGCGCCACGTATCCTGGCGGTCAGGGACTTCCTCTTTATTCGGAGGTGGCTCCGCGCCAGACTTCCTTTCTTCTCAGAGACAAGCTCCGAGGTTGACACGTGTCCAACAGTGACGGACCTCCCGGAGATAAGCTCCGGTGGCGACATGTGTTCATGAACCGGACCTCTCGGAGGTGAGCTCCGAGATCGACACGTATCCCACGCGACCGGTCCACTGATTTCCATGGTGACTAGCTCCGAAGATGACATGTGTCCTGCGGAAACGCCTTTGCTTCATCCGCAGAGGCTAGCTCCGGGGGCAACACGTGTCCCACAGGGTCGGACCTCTCCCCCTTTGCGGAGATGAGCCTCGAGCCTGCCATGTAGCCATTTTAGTGGCGGACCTCTCCCCACTTCACAGGGATGAGCTCCGAACATGCCACGTGGCCAGCGGGCCGCGGAAGTTGTCTTTGGCGCTCTCTGTGAACTGGATTCGGCTCTTACTGGCTATCTTTTTGATAATTTCTCTGTTCCCTCTTCTTTTAAAATGTTTTCTCTACATGAAATATGAATACATGCAGAAACCAGAGATGAGGGTGTCACAAATCTACCCCCCTTAAATTGAATATCGCCCTCGAGATTCGTTAGTAGAGAACAGATGAGGAAATTCTGCCTTGATGTCTTGTTCACGCTCCCATGTGGCTTCAACTTCGGTGTGATGGCTCCATTGTACCTTGCACCATCGGATCACATAGTTTCTGGTGACCCTTTTCTTTACATCCAAAATTCGGATAGGGTGCTCCATATAGGTCAGATCTTCTTGAATTTCAAGCTCTTCCATTGGTATTTGCCCCTCTGGTACTCTCAAGCATTTCTTGAGCTGGGATACATGAAACACGTCATGTACGTCGGACAGATGCGTTGGGAGCTCTAGTTGATAGGCTACTTCTCCTCGCTTGTACAAAATCTTAAAGGGTCCGATGTAGCGAGGTGCTAGCTTGCCTTTGACGTTGAAGCATCGTTGGCCTCGTATAGGCGATACCTTAAGGTATATGAAGTCTCCTACTTTGAAAGTCAACTTCCTTCGCCTATTGTCCGCATAGCCTTTTTGTCGTGACTGAGCAGCTTTTAAGTTCTCCCGTACCGTTTGGACTTGCTTTTCAGCTTCTTGTAGCACTTCGGGCCCAAACACCTGGTTTTCTCCGATTTCGTTCCAGAACAGTGGTGTTCTACACCGTCTTCCGTATAATGCTTTGAAAGGTGACATCTTCAAGCTAGCTTGATAGCTGTTGTTATAGGAGAATTCAGCATACGGTAAACTCCTATCCCAACTACGCCCACATTTCAAAGCGCAAGCTCTCAACATGTCCTCCAAAATTTGGTTTGTCCTTTCGGTTTGTCCATCAGTTTGTGGGTGATAGGCGGAGCTAAAATCCAGTCGAGTACCCATGGCTTTCTGCAGCTTCCTCCAGAATCTAGAGGTAAACTGAGAACCTCGATCTGAGACTATCCTCTTCGGGACTCCATGATGGCACATGATCTGCTCCATGTACAACTTGGCTAATTGTGCAACGTTGTACTTGGCCCTTATGGGGAGAAAATGGGCTGTTTTCGTCAACCATTCCATGATAACCCAGATGGAGTCATAACCCGACTGAGTACGTGGCAGTCCGACGATGAAATCCATACTGATATCCTCCCACTTCCACTCGGGTACCTTCAAATGTTGCAACAATCCAACGGGTCTTTGATGTTCGGCCTTCACCCGTTGGCATGTGTCGCATAGGGCAACATATTCGGCTATATCCCTTTTCATACCATCCCACCAATAACAAGTCTTCAAGTCCTTGTACATTTTGGTACTCCCGGGATGTATGGAATAGGGTGAATCATGTGCCTCTTTCAATATCATGTCATTGAGGTGCTTCACGTTAGGCACACAAATCCTTTTTCCTAGCCAAATCGTACCCTTCTCATCTTCTTTGAAATCCTTCTCTATTCCTTGTTGGATCCTTTCTTTGATCTCCTTGATCTCCTCATCCATTGCTTGGCCCTCTCTTATCTCTTGCTCTAATGAAGAGTGGATATCCATTATTTCTATGTTGTTCAAGAATCCGAGGTGTAACTGTTTGAACTCCTTACGTAGTTCGGGTGGTAACACCCGAACCATGAGTTGGTGACATGCTCCCTTTCGGCTCAATGCATCAGCTACTACATTGGCCTTTCCAGGGCGGTAGTTGATTCCAACATTGTAATCCTTGATGAGTTCCAACCATCGACGTTGCCTCAAATTTAAGTCCGTTTGTGTAAATATGTACTTGAGGCTTTTATGATATGTATAGATCTCACATCGATGACCAAGGATATAATGTCTCCAAATCTTCAATGCATGCACTACTGCTGCTAGCTCCAAGTCATGCGTAGGATAATTAAGCTCGTGCTTCTTTAATTATCGTTAGGCATAGGCTACCACTTGTCCTTCTTGCATGAGCACACATCCGAGCCCCTGTCTGGATGCGTCACAATATATGTCAAAGCTCTAACTTACGTCCGGCAATACCAGAACCGGTGCTGTGGTTAGCCTTTTCTTGAGTTCCTCAAAACTTCCTTGGCATGCTGGTGTCCATTGGAAGACTTTTCCCTTCATTAGCAACTCCGTCATAGGATTTGCTTTCTTAGAGAAGTCTTTAATGAAGCGTCGATAGTATCCAGCCATCCCAAGAAAACTTCGAATATCCCTCACGCTTTGCGGTTGGCCCCACTTCAGAACATCTCACTTTTCCGGGATCAACCGATACCCCTTCCTTGGAGATAATGTGGCCTAGTAACGATATTTCCTTTAGCCAAAATTGACACTTGTTAAGCTTGGCATACAATTGATGCTCACACAATTTCTGCAAGGTCAATTTCAAATGTTCTTCATGCTCCTCCTCACTTTTCGAATACACCATAATGTCGTCGATGAAAACCACGACGAACTTATCCAAGTACTCCATTAAAACCTTGTCATAAGGTACATGAAGTATGCAGGTGCATTTGTTAACCCAAAAGACATGATGGTATATTCATACGATCCATACCGTGTTCGAAAGGCAGTCTTGGGTATATCGGAGGGCTTAATCTTTAGCTGGAAGTATCCCGACCGAAGATCAATATTGGAGAACACTCGGGCTCCTTTCATTTGGTCGAATAGGTCCTCTATACAGGGCAGAGGGTATTTGTTCTTGATCGTCACCTCGTTAAGAGACCTATAGTCCACGCACATCCTTTGGGTTCCATCCTTCTTGTCTACGAAGAGCACAGGAGCTCCCCATGGTGACGAGCTTGGACGTATAAAACCCTTCTCCAACTGCTCTTGAATTTGCTTCTTGAGTTCTACTAGTTCATTGACGGGCATCCTATAGGGTCTCTTGGCTATTGGTGCAGTTCCAGGTACCAAATCTATGGCAAACTCAATGTCCCGGTCAGGTGGCATACCTGGAAACTCTTCCGGGTACACGTCCAAAAATTCCTGAACCACTGGAATGCTGTCCAATGTTGTTCCTTCAACGCGGTTCAAAATTGCCCTTTCGGTTGTTTGCTGGGCTGACTCAAACTCGACACGAATACCGTGCTCGTTTGTCAACTGCACGCTCCTTTCAGCACAATGGATTACTCCGTTGTGCTTGCTTAACCAATCCACCCCAAGTATTATGTCAATCCCTCGGGAGTCCAAGACAATAAGGTTGGCAAGGAAGTCTACCCCCTTCTTTTATGGCTTACTTTCGGACATACTATATTAGTCCTCATTTCTCCTCCGGGAGAATTAACTAACATAGCACATTCTAAGTGGGATATGGGTAGATGATGTTTGGCAACATACTAGGATGATATGAAGGAATGTGATGCTCCAGAATCAAATAAGATGGTGGCTGGGTTGGAGTTGGCAAGGAACATACCAAATACGACGTCCTCAGCCTGTTGTGCTTCCTCAACAGAGACATAGTTCACGTTGCCGCGAGCATAGTTCTGCTGTCCACGGTTTCCTTGATTGTCCCCTCCGTTCGGTCGCGGGTTCTGTTTGGGCGCACTGCCTTGCTGTCCAGGGCCTCTCCTCGGGCACTGGTTCGCGAAGTATCCTATTTCCCCAAATGCAAAGCATGCCCTGTTGCCTACGGCAGCAGGTACGCTGGGGCGGGGGTTTTGAACAGGGGCGCTCATGTTGGGACGGGGCGCAGAAGGCAAGGGCACGCGAGGTGCTGGTGCAACTGGTCGTTGCTGTGGTGGCTGACCAGGGCAGTATGCAGGGGTGGTCAATCTATACTGTGGTGTGGCTGGGGGCGTGTACCGAGGTCGTACGTTGCTCCCTTCGGGCTGGTACTGCATCTTCCTCTTGCCCTCTCGCTCGATCTCTCTGATCTTGCTTTCGACCACTATAGCCTTGTCAACTAGCTTCTGGAAGCTCACATAGTCATTGTTGAGGAGCTGAACCTGGATCTCATTGTTCAACTCTCTCATAAACAGGTACTGCTTCCTCTGGTCTGAGTTGACATCTTCGGGGGCATACTGGGACAGTTGCGTGAACTTGTTGAGATACTCATTCACGCTTTTCTGTCCTTGGCGGAGACCCTCAAACTCCTGTCTCTTGAGCATCATTACACCAGCAGGGATGTAATGAGAGCAAAAACTCTCCTTGAACTCAGTCCAAGTGATTGTCTCCGTGTCGGCATGGGCGTTGCATAGGGCATCCCACCAGTCAGCGGCAGCTCCCATAAGTTGGTGCGATGCAAAGAGAACCTTCTCTCAGTCATTGCACTGAACAATGGCAAGCTTCTTCTCCATGGATTTTAACCAATCGTCGGCCTCCATGGGATCACTAGCTTGAGAAAAGGTGGGTGGTCGAGTCCTCATGAACTCTCCCAGTCTGTTGTGAGCCGGCGGTGGTGGTGGTGGTGGTGGTGCCGGAACGGGGTTGTTGTTGGCCTGCAACTGACCCAAAGTTTGGATCATGGTTTGCATAAGCTGATTCTGCATGGCCATCAACCTTTCCAGGTTGTTCTCACCAGCTCCTGGGTTAACAGGAATTTCATCGTGGTCTCCTCTTGGTTGTCACGGATGTTCCTTCGGCCGCGTTTCCTCTCACCATCTGTGAGAGAGATCGAAATAGAATAGAATGTTAGAAGGTTAGGTAGATTCCCTCAACTATATGCATCAAGGTGAGTTAGACTATATATATTAGCCCATGTGAGGATGTGAACAAGTGCCGAAACATTTCACACCTCCTTCCACTTACGTGTGGATATGGACAACGTTTTGAGACGTCCCACGACTCACACTAAGCACACGTTTCACAACAATCGTTACAAGGGCTCACACAACTCTTATTCAAGGCTGGTTTCCTATGTCAAGGTAGTTTTAAGGCCAATCTAAGCGTCCTAGGATGCTTCCTTGGGTCAGCGTGGCTTAGCTACCAATCTGTGTCCAATACCAATTTGTGATTGTATCTAGGTGTGTAATCTACCCCTATCTGGGGTTTTTGATACCACTCTGTGTTTCCTCTTTGGGTGCGTAACCCACTGTCAACCCGTGGCTCTAATATCAATCTGAGATTTCTATCTAGGCGTGTAACCTACTGTCAACCCGTGGCTCTGATACCAATCTGTGACGCCCTCAATTCTGTGGAAACCACGGAACTGAGAACTAATGCATATGTGTGCCTAGGATGTTCATCACACATACACATATGATCCACAAACTGAATTCAGAATATATATTACCACGAATAACAGAGTTTATTACAATGTCTCATGAGTCTTGGACTCATGCTCACAACGGAAGTCTTTATTCTAATGCGGAAGCAATCTAACTAATGCGGATGCAAATATAAGCAGCAATGGCTCCATCTCTACTCCATTCTCACAGGCAAGGTTGAGAACAGATTACGCGCCTAATGCTCCACTTGGTCTCCATACAAATCTCCTTCTGCTGCTGATGATGAAATAATAATGCAAGTTTGAGTACAATGATGTACTCAACAAGTGCGGGAAAATATGATATGTAGCTCATAACAAGGTAGGTATAAATGGTTCATTGCAGAAAGCAAAGTTATTTATCAAAACCATAATAAAACAGCAACTAAACCTTTAGGTGAATGTAATCACAGCATGTATTAAATTACCAACATACCTCCATCACTTTCCATGTTCCACCCGAACATTAACCAACTTCATTCTTGCTCACAAATACCTCCTCGTATTTGCTACCATCTCACGAATACCATCTTGTATTCGCTACCATCTCACCTCATGAATAACTTCGTCTCACACCGAGACTAATCTCGTTGCCATCACCCAACAGTCATGCAACCATCTTATCACCTGGACTCAACAGTCCCGAAAACCACAACCATAATCAAAACCATAACCAATAACCATAACCAAGAACCATCCCAATAACTATCCCAACTAATCATGGCAGTTGGCCAGGCGCTCGTGACCGTAAGCTCGGCTACCATGATAGTTTTAAGAACCCTGCAGAGTTTGCACCCCTTAACCCACAAGTTTGTGATTTCGTCACCCGTCGGCGACTGCAGATCCTCCATTATACCAGTACACAACCGTCGGTGTATGGCCAAGAGATCACAAAATAGCTTTTACAAAGAGGCTACTAGATGTATGGACTCACTAAGGTTTCACCGGCAGGCTAGAATCTCCAATTCTCCCACCCACGGGCCCCCTCTTGTGCCATGCAGTTCCTAGGGCAGTCCTCACTCGACTCCCATTCCCCGCGCCTTCCACAGTGCATAACACTCTAGCAACTTACCTAATTAGTCAGATAAGCCACACCCATACTTGGCCTTGTGGTGGCACTGTTATCCTGGCATGTGCATGCAAGAACCGGTCTTTAGATCTACGGCAAGTAAACCACCATCTCATGCTACCTCATTCACAAACCCAGTCTTGCCTAGATCTCCCTCCGATCAATGTTCATTAACAACATCAGTTTTTCTCATTATCATTATGAGTGCAGTTAGCTAGACACATCTACCTCACTTCCCAATCCCATGGACTCAGCGAAGCATAAAGCAAAAACCATACCCGACTCATAAACTTCCCTGGCGACAAGGGTGGTTTAACCAAAACTAGTAAACTCCTGAAACCCATCATGTTTGACTCAGCACACACACCTTTTCGCAAAACAAATCAGTTTTACCTAAAACATAGGATCAATATGGTCAAGGAGCACTTGCCTTGTTCTTGCGGTTCCGGTTGTTCTTGTATCTCGAAACCTTGCTGTTGCAGCTCGTCGTAAACAGCTCCCTGAGCTAGTCCTGCTATACAGGATCACACACATACAAGATTCACAGCAATCAATATCATGCACCAATTTTAACTAGATGCGATGATGCATATGCATGCTATCCTATAATGCAGTCTTATTAGATCGGTCTGTACGTGTTCTTGCATGGTTTTATGATGAACAGAGGTGTTCGGATCAGATGTGGATGTGGCGATGACCTTGTCTTTTAGATCAACCCGATCAACAAGTGATCTGTCCATGATAAAGCTTCTGTTCAAAAGGAATCAAAGAACAGATGCAGAGAAAACACAATGATGTTGTAAGGTGGTATTGGAGACCTACCTTGCGTTCTTCTCGGTCTCAGGTCCTTCTCCGATCGTTGGGCTCTCTTCCGGTGATTTTCCTTGCTGAATCCGGCGATGGCTTTCTCGACGAGTTGAGGCTAGGGCTCTAAGTCGTCGGCTTAGGAGTTGGAAAAGAAGTTTGTGGTTTCGGCCAGAGGTTCTGGGTTCTATTTATAATCGGGAAGAGAAGAGTCCTAATCTGATTGTATCCCGAATAAGAGTCCTGTTCAATTTGTCATTGAATCTTACAACTTATCTTTAGTTGATTTGGTGCGGTATCATTGTGGAATTCAGGTCGGTTTCTATTCTGGTATTTCTACGCGTACAGAATCCAAAAACCGCTCCAGAACTTGTTACCTCCTCGGTGATGAGCTCCGGAGGCTCCACGTGTCCATCGGGACCTGGTCTACCCTTTTTCCGCAGAGACGAGCTCCGGTTGTGCCATGTGTCAAGCGAACAAGACCTCCCTCTCCTTCGGAGGTGGGCTCCGCGTGCGCCACGTATCCTGGCGGTCAGGGACTTCCTCTTTATTCGGAGGTGGCTCCGCGCCATACTTCCTTTCTTCTCAGAGACAAGCTCTGAGGTTGACACGTGTCCAACAGTGACGGACCTCCCGGAGATAAGCTCCGATGGCGACATGTGTTCAATGGAACCGGACCTCTCAGAGGTGAGCTCCGAGATCGACACGTATCCCGCGCGACCGGTCCTCCGATTTCCATGGTGACTAGATCCGAAGGTGACATGTGTCCTACGAAAATGCCTTTGCTTCATCCACAGAGGCTAGCTCCGGGGGCAACACGTGTCCCACAGGGTCGGACCTCTCCCCCTTTGCGGAGATGAGCCCCGAGCCTGCCACATAGCCAGTTTAGCGGTGGACCTCTCCCCACTTCGCAGCGATGAGCTCCGAACACGCCACGTGGCCAGCGGGCCGCGGAAGTTGTCTTCGGCGCTCTCTGTGAATTGGATTTGGCTCTTACTGGCTATCTTTTTGGTAATTTCTCTGTTCCCTCTTCTTTTAAAATGTTTTCTCTACATGAAATATGAATACATGCAGAAACCAAAGATGAGGGTATCACACAATATGAATTACATTCCACTCCTATGTAATAATGAGAGTGCCATTAAGATAGCCCACAATCCCGTTGAGCACTCTAGGACCAAACATATAGACATCCGGCATCACTTCTTGAGAGATCATTCTATAAAGGGGGACATAGCTATCTCACATGTAAGAACTGAAAAACAACTAGCCGATATTTTCACCAAACCACTAGATGCAAAACGATTTTGTGAACTTTGAAATGAGCTGAATATCCTAGACTCTAGGAATGTGAGTTCAAAAAGTTGTGCAAATAGAAGTCCTCAAAATTTTTCACAAATTTCAAAAATGTGCACGATTGTGAAAAACTTTTTCCTTCTCTATTTCTTCTCTCATTTTATTTTTAGCTATATTATGGTCATCATGTAATTGTGATATATATATATATATATGGACCATATAGAAGGTGCAAGAAAATCCACTGCAAACAAAGGCAAAATTCTAATATATAAGAATTTTTCAGACTTTAAGAGCCGGACTAGTCCGACCTAGAGGCCGGACAAGTCCGTGCATCCTAAGAAGTCCGAGATGCAGCGGACAAGTCCACAACGGACTAGTCCGCCCGGCACCCGGACAAGTCCGGACTAGAGACTAGTCCGGACCTAGTCCGACAGACCGGACTACTCCGGACTAAGGACCGGACTAGTACGGCCCCTGGAGACTTAATATCCAAGGGTCGGGCTGATCCCTCTCTCCCTCATTCACCTCCACTCCACTTATCTCCTTCAAAACTCGCCCCCATTGGCGATTTTGGAGTCCTCCCTCAAATCCCTCGAAGGCATCCTCGATTCAAGGCTTGTGGAGTGCAGGGAACTCTTCTCCGACCATCTCCGCTCCTTCGACCCGCGGATTTCATCATATTTCTTCACTCTAAGGTACTTTTTGACCTAGCCTTGACTTTTCACGAAAATCTTATTTCTAGGTCATACCTTTAGTACCTTAGGCCTTCTCTGATATTCCTACACCATATTTTTGCAATCCCTCATAGTATCGCGACTACTTTTCTGAATTAGTGATCAAATCACCTAAGTTAGGGTTTAAAACTGTAGAGTCCGGACTCCAACCGGACAAGTTCGGCCAGAGCGGACTAGTCCGCCTCCGGCCCGGACAAGTCCGGCTGATACAGTCTTAGCCCCTAACTTTGGGGTTGTAAACTAATTCAAACGCAAGGCTCCATCAACTAAGTACTTCTTTTCTCACCAGACCATGTCAGGACCCAGCGACAGTCCTCTTTCAAACTCCGAGGCCGAAGCGGCTCGCCAAGCCGCTTATCGTGCGGCAGCCGAGGCAGAGGCAGGAGAGGCTGCTGCAAGGGAGGCTCGAACAAAGAAACGGGCTGACAGGGAAGCACAAGCCTCTCAGTCCGTTTATCCTCCAAGGAGGAAGAGGCTAGTAACCCTGAAAGAACAACATGCCGAGCCCCAAAAATCAACCCAAGACAAAGGAAAAGGCAAAGCAGCTGATCCTCCAAAGAAAAAGACCTTAGCCAACAGGGGACTCGTCATTCGTGACAACCCTAGACGGGGAAGGGAAAATCCCCCACAGGGACCTATTGGGCCTCTTGAGAGGGCACCTCCTATGCACAACCCAAACTGCCAACCCATTTTGGCAAGTGCAACCTTCAAGGGGAAAGGAGCCGACAAAGCCAGAAGGTTCTGAGAAGAGGAGGTTTATAAGTACGAGAAGTCCACACCAGACCCTTGTTTCTGGTGCGACTTCCATTGTGACTACTACCGGCTTGTCTATCTCCCAATGAAGACACCGGTAGTTGATGCTCAGTGGGTGGACTGGCCATACATGGAAAACAAGAAGCATCAAGCTTTTGATGCAGTAATTAAAGCAACAGAACGCCATGGGATCAAGGACTTAATGGCCTTTCAGTATGATTGGAACATTGAGGTTATAGTCCAATTTTACACCACCTGCTACTTCCACACCTATGGAAACTGGAAAATCACTTGGATGATGAATGGTGTGGTTTACTCTACACTGTACGATGAATTTGCTCGAATCCTTGGACTTGGGGAGCACTTGAACTATGAGATCATAGTTCACAATGAGAGAACCTTGGGAAAGGATGACTTGGACTTCATGTACCCTTCATATCTCTCCTATGAAGCATCCTCAACCCACAACATCAAACCCTTTTTTGGAGTGCTGAACAGGATTCTAAGAAAGACTCTAGCTCAAAAAGATGGAGATGCGGGGATATACAGGGGTATCTCAGAATACTGTTGAAGCTGCTCAATGAAGAAGAGAGATTCAATGTCTTTGACTACATATACAACGATATCTTCAACATCTCCCACACCCCGAACAGGTCCTGTGGCTATGCACCATACATCATGTGCATGATAGAAAGAGTCACAGGACTGGAATTTGCAAAGGATGTGAAGCACAGGAAGCTACATCCTCAGATGCCGACTCCTCTTCCTCGCCCTCCTGCGTCCTTGGGCAGGAGATCCTCTGCAGCTCCTTCCTCCTCAGTTGGACCATCCGTCCCTCCATCATCGAGTGGATCCTCTAGTGGGTTGCTAAAAATTTTCAAGGCCATATTCTCCTCGTGCCAGAAGGTGGAAGTTCGCACGCAGAAAATGAAGCAACGCCAAAAGAAGTATCTCAAGGCCATGTGCGACAAGATGGAGATACCTATGTCTCCACTGTCATCAGATGATGACAAAGTGACAAAATTTCCCACTCTCACGGAGGACGAGCTTGCTTACTTTGGATCCTCCTCAGCTGCTCCTCCTACCTCCCACACTCATCAAGAAGATGACAATGAAGATGACGATGAAGATGATGACAAGGAGACTCAAAGTGACCAAGACGAAGATCAAGATGATAGTGATTAGGTTTTTCTATCTTTTCTTTCCCTTTTTGGTGCCTTGATGCCAAAGGGGGAGAGAATAAGGGAGAGTAGTCTAGTCGTAGTCTTGCTCTTTAAACACTCACTTTATGATGGTTTGTAATAACTATGCCACATTATGCCACGTTATGTTATTTTGTAATGACTATGCTATTTTATGTCTTCATATTATGCATATTGAAATATGTTTGCTCGTAAATGTTATATCTTTCTTAATGCGGTTAATGCTTACATCACACTTAGCTACCCCACCATAACACATGTATGTATGAAATTCCCAAGGAACTCACTCTTGTGCATATTTTCCCTTGACAATCCTTTGGGCACACATTTTGGGGGAGTGAATCATACACACATGTGTTATGAAAACAATCTACTATATCTATTTATCAAAAATCTTAATGAGTTGTCATCAATCACCAAAAAGGGGGAGATTGAAAGTGCATCTAGGTAATCCCCGTGGGTTTTGGTTGATTGATGACGACAATTAAGATACTAATAAGTTTTTACTGAGTATGAGCACAGGTGTTTATCAAAGAAATGGATATGGAGTCTCTCAAGAAGTAAAAGAAAAAGAAGAAGACTTGAAAGAGTAGAAAATAGAATTTTCTACTAATTTTCACATTTTCTAGTTGTGTATAGGGTCTTCTCTTTTAGAGTGCTTTAGAATCATTAGAGAGCTCAAACGAAGGGTAGAAAATTAGAATCATGAGACGAAGTAGTCATAGGTATGAAAAAAAAGGAAGACCGTACTTGTCCGAACCATGGGCCGGACTAGTCCGTTCTGACCCGGACTAATCCGTTTTGGACCGGATAAAGAGTCTCTGAGTGAGTTCGGACTAGTCTATTGGAAGCCGGACTAGTCCGTTGTCATGTGAGTCTGAGCCGTTATGAGACTAAGTCTCAGAAGGCCGGACTAGTCCGCCCGAGAGGCCGGACTAGTCCGCTAAGCGGACTAAGCCACTTAGGTCTAGAGAAGAAGTCTCTGAGTGCCATCGGACTAGTCCGCTCCACAGGCCGGACTAGTCCGATCCTTTCAGACTAGTCCGAATTAGGACGGAACAAAGGTTCCTGTGTGAGCTCGGACTAGTCCGAAGTTGGCTGGACTAGTCCGCAGCTCTAGATTAGAGAGTTTTTAGACTAAGTCTGGTAAGACCGGATTAGTCCGCCCTTACCAGACTAGTCCGTTCTCATACGGAACAAAGGTTCCTAACTGAAATCGGACTAGTCCGCTCTTGGCCGGACTAGTCCGGGGTTTCATGACCGTTTGAGTCCAACGGTCACTAAACTTTAGTTGGTAGCCTTGTGACGTGAGTGGTCCCTCAAGAATGGACTAGTCCAGGGTTGGGACCGGACTAGTCCGGACTTTAGTTGGTAACGGCTAGATGCCGGGATTCTATAAAAGGAGACCCCGGCTGAGAATTGGCTAGATAACAACCTAAGCACTGAAAACTCATTCCTAGAGCTCTTCTAAGCCTCTTTCCTCACCTTCTAGACCCCTAAGATTGGATCTTAAGGAGTTAGTGGTTTTGTGAGAGGAAAGACGTGGTGATCGACGATTGAGCTCTCGATTTGACTCTCTTGCACTCTAACTGTTAATTTGAGTTCTTAACAGTTGTACTTTGATTTCTAGAACTGCTTGGTTGGTGTAGGGAGCCTCTAGGTGTGAGTAGCCCCTAAGAGCATTGTATTCACATTTGATTGATAGTGAGAGAGCCCGGGCTTGATCTTGGTGATCGCTCGGTGAGGGAAGGGTTGGAAAAGAACCGGTCCTTGGTGGACTCCTCAACGAGGACGTAGATTCCTGTGTGGAATCGAACCTCGGGATAAATCGTGTCTCTTGGTTCCTCTACTATCTCACTCGCTCACTAGAATTACTTGTTAAGCTTTCGTTTTGTTAATACCCGTAAATTGTTCTACTATCTCGCAATCTAATCATTCACAACTAATTAGTGATATTATTTGACTACCATATATTTTCCGCTCAAACAAACTTAAAAGGAAACCTAAAACGCAAATTTATACTTAGACCGGACTAGTCCGACCTGCTTCAAGTTTTATCCACTGCTTGCAATAGTTTCAGGTTTTATTAGCCTATTCACCCCCCTCTAGGCAACTTTCACCCCCCTTGCCGGAATTTGGCCGCCGTCGAGCCCCGTCACGCCTCGCCATCGCCGGAGAAGAAGCCCGACGATCTGTCCTGCCCTAATCTTCCATAGAAAAATTCCCCACTGCTGCCTTTGCTAGGAGGAAGGCCCTGCCACCAAAAGGAAGTGAGGTAGGTCTCCATTATCCATCTTACGACATCGCCCCCCTTTGGATTTTTATGAAAATTTTGTGATGTTCCTACGCATCCCTTTTCTTCGCCCTCTTTGAGCAGAAACTTTTACGTGTGGACAGATCACATTTTGATCAATTTTTGACGGTGGAATTGATATAGATCTTGAGTCAAGATCATCACCACGTCCACACTTGATCTCTACACTCTTGTTCATCATAAAACTCCATGAAAGCCCATTAAAACATGCAAGAACACGTACAAACTGGTTTAATAAAACAGCACCATAGGATTTGCGTTCATCCACCCCATTGCATCTTGAGTAAAGTTTGTGCATGATGATTGATTGCTGTAAATTTTGTATGTGCGTGGTCGTGAGTAGAGGGACAAGCTCAAGAGGCCGTCTACGAGGAACTACAGCACCAAGATTTTGAGACGTTTAAGCAACACGAACCACGGGAGCAAGGCAAGTGCCCCTTGACCATATTGATCCCATGTTTTGAAACTGTTTTGTTTGCGAAAACGTGTATGCTTGATTCAACTTGATGGGACACCCTTTTATAGGAGTTGACTAGTTTTGTTAACCATCCTTGTCGCCGGAAAAGTTGATGAGTCGGGTATGGTCGTTTTTCCTTTTTGCTTTGCTTAATTCACAGGATACGGGAAGCTGAAATAAAACATGTCTAGCTACTGCACTCATATGAATAATGATGATGAGATCGTAATGATGTTAATGGGCATGGAATCAGGGGGATCTAGGCAAGCTTGGTTCGTGAATGTTGCTGGATGAGATGGTGGAACTTGCCGTAGATCTAAGGACCGGTTCACGCGAGAATATGCCAGGAAAACAGTGCCACCACAAGGCCAAGTATGGGTGCGTCTTAGCTTATTAATTAGGTGTGTTGCTAGTTTGTTATGGACCGTGGGTGGCGCGGGGAATGAGAGTCGAGGAGGACTGTCCTGGGAGCTGCATGCACAAGAGGGGGCCCGTGGGTGGGAGAATGGTGATTCGAGCCTGTCGGTGAAACCTCAGGGAGTCCATACATCTAGTAGCCCCTTTATAAAGGCTATTTTGTGATCTCTTGGCCATACACCGACGGTTGTGTACTGGTATAGTGGAGGTTCTGCAGTCACCGACGGGTGACAAAATCATGAACTTGTGGGTAAAGTGGTGCCACCTCTGCAGAGTGTACTATCATGATAGCCGTGCTTCCGGTCACAAGCACCTGGCCAACTTCCATGATTAGAGGGAAAACTTGGGATGGTTATTCTGTATGGTTATGGTATGGTCATTGGGATTGGTTTTGGGACTGTTTCGAGTCATAACAATGAGTTTGGTTTTGGCTATATGAATATGAGATGGTTATGAATATTTATGAGCATGAGATGAACTTGAGAACGATTAATGGCTGAATGAGACTTGATAAATGGTGAATTATGATGAAAGAATGTTGCTGTTTTACTTGGTTATATTGGGATAATATTCATCTAGACTTAGTTGCTGTTTTTACCATGTTTGTGAAATAAAATTTGCTTGCTGCAATGAGCCTTTTCATTTCCTACCTTGTTGAAAGCTACATGTCATACTTTTCCCGCACTTGCTGAGTACGACATGTACTCACCCTTTGATGACCATGTGGAGTACTTGTGACGCCCTGGTTCTGAGAGGAAACCTCTCGGAACCGAGACTGATGAGTATGTGTGCCCAGGATGTTCATCACACATACACAATAATCCACAAACTGAATTCAGAATATATATAACCACTAATAAATATATTCAAGTACTTTATTACATCAATCTTTATTGCAGCAGAAGTCTCTAATCTATTCTAGCAGCGAAAGTCTTTGTTCTAGCAGCGGAAGTCCTCTAACTAGTGCGGAAGCAAACAAAGCAGCAGCGGCGGCTCCATCTCTACTCCACAGGCAAGGTTGAGGATATAATACACGCCTAATACTCCACGTGGTCTTCATAGTACTCCTCTCCTGTTGCTGATGATGAAGTAATAATGCAAGTTTGAGTACATGATGTACTCAGCAAGTGCGGGAAAACATGATATGTAGCTTACAACAAGGTAGGTATAAAAAGGCTCATTGCATAAATGCAAAGTTTATTTCACAAATCATGATAAAAATGGCAACTAGCTTTAAATGAATGTAATCCCAACACATATTTAAACATAAACATACCTCTATCATGATTCACCACTTTTCATATCTCATCCGAACATTTATCTTTCTCAACTTTTCACATGCTCATGAATACCATCTCGTATTCGCTACCATCTCATCTCATATTCAATTCCATCTCATATCCGAGATCAATTTCATTGCCATGACTCATCAGTCATGCAACCAATCTCATTACCGGACTCAACAGTCCCGAAAACCAAATCCAAAGACCAAACCATAACCAAACAAATAACCAAACCAAATACCATCCCAATAAACTTTCCAATAACCATCCCAATAACCATCCCATCAATCATGTGAGTTGTCTAGGCGCTCGTGACCGAAAGCTCAGCTATCATGATAGTTTCACACTCTGCAGAGGTGGCACCACTTTACCCACAAGTTTGTGATTTTGTCACCCGTCGGTGACTGCAGAACCTCCATTATACTAGTACACAACCGTCGGTGTATGGACAAGAGATCACAAAATAGCCTTTACAAAGGGGCTACTAGATGTATGGACTCACTAAGGTTTCACCAGCAGGCTACAATCTCCAATTCTCCCACCTACGGGCCCCCTCTCGTGCCATGCAGTTCCAAGGGCAGTCCTCACTGGACTCCCATTCACCGCGCCTTCCACGGTCCATAAAAATCTAGCAACTTACCTAATTAGTCAGCTAAGCGGCACCCATATTTGGCCTTGTGGTGGCACTGTATTCCTGGCATGGCTCGCATGAATCGGTCCTTAGATCTACGGCAAGTAAACCACCATCTCATTCTACCTCATCCACAAACCAAGCTTTCTTAGATCTCCCTCCGATTCATGTTCATTAACATCAAGTTCTCATTACCATTATTCACACAAGTGCAGTTAGCTAGACACATTCTATCACTTACCATATCCTGTAGATCAGCGAAGCAAAAAGCAAAAACGACCATACCCGACTCATAAACTTCTCTGGTGATAAGGGTGGTTAACAAAACTAGTAAACTCCTGTAAAAGGGTTCCCCATCAAGTTGACTCAAGCATTCACAGTTTTCGCAAACAAAACAGTTTTTCCAAAAAAACATGGGATTAATATGGTCAAGGGGCACTTGCCTTGTCCCTGTGGCTCTTGTTGTTCTTGTGTCTCGATGTTCTGGTGCTGTAGTCCTTCGTAGGTAGCTCCCTGAACTTGTCCTTCTACTCATGATCACGCATATACAAGGTTCACAGCAATAAATTATCATGCACAAACTTTACTCTAGATGCAATGATGCATATGCATGCTAATCCTATGGTGCAGTTTAGTTTGTACGTATTCTTGCATGTTTTAATAGGCTTGCATCGGGTTTTATGATGAGCAGAGGTGTAAAGATCAAATGTGGATGTGGTGATGATATGGACTCAAGATCTAGATCAAACCGATCAACACGTGATCTGTCCATGAGAAAGCTTCTGTTCGAAGGGATCGAAGAGAACAGATGCAAAGAAAACGCGATGATGTTGTAAGGTGGTAATGGAGACCTACCTTACGTCCTCCGGGTCCTTTCTCCTAGCAAAAACAGATTGTCGGCTCTCCTCCGGCGATGGCGATCGTCTCTGGGCTCGTCGGTGGTCTCTCCGGTGGTTAAACTTCGGCGAAGGGGTTTAGCTCGGCGAGTTTGGGGATAGGGCTTCTAAGTTGTCGGCTTAGAAAAGATGTTACGACCAAGGGGTTGTTTCGGGTTCTATTTATAACCAGAAAAAGAAGAGTCCTAATCTGATTGGATTTCAAATAAGAGTCCTATTCAATTTATTTTTGAATCTTAACAACTTATCTCCAATCAATTTGGTGCGGTAGCAATGTAGAAATCGTGTCGGTTTCCTCCTGTATCGGGTATGCCTACGCGTACAGAAGAAAAACCGCTTAAGATCTCGTTACCTCTGTGGTGATGAGCTCCAGAGGCTCCACGTGTCCTGCGGGGGCCTGGTCCCCCTTTTCCGCAGAGGCGGGCTCCGGTTGTGCCGCGTGTCAGGCGGGCGGGACCTCCCTCTTCCTCAGAGGCGAGCTCCGCATACGCCACATGTCCTGGCGGGCGGGACCTCCCCTCTCTCCAGAGACGAGCTCCGCGTTCACCACGTGTCCGTGCCGGACCTCCCCTCTCTTCGGAGGTAGCTCCGAATGTGCCACATATCAGAGTTGGACCTCCCTTCTCTTCGGAGGTGGGCCCGAGAATGCCACGAGTCCAGTAGCATCAGACTTCCTTTCTCCTCAGAGACGAGCTCCGAGGTTGACACGTGTCCAATAGCGTCGGACCTCCCGGAGGTGAGCTCCGAGGTCGACACGTGTCCAACAGTGTCGGACCTCCCGGAGGTGAGCTCTGGAGGTGACACGTGTCTTGTAGTTGTCAGACCTCCCGGAGGCGAGCTCCAAAAGTGACACGTGTCCAGTAGGACCGGACCTCTCAGAAACAAGCTCCGAGAGTGACACGTGTCCCGCGCGGCTGGTCCTCTCTTTTCCGCAGTGACTAGCTCCGATGGTGACACGTGTCCTGCGGGGCTGGACTTCGCTCCTCCGCAGAGGCTAGCTCCGGGGACAACACGTGTCCCACGAGGTCGGACCTCGCACCTTTCACAGAGGCAAGCTCCGAGCCTGCCACGTAGCCAGTTAACGGCAGATCTCTACCCCTTTGCGGGGATGAGCTCCGAGGGCGCCACGTGGCCAGCGGGCTGCGGGAGTTGTCTTCAGCGCTCTCGGTTTACTGGAATTTGCTCTTTTGGCTATCTTTTTTATTCATTTTCTGTTTCCACTTCTTTTAAAATGTTTTCTCTATATAAAATATGAATGCATGCAGAAATCAAAATTGAGGGTGTTACAAATCTACCCCCCTTAAATTGAATCTCGCCCTCGAGATTTTATAGTGGAGAATAGATGAGGGAATTCTACTTTGAGATCTTCTTCACGCTCCCATGTGGCTTCAGCTTCTGTGTGGTGGCTCCATTGTACCTTGCACCAACGGATCACTTTGTTCCTCGTGACCCTTTCCTTCACATCCAAAATTCGGACAGGGTGCTCTACATAGGTCAGATCCTCTCGAAGTTCTAGCTCATCCATTGGTACTTGCTCTTCCGGTACTCTCAAGCACTTTTTGAGCTAGGATACATGAAACACGTCATGCACGTCGGAGAGTTGCATCGGGAACACTGGTTGATAGGCTACTTCTCCTCATTTTCCCAAAATCTTAAATGGCCCGATATAGCGAGGTGCTAGCTTGCCTTTGACGTTGAAACGTCGTTGGCCACGGATAGGCGATACCTTAGGTATATGAAGTCTCCTACTTCGAAAGTCAATTTCCTTCGCCTATTGTCCGCATAGCCTTTTTGTCGTGACTGAGCAGCCTTCAAGTTCTCCTATATTGTTTGGACTTGCTTCTCAGACTCTTGTGGCCCTTCGGGTCCAAACACTTGGTTTTCTCCGGTCTCGTTCCAAAACAATGGTGTTCTACACCGTCTACCATATAATGCTTCGAAAGGTGACATCTTCACGCTGGCTTGATAGCTGTTGTTATAGGAGAACTCGGCATAAGGCAAGCTCCTATCCCAACTACGCCCATGTTTCAAGGCGCAAGCCCTCAACATGTCTTCCAAAATTTGGTTTGTCCTCTCGGTTGGTCCATCAGTCTACGGGTGGTAAGTGGAGCTAAAATCCAGCCGTGTACCCATAGCCTCATGCAGCTTCCTCCAAAACTTAGAGGTAAACTGAGAACCCCGATCTGAGACTATCCTCTTCGGGACTCCATGGCGGCACACAATTTTCTCTACAGCTCGGCTAGTTGTGTAACGTTGTACTTAGTCTTAACAGGAAGGAAATGGGCGGTTTTCATCAATCGGTCCACAATAACCCAGATGAAGTCATAACCCGACTGAGTACGTGGCAATCCAACGATGAAATCCATACTGATGTCTTCCCACTTCCACTCGGGTACCTTTAAGGGTTGTAACAGTCCAGCCGGTCTTTGATGTTCGGCCTTCATCCGTTGGCATGTGTCACATAGGGCAACATACTCTGCTATGTCCCTTTTCATACCATCCCACCAATAACAAGTTTTCAGGTCCTTGTACATCTTGGTACTTCCGGGATGTATGGAATAAGGTGAGTCATGTGCCTCCTTTAATATAGTGTCGCGGATGTGCTTCACGTTAGGCACACAAATCCTTTTTCCTAGCCAAAACGTACCCTTCTCATCTTCCTTGAAGTCCTTTTCTATGCCTTGTCGGATTCTTTCCTTGATCTCCTTGATCTCCTCATCCGTTGCTTGGCCATCTCTTATCTCTTGTTCCAATGAAGAGTGGAGTTCTATCACTTCCATCTCGTTCAAGAACCCGAGATGTAACCGTTCGAACTCCTTGCGCAGCTCCGGTGGTAGCTCCCGAACCGTAAGATGGTGACATGCTCCCTTTCGGCTCAATGCATCAGCTACTACATTGGCCTTTTCGGGGTGATAGTTGATCCCAACATCATAATCCTTGATAAGTTCCAACCATCGACGTTGCCTCAAATTCAAATCCGTTTGGGTGAATATGTACTTGAGGCTTTTATGATCCGTATAGATCTCACATCGTTGGCCAAGGATATAATGTCTCCAAATCTTTAATGCATGCACCACGGCTGCTAGCTCCAAGTCATGTAAGGGGTAATTGAGCTCGTGTTTCTTTAGCTGTCTTGACGCATCGGCTACCACTTGTCCTTCTTGCATGAGCACACATCCAAGCCCTTGTCTGGATGCATCACAATATATGTCAAAGCTCTTGCTTACGTCCGGTAATACTAGAACTGGTGCTGTGCACTACAGGAAAAACGATCATAGACGACGGCCATATTTATTGACGACGGGGCCGTCGTCTTTAATGTTATTGACGACGGCTAGATAAAGCCGTCGTCAATAACTCAGTTATTGACGACGGCTAGACGAGAACCGTCGTCAATAAATTATTGACGACGGTGCCCGTCGTCTTTAACTAAATTCAGGCCCACCCGAGGAGTTATTGACGACGGTTGAACGAGAACCGTCGTCAATAAATTATTGACGACGGTGCCCGTCGTCTTTAACTAAATTCGGGCCCACCCGAGGAGTTATTGACGACGGTGACCTAGTACCGTCGTCAATAACACAGTTATTGACGACGGCTGAACGAGCACCGTCGTCAATAAATTATTGACGACGGCGCCCGTCGTCTTGAACTTAATTCGGGCCCACCCGAGGCGTTATTGACGACGGTGACCAGGCACCGTCGTCAATAACGGGACATATAACCCGTACGCGAGCCGGGAGGCGGCCACTGCCGCCTCCCGACTCGCGCCGAGCTCTCGTCGCCGCCGCCCTCCCCGCCGGTCCCCGCCACCGCCACCGCCGGTCCCCGCCGCCACCGCCGAGGTAAGTCCCCCTCCTCCTCCCCCTCCGGCCTCTCCCCCGGTTTCCTCGCCCCCCGGCCGCGCCGCCGGCGACCGGTGAGTAAACTTGGACTTGTTTGGTGCTGGTAGGCTGCTTGTGCCATCCTGCAGATTCTCCTTCCCCAGCTGGAGAGGAGAGCTGCACATATCGGATCCTCCTCCTGCGGCCAATCAGTCTCAGAAATCCAATCTCTGATTTTTAAAAAAAAAAGCTTACTCCTACTTACCTTGTTTCCAAGCTTTAATAACCGCTGGGTTCGTGACTGGTTGTTACAGATGTTCCATTTCTGTTGCCATTTCACCTCCTTGTTAAACTAAGCAAAGAGGGCTCAGAACTCTCTGCAGCATTCATGAAAGTATGGCGAAACACGAGATCAAATTCAATGATCCTTTGGCTCATTGAACTCCTCCACGTCTTACGGCATGAGAAGCAGCAGCTCCGGGCTCCCGTACGAAGCCACAGGAAACCTGTGAAAATATTCATTGCATTCGCCCCCCCCCCCTTGATTAATTATAAGTCGGTGACGCTCACTCGTCACCAAGAGACTCTTTGATGAGTAAGTGAACAACACAAAGGGTTAAATCAGAGACGACAACAAGAGAGAGTTGCATCGAACGCGACATATCACATGCTTATGGCCAACTGACGATGGCCAATAAGAGCAGTACCTGTAGTGTAGAAGCCCGGTCCATGGGTTCCAGCCGGATTCCCCATGGAGCTTGCAACCAAGGGTTACATTGTGGAGCGGTCGAAGGGAAGCCGCGGCGGCCATGCCGATGCGCAGGCAACCACTCCTACCGCGGCGAAGGTGGTTGCGGCGCGCGCGTCGGGGTCGGGGGTTAGGGGAAGAGGAAACCATGTTCGTGGGCCGGGCCGCAAGGGAGGAACAGATTCGGCCCATTTCTCTGCAATTTTTTTTTAGAGGTAGACAAGTCCACTTGCCCAGATCAGCACAGAGGACAGCGCAGCAGGTTCAATTCAATCCAATTTCATTATTGAAAAAAAAAACCATCATCTGTAGCAGCAGCAGCAGGCAGGCAGGCAGGGCAGGCAGGCGCAGCGGCGGCGGCGACCAGGACGACATCTGCATCTGCATCTCCAAACAAGTGATGGACGAAGGTTACAAGCATCAACAACTAAGGAATCAGCATCATCTGCATCTGATAAAAAATGACCATGAGAAGGTTAAACTTTAATGCATATAGCATATTGCAATATAGAAGAAAAGTGATTAGAAAAAAATCAATAAGTAGCCCCAAAGATTGCATTGGTCAACATTCAATACGATGCACCTAATTGGTTTGACACCATTGTGGTTCTAACATTTTGCATAGAATTGATACTTATTGAGCCCATCCTGTTTATTATCCCAGTTATATGGAAGCTTTTGGTTTCTCATTTTACATACTTTTCTTATGGTTATTTCCGTATAGTAAATTGCTGCCAAGTGATTGTTAGCATATACGTGTATTAGGATTAGGGGTGATTGTCATTAGTCATTAGGCTACTTGTCTGTCAAGTCATGTACCCTATATATATGTACCCCTAACCCATATCAATGAACTAATTCTGTTTTCATCCTCTAATATGGTATCAGCCAAACCCTAGGCTTCCCTCCCCTTCTCTCTCCCGATTCCAGCAGCGCCACCAACCATGGCCGGCGCTCCGCCGGCGACCTCTCCTCCCTGGGCGCCGCCTCACCCCAACACTTTCCCTGGCGGGCACCTGCTCTCTCCCCTAACGCCGCAGCCGTGCCTCCTCTACCCGCAGGCGAACCTTCTCCGGCCGCCGGTACCGCGCCTTCTCCAGCCGCCGTCTGGTCTCCTCCGACTGTCGCTGTCGCGCCCTCTGGCAGCCGCCGCTCCTGGATGCAGGTCCCGAGCGCGCTCCTATGGTCGCGTCGAGCCCTGGCCGCGCCTCGGCCGCTGCCGCTCGCCGCGCCCCGCCCCGAGCCCCGCCCTGATGTGCCGCCCGGCCCCGCCCCAAGCCCCGCCCTGGCGCGTCGTACGACCTTAGTTGATTAATTGTTTAATTAGTATTGTAATTGATTATTGTTTAATTAATACTTTGATTGATTGTGTGATTAGTTACTATATGTAAATAAATGGGTTTCGGCCCGGTCCGGCCTGACACGACCCATTTAGGGTCTGTCACGGCTCATTTAGTGGTAATGTATTAGTCGAGACAGGCACGGAGGACGGGAAGCTCGCGCGCGTGGACGGCGGGCCCCAACGGTGGGGTTTCATCTTTGAACCACTTACAACGGGGTATAACGTACGACGGCTAACCCTAAAGGCGTCGTAAGATAATGGCAGGCCCCAACGGGGCATAACTTAGGACGGCTGACCCACTTCTTTGTCTCTCCTTTTTTCCTTCTCTCTCGTTCTTTCCTCTCTCTCTTTTAAATGACACAAAAACGAAAGATTGACGTAAACCTATACAACATGCGTCACCCGTTTCGAACGGGCCCGTCTCACATGTGTTGCGCATGTGAGGCGTGTACGTTCGGAATTGTCCCTTTTTGGACAGCCTGGGAGTGACCGAGGGGGCGTGGCATGTGATGAAACGCGGGTTTAGATCTAGACGAGATTTCGACGGCATAACCCTGTTGTTCTCTGCTGCACCATTTTCGGGCGTGCAGTGGAGAACAGCGGGGTTATGCTGCCGAAATTTCGTTCGGATCCATACCACGCGTCTCGTCGTGAGCACGCTCCGCTCGATCACTCTTGGGTGGGTTTAGGACCTATCCTTTCCAATAGATGTAGGGCCGTGACATAAATAAATTATAAAGTAACTATAATTTCCTTGACATTAAACTGCAGATTCAAACATGGGTGAGGATCGTAGTTGGATGTATACCGGTTGGAAGAACAGTTCTGGTGGTCACTCGGATGAGTGGTTCGCAAAGACAGATGCTTTTGTAGATCGAGCGTTTTCATTGTCAAAGATCGATAAGGTGCGGTGCCCATGTACGAAATGTCAAGGTGCAAAGTGTTGGGACAAAGTGAATTTGGCGTTTCACTTATGTCGATACGGTTTCATGCAAGATTATGAGGTGTGGACCTTTCATGGTGAGACATCTTCTCAACCCTTACAAGTTTCAGATGAGGATGACAACACGGGGGTCGATAGGATGGACGAGATGCTTGATGCTATAAATCCTGAATTGATGGAGGATCCTCCTCCAACGGAGGTTGAAGCGTTTTTCACGCTTCTCAAAGCTTCAGAAGAGCCGTTGCATGAACACACCGAAGTGACGCTCCTTACTTTCATGACTAGATTTATGGCCATTAAGTCTAAGTATTTCTTCTCCAATAACTGCTACAACGATCTTATCAAATTGATCAGCGATATCCTTCCACAACCACATAAAGTGCCTAAAGATATGTATCAGTCTAAGAAGTTGATTTCTGGTCTAGGTATGAAATATGAGAAGATTGATATGTGTCTAGACAATTGCATGCTTTTTTGGAGAGAGCATGCCAACGAGAACAAGTGCTTAAAATGTGGTAAAGCGAGATTTGTCGAAGTTGTTAATGACGACGGTTCAAAAGTAATGACTCAAGTCGCACGGAAGCAGCTTCGCTACTTGCCTGTCACACCTAGGTTCAAGCGTTTGTTTCTATCTAAAAAAACTGCTAGACACATGAGGTGGCATAAAGAAGGTGTACGTGAGAACAACAGCATGATGGTGCACCCGTCGGACGGTGAGGCATGGAAGGCGCTTGACCACTTCGATCTAGATTTCGCCAATGACGCGAGAAATATTCGCTTTGGGTTGGCGACAGATGGCTTCTCACCGTTTAGTACAAACGCCACACCATACTCATGTTGGCCCGTGTTCGCTATTCCGTACAACTTACCACCATCGCTTTGTATGAAGTATGAGTTCATGTTCCTATGCCTTATTGTACCTGGACCGGATCATCCTGGTTCACGACTGAACGTGATGATGCAGCCATTGATTGAAGAGTTCAAAATGTTATGGACAGGAGTCGAAGCGTACGACTGTTATAGAAAACAGAAATTCAACCTTCGAGCTGCGTACTTGTGGTCTATTCATGATTTTCCAGCTTACGGCATGTTTTCTGGCTGGAGCACTCATGGTCGATTGACATGTCCAATATGTGCTTCGGACACGGATTGTTTTCGTCTAATTCATGGTGGCAAGATATGCTACTTTGATTGTCATAGACGTTGGTTACCGCCAAATCACGTGTTTAGGCAACAGAGAAATGCCTTCAGGAAGGGTACCATTGTAAAAAAGGGACCACCACAACGTCTGAACGGGTCGGAAATTGTTAAACAGCTCAATAATCTAGTGCCAGATGAAGGTCGTCCTGGATATTTTGTTGGTTACGGAGAGGATCACAATTGGACTCATATATGTGCACTATGGGAGTTACCGTATATGAAGTCTTTAATTCTAATGCATAACATTGATGTCATGCACCAGGAACGTAACATGGGCGAATGCATCATAAGCACGTGCTTGGATATGACGGGAAAAACAAAAGACAATATAAAAGCTCGGAAGGATTTGGCAGAGGTTTGTAACCGACCAAGTCTTGAGCTCTCCGAAGCTGGTGGCAAACCACGAGCTTGTTTCTGCCTTCGACCAAAAGAAAAGAAAGAAGTCTTCAAGTGGTTGAAACAGTTGAAGTTCCCAGACGGTTATGCTGCTAGCCTGAGAAGAGCCGTTAATGTTAAGACTGGAAATCTTACTGGTTTGAAGAGCCATGATTATCACATAATCATGGAAAGACTTCTGCCGGTTATGTTTCGAGGCTATCTTGACGATGAGGTTTGGAAAGTGTTAGCCGAGCTTAGCTATTTTTATAGACAGCTTTGTGCTAAAGAAATCAAAAGGGAGATGATGGAGAAGTTGGAAAAAGAGATACCCGTGCTTTTATGTAAGATGGAAAAAGTATTTCCTCCAGGGTTCTTCAATCCAATGCAACACCTTCTAATCCATCTTCCATATGAAGCTAAAGTAGGTGGCCCTGTTCAATATAGGTGGATGTACCACATTGAAAGAGCACTTAGATGTCTAAAACCGATGGTTCGTAATAGGGCAAGGGTTGAAGGATGCATCGCCGAAGCATTTACACTTCAGGAGATAGGATACTTTTCAAGTGTCTACTTTGCAGAAGAACACAATATTAATGCATCGGTGTTACGGTATAATATGGCTGAAGCAACCTCTTGTAGCGAACTCTCACTTTTTCAAACGAGAGGCACCACTGTTGGTAGTGGCACGATCTATGATGCTTCAGCAGATGAAAAGACAGCTGCTTTATTATACATGTACGCTAACATAGATGGGATGGACAATTTTTTTCAGTAAGTGGTTGTTCAACATCTATACAAATTTGTGTGGTGTGTTATACATCTACACCAATAATTCTTTTTTGTCCTGATTTAGTGAGTTCGATCGACAAAATTGGAAGTCTAAGCAGCAACCTACTAGCAAGCAAATACAAACAATGCGACACTATGGAGTAAATGGAGGACCTAACTTCCAAACGTGGTTTCGAAATCATGTAACGTTTTCCTTGTCTTGTTCCTCTTATTAATTATGTTCATAGCATAAAATAGTCTTCTTACTTCATATGTTGGACAGTGCAAGACACAAGTCGGTGTTCATGAAGATTTGCGACAACTGTCCAACGGATCCATTAAAGTTAAACTCTTCGGTCGATATGATGTCAATGGGTTCCGATTCCGTTCAACTCAATTTGAAGCTCAACGTCCTTTAAGGGCAACATCAAACACCGGAGTTGTGACAAGGGCCGCCGATGCCGAAGGACATGAAACTAATTTCTATGGGATCATAAAGAAAATCCTAGAATTTAGTTTTGCCAGGAATAAAGACCTTAAAGTAGTCTTCTTTGACTGTGATTGGTTTGATAATAACAATGGAACTCGACAAAACCAATTTGGCATGGTAGAAGTCAAACACAAGGACCGACTACGAGGCTACGACACCTTTGTCCTTGCACACCAAGTCGAACAAGTGTACTATCTACAATATCCGTGCGAAAAACTTAGTGCATGGTGGGTTGTACAAAAGGTGAATCCTCGTGAGCGGTTATATACACCGGACAATACTGGTTACATTGATGAGGCAGATATTGTTTACCAAGAAGAAGAGTTGCCGGATTCTTTTGTCGTTGAGCCTGGTCTACGACTCGATGAATTAGTTGGAGATGCACAAGATGTACAGACTCATATTGTGAAAAAACGAAAACGGCGAACAACCATGACAAAAGATCGATGGTCCGGTTTACGAAGTAGAGTACATGATCGTGATACTGATGAATTTTGAAATTAAGTACAAGTATCGTTTCTTCCATCTCTTCTTTCGTCTTCTATATTTTCCTTTAAATTCATTATCAAATTTCCTTTCATCAGGATGTCATCGAGCAGTAGACGACGGGGGACGCGGGGCTTTCTGCCCCCGAGAGCAGACTCTGTTTTCCAGGGCTGTCAGTCTAGCAATGGTAGACTGTCTCAGCTGTTGGGCCTCGACAGAGGCCAGGGGTCACGAGAGCGGTCACGACAGGTAAAGAATAATTAATTACATAAATTATATAAAAAACTTTCTTAAATCTATATTACCAATCTTCAAATTTTTAGGACGACTCTACGTCTGAGGAGACAGAGGTCAGGGGTCCTCTTCAGACACCACAGGTTTCGGAGCCTGTTACAGATCCTGCTTCGGATCCTCTTCAGGTTCCGGCACCGCAGGATTCAGACCCTGCTTCAGAGCCTTCCACAGAGCCTGATGTGGAGCCGGCTCCACAGCGGCGTTACAGGAGGAGCCACTACGTGGCTCCTCCTCCGGTTCCTGCACGGCCAGAAGATCGGGTCGTTATTCGTCCGGTTGGCGATAGGTAAGTAAATCTATAACAAATCAATTTAGATATTTTAACACTTATATATGTACTAATTGAGAATCGTGTATTAGGTCTTGGGCCGATGACTCGTTCACGGGTCAAGGACGCCATCGCCAGGTCAACGCTGTCCTGGGCCAGCTCATCCGTTGTCACTACCCCGGTCTAGTGAACGGACGGGCTGCTACGTCTTGGGACGATTACGCTACGGCCCAGGACATTACCTACGGCAACCACCAGGAGCATGTGTGGCATGAATTCATGGTAAGCAAATCGTCTATTTGTTAAATGCGAACCTATTATATGTTAAGTACATTAACTTGTATATTTCTACTTGTAGAAATATTACCGTTTGGAGGACGAGGCCCAGCTGGATCACGCTCGCCTGGTCTTCAACAACAACGCTAGGAAGCTCCTGACGCAGTCGATTTCAACGGCTCGCATTCAGGCTACGAAGGCGTACTATAAGTTGCATCCGGACGAGGGTGAGCCGGGGCAGTTTAGGGATGTGGCGGACAAGTACTTGACGGAGGCACAGTACGCAGAGGTAAATTCTTTATTTTACTTTGCTTCATTATCCAATTTTCATCAATATTTTCATCCAACAACAAATGTGTGCAGGTCAGCGTACCGTGGCTTGAGTCCTGTCCGGACGCCTACAGTTCCCTGTGTGCTCGTTGGGCGAGCCAGGGCTTCCAAGGCGTGTCGATGACCCGCCGACAGAGTCGAGGGACGGACGGGAAACACCGTCTTGGCGGGGACGGCTACGTACGCCTTGCTAAACGGATGGTAAGTGATACTCGAATTATATTCTAGTTAATTTCTATCGCTACCATTATGCTAACACGTATCGATAGGAGCGCGAGATCGGTCAGGAGCCGACCGCTATCCAGGTGTGGAGGAGAGGTCACATGGGAAGTGACCCCTCGCAGCCTGATCAGCTGTCTTCTCAGACAGCGACAGAGACGTTGGTGAGTTCTTTAGTTGACTTAATTGTATTATCTTTAAAACTTCTGATGACTTTAATTTTTTGTATTTTCAGGAAAAGTATGGGGAGGAGGTGCGGAGGCTTCGAGGCGACGATTACGATTGGCAGAACTCGCCGATCGTACCTGAAGCCGCCTATGCAAGCGGTGGCGGTAAACCTCACGGCCGGTGAGTTCTGTTGTTTTCATTTACTTTCATTAACTTCGAGATACGAAACTTTAATACTCTTACTTCGTTGTGTAGGTTGGCCATCTTCGATGGAGTAGTAGACTCGAGGGAGGCGCGGTCTTACTCGAGGGCCTCTTCATCGCAGGGTGGATCCAGCAGGCGTGGCAGCCGTGATCTGGAGCTCCAGAGTGTCCAGGAGGAGCTCCAGAGGACGCAGGAAGCGCTGAGGCTCGCGAACGAGAGGCAGGCAGCCGAGCTCCGGGCTAGGGACGAGTATCAACACTCGTACATGCTACAACTGCAAGCTGCCATGCAGGTAAGTTCAGATCAATGTACTCAACGTTTCTAATATATAAATGACATGTATAATAATTTACTTCATATTTGCAGGCTATGGCCACAGGACAACCCGTTGTCTTTCCTCAGTGGGCGCCGCCACCGATACAGCTACCACAGGGGCCGACGTCAGGAGCACAGGTACAAAATTTCTCATAATAGCTGCAACTAGTTAAATTTGCTCAAATTTAGTTGAATTTGATCAAACTTACTTAAACTTAGAGAAAACTAGTTAAACATCCTCAAACTGAGTAAAATATGGTACAACTTACTCAACTATAGTCAAATATGACCAAACTTACTCAAACATAGCCAAAACTTTTTGAACTAGCTCAAACACAAACACTACTAGTCCATACTTCTCAAACTTAGTAAAATATGAGCAAACTTACTCAAACATAGCCAAATCTAGCTAACTTGCTCAATTTTAACTTGTAATGAGTTTATTTAATCATATACACATTTGTGAACTTCTAATTTGTCTACCTATACATGTACATCATAGGGATCGGCGACACGGGCTCAGGAAACTCCATCCCCTCAGCAACCAGCGTTTGGACGAGCGCACGACGACTTCCTGGACTCCGGTGGCAGCGGTCGGGGTAGCGTAGGGTAGTGTGGCGTGCGTATAGTGTTTTTGTGCCTGCCTGTGATGTATGTTTTAATTGCCTGTGATCTGGCCATCGAGCCAGGGCTGGCCTCGAAGCCAGGGCAGGATTTTCTATTTTTTTAAAAAAAATTGAAAAGCTTATTGACGACGGTTTCTGGTACTTGGCCGTCGTCAATAAGCCACTAGTATTGACGACGGCCAGGTACCAGAAACCGTCGTCAATAAGCAATTGTTATTGACGACGGCCTATTGTAAACCGTCGTCAATAAGCCAAGGTTACTGACGACGGTTTCCTGGCCGTCGTCAATAAGCTTATTGACGACAGCCTGGTTTAGCTGTCGTCAATAAGGTTATTGACGACAGCTAGATTTAGCTGTTGTCAATAAATTTATTGACGACGGTTACCGTCGTCAATAAACTTATTGACGACTAATAATTGACGACAGCTCAAAACCGTCGTCTATAAGCTTTTACCGTCGTCAATAACTTATTGACGACGGTAGTGCCCTTATTGACGACGGTTTCCGGCCGTCGTCTATAGTCCCGATTCCTGTAGTGGTGGTTAGCCTTTTCTTGAGCTCCTCAAAGCTTTCTTGGCACACTGGTGTCCATTGGAAGGCTTTTCCCAATTCCGTCATAGGTTATGCTACGTTGGAGAAGTCCTTGATGAACCGTCAGTAGTATCCAGCCATCCCAAGAAAACTCTGAATATCCCTCACGTTTTGCGGTTGGTTCCACTTTAGAACATCTCCCACTTTTCCGGGATCAACCGATACTCCTTCCTCGGAGATGATGTGGACTAGGAATGATATCTCCTTTAGCCGAAATTGACACATGCTGAGCTTGGCATATAATTGATGCTCTCGCAGCTTCTGCAATGTCAATCTCAAATGTTCTTCATGTTCTTCCTCACTTTTCGAATACACCATGATGTCGTCGATGAAAACCACGACGAACTTGTCCATGTACTCCATGAAAACCTTGTTCATGAGGTACATGAAGTATGCGGGTGCATTCGTTAACCCAAAAAACATAATGGTATATTCATACGAACCATACCGTGTTCGAAAGGCAGTCTTGGGTATATCGGAGGGTTTACTCTTCAGCTGGAAGTATCCCGACCGAAGATCAATCTTGGAAAAGACTCGGGCTCCCTTCATTTGGTCAAATAGGTCCTCTATACAGGGCAGAGGGTACTTGTTCTTGATCGTCACCTCATTGAGAGACCTATAGTCCACGCACATCCTTTGGGTTCCATCCTTCTTGTCTACGAAGAGCATGGGGGCTCCCCATGGTGACGAGCTTGGACGTATAAAACCTTTCTCCAGCTGCTTCTGAATTTGCTTCTTGAGCTCCACTAGTTCGTTGACGGGCATCCTATATGGTCTCTTTGCTATAGGTGCAGTTCCAGGTACCAAGTCAATGGAAAACTCAATGTCCCGGTTAGGTGGCATACCTAGAAGTTCTTCTGGGAACACACCCGAGAATTCTCGAACCACCGGAATGCTTTCCAATGTTGCTCCTTCGACGCGGTTCAACGTTGCATTCTTGGTTGTTGGTTGGGCTGACTCGAACTCGATACAAGTACCGTGCTCGTTTGTCAACTGCACGCTCCTGTCAGCACATTGGATCACTCCGTTGTGCTTGCTTAACCAATCCATTCCGAGTATTATGTCAAGCCCTTGGGAATCCAAGACAATGAGGTTGGCAAGGAAGTCTACCCCCCCTATTTTAAGGTTTACTTTCGGACATACTATATTAGTCATCATCTCTCCACCGGGAGAATTAACCAACATAGTATATTTCAAGTGTGATATGGGTAGATTATACTTGGCAACATAATTGGATGATATGAATGAATGCGATGCTCCAGAATCAAATAGAATGGTGGCTGGGTTGGAGTTGGCAAGGAACATACCAATCACGACGTACTCAGCCTGTTGCGCTTCCTCAGCAGAGACATGGTTCACGTTGCCGCGAGCGTAGTTCTGCTGTCCACGGTTCCCTTGATTGGCTCCTCTGTTCGGCCGTGGGTTCTGCTTGGGCACATTGCTTGGTTGTCCAGGACCTCTCTTTGAGCACTAGCTCGCAAAGTGTCCCGTCTCTCCGCATGCAAAGCATGCCCTGTTGCCCACGACAGCAGGTGCATTGGGGCGGGGGTTTTGAACAGGGGCGTCCATGTTGGGTCGGGGCGCAGGAGGCAAAGGCACATGAGGTGCTTGCATGGCAGGACATTGCTGTGGTGGTTGATTAGGGCGAAAAGTAGGAGTGGACGATCCATACTGTGGTGCAGCTGGGAGTATGTACCGGGGGGTACGTTGCTCCCTTGTGGCTGGTATGGCATCTTTCTTTTGCCCTCTTGCTCGATCTCTCGGATCTTGCTTTCAACCACTATGGCTTTGTCCACTAGCTTCTGGAAGATGGGCATAATCATTGTTGAGGAGCTGAACTTGGATCTCATTGTTCAACCCTCTCATGAACAAGTATTGTTTCCGTTGGTCTGAGTTGACATCTTCGGGGGCATACCTTGAAAGCTGCGTGAACTTGTTGAGGTACTCATTCACACTCTTCCTGCCCTAGCGGAGACCTTCAAACTCTTGTCTTTTGAGCATCATTACTCCAACAAGGATGTAATGAGAGCGGAAACTCTCCTTGAACTCGGTCCAAGTAATAGTCTCCGGGTTGTCATGAGCATTGCAAAGGGCATCCCACCAGTCGGCGGCTGCTCCCATGAGTTGGTGCGACACGAAGAGAACCTTCTCTCGGTCATTGCACTGAACTACGGCAAGCTTCTTCTCCATGGATTTCAACCAATCATCGGCCTCCATAGGATCATTAGCTTCTGCAAAGGTAGGTGGTCGAGTCCTCATGAACTCTCCCAGTCGGTTGTGAGCCGTCGGTGGTGGTGGTGGCGCAGGAACGGGGTTATTGTTGTTGGCTTGCAGCTGACCCAAAGTTTGGATCATAGTTTGCATAAGCTGATTCTGCATGGCCATCAACCGTTCCAGGTTGTCTGCACCGGCTCCGGGGTTGTCATTCTCAGGAACCTCTACGTGGTCATCCTCTTGGTTGCCACGGACGTTTTTCCCTTGATGGTCGGTGTTTCCTCTCACCATCTGTGAGAGAGAGTTGAGTAGAATAGAGGTTTAGAAGTATATATGGATCCCTCCCAACTATATGCATCAAGGTGAATGGACTATATATCATCCTATATGACGATGTGAACAAGTGCCGAAGCATCTCACATCTCTCTACTATGGGTGGATATGGACAACGCTGAAACGTCCCACAACTCACATTAAGCACTCAAGCACAACAATCATCACAAAATTTCAGCACACAACTCCTATTCAAGGCTTATTCGATGGGGGTCCTATGTGGTTTGTGGTGATACCAATCTGTGACTACCAATCTGTGACTTTGTCCTATGGTCAATGGGGTTCTAATGCCAATCTATGCATTCTACCTAGGCTTGCATCCTATGGTCAGCGTGGCTCCTAATACCAATCTGCAACTAGGCTTGCGTCCTATGGTCAATCGTGGTTCTGCTACCAATCTGTGACCTTATCTAGGCTTGAAACCCACAGTCAACCGTGGTAGCTTGATACCAATCTGTGGTCTTACCTAGGCTTGGCCGCTCTAATATCAATCTGTGATTTCTATCTAGGCGTGTGACCTACGATCAACCGTGATATATTGATACCAATCTGTGGCTTCTAGGCGTGTGACCTACGATCAACCGTGGCTCTGATACCAACCTGTGACTTCTAGGCGTGTGACCTACGATCAACCGTGGCTCTGATACCAATCTGTGACACCCTGGTTCTGAGAGGAAACCTCTTGGAACCGAGACTGATGTGTATGTGTGCCCAGGATGTTCATCACACATACACATATAATCCAGAAACTGAATTCAGAATATATATAACCACGAATGAATATATTCAAGTACTTTATTACATCAATCTTTATTGCAGCGGAAGTTTCTAATCTATTCTAGCAGCGGAAGTCTTTGTTCTAGCAGCGGAAGTCCTCTAACTAGTGCGGAAGCAAACTAAGCAGCAGCAGCGGCTCCATCTCTACTCCACAAGCAAGGTCTAGGATAGATTACACGCCTAATACTCCACGTGGTCTTCATAGTACTCCTCTCCTGTTGCTGATGATGAAGTAATAATGCAAGTTTGAGTACATGATGTACTCAGCAAGTGCGGGAAAATATGGTATGTAGCTTACAACAAGGTAGGTATAAAAAGGTCATTGCATAAAAGCAAAGTTTATTTCACAAATCATGATAAAAACGGCAACTAGCTTTAAATGAATGTAATCCCAACATGTATTTAAACATCAACATACCTCCATCATGATTCACCACTTTTCATATCTCATCCGAACATTTATGTTTCTCAACTTTTCACATGCTTATGAATACCATCTCGTATTCTGTGACACCCTCATTTTTTGATTCCTGCATGAATTCATGTTCCATGTAGAATTTTTTTTAAATAAGTTGAAACAGAGAAAGAATAAAAAAGATATCCAAAAAGAGCCAAATCCAGTTTACAGAGAGCGCCTAGGACAACTCCCGTGGCTCGCTGGCCATGTGGCGTGTTCAGAGCTCGTCTTCGCAAATGGGGAGAGGTCCGATCCCGTGGGACACGTGTTGCCCTCGGAGCTAGCCTCTGCGGAGAAGCGAGGCCAGTCCCGCAAGACACGTGTTGCCTTCGGAGCTAGTCCCCACAGAAAACAGAGGACCAGCCGCGCGGGACACGTGTCGCTCTCGGAGCTCACCTCCGAGAGGTCCGGCCCCGCTAGACACATGTCGCTCTCGGAGCTCACCTCCGAGAGGTCCGGTCCTATTGAACACGTGTCGCCTCTGGAGCTCACCTCCGAGAGGTCCGACACTACTGGATATGTGTCACCTCCGGAGCTTATCTCCGGGAGGTCCGTCACTTTTGGACACGTGTCAACTTTAGAGCTCGTCTGTGGAAAGAGAGGAGGTTCCCGCCCGCCGGGACGCGTGGTGCATACAGAGCTCGTCTGGGGAAAGAGAGGAGGTTCCCGCCCGCCAGGACGTGTGGCACACGCGGAGCCCGCTTCTGAGAAAGAGGGAGGTCTCGCTCGCTTGACACGCGGCACAACCGGAGCTCGTCTTTACGGAAAAAGGGAGACCAGGCTCCGATGGACACGTGGAGCTTCCGGAAGCCCATCACTGCGTAAGGACGTGATTCTGAATCGGTTTTCTTCTGTACGCGTGGGAATCCCCGGTACTGAGGAAACCGACACGAATTCCACAATGTTACCGCACCAAATCAACTAAAGAGAGGTTGTTAAGATTCAAAAACAGTTTGAATGGTACTCTTATTCGAAGTTCAATCAGATTAGAACTCTTTCTTCCTGATTATAAATAGAACCGAAAACCTTTGGCCGAAACCACAAACTTCTTTTCAACTCCTGAGCCGACGACTTAGAGCCCAAGCCCCAGCTCACCGAGTAAAAACCTTTCGCCGGAGTTCAGTCGCGGGAGATCACCGGAAGAGAGCCCCAACGATCAGTCTTGCTAGGAGAAGGACCCCGAGACCAAGAAGAATGTAAGGTAGGTCTCCAATACCACCTTACGACATCATCGTGTTTTATTTGCATCTGTTCTTCGATTCCTTTTGAATAGAAGATTTTTCGTGGACAGATTACGTGTTGGTCAGTTTGATCTAAAGTCAATATCATCACCACGTCCACATTTGATCCGAACACCTCTGTTCATCGTAAAACCCATGCAAACCATGCAAGAACATGTACAAACTGATCTAATAGAAACTAATCATAGGATAGCATGCATATGCATCATCGCATCTAGTTAAAGTTTGTGCATGATATTGATTGTTGTGAATCTTGTATGTGCGTGATCATGTGTAGAAGGACAAGCTCAGGGAGTGTAACACCCCAAAAATATTGTTAAGACCCTAAATCATGTTAAGAGGGGAATTTAAAAATTTTTGGACGTGTTGCATGTTTTGCAAAAATTCAAATTCAAACTGGAATTCAAATTAAACTCAAATCAGAAAAGAAATAGAAAAAGAAAAAGAGAAAACAGAAAAAAACCGGCCAGTGGGCCGAAACCCACCAGCCGGCCCAGCCAGCGCCCGCGCCAGCCCGCAGCCGCGCGCGCTGCTGCCTCACACTGACAGGCGGGACCCACCCGATCTTCGTCTACCTCGCGACAGCGTCGGACTCCCTCGCACCCGAATCAAAACTGATCGGGATTTCGGCGTATCCCCGCTGAATTCTGTTCGTAGGCGACGCGGACATGATCTAAACCACCCCGCCGCCCTCCCCCGTCTATAAAAACCCCGGCCTCGTTCTGTTTTTCCCACGCGATCGCCAATTTTTCCTCCGGTGAGAACCGAGACTTCTCCGGCGAATTCTGGCTGATCTAAGCTCGGAAATTCTGATCTAACTCGCTGGTCTTGATCCACCGCCTCCGGGGAACCTTGCAGGTGCAGAAAACTCGGTGACTTGCGGTGTAAACACAGCGCCGACGAGCTTCGCCGTGGTTTCGCCTCGGACCTCGTCGCCGATCACCTTCCAGGACCTCCGAGCTCAAGAAAACCCCCGAGGTGAGATCCCCGACCTCCCCTCCACCGATCTATGCCATAAAATCACAGTTCTAGGAAGAATTCTCGAAGATCCGAAAGTCTCCGGCGAGATCGCCGCCTCTCGCCGCCGTGCGCCGCCGGCAGCGCCGCCCGCGCTCGATCAGAGCGACGTGGCCGTTTGTGCGCCGTTTATTTTAAATCGCACGGTAGGGTTTAAACCCCCGCATACCGGTTCGATGTTATAATCTCGGCCGTCGGTTTAAAATCGGACGGTCCACGTCAGCCCCGCGTTATAAAGACTGGAAATCTTACGTGCTACCCCCTGAGGTTCTCGGTAAATAAGAGCTAGCCCCGGAAACTTCTGATCTAGCCCCTGGAACTCCAGAAAATCATGTAAATTCATTTAAAAATCAGTTTTAGCCCCTGGACTTAATAAAAATTAGGAAAAACACCTCTGATAAGTATAGCTAGACCCCTGAAAATTGTTAAAATAATATTATAGACCCTGTAGTGGGGTAAGTTTAACTTTTTAGCCCTGTTTAGTATTTAATTTAGGAAATTGAATATGTTGCTAGTGATTAAAAATTAAAAAGTGGGACAAACATATTGTCAAAATTTAATTAAAGACTTTCTCAGTATTTAGAAAACTTTGGAGTGAGATAAAAACATATTTTGGGCTGAATTGAATCTGTTTAATTTATTATTCACATTTAGGGACACATTTTTAAGTAATGAATAGTTTTAGAAAATAGGGAAAATAATTGTGAAATAGTTTACATCAGAGGCAAAGGTCAAAATATGTTATTAAATTATTTAGGACCAGAACCTATTCTGTTTAGATGATGTGTGTTACTAATTTCATAATAAACTACACATTTATGCATAGGAAAATAAATCTGAAAATATAGCAACTAGTAAATGATAAATGGAGTTTCTAAAATCCAAAGAATTCAGTTTAGGGTTGGTAGAAATTCTGAAGACACATATGGAGAAGAAAGATACCTTTCATGCACACTTGGTAGCTAAAAGGTGTATCAATTGAATATAAGGAATTTATTTAAGTTGGAAACTCATATATTATATACAAACATAAATATGAATAAAAAGTAGAAATCATATGCACATGTTTAAAAGTGCATGTAAGCCAAAATCAGCACACATAGAGTAACCACAACACATAGAAATGAGAATGACTTTCATAAATATGAATGTGTGGTTTGTATGAAGAGGAAGTGTGAACCATGTCTTATGGATTGTTGTTTTTCTTTTGCTATGTGTGATGGTATGATGTAGAACCTGCTCAAGAGCAAGTTATTCCTTTCCAAGACCAGGACTACCCATTTCAAGAGCAGCAGGAAGGAGGCAAGTGTCCTTGACCACTTTGATCCTATGCTAGGATGTGTAGATAGAATTATTTGCATTGTCAAATGAAATATGAAACCCATGCTAGGAAGTTTCCCTAGAATTGCATTACCTTGTTTTCCTTGTAGCTTGGGTTGGGATTTATTTTATCATGTCATTTATTATTATGCATATGCTTAGCCATGCTTAGAATGGGATATTTGGGATATGAGATCATCCTTTATTTTACCATACTCTTGAATGAGATATTGTGAGTTATGTAGAGGTAGGGATCAAGGCAAGTTGGATATTTTGGTTGTGTGCTGGGTGCACGAGACTCGGGTTTATGTTTAGCACTTGCCTGGATCCTAAGGACCGGTTCATGGAGCATGTAACCTGGCTTTACAGTGCCAACCACATGCTGAGATGGGGCAGCTTGGCCAATTAATTAGGTGTATCCCCGGCGTAGTATGGGTGTGTTGGATGGTGCGGGGAATAGGTGTCAGCTGGACTACCATATGAACCGCAAGGCTCAAGAGGGGGCCACTGCAGCGGGGTTGGAGCCTCTTGTATGCTGTTAGGGGTGAAACCTCAGTGGGCCCACGCTCGTCGGGAATCCCTTTGTAAAGGCTTCGTAGTGATCTCCTGGCTACACACCTGGGAAGTGTGAATGTGGTTCATAGCCACTGGCATAATGGAGGTTCTTTTAGTCCACCCGGCAACGGGGGATGAAATCACTACATGTGGGTACAGTGGTACAAACTCTGCAGAGTCAAAACTGTCATGACAGCCGTGCTCACGGTCAAGAGCGGCTTGGACTTATTCATGATTAGAGGATTGATGGTTTTGGAAGTTGTGGATGTTAAGCGGGGAGCTTAACATTGGAAATGATGTTATGGTTATTTGATTTTGATGATGGGATGGGAGATTGGGAACATCTTACCTGTGTAGTAATGTAGGTGCTTAATAAGCTAAGGTGGTAGGAATTAATTGCATAGTGCTTTAACCATGAGTTCAACCTCTCCTTGTTCTAGCCATGCATGACATAACTTTCCCACACTTGCTGAGTACCATCGGTACTCAATCTTGCATATTTTGTTGGTTTATATTGCTGCTCAGGTCAAGATAATGAGGTGGTGTATAATGACCAAGACTTTGGGCCCGAAGAAGGTTTCTAGGTTCATGGAGACCCCGGGCAACGCCTGTGATGGAGCCCTCAAGAATAATATTCCGCTGCTAGTTTATTTACTTGTGATGAACGTATTATTGTCCATTGAGACATTTGCGATGTAAGACTTATTTATATTCGACACCTGGCTTGTAATAAATGATGCTTCACTATTTGTCATCACATGTATGAGAAAATGATCCTGGCATACATGTGATATTCACTTGGTTGTTTCTTCGGAAAAACCGGGTGTGACAGGTAGCTACCTACGATGGACTACAACAGCAAGATTTTGAGCAACCGGAACAGCCAGAACAAGGCAAGTGCCCCTTGACCATATTGATCCTATGCTTTGGAAAACTGTTTTGTTTGCAAAAAGGTGTGTGTGCTGAGTCAAACATGATGGGAAACCCTTTCATAGGAGTTTACTAGTTTTGTCAAACCACCCTTGTCACCAGGGAAGTTTATGAGTCGGGTATGGTTTTTGCTTTTCTGCTTCGCTGAGTCCATAGGATTGGGAAGCGAGATAGATGTGTCTAGCTAACTGCACTCGTAATGATAATGACAAACTGATGTTGTTAATGAACATGGATCGTAGGGAGATCTAGGCAAGCCTGGGTTTTTGAATGAGGTAGAATGAGATGGTGGTTTACTTGCCGTAGATCTAAGGACCGGTTCATGCGAGCACATGCCAGGATAACAGTGCCACCACAAGGCCAAGTATGGGTGCGGCTTAGCTGAGTAATTACGTAAGTTGCTAGATTGTTATGGACCATGGAAGGCGCGGAGAATGGGAGTCGAGTGAGGACTGCCCTGGGAACTGCATGGCACAAGAGGGGGCCCGTGGGTGCGAGAATTGGAGATTCTAGCCTGCCGGTGAAACCTTAGTGAGTCCATACGTCTAGTAACTCCTTTGTAAAAGCTATTTTGTAATCTCTTGGCCATACACTGGCGGTTGTGTACTGGTATAATGGAGGTTCTGCAGTCGCCGATGGGTGACGAAATCACAAACTTGTGGGTAAAGTGGTACAAACTCTACAGAATCTAAAACTATCATGATAGCCGAGCTTACGGTCACGAGCGCCTGGCAAACTTCCATGATTAGTTGGATGGTTATTTTGGGATGGTTTTGGTTATGGTTTGATTTTGGTTTGGTTTTTAGGACTGTTGAGTCCGGGTGATAAGATTGGTTGCATGACTGTTGAGTCATGGCAACGAGATTGGTCTTGGTGCGAGACGGAATTGTTTATGAGATGAAATGGTAGCGAATACAAGATGGTATTCGTGAGATGGTAGCGAATACGAGAAGGTATTCATGAGCAATAATGAGGTTGATTAATGTCTGATTGGGACATGGAAAGTGATGAACATAATGGAGGTATGATTGGTATTTTAATATATGTTGGGATTACATTCACCTAATGTTAAGTTGCTGTTTTATCATGGTTTTGATAAATAACTTTGCTTTCTGCAATGAGCCTTTTTATACCTACCTTGTTGTGAGCTACATATCATATTTTCCCGCACTTGCTGAGTACATCATTGTACTAAAACTTGCATTATTATTTCATCATCAGCAACAGGAGAAGATTACTATGAAGACCAATTGGAGCATTAGGCGTGTAATCTGTCCTCAACCTTGCCTGTGGGGATGGAGTAGAGATGGAGCCGCCGCTGCTGCTTAGATTGCTCCCGCATTAGTTAGAAGACTTCCGCTGTGAGATTAAGACTTCCGCTGTGAGCATGAGTCCAAGACTCATGAGACATTGTAATAAACTCTGTTATTCGTGGTTATATATATTCTGAAATTCAGTTTGTGGATGATGTGTATATGTGTGATTAACATCCTGGGCACACATATGCATCAGTTCTCGGTTCCGTGGTTTTTTCCAAAGAATTGAGGGCGTCCCAGATTGGTATCAGAGCCACGGGTTGACAGTAGGTCACACGCCTAGATAGAAACCCCAGATTGGTATCAACCTGCCATGGTTGACGGTAGGACACAAGAATAGATAGAAGTCACAAGTTGGTATCAGGCACAGATTGGTATCAACCTGCCACGGGTTAATTGAAGATCACACAACCTAGATAGGTCACATATTGATATTAAAACCACCATGTCTAGTCACAGATTTGGTAGCTGAGCCACGCTGACCATAGGATGCAAACCTAGGATGCATAGATTGGCATTGGAACTACCTTGATATAGGATACAAACCTAGGAGAAGCCGTAGTTGAATCACATATTGACATCACCCTATGCCATATAGGACCCCCATTGAATAAAGCCTTGAATAAGGAGTTGTGTGAGCCCTTGTGATGATTGTTGTAATTGTATGTTGAGTGTGAGTTGTGGGATGTCTCAAGCGTTGTCCATACCCACACATAAGTAGAAAGGAGGTGTGAGATACCTCGGCACTTGTTCACATCCTCATATGGGCTAATACATATAGTCCAATCCACCTTGATGCATATAGTTAGGGGATCCATCTAATCTTCTAACCTCTATTCTATTTCGTTCTCTCTCACAGATGGTGAGAGGAAACGCCGGCCGCCAAGGAAGGAACATCCGTGGCAGCCAAGAGGATGGCCACGATGAAGTTCCTGTTAACCCCGGAGCTGGTGAGAACAACCTGGAACCGTTGATGGCCATGCAGAATCTGTGGCGGACCGGAATCCGCTCATCCAGGATCGCAGAGGGTGATGCCGCGCGATGCGACACCCGACAGCACACGTCATAAGAACACAATATATTACATGGGAAAAACAGCTGAAACTGTACAAATAAGTACAAACTTCAGTTACAATTATTGTTCTATTACACAGCGGAAGACTACACTATACAACTCACGCCCGCCTATTTAGCAAAAGTCGGTTGCCCAGCCCTAGGGCAACCCACACTAGCTGCACTCCTCAGCTCAGCGCGGCGGGTACGGCTCCCACTCAGCCGTGGTCCCCGACGGAGGGTAACCCTCGCCGGTGGACTCGTACTCCGAGTCCGTGGGTGGCTCTTCACCTGAAAAACACTTAAGCAGCAACCGTGAGCTCGAAGGCTCAGCAAGGCTTAACCGACTCACCTAAGCATGAAACTCTACATGAGGTGTACAATGGACATAGGATAGTAACATTTCAGCAAAACGGCACGCCTACAAGTTCATCCTTAGTTTATCTTTTAGCAACAAGTTAACAGTTCATGAAATCTGAAATTTAGTAAGCAGTATTTGGTGGCACACATGTAGCAATACAATTATATCAATCAGCATCATTGAATCACCATATTTCATCCATTAGTCTACGTTACGACGCAGTGAACAAGCAGCACTCGTCACCGCGAGGGACGGCGAATCGACTCGATATACACCTGCAGGGAAAACCCAAAGAGCACGTCACGTACGCCCACCCGTGGAGCTGCACAGCACGCTCACTCGATGTCGTACGGGACAACCTTTCACCCAACAGCCCAAACGTCGAACCGGTCGCACCGAAACGAGCAGGAGGTTCTCCACACGGAGCATCTCTCTATGCCCGTTGGCAGATTTCCACCTTGCTGCCCTCAACCTACACCTATAAATCGGTGTGCTATGCCTCGACGCCCGGAGGTTTAGGCTACATCGGTTTATCGGGGCCCATATATCCGATATGCCTTCGGTACGTTCAATACTTGTTCAGCAGGGCCGCACACGGATCGGTCCTCAATCGACACGGACAGGGCTGCGCACACAAGACTCTCTCTTGCTGCGCCCTAGCCCCTGCCTAGTCTCATTTTCATTACTAAAGTGATCTCACATCACTCAACCGAACCCGTGTGTCCCCAGCCTATCTCGCGAGTAGATTCCAACTACTCGACTTGTACCGAAGTCCTATGACTCATTAAGCATAGCCTGTCTACTCGAGGTCCTTGACACTACCCTCACTCTTTTAGGAAACTTTGGTTATGCAAGTGGGGTTTCATTCATCCGATACCTAATGCACATACATACTTCATATGACACATGTATACAAAGTAAAACTTTTAAAAAGGGTTAATGCAAACCGGGGCTTGCCTTGTTGCTGCTGGTCAGGAGTTAGTTCTTCGTCCGGAAGGAGGAAGTCCAGCACTTCCGGAGTCTCTTCTTCAACGGCTACACGTTAATGAAATACTATATGTTAATTTAGATGCAAATGTGAGTTTTAGAGTAAAACTTCTACTATTGGTTCTAATAATCAGCCTCTAACACCTGGAACTTTGTTTAAGAATTTAAATATGAACTAGTGTTGGTGGTTTGGCTTGGACTTAGTCACATGGTTAAATGCTAAGTGGTTTTCCCCCCTTTTCCATAATAATCCCTTAAGTGGGTAAACAGGACAGGGGTGATCTAGAGCTCCACTGGAGCTGAGAATTTTTGTGTGAGTTCCTTGTCACAAGAAAACTCTCTGGACCAAACATTAGCACTTTTCATGGAGTGGTTTGCTCAGAATAATTCTCTTGGCAAATCAGCAAGGAAGAATTAATTCTGAGGTAATACCCCTGTTCATGCTCAACTTAATGAACTACAATTTCTATTCTAGCTCATAGAGTTTGCATGAATTTTCCTAGCATTTTTGGAGTCAAGGTTTGCCCAGAATTGAATTTCCAAGTTTTGGAAATTCTCTGAAAATGTTTCTGCATTCAAATGAACACAGCACCTTCCAATTTGAATTGCTCTGACCAATTCAACTCCAAATGGTCTGAAACTTTTGCAGGGGTTTACTAATGTCCTAAAGAACATTCTGCCAAAATTTGGGAATTTTTGGATGAACCAAACTCCCTCTAAAATTCTTTTGCTGAAAAGCTTTAAAGAATTTTCCAGAATTAATTAATGGGTTTCATACAAATTGGGTTGTATCTCTGGACAGAGCTAGGCAAGATGAATCCAACCCAATTTGAATCACTAAATTTGGAGCTTCCTAGCAAAAGTTATGGGGTTCTAAAGTTTGCACTAAAACTGGAAATTCCAGAAATGTTTAAATCCTGCGGGTGGGTCCACGTACACGTGTCGACCGCTGGATCCGAGCCACACGGGGCCACAGACTCCTTCCCGCGCGGCCGCACTGGATCCCGGACCACAGAGAATCCCACCCCTTTATTTCCAGCCGCTGACGCGTGGGGCCTACCCCTTCGTCCTCCTCCGGCCACCCGCGCGACCCCGCCGCCAAGCTCGCCGGAGCTCTCGCCGGAGACGGGTTCCGGTCCTCGGAGCTTGCTGAATCTCGCCGCCAGTGCCTATCTCGGCCTGAGGAACACGGTGGTGCCCTCCCCAGAACTTGACAACCACCGGAACAGTGCTCCCAACGGCAACAGCGGCCGGGAGCTCACCGGCGACGTCTAACTCGGCATCCCACGCACCTTTTTCGATGCGGTTTGCTCGGGGAGCTCCGCTGACACCTGCTGGTCACGGACATGGACACCGATCCTCGTGAAAATGGCGGTAACTATGACCTCACCGGCGACCTAGGCCGGATATCGGCTGTGCTTCAGAAAACTTCAAAGAACCGTCAACCTAGCCCACGGTTTTTACTGGTTTTTGATCCTAGGTGGTCGTGGCCGTGTATAGAGCGTGTGCATGACTCGGTTTGCCCAGTGATGAGCTAACCCCCACGAATTTTGGGATTTTGTGGGAGCTCGGTCTCAAGACACCCGAAGCTTTCCCGGCGAAATACTCCCTCGACAGCCCATGAAATGAAGAACGGTAGGGACTAGAAGAGTCAGCACCTTAAGGCGGTCCTTTCTTGTATGGCTCGTCGGGCACGAGCGCGCCTGTGCTGGCCGGACGCCGGCGATCAGAAAGGGCGGCGTTTCTGTGCTCGCGCGGAAACGAGGAAGGAACTCGGTAGGGGGGGGTTCTCGTTTGGAAAGCAGGAGGAAGGCGGCGTGGGCTGTGCGCTGGCCTTTAAGCCGCGGTTTGGCACTGTGAGGTGGCCGATCGCTGCCTCGGTGGCTCGCCGCCGTTCACTGTCTTGCGCGCGAAGTCGGGGTCGGCTGCAGCAACCGACTGCCCCTCCAGTGTGCCACTGACCTGTGGGCCTCCCCCTTTCTCCTTTTCCCCTAATATTTCTTTTCTGTTTTTGTTAATTATCCCACCAGCTACTCACAATTTAATGTGAGACTTAGCTCCCAAGTCTTTGTTTGAATTTGAATTCTCAAATTCAAACTTTGTTTGGTCAAGTTTGCTTCATATTCAAACTGAAATTCAAATTCAGTTTTGAATTCTAGCAAATTTAACTCTTGACAAGATGAGCTCCAATGGGGCTGGAAATTGGTGGGTTTACTCAGAAAAATGTGCTGAGTGTAGATATGGAGCTAACTTTTGAATTTGGATGATGAAAGTTGCTGCAATTTGAATTTACACTCAAATTGGCCTCTTTTTGAAATAACTCAAAAGTGCCTCAAAAAGTGTTGAATTTGCATGAGCTTTGGACTGAACCTTCCCAAGACTTTTTAAATTCTAGGGGTGAGCTCAACCTCTCATGTTTAAGTGTAGAAACCCTACTTTGTGAAAGTGAAGGCTTTCCCTTCTACTCACTCCTTTGAGGGAGGTCACTTGCTCTTCACAATATTTCACAATCTACCCACAACAAAACTGTTGTGTTGTGAGGTGCATAAAATTTTTTACAAGTCCCTTTTCTTGGGCTTTTACATCCCTCCCCCCTTAAAAGAATCTCGTCCCGAGATTACAAAAGAAGAGATAGCGATGTAATAGGGACTTACCCGTGTTGAGAAGCCATGAACTCCGGGTAGTTTGAGCGAAGGAACTCCTCGCTCTCCCACGTTGCTTCCTCGGCGGTGTGGTTACTCCAGAGTATTTTGTAGAACCATAACGTTCTGCTACGCGTGGTCCTGGCTTTCTCATCAAGAATTCCCACCGGATATTCATCATATGTTAAATCCGGCTTCAGCTCGCCGATGTCTTCGGTAGGAACAGCAGTTGTATGCTTCAAGCATTTTCGCAGTTGCGAAACATGGAAAATATCATGGACACCAGCCAGAGATGCCGGTAGCTCCAATCGGTACGCTGCTGGTCCACACTTCTCGGTGATAGCGTAGGGTCCAATGAAACGGGGAGCGAGCTTCCCCTTCACACCGAATCGGTGCACGCCCTTCATTGGAGACACGCGGAGGTACACGTGTTCCCCAACGTCAAAGTGCAACGGCCTACGCCTCTTATCAGCGTAGCTCTTCTGTCGGGATTGAGCGGCCTTCAAATTGGCTTGAATTGTCCGAACGCGCTCCTCGGCGTCGTTCACCACATCAACCCCGAATGTGACCCTTTCACCGGACTCGCACCAATTTAATGGGGTGCGGCATTTACGACCGTAGAGAGCTTCATAGGGTGCCATTTTGATACTCGCCTGATAACCGTTGTTGTACGAGAATTCCGCCAATGGCAGGTGATCATCCCAGTTCCTACCATGGTGGATGGCACATGCTCTCAACATGTCTTCCAGGACTTGATTCACCCTTTCTGTCTGACCATCGGTCTGAGGGTGATAGGCGGAGCTCCTGATCAACTTAGTACCCAATGCAGCGTGTAGCTGCTCCCAAAAGCGAGATACAAATAATGCACCTCGATCTGAGACAATGGTCTGGGGTACCCCGTATAGGCATAGAATCTTTGCTATGTATAGCTCCGCATATTTGCCGGCATTGTAACGTGTATTCACCGGAATGAAATGAGCCGTCTTGGTTAACCGATCAACGATTACCCATATGGAATCATGCTTGTTGGCTGTTAGGGGTAATCCCACAATGAAATCCATGCTCACATCTTCCCATTTCCATGCCGGGATCTTCAGGGGTTGCAACAGCCCTGATTTCTTCATGTGATCAGCTTTCACTCGTCTACACGTATCGCACTCGGATACGTACTTAGCTACCTCCCGCTTCATCCGCGTCCACCAAAATTTCTTTTTCAAATCTTGGTACATTTTGTTGCTGCCCGGATGAATGGAGTATTTAGACAAGTGAGCTTCATCGAGGATCTTTTTCCTCAACTCCATATCCCGGGGTACGACTATGCGGTCATTGAACCACAGCGTCCCCTCCCCATCTTTCCGGAAACATTTAATTTCTCCAATGTCTATCCGTCTCCGGAGATGTGCCATGCCTTTATCCGTTTTCTGAGCTGCAATGATGTCCTCCCTAATAGTAGGGATGAGGGCAAGGTTGTACAGCGATCCATAAGGAACCAAGTATAAACTTGGCTCTTCCTCCTCCACCGGTGTAATGGTGAGGTGATGGACATGCGATTTCCGACTCAGCGCGTCGGCAACCACATTCGCCTTGCCGGGGTGGTAATGGATCTCAATCTCATAATCTTTGATCAGTTCTAACCACCTCCTCTGCCTCATGTTCAGCTCCTTCTGGGTGAAAATGTATTTCAAGCTCTTGTGGTCGGTGTAGAGATGCACTAAGTTCCCCAGGAGATAGTGCCTCCACATTTTCAGCGCCAACACCACGGCAGCAAGTTCAAGATCGTGAGTCGGGTAGTGCTGCTCATGGTTCCGAAGTTGGCGTGAGCCATAAGCGACCACACGTCCTTCCTGCATCAACACGCAGCCAAGCCCAATACCGGACGCGTCACAATACACGTCGAAGGGCTTTGTTGTATCCGGCTGAGCTAACACCGGGGCTGTGGTGAGATGCTTCACCAATGTTCGGAACGCTCCTTCACACGCGGTGTTCCAAACATATTTTGTCCCTTTTTTCAGCAACTCTGTCATCGGCTTAGCGAGCTTGGAGAAGCTTGGAATGAATCTCCGGTAGTATCCCGCTAACCCGAGGAAGCTTCTGACTTCATGAACTGAAGTGGGAGCTTTCCATTTCAACACTTGCTCGATTTTACTTGGGTCAACCGCAATGCCTTCAGCTGAGATGATATGTCCCAAGAATGGCACTTGGCTGATCCAAAATTCGCATTTGCTGAACTTAGCATAGAGTTTGTGGTCTCGCAATCGTTGAAGAACGATCCGCAAGTGTTCGGCATGTTCAGCTTCGGTCTTGGAGTAAACCAAGATGTCGTCGATGAACACTACCACGAACTTGTCCAGCTCCGGCATGAACACCGAGTTCATGAGATACATGAAATGGGCTGGAGCATTTGTGAGACCAAAGGACATGACGAGATATTCGTATAAGCCGTATCTCGTCGAGAATGCCGTCTTCGGGATATCCTCCGCCCGGATCTTGATCTGGTGATATCCAGAGCGAAGGTCCATCTTTGAGAATACACTTGCCCCCACAAGTTGATCAAACAAGATGTCAATACGGGGCAGTGGGTACTTATTCTTGATGGTGACGGCGTTGAGCGGCCGGTAATCCACACACAGCCTCAGGGTCTCATCCTTCTTCTTCACGAATAGCGCCGAGCATCCCCAAGGCGAGGAACTCGGCCTAATGAAACCCTTGCTCAACAGATCATTGAGCTGTTCTTTCAGTTCCGCCAGCTCATTTGGAGCCATCTTGTATGGTCTCCGTGATATGGGCGTAGTCCCGGGTGCAAGTTCAATCTTGAACTCGACATCCCGCTCAGGTGGCATGCCCGGAAGATCATCCGGGAACACATCAGGATACTCCCGGACTACAGGGATGTCTTCTAACTTGAGAACTTCAGCATTATTAATTGCTAAAACTTCCCGGACTGGCATGTCTAACATCATGGAATGCGGACGGTGGAATGGAGAATTTAAGTGAATCGTCCGTGTCCGAGTCTCTAGGACAGCGCCATGGTATTGCAGCCATGACATCCCTAAGATTGCATCAATCTTTTGTCCCATAAGGATTATCAAGGTGGTGGGATATAGTTTCCCACCTAAGCACAGAGGTGCCTTTGGAATCATCATATTAGCTGAAATCTTCCCTCCCGGTGAGCATATCATATAAGTGCAGTCGGTTGGGAAGACTTGCAATTGATGTTTAGCCACATAGGATGCACTTATAAAGCTGTGGGTTGCACCAGAATCAAATAATATGACGATGGCTTGATTGTTGAGAGTAAACGTACCCGCCAGCACGTTGTCTCCCTCTGGGGCGTCCTCACTGTCGAGGTTGCGGACACCCCCAGTCCGTTGACCAACCCTCTTCACCGGAGGTCGGCCTCGAGCACCACCCTGGAGCTGGGCTTGCCCGCTGCTCTGCTGCCCCTGGGGACAGTCCTTCGCAAAGTGGCCCGCCTGGCCACATGTGAAGCAGGTGAAACGGGGCGGTCCCCCGCTGATCGGTGGACGGAAACCCGGGGCGCGTTGTGGCGGTGGAAACGCCCGGGGTACCGTCTGCTGCTGCTGCTGTCTTGGTGGTGGCATCGGCGGACGGAACGGAGGTGCCTGAAAGGGACGTCCCCCGAACCGTTGCGGTCGCGCTGGTGGTTGCCACTGCTGCCCGGATGGTGTCCGATACACCATACGGTACTTCTGGGGAGCGCCACTCCCACCGCTGCTAGGTGGAGCGCTACGCTTCCTCTGCTCAGCTGCTAACTCCCGCTGAGCGTCCTCTTGCATGATGGCGGCATTGACTAAGTCGTTGAATGTGCCGCGGTTCCACTGTACGAGGTGGGTCTTCATTTCGGGGTGTAACCCCCGATAGAAGTGCTCCCTCTTCTTCTCCTCCGTGGAGATGTAGTCTGACGCATACTGCGCCAGATGGTTGAAGGCACGGGAGTAGTCGTGGGCACTCCTCCCGCCCTGCTTCAGTTCCAAAAATTCTTGGAACTTTCTCTTCATTATTCCGGGAGGAATGTGATAGGCGCGGAACGCCTCCCGGAACTCTTGCCATTCCACGGCATGGCCAGCCGGACGTGAGGCGACATAATTCGCCCACCACGCACCAGCGGCACCGTGGAGCTGCTGTGCTGCGAACAGCGTCTTCTGCCGCTCCGTACACTGGAGCAGCCCGAACTTGGACTCGATAGTTCGCAGCCAGTTGTCCGCCTCCAGTGGTTCTTCGGCTTCGGTGAACACTGGAGGGTGCGTACTCATGAAATCCGAGTACGACACTTCGCGGGGCTCACGAGGCCCTCGCTCTTGACGTCCTCCCGCCTGGGACGTATTCTGCACGATCGTGCGGAGCAGGTCGGTCTGCTCCTCACGACCTCCCACCAATGCCGCTATCACATCCGCTAGAGTAAGCGGAGGCGGCGGTGGTGGCTGCTGCTGCGGGGTGCTGTCGTAGGCCGGTGGCTGGGAGTCATCGCCTCCACCTTGGCTAGAGCCACCAACCTCGTGCGTGGTCCTAGTACGAACCATCTGCAACCATACGACATTAACCATCAGTTCCGCAACATTTTGCATGCAGTCCAATAGAACTGGGCGTAAAAACATCATGACACCCAAACATGCAAAATATCTCGTAAGTAGATAATGTAATAACTTTGCACAAGCTACCCCATTACCAGACCAAACACAAGTTAGTTTAATCCAACTTGATGAACCCCCTCTTTGGAAGCTCACCATAACTGGGTTTGGTCTCTACGAGACATTATTATTGCGTTGTCATCACGTATAACACCCTTAGGGTACAACACCCTTTAATGAGTTCAACTGTCATTCTTCTGTCAGAATGACCAGTTTCTACCTATTCCAAGTTTTGATCCGGTTATGGGCATTTTCATGACTCAAGTTGAATACCAAAGTTAAAGTTAACTTTAGTATCTTTCCAACGAGTACTCATTTGCCCCCAGATCAGCTTTGATTAAAAAGTTATGTTAATTCAAAGTTAGCAGAATTTCTGGAAGAATTTTAACAGCACCTCCCTTGGAAGTGGCTGTTTCCAATCCTGATTTCCACTAAATTCTGTGCTGAAATTTCAGAAACTTTGAATTGCAAAGATGGCAAACATCTTCTACTCTTTCTAAGGATGGATTATATGACAATTTTAGATTTTTCTACTGGGAGTTATATTTGAAAAACAGATCAGTTCAGAGGATGTTTTACTCTGCCCTGATTCTGGACAGTTTACATTCCTCTGGGATTTCAGCCATCTTAAGGCGAGTTTCAGTTCTGGAAGTCTACAACAAAGTTGTAGAGTACTTGAATACCTTTCCAGAACTATATAGCACACCTCCCTGGGCTAAAAGACCTGTGAGTTATGCCCTGTTGAAGATCAGCAAACATGCTGCCCCAAACAGAGCACTCTGTTTTTCAGTCTCTTTTGGAACTACACTCATCACCATCCCATTCTTATACCCAACCAGGGTCCTAACTGTTGAACCTATAGATTTTAATTCTTTGTCATCATTATACTCATGCATATGCCTACAATGCCTCGGTACTACGTTCCTCACAAAAGAAAATCCTATCCGGATCATACCGGCATATACGTCTCAAATGTGGCACTAAACGGTCTCTCGCACACGTTTTCTACACGGATACATACGTGGTTAGTACCTGCAGAAAACCACACAATAATGGTGCACTCAATGGTTATTCATTTCAGGCAGTTCCATATTTGAAAGTAAATACAAACGCCCGTATCATTTCCATACGGCCGTCCTTGAGCTAAGTCACGTCTCAAGGCACGTGATCGTGTTTCAACACCACACGACGGGGAACCCGAGTATGTCATGAACGGGTCGTCACGGTTGGGAATGTTATCAACCCAACAGATACCACCTACTGCCCTGCAGGGCACGCCGATGGCAAGCGCTGCGTATGTCCTCCTGGGCTATTTCCAGACGAACACACTCTCGCGTTACTGACCACGCGATGGGGTCTCCGCTTACTTGCCTAATGCACGCTAGGGATCAGCGTTTCATATGAACTCAGGGACATGAAGAGTCCAAGAGCTTCATATTGACATCTCACACCGAGCTGTGAGATCAATCCCTGAACCACGTTCCTCGTCAGGGAGAGCTAACCGAAATTGAACCGCTTTCGGTGGCGTTCCTTACCATACTTACCAGAGCGTAGGTGCGTCGTTACATAATTGAAATTCAGAATTATAACACATAAGTTAGTCTTTGCCACTTTAAGTAACTAAGCTAATATAGTCCTTACTTGGGCAACTACCGAATCCTCACCGTATACCTAAGTTTTTCCCATAATGCAGTCCTTTAGTACTGTGCTATCCCCACTGCAGCTCTGATACCAGGCTGTGGCGGACCGGAATCCGCTCATCCAGGATCGCAGAGGGTGATGCCGCGCGATGCGACACCCGACAGCACACGTCATAAGAACACAATATATTACATGGGAAAAACAGCTGAAACTGTACAAATAAGTACAAACTTCAGTTACAATTATTGTTCTATTACACAGCGGAAGACTACACTATACAACTCACGCCCGCCTATTTAGCAAAAGTCGGTTGCCCAGCCCTAGGGCAACCCACACTAGCTGCACTCCTCAGCTCAGCGCGGCGGGTACGGCTCCCACTCAGCCGTGGTCCCCGACGGAGGGTAACCCTCGCCGGTGGACTCGTACTCCGAGTCCGTGGGTGGCTCTTCACCTGAAAAACACTTAAGCAGCAACCGTGAGCTCGAAGGCTCAGCAAGGCTTAACCGACTCACCTAAGCATGAAACTCTACATGAGGTGTACAATGGACATAGGATAGTAACATTTCAGCAAAACGGCACGCCTACAAGTTCATCCTTAGTTTATCTTTTAGCAACAAGTTAACAGTTCATGAAATCTGAAATTTAGTAAGCAGTATTTGGTGGCACACATGTAGCAATACAATTATATCAATCAGCATCATTGAATCACCATATTTCATCCATTAGTCTACGTTACGACGCAGTGAACAAGCAGCACTCGTCACCGCGAGGGACGGCGAATCGACTCGATATACACCTGCAGGGAAAACCCAAAGAGCACGTCACGTACGCCCACCCGTGGAGCTGCACAGCACGCTCACTCGATGTCGTACGGGACAACCTTTCACCCAACAGCCCAAACGTCGAACCGGTCGCACCGAAACGAGCAGGAGGTTCTCCACACGGAGCATCTCTCTATGCCCGTTGGCAGATTTCCACCTTGCTGCCCTCAACCTACACCTATAAATCGGTGTGCTATGCCTCGACGCCCGGAGGTTTAGGCTACATCGGTTTATCGGGGCCCATATATCCGATATGCCTTCGGTACGTTCAATACTTGTTCAGCAGGGCCGCACACGGATCGGTCCTCAATCGACACGGACAGGGCTGCGCACACAAGACTCTCTCTTGCTGCGCCCTAGCCCCTGCCTAGTCTCATTTTCATTACTAAAGTGATCTCACATCACTCAACCGAACCCGTGTGTCCCCAGCCTATCTCGCGAGTAGATTCCAACTACTCGACTTGTACCGAAGTCCTATGACTCATTAAGCATAGCCTGTCTACTCGAGGTCCTTGACACTACCCTCACTCTTTTAGGAAACTTTGGTTATGCAAGTGGGGTTTCATTCATCCGATACCTAATGCACATACATACTTCATATGACACATGTATACAAAGTAAAACTTTTAAAAAGGGTTAATGCAAACCGGGGCTTGCCTTGTTGCTGCTGGTCAGGAGTTAGTTCTTCGTCCGGAAGGAGGAAGTCCAGCACTTCCGGAGTCTCTTCTTCAACGGCTACACGTTAATGAAATACTATATGTTAATTTAGATGCAAATGTGAGTTTTAGAGTAAAACTTCTACTATTGGTTCTAATAATCAGCCTCTAACACCTGGAACTTTGTTTAAGAATTTAAATATGAACTAGTGTTGGTGGTTTGGCTTGGACTTAGTCACATGGTTAAATGCTAAGTGGTTTTCCCCCCTTTTCCATAATAATCCCTTAAGTGGGTAAACAGGACAGGGGTGATCTAGAGCTCCACTGGAGCTGAGAATTTTTGTGTGAGTTCCTTGTCACAAGAAAACTCTCTGGACCAAACATTAGCACTTTTCATGGAGTGGTTTGCTCAGAATAATTCTCTTGGCAAATCAGCAAGGAAGAATTAATTCTGAGGTAATACCCCTGTTCATGCTCAACTTAATGAACTACAATTTCTATTCTAGCTCATAGAGTTTGCATGAATTTTCCTAGCATTTTTGGAGTCAAGGTTTGCCCAGAATTGAATTTCCAAGTTTTGGAAATTCTCTGAAAATGTTTCTGCATTCAAATGAACACAGCACCTTCCAATTTGAATTGCTCTGACCAATTCAACTCCAAATGGTCTGAAACTTTTGCAGGGGTTTACTAATGTCCTAAAGAACATTCTGCCAAAATTTGGGAATTTTTGGATGAACCAAACTCCCTCTAAAATTCTTTTGCTGAAAAGCTTTAAATAATTTTCCAGAATTAATTAATGGGTTTCATACAAATTGGGTTGTATCTCTGGACAGAGCTAGGCAAGATGAATCCAACCCAATTTGAATCACTAAATTTGGAGCTTCCTAGCAAAAGTTATGGGGTTCTAAAGTTTGCACTAAAACTGGAAATTCCAGAAATGTTTAAATCCTGCGGGTGGGTCCACGTACACGTGTCGACCGCTGGATCCGAGCCACACGGGGCCACAGACTCCTTCCCGCGCGGCCGCACTGGATCCCGGACCACAGAGAATCCCACCCCTTTATTTCCAGCCGCTGACGCGTGGGGCCTACCCCTTCGTCCTCCTCCGGCCACCCGCGCGACCCCGCCGCCAAGCTCGCCGGAGCTCTCGCCGGAGACGGGTTCCGGTCCTCGGAGCTTGCTGAATCTCGCCGCCAGTGCCTATCTCGGCCTGAGGAACACGGTGGTGCCCTCCCCAGAACTTGACAACCACCGGAACAGTGCTCCCAACGGCAACAGCGGCCGGGAGCTCACCGGCGACGTCTAACTCGGCATCCCACGCACCTTTTTCGATGCGGTTTGCTCGGGGAGCTCCGCTGACACCTGCTGGTCACGGACATGGACACCGATCCTCGTGAAAATGGCGGTAACTATGACCTCACCGGCGACCTAGGCCGGATATCGGCTGTGCTTCAGAAAACTTCAAAGAACCGTCAACCTAGCCCACGGTTTTTACTGGTTTTTGATCCTAGGTGGTCGTGGCCGTGTATAGAGCGTGTGCATGACTCGGTTTGCCCAGTGATGAGCTAACCCCCACGAATTTTGGGATTTTGTGGGAGCTCGGTCTCAAGACACCCGAAGCTTTCCCGGCGAAATACTCCCTCGACAGCCCATGAAATGAAGAACGGTAGGGACTAGAAGAGTCAGCACCTTAAGGCGGTCCTTTCTTGTATGGCTCGTCGGGCACGAGCGCGCCTGTGCTGGCCGGACGCCGGCGATCAGAAAGGGCGGCGTTTCTGTGCTCGCGCGGAAACGAGGAAGGAACTCGGTAGGGGGGGGTTCTCGTTTGGAAAGCAGGAGGAAGGCGGCGTGGGCTGTGCGCTGGCCTTTAAGCCGCGGTTTGGCACTGTGAGGTGGCCGATCGCTGCCTCGGTGGCTCGCCGCCGTTCACTGTCTTGCGCGCGAAGTCGGGGTCGGCTGCAGCAACCGACTGCCCCTCCAGTGTGCCACTGACCTGTGGGCCTCCCCCTTTCTCCTTTTCCCCTAATATTTCTTTTCTGTTTTTGTTAATTATCCCACCAGCTACTCACAATTTAATGTGAGACTTAGCTCCCAAGTCTTTGTTTGAATTTGAATTCTCAAATTCAAACTTTGTTTGGTCAAGTTTGCTTCATATTCAAACTGAAATTCAAATTCAGTTTTGAATTCTAGCAAATTTAACTCTTGACAAGATGAGCTCCAATGGGGCTGGAAATTGGTGGGTTTACTCAGAAAAATGTGCTGAGTGTAGATATGGAGCTAACTTTTGAATTTGGATGATGAAAGTTGCTGCAATTTGAATTTACACTCAAATTGGCCTCTTTTTGAAATAACTCAAAAGTGCCTCAAAAAGTGTTGAATTTGCATGAGCTTTGGACTGAACCTTCCCAAGACTTTTTAAATTCTAGGGGTGAGCTCAACCTCTCATGTTTAAGTGTAGAAACCCTACTTTGTGAAAGTGAAGGCTTTCCCTTCTACTCACTCCTTTGAGGGAGGTCACTTGCTCTTCACAATATTTCACAATCTACCCACAACAAAACTGTTGTGTTGTGAGGTGCATAAAATTTTTTACAAGTCCCTTTTCTTGGGCTTTTACAGAATCAACTTATGCAAACCATGATCCAAACTTTGGGTCAGTTGTAGGGCAACAACAACCCCGTTCCGGCACCACCGCCGCCTCATAACAGACTGGGAGAGTTCATGAGGACTCGACCACCCACCTTTGCTCAAGCTAACGACCCCATGGAGGCCGACGACTGGTTGAAATCCATGGAGAAGAAGCTTGCCATAGTGAAGTGCAATGACCGAGAGAAGGTTCTTTTTGTGTTGCACCAACTCATGGGAGCTGCCGCTGACTGGTGGGATGCCCTATGCGACGCTCATGTCAACCCGGAGACAATCACTTGGACTAAGTTCAAGGAGAGTTTCCGCTCTCATTACATCCCTGCTGGTGTAATGGTGCTCAAGAGACAGGAGTTCGAAGGTCCCCGCCAAGGACAGAGAAGCGTGAATGAGTATCTCAACAAGTTCATGCAACTGTCCCTGTACGCCCCCGAAGATGTCAACCCGGACCAACGGAAGCAGTACCTGTTCATGAGAGGGTTGAACAATGAGATCCAGGTTCAGCTCCTCAACAATGACTACGCGAGCTTCCAGAAGCTGGTTGACAAGGCTATAGTGGTCAAAAGCAAGATCCGAGAGATCGAGTGAGAGGGCAAGAGGAAGATGCCATACCAGCCACAAGGGAGCAACGTACGACCTCGGTACATGCCCCCATCTGCACCCCAGTATGGATCGACCGCTCCTGCATATCGCCCTAGTCAGCCACCACAGCAACGACCCGTTGCACAAGCACCTCGTGTGCCCTTGCCTCCTGTGCCCCGACCCAACATGGGCGCTCCTGTTCAAAACCCCCGCCCCAACGTACCTGCTGCCGTGGGCAACAGGGCATCCTTTGCATGCGGGGAAACAGGACACTTCGTGAGCCAGTGCCCGAGGAGAGGTCCTGGACAGCAAGGCAACGTGCCCAAGCAGAACCCGCGACCGAACGGAGGAGATAATCAAGGAAACCGTGGACAGCAGTACTATGCCCGCGGCAACGTGAACCATGTCTCTGCTGAGGAAGCACAACAGGCTGAGGACGTCATAATTGGTATGTTCCTTGCCAATTCCAACCCAGCCCCCATTTTATTTGATTCTGGAGCATCACATTCCTTCATATCATAAAAGTATGTTGCCAAGCATAATCTACCCATATCACACTTAAAATGTGCTATGTTAGTTAATTCTCCCGGTGGAGAGATGAGGACTAATATAGTATGTCCGAAAGTAAGCCTTAAAATAAGGGGGGTAGACTTCCTTGCCAACCTCATTGTCTTGGATTCCCAAGGGCTCGACATAATACTCAGGATGGATTTGTTAAGCAAGCACAACGGAGTAATCCAATGTGCTGAGAGGAGCGTGCAGTTGACAAACGAGCACGGTATTTGTATCGAGTTTAAGTCAGCCCAACAAACAACCAATAAGGCAAGTTTGAACCACGTCAAAGGAGCAACGTTGGACAGCATTCCAGTGGTTCAGGAATTCTCGAACGTGTTTCCAGAAGAACTTCCAGGTATGCCACCTGACCGGGACATTGAGTTTGCCATTAATTTGGTACCCGGAACTGCACCCATAGCAAAGAGACCCTATAGGATGCCCACCAATGAACTAGTGGAACTCAAGAAGCAAATTCAGGAGCAGTTGGAGAAAGGTTTTATTCGTCCAAGCTCGTCACCATGGGGAGCCCCCGTGCTCTTTGTAGACAAGAAAGATGGGACCCAAAGGATGTGCGTGGACTATAGGTCTCTCAACGAGGTGACAATCAAGAACAAACACCCTCTGCCCCGAATAGAAGACCTATTCGACCAAATGAAAGGAGCCCGAGTGTTCTCCAAGATTGATCTTTGTTCGGGATACTTCCAGCTGAAAATTAAGCCATCCGATATACCCAAGACTGCCTTTCCGACACGATATGGTTCGTATGAGTATACCGTCATGTCTTTTGGGTTAACAAATGCACCCGCATACTTCATGTACCTTATGAACCAGGTTTTCATGGAGTACTTGGATAAGTTTGTCGTGGTTTTCATCGACGACATTATGGTGTATTCAAAAAGTGAGGAGGAGCATAAAGAACATTTAAGATTGTCCTTGCAGAAAATGCGCGAGCATCAATTGTATGCCAAGCTTAACAAGTGTCAATTTTTGCTAAAGGAGATATCGTTCCTAGACCACATTATCTCCGAGGAAGGAGTATCGGTTGATCCCGGAAAAGTGGGAGATGTTCTGAAGTGGAACCAACCGCAAAACGTGAAAGACATTCGGGGTTTTCTTGGGATGGCTGGATACGATCGACGCTTCATCAAGGACTTCTCTAAGACAACAAAACCTATGACGGAGTTGCTAACGAAGGGAAAAGCATTCCAGTGGACATCAGCGTGCCAAGAGAGCTTTGAGGAACTCAAGAAAAGGCTAACCACAACGCCAGTTTTGGTATTGCCAGACGTAGGCAAGAGCTTTGATATATATTGTGACGCATCAAGACAAGGGCTCGGATATGTGCTCATGCAAGAAGGACAAGTGGTAGCCTATGCCTCACCACAATTAAAGAAGCACGAGCTTAATTATCCTACACATGACTTGGAGCTAGCAGCAGTAGTGCATGCATTGAAGATTTGGAGACATTATATCCTTGGTCATTGATGCGAGATCTATACGGATCATAAAAGCCTCAAGTACATATTCACACAAACGGACTTGAATTTGAGGCAACGTCGATGGTTGGAACTCATCAAAGATTACGATGTTGGAATCAACTACCACCCTAGAAGGGCCAATGTAGTAGCTGATGCTTGAGCCGGAAGGGAGCATGTCACCAACTCACAGTTCGGGAGCTACCACCCGATCTAAGTAAGGAGTTCGAACGGTTACACCTCGGATTTTTTAACAAAATGGAAGTTATGGAACTCCACTCTTCATTGGAGCAAGAGATAAGAGATGACCAAGCAACGGATGAGGAGATCAAGGAGATCAAGGAAAGGATCTGACAAGGAATAGAGAAGGATTTCAAGGAAGATGAGAAGGGTACGTTTTGGCTAGGAAGAAGGATTTGTGTACCTAATGTGAAGCACATCCGCGACATGATATTAAAAGAGGCACATGATTCACCTCATTCCATACATCCCGGAAGTACCAAAATGTACAAGGACCTGATGTAACACCCCAAAATCCTGTTCAGAGGGGAGTTTAAAAATTTTTGGACGTGTTGCATGTGTTGCAAAAATTCAAATTCAAACTGGAATTTAAATTAAACTCAAAACAGAAAAGAAATAGAAAAAGAAAAAAAGAAAACAGAAAAAAACCGGCCAGTGGGCCGAAACCCACCAGCCGGCCCACTGATCCTGCGCCAGCCCGCAGCCGCGGGCGCCCCCCCTTCTTCCCACTGACATGCGGGGCCCGCCAACCTTTCTTCCTCCTCGTGCCCGCGCCCGCGCTCGGCCGGACTCTCTCACCCGAATCAAAACCGACCGGGAAATCTTGCGTATCCCAGCCGATTTCCGGACCCCGAAGACTCAAACTCGATCACAACCAACCCGCCGCTCTCCCCCGTCTATAAAAACCCCGGCCTCGTTCTGTTTTTCCCACGCGATCCGCCGTTTTTACTCCGGTGAGAACCCGAGCCCCTCCGGCGAATTCTGGCCGATCTACGCTCGGAAATTCCGATCTAACTCGCTGGTCTTGATCCACCGCCTCCTGGGAACCTCGCAGGTGCAGAAAACTCGGTGGTTTGCGGTTCAAACACAGCGCCGACGAGCCTCGCCATGAATTCACCTCGGACCTCGTCGCCGACGCCTTCCAGGACCTCCGAGCTCAAGAAAACCCCCGAGGTGAGATCCCCGACCTCCCCTCCACCGATCTATGCCATAAAATCACAGTTTTAGGAAGAATTGACGAAGATCCGAAACTCTTCGGCGAGATCGCCGCCTCCCGCCGCCGTGCGCCGCCGGCAGCGCCGCCCGCGCTCGATCAGAGCGACGTGGCCGCTTGTGCGCCGTCTATTTTAAATCGCACGGTAGAGTTTAAATCCCCGCGTACCGGTTCGATGTTATAATCTCAGCCGTCTGTTTTAAAACGGACGGTCCACGTCAGCCCTGCGTTATAAAGACTGGAATTCTTACGCGCTACCCCCTGGGGTTCTCAGAAAATAAGAGCTAGCCCCAGAAACTTCTGATCTAGCCCCTGGAACTTCAGAAAATCATGTAAATTCATTTAAAAATCAGTTTTAGCCCCTGGACTTGATAAAAATTAGGAAAACCCCCTCTGTTATGTGTAGCTAGACCCCTGAAAATTCTTAAAATAATATTATAGACCCTGTAGTGGGGTGAGTTTACCTTTTTAACCCTATTTGATATTAAATTTAGGAAATTGAATATGTGGTTAGTATTTAAAATTTAAAAGGTGGGACAAACATATTGTCAAATTGAAATTAAAAACTTTCCCAATACTTAGAAAACCTTGGAGTGAGATAAAAATAGATTTTTGGCTGAAATGAATCTGTTTAATTGATTATTCACTTTTATTAGTTAGAGGGCACATTTTTAAGTAGAGAATAATTCTGAAAATTAGAAAAATAAATGTAAAATAGTTTACATCAGAGGAAAAGATCAAAAATATATTATTAACTATTTTGGATCAGAACCTATTATGTTTAGATGATGTGTCTTACTATTTTCATAATAAAGTACACATTTAGGCATAGGAAGTAAATTTGAAAATATAGCAAGCTAGGTATGAATAACTAGAAAATGATAAATGAAGTTTCCAAAATCCAAAGAATTCAGTTTAGGGTTGGTAGAAGGTATGAAGACACATATGGAGTAGGAAAATACCTTTCATGCATACTTGGTAGCTAAAAGGTGTAGTGATTGAATATAAGGAATTTATTTAAATTGGAAACTCATATATATAGTATGCAAACATAAATGTGAATACAAAAGTAGAAATCATATACACATGTTTAAAAGTGCATGTAAGCCTAAAACCAACACACATAGAGTAACCACAACACATAGAATTGTGAGTGGCTTTCATAAATGTGAGTGTGTGGTTTGTATGAAGTGGAAGTGTAAACTATGTCTTATGACTTGTTGTTTTCTTTTGCTATGTGGGATGGTATGAGTAGAACCTGCTCCAGAGCAAGTTCTTCCTTTCCAAGATCAGGATTACCCATTCCAAGAGCAGCAGGAAGAAGGCAAGTGTCCTTGACCACTTTGATCCTATACTAGGATGTGTAGCTAGAATTATTTGCATTGTCAATTGAAAATATGAAACCCATGCTAGGATGTTTCCCTAGAATTGCATTACCTTATTTCCTTGTAGCTTGGGTTGGGATTCATCTTATCATGTCATTTATTATTATGCATATGCTTAGCCATGCTTAGAATGGGATATTTGGGATATGAGATCATCAATTTATTTTACCATACTCTTGAATCAGATATTGTGAGTTATGTAGAGGAAGGGATCCTAAGGACCGGTTCATGGAGCATGTAACCTGGCTTTACCGTGCCAACCACATGCTGAGATGGGGCAGCTTGGCCAATTAATTAGGTGTATCCCCGGCGTAGTATGGGTGTGTTGGATGGTGCGGGGAATAGGTGTCAGCTGGACTACCTTATAAACCGCAAGGCTCAAGAGGGGGCCACTGCAGCGGGGTTGGAGCTTCTTGTATGCTGTTAGGGGTGAAACCTCAGTGGGCCCACGCTCGTCGGGAATCCCTTTGTAAAGGCTTCGTAGTGATCTCCTGGCTACACACCTGGGAAGTGTGAATGTGGTTGTGGCCACTGGCATAATGGAGGTTCTTTCAGTCCACCCGGCAACGGGGGATGAAATCACTACATGTGGGTACAGTGGTACAAACTCTGCAGAGTCAAAACTGTCATGACAACCGTGCTCACGGTTAAGAGCAGCTTGGACTTATTCATGATTAGAGGAGTGATGGTTTTGGAAGTTGAGAATGTTAAGCGGGGAGCTTAACATTGGAAATGATGTTATGGTTATTTGATTATGATGATGCGATAGGAGATTGGGACCATTTCACCTGTGTAGTAATGTAGGTGCTTAATAAGCTAAGGTGATAGGTATTAATTGCGTAATGCTTTAACCATGAGTTCAACCTCCCCTTGTTCTAGCCATGCATGACATAACTTTCCCACACTTGCTGAGTACCATCGGTACTCAACCTTGCATATTTTGTTAGTTTATATTGCTGCTCAGGTCAAGATAATGAGGTGGTGTATAATGACCAAGACTTTGGACCCGAAGAAGGTTTCTAGGTTCATGGAGACCCCCGGGCAACGCCTGTGACGGAGCCCACGAGAATAATTATTCCGCTGCTAGTTTATTTACTTGTGATGAACTTATTGTCCATCGAGACATTTGCTATGTAAGACTTATTTATATTGGACACCTGGCTTGTAATAAATGATGCTTCACTATTTGTCATCACATGTATGAGAAAATGATCCTGGCATACATGTGATATTCACTTGGTTGTTCTTCGGAAAAACTGTGTGTGACAGAAGTGGTATTAGAGCCAAGGTTGCCCGTAGGAACGTGGACCTAGGTAGAAATGGACGTATTTAAGGGCCCTATTTTCTTAAAAACTATTTTACAAGGTATGTGTTAAAAAGTGTTATTTAATGGAGTCACTTTCTTCATCTTACCCCAACTTTCATTCAAAATAGGATTTTTGTTTAAAAGTTTAACTAACCTAAGTTTAAATGCCTTTTGTTTTATATGGTTCGCATGATTCGCACCACTCGCAAGTCCACAGGAGGGAGAGTTCCCGTAGTTGCCCTTGCCGAAAGAGAGGAGAGTCGTCCGGTGACGTACCTTTCCTAAGGATTGGCAGTAGGAGGCTTGTTGCGCCGTCTTCGACGTATGCTCGAAGCCGCCGGCAATACGGGCAAGCTAATCATACACTATAGCTCCACCAGGACCATCCGGGAGAAGCGGGAAGAATGGGGTTCAGAAATGAGGATTATCCATGAAAATCAGCTGCTCAAGATCCACCGCTCTCCAGCTTGTCGAGCAACACAGGTCGATGCGGAGAAGGATGTCACCTGGGAGGCCATCACCTGCCAGAGTCACATCTATCGTCGCCACCTGGACAGGACTGAGTACATGTATGTCCTCCAGCGTGAGAGTGGTACAACGGAGTATAAGTACCCGCCAGTGCAGCAAGGGACTTCCCATGAGCACATGGACTTGTGCTTGGAGGATGCTGCTATGCTCAGCACTCGACTGCAGGAGTGTCAGCAAGAACTTTAGGATGTTCGGGACACCCTGAAGGAAACAGAGGCGTTGCTGCGAGCCTGCTTAAGGGCGAGAGAAAGAGGAGATGGGAATGAACTGTGTGTCACCGTGAATGATACATGGACTCCTGACTCCCCAGATCGCCGGGCGATTAGGCGTCGTCGCACTTCTCCACCAGCAGCTTCCCCACCCAAAGCAGAGTCAGAAGGCAGCCGCAATGATGAGGAAGACCCCGAGGAGCCAGCTCAGTGAATACGAGTAGTGTAAAGTCCTTCCCTTAAGTTTAGCAGGGTGTCGAGTAGTCGAGTCGTTATCTTAGTTAATGGTGTGTTAATGATTGGTGTGTGACGTGAGTTGTGGAAGCCATGAGCAGTTGTCCACAGCCTCGTCTCTAGATTGTTTTGCTTTGGTGTGTGAACCCACATGAAATAATATTGCATTTATTTTTGTGTGAGATATGAACCCTCAGAATAACAAAGCCTCAGCACTTCAAAGTACAAACAAGTGAAAGTAGTAAGATGATACGTAATGCTTTAAATTAACATTGGTTGATCATGCCAAATGGCCAGAAGAGGAAAAGGACGTGCTGCCAACCCCGCCAACAACAACGATGAGGCCTCCAACCCTCATCTTTCTGGAGGCCAGGACAGGGGTGGTCGCTCTGAAGGAGTTGATCCCCTCCACCAAATGCTGGAGAATCAAAATCAGCTCATCCAGAACTTGACTCAAGCGGTGGCCAACTTGCGTCAAGTTCCACCTCCACAAGCTGCACCACGCTAACCAAGGTTGAGTAAGTTTCTAAGAACTTAACCTCCAAAGTTTGCAAGTGCCGCTGAACCTCTAGAGGCAGATGATTGGCTTAAGACCATTGAGAGCAAGATGAGGATCATACAGTGCCAAGGGTACGAGAGGGTGCTGTTTGCCTCTCATCAATTGCATGGACCTGCTGCTGATTGGTGGACCGCCTACGTGGCCGCCCATCATGACCCTGAGAACATCACTTGGGAAGAGTTCAAGCGTAGCTTCCGCAACCATTACATCCCAAGAGGTGAACTCAAAAACAAGAGGAAGGAGTTCTTGGGACTGCAGCAGGGAAACATGACGGTGAGGGAATACCTCACTAAATTTACTCAACTATCTCGTTATGCCCCACGAGACATAGAGATTGATGAGCAGAAACAAGATTGTTTCGTGGAAGGACTTACCGCAGAAATGCAGTGTGCAATGTCCTCAAATGAGTATGAAAGCTTCCAAAAGATGGTGGACAGAGCGTTTGTGGTAGAAAGGAAGCTGAAGGCCTTGGAAAATTAGAATAAGAGGAAGGCCGGGTGGTCACATCAAGCCTCAGGGAGCAACACCCGCCCACGTCTGATGCAGCAACCTGCAGGGCAGACGAACCGTGCTGCGGTACCCTACTTAGCACCAAGAGGGTACAACCCGAACTACAGGCCTCCGGCAGCACCAGCACAGCCGCAACGTCAGTTTGTACAGCAGCCTCGCCCCGCATATCCACCTCGACCAGCAGTGCAAGGACCTCCAAACCAACCCCAAGACAACAAAGGCTAGGCACCTAAGGTTGGGGTGCAATGTTTTAGCTGTGGTGAAGTGGGGCACTACGCCCATAAGTGCCCAAAGAAGAAGCCCACGCAGCCACAACAGCAGAATGTAATGAGAGGACGGGTGAACCACGTCACTATGGAGGAAGCACAAGAGGCACCCAATGTGGTAGTTGGTAAGTTTCCTGCCAATTTACACATTGCAACCATGCTGTTTGATTCTGGTGCTACCCACTCGTTCATTGCTCAAGGGTTTGTTAAGAAGCATGACCTAGCAACAACACAAATGAACCATATGCTAGCCGTAAACTCTCCAGGTGGAGAAATAAGGACAAGACAAGTGTGTCCAAAAGTGAACCTAGACATTAATGGGGTGGTATTTACTGCTAACCTCATAGTGATAGATTCACAAGGGATAGATATTATTTTGGGTATGGATTGGTTGACCAAACATAAAGGAATCATCCATTGTTCGACCAGAATGGTGGAACTAACTCACCCTAGTGGCACAAGAGTAAAGTTCATAACAATACACGAGCCTAGGAGGGACATCAAATTAAATCAAGTTGAGGTGAAAGTGGAAGAGATCAGGACCATCAGGGAATATCCAGATGTTTTTCCGGAGGAGTTGCCAGGTATGCCTCCCGATCGTGAAGTGGAATTCGCAATTGAGCTAGTGCCTGGAACAACCCCGATATACAAGAGACCTTATCGGATGGACTCCAAGCAGCTGGGAGAACTCAAGGATCATTTGAGAGAATTGACGGAGAAAGGGTATATTCGTCCTAGTTCCTCACCATGGGGAGCTCCGGTAATATTTGTGCCCAAGAAGGACGGAACCCAAAGGTTATGCGTGGATTACCATGCCTTGAATGAGGTAACCATCAAGAACAAGTACCCATTACCCCGCATTGAAGACTTGTTTGATCAGTTGAGGGGAGCTTGTGTGTTCTCAAAAATTAATCTCAGGTCGGGATACCACCAACTCAAGATAAGGCAATCTGATATTCCCAAGACAGCTTTCGTATCTCGGTACGGACTGTATGAATACACTGTCATGCCCTTCGGGCTAACTAATGCCCCGGCGTACTTCATGTATCTCATGAACAAGGTATTCATGGAATATCTGGACAAATTTGTGGTGGTTTTCATAGATGACATTCTCGTCTTCTCTAAAGATGAAGAAGAACATGAGAAACATCTAAAGTTGGTGTTGCAAAGGCTGAGAGAACACCAACTATATGCCAAGTTGAGCAAGTGTGAGTTTTGGCTGAAGAGAGTTCCCTTCTTAGGACATATAATCTCGGAGGGAGGAATCTCCGTGGATCCTGCCAAAATCGAGGATATACAGAAGTGGAAGACCCCTGAAAATGTCGGGGAAGTTCGAAGCTTCTTGGGATTGGCTAGATACTATCGACGGTTTATTGAGGGATTTTCTAAAATCTCGAGACCCCTCACCAAACTGTTGGAGAAGAGAATCACATTCACATGGACGCCGCAGTGCGAGATGAGTTTTCAGGAGTTAAAGGAAAGATTGACAACAGCCCCAGTGCTCGTTATGCCAGATATGCAGAAGAACTTTACGGTGTACTGCGATGCCTCTGGAAACGGGTTGGGATGTGTTCTCATGCAAGAAGGGCATGTCGTGGCTTATGCATTCCGGCAGCTCTGGAAGCATGAGAAGAACTATCCTACACATGACCTAGAACTAGCCGCAGTGGTACACGCGTTGAAAATTTAGCGGCACTACTTGATGGGGAAGAGGATAGAGATATATACGGATCATAAGAGTTTGAAGTACATTTTCACACAGCCAGATCTCAACCTCAGACAAAGGAGATGGTTAGAGCTAATCAATGACTTTGATGTGGGCATCAACTATCGTCCTGGGAAAGCAAACGTCGTGGCAGATGCTTTAAGTCGGAAGGTGTAGGTCAATAAGTTGAGCTTGAAGGACATGCCTGCAGAGTTGGAGGACGAGATTATAAGACTCAATCTATGCCTGGTAAATAGTGGTGAAGCCATCGCCATGGAAGTGGACTCCACACTAGAGCGAGACATACGCGAGGGTCAAAAGAATGACGAGAAGATACAAGAGATCAGACAACTCATCAAGGAAAATAAAGCTCCTGGTTTTAGAGAGGATGAACAAGGAACGGTGTGGCACGGGAAAAGAATCTGTGTGCCAGAAGTAAAGGGGGTCCGTGAATTAATTTTGATGGAGGCTCATGATTCTGACTATTCCGTTCATCCTGGGAGTACGAAGATGTATCAGGACCTCAAGAGCAGGTATTGGTGGTATGGCATGAAGCGAGATGTCGCGGAACATGTTGCCCTATGTGACACATGTCAGTTGGTGAAAGCAGAACATCAACGACCCGTGGGATTATTGCAACCACTCAAAGTGCCTGAATGGAAATGGGAAGAAATCGGTATGGATTTCATAGTGGGATTGCCTAGGACCCAATCAGGATATGATTCAATATGGGTCATCATTGACAGGCTAACCAAGGTAGCTCATTTCATCCCCATGAAAGAAAGCTACAGCGGATCCAAATTGGCAGAGTTGTACATGTCAAGGGTCGTGTGTTACCATGGAGTGCCAAAGAAGATTGTGTCGGATCGAGGGACGCAGTTCACCTCAAGGTTCTGGCAAAAATTGCATGAAACCATGGGAACCCATCTGAATTTCAGCTCTGCCTATCATCCCCAAACTGACGGGCAGACGGAAAGAACCAATCAGATCCTCGAAGATATGCTGAGGGTGTGTGCACTCAAAAACAATCAGAGTTGGGACAAGAACTTACCGTATGCGGAATTCTCCTATAACAACAGCTATCAAGCTAGTATGAAGATGCCACTGTTCGAAGCTTTGTACGGGAGGAAGTGCAGAACTCCATTATTTTGGAACCAAACAGGGGAAAGTAAAGTGTTTGGACCCGAAGTACTACAAGAAGCCGAGGCGAAAGTGAGGGAAAATCGCAACAACTTGAGGATAGCACAGACACGCCAAAAGAGATATGCCGATGTACGAAGAAGAGAGCTCGTTTTCAACGTGGGAGACTATGTCTATCTCAAGGTGTCCCCTATCCGAGGACTTCGTCGGTTCAAGGTGAAAGGGAAGTTGTCATCTCGATACATCAGACCTTTCAAGTTCTGGAGAAGAAAGGCGAAGTGGCGTATCAACTAGAATTACCGGCTCGCTTATCGGATGTGCACGATGTATTCCATGTGTCACAACTCAAGAAATGCCTGAGGACGCCTGAAGAGGTGTTACCCATAAATGAAGTGGATGTAGCTGAGGATTTGTCTTATGCCGAGCAACCATACAAGATTTTGGAGACAATGGAACGCCTCACCAGAAATAAAAGAATCCGGATGTGCAAGGTACAGTGGAAGCATCACTCAGAAGAGGAAGCTACCTGGGAGCGAGAAGATGAGCTTAAGTCACAATTTCCGGAATTGTTTTCTTAGAAACATCAATCTCGAGGACGAGATTTCTTTTAAGGGGGGTAGAGCTGTAACCCCCAAAATCCTGTTCAGAGGGGAGTTTAAAAATTTTTGGACGTGTTGCATGTGTAGCAAAAATTCAAATTCAAACTGGAATTCAAATTAAACTCAAAACAGAAAAGAAATAGAAAAAGAAAAAAAAAGAAAACAGAAAAAACCGGCCAGTGGGCCGAAACCCACCAGCCGGCCCACTGATCCTGCGCCAGCCCGCAGCCGCGCGCGCCCCCCTTCTTCCCACTGACATGCGGGGCCCGCCAACCTTTCTTCCTCCTCGCGCCCGCGCCCGCGCTCGGCCGGACTCTCTCACCCGAATCAAAACCGACCGGGAAATCTTGCGTATCCCAGCTGATTTCCGGACCCCGAAGACTCAAACTCGATCACAACCAACCCGCCGCTCTCCCCAGTCTATAAAACCCCGGCCTCGTTCTGTTTTTCCCACGCGATCTGCCATTTTTACTCCGGTGAGAACCCGAGCCCCTCCGGCGAATTCTGGCCGATCTACGCTCGGAAATTCCGATCTAACTCGCTGGTCTTGATCCACCGCCTCCTTGGAACCTCGCAGGTGCAGAAAACTCGGTGGTTTGCGGTTCAAACACAGCGCCGACGAGCCTCGCCATGAATTCACCTCGGACCTCGTCGCCGACCGCCTTCCAGGACCACCGAGCTCAAGAAAACCCCCGAGGTGAGATCCCCGACCTCCCCTCCACCGATCTATGCCATAAAATCACAGTTTTAGGAAGAATTGACGAAGATCCGAAACTCTCCGGCGAGATCGCCGCCTCCCGCCGCCGTGCGCCGCCGGCAGCGCCGCCCGCGCTCGATCAGAGCGGCGTGGCCGCTTGTGCGCCGTCTATTTTAAATCGCACGGTAGAGTTTAAATCCCCGCGTACCGGTTCGACGTTATAATCTCAGCCGTCTGTTTTAAATCGGACGGTCCATGTCAGCCCCGCGTTATAAAGACTAGAATTCTTACGCGCTACCCCCTGGGGTTCTCAGAAAATAAGAGCTAGCCCCGGAAACTTCTGATCTAGCCCCTGGAACTTCAGAAAATCATGTAAATTCATTTAAAAATCAGTTTTAGCCCCTGGACTTGATAAAAATTAGGAAAAACCCCTCTGTTATGTGTAGCTAGACCCCTGAAAATTATTAAAATAATATTATAGACCCTGTAGTGGGGTGAGTTTACCTTTTTAACCCTATTTGATATTAAATTTAGGAAATTGAATATGTGGTTAGTATTTAAAATTTAACAGGTGGGACAAACATATTGTCAAATTGAAATTAAAAACTTTCCCAATACTTAGAAAACCTTGGAGTGAGATAAAAATAGATTTTTGGCTGAAATGAATCTGTTTAATTGATTATTCACATTTATTAGTTAGAGGGACACATTTTTAAGTAGAGAATAATTCTGAAAATTAGAAAAATAAATGTAAAATAGTTTACATCAGAGGAAAAGATCAAAAATATATTATTAACTATTTTGGATCAGAACCTATTCTGTTTAGATGATGTGTCTTACTATTTTCATAATAAAGTACACATTTAGGCATAGGAAGTAAATTTGAAAATATAGCAAGCTAGGTATGAATAACTAGAAAATGATAAATGAAGTTTCCAAAATCCAAAGAATTCAGTTTAGGGTTGGTAGAAGGTCTGAAGACACATATGGAGTAGGAAAAATACCTTTCATGCATACTTGGTAGCTAAAAGGTGTAGTGATTGAATATAAGGAATTTATTTAAATTGGAAACTCATATATATAGTATGCAAACATAAATGTGAATACAAAAGTAGAAATCATATACACATGTTTAAAAGTGCATGTAAGCCTAAAACCAACACACATAGAGTAACCACAACACATAGAATTGTGAATGGGTTTCATAAATGTGAATGTGTGGTTTGTATGAAGTGGAAGTGTGAACTATGTCTTATGACTTGTTGTTTTCTTTTGCTATGTGGGATGGTATGAGTAGAACCTGCTCCAGAGCAAGTTCTTCCTTTCCAAGATCAGGATTACCCATTCCAAGAGCAGCAGGAAGAAGGCAAGTGTCCTTGACCACTTTGATCCTATACTAGGATGTGTAGATAGAATTATTTGCATTGTCAATTGAAAATATGAAACCCATGCTAGGATGTTTCCGTAGAATTGCATTACCTTATTTCCTTGTAGCTTGGGTTGGGATTCATCTTATCATGTCACTTATTATTATGCATATGCTTAGCCATGCTTAGAATGGGATATTTGGGATATGAGATCATCAATTTATTTTACCATACTCTTGAATGAGATATTGTGAGTTATGTAGAGGTAGGGATCAAGGCAAGTTGGATGTTTTGGTTGGTGCTGTGTGCACGAGACTCGGGTTTGTGTTTAGTACTTGCCTGGATCCTAAGGACCGGTTCATGGAGCATGTAACCTGGCTTTACCGTGCCAACCACATGCTGAGATGGGGCAGCTTGGCCAATTAATTAGGTGTATCCCTGGCGTAGTATGGGTGTGTTGGATGGTGCGGGGAATAGGTGTCAGCTGGACTACCTTATAAACCGCAATGCTCAAGAGGGGGCCTCTGCAGCGGGGTTGGAGCCTCTTGTATGCTGTTAGGGGTGAAACCTCAGTGAGCCCACGCTCGTCGAGAATCCTTTTGTAAAGGCTTCGTAGTGATCTCCTGGCTACACACCTGGGAAGTGTGAATGTGGTTGTGGCCACTGGCATAATGGAGGTTCTTTTAGTCCACCCGGCAACGGGGGATAAAATCACTACATGTGGGTACAGTGGTACAAACTCTGCAGAGTCAAAACTGTCATGACAACCGTGCTCACGGTTAAGAGCGGCTTGGACTTATTCATGATTAGAGGAGTGATGGTTTTGGAAGTTGAGAATGTTAAGCGGGGAGCTTAACATTGGAAATGATGTTATGGTTATTTGATTATGATGATGGGATGGGAGATTGGGACCATTTCACCTGTGTAGTAATGTAGGTGCTTAATAAGCTAAGGTGATAGGTATTAATTGTGTAGTGCTTTAACCATGAGTTCAACCTCCCCTTGTTCTAGCCATGCATGACATAACTTTCGCACACTTGCTGAGTATCATCGGTACTCAAACTTGCATATTTTGTTGGTTTATATTGCTGCTCAGGTCAAGATAATGAGGTGGTGTATAATGACCAAGACTTTGGATCCGAAGAAGGTTTCTAGGTTCATGGAGACCCCCGGGCAACGCCTGTGATGGAGCCCACGAGAATAATTATTCCGCTGCTATTTTATTTACTTGTGATGAACTTATTGTCCATCGAGACATTTGCTATGTAAGACTTATTTATATTCGACACCTGGCTTGTAATAAATGATGCTTCACTATTTGTCATCACATGTATGAGAAAATGATCCTGGCATACATGTGATATTCACTTGGATGTTCTTTGGAAAAACCGGGTGTGACACCTGAAGACTTGTTATTGGTGGGATGGTATGAAAAGGGACATAGCCGAATACGTTGCCCTATGCGACACATGCCAACGGGTGAAGGACGAACATCAAAGACCCGCTGGATTGTTGCAACCCTTGAACGTACCCGATTGGAAGTGAGAATACATCAGTATGGATTTCATCATCGGATTGACACGTACTCAGTCGGATTATGACTCCATATGGGTTATCATGGACCGATTGACGAAAACAGCCATTTTCTCCCTGTAAGGGCCAAGTACAACATTGCAGAATTAGCCGAGTTGTACATGGAGCAGATCATGTGCCGTCATGGAGTCCTGAGGAGGATAGTCTCAGATTGGGGTTCTCAGTTTACCTCTAGATTTTGGAGGAAGCTGCAGGAAGCTATGGGTACACGACTTGATTTTAGCTCTGCCTATCACCCACAAACCGATGGACAAACCGAAAGTACAAACCAAATTTTGGAGGACATGTTGAGATCTTGCGCCTTGAAACATGGGTGTAGTTGGGATAGGAGTTTACCGTATGCCGAATTCTCCTATAACAACAGCTATCAAGCTAGCTTGAGGATGTCGCCTTTCGAAGCATTGTACGGTAGACGGTGTAGAACGCCGCTGTTTTGGAACGAGACCGGAGAAAACCATGTGTTTGGACCCGAAGTGCAACAAGAAGCTGAAAAGCAAGTCCAAACGATACGGGAGAACTTAGAGGCTGCTCAGTCATGACAGAAAGGCTATGCGGACAATAGGCGAAGGAAGTTGACTTTCGAAGTAGGAGACTTCGTATACCTTAAGGTATCGCCTATTCATAGCCAACGACGTTTCAACGTCCAAGGAAAGCTAGCACCTTGCTACATTGGACCATTTAAGATTTTGGACAAGCGAGGAGAAGTAGCCTATAAACTAGAGCTCCCAACACACCTCTCTGACGTACGTGACGTGTTTCATGTATCCCAGCTCAAGAAGTGCTTGAGAGTACCAGAGGAGCAAGTACCAATGGAAGAGCTTGAACTTCAAGAGGACCTGACCTATGCGGAGCACCCTATCCAAATTTTGGATGTAAAGGAAAGGGTCACGAGGAACAAGGTGATCCGTTGGTGCAAGGTACAATGGAGTCATCACACAGAAGCAGAAGCTACATGGGAGCATGAGGAAGATATCAAGACAGAGTTTCCTCATCTATTCTCTACTAACGAATCTCGAGGGCGAGATTCAATTTAAGGGGGGTAGATTTGTGACACCCTCATTTTTTTATTTCAGCATGAATTCATGTTCCATGTAGAAAAACATTTTTAAATAAGTTGAAACAGAGAAAGAATAAAAAAGATAGCCAAAAAGAGCCAAATCCAGTTTACAGATAGCGCCAAGGACAACTCCCGCGGCTCGCTGGCCACGTGGCGTGTTCGGAGCTCTTCTCCGCAAATTGGGAGAGGTCCGACCCCGTGGGACACGTGTTGCCCCCAGAGCTAGCCTCTGCGGAGAAGCGAGACCAATCCTGCAGGACACGTGTCGCCTTCGGAGCTAGTCACCGCGGAAAACAGAGGACCAGCCGCGCGGGACACGTGTCGCTCTCGGAGCTCACCTCCGAGAGGTCCGGCCCCGCTAGACACATGTCGCTCTCGGAGCTCACATCCGAGAGGTCCGGTCCTATTGAACACGTGTCACCTCCGGAGCTCACCTCCGGGAGGTCCGACACTACTGGATACGTGTCACATCCGGAGCTTATCTCCAGGAGGTCCGTCGCTGTTAGACACGTGTCAACTTCAGAGCTCGTCTGTGGAAAGAGAGGAGGTTCCCGCTTGCCAGGACGCGTGGCGCACGCAGAGCTCGTCTGGGGAAAGAGAGGAGGTTCCCGCCCGCGAGGACGCGTGGCACACGCGGAGCTCGCCTCTGAGAAAGAGGGAGGTCTCACACGATTGACATGCGGCACAACCGAAGGTCGTCTTTGCGGAAAAAGGGAGACCAGGCCTTGATGGACACGTGGAGCTTCCGGAAGCCCATCACCGTGTAAGGACGCGATTCTGAAGAGGTTTTCTTTTGTACGCGTGGGAGTCCCAGGTACTGAGGAAACCGACACGAATTCCACAATGTTACTGCACTAAATCAACTAAAGAGAAGTTGTTAAGATTCAAAAACAGTTTGAATGGGACTCTTATTCGAAGTCCAATCAGATTAGAACTCTTTCTTCCTGATTATAAATAGAACCGAAAACCTTTGGCCGAAACCACAAACTTATTTTCAACTCCTGAGCCGACGACTTAGAGCCCTAGCCCTAGCTCGCCGAGTAAAAACCCTTCGCCGGAGTTCAGTCGCGGGAGATCGGCGGAAGAGAGCCCCAACGATCATTCTTGCTAGGAGAAGGATCCCAATACCACCTTACGACATCATCATGGTTTATTTGCATCTGTTCTTCGATTCCTTTCGAACAGAAGCTTTTTCGTGGACAGATTACGTGTTGGTCAGTTTGATCTAAAGTCAATATCATCACCACGTCCACATTTGATCCAAACAACTATGTTCATCGTAAAACCCATGCAAACCATGCAAGAACATGTACAAACTGATCTAATAGAAACTGATCGTAGGATAGTATGCATATGCATCATCGCATCTAGTTAAAGTTTGTGCATGATATTGATTGTTGTGAATCTTGTATGTGCGTGATCATGTATAGAAGGACAAGCTCAGGGAGCTACCTACGACGGACTACAACAGCAAGATTTTGAGCAACCGGAACAGCCAGAACAAGGCAAATGCCCCTTGACCATATTGATCTTATTTTTTGGAAAACTGTTTTGTTTGCAAAAAGGTATGTGTGCTGAGTCAAACATGATGGGAAACCCTTTCGTAGGAGTTTACTAGTTTTGTCAAACCACCCTTGTCACCAGGGAAGTTTATGAGTCGGGTATGGTTTTTGCTTTTATGCTTCGCTGAGTCCATAGGATTGGGAAGCGAGATAGATGTGTCTAGCTAACTGCACTCATAATGATAATGACAAACTGATGTTGTTAATGAACATGGATCGGAGGGAGATCTAGGCAAGCCTGGGTTTGTGAATGAGGTAGAATGAGATGGTGGTTTACTTGCCATAGATCTAAGGACCGGTTCATGCGAGCACATGCCAGGATAACAGTGCCACCACAAGGCCAAGTATGGGTGCGGCTTAGCTGAGTAATTAGGTAAGTTGCTAGATTTTTATGGACCGTGGACGGTGCGGGGAATGGGAGTCGACTGAGGACTGCCCTGGGAACTGCATGGCACAAGAGGGGGCCCGTGGGTGGGAGAATTGGAGATTCTAGCCTGCCGATGAAACCTTAGTGAGTCCATACATCTAGTAACTCCTTTGTAAAGGCTATTTTGAGATCTCTTGGCCATAAACCGACGGTTGTGTACTGGTATAATGGAGGTTCTGCAGTCGCCGACGGGTGACGAAATCACAAACTTGTGGGTAAAGTGGTACAAACTCTGCAGAGTCTAAAACTATCATGATAGCCGAGCTTACGGTCACGAGCGTCTGGCCAAATTCCATGATTAGTTGGATGGTTATTTTGGGATGGTTTTGGATGGTTTTGGTTATGGTTTGATTTTGGTTTGGTTTTCGGGACTGTTGAGTCCGGGTGATAAGATTGGTTGCATGACTGTTGAGTCATGGCAACGAGATTGGTCTCGGTGCGAGATGGAATTGTTTATGAGATGAAATGGTAGCGAATACGATATGGTATTCGTGAGATGGTAGCGAATACGAGAAGGTACTCGTGAGCAAGAATGAGGTTGATTAATGTCTGATTGGGACATGGAAAGTGATGAACATAATGGAGGTATGATTGGTATTTTAATACATGTTGGTATTACATTCACTTAAAGTTAAGTTGCTGTTTTATCATGGTTTTGATAAATAACTTTGCTTTCTGCAATGAGCCTTTTTATACCTACCTTGTTGTGAGCTACATATCATATTTTCCCGCACTTGCTGAGTACATCATTGTACTCAAACTTGCATTAGTATTTCATCATCAGCAACAGGAGAAGATTACTATGAAGACCAATTGGAGAATTAGGCGTGTAATCTGTCCTCAACCTTGCCTGTGGGGATGGAGTAGAGATGGAGCCGCCACTGCTGCTTAGATTGCTTCCGCATTAGTTAGAAGACTTTCGCTGTGAGATTAAGACTTCCGCTGTGAGCATGAGTCCAAGACTCATGAGACATTGTAATAAACTCTGTTATTCGTGGTTATATATATTTTGAAATTCAGTTTGTGGATGATGTGTATATGTGTGATGAACATCCTGGGCACACATATGCATCAGTTCTCGGTTTCGTGGTTTTTTCCACAGAATTGAGGGCGTCACATATTCACTACCATCTCATCTCATATTCAATTCCATCTCATATCCGAGATCAATCTCATTGCCATGACTCATCAGTCATGCAACCAATCTCATTACCCGGACTCAACAGTCCCGAAAACCAAATCCAAAGACCAAACTATAACCAAACCAATAACCAAACAAAATACCATCCCAATAACTTTCCCAATAACCATCCCAATAACCATCCCATCTAATCATGTGAGTTGTCTAGGCGCTCGTGACCGGAAGATCGACTATCATGATAGTTTTACACTCTCTAGAGGTGGCACCACTTTACCCACAAGTTTGTGATTTCGTCACCCATCCACGACTGCAGAACCTCCATTATACCAGTACACAACCGTTGGTGTATGGCCAAGAGATCACAAAATAGCCTTTACAAAGGGGCTACTAGATGTATGGACTCACTAAGGTTTCACCAGCAGACTAGAATCTCCAATTCTCCCACCTACGGGCCCCCTCTTCTGCCATGCAATTCATAGGGCAGTCCTCACTCGACTCCCATTCCCCGCGCCTTCCACGGTCCATAACAATCTAGCAACTTACCTAATTAGTCTGCTAAGCCGCACCCATATTTGGCCTTGTGGTGGCACTGTATTCCTGGCATGGCTCGCATCAACCGGTCCTTAGATCTACGACAAGTAAACCACCATCTCATTGTACCTCATCCACAAACCAAGCTTGCCTAGATCTCCCTCCGATTCATGTTCATTAACATCAAGTTCTCTTTACCATTATTCACACGAGTGCAGTTAGCTAGACACATTCTATCGCTTCCCATATCCCGTAGATTAGCAAAGAGAAAAGCAAAAACGACCATACCCGACTCATAAACTTCCCTCCTATAAAAGGGTTCCCCATCAAGTTGACTCAAGCATTCACAGTTTTCGCAAACAAAACAGTTTTTCCAAAAAAACATGGGATCAATATGGTCAAGGGGCACTTACCTTGTTCCTGTGGCTCTGGTTGTTCTTGTGTCTCGATGTTCTGGTGCTGTAGTCCTTCGTAGGTAGCTCCCTGAACTTGTCCTTCTACTAACGATCACGCATATACAAGGTTCACAGCAATCAATTATCATGCACAAACTTTACTCAAGATGCAATGATGCATATGCATGCTAATCCTATGGTGCAGTTTAGTTTGTACGTATTCTTGCATGTATTAATAGGCTTGCATGGGGTTTTACGATGAGCAGAGGTGTAAAGATCAAATCTGGACGTGGTGATGATCTGGACTCAAGATCTAGATCAAACCGATCAACACGTGATCTGTCCATGAGAAAGCTTCTGTTCGAAGGGATCGAAGAGAACAGATGCAAAGAAAACGCGATGACGTCGTAAGGTGGTAATGGAGACCTACCGTACTTCCTTCGGGTCCTTTCTCCTAGCAAAAACAGATCGTCGGCTCTCCTCCGGCGATGCCGATCGTGTCTAGGCTTGTCGGCGGTCTCTCCGGTGGTCAAACTTCGGCGAAGCGGTTTAGCTCGGCGAGTTTAGGGCTAGGGCTTCTAAGTTGTCGGCTTATGAAAGATGTTACGACCAAGGGGTTGTTTCGGGTTCTATTCATAACCGGAAAAAGAAGAGTCCTAATCTGATTGGATTTCAAATAAGAGTCCTATTCAAATCATTTTTGAATCTTAACAACTAATCTCCAATCGATTTGGTGCGGTAGAAACGTAGAAATCGTGTCGGTTTCCTCCCGTATCGGGGTTGCCTAAGCGTACAGAAGAAAAACCACTTAAGATCTCGTTATCTCCGTGGTGATGAGCTCCGGAGGCTCCACGTGTCCTGCGGGGGCCTGGTCTTCCTTTTCCGCAGAAGCTGAGACGGGCGCGATACCGACTGAGACAGGGATCAGCTCATGATACCACTGGTCACAGCTCGGATACCACGCTGACGCGGACCCGTCAACCGAGACAGGCCACTCGCCCGGGAATCGCATTGGGTGGTGCCGTGTTGTGCGGCACCCAACAGCACACACATGAGGAACAATGTATTACATAAAACAATAGCGGAAGCTTACAAGTTTTTCTTTGTAAATACTTTACATCAAGTAACTACAGAGGAAGTCTATATCAACTCACGTCGAATAACTAAGAGCACTCGAGATGAAGTCCAGCCCGCGGACTCCTCTCTCTAGCAACATGAAGACAACGGCAGCGGCTGGGTTCTCCCTGTGTTAAACGACTCGGAAGTCTCCGAGTCTCACCGGACAACCTTCTTTTCAGCATTGATGTTAACCTGCAAAACCACTTATATAGCAAGCGTGAGCACATAGGCTCAGCAAGTCTGACCCGTTGTCACACCCGGTTTTTCCGAAGAACAACCAAGTGAATATCACATGTATGCCAGGATCATTTTCTCATACATGTGATGACAAATAGTGAAGCATCATTTATTACAAGCCAGGTGTCGAATATAAGTAAGTCTTACATAGTAAATGTCTCGATGGACAATAATAAGTTCATCACAAGTAAATAAACTAGCAGCGGAATATTATTCTGTAGGGCTCCATCACAGGCGTTGCCCGGGGGTCTCCATGAACCTAGAAACCTTCTTCAGGTCCAAAGTCTTGGTCATTATACATCACCTCATTATCTTGACCTGAGCAGCAATATGAACCAACAAAATATGCAAGGTTGAGTACCAATGGTACTCAGCAAGTGTGGGAAAATCATATCATGCATGGCTAGAACAAGGAGAGGTTGAACTCATGGTTAAAGCACTACGCAATTAATACCTATCACCTTAGCTTGTTAAGCACCTACATTACTACACAGGTGAAATGGTCCCAATCTCCCATCCCATCATCATAATCCAATAACCATAACATCATTTCCAATGTTAAGCTCCCCGCTTAACTTCCAAAACCATCAATCCTCTAATCATGAATAAGTCCAAGCCGCTCTTGACCGTGAGCACGGCTGTCATGACAGTTTTGACTCTGCAGAGTTTGTACCACTGTACCCACATGTAGTGATTTCATCCCCCGTTGCCGGGTGGACTAAAAGAACCTCCATTATGCCAGTGGCTACGAACCACATTCACACTTCCCAGGTGTGTAGCCAGGAGATCACTACGAAGCCTTTACAAAGGGATTCCCGACGAGCGTGGGCCCACTGAGGTTTCACCCCTAACAGCATACAAGAGGCTCCAACCCCGCTGCAGTGGCCCCCTCTTGAGCCTTGCGGTTCATATGGTAGTCCAGCTGACACCTATTCCCCGCACCATCCAACACACCCATACTACGCCGGGGATACACCTAATTAATTGGCCAAGCTGCCCCATCTCAGCATGTGGTTGGCACTGTAAAGCCAGGTTACATGCTCCATGAACCGGTCCTTAGGATCCAGGCAAGTACTAAACACAAACCCGAGTCTCGTGCACCCAGCACACAACCAAAACATCCAACTTGCCTTGATCCCTACCTCTACATAACTCATAATATCTCATTCAAGAGTATGGTAATATAAACTGATGATATCATATCCCAAATATCCCATTCTAAGCATGGCTAAGCATATGCATGTAAATAAATGACATAATAAAATAAATCCCAACCCAAGCTACAAGGAAACAAGGTAATGCAATTCTAGGGAAACATCCTAACATGGGTTTCATATTTTCAATTGACAATGCAAATAATTCTAGCTACACATCCTAGCATAGGAGCAAAGTGGTCAAGGACACTTGCCTCCTTCTTGCTGCTCTTGAAATGGGTAGTCCTGATCTTGGAAAGGAATAACTTGCTCTTGAGCAGGTTCTACATCATACCATCACACATAGCAAAAGAAAAACAACAATCATAAGACAAAGTTCACACTTCTACTTCATACAAACCACACATTCACATTTATGAAAGTTCTTTACCATTATATGTGTTGTGGATACTCTATGTCTGTTGATTTGTGGCTTGCATACACTTTTATTCATGTGTATATGATTCCTACTTTGGTGTTCACACTTATACTTACATACTATATATATATATGTGTTTCAAACTTTAAATAAATTCCTTATATTCAACTACTACACCTTTTCTCTACCAAGTATGTATGAAAAGTATTTTTCTTCTCCATATGTGCCTTCAGAATTTCTACCAACCCTAAACTGAATTCTTTGGATTTTAGAAACTCCATTTATCATTTACTAGTTGCTATATTTTCAGATTTATTTTCTACGCATAAATGTGTACTTTATTATGAAATTAATAATACACATCATCTAAACAGAATAGGTTCTGGTCCTAAATAATTTAATAACACATTTTGACCTTTGCCTCTGATGTAAACCATCTCATAATTATTTTCCCTATTTTCTAAAACTATTTATTACTTAAAAATGTGTCCCTAATTGTGAATAATAAATTAAACAGACTCAATTCAGTCCAAAATATGTTTTTATCTCACTCCTAAATTTCCTAAACACTGAGAAAATCTTTAACTAAATTTTGACAACTATGTTTGTCCCACTTTTTAATTTTTAAACAATAGTTACATATTCAATTTTCTAAATTAAATACTAAACAGGGCTAAAATAATGAACTCACCCCATTACAGGGTCTATAATATTATTTTCATAATTTCCAGGGGTCTAGCTACACTTATCAGAGGTGTTTTTCCTAATTTTTATTAAGTCCAGGGGCTAAACTGATTTTTAAATGAATTTACATGATTTTCTGGAGTTACAGGGGCTAGATCTGAAGTTTCCGGGGCTAGCTCTTATTTCCCGAGAACCCCAGGGGGTAGCACGTAAGAATTCCAGTCTTTATAACGCGGGGCTGACGTGGACCGTCCGATTTTAAACCGACGGCTGAGATTATAACGCCGAACCGGTACGCGGGGTTTTAAAGTCTACCGTGCGATTTAAAATAAACGGCGCACAAGCGGCCACGTCGCTCTGATCGAGCACGGGCGGCGCTGCCGGCGGCGCACGGCGGCGGGAAGCGGCGATCTCGCCGGAAACTTTCGGATCCTTGAGAATTCTGCCTTAAACTGTGATCTTATGGCATAGATCGGTAGAGGGGAGGTCGGGGATCTCACCTCGGGGGTTTTCTTGAGCTCGGAGGTCCTGGAAGGTGATCGGCGGCGAGGTCCGAGGCAAAACCACGGCGAAGCTCGTCGGCGCTGTGTTTACACCGCAAGTCACCGAGTTTTCTGCACCTGCAAGGTTCCCCGGAGGCGGTGGATCAAGACCAGCGAGTTAGATCGGAGTTTTTGAGCTTAGATCGGCCGGAATTCACCGGAGAAGTCTCGGTTCTCACCGGAGTAAAAATCGGCGATCGCGTGGGAAAAACAGAACGGGGCCGGGGGTTTTATAGACGGGGGAGGGCGGCGAGGTGGTTTAGATCATGTCCGTTTCCTCCTCGAGCGAAATTCGGCTGTGATCCGCAGCAGTTCCGATCGGTTTGGATTCGGTGAGAGAGAGTCCGGCGCGGCGCGAGGTGGAAGACGAAGCCCGGGTGGGTCCCTCCTGTCAGCGTGAGAAAGCGCGGGCGCGCGGCTGCGGGCTGGCGCGGGGTAAGTTGGGCCGGCTGGTGGGTTTCGGCCCACTGGCCGGTTTTTTTCTGTTTTCTCTTTTTCTTTTTTCATTTCTTTTCTGATTTGAGTTTAATTTGAATTCCAGTTTGAATTTGAATTTTTGCAAAACATGCAACACGTCGAAAATTTTTTAAATTCCCCTCTTAACATGATTTAGTGTTTTGAATCAAAATTTTGGGGTGTTACAGCTCTACCCCCCTTAAAAGAAATCTCGTCCTCGAGATTAGTGTTTCTAAGAAAACAATTCCAGAAATTGTGCCTTGAGCTCATCTTCCCGTTCCCAGGTGGCTTCCTCTTCTGAGTGATGCTTCCACTGCACCTTGGACATCCGGATTCTTTTATTTCTGGTGAGGCGTTCCATTGTCTCCAAAATCTTGTATGGTTGCTCGGCATAAGACAAATCCTCAGCTACATCCACTTCACTCATGGGTAACACCTCTTCAGGCGTCCTCAGACATTTCTTGAGTTGTGACACATGGAATACATCGTGCACGTCCGATAGATGAAACGGTAACTCTAGTTGATACGCCACTTCGCCTTTCCTTTCCAAAACTTGAAAGGGTCCGATGTATCGAGGTGACAACTTCCCTTTCACCTTGAACCGACGAAGTCCTCTGATAGGGGACACCTTGAGATAAACATAATCTCCCACGTTGAAAACGAGCTCTCTTCTTCGTACATCGGCATAGCTCTTTTGGCGTGTTTGTGCTATCCTCAAGTTGTTGCGAATCTCCCTCACCTTTGCCTCGGCTTCTTGTAGCACTTCTGAACCAAACACTTTACTTTCTCCTCTTTGGTTCCAAAATAGGGGAGTTCTGCACTTCCTTCCATACAAAGCTTCAAACGGTGACATCTTCATACTAGCTTGATAGCTGTTGTTATAGGAAAACTCCGCATACGGTAAGTTCTTGTCCCAACTTCTATTGTTTTTGAGCGCACATGCCCTTAACATATCTTCAAGGATCTGATTGGTTCTCTCCGTCTGCCCGTCAGTTTGGGGATGATAGGCAGAGCTGAAGTTCAGATGGGTTCCCATGGTTTCATGCAACTTCTGCCAAAACCTCGAGGTGAACTGTGTCCCTCGGTCCGACACTATCTTCTTTGGCACTCCATGGTAACACACGATCCTTGACATGTACAATTCTGCCAATTTGGATCCGCTGTAGCTTTCTTTCATGGGAATGAAATGAGCTACCTTGGTTAGCCTATCAATGATGACCCATATTGAATCATACCCGGATTGGGTCCTAGGCAATCCCACGACAAACTCCATGCTGATTTCTTCCCATTTCCATTCAGGCACTTTGAGTGGTTGCAATAATCCCGCGGGTCGTTGATGTTCTGCTTTCACCAACTGACATGTGTCACATAGGGCAACATGTTCCGCGACATCTCGCTTCATACCATACCACCAATACCTGCTCTTAAGGTCCTGATACATTTTCGTACTCCCAGGATGAATGGAATAGTCAGAATCATGAGCCTCCTTTAGAATCAATTCACGGATCTCCTTTACTTCTGGCACACAGATTCTTTTCCCGTGCCACACCGTTCCTTGTTCATCCTCTCTAAAACCCGGAGCTTTATTTTCCTTGATAAGTTGTCTGATCTCTTGTATCTTCTCATCATTCTTTTGACCCTCGCGTATGTCTCGCTCGAGTGTGGAGTCCACTTTCATGGCGATGGCTTCACCACTATTTACTAGACATAGATTGAGCCTTATAACCTCGTTCTTCAATTCTGCAGGCGTGTCCTTCAAGCTCAACTTATTGACCTGCACTTTCCGACTCAAAGCATCGGCCACAACGTTTGCTTTCCCGGGATGATAGTTGATGCCCACATCAAAGTCATTGATTAGATCTAACCATTTCCTTTGTCTGAGGTTGAGATCTGGCTGTGTGAAAATGTACTTCAAACTCTTATGATCCGTATATATCTCGGTCCTCTTCCCCATCAAATAGTGCCGCCAAATTTTCAACACGTGTACCACTGCGGCTAGTTCTAGGTCATGTGTAGGATAGTTCTTCTCGTGCTTCCGAAGCTGCCGGGATGCATATGCCACGACATGTCCTTCTTGCATGAGAACACATCCCAACCAATTTCCAGAGGCATCTCAGTACACTGTGAAATTCTTCTTCATATCTGGCATAACCAACACTGGGGTTGTTGTCAATCTCTTCTTTAGCTCCTGAAAGCTCGTCTCGCACTGTGGCGTCCAGGTGAATGTGATTCCCTTCTCCAACAGTTTGGTGAGAGGTCTCGAGATCTTGGAGAATCCCTCAATAAACCGTCGATAGTATCCAGCCAATCCCAAAAAGCTACGAACTTCCCCGACATTTTCAGGGGTCTTCCACCTTAGGATATCCTCGATTTTGGCGGGATCTACGGAGATTCCTCCCTCAGAGATTATATGTCCTAAAAAGGGAACTCTCTTCAGCCAAAACTCACACTTGCTCAACTTGGCATATAGTTGGTGTTCTCTCAGCCTCTGCAACACCAACCTTAGATGTTTCTCATGTTCTTCTTCATCTTTGGAGAAGACGAGAATGTCATCTATGAAAACCACCACAAATTTGTCCAGATATTCCATGAATACCTTGTTCATGAGGTACATGAAGTACGCCGGGGCATTGGTTAGAACGAAAGGCATGACAGTGTATTCATACAGTCCGTACCGAGATACGAAAGCTGTCTTGGGAATATCAGATTGCCTTATCTTGAGTTGGTGGTATCCCGACCTGAGATCAATTTTCGAGAACACACAAGCTCCCCTCAACTGATCAAACAAGTCTTCAATGCGAGGCAATGGGTACTTGTTCTTGATGGTTACCTCATTCAAAGCACGGTAATCCACGCATAGCCTTTGGGTTCCGTCTTTCTTGGGCACAAATATCACCGGAGCTCCCCATGGTGAGGAACTAGGGCGAATATACCCCTTCTCCGTCAATTCTCTCAAATGATCCTTGAGCTCTTCTAGCTGCTTGGAGTCCATCCGATAAGGTCTCTTGTATATCGGGGCTGTTCCCGGTACTAGCTCAATCGCGAATTCCACTTCACGGTCGGGAGGCATACCTGGCAACTCCTCCGGAAAAACATCTGGATATTCCCTGATAGTCCTGATTTCCTCAACTTTCACCTCCACTTGATTTAATTTAATGTCCCTCCTAGGCTCGTGTATCGTTATGAACTTTACTCTTGTGCCACTGGGGTGAGTTAGTTCCACCGTTCTGGTTGAACAATGGATGATTCCTTTATGTTTGGTCAACCAATCCATACCCAAAATAATATCTATCCCTTGTGAATCTATCACTATGAGGTTAGCAGTAAATACTACCCCATTAATGTCTAGGTTCACTTTGGGACACACTTGTCTTGTCCTTATTTCTCCACCTGGAGAGTTTACGGCTAGCATATGGTTCATTTGTGTGGTTGCTAGGTCATGCTTCTTAACAAACCCTTGAGCAATGAACGAGTGGGTAGCACCAGAATCAAACAGCAGAGTTGCAAGGTGTAAATTGGCAGGAAACTTACCAACTACCACGTCGGGTGCCTCTTGTGCTTCCTCCATAGTGACGTGGTTCACCCGTCCTCTCATTACATTCTGCTGTTGTGGCGGCGCAGGCTTCTTCTTTGGGCATTTATGAGCGTAGTGCCCCACTTCACCACAGCTGAAACATTGCACCCCAATCTTAGATGCCTGGCCTTTGTTGTCTTGGGGTTGGTTTGGGGGTCCTTGCACTGCGGGTCGAGGTGGATATGCGGGGTGAGGCTGCTGCACAAACTGACGTTGCGGCTGTGCTGGTGCTGCCGGAGGCCTGTAGTTCAGGTTGTACCCTCTTGGTGCTGAGTAGGGTACCGCAGCACGGTTCGTCTGCCCTGCAGGTGGCTGCATCAGACGTGGGCGGGTGTTGCTCCCTGAGGCTTGATGTGACCACCCGGCCTTCCTCTTATTCTCATTTTCCAAGGCCTTTAGCTTCCTTTCTACCACAAATGCTCTGTCCACCATCTTTTGGAAACTTTCATACTCATTTGAGGACATTGCACACTGCATCTCTGCAGTAAGTCCTTCCATAAAACAATCTTGTTTCTGCTCATCAGTCTCTATGTCCCGTGGGGCATAGCGGGATAGTTGAGTAAATTTAGTGAGGTATTCCCTCACCGTCATGTGTCCCTGCTGCAGTCCCAAAAACTCCTTTCTCTTGTTTTTGAGTTCACCTCTTGGGATGTAATGGTTGCGGAAGCTACACTTGAACTCTTCCCAAGTGATGTTCTCAGGGTCATGATGGGCGGCCACATAGGCGGTCCACCAATCAGCAGCAGGTCCATGCAATTGATGAGAGGCAAACAGCACCCTCTCATACCCTTGGCACTGTATGATCCTCATCTTACTTTCAATGGTCTTCAGTCAATCATCTGCCTCCAGAGGTTCAGCAGCACTTGCAAACTTTGGAGGTTGAGTTCCTAGAAACTCACTCAACCTTGGTTGGCGTGGTGCAGCTTGTGGAGGTGGAACTTGATGCAAGTTGGCCACCACTTGAGTCAAGTTCTGGATGAGCTGATTTTGATTCTCCAGCATTTGGTGAAGAGGATCAACTTCTTCACGGCGACCACCCCGGTCCTGGCCTCCAGAAAGATGAGGGTTGCATGCCTCATCATTGTTGTTGGCGGGGTTGGCAGCACGTCCTTTTCCTCTTCCGGCCATCTGGCAGAATCAATCAAGGTTAATTTGAAAGCATTTTGTATCATCTTACTACTTTCATTTGTTCGTACTTTGAAGTGTTGAGGCTTTGTTATACTTTTACGAGGGTTCATATCTCACACCAAATAAATGCACTATTATTTCATGTGGGTTCACACACCAAAGCAAAACATTCTGAAGACGAGGCTGTGGACAATTGCTCATGGCTTCCACAACTCACGTCACACACCAAGCATTATCACACCATTAACTACGTAACGACTCGACTACTCGACCTCTTGCTAGCTAAGGGAAAGACTCTACACTACTCGTTCTCTTGAGCTGGCTCCTCGGGATCTTCCTCCTCATTTCGGCTACCTTCTGACTCTGCTTTGGGTGGGGAGGCTGCTGGTGGAGAAGTGCGACGACGCCTGATCGCTCGGCGATCCGGGGAGTCAGGAGTCCATGTATCATTCACGGTGACACACAGTTCATTCCCATCTCCTCTTTCTCTCGCCTTTAAGCAAGCTCGCAGCAACGCCTCCGTTTCCTTCAGTGTGTCTCGGACATCCTGAAGCTCTTGTTGACACTCCTGCAGTCGAGTGCTGAGCATAGCAGCATCCTCCAAGCACAAGTCCGTGTGCTCATGGGAAGTCCCTTGCTGCACTGGTGGGTACTTGTACTCCGTGGTACCACTCTCACGTTGGAGGACATACATGTACTCAGTTTTGTCCAAGTGGCGACGATAGATGTGACTCTGGCAGGTGATGGCCTCCCAGGTGACATCTTTCTCCGCATCGACCTGTGTCGCTCTACAAGCTGGAGAGTGGTGGATCTTAAGCAGCTGATTTTCGTGTATTATCCTCATCTCTGAACTCCATTCTTCCCTCTTCTCACGGATGGTCCTGGTGGAGTTATAGTGGATGATTAGCTTGCCCGTATTGCCGGCGGCTTCGAGCATACGCCGAAGACGGCGCAATAAGCCTCCTACTGCCAATCCGTAGGAAAGGTACGTCACTGGACGGCTCTCCTCTCTTTCGGCAAGGGCAACTACGGGAACTCTCCCTCCTGTGGACTTGCGAGCGGTGCGAATCATGCGAACCATCTAAAACAAAAAGAATTTAAAATTAGGTTAGATAAACTTTTTTTTAAACAAAAATCATATTTTGAATGAAAATTTGGGGTAAGATGAAGAAAATGACTCCTTAAATAACACTCTTCAACCCACACCTTGGAAAATAGTTTTTAAGAAAATAGGGCCCTTAAATACGTCCATTTCTACCTAGGTCCACGTTCCTACGGGCAACCTTGGCTCTGATACCACCTTCTGTCACACCCGGTTTTTCCAAAGAACAACCAAGTGAATATCACATGTATGCCAGGATCATTTTCTCATACATGTGATGACAAATAGTGAAGCATCATTTATTACAAGCCAGGTGTCGAATATAAGTAAGTCTTACATAGTAAATGTCTCGATGGACAATAATAAGTTCATCACAAGTAAATAAACTAGCAGCGGAATATTATTCTGTAGGGCTCCATCACAGGCGTTGCCCGGGGGTCTCCATGAACCTAGAAACCTTCTTCGGGTCCAAAGTCTTGGTCATTATACATCACCTCATTATCTTGACCTGAGCAGCAATATGAACCAACAAAATATGCAAGGTTGAGTACCAATGGTACTCAGCAAGTGTGGGAAAATCATATCATGAATGGCTAGAACAAGGAGAGGTTGAACTCATGGTTAAAGCACTACGCAATTAATACCTATCACCTTAGCTTATTAAGCACCTACATTACTACACAGGTGAAATGGTCCCAATCTCCCATCCCATCATCATAATCCAATAACCATAACATCATTTCCAATGTTAAGCTCCCCGCTTAACTTCCAAAACCATCAATCCTCTAATCATGAATAAGTCCAAGCCGCTCTTGACCGTGAGCACGGCTGTCATGACAGTTTTGACTCTGCAGAGTTTGTACCACTGTACCCACATGTAGTGATTTCATCCCCCGTTGCCGGGTGGACTAAAAGAACCTCCATTATGCCAGTGGCTACGAACCACATTCACACTTCCCAGGTGTGTAGCCAGGAGATCACTACGAAGCCTTTACAAAGGGATTCCCGACGAGCGTGGGCCCACTGAGGTTTCACCCCTAACAGCATACAAGAGGCTCCAACCCCGCTGCAGTGGCCCCCTCTTGAGCCTTGCGGTTCATATGGTAGTCCAGCTGACACCTATTCCCCGCACCATCCAACACACCCATACTACACCGGGGATACACCTAATTAATTGGCCAAGCTGCCCCATCTCAGCATGTGGTTGGCACTGTAAAGCCAGGTTACATGCTCCATGAACCGGTCCTTAGGATCCAGGCAAGTACTAAACACAAACCCGAGTCTCGTGCACCCAGCACACAACCAAAACATCCAACTTGCCTTGATCCCTACCTCTACATAACTCATAATATCTCATTCAAGAGTATGGTAATATAAACTGATGATCTCATATCCCAAATATCCCATTCTAAGCATGGCTAAGCATATGCATGTAAATAAATGACATAATAAAATAAATCCCAACCCAAGCTACAAGGAAACAAGGTAATGCAATTCTAGGGAAACATCCTAACATGGGTTTCATATTTTCAATTGACAATGCAAATAATTCTAGCTACACATCCTAGCATAGGATCAAAGTGGTCAAGGACACTTGCCTCCTTCTTGCTGCTCTTGAAATGGGTAGCCCTGGTCTTGGAATAACTTGCTCTTGAGCAGGTTCTACATCATACCATCACACATAGCAAAAGAAAAACAACAATCATAAGACATAGTTCACACTTCTACTTCATACAAACCACACATTCACATTTATGAAAGTTCTTTACCATTATATGTGTTGTGGATACTCCATGTGTGTTGATTTGTGGCTTGCATACACTTTTATTCATGTGTATATGATTCCTACTTTGGTGTTCACACTTATACTTACATACTATATATATATATGTGTGTTTCAAACTTTAAATAAATTCCTTATATTCAACTACTACACCTTTTCTCTACCAAGTATGTATGAAAAGTATTTTTCTTCTCCATATGTGCCTTCAGAATTTCTACCAACCCTAAACTGAATTCTTTGGATTTTAGAAACTCCATTTATCATTTACTAGTTGCTATATCTTCAGATTTATTTTTCTATGCATAAATGTGTACTTTATTATGAAATTAATAATACACATCATCTAAACAGAATTGGTTCTGGTCCTAAATAATTTAATAACACATTTTGACCTTTGCCTCTGATGTAAACCATCTCATAATTATTTTTCCTATTTTCTAAAACTATTTATTACTTAAAAATGTGTCCCTAATTGTGAATAATAAATTAAACAGACTCAATTCGGTCCAAATATGTTTTTATCTCACTCCTAAATTTCCTAAACGCTGAGAAAATCTTTAACTAAATTTTGACAACTATGTTTGTCCCACTTTTTAATTTTTAAACACTAGTTACATATTCAATTTTCTAAATTAAATACTAAACAGGGCTAAAATAATGAACTCACCCCATTACAGGATCTATAATATTATTTTCATAATTTCCAGGGGTCTAGCTACACTTATCAGAGGTGTTTTTCCTAATTTTTATTAAGTCCAGGGGCTAAAACTGATTTTTAAATGAATTTACATGATTTTCTGGAGTTCCAGGGGCTAGATCTGAAGTTTCCGGGGCTAGCTCTTATTTTCCGAGAACCCCAGGGGGTAGCACGTAAGAATTCCAGTCTTTATAATGCGGGGCTGACGTGGACCGTCCGATTTTAAACCGACGGCTGAGATTATAACGCCGAACCGGTACGCGGGGTTTTAAAGTCTACCGTGCGATTTAAAATAAACGGCGCACAAGCGGCCACGTCGCTCTGATCGAGCGCGGGCAGCGCTGCCGACGGCGCACGGCGGCGGGAAGCGGCGATCTCGCCGGAAACTTTCGGATCCTCGAGAATTCTGCCTAGAACTGTGATCTTATGGCATAGATCGGTAGAGGGGAGGTCGGGGATCTCACCTCGGGGGTTTTCTTGAGCTCGGAGGTCCTGGAAGGTGATCGGCGGCGAGGTCCGAGGCAAAACCACGGCGAAGCTCGTCGGCGCTGTGTTTACACCGCAAGTCACCGAGTTTTCTGCACCTGCAAGGTTCCCCGGAGGCGGTGGATCAAGACCAGCGAGTTAGATCGGAGTTTCCGAGCTTAGATCGGCCGGAATTCACCGGAGAAGTCTCGGTTCTCACCGGAGTAAAAATCGGCGATTGCGTGGGAAAAACAGAACGGGGCCGGGGTTTTTATAGACGGGGGAGGGCGGCGAGGTGGTTTAGATCATGTCCGTTTCCTCCTCGAGCGAAATTCGGCTGTGATCCGCAGCAGTTCCGATCGGTTTGGATTCGGTGAGAGAGAGTCCGGCGCGGCGCGAGGTGGAAGACAAAGCCCGGGTGGGTCCCTCCTGACAGCGTGAGAAAGCGCGGGCGCGCGGCTGCGGGCTGGCGCGGGGTAAGTTGGGCCGGCTGGTGGGTTTCGGCCCACTGGCCGGTTTTTTTTCTGTTTTCTCTTTTTCTTTTTCCATTTCTTTTCTGATTTGAGTTTAATTTGAATTCCAGTTTGAATTTGAATTTTTGCAAAACATGCAACACGTCCAAAATTTTTTAAATTCCCCTCTTAACATGATTTAGTGTTTTGAATCAAAATTTTGGGGTGTTACACCCGTCTCTCCTAAACAAGAAACTCTACATGCACGACGGTTGCAATTGGGTCGGCTAGATTTGCATAAAGGACTCGCCTAAAGTTAATCCTTAACTTTCAGAATTTTAAGCCTCATTGTGCATACCTTGAGCCGAAAAGCATCGCAACTCCACAATCAAACAAGAAACGCTTTGTTGCGATGCTCCTTGCACAAAGTGAAAGTAAAGTTTAATGAGCCTATCTCTAATTCAATCATGGTTGCAATACAAGTTATAGCACAGCCTTATCAAGTTCAAAAGAATAACCAGTTCAGTTCTTACTACGTCAAGACGCAGTGGGCAAGTATGCTCATATAACCGTGAGCGACGGTGATTCGAATCAGTACACGCCCGGACTACATGACACATACACCCGTACTCCGAGTTGCCGGCAGCAACCTCGACTGACGTTGTATGCGGCCACCTTTCCCAAGATCTTCCACATTGGACGCAGTCCAACTGCCCCGAGTACGCAAGCTCCCTCAAGGTACATACCCGCAGTGGTATGTTCTTGAGCGAGGTACCTCCTGCTACCCTGACGCCGAAAGCATAAGGCAGTTGGAAAAGTTCCACTATGGATCTCCCAAGGTACATCGGTTTCTTGGGTCCCATATAGCCAGTATGCGCCCGGTACACAACTCAAACTTGTCCAACAGGGCCAAGCACTGACGGGCCTTAACCGACACAGGCAGGGCTATGCACGCACGGCCTGCAACCTGCTGCATCCAAACCTCCCTGCCCGGTCTCCATTTCTTATGTGTGAACTTTCCTCATCTTTTCTAATTCAGACCCGTTCCGAGTAAACCAGCCCTAAACTCGCGAGTAGATTCCAACTACTCGACTTCTACCGAACCTTTCCTACTAACATTAGCGTAGCCAAATCCACTCGAGGAGTTGCTATTCTACCCTTTCTCTCTTAGGTGTTTCTGGTCATGCAAGTGGGGTTTTCAATATCATCTAGACGTAATGCAATCAACGATGCAAAGCTATGATCTCTACAAATGAAAGTGCTTTACAAAACTGTTCAAATGCAAACCGGGGCTTGCCTGTTTTGCAGGTGACTAAGGTTACAATCAGTTAGTGACGATCACTTGGAGCTTGATCACTTGTTTTCCTCCCTCCTTGATCTCCACTTCAAGTCCTTCTCACCTTCTTCGCGTATATGCTACACGATATGATCATGCATATGTATTCAATTGAAAAGCTTTTGCTAATAAGATATAATGACAGTTTTAAAACTGGAACTCTGTTTAAGAATTTAAAATGACACTGGTGCTAGTGGTTTGGGTTGGGCTTAAACACTAAGATCAAATGTTAAGTGCTTTTCCCACTTAAGTGTTGATCACCTTAAGAGATTACACATGACAGTGGTGATCCAGAGCTCTAATGGAGCTGAGAATTTTCATGTGAGTTCCTTGTCACAAGAACTCCTCTGGACCAAAATTTAGCACTTTTCAAGGAGTGGTTTATTCGGAATAATTCTCTAAGTATTTAGTCAAAGATGAACTATTTCTGAGGTAACACCCATGTTCATGTCAAACTCAGTGAACCACAATTTCAATTATAGTTCATAGAGTCTACATGGATGTTCCTAGGATTTTTGGAGCTAAGAATTGCCCAAAACTGAATTTACAAGTTTTGGAAATCTCTCTGAAAATGTTTCTGTATTCATTTGAATACAGGAACTTACAACCTGAATTACCCTGATCAATTCCACTTCAAATGAGCTGAAAATTTTACAGGAGTCTAATAACACCCTAAAGAACACTTTGGCAAAATTTAAGGATTTTTGGATAAACCAAACTCCTTCTAAAATTCGTTTGCTGAAAAGCTTTAAAGAATTTTCCAGAATTAAATAAAGACTTTAATACAAATTGGGTTGCATTGGATAGAGTTTGTCAATATGAATCTAACCCAATTTGAATCACTAATTTTGGAGGTTCCTAGCAAAAGTTATGCTCTTCTAAAGTTTGGGGAAAAATCAGGAATTTGAATAAATCCGGGAAATGTTTAAACCTGACTGTGGGACCAAGGACACGTGTCTGCTGCTGAGATCGTGCCGCACGGGGTCACAGGGTTGTTTCCCGCGCTGTCACAGTTGATCCCACACCACAGCATATCCAGCCCACTGTTGCCGTGCGACTGACAGGCGGGCCCGGCGAGGCCTTCTTCCACCTCCTGCTCCCGCGCGATCCCGCCGTCGGGCTCGCCAGAGTAGCTCCGGGATCGGTCGTCCGGCCACCCCTGCCGCTGAAACTCGCTGCCAGCCCATAATTCCACGTGAGGAACACGCTGGTGGGGTTTTCTCGAGCTGGCAGGGCCCCTAAACTAGCCCGCGACGGCGCACCGGCTCGGATGAAGTCCGGCGACGTCGCCCTGGCGCTATAGCCCGCAAAAAGCTCCCTGGAAAAGTTCTACAGCACCAGTGGAGGTTGGCCAAGCTTGGCATGGCCGCATATGGGATCGGGAACGGCTCTATCCTAGGGTTCACCGTGCACCCGCACCTTCCCGCCATAGCCGCCTTCGGAAAGCTTGAAATTGCACCGTGCACAGTGTGTTTCATGTGACGCTTTGTGAAGAAGAAAGGTTGCTACACCAGTCTAGGTTCTGTGTGTGAAATTTGCAGAGCTCTAAATTAATATAACTCAAGAATTTCATGGATTCATACCCGCGGGTCAGTTTTCCCCGGCCGGAGAAGATTTCCGAAATTCGTCGTCTAGAGGCGGAGACAAGCTCTGTGCTTCGGGTGGAAGCTGCGTGGAGCTCTTGCACGCCCCAGGGACCGCTTGCTTGGTCATGAAGGCCGTTCTGTGGAGCTGTCCACGGGAGCACGTCACCGCCGGGGTGTTCGGCTGCCGCGGAAACTCGATGTCCTCGGCGTAGAGGGCACGAACGCACTTGGCGATGGCTCGAGGAGGTCGTGGGGACGATGGTGCTGTTATTTTGCTGCTCAGAGGCGCTGCTCACTTGCTCTGCTCGAGTACCCGAGCGATCGAAGAAGAGCGGCCGCGTTTCTGTCTGTCGGTGCGAGGAAGAGAGGAAACGGCGCCGTGGCTTCGGTTAAGAGGTGGGAGAGGGCGCGAGGCGGTAGCTGCCGACGTCCAGCAGCTCTCCAGCGCGAAGTGAAGCCAGCAGGAGGTGGCTGCGGCCGAGCTCGGTGTCGAGCGGAGGGAAGTCGGCTTCGGCCGTTGCTTCGCGTGGGAGGACATCAACTGAAGACTGTGTACTGAAGATCTTTTGCAATATTCAGTCCACTCAATGACATGTGGGTCCCACATGTCAGTCCTCCTTATCTCCTCTAAAATATATCCCAAGTTTGAATATTGAGTGAATTCAATTGTGGGAATTCAAATCTGGTATGCATTTGGATAATTGGGCAAGTTTCATCCAAATTCAAATGAGTGTTTGAATTCTTTGTCATTTAAAGTCCAATTTGGAAAATGGGTTGCAATTCATTTCCATAAATCATGAAACTTTGTACACCCCCTAATTTGGACACAAGGAATTCAAATATGAAACCTGATTTTAAATTTGGCTGCTGCAAAAGAGATTTGTAGCACAACAGTTTGGAAATTCTTAGTGTTGCTCTCATTTGAATTTTTATTTGAACACATTGTTCCAAATCTGATTTTTGTTTTCCCAAACATATGGAAACTTCCCCTCTTAGTTTTTGACCCCTCTTGGGTTCCAAGTTTCCAATAAGCATTTGAACTAGTGTGAAGAAAATCCTCATGTGTGTTATCACATGTGGAAAAAGTTTTAACAAGTCCCAAATTTCATACATATGAAACCAACTTTTGCAAACAAGTGTTTCTTTGTATTCACCATTTTGGGACCTTTACATTCCTCCCCCCTTAAAAGGAATCTCGTCCCGAGATTCAAAAGAAGAACGAGGTGGGAGGTAATTACAATGTTTATGACAAAAGCTCCGGATAGTTCTTGTGGATGTAATCTTCGGTTTCCCACGTCGCCTCTTCCGGGGTATGATTACTCCACTGGACTTCGTAGAATCATAAAGTCCGGTTTCGGGTGATCCGGGTCTTTTCGTCGATAATCTGTACAGGTTGCTCCACATAGGTGAGATCCGGCTTCAACTCGTCGATGCCTTCGGTGCGGATGGCAGCGGTAAACTTGAGACATTTCCGCAGCTGGGATACGTGAAATATGTCGTGAATACCGGCAAGGCTTGCCGGTAGTTCCAGCCGGTAGGCTACAGTTCCGCACTTCTCCGTTATGGCGAACGGACCAATGAATCGGGGAGCAAGTTTCCCCTTGACACCGAACCGATGAATCCCTTTCATCGGGGACACACGAAGATACACGTGCTCTCCGACTTCGAAATGCAGCGGTCGACGTCTCTGGTCCGCGTAGCTCTTTTGACGAGATTGGGCAGCTTTGAGGTTCTCTTGTATTATCCGAACTTTCTCTTCGGCTTCATTGACAAGATCAACCCCGAATGTTACTCGTTCACCGGATTCGCACCAGTTCAATGGTGTACGGCACTTCCGGCCGTATAGAGCTTCATATGTGTAAGGGCCTCAGTTTTTGACACTCATTTGCAGTGTTCATCACCACACCACACACCTCATTTGAGGAAGAATGATGAACACAAATAAAGAGCAAGTAACAATTATCAACATGCTCATTAGGGAACAAACTCACACATTGCAAAAGTGGTACTTCCCACATGTGATATAGATGGGCTGGACATATGAAAACTCCTACACTTTGCTAAGGATGTCCATGCCAAGTTTCACCCAAATTCAAAACATTTTTGAGGTCATCTTGGGTGTAGATAGGAAAGGGGCAGTTTGAAAACATATTCAAATTCAAACTGTTTTCACCCACTGAATTTAAAAGTGGAAGGCATATTCTTGCTCAGCACATTTTTGTGAGCTCACACACCAATTTTCACTCCATTTGGAGTTGATCTTGACATGAGTTAAGGGGGAGAAATTCAAACTTTATTTGAATTTCAAACTGCACTTGTGCTGAAATTCATTCAAACCAAACCTCATTTGAACTTTGATCAATTCAAATGGCTCTTGGGTGAATAATTTGAGTTGCCAAGGGTAGAATAGGGTTCACTGTTTACCACAGCTGTTAGGAATAAATTTCAGAGGTTAAAAGAGGAGTGGGACCCACATGTCAGCCTCAGCCTCAAAGCAAACCGACTGAACCACAGTTCAGTCGGTTCCCGGCAGCTGTGCGCGCGCGCCACCGAAGGGGGCAGCCGGCGCCAGCTCCTGCTGCGTGCCCCAAGCCGGAGACCAGCCGGCCGGGCTATTTATTCCCTCCCCGGCGTGCTTCAGTCACCATTTTCCCGAGCTACCGACGTGCGCGACTGCTTTTCCCACTGCCATCGCCGCCGCTCGAGTTCCTGCTTGATCAAGCCGATCGCAGCTCCCTCTTTCCATTCCAAGGTCCCAGTAAGGTACTAGCAACCATCCTCCATCCTTCCCATTGATAGAAATCGATTGAAACCGAGTGATATCGGCTGTGCCGAAAGATCAAACTCGGAACTGGAAACCGCCGCACCTCGGGCTCTCGTGGACAGCCCAACCTGGGCGTTGTCATGCCCGAGCCAAGGCACCCTTGGACGCGCAAGTGATCGGTGCTGCTCATCCCCGAGCCACAGCTCGAGTGGGTGCTCACCGGCGGCGAATTTCCATTTTTCCCCTTTCTGTGTGCAGAACGACCCTCGGGTACGATTCTGTTTAATTCGTGCTCTAGAAAGGATTAGAGGGCCTCAGGCCACTCCCACACGAACTAGACACGGTGACGCACAAGTTGCCTTCACAACTCTGGGCCGGAGAACTTCTGTGCCCGGCGTAATTCAAGGTCTACTAATGGCGGAACGCACGGGGGGTATCGGGCGCACGGTGAGGACCTATTTCGGGCCTTCCCCGAGCTGCCCCGAGTTCATGTCGACCTTCTCTGAGGTCCACTGATGCTCCCCGACCGATTTCCCAAGTAGCTGAGGTACTAGGAGCGTCAGCCGACATGGCCGAAGTCGTTCCGATATGGCGGCTCGTCGCCGACCATGCTCCGGCCGTTGTCATGAGCAGCTGACCCTCGGATCATGTTCCCCAAGTAAAAGTAGGCAGGGGCGGCCAGAATCAAGAAGTTTGAAGCTGTACAGCAGCCGGCGGCGAGCTCTCCGGCGAGGTCCCTCGGCGGCGGAGCGCGGGTGTCGCGAGGTTGAAGAAGGGGGTGGACCCCAGCTGTCAGCGGCCGATATTTTGAATCGGGATCCGGCTGCGGCCGGGATCGGGTGTGCTGGCGCGCAAAAGCCTTGTGGGCCGCGGTGTGCTGTCGCTTCGGCGTGCGACGCGTGTCCCCTGGGCCCACGCGCGAGTTTAAACTTTTCCCCGATTTTCAGATTTCCTTCAAACTTCAAATCCTTATAACTTTGGCTAGAAAGCTCCAAATTGAGTGAACCAAATTTTGCTGGATTCAGCTCTCTGAGTACTTTCCAGAAAATCAAGTGTCACTTTATGAAATTCCTTAATTCTCCAGAATTAATTCCTTAAAGTTTAAACTGTTAGGAATTTTAACTGGAGAATCATTTGGAGGAAAATCCTGAAATTTTGCTGAGATGTTCACCAAAATATCATTGAGCTACCATAAAAATTTCAGATCCATTTGAGCTCATTTAGTCCACCTAATGGTGTGATTAGTAAAACTGTTCCAGAGAAAATAGAAAATGTTCAGAAACATTTTCAGAATTTTCTCTGAAATTGTTTAGCTCATATCTTTAGTTAGAGACTTCCAAATTAAGTGAGACCAATTCCATTAGAACCCTCTGAAAATCTAGTTTTCAGAAAGTCATAGTTTGTTTCATGAAAATACCTAGAACACCCTAAAAGCCTTTAATTAAGGTCAAGGACATAATTATTTGTGGAGGGCTCAAATGAGCTTTGCTGCAACTAAAACTTGACCAAGTCTCTGTTTAGGTTGTAACCAAGCCACAGTAAAAGTTTCACAGTCATTAGGTCTATCTAGTAAAGGTTATAGACTTCACAACTTCAAAGTTAATACAAAAGCATTTAATTAATACATACATTGTTCTTATCATGTAGTCGCTAAGGTCGAGGAGGAACCCGAAGTCCTAGACTTCGTTACTCCGGAGGAACAGCTAGCCTACGACCAAGAGCAGCAAGGCAAGCCCCGGTTTGCATTAACCTTTTTACAAATTTTATTGTTTTGAGCACATACTTGTTTCCCTTTGTTCGTTGCATTAGAGTCTTGATTGGAAACCCAACTGCACAGCCAAGAAAACCATGGGTTGGGTTTAGGATTGAAAACCTCGTTAGCCACTGCATTGCTAGAATAGAGTAGGATTCGGTACAAGTCGAGTAGTTGGAACTACTCGCGAGAATAGGCTAGAGGCACATTGCTCGGGTAGAGATAGCACATGAAACACATGGCAAGAAAATGAGACCGAGCGGAGAGTAAGGGCAGCAGGACTTTGGGGCCTGTGTGCTGTAGCTCCGCTTGTGTCGATTGAGGACCGAGCCGTGTGCGGGCCTGTTGAACAAGCTAGAACAGTACCGAAGACCTACCGGCTATATGGGAACCGGGAAACTGATGTAACTCGGGTAGCTGGGTATTGAGGCATTGCCCGTCGTTCAGAGGGTAGGTTGAGAGCTCGAGGTGTAAATCAGCTGGCGGCACAGAGATGCGCGTGCAGGGACCTCTTGCTCGGGACGATGGGACCGGTTCAATATTTGGCTAACGGGTGAAAGGTAGTCGCGTACGGCGTCCGTGATGGTTGTTGTAGGCAACATCGAGTACGGGCGTACGTGACGGGTTGTTCGGGTAACCCTGCAGGTGTAAATCGATTATAATCGCCGTCCCTCGCGGTCAGTGAGTACCACTTGTTCACTGTACCGTGACGTAGAAAGAACAGGCTAGTTACATGTTAAAATGTTGCTGATTGAAAGTTGGATATTGATTGTTAATGATATGTTGTAGCTTAGTGCTAACTAAAGTTCTTTTCAACTTTGGGCAAAGTACATGAGAGAAATGCGTTTCTTGTTTGATTGCGGCTCTCTCATGTGCCTTAGCGTAAAGTTCTCCACAACCTGCTGCTAAAACTTGAAAGTAAGGTTCTACTAATTAGGCGAGTCCGTGCAAATGATTTTTACCTCATGCAACCCATTACCCTCATGTAGAGTTCCATGTTTAGGTGAGACGGGTCAGACTTGCTGAGCCTTCGTGCTCACTGCTTGTGTTTGAAGCTTTTGCAGGGTTCTATGAGGAAGGGACTCCCGAAGAGGAGACGGAACCCCAGGAGGGGAACTCCGTCGAGTGGGAGTCGTGCACGCCGCAGAGTTAGTGTGCGTGTGTGCTAGCAAGGACACGTTCGAGGGCTGAACGTGTACTTGATGCTTAGTCTACGCCCGCGAGTGTGGACTAAACTTATTTTGATGTAAACATGTTAATAAACTTGTTTATGTAATAAAGCTTCCGCTTCCGCTTTGTACCTTTGACGTGTGTTATACGGTGCTGTGCAACGCAGCACCCCTCAGCGTGATCCTGGCTCGACAGGACCAGTGGGGTCGTGTCAGCGTGGTATCAGAGCTCGCTTGAGGTTTAACACAGTACAAAGGTCTTCTTTTTCAAAAATCCAGTGAGGAACGAGTTAAGTAGCCCGTATAAGGATGTTATTAGTATATAGAAAGTGGCTTAGTAACCTATTTGTTATGTCGGAAAATCGTGCATCTCGGGACGTTCATGTCTTGGGGGGTGCACGTAAGCGCTGTCCACCAGTGCGCACAAGCTGAAGGGTGGAGCCCCACGGGTGGCAGGTAACCCGACCCGCTTTGATATCCTCTACGACTCTTCATGTCGTTTGGGGTATTCGAGCAACGTCTGTCCCTGGCGTGCGTGGTGCAACATGGGAGACCCCGTCACGTGGTCTGAAACGTGAACACGTAACTCAAGGCGTGTTTGGCTTGAGAACATCCGGGCGAGTGATGACGGCCGGATGTACCAACTGTATGGATTCCGGGCTCGGTGTGCAGCCGAGTCTGATGATTGGTTGAATTTCTGCAGGTAGCCTTACCACGAAACGGTAGACGTGTAGTATCCGTGTGCGAGTGACGAGTAGTGCCACTGAACTAACGAAGCCGGCTAAATCCGGTATAGGTTTTTCCTTTGTGAGGACGTAGTACCGACATAATCTGGTGACGCCTCGACGTCACACCCAACAAAATGAACAACTTCATTTAAAAACTTGAAGGTTTTGATCCAAAGTAGTAAAACTTGATGTAACTCCTTCCCTTGAACAGGATATTCAAAGTTAATAAGTTTTCAACTTATAGGATGTTAAGGACAGAGCACTCTGTTTTCAGCTAAATCAAGGCTGAAGTTAATCAGAGGTTAGAGGTTGAGTTCTTTCGAGGTTGGGGTCGTATGATACATTTCTGGAAAGCTTTGGAGGAGCTTTACAACTTTTCTGTTGAGTTCCAGAGGTGTTTCATCCCTTAACCACTCGAAAAATGCAGTAGAGTTGAAACTGTCCAGAAAACAGGACGGAGCAAAGACTCTCTGTAGACTCTCTGTAAATTAAGCATAACTTCCTGCATAAAAATCCAAAAATAGAAAATGAGGTGGTTCTGGGAAGCTTATGAGATGGGTTACAACTTTGTAACAGAAAGTTTTGTCAGATTAGGAACAGAATTAACTGGGATTCTTGGATCAAATCAGTACCTAAGGCAGGGAGGTGCTGTCCAATTGTTTCCAGAAATTCTGTTAACTTTGACATCTCATAACTTCTGAACCAGGACAGATCTTAGGCCAACCAAATACTTTCTGGAAAGCTATTGAAGTTAACTTTAACTTTGATGTTAAGCTCCAGGACTGGTTTTGCTTTTAGCCTGGCCTAAATCAGGTTGATATGGAAACTGGTCAGGGCTGTCATGGGAACAGCAGATCAGCAGTCAAATTTATTAAAAATTTGAACTATGTTTCCAAGTTTTATGGGTTCAATAACATGTTTTATGTTATAACTCAGAAGTTTACTGTTAAAATAAATATTTGACATTTCTCAAATATATTTTTACAGATGGCAGCAGATAAACGGTTGGAGAACGGGTGGGTAGTTTCCCACTGCTCTGACCGTAGCGGCTACCCGGGAGCATTGTGGCTAATGCTCCAATATTTCGGGTACAACCAGATGCCGCAATACTTCGCCAAGGAAGAAGGCGAAGAGGGGAACAAGACGTGGACGATCCATGTCGAGGTTCCTGCAGGACCTACGCCACCCGGTTGGGTGCCATTCACCGTCACGGTGAGAGGAAGACAACCAGAAGGGATGTGGCAAGTGGCAGCCCGTGACACTATGTCACGTTTCTGTCAACTACACGTGCAGGCTATGGAGGGAACTCCATACGCACTCGTTCCGGTGGAGGGACGAGCTCAGCATGTGTGGGAAGAGAGGTACCTAGAGGCAACAAACCCGAGTTGCCCAAGGTACAACCCCGCGGAGGCAAATCTCAGCCTCCAAATGAGGGCGGGAAACGCTGTGATGGACAACCAAGCTGTTCATACGGAGCATCTCGCCACCAAGCTCAAGGAGAGCACAAGCCGTGGAGATCATTTTGAGAGTGCTCACAGTGCACTCCGCAATGTGCTCCTTCCGACGATCAAGCGACTGAATGAACAACACAATCAGTTGCGTCGTCTGAAGAAGGCAAAGAAGAAGAGCCGTGTTGACATTGCGGCGTTGCAAGAGCTGGTGCAGACCCTAACCCAGCAGAATGAGGACATTGCTCAAGAGCGGGACGACGCTATTGAGGAAGGACAAGGCTGGGAAGAGGACTACAACCAGGCTATGGACGAGGTGCATGCATTGCAGGACCTCGTGCCCCCGGTATTGGGCGTACCGGTAGTCTTGGGTCTTCCAGCAATGGGAGAACCCGGAATGGGAGAAGAGGTGGTAGATCCAGAGCCACCAGCAGAGGTACCGGAGGAGGACGACCCACAGGAGGTCGAGTTCTACTCCGAGTAGGGGGTTACGGTTGCCAAGTAGGGCAGCTAGGGTAGCGTAACCCAACTTTTGTAATCGGTGACATGTCGTGTAGGCAGTAGCGTATGTATAGGTAGGACGACATGAGCACGACTTCTCGGAGATCCGAGAATAATGTATCTTGTATAAAGTTTATGCTTTATCAATATATGTGAATGTTGTGCAAGTTAATCATGCGTCGCTTCGATACCTACTGCTGTTATGGAATTTAGGGAAGACATGTGCTAATTGCTGCTAGTTGAATTTCAGAATGACGCGTACTCGTGCCAACCCTGACGTTGGGGGTACCAGTCAAGGGGGAGAGACCTCCCAACCACCTCCCGAGGACTCCTCGGGACAGCAGCAGCAACAACAACAGCAAACACCGCCACCGCCACTGCCAACGGTTACATTGGCCGACATTGTCGCGGCAATGGCGGGTTCACATCAGCAGCACACAGAGCTGCTGCAAACGTTGATTGCGAATACGTCTCGCCCAGAGAGACGTCAAGATCGTGAGGAGCGCCAACAGAGCTCCTACTCCGACTTCCTGGCGACTCATCCCCCTGTATTCTCAAGGGCGGATGAACCACTTGACGCGGACAACTGGCTCCGCGCCATAGAGATGAAGTTCGGGCTGCTCCAAATCAGCGAGCAGCGCAAGACTCAGTTCGCGGTCCAGCAGCTCCAAGGATCCGCGAGCGCGTGGTGGGCCAACTTTTGTGCTTCACAACCCACCGACCGAGTGATGACCTGGGCGGAGTTCCGGACGGCCTTCCGGGCCTATCATATACCGCCCGGTTTGATGAAGAGGAAGACGCAGGAGTTCCTACACCTGCAACAAGGGAGCCGGAACGCGCTGGAGTACTCCAGGGCGTTCAACGATCTCGCACTCTACGCGTCGTATCACGCAGATACGGACGAGAAGCGGCGGGACCACTTTTACCAGGGGCTTAACCCGCTCCTGAAGGACAAGCTGGCGATGTTCAATCGCGGCAGCCTCAACGACATAATTGATGCTGCGATTGTTCAGGAAGACTCCGGCAAGGAGTTGGCGGCGGCAGAGCGAAAGCGAAGCGCGCCGCAGAGCAGCGGAGAAGGAGGCGGTCCTTCTCAGAAGTTTCGGATGGTGAATCGCCCACCATCAGGTCCGCGCTGGCAGCCACCACAGCGGTCGATGCCGTTCCGCGGTCGGCCGTATTCTTCACCGGCGTTCCGGCCGGCACTGCCAGCACCACCGCAACAACAACAGCAGCAGCGGGCGATGCCGCGTGCGTTCGCACCTCCGCAACGCATGCCGGGCTTTCGTCCCCCGAGTACTCCACCAGCAGCGGCCACATGTTACAAGTGTGGTCGTCCAGGACACTTCGCGAGCAGTTGCCCGGAGAGGCAAGGCGGCGGAGTGGCACCACAGTTTCCGGGGAGGAATCAACCCCGGAACCCTACTAATGCGCGGCGGGCAAACCCTAGGCCCGGTACTGTCCACCAGCTTGCCATTGAGGACGTGCCGGAGGGCGAGCCAATCCTTGCGGGTATGTTCCAACTCCACCAGCATCCCGCTATAGTACTATTTGATTCAGGCGCCACGCATAATTTTATTAGCCAAGCTTTCATTGCTAAACACAGCTTGCCAATACTACCCACCGATAGTCCATATTTAATTTGTTCACCGGGTGGGAAGATTTCAGCAAGCGTAATGGTCTCCAAAGCACCATTATGCTTAGCGGGTAGAGTGTACCCCACGTCTCTCATTATCTTAGAGGGACAGAAGGTCGATGTCATCCTAGGGATGTCGTGGTTAACCCGCCACGGCACTGTTTTAGACACCGTCCTTCGAGTCGTGCACTTAAACTCAGAAGTGCACGGTTCTCACTCATTATTTCTGGACAGTCCAGAAATAAAACTTCCAAGTGTCTATCAAGCCACAACCATCAGATTGGAAGACATTCCAGTGGTCCGAGAATTCCCTGATGTATTCCCGGATGATTTGCCGGGGATGCCACCCGATAGAGAGGTGGAGTTCAAGATTGAACTTGCACCGGGAACCATGCCAATATCCCGAAGGCCGTACAAGATGGCGCCCAAGGAGTTGGCTGAACTGAAGACTCAGCTCACGGACCTTCTGGAGAAGGGTTTTATTAGGCCGAGCTCCTCGCCATGGGGCTGTTCGGCATTATTTGTCAAAAAGAAGGATGAAACGTTGCGGCTTTGCGTGGACTACCGTCCATTAAATGCCGTAACCATCAAGAACAAGTACCCGTTGCCACGGATCGACATGTTGTTTGATCAGTTGGTCGAAGCAAAGGTCTTTTCCAAGATGGATTTAAGATCCGGGTACCATCAGATTAAGATCAGGGCTGAGGACATTCCAAAGACAGCTTTTTCGACAAGGTACGGACTTTATGAGTACCTGGTCATGTCCTTCGGCCTCACCAATGCTCCAGCTCACTTCATGTACTTAATGAACTCGGTGTTCATGCCGGAGCTGGACAAGTTTGTCGTGGTCTTCATCGACGACATCCTGGTATATTCCAAGTCGGAGGAAGATCACAAGAAACATCTGCGTATAGTCTTGCAACGGCTGCGGGATCACAAGTTATACGCAAAGTTCAGCAAATGCGAATTTTGGATATCGCAAGTGCCTTTCCTCGGGCATATCATCTCGGCGGAGGGTATCGCTGTGGACCCGAGCAAAATCACGCAAGTGCTGAATTGGAAATCCCCGAGAACTGTTCATGAGGTACGGAGTTTCCTCGGACTCGCGGGATATTATCGGAGGTTCATTCCGAACTTCTCGAAGATTGCCAAGCCAATGACAGAGCTGCTGAAGAAGGCTACCAAATATGTTTGGAGTCCAGCATGTGAAGCAGCATTCAAGGCTTTAGTCAAGCACCTAACATCAGCACCGGTTTTGGCGCAGCCAGACACAACAAAACCGTTCGATGTGTACTGCGATGCATCCGGCATTGGGCTCGGATGTGTGCTGATGCAAGACCGAAGAGTGGTTGCGTATGGATCACGACAGCTTAGGAACCATGAGCAAAATTATCCAACTCACGATTTGGAGCTCGCTGCCGTGGTACTTGCACTGAAAATGTGGAGGCACTACCTACTCGGTAACCTCGTACATTTATATACCGACCACAAAAGCCTCAAGTACATCTTCACTCAGAAGGAGCTGAACATGAGGCAACGAAGATGGTTGGAACTGATAAAGGATTACGAGATAGAGATCCATTATCATCCGGGCAAGGCAAACGTTGTGGCAGACGCGCTAAGCCGCAAGTCACACGTCAATAATCTGACCATCACACCGTTGGAAGAGAGCGAACCACCACTACATGTGATTCCACATGGAGCTCTCTACGACCTAGCTTTGATCCCCACCATCCGTGAAGAGATAGCGGCAGCCCAGAAGAATGACAAGGGCATGTCACATTTGCGGAGACGTGTAGACAGTGGGGAGTTGAAATGTTTCCGGAAGGACGGAGACGGCGTCCTATGGTTCAAGGACCGGATCGTCGTACCCCGAAACCCGGAGTTACGGAAGAAAATCTTTGATGAGGCTCACTTATCAAAGTTTTCTATTCACCCCGGCAGCAACAAGATGTATCAAGAACTCAGAAGCAAGTTTTGGTGGACACGGATGAAGCGAGAGACTGCAAAATACGTGTCCGAGTGTGATACATGTCGACGGGTGAAGGCAGACCACATGCGGAAACCGGGACTGCTGCAACCACTGGGCATTCCTGCCTGGAAGTGGGAGGACGTGAGCATGGATTTCGTCGTCGGTTTACCCACCACCTTACAGAAACATGATTCTGTGTGGGTGATCGTCGATCGGCTCACCAAAGTTGCCCATTTCATCCCGGTCAACACCAACTACAACGCCAAGAAGTACGCTGAACTGTACATCTCACGGATCCTATGCTTATATGGCATACCCCGTACCATCGTATCGGACCGGGGCACTTTATTTGTGTCCCGTTTTTGGGAGCAGCTACACGCTGCCTTGGGGACGAAGCTGATCCGTAGTTCAGCCTACCACCCGCAGACGGATGGGCAAACGGAGCGGGTAAATCAAATCCTAGAAGACATGCTACGAGCTTGCGCTATCGACCACGGCAAGAATTGGGATGATCACTTGCCATTAGCCGAGTTCTCGTACAACAATGGGTACCAAGCCAGCATCAAGATGGCGCCCTACGAGGCGCTATACGGCAGGAGATGCCGCACACCACTGAACTGGTGTGAATCTGGCGAGAGGGTTACCTTCGGGATTGATCTTGTCAACAACGCGGAAGAAAAGGTTCGATTAATTCAAGCGAACCTAAAAGCCGCTCAATCCCGACAGAAACAGTATGCGGACCGGAGGAGGCGCCCATTACAATTCGAAGTTGGAGATCACGTATATCTACGAGTGTCTCCAATGAAGGGCGTAAACAGATTTGGGGTGAGAGGAAAGTTAGCACCCCGATTCATCGGTCCATTCCAGATTACCGAAAGATGTGGATCGGTGGCATACCGGCTAAGATTACCAGAAGCACTTTCCGGTGTGCACGACGTCTTTCACATTTCCCAGCTGAGGAAGTGTCTCAAGCTATCAACTACCGTTCAGCTGGAAGACATTGAAGAACTGCAACCGGATCTCACCTATCGGGAGGAACCGGTGCAGATTATTGATGAAAAGGCCCGAACCACACGCAACCGTACGTTGTGGTTCTACAAGGTTCTATGGAGTAATCACTCCATGGACGAAGCGACATGGGAGAGCGAGGAATTCCTTCGCACTAACTACCCCGACTTTTTCACGTCGCATATTCGGTAATTTTCCACCGTCCTCTCTCTCATTTCACCTTATAATCTCGGGACGAGATTCTTTTAAGGGGGGAGGAATGTAAGGGCCTCAGTTTTTGACACTCATTTGCAGTGTTCATCACCACACCACACACCTCATTTGAGGAAGAATGATGAACACAAATAAAGAGCAAGTAACAATTATCAACATGCTCATTAGGGAACAAACTCACACATTGCAAAAGTGGTACTTCCCACATGTGATATAGATGGGCTGGACATATGAAAACTCCTACACTTTGCTAAGGATGTCCATGCCAAGTTTCACCCAAATTCAAAACATTTTTGAGGTCATCTTGGGTGTAGATAGGAAAGGGGCAGTTTGAAAACATATTCAAATTCAAACTGTTTTCACCCACTGAATTTAAAAGTGGAAGGCATATTCTTGCTCAGCACATTTTTGTGAGCTCACACACCAATTTTCACTCCATTTGGAGTTGATCTTGACATGAGTTAAGGGGGAGAAATTCAAACTTTATTTGAATTTCAAACTGCACTTGTGCTGAAATTCATTCAAACCAAACCTCATTTGAACTTTGATCAATTCAAATGGCTCTTGGGTGAATAATTTGAGTTGCCAAGGGTAGAATAGGGTTCACTGTTTACCACAGCTGTTAGGAATAAATTTCAGAGGTTAAAAGAGGAGTGGGACCCACATGTCAGCCTCAGCCTCAAAGCAAACCGACTGAACCACAGTTCAGTCGGTTCCCGGCAGCTGTGCGCGCGCGCCACCGAAGGGGGCAGCCGGCGCCAGCTCCTGCTGCGTGCCCCAAGCCGGAGACCAGCCGGCCGGGCTATTTATTCCCTCCCCGGCGTGCTTCAGTCACCATTTTCCCGAGCTACCGACGTGCGCGACTGCTTTTCCCACTGCCATCGCCGCCGCTCGAGTTCCTGCTTGATCAAGCCGATCGCAGCTCCCTCTTTCCATTCCAAGGTCCCAGTAAGGTACTAGCAACCATCCTCCATCCTTCCCATTGATAGAAATCGATTGAAACCGAGTGATATCGGCTGTGCCGAAAGATCAAACTCGGAACTGGAAACCGCCGCACCTCGGGCTCTCGTGGACAGCCCAACCTGGGCGTTGTCATGCCCGAGCCAAGGCACCCTTGGACGCGCAAGTGATCGGTGCTGCTCATCCCCGAGCCACAGCTCGAGTGGGTGCTCACCGGCGGCGAATTTCCATTTTTCCCCTTTCTGTGTGCAGAACGACCCTCGGGTACGATTCTGTTTAATTCGTGCTCTAGAAAGGATTAGAGGGCCTCAGGCCACTCCCACACGAACTAGACACGGTGACGCACAAGTTGCCTTCACAACTCTGGGCCGGAGAACTTCTGTGCCCGGCGTAATTCAAGGTCTACTAATGGCGGAACGCACGGGGGGTATCGGGCGCACGGTGAGGACCTATTTCGGGCCTTCCCCGAGCTGCCCCGAGTTCATGTCGACCTTCTCTGAGGTCCACTGATGCTCCCCGACCGATTTCCCAAGTAGCTGAGGTACTAGGAGCGTCAGCCGACATGGCCGAAGTCGTTCCGATATGGCGGCTCGTCGCCGACCATGCTCCGGCCGTTGTCATGAGCAGCTGACCCTCGGATCATGTTCCCCAAGTAAAAGTAGGCAGGGGCGGCCAGAATCAAGAAGTTTGAAGCTGTACAGCAGCCGGCGGCGAGCTCTCCGGCGAGGTCCCTCGGCGGCGGAGCGCGGGTGTCGCGAGGTTGAAGAAGGGGGTGGACCCCAGCTGTCAGCGGCCGATATTTTGAATCGGGATCCGGCTGCGGCCGGGATCGGGTGTGCTGGCGCGCAAAAGCCTTGTGGGCCGCGGTGTGCTGTCGCTTCGGCGTGCGACGCGTGTCCCCTGGGCCCACGCGCGAGTTTAAACTTTTCCCCGATTTTCAGATTTCCTTCAAACTTCAAATCCTTATAACTTTGGCTAGAAAGCTCCAAATTGAGTGAACCAAATTTTGCTGGATTCAGCTCTCTGAGTACTTTCCAGAAAATCAAGTGTCACTTTATGAAATTCCTTAATTCTCCAGAATTAATTCCTTAAAGTTTAAACTGTTAGGAATTTTAACTGGAGAATCATTTGGAGGAAAATCCTGAAATTTTGCTGAGATGTTCACCAAAATATCATTGAGCTACCATAAAAATTTCAGATCCATTTGAGCTCATTTAGTCCACCTAATGGTGTGATTAGTAAAACTGTTCCAGAGAAAATAGAAAATGTTCAGAAACATTTTCAGAATTTTCTCTGAAATTGTTTAGCTCATATCTTTAGTTAGAGACTTCCAAATTAAGTGAGACCAATTCCATTAGAACCCTCTGAAAATCTAGTTTTCAGAAAGTCATAGTTTGTTTCATGAAAATACCTAGAACACCCTAAAAGCCTTTAATTAAGGTCAAGGACATAATTATTTGTGGAGGGCTCAAATGAGCTTTGCTGCAACTAAAACTTGACCAAGTCTCTGTTTAGGTTGTAACCAAGCCACAGTAAAAGTTTCACAGTCATTAGGTCTATCTAGTAAAGGTTATAGACTTCACAACTTCAAAGTTAATACAAAAGCATTTAATTAATACATACATTGTTCTTATCATGTAGTCGCTAAGGTCGAGGAGGAACCCGAAGTCCTAGACTTCGTTACTCCGGAGGAACAGCTAGCCTACGACCAAGAGCAGCAAGGCAAGCCCCGGTTTGCATTAACCTTTTTACAAATTTTATTGTTTTGAGCACATACTTGTTTCCCTTTGTTCGTTGCATTAGAGTCTTGATTGGAAACCCAACTGCACAGCCAAGAAAACCATGGGTTGGGTTTAGGATTGAAAACCTCGTTAGCCACTGCATTGCTAGAATAGAGTAGGATTCGGTACAAGTCGAGTAGTTGGAACTACTCGCGAGAATAGGCTAGAGGCACATTGCTCGGGTAGAGATAGCACATGAAACACATGGCAAGAAAATGAGACCGAGCGGAGAGTAAGGGCAGCAGGACTTTGGGGCCTGTGTGCTGTAGCTCCGCTTGTGTCGATTGAGGACCGAGCCGTGTGCGGGCCTGTTGAACAAGCTAGAACAGTACCGAAGACCTACCGGCTATATGGGAACCGGGAAACTGATGTAACTCGGGTAGCTGGGTATTGAGGCATTGCCCGTCGTTCAGAGGGTAGGTTGAGAGCTCGAGGTGTAAATCAGCTGGCGGCACAGAGATGCGCGTGCAGGGACCTCTTGCTCGGGACGATGGGACCGGTTCAATATTTGGCTAACGGGTGAAAGGTAGTCGCGTACGGCGTCCGTGATGGTTGTTGTAGGCAACATCGAGTACGGGCGTACGTGACGGGTTGTTCGGGTAACCCTGCAGGTGTAAATCGATTATAATCGCCGTCCCTCGCGGTCAGTGAGTACCACTTGTTCACTGTACCGTGACGTAGAAAGAACAGGCTAGTTACATGTTAAAATGTTGCTGATTGAAAGTTGGATATTGATTGTTAATGATATGTTGTAGCTTAGTGCTAACTAAAGTTCTTTTCAACTTTGGGCAAAGTACATGAGAGAAATGCGTTTCTTGTTTGATTGCGGCTCTCTCATGTGCCTTAGCGTAAAGTTCTCCACAACCTGCTGCTAAAACTTGAAAGTAAGGTTCTACTAATTAGGCGAGTCCGTGCAAATGATTTTTACCTCATGCAACCCATTACCCTCATGTAGAGTTCCATGTTTAGGTGAGACGGGTCAGACTTGCTGAGCCTTCGTGCTCACTGCTTGTGTTTGAAGCTTTTGCAGGGTTCTATGAGGAAGGGACTCCCGAAGAGGAGACGGAACCCCAGGAGGGGAACTCCGTCGAGTGGGAGTCGTGCACGCCGCAGAGTTAGTGTGCGTGTGTGCTAGCAAGGACACGTTCGAGGGCTGAACGTGTACTTGATGCTTAGTCTACGCCCGCGAGTGTGGACTAAACTTATTTTGATGTAAACATGTTAATAAACTTGTTTATGTAATAAAGCTTCCGCTTCCGCTTTGTACCTTTGACGTGTGTTATACGGTGCTGTGCAACGCAGCACCCCTCAGCGTGATCCTGGCTCGACAGGACCAGTGGGGTCGTGTCAATATGGTGCCATTTTGATGCTCGTCTGATATCCGTTGTTGTACGAGAACTCCGCCAGCGGTAAGTGATCATCCCAACTCTTACCGTGGTGGATGGCACATGCCCTTAGCATATCTTCCAGTTTTTGATTCACACTCTCAGTTTGCCCATCGGTTTGAGGGTGATATGCAGAGCTTCTAATCAACTTTGTCCCCAAGGAGGCGTGTAGCTGTTCCCAGAAACGGGCTACGACAGCGATCCTCTATCTGACACAACGGTGCGGGGAACTCCATGTAAGCACAAGATCCGTGCTATGTACAGCTCCGCATACTGCTTTGCGTTGTACCTAGTATGCACAGGGATGAAATGTGCTGATTTCGTTAATCGGTCCACAATTACCCAAATCGAATCATGGTTGTGGGAGGTCATCGGCAACCCGACGATGAAGTCCATACTCAAGTCTTCCCACTTCCATGCCGGTACTTGCAATGGCTGCAACAGGCCTGACTTCTTCATATGGTCGGCCTTGACTCTTCGACACGTATCACACTCTGAAACGTATTTTGCAACTTCACGTTTCATACGTGTCCACCAAAACTTCTTCCGGAGATCTTGGTACATTTTATTACTGCCCCGATGAATGGAAAACTTGGACAAATGAGCTTCATCCAAAATTTTCTTCCGTAGTCCCATATCCCGGGGCACCACAATCCGGTCTTTGAACCACAAAGTACCTTCATCGTCCTTCCGGAAGCACTCCATTTCTCCGTTGTCTATCCTTCGCCGTATGTGGAACATACCCTTGTCTTTTCGTTGAGCTTCCATGATCTCCTCTCAGATAGTAGAAATAAGAGCTCGATTATAGAGAGCTCCATACGGGACGATACAGAGGCTTGGTTCGTCATCATCCATTTCAGAGATACTTAAGTGATGGATATGCGCCTTACGACTGAGCGCATCGGCGACCACATTCGCCTTTCCTGGATGATAATGAATCTCCAGTTCATAGTCTTTAATGAGCTCTAGCCATCTTCGTTGCCTCATGTTCAATTCTTTCTGAGTGAAGATGTACTTCAAGCTCTTGTGGTCGGTGTAGAGGTGTACAAGATTTCCGAGCAAGTAATGCCTCCACATCTTCAGAGCAAGGACCACGGCAGCTAACTCAAGATCATGAGTTGGATAATGCTGCTCGTGAGTCCTGAGTTGACGAGATCCATAAGCGACCACTCGTCTTTATTGCATCAGCACGCAGCCAAGACCGATGCCAGATGCATCGCAATAAATGTCGAATGGCTTTGTCGTATCCGGCTGAGCAAGAACTGCGGCTGTTGTGAGATGCTTCACTAAAGTCTTGAAAGCTTGTTCACATGCAGCACCCCACATAAATCTGGTGTTCTTCTTTAATAATTCCGTCATTGGTTTAGCAATCTTAGAGAAACCCGGAATAAACCTCCGGTAATAACCCGCTAAACCGAGGAAGCTACGGATTTCATGTACTGACTTTGGTGACTCCCATTTCTGCACTTGGATAATCTTACTCGGATCTACAGCGATGCCCTCTGCTGAAATGATGTGTCCGAGAAAAGGTACTTGATTAATCCAGAATTCACACTTGCTGAATTTTGCATAGAGCTGATGATCTCGCAACCTTTGTAGCACAATATGCAGATGTTCAGCATGTTCTTCCTCTGACTTGGAGTACACCAAGATATCGTCGATGAAGACAACGACGAATTTATCCAACTCCGGCATGAACACTGAATTCATCAGGTACATAAGTGTGCCGGGGCGTTGGTCAAACCAAAAGACATAACGAGATACTCATACAGCCCGTATCTCGTTGAGAATGCCGTCTTCGGAATATCTTCTGCCCGGATTTTAATCTGGTGATATCCGGACCAAAGATCCATCTTCGAAAATACCTTCGCACCCACTGATTGATCGAAGAGCATATCAATGCGAGGTAGTGGATACTTGTTCTTGATGGTAACGGCGTTCAAAGGACGATAATCAACACAAAGCCATAGTGTTTCGTCCTTCTTTTTGACAAACAACGCGGAACAATCCCAAGGTGACGAACTTGGTCGTATAAAGCCCTTGCTCATTAGGTCATTCAGCTGTATCTTCAATTCTGCCAGTTCATTGGGTGCCATCTTGTACGGCCTTCGTGATATCGGTGTTGTTCCCGGTATAAGTTCAATCTAGAACTCAAATCTCGCTCGGGCGGCATGCCCGGTAAATCTTCAGGAAACACATCCGGATACTCACGTACCACCGGAATGTCCTCTATCTTAACAGCTTCCGTGTGGTTCACTGTTGCAACCGGTTGCCATCTGGCGCCCAGAATTAATATGTGAAAACCGTGCTGTGGGGAGTTGAGCTCAACGGTCCTAGAGCTGATGTTAAGAACCGCCCTGTGGTAATTTAACCACGACATCCCCAAAATGATGTCGATCTTCAGACCTTCAAGAATAATGAGGGTCGTAGAGTATATTTTACCCCCCAAACAAAGAGGTGCTCGGGAGACAACCTCGCTTGCGGTACTTCTGCCCCCGGGCGAAGATATGAGGTATTGCCTCTTTGTATAAATGGTTTGGAGCTGATGTTGAGCCACAAAAGATTGGATAATGAAGTTGTCTGTGGCAACGGAATCAAAGAGAACTAAAACCGGTAGCTGATTCAGAGAAAACATCCCTGCTAAAGCGGCTTCTCCTTCTGGAACATCATCAATCACAGTATAGTGAATGTTGTCCCTTATCTGCCCTCCTATCTGCAGATTAAGGTACGGATCGTATTGTTGTAAATATGATGACCCGTAGCCTCGAATTCCCTCCAGACATTGCCTAGCATAATGGCCCGTACGCCCACAAGTCAAACACGGATGCCTCTCCGGTTCTTCATTGACTTGCGGTGGACTGCTAGGTACACATGGCTGCAGCGATGGAGCACAAACCACCGTCTGATGCTGTGGCTGTGGAGGTGGTGCAAGTTGTAGAACTTGACCAGCAATCAATATCTGAGGAGTTGATCGTACAGGTGGCCTCCATCTTTCACCGGGTGGCGTTTGATACACCAAACGGTACTTTTGAGGCACATAACTTGTGCTGACCTGCTCGATCTCACTCATCTTTCTCTTCTCGGCTTGCCACTCAAGTGTCGGCTTCTCTTGAATGAAAGCCGCATCGACCATGTCGGTGTAACTGCCGTTATTATGTACGGCCAGCTTCTTCCGTAATATGGCACTCAGGCCATGGAAGAATAGGTCACACCGTGCCTCTTCTTTCGCCACATATTCGGGAGCATATTGGGCCAAAAGGTTAAACCTTCTGACATACTCGAGGACACTCATGTCCCCTTGCTTCAAGCCCAGAAATTCCTCCCGCTTTGCCTTGACAATACCTAGTGGTATTTAACGAGTACGAAAGGCTTCACAAAATTCCCTCCATGTCACTTGATGGTCCTCCGGAATGGTGGCAAGATGATCCACCCACCAGTTTCCGGCGGCTCCATGGAGTTGTTGAGTGGCAAACTTTGTCTTCTGGTATTTATCACACTTGAATACTCCAAATTTGGACTCCATGACACGAAGCCATTGATCTGCTTCCACAGGTTCGGTGGCTTCAGTAAAAATTGGTGGTTGAGTCGCCAAAAAGTCCAGATAAGCGTTCCGAGATGGAACGGCTTGTTGTGTGTTCTGGAGTACGCCTTGCTGTATCAAAGCTTGGAGTAAGCGTGTGTGTTCTTGCGTTGCTTCTTGGAGTAGCCTAGTGTTCTCTTGGTTAGACTCGACGACCCGAGTCATAAGATCCATCCATCCCGTGGATGGTGGTTCCGATGGTGGAATAGAAGCATTACCACCTCGATGAGAACTTCCGGCCCTACTCCTAGAGCGAGTACGAACCATACTGCAAAATGTAGTTGAGATGAGTTAAACAAGAACTCAGCAGTATGTAAAACTAATGGAAACATGATTATGTCAAGACTTTATGAAAGCAGTAACAAAATTCATGTTTACACAACTCCTTAGTAGGCATAGCTATGCAGCCTATCTGTTCAGAACAGACCTTTATGTACTATCTCCAGATTTTGATCAAGTTAAAAGCATTTTCATATCTTGAGTTGAATACCAAAGTTAAAGTTAACTTCAGTATCTTTTCAACGAGTACTCATATGCCCCCAGATCATCTCCGTATTAAAAGTTATGAGTTTCCAAAGTTGACAGAATTCCTGGATAAAATTTGCCAGCACCTCCTTTGTACGTGGCTGATTTTAGCACAGTTGTATATGTAAATACAATAAGAACCTGAACAAACTTTGAACTACAACAATGTTTCCCATTTCATAACCTATCCAATGGTGTATCATAGGCTTCTTAAGGGTTTTTCTACATAAAGTTATGGCTTAAAAACAGAAAGGTCCAGAGAGGTTTTTGCTGCTGTCCTGGTTCTGGTCAGTTTACCATCCTCTGAACTTTCTACCCATTTAGCATATGATTTGGCTCTGGAGGTCTACAAAGAATTTGTAGAGTACTCGAAAATCTCTCCATAACTGTATCATACACCTTAATTGGGTCAAGCTACTCAGAGTTATGCTCTGTTAAAGTCCAGCAAGAATTCCTGCTGAAAACAGAGCACTCTGTTTTTGCAATCTTTGAAGCCTAGTCTTCCTCTCATTTGAATCTTAGCTCAAAATAAGAGTTCAGTAACTAATATTTGTTTCAAACTTCCATTTTTAGTTGAAAGTTAGTTCATGAGTCATTTCTTTTAAGGATAGGGGTTATTAAGTTTAGTACGGCGTCGATGCACCGTAAGAAGCATGTTGGTACTACGTAGCCTCACCAAAAGAAAATCCTAACCGGATTATACTGGTATAACGTATCTTAGGTGGCACTAAACGGTCACTCACAAATGTGTACTATTCGTACTACGGTTTCGTGGTTAATACTGCATAAGTCACACTCAATCGTCAGGTCCGGCTGCACACCGAACCCGGTATCCATACAGTTCTTACACCTGTCCGTCATCACTCGCACAAGTGTTCTCAAGCCAAACACGCCTTGAGCTACGTGTTCACGTTACTAACCACGTGACGTGGGTTTCCCAAATTGCACCATGTACGCCAGGGACAGACGTTGCTCGAATACCCCAAACGACATGAAGAGTCGTAGAGGATGTTAAAGCCGGTCGGGTTACCTGCCACCCGTGGGGCTCCACCCTTCAGCTTGTGCGCACTGGTGGACAGCGCTTACGTGCACCCCCCAAGACATAACGCGTCCTGAGATGCACGATTTTCTGACGTAACAAGTAAGTTAGGTTGCCACCTTCATAATAATCTAATAGTAATCCTTATGTGGGCCTAATACCGTTTCCTCACCGTATCCTAAATTTTTGTTGTAATACCTTCCTTATTCCGTGTGCTATTACCAATGCGGCTCTGATACCAACTGAGACGGGCGCGATACCGACTGAGACAGGGCTCAGCTCATGATACCACTGGTCACAGCTCGGATACCACGCTGACGCGGACCCGTCAACCGAGACAGGCCACTCGCCCGGGAATCGCATTGGGTGGTGCCGTGTTGTGCGGCACCCAACAGCACACATATGAGGAACAATGTATTACATAAAACAATAGCGGAAGCTTACAAGTTTTTCTTTGTAAATACTTTACATCAGGTAACTACAGCGGAAGTCTATATCAACTCACGTCGAATAACTAAGAGCACTCGAGATGAAGTCCTGCCCGCGGACTCCTCTCTCTAGCAACACGAAGACAACGGCAGCGGCTGGGTTCTCCCTGTGTTAAACGACTCGGAAGTCTCCGAGTCTCACCGGACAACCTTCTTTTCAGCATCTATGTTAACCTGCAAAACCACTTATATAGCAAGCGTGAGCACATAGGCTCAGCAAGTCTGACCCATCTCTCCTAAACAAGAAACTCTACATACACGACGGTTGCAATTGGGTCGGCTAGATTTGCATAAAGGACTCGCCTAAAGTTGATCCTTAACTTTCAGAATTTTAAGCCTCATTGTGCAGTGAGCGGAAAAGCATCGCAACTCCACAATCAAACAAGAAACGCTTTGTTGCGATGCTCCTTGCACAAAGTGAAAGTAAAGTTTAATGAGCCTATCTCTAATTCAATCATGGTTGCAATACAAGTTATAGCACAGCCTTATCAAGTTCAAAAGAATAACCTGTTCAGTTCTTACTACGTCAAGACACAGTGGGCAAGTATGCTCATATAACCGCGAGCGACGGTGATTCGAATCAGTACACGCCCGGACTACACGACACGTACACCCGTACTCCGAGTTGCCGGCAGCAACCTCAACTGACGTTGTACGCGGCCACCTTTCCCAAGATTTTCCACATTGGACGCAGTCCAACTGCCCCGAGTACGCAAGCTCCCTCAAAGTACATACCCGCAGTGGTATGTTCTTGAGCGAGGTACCTCGTGCTACCCTGACGCCGAAAGCCTAAGGCAGTTGGAAAAGTTCCACTATGGATCTCCCAAGGTACATCGGTTTCCTGGGTCCCATATAGCCGGTATGCGCCCGGTACACAACTCAAACTTGTCCAACAGGGCCAAGCACGGACGGGCCTTAACCGACACAGGCAGGGCTATGCACGCACAGCCTGCAACCTGCTGCATCCAAACCTCCCTGCCCGGTCTCCATTTCTTATGTGTGAACTTTCCTCATATTTTCTAATTCAGACCCGTTCCGAGTAAACCAGCCCTAAACTCGCGAGTAGATTCCAACTACTCGACTTCTACCGAACCTTTCCTACTAACATTAGCATAGCCAAATCCACTCGAGGAGTTGCTATTCTACCCTTTCTATCTTAGGTGTTTCTGGTCATGCAAGTGGGGTTTTCAATATCATCTAGACGTAATGCAATCAACGATGCAAAGCTATGATCTCTACAAATAAAAGTGCTTTATAAAACTGTTCAAATGCAAACTGGGGCTTGCCTGTTTTGCAGGTGACTAAAGTTACAATCAGTTAGTGACGATCACTCGGAGCTTGATCACTTGTTTTTCTCCCTCCTTGATCTCCACTTCAAGTCCTTCTCACCTTCTTCGCGTATATGCTACACGATATGATCATGCATATGTATTCAATTGAAAAGCTTTTGCTAATAAGATCTAATGACAGTTTTAAAACTGGAACTCTGTTTAAGAATTTAAAATGACACTGGTGCTAGTGGTTTGGGTTGGGCTTAAACACTAAGATCAAATGTTAAGTGTTTTTCCCACTTAAGTGTTGATCACCTTAAGAGATTACACATGACAGTGGTGATCCAGAGCTCTAATTGAGCTGAGAATTTTCATGTGAGTTCCTTGTCACAAGAAAGTCCTCTGGACCAAACTTTAGCACTTTTCAAGGAGTGGTTTATTCAGAATAATTCTCTAAGTGTTTAGTCAAAGATGAATTAATTCTGAGGTAACACCCATGTTCATGTCAAACTCAGTGAACCACAATTTCAATTCTAGTTCATAGAGTCTACATGGATTTTCCTAGGATTTTTGGAGCTAAGAATTGACCAAAACTGAATTTACAAGTTTTGGAAATCTCTCTGAAAATGTTTCTGTATTCATTTGAATACAGGAACTTACAACCTGAATTACCCCGATCAATTCCACTTAAAATTTGCTGAAAATTTAACAGGAGTCTAATAACAGCCTAAGGAATATTCTGGCAAAATTTGAGGATTTTTGGATAAACCAAACTCCTTCTAAAATTCTTTTGCTGAAAAGCTTTAAAGAATTTTCCAGAACTAAATAAAGACTTTCATACAAATTGGGTTGCATAATTGGATAGAGTTTGTCAATCTGAATCTAACCCAAGTTTAATCACTAATTTTGGAGGTTCCTAGCAAAAGTTATGCTCTTCTAAAGTTTGGGGAAAAATCAGGAATTTGAATAAATCCGGAAAATGTTTAAACCTGACTGTGGGACCAAGGACACGTGTCTGATGCTGAGAGCGCGCCGCACGGGGTCACAGGGTTGTTTCCCGCGCTGTCACAGTTGATCCCACGCCACAGCGTATCCAGCCCACTGTTTCCGTGCGACTGACAGGCGGGCCCGGCGAGGTCTTCTTCCACCTCCCGCTCCCGCGCGATCCCGCCGCCGGGCTCGGCGGAGTAGCTCCGGGATCGGTCGTCCGGCCACCCCTGCCGCTGAAACTCGCCGCCAGCCCATAATTCCAAGCGAGGAACACGCTGGTGGGGTTTTCTCGAGCTGGCAGTGCCCCTAAACTAGCCCGCGACAGCACACCGGCTCGGATGAAGTCCGGCGACGTCGCCCTGGCACTATAGCCCGCAAAAAGCTCCCTGGAAAGGTTCTACAGCACCAGTGGAGGTTGGCCAATCATGGCATGGCCGCATATGGGCTCGGGAATGGCTCTACCCTATGGTTCATCGTGCACCCGCACCTTCCCACCATAGCCGCCTTCAGAAAGCTTGAAATTGCACCGTGCACAGTGTGTTTCATTGGACGCTTTGTGAAGAAGAAAGGTTGCTACACCAGTCTAGGTTCTGTGTGCGAAATTTGCAGAGCTCTAAATGAATATAACTCAAGAATTTCATGGATTCATACCCGTGGGTCAGTTTTCCCCGGCCGGAGAAGATTTCCGAAATTCGTCGTCCAGAGGCGAAGACAAGCTCTGTGCTTCGGGTGGAAGCTGCGTGGAGCTCTTGCACGCCCCAGGGACCGCTTGCTTGGTCCTGAAGGCTGCTCTGTGGAGCTGTCCACGGGAGCACGATGGTGGTGGTGTTTTGCTGCTCAGAAGCGCTGCTCACTTGCTCTGCTCGAGTACCCGAGCGATCGAAGAAGAGCGGCCGCGTTTCTGTCTCTCGGTGGGAGGAAGAGAGGAAACGGCGGCGTGACTTTGGTTAAGAGGCGGGAGAGGGCGCGAGGCGGTAGCTGCCGATGTCCAGCAGCTCTCAGCGCGAAGTGGAGCCAGCAGGAGGTGGCTGCGGCCGAGCTCGGTGTCGAGCAGAGGGAAGTCGGCTTCAGCCGTTGCTTCACGTGGGAGGAAATCTACTGAAGACTGTGTACTGAAGATCTTTTGCAATATTCAGTCCACTCAATGACATGTGGGTCCCACATGTCAGTCCTCCTTATCTCCTCTAAAATATCTCCCAAGTTTGAATATTGAGTGAATTCAATTGTGGGAATTCAAATCTGGTATGCATTTCGATAATTGGGCAAGTTTCATCCAAATTCAAATGAGTGTTTGAATTCTTTGTCATTTAAAGTCCAATTTGGAAAATGGGTTGCAATTCATTTCCATAAATCATGAAACTTTGCACACCCCCTAATTTGGACCCAAGGAATTCAAATATGAAACCTGATTTTAAATTTGGCTGCTGCAAATGAGATTTGTAGCACAACAGTTTGGAAATTCCTAGTGTTGCTCTCATTTGAATTTTTGTTTGAACACATTGTTCCAAATCTGATTTTTGTTTTCCCACACATATGGAAACTTTCCCTCTTAGTTTTTGACCCCTCTTGGGTTCCAAGTTTCCAATAAGCATTTGAACTAGTGTGAAGAAAACCCTCATGTGTGTTATCACATGTGGAAAAAGTTTTAACAAGTCCCAAATTTCATACATATGAAACCAACTTTTGCCAACAAGTGTTTCTTTGTATTCACCATTTTGGGACCTTTAGAGAGGCGGGCTCCGGTTGTGCCGCGTCATAGGTGGGCGGGACCTCCCTCTTCCTCAGAGGCGAGCTCCGCGTACGCCACGTGTCCTGGCGGGCGGGACCTCCCCTCTCTCCAGAGATGAGCTCCGCGTATGACACGTGTCAGTGCCGGACCTCCCCTCTCTTCGGAGATAGCTCCGAATGTGCCACGTGTCAGAGCCGGACCTCCCCGCTCTTCGGAGGTGGGCTCCAAGAATGCCATGTGTCTAGTAGCGCCAGACTTCCTTTCTCCTCAGAGACGAGCTCTGAGGTTGACACGTGTCCAATAGCGTCGGACCTCCCGGAGGTGAGCTCCGTGGTCGACACGTGTCCAACAGTGTCGGACCTCCTGGAGGTGAGCTCTGGAGGTGACACGTGTCCGGTAGTGTCAGACCTCCCGGAGGCGAGCTCCGAAAGTGACACGTGTCCAGTAGGACCAGACCTCTCGGAAACAAGCTCCGAGAGCGACACGTGTCTGGCGCGGCTGGTCCTCTCTTTTCCGCTGTGACTAGCTCCGGTGGCCACTTCTTTTAAAATGTTTTCTCTATATAAAATATGAATGCATGCAGAAATCGAAATTGAGGGTGTCACAGTACTAGGCGTGCAAACTACCGTCAACATGCCTGTGGAGTCGAAGATGGAGCCTGCTGTCTTTAGTCACTTTCCGCTGTCGTTTAGAGTCTTCCGCTGCAAGAATAAGATAGACATTCATGAGTGAGATATTGAATCATTGTAATAAAGTACTTAAACCCTATTTATTCGTGGTTATATTCTGAATTCAGTTTGTGGATTACATGTGTATGTGTGATGAACATCCTGGGCACACATATGCATTCATTTGGTTCTATTTTCGGAACCGGGTGTCACATTCCTCGAATCAACTCCCGCCATCACAGGTCCTCGAATAAGATCAGGCTATGTTGCCACTTGTTAGCGTCGAGCTCTCGTGCGATCGCTCACCGATGAGTGGAAACGGGAGTTTGGATGACAGAAGTTTTGTGCCGTGCTACAACAACCAGCCAGCTCTAGCTCTTTTATTCAGGAACAAGATAACAAACTCGGTGCATGCAAGCCATCACGTCGGGTATGCGATCCACAGAACGCTCCCACACATTGACCACAAAGCTAGCCCGTCCGTTGAACCATCACTACTATAAAAACCATTATCACAGGCGGCTTGTTTTTCAAACTCAGGCGGTCCGTAAAAAAATGCGCCTATGATGTCGAATGAATTAATAGCCGCCTGTGATGAATGAACATCACAGACGGCTCACAACGGCAAACCGCCTGTGTAAACATATCAATTTTTACAGGCGGACCGTGGAGTAGGAGTCACCTGCAATATTGGCCATTAATACAGGCGGCTAAAGCGATCGGACGTGCGCGACCTTTGCAGTTTCCGAGGGGAACGCACCTTTGAGAATTCAATTCAAAGCCACCAAACGGCGCGGCCCGGTATACATGAACCACATTTAGCATCAAACAAAAACTAACAAACAATTCCATAATCGATAACAAATATTCATCATCAAACAAACATTCATTAAGAATTAATTTTACAAACAATAAAAGAAAACAACAAACAATCGCCGACTCCTCCGGTGGCAGAAGCTCATCCCCGCAAAGGGGGAGAGGTCCGCCGCTATCTAGGAAAGCAAATTTCCTAAGCAGGTGCACTCTCTCTTCCGCCTAGGAAGGTGGAGAAGGTGCGGTTGGAGCCGGGGACGGAGGTGCAGTTGGAGCCGGGGACGGAGGCGCGGTTGGAGCCGGATACGGAGGTGCGGTTGGAGCCGGGGACGGAGGCGCGGCGAGTGGGGAGCATGGTCGGGAATGCTTCGTCGGTGTAGCCATTGATACTAGAGCTACGGTGCAGCGAGGAATACGAAGACTAGAGGGAAGAGGAAGACTGTGATGGTGGTGCAGAGAAAGGGAAGGTACAAGTTATAATGGTGCCGAGAAGGAGAGGTCAGATCGCTTCGAATTCTGCGCGCGAATGGCAACAACCGCACGATACTAGCTGACCGTAGAGTAGGATCCGCTTGCAATATTAGTCATTAATACAGGCGGCTAAAGCGACCGGGCGTGCGCGCCTTACCTTTTCGGTTACCGCACGAGGGGAACGCACGCCGTACATGCGTCCTTAGAGTTATACGGATGGATAATCTTACGTAACAAACCGCTTGTGATAAACATACTTCACAGGCAGACAGTCGTAGGTAAAGAACTGCCTACGATAATGGAGTTATCACAGGCGGATACTCTTTATGTTACAAACCGCCTGTGATAAAGATTCTTCGCAGGTGGCTAGTCGTAGATATAGAACTGCCTGCGAAAATTGTAGCATGCACCGTTCCACAAAAGTTCTAGCAACAAAATATGTCTCACATGGTAGCATGCATTATAGGGCCCCAAAATGTCAAGTTGCGCAAATACAGCATCTCCTGCACATCTTGTCTTCTCTCCAAAAGCTCTAGCATCCATGAGTCGGTTTCATGGATCGGCTCCGAGCCACTGCTCCCTCCAGCATTTGTTTCTGGTTGGTTGATGTACGTGGAGCTCGATGGAGCAAGTGACACAACCCTGGATTGAGCCTCTGGAGCCCCTCCAACTTATATTTACCAGTTATTCAAAATGTTTTCACAGGCGGTCTTTACTTGAAGGAAAAATAGAGGAAAATTAAATACGCACACGAACAGAGGAAAAACAGAGCTCACACATACATATAGAGATGAAGAAGCACTAAGTCAGCCATGGCTTCAATCGTAGTGTATTTCACTGTTGAAGTCTACAGCCAACTCAAAGCCAATATTTCACTGTATGAATTTTGTTAATTTTTTAAAGCATTCCAACATGTCAAAATTCAAATATTAAAAGAGAAAAATGTCAAATTAAAATATTAAATCTTCATTACAATATTACAAATATATAAAATATATGTCATACATTTTTTCCAGCATTGTCATCTTCTCGCATATAGGATTCAAATCCTTTTTAATGCTTCTTTCTTCACACTTGATGTTGTCTAGATCAGTGAAAAGGTACATATCTTCATATTGATTATATTCCTGTTCATTACCTCCCACATTCTCAACCCCAATAATATTTTGCTTTCCAGAAACAACTAGGTGCATCTTCTTAGTTCCTGGATCCTGTACATAAAAAACTTGTGCAACACGACCGGCGGGAACCCAGGGTCATATTTATAACCCACTTTGTTCAAGTCTACCAATGTCAGCACGTAGTTGTCCAGTTTCACACCATCAGGATGTTTGACCCATTGGCACTTAAACTTGCATTCTTTCGCCATAATCGAGTTCCCATATTTCCTCTATGAACCCGAAGTATGTGGACTTCTGCCCTTGTGGATAATAAGCCTCTATACGAACACCACTATTTTATGTAATACTCTTACCATCTTTTTCCTTAGTGTAAAATGTGTAACCATTGATGTCATATGCTTGCCATGATGTCACCGAATCAAATTGTCCAAAAGCTAACTTCTTCATTGTTGCCTCTTCATCAGAGTCTCCGTATGGTATATTTTTGTCCATTAACCATTCAGTGAAATGTTTTATATGCTCTTTCATGATTCAGTCCTCTGTGCGGCCTTGGTTTTTTCTTCGAAGCTCAATTTCATGTTCCTCAATGTACGACTCAGCTATTGTGAGCTTTTGTAGTACACCAAAACGTGCACTGTGTACTAATTTGTAATCTTGAACGATAAAAGTTTTCTTACCCACTTTGCCTCTCCCACGTAGTCTACCCTCATATACTGGTATAGGCACACCTATCGGCTTCCCATCTTTGATGTAATCAGCGTAACCCTCAATCACTTCTTCAGTAGTGTATCCTTCCATAATTGAACTCTATGGGTGAGCACGGTTCCGCACATAACCCTTTAATACTCCTAAATATTTCTCCAACAGAAACATATGATGTAAATATAGTGGCCCCAATGCTTTTATCTGATCAACAAGATGTATGATTAGGTGTACATGCATATCAAAAAAGGATGGTGGGAAACACATCTCAAGCTTGCACATAGTCTCGACGACATACGTTTTCAAATAGTCTAAGTCTTCCCAGGCTATCACCTTTTGCGATACTGCATTGAGGAAGTAACACAAATGTGTGATGAGAACTTTTACATGCTTAGGTTTGATGACCCTTATTGCAATGAAAAGGAACACTGTCATCATCATGTGACAGTCATGATAATTATTACCGAATAAAGACAAGTCTTTCATCGAGACTAGAATGCAGATATTGGATGAGAAACTCGTGGGCACTCTGATCCCATGCAAGCATTCGCAAATTGTCTTTTGTCCTGTAGTGTCAAGTTGTTGTTGGCTGAGGGAAGGTAATGCTTCCTGTTGGCCTTTTCTACCGGGTGAAACTCTGGTCTCATATCAAGATTTACTAAGTCCATACGTGATTTTAATCTGTTCTTTGTTTTCCTCGGCATGTCAAGCAAGTTTCCAATGATGTTGTCAAATACATTCTTTGTAATGTGCATCAAATCAATACCGTGGCAAATTTCTAGGTTCTTCCAGTACGGAAGATACTTGAAAAAATCAATTGTTTCTTGAAAGCCGTGTTAGTTGTATCATCCGAAGATATAGTTTTCTTTCTCTTTGTTCCTTTATATTTTTTGCCCTTACCGAAAGCAACCTGAATGTTCTTGACCATTTCAAACACAAGTTTTCCACTGTAAGGTTTTGGTGCAGCATCTCTTTCGATTGTGTTATCAAATTGTTCTTTCATCTTTCTGTACTTGTGTGTATCTATTAAGAACCGCCGGTGTCTTATGTACACCGTCTTTCTGGATGAAGTGAGGTATAAAAATCCAGTTCCATCCACACACCTTACACAACCTTTCTTCCCTTTCATTTGTCTCGATAATGTAAACTGTCCGGGATAATCATGCACGGTAACAAATATCATTGCTCTTAGCGTGAAATACTCCGCTTGTACTCATCCCATGTATGTACCTGTTTATTCCACAGTTTCGCCATATCTTCTATTAGAGGTTCCAAGAAAACATCAATTTCGATGCCGGGTTGTTTTGGACCTTGTATAAGAATAGATAACAAAATATATTTCCTTTTATGGCACGACCATGTCGGTAGATTGTACATCGTTAAGACCACGGGCCATGTGCTGTGTATGCTCCTATTTTCACCAAACGGATTCATTTCGTCTGTACCCAAGGCAAACCTTACATTTCTAATTTTCTTTGCAAACTCTAGATACTGAATATCAAAAATTTTCCAATGGGTTGCATCACCAGGGTGTGGAATATGTTTTTCATTCTTCATGCGCTGCTCAGAATACCAACGCATAAGTTCAACCTCCCTAGGGTTTGAGAACAAACGCTTCAAGCGGTCAATTACTGGAAGGTACCACATAACCAAGGCAGGAATTTTTCTCTTATTGTTCCTGCCTGCATCGTCAGAAGTATCGTCATCGTCATCTTAAGGGCCAATAATATTCTTCTTATTCTTCAGGGTCTTATTCATGTTAGTAACATTCTGGTGATTGTAGTCCTTCGTGTACCTACTGACACCGCAGATAGGGCATCTAGTTGCGAGCTCATGCTCTTTGCGATACAGAATACAATGGTTCACACAAGCGTGTATTTTTGTCACACCTAGTGACATCGAGCAAAGAAGTTTCTTCGCTTTATAAGTGCTTCTGGGCAGTTTATTAGGATTTGGAAGAATTTCTACCAAAATATTCAAAGGATCAGAGATACTACAATTGGACCATATGTGTGTGGCTTTCAACTTTAGTAGTTCTAGGACTGCACGCAATGTAGTAAACTCTTTATCACAACCCTTTGATTCATCATATAAGAGCTTCATCGCGGTATTCTACAATGTCTCCTTTTTACTTAAACCTTTACTTGCTCCCATAGAAATCAATAGATGTGAACCAATGTGACGCAACATCTCCTCACAATCAAACTCATCATCATAACCATCATCATCCTGATTGTCACTACCATAATCGATATGAGCATTATCGTCATCAGAACCTCTCTCATCATCTCTATCCACCTCATGTGTATCTAACTCACCATGCTCTGTCCATATTATGTAGTTTTTTTGAAACCCCTATGCACCAAATGAGATTGGATTACTATAGTATCTATCCAAGCAATCTTATTTGCACAGCCGATACATGAACATAATATGTCATCTATCTTTTGCATCCTCGCATGTCTCTTGGACGCTTCAATAAAGTTTGCAACATTTTTAATATACATAGGATCATGTCTTGGCATGTTGTACATCCACACTCGGTGGTCCATCTTCTATGTCAAATTGTAATAAAAATATGATAGTAACCATTTCTTGAATGCAAGTGAAAGCTGAAAGTTGAACACAAGGTTAATAAACTTAGCGTACAGTGATGGCACATGGAGGCGAGGACGACGACATGCGCGCGCTTGGAGGCGAGGGCGAGAACGGTGACCTAGGCTCGACAGCGAGGGAGAGGACGGCGGCGGCGGCAGCGAGGGGCAAATGTATTTTTGGTAGCCTGACAGCGTCGATGTGAAATCTCCGAGTTAGGTTTTTGCAGTTCCCGAGCGGTGCTTTATATAGTCGTCCATTATCACAAGCAGGTTTCAAGGTGGTCCATTAAAAACCGCCTAAGATAATTGCCTCTTCATAGGTCTGCTCTTCAGTTTCTTCTTCCTTTGCTTCATTTTTTATTTAGATTCCAATGTAGATACTCAAACATGTATAGATTCTACAAATTAAGTCCAAACTCGATGATTCTTTTTCTATATTCTTCAAAAATTAATATATACCAGATGGAACAAAAAGTTTAAAACTTATATAGATAACATTGTTATGTTTTGGTAAATATAGAATTAATTTATATCCACATATTATTCAGATTTTCATATCTCCCAAAAAATAGATCTTCCACTAAAAGTTGGTTTGTATGAACATATTGTCTTATTTATGCATGTATGAATTTTGCTAATTTTAAAGCAATCCAACATGTCAAAATTCAAATTTTCCGTCATTCTAATGAAATGCTCATATACATATGAGGCATTCTTCAAATTTTGAACACACATTGATTCAAACAATTTTGTAAAAATATGAAAAAAATCATAGAGGTTGGTATGATGACAAAAAAGTCCCATAGAAAATTCACTCAGAAAATCATTGTATTGTGCAAGATACAAAAATAACAAATAACATATTTTTTGTTTTCATGTTCTGGCCAATTTCAAAGATTTTTCCAAGTGAAATTTAATGGGCACCTGTAGTACTAAATCATATTACAAGAACTTGGAATTTGGGCTTTTACAAGTCCTCTTATTTTGATCAAGAACATTAATTAATCCTAACTTTAGTAAACTTTGTCCATAGACAGTTCTATATTAAAAATCGCCTGTGATAATTGCCTCTTCATAGGTTTGCTCTTTAGTTTCTTCTTCATTTGTTTTATTTTTTATTTATATTCCAATGTAAATACTCAAACATGTATAGATTTCAAAAATTAAGTCCAAACTCGATGATTCTTTTTTTATATTCTTCAAAAATTAATATATAAAAGATGGAATAAAAAGTTTAAAACTTATATAGGTAACATTGTTATGTTTTAGTAAATATAGTATTAATTTATATGCACATATTATTCATATTTTCATATCTCCTAAAAATGGATCTTCCACTGAAAGTTCCATAAAAAATCACTCACAAAATCAATATATTATGCAAAATACAAAAATGACAAATAATCTATTCATTTATTTTTCATGGTCTGACCAATTTCAAAGATTTTTCCAAGTGAAATTTAATGGGCACCTGTAATACTAAATCATATTACAAGAATTTGGAATTTAAGCTTTGACAAGCCCCCTTAATTTGATTAAGAATATTAATTAATTCTAAACTTAGTAAACTTTTTTCACAAGCGGGTTTATATTAAAAACCGCCTGCGATAATTGCCTCTTCATAGGTCTGCTCTTGAGTTTCTTCTTCCTTTGCTTCATTTTTTATTTAGATTCCAATGTAAATACTCAAACATATATAGATTACGCAAATTAAGTCCAAACCCGATGATTCTTTTTTCTGTATTCTTTAAAAATTAATATATATCAGATGGAGCAAAAAGTTTAAAACTTATATAGGTAACATTGTTATGTTTTGGTAAATATAGCATTAATTTATATGCACATATTATTAAGATTTTCATATCTCCTAAAATATGGATCTTCCACTAAAATTTGGTTTGTATGAACATATTGTGTTATTTATACATGTATGGATTTTGTTAATTTTTTTAAAGCAATCCAACATGTCAAAATTCAAATTATTCATCATTCTAATGAAATGCTCATATACATATGAGGCATTCTTCAAATTTTGAACACACATTGATTCAAACAATTTTGTAAGAATCTGAAAAAAATCATAGAGGTTGGTATGATGACTAAAAAGTTCCATAGAAAAATTCACTCTCAAAATTATTGTATTATGTAAGATACAAAAATGATAGATAACCTATTTATTTATTTTTCATGTTCTGACCAATTTCAAAGGTTTTTCCAAGTGGAATTTAATGGGCACCTGTAATACTAAATCATATTACAAGAACTTAGAATTTAGGCTTTTACAAGCCCCTTATTTTGATCAAGAATATTAATTAATCATAAACTTAGTAAACTTTTTTCACAGGCGGTTCTATTTTAAAAACTGTCTGCGATAATACATCTTCTGGGATGGTGTTTAATTTATCTTCGAGGAGGAGGGTCGCACGTCGGTCGCACTTCTCTGCACCACCGGCCACAATAATTTCTCCACGGCTCTTCCTCCTCGGACTGCTTGTCTCCCTTTGTCAACAATGGAAGACGCGCTTTTATCTTGCCCGTCTCTGCACCACCGGCCGCAATTAAGTTCTCCACATATCCTCCTCCTCCTCAGGCCGTGCGTTTTCCTTCCGTCCAACTCCAGACACTCTCTCTTCGAACCCTTAGCGATCAACCAACTCCAGTGTGACCGCCGCCTGCCGTCCACTGTTCGCCATCACCGTCGTCGTCGTGGCCATCACTAATCCATCCCATTCTTCGTAGTCGTCATTTATAGCTGGAAACTTTGTTAATGACTTGGCGCGTGGTCGACTCAAGGAGGAGCGCTTGGCGTGGCACAAGAACCACCCACATGTATGTACATATAGCACACCGGTCGCTCTGTAGTTTTGCTTTTCCGTCTTGTGTTGGTATTTTCAGTTTCATGGCTCGCCATTTGCGTCACTTGTTGTCCAATTTCTCCGCGTAGGGTTTCTTTGTGAAGTCTGAGTCGGGAGACTTAATGAAGTGGCAGTGCATCATCGATGGTAAAGAAGGGGTAAGTCATGAAGAATAAGCACAATCCAGTATAACCATCGTCCACTTATTAATGAATTTCCTTTGTAGACCGACTCGGAAGGTGGTTACTACCCACTGACAATCTCCTTCTCAAAGGACTATCCCTTGGTCCCTCCGAGATGTGTCTTTCCACCTGGTTTCTTCCACCCGAATGTCCATCACTTAGGATTTCTCTGCCTTAGGGTTCCTGATCAAGAGATTGTAAGATAGACTTATTTTAGTCAAGTAATTAATAATTGTTGCCAAACTTATTTAAAGTGATTTTTTATGTTGCTTAAATTGATATTTTGTAGGGGTGGTGTCCTAGTATTAATGTCAGAATTTTACTACTTGAAGTTCAGTGTTTGTTTCGTCAGCCAAATGCACCCGATGTTGAAAATGATTTCTATAATCTACTTATTAAGGTTAGTAACTTTATGTTAGTGAGCAACCTAGTTTATATATCACTCCTCATTCGACATATGTCAATTTAAAGAATGTCAAGTTATTTTCAGGATCCAGAGAAATATAAGAGACGTGTTTGGGAGCAAGCTTGACGGTACAGTTTAGATCGATTGATGAGAGTTTCATAGGAATATAAGTCTGAAATGTATAGTTTAGAGGGCACGTAATGTGTACAAACTATAAAATATTCATTGAGCAAATGTATATCTCTAAATTGCAATGTGGTTGCGGTTCAATGTGTCCATTGTGGCAACGATGCACATTTGTTATCTCTGCGCGTGAACTAGCAACGGACAATTATACCAGAAAGAACATAATTTAAACATTTTTCACTGTCGGTGTTTAACTAAGAGTCGCCTGTGAAATCTGTGCCTATATAAGGCTGCTCAGGCGGTTCTAAATTACAATTTATCTCCGAGCGCAAAGTGGCAACGGACAAATATACAAGAAAGAACATAATTTAACCTTTTTCACAAAGGGTTTTTAACTAAGAGCCGTCTGTGAAATCGTCGCCTATATAAGGCCGTTCAGGCGATTCTAAATTATAATTTACAAACCGCCTGCACTAATACATCTTCACATGTGGTGTTTAACGAAGAGCCGCTTGTGAAAATCTGCGCCTATATAAGGCCGCTCGGTCTCATCGAAAAAACCCGACCCTGGAGATTTCACTTAGACGCCGTCAGGCTGCCAAAATTTTCCTTTACCGCCAAAACCCTCGCCGCTGAGCTTCGGCCTCGCCACCGAGCTTCATCCTTGTCGTCCTCGCCGCCGAGCTTTGTCCTTGCCGTCGAGCTTTGTCGCCGTCGCCGTTGCCATCTATGTATGTCCGCCTCTTTCCTACCTTCTCTCCCTCTTCCCTTCTCTGTCCCCCGCACTGCGTCCTTCCCTTCCCCTCCCCGTGCCGCCTCCCTCCTCGCCCTCGCCGTCGGCCGAGTGTCATCCTCACCCTCGCGTCGCCTCCCTCCTCCCTTTTTTGTCCCCCTCCGGTGCCATCGCCGCCGCACACCCGCGACTTAATCCTCCCCGCGCTGCCTCCTCCTTCCCGGCATCTACCCCCATCGTGCGCTGCCCCCTCCCCACCGTTCCCCACCGCCGGCGCTCTCCCACTGCGTCGAGCCCCCCCCCCTTTTAGATTGTTTAGATTACTTGTTTAAAGACCTTGACAATTGCTTAGATTAATTGTTTAGATTTTGTTTTGAGGTGGACCAGAGAGCAAATTGTTTAGAAATCAAATTAATTGTTTACATCAGAAAGCAAAGCAATTTTAGCTCAATTATTTCGTCTTCATTTTCTATGTGTGTTCATACCGGCACTGTCGGCACCCTGCAGACCGGGTACCCCGCGTAGTGGATAAAAAACAACCTGGGCCCCGCCTTTCCAACCTAGGTGGGCCCCAGCGTAAGTCACGTGCCCTGGGACCCATGGGCAGTCCCGGGGATGCCACGTGTCTTCAGGCCCTAAGCCTGACTACCGGCTGAGGGTGGCCCGGGAGCTGCCACGTGTCTAGTGGTGCCGGACCCCATCTTCCGCCAAGGAGGGCTCCGGCGCTGCCACGTGCCTGGGACCTCCGAGCCACACCCTCCGCCAGAGAGAGCTCCGGAGGTGCCACGTGTCCTGCGGCTCCGGGCCCGACCCCCAGCATGGGAGGGCTCCGGTGCTGCCGCGTGGGCAACGACTCTAGGTGTACCTTCCCACCAAGGAAGCCTCCGGATGTGCCACATGTCCTGCGACCTCAGGCCCAACCTCCAGCATGGGAGAGATCTGGTGCTGCCATGTGTCCAACAACTCTGGACCACCCACTACTCCGCAAGACAGCTCCGGTGGAGACGCGTGTCCCGGGGGCCAGCCGCCCGGATGTCACACCGACGAGCAACGGGTAGATGGCCAAGAAGTAAAGGGGGATGTACGCTATCAGGCTGAGCATTCAAGGCTCGCGCCTTCCCCAGAAACATGATGCACGGTGCACGCCTCTGTCCCCCGTCTATGTACCATTACAGTGCAAGACAGGGTGGCAGGGCGTGACGGCACAACAGTGCCGCCCAACGGCGCAGAGCCGCCTAGTGGAGCGAGGAGACGAGGCGACAAGACGGGGACTTCATCATCACAAGCCACCCGGTCAGAGGCGCCCGGCATGTCAGGCGCACGCCTTAACTCCACCGACAGTGACAATGCATATAGCTATAAATGCCTATAGCTCATGTATAGTATGCAGATAGCCGAGGGGCCACCTGTCGGGCCCCGGTCCACCTTGTAACTGCTCCGGCCTTGGGCTATAAAATGACTGGGGTAGCCTCCGGGCAGGGGGTTGGCAACCCAGCCGACTCACACACTCATACACAAGCAATACAGCAAACACACCTGTGGACGTAGGGTATTACGCTCCCGCGGCGAACCACGTAAATCCTCATGTCCCTCTCTCCATTGTGCTCTGACCTTCGAGATCCACTAGCCTCACCGAAAAAAGAACCTCCGCGGGCTGCTTCTGAGCAGACCAGGGGAAGTGTCGCAGGAACACTTCGACATTTGGCGCGCCACATAGGGGGCTTTTTGGTTCTTGAAGATATTCGTGAAGCCTATAATGGTGAACATCCAATCTGTCGGAGGTTCTTCCCACCCCTCGCGCCTCCAGCGGCAGAGGGAGCAGGAAGCGTCCTCTGGTCCTAGAGCGGGACCGTCTGCGCCGGCACCAGTCCCTATGGCAAGGGTACCAGTTCCCTCCTGGCAGCCTTCGGTTGCGACGGTGTCGCAAGCTCTGACCGAGGCCAGCCCAGAGAGCGCGCTGCTAGCAGCCCGCGCACTCCTTCACAACCCCCCGTGCGTGGGAGCTTTCCCATTCGCTGCTGAGCAGTGGTGTGACGATGTCGACCACCTAGTCGTTGCTGTGATCAACTCGCTAGCGGCTGCAGGGGGCGGGGGCCATGCACCGCCAAGCGCCCGCGACAGCAGCCCGGCATCGACGGCAGCGACCAGCGATGCCCGGTCCACAACTCCAAACGGCACAGTGCCAGTGAGTGCCGGGAGATACAAATGCTAGCGGGGTGCTTCCAAGAACTCCGACAGCAGCGCCAGGATGGCGCGCCCTTTCGTCAGCGGGAGGGCAAAAAAAGAGCTGACCCAGAGGTCAGCAATGGTCAGGAGACAGAGTACCAGGGCGCCGAGCGATCGGCAAAGTTCGTCTATGACCAGGGAGAGGGCTCTGACCCTGGCCACATCCTGGATGGGTGTCGAAAGACGATTCATGTGATGTACGGGGGGTCATGGGACATCACGTCTCGACAAGACGTCAAGACCCTCCGGTGAGAGGTCATGGCAGTATTGCCTACCCCCAAGCCGGCTCCCTACCGCAAGTGGATGGAGATGGAGATCAGCTTCACCGCCTCCGACTGCCCGAAGAACATGGCGGGAGCCAGGCAGCTACCACTCATCGTCTCCCCAACCATAGCAAACGTGAAGCTGTACCACGCGCTGGTCGATGGAGGAGCGGGCCTCAACCTCATCAGTCTTGCAGCCTTCGAAAAGATGCAAATCCCCATGGGAAAGCTGGCCCCGTCGCACCCATTCTCTAGAGTGGGCCTGGGCTCCATTCTCACACCTGGTAGCATATCCCTCCCGGTGACATACGGGACGCCTGAGAATTACCGCACCGATAGCGTCGTCTTTTACATGGCGGAGGCCAACCTCCCCTTCAACGCCATCCTTGGCAGGCTGGCGTTGTACCAGTTCATGGCCGTAGCTCATTACGGCTACCTAGCACTGAATATGTCGACCCAGAGTGGCGTCCTCAGATTCCGAGTAGATAGGACCGCCAGAGTCGCAGCGCTACAGAAGCTCCAGGCTCTGACAGCTTCAAAGGTGGAGGCCTCCGGGAGTGTTGGGACAAGCAAGGACCCGCCCAACACACGACAGCGTGGCTCATCCTCTGTTGCCCGCATACAACCTTCGAGTACGGATGAGGTTCTTGGTCAAGGTTATCCAGAAAGGCGAGGTTGCTGTCCAGACCACCCGCACTGAGGGAAATATGGGTAGCAAATAGGAACTCGCGCTCATCACCTTCATATGGGCTAACGTCGATGTGTTTGCTTGGCAACCATCACAAATGCCCGAGATCCCCAGGGAGGTGATCGAGCACCATCTGAAGATCCTCCCCGATGCTAAGACGGTGATGCAGAAGCCTTGGAAGCAGTCCTTCCAGTGGCAGAACTTCATTCGTGAAGAAATCAAGACGTTGCTCGACGCTGGCTTCATCGGAGAAGTCCACCACCCAAGATGGCTGGCCAACCCCGTCGTGGTACCCAAGGCCGGCGGGAAGCTAAGGATGTGCATCGACTACAGCAATCTAAATAAGGCATGCCGTAAAGACTCCTTTCTCCTCCCACAAATAGATCAAATTGTAGATTCTACTTCTGGCTGTGATCTGCTGTTCTTCCTGGATGCTTATTCTGGTTTTCATCAAATACCGATGTCTAAGGAAGATGAAGAGCACACTGCTTTTATAAGAGTAGACGACCTTTATTGTTATTTCTCTATGCCTTATGGTCTTAAAAACGCCTTGCCCACCTTTGTGCGTGCCATGCATAAGACATTCGGGGATCTAATAAGGGATTTAGTTGAAGTGTACGTTGATGACATCGTGGTGAAAGTCAAGTTGTATACATCTCTGTTGGACAACTTAGTGAATGTGGCCTAGAGGGGGGGGGGGGTGAATAGGCCTTACAGAGTTTCCTGCACACTTAATGTAGTTGTCAAAAACTTGCTTGACCGGACTAGTCCGGTTGTGTGAGCGGACTAGTCCGGTGTGCCTGAAGTGTGTAGATTGTATTAAGTGTTGTTCATGAAAATTAACTTGTTTAGCAGTGGAAATAAGAACAACAGTTATTTTATTTTGAGTTTACAATGTGAGGTGTGATTATGCCCGTGAATGAAACTTAGCAATTCAAATTATGAAGTTTAGCAACTAGATGTTCTAATCAACAAAAATAAAGAGGCACGCGAGAAACAAATTTTACCGAGGTTCGATCTCACCAAGAGATCTACGTCCTTGTTGAGGAAGCTCACACAGAGCCCGGTCTCTAACCCTTTCCCTCTTACAGTCACCACACAAGGCCGAGTTGACTCCACTAGCACGGGTAATCACCGAGTTTGTGGGGCAACCTCACATGTTGAGGGCTCCCACAAGAATTACAATGAAACGGCGATCAAATACACTCAAAAATATTACAATGCAGAATATGAGTGTAGAGAGATCAAACCCCAAGAGCTCACAACGAAGGAACGACGATCTCCCAATCCCAAATCCAAGTGTTTAATTGATTTTCACCTTTTTTGCACCTTAGATGTGTGGGGGGATGTGTGTTTGGGCTCTTGGGACAGGTGGCGGCGCTAGGGTTTTTGTTTCTAGCAGTGTGAGTCGTGTATTTTTGTTGGAAGGCCGTGGATCACCAATTTATATGGTTTCCAAAAAAGTTACTGTTGTAAAACCTAATACCGGACTAGTCCGGTGTATATTCGGACTTGTCCGGTCTACTTCCAGTGGGATAAGAAGACTAGTCCGGTCTAAAACCGGACTTGTCCGGTGCTATGTGAAGTGGGGTTCCAGAAAGTTTAACGGACTAGTCCTGTCCCATGGACGGACTAGTCCGCAGTCCTCTAAAGAGGACAACAGAAACATGAGCGGACTAGTCCGGTCTAAAAACCGGACTTGTCCGGTGCATTCCAGTAAGCTGATCGGACTAGTCCGGTTCACAAGGCGGACTAGTCCGGTGCACTATGTCTGCGACTTCCAGAAAGTTAAAAGGACTAGTCCGGTCCATGAATGGACTAGTCCGGTGTCCAGTGGATTTTAGTTGATTTTTAAACCCCTTACCCTTACGCAAAGTCATGAGCTCTTGGGATGTGTCTCTCACACACACCCTATACATTTAAATCTACTGTGCTCTTCTAAATTCCATTAAAGTCTTCCTTTTCGGACACCACTCTATTTTTCACCTTTTTGTGTGCACTGAGCTAGTTCACTTTGTTTGTCCTGCAATCATCTCAATAATTTCATTAGGATCTCATATGCTTGTCATCAATTCTCCAAAACCCACAAGGGATACCCTAGATGCACTTTCAATCTCCCCCTTTTTGGTGATTGATTACAACCATTTGAGATATCACAATTAAGAAGAAAAAATTGATTTTTCATAAAGTGTGCATATATGAGAATAATTAATAACTAACAAGAAAAAACTTCTCTCATATACGCACACCTTATGGTGGGGTGCCTAACAAGTGTGTGATCAACAAAAATGTGATGAACGAGGATAAAAGATAACAACCATAGATGTAAGCATCACAATACTATGAAGCATCACACATAAGGTGAATAGTCAAATTACAATAGTTTTAAAAATAAGTACAAGTCCTCGATGACAAGTCCTTAGTAACTTATCCTAGATAGCTGTTCTAGTCTCAATCTCTCCCCCTTTGGCATGAAGGCACCAAAAAGGGAAAAATCGAGTGGAATCACTCATCGCCGTTCCCACTTTCACTCTCAGTCCTATCTTCATCATCCTCTTCACCTTGATCTTCATCATCTTGACCATGTAGAGGGTTAGCAGCTGAACCACCACCAAACCTGTAACACCCCAAATTTTGATTTAAAACTCTAAACCATGTTTAGAGGGGAATTTAAAAATTTTTGGACGTGTTGCATGTTTTGCAAAAATTCAAATTCAAACTGGAATTCAAATTATACTCAAAACAGAAAAGAAATGGAAAAAGAAAAAGAGAAAACGGGAAAAAACTGGCCAGTGGGCCGAAACCCGCCAGCCGGCCCAGCTACTCCCGCACCAGCCCGCCCCCGCGCGCGCCGCGCTGCCCCTCACCGACGGGTGGGACCCACCTGTCATCCCTAACCCCGAGCCCCCGCGACCCCGGACTTTTCTCCCGAGCGCGCGAAATCGCAACCGACCGGGAAAGCCCGTCCCGCAGCCGAATTCTGGTCCCAGAGGACTCCAACTCGATCACAACAGACCCACCGCCCTCCCCCGGCTATAAAAACCCCCGATCCGATCAGTTTTTCTCACGCGATCGCCAATTTTCACTCCGGTGAGCACCGAGACTTCGCCGGTGAATTCTGGCCGATCTAAACTCGGAAACTCTGATCTAACTCGCAGGTCTTGATCCACCGCCTCCGGGGAACTTTGCAGGTGCAGAAAACCCGAAGACTTACGGTGTAAATCCAGCGCCGACGAGCTTCGCCGTGGTTTTGCCTCGGACCTCGCCGCCGATCACTTTCCAGGACCCCCGAGCTCGAGAAAACCCCCGAGGTGAGATCCCTGACCTCCCCTCTACCGATCTATGCCATGAGATCACAGTTTTAGGCAGAATTCTCGAGGATCCGAAACTTTCCGGCGAGATCGCCGCTTCCCGCCGCCGTGCGCCGCCGGCAGCGCCGCCCGCGCTCGATCAGAGCGACTTGGCCGCTTGTGCGCCGTTTATTTTAAATCGCACGGTAGACTTTAAAACCCCGCGTACCGGTTCGATGTTATAATCTCAGCCGTCGGTTTAAAATCGGACGGTCCACGTCAACCCCGCATTATAAAGACTGGAATTCTTACGTGCTACCCCCTGGGGTTCTCGGGAAATAAGAGCTAGCCCCGGAAACTTCAGATCTAGCCCCTGGAACTCCAGAAAATCATGTAAATTCATTTAAAAATCAGTTTTAGCCCCTGGACTTAATAAAAATTAGGTAAAACACCTCTGATAAGTGTAGCTAGACCCCTGGAAATTATGAAAATAATATTTTAGATCCTGTAATGGGGAGAATTAATTATTTTAGCCCTGTTTAGTATTTAATTTAGAAAATTGAATATGTAACTAGTGTTTAAAAATTAAAAAGTGGGACAAACATAATTGTCAAAATTAATTAAAAGCTTTCTCAGTACTTAGAAAACTTTGGAGTGAGATAAAAATATATTTTTGGGCTGAAATGAATCTGTTTCATCTATTATTCACATTTATTAGTATAGGGACACATTTTTAAGTAAAGAATAGTTGTAGAAAAATAGGGAAAATAATTATGAAATAGTTTACATCAGAGGCCAAGGTCAAAATATGTTATTAAATTATTTAGGACCAGAACCTATATTGTTTAGATGATGTGTATTACTAATTTCATAATAAAATACACAATTATGCATAGGAATATAAATCTGAAATTATAGCAACTAGTAAATGATAAATGGAGTTTTTAAAATCCAAAGAGTTCAGTTTAGGGTTGATAGAAATTATGAAGGCACATATGGAGAAGAAAAATACTTTTCATACATACTTGGTAGTTTAATATAAGGAATTTATTTAAAACTGAAACACACATATATACATATATATATATATATATATATAGTATGTGAGTATAAATGTGAACACCAAAGTAGGAATCATACACATATAAATAAAAGTGTATGCAAGCCACAAATCAACACACATAGAGTATCCACAACACATATAATGGTAAAGAACTTTCATAAATGTGAATGTGTGGTTTGTATGAAGTAGAAGTGTGAACTATGTCTTATGATTGTTGTTTTTCTTTTGCTATGTGTGATGGTATGAAGTAGAACCTGTTCAAGAGCAAGCTATCACTTTCTAAGATCAGGACTACCCATTTCAAGAGCAGCAAGAAGGAGGCAAGTGTCCTTGACCACTTTGATCCTATGCTAGGATGTGTAGATAGAATTATTTGCATTGTCAAGTTAAATATGAAACCCATGCTAGGAAGTTTCCCTAGAATTGCATTACCTTGTTTCCTTGTAGCTTGGGTTGGGATTTATTTTACCATGTCTTTTATTTCCATGCATATGCTTAGCCATGCTTAGAATGGGATATTTGGGACATGAGATCATCAGTTTATATTACCATACTCTTGAATGAGACATTGTGAGTTATGTAGAGGTAGGGATCAAGGCAAGTTGGATGTTTTGGTTGTGTGCTGGGTGCACGAGACTTGGGTTTGTGTTTAGTACTTGCCTGGATCCTAAGGACCGGTTCATGGAGCATGTAACCCGGCTTTACAGTGCCAACCACATGCTGAGATGGGGCAGCTTGGCCAATTAATTAGGTGTATCCCCGACGTAGTATGGGTGTGTTGGATGGTGCGGGGAGTAGGTGTCAGCTGGACTACCATATGAACCGCAAGGCTCAAGAGGGGGCCACTGCAGCGGGGTTGGAGCCTCTTGTATGCTGTTAGGGGTGAAACCTCAGTGGGCCCACGCTCGTCGGGAATCCCTTTGTAAAGGCTTCGTAGTGATCTCCTGGCTGCACACCTGGGAAGTGTGAATGTGGATCGTAGCCACTGGCATAATGGAGGTTCTTTTAGTCCACCCGGCAACAGGGGATGAAATCACTACATGTGGGTACAGTGGTACAAACTCTGCAGAGTCAAAACTGTCTTGACAGCCGTGCTCACGGTTAAGAGCGGCCTGGACTTATTCATGATTAGAGGATTGATGGTTTTGGAAGTTAAGCGGGGAGCTTAACATTGGAAATAATGTTATGGTTATTGGATTATGATGATGGGATGGGAGATTGGGACCATTTCACCTGTGTAGTAATATAGGTGCTTAATAAGCTAAGGTGATAGGTGTTAATTGCGTAGTGCTTTAACCATGAGTTCAACCTCTCCTTGTTCTAGCCATGCATGATATAATTTTCCCACACTTGCTGAGTACCATTGGTACTCAACCTTGCATATTTGTTGGTTTATATTGCTGCTCAGGTCAAGATAATGAGGTGGTGTATAATGACCAAGATTTTGGACCCGAGGAAGGTCTTTAGGTTCATGAAGACCCCCGGGCAACGCCTGTGATGGAGCCCTAAAGAATAATATTCCGCTGCTAGTTTATTTACTTGTGATGAACTTATTATTGTCCATCGAGACATTTACTATGTAAGACTTACTTATATTCGACACCTGGCTTGTAATAAATGATGCTTCACTATTTGTCATCACATGTATGAGAAAATGATCCTGGCATACATGTGATATTCACTTGGTTGTTCTTCGGAAAAACCGGGTGTGACAGAGGTGGTATCAGAGCCAAGGTTGCCCGTAGGAACGTGGACCTAGGTAGAAATGGACGTATTTAAGGGCCCTATTTTCTTAAAAACTATTTTCCAAGGTGTGGGTTGAAGAGTGTTATTTAAAGAGTTATTTTCTTCATCTTACCCCAACTTTCATTCAAAATAGGATTTTTGTTTGAGATTTTATCTAACCTAATTTTAAATTCTTTTGTTTTAGATGGTTCGCATGATTCGCACCGCTCGTAAGTCCACGGGAGGGAGAGTTCCCGTAGTTGCCCTTGCTGAAAGAGAGGAGAGTCGTCTAGTGACGTACCTTTCCTACGGATTGGCAGTAGGAGATTTGTTGCGCCGTCTTCGACGTATGCTCGAAGCCGCCGGCAATACGGGCAAGCTCATCATCCACTATAACTCCACCAGGACCATCCGTGAGAAGAGGGAAGTATGGAGTTCGGAGATGAGGATTATACACGAGAATCAGCTGCTTAAGATTCACCACTCTCCAGCTTGTCGAGCAACACAAGTTGACGCGGAGAGAGATGTCACCTGTGAGGCCATCACCTGCCAGAGTCACATCTATCGTCGCCACTTGGACAAAACTGAGTACATGTATGTCCTCCAACGTGAGAGTGGTACCACGGAGTACAAGTACCCACCGGTGCAGCAAGGGACTTCCCATGAGCACATGGACTTGTGCTTGGAGGATGCTGCTATGCTCAGCACTCGACTGCAGGAGTGTCAACAAGAGCTTCAGGATGTCCGAGACACCCTGAAGGAAACGGAGGCATTGCTGCGAGCTTGCTTAAAGGCGAGAGAAAGAGGAGATGGGAATGAACTGTGTGTCACCGTGAGTGATCCATGGACCCCTGACTCCCCGGATCGCCGAGCAATCAGGCGTCGTCGCACTTCTCCACCAGCAGCCTCCCCACCCAAAGCAGAGTCAGAAGGTAGCCGAAATGAGGAGGAAGATCCCGAGGAGCCATCTCAAGAGGACGAGTAGTGTAGAGTCTTTCCCCTAGCTAGCAAGAGGTCGAGTAGTCGAGTCGTTACGTAGTTAATGGTGTGATAATGCTTGGTGTGTGACGTGAGTTGTGGAAGCCATGAGCAATTGTCCACAGCCTCGTCTTCAGATTGTTTTGCTTTGGTGTGTAAACCCACAGGAAATAATAGTGCATTTGTTTGGTGTGAGATATAAACCCTCGTAAAATTTTAACAAAGCTTCAACACTTCAAAGTACAAACAAGTGAAAGTAGTAAGATGATACTAAATGCTTTCAAATTAACATTGGTTGATTCTGCCAGATGGCCGGAAGAGGAAAAGGACGTGCTGCCAACCCCGCCAACAACAATGATGAGGCATGCAACCCTCATCTTTCTGGAGGCCAGGACCAGGGTGGTCGCCGTGAAGAAGTTGACCCTCTCCACCAAATGCTGGAGAATCAAAATCAGCTCATCCAGAACTTGACTCAAGTGGTGGCCAACTTGCATCAAGTTCCACCTCCACAAGCTGCACCACGCCAACCAAGGTTGAGTGAGTTTCTAGGGACTCAACCTCCAAAGTTTGCAAGTGCTGCTGAACCTCTGGAGGCAGATGATTGGCTGAAGACCATTGAAAGTAAGATGAGGATCATACAGTGCCAAGGGTATGAGAGGGTGCTGTTTGCCTCTCATCAATTGCATGGACCTGCTGCTGATTGGTGGACCACCTACGTGGCCGCCCATCATGACCCTGAGAGCATCACTTGGGAAGAGTTCAAGCGTAGCTTCCGCAACCACTACATCCCAAGAGGTGAACTCAAAAACAAGAGGAAAGAGTTTTTGGGACTGCAGCAGGGAAACATGACGGTGAGGGAATACCTCACTAAATTCACTCAACTATCCCGTTATGCCCCACGGGACATAGAGACTGACGAGCAGAAACAAGATTGTTTCGTGGAAGGGCTTACCGCAGAAATGCAGTGTGCAATGTCCTCAAATGAGTATGAAAGCTTTCAAAAGATGGTGGACAGAGCGTTTGTGGTGGAAAGGAAGCTAAAGGCCCTGGAAAATGAGAATAAGAGGAAGGCTGGGTGGTCACATCAAGCCTCAGGGAGCAACACCCGCCCACGTATGATGCAGCAACCTACGGGGCAGACGAGCCGTGCTGCGGTACCCTATTCAGCACCAAGAGGGTACAACCCAAACTACAGGCCTCCCGCAGCACCAGCACAGCCGCAACGTCAGTTTGTACAGCAGCCTCGCCCCGCATATCCACCTCGACCAGCAGTGCAAGGACCCCCAAACCAACCCCAAGACAACAAGGGCCAAGCATCTAAGATTGGGGTGCAATGTTTCAGCTGTGGTGAAGTGGGGCACTACGCCCATAAGTGTCCAAAGAAGAAGCCCACGCAGCCACAGCAGCAGAACGTAATGAGAGGACGGGTGAACCACGTCACTATGGAGGAAGCACAAGAGGCACCCGACGTGGTAGTTGGTAAGTTTCCTGCCAATTTACACCTTGCAACTCTGCTGTTTGATTCTGGTGCTACCCATTCGTTCATTGCTCAAGGGTTTGTTAAGAAGCATGACCTAGCAACCACACAAATGAACCATATGCTAGCGGTAAACTCTCCAGGTGGAGAAATAAGGACAAGACAAGTGTGTCCCAAAGTGAACCTAGACATTAATGGGGTAGTATTTACCGCTAACCTCATAGTGATCGATTCACAAGGGATAGATATTATTTTGGGTATGGATTGGTTGACCAAACATAAAGGAATCATCCATTGTTCGACCAGAACGGTGGAACTAACTCACCCTAGTGGCACAAGAGTAAAGTTCATAACGATACACGAGCCTAGGAGGGACATTAAATTAAATCAAGTGGAGGTGAAAGTTGAGGAAATCAGGACTATCAGGGAATATCCAGATGTTTTTCCGGAGTAGTTGCCAGGTATGCCTCCCGACCGTGACGTGGAATTCGCGATTGAGCTAGTACCGGCAACAGCCCCGATATACAAGAGACCTTATCGAATGGACTCCAAGCAGCTAGAAGAGCTCAAGGATCATTTGAGAGAATTGACGGAAAAGGGGTATGTTCGCCCTAGTTCCTCACCATGGGGAGCTCCGGTGATATTTGTGCCTAAGAAAGATGGAACTCAAAGGTTATGCGTGGATTACCGTGCCTTGAATGAGGTGACCATCAAGAACAAGTACCCATTACCCCGCATTGAAGACTTGTTTGATCAGTTGAGGGGAGCTTGCGTGTTCTCGAAAATTGATCTCAGGTCGGGATACCACCAACTCAAGATAAGGCAATCTGATATTCCCAAGACAGCTTTCGTATCTCGGTACGGTCTGTATGAATACACTGTCATGCCTTTCGGGCTAACCAATGCCCCGGCATATTTCATGTACCTCATGAACAAGGTATTCATGGAATATCTGGACAAATTTGTGGTGGTTTTCATAGATGATATTCTCGTCTTCTCCAAAGATGAAGAAGAACATGAGAAACATCTAAGGTTGGTGTTACAGAGGCTGAGAGAACACCAACTATATGCCAAGTTGAGCAAGTGTGAGTTTTGGCTGAAGAGAGTTCCCTGTTTAGGACATATAATCTCGAAGGGAGGAATCTCCGTAGATCCCGCCAAAATTGAAGATATCCAGAAGTGGAAAACCCCTGAAAATGTCGGGGAAGTTCGAAGCTTTTTGGGATTGGCTGGATACTATCGACGGTTTATTGAGGGATTCTCCAAGATCTCGAGACCTCTCACCAAACTGTTGGAGAAGGGGATCACATTCACCTGGACGCCCCAGTGCGATACGAGCTTTCAGGAGTTAAAGAAGAGATTGACAACAGCCCCAGTGTTGGTTATGCCAGATATGCAGAAGAATTTCACAGTGTACTGCGATGCCTCTGGAAATGGGTTGGGATGTGTTCTCATGCAAGAAGGACATGTCGTGGCATATGCATCCCGGCAGCTTCGGAAGCACGAGAAGAACTATCCTACACATGACCTAGAACTAGCTGCAGTGGTACACGCGTTGAAAATTTGGCGGCACTATTTGATGGGGAAGAGGACAGAGATATATACGGATCATAAGAGTTTGAAGTACATATTCACACAGCCAGATCTCAACCTCAGACAAAGGAGATGGTTAGAGCTAATCAATGACTTTGATGTGGGCATCAACTATCATCCCGGGAAAGCAAACGTCGTGGCTGATGCTTTGAGTCGGAAAGTGCAGGTCAATAAGTTGAGCTTGAAGGACATGCCTGCAGAATTGAAGGACGAGGTTATAAGGCTCAATCTATGTCTAGTAAATAGTGGTGAAGCCATCGCCATGGAAGTGGACTCCACACTCGAGCAAGACATACGCGAGGGTCAAAAGAATGATGAGAGGATACAAGAGATCAGACAGCTCATCAAGGAAAATAAAGCTCCTGGTTTTAGAGAGGATGAACAAGGAACGGTGTGGCACGGGAAAAGGATCTTCGTGCCAGAAGTAAAGGAGATCCGTGAATTAATTTTGAAGGAGGCTCACGATTCCGACTATTCCATTCATCCTGGGAGTACGAAGATGTACCAGGACCTCAAGAGCAGGTATTGGTGGTATGGCATGAAGCGAGATGTCGCGGAACATGTTGCCCTATGTGACACATGTCAGTTGGTGAAAGCAGAACATCAATGACCCGCGGGATTGCTGCAACCACTCAAAGTGCCTGAATGGAAGTGGGAAGAAATCAGCATGGATTTTATCGTGGGATTGCCTAGGACCCAATCCGGGTATGATTCAATATGGGTCATTATTGATAGGCTAACCAAGGTAGCTCATTTCATCCCTGTGAAAGAAAGCTACAACGGATCCAAATTGGCAGAATTGTACATGTCAAGGATTGTGTGTTACCATGGAGTGCCAAAGAAGATAGTGTCAGACCGAGGGACACAGTTCACCTCGAGGTTTTGGCAGAAGTTGCATGAAACCATGGGAACCCATCTGAACTTCAGCTCTGCCTATCATCCCCAAACTGACGGGCAGACGGAGAGAACCAATCAGATCCTTGAAGATATGTTAAGGGCATGTGCACTAAAAAACAATAGAAGTTGGGACAAGAACTTACCGTATGCGGAGTTTTCCTATAACAACAGCTATCAAGCTAGTATGAAGATGTCACCGTTTGAAGCTTTGTATGGAAGGAAGTGCAGAACTCCCCTATTTTGGAACCAAACAGGAGAAAGTAAAGTGTTTGGTCCAGAAGTGCTACAAGAAGCCGAGGCAAAGGTGAGGGAGATTCGCAACAACTTGAGGATAGCACAAACACGCCAGAAGAGTTATGCTGATGTACGAAGAAGAGAGCTCGTTTTCAACGTGGGAGACTATGTTTATCTCAAGGTGTCCCCTATCAGAGGACTTCGTCGGTTCAAGGTGAAAGGGAAGTTGTCACCTCGATACATCGGACCCTTTCAAGTTTTGGAAAGAAAAGGCGAAGTGGCGTACCAACTAGAGTTACCGGTTCATCTATCGGACGTGCACGATGTATTCCATGTGTCACAACTCAAGAAATGCCTGAGGACGCCTGAAGAGGTGTTACCCATGAATGAAGTGGATGTAGCTGAAGATTTGTCTTATACCGAGCAACCCTACAAGATTTTGGAGACAATGGAACGCCTCACCAGAAATAAAAGAATCCGTATGTGCAAGGTGCAGTGGAAGCATCACTCAGAAGAGGAAGCCACCTGGGAACGGGAAGATGAGCTCAAGGCACAATTTCCGGAATTGTTTTCTTAGAAACACCAATCTCGAGGACGAGATTTCTTTTAAGGGGGGTAGAGCTGTAACACCCCAAATTTTGATTTAAAACTCTAAACCATGTTTAGAGGGGAATTCAAATTCAAACTCTAAACCTCGTCCTTCTTTTAAAATTTTTTGGACGTGTTGCATGTTTTGCAAAAATTCAAATTCAAACTGGAATTCAAATTATACTCAAAACAGAAAAGAAATGGAAAAAGAAAAAGAGAAAACGGGAAAAAACTGGCCAGTGGGCCGAAACCCGCCAGCCGGCCCAGCTACTCCCGCAACAGCCCGCCCCCGCGCGCGCCGCGCTGCCCCTCACCGACGGGTGGGACCCACCTGTCATCCCTAACCCCGAGCCCCCGCGACCCCGGACTTTTCTCCCGAGCGCGCGAAATCGCAACCGACCGGGAAAGCCCGTCCCGCAGCCGAATTCTGGTCCCAGAGGACTCCAACTCGATCACAACAGACCCACCGCCCTCCCCCGGCTATAAAAACCCCCGATCCGATCAGTTTTTCTCACGCGATCGCCGATTTTCACTCCGGTGAGCACCGAGACTTCGCCGGTGAATTCTGGCCGATCTAAGCTCGGAAACTCTGATCTAACTCGCTGGTCTTGATCCACCGCCTCCGGGGAACTTTGCAGGTGCAGAAAACCCGAAGACTTACAGTGTAAATCCAGCGCCGACGAGCTTCGCCGTGGTTTTGCCTCGGACCTCGCCGCCGATCACTTTCCAGGACCCCCGAGCTCGAGAAAACCCCCGAGGTGAGATCCCTGACCTCCCCTCTACCGATCTATGCCATGAGATCACAGTTTTAGGCAGAATTCTCGAGGATCCGAAACTTTCCGGCGAGATCGCCGCTTCCCGCCGCCGTGCGCCGCCGGCAGCGCCGCCCGCGCTCGATCAGAGCGACGTGGCCGCTTGTGCGCCGTTTATTTTAAATCGCACGGTAGACGTTAAAACCCCGCGTACCGGTTCGATGTTATAATCTCAGCCGTCGGTTTAAAATCGGACGGTCCACGTCAACCCCTCATTATAAAGACTGGAATTCTTACGTGCTACCCCCTGGGGTTCTCGGGAAATAAGAGCTAGCCCAGGAAACTTCAGATCTAGCCCCTGGAACTCCAGAAAATCATGTAAATTCATTTAAAAATCAGTTTTAGCCCCTGGACTTAATAAAAATTAGGTAAAACACCTCTGATAAGTGTAGCTAGACCCCTGGAAATTATGAAAATAATATTATAGATCCTGTAATGGGGAGAATTAATTATTTTAGCCCTGTTTAGTATTTAATTTAGAAAATTGAATATGTAACTAGTGTTTAAAAATTAAAAAGTGGGACAAACATAATTGTCAAAATTAATTAAAAGCTTTCTCAGTACTTAGAAAACTTTGGAGTGAGATAAAAATATATTTTTGGGCTGAAATGAATCTGTTTCATCTATTATTCACATTTATTAGTATAGGGACACATTTTTAAGTAAAGAATAGTTGTAGAAAAATAGGGAAAATAATTATGAAATAGTTTACATCAGAGGCCAAGGTCAAAATATGTTATTAAATTATTTAGGACCAGAACCTATATTGTTTAGATGATGTGTATTACTAATTTCATAATAAAATACACAATTATGCATAGGAATATAAATCTGAAATTATAGCAACTAGTAAATGATAAATGGAGTTTTTAAAATCCAAAGAGTTCAGTTTAGGGTTGATAGAAATTATGAAGGCACATATGGAGAAGAAAAATACTTTTCATACATACTTGGTAGTTTAATATAAGGAATTTATTTAAAACTGAAACACACATATATACATATATATATGTATAGTATGTGAGTATAAATGTGAACACCAAAGTAGGAATCATACACATATAAATAAAAGTGTATGCAAGCCATAAATCAACACACATAGAGTATCCACAACACATATAATGGTAAAGAACTTTCATAAATGTGAATTGTGGTTTGTATGAAGTAGAAGTGTGAACTATGTCTTATGATTGTTGTTTTTCTTTTGCTATGTGTGATGGTATGAAGTAGAACCTGTTCAAGAGCAAGCTATCACTTTCCAAGATCAGGACTACCCATTTCAAGAGCAGCAAGAAGGAGGCAAGTGTCCTTGACCACTTTGATCCTATGCTAGGATGTGTAGATAGAATTATTTGCATTGTCAAGTTAAATATGAAACCCATGCTAGGAAGTTTCCCTAGAATTGCATTACCTTGTTTCCTTGTAGCTTGGGTTGGGATTTATTTTACCATGTCATTTATTTCCATGCATATGCTTAGCCATGCTTAGAATGGGATATTTGGGACATGAGATCATCAGTTTATATTACCATACTCTTGAATGAGACATTGTGAGTTATGTAGAGGTAGGGATCAAGGCAAGTTGGATGTTTTGGTTGTGTGCTGGGTGCACGAGACTTGGGTTTGTGTTTAGTACTTGCCTGGATCCTAAGGACCGGTTCATGGAGCATGTAACCCGGCTTTACAGTGCCAACCACATGCTGAGATGGGGCAGCTTGGCCAATTAATTAGGTGTATCCCCGACGTAGTATGGGTGTGTTGGATGGTGCGGGGAGTAGGTGTCAGCTGGACTACCATATGAACCGCAAGGCTCAAGAGGGGGCCACTGCAGCGGGGTTGGAGCCTCTTGTATGCTGTTAGGGGTGAAACCTCAGTGGGCCCACGCTCGTCGGGAATCCCTTTGTAAAGGCTTCGTAGTGATCTCCTGGCTGCACACCTGGGAAGTGTGAATGTGGATCGTAGCCACTGGCATAATGGAGGTTCTTTTAGTCCACCCGGCAACGGGGGATGAAATCACTACATGTGGGTACAGTGGTACAAACTCTGCAGAGTCAAAACTGTCTTGACAGCCGTGCTCACGGTTAAGAGCGGCCTGGACTTATTCATGATTAGAGGATTGATGGTTTTGGAAGTTAAGCGGGGAGCTTAACATTGGAAATAATGTTATGGTTATTGGATTATGATGATGGGATGGGAGATTGGGACCATTTCACCTGTGTAGTAATATAGGTGCTTAATAAGCTAAGGTGATAGGTGTTAATTGCGTAGTGCTTTAACCATGAGTTCAACCTCTCCTTGTTCTAGCCATGCATGATATAATTTTCCCACACTTGCTGAGTACCATTGGTACTCAACCTTGCATATTTGTTGGTTTATATTGCTGCTCAGGTCAAGATAATGAGGTGGTGTATAATGACCAAGATTTTGGACCCGAGGAAGGTTTTTAGGTTCATGAAGACCCCCGGGCAACGCCTGTGATGGAGCCCTAAAGAATAATATTCCGCTGCTAGTTTATTTACTTGTGATGAACTTATTATTGTCCATCGAGACATTTACTATGTAAGACTTACTTATATTCGACACCTGGCTTGTAATAAATGATGCTTCACTATTTGTCATCACATGTATGAGAAAATGATCCTGGCATACATGTGATATTCACTTGGTTGTTCTTCGGAAAAACAGGGTGTGACAAAACCCAAAGGAGCTCAACTCTTGGTCAGTGAAAGTTGGCATTTCAGTGAAGTCTTCAGCTGAGTCCTCAGAAACCTCAAGTGACCCTTGTGGCTCAATTTCCAGTTTGGCACAGATGGCCTGGATATTGGCTTTTACATATCTTTGATGCTTCTTCCTGGCCAATCTCTATTCATGTTGCTTAACTTCAACTTTGCGGCAAGAGGCAAAGATAGAAGATAGCATCTTGAATATGCCACTTGAGGATTCCCGAGTAGATGAGGTTGCATGAGTGGTAGCTGCAGCCTCAGATCTTGTCTCCTCTTGAGCTCTCTTGGACCTTCTTTCTTCTCCGGGTGAGACAGGAGTAGAAGGAACAGAATATATAGTGGGCTTCTGGAGCCTAAGTCTAGTGTGAGGCACATCCTTTACGAACTCCAGTCCTGTCACTTTTTCAATCATGAACATTATTGTGACACCCTCACCTCGGGTGTCAGCATATGTTCATGTTCTATGAAGAGGAAACATTTTAATGAAACAGAGAGAATTATCAAAAGAATAGCCAATAAGGCCCTCCGAGAGCGCCGAAGACAACTTACCGCGTCCGCTGGCCACGTGGCGTGATCGGAGCTCATCCCTGCGAAGTGAAGAGAGGTCCGCCGCTAAAAGAGCTACGTGGCAGGTTCAGGGCTCGTCGCCACAAAGGGGAGAGGTCCGATCCTGTGGGACACGTGTTGCCCACGGAGCTAGCCTCTGCAGAGGAAGAAAAGGCATTTCCGCAAGACACGTGTCATCCTCGGAGCTAGTCCTCGGAGAGAACAGAGGACCAGTCGCGTGGGGTACGTGTCGATCTCGGAGCCCATCTCAGAGAAGTCCGGATCTACCAAACACGTGTCACCACCGAAGCTTATCTCCGGGAGGTCTGTCGTTGCCGGACACGTGTCGACCTCCGGGCATGTTCCTGAGGACGGAAGAGAGGGAAGACCGGCGCCAACACGTGGTGTGCGCGGAGCTCACCTCCAAAGAAGGGGAGGTCTCGCTCGTGAAACGCGGCACAACCGGAGCTCGTCTCTGCGGACGAGGAGATACCAGGCCCCGGAGGACACGTGGAGCTTCCGGAGCTCATCATCACGGAGGTAACGAGTTCTAGAGCAAGTTTTATGTGTAAAGACACCGGTACGCAACAGAAACCAATCTAAATTCCACGATGTTACTAAAGATAAAGATGTTAGGATCCAACAAAGATCTGAATAAGACTCTTATTCGGGATACAATCAGATTAGGACTCTTTTCTTCCCGATTATAAATAGAACCCAAAACCTCTAGCCGAAACCACAAACTTCTCTTTCCACTCCTGAGCCGACGATTTAGAGCCCTAGCCCTAACTCGCCGAGCAAACCATCGCTGAAGCACAACAAGGGAGATCATCGGAGAAGAACCAAGCAGGTCTGAGGAGGACTTTGAAGTCAAGGAGAGCGTGAGGTAGGACTTCAATACCACCTTACGACATCATTGTGTTCATCTCTTTGCATCTGTTCTTCAATTCCTTTCGAACAGAAGCCTTCTCGTGGGCAGATCACTTGATAATCAATTTGATCTAAAGACAAGGTCATCGCCACGTCCACCTTGGTCCGAACACCTCTGTCCATACAAGGCCATGCAAGAACACGTACAGATCAATCTAATAAAACTAATCATGAGATACCATGCATATGCATCATCGCATCTAGTTTAAGGTTTGTGCAGAAATATTGATTGCTGTGAATCCTGTATGCACGTGATCCTACCTAGCAGGACAAGCTCAGGGAGCTGTCTACGACGAACTGCAGCAACCAGGTTTTGAGATCCAAGAACAACCGGAACCGCAAGAACAAGGCAAGTGCTCCTTGACCATATTGATCCTATGTTTTGGATAAAACTGTTTTGTTTTGCGAAAAGGTGTGCGTACTGAGTCAAACCTGATGGGAAGCCCTTTTATAGGAGTTTACTAGTTTTGATTAAACCACCCTTGTCGTCTGGGAAGTTTATGAGTCGGGTATGGTTTTTATATTATGCTTCGCTGAGTCTATGGGATTGGGAAGCGAGATAGATATGTCTAGCTAACTGCACTCGTACTGATATGAGAAACTGATGTTAATAAGGGATATGGATCGGAGGGAGATCTAGGCAAGATTGGGTTTGTGAATGAGGTAGCATGAGATGGTGGTTTACTTGCCGTAGATCTAAGGACCGGTTCATGCATGCACATGCCAGGATAACAGTGCCACCACAAGGCCAAGTATGTGTGCGGCTTAGCTGAGTAATTAGGTAAGTTGCTAGAGTGTTATGGACTGTGGAAGGCGCGGGGAATGGGAGTCGAGTGAGGACTGCCCTGGGAACTGCATGGCACAAGAGGGGGCCCGTGGGTGGGAGAATTGGAGATTCTAGCCTGCCGGTGAAACGTTAGTGAGTCCATACATCTAGTAACCCCTTTGTAAAGGCTATTTTGTGATCTCTTGACCATACACCGATGGTTGTGTACTGGTGTAATGGAGGTTCTGCAGTCGCCGACGGGTGACGAAATCACAAACTTGTGGGGAAAGAGGTGCAAACTCCGCAGAGTCTAAAACTATCATGATAGCCGAGCTTACGGTAACGAGCACCTGGCTAAACTGCCATGATTAGTTGGGATGGATATTGAGATGGTTATTGGGAAGGTTCTTGGTTATGATTATTGGTTTGGTTATGGATATGGGTTGAGACTGTTGAGTCTGGGTGACGAGATGGTTGCATGACTGTTGAGTCATGGCAACGAGTTCGGTCTCAGTGTGAGACGAGGTTGTTGATGAGATGAGATGGTAGCGAATACGGGGAGGTATTCGTGAGTATGAATAAAGGATTGGTTAATGTTCGGATGGAACACAGGAAGTGATGGAGGTATGTAGGTAATTTAATTCATGCTGGGATTACTTTCATCTAAAGTTAAGTTGCTGTTTTATCATGGTTTTACAAATCTGCTTTTCTGCAATAAGCCCTTTTATGCCTACCATGTTTATGAGCTGCATATCATGTGTTTTTCCCTCACTTGCTGAGTACATCATTGTACTCAAACTTGCATTATTATTTCATCATCAACAGCAAGAGAAGGCTATTATGAAGACCAAGTGGAGCATTATGGCGTGTGATCTGTTCTCAACCTTGCCTGTGGAGGGATTAGAGATGGAGCCACTTCTGCTTAGTTTTGCTTCCGCATTAGTTTTTGCTTCCGCATTAAAATAAGACTTCCGCTGTAAGCATGTGTCCAAGACTCATGAGACGTTGTAATAAACTCTGTTATTCGTGGTTATATATATTCTGAATTCAGTTTGTGAAATATGTGTATATGTGTGATGAACATCCTGGGCACACATATGCATTAGTTCTTGGTTCCGTGGTTTTCCACAGAATTGAGGGCGTCACAGATTTGGTATCAGAGCCACGGGTTGACAGTAGGTTACACGCCTAGATAGAAATCTTAGAATGATATTAGAGCCACGGGTTAACAGCAAGTTACACCCCTAAATAGAAGTCACAGGTAGCTAAGCCACGCTGACCAAAGGAAGCATCCTAGGGTGAATAGCTTAGATTGGCCTTGAAACCACCTTGGTATAGGAAACCATCCTTGAATAGGAGCTGTATGAGCCCTTGCAATGATTGTGTGTGATTATGTTCTTAATATATGTTGTGGGACGTCTCAAAACGTTGTCCATATCCATACGTAAGAAGAAAGAGGTGTGTAATGCTTCGGCACTTGATCACATCCTCATATGGGCTAATATATAGAGTCTAACTCACCTTGATGCATATATTGAAGGGACCTACCTAATCATCTAACCTTCTATTCTATTTCGTTCTCTCTCACAGATGGTGAGAGGAAACACCAACTGAAGGAACGTCCAGGAGGATGACCATGAGGAAGTTCCTGCTAATCCCGGAGCTGGTGAAAACCATCTGGAAAGGTTGATGGCAATGCAAAACCAGCTCATGCAAACCATGATCCAAACTTTGGGTCAGTTGCAGGCCAACCAAAACCCCGTTCCGGCACCACCGCCACCACCACCGCTGGCTCATAACAGGTTGGGAGAGTTCATGAGGACACGACCACCCACCTTTGCTCAAGCAAGCGATCCCATGGAGGCCGATGCTTGGTTGAAATCCATGGAGAAGAAGCTCGCCATTGTTCAGTGCAACGACCGAGAGAAGGTTCTCTTCGCATCGCACCAACTTACGGGAGCCGCTGCTGACTGGTGGGATGCCTTGAGCAACGCCCATGCCAACCCGGAGACAATCACTTGGACTGAGTTCAAGGAAAGTTTCCGCTCTCACTACATTCCTGCTGGTGTAATGATGCTCAAGAGGCAGGAGTTTGAAGGTCTTCGCCAAGGACAGAAGAGTGTAAATGAGTATCTCAACAAGTTCATAAAACTGTCCCGGTACGCCCCCGAAGATGTCAACTCAGACCAAAGGAAGCAGTACCTGTTCATGAGAGGGTTGAACAATGAGATCCAGGTTTAGCTCCTCAACAATGACTACGTAAGCTTCCAGAAGCTGGTTGACAAAACTATTGTGGTTGAAAACAAGATTCGAGAGATCGAGCGAGAGTGCAAGAGGAAGATGCCATACCAGTCCCAAGGGAGCAACGTACGACCTAGGTACATGCCCCTGCACTGCAGTATGGACCGACCACTCCTGCGTACCGCCCTGGTCAGCCACCACAGCAACAATTCGTTGCACCAGCACCTCGTGTGCCCATGTCTCCAGCGCCCCGACCTAACAATGGTGCTCCTGTTCAAAGCCCCCGCCTTAACGCACCTGCTGCCGTAGGCAACAGGGCATGCTTTGCATGCGGGGAAGTAGGCCACTTCGCTAACCGGTGCCTGAGGAGAGGCCCTGGACAGCAAGGTAACGTGCCCAAGCAGAACCAGCAACCAAACGGAGGAGACAACCAAGGGAAACGTGGACCGCAGAACTATGCTCGTGGCCACGTAAACCATGTCACTGCTGAGGAAGCACAACAGGCTGAGGACGTCGCAATTGGTATGTTCCTTGCCAACTCCAACCCAGCCACCATCTTATTTGATTCCAGAGCATCGCATTCCTTCATATCATCCAAATATGTTGCCAAACATCATCTACCCGTATCCCACTTAGAATGTGCTATGTTAGTTAATTCTCCCAGAGGAGAAATGAGGACTAATATAGTATGTCCTAGAGTAAGCCTTAAAATAAGGGGGGTAGACTTCCTTGCCAACCTTATTGTCTTGGACTCCCATGGGATTGACATCATACTCGGAATGGATTTGTTAAGCAAGCACAATGGAGTAATCCAATGTGCTGAAAGGAGCGTACAGTTGACAAACGAACACGGTATTCGTGTCGAGTTTGAGTCAGCCCAGCAAACAACCGAACGGGCAAATTTGAACCACGTCGAAGGAACAACATTGGACAGCATTCCAGTGGTTCAGGAATTTTCGGACGTGTTCCCGAAAGTGCTTCCAGGAATGCCACCTGACCGGGACATCGAGTTTGCCATAGATTTAGTACCCGGAACTGCACCTATAGCTAAGAGACCATATAGGATGCCCGTCAACGAGCTAGTTGAACTCAAAAAGCAATTCAAGAACAGTTGGAGAAGGGTTTTATCCGTCCAAGCTCGTCACCATGGGGAGCTCCGGTACTCTTCGTGGACAAGAAGGATGGAACCCAAAGAATGTGCGTGGACTACAGGTCTCTCAACGAGGTGACAATAAAAAATAAATACCCTCTGCCCCGTATAGAGGACCTGTTCGATCAAATGAAAGGAGCCCGAGTATTCTCCAAGATTGACCTTCGGTCGGGATACTTCCAGCTGAAGATTAAGCCCTCTGATATACCTAAGACAGCCTTTCGGACACGGTATGGTTCATATGAATATACCGTTATGTCTTTTGGATTGACGAATGCACCCGCATACTTCATGTACCTTATGAACAAGGTTTTCATGGAGTACATGGACAAGTTCGTCGTAGTTTTCATCGACGACATTATGGTGTATTCAAAGAGTGAGGAGGAGCATGAAGAACATCTGAGATTGACCCTGCAGAAGTTGCGTGAGCATCAATTGTATGCCAAGCTCAACAAGTGTCAATTTTGGCTAAAGGAAATATCTTTCCTAGGCCACATTATCTCCAAGGAAGGGGTATCGGTTGATCCTGGAAAGGTGAGAGATGGTCTAAAGTGGGACCAACAAAAGAGCGTGAGGGATATTCGGAGTTTCCTTGCGATGGCAGGATACTATCGGCGCTTCATTAAAGACTTCTCTAAGATAGCAAAACCTATGACAGAGTTGCTAATGAAGGGAAAAATCTTTCAATGGACACAAGCCTGCCAATAAAGTTTTGAGGAACTCAAGGAAAGGCTAACCACAGCACCGGTTCTGGTATTGCTAGACGTAAGCAAGAGCTTTGACATATATTGTGACGCATCCAGACAAGGGCTCAGGTGTGTACTCATGCAGGACGGACAAGTGGTAGCCTATGCCTCACGACAATTAAAGAAGCACGAGCTTAACTATCCTACGCAAGACTTGGAGCTAGCAGTAGTGGTGCATGCATTGAAGATTTGGAGACATTATATCCTTGGACATCGATGTGAGATCTATACGGATCATAAAAGCCTCAAGTACATATTTACACAAACGGACTTGAATTTGAGGCAACGTCGATGGTTAGAACTCATCAAGGATTATGATGTGGGAATCAACTACCACCCCGGGAGGGCCAATGTAGTAGCGGACGCATTGAGCAGAAAGGGAGCATGTCACCAACTCACGATTCGGGAGCTACCACCCGAATTACAGAAGGAGTTCGAACGGTTACACCTCGGATTCTTGAATAACGTGGAGATAATGGAGATCCACTCCCCATTGGAGCAAGAAATAAGAGAGGGCCAAGCAACGGACGAGGAGATCAGGGAGATCAAGGAAAGACTCCGACAAGGAATAGAGAAGGATTTCAAGGAGGATGAAGAGGGTACGCTTTGGCTAGGAAAAAGGATTTGCGTGCCAAACATAAGACACCTTCGCAACATGATATTGAAGGAGGCACATGATTCACCCTATTCCATAAATCAAGGAAGCACCAAAATGTACAAGGATTTGAAAACTTGCTATTGGTGGAATGGCATGAAGAGGGATATAGCCGAATACGTTGCCCTATGTGACACATGCCAACGGGTAAAGGCCGAACATCAAAAACCCGCTGGATTGTTGCAACCTTTGAGAATACCCGAATGGAAATGGGAGGACATCAGTATGGACTTCATCGTCGGATTACCACGTACTCAGTCGGGATGCGACTCCATCTGGGTCATTGTGGACCGATTGACGAAAACTGCCCATTTTCTTCCGGTAAAGACCAGTTATAATGTTGCACAATTGGCAGAGTTGTACATGGACCAGATCGTGTGCCGTCACGGAGTTCCGAAAAGGATAGTCTCAGATCGAGGTTCTCAGTTTACCTCTAGATTCTGGAGGAAGCTGCAGAAAACCATGGGTACACGACTGGATTTTAGCTCCGCCTACCACCCACAAACAGATGGGCAAACCGAAAGGACGAACCAAATTTTGGAGGACATGTTGAGAGCTTGCGCCTTGAAACGTGGGCGTAGTTGGAATAGGAGTTTACCGTATGCCGAGTTCTCCTATAACAACAGCTATCAAGCTAGCTTAAAGATGTCGCCTTTCAAAGCCTTATATGGTAGACGGTGTAGAACACCGCTATTCTGGAACGAAACTGGAGAGAACCAGGTGTTTGGACCCGAAGTACTACAAGAAGCCGAAAAGCAGGTCCAAACGATATGGGAGAACTTAAAGGCTGCCCAGTCACGACAGAAAGGCTATGCGGACAATTGGCGTAGGAAGTTGACCTTTGAAGTGGGAGACTTCGTGTACATTAAAGTATCGCCTATCCGAGGCCAACGACGCTTCAATGTCAAAGGCAAGCTAGCACCTCGCTACATCGGACCATTTAACATTTTGGACAAGCGAGGAGAAGTAGCCTACCAACTAGAACTCCCAAACCATCTCTCCGACGTACATGACGTGTTTCATGTATCCCAGCTCAAGAAGTGCTTGAGAGTGCCAGAGGAACAAGTGTCAATAGGAGAGCTTGAACTTCAAGAGGACCTGACTTACGCAGAACACCCTGTCCGAATCTTGGACGTAAAGGAAAGGGTCACCCGAAACAAGGTGAATCGATGGTGCAAGGTACAATGGAGCCATCACACCGAAGCTGAGGCCACATGGGAGCGGGAAGAGGATATCAAGGCGGAATTTCCCCATCTATTTCCTATTAATGAATCTCGAGGGCGAGATTCAATTTAAGGGGGGTAGATTTGTGACACCCTCACCTCGGGTGTCAGCATATGTTCATGTTCTATGAAGAGGAAACATTTTAATGGAACAGAGAGAATTATCAAAAGAATAGCCAATAAGGCCCTCCGAGAGCGCCGAAGACAACTTACCGCGGCCGCTGGCCACGTGGCGTAATCGGAGCTCGTCCCTGCGAAGTGAAGAGAGGTCCGCCGCTAAAAGAGCTACGTGGCAGGTTCGGGGCTCGTCGCCACAAAGGGGAGATGTCCGATCCTGTGGGACACGTGTTGCCCACGGAGCTAGCCTCTGCAGAGGAAGCAAAGGCATTTCCGCAAGACACGTGTCATCCTCGGAGCTAGTCCTCGCGGAAATCAGAGGACCAGTCACGTGGGGTACGTGTCGATCTCGGAGCCCATCTCAGAAAAGTCCGGATCTACCAAACACGTGTCGCCACCGAAGCTTATCTCCAGGAGGTCTGTCGTTGCCGGACACGTGTCGACCTCCGGGCATGTTCCTGAGGACGGAAGAGAGGGAAGACCGGCGCCAACAGGTGGCGTGCGCGGAGCTCACCTCCAAAGAAGGGGGAGGTCTCGCTCGTGACACGCGGCACAACCGGAGCTCGTCTCTGCGGACGAGGAGATACCAGGCCCCGGAGGACATGTGGAGCTTCCGGAGCTCATCACCACGGAGGTAACGAGTTCTGGAGCAAGTTTTACGCGTAAAAATACCGGTACGCAACAGAAACCGATCTAAATTCCACGATGTTACTAAAGATAAAGATGTTAGGATCCAACAAAGATCTGAATAAGACTCTTATTCGGGATACAATCAGATTAGGACTCTTTTCTTCCCGATTATAAATAGAACCCAAAACCTCTGGCCGAAACCACAAACTTCTCTTTCGACTCCTGAGCCGACGATTTAGAGCCCTAGCCCTAACTCGCTGAGCAAACCATCGCTGAAGCACAACAAGGGAGATCATCGGATAAGAACCAAGCAGGTCTGAGGAGGACCTTGAAGTCAAGGAGTGCGTGAGGTAGGACTTCAATACCACCTTACGACATCATTGTGTTCATCTCTTTGCATCTGTTCTTCAATTCCTTTCGAACAGAAGCCTTCTCGTGGGCAGATCACTTGATGATCAATTTGATCTAAAGACAAGGTCATCGCCACGTCCACCTTGGTCCGAACACCTCTGTCCATACAAGGCCATGCAAGAATACGTACAGATCAATCTAATAAAACTAATCATGAGATACCATGCATATGCATCATCGCATCTAGTTTAAGGTTTGTGCATAAATATTGATTGCTGTGAATCCTGTATGCACATGATCCTACCTAGCAGGACAAGCTCAGGGAGCTGTCTACGACGAACTGCAGCAACCAGGTTTTGAGATCCAAGAACAACCGGAACCGCAAGAACAAGGCAAGTGCTCCTTGACCATATTGATCCTATGTTTTGGAAAAAACTGTTTTGTTTTGTGAAAAGGTGTGCGTACTGAGTCAAACCTGATGGGAAGCCCTTTTATAGGAGTTTACTAGTTTTGATTAAACCACCCTTGTCGCCTGGGAAGTTTATGAGTCGGGTATGGTTTTTATATTATCCTTCGCTGAGTCTATGGGATTGGGAAGCGAGATAGATATGTCTAGCTAACTGCACTCGTACTGATAATGAGAAACTGATGTTAATAAGGGATATGGATCGGAGGGAGATCTAGGCAAGATTGGGTTTGTGAATGAGGTAGCATGAGATGGTGGTTTACTTGCCGTAGATCTAAGGACCGGTTCATGCATGCACATGCCAGGATAACAGTGCCACCACAAGACCAAGTATGGGTGCGGCTTAACTGAGTAATTAGGTAAGTTGCTAGAGTGTTATGGACTGTGGAAGGCGCGGGGAATGGGAGTCGAGTGAGGACTGCCCTGGGAACTGCATGGCACAAGAGGGGGCCCGTGGGTGGGAGAATTGGAGATTCTAGCCTGCCGGTGAAACCTTAGTGAGTCCATACATCTAGTAAACCCTTTGTAAAGGCTATTTTGTGATCTCTTGACCATACACCGATGGTTGTGTACTGGTATAATGGAGGTTCTGCAGTCGCCAACGGGTGACGAAATCAAAAACTTGTGGGGAAAGAGGTGCAAACTCTGCAGAGTCTAAAACTATCATGATAGCCGAGCTTACGGTCACGAGCACCTGGCTAAACTGCCATGATTAGTTGGGATGGAGATTGAGATGGTTATTGGGAAGGTTCTTGGTTACGATTATTGGTTTGGTTATGGATATGGGTTGAGACTGTTGAGTCTGGGTGATGAGATGGTTGCATGACTGTTGAATCATGGCAACGAGTTCGGTCTCAGTGTGAGACGAGGTTGTTGATGAGATGAGATGGTAGCGAATACGAGGAGGTATTCGTGAGTATGAATAAAGGATTGGTTAATGTTCGGATGGAACACAGGAAGTGATGGAGGTATGTTGGTAATTTAATTCATGCTGGGATTACTTTCATCTAAAGTTAAGTTGCTGTTTTATCATGGTTTTACAAATCTGCTTTTCTGCAATAAGCCCTTTTATGCCTACCATGTTTATGAGCTGCATATCATGTGTTTTTCCCGCACTTGCTGAGTACATCATTGTACTCAAACTTGCATTATTATTTCATCATAAACAGCAAGAGAAGGCTATTATGAAGACCAAGTGGAGCATTATGGCGTGTGATCTGTTCTCAACCTTGCCTGTGGAGGGATTAGAGATGGAGCCACTTCTGCTTAGTTTTGCTTCCGCATTAGTTTTTGCTTCCGCATTAAAATAAGACTTCCGCTGTAAGCATGAGTCCAAGACTTATGAGACGTTGTAATAAACTCTGTTATTCGTGGTTATATATATTCTGAATTCAGTTTGTGAAATATGTGTGATGAACATCCTGGGCACACATATGCATTAGTTCTTGGTTCCGTGGTTTTTCACAGAATTGAGGGCGTCACAATTATGTAGGGTGCATAGCCGCAAGACCGGATGGGGTTGATAGAGATATTGACAATGTCATTGTAAATGTACTCAAACACATTGAATGTTCTCTTCTTGCTTATGACCTTCATCAAGGTTCTGAGGGTGCCCTAAACAGTCCCTGCATCTCCCTCTTTGGGAGCTATAGTCTTCCTCAATATCCGATTGAGAACTACAAAGAAAGGCTTCATGTATTTAGTGGTTGGAGGCTTGAATGGCATTCGTGTATCATAGAGAAAGTCCAGCTGATCTTTCTCCAGTGGTTTCAGGTTGTGAATTATAAGTTCATTGTCCAAGGTATGCTCAAGATGAAGGATTCTTGCGAATTCTTCATAGGTGACACTGTACTGAGACCCATGTGTCATCCAAATCATCCTGTCGTTGTCATCACGAGCGAAGTAGAGAGTAGAGTAGAATTGCGTGATGACTTCATCATTCCAGTCACACTGGAAGGAGAATAGGTCTTTCAGCCCGTGAAGCTCGAGGGCTGTCACAACCTACTGATAAGCTTGACATCTCTTGGACTGAAGATAAGCAATATCAACCCACTGACTTTCGACAACTGGATGCTTCATCTTCTGATACACATGTTCATAGTAGTCAGCATGAAAATTACTCCAAAATCTGGGGTCAGCTGACTCTCTGGGCTGATTATACACTTCTACTTTTCTGAACTTGTCAGCTAGTTCACCCTCTTTTCCAGTGTAATCATTATTCGAAAGTTGCCTATTGCGATGAATGGGATTTTTCATTTTCAGAGGCCCAATGGGGCCACTAGCAAGCCCCTTCCTTTTATTGGGAGCCCTCTTAGGTCCCGAGGAGCTCTCGGCAATAGCCTTTCCTTGAGGCTTCTTCACAATCACCTTCCTCTTCTTAGGCAAATTTTCATCGGAAGGTAGAGAGTGGACATTGACATCATGTCTTTTCTTCATCACTCTCTCCTTAACTCTCCTCACTCTTTCACGTTGAACCTCTTCATTAAGGTGGAAAGAGCTGTCATCTGAGCCTGAAGACATGGTGCCTGATAAGGAGTTCCAGGATTAGATACGAATGGACTCGTTATCGACTTCAAATAGGAATGTAGGGGTTCAATTGTCAGAGACCGGACTTGTCCGGTTTCAGAGTGTGGACTTGTTTAGTGTACCGAACTTGTCCGCATCTGCGCGCCGGACTAGTCCGGCCTGGCATAAGAACCCTAACGTTTCCATTTAATCAAATCTCCTATCTAAAGACACAAAGGCAGGAAAGTAGTAGGAATACATCTCTGGAGGCAATGTACATCCTTTTGAAATCAAAGGAAACGAGCTAGAATTAGAAAAGTTTGAGAGTTAGGTTTTAGGGGGGAATTTACCAAGAATTGAAGATTCGCGTTGAAGAAGCAAGAATCTATCCGGATGAGTCCGGAGAGGAGAATCCACTCGTCAAGGAGAGGATTTTCCACGGAGAAAACTTCGAGTTTGAGGGCTCAACCCGAAAATCACTTTGGGAGCTAGGGTTTAGGAGAGGAGGGGAGACCAAATGCTTATGAGTGGAGAAGGAGGGGTCTGGGCCGGCCAAACGCTTATATATGCGACTGACCGGACTAGTCCGGTCATGGTAGCGGACTAGTCCGGTGCCCCTGAGTTAACCTAACTATATCGTCTGTCCGGACTAGTCCGGTTGACAACCGGACAAGTCTGGTTCCAACAGACCTGATACGGATAGTAAAGTTTAAAAGTGATCCAAGGACACTAATTTTTGCAAATAATCTTGGTAATTACGACCAGTAGGCAAGCAACAATAAAACAATGGTCATATTTCGCAAGATTTCTTCATTAAAATAGTTTTCTTAGAGGAAAAAGAGATGAGGAGCAGTTTTTACAATAAAATGTAGCATTTGAGGTTGCAACCAGGTATGCAGGTTTCAAGCCACGTTTCGAGAGTCAAGAATATTAAGTTCATTTCTTAGCTCACAAAACCTTTTCTCATCTAATGGTTTGGTAAAGATATCTGCTAGTTGTTTTTCAGTTCTAACATGTGAAATTTCAATGTCATCTTTTAATGAATGATCTCTAAGAAAGTGATGACGAATATCTATGCGCTTAGTTCTTGAGTGCTCTACTGGGTTGTGTGCAATTTTTATAGCGCTTTCATTATCACATAGAAGCAGAATATGATTTAGATTGTAGCCGTAGTCTCCAAGAGTATGTCGCATCCAAAGTAGTTGTGCACAACAACTACCAGCTGCAACATACTCTACTTCCGCTGTTGAAAGAGCAATAGAGTTTTGCTTTTTAGATGACCAGGAAACTAGGGATCTGCCAAGAAATTGACAAGTCCCTGAAGTGCTCTTTCTATCGACTTTGCATCCTGCATAGTCGGCATCGGAATAACCTATCAAGTTAAACTTGGATCCTTTGGGATAATAAGGCCCAAGTTAGGTGTGTGCACAAGATACCTTAGGATTCTTTTTATAGCTATTAAGTGACACTCTTTAGGTGCGGCTTGAAACCTTGCACACATTTATACGCTAAGCATAATATCTGGACTAGATGTACATAAGTAATGTAAGGAGCCGATCATTGACCTATATACCTTTTGGTCCACGTTTGGACCTTCTTCATCAAGGTCAAGATGTCCGTTGATTGCCATGGGTGTCTTGATGGGCTTGGCTTTGTCCATATTGAATTTCTTGAAGATGTCCTGTGTGTATTTGGTTTGGCTTATAAATGTGCCTTCTCTCAGTTGCTTCACTTGGAATTCCAAGAAGAACTTCAATTCACCCATCATCGACATGTCGAACCTATCCATCATAATTTTGCTAAATTCCTCATAGAAAGACTTGTTAGTGGATCCAAAGATAATATCATCAACATAAATTTGACATACAAATAGATGATCATCAAAATGTTTAGTGAAGAGTGTATAGTCAGCTTTACCAATTTTGAATCCATTTTGAGTTAGAAAATCTCAAAGGCACTCATACCAAGCTCGAGGAGCTTGTTTGAGGCCATAGAGAGCCTTACGCAGTTTATAGATGTGGTTAGGATACTCTTGGTCTTCGAATCCTGGTGGCTGCTCCACATAAACTTCCTCCTTTATCGGACCATTGAGGAATGCACTTTTGACGTCCATTTGATACAACTTAAAATTATGGTGAGTAGCATATGCCAATAAAATGCGAATGGACTCAAGTCTAGCTACGGGAGCGAAAGTTTCGTCGAAGTCCAAACCTTCGACCTGAGAATAACCCTTGGCCACCAGCCTCCCTTTATTTCTTGTTACTACTCCACGTTCAACTTGCTTGTTCCAAAAGACCCATTTGGTTCCAACGATGTTCGCCCTTGGTCTTTCCACCAGCTCCCACACTTCATTTCTTTTGAAGTTGTTCAATTCTTCTTGCATTGCAATCACCCAGTCTGGATCCCTTAAGGCTTCATCTACCCTGTATGGTTCCAGAAAAGATACAAAAGAATAGTATTCACAGAAATTTGCAACGTGAGATCTAGTAGTTACTCCCTTAGCAATGTCACCAATGATATTGTTGACAGGATGGTCTCTTTGCACACTCTGATGTACTCTTGGGTGAGGAACTTGTGTAGCTGCTTGTTCTTCATCATCTTCATGTTCATTGTCTTCCCCTAGATCATTGCTTCCATGATTATCTTGATCCTCTTGATCTTCCTCCACTTGATCTTGTGTAAAAGCTCTCCCTTGATCATTGCTTCCTTGTTGAGGTTCACCTTGTGCATTTGAGGCTTGCGTTTGCTCTTGTGGTAGAATATCACCAAGTGCTATTTTCTTCAGCGCTTCACATGGAGCTTCCTCTTTATCTAGCATACACTTATCGACTTGCTCCACTTGTGAGTCGTTAGTTTCATCGAACACTACGTCACGTGCTACTTCAACAAGACCGGACACCTTGTTGAAGACACGATAGGCGTAGGCGTTCGATTCATAGCCGAGCAAGAACCCTTCATCGGACTTTGAAGCAAACTTCGAAGCCCTCGGTTTCTTGTTCAGAATAAAACATTACAGCCAAAAACTTTGAAATAAGAAACATTAGGCTTTTTACCGGTAAGGAGCTCATATGGAGTTTTCTTCAGTAGTCGGTGAAGGTACAGCCGATTTGTGGCATGACAAGCGGTGTTCACCGCTGTCGAAGTGTGCGGTTGACACTTCCCCCGGGCCTGCACTGGGCAGCCCGTGGAGGTTCTTTTTTCGGAGGGGCTAGTCCCTAGCGGAGAGCTTGAGCAGATGGACGAGTTAGTAAGAGCTTGACACGGCGAGTTTTACGTGGTTCAGGCCGCCAGAGCATAAAACCCTACGTCCACGGCGAGCTATGGAGCTCGCTGTATTGCTTGCTGCTCAGGGCCGGAGGCCTGAGCTTGGGGGTGAGTTACAGCTTGAGAGTGTATGGCTAGCGTATGAGTTGCAAAGTGCGAACCCTTGCTATCGACGCCTACCCGAGCCTTTTATAGTCCAAGACTCGGGCGGCTTACAAGGGAAGCCGGGACCCGACAGGTGGTCCCGGGAAGATTGTCTATTATCTACCGTATCTGCAGTAATGCCGGTAGTTGTCTCTGGTCGAAGGCTTTTGAGTCTTCATCTTGCCGCCCTGCCCATGCCGCATGCTAGTCGTAGTGGTTGATGACGGCGCAGGCGGCATGGGATGTCTTGTCGCAGCGTTTATTGGCTGACAGGTTCTGACGCCGCGCGCCAGTCTGTGATGCGACTGGGCGCAACGGCACCTGACAGAAGCGTGCTCCGCGTCTCCGCGTCTTGGGAAGACGCGGGCCTTGAATACCTTGTACGGGCAAGGTATGGGGCGTATTTACGCCCGCTGCCTATCGCTCGGGGCAGGCAGCGTCGCTCTGCTGCCACGTGGCGGGCCCGGAGCCCTTCTTAGAGAAGAGGAGGGTCAGCCCCGCGGGGCACGTGGAGCCTCCGGACCTCTCCCCGCGGAGGGGGAGGTCCGGCTTCTGTATGCCACGTGGCGGGCCCGGAGCTCTCCTCTGAGGAGAGGGAGGTCCGGCCCTGCTGGACACGCGGTGCCTTCGGGCCTCTCTCCGCGGAGGGGGAGGTCCGGCTTCTGTATGCCACGTGGCGGGCCCGGAGCTCTCCTCCGAGGAGAGGGAGGTCCGGCCCCGCCGGACGCGTGGCGCCTTCGGAGCTCTTCCTGCGGAGAAGGGCGAGTTCCTTAGGCATTTTACCCTGTGCGCGGGGGTACCCATATCTCAGGTACCGACAGTGGCCCCCGGGCCCATCTCGGGGGAGATAGCGAGCCCGAGGTGGGACCTTCGTCTCTTCTGATCCGCACACTTTCTTGTCTTGAGTACTCCCTGTGCTGGCAGGGTCTTAACGGCTTCGGTGTTCAGCCTCTTAGGAGAGGGTGAAGTCTGGCATCGGAGCTCGGCCCGGCTGTGGGGGCGGAGGTCCGGAAGTCATCGGAAATCAGGACAGCGAAGGGCGTGAGGTCCGGCATCAGCGCTCGCCTCTGAAAGGAGGGCAAGGGCTGGCCTCGGAGCTCGGTCTGGCTGTGGAGGCGGAGTCCGGAAGTCATCGGAGCTCAGGCCAACGAAGGTCGTGAGGTCCGGCATCAGCGCTCGCCTCTGAAAGGAGGGCGAGGGCTGGCCTCGGAGCTCGGCCCAGCTGTGGGGGCGGAGTCCGGCACTGCTCAGTGGTCCCCCCTTTCCTATCCCTTAGTCTCATTTGGCTTACTGTCCCAGGCCGGAATATGGGGCTTGGGTAATCCAGTGCACTTGGTCCCGGAGGTCTGGCCCCATCCCCAGTCAGGGTGTAACCGCCCGGCCCCCTGGTACTCAGACCGTAGCGCCGGGAGGCAGAGTGCGCATGCTTTGGGTGCAAGACAGGGCAAAGCAAGGCTCCTGACCCCCCGTTCTAGCGTAGGTCTTTTCTCGGAGGAGACCAACTGGCGGTGCAGTACCCTTATAGAGGGAGATCCAAAAGGCCACCGGGCCTCTGGCAGGTACCCCAAGCACTACCGCCTTCGGCAGGACGGCAAATTTCGACTATGCATGAGAGCAGGAAAGAGGAACCGAGTGTACAATGGACGCACACTGTCTAGAGCGTGGGGAGGTGTTCATAATGCGTAATTTAAATAAACACCTAAGTAAGCATGGTGAACTTACTGGGGTGGCGTCGGAGCGCCTGTCTTCACGCAGAGCGGGTCATGCGTGGCTTCGTCGTACGCCGGACACGGGGGGACACCCATGGCTATATCAGGGGGAAGCATGGCTTCGGCCCTGCATACCATGTGGAAGGGTAGTTCCCGTGACCCGGCCCTGGGAAGTCCGGCTGGCCCTCGACATGGAGGAGCCGGTATCCCCCGATGGCTCTGGGTGCGCGTCTACACCGGTTGTGTGGGTCTGCTTGGCGTGGACTTGGAACGCATTGCATCCCTAACCGGTTTGACGGCGTCCAGGTGGCTCTCGGTCAGTAGGAGCCATGCCAGGTGGCTTATCTGACCAACGCGCTGGACGATGAGCGTTCCCAGCACTCGCCTCCTTGGACTACTGCGAGCTAGTCGCAGCCTTCCTCCTGGGTTATGCACCGCAATAGGATGTTGAGGCGCCACGCCAGTAAAGATACCAGCACGTAGCACTTAGCCATCCGCACCACCCGTTCAGCGGATGCACGTTCATCAGGAAGGATGCCCTTCAAGGAGTCCCGGACCTCCGTGGTCCATGCATCGGGACTACTTGAGCTTCTGGATCTTGAGCGCTGGGTTGCACGGAGTCCCCAGTGACTCTTACGATCCTTTGGCGGCATCCAGGGCCGCCGGGACTGCCTAGCTTCGTGGCACTGGTTCAGCCCCCTTCGCCCGGCTCGGCGGGCCGGGCTGTGGACCGCAGCAACGTCCTCTCGAAGACTCCTCCGTGCACGGGGGCTCCGATGGAGGTCTTCGTTGAGAAGTTGTCAGCTGCGGCCGTGCCAGCGTGCGGTTCATGGCGCAGGTCCAAGGCGAGGAATTCTATCGCCAACATCCGCACGTGAAGCAGATAAGCAGCTAGCTGTGGGTCATTGCAAGGGCATTCACCCTTAACATGCTTGATAACTAGCTAGGAGTCGCCCTGTGCCAACAACTGGCGAGCGCCCAAAGACAGGACGGTCTTTTAGGCCAAAGATGAGTACTTCATACTCTGCCAAGTTGTTGGTTGCCTTGGAATTGAAATGCACCATGTACCCAGACTGCTCCCCCGATGGCATGAGAAGCAGTACGCCGGCATCGGCCCCCTGCTTTTGCGAGGAGCCGTCGAAGAAGAGCGTCCAGTGAGGCCCGGTGAAGACCGGAGCTCGGTATATTGGTTCACCGTCTTTGCGGCCCCCTGGGTCAGCCTTCGTTGGCGTCCACTCAGCCACGAAGTCAGCCAGTGCTTGGCTCTTGGCTGTCTGACGTGGTCGGGAGCTCAGCTTGAACTCCGCCGTCTTCGGGCTGTCTTCCGGCTTCGGAAGCTGGCAGTGAGTGCCAGCTCCACCCACCGGCTGCTCTGGCGCACTTGTCCGCCAGGCTGAAGTGCTCAGAGGCATCGCAGACCTCTTTGGTCGCAAGACTCTCAAGCATCTTCTCATCTCAGACACTGTCGAAGTGCCACCACCATAGAAGCACTTTGAATATGCGGGATGGTGTTGCGTACCTGGGAGAACCGCTGGATGAAGGAGTGCAGCGACTCCCCAGGTTGTTACTTGATGTCTTGGAGGTCAAGCTCCGTGCCGGGACGGGTGTAGGAGCTGCCGAAGTTGGCGATGAACTGCCGGCAGAGCTCTCCCCAGGAAGTTATGGAACCCCGAGGGAGGTTCATGAGCCAAGACCGGGTCGGGCCGGTCAAGGCGACGGGGAAGTAGTTGGCCATGACGGCCTCATCCCCTCCTGCGGCAAGTACGGCGGTGGAGTAGATCTGAAGGAACTCCACCGGGTTGACGCTGCTGTCGAACCTTTCGGGCAGGTGCGGCCAAAACCGGAGCCTGGTGTAGCTGGAATCTGTCGTGTGCTCAGCAACCATTGGCGTGCGCATCAGCGACACGGCCGGTTGGCCGGAGCGTTGTCCCCGCCGAAGTCGAGGGTTTGCGGTGGCGACGACAAGACGGTCTACCTCACGAATCTGCTGCTGGGTCGCTGCCTGAAGCGCGTCCCCAGCAGGCGGATTGAGTAGCAGCGCTCTTGCTGCGGCTAGCGCACCCCCGCCAGGTACCCCCAGCGCTACTGAAGACCTGACGCTGCTCGGAGCCTGCATTGCCGGGGTCGGCGCTGCCAGAGCCGGTTGCTGGCTCCCAGTGCAGGTATTGGTGCCGCGAACGCTTGGTTCACCGCTGGCACAGTGTGCCCCGGTATGGGCAAGGCTGCTCCATAGACCGGGGACGCCGTTTGCGGGGCATATGGTTGTGGCATATGCTGCGCGGCGTATGCCTGGGGCAGAGCTCGCATGGCAAAGATCTGCCCTTCAGGCTGGGTCGAGGCCGACGTCATACTGTCGCCAGCCACTTAGTTGCGACGCCTTTCTCGACGTCGCTCGAAGAACACTCGGGCATCTTGACCCAAGTGGCATCGCTCCGGCTCTGCCCCCAGGTCCGTCGACGGAAGCCTGGTGGAGCTGGAGTCCGCCGTCTGCTCGCCAACCATTGGCGTGCGCGTCAGCGGCACGGCCGGTTGGCCGGAGCGTCGTCCCCGCCGAAGTCGAGGGTTTGCGGCGGCGACGACGAGACGGTCTATCTCTCGAATCCACTGCTGGGTCGCTGCCTGAGGCGCGTCCCCAGCAGGCAGATTGTGCTGTAGCGCTCTTGCTGCGGCTGGCGCACCCCCGCCGGGTACGCCCAGCGCTACTGAAGACCTGACGCTGGTTGGAGCCTGCATTGCCGGGGTCGGCGCTGCCAGAGCCGGTTGCTGGCTCCCAGTGCAGGTACTGGTGTCGCGAACGCTTGGTTGCGCCTGACACAGTGTACCCCGGTATGGGCAAGGTTGCGCCATAGGCCGGGGACGCCGCTTGCAGAGCACATGGTTGTGGCTTATGCTACGCGGCGTACGCCTGGGGCAGAGCTCACGTAGCGAAGGTCTGCCCTCCAGGCTGGGTCGAGGCCGACGTCATGTTGTCGCCAGCCTCTTGAGTGCGACGCCTTTCTCGACGTCGCTCGAGGAACACTCGGGCATCTTGGCCCATGTGGCACCGTTCCAGCTCTGTCCTCAGGCCCGTCGACGGAAGCTTGGTGGAGCTGGAACCCGCCGTCTGCCCGTCAACCGTTGGCGTGCGCGTCAGCGACACAGCCGGTTGGTCGGAGCGTCGTCCCCGCCGAAGTCCACGGTTTGCGGCGGCGACGACAAGACGGTCTACCTCGCGAATCCACTGCTGGGTCGCTGCCTGAGGCGCGTCCCCAGCAGGCGGATTGTGCAGTAGCGCCCTTGCTGCGGCTAGCGCACCCCCACCGGGTAAAACCGGCGCTACTGAAGGCCTGACGCTGGATGGAGCCTGCATTGCCGGGGTCGGCGCTGCCAGAGCCGGTTGCTGGCTCCCAGCTTGCCCTGACACACCCCTACCTGGCGTGCCAAATGTCGAAGTGTGCGGTCGACACTTCCCCCGGGCCTGCACTGGGCAGCCCGCGGAGGTTCTTTTTTCGGAGGGGCTAGTCCCTAGCGGAGAGCTTGAGCAGATGGACGAGTTAGTAAGAGCTTGACACGGCGAGTTTTACATGGTTCAGGCCGCCGGAGCGTAAAACCCTACGTCCACGGCGAGCTATGGAGCTCGCTGTATTGCTTGCTGCTCAGGGCCGGAGGCCTGAGCTTGGGGGTGAGTTACAGCTTGAGAGTGTATGGCTAGCGTATGAGTTCAAAAGTGTGAACCCTTGCTATCGACGCCTACCCGAGCCTTTTATAGTCCAAGACTCGGGCGGCTTACAAGGGAAGCCGGGACCCGACAGGTGGTCCCGGGAAGATTGTCTATTATCTACCGTATCTGCAGTTATGCCGGTAGTTGTCTCTGGTCGAAGGCTTCTGAGTCTTCATCTTGCCGCCCTGCCCATGCCGCATGCTAGTCGTAGTGGTTGATGACGGCGCAGGCAGCATGGGATGTCTTGTCGCAGCGTTTATTGGCTGACAGGTTCTGACGCCGCGCGCCAGTCTGTGATGCGACTGGGCGCAACGACACCTGACAGAAGCGTGCTCCGCGTCTCCGCGTCTTGGGAAGACGCGGGCCTTGAATACCTTGTACGGGCAAGGTATGGGGCGTATTTACGCCCGCTGCCTATCGCTCGGGGCAGGCAGCGTCGCTCTGCTGCCACGTGGCGGGCCCGGAGCCCTTCTCAGAGAAGAGGAGGGTCAGCCCCGCGGGGCACGTGGAGCCTCCGGACCTCTCCCCGCGGAGGGAGAGGTCCGGCTTCTGTATGCCACGTGGCGGGCCTGGAGCTCTCCTCTGAGGAGAGGGAGGTACGGCCCTACTGGACACGCGGCGCCTTCGGGCCTCTCTCCCGCGGAGGGGGAGGTCCGGCTTCTGTATGCCACGTGGCGGGCCCGGGGCTCTCCTCTGAGGAGAGGGAGGTCCGGCCCCGCCGGACGCGTGGCGCCTTCGGAGCTCTTCCTGCGGAGAAGGGCGAGTTCCTTAGGCATTTTACCCTGTGCGCGGGGGTACCCCATATCTCAGGTACCGACAACCGCTTCTGCCAAAAATCAATCTGATGTCTTGTATTCGTCCAACATTGTTCTTGCCATTTCAATCAATGTTCTATTCTTCCTTTCGGCCACCCCGTTTTGTTGAGGAGAGTAGGGTGCCGAGAACTCATGCCTTATCCCTTCTTCATCGAGATACTCTTCAACTTGTGTATTCTTGAATTCTGTCTCGTTGTCACTTCTGATGTTCTTCACGGTTGATGGGAATTCATTCTGGGCTCTTTTCAGGAACTTCTTGAGAATTCCCTGAGTTTCTGATTTATCATACAAGAAAAATACCCAGGTAAATCTTTAAAAATCATCAACAATTACTAAACCGTATTTGTTACCGCGGATACTTATGTAAGCAATTGGACCAAATAGATCCATATGAAGAAGTTCCAGTGGTCTTGTAGTGGTCATTACGTTCTTGGCGGGGTGTGGTGCTCCGACTTGTTTTGCCGCCTGGCAAGCGCTGCACGGCCTGTTTTTCTCAAAAACCACATCCTTTAGACCTCGGATGTGACCACCTTTTAGAAGTTTCTGCAGATTTCTCATCCCAACATGGCCTAGCCGTCTATGCCACAACCATCCCATGTTGGTCTTAGCAACCAAGCAAGTGTTGAGTTCGGCTCTATCTTTGTTGAAATCAACAAGATAAAGCTTTCCCTTCAACATTCCCTTGAATGCAATCGAGCCATCGCTTCTTCTAAAAACGGTCACACCCTCATTAGTGAATAAACAGTTATAACCTTTGTCGCATAGTTGAGATATTGACAAAAGGTTATAATCTAGGGAGTCTACATGTAAAACATTAGATAAAGTGTGTTGAGGAGATATTTCAATGTTACCGCTACCAAGGACCTTTCCTCATTAGATATGCCTTCACTTGGATCCTCGTTGTACTCGTACTCCACAAACATATCTCTCTCTCCGGTCATGTGATTTGTGCATCCTCTATCTAGCACCCACTTAGATCCACCGGAGGAGTAAGCCTGCAAAACAGAATTATTCCTTGGTTTTAGGTACCCAAGCTTGCTTGGGTCCTCTCAGGTTAGTCACAAGAGTCTTGGGCACCCACACACAAGTTTTCGAGTTCTTGTGACGTGGCCCTGTGTATTTAGCAATAACTTTTCCATATTTGTTTTTCATAAGAACATAGGAAGCATCAAATGTACAAAACAATATTTGTAAATCAGATTCATGTGATTTTTCCTTAACAAAGGTGATTCTTTTCTTTGCATGATTAAGAGTGGACATGTGTTCGTTCCTGTCAAACCCAAGACCATCTTTGACGTTGGGAGGTCTAGTGACCATATATGCACTACATGCATATTTGATCTTCTCCTTATCAAAGATGCCGTTTTGGGAAGGATGCATATCATGAGAAGTTGAAGTATTAGAAATGATATTTTTCTTACTAGAGCATGTGCAGGTTCCAATTGTTGTCGAACTCATACCTTTGGAGGAAGAGCTCTTGGAGGAAGATGAGTCACTTTGCTTGAGCGACTCAACTTGCACCTCAAGGATCTTGTTAAATCTTGACAAGTTAGCAAGCTCATCCTTGATTGCAATATGTGAGTCCTCTAGCTTTGAGTAAGTCTCCTTACTCAAGGCTAGCTCAAACTCAAGTTACTTGTTATTCTCTCTTTCAAGCTCAAGAAGTTTTTCAACTTCTTGATATCTCTTCCTTTCACGGATGAGCATATCTTCTTGTCGGTTGATAAGTTCCTCCTTTTCAAAGATTTCGTTCGACAACATTTCCATTTTCTTTAAAGCAATTTTACTTAATCCTCTAAACGTTTCTTCATTATCACTAGAGCTATCAAAGTCATCAATAGAGGTATTTAACGCAGGAGGAGTAAGTCGAACCTTTTTCTTGCCTTCTTTAGCCATAAGGCAAGTATGGTTGTTCATATCCCGTCCTCCCATGTTTGGGAAGAGTGTAGCTCTCATGGTGGGTTTCTTAACGGCAATGGTGGCCATCTCCTCTTCTTCATCGGAGGAGGACCCATCGTTTGAGTCCCACTCCTTGCCAATGTGAGCTTGATGAGCTTGTATCCTTTTTGTGAAATTTTTCTTCTCATGTTCTTTTGTTTCCTTCTTCTTCTTGTTTTCTTCATATGTACAGTCCACCATGAAGTGACCGTACTCTCCACAATTATAGCAAGTACGTCGAGCCTTGGATTTCCCTTTATCCTTGCTTTTCCCTTCATTTGAGTTGTTGCCATGTCTTCTCCTCATCATGCGCTTGAACTTTTTGATAAAGAGTACCATTTCCTCATCATCTAGATCGGTACTCACGTCGCTTGTATCTCCGTCATCTTGGTATTCACGGGTTTCTTTGAGTTTGGGTCTGCACGTTGCTTTGAGAGCAACTTCTTTCTTTTTGGAAGAGGTAAGCTCGGCTAAGTCTTTGACGTATTGAGCCTCCTTATCCATCATTTCATGATTTATGATCTTCCCCAATAACTCATCGAGAGTCATTTTGTGAAACCCGGGGCTTTCTCTAATCATTGAGCAAAGTGTGACGTTTCTTGGCATGAAGGCTCTAATCATCCTTTTGACCACCTCGTGATCAGTCCATTTTTTACTTCCATAGGCACGAATTTTGTTGATGAGTGCCTTCATCCGGTTGTACATGTCTTGAGGTGATTCGCCTTCTTCAATAGCAAATCTCCCCAACTCTCCTTCAAGCATCTCAATTTTAGCTTCACGTACAAACCTATTTCCTTCATGAGCTGTTTTGAGTGTATCCCAGATTTCTTTTGCACTCTCTAGTCCATCAATCATGGTGAATTCTTCCCTGCTCAGTGACGATGTGATTACTGCAACGGCTTGTGCACTTCTGTGAATCTCTTGTTCTTGTTCCGGAGTGAGTTCTTCATCCGTGTCTGGGATATCTATACCTGTGTAGACAATATGCCAAAGGCTAGGATTCAAGGATATTAGATGCATTTTCATGTTGTACTTCCACATGGTATAGTCACTTCCGTCAAACTGCGGGGGCCTTCCCATAGGAATGGAGAGATAGTGATTATTTGAATTGAGACGGTTGTAGTTGTAAGGATATCGGGAGTAGTCGTGATGACCACTCCCCATCGTCTTTTCTTCCTCTTTTCCCTTTTGTGCCATTAATTTCTTTCTCAGTAGTGCCTTTAGCTGTCTCACTTTGTCATCGTCATGTGGACTTTCTTTCAGCACATCGAAGGCTTTGGCCTCTTGTTATTCATCGTTGGTGTTCGTCTTCAGGATATCGTTGTTCTTCTCAGAGGCCATTGATCTCTCCGAGATGTGAGTCTCGTTGGTGGAGAACCTTGCTCTGATACCAATTGAATGTGGCCTAGAGGGGGGTGAATAGGCCTTACAGAGTTTCCTGCACACTTAATGTAGTTGTCAAAAACTTGCTTCACCGGACTAGTCCGGTTGTGTGAGCGGACTAGTCCGGTGTGCCTGAAGTGTGTAGATTGTATTAAGTGTTGTTCAGGAAAATTAACTTGTTTAGCAGTGGAAATAAGAACAACAGTTAATTTATTTTGAGTTTACAATGTGAGGTGTGATTATGCCCGTGAATGAAACTTAGCAATTCAAATTATGAAGTTTAGCAACTAGATGTTCTAATCAACAAAAATAAAGAGGCACGCGAGACACAAATTTTACCGAGGTTCGATCTCACCAAGAGATCTACGTCCTCGTTGAGGAAGCTCACACAGAGCCGGGTCTCTAACCCTTTCCCTCTTCAAGTCACCACACAAGGCCGACTTGAGTCCACTAGCAAGGGTAATCACCGAGTTTGTGGGGCAACCTCACACGTTGAGGGCTCCCACGAGAATTACAATGAAAAAGCGATCAAATACACTGAAAAAGATTACAATGCAAAATATGAGTGTAGAGAGATCAAACCCCAAGAGCTCACAACGAAGGAACGACGATCTTCCAATCCCAAATCCAAGTGTTTAATTGATTTTCACCTTTTTTGCACCTTAGATGTGTGGGGGGATGTGTTTTTGGGCTCTTGGGACAGGTGGCGGCACTAGGGTTTTTGTTTCTAGCAGTGTGAGTCGTGTATTTTTGTTGGAATGTTGTGGATCACCAATTTATATGGTTTCCAAAAAAGTTACCGTTGTAAAATCTAATACCGGACTAGTCCGGTGTATGTTCGTACTTGTCCGGTCTACTTCCAGTGGGCTAAGCGGAAGACTTGTCCGGTGCTATGTGAAGTGGGGTTCCAGAAAGTTTAGCGGACTAGTTCTGTCCCATGGACGGACTAGTCCGCAGTCCTCTAAAGAGGACAACAGAAACATGAGCGGACTAGTCCGGTCTAAAAACCGGACTTGTCCGGTGCATTCCAGTAAGCTGACCGGACTAGTCCGGTCCATGAACGGACTAGTCCGGTGTCCAGTGGATTTTAGTTGATTTTTAAACCCCTTACCCTTACGCAAAGTCATGAGCTCTTGGGATGTGTCTCTCACACACACCCTATACATTTAAATCTACTTTGCTCTTCTAAATTCCATTAAAGTCTTCCTTTTCGGACACCACTCTATTTTTCACCTTTTTGTGTGCACCGAGCTAGTTCACTTTGTCTGTCCTGCAATCATCTCAATGATTTCATTAGGATCTCATATGCTTGTCATCAATTCTCCAAAACCCACAAGGGATACCCTAGATGCACTTTCACATAGCCTTAGTCTTTGACAAGCTTCGCACAACTCGGACCAAGTTAAACCCAAATAAGTGCATATTCGGAGTTCCTGCTGGGAAGCTCCTCGGTTTCCTGGTCTCGCACCGAGGAATCGAAGCTAACCCCAACAAGATCAAGGCTATAGAGATGATGCAACCTCTGACCCGAGTCAAGGACATCCAGAAGCTTACGGGATGCCTGGCCGCACTCAGGCAGTTCATCTCCCGACTAGCAGAGCGTGCTCTCTCGTTCTTTAAGCTTCTACAGAAGTCTGGACCCTTCGTCTGGACTGAGCCGACAAGGCGTTCCAAGAGCTGAAGCAGTACCTCACCTTGCTACCGATCATGGTCGCGCCAGAGCTGGGTGAGCACCTGCTTCTCTATACTTCTGCAAAGGAAGAAGTTGTTAGCATGGTCCTGGTCGCTGAACGGCTAGAACCTGAGTGACTCCAAGCACCACAAAGAGCCTACTGCTGGTCGCTAGTAACAAAACCCGGACCCCGCAGGGGAGCTTGGCATAACTTTGGCCCAGTATGTTCCCGGGTCCCAGCTCCCGGAGGCCGGACACCAAGAAGCTGTATACCTCCTGCCAATGGAGGAAGATGTTTCGGACCCCTCGGGAGGGTCCGGACCACCCAACAACCGGTCTACTACATCAGCGAGGTCCTCCCTGATGCCAAGACGCGGTATTCGGAGGTCCACAAGTTGCTCTACGCAGTGCTGATCGCGTCAAGGAAGCTCCGCCACTACTTACAAGCTCACAAGGTCTCGGTGGTAACGACCTACCCACTGAAGACGGTGCTCCACAGCTCCAACGCAACGGGGAACATAGTGAAATGGGCAGCTGAGCTGGCGGAGTTCGACCTCGACTTCTTACCGTGCCATGCCGTCAAGAGCCAGACGCTGGTGGACTTCATGGCGGAATGGACTCCGCCTCCATGCCATCCAGGGGGTCAAGACGACGGCGACCCAGAGCCCAGGCCTCCGGTGCTCACCGGACCCCACTGGACACTCTACTTCGATGACTCCTCACATAAGCAAAGAGCCGGATCGGGGGTCCTGCTCATCTCACCAGCGAGAGAGCAATTCAAGTACATGGTGCACCTCGACTTCAAGTCTACAAACAACATGGCAGAGTATGAAGCCCTCATGTTTCGGATGAGTACTACCCTGTCCCTGGGCGTGCGGCAGATGCTAGTTAAAGGAGACTCTCAGCTTGTCATCTAGCAAGTCAGGCATCAGTGCTCTTGTAATGATCCTTAACTAGCTGCCTACCTTATCCATGTGCATAAGATGGAGAAGGTGTTCCATGTCCCCCGCGCCAACAACACGGTGGCGGACGACCTTTCAACGAAAGCCTCTGCATGGGTCACGGTCCGCGAAGGCGTGTTTAAAAGGAAGCTACTGCGTCCAACAGCCTTGCCTGCCGAACCAGGTGAAGGGGGCAAGTTTAGCACCTCGAAGCTGGCAGTCCCGGCGGCCCTGCAACCATGGTACCTACCAAGGATTGTACGCGTCACCGGGGACTCTGTGCAACCCGGCGCCCAAGATCCAGATGCTCAAGTAGGACCCGATGCATGGATCACGGAGATCCGGGTCTACTTCAAAGAAAATATCCTTCCGGATGAACATGTATCCGCTAAACGGATCGTTCATATGGCTAAAAGGTACACACTGGTGGATGGGAATCTCTACCGGTGTGGCGCCAACAGCGTTCTATTGCGGTGCATAACCCGGGAGGAGGGCTGCGAGCTGCTCGCAGAGATCCATGGAGGCAAGTGCGGCAACCATGCTTCGTACCGCACGCTGGTCGGTAAAGCCTTCCGGCATGGCCTTACTGGTCAACAGCTCTCCAGTATGCCGTCGAGCTGGTCAAGAGATGCAAGGCATGCCAGTTCCATGCCAAGCAGATCCACACACCGGCACAGACGCTGCAGATGATCCCGCCCTCATGGCCATTTGCTGTATGGGAGCTGGACATCCTAGGGCCATTCCCCAGGGCCATCGGGGGGTACTGGTACCTCTACGTTGTCGTAGACAAGTTTACCATATGACCGGAAGCAACCCTTGTAATCACCATCAACAAGCAGTCTGCAGTAAAATTCATCAAGTCAATTGTCTGCAGGTTCGGGGTCCCGAACAGGATTATCACTGACAATGGGACCCAGTTCACCAGTGCAGCATTCCAAGAATACTGTGAGGACCTTGGTATCCAGGTCTGCTATGCTTCCGTTGCTCACCCAGAGAGCAACGGCCAGGTCAAAAGACCCAATGCTGAGATACTCAGAGGCCTCAGAACGCGTACTTATGCTGGCCTGGAAAAGCATGGCACCAACTGGATTGACGAACTTCCATTGTGCGGCACCGTGGGCCAGTTGGACATCACCCAGCCAAGCCATAGGGGAGACTCCCTTCTTCTTGGTCTACGGAGCTGAGGCCGTCCTCCCTCCAGAGATTACCTTGGGCTCCCCTCATGTCAAGGCATATGACGAAGCCATGCAGGACCAGGCCCGGCGTGAAGATCTCGAGCTCATCGACGAGCACAAATAGTAGGCTGCAACCCGGAACGCGCGATACCGCCAGGCGCTCCAGCGCTACCACCAGTGGTCCGTGCGGAGCAGAGAGCTGCAGGTTGGCGACCTCGTGCTCTGACGAATACTTACCCGGGAGGGGTCCAGCAAGCTTTCCCCCATTAGGAAGGTCCTTCTAGGTGACGCGAGTATGCCGACCAGGATGCACCCGCCTAGCGACGGAGGATGGCGACCCAATTCCGAATCCTTGGAACATCGAGCACCTCCGTAAGTTTTACCCTAGCTTAGGATAAGGCGGTTTTCCCCTGTAAAAGGGCCATAGAGACTAGGACCAGTGCTCTGATCAGCCAAACTCCAGGGGACCCGGCTACCCTTGCCATTCCGGAGTAAGTCATTGAGACTCCTGTATATCCCGACTCCTCCTATGTACCACCATTATAAAGGAAACTGTAGCCTTCCTTTCGAGATTGCGTATATTTTTCCGTACCCCTCGACGTGTACATAGTTGTGTTTCTCTGTCTCGCCCTTGGCCAAAGTTGAGCTACAAGGTGGAAATGTCGGAAGCACATGTGATTGTCTCCGGACCACCTTGGTTACCTTCATGGTCATGTCCGGTGGTGCCAACACGACATCTCTCCCCTCCGGAGTGCCAGGCCAGCGGGGGTCCCAGGGTGTGTAGCCTGCTTAGCTTGTCCTACGCCCTAAGTGTGCAAACTCTGCCCTTTCAGCGCAGCACCCAAGTGCTAGGGGTCCGGACGGCACACCACCTCAGGAACGACAATAACCAGGGTCCGGGCACTTCTGCACCGAATTGACCGGGTTATGTAGCTCAGCTGAGGACCATAAGCCATAATGAGGCCATCGAGCCTTCGTGCTCACGGTTGCTGCTTAAGTGTTTTTCAGGTGAGGAGCCACCCACGGACTCGGAGTACGAGTCCACCGGCGAGGGTTACCCTCCGTCGGGGACCACGGCTGAGTGGGAGCCGTACACGCCGCGCTGAGCTGAGACGTGCAGCTAGTGTGGGTTGCCCTAGGGCTGGGCAACCGACTTTTGGTAGATAGGCGGGCGTGAGTTGTACAAAAGAAACTTCCGCTGTGTAATAAAGACCCTAGTTTGTAACTGAGAAGTGTACTACTTTGTACATTCAGTTTGTTTTCCCATGTAATATAATGCGTTCTTATGACGTGTGCTGTCGGGTGTCGCATCGCGTGGCACCACCCTCTGCGATCCTGGATGGGCGGATTCCGGTCCGCCACAGACCCCTTCTCCTTAAAAGGGAACTCCGGGCCCGTCACATGGCCGGCAGATCCGGACCTCCCCATGGGGCGAGCTCCGGAGACCTCCGGGGTCCTTAATACAGTAAGGACTCGGAGAAGGTGCCTATGCAGAGCTTCGAGATTGGTAAAGGCCTCTGAGTGCCTTGCGGAGCTAAGGACTCGGCCAGGCAAAACCATGAAGAAGACAAAAAGCATCACAGGCACAAACATTCAAGAGAGTCTATTTATTCATGGCTCCACGAGCTGGTCTACAGACTCGATAAAAAGAAAGAAGCGAGTCCTAGGGGCCTCCTGGCTCGCGTCGGAACCTAGAGGCTACAAGGGCGGCCACCTCCCCGACTTCGGCCCTGGCCATTTCCTCCCGCTCCGCAGCAGGACCGTCTTTCACTGGCTCCAGTGAGAAGGAAGGGTCCCGGCTCTTGAAGCAGGCCAGCACATGCGTGGCAACCTCCAAGGCCAGGCCCCGTCCCTCTGCCTCAAGCTCGCTGGCAACTATTGAGTCCAGCCTGCTCAGCTTGGCGCCAAGTGACTCCAGTGCGGGAATCACTTCAGCCACCTTCAGCGCAGGAGCCACCGCCTTCACCGGGCTGAAGCCGAGAGGGACCAAGGCGGACCCCGCCTGGTCGACGAAGCTCGAAACTGCACGGGCCTCGGAGGACCATGAAGCCAAGAGCTCCTCTACCTCGCGGCGGGCTGCTCGCAGGGCGTCGCGGCTTCCCTCGGAGGACTCCTTCTCCCTGGCCGCCAGGGAGCTTTCCCGAAGGCGAAGAGACTGGGCAAGCCGCTCCAACTCAGAAACCTGGAAGTCGGCAGCCAATTTCCGATCCAGGATCGCCTGGCGTTCTTGGGAGACCTGTTCCTCCCTCATGTCCAGGTCTGCCTTCCAGGCCTCTAGCTCCCTGGCCTGAGCTCGCAGGTCAGCCTCGCCCGCCGCCAACCGCGTGGCAACCCTCTCCGCCTCGACTGCCGTGGAACGCTCCCGGTCCTCAACGGCGAGTTTACGGCGCTCCAACAGCTGCTGTATCTCCTCCACGGCAGAGAGGCTCTCCTCGGCCCGGGCGTGTGCCTCAAGGGCCTCCCTGTGGAGCCGTCGCATTTCGGCGTCCAGGCGGTCAACAGACCGTTTCAGCCGGTCGAGGAGCGCTTCCCTGAAGTCAAGCGACTCCTGCCTTGAATCGAGCTCGCCCTTGACCTTCGCGGTCCACTCCCGCAAAAGGTTCCCCCAGATGAGGAGGCGATCCCTTTCAACCGTATGCTCCTCCCGCTCACGACCAAGTGCGTCCAAGACCTGCCGGACGCTCGCTTGGGTGAGTGCGAAGGCATCCGCCAGAGGCAGTGGGGCAGCGGAGGCCGGAGCAGCACCCCCGACCTCCTTCATCACATCATCCTCAACAGTAGGCGATGCACCAGCGACCAGGATGAGACGCCGGTCAGGAGAAGCTGGCGCCGGGACTCTGACAGCCGGACCCCGACGAGTGGGAGAAGTCGACGCTGAAGTAGAAGCCGGGTCGCCTGGTACAGGGTTGACCTGCGCTGGCTTGGGGGCCGCGGCAGCCGTCTCGGCAGGAGAAGATGACGCTGCCGAGGAATCCGGGCACGCTGGGACAGGAGAAACTCGCGCTGGCTTGGGGGCCGCGGCAGCTGTCCCTGTTTCCGAGCGCAACGGTGCCGATTCCCCACCAGCCGGGGACGGCTGAGAAGCGCAAACACTCCAGCGGGCCTTGAACCCCGACTTCCGAGCCGGGGTAGGATCCCCAGAGCACGTCGTCGTCGCTGACGGCCGCTCTCCAGTCGCCTGGACTGACGGAGCAGGGGATGCTCCAGAAGCTCCCCTCGACGCATCAGCCCGGGACCTCTTTGTATCGCCACCGGAAGGAGTGCCATCTCCAGAAGCGGGAGGTACAGGAACCCTGGATCCCCGACTTGACACGGATGCCGCCACTGGAGGAGATCAAGCACGTTTCTTCTCTGGGGGCGGGTTAGAAGCCATGACGACGGAGGACTCAAAGGCACAAGAGTCCAAGGAAAAGCACTGGGGAGTGCGAAGGGAAGCCGCAATGCGGGTAATATCCCCTTTTAAAACTTCCCAGATGTGATTCCCAACGACCTGAAATTCTTCGAATACGCCACATCGGCAACCGCATCGGCTCCAGGACCGAGCGTTGATGACAGGTGGGCCCAAGCCGCCCAGCTGAAGCGGCGGGTCAAGGAGTCAGCCTCCCAAGAAGACGAGCCAGCAAGGCGCTCCGGCGGTTCCGGAAGAAAGCGCCGCAACGTGCAGAAGTGGCAGTCTTGGGAACCGCCGCAGTAAAAGAAACCATCAAGTGGGCGCACGCTCCCACGATCCCACGACCGTTCGTGCTCCGGCAGCGGTCAATGCGGGACATAGAGAAAGTGCGCAGAACAGAAGAGACGGAGGTCCCACCTCGTGCTCGCTATCTCCCCCGAGATGGGCCCGGGGGCCACTGTCGGTACCCGCGATATGGGGTACCCCCGCGCACCTGGGAAAATGCCTGAGGATCTCGCCCTTCTCCGCAGGGAGAGCTCCGAAGGCGCCACGCATCCGGCGGGGCCGGACCTCCCTCTCCTTAGAGGAGAGCTCCGGGGTCGCCACGTGGCCTGCAGAAGCCGGACCCCCCCCTCCGCGGGAGAGAGGTCCGAAGGCGCCACGTGTCCAGCGGGGCCAGACCTCCCCCTCCTCAGAGGAGAGCTCCGGGCCGGCCACGTGGCCGGCAGAAGCCGGACCTCCCCCTCCACGGGGAGAGGTCCGAAGGCTCCACGTGCCCTGCGGGGCCGGACCCCCCTCTCCTCTGAGGAGGGCTCCGGGCCCGCCACGTGTCCAGCAGAGCAGCGCTGCCTCCCCCCGAGCGGTAGGCAGCGGGCGTAAAGACGCCCCATACCTTGCCCGTACAAGGTATTCAAGGCCCGCGCCTTCCAAACTCGTCCCTACGCTTAAGCTCTCCGCAAGCGACTAGCCCCACCGAAAAAGAACCTCCGCGGGCTGCCCACAGCAGGTCCGGGGGAAGTGTCGACCACACACTTCGACATTTGGCGCGCCAGGAAGGGGGATTTTCCCTTGCGCGACGAGCTTCTGCCAACGAAGATGACCAAGCTTCCTTCAGCGGCAGGCTCTCATCCCCCGCGTTCACGACGGACCGTGACTAGCGGGGAGTACGTGTCGACACACTATGGATGGAGTGTGTCGGCGCAAGCTGGAACCCAGCAGCCGACCCCGGCAACGCCGAGTCTGGCAATGCAGGCTCCAGCTAGCTTGAGATCTTCTGCGGCGCTGAGCGTTCCGCACGGGGGCGCGCTAGCTGCAGCAAGAGCGCTACTGCGCAATCTGCCTGCTGGGGACGCGCCTCAGGCAGCGACCCAGCAGTGGATTCGCGAGGTAGACCGCCTCGTCGTCGACGCTGCAAACCCTCGACTTCGGCGGGGACGACGCTCCGGCCAACCGGCTGTGTCGCTGACGCGCACGCAAACGGTTGACAGACAGATGGCGGATTCCAGCTCCATCAGGCTTCAGTTGATGGACCTGAGGACAGAGCTTGAACGGTGCCACTTGGGCCAGGATGCCCGGGTGTACCTCGAGCGATGTTGAGAAAGGCGTCGCAACCAAGAGGCTGGCGACAGCATGACGTCAGCCTTGACCCAGCCTGAGGCGCAGACCTCCGAGTCAGGAGGGCAGCCCGGGTCTGGCGCTGCTTCCTATGGAGGCAGCAAGAAGGCCAAGAACCGGGGCAGAGGCAAGATGGAATCGCCGGCCGCAGCCCCTGTCGCCGCAGCAGCGGCACCCAGTGGAGCTCGGGGGCCGCGCCCTGACAAGAGGCAGCGACAGTCACCAGGCCCAGAAGGTGACCAAGACAAGCTATGCCCCGTGCACGGCAGCTGTCGCCATACTACTGCCGAGTGCCGGGAGATCCGAAAGCTCGTGGAGCGCTTCCGCAAAGGGAAGCAGCAGCAGACTGATGCTCCACCCTTCCGCCAAAGGGAGGGCAAGCAGAAGGTCGACGTCCCGTACAGCGTTGACCACCAAGTGGAGTTCCAGGAGCCTCAGCGCGCTGTGAAGGCGGTGCGTAACCATGAGGACTCCAGCTCCAGTGATGATGAGCGCCGAAAGAAGATCTACGTCATATACGGCGGGTCTGCCGACCCCTCATCCCGAAGCGCAGTTAAGACTCTGCGCCGAGTGGTAGCGTCGGTGGCTCCACTCCCAAGTGCCACAACGCATCTCAAGTGGATGGGAACCCCCATCAGCATTGACGCCACCGACTGCCCCAGGAACATGGCTGGGTCCGGCCAACTACCGCTCTTGGTAGCACCCACCATCGCCAACGTGAGGATGTACCACGTTTTGGTAGATGGCGGAGCTGGGCTGAACCTCATCAGCCGTGCAGCTTTCCAGATGCTGCAGATCCCGATGGCCAAGCTCACCCCGTCGAGCCCGTTCTCAGGGGTTGGGCCGGGACAGGTCGTTCCCTGCGGCAACATCAACCTCCCGGTGACCTTCGGAGCTCCGGACAGCTATCGGACAGAATATATTCTGTTCGACGTAGCGGAGATCAACCTCCCCTTCAACGCCATAATTGGCAGGCCAGCCCTGTACCGATTCATGGCAGTAGCCCACTACGGCTACCTCGTCCTGAAGATGCCTATACCAACAGGCGTCCTCAGGATTCGTGGAGACCGCACTGCTGCAGTGTCGGCCTTGGAAAAACTCCAAGCGCTTGCAAACACTGAAGCACCAGCCCCTGGCAGTGCAGAACCAGACCAGCTCCACCCGAGTGCATGCCACTGTGCCTCCGCCGCAGCACCCTGGGTGCAACCCCTCAACGAGGGCGACGTCCCCTTAAAGGTCGTCCAAGTCAGCACCGAAGCCACCCAGACCACCCGGGTAGCCGGGGGCCTGGATAGCAAATAGGAAGGCGCGCTCGTCACCTTCCTCCGGCACAATGTTGACGTGTTTGCATGGCAGCCGTCACAGATGCCGGGGATCCCTAGGGAGGTGATCGAGCACCAGTTAAAGGTCTTCCCCGACGCCCGGCCAGTTCAACAGAAGCCCCGCAAGCAGTCCATCGAGCGGCAAAACTTCATTCGCGAAGAAATCAAGAAGCTGCTGGACGCTGGCTTCATACGGGAAGTCCACCACCCCCGGTGGTTGGCGAACCCCGTCGTTGTCCCGAAGGCCGGTGGGAAGCTCCGGATGTGCATCGACTACACCAGTCTCAATAAGGCATGTCCCAAAGATCCATTCCCTCTCCCTAGAATAGATCAAATAGTAGACTCGAAATCAGGCTGCGATATGCTGTGCTTCCTAGACGCCTACTCGGGTTTCCATCAGATCCACATGTCTAGAGAAGATGAAGAGCACACCTCCTTCATCACAGTAGATGGCCTGTATTGTTATGTCTCTATGCCTTACGGCCTAAAGAATGCTCTCCCCACCTTTGTACGTGCAATGCACAAAACCTTTGGGGAGTTAATAAGAGACTTAGTTGAGGTGTACGTCGATGACATCGTTGTCAAGGTCAGGCAGGGTTCATCTATGTTAGATAACCTGGCCTTAGTTTTTGACAAATTGCGCTCTACGCGCACCAAGCTGAACCTCGACAAATGTGTGTTCGGTGTATCCTCTGGGAAGCTCATAGGATTCCTGGTCTCGCACCGGGGAATTGAGGCCAACTGAGAGAAGATCAAGGCCATCGACTTGATGCGGCCTCCTGCCCGCGTCAAAGATGTCCAGAAGCTCACGGGATGCCTAGCCGTGCTGAGTCGGTTTATACCGAGACTAGCAGAGCGGGCACTCCCCTTCTTTAAGCTCCTGCGCAAGTCCGGTCCATTTGCCTGGACTGATGAAGCAGAAGAGGCTTTCCAGGAGTTGAAGCGACTCCTGACGACCCTACCTATCATGGTAGCCCCCGAACCCGGAGAGCATCTGTTGCTCTACATCACGGCGACAACTGAAGTGGTGAGTATGGTCCTCGTCGCAGAGCGACTGGACCTCTCATCTTCACAGCCTGCTCCGGCAGCAGAGGACAGAGACCAAGACAACCCCCCGGAGGTCCAGGGTGGCCTGCTGGACCCCCAAGACAACCTCCCGGGGGTACGGAGGGACCCCCCGGGGGCCCAACGGGACCTCTCGGAGATCCAGCAGGGTCCTCCGGAGCTCCCGGAAAACCAGCGGGGCCCCCGGAGGGCCAAGATGGCTAAAGAGCCCCCGGGTTCCAACTCCCAGAAGCCCCTCTGGACCCACTCACCTCCAGCAGGCCAGGGTCAATGGATGAAGACCACAAGGACCTAATGAGGTGTACCATGACGTAGGATAGTCATATAGCAACAAATGGACTCACCTACAAGTTTATCCTTAGTTCAACTTTTAGCAACAAGTTAACAGTCCAAGAAGCTGAAATTTAGTAAGCAATATTTGGTGGCAAACATTTAGCAATACAATATTATATCAAATCAGCAGTATTGAATCACCATATTTCATACATTAGTCTACGTCACGACTCAGTGACCAAGTGGTACTCTTCACCGCGAGGGACGGTGAATCGACTCGATATACACCTGCAGGGAAACCCAAAGAGCACGTCACGTACGCCCATCCGTGGAGCTGCACAGCACGCTCACTCGACGTCGTACGGGACAACCTTTCACCCAACAGCCCAAACGTCGAACCGGTCGCACCAAAACGGACAGGAGGTTCCCCACACGGAGCATCTCTCTATGCCCGTTGGCAGATTTCGACCTTGCTGCCCTCAACCTACACCTATAAATCGGTGTGCTATGCCTCGACACCCGGAGGTTTAGGCTACATCGGTTTATCGGGGCCCATATATCCGATATGCCTTCGGTACGTTCAAATTTGATCAGCGTGGGGTGCACATGGATCGGTCCTCAATCGACACGGACAGGGCTGCGCACACAAGACTCCCTCTTGCTGCCCCCTAGCCCTGCCTAGTCTCATTTCCATTACTAAAGTGATCTCACATCACTCAACCGAACCCGTGTGTCCCAAGCCTAAACTCGCGAGTAGATTCCAACTACTCGACTTGTACCGAAGCTCTAGAAAACATTAAGCATAGCCTGTCTACACGAGGTCTTAGACACTACCCTCACTCTTTTAGGAACCTTTGGTTATGCAAGTGGGGTTTCATTCGTCCTATACCTAATGCACATACATACTTCACCCTACGTATGTAAACAAAGTAAAAACTTTATAAAAGAGTTAATACAAACCGGGGCTTGCCTTGTTGCTGCTGGTCAGGGGTTAGTTCTTCGTCCGGAAGAAGGAAGTCCAGCTCTTCCGGAGTCTCCTCTTCAGTGACTACACGTTTAATGAAATACTACATGTTAATTTAAATGCAATGTGTAAATTTGAATGCTTAACTACTAATAACTCTAGCTAACCCTCCCCTTTGGTTCTGAAATTTTTATTGTGGCTTGGTAGGGTCCTAACCAGAGTCTTGACCAAGTTTCATTTGAAACAAAGTTCATCTGAACCTTGTACAAATAAAAGCCCATTTTGTCAATATTTGGGCCTCTGAATAATTCCAGGGGTTTTCATGGCTCAAATCATTACTTTCTGGAAACTAGACTTTAAGAGGGTTCTAATGGAGTTGGTTTCATGTCATTTGAAAAATTATACAGAAAATTATGCCCTAATTAAGATTTGAGACAATCTGAAAAATGTTTCTGTACATTTTTCTATTTTCTCAGGGCAGTTCTATTAATCACCCCATTATGGTAACTAAATAAACTTGGATGAGTCTGAAAATTTTACTGGGATTCAGGGATTTTCCATTGAACCTCTCAGCCAAATTTCATAATTTTTCGTAAAGTAGTTCTCCAGATAAAATTCCCAACAGTTTAAATTTTAGGGATTTAATTCTGGAAAACTATTCACTTTCATGAGCTGAATTTGGTATTGCTGGAAAGTACTCAGAAATCTGAGTTCAGCAAAATTTGGTTCATCGAATTTGGAGTTTCCTAGCAAAAGTTCTATTCATTTGAATTTTGAACTAAACTGGAAATTCGAATAAAATTTAAACTCTGCGGGTGGGGTCCCCCGGCTACGTGCCAGCTTCTCAGCTAACCCACACCAGAGCCCGCAGAATCACCCGCGCAGCCACATGGAATCCTGGTGCCGCAGCAAATCCTGAGCGCTCTCAGCAGCGACTGACACGCGGGGCCCGCAAGGCTTCTTCCACCTCGCGCTCCCGCGGCTCCCCGCCGCCGAGCTCACCGGAGCTCTCACCGGAGAGGGTTTCCGGCCCTCGGAGCTTGCTGATTCTCGCCGCCTGTGCCTAACTCGACTCGGAGAACACGCTGGTGCCCTCACCGGAGCTTGACAACGGCAGTAACAGGGCTCCCGACGGCAACAGCGGCCGGAAGCTCACCGGCGACGTCGAACTCGGCGTCCTCTACACCTTTTCCGATGCTGTTTGCTCAGGGAGCTCCGCTGACACCCGCTGATCACGGATATGGGCACCGATCTCTGTGAAAACAGATGCAACTACGACCTCACCGGTGACCTAGACCGGAAATCGGCGCCGATGCAAAAAGCTCGAAGAACATCGCCCCTACTCGATGAAATTCGATGATTTCTGATCCCAGAGACGCATGGGCGAGTCTAGATCATGTCTTTAGCTCGGCCTAAGGAGTGGTGGCTTACGTGCTCCGAATTTCTGGATTTCTCACGGTTCGGTTCTAAACACCCCGACACACTAATCCCTCAAATACTTTGCCGATCGTGCAAGAGAGAGAGCGAGGTTGGTACGGTCATGATCAGTACCTCGAGGCGGTCCTTTCTTGTGTTGCTCGCCGGGCACGAGAGTGCCTGTGCTGGCCGGACGCCGGCGATCAGTGATGTCGGCGTTCTGTGCTCGCGCGGAACCGAGAAAGAAGCTCGGTCGGGGGGGGGGGGGGGGGGGGGTTCTTGTTTGGGAAACAGGAGGAAGGGCGGCGTGGGCTGTGTGCTGGCCTTTGAGCCGCGGTTTTGGCACCGTGAGGTGGCCGTTTGCTGCCTCGATGGCTCGCCGTCGCTCCCTGCCTTACGCGCGAAGCCGAGACCCGGCTGCAACAACCGACTGAGTACTTGTGTGTGCAGCTGACATGTGGGCCTCCCCTTCTCTTCTTTTTCCAAATTTCTTTTCTGGTTTTTGCTAATTATCCCACCAGCTATTCACAATTTAATGTGAGACTTAGCCCCAAGTTTTGATTCAAATTTAAGTTCTCTAATTTGAAATTTGTTTGGGCCAATTTGCTTCATATTTGAACTGAATTTCAAATTCAGTTTTGAATTATTGCAAATTTGGCTCCCGACAAGATGAACTCCAATGGGGATGAAATTTGGTGGGCTAGCTCAGAAAAATGTGCTGAGTTTGAATATGAAGCTAGCTTTTGAATTTGAGTGATAAAAGTTGCTGCAATTTGAATTTACATTTAAATTGGCCTCTTTTTCAAATACCTCCAAAAGTGCCTCAAGAAGTGTTGGATTTGCATGAAACTTGGCTTGAACCCTCCCAAGACTTTTTAAGCCGTAGGGGTGAGCTCAACCTCTCATGTTCATGTGTAGAAATCCTACTTTGTGAAAGTGAAGGTTTTCCCCTCTAATTACCCTTTTGATGGAGGTTACTTGCTCTTCACCACATTTCCTAAGATATCCACAATCAAAACTGTGGTGTTGTGAGGTGAAGAAATTTTTTTGGCAAGTCCCTTTTCTTGGGCTTTTACGTGGTCCGGCCCTGCGGGACACGTGGAGCCTTCTGAGCTCCTCCCCTGGAGAGGGAGGTCCGGCTTCTGCCGGCCACGCGGCGGGTCTGGAGCCCCTTCTGAGGAGGCGGGAGCTCCGGCCCCGCTGGACACGTGGGGCCTTCGGAGCCCCCCCCCCCCAGAGGAGGAGGTCCGTTTTCTGCCAGCCACGTGGCGAGCCTGGAGCCCCCCTCTGCATAGGCGGGAGCTCTGGGGCCGCTGGACAAGTGGGGCCTTCGGGCCTCGCCCCTGTGGAAGGGGGAGGACCCGGACCTTCCGATCCCATGTTGGAGTAGTTGGTAGCTCCTTCCCCCCCGCTTCATGCAGCCCCCATTGCTGTAACCTGGAGGTCCTGCACACAGGTAGAGGAAACGTAATTCTACTCGGGGGGTCCTCCCCTCCCGTCTCTTAGTCTTATTTGGCTTACGATCCTGATCCGTTATACGGGGCTTGGGTAATTCTGTGCACGAGACACATGGGCTCCGGCTCCCTCCAAGGTCTGGGTACGATCGTCCGATCCCTAGTACCGGACCGTGCGCCGAGGAAGCAGAGTGCACAGGTTTTGGCTACGGAGCCAGGCAAAGCGGCTGTACTCCCCTGGACCTCCGGAGGGCAGGATGCGCACGCTTTGGGCACAGAGCCGGCTAAGCGGGATACGCACCCTGGACCCCCCATGCACGGCGCAGGCCTTTCCTGGAGGTGACCGACTGGCACCGCAACACCTGACTGGGGGAGGCCCGACAGACCCACCTGGCCATCGGCAGGTGCCTCAAGCGCAGCCGCCTTCGGTAGGATAGCAAATGCTGACTATTGATGAGCGCGGAAGAGAGGGAGCTAGATGTACGATGAACAAGCATAGAGAGTGCGATCATAAAAACTAATGCGTAATTTAAATGAGCACATGAGAGAGAGTGAAGTAGAACAGGTTTCTGTGTAAATGCCCATAGGGGGAAGTCTGGCTGTACATGGGGGCAACGACCCGCCTCATTAAGAAGGGAAGAAGGACTCTACGCGCTTAGGGTCGGAACAAGGCCAAGCTGAACGTAGTCCTGGACCGTCCCTTGAGACTTAGCTGCCCCAAGCGCTGTTCCTAGATTCTATGGGATTTATTACAGAAGGGTATGGCCCTGTTCTACTAACGCTCAGGAGGTAGGACTTACAGTGTTGTTCCATGCCAAGGGTTTTGGGAACGGATTCCATACTCGGTTGAAAGGCATGTGTACCTGGGACGGCAACTTTCGTGACCCGGAAGGAACCTTCCCGGCTGGGGGAGAGTTTACAGGTCCTTCGTGGGAAAGTGTGTGCCGCGGCACCATGCTGCCTTCCTGCAGGTCCCTGACGCGTTTGGTCCTTTGGCGGTAGTGCTAGCTTGGGCACCAGCCGAGGCCGTGCGTTGTGGGGCGTCACCTGCAACCGAGCCTTGTCGACGAGGTTGTCATCTTCATGCAGGATCAGGTCCCGCGCGGCTTCTCCTGGGCGCCCCGGGGAGCTCTCCCCTTCTGGCTAAGGCCTTCAAGGGGTAGGAGGACCCGGACTCTTCTTGGGAGACCCAAGGCGTCTTTCCCCTTCTGGCAAGGCCTTCAAGGGGTTGACAGACCCTGGGCGGCCCCCAGGAGGTACGACCGAGGCACGGAGGCGTGCACTCGGGTGGAGCTGGCCCGGTTCTGCACCGTCGGGGCTGGTGCTTGGGCTGCTGTTTGTCATCTTCACGTTGGATCAGGTCCCGCGCGGCTTCTCCTGGGCGCCCCGGGGAGCTCTCCCCTTCTGGCTAAGGCCTTCAAGGGGTAGGAGGACCCAGACTCTTCTTGGGAGACCCAAGGCGTCTTTCCCCTTCTGGCAAGGCCTTCAAGGGGTTGACAGAACCTGGGCGGCCCCCAGGAGGTACAACCGAGGCACGGATGCGTGCAATCGGGTGGAGCTGGCCCGGTTCTGCACCGTCGGGGCTGGTGCTTGGGCTGCTGTGACTACTCAGAGCTCCTCCAAGGTTGATATCATAGCAGTGCAGTCTCCACTGACTTCCCGGGGTAGCCGCAGTCAGCTACTGCCCCGGCTCGTCATCACCGGAGCTGAAGTCCTCAACGTTGTGCACCGTCTTCATGACGCGCTGAGGCTCCTGAAACCCCACCTGCTGGCCGGAGCTGACTGAGGCGTCGACTTTCTGTTTGCCCTCCCTCTGAGGGAGGGGCGGCCCCTCAGCTCTCAGCTGCCTCCCTTTGTGGAAGCGCTCTGTGAGCCTCTGAATGTCCCAGCACTCGGTGGCAGTATGATTGCTGGTGCCATGCACGGGGCACAGCTCGCCTTGGTCACCATCTGGAGCCGATGACTGTCGCGGCCTTTTGTCGGGGCGCGGCCCCCGAGCCCCACTGGGCGCCGCTGCTGCGGCAACGGGAGCCGCGGCCGATGACTTCATCTTGCCACTCCCCCGGTTCTTGGCCTTCTTGCTGCCTCCATAGGAGGCAGCACCTGACCCGGGGTGTCCTCCTGACTCGGAGGCCAGCAGTGAGTGCCAGTTCCGCCCCTCGGCTGCTCTGGCGCACTTGTCCGCCAGGCTGAAGAGCTCGGAGACATCACGGACCTCTCTGGTCGTGAGTTTCTCAAGCATTTTCTCCTCCCGGACACCCTGCCGGAACGCCACCACCACATAAGCACTTTGAATATGCGGGATGGTGTTGCGTACCTGGGAGGACCACTGGATGAAGGAGCGCAGTGATTCCCCAGGTTGTTGCTTGATGGCGTGGAGGTCAAGCTCCGTGCCGGGAGGGGCGTAGGAGCTGCCGAAGTTGGCGATGAACTGCCGGCAGAGCTCTCCCCAGGAAGTTATGGAACCCTGGGGGAGGTTCATGAGCCAAGACCGGGCTGGGCCGGTCAAGGCGACGGGGAAGTAGTTGGCCATGACGGCATCATCCCCTCCTGCGGCAAGTACGGCAGTGGAGTAGATCCGGAGAAACTCCGCCGGGTTGACGCTGCCATCGTACTTCTCGGGCAGGTGCGGCCGAAACTTGCGCGGCCACCTCGCGAAGCGAAGGTGGGGTGCCTTGGCCGCACATCCTGATCCTGTTGCCGCAGGTGTTGGTGCCACGAACGCTTGGTTCGCCGTTGGCACGGTGTACCCCGGTATGGGCAAGGCTGCACCATAGACCGGGGGCGCCGTTTGCAGGGCATATGGTTGTGGCATATGCTGCACGGCGTATTCCTGGGGCAGAGATCACGTGGCGAAGATCTGCTCTTCGGGCTGGGTCGAGGCCGACGTCATGCTGTCGCCAGCCTCTTGGTTGCGACGCCTTTCCCGACGTCGCTCGAGGTACACCCGGGCATCCTGGCCCAAGTGGCACCGTTCCAGCTCTGCCCTCAGGTCCGTCGACGGAAGCCTGGTAGAGCTGGAGTCCGCTGTCTTCCCGTCAACCGTTGGCGTGCGCGTCAGCGACACCGCCGGTTGGCCGGAGTGTCATCCCCGCCGAAGTCGAGGGTTTGCGGCGGCGACGACGAGACGGTCCACCTCGCGAATCCACTGTTGGGTCGCCGAGTAGGGTGCGTCCCCAGCGGGTGGATTGTGCAGTAGTGCTCTTGCTGCAGCCAGCGCACCCCCGTGGGGTACGCTCAGCGCTGCAGAAGATCTGACGCTGGTTGGAGCCTGCATTGCCGGAGTCGGCTGCTGGCTGCCAGCTTGCGCTGACACACTCCGTCCTGAGTGTGTCGACACGTACTCCCCGCTGGTCACGGTTCGCCGTGAACGCGGGGGGGGGGGGGGGGGGGGGGGCGGAGTTTGCCTCTGAAGGAAGCTTGGTCATCTTCGTGGCCGGAAACTCGTCGCGCAAGGGAAAAGCCCCCTACCTGGCGCGCCAAATGTTGAAGTGTGTGGTGGACACTCACCCTCCGCTTGGTCTCATTTTCTTGCCATGTGTTTCATGTGCTATCTCTACCCGAGTCGAGTGCCTCTAGCCTATGCTCGCGAGTAGTTCCAACTACTCGACTTGTACCGAATCCTACACTATCTTAGCATTGCAGTAGCTAACGGGGTTTGCAATCCTAAATCCAACCCATGGTTTTCTTGGCTATGCAATTGGGTTTCCACACAAGACTCTAATGCAAAGAATCATTATACTCAAGTAAGTGCTCAAAACAATAAAAATTTGTAAAAGTTTAATGCAAACCAGAGCTTGCCTTGCTGCTCTTGGTCGTAGGCTAGCTGATCCTCCGGAGTAACGAAGTCTAGTACTTCGGGTTCCTCCTCGACCTTAGCGACTACATGATATACAAGTATATGTATTAATTTAAATGCATTTGATTGAGTTTAAACTGGTGAATGCGTCCTCTGGAGCTCCTCCTGGACACTCTGGAGCTCCAGATCACGGCTGCCACGCCTGCTGGATCCACCCTGCGATGAAGAGGCCCTCGAGTAAGACCGCGCCTCCCTCGAGTCTACTACTCCATCGAAGATGGCCAACCTACACAACGAAGTAAGAGTATTAAAGTTTTGTATCTCGAAGTTAATGAAAGTAAATGAAAACAACAGAACTCACCGGCCGTGAGGTTTACCGCCACCGCTTGCATAGGCGGCTTCAGGTACGATTGGCGAGTTCTGCCAATCATAATCATCGCCTTGAAGCCTCCGCACCTCCTCCCCATACTTTTCCTTAAAATACAGAAAATTAAAGTCATCAGAAGTTTTAAAGATAATACAATTAAGTCAACTAAAGAACTCACCAACGTCTCTGTCGCTGTCTAAGAAGACAGCTGATCAGGCTGCGAGGGGTCACTTCCCATGTGACCCCTCCTCCACACCTGGACAGCGGTCGGCTCCTGACCGATCTCGCGCTCCTATCGATACGTGTTAGCACAATGATAGCGATAGAAATTAACTAGAATATAATTCGAGTATCACTTACCATCCGTTTAGCAAGGCGTCCCCGCCAAGACGGTGTTTCCCCTCCGTCCCTCGACTCTGTCGGCGGGTCATCGACATGCCTTGGAAGCCCTGGCTCGCCCAACGAGCACACAGGGAACTGTAGGCGTCCGGACAGGACTCAAGCCACGGTACGCTGACCTGCACACATTTGTTGTTGGATGAAAACATTGATGAAAATTGGATAATGAAGCAAAGTAAAATAAAGAATTTACCTCTGCGTACTGTGCCTCCGTCAAGTACTTGTCCGCCACATCCCTAAACTGCCCCGGCTCACACTCGTCCGGATGCAACTTATAGTACGCCTTCGTAGCCTGAATGCGAGCCGTTGAAATCGACTGCGTCAGGAGCTTCCTAGCGTTTTTGTTGAAGACCAGGCGAGCGTGATACAGCTGGGCCTCGTCCTCCAAACGGTAATATTTCTACAAGTAGAAATATACAAGTTAATGTATTTAACATATAATAGGTTTGCATTTAACGAATAGGCGATTTACTTACCATGAATTCATGCCACACATGCTCCTGGTGGTTGCCGTAGGTAATGTCCTGGGCCGTAGCGTAATCGCCCCAAGACGTAGCAGCCTGTCCGTTCACAAGACCGGGGTAGTGACAACGGATGAGCTGGCCCAGGACAGCGTTGACCTGGCGGTGGTGTCCTTGACCCGTGAACGAGTCATCGGCCCAAGACCTAATACACGATTCTCAATTAGTACATATATAAGTGTTAAAATATCTAAATTAATTTGTTATAGATTTACTTACCTATCGCCAACCGGACGAATAACGACCCGATCTTCTGGCCGTGCAGGAACCGGAGGAGGAGCCACGTAGTGGCTCCTCCTATAACGCCGCTGTGGAGCCGGCTCCACATCAGGCTCTGTGGAAGGCTCTGAAGCAGGGTCTGAATCCTGCGGTGCCGGAACCCGAAGAGGATCCGAAGCAGGATCTGTAACAGGCTCCAAAACCTGTGGTGTCTGAAGAGGACCCCTGGCCTCTGTCTCCTCAGACGTAGAGTCGTCCTAAAAATTTGAAGATTGGTAATATAGATTTAAGAAAGTTATTTATATAATTTATGTAATTTAATATTCTTTACCTATCGTGACCGCTCTCGTGACCCCTGGCCTCTGTCGAGGCCCAACAGCTGAGACAGTCTACCATTGCTAGACTGACAGCCCTGGAAAATGGAGTCTGCTCTCGGGGGCAGAAAGCCCCGCGTCCCCCGTCGTCTACTGCTCGATGACATCCTAATGAAAGGAAATTCGATAATGAATTTAAAGGAAAATATAGAAGACGAAAGAAGAGATGAAAGAAACGATACTTGTACTCAATTTCAAAATTCATCAGTATCACGATCATGTACTCTACTTCGTAAACCGGACCATCGATCTTTTGTCATGGTTGTTCGCCGTTTTCGTTTTTTCACATTATGAGTCTGTACATCTTGTGCATCTCCAACTAATTCATCGAGTCGTAGACCAGGCTCAACGACAAAAGAATCCGGCAACTCTTCTTCTTGGTAAACAACATCTGCCGCATCAATGTAACCAGTATTGTCCGGTGTATATAACCGCTAACGAGGATTCACCTTTTGTACAACCCACCATGCACTAAGTTTTTCGCATGAATATTGTAGATAGTACACTTGTTCGACTTGGTGTGCAAGGACAAAGGTGTCGTAGCCTCGTAGTCGGTCCTTGTGTTTGACTTCTACCATGCCAAATTGGTTTTGTCGAGTTCCATTGTTATTATCAAACCAATCACAGTCAAAGAAGACTACTTTAAGGTCTTTACTCCCGGCAACACTAAATTCTAGGATTTTGTTTATGATCCCATAGAAATTAGTTTCATGTCCTTCGGCATCGGCGGCCCTCGTCACAACTCCGGTGTTTGATATTGCCCTTAGAGGACGTTATGCATTAGAATTAAAGACTTCATATACGGTAACTCCCATAGTGCACATATATGAGTCCAATTGTGATCCTCTCCGTAACCAACAAAATATCCAGGACGACCTTCATCTGGCACTAGATTGTTGAGCTGTTTAACAATTTCCGACCCGTTCAGACGTTGTGGTGGTCCCTTTTTTACAATGGTACCCTTCCTGAAGGCATTTCTTTGTTGCCTAAACACGTGATTTGGCGGTAACCAACGTCTGTGACAATCAAAGTAGCATACCTTGCCACCATGACTTAGACAAAAACAATCCGTGTCCGAAGCACATATTGGACATGTCAATCGACCATGAGTGCTCCAGTCAGAAAACATGCCGTAAGCTGGAAAATCATGAACAGACCACAAGATCGCGGCTCGAAGGTTGAATTTCTGTTTTCTATAACAGTCGTACGCTTCGACTCCTGTCCATAACATTTTGAACTCTTCAATCAATGGCTGCATCATCACGTTCAGTCGTGAACCAGGATGATCCGGTCCAGGTACAATAAGGCATAGGAACATGAACTCATACTTCATACAAAGCGATGGTGGTAAGTTGTACGGAATAGCGAACACGGGCCAACAAGAGTATGGTGTGGCGTTTGTACTAAATGGTGAGAAGCCATCTGTCGCCAATCTAAAGCGAATATTTCTCGCGTCATTGGCGAAATCTGGATCAAAGCGGTCAAGCGCCTTCCATGCCTCACCGTCCGACGGGTGCACCATCATGATGTTGTTCTCACGTACACCTTCTTTATGCCACCTCATGTGTCTAGCTGTTTTTTTTAGATAGAAACAAACGCTTGAACCTAGGTGTGACAGGCAAGTAGCGAAGCTGCTTCTGTGCGACTTGAGTCATTACTTTTGAACCGTCGTCATTAACATCTTCGACAAATCTCGCTTTACCACATTTTAAGCACTTGTTCTCGTTGGCATGCTATCTCCAAAAAAGCATGCAATTGTCTAGACACATATCAATATTCTCATATTTCATACCTAGACCAGAAATCAACTTCTTAGACTGATACATATCTTTAGGCACTTTATGTGGTTGTGGAAGGATATCGCTGATCAATTTGATAAGATCGTTGTAGCAGTTATTGGAGAAGAAATACTTAGACTTAATGGCCATAAACCTAGTCATGAAAGTAAGGAGCATCACTTCGGTGTGTTCATGCAACGGCTCTTCCGAAGCTTTGAGAAGCGTGAAAAATGCTTCAACCTCCGTTGGAGGAGGATCCTCCATCAATTCAGGATTTATGGCATCAAGCATCTCGTCCATCCTATCGACCCCCGTGTTGTCATCCTCATCTGAAACTTGTAAGGGCTGAGAAGAAGTCTCACCGTGAAAGGTCCACACCTCATAATCTTGCATGAAACCGTATCGACATAAGTGAAACGCCAAATTCACTTTGTCCCAACACTTTGCACCTTGACATTTCGTACATGGGCACCGCACCTTATCGATCTTTGACAATGAAAAAGCTCGATCTACAAAAGCATCTGTCTTTGCGAACCACTCATCCGAGTGACCACCAGAACTGTTCTTCCAACCGGTATACATCCAACTACGATCCTCACCCATGTTTGAATCTGCAGTTTAATGTCAAGGAAATTATAGTTACTTTATAATTTATTTATGTCATGGCCCTACATCTATTGGAAAGGATAGGTCCTAAACCCACCCAAGAGTGATCGAGCGGAGCGTGCTCATGACGAGACGCGTGGTATGGATCCGAACGAAATTTCGGCAGCATAACCCCGCTGTTCTCCACTGCACGCCCGAAAATGGTGCAGCAGAGAACAACAGGGTTATGCCGTCGAAATATTGTCTAGATCTAAACCCGCGTTTCATCACATGCCACGCCCCCTCGGTCACTCCCAGGCTGTCCAAAAAGGGACAATTCCGAACGTACACGCCTCACATGCGTAACACATGTGAGACGGGCCCGTTCGAAATGGGTGACACATGTTGCATAGGTTTACGTCAATCTTTCGTTTTTGAGTCATTTAGAAGAGAGAGAGGAAAGAACGAGAGACAAAGAAGTGGGTCAGCCGTCCTAAGTTATGTCCCGTTGGGGCCTGCCACTATCTTACGACGCCTTTAGGGTTAGCCGTCGTACGTTATGCCCCGTCGTAAGTGGGTCAAAGATGAAACCGCACCGTAAGGGTCCGCCATCCACGCGCGGGAGCTTGCCGTCCTCCATGCCTGTCTCGACTAATACATTACCACTAAATGAGCCGTGACAGACCCTAAATGGGTCGTGTCAGGCCGGACCGGGCCGAAACCCATTTATTTACATATAGTAACTAATCACACAATCAATCAAAGTATTAGTTAAACAATAATCAATTACAATACTAATTAAACAATTAATCAACTAAGGTCGGACAGCGCGGCAGGGCGGGGCTTGGGGCGGGGCCGGGCGGCACAGCAGGGCGGGGCTCGGGGCGGGGCGCATCGAGCGGCGGCGGCCGAGGCACGGCCGGGGCTCAGCGCGAGCAGGGGCGGCCGGGCGGGGCTTGGGGTGGGACGGCAGCGGCTGCGGCAGGGCGGGGCGGGGCGGTCGCTCTGCGGCGGGGCTTTCTGAATGGGCTCGAGTACATGTGCTGAAATTTTATCTTGATGAAAGTAAACTAGAGCAGCGTGTAATTGCAGCCAATGTAGCTGAAGCAATGTCTCAGCAGAGACTAGCAACTTCTGAAGCTGAGATCGTGGGGGAGAGGGGGAGGGGGAGGGGGAGAGCAGGGGGACAGAGGCCGCAGGGGGGGCGGGGGTAGTGCCGGAGGGGGAGGGGAGGGGCGGCCGTGTGCAATCGCTCTTGCGTTTTGATCCAAATATCTCGCCTGCTCATGAGCAGGCGAGATATTTGGATCAAAACGCAAGAGCGATTGCACACGGGAGTTTGTTGGCCAGCCGGCGAGAACGCGCGCACCACTCGGCCTTTTCTGGTGTTCATATAACTGAAAGAAACATGTTTACATGCAGGGCCTACCGCCATGCATTCGTACGATCAAGATTCGGCCAGTCGTGCCGCAAGAACAGGAATGCACACACAATATACGTATGCATGCATGAACAAACAAAGGAAAACTTGCTCCCTAAGTAACTACCATGCAATGGTCATGCACACGATAAAAGACCCACATGCAGACGTGCAACTAAGTGCACCAGTGCACAAGATTATTCAATAAGGATAACTGTGTTGTGGGGAAAGACGATGGCCACTTTGTGAAATCTGTAAGAGCTCAACAAAAAATCTCCAATGATTGTGTATCCACTCTCCTCTTGGTTGGCTTCGAGCCAATCTATTAGTATGGTTCTAGTTCCCACTAAATTGCCAGAAACAAAGTCTTGTATAATTTTGGAATATCACATAGTTGTTCAAGAGTCGGGCGCAGGGGGGGCGGGGGGAGTGCTGGAGGGGGAGGGGCGGGGCGGCGGCGGCCGGTGATGGCCGGCGGGCCATCTGTGGCCAGCGCGAGGTGGAGGAGGGGAGGGGGGAGGGAGGTGGCGTACTCGTTGGTCGGCGGATCAGCGGCGGCGGCGGCGGCGGGGACCGGCGGCGGCGGCAACCGGCGGCGGCGGCGGGGACCGGCGGGGAGGGCGATGGCGACGAGACTGATCGGCGCGAGTCGGGAGGCGGCACTGTGGCCGCCTCCCGGCTCGCGTACGGGTTATATGTCCGGTTATTGACGACGGTGCCAGGTCACCGTCGTCAATAACTCCTCGGGTGGGCCGGAATTAAGTTAAAGACGACGGGCACCGTCGTCAATAATTTATTGACGACGGTTCTCGTTCAGCCGTCGTCAATAACTGCGTTATTGACGACGGTGCTAGGTCACCGTCGTCAATAACTCCTCGGGTGGGCCCGAATTAAGTTAAAGACGACGGGCACCGTCGTCAATAATTTATTGACGATGGTTCTCGTTCAGCCGTCGTCAATAACTGTGTTATTGACGACGGTGCTAGGTCACCATCGTCAATAACTCCTCGGGTGGGCCTGAATTAAGTTAAAGACGACGGGCACCGTCGTCAATTATTTATTGACGACGGTACTCGTTCAGCTGTCGTCAATAACTGTGTTATTGACGACAGCTTTGTCTAGCCGTCGTCAATAAAATTAAAGACGACGGCCCCGTCGACAATAAATCTGTCTGTCGTCAATGATCGTTTTTCCTGTAGTGTTCCGAACCTCCCCCTCTCTTTGGAGGTGGCTCCAGGGTGCCATGTGTCAATTCCGGACCTCCCCTCTCTTCGGAGGTGGCTCCGGGAATTCCACGTGTCCAGTAGCGCCAGACTTCCTTTCTCCTCAGAGACAAGCTCCGAGGTCGACACGTGTCCATCAGTGTCGGACCTCCCGGAGGTGAGCTCCGGAGGTGACACGTGTCCGGTAGTGTCGGACCTTTCGGAGGTGAGCTCCGAGAGCGACACGTGTCCCACGCTGCCGGTCCTCTCTTTTCCGCGGTGACTAGCTCTGCAGCCGACATGCGTCCTGTGGGACTGGCCTCGCTCCTTCCGCAGAGGCTAGCTCCGGGGGCAACACGTGTCCCACGGGGTCGGAGCTCTCCTCCTTTGCGGGGATGAGCCCCGAGCCTGCCAGGTAGTCAGTTTAGCGGCGGACCTCTCCCCATTTGCGGAGATGAGCTCCGAACACGCCACGTGGCCAGCAAGCCGCGGGAGTTGTCTTTGGCGCTCTCTGTAAACTGGAATTTGCTCTTTTTGGCTAACTTTTTGATTCTTTCTTGGTTTCAACTTATTTTAAAAGTGTTTTTCTACATGAAACATGAATACATGCAGAACCCGAAAATGAGGGTCTTGAAGCGTCTGCGGTCGACACTTCCCCCGGGCCTGCTCAGGGCAGTCCACGGAGGTTCTTTTTCAGAGGGGCTTGTCCCCCTTCGTGGGTCTTGCTAGACTGGACGAAGGAAGGAGATGAACACAAGGGTTTTTTACATGGTTCGGGCTGCCGGATCATAAAACCCTACGTCCACGGTGAGCAGAGGTGCTCGTTGTATTGCTTGATGCTTAGAACCGGAGTTCTAAGCCTGGGTATGAGGAAGAATTCACTGGGTTTTCGAACCGAATCCCTTGCAACATTGCCTAACCGAGCCATTTATAGTCCAAGGCTCGGGCGGCTTATAAAGGGGGCCCCCGGGACCCGACAGGTGATCCTGGGAAGATCTCTACCATCTACCGTATCTGCATTAACGCCAGTAGTTGTCTCTGGCGAGGGATTCTGAGTCTCCGGCCTGCCTCCCTGCCCACGCTGCAAGCTAGGTGTAGTTGTTGATGATGGCAGGGGCGGCAGGGGATGTCTTGTCGCTATGTTTATTGGTGTACAGCTTCCGACATTGCGTGCCTGTCTTCATTGTGATGCGACTGGGCGCAACGCCTCCTGGGAGGGGCTTGCTCCGCGTCTCCGCGTCTTGGGAAGGTTCGGGTCTTCAACAACATGCCTTGGGAAGGCACGGGTATTCAATACATTGTACGGACAGGGCATGGTGCGGCTTTACTCCAGCTGCCTACCGCGCTGGGTAGGCAGCGCTGTTTCACTGCCACATGGTGGGCCCAGAGCTCTCCTCTGAGGATAGGGAGGTCCGGCCCTGCTGGACACGTGGAGCCTTCGGAGATCTCCCTGCGGAGGGGGGGGAGGTCTGGCTCTGCTGGCCACGTGGCGGGACCGGAGCTCTCCTCTAAGGAGAGGGAGGTCCGGCCCTGCAGGACACGTGGAGCCGTCGGAGCTCTCCCCGCGGAGAGGGTGTATGGGCCTCAGTTTTTGACACATGTTTAAAGTATTCATCACCATACCACACACCTCATTTGAAGCAAGTTGATGAACACAAATGAAGAGCAAGTAACCACCATCAACATGCTCATTAGAGAACAAACTCACATATTGCAAAAGTGGTATTTTCCACATGTGATATAGATGGGCTGGGCATATGAAAACTCCTACACATTGCTAGGGATGTCCATGCCAAGTTTCACCCAAATTCAAAACCTTTTTGAGGTCATTTTGGGTGTAGTTAGAAAGAGGGCAGTTTGAAAACATATTCTAATTCAAACTGTTTTTATCCCATGAATTCAAAAGTGGGAGGCATATTCTTACTCAGCATATTTTTGTGAGCTCGCACACCAATTTTCACTCCATTTGGAGTTGACCTTGACAGGAGCTAAGTGGGGGCAAATTCAAACCTTCTTTGAATTTCAAACTAAACATGTGCTGAAATTTATCCAAACCAAACCTAATTGAATTCTAACCAATTCAAATGGCTCATGGGTGAATAATTTGAATCACCATGGATATTTTGGGGCTTACTGTTTACAACAGTGATGAGGAGTTAATTTCAGAGGTTAAACTGGAGTGTGGGACCCACATGTCATAGAGAGAAGGGGGAAGACTTGCACACAAGGTCACAGCCTCGGTGGGAAATTCCACCGAGCAGCTGTCGGCTGTGCCACCGAGAAGCCACCGGCGCCACCAGATGCTTCCTTCTTCGCGCGCTGGCGCCCAGGGCGGCTTGCTCGCGCCTCCACGCGACCGGCACCGCCTCAGCCTGAGCGAAGACCCGCTGGCTTTATCCCCTCGCGTGCGACCCCGAGCAGCGGTAGTTTTTCTCCCCGAAGCTCTCTGCTCGATCGGGAAAACCAGCAAACGATCGCTCCTTCCTTCCCTGAGCTGCTAGACAGCACCCTGAGATCACACTCCACCTCCCCGACGCCAAAAACCCCGAGCTCCGACCTCCCTTGCCCGAGAACGATCGCCACAGCGGCGACCTAACCTCAGCCGAAGGTCTGGCGCTCGTGGACAGCGTTCCACGGGAGCTTTCATGGTCCAGCAAGGGCAGCAGCAGGAGCGCGCAACAGCCGTGTTGCTCTCCTCCAAGTTTGGAAGCAAACCGTGAAGAATCCCCTGCGAATTTCCAGTTTTTACTCCGGCGACCTTAAAGTGAGCTTCCGGTATGGATTCTTCAAATTCTCGCTCTAAGATCCTTCTCTAGTTTTCAAATCTTGCACATAGACGCTGGACTAGCCGGCGATCAAATACCTTTCTGCATCCGCGGTGTGAAACCGACTAGGAGTGACGAATTTTGAGCTCGATTGAGGGCGTTCATGGTGGGCACGCTCGGTCACATGGTGCCGACCGGCTTTCCGCCATCTTTGAACCCATTTGACACCTTGTCGAGCTTCCTAGAGGTGTACTGATGCTATAGAACCGATCGTTCGAGGTTTTGGCGGGTTAGAACCCATGGTCGACGGCACCGAACCTCAACCGAGGCCGCCGCACGTCGCCAAGCTATTTCCAGTCACCGTCAGCTCGAACTGACCCCACAGACACGCTCCCCGACATCGACAACCCCCTGGCGGCGAGTTTCAGACCAGGTGATGGCCGGCAGCGGCAAGCCGGCGAGCTCAGAGTCGGCTCCGGCGAGGGGAGGCGGTGCGGGCGCGAGGGCGCGTCAGGAGGAAGCCGACAGCAGCTTAAAAATGTAAATTGGGATCGGGTGTGGCCGGGATCAGTTGTGATGGCACGCAGGAACCCCGCAGACCACGATGTGCCGTCGCCTCGGCGTGCGATGCGTGTCCCCGGGGCCCACCCGCAAGTTTAAACTTTTTCCCCGATTTTCAGATTTCATTCAAACTTCAAATCCTCATGACTTGGGCTAGAAAGCTCCAAATCGAGTGAACCAAATTTTGTTGGATTCAGCTCTCTGAGGACTTTCCAGCAAATCAAGTTTCACTTCATGAAAATCCTTATTTCTCCAGAATTAATTCCTCAAAATTTAAACTGTTTGTAATTGTAACTGGAGAATCCTTCGGGGGGAAATTCTGAAATTTTGTTGGGATGTTCACCAAAATATTCCTGAACTGCCATAAAATTTTCAGGTTCATTTGAGCTCATTTGATCCACCTAATGGTGTGATTAGTGAAACTGTTCCAGAAAAAATAGAAAATGTTCAGAAACATTTTCAGAATTTTCTCTGAAATTGTTTAGCTCATATATTTAGCTAGGAACCTTCAAATTAAGTGGGACCAACTCCATTAGAACCCTCTGAAAATGTATTTTTCAGAAAGTCATAGTTTGTTCCATGAAAACCCCTAGAACACCCTAAAAGCCTTCAATTAAGGTCAAGTGTATAATTAATTGTGGAGGGCTCAAATGAGCTTTGCTGCAACTAAAACTTGACCAAGTCTCTGTTTAGGTTGTAACCAAGCCATGGTAAAAGTTTCACAGTTATTGGGTTTGTCTAGTAAGAAGCGCTGAGGCTCACGAACGAGAGGCAGGCAGCCGAGCTCCGGGCTAGGGACGAGTATCAACACTAGTACATGCTACAGCTGCAAGCTGCCATGCAGGTAAGTTCAGATCATTGTACTCAACGTTTCTAATATATAAATGACATGTATAATAATTTACTTCATATTTGCAGGCTATGGCCACAGGACAACCCGTTGTCTTTCCTCAGTGGGCGCCGCCACCGATACAGCTACCACAGGGGCCGACGTCAGGAGCACAGGTACAAAATTTCTCATAATAGCTGCAACTAGTTAAATTTGCTCAAATTTAGTTGAATTTGATCAAACTTACTTAAACTTAGAGAAAACTAGTTAAACATCCTCAAACTGAGTAAAATATGGTACAACTTACTCAACTATAGTCAAATATGACCAAACTTACTCAAACATAGCCAAAACTTTTTGAACTAGCTCAAACACAAACACTACTAGTCCATACTTCTCAAACTTAGTAAAATATGAGCAAACTTACTCAAACATAGCCAAATCTAGCTAACTTGCTCAATTTTTACTTGTAATGAGTTTATTTAATCATATACACATTTGTGAACTTCTAATTTGTCTAACTATACATGTACATCATAGGGATCGGCGGCGCGGGCTCAGGAAACTCCATCCCCTCAGCAACCAGCGTTTGGACGAGCGCACGACGACTTCCTGGACTCCGGTGGCAGCGGTCGGGGTAGCGTAGGGTAGTGTGGCGTGCGTATAGTGTTTTTATGCAATTCTGTGATGTATATTTTGATTGCCTGTGATCTGGCCATCGAGCCAGGGCTGGCCTCGAAGCCAGGGCAGGATTTTCTGTTTTTTAAAAAAAATCGGAAAGCTTATTGACGACGGTTTCTGGTACTTGGCCGTCATCAATAAGTAATTAGTATTGACGACGGCCAGGTACCAGAAACCGTCGTCAATAAACAATTGTTATTGACGACGGCCTAGTGTAAACCGTCGTCAATAAGCCACGGTTACTGACGACGGTTTCCTAGCCGTCATCAATAAGCTTATTGACGACAGCCTGATTTAGCTGTCGTCTATAAGTTTATTGACGACAGCTAGATTTAGCTGTTGTCAATAAGATTATTGACGACGGTAACCGTCGTCAATAAATTTATTGACGACTAATAATTGACGACAGCCAAAAACCGTCGTCTATAAAGTTTTACCGTCGTCAATAACTTATTGACGACGGTAGTGTCCTTATTGACGACGGTTTCCGGCCGTCGTCTATAGTCCCGATTCCTGTAGTGGAACTGACACGTGGCATTCACGGAGCTCGCCTCTGTTGAAGAGGGGACGTCCTGACCCACCAGACACGTGGCGCATGCGGAGCTCGCCTCTGGAGAGAGGGAGGTCCCGCCCGCCTGGACGCGTGGCGCACGTGGAGCTCACCTCTAAGGAAGAGGGAGGTCTCTCCCGCCTGACACGCGGCACAACCAGAGCTCGCCTCTGCGGAAGAGGGAAGCTCAGGCCTCCGCAGGACATGTGGAGCCTCCGGAGCTTATCCCTGCGTAGGGACGCGATTCTGAAGCGGTTTCCCTCTGTACGTGAGTAACCGTTGCTGAGAAAACCGACACGAACTCTTCTACGTTGATACTGCAATCAAACCAACTAAAGATAAGTTATTAAGATCCAAAAAACAGTTTGAATGGGACTCTTATTCGAAGTTCAATCAGATTAGAACTTTTCTCTTCCCAATTATAAATAGAACCTAGAACCTTTGAAAGCAACCACGTACTTCTTTCCACCTCCTGAGCTGACAACTTAGAGCCCTAGCCCCAGCCCGCCGAGTAAACCACTTCGCCGGAGTTCAGTCGCCGGAGATTGCCGGAAGAGAGCACCGATGATCTGTCTTGCTAGAAGAAGGACCCCAAGACCAAGAAGAACGTAAGGTAGGTCTCCAATACCACCTTACGACATCATCGCATTTTCTTTGCATCTGTTCTTTGATTCCTTTCGAGCAGAAGCTTTTTCGTGGACAGATCACGTGTTAATCGGTTTGATCTAAAGTCAAGATCATCGCCACGTCCACAATTGATCTTTACACCTCTGTTCATCGTAAAACCCATGCAAGCCATGCAAGAACACGTACAAACTGATCTAATAAAAACTGTATCATAGCAATTAACATGCATACACATCATCGCATCTGGTTAAAGTTTCTGCATGGTATTGATTGCTATGAATCTTGTATGTGCGTGATCGCGTATAGAAGGACAAGCTCAGGGAGCTGTCTACGACGACCTGCAACAACAAGGTTTCGAGATCCAAGAGCAACCGGAACCACAAGAACAAGGCAAGTTCCCCTTGACCATATTGATCCCATATTTTGGAAAACTGTTTTGTTTGTGAAAAGGTGTGTGTGATTGAGTCAATATGATGGGAAACCTTTTATAGGAGTTTACTAGTTTTGTCAAACCACCCTTGTCGCCGGGAAAGTTAATGAGTCGGGTATGGTTTTTACTTTTTGCTTCGCTGAGTCCACGGGATTTCAGGAAGCGAGATAGATGTGTCTAGCTAACTGCACTCCTAATGATAATAAGAACTTATGTTAATGAACATGAATTGGAGGGAGATCTAGGCAAGCTTGGGTTTGTGAGTGAGGTAGAATGAGATGGTGGTTACTTGCCGTAGATCTAAGGACCGGTTCATGCCAGCCATGCCAGGATAACAGTGCCACCAGAAGGCCAAGTATGGGTGTGGCTTAGCTGAGTAATTAGGTAAGTTACTAGATTGTTATGGACCGTGGAAGGCGCGGGGAATGGGAGTCGAGTGAGGACTGCCCTGGGAACTGCATGGCACAAGAGGGGGCCGTGGTGGGAGAATTGGAGATTCTAGCCTGCCGGTGAAACCTTAGTGAGTCCATACATCTAGTAACCCCTTTGTAAAGGCTATTTTGTGATTTCTTGACCATACACCGACGGTTGTGTAATGGTATAATGAAGGTTCTGCAGTCGCCGACGGGTGAAAAAATCACAAACTTGTGGGTAAAGTGGTACACACTCTGCAGAGTTCTTAAAACTATCATGATAGCTGAGCTTACGGTCACGAGCGCCTGGACAACTCACATGATTAGTTGGGATGGATTTTTGGTTATGGTTTTGGTGATGGTTTGGTTATGGTTTGATTTTTGGGACTGTTGAGTCCGGGTGATGAAATTGGTTGCATGACTGTTGAGACATGGCAACGAGATTTGATCTCGGAATGAGACAGAATTGAATGGTAGCGAATACGATATGGTATTCGTGAGATGGTAGCAAATACAAGATGGTATCCGTGAGATGGTAGTGAATACGAGATGGTATTCATGAGCAAAGTTGATTAATGTCTGGTTGAGACATGAAAAAGGATGAATCATAATGGAGGTATGTTGGTATTTTAATACATGTTGGAATTACATTTACTTAAAGTTAAGTTGCTGTTTTTATCGTGTTTTGAGAAATAAACTTTGCTTTCTGCAATGAGCCTTTTTTTATACCTTCCTTGTTGTGAGCTACATATCATATGTTTCCTGCACTTGCTGAGTACATCATTGTACTCAAACTTGCATTATTACTTCATCATCAGCAGCAGGAGAGGAATACTATGAAGACCAAGTGGAGCGTTAAGGCGTGTAATCTGTCCTCAACCTTGCCTGTGGGAATGAAGTAGAGATGGAGCCGCGGCTGCTGCTTTGATTGCTTCCGCACTAGTTAGAAGACTTCTGCTGCTAGAATAAAGACTTCATCTGTTAGATTTAGACTTCCGCTGCTAGCATGAGTCCAAGACTCATGAAACATTGTAATAAACCCTGTTATTCGTGGTTATATATATATTCTGAATTCAGTTTGTGGATGATATGTGTATGTGTGATGAACATCCTGGGCACACATTGTAAAAGCCCAAGAAAAGGGACTTGCAAAAATTTTTCATCACCTCACAGCACCACAGCTTTTGTTGTGGATATTTTGTGAAGACTTGGGAAGAGCAAGTAACCTCCAACAAAAGGGTGATTAGAGGGGAAAGCCCTAACTTTCACAAAGTAGGATTTCTACACATGAACATGAGAGGTTGAGCTCACCCATAGGCCATATGTATTCTTGGGGAGGCTCAGCCCAAATTTCATGCAAATCCAACACTTTTTGAGGCACTTTTGGAGGCATTTGAAAAAGAGGCCAATTTGAACGTAAATTCAAATTGCAGCAACTTTCGTCACTTGAATTCAAAAGTTAGCTTCATATTCAAACTCAGCACATTTTTCTGAGTTGGTCCACAAATTTTCATCCCCATTGGAGTTCATCCGGTCAGGAGCTAAGTTTGCAAGAATTCAAAACTGAATTTGAAATTCACTTCAAATATGAGGCAAATTTAGCTAAACAAAATTCAAATTTGGGGAACCAAATTCAAACTGTGACTTGGTGATTAAGTCTCACATTCAATTGTGAGTAGCTGGGGATATTTCAGCAAAAACAGAGATGAAAAGAATTAAGAGAGTATTAGAGGGAAGGGGCCCACACGTCAGCTGCACACCTGAATTTTTCAGAAGGTTTTCTTCAGCCCGTCTCTGCTTCGCGCGTAAGGCACGGGAGAGGCGGGCTGGCCACTGATGCATCGACGTGCCCCTCTGCACTCGACGTTTCTCACGTGTAACACCTCAGTAGAGCAAACCGAATGCTCCACTCCTGTCTTCTCCCCGTTTTCCCCGAGAGCAGCCGCCCGAGCTGGAAAATTCTTGCCGCCCGACCACTCTTCGGACCCGATCGCCGCTCGACACCCCTATGACCTCCCGTGACCAATGGTGACCGTGAGAGTGTGAGCAAGACTCCACTGGACCACACCGAGCTGCCAAGCCGGTCCATCACCCTCTGTGTGTGGCGCACAGCAAGAAGTTTCGTCAGAAGTTCCGGTTTGAGCCACCGCCGGGCCTCCTCGATGTCCCGGCAAAACAAAGCGTTTCACACCAAGTGTTGAACAGCAGAAATGTGCGCCTATGCCTCATATTCACGCTGCCAAAAACCCTAGTCCATTCCTCAACGGGAACCACGGGAATTTGTAGAATACCGACGACATGTTCATAGGCCGTGGGAGGTAGATTTTCCAAAATTCATGATCCATACGGGTTCTCTGGCCATTCTGGTCATAGGGTAGGCTACAGACCTCCGTGCTTGTCGCCGAGGCTGGAAAGAAATGGGAGTTGTTGAGCCACAACGGTGTTCTTCAAGTTTTATCCTCCGCCGCCAATTTTTAACCTAGGGCGCACGGTGACATGGTGTGTGGAGGCGTTTCCAAGCCCTATGGCGTAGGTGACGTCCTTTTCCATGAGCCACTGATGCTCTAGAACGAAGAAGCCGTGAGTTTGAGTCGGCAGAGGGGACGGCCGACGTCGCCGGACTTGATCCGAAGCCACCGCCCGTCGCCCGACCTTTGCGGACCTCTAGGGCTCACACCGACCCCAAAAATGGCTTCCCCGACCCTCAAAACCCCTAGGCAGCGAAAAACCAGGCCGGGAGATGGCCTAGGAGGGAGGGGCCGAGGGGGAGAAGAAACTGCCGGCGAGGAGGGCACGCGCGCGGGAAGAAGCGGGCTGGAGGTTGAAGAAGAGGGCCGGTCCCACCTGTCAGCCACTCGGCGGTTGAACTGAGATCCTCTGTGGCTTCTGATCTGTTGTGGCTACACCGTGAGAACTCAGTAACCCCGTGTGTTCTCGGTTTTCACTGGCTGAGATTTAAAGTGTGGGCCCATGTTCTTTTCCAATAGCAAAACAATTCCAGTTTCAGCTAAAACTTTAGAAATTCATAACTTTGTGTAGGAAGCTCCAAATTCAGTGAACCATATTTTTCTGAACTCAGGATTTTGAGTACTTTCCAGCAACACAAATTTCAGCTCATGAAACTAATTATTTTTCCATAATTAATTCCCTAAAGTTTAAACAGTTAGGAATATTTATCTGGAGAATTGCTTTATGAAAAAATCTGAAATTTGGCTTAGCGGTTCACTGGAAAATCCTGGAGTCACAGTAAAAGTTTCAGACCCATCCAAGTTCATTTAGTCCCCCTAATGGAGTGAAGTGAACTGCCCTGAGAAAATAGAAAAATGTACAGAAACATTTGTCAGATTTTCTCAAATCTTGTTTAGGGCATAACTCCCTCTAGAATTTTTCAAATGACATGAAACCAGTTCCATTAGAACAATCTCAATTTCTAGATTCCAGAAAGTAATAGTTGGAGCCATGAAAACCCCTGGAATTACATAGAGGCTCTAATATTGACCAAATAGGTTTTTATTTGTACAAGGCTCAAATGAACCTTGATTCAAATGAGACTTGGTTAAGACTCTGGTTAGGACCTTACCAAGCCACCATAAAAATTTCAGAGCCAAAGGGGAGGGCTAGCTAGAGTTATAGTAATTACTTATTCAAGTTTACACATTGCAGTTAAAATGACATGTGGTATCTCGTTAACATATAGTCGCTGAAGGCGAGGAGACTCCGGAAGTGCTCGACTTCCTTCTTCCGGACGAAGACCTAACCACTGACCAGCAGCAACAAGGCAAGCACCGGTTTGCATTAACCCCATTTATAAAGTTTTGCTTTGTTTACATATCTAGTGTGAAGTATGAATGTGCATTAGGTGTAGGATGGATGGAACCCCACTTGCATAACAAGAACTTTCCTACAAGAGTGAGGGTAGTGTCTAAGACCTCAGTAGACATGCTATGCTTAATGATTCATAGGACTTCGGTACAAGTCGAGTAGTTGGAATCTACTCGCGAGTTTAGGCTTGGGACACACGGGATTGGTTTGAGTGATGTGAGATCACTTTAGTAATGAAAAGGAGACTAGGCAGGGGCTAGGGCGCAGCAAGAGGAAGTCTTGTGTGTGCAGCCCTGTCCATGTCGATTGAGGACCGATCCGTGTGCGGCCCACACTGATCAAGTTTGAACGTACCGAAGGCATATCGTATATATGAGCCCCGATAAACCGATGTAACCTAAACCTCCGGGCATCAAGGCATAACGCACCGATGTATAGGTGTAGGCTGAGGGCAGCAAGGTGGAAATCTGCTAACGGGCATAGAGAGATGCTCCGTGTAGGGAACCTCCTGCTCGTTTCGGTGCGACCGGTTCGACGTTTGGGCTGTTGGGCGAAAGGTTGTCCCGTATGGCATCGAGTGAGCGTGCTGTGCAGCTCCACGGGTGAGCGTACGTGACGTGCTCTTTGGGTCTCCCCGCAGGTGTATATCGAGTCGATTCGCCGTCCCTCGCGGTGAAGAGTACCACTTGGTCACTGAGTCGTGATGTAGGCTAATGTATGAAATGGGATGATTCAATATTGCTGTTATGATATAATTGTTTTGTTACATGTGTGCCACCAAATATTGCTCACTAAATTTTATATTCATGAACTGTTAACTTGTGGCTAAAAGATGAACTAAGGATGAACTTGTAGGCGTGTCCGTTTGCTGCAATTTGACCATCCCATGTTCATTATTCACTACATGTAAAGTTCCATGCCTAGGCGAGTCGGTTAAGTCTTTTTGAGCCATCGTGCTCACGGTTGCTTCTTAAGTGTTTTTCAGGTGAGGAGCCACCCACGGACTCGGGTTTCGAGTCCACCGGCGAGGGTTACCCTCCGTCAGGGACCACGGCTGAGTGGGAGCCGTACACGCCGCGCTGAGCTGAGGGGTGCAGCTAGTGTGGGTTGCCCTAGGGCTGGGCAACTGACTTTTGCTAGATAGGCGGGCGTGAGATGTACAAATTAGACTTCCGCTGTGTAATAGAAACACTAATTTGTAACTGAGTAGTGTAGTACTTTGTATACTTCAGTTGGTTTTCTATGTAATACAATGTATCCTTATGATATGTGCTGTCGGGTGTCGCATCGTGCGGCACCACCCTCTGTGATCCTGGATGAGCGGATTCCGGTCCGCCACAGCCTGGTATCAGAGCTGCATTGGGGATAGCACAATAATTAAGGACTTTATTACGGGAAAACTTAGGCTACGGTGAGGATTCGGTAGTTTGCCCAAGTAAGGACTATAATAGAATAGTTACTTAAAGTGGAAAGACTAAAATATGTGTTATAATTCTGAATTTTAATTATGTAATGACGCACATACGCTCTGGTAAGAATGGTAAGGAACACCACCGAAAGCGGTTCAATTTCGGTTAGCTCCCCTAACGAGGAACGTGGTCCAGGGATAGGTCTCACAGCTTGGTGTGAGACGTCAATATGAAGCTCTTGGACTCTTCATGTTCCTGAGCTCATATTAAACGCTGATCCCTAGCATGCATTAGGCAAGTAAGCGGAGACCCCATCGTGTGGTCAGTAACACGATAGTGTGTTCGTCTGGAAATAGCCCAGGAGGACATACGCACCGCTTGCCATCAGCGTGCCCTGCAGGGCAGTAGGTGGTATCCGTTGGGTTGATAACATTCCCAACCGTGACGACCCGTTCATGATATACTCGGGTTCCCCATCGTGTGGTGTAAAAACATGATCATGTACCTTGAGACGTGGCTTAACTCAAGGACGGCCGTATGGCAATGATACGGGCGTTTGTATTTACTTTCAAATATGGAACTACCTGAAATGAAAATAACCTTTGAATGCATCATTATTGTGTGGTCTTCTGCAGGTACTAACCACGTATGTATCTCGTGTAGTATATGTGTGCGAGAGCCCGTTTAGTGCCACAATTGAGACGTATATGCTGGTATAATCCGGTTAGGATTTTCTTTTGGTGAGGAACGTAGTACCGGCATACTATAGGCATGTGCATGAAAAAAATGAGGATAACAAGGAATTAAAATTACTAAGTTTCAACATTTAGGACCCTTGTGGGGTACAAAAATTTGATAGGGGATCAGTGTAGCTCTAAAGGATTGAAAAACAGAGTGCTCTGTTTTAGGCAGCAAGTTCCCTGAACCTTGACAGAGCATAACTCACAGATCATTTGGCCAATGGAGGTTTGGGATATCGTTCTGGAAAGGTATTTGAGCACTCTACAACTTTGCTGTAGACTTCCAGAGCTGAATCACAACTTAAGATGGCCTAAATTCCAGAGGGATGTAAACTGTCCAGAACCAGGACAGATTCAAAACACTCTCTGGACTGGTCTGTTTTTCAAGCATAACTTACTATAGAAATATCTAGAATTGTCATATCATACAACTTTAGAAAGGGTAGGAGATGTGTTACATCTTTGTAATTCAAAGTGTCTGTATTTGCAGCACGGAATTCAGTGGAAATATGAGTTGAAAACAACAACTTCCCAAAGGAGGTGCTGTTGAAATTCTTCCAGAAATTCTGTTAACTTTGAATTACCATAACTTTTTAACCAGAGCTGATCTGAGGGCAAATAAATACTCGTTGGAAAGATACTGAAGTTAACTTTAACATTGGTATCCAACTTGAGTCATGAAAATGCCCAGAACCAGATCAAAATCATGGATATGTAGAAACTAGTCATTCTGACAGAGGAATGACAGTTGAACTCATTTGGGAGATTGTTGTACCCTAGGGGGTTTAAGTACTTCCAATGGGGTAGAACATACTCATGAGTGGTTATCTTCAACTAGTAAAAGAGTGAGTATATGCCTTACTCAAGTTTCTTTTGCTAGAGGCCATGGTTGTGTCGTATTGAAGATAAAAGGGTGGTATACGTGATGACAAAGCGATAGTAACGTCTCATAGTGACCAAACCTAGTTGTGGTGAGCTTCCAAAGAGGAGGTTCATAAAGTTGGATTTAACTAGCTTGTATTTGGTTTTGTAATGGTGTAGCTTGTGCAAAGTTATTACATTATCCGTATACGAGATGTATCACATTTTTAATGTCATTATGTTTTACGCCTATTTTATTGGACTGCATGCAATATGTTGCGGGATTGATGTTTATTGTCGTATGGTTGCAGATGGTTCACACTCGGACCACGCACGAGATTGGTGGCTCTAGCCAGCAGGGAGGCGATGCCTCCCAGCCACCTGCCTACGACAGCACCCCGCAGCAGCAACCACCACCGCCGCCTCTGCTTACCCTAGCGGATGTGATAGCGGCACTGGTGGGTGGTCGTGAGGAGCAGATCGACCTGCTCCGCACGATCGTGCAGAATATATCCCAGGCGGGGGGGGGGGGGGGGGCGTCAAGAGAGGTGGCCTTGTTAGCCCCGTGAGGTGACGTACTCGTACTTCATGAGTACGCACCCTCCGGTGTTCACAGAAGCAGCAGAACCACTGGAGGCTGACAACTGGCTGTGGACAATCGAGTCCATGTTCGGGCTGCTCCAATGTACGGAGCGGCAAAAGACTCTGTTCGCGGCGCAGCAGCTTCACGGTGCCGCTGGTGCGTGGTGGGTGAATTATGTCGCCTCACATCCGGCTGGCCATGCCGTGGAGTGGGGAGATTTCCGGGAGGCGTTCCGCGCCTATCATATCCCTCACGGGATAATGAAGAGGAAGTTCCAAGAGTTCTTGGAGCTGAAGCAGGGCGGGAGGAGTGCCCATGACTACTCCCGTGCCTTCAACCATCTGGCGCAATACGCGTCGAATTACGTCTCCACCGAGGAGAAGAACCGGGAGCACTTCTATCGGGGATTACACCCCGAGATGAAGATGCATCTCGTTCAATGGAATCGCGACACCTTCAATGACCTCATCAATGCCGTGATCATGCAAGAAGACGCTCAGCGAGAACTGGTGGCTGAGCAGCGGAAGCGCAGCAGTCCACCCAGCAGTGGTGGTGGCGCTCCCCAGAAGTACCGCATGGTGTAACGGACACCATCCGGGCAGCAGTGGCATCCACTGGCACGACCGCAACAGTTCGGGGGTCATTCTTTCCAGGCACCCCCGTTCCAAACGCCGATGCCACCACCACGACCGCAACAGCAGCAGCAGCAGCAGATGGCACCCCGGGCGTTTCCACCGCCACAACGCGCCCCGGGTTTCCGTCCGCCGATCAGCGGAGGACCGCCCCGCTACACTTGTTTCACGTGTGGCCAGGCGGGCCATTTCACGAAGGACTGTCCCCAGGGGCAGCAGAGCAGCGGGCAGGCCCAGTCCCAGGGCGGTGCTCGAGGCCGACCTCCAGTCAAGAAGGTTGGTCAGCGGACTGGGGGCGTTCGCAACCTCGACAATGAGGACGCCTAAGAGGGAGACAACGTGCTGGCGGGTACGTTCACTCTCAACGATCAAGCCATCATCATATTATTTGATTCTGGTGCAACCCACAATTTTATAAGTGCATCATATGTGGTTAAGCATCAACTGGAAGCCTTTCCAACCGAGTGTTCTTATGTGATCTGCTCACCGGGAGGAAAGATTTCAGCAACTATGATGGTTCCAAAAGCACCATTGTGCTTAGGTGGGAAGATATATTCCACCACTATGATTATTCTTTAGGGGCAAAAGATTGATGCAATCTTAGGCATGTCATGGCTGAGCTACCATGGCGCTGTCCTGAAAATTTTATCATGGACGATTCACCTCAACTCCCCACTACACCGTCCGCAGTCCCTCATATTAGATAATCCAGTATGGGAAGTTTCAGAAATTAATAATACTGAAGCTCTCAAGTTAGAGGACATCCCCGTAGTCCGGGAGTACCCCGACATGTTTCTGGATGATCTTCCGGGCATGCCACCTTAGCGGGATGTCGAGTTCAAGATCGAGCTTGCACCCGGGACTACTCCTATCTCCTGGAGACCATACAAAATGGCTCCGAACGAGCTGGCTTAACTGAAAGAACAGCTCAATGATCTGTTGAGCAAAGGTTTCATTAGGCCAAGTTCCTCGCCTTGGGGATGCTCGGCGCTGTTCGTGAAGAAGAAGGATGAAACCTTGAGGCTGTGTGTGGACTACCGGCCGCTCAACGCCGTCACCATGAAGAATAAGTACCCACTGCCCCGCATTGACATTTTGTTTGATCAACTTGTGGGTGCAAGTGTGTTCTCCAAGATGGACCTTCGCTCTGGATATCATCAGATAAAGATCCGGGCAGAGGATATCCCGAAGACGGCCTTCTCGACGAGATATGGCTTATATGAATATCTCGTCATGTCTTTTGGTCTCACGAATGCTCCGGCACATTTCATGTATCTCATGAACTCGGTGTTCATGCTGGAACTGGACAAGTTCGTGGTGGTGTTCATTGATGATATCTTGGTTTACTCCAAGATGGAAGCAGAACACGCCGAACACTTGGGGATCGTTCTTCAACGATTGCGAGACCACAAACTCTATGCCAAGTTCAGCAAATGTGAGTTTTGGATCAGCCAAGTGCCATTTCTGGGACATATTATCTCAGCGGAAGGTATTGCGGTTGACCCAAGCAAGATAGAGCAAGTGCTGAAATGGAAGGCTCCCACTTCGGTCCATGAAGTCAGAAGCTTCCTCGGCTTAGCGGGATACTATTGGAGATTCATTCTAAGCTTCTCCAAGCTTGCTAAGCCGATGACAGAGTTGCTGAAGAAGGGAACAAAATATGTTTGGAACACGGCGGGTGAAGGAGCGTTCCAAGCATTAGTGAAGCATCTCACAACAGCCCCGGTCTTAGCTCAACTGGATACAACTAAGCCCTTCGACGTGTATTGTGATGCGTCCGGCATCGGGCTCGGCTGCATGTTGATGCAGGAAGGACGTGTGGTCGCATATGGCTCACGCCAACTTCGGAACCATGAGCAGCACTATCTGACTCATGATCTTGAGCTTGCTGCTGTGGTTTTGGCGTTAAAAATGTGGAGGCACTATCTCCTGGGGAATTTGGTGCATCTCTACACCAACCACAAGAGCTTAAAGTATATTTTCACCCAGAAGGAGCTGAACATGAGACAAAGGAGGTGGTTAGAGATAATAAAAAACTATGAGATTGAGATTCATTACCACCCTGGCAAGGCGAATGTGGTCGCCGATGCGCTGAGTCGGAAGTCACATGTCCATAACCTCACCATTACACCGGTGGATGAGGAAGAGCCGAGTTTATACTTGGTTCCTTATGGATCGCTTTACAACCTTGCCCTCATCCCTACTATTAGGGAGGACATCATTGCAGCTCAGAAGATTGATAAGGGCATGGCACATCCCCGGAGACGGATAGACAACGAGGAAATCAAATGTTTCCGGAAAGATGATGAGGGGATGCTGTGGTTCAATGACCGCATAGTCGTACCCCTGGATATGGAGCTGAGGAAAAAAGATCCTTGATGAAGCTCACTTGTCTAAATACTCCATTCCACTACATGGATACGACGGACTTACGACGGCTGAGGCCGTAGTAATTAAGTCATAAACCGTCGTAAGTTAGCTACTTACGACGGTATTTCGTTACTTACGACGGTATACAGCCGAGGTAATTACTATGTCGTAAATAAGCTAACTTACGACAGCTACCGTCGTAAATAAAGTAACTTACGACGGTGTAGCGCATCCGTCATAAGTAACAGCCCAGGCCACGTGGTGGCCCAAGACACGTTACTTACGACGGTTCTGGTGACCATCGTAAGTAACAGAGGCTAACTTATGACAGTTTTACTGACCGTTGTAAGTAGCAGAAGCTAACTTATGACGTCTTCTGGGCAGTAGCCGTCGTAAGTTATGTTTGTAATTTTTTTAAAAAAACAGAAACACACTAACCTGGCTTGATGGTCAGCTCACAGAACAAACAGTTATAAAACAGGAGTAAAGAGTCATAAAACAGTTCATATGCATCACACACAACAGAAACTACAAACGGGCTACACACTACCCCCTCGACTACCTCCAGAGCCAAAGAAATCATCTCCACGCGTCTCTCTTGGAACCGGTAGCTGTGGCGATGGAGTAGAGGCCTCCGTCGCCGAACCCTACAAAACACATGAGTAGTTACGACGGTTTGGATTCAGATATCAATGTCTTTCTCTTTTTTCTCACTCTCTTCCTCTCTCTATACTTTTCATCATCTCTGTCACTCTGTTCCTCTATCTCTGTACTATTCATCCCCTCTTTATGTCAGTCTCACTCACACCCTCTCTCGCACTCTCTCTCTCCCTCTATTGCAACACTCCATCTCTCCATCTCACACTCTCTCTCTCTCTCACACTCCCTCTCTCCCTTATGTACCACTCTACATCTCCCTCTCTCCTCATGTTAGATGAAAAATACAATATTAAAGAGTTTATTACCTGTACCGGAGGCACCTGGGCTGCGGGCTCCTGTGACGGGGTCACCTGTGGCGGCTGCCACGCAGGAATCGCAATTTGTTGGCCGTTCTGTCGAGCTAAGGCCTATAATTGGAAAATATTAGAACATATGTATTACTAAAATGTTATGAAAGTAAACTACAGTAATTGAAATTACTTACCTCCACCGCTGCCTGCATCTAGGCCATGTAGTTAGCTTGGTACTCCTGGATGGCCCTCGTCCTGTCGAGCTCCTCCTGGGTCCGCGTTAGCCTCTCCTGCATGGCATGGAACTCCATGTCCCTCTGCGAGATACGGCCACTCGACGGCCCAACTGACGAAGTCTGCGTCGATGAAGTGCCTCTCGCAGGTCGCGCCGACCTCGAGTCGACAACTCCATCGAAAATGGCAAACCTACAAAAGAAAGAGAATAATAAGTAAAAGAAGGAAGAGTGAAAAACCTAAATCAAATAAACCAACTTACCGGCCAAGGGCCTTCCCGCCGCCGCTTGCATACACGGCTTGAGGGTCGATTGGCGCGTTTTCCCAATCGTACCCTTCACCGTGTATTTTGATGACTTCCTGCCCGTACTTTTCCTAAAAACATAGAAATGGTGTTAGTGTGTCAATAATAATATTAGTTATAATTAAATTGAATAATTTTGAAAACATACCAATCGATCGGTCGCGACCTGACTGCACTGCCCCGGGTGCGATGGGTCACTTCCCCTGTGACCTATCTTCCAAACCTGGATCGCGCTAGGCTCCTGGCCAGTCTCTCAACTTATAATACACTTACCATGTGTTTAGCCAAACGCAAATGACCATCGACGCCATGGGTGTGCTTCCCGTCGGACCCTCTGCATCCTCGAGCCCTCATGGACTTAGCTTTGAAGTCATCGCTAGCCCAATTCTGACAGAGAGCTCGGTATGCGTCGGGTTGACCCTCTAACAAGGAAATACTAACCTGCACATATTTAGTATATCATTAACGGGTAAGTAACGAAGTTGCTTACGTGCGACTTCTGTCATCACATTATCACCATCATTATTAACAACTTCGACAAACCTTGATTCACCACATTTTAAGCATTTCTTCTCTTTTGCATGCTCTTTCTAGAAAAGCATGCAATTATCTGGACACACATCAATCTTCTCATATTTCATACCAAGACCAGAAAACAATTTCTTCGCCTGATACATATCTTTAGGTACTTTATGAGGCTTTGGAAGGATGTCGCTGATCAATTTGATGAGGTCGTTGTAGCAGTTATTAGAAAAAAGAAGTACTTAGACTTAATTGCCATAAGTCTAGTCATGAAAGTGAGGAGGGTCACTTCAGTGTGTTCATGCAGCAGCTCTTCTGAAGCTTTGAGAAGCTTGAAGAATGCTTCAACCTCTGTTGTAGGAGGATCCTCCGTAAACTCTGGTTGTATAGCTTCAAGCATCTCATCCATCCTATCAACCACCGTGTTATCATCATTTTCCTCTTCCACTTCTTGTACGGTTTCAGAAGTTGTCTTGCCGTGGAAGGTCCACACCTCATAATGTGGCATGTAACCGTTTCAACACAAGTGTATTGAGACCGTCATTTTGTCCAAAAACTTGGTATTCCGACTTTTCGTACATGGGCACCGCACCTTATCGATCATTGACAATGAAAAAGCTCGATCTACAAAAGCATCTGTCTTGGCGAACCACTCACCCGAGTGACCACCAGAACTGTTCTTCCAACTGGTATACATCCAACTACGGTCCTCACCCATGTTTGAATCTGCAGTTTAATGTCAATGAAATTATAGTTACTTTATAATTTATTTATGTCACGGCCCTACATCTATCGGAAAGGATAGGTCCTAAACCCACCCAAGAGTGACCGAGTGGAGCGTGCTCATGACGAGATGTCACACATGGTTTTTCCGAAGAACAACCGAGTGAATATCACATGTATACCAGGATCATTTTCTCATACATGTGATGACAAATAGTGAAGCATCATTTATTACAAGCCAGGTTCGAATATAAATAAGTCTTACATAGCAAATGTCTTGATGGACAATAATAAGTTCATCACAAGTAAATAAATTAGCAGCGGAATAATTATTCTCGTAGTCTCCATCACAGGCGTTGCCCGGGGTCTCCATGAACCTAGAAACCTTCTTCGGGTCCAAATCTTGATCATTATACACCACCTCATTATCTTGACCTGAGCAGCAATATAAACCAACAAATATGCAAGGTTGAGTACCGATGGTACTCAGCAAGTGTGGGAAAGTTATGTCATGCATGGCTAGAACAAGGAGAGGTTGAACTCATGGTTAAAGCACTATGCAATTAATACCTATCACCTTAGCTTATTAAGTACCTACCTTACTACATAGGTGAAATGGTCCCAATCTCCCATCCCATTATCATAATCAAATAACCATAACATCATTTCCAATGTTAAGCTCCCCGCTTAACATCCACAACATCCAAAGCCATCATCCTCTAATCATGAATAAGTCCAAGCCGCTCTTGACCGTGAGCACGGCTGTCATGACAGTTTTGACTCTGCAGAGTTTGTACCACTGTACCCAAATGTAGTGATTTCATCCCCTGTTGCCGGGTGGACTAAAAGAACCTCCATTATGCCAGTGGCCTCAAACCACATTCACACTTCCCAGGTGTGTAGCCAGGAGATCACTACGAAGCCTTTACAAAGGGATTCCCGACGAGCGTGGGCCCACTGAGGTTTCACCCCTAACAGCATACAAGAGGCTCCAACCCCGCTGCAGTGGCCCCCTCTTGAGCCTTGCGGTTCATATGGTAGTCCATCTGACACCTATTCCCCGCACCATCCAACACACCCATACTACGCCGGGGATACACCTAATTAATTGGCCAAGCTGCCCCATCTCAGCATGTGGTTGGCACGGTAAAGCCAGGTTACATGCTCCATGAACCGGTCCTTAGGATTCAGGCAAATACTAAACACAAACCCGAGTCTCGTGCACCCAGCACACAACCAAAACATCCAACTTGCCTTGATCCCTACCTCTCACAATATCTCATTCAAGAGTATGGTAAAATAAACTGATGATCTCATATCCCAAATATCCCATTCTAAGCATGGCTAAGCATATGCATAATAATAAATGACATGATAAAATAAATCCCAACCCAAGCTACAAGGAAACAAGGTGATGCAATTCTAGGGAAACTTCCTAGCATGGGTTTCATATTTAACTTGACAATGCAAATAACTCTATCTACACATCCTACCATTGGATCAAAGTGGTCAAGGACACTTGCCTCCTTCCTGCTGCTCTTGGAATGGGTAGTCCTGATCTTGGAAAGGGATAACTTGCTCTTGAGCAGGTTCTACATCATACCATCACACATAGCAAAAGAAAAACAACAGTCCATAAGACATAGTTCACACTTCCACTTCATACAAACCACCTATTCATATTTATGAAAGTCTTTCACAATTATATGTGTTGTAGTTACTCTATGTGTGTTGATTTGTGGCTTGCATGCACTTTTAATCAAGTGTATATGATTCCTACTTTTGTATTCACATTTATGCTTACATACTATGTATATGAGTTTCCAATTTAAATAAATTCCTTATATTCAATTACTACACCTTTTTGCTACCAAGTATGCATGGAAGGTTTTTGCCTTCTCCATATGTGTCTTCAGAATTTCTACCAACCATAAACTGAATTCTTTGGATTTTAGAGACTCCATTTATCATTTTCTAGTTGCTATATTTTTAGATTTATTTCCTATGCCGAAATGTGAACTTTATTATGAAAATAACAAGACACATCATCTAAACAGAATAGGTTCTGATCTAAAATATTTACTAATATATTTTTGACCTTTTCCTCTGATGTAAACTATTTTACAATTATTTTCACTATTTTTAGGACTATTCTTTACTTAAAAATGTGTCCCTATACTAATAAATGTGAATAATAAATGAAACAGATTCATTTCAGCCCAAAATATATTTTTATCTCACTCCAAAGTTTTCTAAGTATTGAGAAAGTTTTTAATTTAATTTTGACAATATTTTTTGTCCCACTTTTTAAATTTTAAATACTGGCCACATATTCAATTTCCTAAATTAAATATCAAACAGGGCTAAAAAGTTAAACTCACCCCACTACAGGGTCTATAATATTATGTTAACAATTTTCAGGGGTCTAGCTACTCGTAACAGAGGAGTTTTTCCTAATTTTTATTAAGTCCAGGGCTAAAACTGATTTTTTTAAATGAATTTACATGATTTTCTGAAGTTCCAGGGGCTAGATCAGAAGTTTCCGGGGCTAGCTCTTATTTCCCGAGAACCCCAGGGGGTAGCACGTAAGATTTCCAGTCTTTATAACGCGGGGCTGACGTGGACCGTCCGATTTAAAACAGACGGCTGAGATTATAACGTCGAACCGGTACGCGGGGATTTAAAGTCTACCGTGCGATTTAAAATAGACGGCGCACAAGCGGCCACGTCGCTCTAACCGTGCGCGGGCAGCGCTGCCCGGCGGTGCACGGCGGCGGGAAGCGGCGATCTCGCCGGAGACTTTCGGATCTTTGAGAATTCTTCCTAGAACTGTGATTTTATGGCATAGATCGGTGGAGGAGAGGTCGGGGATCTCACCTCGGGGGTTTTCTTGAGCTCGGAGGTCCTGGAAAGCGACCGGCGACGAGGCCCGAAGTGAAACCACGGCGAAGCTCGTCGGTGCTGTGTTTGAACCGCAAGTTACCGAGTTTTCTGCACCTGCAAGGTTCCCCGGAGGCGGTGGATCAAGTCCAGCGAGTTAGATCGGAATTTCCGAGCTTAGATCGGCCAGAATTCGCCCGAGAAACTCGGGTTCTCACCGGAGAGAAAATCAGCGGATCGCGTGGGAAAAACGGGACAAGGCCGGGGTTTTTATAGACGGGGGAGGGTGGTGGGTTTGTTTAGATCGAGTGGGAGTCCTCTGGAACCAGAATTCGGCCGGAAATCCGGTCGGTTGCGATCGCGCGCGCGCGGGTAAACAGTCCGAGTTTCGGACGATCGGGGGTTAGGGATGACAAATGGGTCCCACCTGTCTGAGAAAGAGAACGCGGGCGCACGGCTGCGGGCTGGCACGGGGGCAGGGTGGGCCGGCTGGTGGGTTTCGGCCCACTGGCCGGTTTTTTTCTGTTTTCCTTTTTCTTTTTCTATTTCTTTTCTGTTTTGAGTTTAATTTGAATTCCAATTTGAATTTAAATTGTTGCAAAACATGCAACACGTCCAAAAATTTTTAAATTCTCCTCTTAACATGATTTTGGGTCTTAACAAGATTTTGGGGTGTTACAGCTCTACCCCCTTAAAAGAAATCTCGTCCTCGAGATTGGTGGTTCTAAGAAAACAATTCCGGAAATTGTGCCTTGAGCTCATCTTCCCGCTCCCAGGTGGCTTCCTCTTCTTAGTGATGCCTCCACTGCACCTTGCACATCCAGATTCTTTTATTTCTGGTGAGGCGTTCCATTGTCACCAAAATCTTATATGGTCGCTCGGCATAAGACAAATCCTCAGCTACATCCACTTCATTCATGGGTAACACCTCTTCAGGCGTCCTCAGGCATTTCTTGAGTTGTGACACATGGAATACATCGTGCACATCCGATAGGCGACCCGGCAATTCCAGTTGATACGCCACTTCGCCTTTCCTCTCCAGAACTTGAAAGGGTCCGATGTATCGAGGTGACAACCTCCCTTTCACCTTGAACCGACGAAGCCCTCAGATAGGGGACACCTTGAGATAGACATAGTCTCCCACGTTGAAAACGAGATCTCTTCTTCGTATATCGGCATAGCTCTTTTGGCGTGTCTGTGCTATCCTCAAATTGTTGCGAATTTCCCTCACCTTCGCCTCAGCTTCTTGTAGTACTTCGGGACCAAACACTTTACTTTCCCCCGTTTGGTTCCAAAATAGGGGAGTTCTGCACTTCCTCCCGTACAAAGCTTCAAACGGTGAAATCTTCATACTGGCTTGATAGCTGTTGTTATAGGAAAACTCCGCATACGGTAAGTTCTTATCCCAACTCCGATTGTTTTTGAGTGCACACGCTCTCAGCATATCTTCAAGAATCTGATTGGTTCTTTCCGTCTACCCGTCAGTTTGGGGATGATAGGCAGAGCTGAAATTCAGATGGGTTCCCATGGTTTCATGCAACTTCTGCCAGAACCTGGAGGTGAACTGTGTCCCTCGATCCGACACAATCTTCTTTGGCACTCCATGGTAACACATGATCCTTGACATGTACAATTCTGCCAATTTGGATCCGCTATAGCTTTCTTTCATGGGGATGAAATGAGCTACCTTGGTTAGCCTATCGACGATGACCCATATCGAATCATATCCTGATTGGGTCCTAGGCAGTCCCACTATGAAATCCATACTGATTTCTTCCCATTTCCATTCAGGCACTTTGAGTGGTTGCAATAACCCCGCGGGTCTTTGATGTTCTGCTTTCACCAACTGACATGTGTCACATAGGGCAACATGTTCCGCGACATCTCGTTTCATGCCATACCATCAATACCTGCTCTTGAGGTCCTGGTACATCTTCGTACTCCCAGGATGAATGGAATAGTCAGAATCATGAGCCTCCTTCAAAATCAATTCACGGATCTCCTTTACTTCTGGCACACAGATTCTTTTCCCGTGCCACACCGTTCCTTGTTCATCCTCTTTAAACCCGGAGCTTTATTTTCCTTGATGAGTTGCCTAATCTCTTGTATCTTCTCGTCTTTCTTTTGACCCTCGCGGATATTTCGCTCTAGTGTGGAGTCCACTTCCATGGCGATGGCTTCACCACTATTTACCAGGCATAGATTGAGCCTTATAACCTCGTCCTTCAATTCTGCAGGCATGTCCTTCAAGCTCAACTTATTGACCTGCTCTTTCCGACTTAACGCATCGGCCAGGACGTTTGCTTTCCCAGGATGATAGTTGATGCCCACATCAAAGTCATTAATTAGCTCTAACCATCTCCTTTGTCTGAGATTGAGATCTGGCTGTGTGAAAATGTACTTCAAACTCTTATGATCCGTATATATCTTCGTCCTCTTCCCCATCAAATAGTGTCGCCAAATTTTCAACGTGTGTACCACTGCGGCTAGTTCTAGGTCATGTGTAGGATAGTTTTTCTCGTGCTTCCGAAGCTGTCGGGATGCATATGCCACGACATGCCCTTCTTGCATGAGAACACATCCCAACCCATTTCCAGAGGCATCGCAGTACACAGTGAAATTCTTCTGTATATTTTGCATAACCAACACTGGGGCTGTTGTCAATCTTTTCTTTAGCTCCTGAAAACTCGTCTCGCACTGTGGCGTCCATGTGAATGTGATTCCCTTCTCCAACAGTTTGGTGAGGGGTCTCGAGATCTTGGAGAATCCCTCAATAAACCGTCGATAGTATCCAGCCAATCCCAAGAAGCTTCAAACTTCCCCGACATTTTCAGGGGTCTTCCACTTCTGTATATCCTCGATTTTGGCAGGATCCACGGAGATTCCTCCCTCTGAGATTATATGTCCTAAGAAGGGAACTCTCTTCAGCCAAAACTCACACTTGCTCAACTTGGCATATAGTTGGTGTTCTCTTAGCCTCTGCAACACCAACCTTATGTGTTTCTCATGTTCTTCTTCATTTTTGGAGAAGACGAGAATGTCATCTATGAAAACCACCACAAATTTGTCCAGATATTCCATGAATACCTTGTTCATGAGATACATGAAGTATGTCGGGGCATTAGTTAGCCCGAAAGGCATGACAGTGTATTCATACAGTCCGTACCGAGATACGAAAGCTGTCTTGGGAATATCAGATTGCCTTATCTTGAGTTGGTGGTATCCCGACCTGAGATCAATTTTCGAGAACACACAAGCTCCCCTCAACTGATCAAACAAGTCTTCAATGCGGGGTAATGGGTACTTGTTCTTGATGGTTACCTTATTCAACGCACGGTAATCCACGCATAACCTTTGGGTTCCGTCCTTCTTGGGCACAAATATCACCGGAGCTCCCCATGGTGAGGAACTAGGGCGAATATACCCCTTCTCCGTCAATTCTCTCAAATGATCCTTGAGTTCTTCTAGCTGCTTGGAGTCCATCCGATAAGGTCTCTTGTATATCGGAGCTGTTCCAGGCATTAGCTCAATTGCAAATTCCACTTCACGATCGGGAGGCATACATGGCAACTCCTCCGGAAAAACATCTGGATATTCCCTGATGGTCCTTATTTCCTCAACTTTCACCTCAACTTGATTTAATTTAATGTCCCTCCTAGGCTCGTGTATTGTTATGAACTTTACTCTTGTGCCACTAGGGTGAGTTAGTTCTACCGTTCTGGTCGAACAATGGATGATTCCTTTATGTTTTGTCAACCAATCCATACCCAAGATAATATATATCCCTTGTGAATCTATCACTGTGAGGTTAGCAGTAAATACTACCCCATTAATGTCTAGGTTCACCTTGGGACACACTTGTCTTGTCCTTATTTCTCCACCCGGAGAGTTTACGGCTAGCATATGGTTCATTTGTGTGGTTGCTAGGTCATGCTTCTTAACAAACCCTTGAGCAATGAACGAGTGGGTAGCACCAGAATAAAACAGCAGGGTTGCAATGTGTAAATTGGCAGGAAACTTACCAACTACCACGTCAGGTGCCTCTTGCGCCTCCTCCATGGTGACGTGGTTTACCCGTCCTCTCATTACATTCTACTGTTGTGGCTGCGTGGGCTTCTTCTTTGGGCACTTATGGGCGTAATGCCCCACTTCACCACAGATAAAGCATTGCACCCCAACCTTAGGTGCTTGGCCTTTATTGTCTTGGGGTTGGTTTGGAGGTCCTTGCACTGCTGGTCGAGGTGGATATGCGGGGCGAGGCTGCTGTACAAACTGACGTTGTGGCTGTGCTGGTGCTGTGGAAGGCCTGTAGTTCGGGTTGTACCCTCTTGGTGCTGAGTAGGGTACCGCAGCACGGTTTGTCTGCCCTGCATGTTGCTGCATCAGACGTGGGCGAGTGTTGCTCCCTGAGGCATGGTGTGACCACCCGGCCTTCCTCTTGTTCTCATTTTCCAAGGCCTTTAGCTTCCTTTCTACCACAAACGCTTTGTCCACCATCTTTTGGAAGCTTTCATACTCATTTGAGGACATTGCACACTGCATTTCTGCGGTAAGTCCCTCCATGAAACAATCTTGTTTCTGCTCATCAGTCTCTATGTCCCGTGGGGCATAACGGGATAGTTGAGTAAATTTAGTGAGGTATTCCCTCACCGTCATGTTTCCCTGCTGCAGTCCCAAAAACTCCTTCCTCTTGTTTTTGAGTTCACCTCTTGGGATGTAATGGTTGCGGAAGCTACGCTTGAACTCTTCCCAAGTGATGTTCTCAGGGTCATGATGGGCGGCCACGTAGGCGGTCCACCAATCAGCAGCAGGTCCATGCAACTGATGAGAGGCAAACAGCACCCTCTCATACCCTTGGCACTGTATGATCCTTGCTTTCAATAGTCTTTAGCCAATCATCTGCCTCCAGAGGTTCAGCAGCACTTGCAAACTTCGGAGGTTGAGTTCCTAGAAACTCACTCAACCTTGGTTGGCGTGGTGCAGCTTGTGGAGGTGGAACTTGATGCAAGTTGGCCACCACTTGAGTCAAGTTCTGGATGAACTGATTCTGATTCTCCAGCATTTGGTGGAGGGGATCAACTCCTTCACGGCAACCACCCCGGTCCTGGCCTCCAGAAAGATGAGGGTTGCATGCCTCATCGTTGTTGTTGGCGGGGTTGGCAGCACGTCCTTTTCCTCTTCCGGCCATCTGGCAGAATCAACCAATGTTAATTTGAAAGCATTTAGTATCATCTTACTACTTTCATTTGTTTGTACTTTTGAAGTGTTGAGGCTTTGTTATACTTTTCTGAGGGTTTATTTCTCACACAAAAATAGATGCAATATTATTTCATGTGGGTTCACTCACCAAAGCAAAACAATCTAAAGACGAGGCTGTGGACAATTGCTCATGGCTTCCACAACTCACGTCACACACCAAGCATTAACACACCATTAACTTAACGTAACGACTCGACTATTCGACATCTTGCTAACTAAGGGAAAGACTCTACACTACTCATTTTCTTGAGCTGGCTCCTCGAGATCTTCCTCATCATTTCGGCTTCCTTCTGACTCTGCTTTGGGTGGGGAGGCTGCTGGTGGAGAAGTGAGACGACGCCTGATCGCTCGACGATCTGGGGAGTCAGGAGTCCATGTATCATTCACGGTGACACACAGTTCATTCCCATCTCCTCTTTCTCTCGCTCTCCAGCAGGCTCGAAGCAACGCCTCGGTTTCCTTCAAGGTGTCACGAACCTCCTGAAGATCCTGGTGACACTCCTGCAGTCGAGTGCTGAGCATAGCAGCATCCTCCAAGCACAAGTCCATGTGCTCATGGGAAGTCCCTTGCTGCACTGGCGGGTACTTGTACTCCGTGGTACCACTCTCACGCTGGAGGACATACATGTACTCAGTCCTGTCCAGGTGGCGACGATAGATTTGACTCTGGCAGGTGATGGCCTCCCAGGTGACATCCTTCTCCGCATCGACCTGTGTTGCTCTACAGGCTGGAGAGCGGTGGATCTTAAGCAGCTGATTTTCGTGTATAATCCTCATCTCTGAACTCCATTCTTCCCTCTTCTCACGGATGGTCCTGGTGGAGTTATAGTGGATGATTAGCTTGCCCGTATTGCCGGCGGCTTCGAGCATACGTCGAAGACGGCGCAACAAGCCTCCTACTGCCAATCCGTAGGAAAGGTACGTCACCGGATGGCTCTCCTCTCTTTCGGCAAGGGCAACTACGGGAACTCTCCCTCCTGTGGACTTGCGAGCGGTGCGAATCATGCGAACCATCTAAAAACAAAAAGCATTTAAACTTAGGTTAGATAAAACTTTTTAAACAAAATCCTATTTTGAATGAAAATTGGGGTAAGATGAAGAAAGTGACTCATTAAATAACACTTTTCAACACACATCTTGCAAAAAAAATAGTTTAAGAAAATAGGGCCCTTAAATACGTCCATTTCTACCTAGGTCCACGTTCCTACGGGCAACCTTGGCTCTGATACCACTTCTGTCACACCCGGTTTTTCCGAAGAACAACCGAGTGAATATCACATGTATGCCAGGATCATTTTCTCATACATGTGATGACAAATAGTGAAGCATCAGTTATTACAAGCCAGGTTCGAATATAAATAAGTCTTGCATAGCAAATGTCTCGATGGACAATAATAAGTTCATCAAAAGTAAATAAATTAGCAGCGGAATAATTATTCTCGTAGGCTCCATCACAGGTGTTGCCCGTGGTCTCCATGAACCTAGAAACCTTCTTCGGGTCCAAAGTCTTGATCATTATACACCACCTCATTATCTTGACCTGAGCAGCAATATAGACCAACAAATATGCAAGGTTGAGTACCGATGGTACTCAGCAAGTGTGGGAAAGTTATGTCATGCATGGCTAGAACAAGGAGAGGTTGAACTCATGGTTAAAGCACTACGCAATTAATACCTATCACCTTAGCTTATTAAGTACCTACACTACTACATAGGTGAAATGGTCCCAATCTCCCATCCCATTATCATAATCAAATAACAATAACATCATTTCCAATGTTAAGCTCCCCGCTAAACATCCACAACTTCCAAAGCCATCATCCTCTAACCATGAGTAAGTCCAAGCCGCTCTTGACCGTGAGCACGGCTGTCATGACAGTTTTGACTCTGAAGAGTTTGTACCACTGTACCCACATGTAGTGATTTCATCCCCTGTTGCCGGGTGGACTAAAAGAACCTCCATTATGCCAGTGGCCTCAAAGCACATTCACACTTCCCAGGTGTGTAGCCAGGAGATCACTACGAAGCCTTTACAAAGGGATTCCCGACGAGCGTGGGCCCACTGAGGTTTCACCCCTAACAGCATACAGGAGGCTCCAACCCCGCTGCAGTGGCCCCCTCTTGAGCCTTGCGGTTCATATGGTAGTCCAGCTGACACCTATTCCCCGCACCATCCAACACACCCATACTACGGCGGGGATACACCTAATTAATTGGGCAAGCTGCCCCATCTCAGCATGTGGTTGGCAAGGTAAAGCCAGGTTACATGCTCCATGAACCGGTCCTTAGGATCCAGGCAAATACTAAACACAAACCCGAGTCTCGTGCACCCAGCACACAACCAAAACATCCAACTTGCCTTGATCCCTACCTCTCACAATATCTCATTCAAGAGTATGGTAAAATAAACTGATGATCTCATATCCCAAATATCCCATTCTAAGCATGGCTAAGCATATGCATAATAATAAATGACATGATAAAATAAATCCCAACCCAGGCTACAAGGAAACAAGGTGATGCAATTCTAGGGAAACTTCCTAGCATGGGTTTCATATTTAACTTGACAATGCAAATAACTCTATCTACACATCCTAGCATAGGATCAAAGTGGTCAAGGACACTTGCCTCCTTCCTGCTGCTCTTGGAATGGGTAGTCCTGATCTTGGAAAGGGATAACTTGCTCTTGAGAAGGTTCTACATCATACCATCACACATAGCAAAAGAAAAACAACAATCCATAAGACATAGTTCACACTTCTACTTCATACAAACCACCTATTCATATTTATGAAAGTCCTTCACAATTATATGTGTTGTGGTTACTCTATGTGTGTTGATTTGTGGCTTGCATGCACTTTTAATCATGTGTATATGATTCCTACTTTTGTATTCACATTTATGCTTACATACTATGTATATGAGTTTCCAATTTAAATAAATTCCTTATATTCAATTACTACACCTTTTTGCTACCAAGTATGCATGGAAGGTATTTGCCTTCTCCATATGTGTCTTCAGAATTTCTACCATCCATAAACTGAATTCTTTGGATTTTAGAGACTCCATTTATCATTTTCTAGTTGATATATTTTTAGATTTATTTCCTATGCCTAAATGTGAACTTTATTATGAAAATAACAAGACACATCATCTAAACAGAATAGGTTCTGATCTAAAATATTTACTAATATATTTTTGACCTTTTCCTCTGATGTAAACTATTTTACAATTATTTTCACTATTTTCAGAACTATTCTTTACTTAAAAATGTGTCCCTATACTAATAAATGTGAATAATAAATGAAACAGATTCATTTCAGCCCAAAATATATTTTTATCTCACTCCAAAGTTTTCTAAGTACTGAGAAAGTTTTTAATTTAATTTTGACAATATGTTTTGTCCCACTTTTTAAATTTTAAATACTAGCCACATATTCAATTTCCTAAATTAAATATCAAACAGGGCTAAAAAGTTAGACTCACCCCACTACAGGGTCTATAATATTATTTTAACAATTTTCAGGGGTCTAGCTACTCATAACAGAGGAGTTTTTCCTAATTTTTATTAAGTCCAGGGCTAAAACTGATTTTTTTAAATGAATTTACATGATTTTCTGAAGTTCCAGGGGCTAGATCAGAAGTTTCCGGGGCTAGCTCTTATTTCCCGAGAACCCCAGGGGGTAGCACGTAAGATTTCCAGTCTTTATAACGTGGGGCTGACGTGGACCGTCCGATTTAAAACAGACGGCTGAGATTATAACGTCGAACCGGTACGCGGGGATTTAAAGTCTACCGTGCGATTTAAAATAGACGGCGCACAAGCGGCCACGTCGCTCTAACCGTGCGCGGGCGGCGCTGCCCGGCGGCGCACGGCGGCGGGAAGCGGCGATCTCGCCGGAGACTTTCGGATCTTCGAGAATTCTTCCTAGAACTGTGATTTTATGGCATAGATCGGTGGAGAAGAGGTCGGGGATCTCACCTCGGGGGTTTTCTTGAGCTCGGAGGTCTTGGAAAGCGACCGGCGACGAGGTCCGAAGTGAAACCACGGCGAAGCTCGTTGGCGCTGTGTTTGAACTGCAAGTTACCGAGTTTTCTGCACCTGCAATGTTACCCGGAGGCGGTGGATCAAGTCCAGCGAGTTAGATCGGAATTTCCGAGCTTAGATCGGCCAGAATTCGCCGGAGAAACTCAGGTTCTCACCGGAGAGAAAATCGGCGGATCGCGTGGGTAAAACGGGACAAGGCCGGGGTTTTTATAGACGGGGGAGGGCGGTGGGTTTGTTTAGATCGATTGGGAGTCCTCCAGAACCAGAATTCGGCCGGAAATCCGGTCGGTTGCGATCGCGCGCGCGCGGGTGAACAGTCCGAGTTTCGGACGATCGGGGGTTAGGGATGACAGGTGGGTCCCACCTGTCTGAGAGAGAGAGAGCGCAGGCGCACGGCTGCGGGCTGGCGCGGGGGCAGGGTGGGCCGGCTGGTGGGTTTTGGCCCACTGGCCGGTTTTTTCTGTTTTCCTTTTTCTTTTTCTATTTCTTTTCTGTTTTGAGTTTAATTTGAATTCCAGTTTGAATTTAAATTGTTGCAAAACATGAAACACGTCCAAAAATTTTTAAATTCCCCTCTTAACATGATTTTGGGTCTTAACAAGATTTTGGGGTGTTACACGAGACGCGTGGTCTGGATCCGAACAAAATTTTGGCAGCATAACCCCGCTATTCTCCACTGCACGCCCGAAAATGGTGCAGCAGAGAACAACAGGGTTATGCCGTAGAAATCTCGTCTAGATCTAAACCCGCGTCTCATCACAAGCCACGCCCCCTCGGTCACTCCCAGGCTGTTCAAAAGGGACAATTCCGAACCTACACGCCTCACATGCGTAAGACATGTGAGACGGGCCGATTCGAATGGGGTGACGCATGTTGTATAGGTTTACGTCAATCTTTCATTTTTTAGTCATTTAAAAGAGAGAGAGGAAAGAACGAGAGAGAAGGAAAAACGAGAGAGAGACAAAGAAGTGGGTCAGCCGTACTAAGTTATGCCCCGCTGGGGCCTGCCATTATCTTACGACACCTTTAGGGTTAGCCGCCGTACGTTATGCCCTATCGTAAGTGGGTTAAAGGTGAAACCGCCCTGTTGGGACCCGCCGTCCACGCGCGGGAGCTTTCCGTCCTCCGTGCCTGTCTCGACTAATACATTACCACTAACTGGGCAGTCACAGACCCTAAATGGGTCGTGTCAGGCCGGACCGGGCCGAAACCCATTTATTTACATATAGTAACTAATCACGCAATCAATCAAAGCATTAATTAAACAATAATCAATTACAATACTAATTAAACAATTAATCAACAAAGATCAAATTAAACATGTAATCAACTAATTCAACCATTTAAACAACTAATTATTCTATTAAACAAATAACCAACAATTCAAAAAATAATCAACACGGCGAGCAGGGGCCGGGCGGCGAAGCGAGCAGGAGCTCGGAGCGTGGCGAGCAGGGGCTCCGGGCGGCGCGAGCAGGGGCCGTGCGCGGTGGCGTGGGGCGGGGTCGGGCGGTGCGGCAGGGCGGGGCTTGGGGTGGGGCCGGGCGGCGCAGCAGGGCGGGGCTCGGGGCGGGGCGCGGCGAGCGGCGGCAGCCGAGGCGTGGCCGGGGCTCGGCGCGAGCAGGGGCGGCCAGGCGGGGCTTGGGGCGGGACGGCGGCGGCTGTGGCAGGGCGGGGCGCGGGACGGCGGCGGCTGTGGCAGGGCGCGGCGCACAGCAGGCATTTGCGTGGGCACGATGCAGCTCGGCGGCGGCGGCAGCATCGCGGGCTCGGTGGCGGCGGCGCACGGAAGGCATCTCGGCTACGGGCTGCGGCGCGTGCTTGATTTGGGTGACGCTCAATGGGTGCAGATAGGGTACAATTTGTATTCATTTTACATACTTCACACAAACGAGGCAAAACAGCGTTTAAATCCGACCCAATTGCTTATGACCGTTGTATGTTACACTTAGTTTACGATGGTGTCGTAACTTATGACGGCATAGGGTTACGACCGTCATAAGTTACGGTTATAGGGTTACGGACATACGACGGACTGAGGAACTAAATAAACTAAATTAGTTACCAAATGAGACAAAACTGTTTCGTTCAGCCCGTTTACAACGTTTAGATGACCTAAATAAACTAAATTAATTACTAAAAGAACTAAACAAACTAAAGTAATTACTAAATGAACTAAATATACTAAATTAATTACTAATACGACTAAATGAACTAGATTAATTAATAAACAAAACGTACCTCAAAGTGGAGGCGGCACCGAGGCGGCTCGGGGCGGCGCCGGGACGGCTCGGGCGGCGTCGGGGCGGCTTGGGGCGGCGCCGGGGCGGATCGGGGAAGCGTCGAGGCAGCTCGAGCAGCACTGGGTGGCAGAGCAGGGGCGGCTCCGGTGGCGGGGCGGGGGCGGCTCAGACGGCGGGGCGGTGCAGGACGACGGCGGTGGCGGTGCGGGCTCGGGCTAATTGAGCCCGAGCCCGGGCCGGGGCGGCGGTTAAAACCATCCACTTACGACGGTCGTGTAACTTACGACGGCTTAGGTCATGGCCGTCGTAAGTTACACTTAGTTTACGACGGTCTCGTAACTTACGACGGCATAGGGTTACGGCCGTCGTAAGTTACGGTTATCTTACGATGGTCCAGTAACTTCCGAAAGCCATGGGCCGGTAGCCGTCGTAAGTTAGTTTACTTACGACGGCCCGAAGCGACCGTCGTAAGTTAATTTACTTACGACGGCTAGCCGTCGTAAATAACTTAGCCGTCGTAAGGTGCAACGTTTCCTGTAATGTTCATCCGGGCAGAAACAAAATGTACCAAGATTTGAAAAAGAAATTTTGGTGGACACGGATGAAGCGGGAAGTGGCTAAGTACGTATCCAAGTGTGATACGTGTAGGCGAGTGAAGGCTGATCACATGAGAAAATCAGGGCCGCTGCAACCCCTGAAAATTCCAGCATGGAAGTGGGAAGATGTGAGCATGGATTTCATTGTGGGATTACCCCTGACTTCCAACAGACATGATTCAATTTGGGTGATCGTTGACCGGTTAACCAAGTTGGCTCACTTCATTCCTGTGCATACACATTTCCATGCCAACCGATATGCGGAGTTATATATTACAAGGATCCTATGCTTGCATGGAGTACCCAAGACCATAGTCTCAGACCGAGGTGCAGTATTTGTATCTCGCTTTTTGGAGCAGTTGCCACACTGCTTTGGGTACTAAGCTGATTAGAAGCTCCACCTATCACCCTCAAACAGATGGAGAAACAGAGAGGGTGAACCAAGTACTAGAGGACATGTTGAGGGCCTGTGCCATCCACCACGGTAGGAACTTGGATGATCACCTTCCGTTGGCGGAATTCTCGTACAATAATGGATATCAAGCGAGTACCAAGATGGCACCCTATGAAGCTCTCTATGGTTGCAAGTGCCGCAACCCATTAAACTAGTGCGAGTCCGGTGAAAGGGTCAGATTTGGGGTTGATCTGGTGAACGACGACGCCGAAGAGCGCGTTCGGATGATTCAAGCCAACTTGAAGTCCGCTCAATCCCAACAGAAAAGCTACGCTGATAAGAGGTGTAGACCGCTGCACTTTGACGTCGGGGAACACGTGTACCTCCGTGTGTCTCCGATGAAAGGCGTGCACCGGTTCGGCATAAAGGGGAAACTCGCTCCCCGTTTCATTGGACCCTTTGCTATCACCAAGAAGTGTGGACCAGCGGTGTATAGGCTGGAGCTGCTGGCATCTCTTGCTGGTGTTCACGACGTTTTCCATGTTTCACAACTGCGAAAATGTCTGAAGCACACGATTTCTGTCCCCACTGAAGACATCAGCGAGCTGCAACCGGATTTGACACATGATGAATATCTGGTGGAAATTATTGGTGAGAAAGCTCGGACCACACGTAGCCGAACATTGTGGTTCTACAAGATACTTTGGAGTAACCACACCGCCAAAGAAGCGACGTGGGAGAGCGAGGAATTCCTTCGCTCAATGTACCCGGAGTTCATGGCGTCTCAACACGGGTGAGTTCCTATTACATCGCTGTCTCTTCTTTTATAATCTGGGGACGATATTCTATTAACGGGGAGGGAAGTAAAAGACCAAGAAAAGGGACTTGCAAAAATTTTTCATTACCTCACATCACCACAGCTTTTGTTGTGAATATTTTGTGAAGACTTGTGAATAGCAAGTAACCTCCATCAAAAGGGTGATTAGAGGGGAAAGCCCTAACATTCACAAAGTAGGATTTCTACACATAAACATGAGAGGTGGAGCTCACCCATAGGACTTATGTATTCTTGGGGAGGCTCAGCCCAAGTTTCATGCAAATCCAACACTTTTTGAGGCACTTTTGGAGGCATTTGAAAAAGAGGCCAACTTGAATGCAAATCAAATTGCAGCAACTTTCGTCACTTAAATTCAAATGTTAGCTTCATATTCAAACTCAGCACATTTTTCTGAGTTGGTCCACCAATTTTCATCCCCATTGGAGTTCATCAGATCGGGAGCTAAGTTTGCAAGAATTCAAAACTGAATTTGAAATTCAGTTCAAATATGATGAGTTGTTTAGGCCCGATCTTCCGAAAGGTAGGTCGATTGAAGTGGATATCTCAACATTGATGATCCGAGGAACTCGAGCAGACTCGAACACCGCTGCAATCGTGACACCACTGCTCCGTTGGTTATCAACCGTGCTTCACACGCTTGACCTAGCCAAGAAGGCTATCCCTGCAGGTGGAACCGAGAACACAAGCAAGAACAACGAAGATGCAATTCAAAATTGCGAAATTGGGGTCTCACAAACCGTAGAATAGGGAAAGTGTTTAATCTAAGAAAAACCCACCAAATATGGCCGGCGGCTGCAGTATTTAAAGGCTATTGTTCGACCATAAGACCCTTAGAAGCATCCCTAATGGACTCATACGGGATACAAGGCCCAAAAGCCCAATATGGTGGTGCAACACCGGGCAGAACTCCAAATTCAACTTTTTCGACAACTCCCAATGACTCCGGGCGAATTTTAATGTGGGACTAGAACCATTGCAAAGTTTATCTTCTCATCTTTCCATGCATATGTGGAACGTCAAAAACGGAGTCCGTATGAATCGCGGGCGTCCGTTTTAATATGTAATGCTCCTGGACTCTGAGTTGAACTCGAGTCCGAGTTGGTGACTGTTTCAATCAACTTGTGGACGTCCCATCTGATTCTCCACGTCCCCAAATCCTCATCCCTTTACTTGTTGATCATGTCCATGGTTCCTAATAACAATTAAATCATTCAATAGCAATCCATTCTCAAAATCACATGGTTAGGAAGTTAGGAACGAGTTCACCTGCTGATTTAGTAACCGTGCTTGTCCTCTTGTGATTGGTCCTTGTATATCAATGTGAGTATCCACTGTTGTGATGTCCTCATCATCCTCCCCCTCTTGAGTCGGAGTCGTCCTCGACTCAAGATCATCTTCTTCCCCCAAGTATGGTCGTAAATCTGAAATATTAAATGTGGGACTAACCCCAAAATCGGGAGACAACTCAAGCTTATATGCATTGTCATTGATCTTTTCAACAATCTTAAAAGGACCAGAAGCTCGTGGCATAAGTTTAGATTTTCTCATGTGATGGAATCGTTCTTTTCTCAAATGTAGCCATACCAAGTCCCTTGGTTCAAGTTTTACTTGTTTTCTACCTTTACTACCAGAAATTCTATACTTCTCATTCATCCTTTCAATATTTTTCTTTGTAGTTTCATGCATCTTAAGAATGAATTCAGATCGTTGTGTAGCATCCAAATTTATAGTTTCAGAAGGAGGCAAAAGTAATAAATCAATAGGAGCACGGGGATTGAAACCATACACTACCTGGAATGGGCTTACCTTTATAGTAGAGTGAACTGACCTGTTGTAAGCAAATTCTATATGTGGTAAACAATCCTCCCAACCCTTTAAATTTGTTTTTAAAACAGCCAGCAACATAGTGGATAGAGTACGATTTACTACCTCAGTTTGTCCATCGGTTTGTGGGTGACATGTGGTTGAAAACAGCAGCTTGGTTCCCAATTTATACCACAAAGTTCATAAATGACTTAAAAATTTTGCATCACGATCAGAAACAATGGTATTTGGCGCACCATGTAAACGAATAATTTCCGTCATAAACAAATCAGCAATGTGTGAGGCATTATCATTCTTATGACAAGGTATGATATGTGCCATTTTGAAGAAACGATCAACAACCACAAAAATACTATCCCTCCCCCTCTTAGTCCTAGGCAATTCCAAAACAAAATCCATGGAAATATCCTGCCAAGGTACACTAGGAACAGGAAGAGGCATATAAAGACCATGTGGGTTAAGTCAAGACTTAGCTTTATTGCAAATAGTGCATCGTGACACATAGCGCTCGACATCACGTCTCATCTTTGGCCAAAAGAAGTGTGTGGCCAGCACGTCCTCCGTTTTCTTCACCCCAAAATGTCCCATCAAACCTCCTCCATGTGCTTCCTGCAAAAGTAATAGGCGAATGGAACTAGCAAGAACATATAGCTTGTTAGAACGATACAGGAGGCCCTCCCATAGTACAAATTCATTCCATGTTCTTCCTTCTCTACAAATTTCAAAGGCATCTTTGAAGTCCAAATCTGTAGGATATAATCCTTTTATTATTTCTAAACCAAATATTTTATGATCAAGTTGGGACAGCATGGTGTAACGTATAGATAATGCATCTGCAATAACATTCTCCTTCCCTTTCTTATGCTTAATGATGTATGGAAATGACTCTATGAACTCAATCCATTTAGCATGTCGTTTATTCAGATTGTTTTGACACTTAAGATACTTCAAAGATTCATGATCGGAATGTATGACAAACTCCTTAGACCACAGGTAATATTGCCAAGATTGTAGAGCTCGCACTAAGGCATACAATTCCTTATCATAAGTTGAATAATGTGGCGGACCGGAGTCCGCTCATTCCAGGATCGCAGAGGGTGGTGCCGCATGATGCGACACCCGACAGCACACGTCATAAGGACACAATATATTACATGGGAAAACAACTGAAACTGTACAAACAGGTACAAATTTCAGTTACAAACTATTGTTTATATTACACAGCGGAAGTCTACACTATACAACTCATACCTGCCTATCTAGCAAAAGTCGGCTGCCCAGCCCTAGGGCAGCCAACACTGGCTGCACCCCTCAGCTCAGCGCGGCGTGTACGGCTCCCACTCAGCCGTGGTCGCCGATGGAGGGTAACCCTCGCCGGTGGACTCGTACTCCGAGTCCGTGGGTGGCTCCTCACCTGAAAAACACTTAAGCAGCAACCATGAGCACGATGGCTCAACAAGACTTAACCGACTCACCTAGGCATGAAACTCTACACGAGGTGTACAATGACATAGGATAGTAACATTGCAGCAAATGGACATGCCTACAAGTTCATCCTTAGTTGATCTTTTAGCCACAAGTTTAACAGTTCGGGAATCTGAAATTTAGTAAGCAATATTTGGTGGCACACATGTAACCATACAATTATATCACACAGCAGAATATTTGAATCATAACATTCCATAAATCATCTACGTTACGACGCAGTGAACAAGCGGTACTCATCACCGCGAGGGACGGCAAATCGACTCGATATACACCTGCATGGAAACCCAAAGAGCACGTCACGTACGCCCACCCGTGGAGCTGCACAGCACGCTCACTCGATGTCGTAGGGGACAACCTTTCATCCAACAGCCCAAACATCGAACCGGTCGCACCGAAACGAGCAGGAGGTTCCCTACACGGAGCATCTCTCTATGCCCGTTAGCAGATTTCCACCTTGCTGCCCTCAGCCTACACCTATAAATCGGTGTGTTATGCCTTGACGCCTGGAGGTTTAGGCTACATCGGTTTATCGGGGCCCATATATCCGATATGTCTTCGTACGTTCAATACTTGTTCAGCAGGGCCGCACATGGATCGGTCCTCAATCGACACGGACAGGGCTGCGCACACAAGACTTCCTCTTGCTGCGCCGTAGCCCCTGCCCGGTCTCATTTTCATTACTAAAGTGATCTCACATCACTCGAACCAAACCCGTGTGTCCCAAACCTAACTCGCGAGTAGATTCCAACTACTCCACTTGTACCGAAGTCCCATGAATCATTAAGCATTGCCCGTCTACTCGAGGTCTTAGACACTACCCTCACTCTTATAGAAAAATTCTGGTTATGCAAGTGGGGTTCCATTCATCCTACACCTAATGCACATCCATACTTCATACTAAGTGTTTATAAAGCAAAACTTAAAAAATAGTTTAATGCAAACCGGGCATTGCCTTGTTGCTGCTGGTCAGTAGTTAGTTCTTCTTCCGGAAGGAGGAAGTCCAGCACTTCCGGAGTCTCTTCGCCTTCAGCGACTACACGTTAATGAAATACTACATGTCAATTTAAATGCAATGTGTAAACTTGAATCCTTAATTACTAATAACTCTAGCTAGCCCTCCCCTTTGGTTCTGAAATTTTTATGGTGGTTTGGTATGGTCCTAACCAGACTATGTGGTCATTATTTGAGCCTCTAAGTAATTCCAGTGGTTTTCATGGCTCCAACCATTACTTTCTGGAAACTAGAATTTAAGAGGGTTCTAATGGAATTGGTTTCATGTCATTTGAAGAATTCTACTGAAAGTTATGCCCTAATTAAGGTTTGAGGGAAATCTGAAAAATGGTTCTGTACATTTTTTCTATTTTCTCAGGGCAGTTCACTTAATCACCCCATTAGGGGGACTAAATGAACTTGGCTGAGTCTGAAAATTTTACTGTGACTCAGGGCTTTTCAAATGAACCTCTCAGCCAAATTTCAGAATTTTTCATAAAGTAGTTCTCCAGATAAAATTCCCAACAGTTTAAATTTTAGGGATTTAATTCTGGAAAACTATTCACTTTCATGAGCTGAAATTGGTATTGCTGGAAAGTACTCAGAATTCTGAGTTCAGCAAAATTTGGTTCATTGGATTTGGAATTTCCTAGCAAAAGTTCTATTCATTTGAAGTTTGAACTAAAACTGGAAATTCCCAAAATGTTTAAATTCTGCGGGTGGGGCCCACTCCTCAAGCTGGCGCACTCAGAATGCGGCCACACCGCGGCCCACGGGGTTTTACCCGTGCTGGCGCACCGAATCCCAGCCGCAAACAGATCCCCGCGCAGAGACCAGAGGCTGACCGGTGGACCCGCCCCCCTCTTCGTCTACCTCGTGCTATCCCGCAGCTCCCGCGGTGGCGCTTCGCCGGAGCGCTCGCCGCCGGGCGTTTCACCGCCCGACCTTCGACGAAACATGCCGCCTGTGCCTAACTCGTCTCGGAGAACACGCTGGTGCCCTCATTGGAGCTCGGCAATGGCCGGAACTATGCCCGCGGCGGTGACAGAGCTTCTCTCTACTCCGGCGATGTCGCCCGGGCTACTCAGGGCCTTATTTCTCAAGCGGTTTGCTTCTACTGCTCAGCCGTGGCATGCTGAGGACGAATACAAGCTCGGTTGGCCATGGAAATGGCCGGAACTAGGACCTCACCGTCGACCTAGGCCCGATTTCGGCTGTGCTCAGAAAACTTCGAAGAACCGTAACCCTAGCTCCTGGTTCTTGCTGGTTTTTTATCCTAGGTGGTCGTGGCAGGGTGTAGATCGTGTGTTTAGCTCGATATGCCCGGTGATATGCCAACACCCGTGAATTTTCGGATTTGGTACAGCTCGGCCTTAAGAACACAGAAACGTTCCTTGGGAAAATTCTCCCCTGACGGTGCATGAAATGGTGAACGGTATGGAGGAGCAGAACCAGCACCTTATGGCGGTCGTTTCTTGTGTTGAGCGTCGGGCACGAGGAAGCCTGTGCTGTCCGGGCACCGGCGATCAGGGGGCGGCGACTCCGGGTGCGCCGCTTCGGATGTGTGCGGTGGAACAGGGAGAATGGGGAGGGAAATTCACGCCGAACAGGGTGCGACCGAGTGTAATGCAGCCGGCGTCCTCATCCCCTGAGCAGGAGGTGGCGCGGTGGTCACGTTGGGACGGGGTCGATCCCGTGCGCTGGCGCCCGCAGAGGTGTTCGACCGCGTGACTGAGTCGGTTTAACCCCTGTGTGGCTGACCAGTGGGCCCCCTTCTCCCCTCTAATTCTTTCTACCCCTTCTGCTGTAAATATCCCCAGCTACTAAACATTGAATGTGAGACTTAGCCCCCAAGTCTTGGTTTGAATTTGAGTTCTCAAATTTGAACTTTGTTTGGCTAAGTTTGCTTCATGTTTAAACTGAAATTCAAATTCAGTTTTGAATTCTTTCCAAATTAGCTCTTGACCAAATGAACTCCAATGATAATGAAAATTTGTGGGCTAACTCAGAAAAATGTGCTGAGTTTGGATATGAAGCTTACTTTTGAATTTGAGGGATGAAAGTTGCTGCAATTTGAATTTACATTAAAATTGGCCTCTTTTTCAAATACCTCCAAAAGTGCCTCAAAAAGTGTTGGATTTACGTGAAATTTGGCCTGAACCTTCCCAAGACTTTTTAAGTTCTAGGGGTGAGCTCAACCTCTCATGTTCATGTGTAAAAATCCCACTTTGTGAAAGTGTAGGCTTTTCCCCCCTAATCACTCTTTTGACGGAGGATACTTGCTCTTAACACTTTTTCACAATCTATCCACAACAAAAACTGTGGGGTTGTGAGGTGAAGAAAAGTTTTTGCAAGTCCCTTTTCTTGGGCTTTTACATCCCTCCTCCCTTAAAAGAATCTCGTCCCGAGATTATAAAAGAAGAGACAGCGATGTAGTAGGGACTTACCCGTGTTGGGACGCCATGAACTCCAGGTAATTTGAGCGAAGGAATTCCTCGCTCTCCCACGTCGCTTCTTCGGCAGTGTGGTTGCTCCAGAGTATCTTGTAGAACCACAGCGTTCTGCTACGCGTGATTCTGGCTTTCTCATCAAGAATCGCCACCGAACATTCATCATATGTCAAATCTGGTTGCAACTCACCGATGTCTTCGGTAGTAGCAGCAGCGGTATGCTTCAGACATTTTCTCAGCTGGGAGACATGGAAAATGTCATGGACACCAGCAAGAGACGCCGGTAGCTCCAGTCTATACACCGCTGGTCCACACTTCTCGGTGATAGAATAGGGTCCAATGAAACAGGGAGCGAGTTTCCCCTTCACACCGAACCGGTGCACGCCCTTCATCGGAGACACGCAGAGGTACACACCGACGTCAATGTGCAACGGTCTACGCCTCTTATCAGCATAGCTCTTCTGCCGGGATTGAGCGGCCTTCAGGTTGGCTTGAATCGTCCGAACGCGCTCTTCGTCGTTGTTCACCACATCAACCCCGAATGTGACCCTTTCACCGGACTCGCACCAGTTTAATGAGGTTCGGCATTTGCGACCGTAGAGAGCTTCGTAGGGTGCCATCTTGATACTCTCCTGATAACCGTTGTTGTACGAGAATTCCGCCAATGGCAGGTGATTATCCCAGTTCCTGCCGTGGTGGATGGCACATGCTCTCAACATGTCTTCTAATACTTGGTTCACCCTCTCTGTTTGTCCATCGGTCTGAGGGTGATAGGCGGAGCTCCTAATCAGCTTAGTATCCAATGCAGTGTGTAGCTGCTCCCAAAAGCGAGATACAAATAATGCACCTCGATCCGAGACGATGGTCTTGGGTACCCCATATAAGCACAGAATCCTTGCTATGTACAGCTCCGCATATTTGCCAGCATTGTAACGTGTATTCACCGGGATGAATTGAGCCGTCTTGGTTAACCGATCGACGATTACCCAAATGGAATCATGTTTGTTGGACGTTAGGGGCAATCCCACAATGAAATCCATGCTCACATCTTCCCATTTCCATGCCAGGACCTTCAGGGGTTGCAACAGCCCTGGCTTCCTCATATGATCAGCCTTCACCCGTCTACACGTATCGCACTCAGATACGTACTTCGCTACCTCCCGCTTCATCCGTGTCCACCAAAATTTCTTTTTCAATTCTTGGTACATTTTGTTGCTGCCCGGATGAATGGATTATTTGGACAAGTGAGCTTCATCGAGGATCTTCCTCTTCAGTTCCATATCCCGGGGTACGACTATGCGGTCATTGAACCATAGCGTCCCCTCCTCATCTTTCCGGAAACACTTGATCTCCCCATTATCTATCCGTCTCCGGAGATGTGCCATACCCTTATAAATCTTCTGATCTGCAATGATGTCCTCCCTAATAGTAGGGATGAGGCAAGGTTGTACAGTGACCCATAAGGATCCAAGTATAAACTCGGCTCTTCCTCCTCCACCGGGGTAATGGTGAGGTCATGGACATGTGATTTCCAACTCAGCGCGTCGGCAACCACATTTGCCTTGCTGGGGTGGTAATGAATCTCAATTTCATAATCTTTGATCAGTTCTAACCACCTCCTTTGCCTCATGTTCAGCTCCTTCTGGGTGAAAATGTATTTCAAGCTCTTGTGGTCGGTGTAGAGGTGCACCAGATTCCCCAGGAGATAGTGCCTCCACATTTTCAGCGCCAAAATGAATGCAGCAAGCTCAAGATCATGAGTCGGATAGTGCTGCTCATGGTTCCGAAGTTCGCGTGAGCCATATGCGACCACACGTCCTTCCTGCATCAACACTCAGCCGAGCCCAATACCAGACGCGTCACAATACACGTCGAAGGGCTTTGTTGTATCCGGCTGAGCTAAGACCGGGGCTGTGGTGAGATGCTTCACCAATGCTTGGAACGCTCCTTCACACGCCGTGTTCCAAACATATTTCGTCCCTTTCTTCAGCAATTCTGTCATCGGCTTAGCGAGCTTGGAGAAGCTTGGAATGAATCTCCGATAGTATCCTGCTAAACCGAGGAAGCTTCTGACATCATGGACTGAAGTGGGAGCTTTCCATTTCAGCACTTGCTCTATTTTGCTTGGGTCAACTGCAATGCCTTCTGCTGAGATGATATGTCCCAAGAATGGCACTTGGCTGATCCAAAACTCGCATTTGCTGAACTTGGCGTAGAGCTTGTGGTCTCGCAATCGTTGAAGAACGATCCTCAAGTGTTTGGCATGTTCGGCTTCTGTCTTGGAGTAAACCAAGATATCATCGGTGAACACTACCATGAACTTGTCCAGCTCTGGCATGAACACCGAGTTCATGAGATACATGAAATGGGCTGGAGCATTTGTTGGATCAAAAGACATGACAAGATATTCATATAATCCATATCTCGTCGGGAAGCCCGTCTTCGGGATATCCTCCGCCCGGATCATTATCTGATGATATCCAGAGCGAAGGTCCATCTTGGAGAATACACTTGCACCCACAAGTTGATCAAACAATATGTCGATGTGGGGCAGTGGGTACTTATTCTTGATGGTGACGGTGTTGAGCGGCCGGTAGTCCACACACAGCCTCAAGGTTTCATCCTTCTTCTTCACAAATAGCGTCGAGCATCCCGAAGGCGAGGAACTCGGCCTAATGAAACCTTTGCTCAACAGATCATTGAGCTGTTCTTTTAATTCAGCCAGCTCGTTTGGAGCCATCTTGTATGGTCTCCGTGATATGGGTGTAGTCCCGGGTGCAAGTTCAATCTTGAACTCGACATCCCGCTCAGGTGGCATGCCCGAAAGATCATCCGGGAACACGTCGTGGTACTCCCGGACTACGGGGATGTCCTCTAACTTGAGAGCTTCTGCATTGTTGATTGCTGAAACCTCTTGGATTGGATTATCTAATAAGAGGGACTGCGGACGGTATAATGGGGAGTTCAGGTGAACTGTCCATGATAGGGTTTCCAGGACAGCGCCATGGTAGCTTAGCCACGACATTCCCAAGATTGCATCAATCTTCTGCCCCTCAAGGATAATCATAGTGGTGGGATATATCTTCCCACCTAAGCACAGTGGTGCTTTTGGAACCATCATAGTTGCTGAAATCTTTCCTCCCGGTGAGCAGATCATATAAGAACACTCGGTTGGAAAGGCATCCAGCTGATGCTTAACCACATATGATACACTTATGAAGTTGTGGGTTGCACCAGAATCAAACAATATTATGATGGCTTGGTCGTTGAGAGTAAACATACCCGCCAGCACGTTGTCTCCCTCCGGGGCGTCTTCATTGTCGAGGTGGCGAACACCCCCAGTCCGCTGACCAACCTTCTTGACCGGAGGTCGGCCTCGAGCACCGCCCTGGAACTGGGCTTGCCCACTGCTCTGCTGCCCCTGGGGACAGTCCTTCGTGAAGTGACCCGCCTGGCCACACGTGAAGCAAGTGAAACGGGGCGGTCCCCCGCTGATCAGTGGACGGAAACCCGGGGCGCGTTGTGGCGGTGGAAACGCCCGGGGTGGCATCTGCTGCTGCTGCTGCTGCTGTCTCGGTGGTGGCATCGGCGGTCGGAACGGGGATTCTTGGAAAGAACGTCCCCCGAACTGTTGAGGTCGCGCCGGTGGACGCCACTGCTGCCCGGATGGTGTCCGATACGCCATGCGGTACTTCTGAGGAGCGCCATCCCCACTGCTGGGTGGAGCACTGCGCTTCCGCTGCTCAGCTGCCAACTTCCGCTGAGTGCCCTCTTGCATGATCGCGGCATTGACTAGGTCGTTGAAGGTGCCGCGATTCCATTGCCTGAGATGCGTCTTCATTTCGGGGTGTAACCCCCGATAGAAGTGCTCCCGCTTTTTCTCTTCGGTGGAGATGTAGTCTGACACATATTGCGCCAGATGGTTGAAGGCACAGGAGTAGTCATGGGCACTCCTTCCGCCCTGCTTCAGTTCCAAAAATTCTTGGAACTTCCTCTTCATTATCCCGGGAGGGATATGATAGGCGTGGAACGCCTCCCAGAATTCTTCCCACTCCACGGCATGGCCAGCCGGACGAGAGGCGACATAATTCGCCCACCACGCACCAGCGGCACCGTGAAGCTGCTGCGCCATGAACAGAGTCTTTTGCCGCTCCGTGCATTGGAGCAGCCCGGACTTGGACTCGATTGTCCGCAGCCAGTTGTCGGCCTCCAGTGGTTCTTCAGCTTCTGTGAACACTGGAGGGTGCGTACTCATGAAGTCCAAGTACGACACCTCATGGGGCTCACGAGGCCCTCTGTCTTGACGCCCCCTACCTGGGACGTATTCTGCACGATCGTGCAGAGCAGGTCGGTCTGCTCCTCACGACCACCCACCAGTGCCGCTATCACATCCGCTAGAGTAACCGGAGGCGGCGGTGGTGGCTGCTGCTGTGGGGTGCTGTCGTAGGCCGGTGGCTGGGAGTCATCGCCTCCCTGCTGGCTAGAGCCACCAACCTCGTGTGTGGTCCTAGTGCGAACCATCTGCAACCATACGACAACAAACATCAGTCCCGCAACATATTGCATGCAGTCAAATAAAATAGGCGTAAACCATAGTGACAATAAATTCATGCGATACATCTTGTATGTAGATAATGTAATAACTTTGCACAAGCTACACCATTACCAGACCAAATACAAGCTAGTTTAATCCAACTTGATGAACCTCCTCTTTGGAAGCTCATCACAACTAGGTTTGGTCACTACGAGATATTACTATCGCTTTGTCATCACGTAAACCACTCTTTTATCTTCAATACGACACAAACATGGTCTCTAGTAAAAGGAACTTGAGTGAGACCTATACTTAGATCTTTCACTAGTTGAAGATAACATCTCATGAGCATGTTCTACCCCATTGGAAGTATTCAAACCCCCTCTAGGGTACCACAATCTCTCATATGAGTTCAACTGTCATTCCTCTGTCAGAATGACCAATTTCTACATATCTCAGATTTTGATCTGGTTATGGGCATTTTCATGACTCAAGTTGAATACCAAAGTTAAAGTTAACTTCAGTATCTTTCCAACGAGTACTTATTTGCCCTCATATCAGCTGTGATTTAGATGTTATGGTAATTCGAAGTGAACAGAATTTCTGGAATAATTTCAACAGCGCCTCCTTTGGGAAGTTGCTGTTTTCAACTCTGGTTTCCACTGAAATCTGTGCTGAAATCTCAGAAACTTTGAATTGCAAAGATGTAACAAATCTTCTACCCTTTCTTAAGATATATCATATTACCATTTTAGATTTTTCTCCTGGGAGTTATGCTTGAAAAACAGAACAGTCCAGGGAGTGTTTAACTCTGTCCTGATTCTGGACAGTTTACATTCCTCTGGGATTTAAGCCATCTTAAGGTGTGTTTCAGCTCTGGACGTCCACAACAAAGTTGTAGAGTCCTTAAATACCTTTCCAGAACTATATACCACACCTCCCTTGGCTAAAAGACCTGTGAGTTATGCCCTGTTGAAGATCAGCAACCTTGCTGCCCCAAAACAGAGCACTCTGTTTTTCATTCCTTTGGCTATCCTGCTCCACTATCACCTTCTTATACCCAACTAGGGCACCAAATGTTGAACCTAGTGATTTTAATTCCTTTTTATCATTATTTTTCATGCATATGCCTATGATATCTCGGTACTACGTTCCTCACAAAAGAAAATCCTAACCGGATTATACCGGCATATACGTCTCAAGTGTGGCACTAAACGGTCTCTCGCACACGTTTACTACACGGATACATACGTGGTTAGTACCTGTAGAAGACCACATAATAATGGTGCACTCAATGGTTGTTTTCATTTCAGGCAGGATCATATTTAAAAGTACATACAAACACCCGTATCATTGCCATACGGCCGTCCTTGAGTTAGGTCACGTCTCAAGGTACGTGATCGTGTTTCAACACCACACGACGGGGAAACCGAGTATGTCATGAACGGGTCGTCACGGTTGGGATTGTTATCAACCCAACAGATACCACCTACTGCCCTGCAGGGCACGCCGATGGCAAGCGCTGCGTATGTCCTCCTGGGCTATTTCCAGACGAACACACTATCGCGTTACTGACCACGCGATGGGGTCTCCACTTACTTGCCTAATGCACGCTAGGGATCAGCGTTTCATATGAACTCAGGAAATGAAGAGTCCAAGATTTTCATATTGACGTCTCACACCAAGCTGTGAGACCTATCCCTGAACCACGTTTCTCGTCAGGGGGAGCTAACCAAAATTCAACCGCTTTCGGTTACGTTCCTTACCATTCTTACCAGAGCTAGGTGCGTCGTTACATAATTAAAATTCAGAATTATAACACATAGGTTAGTCTTTGCCACCTTAAGTAACTATGCTATAGTCCTTACTTGGGGAACTACCGAATCCTCACCGTAAACCTAAGTTTTCCCATAATACAGTCCTTAAGTACTGTGCTATCCCCAATGCAGCTCTGATACCAGGATGTGGCGGACCGGAGTCCGCTCATTCCAGGATTGCAGAGCGTGGTGCCGCGCGATGCGACACCCGACAGCACACGTCAGAAGGACACAATATATTACATGGGAAAACAACTGAAACTGTACAAACAGGTACAAACTTCAGTTACAAACTATTGTTTGTATTACACAGCGGAAGTCTACACTATACAACTCACACCCGCCTATCTAGCAAAAGTCGGCTGCCCAGCCCTAGGGCAGCCAACACTGGCTGCACCCCTCAGCTCAGCGCGGCGTGTACGGCTCCCACTCAGCCGTGGTCCCCGACGGAGGGTAACCCTCGCCGGTGGACTCGTACTCCGAGTCCGTGGGTGGCTCCTCACCGGAAAAACACTTAAGCAGCAACCATGAGCACGATGGCTCAAAAAACTTAACCGACTCACCTAGGCATGAAACTCTACATGAGGTGTACAATGACATAGGATAGTAACATTGCAGCAAATGGACACGCCTACAAGTTCATCCTTAGTTCATCTTTTAGCCACAAGTTTAACAGTTCGGGAATCTGAAATTTAGTAAGCAATATTTGGTGGCACACATGTAACAATACAATTATATCACACAACAGAATTGAATCATAACATTCCCTAAATTATCTACATTACGATGCAGTGAACAAGCGGTACTCGTCACCGCGAGGGACGGCGATCGACTCGATATACACCTGCAGAGAAACCCAAAGAGCACGTCACGTACGCCAACCCGTGGAGCTTCACAGCACGCTCACTCGATGTCGTACAGGACAACCTTTCACCCAACAGCCCAAACGTCAAACCGGTCGCACCAAAACGAGCAGGAGGTTCCCTACACGGAGCATATCTCTATGCCCATTAGCAGATTTCCACCTTGCTGCCCTCAGCCTACATCTATAAATTGGTGCGTTACGCCTCGATGCCCGGAGGTTTAGGCTACATCGGTTTATCAGGGCCCATATATCCGATATGCCTTCGGTACGTTCAATACTTGTTTAGCAGGGCCGAACACGGATCGGTCCTCAATCGACACGGACAGGGCTGCGCACACAAGACTTCCTCTTGCTGCGCCCTAGCCCCTGCCAGGTCCATTTTTATTACTAAAGTGATCTCACATCACTCGAAGCAAACCCGTGTGTCCCAAACCTAACTCGCGAGTAGATTCCAACTACTCGACTTGTACCGAAGTCCTATGAATCATTAAGCATAGCCCGTCTACTCGAGGTCTTAGACACTACCCTCACTCTTATAGAAAAATTCTGGTTATGCAAGTGGGGTTCCATTCATCCTACACCTAATGCACATCCATACTTCATACTAAGTGTTTATAAAGCAAAACTTGAAAAATAGTTTAATGCAAACCGGGGCTTGCCTTGTTGCTGCTGGTCAGTAGTTAGTTCTTCTTCCGGAAGGAGGAAGTCCAGCACTTCCGGAGTCTCTTCGCCTTCAGCAACTACACGTTAATGAAATACTACATGTCAATTTAAATGCAATGTGTAAACTTGAATACTTAATTACTAATAACTCTAGCTAGCCCTCCCTTTGGTTCTGAAATTTTTATGGTGGTTTGGTAGGGTCCTATCCAGAGTCTTGACCTAGTTTCATTTGAAACAAAGTTCATTTGAACCTTGTACAAATAAAAGACTATGTGGTCATTATTTGAGCCTCCAAGTAATTCCAGGGGTTTCCATGGCTCCAACAATTACTTTCTGGAAACTAGAATTTAAGAGGGTTCTAATGGAATTGGTTTCATGTCATTTGAAGAATTCTACTGAAAGTTATGCCCTAATTAAGGTTTGAGGGAAATCTGAAAAATGTTTCTGTACATTTTTTCTATTTTCTCAGGGCAGTTCATTTAATCACCCCATTAGCGGGACTAAATGAACATGGATGAGTCTGAAAATTTTGCTGTGACTCCGGGATTTTCCAATGAACCTCTCAGCCAAATATCAGAATTTTTCATAAAGTAGTTCTCCAGATAAAATTCCAAACAGTTTAAACTTTATGGATTTAATTCTGGAAAACTATTCACTTTCATGAGCTGAAAATTGGTATTGCTGGAAAGTACTCAGAATTCTGAGTTCAGCAAAATTTGGTTCATTGGATTTGGAGTTTGTAACACCCCAAAATTTTGATTTAAAACCCTAAATCATGTTAAGAGGGGAATTTAAAAATTTTTGGACGTGTTGCATGTTTTGCAAAAATTCAAATTCAAACTGGAATTCAAATTAAACTCAAATCAGAAAAGGAATAGAAAAAGAAAAAGAGAAAACAGAAAAAAAACCGGCCAGTGGGCCGAAACCCACCAGCCGGCCCAACCAGCGCCTGAGCCAGGCCGTGGCCGCGCGCGCCGCTTCCTTCCGCTGATAGGCGGGACCCACCAGATCGTCTTCCACCTCGCGCCCGTGCCGGACTCTCTCTCACCCGAATCCAAACCGATCGGAATTGCTGCGGATCACAGCCGAATTTCGCTCGGGGGTGAAGCAAACACGATCTAAACCACCCCGCCGCCCTCCCCCGTCTATAAAAACCCCGACCCCGTTCTGTTTTTCCCACGCGATCGGCTGTTTTTACTCCGGTGAGAACCAAGACTTCTCCGGCGAATTCTGACCGATCTAAGCTCGGAAATTCCGATCTAACTCGCTAGTCTTGATCCACCGCCTCTGGGGAACCTTGCAGGTGCAGAAAACTCGGTGACTTGCGGTGTAAACACAGCGCCGACGAGCCTCGCCGTGGTTTCGTCTCGGACCTCGTCGCCGATCACTTTCCAGGATCTCCGAGCTCAAGAAAACCCCCGAGGTGAGATCCCCGACCTCCCCTCTACCGATCTATGCCATAAAGTCACAGTTCTAGGAAGAATTCCCGAAGATCCGAAAGTTTCCTGCGAGATCGCCGCTTCCCGCCGCCGTGCGCCGCCCCGCTCGATCAGAGCGACGTGGCCGCTTGTGCGCCGTTTATTTTAAATCGCACGGTAGGGTTTAAATCCCCGCGTACCGGTTCGACGTTATAATCTCAGCCGTCGGTTTAAAATCGGACGGTCCACGTCAGCCCCGCGTTATAAAGACTGGAAATCTTACGTGCTACACCCTGGGGTTCTCGGGAAAAAAGAGCTAGCCCTGGAAACTTCTGATCTAGCCCCTGGAACTTCAGAAAATCATGTAAATTCATTTAAACATCAGTTTTAGCCCCTGGACTTGATAAAAATTAGGAAAAACCCCTCTGTTAAGTGTAGTTAGACCCCTGGAAATTCTTAAAATAAATTAATGGACCCTGTAGTGGGGTGAGTTTACCTTTTTAACCCTATTTGATATTAAACTTAGGAATTTGAATAAGTAGCTAGTATTTAAAATTTAAAAGATGGGACAAACATAGTGTCAAATTCAAATTAAAAACTTTCCCAGTACTTAGAAAACCTTGGAGTGAGATAAAAATAGATTTTTGGCTGAAATGAATCTGTATAATTTATTATTCACATTTATTAGTTAGAGGGACACATTTTAAGTAGAGAATAATTCTGAAAATTAGAAAAATAAGTGTAAAATAGTATACATCAGAGGAAAAGATCAAAAATATATTATTAACTATTTTGGATCAGAATCTATTCTGTTTAGATGATGTGTCTTACTATTTTCATAATAAAGTACACATTTAGGCATAGGAAGTAAATTTGAAAATATAGCAAGCTAGGTATAAATAATTAGAAAATGATAAATGAAGTTTCCAAAATCCAAAGAATTCAGTTTAGGGTGGGTAGAAGTTCTGAAGACACATATGGAGTAGGAAAATACCTTTCATGCATACTTAGTAGCTAAAAGGTGTAGTAATTGAATATAAGGAATTTATTTAAATTGGAAACTCATATATATAGTATACAAGCATAAATGTGAATACAAAAGTAGGAATCATATACACATGATTAAAAGTGCATGTAAGCCACAAATCAACACCCATAGATTAACCACAACAAATATAATTGTAAATGACTTTCATAAATGTGAATGTGTGGTTTGTATGAAGTGGAAGTGTGAACTATGTCTTATGGATTGTTGTTTTTCTTTTTCAATGTGTGATGGTATGATGTAGAACCTGCTCCAGAGCAAGTTCTTCCTTTCCAAGATCAGGACTACCCATTTCAAGAGCAGCAGGAAGGAGGCAAGTGTCCTTGACCACTTTGATCCTATACTAGGATGTGTAGATAAAATTATTTGCATTGTCAATTGAAAATATGAAACCCATGCTAGGAAGTTTCCCTAGAATTGCATTACCTTGTTTTCCTTGTAGCTTGGGTTGGGATTTATTTTATCATGTCATTTATTATTATGCCTATGCTTAGCCATGCTTAGAATGGGATATTTGGGATATGAGATCATCATTTTATTTTACCATACTCTTGAATGAGATATTGTGAGTTATGTAGAGGTAGGGATCAAGGCAAGTTGGATGTTTTGGTTGTGTGCTGGGTGCACGAGACTCGGGTTTGTGTTTAGTACTTGCCTGGATCCTAAGGACCGGTTCATGGAGCATGTAACCTGGCTTTACAGTGCCAACCACATGCTGAGATGGGGCAGCTTGGCCAATTAATTAGGTGTATCCCCGGCGTAGTATGGGTGTGTTGGATGGTGCGGGGAATAGATGTCAGCTGGACTACCATATGAACCGCAAGGCTCAAGGAGGGGCCACTGCAGCGGGGTTGGAGCCTCTTGTATGCTGTTAGGGGTGAAACCTCAGTGGGCTCACGCTCGTCGGGAATCCCTTTGTAAAGGCTTCGTAGTGATCTCCTGGCTACACACCTGGGAAGTGTGAATGTGTTTCGTAGCCACTGGCATAATGGAGGTTCTTATTGTCCACCCGGCAACGGGGGATGAAATCACTACATGTGGGTACAGTGGTACAAACTCTACAGAGTCAAAAACTGTCATGACAGCCGTGCTCACGGTCAAGAGCGGCTTGGACTTATTCATGATTAGAGGAGTGATGGTTTTGGAAGTTGTGGATGTTAAGCGGGGAGCTTAACATTGGAAATAATGTTATGGTTATTGGATTATGATGATGGGATGGGAGATTTGGACCATTTCACTTGTGTAGTAATGTAGGTGCCTAATAAGCTAAGGTGATAGGTATTAATTGCGTAGTGCTTTAACCATGAGTTCAACCTCTCCTTGTTCCAGCCATGCATGATATAATTTTCCCACACTTGCTGAGTACCATTGGTACTCAACCTTGCATATTTTGTTGGTTTATATTGCTGCTCAGGTCAAGATAATGAGGTGGTGTATAATGACCAAGACTTTGGACCCGAAGAAGGTTTCTAGGTTCATGGAGACCCCCGCAACGCCTGTGACGGAGCCCTCAAGAATAATATTCCGCTGCTAGTTTATTTACTTGTGATGAACTTATTATTGTCCATTGAGACATTTGCGATGTAAGACTTATTTATATTCGACACCTCGCTTGTAATAAATGATGCTTCACTATTTTTCATCACATGTATGAGAAGATGATCCTGGCATACATGTGATATTCACTTGGTTGTTCTTCGGAAAAACCGGGTGTGACAGAAGTGGTATCAGAGCCAAGGTTGCCCGTAGGAACGTGGACCTAGGTAGAAATGGACGTATTTAAGGGCCCTATTTTCTTAAAAACTATTTTACAAGGTGTGTGTTGAAAAGTGTTATTTAATGGAGTCACTTTATTCATCTTACCCCAACTTTCATTCAAAATAGGATTTTTGTTTGAGAGTTTATCTAACCTAATTTTAAATTCTTTTTGTTTTAGATGGTTCGCATGATTCGCACCGCTCGCAAGTCTACAGGAGGGAGAGTTCCCGTAGTTGCCCTTGCCGAAAGAGAGGAGAGCCGTCCGGTGACGTACCTTTCCTACGGATTGGCAGTAGGAGGATTATTGCACCGTCTTCGGCGTATGCTCGAAGCCGCCGGCAACACGGGCAAGCTAATCATCCACTATAACTCCACCAGGACCATCCGTGAGAAGAGGGAAGAATGGAGCTCAGAGATGAGGATTATACACGAAAATCAGCTGCTTAAGATTCACCACTCTCCAGCTTGTCGAGCGACACAGGTCGATATGGAGAAAGATGTCACCTGGGAGGCCATCACCTGCCAGAGTCACATCTATCGTCGCCACTTGGACAAAACTGAGTACAAGTATGTCCTCCAACGTGAGAGTGGTACCACGGAGTACAAGTACCCGCCGGTGCAGCAGGGGACTTCCCATGAGCACATGGACTTGTGCTTGGAGGATGCTTCTATGCTCAGCACTCGACTGCAAGAGTGTCAGCAAGAGCTTCAGGATGTTCGGGACACCCTGAAGGAAACGGAGGCATTGCTGCGAGCCTGCTTAAGGGCGAGAGAAAGAGGAGATGGGAATGAACTATGTGTCACCGCGAATGATACATGGACTCCTGACTCCCCAGATCACCGGGCGATTAGGCGTCGTCGCACTTCTCCACCAACAGCCTCCCCACCCAAAGCAGAGTCAGAAGGAAGCCGAAATGATGAGGAAGATCCCGAGGAGCCTGCTCAAGAAAACGAGTAGTGTAGAATCCTTCCCTTAGCTAGCAAGATGTCGCATAGTCGAGTCGTTAAGTTAAGTTAATAGTGTGTTAATGCTTGGTGTGTGACGTGAGTTGTGGAAGCCATGAGCAATTGTCCACAGCCTCGTCTTTAGATTGCTTTGCTTTGGTGTGTGAACCCACATGAAATAATATTGCATTTATTTTTGGTGTGAGAAATGAACCCTTAGAAAAGTATAACAAAGCCTCAACACTTCAAAGTACAAACAAATGAAAGTAGTAAGATGATACTAAATACTTTCAAATTAACATTGGTTGATTCTGCCAGATGGCCGCAAGAGGAAAAGGACGTGCTGCCAACCCTGCCAACAACAACGATGAGGCATGCAACCCTCATCTTTCTGGAGGCCAGGACCGGGGTGGTCGCCGTGAAGGAGTTGATCCCCTCCACCAAATGCTGGAGAATCAAAATCAGCTCATCCAGAACTTGACTCAAGTGGTGGCCAACTTGCATCAAGTTCCACCTCCACAAGCTGCACCACGCCAACCAAGGTTGAGTGAGTTTCTAGGAACCCAACCTCCAAAGTTTGCAAGTGCTGCTGAACCTCTGGAGGCAGATGATTGGCTAAAGACCATTGAAAGCAAGATGAGGATCATCCAGTGCCAAGGGTATGAGAGGGTGCTGTTTGCCTCTCATCAATTGCATGGACCTGCTGCTGATTGGTGGACCGCCTACGTGGCTGCCCATCATGACCCTGAGAACATCACTTGGGAAGAGTTCAAGCGTAGCTTCCGCAACCATTACATCCCAAGAGGTGAACTCAAAAACAAGAGAAAGGAGTTTTTGGGACTGCAGCAGGGGAACATGACGGTGAGGGAATACCTCACTAAATTTACTCAACTATCCCGTTATGCCCCACGGGACATAGAGACTGATGAGCAGAAACAAGATTGTTTCGTCGAGGGACTTACCGCAGAGATGCAGTGTGCAATGTCCTCAAATGAGTATGAAAGCTTCCAAAAGATGGTGTACAGAGCATTTGTGGTAGAAAGGAAGCTAAAGGCCTTGGAAAATGAGAATAAGAGGAAGGCCGGGTGGTCACATCAAGCCTCAGGGAGCAACACCCGCCCACGCCTGATGCAGCAACCTACAGGGCAGACGAACCGTGCTGCGGTACCCTACTCAGCACCAAGAGGGTACAACCCGAACTACAGGCCTCCCGCAGCACCAACACAGCCACAACGTCAGTTTGTACAGCAGCCTCGCCCCGCATATCCACCTCGACCAGCAGTACACAGACCCCCAAACCAATCCCAAGACAACAAAGGCCAGGCACCTAAGGTTGGGGTGCAATGTTTTAGCTGCGGTGAAGTGGGGCACTACGCCCACAAATGCCCAAAGAAGAAGCCCGCGCAGCCACAACAGCAGAATGTGATGCGAGGACGGGTGAACCACGTCACTATGGAGGAAGCGCAAGAGGCACCCGACGTGGTAGTTGGTAAGTTTCCTGCCAATTTACACCTTGCAACCCTGCTGTTTGATTCTGGTGCTACCCACTCGTTCATTGCTCAAGGGTTTGTTAAGAAGCATGACCTAGCAACAACACAAATGAATCATATGCTAGCCGTAAACTCTCCGGGTGGAGAAATAAGGACAAGACAAGTGTGTCCCAAGGTGAACCTAGACATTAATGGGGTAGTATTTACTGCTAACCTCATAGTGATAGATTCACAAGGGATAGTTATTATCTTGGGTATGGATTGGTAGACAAAACATAAAGGAATCATCCATTGTTCGACCAGAACGGTGGAACTAACTCACCCTAACGGCACAAGAGTAAAGTTCATAACAATACACGAGCCTAGGAGGGACATTAAATTAAATCAAGTTGAGGTGAAAGTCGAGGAAATCAGGACCATCAGGGAATATCCAGATGATTTTCCGGAGGAGTTGCCAGGTATGCCTCCCGATCGTGAAGTGGAATTTGCAATTGAGCTAGTGCCTATAACAGCCCCTATATACAAGAGACCTTATCGGATGGACTCCAAGCAGCTGGGATAACTCAAGGATCATTTGAGAGAATTGACGGAGAAGGGGTATATTCGTCCTAGTTCCTCACCATGGGGAGCTCCGGTGATATTTGTGCCCAAGAAGGACGAAACCCAAAGGTTATGCGTGGATTACCGTGCCTTGAATGAGGCAACTATCAAGAACAAATACCCATTACCCCGCATTGAAGACTTGTTTGATCAGTTGAGGGGAGCTTGTGTGTTCTCGAAAATTGATCTCAGGTCGGGGTACCACCAACTCAAGATAAGACAATCTGATTCCCAAGACAGCTTTCGTATCTCGGTACGGACTGTATGAATACACTGTCATGCCTTTCGGGCTAACTAATGCCCCGGCATACTTCAGGTATCTCATGAACAAGGTATTCATAAAATATCTGGACAAATTTGTGGTGGTTTTCATAGATGACATTCTTATCTTCTCCAAAGATGAAGAAGAACATGAGAAACATCTAAGGTTGGTGTTGCAAAGGCTGAGAGAACACCAACTATATGCCAAGTTGAGCAAGTGTGAGTTTTGGCTGAAGAGAGTTCCCTTCTTAGGACATATAATCTCGGAGGGAGGAATCTCCGTAGATCCCGCCAAAATCGAGGATATCCAGAAGTGGAAGACCCCTGAAAATGTCGGGGAAGTTCGAAGCTTCTTGGGATTGGCTGGATACTATCGACGGTTTATTGAAGGATTCTCCAAGATCTCGAGACCTCTCACCAAACTGTTGGAGAAGGGAATCACATTCACCTGGACGCCACAGTGCGAGACGAGTTTTCAGGAGCTAAAGAAGAGATTGACAACAGCCCAGTGTTAGTTATGCCAGATATGTAGAAGAACTTTACGGTGTACTACGATGCCTCTGGAAACGGGTCGGGATGTGTTCTCATGCAAGAAGGGCATGTCGTGGCATATGCATCCCGGCAGCTTCGGAAGCATGAGAAGAACTATCCTACACATGACCTAGAACTAGCCGCAGTGGTACACGCGTTGAAAATTTAGCGGCACTATTTGATGGGGAAGAGAACAGAGATATATACGGATCATAAGAGTTTGAAGTACATTTTCACACAGCCAGATCTCAACCTCAGACAAAGGAGATGGTTAGAGCTAATCAATGACTTTGATGTGGGCATCAACTATCATCCTGGGAAGGCAAACGTCGTGGCCGATGTTTTGAGTCGGAAAGTGCAGGTCAATAAGTTGAGCTTGAAGGACATGCTTGCAGAATTGAAGGACGAGGTTATAAGTCTCAATCTATGTCTAGTAAATAGTGGTGAAGCCATCGCCATGGAAGTGGACTCCACACTAGAGCGACACATACGAGACGGTCAAAAGAATGATGAGAAGATACAAGAAATCAGGCAACTCATCAAGGAAAATAAAGCTCCTGGTTTCAGAGAGGATGAACAAGGTACGGTGTGGCACGGGAAAAGGATCTGTGTGCCTGAAGTAAAGGAGATCCGTGAATTGATTTTGAAGGAGGCTCATGATTCTGACTATTCCATTCATCCTGGGAGTACGAAAATGTATCAGGACCTTAAGAGCAGGTATTGGTGGTATGGTATGAAGCGAGATGTCGCGGAACATGTTGCCCTATGTGACACATGTCAGTTGGTGAAAGCAGAACATCAACGACCCGCGGGATTATTGCAACCACTCAAAGTGCCTGAATGGAAATGGGAAGAAATCAGCATGGATTTCATCGTGGGATTGCCTAGAACCCAATCAGGATATGATTGGATATGGGTCATCATTGATAGGCTAACCAAGGTAGCTCATTTCATCCCCGTGAAAGAAAGCTACAGCGGATCCAAATTGGCAGAGCTGTACATGTCAAGGATCGTGTGTTACCATGGAGTGCCAAAGAAGATTGTGTCGGATCAAGGGACACAGTTCACCTCAAGGTTCTGGCAGAAGTTGCACGAAACCATGGGAACCCATCTGAACTTTAGTTCTGCCTATCATCCCCAAACTGATGGGCAGACGGAAAGAACCAATCAGATCCTTGAAGATATGCTAAGGGCATGTGCACTCAAAAACAATAGGAGTTGGGACAATAACTTACCGTATGCGGAGTTTTCCTATAACAACAGCTATCAAGCTAGTATGAAGATGTCACCGTTTGAAGCCTTGTACGGGAGGAAGTGCAGAACTCCCCTATTTTGGAACCAAACGGGGGAAAGTAAAGTGTTTGGTCCAGAAGTACTACAAGAAGCCGAGGCGAAGGTAAGGGAAATTCACAACAATTTGAGGATAGCACAGACACGACAAAAGAGTTATGCTGATGTACGAAGAAGAGAGCTCGTTTTCAACGTGGGAGACTATGTCTATCTCAAGGTGTCCCCTATCAGAGGACTTCGTCGGTTCAAGGTGAAAGGGAAGTTGTCACCTCGATACATCGGACCCTTTCAAGTTTTGGAGAGGAAAGGAGAAGTGGCGTATCAACTAGAATTACTGACTCGTCTATCAGATGTGCACGATGTATTGCATGTATCACAACTCAAGAAATGCCTGAGGACGCCTGAAGAGGTGTTACCCATGAATGAAGTGAACGTAGCTGAGGATTTGTCTTATGCCGAGCAACCATACAAGATTTTGGAGTCAATGGAACGCCTCACCAGAAATAAAAGAATCCGGATGTGCAAGGTGCAGTGGAAGCATCACTCAGAAGAGGAAGCCACCTGGGAGCGGGAAGATGAGCTGAAGGCACAATTTCCGGAATTGTTTTCTTAGAACCACCAATCTCGAGGACGAGATTTCTTTTAAGGGGGGTAGAGCTGTAACACCCCAAAATTTTGATTTAAAACCCTAAATCATGTTAAGAGGGGAATTTAAAATTTTTTGGACGTGTTGCATGTTTTGCAAAAATTGAAATTCAAACTGGAATTCAAATTAAACTCAAATCAGAAAAGAAATAGAAAAAGAAAAAGAGAAAACAGAAAAAAACCGGCCAGTGGGCCGAAACCCACCAGCCGGCCCAACCAGCGCCCGAGCCAGGCCGCGGCCGCGCGCGCCACTTCCTTCCGCTGACACGCGGGACCCACTAGATCGTCTTCCGCCTCGCGCCCGCGCCGGAATCTCTCTCACCCGAATCCAAACCGATCGGAATTCTGCGGATCACAGCCGAATTTTGCTCGGGGGTGAAGCAAACACAATCTAAACCACCCCGCCACCCTCCACCGTCTATAAAAACCCCGGCCCCGTTCTGTTTTTCCCACGCGATCGGCTGTTTTTACTCCGGTGAGAACCGAGACTTCTCCGGCGAATTTTGACCGATCTAAGCTCGGAAATTCCGATCTAACTCGCTAGTCTTGATCCACCGCCTCCTGGGAACCTTGCAGGTGTAGAAAACTCGGTGACTTGCGGTGTAAACACAGCGCCGACGAGCCTCGCCGTGGTTTCGTCTCGGACCTCGTCGCCGATCACTTTCCAGGACCTCCGAGCTCAAGAAAACCCCCGAGGTGAGATCCCCGACCTCCCCTCTACCGATCTATGCCATAAAATCACAGTTCTAGGAAGAATTCCCGAAGATCCGAAAGTTTCCGGCGAGATCGCCGCTTCCCGCCGCCGTGCGCCGCCGGCAGCGCCGCCCGCGCTCGATCAGAGCGACGTGGCCGCTTGTGCGCCTTTTATTTTAAATCGCACGGTAGGGTTTAAATCCCCGCGTACCTGTTCGACGTTATAATCTCAGCCGTCGGTTTAAAATCGGACGGTCCACGTCAGCCCCGCGTTATAAAGACTGGAAATCTTACGTGCTACCCCCTGGGGTTCTCAGGAAATAAGAGCTAGCCCCGGAAACTTTTGATCTAGCCCCTAGAACTTCAGAAAATCATGTAAATTCATTTAAACATCAGTTTTAGCCCCTGGACTTGATAAAAATTAGGAAAAATCCCTCTGTTAAGTGTAGTTAGACCCCTGGAAATTCTTAAAATAAATTAATGGACCCTGTAGTGGGGTGAGTTTACCTTTTTAACCCTATTTGATATTAAAGTTAGCAATTTGAATAAGTAGCTAGTATTTAAAATTTAAAAGGTGGGACAAACATAGTGTCAAATTCAAATTAAAAACCTTCCCAGTACTTAGAAAACCTTGGAGTGAGATAAAAATAGATTTTTGGCTGAAATGAATCTGTATAATTGATTATTCACATTTATTAGTTAGAGGGACATGTTTTTAAGTAGAGAATAATTCTGAAAATTAGAAAAATAAATGTAAAATAGTATACATCAGAGGAAAAGATCAAAAATATATTATTAACTATTTTGGATCAGAATCTATTCTGTTTAGATGATGTGTCTTACTATTTTCATAATAAAGTACCCATTTAGGCATAGGAAGTAAATTTGAAAATATATCAAGCTAGGTATAAATAATTAGAAAATGATAAATGAAGTTTCCAAAATCCAAAGAATTCAGTTTAGGGTGGGTAGAAGTTCTGAAGACACATATGAAGTAGGAAAATACCTTTCATGCATACTTAGTAGCTAAAAGGTGTAGTAATTGAATATAAGGAATTTATTTAAATTGGAAACTCATATATATAGTATACAAGCATAAATGTGAATACAAAAGTAGGAATCATATACACATGATTAAAAGTGCATGTAAGCCACAAATCAACACCCATAGAGTAACCACAACAAATATAATTGTGAATGACTTTCATAAATGTGAATGTGTGGTTTGTATGAAGTGGAAGTGTGAACTATGTCTTACGGATTGTTGTTTTTCTTTTTCTATGTGTGATGGTATGATGTAGAACCTGCTCCAGAGCAAGTTCTTCCTTTCCAAGATCAGGACTACCCATTTCAAGAGCAGCAGGAAGGAGGCAAGTGTCCTTGACCACTTTGATCGTATACTAGGATGTGTTTGCATTGTCAATTGAAAATATGAAACCCATGCTAGGAAGTTTCCCTAGAATTGCATTACCTTGTTTTCCTTGTAGCTTGGGTTGGGATTTATTTTATCATGTCATTTATTATTATGCCTATGCTTAGCCATGCTTAGAATGGGATATTTGGGATATGAGATCATCATTTTATTTTACCATACTCTTGAATGAGATATTGTGAGTTATGTAGAGGTAGGGATCAAGGCAAGTTGGATGTTTTGGTTGTGTGCTAGGTGCACGAGACTCGGGTTTGTGTTTAGTACTTGCCTGGATCCTAAGGACCGGTTCATGGAGCATGTAACCTGGCTTTACAGTGCCAACCACATGCTGAGATGGGGCAGCTTGGCCAATTAATTAGGTGTATCCCCGGCGTAGTATGGGTGTGTTGGATGGTGCGGGGAATAGGTGTCAGCTGGACTACCATATGAACCGCAAGGCTCAAGGGGGGGGGCACTGCAGCGGGGTTGGAGCCTCTTGTATGCTGTTAGGGGTGAAACCTCAGTGGGCTCACGCTCGTCGGGAATCCCTTTGTAAAGGCTTCGTAGTGATCTCCTGGCTACACACCTGGGAAGTGTGAATGTGGTTCGTAGCCACTGGCGTAATGGAGGTTCTTATAGTCCACCCGGCAACGGGGGATGAAATCACTACATGTGGGTACAGTGGTACAAACTCTGCAGAGTCAAAAACTGTCATGACAGCCGTGCTCACGGTCAAGAGTGGCTTGGACTTATTCATGATTAGAGGAGTGATGGTTTTGGAAGTTGTGGATGTTAAGCGGGGAGCTTAACATTGGAAATAATGTTATGGTTATTGGATTATGATGATGGGATGGGAGATTGGGACCATTTCACTTGTGTAGTAATGTAGGTGCCTAATAAGCTAAGGTGATAGGTATTAATTGCGTAGTGCTTTAACCATGAGTTCAACCTCTCCTTGCTCCAGCCATGCATGATATAATTTTCCCACACTTGCTGAGTACCATTGGTACTCAACCTTGCATATTTTGTTGGTTTATATTGCTGCTCAGGTCAAGATAATGAGGTGGTGTATAATGACCAAGACTTTGGACCCGAAGAAGGTTTCTAGATTCATGGAGACCCCCGGGCAACGCCTGTGACGGAGCCCTCAAGAATAATATTCCGCTGCTAGTTTATTTACTTGTGATGAACTTATAATTGTCCATCGAGACATTTGCGATGTAAGACTTATTTATATTCGACACCTGGCTTGTAATAAATGATGCTTCACTATTTGTCATCACATGTATGAGAAGATGATCCTGGCATACATGTGATATTCACTTGGTTGTTCTTCGAAAAAACCGGGTGTGACAGAGTTTCCTAGCAAAAGTTCTATTCATTTGAAGTTTGAACTAAAACTGGAAATTCCCAAAATGTTTAAATTCTGCGGGTGGGGCCCACTCCTCAAGCCGGCCCACTCAGAATGCGGCCACACCGCAGCCCACGGGGTTTTACCTGCGCTGTCGCACTGAATCCCGGACGCAAACAGATCCCCGCGCAGAGACCAGAGGCTGACCGGTGGACCTGGCCCCCCTCTTCATCTACCTCGCGCTATCTGAATGTGGCCTAGAGGGGGGTGAATAGGCCTTTAAAAGATTCCTGCACACTTAATAAAATTATCAGAAACTTGATTGACCGGACTAGTCCGGTTGTGTGGGCCGACTAGTCTGGTGTGCTGAATTATGTGAGTTAATTAAGTGTGTTTCAAAAATTTAATCTTTCAGCAGCAGAATGAGAACAACAGTTTTTATAAATTAATTTATTGTATGGATGCACGTGCAAACTTATAAGTAACTCAAATGATGACTAGCAAACTAGTGATCTAATGTATCAAAATGTAAAATAAATGAGAGACAAAAGACACAAATTTTTACCGAGGTTCGATCTCACCAAGAGATCTACGTCCTCGTTGAGGAAGCTCACACAGAGCCGGGTTCCCTACCCTTTCCCTCTTCAAGTCACCACACAGGCCGACTTGACTTCACTATCAAGTGTAATCACCGTGTTTGTGGGGCAACCTCACACATTGAGGGCTCCCACAAGAATTACAATGAGAAGTTGATCAAATACACTCAAAAAGATTACAATGCAGAATATGAGTGTAGAGAAATCAAACCCCAAGAGCTCACAACGAAGGAACGACGATCTCCCAATCCCAAATCCAAGTATTTGATTGATCTTCACCTTTTTGTTCCTTAGATGTATGGGGAGACTTGTTTTTGGGCTCTTGGGACAGGTGGCGGCGCTAGGGTTTTTGTTTTTGACAGTATGAGTCGTGTCTCTTTTTAGAAACAACGAAGGACCTCTTTTTATAGGGTTTCCAAAGAAGTTACCGTTGTTAAACCTACTACCGGACTAGATCCGGTATATGATCGGACTTGTCCGGTCTACTTCCAGTGGGTTAACCGGACTAGTCCGGTCCACAAACCGGACTTGTCCGGTGCTATGTGAAATGGGGTTCCAAAAACTTCAGCAGACTAGTCCTGTCGCTTGGATCGACTAGTCCGCAGTCTTCTAAAGAGGACAACAGCGATATGACCGGACTAGTCCGGTCCAAAACCGGACTTGTCCGGTTGAGTTTCAGTAAGCTGACCGGACTAGTCCGATCCATGGACGGACTAGTCCGGTGTTCAGTGGATTTTAGTTGATTATTAGCCCTTACCCTTACGCAAAGTCATGATCTCTTGGGATGTGTCTCTCGCACACAACCTATACATTTATATCTACTTTGCTCTTCTAAATTCCACTAAAGTCTTCCTTTTCGGGCACCACTCTATTTTTCACCTTTTTGTGTGTGGCGAGCCAGTTCACTTTGTTTATCCTGCAATCATCTTAATAGTTTCATTAGGATCTCATATGTTCGTCATCAATTAGCCAAAACCCACAAGGGATATCCTAGATGCACTTACATTCCGCCCCTTTTTGGTGATTGATGACAACTATTTGAGATATCACAATTGAGAATAAAAAGTTGATTTTCATAAGGTGTGCACATATGAGAATAATAAATAATTCACAAAAAGCTTCTCACATATGCACACACCTTATGGTGGGGTGCCTCACAGGTGTGTGATAAACAAAATGTGATAAATTAAAGACAAACAATAGTGAACATATAAGTAGTGCATGAGAGCATAGTGCATCACACATAAGAAAAGAAATAGTGCATTACAAGTCCTTTAAAATAGGTACATGTCCTTGATCACAAGAGATCTTAATAACTATTACTAGATAGTTCAAGTCCAAATCTAATCTCAATCTCTCCTAATCTCAATCTCTCCCCTTTTGGCATCAAGGCACCAAAAAGGGAAAAATTGAGGGGAATCACTCATCGCTGCCTCCTCCGTCAGTCTCAGTCTGATCTTCATCTTCACTAACTTCAGCATCCACGGGAGCAGGATCTTCCTCTGAGTCCTCGGAGGCGGACGGTGATCCAACGGGCTCAATCTCAAGCTTTGCACAGATAGACTTGATATTGGCATTGACGTACTGTTGATGTTTCTTCCTTGCAAGCTTTTCTTTGCGCTGCCTGTATTCGATCTTACGGCAGCAGGCAAAGATGGAGGAGAGCACCTTGAGGATGCCACTGGATGATTCTTGGGCAGGTGGAGATCCAGGAGGAGCAGCTGCAGATCTAGTGGCATCATGAGCTTGCTTTGATCTCCTCTCCACTGGTGGAGAGGACGGGGCAGTTGGAGCCGGGGGAAGTGTGTACTCGGTGGGTTTTTGCGGCTTCAACCCCGTAAGTTTGACATCCTTGACGAACTCGAGTCCCGTCACTTTCTCAATCATGTACATGATATACTGTGCATATCCACAGGACCTATTGGGGGTGATTGAGATGTTCACAATGTCGTTGTAGATATACTCAAAGACATTGAATGGTCTCCTTCCACTAATGACCTTCATGAGAGTCCTCAAGGTCCCTTGTATAGTTCCCGCATCTCCATCCTTCGGAGCTATAGTCTTTCTCAAGACTCTATTGAGGACCACAAAGAAGGGCTTCAGATATTTGATGGTGGGAGGAACATATGACATTCTTGTGTCATAGAGAAATTCAAGCTCCTCCTTCTCCAGGGGTTTCAGATTATGAATGACCAGTTCATGATCCAAAGTGTGTTGGAGGTGAAGAATCCTAGCAAATTCATCATAAGTGACACTATACCTTAAACCATGAGTCATCCAAGTAAGGCTGTCTCCATCATCACGAGCAAAGTAGAGAGTGGAGTAAAACTGGGTAATGATTTCATTGTTCTAGTCATACTCAAAGGATAGCAGGTCGGTCAGACCGTGCCTCTCTAACGCCTCCACCATCTCACGAAAGGCAGGATACCTCTTTGACTTCAGGTATTCAACATTTAGCCATTGACTCTCTACTACAGGATTTTTCATCTTCATGTACACATGCTCGTAGTAATCTGCATGGAAGTTGCTCCAGAACCTTGGATCAGAACATTGTTTAGGTCGGTCATACACTTGAATCTTCCTGAAATTAACAGCTAGCTCACCCCCTTTTCCAGTGAAATCCTCACTAGAAGGCTGCCTATTGCGGTGAATAGGGTTTTTCATCTTCAAGGGCCCAAGGGGACCATTAGCAAGTCTCTTACCTTTATTGAGAACTCTTTTTGGCCCTGACGAGCCCTTAGCAGCATCTTTCCATAGAGGCCTTTTGCCAATGACTTTCCTCTTCTTAGGTAGATTGTCGTCAGAGGGTGGAGAGTGAGCATTGACATCATGTCTCTTCTTCATAACTCTCTCCTTGGTCCTCCTCACTTTCTCGCGTTGAACGTCTTCATCAATGTGAAAAGAGCTGTCATCTGAGCCTGAAGACATGATGCCTGATAAGGAGTTCAAGGATTAGATGCAGATGGACTCATTATCGACTTCAAATGGCAACGTAGGGGTTCAACTATCAGAGACCGGACTTGTCCGGTTTCAGAGTGCGGACTTGTCCGGTGGACCGGACTTGTCCGCATCTGTGAGCCGGACTAGTCTGGCCTGACATAGGAACCCTAATGTTTCATTTGAATCAAATCTCCTATCTAAGGACACAAGGGCAGGAAAATGGTAGGAATACATCTATTGAGGCAATGTACATCCTTTTGAAATCAAAGAAAACTAGCTAGAACTAGAAAAGTTGATATTTTGGTTTAAGGGGGGAAATCACCAAGATTTGATGATTCGCGTCGAAGAAGTAGAAATCAGTCCGGATGAATCCGGAGGAGGGAAACCACTCGTCAAGGGGAGAATTTCCCACGGAGAAAATCTCGGTTTTGAGGGTTCAACCTGAAAATCACTTTGGGGGCTAGGGTTTGGAAGAGGAGAGGGAGAGCAAGTCTAATGAGGGGTGAGGGAGAGGTCTGGTCCGGCCAAGTGCTTCTATATGCGACTGACTGGACTAGTCCGGTCATGGTAGCGGACTAGTCCGGTACCCCTGAGTTAACCTAGTTGTTGTCTGTCCGGACTAGTCCGGTTGTAAATCGGACTAGTCTGTTTCCAACAGACTTTATACATATATAGATAATTAATAGTGATCCAAGGACAATAATTTTGCAAGTAGTCTTGGTGATTACGACCAGTAGGCAATCAGCAATCAAACAATGGTCATAATCCACAAGATTTCTTCATTAAAATAGTTTTCTGAGTGGAAAAGGAGAAGAGGAGCATTTTGATAATACAAAGGAACATTTTGAGTTGCAACCAGGTATGCAATGTTTCAAGCCACATTTCGAGAGTCAAGAATGTTCAGCTCATTTCTTAGTTCACAAAACCTTTTCTCATCTAATGGTTTGGTAAAAATATCCGTAAGTTGTTTTTCAGTCCTAACATGTGAAATAGCAATGTCACCTTTTAATGAGTGATCTCTAAGAAAGTGATGACGGATGTCTATGTGCTTAGTTCTTGAGTGCTCTACAGGGTTGTGTGCAATTTTTATAGCACTTTCATTATCGCATAGAAGCGGGATATGACTTAGATTGTAGCCGTAGTCCCTAAGAGTCTGTCGCATCCAAAGTAGTTGCGCACAACAACTACCGGCTGCAACATACTCCGCTTCCGCTGTGGAAAGAGCAATGGAGTTCTGCTTTTTAGATGACCAAGAAACTAGGGACCTACCAAGAAATTGACAAGTCCCTGACGTGCTCTTTCTATCGACTTTGCATCCTGCATAGTCGGCGTCGGAATACCCTATCAGGTTAAACTTGGATCCTTTGGGATACCAAAGTCCCAAGTTGGGTGTGTGCACAAGGTACCTTAGGATTCTTTTTACAGCAATTAAGTGACACTCTTTAGGTGCGGCTTGAAACCTTGCACACATGCAAACACTAAGCATAATATCTGGCCTAGATGCACATAAATAAAGTAAGGAGCCAATCATGGACCGATATACTTTTTGGTCCACATTTGGACCGTCTTCATTGAGGTCGAGATGTCCGTTGATGGCCATGGGTGTCTTGATGGGCTTGGCTTTGTCCATATTGAATTTCTTGAGAATGTCTTGTGTATATTTAGTTTGGCTTATAAATGTACCTTCTCTCATTTGCTTCACTTGAAATCCCAAGAAGAACTTCAATTCACCCATCATTGACATCTCGAACCTGTCTGTCATTATTTTGCTAAATTCTTCACAGAAGGACTTGTTAGTGGATCCAAAGATAATGTCATCAACATAAATTTGACATACGAATAAATGATCATAAAAATGTTTAGTAAAGAGTGTATAGTCATCTTTACCAATTTTGAATTCATTTTGAGTCAGAAAATCTCTAAGGCACTCATACCAGGCTCGAGGTGCCTGTTTGAGGCCATAGAGAGCCTTATGCAGTTTATAGACATGGTTGGGATACTCCTGATCTTCGAACCCCGGTGGCTGCTCCACATAGACTTCCTCCTTTATCGGACCATTGAGGAAGGCACTCTTGACGTCCATTTGATACAACTTCAAATTATGGTGAGTAGCATATGCCAATAAAATGCGAATGGACTCAAGTCTAGCTACAGGAGCGAAAGTTTCATCGAAGTCCAAACCTTCCACCTGTGAATAACCTTTGGCCACCAACCTCGCTTTATTTCTTGTCACTACTCCATGTTCATCTTGCTTGTTCCGAAACACCCATTTGGTTCCAACGATGTTCGCCCTTGGTCTTTCCACCAGCTCCCACACTTCATTTCTTTTGAAGTTGTTCAGCACCTCTTGCATCGCAATCACCCAGTCTGGATCCCTTAAGGCTTCTTCTACCCTGTATGGCTCCAGAAAAGACACAAAAGAATAGTGTTCACAAAAACTTGCAATTTGAGATCTAGTAGTTACTCCCTTAGCAATATCTCCAATGATATTGTTGACAGGATGGTCTCTTTGCACACACTGATGTACTCTTGGATGTGGAATTTTTATAGTTGCTTGTTCTTCATTGTCTTCATGTGTCATGTCTCCCCCTAGATCATTGCTTCCATGATCATCTTGATCTTCTTGACCTTCCTCAACCTGATCTTGTGTAGGAGCTCCCCCTTGATCATTGCTTCCTTGTTGAGGTTCGTCTTGTGTTTCCTCTCGTGGTAGGAAATCACCAAGTGCCATTTTCTTCAGCGCTTCACATGGAGCTTCCTCCTTATCTAGCATACACTTATCGACTTGCTCCACTTGTGAGCCGTTAGTTTCATCGAACACTACGTCACGTGCTACTTCAACAAGGCCGGACACCTTGTTGAAGACACGATAGGCGTAGGCATTCGATTCATATCCGAGCAAGAATCCTTCATCGGACTTCGAAGCGAACTTCGAGGCCCTTGGTTTCTTGTTCAGAATAAAACATTTGCAACCAAAAACTTTGAATTAAGAAACATTAGGCTTTTTACCCGTGAGAAGCTCATATGGAGTTTTCTTCAGTAGTCGATGAAGGTACAACCGATTTGTGGCATGACAAGCGGTGTTCACTGCTTCTGCCCAAAATTGGTCTGACGTCTTGTATTCATCCAACATTGTTCTCGCCATTTCGATCAATGTTCTGTTCTTCCTTTCGGCCACCCCGTTCTGTTGAGGAGAGTAGGGTGCCGAGAATTCATGCTTTATACCTTCTTCATTGAGATATTCTTTACGGTTGATGAGAATTCATTCTGAGCTCTTTTCAAGAACTTCTTGAGGATTCTCTGAATTTCTTCACTTGGATCCTTGTTGCACTCGTATTCCACAAACATACCTCTCTCTCTAGTCATATGATTTGTGCATCCGCTATCTAGCACCCACTTAGATCCGCCGGAGGAGTAGGCCTTTTTCTTGCCTTCCTTAGCCATAAGACAAGTGTGGTTGTTCATGTCCCGTCCTCCCATGTTCGGAAAGAGTGTGGCTCTCATAGTTGGTTTCTTGACTGCGAAAGTGGCCATCTCTTCTTCTTCATCGGAGGAGAACTCGTCGTTTGAGTCCCACTCCTTCCCAATGTGAGCTTGATGGGCTTGTCTTCTTTTTTCTGAAATTTTTCTTTTCTTGAGATCTTGTTTCCTTCTTCTTTTTGTTTTCTTCATAAGAACAATCCACCATGAAGTGACCATACTCTCCGCAGTTGTAGCAAGTGCGTCGAGCCTTGGATTTTCCTTTATCCTTGCTTTTGCTTTCATGTGAATTGTTGCCGTGTCTTCTCTTCATCATGCGTTTGAACTTTTTTATGAAGAGTACCATTTCTTCGTCATCAAGATCGGTGCTCTCGTCGCTTGTATCTCCATTTTCTTGGTCTTCATGAGTTTCTTTGAGTTTGGGTCTGCACGTTGCTTTGAGAGCAACTTCTTTCTTTTTAGAAGAGGTGAGCTCGGCTAGGTCTTTGACGTATTGAGCCTCTCTCTCCATCATTTCATGATTTATGATCTTTCCCAATAACTCATCGGGAGTCATTTTGTGAAACCCGGGGTTTTCTCTAATCATTGAGCAAAGTGTGACGTTTCTTGGCATGAAGGCTCTTATCATCCTTTTGACCACCTCGTGATCAGTCCTTTTCTGACTTCCATAGGCACGGATTTTGTTGATGAGTGTCTTCATCCGATTGTACATGTCTTGAGGTGATTCGCCTTCTTCAATACCAAATCTCCCCAATTCTCCTTCTAGCATCTCAATTTTGGCTTCACGTACAGACCTATTTCCTTCATGAGCAGTTTTGAGTGTATCCCAGATTTCTTTTGCACTTTGTAGTCCATCGATCTTGGTGAATTCTTCTCTGCTCAGTGACGATGTGATTACTGCAACGGCTTGTGCATTTCTGTGAATCTCTTGTTCTTGTTCCGGAGTGAGTTCTTCATCCGTGTCTGGGATATCTATTCCTGTGCAGACAATATGCCAAAGGCTGGGATTCAAGGATATTAGATGCATTTTCATGTTGTACTTCCACATGGCGTAGTCACTTCCGTCAAACTGCGGGGGCCTTCCCATAGGAATAGAGAGATAATGATTATTTGAATTGAGACGGTTGTAGTTGTAAGATACCGGGAGTAGTCGTGATGACCACTCCCCATCGTCTTTTCTTCCTCTTTTCACTTTTGTGCCATTAACTTCTTTCTCAATAATGTCTTTAGCTGTCTCACTTCATCATCGTCATGTGGACTTTCTTTCGGCACATCGAAGGCTTTGGCTTCTTGCTCCTCATCGTTGTTGTTCGTCTTTGGGATATCGTTGTTCTTTTCAGAGGCCATTGATCTCTCCGAGATGTGAGTCTCATTGGTGGAGAACTTGGCTCTGATACCAATTGAATGTGGCCTAGAGGGGGGTGAATAGGCCTTTAAAAGATTCCTGCACACTTAATAAAATTATCAGAAACTTGATTGACCGGACTAGTCCGGTTGTGTGGGCGGACTAGTCCGGTGTGCTGAATTATTTGAGTTAATTAAGTGTGTTTCAAAAATTTAATCTTTCAGCAGCGGAATGAGAACAACAGTTTTCATAAATTAATTTATTGTATGGATGCACGTGCAAACTTATAAGTAACTCAAATGATGACTAGCAAACTAGTGATCTAATGTATCAAAATGTAAAATAAATGAGAGATAAAGACACAAATTTTTACCGAGGTTCGATCTCACCAAGAGATCTACGTCCTCGTTGAGGAAGCTCACACAGAGCCGGGTTCCCAACCCTTTCCCTCTTCAAGTCACCACACAGGCCGACTTGACTTCACTATCAAGTGTAATCACCGTGTTTGTGGGGCAACCTCACACGTTGAGGGCTCCCACAAGAATTACAATGAGAAGTTGATCAAATACACTCAAAAAGATTACAATGCAGAATATGAGTGTAGAGAAATCAAACCCCAAGAGCTCACAACGAAGGAACGACGATCTCCCAATCCCAAATCCAAGTATTTGATTGATCTTTACCTTTTTGCACCTTAGATGTATGGGGAGACTTGTTTTTGGGCTCTTGGGACAGGTGGCGGCGCTAGAGTTTTTGTTTTTGACAGTATGAGTCGTGTCTCTTTTTAGAAACAACGAAGGACCTCTTTTTATAGGGTTTCCAAAGAAGTTACCGTTGTTAAACCTACTACCGGACTAGTCCGGTATATGAGCAGTCCTCTAAAGAGGACAACAGAGACATGACCGGACTAGTCCGGTCCAAAACCGGACTTGTCCGGTTGAGTTCCAGTAAGCTGACCGGACTAGTCCGATCCATGGACGGACTAGTCCTGTGTTCAGTGGATTTTAGTTGATTATTAGCCCTTACTTTTACGCAAAGTCATGAGCTCTTGGGATGTGTCTCTCACACACAATCTATACATTTATATCTACTTTGCTCTTCTAAATTCCACTAAAGTCTTCCTTTTCGGGCACCACTCTATTTTTCACCTTTTTGTGTGTGCCGAGCCAGTTCAATTTGTTTATCCTGCAATCATCTTAATAGTTTCATTAGGATCTCATATGTTCGTCATCAATTAGCCAAAACCCACAAGGGATATCCTAGATGCACTTACACTATCCCGCAGCTCCCGCGGCGGCGCCTCGCCGAGCGCTCGCCGCCGGGCGTTTCACCGCCCGACCTTCAACGAAACTTGCCGCCTGTGCCTAACTCGTCTCGGAGAACATGCTGGTGCCCTCACCGGAGCTCGGCAATGGCCGGAACTATGCCCGCGGCGGTGACAGAGCTTCTCTCTACTCCGGCGATGTCGCCCGGGCTACTCAGGGCCTTATTTCTCAAGCGGTTTGCTTCTACAGCTCCGCCGTGGCATACTGAGCACGAATACGAGCTTGGTTGGCCATGGAAATGGCCGGAACTAGGACCTCACCGTCGACCTAGTCCCGATATCGGCTGTGCTCAGAAAACTTCGAAGAACCGTAACCCTAGCTCCTGGTTCTTGCTGCTTTTTGATCCTAGGTGGTCGTGGCAGGGTGTAGATCGTGTGTTTAGCTCGATATGCCCGGTGATAAGCCAACACCCGTGAATTTTCGGATTTGGTACAGCTCGGCCTTAAGAACACAGAAACGTTCCTTGGGAAAATTCTCCCCCGACGGTGCATGAAATGCTGAACGGTATGGAGGAGCAGAACCAGCACCTTATGGTGGTTGTTCCTTGTGTTGAGCGTGGGGCACAAGGAAGCCTGTGCTGTCCGTGTGCCGGCGATCAGAGGGCGGCGACTCCGGGTGCGCCGCTTCGGATCTGTGTGGTGGAACAGGGAGAATGGGGAGGGAAATTCATGCTGAACAGGGTGCAACCGAGTGTAATGCAGCCGGCGTCCTCATCCCCCGAGCAGGAGGTGGCGCGGTGGTCACGTTGTGTGACGCCCTCAATTCTGTGGAATACCACGGAACCGAGAACTAATGCATATGTGTGCCCAGGATGTTCATCACACATACACATATGATCCACAAACTGAATTCAGAATATATGTTACCACAAATAACAGAGTTTATTACAAAGCCTCATGAGTCCTGGACTCATGCTCACAGCGGAAGTCTTATTTCTATGCAGAGGAAGTCTTTATTCTAATGCTGAAACGATTTAACTATGCGGAAGCAAATCTAAGCAAAGGTGGCTCCATCTCTACTCCCTACACAGGCAAGGTTGAGAACAGATCACACGCCCTAATGCTCCACTTGGTCTTCATAGTAGTCTTCTCCTGCTACTGATGAGGAGATAATGATGCAAGTTTGAGTACAATGATGTACTCAGCAAGTGCGGAAAAACATGATATGTAGCTCATAACAAGGTAGGTATAAAAAGGCTCATTTGCAGAAAAACAGATTTATAAAACCATGATAAAACAGCAACTCAACCTTTAGATGAATATAATCCCAGCATGTATTTAATTACTAACAAACCTCCATCACTTTTCGTGTTCCATCCGAACATTAACCAACTCATTCTTACTCACGAATACCTCCTCGTATTCGCTACCATCTCACGAATACCTTCTCGTATTCGCTACCATCTCATCTTATAACGACCTCGTCTCACACCGAGACCAATTTCGTTGTCGTGACTCAACAGTCATGCAACCATCTTAACACCCGAACTCAACAGTCCCAACACCAAACCATAACCAAAACAATATCCATAACCAAGAACATTTCCAATAACCATCCCAATAACCTAACCAATAACCATAACCAAGAACTGTCCCAATAACCATCCCGATAACCATAACCAATAACTATAACCAAGAACCGTCCCAATAACCATCCCAACTAATCATGGCAGTTTAGCCATGCGCTCGTGACCGTAAGCTCGGCTATAATGATATTTAGAAAACTCTGCAGAGTTTGTACCTCTTTACCCACAAGTTTGTGATTTCGTCACCCGTCGGCGACTGCAGAACCTCCATTATACCAGTACACAACCGTCGGTGTATGGCCATGAGATCACAAAATAGCCTTTACAAAGGGGTTACTAGATGTATGGACTCACTAAGGTTTCATCGGCAGGCTAGAATCTCCAATTCTCCCACCCACGGGCCCCCTCTTGTGCCATGCAGTTCCCAGGGCAGTCCTCACTCGACTCCCATTCCCCGCGCCTTCCACAGTCCATAACACCCTAGCAACTTACCTAATTACTCAGCTAAGCCGCACCCATATTTGGCGTTGTGGTGGCACTGTTATCCTGGCATGTGCATGCATGAACCGGTCCTTAGATCTACGGCAAGTAAACTACCATCTCATGCTACCTCATTCACAAACCCAGGTTTGCCTAGATCTCCCTCCGATCCACGTTTATTAATATCATCAGTTTCTCATTATCATTACGAGTGCAGTTAGCTAGACACATCTATCTCGCTTCCCAATCCCATGGACTCAGCGAAGCATAAAGAAAAAACCATACCCGACTCATAAATTTCCCTGGCGACAAGGGTGGTTTAACTAATACTAGTAAACTCCTATAAAAGGGTTTCCCATCATGTTTGACTCAGCACACACACCTTGCCGCAAAACCAAACAGTTTTACCCAAGACATAGGATCAATATGGTCAAGGAGCACTTGCCTTGTTCTTGCGGTTCCGGTGGTTCTTGGATCTCAAAACCCTGTTGCTGCAGCTTGTTGTAGACAGCTCCCTGAGCTTGTCCTGCTAGGTCGGATCACGTGCATACAAGATTCACAGCAATCAATATCATGCACAAACCTTAAACTAGATGCGATGATGCACATGCATACTATCCTATGATTAGTTTTTATTAGATTGGTTTGTTCGTGTTCTTGCATGGCTTGCATGGATTTTATGATGAATAGAAGTGTTCGGATCAAAGGTGGACGTGGCGATGATCTTGTCTTTAGATCAACCTGATCATCAAGTGATCAATCCACGAGAAGGCTTCTGTTCGAAAGGAATCAAAGAACAGATGCGAAGAAAACACGACGATGCCGTAAGGTGGTATAGGATTCCTACCTCACTTTCATCTCGGTTTCGATGTCCTCCTCAGACCGTTTGGCTTTCCTCCGGCGATCTTTCCTTGCTGTGCTTCGGCGATGGTTTAATCGGCGAGATTGAGCTAGGGTTCCAAGTCGTCGGCTCAGGAGTTGAAAAAGAAGTTCGTGGTTTCGGCCAGAGGTTCTGGGTTCTATTTATAATCGGAAAAAGAAGAGTCCTAATCTGATTGTATCCCGAATATGAGTCCTATTCAGATCATTGTTGGATTCCAACGTCTTATCTTTAGTAACATCGTGGAATTCAGGTCGGTTTCTTTTACGTACAGGTATTCTTACCCATAAAAACCTCTCCAGAACTCGTTACCTCCGCGGTGATGAGCTCCGGAAGCTCCACGTGTCCTTCCGGGGCCTGGTATCTCCTTCTCTGCAGAGATGAGCTCCGGTTGTGCCGCATGTCAATCGGGCGAGACCTCCCTTTTCCTTTGGAGGTGAGCTCCGTGTGCGCCACGTATCCTGGCGGTCGGGACCTCCTATCTCGCTCGGAGGTGGCTCCGCGCACGCCACGTGTTAGTGCCGGTCTTTCCTTCTTTCCTCAGAGACGTGCTCCGAGGTCAACACGTGTCCTGCAGCGACGGACCTCTGACTTCCGTGATGACTAGCTCCGAAGATGACACGTGTCCTGCAGAAATGCCTTTGCTTCTTCCGCAGAGGCTAGCTCCGTGGGCAACACGTGTCCCACAGGTTCGGACCTCTCCCCTTTGCGGAGACGAGCCCCGAGCCTGCCACATAGCCAGCTTAGCGGCAGACCTCTCCCCACTTCGCAGGGATGAGCTCCGGACACGCCACGTGGCCTGCGGGCCGCGGAAGTTGTCTTCGGCGCTCTCTGAGAGCTGAATTCGGTTCTTATTGCCTATCCTTTTGATAATTTTCTCTGTTCCTACTTTTCTTAAAATGTTTTCTCTTCATAAAACATGAATATGTGTTGACACCAGAGATGAGGGTGTCACAAATCTACCCCCCTTAAATTGAATTTCGCCCTCGAGATTCGTTAATGGAGAATAGATAGGGAAATTCTGCCTTGATATCCTCTTCACGCTCCCATGTGGCTTCAGCTTCGGTGTGATGGCTCCATTGCACCATCGAATCACCTTGTTCTGGGTGACCCTTTCCTTTGTGTCCAAGATTCGGACAGGGTGTTCCGCATAAGTCAGGTCCTCTTGAAGTTCAAGCTCTCCCATTGATACTTGCTCCTCTGGTACTCTCAAGCATTTCTTGAGCTGGGATACATGAAACACGTCATGTACGTCGGAGAGGTGGGTTGGGAGCTCTAGTTGATAGGCTACTTCTCCTCGCTTGTCCAGAATCTTAAATGGTCCGATGTAGCGAGGTGCTAGCTTGCCTTTGACATTGAAACGTCGTTGGCCTCGGATACGCGATACCTTAAGGATACGAAGTCTCCTACTTCAAAGGTCAACTTCCTACGCCTATTGTCCGCATAGCCTTTCTGTCGTGACTGAGCAGCTTTTTAGTTCTCCCGTACCGTTTGGACTTGTTTTTCAGCCTCTTGTAGCACTTCAGGTCCAAACACCTGGTTCTCTCCGGTTTCGTTCCAGAACAGTGGTGTTCTACACCGCCTACCGTATAATGCTTCGAAAGGCGACATCTTCAAGCTAGCTTGGTAGCTGTTGTTATAGGAGAATTCGACATACGATAAACTCCTATCCCAACTACGCCCTCATTTCAAGGCGCAAGCTCTCAACATGTCTTCCAAAATTTGGTTTGTCCTTTCGGTTTGTCCATCAGTCTGTGGGTGATAGGCGGAGCTAAAATCCAATCGTGTACCCATGGCTTTCTGCAGCTTCCTCCAGAATCTAGAGGTAAACTGAGAACCTCGATCTGAGACTATCCTCTTCGGGACTCCATGAGGGCACACGATCTGCTCCATGTACAACTCGGCTAATTGTGCAACGTTGTAACTGGCCTTTACAGGGAGAAAATGGGCGGATCTCGTCAATCGGTCCACAATAACCCAAATGGAGTCGTACCCAGACTGAGTACGTGGCAACCATCTTCCCACTTCCACTCTGGTACCTTCAAAGGTTGCAACAATCCTGCGGGTTTTTGATATTCGGCCTTCACCCGTTGGCAAGCGTCGCATAGGGCAACGTATTCGGCTATATCCCTCTTCATACCATCCCACCAATAACAAGTTTTCAAGTCCTTGTACATTTTGGTACTTCCGGGATGTATGGAATAGGGTGAATCATGTGCCTCCTTTAATATCATGTCGCGGAGGTGTTTTACGTTAGGCACACAAATCCTTTTTCCTAGCCAAAGCGTACCCTTCTCATCCTCCTTGAAATCCTTCTCTATTCCTTGTCGGATTCTTTCCTTGATCTCCTTGATCCCCTCATCCATTGCTTGGCCCTCTCTTATCTCTTGCTCCAATGAAGAGTGGATCTCCATTATTTCTATGTTGTTCAAGAATCCGAGGTGTAACCGTTCGAACTCCCTACGTAGTTCGAGTGGTAGCTCCCAAAGTGTGAGTTGGTGACATGCTCCCTTTCGGCTCAATGCATCAGCTACTACATTGGCCTTCCCGGGATGGTAGTTGATTCCAACATCATAATCCTTGATGAGTTCCAACCATCGAAGTTGCCTCAAATTCAAATCCGTTTGTGTAAATATGTACTTGAGACTTTTATGATCCGTATAGATCTCACATCAATAACCAAGGATATAATGTCTCCAAATCTTTAATGCATGCACTACTGCTGCTAGTTCCAAGTCATGTGTAGGATAATTAAGCTCGTGCTTCTTTAATTGCCGTGAGGCATAGGCTACCACTTGTCCTTCTTGCATGAGCACACATCCGAGCCCCTGTCTGGATGCGTCACAATATATGTCAAAGCTCTTGCTTATGTCTGGCAATACCAGAACTGGTGCTGTGGTTAGCCTTTTCTTGAGTTCCTCAAAACTTTCTTGCCAGACTGGTGTCCATTTAAAGACCTTTCCCTTCATTAGCAACTCCGTCATAGGTTTTGCTATCTTAGAGAAGTCTTTAATGAAGCGTCGATAGTATATAGCCATCCCAAGAAAACTCCGAATATCCCTCACGCTCTGCGGTTGGTCCCACTCCAGAACATCTCTCACTTTTCCGGGATCAACCTGTGGCGGAACGGAATCCGCTCATCCAGGATCGCAGAGGGTGGTGCCACGCGATGCGACACCCAACAGCACACGTCATAAGAACACATTATATTACATGGGAAAAACAAACTGAATGTACAAAGTAGTACACTTCTCAGTTACAAACTAGGGTCTTTATTACACAGCGGAAGTTTCTTTTATACAACTCACGCCCGCCTATCTAGCAAAAGTGGTTGCCCAGCCCTAGGGCAACCCACACTAGCTGCACTCCTCAGCTCAGCGCGGCGTGTACAGCTCCCACTCAGACGTGGTCCCTGACGGAGGGTAACCCTCGCCGGTGGACTCGTATTCCGAGTCCGTGGGTGGCTCCTCACCTGAAAAAAAACACTTAAGCAGCAACCGTGAGCACGAAGGCTCAGCAAGGCTTAACCGACTCACCTAAGCATGAAACTCTACATGAGGTGTACACTGACATAGGATAGCAATGTTGCAGAAAATGGACACGCCTACAAGTTCATCCTTAGTTCATCTTTTAGCAACAAGTTAACAGTTCATGAAGCTGAAATTTAGTAAGCAATATTTGGTGGCACACATGTAGCAATACAATTATCTCATGACAGCAATATTGAATCACAACATTCCATAAATTATCTACGTTACGATGCAGTGAACAAGCGGTACTCGTCACCGCGAGGGACAGCGAATCGACTCGATATACACCTGCAGGGAAACCCAAAGAGCACGTCACGTACGCCCACCCGTGGAGCTGCACAGCACGCTCACTCGATGTCGTACGGGACAACCTTTCACCCAACAGCCCAAACGTCGAACCGGTCGCACCGAAACGAGCAGGAGGTTCCCCACACGGAGCATCTCTCTATGCCCATTGGCAGATTTCCACCTTGCTGCCCTCAGCCTACACCTATAAATCGGTTCGTTATGCCTCGACGCCCGGAGGTTTAGGCTACATCGGTTTATCGGGGCCCATATATCCGATATGCCTTCGGTACGTTCAATACTTGTTCAGCAGGGCCGCACACGGATCGGTCCTCAATCGACACGGGCAGGGCTGCACACACAAGACTCTCTCTTGCTGCGCCCTAGCCCCTGCCTAGTCTCATTTTCATTACTAAGGTGATCTCACGTCACTCAACCGAGCCCGTGTGTCCCCATGCCTATCTCGCGAGTAGATTCCAACTACTCGACTTGTACCGAAGTCCTATGACTCATTAAGCATAGCCTGTCTACTCGAGGTCTTAGACACTACCCTCACTCTTTTAGGGACCTTTGGTTATGCAAGTGGGGTTTCATTCATCCTACACCTAATGCACATACATACTTCATGTGACACATGTAAACAAAGTAAAAACTTATAAAAAGGTAAATGCGAACCGGGGCTTGCTTTGTTGCTGCTGGTCAGGGGTTAGTTCCTCTTCTGGAAGGAGGAAGTCCAGCACTTCCGGAGTCTCTTCTTCAATGGCTACACGTTTAATACAATACTACATGTTAATTGGAATGCAATGTGTGAACTGGAATACATCATTGCTAATAACTCTAGCTAGCCCTTCCCTTTGGTTCTGAAATTTTTATGGTGGACTGGTAGGGTCCTAACCAGAGTTGTGACCAAGTTCTATTTGAAACAAAGTTCATTTGAACCTTGTACAAATAGAAAGCCATTTGGTCAATATTTGAGCCTCTGGATGATTCCAGGGGTTTTCATGGCTCCAACCATTATTTTCTGGAAACTAGACTTTAAGATGGTTCTAATGGAGTTGGTTTCATGTCATTCGAAGAATTCTACAGAAAATTATGCCCTAATTAAGATTTGAGAAAATCTGAAAAAATGTTTCTATACATTTTTCTATTTTCTCAGGGCAGTTCTCTTAATCACCCCGTCAGGGTAACTAAATGAACTTGGATGAGTCTGAAAATTTTATTGGGATTCTGGGATTGTCTAATGAACCTCTCAGCCAAATTTCAGAATTTTTCATTCAGATAAAATTATTAACAGTTTAAACTTTAGGGATTTAATTCTGGAAAACTATTAACTTTCATGAGCTGAATTATGTATTGCTGGAAAGTACTCAGAATTCTGAGTTCAGCAAAATTTGGTTCATCGAATTTGGAGTTTCCTAGCCAAAGTTCTATGCATTTGAAGTTTGCACTAAAACTGGAAATTCCAAAAATGTTTAAATCCTGCGGGTGGGTCCACCGCCCACGTGTCGACCGCTGGAGCCGCGCCACACGGGGCCACAGACTCCTTCCCGCGCGGCCGCACTGGATCCCGGACCACAGAGAATCCCACCCATTTATCTCCAGACGCTGACGCGTGGGGCCTACCCCTTCGTCTTCCTCCGGCCACCCGCGCGACCCCACCGCCAAGCTCGCCGGAGCTCTCGCCGGAGAGGGGTTCCGGTCCTCGGAGCTTGCTGAATCTCGCCGCCAGTGCCTATCTCGGCCTGAGGAACACGGTGGTGCCCTCCCCAGAACTTGACAACCACCGGAACAGTGCTCACGACGGCAACAGCGGCCGGGAGCTCACCGGCGACGTCCAACTCGGCATCCCATGCACCTTTTTCGATGAGGTTTGCTCGGGGAGCTCCGCTGACACCTGCTGGTCACGGACATGGACACCGATCCCCGTGAAAACGGCGGTAACTACGACCTCATCGGCGACCTAGGCCGGATATCGGCTGTGCTTCAGAAAACTTCAAAGAACCGTAAACCTAGCCCACGGTTCTTACTGGTTTTCGATCCTAGATGGTCGTGGCAGTGTATAGAGCGTGTGCGTGACTCGGTTTGCCCGGTGATGAGCTAACCCCCACAAATTTTGGGATTTTGTGGGAGCTCGGTCTCAAGACCCCCAAAGCTTTCCCGGCGAAATACTCCCTCGACAGCCCATGAAATGAAGAGAGGTAGGGACTAGAAGAATCAGCACCTTAAGGCGGTCCTTTCTTGTGTTGCTCGTCGGGCACGAGCGCGCCTGTGCTGGCCGGACGCCGGCGATCAGAGAGGGCGGCGTTTCTGTGCTCGCGCGGAGTCGAGAAAGAAGCTCGGTAGGGGGGGGGTTCTCATTTGGAAAGCAGGAGGAAGGCGGCGTGGGCTGTGCGCTGGCCTTTGAGCTGCGGTTTGGCACCGTGAGGTGGCCGATTGCTGCCTTGGTGGCTCACCGCCGTTCCCTTGCTTGCGCGCGAAGTCGGGGTCGGCTGCAGCAACCGACTGCCCCTCGTGTGTGCCACTGACCTGTGGGCCTCCCCTTCATTCCTTTTTCTCTAATAACTCTTTTCTGTTTTTGCTAATTATCCCACCAGCTACTCACAATTTAATGTGAGACTTAGTCACCAAGTCTTGGTTTAAATTTGAATTCTCAAATTTGAACTGTGTTTGACTAAAATTTACTGCATGTTTAAACTGAAATTCAAATTCAGTTTTGAATTCTTGCAAATTTAGCTCTTGACAAGATGAACTCCAATGGACATGAAAATTGGTGGGCTTACTCAGAAAAATGTGCTGAGTTTGGATATGAAGCTAACTTTTGAATTTGGGTGATGAAAGTTGCTGCAATTTGAATTTACATTCAAATTGGCCTCTTTTTCAAATAACCCAAAAAGTGCCTCAAAAAGTGTTTGATTTCTATGAAACTTGGACTGAACCTTCCCAAGAATTTTTAAGTTCTAGGGGTGAGCTCAACCTCTCATGTTCCTATGTCCAAATCCCACTTTGTGAAAAGGAAGACTTTCCCCTCTAATCACTCTTTTGATGAAGGTTACTTGCTCTTCACAATATTTCCTAAGATGTCCACAATAAAACTGTGGTGTTGTGAGGTGAAGAAAAGTTTTTGCAAGTCCCTTTTCTTGGGATTTTACATCCCTCCCCCTTAAAAGAATCTCGTCCCGAGATTATAAAAGAAGAGATAGCGATGTAATAGGGACTTACTCGTGTTGAGAAGCCATGAACTCCGGGTAATTTGAGCGAAGGAACTCCTCGCTCTCCCACGTCGCTTCTTCGGCGGTGTGGTTGCTCCAGAGTATTTTGTAGAACCACAACGTTCTGCTGCGTGTGGTCCTGGCTTTTTCATCAAGAATGGCCACCGGATACTCATCATAAGTTAAATCCGGTTTCAGCTCGCTGATGTCTTCGGTAGGAACCGCAGCTGTATGCTTCAAACATTTTCGCAGTTGCGAAACATGGAAAACATCATGGACACCAGAAAGGGATGCCGGTAACTCCAATCGATACGCCGCTGGTCCACACTTCTCGGCGATGGTGTAGGGTCCAATAAAACGGGGAGCGAGCTTCCCCTTCACACCGAACCAGTGCACGCCCTTCATTGGAGACACGCGGAGGTACACGTGTTCCCCAACGTCAAAATGCAACGGTCTACGCCTCTTATCAGCGTAGCTCTTTTGTCGGGATTGAGCAGCCTTCAAGTTAGCTTGAATCACCCGAACGCGCTCTTCGGCGTCGTTCACCACATCAACCCCGAATGTGACCCTTTCACTGGACTCGCACCAATTTAATGGGGTGCGGCATTTGCGACCGTAGAGAGCTTCGTAGGGTGCCATCTTGATACTCGCCTGATAGCCATTGTTGTACGAGAATTCCGCCAATGGTAGGTGATCATCCCAGTTCCTACCATGGTGTATGGCACATGCTCTCAACATGTCTTCCAGAACTTGATTCACCCTCTCTGTCTGGCCATCTGTCTGAGGGTGATAGGCGGAGCTCCTGATCAACTTAGTACCCAATGCAGCATGTAGCTTCTCCCAAAAGCGAGATACAAAAAATGCACCTCAATCTGAGATAATGGTCTTGGGTACCCCGTATAGGCATAGAATTTTCGCTATGTATAGCTCCGCATATTTGCTGGCATTGTAACGTGTATTCACCGGGATGAAATGAGCCGTCTTGGTTAACCGATCGACGATCACCCATATGGAATCATGCTTGTTGGATGTTAGGGGTAATCCCACAATGAAATCCATGCTCACATCTTCCCATTTCCATGCCGGGATCTTCAGGGGTTGCAACTGCCCTGATTTCTTCATGTGATCAGCTTTCACTCGTCTACACGTATCGCACTCGGATACGTACTTAGCTACCTCCCGCTTCATCTGTGTCCACCAAAATTTCTTTTTCAAATCTTGGTACATTTTTTTGCTGCCCGCATGAATGGAGTATTTAGACAAGTGGGCGTCGTCGAGGATTTTCTTCCTCAATTCCATGTCCCGGGGTACGACTATGCGGTCGTTGAACCATAGCGTCCCCTCATCATCCTTCCGGAAACATTTAATCTCTCCATTGTCTATCCGTCTCCGGAGATGTGCCATGCCTCTACCCGTCTTCTGAGCTGCAATGATGTCCTCCCTAATAGTAGGGATGAGGGCAAGGTTGTACAGCGATCCATAAGGAACCAAGTATAAACTTGGCTCTTCCTCCTCCACCGGTGTAATGGTGAGGTGATGGACATGTGATTTCCGACTCAGCGCGTCGGCAACCACATTCGCCTTGCCGGGGTGGTAGTGAATCTCAATCACATAGTCCTTGATTAATTCTAACCACCTCCGTTGCCTCATGTTCAGCTCCTTTTGGGTGAAAATGTATTTCAAGCTCTTGTGGTCGGTGTAGAGATGCACCAAACTCCCCAGGAGATAGTGCCTCCACATTTTCAGCGCCAAAACCACTGCAGCAAGCTCAAGGTCATGAGTGGGATAATGCTGCTCATGGTTCCGAAGTTGGCGTGAGCCATAAGCGACCACACGTCCTTCCTCCATCAACACGCAGCCGAGCCCAATACCGGACGCGTCACAATACACATCAAAGGGCTTTGTTGTATCCCGCTGAGCTAACACCGGGGCTGTTGTGAGATGCTTCACCAATGTTCGGAACGCTCCTTCACATGCCGTGTTCCAAACATATTTCTTCCCTTTCTTCAGCAACTCTGTCATCGGCTTAGCGAGCTTGGAGAAGCTTGGAATGAATCTCCGGTAGTATCCCGCTAACCCGAGGAAGCTTCTGACTTCATGAGCTGAAGTGGGAGCTTTCCATTTCAACACTTGCTCTATTTTACTTGGGTCAACCGCAATGCCTTCAGCTGAGATGATATGTCCCATGAATGGCACTTGGCTGATCCAAAATTCACATTTGCTGAACTTGGCGTAAAGCTTGTGGTCTCGCAATCGTTGAAGAACGATCCGCAAGTATTCGGCATGTTCGGCTTCTGTCTTGGAGTAAACCAAGATATCGTTGATGAACACTACCACGAACTTGTCCAGCTCCGGCATGAACACCGAGTTCATGAGATACATGAAATGGGCTGGAGCATTTGTGAGACCAAATGACATGACGAGATATTCATATAAGCCGTATCTCGTCGAGAACGCTGTCTTCGGGACATTGTCTGCCCGGATCTTGATCTGGTGATATCCAGAGCGAAGGTCCATCTTTGAGAATACACTTGCCCCCACAAGTTGATCAAACAAGATGTCAATACGGGGCAGTGGGTACTTATTCTTGATGGTGACGGCATTGAGCGGCCGGTAGTCCACACACAGCCTCAGGGTTTCATCCTTCTTCTTTACAAACAGCGCCGAGCATCCCCAAGGCGAGGAACTCGGCCTAATGAAACCCTTGCTCAACAGATCATTGAGCTGTTCTTTCAGTTCAGCCAGCTCATTGGGAGCCATTTTGTATAGTCTCCGTGATATGGGCATAAAACATTATGACAACAAAAACATGCGATATATCTCGTAAGTAGATAATGTAATAACTTTGCACAAGCTACACCATTACCAGACCAAACACAAGCTAGTTTAGTCCAACTTGATGAACCTCCACTTTGGAAGCTCACCATAACTAGGTTTGGTCACTACGAGACATTACTATCGCTTTGTCATCACGTATCCACCCGTAGGGTACAACCACCTCTCCAAAGAGTTCAACTGTCATTCTTCTGTCAGAATGACCAATTTCTACCTATTCCAAGTTTTGATATGGTTCTGGGCATTTTCATGACTCAAGCTGAACACCAAAGTTAAAGTTAACTTCAGTATCCTTCCAACGAGTATTCATTTGCCCCCAGATCAGCTTTGGTTAAAAAGTTATGCCAATTCAAAGTCAGCAGAATTTCTGGAAGCATTTTAACAGCACCTCCCTTGGAAGGGCTGTGTTCAACCCTGGTTTCCACTGAAATCTGTGCTGAAATTTCAGAAACTTTGAATTGGAAAGATGTCACACATCTTCTACTCTTTCTAAGGAGGTATCATATGAAAATTTTTGGTTTTTTCACCTGGGAGTTATGTTTGAAAAACAGAACAGTCCAGGGAATGTTTTACTCTGTCCTGGTTCTGGACAGTTTACATTCCTCTGGGATTTAAGCCATCTTAAGGTGAGTTTCAGCTCTGGAAGTCTACAACAAAGTTGTAGAGTACTTCAATACCTTCCCATAACTATATAGCACACCTCTCTGGGCTAAAAGACCTGTGAGTTATGCCCTGTGGAAGATCAGCAAACTTGCTGTCCAAAACAGAGCACTCTGATTTTCAGTCTTTTTGGAACTACACTTACCACTATCCCATTCTTATACCTAACCAGGGTCCTAAATGTTGAGCCTATAGATTTTAATTCCTTTTTACCATTATTTTCATGCATATGCCTACAATATCTCGGTACTACGTTCCTCACAAAAGAAAATCCTAACCGGATCATACCGGCATATACGTCTCAAGTGTGGCACTAAACGGTCTCTTGCACACGTTTACTACACGGATACATACGTGGTCAGTACCTGCAGAAAACCACACAATAATGGTACACTCAAAGGTTGTTCATTCCAGGCAGTTCCATATTTGAAAGTAAATACAAACGCCCGTATCATTGTCATACGGCCGTCCTTGAGCTAAGTCACGTCTCAAGGCACGTGGTCGTGTTTCAACACCACACGACGGGGAACCCGAGTATGTCATGAACGGGTCGTCACGGTTGGGAATGTTATCATCCCAACAGATACCACCTACTGCCCTGCAGGGCACGCCGATGGCAAGCACTGCGTATGTCCTCCTGGGCTATTTCCAGACGAACACACTCTCGCATTACTGATCACGCGATGGGGTCTCCACTTACTTGCCTAATGCACGCTAGGGATCAGCGTTGCATATGAACTCAGGAACATGAAGAGTTCAAGAGTTTCATATTGACATCTCACACCAAGCTGTGAGATCAATCCCTGAACCACGTTCCTCGTCAGGGAGAGCTAACCGAAATTGATCCGCTTTCGGTGGCGTTCCTTACCATACTTACCAGAGCATAGGTGCGTCGTTACATAATTAAAATTCAGAATTATAACACATAAGTTAGTCTTTGCCACTTTAAGTAACTATGCTAATATAGTCCTTACTTGGGTAACTACCGAATCCTCACCGTATACCTAAGTTTTTCCCATAATGCAGTCCTTTAGTACTGTGCTATCCGCACTGCAGCTCTGATACCAGGCTGTGGCGGACCGGAATCCGCTCATCCAGGATCGCAGAGGGTGGTGCCGCGCGATGCGACACCCGACAGCACACGTCATAAGAACACATTATATTACATGGGAAAAACAAACTGAATGTACAAAGTAGTACACTTCTCAGTTACAAACTAGGGTCTTTATTACACAGCGGAAGTTTCTTTTATACAACTCACGCCCGCCTATCTAGCAAAAGTGGTTGCCAAGCCCTAGGGCAACCCACACTAGCTGCACTCCTCAGCTCAGCGCGGCGTGTACGGCTCCCACTCAGCCGTGGTCCCCGATGGAGGTTAACCCTCGCCGGTGGAAGTAAACACTTAAGCAGCAACCGTGAGCACGAAGGCTCAGCAAGGCTTAACCGACTCACCTAAGCATGAAACTCTACATGAGGTGTACACTGACATAGGATAGCAATGTTGCAGCAAATGGACACGCCTACAAGTTCATCCTTAGTTCATCTTTTAGCAACAAGTTAACAGTTCATGAAGCTGAAATTTAGTAAGCAATATTTGGTGGCACACATGTAGCAATACAATTATCTCATGACAGCAATATTGAATCACAACATTCCATAAATTATCTATGTTACGATGCAGTGAACAAGCGGTACTCGTCACCGTGAGGGACGGCGAATCGACTCGATATACACCTGCAGGGAAACCCAAAGAGCATGTCACGTACGCCCACCCGTGGAGCTGCACAGCACGCTTACTCGATGTCGTACGGGACAACCTTTCACCCAACAGCCCAAACGTTGAACCGGTCGCACCAAAACGAGCAGGAGGTTCCCCACACGGAGCATCTCTCTATGCCCGTTGGCAGATTTCCACCTTGCTGCCCTCAGCCTACACCTATAAATCGGTGCGTTATGCCTCGACGCCCAGAGGTTTAGGCTACATCGGTTTATCGGGGCCCATATATCCGATATGCCTTCGGTACGTTCAATACTTGTTCAGCAGGGCCGCACACGGATCGGTCCTCAATCGACACGGGCAGGGCTGCGCACACAAGACTCTCTCTTGCTGCGCCCTAGCCCCTGCCTAGTCTCATTTTCATTACTAAGGTGATCTCACGTCACTCAACCGAGCCCGTGTGTCCCCATGCCTATCTCGCGAGTAGATTCCAACTACTCGACTTGTACCGAAGTCCTATGACTCATTAAGCATAGCCTGTCTACTCGAGGTCTTAGATACTACCCTCACTCTTTTAGGAACCTTTGGTTATGCAAGTGGGGTTTCATTCATGCTATACCTAATGCACATACATACTTCATATGACACATGTAAACAAAGTAAAAACTTATAAAAAGGTTAATGCAAACCGGGGCTTGCCTTGTTGCTGCTGGTCAGGGGTTAGTTCCTCTTCCGGAAGGAGGAAGTCCAGCACTTCCGGAGTCCCTTCTTCAATGGCTACACGTTTAATACAATACTACATGTTAATTTGAATGCAATGTGTGAACTGGAATACATCATTGCTAATAAATCTAGCTAGCCCTTCCCTTTGGTTCTGAAATTTTTATGGTGGACTGGTAGGGTCCTAACCAAAGTTGTGACCAAGTTTTATTTGAAACAAAGTTCATTTGAACCTTGTACAAATAGAAACCCATTTGGTGAATATTTGAGCCTCTGGATGATTCCAGGGGTTTTCATGGCTCCAACCATTACTTTCTGGAAACTAGAGTTTAAGATGGTTCTAATGGAGTTGGTTTCATGTCATTTGAAGAATTCTACAGAAAATTATGCCCTAATTAAGATTTGAGAAAATCTGAAAAAATGTTTCTATACATTTTTCTATTTTCTCAGGGCAGTTCTCTTAATCACCCCATCAGGGTAACTAAATGAACTTCGATGAGTCTGAAAATTTTACTGGGATTCAGGGATTGTCTAATGAACCTCTCAGCCAAAGTTCAGAATTTTTCATAAAGTAGTTCTCCAGATAAAATTCCCAACAGTTTAAATTTTAGGGATTTAATTCTGGAAAACTATTCACTTTCATGAGCTGAAATTGGTATTGCTGGAAAGTACTCAGAATTCTGAGTTCAGCAAAATTTGGTTCATCGAATTTGGAGTTTCCTAGCCAAAGTTGTATGCATTTGAAGTTTGCACTAAAACTGGAAATTCCAAAAATGTTTAAATCCTGCGGGTGGGTCCACCGCCCAAGTGTCGACCGCTGGAGCCGCGCCACACGGGGCCACAGACTCCTTCCCGCGCGGCCGCACTGGATCCCGGACCACAGAGAATCCCACCCATTTATCTCCAGCTGCTGACGCGTGGGGCCTACCCCTTCGTCTTCCTCCAGCCACCCGCGCGACCCCGCCGCCAAGCTCGCCGGAGCTCTCGCCGGAGAAGGGTTCCGGTCCTCGGAGCTTGCTGAATCTCGCCGCCAGTGCCTATCTCGGCCTGAGGAACACGGTGGTGCCCTCCCCAGAACTTGACAACCACCGGAACAGTGCTCCCGACGGCAACAGCGGCCGGGAGCTCACCGGCGACGTCCAACTCGGTATCCCATGCACCTTTTTCGATGAGGTTTGCTCGGGGAGCTCCGCTGACACCTGCTGGTCACGGACATGGACACCGATCCCCGTGAAAACAGCGGTAATACGACCTCATCGGCGACCTAGGCCGGATATCGGCTGTGCTTCAGAAAACTTCAAATAACCGTAAACCTAGCCCACGGTTCTTACTGGTTTTCGATCCTAGGTTTGCAGTGTATAGAGCGTGTGCGTGACTCGGTTTGCCCGGTGATGAGCAAACCCCCACGAATTTTGGGATTTTGTGGGAGCTCGGTCTCAAGACCGCCGAAGCTTTCCCGGCGAAATACTCCCTCGACAGCCCATGAAATGAAGAGCGGTAGGTGGGACTAGAAGAATCAGCACCTTAAGGCGGTCCTTTCTTGTGTTGCTCGTCGGGCACGAGCGCGCCTGTGCTGGCCGGACGCCGGCGATCAGAGAGGGCGGCGTTTCTGTGCTCGCGCGGAGTCGAGAAAGAAGCTCGGTAGGGGGGGGGTTCTCGTTTGGAAAGCAGGAGGAAGGCGGCGTGGGCTGTGCGCTGGCCTTTGAGCCGCGGTTTGGCACCGTGAGGTGGCCGATTGCTGCCTCGGTGACTCGCCGCCGTTCCCTTGCTTGCGCGCGAAGTCGGGGTCGGCTGCAGCAACCGACTGCCCCTCGTGTGTGCCACTGACCTGTGGGCCTCCCCTTCATTCCTTTTTCTCTAATAACTCTTTTCTGTTTTTGCTAATTATCCCACCAGCTACTCACAATTTAATGTGAGACTTAGTCACCAAGTCTTGGTTTAAATTTGAATTCTCAAATTTAAACTGTGTTTGACTAAATTTACTGCATGTTTAAACTGAAATTCAAATTCAGTTTTGAATTCTTGCAAATTTAGCTCTTGACAAGATGAACTCCAATGGACATGAAAATTGGTGGGCTTACTCAGAAAAATGTGCTGAGTTTTATATGAAGCTAACTTTTGAATTTGGGTGATGAAAGTTGCTGCAATTTGAATTTACATTCAAATTGGCCTCTTTTTCAAATAACCCAAAAAGTGCCTCAAAAAGTGTTGGATTTCTATGAAACATGGACTGAACCTTCCCAAGGCATTTTAAGTTCTAGGGGTGAGCTCAACCTCTCATGTTCCTATGTCCAAATCCCACTTTGTGAAAAGGAAGACTTTCCCCTCTAATCACTCTTTTGATGAAGGTTACTTGCTCTTCACAATATTTCCTAAGATGTCCACAATTAAACTGTGGTGTTGTGAGGCGAAGAAAAGTTTTTGCAAGTCCCTTTTCTTGGGATTTTACACAACCGATACCCCTTCCTTGGAGATAATGTGGCCTAGGAAAGATATTTCCTTTAGCCAAAATTGACACTTGTTAAGCTTGGCATACAATTGATGCTCACGCAATTTCTGCAAGGTCAATTTCAAATGTTCTTCATGCTCCTCCTCACTCTTTGAATACACCATAATGTCATCGATGAAAACCATGACGAACTTGTCCAAGTACTCCATGAAAACCTTGTTCGTAAGGTACATGAAGTATGTGGGTGCATTTGTCAACCCAAAAGACATGACGGTATATTCATACGAACAATACCGTGTCCGAAAGTCTGTCTTGGGTATATCGGAGGGCTTAATCTTCAGCTGGAAGTATCCCGACTGAAGATCAATCTTGGAGAACACTCGGGCTCCTTTCATTTGGTCGAATAGGTCCTCTATACGGGGCAGAGGGTATTTGTTCTTGATTGTTACCTCGTTGAGAGACCTATAATCCACGCACATCCTTTGGGTTCCATCTTTCTTGTCTACGAAGAGCACCGGAGCTCCCCATGGTGACGAGCTTGGACGGATAAAAACCCTTCTCCAACTGTTCTTGAATTTGCTTCTTGAGTTCTACTAGCTCGTTGACGGGCATCCTATAGGGTCTCTTGGCTATGGGTGCAGTTCCAGGTACCAAATCTATGGCAAACTCAATGTCCCGGTCAGGTGGCATACCTGGAAGCTCTTCCGGGAACACGTCTGAAAATTCCTGAACCACTGGAATGTTGTGCACGGTTGTTCCTTCGACGTGGTTCAAAATTGCCCGTTCGGTTGTTTGCTGGGCTGACTCAAACTCGACACGAATACCGTGCTCGTTTGTCAACTGCACGCTCCTTTCAGCACATTGGATTACTCCATTGTGCTTGCTTAACCAATCCATTCCGAGTATGATGTCAATCCCTTGGGAGTCCAAGACAATAAGGATGGCAAGGAAGTCTACCCCCCTTATTTTAAGGCTTACTTTAGGACATACTATATTAGTCCTCATTTCTCCTCCGGGAGAATTAACTAACATAGCACATTCTAAGTGGGATACGGGTAGATGATGTTTGGCAACATATTTGGATGATATGAAGGAATGTGATGCTCCAGAATCAAATAAGATGGTGGCTGGGTTGGAGTTGGCAAGGAACATACCAATTACGACGTCCTCAGCCTGTTGTGCTTCCTCGGCAGTTACATGGTTCACGTGACCACGAGCATAGTTCTGTTGTCCACAGTTTCCTTGATTGTCCCCTCCGTTCGGTCACTGGTTCTGCTTGGGCACGTTACCTTGCTGTCCGGGGCCTCTCCTTGGGCACTGGTTCATGAAGTGGTCTACTTCCCCGCATGCAAAGCATGCCCTGTTGCCTACGGCAGCAGGTACGTTGGGGCGGGGGTTTTGAACAGGGGCGCCATTGTTAGGTTGTGGCGCAGGAGGCATGGGCACGCGAGGTGCTGGTGCAACGGGTCGTTGCTGGGGTGGCTGACCCGGGCAGTATTCAGGAGTGGTCAATCCATACTGCGGTGCAGGGGGCATGTACCGAGGTCGTACGTTGCTCCCTTGAGGCTGGTATGGTGTCTTCCTCTTGCACTCTCGCTCGATCTCTCGGATCTTGTTTTCAACAACTATGGCCTTGTCAACCAGATTCTGGAAGCTTACATAGTCATTGTTGAGGAGCTGAACCTGGATCTCACTGTTCAACTCTCTCATGAACAGGTATTGCTTTCTCTGGTCTGAGTTGACATCCTCGGGGGCGTACCGGGACAGTTGCGTGAACTTGTTGAGATACTCATTCACACTTTTCTGTCCTTGGCGGAGACCTTCGAACTCCTGCCTCTTGAGCATCATTACACCAGCAGGGATGTAATGAGAGCGGAAACCTTCCTTGAACTAAGTCCAAGTGATCGTCTCAGGGTCGGCATGAGCGTTGCTCAGGGCATCCCACCAGTCCGCAGCGGCTCCCGTAAGTTGGTGCGACGCGAAGAGAACCTTCTCTCGGTCATTGCACTGAACAATGGCAAGCTTCTTCTCCATGGATTTCAACCAGTCGTCGGCCTCCATGGGGTCGTTGGCTTGAGCAAAGGTGGGTGGTCGAGTCCTCATGAACTCTCCCAACCTGTTATGAGCCGGCGGTGGTGGTGGCGGTGGTGCCGGAACAGGGTTTTGGTTGGCCTGCAACTGACCCAATGTTTGGATCATGGTTTGCATAAGCTGGTTTTGCATGGCCAGCAGCCGTTCCAGGTGATTTTCACCAGCTCCGGGGTTAGCAGGAACTTCCTCGTGGTCATCCTCTTGGATGTTCCTTCGGCCGGCATTTCCCTTCACCATCTGTGAGAGAGGACGAAATAGAATAGAAGGTTAGAAGGATAGGTAGGTCCCTTCAACTATATGCATCAAGGTGAGTTTGGACTATATATATATACTAGCCCATATGAGGATGTGAACAAGTGCCGAAGCATCTCACACCTCTTTTCTTCTTACGTGTGGATATGGACAACGTTTTGGGGACGTCCCACAACTCACACTAAGAACATAATCAAAACAATCATTGCAAGGGCTCATACAACTCCTATTCAAAGATGGTTCCCTATGTCATGGTGGTTTTAAAGCCAATCTAAGCGTCCTAGGGTGCTTTCTTTGGTCAGCGGATCTTAACTACCAATCTGTGTCTAATACCAATCTATGATTCCTAGTTAGGGGTGTAACCTACGGCTAACCCATGGCTCTAATATCAATCTGAGGTTTCTATCTAGGCGTGTAACCTACTGTCAACCCGTGGCTTTGATACCAATCTGTGACGCCCTCAATTCTGTGGAATACCACGGAACCGAGAACTAATGCATATGTGTCCCCAGGAATACATGTTACCACGAATAATAGAGTTTATTACAAAGCCTCATGAGTCTTGGACACATGCTCACAGCGGAAGTCTTATTTCTATGCAGCGGAAGTCTTTATTCTAATGCGGAAGCGATTTAACTATGCGGAAGCAAATCTAAGCAAAAGTGGCTCCATCTCTACTCCCTCCACAGGCAAGGTTGAGAACAGATCACACACCCTAATGCTCCACTTGGTCTTCATAGTAGTCTTCTCCTGCTACTGATGAGGAGATAATGATGCAAGTTTGAGTACAATGATGTACTCAGCAAGTGCGGAAAAACATGATATGTAGCTCATAACAAGGTAGGTATAAAACGGCTCATTTGCAGAAAAGCAGATTTATAAAACTATGATAAAACAGCAACTCAACCTTTAGATGAATATAATCCCAGCATGTATTTAATTACCAACATACCTCCATCACTTTTCGTGTTCCATCCGAACATTAACCAACTCATTCTTACTCACGAATACCTCCTCGTATTCGCTACAATCTCACGAATACCTTCTCGTATTCACTACCATCTCATCTTATAACGACCTTGTCTCACACCGAGACCAATTTCGTTGTCGTGACTCAACAGTCATGCAACCATCTTAACACCCGAACTCAACAGTCCCAACACCAAACCATAACCAAAACAATATCCATAACAAAGAACCATCCCAATAACCATAACCAATAACCATAACCAAGAACCGTCCCAATAACCATCCCAATAACCATAACCAAAAACCATAACCATGAACCGTCCCAATAACCATCCCAACTAGTCATGGCAGTTTAGCCAGGTGCTCGTGACCGTAAGCTCGGCTATCATGATAGTTTTAGAAAACAATGCAGAGTTTGTACCTCTTTACCCACAAGTTTGTGATTTCGTCACCCGTCGGCGACTGCAGAACCTCCATTATACCAGTACACAACTGTCGGTGTATGGCCAAGTGGTCACAAAATAGCCTTTACAAAGGGGTTACTAGATGTATGGACTCACTAAGGTTTCATCGGCAGGCTAGAATCTCCAATTCTCCCACCCACGGGCCCCCTCTTGTGCCATGCAGTTCCCAGGGCAGTTCTCACTCGACTCCCGTTCCCCACGCCTTCCACAGTCCATAACACCCTAGCAACTTACCTAATTAGTCAGCTAAGCCGCACCCATATTTGGCCTTGTGGTGGCACTGTTATACTGGCATGTGCATGCATGAACCGGTCCTTAGATATACGGCAAGTAAACCACCATCTCATGCTACCTCATTCACAAACCCAGACTTGCCTAGATCTCCCTCCGATTCACGTTTATTAATATCGTCAGTTTCTCATTATCATTACGAGTGCAGTTAGCTAGACACATCTATCTCGCTTCCCAATCCCATGGACTCAGCGAAGCATAAAGCAAAAACCATACCCGACTCATAAATTTCCCTGGCGACAAGGGTGGTTTAACCAATACTAGTAAACTCCTATAAAAGGGTTTCCCATCATGTTTTACTCAGCACACACACCTTTTTGCAAAACAAAACAGTTTTACCCAAGACATAGGATCAATATGGTCAAGGAGCACTTGCCTTGTTCTTGCGGTTCCGGTGGTTCTTGGATCAAAACCCTGTTGCTGCAGCTCGTCGTAGACAGCTCCCTGAGCTTGTCCTGCTAGGTCGCATCACGTGCATACAAGATTCACAGCAATCAATATCATGCACAAACCTTAAACTAGATGCGATGATGCACATGCATACTATCCTATGATTAGTTTTTATTAGATTGGTTTGTTCGTGTTCTTGCATGGCTTGCATGGATTTTACGATGAATAGAAGTGTTCGGATCAAAGGTAGACGTGGCGATGATCTTGTCTTTAGATCAACCTGATCATCAAGTGATCTATCCACGAGAAGGCTTCTGTTCGAAAGGAATCAAAGAACAGATGCGAAGAAAACACGACGATGTCGTAAGGTGGTATAGGATTCCTACCTCACTTTCTTCTCGGTTTCGAGGTCCTCCTTAGATCGTTTGGCTTTCCTCTGGCGATCTTTCCTTGCCGTGCTCCGGCGACGGTTTACTCGGTGAGATAGGGCTAGGGTTCCAAGTCGTTGGCTCAGGAGTTGAAAAAGAAGTTTGTGGTTTCGGCCAGAGGTTCTGGGTTCTATTTATAATCGGAAAAAGAAGAGTCCTAATCTGATTGTCTCCAGATTATGAGTCCTATTCAGATCGTTGTTGGATCCTAACGTCTTATCTTTAGTAACATCGTGGAATTCAGGTCGGTTTCTTTTGCGTACCGGTATTCTTACGCATAAAAACTGCTCTAGAACTCGTTACCTCCGCGGTGATGAGCTCCGGAAGCTCCACGTGTCCTTCCGGGGCCTGGTATCTCCTTCTCTGCAGAGATGAGCTCCGGTTGTGCCGCGTGTCAATCGAGTGAGACCTCCCTTTTCCTTCAGAGGTGAGCTCCGCGTGCGCCACGTATCCTGGCGGTTGGGACCTCCTATCTCGCTCGGAGGTGGCTCCGCGCACGCCACGTGTTAGTGCCGGTCTTTCCTTCTTTCCACAGAGACGTGCTCCGAGGTCAACACGTGTCCTGCAGCGACGGACCTCTGACTTCCGTGATGACTAGCTCCGAAGATGACACGTGTCCTGCGGAAATTCCTTTGCTTCTTCCGCAGAGTCTAGCTCCATGGGCAACACGTGTCCCACAGGGTCGGACCTCTCCCCTTTGCGGAGACGAGCCCCGAGCCTGCCACGTAGCAAGCTTAGCGGCGGACCTCTCCCCACTTCGCAGGGATGAGCTCCGGACATGCCACGTGGCCTGCAGGCCGCGGAAGTTGTCTTCGGCGCTCTCTGAGAGCTGAATTCGGTTCTTATTGGCTATCCTTTTGATAACTTTCTCTGTTCCTACTTTTCTTAAAATGTTTTCTCTTCATAAAACATGAATATGTGTTGACACCAGAGATGAGGGTGTCACACGTTGGGACAGGGTCGACCCCGTGCACTGGTGCCCGCAGAGGTGTTCGACCGCGTGACTGAATCGGTTTAACCCCTGTGTGGCTGACCAGTGGGCCCCCTTCTCCCCTCTAATTCTTTCTCCCCCTTCTGCTGTAAATATCCCCAGCTACTAAACATTGAATGGGAGACTTAGCCTCCAAGTCCTTATTTGAATTTGAGTTCTCAAATTTGAACTTTGTTTGGCTAAGTTTGCTTCATGTTTAAACTGAAATTCAATTTCAGTTTTGAATTCTTGCCAATTTAGCTCTTGACCAAATGAACTCCAATGATAATGAAAATTTGTGGTCTAACTCAGAAAAATGTGCTGAGTTTGAATATGAAGCTAACTTTTGAATTTGAGGGATGAAAGTTGCTGCAATTTGAATTTACATTCAAATTGGCCTCTTTTTCAAATACCTCCAAAAGTGCCTCAAAAAGTGTTGGATTTACATGAAATTTGGCCTGAACCTTCCCAAGACATTTTAAGTTCTAGGGGTGAGCTCAACCTCTCATGTTCATGTGTAAAAATCCCACTTTGTGAAAGTGTAGGCTTCCCCCCCCCTAATCACTCCTTTGATGGAGGTTACTTGCTCTTCACACTTTTGCACAATCTATCCACAACAGAAACTGTGGTGTTGTGAGGTGAAGAAAAGTTTTTGCAAGTCCTTTTCTTGGGCTTTTACAAATAATTCAGAGAAGGACCATGCAATTTTTCACTAAAGAATGCAACGGGTTTACCTCCTTGTATGAGAACACCTCCAATACCAATGCCGCTTGCATCACATTCTAGCTCAAATATCTTGTCAAAATCAGTAAGTTGTAGCAATGGTGCTTGTGTAAGCTTTGATTTGAGAACATCAAAAGCTTGTTGCTGCTGTTCGCCCCATCGAAACTGCACTCCCTTCTTCGTCAGTTCATGGAGAGGTGCTGCAATGGTGCTCAAATCCCGCACAAAGCGTCGATAAAAACCTGCAAGACCAAGAAAACTACGCACCTGTGTGACGGTCGATGGAGTTGGCCAGCTAGTGATCGCCACAATTTTCGCCTCATCCATCTCAATTCCCTGCGATGAAACGACATATCCAAGAAACGAAACTCGATTGGTGCAAAAGACGCACTTTTCAAGGTTACCAAACAAACGTGCATCTCTCAAGACACTGAAAACAGCACGTAAGTGATTAAGATGTTCGTCATAGGACTTGTTGTAAATGAGGATATCATCGAAGTAAACCACCACAAATTTTCCAATAAAAGGACGTAAAACCTCGTTCATTAATCGCATAAAAGTTCTAGGTGCATCAGTTAAATCAAAAGGCATTACTAACCACTCATAAAGTCCAAACTTGGTTTTAAATGCAGTTTTCCATTCATCTCCAAGTGCCATTCAAATTTGGTGGTAACCACTACGCAAGTCAATTTTCGTGAAAATAATAGCACCACTCAATTCATCAAGCATGTCATCTAAGCGAGGAATAGGATAACGATATCGAATAGTGATGTTATTAATCGCTCTACAATCAACACACATGCGCCTGCTACCATCTTTCTTAGGAACCAAAAGAACAGGAACAGAACAAGGACTAAGGCTTTCACGAATATACCCATGGTTCAAAAGATCTTGAACTTGTCGCTGAATTTCCCTTGTCTCTTCCGGATTCGCCGCGCACAATTTGGCAAACTTGCCCCTGGAATCAAGTCGATCTTATGTTCAATGCCCCTCATAGGTGGTAATCCAGGGGGTATCTCGGGGGGAAACACATCCGCAAAATCCTGCAAAAGGTTAGCAACAGCAGGGGGCAATGCAATGGACACTTCATGAATTGAAAACATGGCTTCTTTGCATACTAAAGCGTAGTACATCCCCTTGGTATTAAATAAATCAGCAAGGTCAGATTTAGTTGTGAGCAACGAAGGTGATTTTAACTTAATTACTTGCTGTTTTTCAGAGTCTAGTGATTTTGTTGCCTTATCATCATGTGTTTTACTTTTCTCAAAATGTACAATTTCAGCAGGAGTCATAGGAAGCAAAGTGATTTTCTTTCCTTTATGCATCAGAGTATATGTATTAGTTCTACCATGATGAATAGCATCCGTATCAAATTCCCAAGAACGTCCCGACAAAAGAGAACAAGCATCCATAGTTACGACATCAAAATCAGCAAAATCATGGTAAGAACCAATCAAAAAATGTACCCTCGCTGTTTGTGTTACCCTAACCTTACCGCTGTTGTTGAACCACTGAATGGGGTATGAATGAGGGTGTGCTCTTGTTGTCAACCTAAGTTTCTTGACCACATCCGTGTTCACCAAGTTGTTGCAGCTGCCTCCATCAATTATAATGTGCACGCGGCGGTCCTTGACGATGAGAAACATGTGAAAAAGATTGTGTCGTTGTAGCTTGTCATCCGCCTCAACTTTGGAGCTCAAAGCATGCTGCACAATTATGCTTCTATAATTTTCCGTTGCTGCAGTACCAAGTACCTCTTCATCTGTGCTATAGTGGTCATCTTTTGGTCCTGCAACGTTAGTAGCAAGAGAATATTCATCTTCAACATCCGAAGTACTATCATACCCTCCATCATCTCGTGCAATGTATGCTCGTTTGCTAGGGCAATCTTTCATCACATGACCAACTCCCTGGCAGAGGTGACACTTAATGTTGGAAGTTCGACTTGTGGAAGGAGTGGAAGACGTAGGCTTGAATGATGTCGTCTTGCTGCCCTCCGGCGCACGAGGAAATGGAGCAGTAGATGAAGTTCGTTGGCCACCATTGGATGGTGTAGTGGCAGTAGGAAAACTCGAAGATGGTGCTGTTTTGGATGGTGTAGATGTCGAACGCGGGGTAAATGTGCTTCTCATGCGTTGGTGCTGCTTCTGTTGGCGGCCCTGCAATTCTTTTTCTGCCAACATAGCCAGCTGAAATAATCTGTTAACAGTATCATATTCCTTATAATCAACAATGTCCTGAATTTCACGCCTCAACCCCCCATAAAAACGAGCTATCTTATCATCGATGTCCTCTACTACCCCACAGCGCAACATAACCTTTTGTAACTCTTGATAATACTCCTCTACGGACATGTTTCCTTGGTCTAAGCGCTGCAACTTTTTGCGAAGGTCCCGCTGAAAAGGAGGAACAAAACGAATACGCATAGCTTCCTTTAATCTATCCCATGTTGGAGGATCAGTTCTAGTTTTAACAAGTTCATTCCACCATATGATAGCAAAATCCTTAAACTCACTAGTGGCTTGACGAACTCTATGTTGTTCAGGAACAAGGTGGGCATTAAATTTCTGCTCTACTGTCATCTCCCAATCAAGATATGCATCAGCATCATAAGCACCAGAAAAAGAGGGTATAGTAAATTTGACTTTAGCAAAAGGATCATCAAGAGGGCGATTAAAATTGTTATGACGATCATTGTAGTTATAACGATTGTTACATCCCATACCTCGTAGATAACGTGGAAGTCGTGGTTGATTGTTATGATCATCCATATTATAAGCATCGTATTCACGATCTTCAGCGAGAGGCAGCCGCACCTCAAGAGTATCCATCCGAACAACAAGATCAGCAAGTTGGCGATTCAAGGTCATCAATGACGCCTCTGTCGATGCTTGGGTTTTGGTGAACATATCTGTCATTTTCCTGATCATGTCATGCAACTCAGCATGTTGAACACATTCATCATCACTTTTATCTTCTGCCAATGTTAGTAGTAAACAAAAGACAACAAAAAGTTTTTATCCCTATCAACTACAAAGGATAGTGGCAATGTGAAAAGTGGAAGGAAGGAAGGAAACAATCTCTCTCTCTCTCAAGCGTCTTACCACGTTCTTACAAGTGTTCTTACCGACACAGCAGGTGGTAAACGGTGGACGGTGAGAACCAATAAAGCGTGGAGTGATTGCAAAGGTACCTGTTCTGCTCAAGAGGAAAAGTGGAGCTTGGATGGCACAATATAGTGGCTAATAGGCAAAGAAAATCGTTAACAGCAAAACAAAGTTGAATAAGTATTCAATGTAGGAACTGTTGCTGGTTTACAAGTGTTCTAGGCCTAGCAAAACACAAGGCGGTAGAGGCAAATAGAAGATCAGGAAGATATAAGCAACAAGTACAGCACAAGTGTATAGGCCAACTGTTTCAAGTGTGTGCTGTCAACGCTTTAATATATGTGCTCTCTTCACTATTTTCTTTCTTTTTGTAATATTTTTATAATATTTTTTGTTTACTTGAGAGCACAAAAATAGGAAGCACACAACTTTGCAGCTGAATTGGATGTAAGATGTGGCCTATAGAAAATCAGGAAGATTCTTTAAAATTTGTGCTGAAACTTCGGAGGCCGGATAGTCTATCATCCGAGGAGAATTTGGACAAACAAATTTTGCCGAACACGGCAAAGCAGTGGAAAATCGGTTGCGAAATTTCGAGTATATCAATATGAAAAAAATCGCCCGATTTCGAGTTCGTATGCAAAAGTTATGGCCGTTTTAAGGTAGGCTACCCGAGTAACTGTTTTCTTATGTTGATTCAAACTCGGTTTTGAAAAAGATCTCGCAATAGGATGTGAAAAACTATCGGAATTTAGCAACGAAGGCTGATGGGATGTTGTGTGATGAATCAAGGAGGACTGGCACAATGGTTTGTCATCCGTTCTAGGGCTGGCAATGCGGGAGTTCACGCAAGGCGGCTAGCTAGGGCAAACCGATGATTTTGGTGGCTCGGTTTGTTGTTTAGGGATTGTGGAATAAATGAGCAGCAAGAAAAACAAGGAAGAAAAACGATAACTACAACCCAAAAACACAAAGCTAAACCAGCAACAAAACTCTACCACACGAATGCAAACTAAAACAATGCAAACTGAAAAACGAAAACTTGCAGGTACTATAGTCTAGGAATCGGTAACACGATATGTTTTTTATGGCTTTTTCTGTGGACTCTAGGTATGAAAAACAAAAACTAATCTAGTGGGAAATCAAAGTACCTCACGGGCAACCTGAAATCTGATACCAAATGATGAGTTATTTAGGCCCGACCTTCCGAAAGGTAGGTCGATTGAAGTAGAGATCTCGACGTTGATGATCCGAGGAACTCGAGCAGACCCGAACACCCCTGCAATCACTACAACACTGCTCCGTTAGTTATCAACCGTGCTTCACACGCTTGACCTCGCCAAGAAGGCTATCCCTGCAGGTGCAACCGAGAACACAAGCAAGAACGACGAAGATGCAATCCGAAATTGCGAAATTGGGGTCTCACAAACCGTAGAACGGCGAAAGTGTTAATCTAAGCAAAACCCACCAAATATGGCCGGCGGCTGCAGTATTTAAAGGCTAGAGTTCGACCATAAGACCCTTAGACGTGTCCCTAATGGACTCATACGGGATACAATGCCCAAAAGCCCAATACGGTGGTGCAACACCGTATAGAACTCCAAATTCATCTTGTTTCGACAACTCCCAACGACTCCGGGCGAATTTTAATGTGCGACCAAAACCATTGCAAAGTTTATCTTCTCATCTTTCCATACATATGTGGAACATCAAAAACGGAGTCCGTATGCATCCTGGGCGTCCGTTTTATGATGTACTGCTCCTGGACTCCGAGTTGAACTCGAGTCCGAGTTGGTGTCTGTTTCCATCAACTTGTGGACGTCCCATCTGATTCTCCACGCCCCCAAATCCTCCTCCCTTTACTTGTTGATCATGTCCATGGTTCCTAATAACAATTAAATCATTCAATAGCAATCCATTCCGAAAATCACATCGGTAGGAAGTTAGGAACGAGTTCACCTGCTGATTTAGCAACCGTGCTCGTCCTCTTGTGATTGGTCCTTGTATATCAATGTGAGTATCCACTGTTGTGATGTCCTCATCAAAATATGAGGCAAATTTAGCTAAACAAAATTCAAATTTGGGAAACCAAATTCAAACTGTGACTTGGTGATTAAGTCTCACATTCAATTGTGAGTAGCTGGGGATATTTCAGCAAAAACAGAGATGAAAATAATTAAGAGAGTATTAGAGGGGAGGGGCCCACACGTCAGCTGCACACCTGAATTATTCAGTCGGTTTTCTTCAGCCGGTCTCTGCTTTCGCGCGTAAGGCACGGGAGAGGCAGGCTGGCCACCGATGCATCGACGTGCCCCTATGCACTCGACGTTTCTCGCGTGTAACACCTCAGTAGAGCAAACCGAACACTCCACTCCTGTCTTCTCCCCGTTTTCCCCGAGAGCAGCCGCCCGAGTCGGAAAATTATTGCCGTGCGACCACTCTTCGGACCCGATCGCCGCTCGACCACCCTAGGACCTCCCGTGACCACCGGTGACCGTGAGAGTGTGCGCAAGACTCCACTGGACCTCACCGAGCTGCCAAGCCGGTCCGTCACCCTCTGTGTGTGGCGCACAACAAGAAGTTTCATCGGAAGTTCCGGTTTGAGCCGCCGCCGGGCCTCCTCGACGTCCCGGCAATACAAAGTGTTTCACACCGAGTTTGAACAGCTGAAAGGTGCGCCTACTCCTCCTATTCACGCTGCTGAAAACCCTAGTCCATTCCTCCACGGAAACCACGGGAATTTGTAGAATACCGACGACATGTTCATAGGCCGTGGGAGGTAGATTTTCCAAAATTCGTGATCCATATGGGTTCTCTTGCCATTCTGGTCATAGGGAAGGCTACAGACCTCCGTGCGAGTCACCGAGGCTGGAAAGAAATGGGAGTCGTTGAGCCACAACGGTGTTCTTCAAGTTTTATCCTCTGCCGCCGGTTTTCAACCTAGGGCGCACGGTGACATGGTGTGTGGAGGCGTTTCCAAGCCCTTTGGTGTACGTGACGTCCTTGTCCATGAGCCACTGATGCTCTAGAATGAAGAAGCCGCGAGTTTGAGTCGGCAGAGGGGACGGCCGACGTCGCGGGACTTGATCCGAAGCCGCCGCCCGTCGCCCGACCTTTGCGGACCTCTAGGGCTCACACCGACCCCAAAAACGGCTTCCTCGACCCTCAAAACCCCTAGGCGGCGAAAAACCAGGCCGGGAGATGGCCAAGGAGGCAGGGGCCGAGGGGGAGAAGAAACTGCCGGCGAGGAGGGCGCACACGCGGGAAGAAGCGGGCTGGAGGTTGAAGAAGAGGGACGGTCCCACCTATCAACCACTCAGCGGTTGAACTGAGATCCTTTGTGGCTGCTGATCTGTTGTGGCTACACCGTGAGAACTCAGAAACCCCGTGCGTTCTCAGTTTCCACTGGCTGAGATTTAAAGCGTGGGCCCAGGTTCTTTTCCAATAGCAAAACAATTCCAGTTTCAGCTCAAACTTTAGAAATTCATAACTTTGTGTAGGAAGCTCCAAATTCAGTGAACCAAATTTTTCTGAACTCAGGATTTGGAGTACTTTCCATCAACACAAATTTCAGCTCATGAAACTAAAATTTTTTGCAGAACTAAATCCCTAAAGTTTAAACTGTTAGGAATTTTTATCTGGAGAATTGCTTTATGAAAAATTCTGCAATTTGGCTGAGAGGTTCACTGGAAAATCCTGGAGTCACAGTAAAAGTTTGAGACCCATCCAAGTTCATTTATTCCCCCTAATGGAGTGATTAAGTGAACTACCCTGAGAAAATAGAAAAATGTACAGAAACATTTTTCAGATTTTCTCAAATCTTGTTTAGGGCATAACTTCCTCTAGAATTCTTCAAATGACATGAAACCAGTTCCATTAGAACCATCTCAATTTCTAGTTTCCAGAAAGTAATGGTTGGAGCTAGGAAAACCCCTGGAATTACTTAGAGGCTCTAATATTGACCAAATAAATTTTTATTTGTACAAGGCTCAAATGAACCTTGGTTCAAATGAGACTTGGTAAAGACTCTGGTTAGGACCTTACCAAGCCACCATAAAAACTTCAGGGCCAAAGGGGAGGGCTAGCTAGAGTTATAGTAATTACTTATTCAAGTTTACACATTGCAATTAAAATGACATGTAGTATCTCGTTAACGTATAGTCGCTGAAGGCGAGGAGACTCCGGAAGTGCTCGACTTCCTTCTTCCGGGCGAAGACCTAACCACTGACCAGCAAAAACAAGGCAAGCCCCGGTTTGCATTAACCCCTTTTATAAAGTTTTTCTTTGTTTACATATCTAGTGTGAAGTATGAATGTGCATTAAGTGTAGGATGGATGGAACCCCACTTGCATAACCAGAACTTTCCTACAAGAGTGAGGGTAGTGTCTAAGACCTCGAGTAGACATGCTATGCTTAATGATTCATAGGACCTCGGTACAAGTCGAGTAGTTGGAATCTACTCACGAGTTTAGGCTTGGGACACACGGGATTGGTTTGAGTGATGTGAGATCAATTTAGTAATGAAAAGGAGACTAGGCAGGGGCTAGGGCGCAGCAAGAGGAAGTCTTGTGTGCACAGCCCTGTCCATGTCGATTGAGGACCGATCCGTGTGCGGCCCACGCTGATCAAGTTTGAACGTACTGAAGGCATATCGGATATATGGGCCCCGGTAAACCGATGTAACTTAAACCTCCGGGCGTCGAGGCATAACGCACCGATTTATAGGTGTAGGCTGAGGGCAGAAAGGTGGAAATCTGCTAACGGGCATAGAGAGATGCTCCGTGTAGGGAACCTCCTGCTCGTTTCGGTGCGACCGTTTCGATGTTTGGGCTGTTGGGCGAAAGGTTGTCCCGTATGGCATCGAGTGAGCATGCTGTGCAGCTCCACGGGTGAGAGTACGTGATGTGCTCTTTGGGTCTCCCTGCAGGTGTATATCGAGTCGATTCGCCGTCCCTCACGGTGAAGAGTACCGCTTGGTCACTGAGCCGTGACGTAGGCTAATGTATGAAATGGGATGATTCAATATTGCTGTTATGATATAATTGTGTTGTTACATGTGTGCCACTAAATATTGATCACTAAATTTTATATTCATGAACTGTTAACTTGTGGCTAAAATATGAACTAAGGATGAACTTGTAGGCGTGTCCGTTTGCTGCAATTTGACCGTCCCATGTTCATTGTTCACTACATGTAAAGTTCCATGCCTAGGCGAGTCGGTTAAGTCTTGTTGAGCCATCGTGCTCACGGTTGCTGCTTAAGTGTTTTTCAGGTGAGGAGCCACCCCAAAATCCTGTTCAGAGGGGAGTTTAAAAATTTTTTGGACGTGTTGCATGTTTTGCAACAATTTAAATTCAAACTGGAATTCAATTTAAACTCAAAACAGAAAAGAAATAGAAAAAGAAAAAGGAAAACAGAAAAAAACCGGCCAGTGGGCCGAAACCCACCAGCCGGCCCACCCTGCTCCGCGCCAGCCCGCAGCCGCGCGCGCCCCCTTTCTCCCACTGACAGGCAGGGCCCGCCAGCTTTTCTTCTTCCTCGCGCCCGCGCCGCGATCGGCCAGGACTCTCTCACCCGCATCAAAACCGATCGGGAATTCTCGCGTATCCCAGCCGATTTCCGGACCCCGAAGACTCCAGCTCGATCTAAACCAACCCGCCGCCCTCCCCCGTCTATAAAAACCCCGGCCTTGTCCCGTTTTTCCCACGCGATCCGCCGATTTTACTCCGGTGAGAACCCGAGCACCTCCGGTGAATACTGCCCGATCTACGCTTGGGAATTCCGATCTAACTCGCTGGTCTTGATCCACCGCCTCCGGGGAACCTCGCAGGTGCAGAAAACTCGGTGGTTTGCGGCTCAAACACAGCGCCGACGAGCCTCGCCGTGAATTCTCCTCGGACCTCGTCGCCGATCGCTTTCCAGGACCTCCGAGCTCAAGAAAACCCCCGAGGTGAGATCCCCGACCTCCCCTCCACCGATCTATGCCATAAAATCACAGTTCTAGGAAGAATTCCCAAAGATCCGAAACTCTCCGGCGAGATCGCCGCCTCCCGCCGCCGTGCGCCGCCGGCAGCGCCGCCCGCGCTCGATCAGAGCGACGTGGCCGCTTGTGCGCCGTTTATTTTAAATCGCACGGTAGAGTTTAAATCCCCGCGTACCGGTTTGACGTTATAATCTCAGCCGTCTGTTTTAAATCGGACGGTCCACGTCAGCCCCGCGTTATAAAGACTGGAAATCTTACGTTCTACCCCCTGGGGTTCTCGGGAAATAAGAGCTAGCCCCAGAAACTTCTGATCTAGCCCCTGGAACTTCAGAAAATCATGTAAATTCATTTAAAAATCAGTTTTAGCCCCTGGACTTAATAAAAATTAGGAAAAACTCCTCTGTTATGTGTAGCTAGACCCCTGAAAATTGTTAAAATAATATTATAGACCATGTAGTTGGGTGAGTTTACGTTTTTAACCCTGTTTGATATTAAATTTAGAAATTGAATATGTGGCTAGTATTTAAAATTTAAAAAGTGGGACAAACATATTGTCAAATTTAAATTAAAAACTTTCTCAGTACTTAGAAAACTTTGGAGTGAGATAAAAATAGATTTTTGGCTGAAATGGATCTGTTTAATTTATTATTCACATTTATTAGTCATAGGGACACATTTTTAAGTGAAGAATAGTTCTGAAAATTAGGAAAATAAATGTAAAATAGTTTACATCAGAGGAAAAGGTCAAAAATAGGTTATTAAATATTTTAGATCAGAACCTATTCTGTTTAGATGATGTGTCTTGTTATTTTCATAATAAAGATCACATTTAGGCATAGGAAATAAATCTGAAAATATAGCAACTAGTAAATGATAAATGGAGTTTCTAAAATCCAAAGAATTCTGTTTAGGGTTGGTAGAAATTATGAAGACACATATGGAGTAGGAAAATACCTTTCCTGCATACTTGGTAGCTAAAAGGTGTAGTAATTGAATATAAGTAACTTATTTAAATTGGAAACTCATATATAAAGTATGCAAGCATAAATGTGAATACAAAAGTAGGAATCATATACACATGATTAAAAGTGCATGTAAGCCAAAGGTCAACAAACATAGAGTAAACACAACACATAGAAGTTGTGAATGGCTTTGTTACATGTGAATGTGTGGTTTGTATGAAGTGGAAGTGTGAACTATGTCTTATGGATTGTTGTTTTTCTTTTGCTATGTGTGATGGTATGATGTAGAACCTGCTCAAGAGCAAGTTATTCCTTTCCAAGATCAGGACTACCCATTCCAAGAGCAGCAGGAAGGAGGCAAGTGTCCTTGACCACTTTGATCCTATGCTAGGATTTGTAGATAGAATTATTTGCATTGTCAATTGAAATATGAAACCCATGCTAGGAAGTTTCCCTAGAATTGCATTACCCTGTTTCCTTGTATCTTGGGATGGGATTTTGTTTTATTATGTCATTCATTCACATTACTTATGCTTAGCCATGCTTAGAATGGGATAATTGGGAGATGAGATCATCAAATTGTTTACCTTACTCTTGAATGAGATATTATGAGTTATGTAGATGGAGGGATCAAGGCAAGTTGGATGTTTTGGTTGGTGCTGGGTGCACGAGACTCGGGTTTGAGTTTAGTACTTGCCTGGATCCTAAGGACCGGTTCATGGAGCATGTAACCTGGCTTTACCGTGCCAACCACATGCTGAGATGGGGCAGCTTGGCCAATTAATTAGGTGTATCCCCGGCACAGTATGGGTGTGTTGGATGGTGCGGGGAGTAGGTGTCAGCTGGACTACCATATGAACCGCATGGCTCAAGAGGGGGCCACTGCAGCGGGGTTGGAGCCTGTTGTATGCTGTTAGGGGTGAAACCTCAGTAGGCCAACGCTCGTCGGGAATCCCTTTGTAAAGGCTTCGTAGTGATGTCCTGGCTACACACCTGGGAAGTGTGAATGTGGTTCGTGGCCACTGGCAAAATGGAGGTTCGTTTAGTCCACCCGGCAACGGGGGATGAAATCACTACATGTGGGTGCAGTGGTGCAAACTCTGCAGAGTCAAAACTATCATGACAGCCGTGCTCACGGTCAAGAGCGGCTTGGACTTATTCATGATTAGAGGATGATGGATTTGGAAGTTGTGGGTGTTAAGCGGGGAGCTTAACATTGGAAATGATGTTATGGTTATTTGATTTTAATGATGGGATAGGAGATTGGGACCATTTCACCTGTGTAGTAATATAGGTGCTTAATAAACTAAGGTGATAGGTATTAATTGCGTAGTGCTTTAACCATGAGTTCAACCTCCCCTTGTTCTAGCCATGCATGACATAACTTTCCCACACTTGCTGAGTACCATCAGTACTCAACCTTGCATATTTTGTTGGTTTATATTGCTGCTCAGGTAAAGATAATGAGGTGGTGTATAATGACCAAGACTTTGGACCCGAAGAAGGTTTCTAGGTTCATGGAGACCCCCGGGCAACGCCTGTGACGGAGCCCACAAGAATAATATTCTGCTGCTATTTTATTTACTTGTTATGAACTTATTATCGTCCATCGAGACATATGCTATGTAAGACTTATTTATATTCGACACCTGGCTTGTAATAAATGATGCTTCACTATTTGTCATCACATGTATGAGAAAATGATCCTGGCATACACGTGATATTCACTCGGTCGTTCTTTGGAGAAACCGGGTGTGACAGAAGTGGTATCAGAGCCAGGTTGCCCGTAGGAAAGTGGACCTAGGTAGAAATGGACGTATTTAAGGGCCCTATTTTCTAAAAAACTATTTTTACAAGATGTGTGTTGAAAAGTGTTATTTAATGAGTCACTTTCTTCATCTTACCCCAATTTTCATTCAAAATAGGATTTTTGTTTAAAAAGTTTATCTAAACTAAGTTTAAATGCTTTTTGTTTTTATATGGTTCGCATGATTCGCACCGCTCGCAAGTCCACAGGAGGGAGAGTTCCCGTAGTTGCCCTTGCCGAAAGAGAGGAGAGCCGTCCGGTGACGTACCTTTCCTACGGATTGGCAGTAGGAGGCTTGTTGTGCCGTCTTCGACGTATGCTCGAAGCCGCCGGCAATACGGGCAAGCTAATCATCCACTATGACTCCACCAGGACCATCCGTGAGAAGAGGGAAGAATGGAGTTCAGAGATGAGGATTTTACACGAAAACCAGCTGCTTAAGATCTACCGCTCTCCAGCTTGTAGAGCGACACAGGTCAATGCGGAGAAGGATGTCACCTGGGAGGCCATCACCTGCCAGAGTCACATCTATCGTCGACACCTGGACAGGACTGAGTACATGTATGTCCTCCAACGCGAGAGGGGTACCTCGGAGTATAAGTACCCGCCAGTGCAGCAAGGGACTTCCCATGAGCACATGGATTTGTGCTTAGAGGATGCTGCCATGCTTAGCACTCGATTGCAGGAGTGTCAGCAGGAGCTTCAGCATGTTCGTGACACCCTGAAGGAAACCGAGGCGTTGCTTCGAGCCTGCTTGAGGGCGAGAGAAAGAGGAGATGGTAATGAACTGTGTGTCACCGTGAACGATACATGGACTCCTGACTCCCCAGATCGCCGAGCGGTCAGGCGTCGTCGCACTTCTCCACCAGCAGCCTCCCCACCCAAAGCAAAGTCAAAAGGCAGCCGAAATGATGAGGAAGATCCCGAGGAGCCAGCTCAAGAAAACGAGTAGCGTAGAGCCTTTCCCTTAAATTAGAAGGATGTCGAGTAGTCGAGTCATTACGTTAGTTAATGGTGTGTTAATGCTTGGTGTGTGACGTGAGTTGTGGAAGCCATGAGCAGTTGTCCACAGCATCGTCTTTAGATTGTTTTGCTTTGGTGTGTGAACCCACATGAAATAATATTGCAGTTATTTTTGTGTGAGATATGAACCCTCAGAAAAGTATAACAAAGCTTCAACACTTCAAAGTACAAACAAGTGAAAGTAGTAAGATAATACGTAATACTTTAAATTAACATTTGGTTGATCATGCTAGATGGCCGGAAGAGGAAAAGGTCGTGCTGCCAACCCCGCCAACAACAACGATGAGGCCTGCAACCCTCGTCTTTCTGGAGGTCAAGACAGTGGTGGACGCCATGTAGGAGTTGATCCCCTCCACCAAATGCTGGAGAATCAAAATCAGCTCATCCAGAACTTGACTCAAGTGGTGGCCAACTTGCATCAAGTTTCACCTCCACAAGCTGCACCACGCCAACCAAGGTTGAGTGAGTTCCTAGGAACTCAACCTCCAAAGTTTGCAAGTGCTGCTGAACCTCTGGAAGCAGATGATTGGCTAAAGACCATTGAAAGCAAGATGAGGATCATACAGTGCCAAGGGTATGAGAGGGTGCTGTTTGCCTCTCATCAATTGCATGGACCTGCTGCTGATTGGTGGACCGCCTACGTGGCCGCCTATCATGACCCTGAAAACATCACTTGGGAAGAGTTCAAGCGTAGCTTCCGCGACCATTACATCCCAAGTGGTGAACTAAAAAACAAGAGGAAGGAGTTCTTGGGACTGCAGCAGGGAAACATGACGGTGAGGGAATACCTCACTAAATTTACTCAACTATCCCGTTATGCCCCACGGGACATAGAGACTGATGAGCAGAAACAAGATTGTTTCATGGAGGGACTTACCGCAGAAATGCAGTGTGCAATGTCCTCAAATGAGTATGAAAGCTTCCAAAAGATGGTGGACAGAGCGTTTGTGGTGGAAAGGAAACTGAAGGCCTTGGAAAATGAGAATAAGAGGAAGGCCGGGTGGTCACATCAGGCCTTAGGGAGCAACACCCGCCCACGACTGATGCAGCAACCTGCAGGGCAGACGAACCGTGCTGCGGTACCCTACTCAGCACCAAGAGGGTACAACCCGAACTACAGGCCTCCGGCAGCACCAGCACAGCCGCAACGTCAGTTTGTACAGCAGCCTCGCCCCGCATATCCACCTCGACCAGCAGTGCAAGGACCCCCAAACCAACCCCAAGACAATAAAGGCCAATCACCTAAGGTTGGGGTGCAATGTTTTAATTGTGGTGAAGTGGGGCACTACGCCCATAAGTGCCCAAAGAAGAAGCCCACGCAGCCACTACAGCAGAATGTAATGAGAGGACGGGTGAACCACGTCACTATGGAGGAAGCACAAGAGGCACCCGACGTGGTAGTTGGTAAGTTTCCTGCCAATTTACACATTGCAATCCTGCTGTTTGATTCTGGTGCTACCCACTCGTTCATTGCTCAAGGGTTTGTTAAGAAGCATGACCTAGCAACCACACAAATGAACCATATGCTAGCCGTAAACTCTCCAGGTGGAGAAATAAGGACAAGACAAGTGTGTCCCAAGGTGAACCTAGACATTAATGGGGTAGTATTTACTGCTAACCTCATAGTGATAGATTCACAAGGGATAGATATTATCTTGGGTATGGATTGGTTGACCAAACATAAAGGGATTATCCATTGTTCGACCAGAACGGTGGAACTAACTCACCCTAGTGGCACAAGAGTAAAGTTCATAACAATACACGAGCCTAGGAGGGACATTAAATTAAATCAAGTTGAGGTGAAAGTGGAGGAGATCAGGACCATCAGGGAATATCCAGATGTTTTTCCGGAGGAGTTGCCAGGTATGCCTCCCGATCGTGAAGTGGAATTCGCAATTGAGCTAGTACCTGGAACAGCCCCGATATACAAGAGACCTTATCGGATGGACTCCATGCAGCTGGGAGAACTCAAGGATCATTTGAGAGAATTGACGGAGAAGGGGTATACTCGTCCTAGTTCCTCACCATGGGGAGCTCCGGTGATATTTGTGCCCAAGAAGGACGGAACCCAAAGGTTATGCATGGATTACCGTGCCTTGAATGAGGTAACCATCAAGAACAAGTACCCATTACCCCGCATTGAAGACTTGTTTGATCAATTGAGTGGCGCTTGTGTGTTCTCGAAAATTGATCTCAGGTCGGGATACCACCAACTCAAGATAAGGCAATGTGATATTCCCAAGACAGCTTTCGTATCTCGGTACGGACTGTATGAATACACTGTCATGCCTTTTGGGCTAACTAATGCCCCGGCATACTTCATGTATCTCATGAACAAGGTATTCATGAAATATCTGGACAAATTTGTGGTGGTTTTCATAGATGACATTCTCGTCTTCTCCAAAGATGAAGAAGAACAAGAGAAACATCTAAGGTTGGTGTTGCAGAGGCTAAGAGAACACCAACTATATGCCAAGTTGAGCAAGTGTGAGTTCTGGCTGAAGAGAGTTCCCTTCTTAGGGCATATAATCTCGGAGGGAGGAATCTCCGTAGATCTCGCCAAAATCGAGGATATCCAGAAGTGGAAGACCCCTGAAAATGTCGGGGAAGTTCGAAGCTTTTTCGGATTGGCTGGATACTATCGGCGATTTATTGAGGGATTCTCTAAGATCTCGAGACCCATTACCAAACTGTTGGAGAAGGGAATCACATTCACATGGACGCCCCAGTGCGAAACGAGTTTTCAGGAGTTAAAGAAAAGATTGACAACAGCCCCAGTGCTAGTTATGCCAGATATGTAGAAGAACTTTACGGTGTACTGCGATGCCTCTGGAAACGAGTTGGGATGTGTTCTCATGCAAGGAGGGCATGTCGTGGCTTGTGCATCCCGACAACTCCGGAAGTATGAGAAAAACTATCCTACACATGACCTAGAACTAGCCGCAGTGGTACACGCGCTGAAAATTTGGCGACACTATTTGATGGGGAAGAGGACAAAGATATATACGGATCATAAGAGATTGAAGTACATTTTTACACAGCCAGATCTCAACCTCAGACAAAGGAGATGGTTAGAGCTAATCAATGACTTTGATGTGGGCATCAACTATCATCCTGGGAAAGCAAACGTCGTGGCCGATGCGTTAAGTCGGAAAGTGCAGGTCAATAAGTTGAGCTTGAAGGACATGCCTGCAGAATTGAAGGACGAGGTTATAAGGCTCAATCTATGCCTGGTAAATAGTGGTGAAGCCATCGCCATGGAAGTGGACTCCACACTCGAGCGAGACATACACGAGGGTCAAAAGAATGACGAGAAGATACAAGAGATCAGACAACTCATCAAGGAAAATAAAGCTCCTGGTTTTAGAGAGGATGAACAAGGAATGGTGTGGCACGGGAAAAGAATCTGTGTGCCAGAAGTAAAGGAGATCCGTGAATTGATTTTGAAGGAGGCTCATGATTCTGACTATTCCATTCATCCTGGGAGTACGAAGATGTATCAGGACCTCAAGAGCAGGTATTGGTGGTATGGCATGAAGCGAGATGTCGCGGAACATGTTGCCCTATGTGACACATGACAGTTGGTGAAAGCAGAACATCGACGACCCGCGGGATTATTGCAACCACTCAAAGTGCCTGAATTGAAATCGGAAGAAATCGGTATGGATTTCATAGTGGGATTGCCTAGGACCCAATCAGGATATGATTCAATATGGGTCATCATTGACAGGCTAACCAAGGTAGCTCATTTCATCCCCGTGAAACACCCTTGAAGATATGTTGAGGTCATGTGCACTCAAAAACAATCGGAGTTGGGACAAGAACTTACCGTATGCGGAATTCTCCTATAACAACAGCTATCAAGCTAGTATGAAGATGTCACCGTTTGAAGCTTTGTACGGGAGGAAGTGCAGAACTCCCCTATTTTGGAACCAAACGGGGGAAAGTAAAGTGTTTGGTCCAGAAGTACTACAAGAAGCCGAGGCGAAGGTGAGGGAAATTCGCAACAATTTGAGGATAGCACAGACACGCCAAAAGAGCTATGCCGATGTACGAAGAAGAGAGCTCATTTTCAACGTAGGAGACTATGTCTATCTCAAGGTGTCCCCTATCAGAGGACTTCGTCGGTTCAAGGTGAAGGGAAGTTGTCACCTCGATACATCGGACCCTTTCAAGTTCTGGAGAGGAAAGGCGAAGTGGCGTATCAACTAGAATTACCGGCTCGCCTATCGGATGTGCATGACGTATTCCATGTGTCACAACTCAAGAAATGCCTGAGGACGCCTGAAGAGGTGTTACCGATGAATGAAGTGGACGTAGCTGAGGATTTGTCTTATGCCGAGCAACCATCCAAGATTTTGGAGACAATGGAACGCCTCACCAGAAATAAAAGAATCCGGATGTGCAAGGTGCAGTGGAAGCATCACTCAGAAGAGGAAGCCACCTGGGAGCGAGAAGATGAGCTTAAGGCACAATTTCCGGAATTGTTTTCTTAGAACCACCAATCTCAAGGACGAGATTTATTTTAAGGGGGGTAGAGCTGTGACACCCCAAAATCCTATTCAGATGGGAGTTTAAAATTTTTTGGACGTGTTGCATGTTTTGCAACAATTTAAATTCAAACTGGAATTCAATTTAAACTCAAAACAGAAAAGAAATAGAAAAAGAAAAAGGAAAACAGAAAAAAACCGGGCTCGCCAGCTTTTCTTCTTCCTCGCGCCCGCACCGCGATCGGCTGGGACTCTCTCACCCGAATCAAAACCGATCGTGAATTCTCGCGTATCCCAGCCGATTTCCGGAACCCGAAGACTCCAGCTCGATCTAAATCAACCCGCCGCCCTCCCCCGTCCATAAAAACCCCGGCCTTGTCCCGTTTTTCCCACGCGATCCGCCGATTTTACTCCGGTGAGAACCCGAGCACCTCCGGCGAATTCTGCCCGATCTACGCTCGGGAATTCCGATCTTACTCGCTGGTCTTGATCCACCGCCTCCGGGGAACCTTGCAGGTGCAGAAAACTCGGTGGTTTGCTGCTCAAACACAGCGCCGACGAGCCTCGCCGTGAATTCTCCTCGGACCTTGTCGCCGATCGCTTTCCAGGACCTCCGAGCTCAAGAAAACCCCCGAGGTGAGATCCCCGACCTCCCCTCCACCGATCTATGCCATAAAATCACAGTTCTAGGAAGAATTCCCGAAGATCCGAAACTCTACGGCGACATCGCCGCCTCCCGCCGCCGTGCGCCGCCGGCAGCGCCGCCCGCGCTCGATCAGAGCGACGTGGCCGCTTTTGCGCTGTTTATTTTAAATCGCACGGTAGAGTTTAAATCCCCGCGTACCGGTTCGACGTTATAATCTCAGCCGTCTGTTTTAAATCGGACGGTCCACGTCAGCCCCGCGTTATAAAGACTGGAAATCTTACGTGCTACCCCCTGGGGTTCTCGGGAAATAAGAGCTAGCCCCGGAAACTTCTGATCTAGCCCCTGAAACTTCAGAAAATCATGTAAATTCATTTAAAAATCAGTTTTAGCCCCTGGACTTAATAAAAATTAGGAAAAACTCCTCTGTTATGTAGCTAGACCCCTGAAAATTGTTAAAATAATATTATAGACCCTGTAGTGGGGTGAGTTTACCTTTTTAACCCTGTTTGATATTAAATTTAGAAATTGAATATGTGGCTAGTATTTAAAATTTAAAAAGTGGGACAAACATATTGTCAAATTTAAATTAAAAACTTTCTCAGTACTTAGAAAACTTTGGAGTGAGATAAAAATAGATTTTTGGCTGAAATGAATCTGTTTAATTTATTATTCACATTTATTAGTCATAGGGACACATTTTTAAGTGAAGAATAGTTCTGAAAATTAGGAAAATAAATGTAAGATAGTTTACATCAGAGGAAAAGGTCAAAAATAGGTTATTAAATATGGATCGACCGCTCCTGCAAACCGCCCTAATCAGCCACCACAGCAACGACCCGTTGCACAAGCACCTCGTGTGCCTCTTCCTCCTGCGCCCTGTCCCAACATGGGCGCTCCTGTTCAAAACCCCCGCCCCAACGTACCCGCTGCCGTGGGCAACAAGGCATGCTTTGCATGCGGGGAGACGGGACACTTTGCGAGCCAGTGCCCGAGGAGAGGTCCTGTACAGCAAGGCAACGTCCTCAAGCAGAACCCACGGCCGAACGGAGGAGCCAATCAAGGAAACCGTGGACAGCAGAACTACGCTCGCGGCAACGTGAAATATGTCTCTGCTGAGGAAGCACAACAGGCTGAGGACGTCGTGATTGGTATGTTTCTTGCCAACTCCAACCCAGCCACCATTCTATTTGATTCCTGAGCATCATATTCCTTCATATCATCCAAGTATGTTGCCAAGTATAATCTACCCATATCACATTTGAAATATACTATGTTGGTTAATTCTCCCGGTGGAGAGATGAGGACTAATATAGTATGTCCAAAAGTAAACCTTAAAATAAGGGGTAGACTTCCTTGCCAACGTCATTGTCTTGGATTCCCAAGGGCTTGACATAATACTCGGAATGGATTGGCTAGGTAAGCACAACGGGGTAATCCAATGTGCTGAAAGGAGCGTGCAGTTGACCAACGAGCATGGTACCCGTATCAAGTTTGAGTCAGCCCAACTGGCAACCGAGGAAGCAACGTTAAACCACGTCGAAGAAGCAACCCTGGAAAGCATTCCAGTGGTTCAAGAGTTTTTGGACGTGTTCCCGGAAGAACTTCCCGGTATGCCACCTGACAGGGACATTGAGTTTTCCATTGACCTAGTACCCGGAACTGCACCTATAGCAAAGAGACCATATAGGATGCCTGTCAATGAAGTCGTGGAGCTCAAGAAGCAAATCCAGAAGCAGAAAGAGAAGGGTTTTGTACGTCCAAGCTCGTCACCTTGGGGAGCCCCTGTGCTCTTCATAGACAAGAAGGATGGGACCCAAAGGATGTTCATGGACTATAGGTCTCTCCATGAGGTGACGATCAAGTACAAGTACCCTCTGCCCCATATAGAGGATCTGTTCGACCAAATGAAGGGAGCCCGAGTCTTCTCCAAGATTGATGTTCTGTCAGGATACTTCCAACTGAAGATTAAGCCCTCCGACATACCCAAGACTGCCTTTCGGACACGGTATGGTTCGTATGAATATACCGTGATGTCTTTTGGGTTAACGAACGCACCTGCATACTTCATGTACCTCATGAACAAGGTCTTCATGGAGTACTTGGATAAGTTTGTCGTGGTTTTCATCGACAACATCATGGTGTATTTGAAAAGTGAGGGGGAACATGAAGATCACTTGAGATTGACATTACAGAAGCTGCGAGATCATCAATTGTATGCCAAGCTCAGCAAGTGTCAATTCTGGCTAAAGGAGATATCGTTCCTAGGCCACATTATCTCCGAGGAAGGAGTATCGTTTGATCCCGAAAAAGTGGGAGATGTTCTGAAGTGGAACCAACCGCAAAACGTGAGGGATATTTGGAGTTTTCTTGGGATGGCTGGATACTACCGCCGGTTCATCAAAGACTTCTCTAAGACGGAGTTGCTAACGAAGGGAAAAGCCTTCCAATGGACACCAGCATGCCAAGAAATCTTTGAGGAGCTAAAGAAAAGGCTAACCACAGCACCGGTTTTCGTACTGCCAGACGTGAGCAAGAGCTTCGACATATATTTTGACACATCAAGACAAGGGCTCGGATGCGTGCTCATGCAAGAGGGACAAGTGGTAGCCTATGCCTCATGGCAGTTAAAGAAACATGAGCTAAATTACCCCATGCACGACTTGGAGCTAGCAGCCGTGGTGCATGCATTGAAGATTTGGAGACATTATATCCTTGGTCATCGATGTGAGATCTATACGGATCATAAAAGCCTCAAGTACATATTTACTCAAATGGATTTGAATTTGAGGCAACGTCGATGGTTGGGGCTCATCAAGGATGATGATGTTGGAATCAACTATCACCCCGGAAAGGCCAATGTAGTAGCCGATGCATTGATCCGGAAGGGAGCATGTCACCAACTCATGGTTCGGGAGCTACCGCTCGAGCTGCGCAAGGAGTTCGAACGGTTACATCTCGGGTTCTTGAACGAGATGGAAGTGATGGAACTCCACTCTTCATTGGAACAAGAAATAAAGGATGGCCAAGCTAAGGATGAGGAGATCAATGAAAAGATCCAGCAAGGAATAGAGAAGGACTTCAAGGAAGACGAGAAGGGTACGCTTTGGCTAGGAAAAAGGATTTGTGTGCCTAACGTGAAGCACATCCGCGACACGATATTAAAAGAGGCACACGACTCAATTTATTCCATACATCCAGGAAGTACCAAGATGTACAAGGACCTGAAGACTTGTTATTGGTGAGATGGTATGAAGAGGGACATAGCCGAATATGTTGCCCTATACGACACATGCCAACGGATGAAGGCCGAATATAAAAGACCCGCTGGACTGTTGCAACCCTTGAAGGTACCCGAGTGGAAGTGGGAGGACATCAGTATGGATTTCATCGTCGGATTGCCACGTACTCAGTCGGTTATGACTCCATCTGGGTTATCGTGGACCGATTGACGAAAACAGCCCATTTTCTCCCTGTAAGGGCCAAGTACAACGTTGTACAATTAGCCGAGTTGTACATGGAGCAGATCGTGTGCCGTCATGGAGTCCCGAGGAGGATAGTCTCAGATCGAGGTTCTCAGTTTACCTCTAGATTTTGGAGGAAGCTGCAGAAAGCTATGGGTACACGACTGGATTTTAGCTCCGCCTACCACCCGAAAACCGATGGGCAAACCGAAAGGACAAACCAAATTTTGGGGGACATGTTGAGAGCTTGCGCCTTGAAACATGGGCATAGTTGGGATAGGAGTTTACCGTACGCTGAATTCTCCTGTAACAACAGCTATCAAGCTAGCTTGAAGATGTCACCTTTCGAAGCATTGTACGGTAGACGGTGTAGAACGCTGTTGTTTTGGAACGAACCCAGAGAGAACTAAGTGTTTGGACCGGAAGTGTTACAAGAGGTTGAGAAGCAAGTCCAAACCATACGGGAGAACTTGAAGACCGCTCAGTCACGTCAGAAAGGCTACGCGGACAATAGGCAGAGGAAGTTGACTTTCGAAGTAGGAGACTTCGTATACCTTAAGGTATCGCCTATCCGTGGCCAACGACGTTTCAACGTCAAAGGCAAGTTAGCACCTCGCTACATCGGAACATTTAAGATATTGGACAAGCGATGAGAAGTAGCCTATCAACTAGAGCTCCCAATGCACCTCTCTGACTTACATGACGTGTTTCATGTATCCCAGCTCAAGAAGTGCTTGAGAGTGCCGGAAGAGCAAGTACCGATGGATGAACTTGAACTTCAAGAGGATCTGACCTATGCAGAGCACCCTGTATGAATTTTGGACGTAAAGGAAAGGGTCACGAGGAACAAAGTGATCCGATGGTGCAAGGTACAATGGAGCCATCACACAGAAGCTGAAGCCACATGGGAGCGTGAAGAAGACATCAAGACAGAGTTTCCTCATCTATTCTCTACTAGCGAATCTAGAGGGCGAGATTCAATTTAAGGGGGGTAGATTTGTGACACCCTCATTTTCGGGTTCTGCATGTATTCATGTTTCATGTAGAAAAACACTTTTAAAATAAGTTAAAACCGAGAAAGAATCAAAAAGTTAGCCAAAAAGAGCAAATTCCAGTTAACAGAGAGCACCAAAGACAACTCCCACGGCTCGCTGGCCACGTGGCGTGTTCGGAGCTCATCTCCGCAAATGGGGAGAGGTCCACCGCTAAACTGGCTACGTGGCAGGCTCGGGGCTCATCCCCGCAAAGGGGGAGAGGTCCGACCCCGTGGGACACGTGTTGCCCCGGGAGCTAGCCTCTGCGGAAGTAGCGAGGCCAGTCCCGCAGGACGCGTATCGGCTGCGGAGCTAGTCACTGCGGAAAAGAGAGGACCAAACCCGAGAGGTCCGGCCCCGCTAGACACATGTCGCTCTCGGAGCTCACCTCCGAGAGGTCCGGCCCCGCTAGACACATGTCGCTCTCGGAGATCACCTCCGAGAGGTCCGGTCCTATTGGACACGTGTCACGTCTGGAGCTCACCTCCGGGAGGTCCGACACTACCGGACACGTGTCACCTCCGGAGCTCGCCTCTGGGAGGTCCGATGCTGATGGACACGTGTCGACCTCGGAGCTTGTCTCTGAGGAGAAAGGAAGTCTGGCGCTACTGGACACGTGGCATTCCCGGAGCAACCTCCGAAGAGAGGGGAGGTCCGGAATTGACACATGGCACCCCGGAGCCACCTCCTAAGAGAGGGGGATGTCCGGAACTGACATGTGGCGTTCATAGAGCTCACCCCTGTTGAAGAGGGGAGGTCCCGACCCACCAGACATGTGGCGCACGCGGAGCTCGCCTCTGGAGAGAGGGAGGTCCCGCCCACCAGGAGGCGTGGTGCACGCGGAGCTCACCTCTGAGGAAGAGGGAGGTCTCGCCCGCCTGACACACGGCACAACCAGAGCTTGCCTCTGCGGAAAAGGGAAGCTCAGGCCTCTGCAGGACACGTGGAGCCTCCGGAGCTTATCCCTGCGTAGGGACGCGATTCTGAAGCGGTTTCCCTCTATACGTGAGTAACCGTTGCTGAGGAAACCGACACGAACTCTTCTACGTTGATACTGCAACCAAATCAACTAAAGATAAGTTGTTAAGATCCGAAAACTGTTTGAATGGGACTCTTATTCGAAGTTCAGTCAGATTAGAACTCTTCTCTTCCCGATTATAAATACAACGTAGAACCTTTGGCCGCAACCACGTACTTCTTTCCACCTCCTGAGCCGACAACTTAGAGCCCTAGCCCCAACCCGCCGAGTAAACCCCATCGCCGGAGTTCAGTCGCCGGAGATCACCGGAAGAGAGCCCTGACGATCTGTCTTGCTAGGAGAAGGAGCCCGAGACCAAGAAGAACGTAAGGTAGGTCTCCAATACCACCTTACGACATCATCGCGTTTTCTTTGCATCTGTTCTTCGATTCCTTTCGAACAAAAGCTTTTTCATGGACAGATCATGTGTTGATCGGTTTGATCTAAAGTCAATATCATCGCCACGTCCACAATTGATCTTTACACCTCCGTTCATCGTAAAACCCATGCAAGCCATGCAAGAACACGTACAAACTAATCTAATAGAAACTGCATCAGGAATTAACATGCATACGCATCATCGCATCTGGTTAAAATTTGTGCATGGTATTGATTGCTATCTTGTATGTGCGTGATCATGTATAGAAGGACAAGCTCAGGGAGCTGCCTACGACGAGCTGCAACAACAAGGTTTCGAGATCCAAGAGCAACCAGAACCGCAAGAACAAGGCAAGTGCCCCTTGACCATATTGATCCCATATTTTGGAAAACTGTTTTATTTGTGAAAAGGTGTGTGTGCTTGTGTCAATATGATGGGAGACCTTTTATAGGAGTTTACTAGTTTTGTCAAACCCCCCTTGTCACCGAGACAGTTAATAAGTCGGGTATGGTTTTTACTTTTTGCTTCGCTGAGTCCACGGGATTTTGGGAAGCGAGATAGATGTGTCTAGCTAACTGCACTCGTAATGATAATAAGAACTTGATGTTAATGAACGTGAATCGGAGGGAGATCTAGGCAAGCCTGGGTTTGTGAATGAGGTAGAATGAGATGGTGGTTACTTGCCGTAGATCTAAGGACCAGTTCATGCCAGCCATGCCTGGATAACAGTGCCACCACAAGGCCAAGTATGGGTGCGGCTTAGCTGAGTAATTAGGTAAGTTACTAGATTGTTATGGACCGTGGAAGGCGTTGGGAATGGGAGTCGAGTGAGGACTGCGCTGGGAACTGCATGGCACAAGAGGGGGCCCGTGGGTGGGAGAATTGGAGATTCTAGCCTGCCGGTGAAACCTTAGTGAGTCCATACATCTAGTAACCCCTTTGTAAAGGCTATTTTGTGATCTCTTGACCATACACCGACGGTTGTGTACTGGTATAATAGAGGTTCTGCAGTCGCCGACGGGTGACAGAATCACAAACTTGTGGGTAAAGTGGTACAAACTCTGCAAAGTTTTTAAAACTATCATGATAGCCGAGCTTCACGAGCGCCTGGACAACACACATGAATAGTTGGGATGGATTTTTTGTTATGGTTTTGGTGATGGTTTGGTTTTTGGGACTGTTGAGTCCGGGTGATGAAATTGGTTGCATGACTGTTGAGTCATGGCAACGAGATTTGGTCTCGAAATGAGACAAAATTGAATGGTAGCGAATACAAGATGGTATTCGTGGGATGGTAGTGAATACAAGATGGTATTTGTGAGATGGTAGTGAATACGAGATGGTATTCATGAGCAAAGTTGATTAATGTCTGGTTGAGACATGGAAAAGGATGAATCATAATGGAGGTATGTTGGTATTTTAATACATGTTGAGATTATATTCACTTAAAGTTAAGTTGCTGTTTTTATCGTGTTTTGAGAAATAAACTTTGCTTCCTGCAATGAGCCTTTTTTTATACCTTCCTTGTTGTGAGCTACATATCATATTTTTCCCGCACTTGCTGAGTATATCATTGTACTCAAACTTGCATTATTACTTCATCATCAGAAGCAGGAGAGGAATACTATGACGACCAAGTGGAGCGTTAAGGCGTGTAATATGTCCTCAACCTTGCCTGTGGGAATGGAGTAGAGATTGAGCCGCTGCTGCTGCTTAGATTGCTTCCGCACTAGTTAGAAGACTTCCTCTGCTAGAATAAAGACTTCCGCTGTTAGATTTAGACTTCCGCTGCTAGCATGAGTCCAAGACTCATGAAACATTGTAATAAACCATGTTATTCGTGGTTATGTATATTCTGAATTCAGTTTGTGGATGATATGTGTATGTGTGATGAACATCCTGGGCACACATACGCATCAGTTCTCGGTTCCGTGGTTTTCCACAGAATTGAGGGCGTCACAACAAGTACCAATGGATGAACTTGAGCTTCAATAGGATCTGACCTATGTAGAGCACCCTGTCCGAATTTTGATGTGAAGGAAAGGGTCACGAGGAACAAAGTGATCCGATGGTGCAAGGTACAATGGAGTCATCTGTGACACCCTCATTTCTGGTTTCTGCATGTATTCATGTTTCATGTAGAGGAAACATTTTTTAAAGAAGTAGGAACAAAGAAAATATCAAAAGATAGCCAAAAAGAGCCGAATCCAGTTCACAGAGAGCGCCGAAGACAACTACCGTGGCCCGCTGACCACGTGGCATGTTCGGAGCTCATCCCTGCGAAGTGGGGAGAGGTCCGCTGCTAAACTGGCTACGTGGCAGGCTCGGGGCTCATCTCCGCAATACGGGGAGAGGTCTGACCCTGTGGGACACGTGTTGTCCCCGTTGCTAGCCTCTGCGGAGAAGCGAAGGCAGTCCCGTAGGACACGTGTCACCTTCGGAGCTAGTCACGGCAGAAATCAGAGGACCAGTCGCGCAGGGTACGTGTCGATCTCGGAGCTCACCTCTGAGAGGTCCGGTTCTATTGGATACGTGTCGCCACCGGAGTTTATCTCCGGGAGGTCTGTTGGACACGTGTCTACCTCGGAGCTCGTCTCTGAGGAAAAAGGAAAGTCCGGCGCTACTTGACGCGTGGCATTCATGGAGCTCGCCTCCGAAGAGAGGGAGGTCCGAATACGTGGCACACCCGGAGCCACCTCCAAAGAGAGGGAAGGTCCGGCACTGACACGTGGAGTGCGCGGAGCCACCTCCGAATAAGAGAGGAGGTCCCGACCGCCAGGATACGTGGCACACGCGGAGCTCATCTCCGAAGGAGAAGGGAGGTCTCGCTCGCTTGACACGCGGCACAACCGGAGCTTGTCTCTGTGGAAAAGGGGGAGACCAGGCCCCGGTGGACACGTGGAGCTTCCGGAGCTCATCACCGAGGAGGTAACGAGTTCTGGAACGGTTTTTGGATTCTGTACGCATAGAAATATCGGTACGGAGGAGAAACCAACCTGAATTCCACAATGTTACCGCACCAAATCAACTCAATATAAGTTGTTAAGATTCAACGATAATCTGAATAGGACTATTATTCGAGATACAATCAGATTAGGACTCTTCTTCTCCCGATTATAAATAGAACCCAGAACCTTTGGCCGAAACTACAACCTTCTTTTCCAACTCCTGAGCCGATGACTTAGAGCCCTAGCCCCCAACTCGCCGAGTAAGCCCATCGCTGGAGTTCAGTCGAGGAAGATCGCCGGAAGGGAGCCCAACGTTCTGTATGATCAGAGAAGGACCCCGAGACCAAAAAGAACGTAAGGTAGGTCTCCAATACCATCTTACGACAATATCATGTTTTCTTTGCATCTGTTCTCCGATTCCTTTCGAACGGAAGCTTTCTTGTGGACAGATCACATGTTGATCGGATTGATCTAAAAGACAAGATCATTGCCACGTCCACATTTGATCCGGACACCTCTGTTCATCATAAAACCATGCAAGAACACGTACAAACCGATCTAATAAAACTGACTATAGGATAGCATGCATATGCATCATCGCGTCTAGTTAAAGTTTGTGCATGATATTGATTGCTATGAATCTTGTATATGCGTGATCCTGTATAGAAGGACAAGCTTAGGGAGCTGTCTACGACAAGCTGCAACAACAAGGTTTCGAGATCCAAGAGCAACCGGAACCGCAAGAACAAGGCATGTGCCCCTTGACCATATTGATCCTATATTTTTGGGAAAAACTGTTTTGTTTTGCGAAAAGGTGTGTGTGCTGAGTCAAACATGATGGGAAACCCTTTTATAGGAGTTTACTAGCTTTTGTTAAACCACCCTTGTCGCCAGGGAAATTTATGAGTCGGGTATGGTTTTTGATTTATGCTTCGCTGAGTCCATGGGATTGGGAAGCAAGATATATGTGTCTAGCTAACTGCACTCATAATGATAATGAGAAATTGATGTTGTTAATGAACATGGATCGGAGGGAGATCTAGGCAAGACTGGGTTTGTGAATGAGGTAGCATGAGATGGTGGTTTACTTGCCGTAGATCTAAGGACCGGTTCATGCAAGCACATGGCAGGATAACAGTGCCACCACAAGGCCAAGTATGGGTGCGGCATAGCTGACTAATTAGGTAAGTTGTTAGATTGTTATGGACCGTGGAAGGCGGGGGGAATGGGAGTCGAGTGAGGACTGCCCTGGGAACTCCATGGCACAAGAGGGGGCCTGTAGGTGGGAGAATTGGAGATTGTAGCCTGCCGGTGAAACCTTAGTGAGTCCATACATCTAGTAACCCCTTTGTAAAGGCTATTTTGTGATCTCTTGGCCATACACCGACGGTTGTGTACTGGTATAATGGAGGTTCTGCAGTTGCCGACGGGTAACGAAATCACAAACTTGTGAGTAAAGGGGTGCAAACTCTGCAGAGTCTTAAACTATCATGATAGCTGAGCTTACGATCACGAGCGCGCGGCCAACTTCGATGATTAGTTGGGATGGTTATTGGATATGGTAATTGGTTATGGTTTTTGGATGGTTTGGTTTTGGTTTGGTTTTCGGGACTGTTGAGTCCGGATGATAAGATGGGTTGCATGACTGTTGAGTCATGGCAACAAGGTTGGTCTCGGTGGGAGACAAAGTTTTTTATGAGATGAAATGGTAGCTAATACGAGATGATATTCGTGAGATGGTAGCGAATATGAGGAGGTATTCGTGAGCAAGAATGAGGTTGATTGAAACATGGAAGGTAATGAACATAATGGAGGTATGATTGGTATTTAATACATGTTGGGATTACATTCACTTAAAGATGAGTTTCTATTTTATCATGGTTTTGATAAATAACTTTGCTTTCTGCAATGAGCCTTTTTATACCTACCTTGTTATGAGCTACATATCATATTTTCCCCCACTTGCTGAGTACATCATTGTACTCAAACTTGCATTATTTCATCATTAGCAACAGGAGAAGATTTCTATGAAGACCAAGTGGAGCATTAGGCGTGTGATCTGTTCTCAACCTTGCCTGTGGGGATGGAGTAGAGATGGAGCCACTGCTGACTAGAATTGCTTCCGCATTAGTTAGAAGACTTCCGCTGCATAGAAATAAGACTTCCGCTGTTAGAATAAGACTTCCGCTGTGGGCATGAGTACAAGACTCATGAAATATTGTAATAAACTCTGTTATTCGTGGTTATATATATTCTGAATTCAGTTTGTGGAACATATGTGTATGTGTGATGAACATCCTGGGCACACATATGCATCAGTTCTCGGTTCCGTGGTTTTCCACAGAATTGAGGGCGTCACAGATTGGTATCAGAGCCATGGTTGACAGTGGGCTACACGCCTAAATAGGAAACACAGATTGGTACCAAAAGCCACGGATGAAGGTAGATTACACACCTGGATACAATCACAGATTGGTACCAGAACCACGGGTTGATGGTAGGTTACACACTTAGATAGATCACAGATTGGTATCAGACACAGATTGGTAGCTAAGCCACGCTGACCATAGGGTGCAAGCCTAGGATGCATAGATTGGTCTTGAAACTACCATGACATAGGAAACCAGCCTTGAATAGGAGTTGTGTGAACCCTTGTAATGATTGTTTGTGATTGTGTGCTTAGTTTGAGTTGTGGGACATCTCAAAACGTTGTCCATATCCACACATAAGTAAAAGAGGTGTGAGATGCTTCGGCACTTGTTCACATCCTCATATGGGCTAATATATATATATATATATATATATATATATATATATATATATATATATATATATATATATATATATAGTCCAACCCACCTTGATGCATATAGTTAAGGGGATCTACTTAACCTTCTAATCTCCTATTCTATTTCGTTCTCTCTCACAGATGGTGAGGGGAAACACCGGCCGAAGGAACGTCCGTGACAACCAAGAGGATGGTCACGATGAAGTTCCTGTTAACCCCGGAGCTGGCGAGAACCACCTGGAACGGTTGATGGCCATGCAGAATCAACTTATGCAAACCATGATCCAAACTTTGGGTCAGTTGCAGGCCAACAACAACAACAACCCCGTTCCGGCACCACGGCCACCACCACCTCCGGCTCATAACAGGCTGGGAGAGTTCATGAGGACTCGACCACCCACCTTTGCTCAAGCTAACGACCCCATGGAGACCGACGAATGGTTGAAATCCATGGAGAAGAAGCTTGCCATAGTGCAGTGCAATGACCGAGAGAAGGTTCTTTTCGCGTCGCACCAACTCATGGGAGCTGCCGCTGATTGGTGGGATGCCCTAGGTAATGCTCATGTTGACCCAGAGACGATCACTTGGACTGAGTTCAAGGAGAGTTTCCGCGCTCATTACATCCCTGCTGGTGTAATGATGCTCAAGAGATAGGAGTTTGAAGGTCTCCGCCAAGGACAGAGAAGTGTGATAGTATCTCAACACGTTCACACAACTGTCCCGGTATGCCCCCAAAGATGTCAACTCAGACCAGAGGAAGCAATATCTGTTCATGAGAGGGTTGAACAATGCAACACCCCAAAATCTTGTTAAGACCCAAAATCATGTTAAGAGGGGAATTTAAAAATTTTTGGACGTGTTGCATGTTTTGCAACAATTTAAATTCAAACTGGAATTCAAATTAAACTCAAAACAGAAAAGAAATAGAAAAAAGGAAAACAGAAAAAAACCGGCCAGTGGGCCGAAACCCACCAGCCGGCCCACCCTGCCCCGCGCCAGCCCGCAGCCGTGCGCCCGCGCTCTCTCTCTCAGACAGGTGGGACCCACCTGTCATCCCTAACCCCCGATCGTCCGAAACTCGGACTGTTCACCCGCGCGCGCGCGATCGCAACCGACCGGATTTCCGGCCGAATTCTGGTTCCGGAGGACTCCTACTCGATCTAAACAAACCCACCGCCCTCCCCCGTCTATAAAAACCCCGGCCTTGTCCCGTTTTTCCCACGCGATCCGCCGATTTTCTCTCCGGTGAGAACCGAGACTTCTCCGGCGAATTCTAGCCGATCTAAGCTCGGAAATTCCGATCTAACTCGCTGGTCTTGATCCACCGCCTCCGGGGAACCTTGCAGGTGCAGAAAACTCGGTGACTTGCGGTTCAAACACAGCGCCGACGAGCTTTGCCGTGGTTTCACTTCGGACCTCGTCGCCGGTCGCTTTCTAGGACCTCCGAGCTCAAGAAAACCCCCGAGGTGAGATCCCCGACCTCCCCTCCACCGATCTATGCCATAAAATCACAGTTCTAGGAAGAATTCTCAAAGATCCGAAAGTCTCCGGCGAGATCGCCGCCTCCCGCCGCCGTGCGCCGCCGGACAGCGCCGCCCGCGCTCGATCAGAGCGACGTGGCCGCTTGTGCGCCGTTTATTTTAAATCGCACGGTAGAGTTTAAATCCCCGCGTACCGGTTCGACGTTATAATCTCAGCCGTCTGTTTTAAATCGGGCGGTCCACGTCAGCCCCGCGTTATAAAGACTGGAATTCTTACGTGCTACCCCCTGGGGTTCTCGGGAAATAAGAGCTAGCCCCGGAAACTTCTGATCTAGCCCCTGGAACTTCAGAAAATCATGTAAATTCATTTAAAAATCAGTTTTAGCCCCTGGACTTAATAAAAATTAGGAAACACTCCTCTGTTATGAGTAGCTAGACCCCTGAAAATTGTTAAAATAATATTATAGACCCTGTAGTGGGGTGAGTTTACCTTTTTAACCCTGTTTGATATTTAATTTAGGAAATTGAATATGTGGCTAGTATTTAAAAATTAAAAGTGGGACAAACATATTGTCAAAATTAAATTAAAAACTTTCTCAGTACTTAGAAAATTTTGGAGTGAGATAAAAATAGATTTTGGGCTGAAATGAATCTGTTTAATTTATTATTCACATTTATTAGTTGTAGGGACACATCTTTAAGTGAAGAATAGTTCTGAAAATAGGGAATATAAATGTAAAACAGTTTACATCAGAGGAAAAGGTCAAAAGTATATTAGTAAATATTTTAGATCAGAACCTATTCTGTTTAGATGATGTGTCTTGTTATTTTCATAATAAAGTTCACATTTAGGCATAGGAAATAAATCTGAAAATATAGCAACTAGTAAATGATAAATGAAGTTTCTAAAATCCAAAGAATTCAGTTTAGGGTTGGTAGAAATTCTGAAGACACATATGGAGTAGGAAAATACCTTTCATGCATACTTGGTAGCTAAAAGGTGTAGTAATTAAATATAAGGAATTTATTTAATTGGAAACTCATATATAAAGTATGCAAGCATAAATGTGAATACAAAAGTAGGAATCATATACACATGATTAAAAGTGCATGTAAGCCAAAGGTCAACACACATAGAGTAAACAAAACACATAGAAGTTGTGAATGGCTTTGTTACATGTGAATGTGTGGTTTGTATGAAGTGGAAGTGTGAACTATGTCTTATGGATTGTTGTTTTTCCTTTGCTATGTGTGATAGTATGATGTAGACCCTGCTCAAGAGCAAGTTATTCCTTTTCAAGATTAGGACTACCCATTTCAAGAGCAGTAGGAAGGAGGCAAGTGTCCTTGACCACTTTGATCCTATGCTAGGACATGTAGATAGAGTTATTTGCATTGTCAAGTTAAATATGAAACCCGTGCTAGGAAGTTTCCCTAGAATTGCATCACCTTGTTTCCTTGTAGCTTGGGTTGGGATTTATTTTATCATGTCATTTATTATTATGCATATGCTTATCCATGCTTAGAATGGGATATTTGGGATATGAGATCATCAGTTTATTTTACCATACTCTTGAATGAGATATTGTGAGTTATGTAGAGGTAGGGATCAAGGCAAGTTGGATGTTTTGGTTGTGTGCTGGGTGCACGAGACTCGGGTTTGTGTCTAGTACTTGCCTGGATCCTAAGGACCGGTTCATGGAGCATGTAACCTGGCTTTACCGTGCCAACCACATACTGAGATGGGTCAGCTTGGCCAATTAATTAGGTGTATACCCGGCGTAGTATGGGTGTGTTGGATGGTGCGGGGAATAGGTGTCAGCTGGACTACCATATGAACCGCAAGGCTCAAGAGGTGTCACACCCGGTTTTTCCGAAGAACAACCAAGTGAATATCACATGTATGCCAGGATCATTTTCTCATACATGTGATGACAAATAGTGAAGCATCATTTATTACAAGCCAGGTGTCGAATATAAGTAAGTCTTACATAGTAAATGTCTCGATGGACAATAATAAGTTCATCACAAGTAAATAAACTAGCAGCGGAATATTATTCTTTAGGGCTCCATCACAGGCGTTGCCCGGGGGTCTTCATGAACCTAAAAACCTTCCTCGGGTCCAAAATCTTGGTCATTATACACCACCTCATTATCTTGACCTGAGCAGCAATATAAACCAACAAATATGCAAGGTTGAGTACCGATGGTACTCAACAAGTGTGGGAAAATTTTATCATGCATGGCTAGAACAAGGAGAGGTTGAACTCATGGTTAAAGCACTACGCAATTAATACCTATCACCTTAGCTTATTAAGCACCTACATTACTACACAGGTGAAATGGTCCCAATCTCCCATCCCATCATCATAATCCAATAACCATAATCATCATTTCTAATGTTAAGCTCCCTGCTTAACTTCCAAAACCATCAATCCTCTAATCATGAATAAGTCCAGGCCGCTCTTGACCGTGAGCACGGCTGTCAAGACAGTTTTGACTCTGCAGAGTTTGTACCACTGTACCCACATGTAGTGATTTCATCCCCCGTTGCCGGGTGGACTAAAAGAACCTCCATTATGCTAGTGGCTACGATCCACATTCACACTTCCCAGGTGTGCAGCCAGGAGATCACTACAAAGCCTTTACAAAGGGATTCCCGACGAGCGTGGGCCCACTGAGGTTTCACCCCTAACAGCATACAAGAGGCTCCAACCCCGCTGCAGTGGCCCCCTCTTGAGCCTTGCGGTTCATATGGTAGTCTAGCTGACACCTATTCCCCGCACCATCCAACACACCCATACTACGCCGGGGATACACCTAATTAATTGGCCAAGCTGCCCCATCTCAGCATGTGGTTGGCACTGTAAAGCCGGGTTACATGCTCCATGAACCGGTCCTTAGGATCCAGGCAAGTACTAAACCCAAACCCAAGTCTCGTGCACCCAGCACACAACCAAAACTTCCAACTTGCCTTGATCCCTACCTCTACATAACTCTCAATAGCTCATTCAAGAGTATGGTATAATAAACTGATGATCTCATATCCCAAATATCCCATTCTAAGCATGGCTAAGCATATGCATGTAAATAAATGACATGTCAAAATAAATCCCAACCCAAGCTACAAGGAAACAAGGTAATGCAATTCTAGGGAATCTTCCTAGCATGGGGTTTCATATTTCATTTGACAATGCAAATAATTCTATCTACACATCCTAGCATAGGATCAAAGTGGTCAAGGACACTTGCCTCCTTCTTGCTGCTCTTGAAATGGGTAGTCCAGATCTTGGAAAGGGATAACTTGCTCTTGAACAGGTTCTACTTCATACCATCACACATAGCAAAAGAAAAACAACAATCATAAGACATAGTTCACACTTCTACTTCATACAAACCACACATTCACATTTATAAAAGTTCTTTACCATTATATGTGTTGTGGTTACTTTATGTGTGTTGAGTTGTGGCTTGCATGCACTTTTAACCATGTGTATATGATTCCTACTTTTGTGTCCACATATATACTTACACACTATTTATATGGGTTTCCAATAAATTTCTTATATTCAACTACTATACCTTTTTACTACCAAGTGTGTATGAAAAGTATTTTTCTTCCCCATATGTGCCTTCATAATTTCTACCAACCCTAAACTGAACTCTTTGGATTTTAAAAACTCCATTTATCATTTACTAGTTGCTATATTTTCAGATTTATATTCCTATGCATAATTGTGTATTTTATTATGAAATTAGTAATACACATCATCTAAATAGTATAGGTTCTGGTCCTAAATAATTTAATAACATATTTTGACCTTGGCCTCTGATGTAAACTATTTCATAATTATTTTCCCTATTTTTCTATAACTATTCTTTACTTAAAAATGTGTCCCTATACTAATAAATGTGAATAATAAATGAAACAGATTCATTTCAGCCCAAAAATATATTTTTATCTCACTCCAAAGTTTTCTAAGTACTGAGAAAGTTTTTAATTAATTTTGACAATTATGTTTGTCCCACTTTTTAATTTTTAAACACTAGTTACATATTCAATTTTCTAAATTAAATACTAAACAGGGCTAAAATAATGAACTGACCCCATTACAGGGTCTATAATATTATTTTCATAATTTCCAGGGGTCTAGCTACACTTATCAGAGGTGTTTTTCCTAATTTTTATTAAGTCCAGGGTCTAAAACTGATTTTTAAATGAATTTACATGATTTTCTGGAGTTCTAGGGGCTAGATCAGAAGTTTCCGGGGCTAGCTCTTATTTCCCCAGAACCCCAGGGGGTAGCACGTAAGAATTCCAGTCTTTATAACGCGGGGCTGACGTGGACCGTCCAATTTTAAACCGACGGCTGAGATTATAACATCGAACCGGTACGCGGGGTTTTAAAGTCTACTGTGCGATTTAAAATAAACGGCGCACAAGCGGCCACGTCGCTCTGATCGAGCGCGGGCGGCGCTGCCGGCGGCGCACGGCGGCGGGAAGCGGCAATCTCGCCGGAAATTTTCGGATCCTCGAGAATTCTGCCTAGAACTGTGATCTTATGGCATAGATCGGTAGAGGGGAGGTCAGGGATCTCACCTCGGGGGTTTTCTTGAGCTCGGGGGTCCTGGAAAGTGATCGGCGGCGAGGTCTGAGGCAAAAACCACGGCGAAGTTCGTCGGCGCTGTGTTTACACCGTAAGTCTCCGAGTTTTCTGCACCTGCAAAGCTCCCCAGAGGCGGTGGATCAAGACCAGCGAGTTAGATCAGAGTTTCCGAGCATAGATCGGCCAGAATTCACCGGCGAAGTCTCGGTGCTCACCGGAGTAAAAATCGGCGATCGCGTGGGAAAAACCGATCGGGGCTGGGGTTTTTATAGCCGGGGAAGGGCGGTGGGTCAGTTGTGATCGAGTTTGATTCTTCTGGGACCGGAATTCGGGCTGAGGGACGCGGTTTCCAATCGGTTAAGATCGCGCGCAGCGGGAGAGTCCGGGGTCGCGGGGTTGGGGATGACAGGTGGGTCCCACCTGTCTGTGAGGGATAGCGCGGGCGCGCGGCTGCGGGCTGGCGCGGGGGGGAAATTGGGCCGGCTGGTGGGTTTCGGCCCACTGGCCGGTTTTTTCCCGTTTACTCTTTTTCTTTTTTCCACTTCTTTTCTGTTTTGAGTCTAATTTGAATCCCAGTTTGAATTTGAATTTTTGCAAAACATGCAACACGTTCAAAAAATTTTAAATTCCCCTCTGAACATGGTTTAGGGTTTTGAATCAAAATTTGGTGTGTTACAGCTCTACCCCCCTTAAAAGAAATCTCGTCCTCGAGATTGGTGTTTCTAAGAAAACAATTCCGGAAATTGTGCCTTGAGCTCATCTTCCCGTTCCCAGGTGGCTTCCTCTTCTGAGTGATGCTTCCACTGCACCTTGCACATCCGGATTCTCTTGTTTCTGGTGAGGCGTTCCATCGTCTCCAAAATCTTGTATGGTTGCTCGGCATAAGACAAATCCTCAGCTACATCCACTTCATTCATGGGTAACACCTCTTCAGGCGTCCTCAGACATTTCTTGAGTTGTGACACATGGAATACATCGTGCACGTCCGATAGATGAACCGGTAACTCTAGTTGGTACGCCACTTCGCCTTTCCTTTCCAAAACTTGAAAGGGTCCGATGTATCGAGGTGACAACTTCCCTTTCACCTTGAACCGACGAAGTCCTCTGATAGGGGACACCTTGAGATAAACATAGTCTCCCACGTTGAAAACGAGCTCTCTTCTTCGTACATCGGCATAGCTCTTCTGGCGTGTCTGTGCTATCCTCAAGTTGTTGCGAATCTCCCTCACCTTCGCCTCGGCTTCTTGTAGCACTTCTGGACCAAACACTTTACTTTCCCCTGTTTGGTTCCAAAATAGGGGAGTTCTGCACTTCCTTCCATACAAAGCTTCAAACGGTGACATCTTCATACTAGCTTGATAGCTGTTGTTATAGGAAAACTCCGCATACGGTAAGTTCTTGTCCCAACTTCTATTGTTTTTGAGTGCACATGCCCTTAACATATCTTCAAGGATCTGATTGGTTCTCTCCGTCTGCCCGTCAGTTTGGGGATGATAGGCAGAGCTGAAGTTCAGATGGGTTCCCATGGTTTCATGCAACTTCTGCCAAAACCTCGAGGTGAACTGTGTCCCTCGGTCCGACACTATCTTCTTTGGCACTCCATGGTAACACACAATCCTTGACATGTACAATTCTGCCAATTTGGATCCGCTGTAGCTTTCTTTCACAGGGAGGAAATGAGCTACCTTGATTAGCCTATCAATAATGACCCATATTGAATCATACCCGGATTGGGTCCTAGGCAATCCCACGACAAAATCCATGCTGATTTCTTCCCACTTCCATTCAGGCACTTTGAGTGGTTGCAACAATCCCGCGGGTCGTTGATGTTCTGCTTTCACCAACTGACATGTGTCACATAGGGCAACATGTTCCGCGACATCTCGCTTCATGCCATACCACCAATACCTGCTCTTGAGGTCCTGGTACATCTTCGTACTCCCAGGATGAATGGAATAGTCGGAATCGTGAGCCTCCTTCAAAATTAATTCACGGATCTCCTTTACTTCTGGCACACAGATCCTTTTCCCGTGCCACACCGTTCCCTGTTTATCCTCTCTAAAACCAGGAGCTTTATTTTCCTTGATGAGTTGTCTGATCTCTCGTATCTTCGCATCATTCTTTTGGCCCTCGCCTATGTCTTGCTCGAGTGTGGAGTCCACTTCCATGGCGATGGCTTCACCACTATTTACTAGACATAGATTGAGCCTTATAACCTCGTCATTCAATTCTGCAGGCATGTCCTTCAAACTCAACTTATTGACCTGCACTTTCCGACTCAAAGCATCGGCCACGACGTTTGCTTTCCCGGGATGATAGTTGATGCCCACATCAAAGTCATTGATTAGCTCTAGCCATCTCCTTTGTCTGAGGTTGAGATCTGGCTGTGTGAATATGTACTTCAAACTCTTATGATCCGTATATATCTCTGTCCTCTTCCCCATCAAATAGTGCCACCAAATTTTCAACGCGTGTACCACTGCAGCTAGTTCTAGGTCATGTGTAGGATAGTTCTTCTCGTGCTTCCGAAGCTGCCGGGATGCATATGCCACGACATGTCCTTCTTGCATGAGAACACATCCTAACCCATTTCCAGAGGCATCGCAGTATACTGTGAAATTCTTCTGCATATCTGGCATAACCAACACTGGGGCTGTTGTCAATCTCTTCTTTAGCTCCTGAAAGCTCGTATCGCACTGTGGCATCCAGGTGAATGTGATTCCCTTTTCCAACAGTTTGGTGAGAGGTCTCGAGATCTTGGAGAATCCCTCAATAAACCGTCGATAGTATCCAGCCAATCCCAAAAATCTTCGAACTTCCCCGACATTTTCAGGGGTTTTCCACTTCTAGATATCTTCAATTTTGGCGGGATCTACGGAGTTTCCTCCCTCCGAGATGATATGTCCTAAAAAGGGAACTCTTTTCAGCCAAAACTCACACTTGCTCAACTTGGCATATAGTTGGTGTTCTCTCAGCCTCTGTAACACCAACCTTAGATGTTTCTCATGTTCTTCTTCATCTTTGGAGAAGACGAGAATATCATCTATGAAAACCACCACAAATTTGTCCAGATATTCCATGAATACCTTGTTCATGTGGTACATGAAATATGCCGAGGCATTGGTTAGCCCGAAAGGCATGACAGTGTATTCATACAGTCCGTACCGAGATACGAAAGCTGTCTTGGGAATATCAGATTGCCTTATCTTGAGTTGGTGGTATCCCGACCTGAGATCAATTTTTGAGAACACACAAGCTCCCCTCAACTGATCAAACAAGTCTTCAATGCGGGGTAATGGGTACTTGTTCTTGATGGTTACCTCATTCAAGGCACGGTAATCCATGCATAACCTTTGGGTTCCATCTTTCTTAGGCACAAATATCACCGGAGCTCCCCATGGTGAGGAACTAGGGCGAATATACCCCTTCTCCGTCAATTCTCTCAAATGATCCTTGAGCTCTTCTAGCTGCTTGGAGTCCATTCGATAAGGTCTCTTGTATATCGGGGCTGTTCCCAGTACTAGCTCAATTGCGAATTCCACGTCACGGTCGGGAGGCATACCTGGCAACTCCTCCGGAAAAACATCTGGATATTCTCTGATAGTTCTGATTTCTTCAACTTTCACCTCCACTTGATTTAATTTGATGTCCCTCCTAGGCTCGTGTATTGTTATGAACTTTACTCTGGTGCCACTAGGGTGAGTTAGTTCCACCATTCTGGTCGAACAATGGATGATTCCTTTATGTTTGGTCAACCAATCCATACCCAAAATAATATCTATCCCTTGTGAATCTATCACTATGAGATTAGCCGTAAATACTACCCCATTAATGCCTAGGTTCACTTTGGGACACACTTGTCTTGTCCTTATTTCTCCACCTGGAGAGTTTACGGCTAGCATATGGTTCATTTGTGTGGTTGCTAGGTCATGCTTCTTAACAAACCCTTGAGCAATGAACGAGTGGGTAGCACCAGAATCAAACAGCAGAGTTGCAAGGTGTAAATTGGCAGGAAACTTACCAACTACCACGTCGGGTGCCTCTTGTGCTTCCTCCATAGTGACATGGTTCACCCGTCCTCTCATTACATTCTGCTGTTGTGGCTGCGCAGGCTTCTTCTTTGGGCACTTATGGGCGTAGTGCCCCACTTCACCACAGCTGAAACATTGCACCCCAATCTTAGATGCTTGGCCCTTGTTGTCTTGGGGTTGGTTTGGGGGTCCTTGCACTGCTGGTCGAGGTGGATATGCGGGGCGAGGCTGCTGCACAAACTGACGTTGCGGCTGTGCTGGTGCTGCAGGAGGCCTGAAATTTGGGTTGTACCCTCTCGGTGCTGAATAGGGTACCGCAGCACGGCTCGTCTGCCCCGTAGGTTGCTGCATCAAACGTGGGCGGGTGTTGCTCCCTGAGGCTTGATGTGACCACCCAACCTTCCTTTTATTCTCATTTTCCAGGGCCTTTAGCTTCCTTTCCACCACAAATGCTCTGTCCACCATCTTTTGAAAACTTTCATACTCATTTGAGGACATTGCACACTGCATTTCTGCGGTAAGCCCTTCCACGAAATAATCTTGTTTCTGCTCATCAGTCTCTATGTCCCGTGGGGCATAACGGGATAGTTGAGTAAATTTAGTGAGGTATTCCCTCACCGTCATGTTTCCCTGCTGCAGTCCCAAAAACTCCTTCCTCTTGTTTTTGAGTTCACCTCTTGGGATGTAATGGTTGCGGAAGCTACGCTTGAACTCTTCCCAAGTGATGTTCTCAGGGTCATGATGGGCGGCCACGTAGGCGGTCCACCAATCAGCAGCAGGTCCATGCAATTGATGAGAGGCAAACAGCACCCTCTCATACCCTTGGCATTGTATAATCCTCATCTTACTTTCAATGGTCTTCAGCCAATCATCTGCCTCCAAAGGTTCAGCAGCACTTGCAAACTTTGGAGGTTGAGTTCCTAGAAACTCACTCAACCTTGGTTGGCGTGGTGCAGCTTGTGTAGGTGGAACTTGATGCAAGTTGGCCACCACTTGAGTCAAGTTCTGGATGAGCATGATTTTGATTCTCCAGCATTTGGTGGAGAGGATCAACTTCTTCACGGCGACCACCCCGGTCCTGGCCTCCAGAAAGATGAGGGTTGCATGCCTCATCATTGTTGTTGGCGGGGTTGGCAGCACGTCCTTTTCCTCTTCCGGCCATCTGGCAGAATCAACAAATGTTAATTTGATCCCATTTAGTATCGTCTTACTACTTTCATTTGTTGGTACTTTGAAGTGTTGAGGCTTTGTTAAAATTTTACGAGGGTTTATATCTCACACCAAATAAATGCACTATTATTTCCTGTGGGTTTACACACCAAAGCAAAACAATTCGAAGACGAGGTTGTGGACAATTGCTCATGGCTTCCACAACTCACGTCACACACCAAGCATTATCACACCATTAACTACGTAACGACTCGACTACTCGACCTCTTGCTAGCTAAGGGAAAGACTCTACACTACTCGTTCTCTTGAGCTGGCTCCTCGGGATCTTCCTCCTCATTTCGGCTACCTTCTGACTCTGCTTTGGGTGGGGAGGCTGCTGGTGGAGAAGTGCGACGACGCCTGATCGCTCGGCGATCCGGGGAGTCAGGAGTCCATGTATCATTCACGGTGACACACAGTTCATTCCCATCTCCTCTTTCTCTCGCCTTTAAGCAAGCTCGCAGCAACGCCTCCGTTTCCTTCAGGGTGTCTCGGACATCCTGAAGCTCTTGTTGACACTCCTGCAGTCGAGTGCTGAGCATAGCAGCATCCTCTAAGCACAAGTCCATGTGCTCATGGGAAGTCCCTTGCTGCACCGATGGGTACTTGTACTCCGTGGTACCACTCTCACGTTGGAGGACATACATGTACTCAGTTTTGTCCAAGTGGCGACGATAGATGTGACTCTGGCAGGTGATGGCCTCCCAGGTGACATCTTTCTCCGCGTCAACTTGTGTTGCTCGACAAGCTGGAGAGTGGTGAATCTTAAGCAGCTGATTCTCGTGTATAATCCTCATCTCCGAACTCCATTCTTCCCTCTTCTCACGGATGGTCCTGGTGGAGTTATAGTGGATGATGAGCTTGCCCGTATTGCCGGCGGCTTCGAGCATACGCCGAAGACGGCGCAATAAGCCTCCTACTGCCAATCCGTAGGAAAGGTACGTCACCGGACGGCTTTCCTCTCTTTCGGCCAGGGCAACTACGGGAACTCTCCCTCCTGTGGACTTACGAGCGGTGCGAATCATGCGAACCATCTAAAACAAAAGAATTTAAAATTAGGTTAGATAAATTCTCAAACAAAAATCCTATTTTGAATGAAAGTTGGGGTAAGATGAAGAAAATAACTCTTTAAATAACACTTTTCAACCCACACCTTGGAAAATAGTTTTTTTTTAAGAAAATAGGGCCCTTGAATAAGTCCATTTCTACCTAGGTCCACGTTCCTACGGGCAACCTTGGCTCTGATACCACCTCTGTCACACCCGGTTTTTCCGAAGAACAACCAAGTGAATATCACATGTATGCCAGGATCATTTTCTAATACATGTGATGACAAATAGTGAAGCATCATTTATTACAAGCCAGGTGTCGAATATAAGTAAGTCTTACATAGTAAATGTCTCGATGGACAATAATAAGTTCATCACAAGTAAATAAACTAGCAGCGGAATATTATTCTTTAGGGCTCCATCACAGGCGTTGCCCGGGGGTCTTCATGAACCTAAAAACCTTCCTCGGGTCCAAAATCTTGGTCATTATACACCACCTCATTATCTTGACCTGAGCAGCAATATAAACCAACAAATATGCAAGGTTGAGTACCGATGGTACTCAGCAAGTGTGGGAAAATTTTATCATGCATGGCTAGAACAAGGAGAGGTTGAACTCATGGTTAAAGCACTACGCAATTAATACCTATCACCTTAGCTTATTAAGCACCTACATTACTACACAGGTGAAATGGTCCCAATCTCCCATCCCATCATCATAATCCAATAACCATAATCATCATTTCCAATGTTAAGCTCCCTGCTTAACTTCCAAAACCATCAATCCTCTAATCATGAATAAGTCCAGGCCGCTCTTGACCGTGAGCACGGCTGTCAAGACAGTTTTGACTCTGCAGAGTTTGTACCACTGTACCCACATGTAGTGATTTCATCCCCCGTTGCCGGGTGGACTAAAAGAACCTCCATTATGCTAGTGGCTACGATCCACATTCACACTTCCCAGGTGTGCAGCCCGGAGATCACTACGAAGCCTTTACAAAGGGATTCCCGACGAGCGTGGGCCCACTGAGATTTCACCTCTAACAGCATACAAGAGGCTCCAACCCCGCTGCAGTGGCCCCCTCTTGAGACTTGCGGTTCATATGGTAGTCCAGCTGACACCTATTCCCTGCACCATCCAACACACCCATACTACGCCAGGGATACACCTAATTAATTGGCCAAGCTGCCCCATCTCAGCATGTGGTTGGCACTGTAAAGCCGGGTTACATGCTCCATGAACCGGTCCTTAGGATCCAGGCAAGTACTAAACCCAAACCCAAGTCTCGTGCACCCAGCACACAACCAAAACATCCAACTTGCCTTGATCCCTACCTCTACATAATTCTCAATAGCTCATTCAAGAGTATGGTATAATAAACTGATGATCTCATATCCCAAATATCCCATTCTAAGCATGGCTAAGCATATGCATGTAAATAAATGACATGTCAAAATAAATCCCAACCCAAGCTACAAGGACACAAGGTAATGCAATTCTAGGGAAACTTCCTAGCATGGGTTTCATATTTCATTTGACAATGCAAATAATTCTATCTACACATCCTAGCATAGGATCAAAGTGGTCAAGGACACTTGCCTCCTTCTTGCTGCTCTTGAAATGGGTAGTCCTGATCTTGGAAAGGGATAACTTGCTCTTGAACAGGTTCTACTTCATACCATCACACATAGCAAAAGAAAAACAACAATCATAAGACATAGTTCACACTTCTACTTCATACAAACCACACATTCACATTTATAAAAGTTCTTTACCATTATATGTGTTGTGGTTACTTTATGTGTGTTGAGTTGTGGCTTGCATGCACTTTTAACCATGTGTATATGATTCCTACTTTTGTGTCCACATATATACTTACATACTATTTATATGGGTTTCCAATAAATTTCTTATATTCAACTACTATACCTTTTTACTACCAAGTGTGTATGAAAAGTATTTTTCTTCCCCATATGTGCCTTCATAATTTCTACCAACCCTAAACTGAATTCTTTGGATTTTAAAAACTCCATTTATCATTTACTAGTTGCTATATTTTCAGATTTATATTCCTAAGCATAATTGTGTATTTTATTATGAAATTAGTAATACACATCATCTAAACAGTATAGGTTCTGGTCCTAAATAATTTAATAACATATTTTGACCTTGGCCTCTGATGTAAACTATTTCATAATTATTTTCCATATTTTTCTATAACTATTCTTTACTTAAAAATGTGTCCCTATACTAATAAATGTGAATAATAAATGAAACAGATTCATTTCAGCCCAAAAATATATTTTTATCTCACTCCAAAGTTTTCTAAGTACTGAGAAAGTTTGTCCCACTTTTTAATTTTTAAACACTAGTTACATATTCAATTTTCTAAATTAAATACTAAACAGGGCTAAAATAATGAACTGACCCCATTACAGGGTCTATAATATTATTTTCATAATTTCCAGGGGTCTAGCTACACTTATCAGAGGTGTTTTTCCTAATTTTTATTAAGTCCAGGGTCTAAAACTGATTTTTAAATGAATTTACATGATTTTCTGGAGTTCCAGGGGCTAGATCAGAAGTTTCCGGGGCTAGCTCTTATTTCACCAGAACCCCAGGGGGTAGCACGTAAGAATTCCAGTCTTTATAACGCGGGGCTGACGTGGACCGTCCGATTTTAAACCGACGGCTGAGATTATAACATCGAACCGGTACGCGGGGTTTTAAAGTCTACCGTGCGATTTAAAATAAACGGCGCACAAGCGGCCACGTCGCTCTGATCGAGCGCGGGCGGCGCTGCCGGCGGCGCACGGCGGCGGGAAGCGGCGATCTCGCCGGAAAGTTTCGGATCCTCGAGAATTCTGCCTAGAACTGTGATCTTATGGCATAGATCGGTAGAGGGGAGGTCAGGGATCTCACCTCGGGGGTTTTCTTGAGCTCGGGGGTCCTGGAAAGTGATCGGCGGCGAGGTCCGAGGCAAAACCACGGCGAAGCTCATCGGCGCTGTGTTTACACCGTAAGTCTCCGAGTTTTCTGCACCTGCAAAGCTCCCCGGAGGCGGTGGATCAAGACCAGCGAGTTAGATCAGAGTTTCCGAGCTTAGATCGGCCAGAATTCACCGGCGAAGTCTCGGTGCTCACCGGAGTAAAAATCGGCGATCGCGTGAGAAAAACCGATCGGGGCTGGGGTTTTTATAGCTGGGGAAGGGCGGTGGGTCAGTTGTGATCGAGTTTGATTCTTCTGGGACCGGAATTCGGGCTGAGGGACGCGGTTTCCAATCGGTTAAGATCGCGCGCGCGCGGGAGAGTCCGGGGTCGCGGGGTTGGGGATGACAGGTGGGTCCCACCTGTCTGTGAGGGATAGCGCGGGCGCGCGGCTGCGGGCTGGCGCGGGGGGGGGGGGGGAATTGGGCCGGCTGGCGGGTTTCGGCCCACTGGCCGGTTTTTTCCCGTTTACTCTTTTTCTTTTTTCCATTTCTTTTCTGTTTTGAGTCTAATTTGAATTCCAGTTTGAATTTGAATTTTTGCAAAACATGCAACACGTCCAAAAATTTTTAAATTCCCCTCTGAACATGGTTTAGGGTTTTGAATCAAAATTTAGGGTGTTACAAGAGGGGGCCACTGCAGCGGGGTTGGAGCCTCTTGTATGCTGTTAGGGGTGAAACCTCAGTGGGCCCACGCTCGTCGGGAATCCCTTTGTAAAGGCTTCGTAGTGATCTCCTGGCTACACACCTGGGAAGTGTGAATGTGGTTTGAGGCCACTGGCATAATGGAGGTTCTTTTAGTCCACCCGGCAACGGGAGATGAAATCACTACATGTGGGTACAGTGGTACAAACTCTGCAGAGTCAAAACTGTCATGACTGCCATTCTCACGGTCAAGAGCGGCTTGGACTTATTCATGATTAGAGGATTGATGGTTTTGGAAGTTGTGGATGTTAAGCGGGGAGCTTAACATTGGAAATGATGTTATGGTTATTTGATTATGATGATGGGATGGGAGTTTAGAACCATTTCACCTGTGTAGTAATGTAGGTGCTTAATAAGCTAAGGTGATAGGTATTAATTGCGTAGTGCTTTAACCATGAGTTCAACCTCTCCTTGTTCTAGCCTTGCATGATATAATTTTCCCACACTTGCTGAGTACCATCGGTACTCAACCTTGCATATTTGTTGGTTTATATTGCTGCTCAGGTCAAGATAATGAGGTGGTGTATAATGATCAAGACTTTGGACCCGAAGAAGGTTTCTAGGTTCATGGAGACCCCGGGCAACGCCTGTGATGGAGCCTACGAGAATAATTATTCCGCTGCTAGTTTATTTACTTGTGATGAACTTATTATTGTCCATCGAGACATTTGCTATGTCAGACTTATTTATATTCGACACCTGGCTTGTAATAAATGATGCTTCACTATTTGTCCTCACATGTATGAGAAAATGATCCTGGCATACATGTGATATTCACTTTGTTGTTCTTCGGAAAAACCGGGTGTGACAGAAGTGGTATCAGAGCCATGGTTGCCCGTAGGAACGTGGACCTAGGTAGAAATGGATGTATTTAAGGGCCCTATTTTCTTAAAAACTATTTTTTTTGCAAGATGTGTGTTGAAAAGTGTTATTTAATGAGTCACTTTCTTCATCTTACCCCAATTTTCATTCAAAATAGGATTTTGTTTAAAAAGTTTTATCTAACCTAAGTTTAAATGCTTTTTGTTTTTAGATGGTTCGCATGATTCGCACCGCTCGCAAGTCCATAGGAGGGAGAGTTCCCGTAGTTGCCCTTGCCGAAAGAGAGGAGAGCCGTCCGGTGACGTACCTTTCCTACGCATTGGCAGTAGGAGGCTTGTTGCACCGTCTTCGACGTATGCTCGAAGTCGCCGGCAATACGGGCAAGCTAATCATCCACCATAACTCCACCAGGACCATCCGTGAGAAGATGGAAGAATGGAGTTCAGAGATGAGGATTATACACGAAAATCAGCTGCTTAAGATCCACCGCTCTCCAGCCTGTAGAGCAACACAGGTCGATGGGGAGAAGGATGTCACCTGGGAGGCCATCACCTGCCGGAGTCACATCTATCGTCGCCACCTGGACAGGACTGAGTACATGTATGTCCTCCAGCGTGAGAGTGGTACCACGAAGTACAAGTACCCGCCAGTGCAGCAAGGGACTTCCCATGAGCACATGGACTTGTGCTTGGAGGATGCTGCTATGCTCAGCACTCGACTGCAGGAGTGTCAGCAGGAGCTTCAGGATGTTCATGACACCCTGAAGGAAACCGAGGCGTTGCTTCGAGCCTGCTTGAGGGCGAGAGAAAGAGGAGATGGGAATGAACTGTGTGTCACCGTGAATGATACATGGACTGCTGACTCCCCAGATCGCCGAGCGATCAGGCGTCGTCGCACTTCTCCACCAGCAGCCTCCCCACCCAAAGCAGAGTCAGAAGGCAGCCGAAATGATGAGGAAGATCCCAAGGAGCCAGCTCAAGAAAATGAGTAGTGTAGAGTCTTTCCCTTAGTTAGCAAGATGTCGAATAGTCGAGTCGTTACGTTAAGTTAATGGTGTGTTAGTGCTTGGTGTGTGACGTGAGTTGTGGAAGCCATGAGCAGTTGTCCACAGCCTCGACTTTTGATTGTTTTGCTTTGGTGAGTGAACCCACATGAAATAATATTGCATCTATTTTTGTGTGAGAAATAAACCCTCAGAAAAGTATAACAAAGGCTCAACACTTCAAAAGTACAAACAAATGAAAGTAGTAAGATGATACTAAATGCTTTCAAATTAACATTGGTTGATTCTGCCAGATGGCCGAAAGAGGAAAAGGACGTGCTGCCAACCCCGCCAACAACAACGATGAGGCATGCAACCCTCATCTTTCTGGAGGCCAGGACCGGGGTGGTCGCCGTGAAGGAGTTGATCCCCTCCACCAAATGCTGGAGAATCAGAATCAGCTCATCCAGAACTTGACTCAAGTGATGGCCAACTTGCATCAAGTTCCACCTCCACAAGCTGCACCATGCCAACCAAGGTTGAGTGAGTTTCTAAGAACTCAACCTCCGAAGTTTGCAAGTGCTGCTGAACCTCCGGAGGCAGATGATTGGCTAAAGACTATTGAAAGCAAGATGAGGATCATACAGTGCCAAGGGTATGAGAGGGTGCTGTTTGCCTCTCATCAGTTGCATGTACCTGCTGCTGATTGGTGGACCGCCTACGTGGCCACCCATCATGACCCTGAGAACATCACTTGGGAAGAGTTCAAGCGTAGCTTCCGCAACCATTACATCCCAAGAGGTGAACTCAAAAACAAGAGGAAGGAGTTTTTGGGACTGCAGCAGGGAAACATGACGGTGAGGGAATACCTCATTAATTTACTCAACTATCCCGTTATGCCCCACGGGACATAGAGACTGATGAACAGAAACAAGATCGTTTCGTGGAGGGACTTACCGCAGAAATGCAGTGTGCAATGTCCTCAAATGAGTATGAAAGCTTCCAAAAGATGGTGGACAGAGCGTTTGTGGTAGAAAGGAAGCTAAAGGCCTTGGAAAATGAGAACAAGAGGAAGGCCGGGTGGTCACACCAAGCCTCAGGAAGCAACACCCTCCCACGTTTGATACAGCAACCTGCAGGGCAGACGAACCGTGCTGCGGTACCCTACTCAGCACCAAGAGGGTACAACCCGAACTACAGGCCTCCGGCAGTACCAGCACAGCTGCAACATCAGTTTGTACAGCAGCCTCGCCCCGCATATCCACCTCGACCAGCAGTTCAAGGACCTCCAAACCAACCCCAAGACAATAAAGGCCAAGCACCTAAGGTTGGGGTGCAATGCTTTAGCTGTGGTGAAGTGGGGCACTACGCCCATAAGTGCCCAAAGAAGAAGCCCACGCAGCCACAACAGCAGAATGTAATGAGAGGACGGGTGAACCACGTCACTATGGAGGAAGCACAAGAGGCACCCGACGTGGTAGTTGGTAAGTTTCCTGCCAATTTACACATTGCAACCCTGCTGTTTGATTCTGGTGCTACCCACTCGTTCATTGCTCAAGGGTTTGTTAAGAAGCATGACCTAGCAACCACACAAATGAACCATATGCTAGCCGTAAACTCTCCGGGTGGAGAAATAAGGACAAGACAAGTGTGTCCCAAGGTGAACCTAGACATTAATGGGGTAGTATTTACTGCTAACCTCATAGTGATAGATTCACAAGGGATAGATATTATCTTGGGCATGGATTGGTTGACAAAACATAAAGGAATCATCCATTGTTCGACCAGAACGGTAGAACTAACTCACCCTAGTGGCACAAGAGTAAAGTTCATAACAATACACGAGCCTAGGAGGGACATTAAATTAAATCAAGTTGAGGTGAAAGTTGAGGAAATCAGGACCATCAGGGAATATCCAGATGTTTTTCCGGAGGAGTTGCCAGGTATGCCTCCCGATCGTGAAGTGGAATTTGCAATTGAGCTAGTGCCTGGAACAGCCCCGATATACAAGAGACCTTATCGGATGGACTCCAAGCAGCTAGAAGAACTCAAGGATCATATGAGAGAATTGACGGAGAAGGGGTATATTCGCCCTAGTTCCTCACCATGGGGAGCTCCGGTGATATTTGTGCCCAAGAAGGACGGAACCCAAAGGTTATGCGTGGATTACCGTGCCTTGAATGAGGTAACCATCAAGAACAAGTACCCATTACCCCGCATTGAAGACTTGTTTGATCAGTTATGGGGAGCTTGTGTGTTCACGAAAATCGATCTCAGGTCGGGATACCACCAACTCAAGATAAGGCAATTTGATATTCCCAAGACAGCTTTCGTATCTCGGTACGGACTGTATGAATACACTGTCATGCCTTTCGGGCTAACTAATGCCCCGGCATACTTCATGTATCTCATGAACAAGGTATTCATGGAATATCTGGACAAATTTGTGGTGGTTTTCATAGATGACATTCTCGTCTTCTCCAAAAATGAAGAAGAACATGAGAAACACCTAAGGTTGGTGTTGCAGAGGCTAAGAGAACACCAACTATATGCCAAGTTGAGCAAGTGTGAGTTTTGGCTGAAGAGAGTTCCCTTCTTAGGACATATAATCTCGGAGGGAGGAATCTCCGTGGATCCTGCCAAAATCGAGGATATACAGAAGTGGAAGACCCCTGAAAATGTCGGGGAAGTTCGAAGCTTCTTGGGATTGGCTGGATACTATCAACGGTTTATTGAGGGATTCTCCAAGATCTCGAGACCTTTCACCAAACTGTTGGAGAAGGGAATCACATTCACATGGACGCCACAGCGCGAGACGAGTTTTCAGGAGCTAAAGAAAAGATTGACAACAGCCCCAGTGTTGGTTATGCCAGATATGCAGAAGAATTTCACGGTGTACTGTGATGCCTCTGGAAACGGGTTGGGATGTGTTCTCATGCAAGAAGGGCATGTCGTGGCATATGCATCCTGGCAGCTTCGGAAGCACGAGAAAAACTATCCTACACATGACCTAGAACTAGCCGCAGTGGTACACGCGTTGAAAATTTGGCGACACTATTTGATCGGGGAAGAGGACGGAGATATATACGGATCATAAGAGTTTGAAGTACATTTTCACACAGCCAGATCTCAATCTCAGACAAAGGAGATGGTTAGAGCTAATTAGTGACTTTGATGTGGGCATCAACTATCATCCTGGGAAAGCAAACGTTGTGGCCGATGCGTTAAGTCAGAAAGAGCAGGTCAATAAGTTGAGCTTGAAGGACATGCCTGCAGAATTGAAGGACGAGGTTATAAGGCTCAATCTATGCCTGGTAAATAGTGGTGAAGCCATCTCCATGGAAGTGGACTCCACACTAGAGCGAGATATCCGCGAGGGTCAAAAGAAAGACGAGAAGATACAAGAGATCAGGCAACTCATCAAGGAAAATAAAGCTCCGGGTTTTAAAGAGGATGAACAAGGAACGGTGTGGCACGGGAAAAGAATCTGTGTGCCAGAAGTAAAGGAGATCCGTGAATTGATTTTGAAGGAGGCTCATGATTCTGACTATTCCATTCATCCTGGGAGTACGAAAATGTACCAGGACCTCAAGAGCAGGTATTGCTGGTATGGCATGAAACGAGATGTCGCGAAACATGTTGCCCTATGTGACACATGTCAGTTGGTTAAAGCAGAACATCAACGACCCGCGGGGTTATTGCAACCACTCAAAGTGCCTGAATGGAAATGGGAAGAAATCAGTATGGATTTCATAGTGGGACTGCCTAGGACCCAATCAGGATATGATTCGATATGGGTCATCGTCGACAGGCTAACAAAGGTAGCTCATTTCATCCCCGTGAAAGAAAGCTACAGCGGATCCAAATTGGCAGAATTGTACATGTCAAGGATCGTGTGTTACCATGGAGTGCCAAAGAAGATTGTGTCGGATCGAGGGACACAGTTCACCTCCAGGTTCTGGCAGAAGTTGCATGAAACCATGGGAACCCATCTGAATTTCAGCTCTGCCTATCATCCCCAGACTGACGGGCAGACGGAAAGAACCAATCAGATTCTTGAAGATATGCTGAGAGCGTGTGCACTCAAAAACAATCGGAGTTGGGATAAGAACTTACTGTATGCGGAGTTTTCCTATAACAACAACTATCAAGCTAGTATGAAGATATCATCGTTTGAAGCTTTGTACGGGAGGAAGTGCAGAACTCCCCTATTTTGGAACCAAACGGGGGAAAGTAAAGTGTTTGGTCCCGAAGTACTACAAGAAGCTGAGGCGAAGGTGAGGGAAATTCGCAACAATTTGAGGATAGCACAGACACGCGAAAAGAGCTATGCCGATGTACGAAGAAGAGAGCTCGTTTTCAACATGGGAGACTATGTCTATCTCAAGGTGTCCCCTATCCGAGGGCTTCGTCGGTTCAAGGTGAAAGGGAAGTTGTCACCTCGATACATCGGACCCTTTCAAGTTCTGGAGAGGACAGGCGAAGTAGCGTATCAACTGGAATTGCCGGCTCGCCTATCAGATGTGCACGATGTATTCCATGTGTCACAACTCAAGAAATGCCTGAGGACGCCTGAAGAGGTGTTACCCATGAATGAAGTGGACGTAGCTGAGGATTAGTCTTATGCCGAGCGACCATATAAGATTTTGGAGACAATGGAACGCCTCACCAGAAATAAAAGAATCCGGATGTGCAAGGTGCAGTGGAGGCATCACTCAGAAGAGGAAGCCACCTAGGAGAGGGAAGATGAGCTCAAGGCACAATTTCCGGAATTGTTTTCTTAGAACCACCAATCTCGAGGACGAGATTTTTATTAAGGGGGTAGAGCTGTAACACCCTAAAATCTTGTTAAGACCCAAAATCATGTTAAGAGGGGAATTTAAAAATTTTTGGACGTGTTGCATGTTTTGCAACAATTTAAATTCAAACTGGAATTCAAATTAAACTCAAAACAGAAAAGAAATAGAAAAAAAAGGAAAACAGAAAAAAACCGGCCAGTGGGCCGAAACCCACCAGCCGGCCCACCCTGCCCCGCGCCAGCCCGCAGCCGTGCGCCCGCGCTCTCTCTCTCAGATAGGTGGGACCCACCTGTCATCCCTAACCCCCGATCGTCCGAAACTCGGACTGTTCACCCGCGCGCGCGCGATCGCAACCGACCGGATTTCCGGCCGAATTCTGGTTCCGGAGGACTCCCACTCGATCTAAACAAACCCACCGCCCTCCCCCGTCTATAAAAACCCCGGCATTGTCCCGTTTTCCCACGCGATCCGCCGATTTTCTCTCCGGTGAGAACCGAGACTTCTCCGGCGAATTCTGGCCGATCTAAGCTCGGAAATTCCGATCTAACTCGCTGGTCTTGATCCACCGCCTCCGGGGAACCTTGCAGGTGCAGAAAACTCGGTGACTTGCGGTTCAAATACATGCGCCGACGAGCTTCGCCGTGGTTTCACTTCGGACCTCGTCGTCGGTCGCTTTCCAGGACCTCCGAGCTCAAGAAAACCCCCGAGGTGAGATCCCCGACCTCCCCTTCACCGATCTATGCCATAAAATCACAGTTCTAGGAAGAATTCTCAAAGATCCGAAAGTCTCCGGCGAGATCGCCGCTTCCCGCCGCCGTGCGCAGCCGGCAGCGCCGCCCTCGCTCGATCAGAGCGACGTAGCCGCTTGTGCGCCGTTTATTTTAAATCGCACGGTAGGGTTTAAATCCCCGCGTACCAGTTCGACGTTATAATCTCAGCCGTCGGTTTAAAATCGGACGGTCCACGTCAGCCCCGCATTATAAAGACTGGGAATCTTACGTGCTACCCCCTGGGGTTCTCGGGAAATAAACGCTAGCCCCAGAAACTTTTGATCTAGCCCCTGGAACTTCAGAAAATCATGTAAATTCATTTAAAAATCAGTTTTAGCCCCTGGACTTAATAAAAATTAGGAAAAACTCCTCTGTTATGAGTAGCTAGACCCCTGAAAATTGTTAAAATAATATTATAGACCCTGTAGTGGGGTGAGTTTACCTTTTTAACCCTGTTTGATATTTAATTTAGGAAATTGAATATGTGGCTAGTATTTAAAATTTAAAAGTGGGACAAACATATTGTCAAAATTAAATAAAAAACTTTCTCAGTACTTAGAAAATTTTGGAGTGAGATAAAAATAGATTTTGGGCTGAAATGAATCTGTTTAATTTATTATTCACATCTATTAGTTATAGGGACACATTTTTAAGTAAAGAATAGTTCTGAAAATAGGGAATATAAATGTAAAAAAGTTTACATCAGAGGAAAAGGTCGAAAGTATATTAGTAAATATTTTAGATCAGAACCTATTCTGTTTAGATGATGTGTCTTGTTATTTTCATAATAAAGTTCTTATTTAGGCATAGGAAATAAATCTGAAAATATAGCAACTAGTAAATGATAAATGAAGTTTCTAAAATCCAAAGAATTTCAGTTTAGGGTTGGTAGAAATTCTGAAGACACATATGGAGTAGGAAAATACCTTTCATGCATACTTGGTAGCTAAAAGGTGTAGTAATTAAATATAAGGAATTTATTTAATTGGAAACTCATATATAAAGTATGCAAGCATAAATGTGAATACAAAAGTAGGAATCATATACACATGATTAAAAGTGCATGTAAGCCAAAGGTCAACACACATAGAGTAAACACAACACATAGAAGTTGTGAATGGCTTTGTTACATGTGAATGTGTGGTTTGTATGAAGTGGAAGTGTGAAATATGTCTTATGGATTGTTGTTTTTCCTTTGCTATGTGTGATGGTATGATGTAGACCCTGCTCAAGAGCAAGTTATTCCTTTCCAAGATCAGGACTACCCATTTCAAGAGCAGCAGGAAGGAGGCAAGTGTCCTTGACCACTTTGATCCTATGCTAGGATGTGTAGATAGAGTTATTTGCATTATCAAGTTAAATATGAAACCCATGCTAGGAAGTTTCCCTAGAATTGCATCACCTTGTTTCCTTGTAGCTTGGGTTGGGATTTATTTTATCATGTCATTTATTATTATGCATATGCTTAGCCATGCTTAGAATGGGATATTTGGGATAGGAGATCATCAGTTTATTTTACCATACTCTTGAATGAGATATTGTGAGTTATGTAGAGGTAGGGATCAAGGCAAGTTTAATGTTTTGGTTGTGTGCTGGGTGCACGAGACTCGGGTTTGTGTTTAGTATTTGCCTGGATCCTAAGGACCGGTTCATGGAGCATGTAACCTGGCTTTACCGTGACAACTACATGCTGAGATGGGGCAGCTTGGCCAATTAATTAGGTGTATACCCGGCGTAGTATGGGTGTGTTGGATGGTGCGGGGAATAGGTGTCAGCTGGACTACCATATGAACCGCAAGGCTCAAGAGGGGGCCACTGCAGCGGGGTTGGAGCCTCTTGTATGCTGTTAGGGGTGAAACCTCAGTGTGCCCACGCTCGTCGGGAATCCCTTTGTAAAGGCTTCGTAGTGATCTCCTGGCTACACACCTGGGAAGTGTGAATGTGGTTTGAGGCCACTGGCATAATGGAGGTTCTTTTAGTCCACCCGGCAACGGGGGATGAAATCACTACATGTGGGTACAGTGGTACAAACTCTGCAGAGTCAAAACTGTCATGACAGCCGTGCTCACGGTCAAGAGCGGCTTGGACTTATTCATGATTACAGGATTGATGGTTTTGGAAGTTGTGGATGTTAAGCGGGTAGCTTAACATTGGAAATGATGTTATGGTTATTTGATTATGATGATGGGATGGGAGTTTGGGACCATTTCACCTGTGTAGTAATGTAGGTGCTTAATAAGCTAAGGTGATAGGTATTAATTGCGTAGTGCTTTAACCATGAGTTCAACCTCTCCTTGTTCTAGCCATGCATGATATAATTTTCTCACACTTGCTGAGTACCATCGGTACTATACCTTGCATATTTGTTGGTTTATATTGCTGCTCAGGTCAAGATAATGAGGTGGTGTATAATGATCAAGACTTTGGACCTGTAGAAGGTTTCTAGGTTCATGGAGACCCCGGGCAACGCCTGTGATGGAGCCTACGAGAATAATTATTCCGCTGCTAGTTTATTTACTTGTGATGAACTTATTATTGTCCATCGAGACATTTGCTATGTAAGACTTATTTATATTCGACACCTGGCTTGTAATAAATGATGCTTCACTATTTGTCCTCACATGTATGAGAAAATGATCCTGGCATACATGTGATATTCACTTGGTTGTTCTTCGGAAAAACCGGGTGTGACAAACAATGAGATTCAGGTTCAGCTCCTCAACAATGACTACGCAAGCTTTCAGAAGCTGGTTGACAAGGCTATAGTAGTCGAAAGCAAGATCCGAGAGATCGAGCGAGAGTGCAAGAGGAAGATGCCATAGCAGCCCCAAAGGAGCAACGTACGACCTCGGTACATGCCCCCGGCCGCACCGCAGTATGGATCGACCGCTCCTGCATACCACCCTAGTCAGCCACTACAGCAATGACCCGTTGCACAAGCACCTCGTGTGCCTTTGCCTCCTGCTCCTCGTCCAAACATGGGCGCTTCTGTCCAAAACCCCCGACCCAATGTACCTGTTGCCGTGGGCAACAGGGCATGCTTTGCATGTGGGGAGACGGGACACTTTGTGAGCCAGTGCCCGAGGAGAGGTCCTGGACAGCAAGGAAACCGTGGACAGCAGAACTACGCTCGCGGCAACGTGAACCATGTCCCTGCTGAGAAAGCGCAACATGCTGAAGGCGCCGTAATTGGTATGTTCTTTGCCAACTCCAACCCAGCCACCATTCTATTTGATTCTGGAGCATCACATTCCTTCATATCATCCAAGTATGTTGCCAAGTATAATCTACCCGTATCACACTTGAAATATACTATGTTGGTTAATTCTCCCGGTGAAGAGATGAAGACTAATATAGTATGTCCGAAAGTAAACCTTAAAATAAGGGGGGTAGACTTCCTTGCCAACCTCATTGTCTTGGATTCCCAAGAGCTTGACATAATACTCAGAATGGATTGGTTAAGTAAGCACAACGGAGTAATCCAATGTGCCGAAAGGAGGGTGCAGTTGACAAACGAGCACGGAACCTGTATCGAGTTCGAGTCAGCCCAACCAACAGCCGAGAAGGCAGAATTTCCTCATCTATTCTCTACCAATGAATCTCGAGGGCGAGATTCAATTTAAGGGGGGTAGATTTGTGACACCCTCATTTCTGGTTTCTGCATGTATTCATGTTTCATGTAGAGAAAACATTTTTTATAGAAGTAGGAACAGAGAAAATATAAAAAGATAGCCAAAAAGAGCCGAATCCAGTTCACAGAGAGCGCCGAAGACAACTCCCGCGGCCCGCTGGCCACGTGGCGTGTTCTGAGTTCATCCCTGCGAAGTGGGGAGAGGTCCACCGCTAAACTGGCTACGTGGCTGGCTCGGGGCTCATCTCCGCAAAGGGGGAGAGGTCCGACCCTGTGGGACACGTGTTGCCCCCGGAGCTAGCCTCTGCGGAGAAGCGAAGGCAGTCCCGTAGGACACATGTCACCTTCGGAGCTAGTCACGGAAGAAATCAGAGGACCGGTCGCGTGGGGTACATGTCGATCTCGGAGCTCACCTCCGAGAGGTCCGGTTCTATTGGATACGTGTCGCCACCAGAGTTTATCTCTGAGAGGTCCGTCACTGTTGGACACGTGTCTACCTCGGAGCTCGTCTCTGAGGAAAAAGGAAAGTCTGACGCTACTTGACGCGTGGCATTCACGGAGCTTGCCTCCGAAGAGAGGGAGGTCCGAATACGTGGCACACCCGGAGCCACCTCCGAAGAGAGGGAAGGTCGGGCACTGACACTGTGACGCTCTCAGTTCTGTGGAAAAACCACGGAACCGAGAACTAATGCATATGTTGGCCCAGGATGTTCATCACACATACACATATGTTCCACAAACTGAATTCAGATTATGTATTACCATGAAAACAGAGTTTGTTACAATATCTCATGAGTCTTGGACTCATGCTTACAGCGGAAGTCTTTATTTCGATGCAGCAGAAGTCTTTATTCTAATGCAGAAGCAATTTTAACTAATGCAGAAGCAAATCTAAGCAGAAGTGGCTCCATCTCTACTCCCTCCACAGGCAAGGTTGAGAACAGATCACACGCCTTAATGCTCCACTTGTTCTTCATAGTAGTCTTCTCTTGCTGCTGATGATGAAATAATAATGCAAGTTTGAGTACAATGATGTACTCAGCAAGTGCGGGAAAAACACAATATGTAGCACATAACAAGGTAGGTATAAAAAGGGCTCATTTGCAGAAAAGAAAAGTTATAAAAACCACGATAAAACACCATCCTACTTTAGGTGAATGTAATCCCAGCATGTATTGAATTACCAACATACCTCCATCGCTTTCCATGTTCCATCCGAACATTAACCAACTTCATTCTTTCTCACAAATACCTCCTTGTATTTGCTACCATCTCACGAATACCTTATCGTATTCGCTACCATCTCATCTCATAAACAACTTTGCCTCACACCGAGACAAATCTTGTTGTCATGACTCAACAGTCATGCAACCATCTTGTCACCCAGACTCAACAGTCCCAAAACCAAACCATAACCAAAATCAATAACCATAACCAAGAATAATCCCAATAATCATCCCAACTAATCATGGCAGTTGGCCAGGCGCTCGTGACCGTAAGCTCGGCTATCATGATAGTTTTAGACTCTGCAGAGTTTGCACCTCTTTACCCACAAGTTTGTGATTTCGTCACCCGTCGGCGACTGCAGAACCTCCATTATACCAGTACACGACCGTTGGTGTATGGCCAAGAGATCACAAAATAGCCTTTACAAAGGGGCTACTAGATGTATGGACTCACTAAGGTTTCACCGGCAGGCTAGAATCTCCAATTCTCCCACCCACAGGCCCCCTCTTGTGCCATGCAGTTCCCAGGGCAGTCCTCACTCGACTCCCATTCCCCGCGCCTAACACAGTCCATAACACTCTAGCAACTTACCAAATTACTCAGCTAAGCCGCACCCATACTTGGCCTTGTGGTGGCACTGTTATCTTGGCATGTGCATGCATGAACCGGTCCTTAGATCTACGGCAAGTAAACCACCATCTCATGCTACCTCATTCACGAACCCAGGCTTTCCTAGATCTCCCTCCGATCCATGTTTATTAACATCATCAGTTTCTCATTATCATTACGAGTGCAGTTAGCTAGACACATCTATCTCGCTTCCCAATCCCATGGACTCAGCGAAGCATAAAGCAAAAACCATACCCGACTTATAAACTTCCCTGGCGACAAGGGTGGTTTAACCAAAACTAGTAAACTCCTATAAAAGGGTTTCCCATCATGTTTGACTCAGCACACACACCTTTTCGCAAAACAAATCAGTTTCACCCAAAACATAGGATCAATATGGTCAAGGAGCACTTGCCTTGTTCTTGCGGTTCCGGTTGTTCTTGGATCTCAAAACCTTGTTGCTGCAGCTCGTCGTAGACAGCTCTCTGAGCTTGTCCTGCTATGTAGGATCACGTGCATACAAGATTCACAGTAATCAATATCATGCACGACCTTGAACTAGATGCGATGATGCATATGCATGCTATACTAAGATTAGTTTTATTAGATTGGTTTGCCCGTGTTCTTGCATGGCTTGCATGGATTTTATGATGAACAGAGGTATTCAGATCAAAGGTGGATGTGGCGATGTTCTTGTCTTTAGATCAATTTGATCATCGAGTGATCTGTCCACGAGAAGGCTTCTGTTCGAAGGAACCAAAGAACAGATGCAAAGAAAACACAACGATGTCGTAAGGGGGTATTGGAGACCTACCTTACGTTCTTCTCGGTCTCGAGGTCCTCCTCAGATCGTTGGGCTTTCCTCCGGTGATCTTCTTTGTCGCGCTTCGGCGATGGTTTTCTCGGCGGTTTGGGACTAGGGCTCTAAGTCGTCGGCTCAGGAATTGAAAAAGAAGTTTGTGGTTTCGGCCAGAGGTTCTGGGTTCTATTTATAATCGGGAAGAGCAGAGTCCTAATCTGATTGTATCCCGAATAAGAGTCCTATTCTGATCGTCGTTGGATCCTAACATCTTATCTTTAGGTTATTTGGTACGGTAACGTTGTGGAATTCTGGTCGGTTTCCTTTACGTACCGGTATTCTTACGCGTACAGATTCCAAAATCTCTTCAGAACCCGTCACCTTCGCGGTGATGAGCTCCGGAAGCTCCACGTGTCCACCGGGCCTGGTCTCTCCCTTTCCACAGAGACGGGCTCCGGTTGTGCCACGTGTCAAATGAGCGATACCTCCCTTTTCCTTCAGAGGTGAGCTCCGCGTGCGCCACGTATCCTGGCGGTCGGGACCTCCTCTCTTACTCGGAGGTGGCTCCGCCCACGCCACATGTTAGTGCCGGTCTTTCCTTCTTTCCTCAGAGATGTGTTCCAAGGTTGACACGTGTCCAACAGTGTCGGGCCTCCCGGAGATAAGCTCCGGTGACGATATGTGTTTAATGGAACCGGACTTCTCGGAGGTGAGCTCCCAGATCGATACGTATCCCGCGCGACCAGTCCTCTGATTTCCATGATGACTAGCTGCCGGGGCAACACGTGTCCCACAGGGTCGGACCTCTCCTCCTTTGCGGAGATGAGCCCCGAGCCTGCCACGTAGCCAGCTTAGCGGCGGACCTCTCCCCACTTTGCAGGAATGAGCTCCGAACACGCCACGTGGACAGCGGGCCGCGGAAGTTGTCTTCGGCGCTCTCTATGAACTGGATTTGGCTCTTACTGGCTATCTATTTGATAATTTCTCTGTTCCCACTTCTTTTAAAATGTATTTCTCTACATGAAATATGAATACATGCATAAACCAGAGATGAGGGTGTCACAAATCTACCCCCTTAAATTGAATCTCGCCCTCGAGATTCGTTAGTAGAGAATAGATGGGGAAATTCTGCCTTGATATCCTCTTCACGCTCACATGTGGCTTCAGCTTCGGTGTGATGGCTCCATTGTACCTTGCACCATCGAATCACCTTGTTCCGGGTGACCCTTTCCTTTACATCCAAGATTCGGACAGGGTGTTCCGCATAAGTCAGGTCCTCTTGAAGTTCAAGCTCTCCCATTGATACTTGCTTCTCTGGTACTCTCAAGCACTTCTTAAGCTGGGATACATGAAACACGTCATGTACGTCGGAGAGGTGGGTTGGGAGCTATAGTTGTTAGGCTACTTCTCCTCGCTTGTCCAAAATCTTAAATGGTCCGATGTAGCGAGGTGCTAGCTTGCCTTTGACGTTGAAATGTTGTTGGCCCCGGATGGGCGATACCTTAAGGTATACGAAGTCTCCTACTTCAAAGGTCAACGTCCTAGGCCTATTGTCCGCATAGCCTTTCTGTCGTGACTGAGCAGCCATTAAGTTCTCCAGTACCGTTTGGACTTGCTTTTCAGCTTCTTGTAGTACGTCGGAGCCAAACACCTGGTTCTCTACGGTCTCGTTCCAAAACAGCGGTGTTCTACACCGTCTACCATATAATGCTTCGAAAGGCGATTTCTTCATGCTAGCTTGATAGCTGTTGTTATAGGAGAATTCGGCATACGGTAAACTCTTATCCCAACTACGCCCACGTTTCAAGGCGCAAGCTCTCAACATGTCCTCCAAAATCTGGTTTGTCCTTTCGGTTTGTCCATCAGTTTGTGGGTGATAGGCGGAGCTAAAATCCAGTCGTGTACCTATGGCTTTCTGCAGCTTCCTCTAGAATCTAGAGGTAAACTGAGAACCTCGATCTGAGACTATCCTCCTCGGAACTCCGTGACGGCACACGATCTGCTCCATGTACAACTCGACTAATTGTGCAACGTTGTAATTGGCCCTTACAGGGAGAAAATGGGCAGTTTTTGTCAATCGGTCCACGATAACACAGATGGAGTCGTAACCCGACTGAGTACGTGACAATCCGACGATGAAATCCATACTGATGTCTTCCCACTTCCACTCTGGTACCTTCAAAGGTTGCAACAATCCAGCAGGTTTTTGATGTTCGGCCTTCACCCGTTGGCATGTGTTGAATAGGGCAACGTATTCGGCTATATCCCTCTTCATACCATCCCACCAATAACAAGTTTTCAAGTCCTTGTACATTTTGGTACTTCCGGGATGTATTGAATAGGGTGAATCATGTGCCTCCTTCAATACCATGTCGCGGAGGTGTTTTATGTTAGGCACACAAATCCTTTTTCCTAGGCAAAGCGTACCCTTCTCATCTTCTTTGAAATCCTTCTCTATTCCTTGTTGGATTCTTTCCTTGATCTCCTTGATCTCCTCATCGTTGCTTGGCCATCTCTTATCTCTTGCTCCAATGAGGAGTGGATCTCATTATTTCCATGTTGTTCAATAATCCGAGGTGTAACCGTTCGAACTCCTTACGTAGTTCGGGTGGTAGCTCCCGAACCGTGAGTTGGTGACATGCTCCCTTTCGGCTCAATGCATCAGCTACTACATTGGCCTTCCCGGGGTGGTAGTTGATTCCAACATCGTAATCCTTGATGAGTTCCAACCATCGACGTTGCCTCAAATTCAAGTCTGTTTGTGTACGTATGTACTTGAGGCTTTTATGATCCGTATAGATCTCACATCGATGACCAAGGATATAATGTCTCCAAATCTTCAATGCATGCACTACTGCTGCTAGCTCCAAGTCATGTGTAGGATAATTAAGCTCGTGCTTCTTTAATTGCCGTGAGGCATAGGCTACCACTTGTCCTTCTTGCGTGAGCACACATCCAAGCCCCTGTCTGGATGCGTCACAATATATGTCAAATCTCTTGCTTACGTCTGGCAATACCAGAACCGGTGCTGTGGTTAGCCTTTTCTTGAGTTCCTCAAAACTTCCTTGGCATGCTGGTGTCCATTGGAAGACCTTTCCTATCATTAGCAACTCCGTCATAGGCTTTGCTATCTTAGAGAAGTCTTTAATGAAGCGTCGATAGTATCCAACCATCCCAAGAAAACTCCGAATATCCCTCACGCTCTGCGGTTAGTCCCACTTCAGAACATCTCTCACTTTTCCGGGATCAACCGATACCCCTTCCTTGGAGATAGTGTGGCCTAGGAAAGATATTTCCTTTAGCCAAAATCGACACTTGTTAAGCTTTGCATACAATTGATGCTCACGCAATTTCTGCAAGGTCAATTTCAAATGTTCTTCATGCTCCTCCTCACTTTTTGAATACACCATAATGTCGTCGATGAAAACCACGACGAACTTGTCCAAGTACTCCATGAAAACCTTGTTCATAAGGTACATGAAGTATGCGGGTGCATTTGTCAACCCAAAAGACATGATGGTATATTCATACGAACCATACCGTGTTTGAAAGGCTGTCTTGGGTATATCGGAGGGCTTAATCTTCAGCTAGAAGTATCCCGACCGACGATCAATCTTGGAGAACACTCGGGCTCCTTTCATTTGGTCGAATAGGTCCTCTATACGGGGCAGAGGGTATTTGTTCTTGATTGTTACCTCGTTGAGAGACCTATAGTCCACGCACATCCTTTGGGTTCCATCCTTCTTGTCTACGAAGAGCACCGGAGCTCCCCATACTGACATGCTTGGACGGATAAAAGCCTTCTCCAACTGTTCTTGAATTTGCTTCCTGAGTTCTACTAGTTCATTGCCGGGCATCCTATAGGGTCTCTTGGCTATGGGTGCAGTTCCGGGTACCAAATCTATGGCAAACTCAATGCCCCGGTCAGGTGGCATACCTGGAAGCTCTTCCGGGAACACATCCGAAAACTCCTGAACCACTGGAGTGCTATCCAATGTTGTTCCTTCGACGTAGTTCAAAATTGCCCGTTCGGTTTTTTGCTGGGCTGACTCAAACTCGACACGAATACCGTGCTTGTTTGTCAACTGCACGCTCCTTTCAGCACATTGGATTACTCCGTTGTGCTTGCTTAATCAATCCATCCCGAGTATTATGTCAATCCCTTGGGAGTTCAAGACAATAAGGTTGGCAAGGAAGTATACCCCCCTTCTTTTAAGGCTTACTTTCGGACATACTATATTAGTCCTCATTTCTCCTCCGGGAGAATTTACTAACATAGCACTCTAAATGGGATACGGGTAGATGATGTTTGTCAACATATTTGGATGATATGAAGGAATGTGATGCTCCAGAATCAAATAAGATGGTGGCTGGGTTGGAGTTGGCAAGGAACATAACAATTACGACGTCCTCAGCCTGTTGTGCTTCCTCAGCAGAGACATGGTTCACGTTGCCGCGAGCATAGTTCTGCTGTCCATGGTTTACTTGATTGTCCCCTCCGTTCAGTCGCGTGTTCTGCTTGGGCACGTTGCCTTGCTGTCCAGGGCCTCTCCTCGGGCCCTGGTTTGCGAAATGTCCTATTTCTCCTTATGCAAAGCATGCCCTGTTGCCTACGGCAGCAGGTACGTTGGGGCGGGGGTTTTGAACAGGAGCGCCATTGTTAGGTCGGGGCGCAGGAGGCATGGGCACGCAAGGTGCTGGTGCAACGAGTTGTTGCTGTGGTGGCTGACCAGGGCGGTATGCAGGAGTGGTTGACCTATACTGTTGTGTGGCTGGGGGCATGTACCGAGGTCGTACGTTGCTCCCTTCGGGCTGGTATTGCATCTTCCTCCTACCTTCTCACTCGATCTCTTTGATCTTGCTTTCGACCACTATAGCCTTGTCAACCAGCTTCTGGAAGCTTACGTAGTCATTGTTGAGGAGCTGAACTTGGATCTCATTGTTCAACCCTCTCATGAACAGGTACTGCTTCCTCTGGTCTGAGTTGACATCCTCGGGGGCATACCGGGACAGTTGCGTGAACTTGTCGAGGTACTCATTCACACTTCTCTGTCCTTGGTGGAGACCTTCAAATTCCTGTCTCTTGAGCATCATTACACCAGCAGGGATGTAATGAGAGAGGAAACTCTCCTTGAACTCAGTCCAAGTGATTGTCTCCGGGTTGACATGGGCGTTGCATAGGGCATCCCATCAGTCAGCGGCAGCACCCATAAGTCGGTGCGACGCAAAGAGAACCTTCTCTCGGTCATTGCACTGAACAATGGCAAGCTTCTTCTCCATGGATTTAAACCAATCATCGGCCTCCATGGGATCACTAGCTTGAGCAAAGGTGGGTGGCCGAGTCCTCATGAACTCTCCCAGTCTGTTGTGAGCCGGCGGTGGTGGTGGCGGTGGTGCCGGAACGGGGTTGTTGTTGGCCTGCAACTGACCCAAAGTTTGGATCATGGTTTGCATAAGCTGGTTTTGCATGGCCATCAACCTTACCAAGTTGTTCTCGCCAGCTCCGGGGTTAACAGGAACTTCATCTTGGTCATCCTATTGGTTGTCATGGAGTTCCTTTGGCCGGCATTTCCCCTCACCATCTGTGAGAGAGAACGAAATAGAATAGAAGGTTAGAAGGTTAGGTAGGTCCCTTCAACTATATGCATCAAGGTGAGTTGGACTGTATATATATACTAGCCCATATGAGAATGTGAACAAGTGCCGAAACATCTCACACCTCTTTCTACTTACGTGTGGATATGGACAACGTTTGGGGATGTCCCACAACTCACACTAAGCACACAATCACAAACAATCATTGCAAGGGCTCATACAACTCCTATTCAAGGCTGGTTTCCTATGCCAAGGTAGTTTTAAAGCCAATCTAAGCGTCCTAGGGTGCTTCCTTTGGTCAGCGTGGCTTAACTACCAATCTGTGTCTAATACCAATCTATGATTCCTATTTAGGTGTGTAACCTACTGTTAACCCGTGGCTCTAATATCAATCTGAGGTTTCTATCTAGGAATGTAACCTACTGTCAACCCGTGGCTCTGATACCAATCTGTGACGCCCTCAATTCTGTGGAAAAACCACGGAACCGAGAACTAATGCATATGTGTGCCCATGATGTTCATCACACATACACATACTTTCCACAAACTGAATTCAGATATATATAACCACGAATAACAGAGTTTATTACAACGTCTCATGAGTCTTGGACTCATGCTTACAGCGGAAGTCTTATTTCTGTGCAGCGGAAATCTCTACTTTATTGCGGAAGCAAAACTACTGCGGAAGCAAAACTAAGCAGAAGTGGCTCCATCTCTACTCCCTCCACAGGCAAGGTTGAGAATAGATCACACGCCATAATGCTCCACTTGATCTTCATAGTAGGCTTCTCATGAATAACAGAGTTTGTTACAATATCTCATGAGTCTTGTACTCATGCTTACAGCGGAAGTCTTTATTTCTATGCAGCGGAAGTCTTTATTCTAATGCGGAAGCAATTTTAACTAATGCGGAAGCAAATCTAAGCAGAAGTGGCTCCATCTCTACTCCCTCCACAGGCAAGGTTGAGAACAGATCACACGCCTTAATGCTCCACTTGGTCTTCATAGTAGTCTTCTTTTGCTGCTGCTGATGAAATAATAATGCAAGTTTGAGTACAATGATGTACTCAGCAAGTGCGGGAGAAACACGATATGTAGCTCATAACAAGGTAGGTATAAAAAGGGCTCATTTGCAGAAAAGCAAAGTTATAAAAACCACGATAAAACAACATCCTACTTTAGGTGAATGTAATCCCAACATGTATTAAATTACCAACATACCTCCATCGCTTTCCATGTTCCACCCAAACATTAACCAACTTCATTCTTGCTCACAAATACCTCCTCGTATTTGCTACCATCTCAGGAATACCTTCTCGTATTCGCTACCATCTCATCTCATAAACAACTTCACCTCACACCAAGACCAATCTTGTGGTCATGACTCAACAGTCATGCAACCATCTTGTCACCCGGACTCCACAGTCCCAAAACCAAACCATATCCAAAATCAATAATTAAAACCAAGAACCATCCCAATAACCATCCCAACTAATCACGGCAGTTGGCCAGGCGCTCATGACCGTAAGCTCGGCTATCATAATAGTTTTAGACTCTGCAGAGTTTGCACCTCTTTGCCTACAAGTTTGTGATTTCGTCACCCGTCGGTGACTGCAGAACCTCCATTATACCAGTACATGACAGTCGGTGTATGGCCAAGAGATCACAAAATAGCCTTTACAAAGGGGCTACTAGATGTATGGACTCACTAAGGTTTCACCGGCAGGCTAGAATCTCCAATTCTCCCACCCACGGGCCCCCTCTTGTGCCATGCAGTTCCCAAGACAGTCCTCACTCGACTCTCATTCACCGCGCCTTCCACAGTCCATAACACTCTAGCAACTTACCTAATTACTCAGCTAAGCCGCACCCATACTTCGCCTTGTGGTGGCACTGTTATCCTGGCATGTTCATGCATAAACCGGTCCATAGATCTATGGCAAGTAAACCACCATCTCATGCTACCTCACTCACGAACCCAGGCTTGCCTAGATCTCCCTCCGATCCATGTTTATTAACATCATCAGTTTCTCATTATCATTACGAGTGCAGTTAGCTAGACACATCTATCTTGCTTCCCAATCCCATGGACTCAGCGAAGCATAAAGCAAAAACCATACCCGACTTATAAACTTCCCTGGCGACAAGGGTGGTTTAACCAAAACTAGTAAACTCCTATAAAAGGGTTTCCCATCATGTTTGACTCAGCACACACAACTTTTTGCAAAACAAATCAGTTTTACACAAAACATAGGATCATTATGGTCAAGGAGCACTTGCCTTGTTCTTGCGGTTCCGGTTGTTCTTGGATCTCAAAACCTTGTTGCTGCAGCTCGTCGTAGACAGCTCTCTGAGCTTGTCCTGCTATGTAGGATCACGTGCATACAAGATTCACAGCAATCAATATCATGCACAACCTTAAACTAGATGCGATGATGCATATGCATGCTATACTATGATTAGTTTTATTAGATTGGTTTGCCCGTGTTCTTGCATGGCTTGCATGGATTTTATGATGAACAGAGGTGTTTGGATCAAAGGTGGACATGGCGATGATATTGTCTTTAGATCAACCTGATCATCGAGTGATCTGTCCACGAGAAGGCTTCTGTTCGAAGAAACCAAAGAACAGATGCAAAGAAAACACAACGATGTCGTAAGGGGGTATCGGAGACCTACCTTACGTTCTTCTCGGTCTCGAGGTCCTCCTCAGATCATTGGGCTTTCCTCCGGCGATCTTCCTTGCCGCGCTTCGGCAATGGTTTTGTCGGCGGTTTGGGACTAGGGCTCTAAGTCGTCGGCTCAGGAGTTGAAAAAGAAGTTTGTGGTTTCGGCTAGAGGTTCTAGGTTCTATTTGTAATCGGGAAGAGAAGAGTCCTAATCTGATTGTATCCCGAATAAGAGTCCTATTCAGATCATCGTTGGATCCTAACATCTTATCTTTAGTTGATTTGGTACGGTAACGTTGTGGAGTTCAGGTCAGTTTCCTTTACGTACCGGTATTCTTACGCGTACAGATTCCAAAATCGCTTCAGAACCCGTCACCTTCACGGTGATGAGCTCCGAAAGCTCCACGTGTCCACCGGGCCTGGTCTCTCCCTTTCTGCAGAGACGGGCTCCGGTTGTGCCGCGTGTCAAACGAGCGAGACATCCCTTGTCCTTCGGAGGTGAGCTCCGCGTGCGCCACGTATCCTGGCGGTCGGGACCTCCTCTCTTACTGGGAGGTGGCTACGCGCACGCCACGTGTTAGTGCCGGTCTTTCCTTCTTTCCTCAGAGACGTGCTCCAAGGTTGACACGTGTCCAACAGTGTCGGGCCTCCCGGAGATAAGCTCCGGTGACGATATGTGTTTAATGGAACCGGACTTCTCGGAGGTGAGCTCCCAGATCGACACGTATCCTGCGCGACCAGTCCTCTGATTTCCATGATGACTAGCTCCGGGGGCAACACGTGTCCCACAGGGTCGGACCTCTCCTCTTTTGTGGAGATGATCCCCGAGCCTGCCACGTAGCCAGCTTAGCGACGGACCTCGCCCACTTCGCAGGGACGAGCTCCGAACACGCCACGTGGCCAGCGGCTGCGGAAGTTGTCTTCGGCGCTCTCTGTGAACTGGATTCGGCTCTTTCTGGCTATCTATTTGATAATTTCTCTGTTCCCACTTCTTTTAAAATGTTTTTCTCTACATGAAATATGAATACATGCAGAAACCAGAGATGAGGGTGTCACAGACATGTGGCGTGCGCGGAACCAACTCCGAATAAGAGAGGAGGTACCGACCGCTAGGATACGTGGCACACGCAAAGCTCACCTCCAAAGGAGAAGGGAGGTCTCGCTCGCTTCACACGCGGCACAAACGGAGCTTGTCTCTGCGGAAAAGGGGGAGACCAGGCCCCGGTGGACATGTGGAGCTTCCGGAGCTCATCACCGAGGAGGTAACAAGTTCTGGAACGGTTTTTGGATTCTGTACGCGTAGAAATATCGGTATGGAGGAGAAACTGACCTGAATTCCACAATGTTACCGCACCAAATCAACTCAAGATAAGTTGTTAAGATTCAACGATAATCTGAATAGGACTATTATTCAAGATACAATCATATTAGGACTCTTCTTCTCCCGATTATAAATAGAACCCACAACCTTTGGCCGAAACCACAACCTTCTTTTCCAACTCCTGAGCCGACGACTTAGAGCCCTAGCCCCCAACTCGCCAAGTAAGCCCATCACCAGAGTTCAGTCGAGGAAGATCGCCGGAAGGGAGCCCAACGGTCTGTCTGATCAGAGAAGGACCCCGAAACCAAGAAGAACGTAAGGTAAGTCTCCAATACCACCATACGACAACATCGTGATTTCTTTGCATCTGTTCTCCGATTCCTTTCGAACAGAAGCTTTCTCGTGGACAGATCACTTGTTGATCGGGTTGATCTAAAAGAAAAGATCATTGCCACGTCCACATTTGATCCGAACACCTCTGTTCATCATAAAACCATGCAAGAACACGTACAAACCGATCTAATAAAACTGACTATAGGATAGCATGTATATGCATCATCGCATCTAGTTAAAGTTTGTGCATGATATTGATTGCTATGAATCTTGTATGTGCGTGATCCTGTATAGAAGGACAAGCTTAGGGAGTTGTCTACAACGAGCTGCAACAACAAGGTTCCGAGATCCAAGAGCAACCGGAACCGCAAGAACAAGGCATGTGCCCCTTGACCATATTGATCCTATATTTTTGGGAAAAACTGTTTTGTTTTGCGAAAAGGTGTGTGTGCTGAGTCAAACATGATGGGAAACCCTTTTATAGGAGTTTACTAGCTTTTGTCAAACCACCCTTGTCACCAGGGAAATTTATGAGTCGGGTATGGTTTTTGATTTATGCTTCGCTGAGTCCATGGGATTGGGAATCGAGATAGATGTGTCTACCTAACTGCACTCGTAATGATAATGAGGAACTGATGATATTAATAAACGTGGATCGGAGGGAGATCTAGGCAAGCCTGGGTTTGTGAATGAGGTAGCATGAGATGGTGGTTTACTTGCCGTAGATCTAAAGACCGGTTCATGCGAGCACATGCCTGGATAACAGTGCCACCACAAGGCCAAGTATGGGTGCGGCTTAGCTGACTAATTAGGTAAGTTGCTAGATTGTTATGGACCGTGGAAGGCGCGGGGAATGGGAGTCGAGTGAGGACTGCCCTGGGAACTGCATGGCACAAGAGGCGGCCCGTGGGTGGGAGAATTGGAGATTCTAGCCTGCCGGTGAAACCTTTGTGAGTCCATACATCTAGTAACCCCTTTGTAAAGGCTATTTTGTGATCTCTTGGTCATACACCGACGGTTGTGTACTGGTATAATGGAGGTTCTGCAGTCGCCGACGGGTGACAAAATCACAAACTTGTGGGTAAAGAGGTGCAAACTCTGCAGAGTCTAAAACTATCATGATAGCCGAGCTTACGGACACGAGCATCTGGCCAACTTCCATGATTAGTTGGGATGGTTATTGGATATGGTTATTGGTTATGGTTTTTGGATGGTTTGGTTTTGGTTTGGTTTTCGGGACTGTTGAGTCCGGGTAATAAGATGGGTTGCATGACTGTTGAGTCATGGCAACAAGGTTGGTCTCGGTGGGAGACGAAGTTGTTTATGAGATGAAATGGTAGCGAATACGAGATGGTATTTGTCAGATGGTAGCGAATACGAGGAGGTATTCGTGAGCAAGAATGAGGTTGATTGATGACTGGTCGTGACATGGAAGGTAATGAACATAATAGAGGTATGATTGGTATTTTAATACATGTTGGGATTACATTCACTTAAAGATGAGTTGCTGTTTTATCATGGTTTTGATAAATAACTTTGCTTTCTGCAATGAACCTTTTTATACCTACCTTGTTATGAGCTACATATCATATTTTCCCGCACTTGCTGAGTACATCATTGTACTCAAACTTGCATTGTTTCATCATTAGCAACAGGAGAAGATTTCTATGAAGACCAAGTGGAGCATTAGGCGTGTGATCTGTTCTCAACCTTGCCTGTGGGGATGGAGTAGAGATGGAGCCACTGCTGCCTAGAATTGCTTCCGCATTAGTTAGAAGACTTCCGCTGCATAGAAATAAGACTTCCGCTGTTAGAATAAGACTTCCGCTGTGGGCATGAGTCCAAGACTCATGAAACATTGTAATAAACTCTGTTATTGGTGGTTATATATATTCTGAATTCAGTTTATGGAACATATGTGTATGTGTGATGAACATCCTGGGCACACATATGTATCAGTTCTCGGTTCCGTGGTTTTCCACAGAATTGAGGGCGTCACATCATCACACGGAATCTGAAGCACATGGGAGCGTGAAGAAGACCTCAAGGCACAATTCCCTCATCTATTCTCCACTAGCGAATCTCGAGGGCGAGATTCAATTTAAGGTGGGTAGATTTGTGACACCCTCAATTTGGATTTCTGCATGCATTCATATTCTATATAGAGAAAACATTTTAAAAGAAGTGGAAACAGAAAAAGAATCAAAAGGATAGCCGAAAAGAGCTAATTCCAGAAGCGCCGAAGACATTTCCCACGGCCCGCTGGTCACTTGGCACCTTCAGAGCTCATCCCCGCAAAGGCGGAGAGGTCCGCCGCAAAACTGGCTACGTGGTGTAAAGGTCCCAAAAATGTGAATACAAAGAAACACTTGTTTGCAAAGTTTTGTTTCATATGAGTGAAATTTGGGACTTGTTAAAACTTTTCCCCACATGTGATAACACATATGAGGGTTTTCTTCACACTAGTTCAAATGCTTATTTGGAAACTTGGAACCCAAGAGGGGTCAAAAACTAAGAGGGGAAGTTTCCATATGTGTGGGAAAACAAAAATCAGATTTGGAACAATGTGTTCAAATAAAAATTCAAATGAGAGCAACACTAGGAATTTCCAAACTGTTGTGCTACAAATCTCCTTTGCAGCAGCCAAATTTAAAATCAGGTTTTATATTTGAATTCCTTGGGTCCAAATTAGGGGGTGTGCAAAGTTTCATTATTTATGGAAATGATTTGCATCCTATTTTTCAAATGGACTTTAAATGACAAAGAATTCAAATGCATATTTGACTTTGGATAAAACTTGCCCAATTATCCAAATGACTCTCAGATTTAAACTTCCACAATTGAATTCCATCAATATTCAAATTGGGGAGATATTTTAGAAGGGATAAGGAGGACTTACATGTGGGACCCACATGTCATTGGGAGGACTTAAAATTTGCAAAAAGATCTTCAGTGAAGCAGCCAGTCGCTGTTTGCTTTCCTCCCACGCGAAGCAACGGCCGAAGCCGCCTTCCCTCCGCTTGACACCGAGCTCGGCCGACGCCTCCACCTCCTGCTGGGTTTCTTCGCGCTGGAGAGCTGCTGGACGTCGGTAGCTACCACCTCACGCCCTCTTCCACCTCTTAACCGAAGCCACGGCGCTGTCTCTGCTCTCCCTCGCACCGAACAACAGAGACGCTCGGGAGCTTGGGCAATTCAAGTGAGCAGCACCTTTGAGCAGCAAAACATCCCCACCATCGTCCCCACGACTTCCTCGAGCAATCACCGATCGGATTCACACTCTCTGCACCGAGAACGGCGAGTTTCCGCGGCGGCCGTCACACAACAGCGGCGGCGTGCCCCCATGGACAGCCTCCTCCAGAGCTTGTCACGACCAAGCAAGGCCACTTTTGGATGCGCAGGAGCTCCGTGCAGCTTCCATCCGAAGCACAAAGCCTGTCTTCGCCGCTGGTCGACAAATTTCAGAAATCTCCTCCGGCCGGTGAAAACTGACCCGCGGGTATGAATCCGTGAAATCCTCGAGTTATATTCGTTTTGAGCATTTCAAATTGCACACACGGGACGTAGACTTCCTTATCAACAACTTTCCTTTTGGAACCTAGCTAGAAACCCGCTCTGCACGGCGTGATTTCGATCTTTCTAACGGCGGTTGTGGTAGAGGCCGTCGGGTGCACGGTGAACCCTAAGTTAGATCCATCTCCGAGCCATTTATTTTCCACTTCGACGATCCCTAGCGTCCACCGGTGCTCTAGAGCTTGGAAACCGAAGACTAGAAGGCTTAGGGCGTCGGGGCGACGTCGCCGGACTTCGTCCGAACCGTTGCGACATCGCGGGCTAGTTTGGGGGCCCTGCCAGCTCGAGCAAATCCCACCAGCGTGTTCCTCATGTTGAATTAGGGGCTGGCGGCGAGTTTCAGCGTCAGGGGTGGCCGGACGACCGATTCCGGAGCTTCTCCGGCGAGCCCGGCGTCGGAATCGCGCGGGAGCGAGAGGTGGAAGACGACCTCCCCGGGCCCGCGTGCCAGTGACTCGGGATAGAAGAGCTAGATCCTCTGTGGTGCCGGATCGGCTGTGACAGCGCGGGAAACAACCCTGTGACCCCGTGCGGCACACTCCCGGCAGCAGACACGTGTCCCTGGTCCCACAGTCAGGTTTAAACATTTCTCGGATTTATTCAAATCCCAGATTTTTCCCCAAACTTTAGAAGAGCATAACTTTTGCTAGGAACCTCCAAATTTAGTGATTCAAATTTTGTTAGATTCAGATTTACAAAATCTATCCAAATATGCAACCCAATTTGTATGAAAGTCTTTATTTAATTCTGGAAAATTCTTTAAATCTTTTCAGCAAAAGAATTTTAGAGGGAGTTTGGTTTATCCAAAAATCTTCAAATTTTGCCAGAATATTCTTTAGGGTGTTATTAGACACCTATAAAAGTTTCAGCTCATTTGGAGTTGAATTGATCAGGGTAATTCAGATTGTAATTCCTGTATTCAAATGAATACAGAAACATTTTCAGAGAATTTCCAAAACTTGTAAATTCGGTTCTGGGCAATTCTTAGCTCCAAAAATCCTAGGAAAATTCATGCAAACTCTATAAACTATAATTGAAATTTTGGTTCACTGAGTTTGACATGAGCATGGATGGTACCTCAGAATTAATTCATCTTTTACTAAACACTTAGAGAATTATTCTGAATAAACCACTCCATGAAAAGTGCTAAATTTTTGTCCAGAGGACTTTCTTGTGACAAGGAACTCACATAAAAATTCCCAGCTCCATTAGAGCTCTGGATCACCATTATCTTAGGTAACCTATTAAGGTGATCAACACTTAAGTGGGAAAGGCACTCAACACTTGATCATAGTGTTTAAACCAAACCCAAACCACTAGCACCAGTGTCATTCTAAATTCTTAAACAGAGTTCCAGTTTTAAAAACTGTCATTACATCTTATTAGCAAAAGCTTTTTAATTAAATACATATGCATGATCATATCGTGTAGCATCTACTTGAAGAACGTGAGGTGGACTTAAAGTGAAGATCAAGGAGGAAGGAAAACAAGTGATCAAGCTCCAAGTGATCGTCACAAACTGATTGTAACCTTAGTCACCTGGAAAACAGGCAAGCCCCGTTTTGCATTTAAACAGTTTTATAAAGCATTTTCATTTGTAGAGATCATAGCTTTGCATCATTGATTGCAGTAAGTCTAGATGATATTGAAAACCCCACTTGCATGACCAGAAATACCTAAGAGAGAAAGGGTAGAATAGCACCTCCTCGAGGGAATTTGGCTACGCTAATGTTAGTAGGAAAGGTCCGGTAGAAGACGAGTAGTTGGAATCTACTCGCGAGTTTAGGGCTGGTTTACACGGAACGGGTTCGAATTAGAAAGGATGAGGAAAGTTCACACATAAGAAATGGAGACCGGGCAGGGAGGTTTAGATGCAGCAGGTTGCAGGCCGTGCGTGCATAGCCCTGCCTGTGTCGGTTAAGGCCCGTCCGTGCTTGGCCCTGTTGGACAAGTTTCAGTTGTGTACCGGGCGCATACTGGCTATATGGGACCCAGGAAACCGATGTACATTGGGAGATCCATAGTGGAACTTTTCCAACTGCCTTAGGCTTTCAGCGTCAGGGTAGCAGGAGGTACCTCGCTCAAGAACATACCACTGCGGGTATGTACCTTGAGGGAGCTTGCGTACTCGGGGCAGTTGGACTGCGTTCAATGTGGAAGAACTTGGGAAAGGTGGCCGCGTACAACGTCAGTCGAGGTTGCTGCCGGCAACTCGGAGTACGGGTGTACGTGTCGTGTAGTCCGGGCGTGTACTGATTCGAATCACCGTCGCTCGCGGTTATATGAGCATACTTGCCCACTGCGTCTTGACGTAGTAACAACTGGAATTGTTTATCTTTGAACTTGATAAGTCTGTGCTATAACTTGTATTGCAACCATGATTGAATTAGAGATAGGCTCATTAAAGTTTACTTTCACTTTGTGCAAGGAGCATCGCAACAAAGCATTTCTTGTTTGATTGTGGAGTTGCGATGCTTTTCGGCTCAAGGTCCGTACAATGAGGCTTAAAAATCTGAAAGTAAAGGATCAACTTTAGGCGAGTCCTTTATGCAAATCTAGCCGACCCATTTGAAACCGTCGTGCATGTAGAGTTTCTTGTTTAGGAGAGATGGGTCAGACTTGCTGAGCCTATGTGCTCATGCTTGCTATATAAGTGGTTTTGCAGGTTAACATCGATGCTGAAAAGAAGGTTGTCCAGTGAGACTCGGAGACTTCCGAGTCATTTAACACAGGGAGAACCCAGCCGCTGCTGTTGTCTTCGTGTTGCTAGTGAGAGAAGTCCGCGGGCTGGACTTCATCTCGAGTGCTCTTAGTTATTTGACGTGAGTTGATATAGACTTCCGCTGTAGTTACTTGATGTAAAGTATTTACAAAGAAAAACTTGTAAGCTTCCGCTATTCTTTTATGTAATACATTGTTCCTCATATGTGTGCTGTTGGGTGCCGCACAACACGGCACCACCAAATGCGATTCCCGGGCGAGTGGCCTGTCTCGGTTGGACGGGGCCGTGTCAGCGTGGTATCAGAGCTGAGCCCTGTCTCAGTTGGTACCGCGCCCGTCTCAGTTGGTATCAGAGCCGCATTGGTAATAGCACATGGAATAAGGAAGGTATTACGACAAAAAATTAGGTTACGGTGAGGATACGGTAGTAGGCCCACATAAGGATTACTATTAGCTTAATATGAAGGTGGCAACCGAACTTATTTGTTATGTCGGAAAATCGTGCAGCTCGGGACGATTATGTCTTGGGGGGTGCACGTAAGCGCTGTCCACCAGTGCGCACAAGCTGAAGGGTGGAGTCCCACGGGTGGCAGGTAACCCGACCCGCTTTAGTATCCTCTATGACTCCTCATGTCGTTTGGGGTACTCGAGCAACGTCTTTCCCAGGCGTGTGTGGTGCAACTTGGGAAACCCCGTCACGTGGTTAGTAACGTGAACACGTAGCTCAATGCGTGTTTGGCTTGAGAACACCTGTGCGAGTGATGACAGACAGGTGTAAGAACTGTATGGATACCGGGTTCGGTGTGCAGCTGGACCTGACGATTGAGTGTGACTTATGCAGGATTAACCACGAAATCATAGTACGAATAGTACACGTTTGCGATTGACCGTTTTAGTGCCACCTAAGATACGTTTATGCCGGTATAATCCGGTTAGGATTTTCTTTTGGTGAGGCTACATAGTACCGACATGCTTCTTACGGTGCATCGACACCGTACTAAACTTTAACTCCTTTCCTTGAAGAAATGACTCATGAACTAACTTTCAACTAAAAAAGGAAGTTTGAAACAAATATTAGTTACTGAACTCCTATTTTAAGCTAAGATTCAAATGAGAGGAAAACTAGGCTTCAAAGATTTCAAAAACAGAGTGCTCTGTTTTCGGCAGAAATTTTTGCTGGACTTCAACAGAGCATAACTCTGAGTGTCTTGACCCAATTAAGGTGTCTGATACAGTTCTGGAAAGGTTCTCAAGCGATCTACAACTTATTTATAGAGCTCCAGAGCAAAATTACACGCTAAATGGGTAGAAAGTTCATAGGAAGGTAAACTGTCCAGAACCAGGACAGCAACAAAACCTCTCTGGACCTTTCTGTTTTTAAGCCATAACTTTCGGTAGAAAAACCCTTAAGGAGCCTATGATACACCATAGGAAAGGTTGCGAAACGTGCAACATTGTTGTAGTTCAAAGTTTGTTCAGATTCTTATTGTATTTGCATATACAACTGTGATAAAATCAGCCGCATACAAAGGAGATGCCGGCAAATTTTATCCAGGAATTCTGTCAACTTTGGAAAATCATAACTTTTAATCCAGAGATGATCTGAAGGCATATGAGTACTCGTTGGAAGGATACTGAAGTTAACTTTAACTTTGGTATTCATCTCGAGATATGGAAATGCACGTAACTAGATCAAAACCTGGAGATAGTGCATAAAGGTCTGTCCTGTACAGATAGGCTGGATAGCTATGCCTACTAAGGAGTTGTGTAAACATGAATTTTGTTACTGCTTTCATAAAGTTTTGACATAATCATGTTTTCATTAGTCTCACATACTGCGGAGTTCTTGTTTAACTCTTCTCAACTATATTTTTGCAGTATGGTTCGTACTCGCTCTAGGAGTAGGGCCGGAAGTTCTCGTCGAGGCGGTGATGCTTCTATTCCACCGTTGGAACTACCATCCACAGGGTGGATGGATCTTATGACTCGAGTCGTCGAGTCTAATCAAGAGAACGCTAGGCTACTCCAAGAAGCAACGCAAGAACACACACGCTTACTCCAAGCTTTGGTACAGCAAGGCGTACTCCAGAACACGCAACAAGTCATTCCACCTCGGAACGCTTATCTGGACTTCATGGCAACTCAACCGCCAATTTTTACTGAAGCCACCGAACCTGTGGAAGCAGATCAATGGCTTCGTGTCATGGAGTCCAAATTTGGAGTATTCAAGTGTGATGAATACCAGAAGACAAAGTTTGCCGCTCAGCAACTCCATGGAGCCGCCGGAAACTGGTGGGGGATCATCTTGCCACCATTCCGGAGGACCATCAAGTAATATGGAGTGAATTTTGTGAAGCCTTTCGTACTCGTTACATACCACTAGGTATTGTCAAGGCAAAGTGGGAGGAATTTTTGGGCTTGAAGCAAGGGGACATGAGTGTCCTCGAGTATGTCAGGAGGTTTAACCTTTTGGCCCAATATGCTCCTGAGTATGTGGCGAAGGAAGAGGCACGGTGTGACCTATTCTTCCATGGCATGAGTGCCATATTACAGGATAAGTTGGCCGTACACAATAACGGCAGTTACAGCGACATGGTCGATGCGGCTTTCATTCAAGACAAGCCGACACTTGAGTTGCAAGCGGAGAAGAGAAAGATGAGTGAGATCGAGCAGGCTAGCACAAGTTATGTGCCTCAGAAGTACCGTTTGGTGTATCAAACGCCACCCGGTGAAAGATGGAGGCCACCTGTACGATCAACTCCTCAGAGATTGATTGCTGGTCAAGTTCTACAACTTGCACCACCTCGACAGCCGCAGCATCAGACGGTGGTTTGTGCTCCATTGCTGCAGCCATATGTACCTAGCAGTCCACCGCAAGTCAACGAAGAACCGGAGAGGCATCCGTGTTTCACTTGTGGGCGCATTTGCCATTATGCTAGGCAATGTCCGGAGGGAATTCAAGGATGCGGGTCATCATATTTACAACAATACGACCCGTATCTTAATCTGCAGATAGGAGGGCAGATAAGGGGCAATATTCACTATACGGTGATTGATGATGTTCCGGAGGGAGAAGCCGCTTTAGCATTGATGTTTTCTCTGAATCAGCTACCGGTTTTAGTTCTCTTTGATTCCAGTGCCACACACAACTTCATTAACCAATCCTTTGTGGCTCAACATCAGCTCCAACAGTTTATACAAAGAGCCAATACCTCATATCTTCGCCCGGGGGCAGCAGTACCGCAAGCGAGGTTGTCTCCCGAGCACCTCTTTGTTTGGGGGGTAAAATATACCCTACGACCCTCATTATTCTTGAAGGTCTGAAGATCGACATCATTTTGGGGATGTCATGGTTGAATTACCACAGAGCAGTTCTTAACATCAGCTCCAGGACCGTTGAGCTCAACTCCCCACAGCACGGTCTTCATATATTAATTCTGGGCGCCAGACAGCAACAGATTGCAACAGTAAACCACACGGAAGCTGTTAATATAGAGGACATTCCGGTGGTACGTGAGTATCCGGATGTATTTCCCGAGAATTTACCGGGCATGCCGCCCGAACGAGACGTTGAGTTCAAGATCGAACTTATACCGGGAACCACACCGATATCACGAAGGCCGTACAAGATGGCACCCAATGAACTGGCAGAATTGAAGACACAGCTGAATGACCTAATGAGCAAGGGATTTATACGACCAAGTTCGTCACCTTGGGATTGTTCAGCGTTGTTTGTCAAGAAGGATGACGAAACACTACGGCTTTGTGTTGATTATCGTCCTTTGAACGCCGTTACCATCAAGAACAAGTATCCACTACCTCGCATTGATATGCTCTTCGATCAATTAGTGGGTGCGAAGGTATTTTCAAAGATGGATCTTCTGTCCGGATATCACCAGATTAAAATCCGGGCAGAAGATATTCCGAAGACGGCATTCTCAACGAGATACGGGCTGTATGAGTATCTCGTTATGTCTTTTGGTTTGACCAACGCCCCGGCACACTTTATGTACCTGATGAATTCAGTGTTCATGCCGGAGTTGGATAAATTCGTCGTTGTCTTCATCGACGATATCTTGGTGTACTCCAAGTCAGAGGAAGAACATGCTGAACATCTGCATATTGTGCTACAAAGATTGCGAGATCATCAGCTCTATGCAAAATTCAGCAAGTTCTGGATTATTCAAGTACCATTTCCCGGACACATTATTTCAGCGGAGGGCATCGCTGTAGATCCGAGTAAGATTATCCAAGTACAGAAATGGGAGTCACCAAAGTCAGTGCATGAAATTCGAAGCTTTCTCAGTTTAGCGGGTTATTACCGGAGGTTCATTCCGGGTTTCTCCAAGATCGCTAAACCGATGACGGAATTATTAAAAAAGAATACCAGATTTGTGTGGGGTGCTGCGTGTGAACAAGCTTTCAAGACTTTAGTGAAGCATCTCACAACAGCCCCAGTTCTTGCTCAGCCGGATACGACAAAGCCATTCGACATTTATTGCGATGCATCTGGCATCGGTCTTGGCTGCGTGCTGATGCAAGAAAGACGAGTGGTCGCTTATGGATCTCGTCAACTCAGAACTCACGAGCAGCATTATCCAACTCATGATCTTGAGTTAGCTGCCGTGGTCCTTGCTTTGAAGATGTGGAGGCATTACTTGCTCAAAAATCTTTTACACCTCTACACCAACCACAAGAGCTTGAAGTACATCTTCACTCAGAAAGAACTGAACATGAGGCAACGAAGATGGCTAGAGCTCATTAAAGATTATGAACTTGAGATTCATTATCATCCAGGAAAGGCGAATGTGGTCACCGATGCGCTTAGTCGTAAGGCACATATCCATCACCTAACTATTGCTGAAATGGATGATAAAGAACCAAGCCTCCGTGTCATCCCGTATGGAGCTCTCTATAATCTCGCTCTCATCCCTACCATCCGGGAAGAGATCATGGAAGCTCAACGAAAAGACAAGGGTATGGGTCACATACGGCGAAGGATAGACAACAGAGAAACGAAGTGCTTCCGGAAGGATGATGAAGGTACCTTATGGTTCAACGACCGGATTGTAGTACCCCGGGATATGGGACTACGGAAGAAAATTTTGGATGAAGCTCATTTGTCCAAGTTTTCCATTCATCCGGGCAGTAATAAAATGTACCAAGATCTCCGGAAGAAGTTTTGGTGGACACGTATGAAACGTGAAGTTGCAAAGTACGTTTCAGAGTGTGATACGTGTCGAGGAGTCAAGGCCGACCATATGAAGAAGTCAGGCCTGTTGCAGCCATTGCAAGTACCAGCATGGAAGTGGGAAGATTTGAGTATGGACTTCATCGTCGGGTTGCCGATGACCTCCCACAACCATGATTCGATTTGGGTAATCGTTGACCGGTTAACCAAATCAGCACACTTCATCCCGGTGCATACTAGGTATAACGCAAAGAAGTATGCGGAGCTGTACATAGCATGGATCTTGTGCTTACATGGAGTTCCCCATACCATTGTGTCAGATAGAGGATCGCTGTTCATAGCCCGTTTCTGGGAGCAGCTACACGCATCCTTGGGGACCAAACTAATTAGAAGCTCTGCGTATCACCCTCAAACCGATCGGCAAACTGAGAGGGTGAATCAAATACTAGAGGATATGCTGAGAGCGTGTGCCATCAACCACGGTAATAGCTGGGATGATCACTTACCACTGGCGGAGTTCTCGTACAACAACGGATATCAGACGAGCATTAATATGGCACCATATGAAGATCTATACGGCCGGAAGTGCCGTACACCATTGAATTGGTGCGAATCCGGTGAACGAGTAACGTTCGGGGTTGATCTTGTCAATGAAGCCGAAGAGAGAGTTCAGATAATACAAGAGAACCTCAAGGCTGGCCAATCTCGTCAAAAGAGCTATGCGGACCAGAGACGTCGACCGCTGCATTTCAAAGTCGGAGAGCACGTGTATCTTCGTGTGTCTCCGATGAAGGGTATTCATCGGTTCGGTGTCAAGGGGAAACTTGCTCCCCGATTCACCGGTCCGTTTACTATGACGGAGAAGTGCGGAACTGTAGCCTACCGGCTGGAACTACCGGCAAGCCTTGCCGGTATTCATGACATATTTCACGTGTCCCAGCTGCGGAAGTGTCTCAAGTTTACCGCTGCTGTCCGCACTGAAGACATCGACGAGTTGAAGCCGGATCTCACCCACATCGAGCAACCTGTACAGATTATCGATGAAAAGACCTGGATCACCCGGAACCGGACTTTGAGATTCTACAAAGTCCTGTGGAGTAATCATACCCCGGAAGAGGCGACCTGAGAAACCGAAGATTACGCCCACAAGAACTATCCGGAGCTTTTGTCATAAACTTTGTAATTACCTCCCGTCTCGTCCTTCTTTTGATTCTCGGGACGAGATTCCTTTTAAGGGGGGAGGAATGTAAAGGTCCCAAAAATGTGAATACAAAGAAACACTTGTTTGCAAAGTTTTGTTTCATATGAGTGAAATTTGGGACTTGTTAAAACTTTTCCCCACATGTGATAACACACATGAGGGTTTTCTTCACACTAGTTCAAATGCTTATTTGGAAACTTGGAACCCAAGAGGGGTCAAAAACTAAGAGGGGAAGTTTCCATATGTGTGGGAAAAAAAATCAGATTTGGAACAATGTGTTCAAATAAAAATTCAAATGAGAGCAACACTAGGAATTTCCAAACTGTTGTGCTACAAATTTCCTTTGCAGCAGCCAAAATTAAAATCAGGTTTCATATTTGAATTCCTTGGGTCCAAATTAGGGGGTGTGCAAAGTTTCATGATTTATGGAAATGATTTGCAACCTATTTTTCAAATGGACTTTAAATGAAAAAGAATTCAAATGCATATTTGAATTTGGATAAAACTTGCCCAATTATCCAAATGCCTCTCAGATTTAAACTTCCACAATTGAGTTCCATCAATATTCAAATTGGGGAGATATTTTAGAATGGATAAGGAGGACTTACATGTGGGACCCACATGTCATTGGGAGGACTGAAAATTTGCAAAAAGATCTTCAGTGAAGCAGCCAGTCGCTGTTTGATTTCCTCCCACGCGAAGCAACGGCCGAAGCCGCGTTCCCTCCGCTTGACACCGAGCTCGGCCGACGCCTCCATGTGACACCCTCATCTCGGGTGTCAGCATATGTTCATGTGTTATGAAGAAGAAAAACATTTTAAGAAAAGATGGAACAATGACAAATATCAAAAGGATAGCCAATAAAGCCCTCAGAGAGCACCGAAGGCAACCTCCGCAGACAGCAGGCCACGTGGCGTGTTCGGAGCTCGCCCCTGCGAGATGAAGAGAGGTTCGCCGCTAAACTGGCTACGTGGAAGGCTCGGGGGTCACCTCCGCAATTGGAAAAGGTTCGACCCTGTGGGACACGTGTTGCCCACGGAGCTAGCCTCTGCGGAAGAAGCAAAGGCATTTTTTGTAGGACACATGTCATCCTCGGAGCTAGTCCTCGCAGAAATCAGAGGACCCGTCGCCGGGATATGTGTCAATCTCGGAGCTCATCTCAGAGGAATCCGGATCTATCGAACATGTGTTGCCAACGGAGCTTATCTCCGGGAGGTCTTTCGTTGCTAGACACGTGTCGACCTCGGAGCATGTTCCTGAGGAGGGAAGAGAGGGAAGACTGGCGCCAACACGTGGCGTGCGCGAAGCTCACCTCCAAAAGAGGGGGAGGCCTCGGTCGATTGACACGTGGCCCATCCGGAGCTCGTCTCTGCGGAGAAGTAGATACCAGGCCCCGGGAGGACACGTGGAGCCTCCGGAGCTCATCACCACGAAGGTAACGAGTCTAGAGCGGTTTTTACGCGTAAAGATACCAGTACGAAACAGAAACCGATCTAAATTTCCACGATGTTACTAAAGATAAGACGTTAGGATCCAACAAAGATCTGAATAAGACTCTTATTCGGGATCCAATCAGATTAGGACTCTTCTCTTCCCGATTATAAATAGAACCCAAAACCTCTGGCCGAAACCACAACTTCTCTTTCAACTCCTAAGCCGATGACTTAGAGCCCCAGCCCTAACTCGCCGAGCAAAACATCGCCGAAGCGCAACAAGGGAGACCATCGGAGAAGAACCAAGCGGTCTGAGGAGGACCTCGAGGACAAGAAGAGCGTGAGGTAGGACTTCAATACCACCTTACGACATCATTGTTCATCTCTTGCATCTGTTCTTCAATTCCTTTCGAACAGAAGCCTTCTCATGGGCAGATCACTCGATGATCAGTTTGATCTAAAGACAAGATCATCGCCACATCCACCTTTAATCCGAACACCTCTGCCCATGCAAGCCATGCAAGAGCACACCAATCTAATAAAAAACATAGGATATTATGCATGTGCATCATCGCATCTAGTTTAAGGTGTGCGCATGATATTGATTGCTGTGAATCTTGTATGCACGTGATCCTACATAGCAGGACAAGATCAGAGAGCTGTCTACGACGAACTACAGCAACCAGGTTTTGAGAATCAAGAACAACCGGAACAGCAAGTACAAGGCAAGTGCTCCTTGACCATATTGATCCTATATTTTGGAAAAAAACTGTTTGTTTGCGAAAAAGGTGTGCGTACTGAGTCAAACATGATGGGAAACCCTTTTATAGGAGTTTACTAGTTTTGATTAAACCACCCTTGTCGCCTGGGAATTTTATGAGTCGGGTATAGTTTTTGCTTTATGCTTCGCTGAGTCTATGGGATTGGGAAGCGAGATAGATGTGCCTAGCTAACTGCACTCGTAATGATAATGAGAAAACTAATGATAATGAACATGGATCGGAGGGAGATCTAGGCAAGCCTGGGTTTGTGAAAGTGGTAGAATGAGATGGTGGTTTTACTTGCCGTAGATCTAAGGACCGGTTCATGCATGCACATGCCAGGATAACAGTGCCACCACAAGGCCAAGTATGGGTGCGGCTTAGCTGAGTAATTAGGTAAGTTGCTAGAGTGTTATGGACTGTGGAAGGCGCGGGGAATGGGAGTCGAGTGAGGACTGCCCTGGGAACTGCATGGCACAAGAGGGGGCCCGTGGGTAGGAGAATTGGAGATTCTAGCCTGCCGGTTAAACCTTAGTGAGTCCATACGTCTAGTAACCCTTTTGTAAAGGCTATTTTGTGATCTCTTGACCATACACCGACGGTTGTGTACTGGTATAATGGAGGTTCTGCAGTCACCGATGGGTGACGAAATCACAAACTTGTGGGTAAAGAGGTGCAAACTCTGCAGAGTTACTGAAACTATCATGATAGCCGAGCTTACGGTCACGAGCACCTGGCTAAACTGCCATGATTAGTTGGGATGATTAGTAGGGATGGTTTTCGGGATGGTTATTGGGAAGGTTCTTGGTTATGGTTATTGGTTTGGAACTGTTCAGTCTGGATGATGAGATGTTTGCATGACTGTTGGGTCATGACATGAGATTGGTCTAGGTGTGAGACGAGGTTGATTTGTGAGATGAGATGGTAGCGAATACGAGGAGGTATTCGTGAGTATGAATAAAGTATTGATTAATGTTCGGATGGAACACGGGAAGTGATGGAGGTATGTTGGTAATTTAATATATGCTGGGATTACATCTAAAGTTAAGTTGCTGTTTATCATAATTTTACAAATCTGCTTTTCTGCAAATAAGCCTTTTATGCCTACCTTGTTTATGAGCTGCATATCATGTGTTTTCCCGCACTTGCTGAGTACATCATTGTACTCAACCTTGCATTATTACTTCATCCTCAGCAGCAGGAGAAGCCTACTATGAAGATCAAGTGGAGCATTATGGCGTGTGATCTATTCTCAACCTTGCCTGTGGAGGGAGTAGAGATGGAGCCACTTCTGCTTAGTTTTGCTTCCGCAGTAGTTTTGCTTCCGCAATACAGTAGAGATTTCCGCTGCATAGAAATAAGACTTCCGCTGTAAGCATGAGTCCAAGACTCATGAGACGTTGTAATAAACTCTGTTATTCGTGGTTATATATATCTGAATTCAGTTTGTGGAACGTATGTGTATGTGTGATGAACATCCTGGGCACGCATATGCATTAGTTCTCGGTTCCGTGGTTCTCCCACAGAATTGAGGGCGTCACAGATTGGTATCAGAGCCACGGATTGAAAGTAGGTTACACGCCTAGGTAGAAAACCTTAGATAGATAATAGAGCTACGGGTTAACCCCAAAATAGGTGTCACAAGCGTCCTAGGGTGAATAGCTTAGATTGACCTTTAGAAACCACCTTGACATAGGAAGCCCTCCTTGAATAGGAGTTGTGTGGGCCCTTGTGATGATTATTTGTGAATATGTGTTTAGTATGAATTTGTGGGACGTCTCAAAAACGTTGTCCATATCTATACGTAAGAAGAAAGAGGTGTGAAATGCTTCGGCACTTGATCACATCCTCATAAGGACTAATATATATAGTCCAACTCACCTTGATACATATAGTTAAAGGGACCCAACTAACCTTCTAACCTTCTATTCTATTTTTGATCTCTCTCACAGATGGTGAGGGGAAACGCCAGCCGAAGGAACGTCCAGGAAAATGACCACGAGGAAGTTCCTGCTAACTCCGGAGCTGGTGAAAACCATCTGGAAAGGTTGATGGCCATGCAAAACCAGCTTATGCAAACCACGATCCAAACTTTGGGTCAGTTGCAGGCCAACCAAAACCCCGTTCCGGCACCACCGCCACCACCACCGCCGGCTCATAACAGGTTGGGAGAGATCATGAGGACTCGACCACCCACCTTTGCTCAAACTAGTGACCCAATGGAGGGCGATGATTGGTTGAAATCCATGGAGAAGAAGCTCGCCATTGTTCAGTGCAATGACCGAGAGAAGGTTCTCTTTGCGTCGCACCAACTTATGGGAGCTGCCGCTGACTGGTGGGATGCCTTGAGCAACGCCCATGCCAACCCGGAGACAATCACTTAGACTGAGTTCAAGGAAAGTTTCCGCACCCACTACATCCCTATTGGTGTAATGATGCTCAAGAGGCAGGAGTTTGAAGGTCTCCGCCAAGGACAGAAAAGTGTGAATGAATATCTTAACAAGTTCATACAACTGTCCCGGTATGCCCACGAAGATGTCAACTCAGATCAGAGGAAGCAGTACCTGTTCATGAGAGGGTTGAACAATGAGATCCAAGTTCAGCTCCTCAACAATGACTACGTAAGCTTCCAGAAGCTAGTTGATAAGGCTATTGTGGTGGAAAACAAGATCCGAGAGATCGAGCGAGAGTGCAAAAGGAAGATGCCATACCAGCCCCAACGGAGCAACGTACGACCTAGGAACATGCCTCCTGCACTGCAGTGTGGATCGACCATTCCCACGTACCGCCCTGGTCAGCCACCACAGCAATGGTTCGTCGCACCGGCACCTCGTGTGCCCATGCCTCCTGCACCCCGGCCTAACAATGGCACTCCTGTTCAAAACCCCCGCCTCAACGTACCTGCTGCCGTAGGCAACAGGGCATGCTTTGCATGCGGGGAAGTAGGCCACTTTGCTAACCAGTGCCCGAGGAGAGGCCCTGGACAGCAAGGTAACGTGCCCAAGCAGAACCTGTGACCAAACGGAGGGGACCACCAAAGGAACCGTGAACCGCAGAACTATGCTCGTGGCCACGTTAACCATGTCACTGCTGAGGAAGCACAACAGGCTGAGGACGTTGCCATTGGTATGTTCCTTGCCAACTCCAACCCGGCCACCATTTTATTTGACTCCGGAGCATCGCATTCCTTCATATCATCCAAATATGTTGCCAAACATCATCTACCCGTATCCCACTTAGAATGTGCTATGTTAGTTAATTCTCCCGGAGGAGAAATGAGGACTAATGTAGTATGCCCTAAAGTAAGCCTTAAAATAAGGGGGGTAGACTTCCTTGCCAACCTTATTGTTTTGGACTCCCACGAGATTGACATCATACTCGGAATGGATTGGTTAAGCAAGCACAATGGAGTAATCCAATGTGCTGAAAGAAGCGTGCAGTTGACAAACGAACACGGTATCCGTGTCGAGTTTGAGTCAGCCCAGCAAACAACCGAACAGGCAGATTTGAACCACGCCGAAGGAACAACATTGGACAGCATTCCAGTGGTTCCGGAATTTTCGGACATGTTCCCGGAAGAGCTCCCGGGAATGCCACCTGACCGGGACATCGAGTTTGCCATAGATTTGGTACCCGGAACTGCACCTATAGCTAAGAGACCATATGGGATGCCCGTCAACGAGTTAGTTGAACTCAAGAAGCAAATTCAAGAACAGTTGGAGAAGGGTTTTATCCGTCCAAGCTCGTCACCATGGGGAGCTCCGGTACTCGTCGTGGACAAGAAGGACGGAACCCAAAGAATGTGCGTGGACTACAGGTCTCTCAACGAGGTGACAATCAAGAATAAATACCCTCTGCCCCGTATAGAGGACCTGTTCGATCAAATGAAAGGAGCCCAAGTATTCTCCAAGATTGATCTTCGGTCGGGATATTTCCAGCTGAAGATTAAGCCCTCCGATATACCTAAGACAGCCTTTCGGACACGGTATGGTTCATATGAATATACCGTTATGTCTTTTGGATTGACGAATGCACCCGCATACTTCATGTACCTTATGAACAAGGTTTTCATGAGTACCTGGAGAAGTTCGTTGTGGTTTTCATCGACGACATTATGGTGTATTCAAAAAGTAAGGAGGAGCATGAAGAACATCTAAGATTGACCTTGCAGAAGTTGTGCGAGCATCAGTTGTATGCCAAGCTCAACAAGTGTCAATTTTGGCTAAAGGAAATATCTTTCCTAGGCCACATCATCTTCAAGGAATGGGTATCGGTTGATCCTAGAAAGGTGAGAGATGTTCTGAAGTGGGACCAACCGAAGAACGTGAGGGATATTCGAAGTTTCGTTGGAATGGCAGGATACTATCGGCCCTTCATTAAAGACTTCTCTAAGATAGCAAAACCTATGACGGAGTTGTTAATGAAGGGAAAAGTCTTTCAATGGACACACGCCTGCCAAGAAAGTTTTGTGGAACTCAAGAAAAGGCTAACCACTGCACCTGTTCTGGTATTGCCAGACGTAAGCAAGAACTTTGACATATATTGTGACGCATCCAGACAATGTCTCGGGTGTGTACTCATGCAGAAAGGACAAGTGGTAGCCTATGCCTCACGACAATTAAAGAAGCACGAGCTTAACTATCCTACGCATGACTTGGAGCTAGCAGCAGTGGTGCATGCATTAAAGATTTGGAGACATTATATCCTTGGACATCGATGTGAGATCTATACGGATCGTAAAAGCCTCAAGTACATATTTACACAAACGGACTTGAATTTGAGGCAACGTCGATGGATAGAACTCATCAAGGATTATGATGTGGGAATCAACTACCACCCCGGGAAGGCCAATGTAGTAGCGGACGCATTGAGCAGAAAGGGAGCATGTCACCAACTCACAGTTCACGAGCTACCACCCGAACTACAGAAGGAGTTCGAACAGTTACACCTCGGATTCTTGAATAACATGGAGATAATAGAGATCCACTCCCCATTGGAGCAAGAAATAAGAGAGGGCCAAGCAACGGACGAGAGGATCAAGGAGATCAAGGAAAGAATCTGACGAGGGATAGAGAAGGATTTCAAAGAGGATGAAAAGTGTACGCTTTGGCTAGGAAAAAGGATTTGTGTGCCAAACATAAGACACCTTCGCGACATGATATTGAAGGAGGGACATGATTCACCCTATTCCATACATCCAGGGAGCACCAAAATGTATAAGGATTTGAAAACTTGCTATTGGTGGGATGGTATGAAGAGGGATATAGCCGAATACGTTGCCCTATGCGACACATGCCAACGGGCAAAAGCCGAACATCAAAAACCCGCTGGATTGCTGCAACCCTTGAGAATACCCGAATGGAAATGGGAGGACATCAATATGGACTTCATCGTCGGATTACCACGTACTCAGTCAGGATACGACTCCATCTGGGTCATTGTGGACCGGTTGACGAAAACCGCCCATTTTCTTCCGGTAAAGACCAGTTACAACATTGCACAATTAGCAGAATTGTACATGGAGCAGATCGTGTGCCGTCACGGAGTTTCGAAGAGGATAGTCTCAGATCGAGGTTCTCAGTTTACCTCTAGATTCTGGAGGAAGCTGCAGAAAGCCATGGGTACACGACTGGATTTTAGCTCCGCCTATCACCCACAAACAGATGGACAAACCGAAAGGACAAACCAAATTTTGGAGGACATGTTGAGAGCTTGCGCCTTGAAACATGGGCGTAGATGGGATAGGAGTTTACCGTATGCCGAGTTGTTTTATAACAACAGCTATCAAGCTAGTTTGAAGATGTCGCCTTTCGAAGCCTTATATGGTAGACGGTGTAGAACGCCACTGTTTTGGAACGAGACTGGAGAGAACCAGGTGTTTGGACCCGAAGTACTACAAGAAGCTGAAAAGCAGGCCAAGCGATACGGGAGAACTTAAAGGCGGCTCAGTCACGACAGAAAGGCTATGCGGATAATAGGCGTAGGAAATTGACCTTTGAAATAGGAGACTTCGTATACCTTAAGGTATCGCCTATCCGAGGCCAACGACGTTTCAACATCAAAGGCAAGCTAGCACCTCGCTACATCAGACCCTTTAAAATTTTGGACAAACGAGGAGAAGTAGCCTATCAACTAGAGCTCCCAAACCACCTCTCCGGCATACATGACGTGTTTCATGTATCCCAGCTCAAGAAGTGCTTGAGAGTACCAGAGGAACAAGTGTCAATGGGAGAACTTTATCTTCAAGAGGACCTGGCTTACGCAGAACACCCTGTCCGAATCTTGGACGTAAACGAAAGGGTCACCCAAAACAAGGTGATTCGATGGTGCAAGGTACAATGGAACCATCACACTGAAGCTGAAGCCACATGGGAGCGTGAAGAGGATATTAAGGCAGAATTTCCCCATCTATTTCCTACTAACGAATCTCGAGGACGAGATTCAATTTAAGGGGGAAAGATTTGTGACACCCTCATCTCGGGTGTCAGCATATGTTCATGTGTTATGAAGAAGAAAAGCATTTTAAGAAAAGATGGAACAATGACTAATATCAAAAGGATAGCCAATAAAGCCCTCAGAGAGCACCGAAGGCAACCTCCGCAGACAGCAGGCCACATGGCGTGTTCGGAGCTCGCCCCTGCGAGGTGAAGAGAGGTTCGCCGCTAAACTGGCTACGTGGAAGGCTCGGGGGTCACCTACGCAATTGGAAAAAGGTTTGACCCTGTGGGACACGTGTTGCCCACGGAGCTAGCCTCTGCGGAAGAAGCAAAGGCATTTTTCATAGGACACATGTCATCCTCGGAGCTAGTCCTCGCGGAAATCAGAGGACCGTCGCCGGGATATGTGTCGATCTCGGAGCTCATCTCAGAGGAATCCGGATCTATCGAACACGTGTTGCCACCAGAGCTTATCTCCGGGAGGTCTTTCGTTGCTAGACACGTGTCGACCTCGGAGCATGTTCCTGAGGTGGGAAGAGAGGGAAGACCGGCGCCAACACGTGGCGTGCGCGGAGCTCACCTCCAAAAGAGGGGGAGGTCTTGGTCGATTGACACGTGGCCCAACCGGAGCTCGTCTCTGCGGAGAAGTAGATACCAGGCCCTGCGAGGACACGTGGAGCCTCCGGAGCTCATCACCACGAAGGTAACGAGTCTAGAGCGGTTTTTACGCGTAAAGATACCAGTACGAAACAGAAACCGATCTAAATTTCTACGATGTTACTAAAGATAAGACTTTAGGATCCAACAAAGATCTGAATAAGACTATTATTCGAGATCCAATCAGATTAGGACTCTTCTCTTCCCGATTATAAATAGAACCCAAAACCTTTGGCCGAAACCACAAACTTCTCTTTCAACTCCTAAGCCGACGACTTAGAGCCCTAGCCCTAACTCGCCGAGCAAAACATCGCCGAAGCGCAACAAGGGAGATCATCGGAGAAGAACCAAGCGGTCTGAGGAGGACCTCGAAGACAAGAAGAGCGTGAGGTAGGACTTCAATACCACCTTACGACATCATTGTTCATCTCTTGCATCTGTTCTTCAATTCCTTTCGAACAGAAGCCTTCTCGTGGGCAGATCACTCGATGATCAATTTGATCTAAAGACAAGATCATCACCACATCCACCTTTAATCCAAACACCTCTGCCCATGCAAGCCATGCAAGAGCACACCAATCTAATAAAAATCATAGGATATTATGCATGTTCATCATCGCATCTAGTTTAAGGTGTGCGCATGATATTGATTGCTGTGAATCTTGTATGCACGTGAATCCTACATAGCAGGACAGGTTCAGGAAGCTGTCTACGACGAACTACAGCAACCAGGTTTTGAGAATCAAGAACAACCGGAACCGCAAGTACAAGGCAAGTGCTCCTTGATCATATTGATCATATATTTTGGAAAAAAAACTGTTTGTTTGCGAAAAAGGTGTGCGTACTGAGTCAAACATGATGGGAAACCCTTTTATAGGAGTTTACTAGTTTTGATTAAACCACCCTTGTCGCCTGGGAATTTTATGAGTCGGGTATGGTTTTTGCTTTATGCTTCGCTGAGTCTATGGGATTGGGAATCGAGATAGATGTGTCTAGCTAACTGCACTCGTAATGATAATGAGAAAACTAATGATAATGAACATGGATCGGAGGGAGATCTAGGCAAGCCTGGGTTTGTGAAAGTGGTAGCATGAGATGGTGGTTTTACTTGCCGTAGATCTAAGGACCGGTTCATGCATGCACATGCCAGGATAACAGTGCCACCACAAGGCCAAGTATGGGTGCGGCTTAGCTGAGTAATTAGGTAAGTTGCTAGAGTGTTATGGACTGTGGAAGGCGCGGGGAATGGGAGTCGAGTGAGGACTGCCCTGGGAACTGCATGGCACAAGGGGGGGCCCGTGGGTGGGAGAATTGGAGATTCTAGCCTGCCGGTGAAACCTTAGTGAGTCCATACATCTAGTAACCCCTTTGTAAAGGCTATTTTGTGATCTCTTGACCATACACCGACGGTTGTATACTGGTATAATGGAGGTTCTGCAGTCACCGACGGGTGACGAAATCACAAACTTGTGGGTAAAGAGGTGCAAACTCTGCAGAGTTACTAAAACTATCATGATAGCCGAGCTTACGGTCACGAGCACCTGGCTAAACTGCCATGATTAGTTGGGATGGTTTTCGGGATGGTTATTGGGAAGGTTCTTGGTTATGGTTATTGGTTTGGAACTGTTGAGTCTGGATGATGAGATGTTTGCATGACTGTTGGGTCATGACATGAGATTGGTCTCGGTGTGAGACGAGGTTGATTTGTGAGATGAGATGGTAGCGAATACGAGGAGGTATTCGTGAGTATGAATAAAGGATTGATTAATGTTCGGATGGAACACGGGAGGTGATGGAGGTATGTTGGTAATTTAATATATGCTGGGATTACATCTAAAGTTATGTTGCTGTTTATCATAATTTTACAAATCTGCTTTTCTGCAAATAAGCCTTTTATGCCTACCTTGTTTATGAGCTGCATATCATGTGTTTTCCCGCACTTGCTGAGTACATCATTGTACTCAACCTTGCATTATTACTTCATCCTCAGCAGCAGGAGAAGCCTACTATGAAGATCAAGTGGAGCATTATGGCGTGTGATCTATTCTCAACCTTGCCTGTGGAGGGAGTAGAGATGGAGCCACTTCTGCTTAGTTTTGCTTCCGCAGTAGTTTTGCTTCCGCAATAAAGCGCGGCAAGGAAGATCGCCGGAGGAAAGCCCAACGATCTGAGGAGGACCTCGAGACCGAGAAGAACGTAAGGTAGGTCTCCGATACCCCCTTACGACATCGTTGTGTTTTCTTTGCATCTGTTCTTTGGTTTCTTCGAACAGAAGCCTTCTCGTGGACAGATCACTCGATGATCAGGTTGATCTAAAGACAATATCATCGCCATGTCCACCTTTGATCCGAACACCTCTGTTCATCATAAAATCCATGCAAGCCATGCAAGAACACGGGCAAACCAATCTAATAAAACTAATCATAGTATAGCATGCATATGCATCATCGCATCTAGTTTAAGGTTGTGCATGATATTGATTGCTGTGAATCTTGTATGCACGTGATCCTACATAGCAGGACAAGCTCAGAGAGCTGTCTACGACGAGCTGCAGCAACAAGGTTTTGAGATCCAAGAACAACCGGAACCGCAAGAACAAGGCAAGTGCTCCTTGACCATAATGATCCTATGTTTTGTGTAAAACTGATTTGTTTTGCAAAAAGTTGTGTGTGCTGAGTCAAACATGATGGGAAACCCTTTTATAGGAGTTTACTAGTTTTGGTTAAACCACCCTTGTCGCCAGGGAAGTTTATAAGTCGGGTATGGTTTTTGCTTTATGCTTCGCTGAGTCCATGGGATTTGGAAGCAAGATAGATGTGTCTAGCTAACTGCACTCGTAATGATAATGAGAAACTGATGATGTTAATAAACATGGATCGGAGGGAGATCTAGGCAAGCCTGGGTTTGTGAGTGAGGTAGCATGAGATGGTGGTTTACTTGCCATAGATCTATGGACCGGTTTATGCATGAACATGCCAGGATAACAGTGCCACCACAAGGCGAAGTATGGGTGCGGCTTAGCTGAGTAATTAGGTAAGTTGCTAGAGTGTTATGGACTGTGGAAGGCGCGGTGAATGAGAGTCGAGTGAGGACTGTCTTGGGAACTGCATGGCACAAGAGGGGGCCCGTGGGTGGGAGAATTGGAGATTCTAGCCTGCCGGTGAAACCTTAGTGAGTCCATACATCTAGTAGCCCCTTTGTAAAGGCTATTTTGTGATCTCTTGGCCATACACCGACGGTCATGTACTGGTATAATGGAGGTTCTGCAGTCACCGACGGGTGACGAAATCACAAACTTGTAGGCAAAGAGGTGCAAACTCTGCAGAGTCTAAAACTATTATGATAGCCGAGCTTACGGTCATGAGCGCCTGGCCAACTGCCATGATTAGTTGGGATGGTTATTGGGATGGTTCTTGGTTTTAATTATTGATTTTGGATATGGTTTGGTTTTGGGACTGTTGAGTCCGGGTGACAAGATGGTTGCATGACTGTTGAGTCATGACCACAAGATTGGTCTTGGTGTGAGGTGAAGTTGTTTATGAGATGAGATGGTAGCGAATACGAGAAGGTATTCCTGAGATGGTAGCAAATACGAGGAGGTATTTGTGAGCAAGAATGAAGTTGGTTAATGTTTGGGTGGAACATGGAAAGCGATGGAGGTATGTTGGTAATTTAATACATGTTGGGATTACATTCACCTAAAGTAGGATGTTGTTTTATCGTGGTTTTTATAACTTTGCTTTTCTGCAAATGAGCCCTTTTTATACCTACCTTGTTATGAGCTACATATCGTGTTTTTCCCGCACTTGCTGAGTACATCATTGTACTCAAACTTGCATTATTATTTCATCAGCAGCAGCAAAAGAAGACTACTATGAAGACCAAGTGGAGCATTAAGGCGTGTGATCTGTTCTCAACCTTGCCTGTGGAGGGAGTAGAGATGGAGCCACTTCTGCTTAGATTTGCTTCCGCATTAGTTAAAATTGCTTCCGCATTAGAATAAAGACTTCCGCTGCATAGAAATAAAGACTTCCGCTGTAAGCATGAGTCCAAGACTCATGAGATATTGTAACAAACTCTGTTATTCATGAGAAGCCTACTATGAAGATCAAGTGGAGCATTATGGCGTGTGATCTATTCTCAACCTTGCCTGTGGAGGGAGTAGAGATGGAGCCACTTCTGCTTAGTTTTGCTTCCGCAGTAGTTTTGCTTCCGCAATAAAGTAGAGATTTCCGCTGCACAGAAATAAGACTTCCGCTGTAAGCATGAGTCCAAGACTCATGAGACGTTGTAATAAACTCTGTTATTCGTGGTTATATATATATCTGAATTCAGTTTGTGGAACGTATGTGTATGTGTGATGAACATCCTGGGCACACATATGCATTAGTTCTCGGTTCCATGGTTCTCCCACAGAATTGAGGGCGTCACACTCCACCTCATGCTGGGTTTCTTCACGCTGGAGAGCTGCTGGACGTCGGTAGATACCGCCTCACGCCCTCTCCCGCCTCTTAACCGAAGCCACGGCGCTGTCTCTGCTCTCCCTTGCACCGAACGACAGAGACACAGCCGCCCGGCTTCGATCGCTCGGGAGCTCGGGCAATTCAAGTGAGCAGCACCTTTGAGCAGCAAAACAACCCCCCCATCATCCCCACGACTTCCTCGAGCCATCACCGAGCGGATTCACGCTCTCTGCACCGAGAACGGCGAGTTTCCGCGGCGACCGTCACACAACAGCGGCGGCGTGCTCCCGTGGACAGCTTCCTCCAGATCTTGTTACGACCAAGTGAGGCCACTTTTGGACGCGCAGGAGCTCCGTGCAGCTTCCACCTGAAGCACAAAGCCTGTCTTCGCCGCTGGTCGACGAATTTCAGAAATCTCCTCCGGCCGGTGAAAACTGACCCGCGGGTATGAATCCGTGAAATCCTCGAGTTATATTCGTTTTGAGCATTTCAAATTGCACACACAGGACGTAGACTTGCTTAGCAACGACTTTCCTTTTGGGACCTAGCTAGAAACCCGCTCTGCACGGCGTGATTTCGATCTTTCTAACGGCGGTTGTGGTAGAGACCGTCGGGTGCACGGTGAACCCTAAGTTAGAGCCATCTCCAAGCCATTTCTTTTCCACATCGATGATCCCTAGCGTCCGCCGGTGCTCTAGAGCTTGGAAACCGAAGCCTAGAAGGCATAGGGCGTCGGGGCGACGTCGCCGGACTTCGTCCGAACCGTTGCACCATCGCGGGCTAGTTTGGGGGCCCTGCCAGCTCGAGCAAACCCCACCAGCGTGTTCCTCACATTGAATTAGGGGCTGGCGGCGAGTTTCAGCGTCAGGGGTGGCCGGACGACCGATTCCGGAGCTTCTCCGGCGAGCCCGGCGGCGGAACCGCGCGGGAGCGAGAGGTGGAAGACGACCTCCCCGGGCCCGTGTGCCAGTGACTCGGGATAGAAGAGCTAGATCCTCTGTGGCGCCGGATCGGCTGTGACAGCATGGGAAACAACCCTGTGACCCCGTGCGGCACACTCTCGGCAGCAGACACGTGTCCCTGGTCCCACAGTCAGGTTTAAACATTTCTCAGATTTATTCAAATCCCAGATTTTTCCCCAAACTTTAGAAGAGCATAACTTTTGCTAGGAACCTCCAAATTTAGTGATTCAAATTGGGTTAGATTCAGATTGACAAACTCTATCCAAATATGCAACCCAATTTGAATGATAGTCTTTATTTAATTCTGGAAAATTCTTTAACGTTTTCAGCAAAAGAATTTTAGAGGGAGTTTGGTTTATCCAAAAATCCTCAAATTTTGCCAGAATATTCTTTAGGGTGTTATTAGACTCCTGTAAAAGTTTCAGCTCATTTGGAGTTGAATTGATCAGGGTAATTCAGATTGTAAATTCCTGTATTTAAATGAATACAGAAACATTTTCAGAGAATTTCCAAAACTTGTAAATTCAGTTCTGGGCAATTCTTAGCTCCAAAAATCCTATGAAAATTCGTGCAAACTCTATAAACTATAATTGAAATTGTGGTTCACTGAGTTTGACATGAACATGGATGTTACCTCAGAATTAATTCATCTTTGACTAAACACTTAGAGAATTATTCTGAATAAACCACTCCATGAAAAGTGCTAAATTTTGGTCCAGAGGACTTTCTTGTGACAAGGAACTCACATACAAATTCCCAGCTCCATTGGAGCTCTGGATCACCACTGTCTTATGTAATCTATTAAGGTGATCAACACTTAAGTGGGAAAAACACTCAACACTTGATCATAGTGTTTAAACCCAACCCAAACCACTAGCACCAGTGTCATTTTAAATTCTTAAACAGAGTTCCAGTTTTAAAAACTGTCATTAGATCTTATTAGCAAAAGCTTTTTAATTAAATACATATGCATGATCATATCGTGTAGCATCTACGTGAAGAACGTGAGGTGGACTTAAAGTGAAGATCAAGGAGGAAGGAAAACAAGTGATCAAGCTCCAAGTGATCGTCACTAACTGATTGTAACCTTAGTCACCTGCAAAACAGGCAAGCCCCGGTTTGCATTTAAAAAGTTTTATAAAGCATTTTCATTTGTAGAGATCATAGCTTTGCATCCTTGATTGCAGTAAGTCTAGATGATATTGAAAACCCCACTTGCATGACCAGAAATACCTAAGAGAGAAAGGGTAGAATAGCACCTCCTCAAGAGAATTTGGCTACGCTAATGTTAGTAGGAAAGGTACGGTAGAAGACGAGTAGTTGGAATCTACTCGCGAGTTTAGGGCTGGTTTACTCGGAACGGGTTTGAATTAGAAAGGATGAGGAAAGTTCACACATAAGAAATGGAGACCGGGCAGGGAGGTTTAGATGCAGCAGGTTGCAGGCCGTGCGTGCATAGCCCTGCCTGTGTCGGTTAAGGCCCGTCCGTGCTTGGCCCTGTTGGACATGTTTGAGTTGTTTACAGGGCTTATACTGGCTATATGGTACCCAGAAAACCGATGTACCTTGGGAGATCCATAGTGGAACTTTTCCAACTGCCTTAGGCTTTCGGCGTCAGGGTAGCAGGAGGTACCTCGCTCAAGAACATACCACTGCGGGTATGTACCTTGAGGGAGCTTGCGTACACGGGGCAGTTGGACTGCGTCCAATGTGGAAGATCTTGGGAAAGGTGGCCGCGTACAATGTCAGTCGAGGTTGCTGCTGGCAACTCGGAGTACGGGTGTACGTGTCGTCTAGTCCAGGCGTGTACTGATTCGAATCACCGTCGCTCGCGGTTATATGAGCATACTTGCCCACTGTGTCTTGACGTAGTAACAACTGGAATTGTTTATCTTTGAACTTGATAAGGCTGTGCTATAACTTGTATTGCAACCATGATTGAATTAGAGATAGGCTCATTAAAGTTTACTTTCACTTTGTGCAAGGATCATCACAACAAAGCGTTTCTTGTTTGATTGTGGAGTTGCGATGCTTTTCGGCTCAAGGTCCATACAATGAGGCTTAAAAATCTCAAAGTAAAGGATCAACTTTATGCGAGTCCTTCATGCAAATCTAGCCGACCCATCTGAAACCGTCGTGCATGTAGAGTTTCTTGTTTAGGAGAGACGGTCCAGACTTGCTGAGCCTATGTGCTCACGCTTGCTATATAAGTGGTTTTGCAGGTTAACATCGATGCTGAAAAGAAGGTTGTCCGGTGAGACTCGGAGACTTCCGAGTCGTTTAACACAGGGAGAACCCAGCCACTTCTGTTGTCTTCGTGTTGCTAGCGAGAGAAGTCCGCGGGCTGGACTTCATATCGATTGCTCTTAGTTATTCGATGTGGGTTGATATAGACTTCCGCTGTAGTTACTTGATGTAAAGTATTTACAAAGAAAACTTGTAAGCTTCCGCTATTGTTTTATGTAATACATTGTTCCTCATATGTGTGCTGTTGGGTGCCGCACAACACGGCACCACCCAATGCGATTCCCGGGCGAGCGGCCTGTCTCGGTTGGACGGGGCCGCGTCAGCGTGGTATCAGAGCTGAGCCCTGTCTCAGTCGGTACCGTGCCCGTCTCACATGGCAGACTCGGGGCTCGTCTCTGCGGAAGGGGCGAGGTCCGACCCGTGGGACACGTGTTGCCCCCGGAGCTAGCCTCTGCGGAGGAGCAAGGCCAGTCCCGCAGGACACGTGTCGCCTTCGGAGCTAGTCACTGCAGAAAAGAGAGGACCAGCCGCGCGGGACACGTGTCAATCTCCGAGCTCACCTCTGAGAGGTCCGGTCCTATTGGACACATGTCGACCTCGGAGCTCACCTCCGGGAGGTCCGTCACTGTTGGACACGTGTCAACCTCGGAGCTCGTCTCTGAGGAGAAAGGAAGTCTGGCGCTGCTAGGACACGTGGCACTACCGGAGCCCACCTCCGAAGAGAGGGGAGGTCTGGCACTGACACGTGGCACCCCTGGAGCCACCTCCGAAGAGAGGGGAGGTCCGGAACTGACACGTGGCACACGCGGAGCTCTCCTCTAAGGAAGAGGGAGGTCTAGCCTGCCTGACAAGCGGCGCAACCGGAGCTTGTCTCTACGGAAAAAGGAAGGCCCGGCCCTCGCAGGACACGTGGAGCCTCCGGAGCTCATCACCACAGAGGTGACGAGATCTGAAGCGGTTTTTGCTTCTGTACGCACGGGAATACCGACACGGAAGGAAACCGACACGAATTCCACGTTGCTACCGCACCAAATAAATTAAAGATAAGTTGTTAAGATTCAGAAACAATTTTAATAGGACTCTTATTCGAATTACAATCAGAGTAGGACTCTTCTTTTCCCGATTATAAATAGAACCCGAAACAACCCCCTTGGTCGACGACTTGGATCCCTAGCCCCCCAAACTCGCCGAGCTAAACCCCTTCGCCGGAGTTTGACCACCGGAGAGACCGCCAACGAGCCCGGACCACGATCGCCATCGCCGGAGGAGAGCCGACAATCTGTTTTTGCTAGGAGGGAGGACCCGAAGGAAGCAAGGTAGGTTTCCATTACCACCTTATGACGAGATCGCGGTTTTCTTTGCATCTGTTTTTCGATCCCTTCGAACAGAAGCTTTTTCGTGGACAGATCACATGTTGATCTGTTTGATCTAGATCTTTAGTCCAGATCATTGCCACGTCCATAATTAATCTTTACACCTCTGTTCATCATAAAACCCATGCAAGAACATGTAAGAACACGTACAAACCGATCTAATAAAAACAGCATCATAGGATTAGCATGCATATGCACCTTTGCATTTTGAATAAATTTTGTACATGATGATTGATTGCTATGAATATTGTATGTGTGTGATCATAAATAGAAGGACAAGCTCAGGGAGCTATCTACGAAGGATTTCAGCATCAAGACTTCAAGATCCCAGAGCAACAGATGCCGCAGGAACAAGGCAAGTGCCCCTTGACCATATTGATCCCATGTTTTGAAAACTATTTTGTTTGTGAAAACTATGAATGTTTGAGTCAATTTGATGGGAAACCCTTTCATAGGAGTTTACTAGTTTTGTTAACCACCTTTGTCGCCAGGACAGTTGATGAATCGGGTATGGTCGTTTTTGCTTTTTGCTTCGCTAATCTACGGGATATGGGAAGCGATAGAATGTGTCTAGCTAACTGCACTCGTATGAATAATGTTAATGAGAAACTGATGTTGATATTGGACATGAATCGGAAGGAGATCTAGGCAAGCTTGGTTTGTGGATGAGGTAGAATGAGATGGTGGTTTACTTGCCGTAGATCTAAGGACCGGTTCATGCGAGCCATGCCAGGAATACAGTGCCACCACAAGGCCAAATATGGGTGCAGCTTAGCTGACTAATTAGGTAAGTTGCTAGATTGTTATGGACCATGGAAGGCGCGGGGAATGAGAGTCGAGTGAGGACTGCCCTGGGAACTGCATGGCACAAGAGGGGGCCTGTGGGAGGGAGAATTGGAGATTCTAGCCTGCTGGTGAAACTTTAGTGAGTTCCTACATCTAGTAACCCCTTTGTAAAGGCTATTTTGTGATCTCTTGGCCATACACCGACGGTTGTGTACTGGTATAATGGAGGTTCTGCAGTCGCCGACGGGTGACGAAATCACAAACTTGTGGGTAAAGTGGTACAAACTCTGCAGAGTCTAAAACTATCATGATAGCCGAGCTTACGGTCACGAGTGCCTGGACAACCCACATGATTAGATGGGATGGTTATTGAGATGGTAATTGGTTTGGTTATTGGTTTGTTTTGGTTTGGTCTTTGGAATTGGTTTCAGGACTGTTGAGTCCTAGTAATGAAAATGGTTTCGGGACTGTTGAGTCCGGGTAAGGAGATTGGTTGCATGACTGTTGAGTCATGGCAATGAGCATTGGTCTCGGTACGAGATGGAATTAAATATGAGAAGAGATGGTAGTGAATACAAGATGGTATTCATGAGCATGTGAAAAGTTGAGCAAGATAAATGTCTGGTTGAGACATGAAAAGAGGTAAATCATGAAGGAGGTATGTTGATGTTTAAATACATGTTGGGATTACATTCACTTAAAGCTAGTTTCTGTTTTACCATGTTTTGTGAAATAAACTTTGCTTTTATGCAATGTGTCTTTTTATACCAACCTTGTTGTAAGCTACATGTCATACTTTCCGCACTTGCTGAGTACGTCATGTACTCACCCTTGCATTATCACATAAACATCAGCTACAGGAGAAGAGTACTTCGAGGACCATGTGGAGTACTAGGCATGCGAACTACCGTCAACATGCCTGTGGAGTCGAAGATGGAGCCTGCTGCCTTTATTGATATTCCGCTGTCGTTTATAGCCTCCCGCTGCAAGAATAAGATAGACATTCATGAGTGAGACAATGAGTTGATGTAATGAAGTACTTAAACCCTATTTATTCGTGGTTGTATTCTGAATTCAGTTTGTGGAATACATGTGTATGTGTGATGAACATCCTGGGCACACATATGCATTCGCTTGGTTCTATTTTCGGAACCGGGTGTCACAGATTGGCATCAGAACGACGTTGACCATAGGACGCAAGCCTAGGTAGAATGGACACTCTAAAACACATAAGCACACCCCTCTAAACCGCTATTTTCAAAAATTTCTTGCTGCTGCACTTTACTTGTCAATTCAGCCACCGCAAAGTGCTATTTTCAGCCCCTCTTTTCTCTTCTTTTGAACAGCAACACCTTTGCTTTCTTGCTCCATAGTTTCTGAAGTTTTGGGAGTTATTTCTTCCTTCTCTAAAGTTTCTCATATCTCATTTATAGATGCCGGTGACCAGGAGCACATCATGCATAAGAACTCGTCCACCACCACGTGGGAGTACTCTTAACCCCATTGAGGTGTCTGATGGACCGTATTAGGAGGAAGTGAAGACGGAACCTCGTGATGGAGATGAAGTCAATAGCTCTATGCATGAGGAAGAGGATCCGGAAGAGGTGGAACCATTCAAAGATGATATGGAGGATGATCCACAAGAACAGCATTGGTAGGCACCTCAGGAGGAGTTTCACGCGGGCTTACACCCCGTAGAGCCTCATGAAGCTATGATGGGAGGAGATGAACCCGAGGAGGAGCCACCCCTTGCTGAGACCAATAATGAAGGTGATGAATCGGCCAACCATTCAGTTCAAGAATTTCGGTCCGACGGAATGGAAGGAGGACACATATCTTGGGAGCTCAAAGAATTTCTGGATTGCTGCAACTTCTATTCAGAATATCTTTTCAAGAAAGTCCCTCATCTCGGACATTGTAACACCCTCAATTTTGTATTCATGCATGCATACATAATTCATATAGAGAAAACATTTTAAAAGAAGTAGAACAGGTGAAAGATAGCTAAAAAGAGCCAATTCTAATCCACCGAGAGCGCCGTCAACACTTCCCATGGCCCACCGGCCACGTGGCGCCTTCGGAGCTCATCCCTGCAAAAGGGGTGAGGTCCGGAACTGCTGGCTACATGGCAGGCTCAAAGCTTGCCTCTGCGGAAGAGGTGAGGTCTGGCCCCGTGGGACACGTGTTGCCTGCGGAGCTCGCCTCTGCAGGGAAGCGAGGCCCAACCTCGTGGGACACGTGTCACCTCGAGAGCTAGACTCTGCGGAGAAGCGAGGCCCCGCCGCATGAGACACGTGGAGCCTTCGGAGCTCACCTCCGAGAGGTCCGATCCTGCGGGACACGTGTCACCCTCGGAGCTCGCCTCCGGGAGGTCCGACACTACTGGACACGTGTCGTCCTCGGAGCTCACCTCCGAGGAGAAGGGAGGTCCAACACTGTTGGACACGTGTCGCTCTCAGAGCTCGCCTCCAAGAGGTCCGCCCCGCTGGACACGTGTCGACCTTGGAGCTCGTCTCTGAGGAGAAAGAAAGTCCGGCGCTACTGGACACGTGGCACTCTCGGAGCCCACCTCCGAGGAGAGGGGAGGTCCGACACTGACACGTGGCACCCCCAATGCTCGCCTCTGTAGAAAGGGGAGGTCCGACCCGCCAGACACGTGGCGCATGCGGAGCTCACCTCTGAGAGAGAGGGAGGTCTCCCCCGCCAGACACGTGGCGCACGCAGAGCTCACCTCTAAGAGAGAGGGAGGTCCCGCCCGCCTGACACGCGGTACAACCGGAGCTTGTCTCTTCGGAAAAAGGAGGCCAGGCCCCCGCTGGACACGTGGAGCCTCCAGAGCTTATCCCTGCGGAAGGACGAGATCCTTAAGCAGTTTTCCCCTGTACGCGAGTACCCGGTGCTGAGGAAACCGACACGAATTCTTCCACATTGAATACTGCAACCAAATCTATTGAAGATAAGTTGTTAAGATCCAAAACAAATCAAATAGGACTCTTATTTGAAATCCAATCGGAGTAGGACTTTTCTTTTTCCGGTTATAAATAGAACCCGAAACACCCCCTTGGCCGTAACACCTTTGCAAGTCGACGACTCAGAGACCCTATCCCCCAAATCGCCTAGTTAAACCCCTTTTCCGGAGTTTAGTCGCAGGTGAGCGCCGACGACTAGCTCCCCGCTGCTGCCATTGCTAGGAGGAAGGCCCCGAAGGAAGTAAGGTAGGTCTCTATTACCACCTTACGATGTCATCGCGGTTTCTTTGCATCTGTTTCTTCGATCCCTTTGAACAGAAGCTTCTTCATGTGGACAGATCACATGTTGATCGATTTTTAACGGTGGAATTGATCTAGATCTTGAGTCGAGATCATCAGCATGTCCGCACTTGATCCTTGCATCTTTATTCATCGTAAAACCCCATGCAAGCCATGAAAACATGCAAGAACACGTACAAACTGATCTAATGAAACAGCACCATAGGTTAGCATGCATATGCACCATTGCATCTTAAGTAAAGTTTGTGCATGATGTTTGATTACTACAAATCTTTTATCTGCGTGATCGTAAGTAGAAGGACAAGCTCAGGGAGCTATCTACGAAGGATTACAGCACCAAGACATCGAGACACCTGAGCAACAAGAGCCACAGGACCAAGGGAAGTGTCCCTTGACCATATTGATCCCATGTTTTGAAACTATTTTGTTTGTGAAAACTGTGTATGCTTGAGTGAATTTGATGGGAACCATTTTATACGAGTTTACTAGTTTTGTTAACCACCCTTGTCGCCGGGAAAGTTGATGAGTCGGGTATGGTCGTTTTTGCTTTTGCTTTGCTAATCTATGGGTTATGGGAAGCGAGATAGAATGTGTCTAGCTACTGCACTCATATGAACAATGATAATGAGAACTTGATAATGAACATGAATCGGGGGAGATCTAGGCAAGCTTGGTTTGTGAATGTGGTAACATGAGATGGTGGTTTACTTGCCGTAGATCTAAGGACCGGTTCATGCGAGCACATGCCAGGAAAACAGTGCCACCACAAGGCCAAGTATGGGTGTGGCTTAGCTGACTAATTAGGTAAGTTGCTAGATTGTTATGGACCGTGGAAGGCGCGGGGAACGGCAGTCGACAGAGGACTGCCCTGGGAACTGCATGGCACAAGAGGGCGCCCATAGGTGGGAGAATGGTGATTCGAGCCTGCTGGGGAAACCTTAGTGAGTCCATACATCTAGTAGCCCCTTTGTAAAGGCTATTTTGTGCTCTCTTGGCCATACACCGATGGTAGTGTACTGGTATAATGGAGGTTCTGCAGTCGCCGATGGGTGACGAAATCACAAAATTGTGGGTAAAGTGGTGCAAACTCTTAAGAGTGTAAAACTATCATGATAGTCGTGCTTACGGTCACAAGCGCCTGGCCAACTTCCATGATTAGGGGGGTGGTTTTTGGGATGGATGATTGGTTTGGTCGTGGTATGGTTTGGGATGGATGATTGGTTTGGTCGTGGTATGGTTTGGGATGGTCATTGGTATGGTCATCGGTTTGGTTATTGGTATGGTTTGGTCTTTGGAATTTGGTTTCAGGACTGTTGAGTCCTGGTAGTGAGAATGGTTTCGGACTGTTGAGTCGAAACAATGAGCTTTGGTTTCGGATATGAGATGGATGTGATCATGAGATGGTCATTATGAGCATGAGAAAGAGTTGAGAAAGATAAATGTCTGGATGAGACATAAAAAGAGGAGAATCATGATGGAGGTATGTTGATGTTTTAATTGGATACATGTTGGGATTAAATTCACTTAAAGGTAGTTGTTGTTTTTATCATGTTTTGTGAAATAAACTTTGCTTTCTGCAATGAGCCTTTTTATTCCTACCTTGCTGCAAGCTACATATCATATTTTTCTGCACTTGCTGAGTACGTCATGTACTCAAACTTGCATTATTACTTCATCATCAGCAACAGGAGCAGAGTACTTCGAAGATCATATGGAGTACTAGGCGTGCGATCTACCGTCAACTTGCCTGTGGAGTTGGAGATGGAGCCGCTGCTGCTGTTTAGTTTGCTTCCACTATCGTTTGAGACTTCCGCTGCTAGAATAAGTTAGAAGACTTCCACTGCAAGAATAAGTTAGAGATCGATGTAATAAAGTACTTGAACCCTATTATTCGTGGTTATCTTCTGAGTTCAGTTTGTGGATTACATGTGTATGTGTGATGAACATCCAGGGCACACATATGCATTAGCTGGGTTCCATGTTCTACGGGACCGGGCGTCACAGACATGAAGAGTGTAAGGCTGACGTAACCATCCTACCTAACGATAGGGTTGTCACTCGCATTTCACACCCACATGGAGAGCTACAAGGGCAGAAGCCATCGATGATGCTGCATGGGAAGCACTCACCGGACTGTGCTACGCCTTCCATAAGCAGCTTGAGGGCACCACTTTTGAGCTGCACCTGTATTAGAAGAGTGGCACAAGGGAGATCGTTGGACCCCATGTAACAACTCTTTCCAACCCACAAGCTGCTGACAAGTCTCAGAGGTTGCTCGTGGAGTTAGGAAACCGCTACGTAAGCGCACAAAAAGAGATCCGTTACCTCCGCAAGAAGCTGTATTTGCGGGAGAAACAAGAGGAGACTCGTGCCAACGCGGGAGCGAATGGAGCACCAGCGCCATATAACCCTATATGGACTGCCAACTCACCATGGCGTGCGCCCATGTATGGACCACCTCCGTCACACGGCGAGAACAGCACCGGTTCACATGATTAAGTTTAGGATTCCCATTGAATAAGCTGTAATAGGAACATTTCGACTTGAATAAGAGTGGTGTGTTGAACTTTTGTGATGATTTCTTGGTTTGTGTGCTGATGTGAGTTGTGGACGATTCGGCGAATGTCCACATCCACAAATAGTGGAGAGATGTGAGATGCTTCGGCACGTGTTCACATCCTCATATAGGCTGAAATTAATAAAAGAATATATTTAGTTCATACACCTTGATGCATATAGTTGGGGGATCAATCTAAACTTCTATTTTCTATTCTACTCTACTCTCTCTCACAGATGGTGAGAGAAAACGCCAGCCATCAAAGGTGGAACGCTTGTGGCAACAATGAACCACAATAGGATGGCAACTTTGAAGTTTCTGAAAATGCTAACCCCGAGGCTGATGCAAATAACCTTGAACAGTTGATGGCTATGCAGAACCATCTCATGCAAACTATGATACAAACATTGGGACAGATGCAAGCCAACAACAACAACAATCCTAATCCCGTTCCTGCACCCCACCGCCACCACCGCCACCACCGCCGGCTCACAACAGATTGGGAGAGTTCATGAGGACTAGGCCGCCTACTTTTGCACAAGCTAATGATCCCATGGAGGCTGATGATTGGTTGAAGTCCATGGAAAAGAAGCTTGCTATTGTTCAGTGCAATGATCGGGAGAAAGTTCTCTTCGCATTGCACCAACTTATGGGAGCAGCCGCTGACTGGTGAGACGCTCTTTGCAATGCTCATGTGAACCAGGAGACTATCACCTGGGCTGAATTTAAGGAGAGTTTTGTAATTGCCTCAATTTTTGACACACATTTGCAGTGTTCATCACCACACCACACACCTCACTTGAGGAAGGATGATGAACACAAATGAAGGGCAAGTAACAATTATCAATATGCTCATTAGAGAACAAACTCACACATCGCAAAAGTGGTATTTCCCACATGTGATATAGATGGGCTGGACATATGAAAACCCCTACACATTACTAAGGATGTCCATGCCAAGTTTCACCCAAATTCAAAACCTTTTTGGGGTCATTTTGGGTATAGTTAGGAAGAGGGCAGTTTGAAACCATATTCAAATTCAAACTGTTTTTATCCCATGAATTTAAAAGTGGGAGGCATATTCTTACTCAGCACAATTTTGGGAGCCCACACACCAATTTTCACTCCATTTGGAGTTGATCTTGACATGAACTAAGTGGGACAAATTCAAACTTCATTTGAATTCAAAACTGCACTTATGCAGAAATTCACTCAAACCAAACCCAATTCGAATCCTATTCAATTCGAATGGCTCAAGGGTGAATAATCTGAATCACCAGGGGTATTGTGGGGTTCACTGTTCACTACAGTGATCAGGAGTAAATTTCAGAGGTTAAAACCCCGGGTGGGACCCACATGTCATAGAGGGAAGAAGGAGAAACTTGCAACCAAAGTCAGAGTCTCGGTGGGAAATTCCACCGAGCAGCTGTCGGCTGTGCCACCGAGCAGCTACCGGCGCCACCAGCTGCTTCCCCCTCCGCGCGCTGGCGCCCAGGGCGGCTTGCTAGCGCCCCCACGCGACCGGCACCGCCTCAGCCGAGCAGGAGTCGGCCGGCTTTATCTTCTCGCGGGCAAACTCGAGCAGCGGCATTGTCTCTCGCCGCAGCTCTCTGCTCGATAGGGAAAATCAGTAAAACCATCTCCTCCTTCGTTCCTGAGCTACTAGACAGCCACCGAGGTCGCACTTCACCTCCCCAACACCAGAAACCCCGAGTTCCGACCTCCTTTGCCCAAGAGCGATCGCCACCGCGGCGACCTAGCCTCAGTCGAGAGTCAGGCACCCAAGGACAGCGTTCCACAGGCGTTTACACGGTCCAGCAAGAGAGGCAACAGGAGCGCGCGACCACCGTGCTGCTCTCCTCCAAGTTTGGAAACCAATCGTGAAGAATCCGCAGAGAATTTCTAGTTTTTGCTCCGGCGACCGTAACCCGAGCTTCCGGTACGGTTTCTTTAAATTCTCGCTCTATGATCTTTCGGAGGTCATCAAATCTTGCACTTAGACGCTGGACTAGCCGGCGATCAAGTTCTTTTCTGCATCCGTAGCGTGAAGCTGGCTAGGAGTGATGAATTTCGAGCTCGATCGAGGGCGGTCAGGGCAAGCACGATCGATCACACGGTGCCGACCCACTTGCCGCCATCCCCGAACCCTCTTGACACCTTGTCGAGCTCCCTAGAGGTACACTGGTGCTGTAGGACCATTTGTTTGAGATGTTGGCGGGTTAGGACCCACGGTCGACAGTGCCGGACCTCAACCGAGGCCGCGGCACGTCGCCGAGCTATTTCCGGTCACCCCAGCCCGACCTGACACCACCGACGTGTTCCTCGACGTCGACAACCCCCTAACGGCGAGTCTCAGCCCATGGGAGGTCCGGCAGCGGCGAGCCGGCGAGCTCCGAGTCTGCTCCGGCGAGGTCGGCGGCGCGGGCGCGAGAGAACGGCGGGAGGAAGACGAAGCCGGCTGGCCCACGTGTCAGCGGCTGAAGAATTTAAATCGGGATCAGGTGTGGCCGGGGATCGGCTGTGCTGGCGCGCAAATACCCTGTGAGCTCCGGTGTGCCGGACACCTCCACGCTCGACACGTGTGGTAGCTCCGGTGTGCCGGACACCTCCGCGCTCGACACGTGTCCCCACGGGCCCCGCGAGATTTAAACTTTTCCACGATTTTCAGAATTCTTCCAAACTTCAAATCCTCATAACATTGGCTAGAAAGCACCAAATCGAGTGAACCAAATTTTGCTGGATTCAGCTCTATGAGTACTTTCCAGCAAATCAAGTTTCACTTCATGAAATTCCTTATTTCTCCAGAATTAATTCGTCAAAGTTTAAACTGTTAGGAATTTTAACTGGAGGATCCCTTGGAGGAAAATCCTGAAATTTTGCTAGGATGTTCACCAAAATATCCCCGAACTACCGTAAAAATTTCAGACCCATTGGAGCTCATTTGATCCACCTAATGGGGTGATTAGGGAAACGGTTCCAGAGAAAATAGAAAATGTTCAGAAACATTTTCAGAATTTTCTCTGAAATTGTTTAGCTCATATCTTTAGTTAGGAACTCCCAAGTTAAGTGAGACCAACTCCATTAGAACCCTCTGAAAATCTAGTTTTCAGAAAGTCATAGTTTGTTTCAGTAAAATTCCTAGAACACCCTAAGAGTTCCAATTAAGGTCAAGGACATAATTAATTGTGGAAGGCTCAAATGAGCTTTACTGCAACTAGAACTTGACCAAGTCTCTGTTTAGGTTGTAACCAAGCCACAATAAAAGTTTCACAGTCATTAGGTCGGTCTAGCAAAAGTTATAGACTTCACAACTTCAAACCTAATACAAATGCATTAAATTAATACATGTATTGTTTCTATCATGTAGTCGCTAAGGTCGAGGAGGAACCCGAAGTCCTAGACTTCGTTACTCCGGAGGAACAGCTAGCCTACGACCAAGAGCAGCAAGGCAAGCTCCGGTTTGCATTAACCTTTTTTCAAATTTTTATTGTTTTGAGCACATACTTGTTTCCTTTATTCTGTGCATTAGAGTCTTGTTTGGAAGCCCCACTGCATAGCCAAGAGAACCATGGGTTGGGTTTAGGCTTGCAAACCCCGTTAGCTACTGCATTGCTAGGATAGAGTAGGATTCGGTACAAGTCGAGTAGTTGGAACTACTCGCGAGCATAGGCTAGAGGCACTCGACTCGGGTAGTGTTAGCACATGAAACACATGGCAAGAAAATGAGACCAAGCGGAGGTTAAGGGCAGCAGGACTTTGGGGCCTGTGTGCTGTAGCTCCGCTTGTGTCGATTGAGGACCGAGCCGTGTGCGGGCCTGTTGAACAAGCTAGAACAGTACTGAAGACCTACCGGCTATATGGGAACCGGAAAACTGATGTAACTCGGGTAGCTGGGTGTTGAGGCATAGCTGGTCGTTCAGAGGGTAGGTTGAGAGCTCGAGGTGTAAATCGGCTGGCGGCACTGAGATGCGCGTGCAGAGACCTCTTGCTCAGGACGATTGGACCGGTTCAACATTTGGCTAACGGGTGAAAGGTAGTCGCGTACGGCGTCTCTGATGGTTGTTGTAGGCAACATCGAGTATGGGCGTACGTGACGGGTTGTTCGGGTAACCCTGCAGGTGTAAATCGATTATAATCGCCGTCCCTCGCGGTCAGTGAGTACCACTTGTTCACTGTACCGTGACGTAGAAAGAACAGGCTAGTTACATGTTAAAATGTTGCTGATTGAAAGGTGGACATTGATTGTTAATGATATGCTGTAGCTTAGAGCTAACTAAAGTTCTTTTCAACTTTGGGCAAAGTACATGAGAGAAATACGTTTCTTGTTTGATTGCGGCTCTCTCATGTGCCTTAGCGTAAGGTTCTCCACAACCTGCTGCTAAAACTTGAAAGTAAGGTTCTACTAATTAGGCGAGTCCTTGCAACTGATTTTTACCTCATGTAACCCATTATCCTCATGTAGAAGTTCCATGTTTATGTGAGACGGGTCAGACTTGCTGAGCCTTCGTGCTCACTGCTTGTGTTTGAAGCTTTTGCAGGGTTCTATGAGGAGGGGACTCCCGAAGAGGAGACGGAACCCCAGGAGGGGAACCCCGTCGAGTGGGAGTCGTGCACGCCGCAGAGTTAGTGTGCGTGTGTGCTAGCAAGGACACGTTCGAGTGCTGAACGTGCACTTGATGCTTAGTCTACGCCCGCGAGTGTAGACTGAACTTATTTTGCTGTAAACATGTTCATAAACTTGTTTATGTAATAAAGTTTCCGCTTCCGCTTTGTACCTTTGACGTGTGTTATACGGTGCTGTGCAACGCAGCACCCCTCAGCGTGATCCTGGCTTGACAGGACCAAATGGGGTCGTGTCAGCGTTGGTATCAGAGCTCGCTTGAGGTTTAACACATTATAAAGGTCTTCTTTTTCAAAAATCCAGTGAGGAACGAGTTAGTAGCCCGTATAAGGAAGTTATTAGTATATAGAAAGTGGCATATTAACCTATTTGATTATGTCTGAAAATCGTGCATCTCGGGACGTGTATGTCTTGGGGGGTGCACGTAAGCGCTGTCCACCAGTGCGCACAAGCTGAAGGGTGGAGCCCCACGGGTGGCAGGTAACCCGACCCGCTTTAGTATCCTCTACGACTCTTCATGTCGTTTGGGGTGTTCGAGCAACGTCTGTCCCTGGCGTGCGTGGTGCAACATGGGAGACCCCGTCACGTGGTCTGAAACGTGAACACGTAACTCAAGGCGTGTTTGGCTTGAGAACATCCGGGCGAGTGATGACGGCCGGGTGTACGAACTGTATGGATTCCGGTCTCGGTGTGCAACCGAGTCTGATGATTGTTTGAGTTTCTGCAGGTAGCCTGACCACGAAACGGTAGACGTGTAGCATCCGTGTGCGAGTGACGAGTAGTGCCACTGAACTAACGAAGCCGGCTAAGTCCGGTATACGTTTTTCCTTTGTGAGGACGTAGTACCGACATAATCTGGTGACGCATCGACGTCACACCCAACTAAATGAACAACTTCATTTAAAAACTTGAAGGTTTTGATCCAAAGTAGTAAAACTTGATGTAACTCCTTCCCTTGAACAGGATATTCAAAGTTAACAAGTTTTCAACTTATAGGCTGTTAAGGACAGAGCACTCTGTTTTCAGCTGAATCAAGGCTGAAGTTAATCAGAGGTTAGAGGTTGAGTTCTTTCGAGGTTGGGGTCGTAGGATACATTTCTGGAAAGCTTTGGAAGAGCTTTACAACTCTTCTGTTGAGGTCCAGAGGTGTTTCATCACTTAACCAATCGAAAAATGCAGTGGAGTTGAAACTGTCCAGAAAACAGGGCAGAGCAAAGACTCTCTGTAAACTCTCTGTAAATTAGGCATAACTTCCTGCTTAAAAATCCAAAAATAGGAAATGAGGTAGTTCTGGAAAGCTTATGAGAGGGGTTACAACTTTCTAACAGAAAGTGTTGTCAGATTAGGAACAGAATTAACTGGGATTCTTGGATCAAATCAGTACCTAAAACAGGGAGGTGCTGTCCAATTTTATCCAGGAATTCTGTTAACTTTGACATCTCATAACTTTTGAAACAGGACAGATCTTAGGCGAAACAAATACTTTCTGGAAAGCTATTGAAGTTAGCTTTAACTTTGATGTTGAGCTCCAGAATTAGTTTTGCTTTTAACATGGCCTAAATCAGATTGAAATGGAAACTGGTCAGGGCTGTCATGAGAACAGCAGATCAGCAGTCAAATTTGTTTAAAATTTGAACTATGTTTCCAAATTTTATGGGTTCAATGACATGTTTTATGTTATAACTCAGAGGTTTACTGTTTAAATAAATATTTGACATTTCTCAAATATATTTTTACAGATGACAGCAGATAAGCAACTGGAGAACGGGTGGGTGATGTCCCACTGTTCTCACCGTAGCGGCTACCCGGAAGCATTGTGGCAGATGCTCCAATATTTCGGGTACAACCAGATGCCGCAATACTTCACCAAGGAAGAAGGGAAAGAGGGGAACAAGACATGGACGATCCATGTCGAGGTTCCTGCAGGACCTACGCCACCCGGTTGGGTGCCGTTCACCGTCACGGTGAGAGGAAGACAACCGGAAGGGATGTGGCAAGTGTTAGCCCGTGACACCATGTCACGTTTCTGCCAACTACACGTGCAGGCTATGGAGGGTACTCCATACGCGCTCGTTCCGGTGGAGGGACGGGCTCAACATGGGTGGGAAGATTTCAGCAAGCGTAATGGTCTCCAAAGCACCATTATGCTTAGCAGGTAGAGTGTACCCCACGTCTCTCATTATCTAGAGGGACAGAAGGTCGATGTCATCCTAGGGATGTTGTGGTTAACCCGCCACGGCGCTGTTTTATACACCGTCCTCCGAATCGTGCATTTGAACTCAGAAGTGCACAAGTCTCACTCATTATTTCTGGACAGTCCAGAAATAAAACTTCCAAGTGTCTATCAAGCCACAACCATCAGATTGGAAGATATTCCGGTGGTCCGAGAGTTCCCTGATGTATTCCCGGACGATTTGCCGGGGATGCCGCCTGATAGAGAGGTGGAGTTCAAGATTGAACTCGCACCGGGAACCATGCCGATATCTCGAAGGCCATACAGGATGGCGCCCAAGGAGTTGGCTGAACTGAAGACTCAGCTCACGGACCTTCTGGAGAAGGGTTTTATTAGGCCGAGCTCCTCGCCATGGGGCTGTTTGGCATTATTTGTCAAGAAGAAGGATGAGACGTTGCGGCTTTGCGTGGACTATCGTCCATTGAATGCAGTAACCATCAAGAACAAGTACCCGTTGCCACGGATGGACATGTTGTTTGATCAGTTGGTCGAAGCAAAAATCTTTTCCAAGATGGACTTAAGATCCGGGTACCATCAGATTAAGATAAGGGCTGAGGACATTCCGAAGACGGCTTTCTCGACGAGGTACGGACTTTATGAGTACCTGGTCATGTCCTTTGGCCTCACCAATGCTCCAGCTCACTTCATGTACTTGATGAACTCGGTATTCATGCCGGAGCTGGACAAGTTTGTCGTGGTCTTCATCGACGACATCCTAGTATACTCCAAGTCGGAGGAAGATCAAAAGAAACATCTGCGTATAGTCTTGCAACGGCTGCGGGATCACAAGTTATACGCAAAATTCAGCAAATGCGAGTTTTGGATATCGCGAGGGCCTTTCCTCGGGCATATCATCTCAGCGGAGGGTATCGCTGTGGACCCGAGCAAGATCACTCAAGTGCTGAATTGGAAATCCCCGAGAACTGTTCACGAGGTACGAAGTTTCCTCGGACTCGCGGGATATTATCGGAGGTTCATCCCGAACTTCTCGAAGATTGCCAAGCCAATGACAGAGCTGCTGAAGAAGGCTACCAAATATGTTTGGAGTCCAGCATGTGAAGCAGCATTCAAGGCTTTAGTCAAGCACCTGACGTCAGCACCGGTTTTGGCGCAGCCAGACACAACAAAACCGTTCGATGTGTACTGCGATGCATCCGGCATTGGGCTCGGATGTGTGCTGATGCAAGACCGAAGAGTGGTCACGTATGGATCAAGGCAGCTTAGAAACCATGAGCAAAATTATCCAACTCACGACTTGGAGCTCGCTGCCGTGGTACTTGCACTAAAAATGTGGAGGCACTACCTACTCGGTAACCTCGTACATCTATATACCGACCACAAAAGCCTCAAGTACATATTCACTCAGAAGGAGCTGAACGTGAGGCAACGAAGATGGTTAGAACTGATAAAGGATTACGAAATAGAGATCCATTATCATCCGGGCAAGGCAAACGTAGTGGCAGATGCGCTGAGCCGCAAGTCACACGTCAATAATCTGGCCATCACACCGTTGGAAGAGAGCGAACCACCACTACATGTGATTCCACACGGAGCTCTCTACAACCTAGCTTTAATCCCCACCATCCGTGAAGAGATAGCGGCAGCGCAGAAGAATGACAAGGGCATGTCACATTTGCGGAGACGTGTAAACAGTGGGGAGTTGAAATGTTTCCGGAAGGACGGAGACGGCGTCCTATGGTTCAAGGACCGGGTTGTTGTACCCCGAAACCCGGAATTACGGAAGAAGATCTTTGATGAGGCTCACTTGTCAAAGTTCTCTATTCACCCCGGCAGTAACAAGATGTATCACGAACTCAGAAGAAAATTTTGGTGGACACGGATGAAGCGCGAGGTTGCAAAATACGTGTCCGAATGTGATACATGTCGGAGGGTGAAGGCAGATCATATGCGGAAACTGGGACTGCTACAACCACTGGGCATTCCTGCCTGGAAGTGGGAGGATGTGAGCATGGACTTCATCGTCGGTTTACCCACCACCTTGCAGAAACATGATTCTGTGTGGGTGATCGTCGATCGGCTCACCAAAGTTGCCCATTTCATCCCGGTCAACACAAATTACAATGCCAAGAAGTATGCTGAACTGTACATCTCACGGATCCTATGCTTGTACGGCGTACCCCGTACCATCATATCGGATCGGGGCACTTTATTTGTGTCCCGTTTTTGGGAGCAGCTGCACGCTGCCTTGGGGACGAAGCTGATCCGTAGTTCAGCCTACCACCCGCAGACGGATGGACAAACCGAGCGGGTAAATCAGATTCTAGAAGACATGCTACGAGCTTGCGCTATCAACCACGGCAAGAATTGGGATGATCACTTGCCGTTAGCCGAGTTCTCGTACAACAATGGGTTCCAAGCCACCATCAAGATGGCGCCCTACGAGGCGCTATACGGAAGGAAATGCCGCACACGTTGAACTGGTGTGAGTCTGGCGAAAGGGTTACCTTTGGGATTGACCTTGTCAACAATGCGGAAGCAAAGGATCGACTGATTCAAGCGAACCTAAAAGCCGCTCAATCCCGTCAGAAACAGTTTGCGGACCGGAGAAGGCGCCCATTACAATTCGAAGTTGGAGATCACGTATACCTACGGGTGTCTCCAATGAAGGGCGTAAACAGATTTGGGGTGAGGGGAAAGTTAGCACCCCGCTTCATCGGTCCATTCCAGATTACCGAAAGATGTGGATCGGTGGCATACCGGCTGAAATTACCAGAAGCGCTTTCCGGTGTGCACGACGTCTTTCACATTTCCCAGCTGAGGAAGTGTCTCAAGCTATCAACTACCGTTCAGCTGGAAGACATTGAAGAACTGCAACCGGATCTCACCTATCGGGAGGAACCGGTGCAGATTATTGATGAAAAGGCCCGAACCACACGCAACCGTACGTTGTGGTTCTACAAGGTTCTATGGAGTAATCACTCCATGGACGAAGCGACATGGGAGAGCGAAGAATTCCTTCGCACTAAGTACCCCGAATTTTTCACGTCGCATATCCGGTAATTTTCCACCATCCTCTCTCTCATTTTCACCTTATAATCTCGGGACGAGATTCTTTTAAGGGGGGAGGAATGTAAGGGCCTCAATTTTTGACACACATTTGCAGTGTTCATCACCACACCACACACCTCACTTGAGGAAGGATGATGAACACAAATGAAGGGCAAGTAACAATTATCAACATGCTCATTAGAGAACAAACTCACACATCGCAAAAGTGGTATTTCCCACATGTGATATAGATGGGCTGGACATATGAAAACCCCTACACATTACTAAGGATGTCCATGCCAAGTTTCACCCAAATTCAAAACCTTTTTCTGGTCATTTTGGGTATAGTTAGGAAGAGGGCAGTTTGAAACCATATTCAAATTCAAACTGTTTTTATCCCATGAATTTAAAAGTGGGAGGCATATTCTTACTCAGCACAATTTTGTGAGCCCACACACCAATTTTCACTCCATTTGGAGTTGATCTTGACGTGAACTAAGTGGGACAAATTCAAACTTCATTTGAATTCAAAACTGCACTTGTGCTGAAATTCACTCAAACCAAACCCAATTCGAATCCTATTCAATTCGAATGGCTCAAGGGTGAATAATCTGAATCACCAGGGGTATTGTGGGGTTCACTGTTCACTACAGTGATCAGGAGTAAATTTCAGAGGTTAAAACCCCGGGTGGGACCCACATGTCATAGAGGGAAGAAGGAGAAACTTGCAACCAAAGTCAGAGTCTCGGTGGGAAATTCCACCGAGCAGCTGTCGGCTGTGCCACCGAGCAGCTACCGGCGCCACCAGCTGCTTCCCCCTCCGCGCGCTGGCGCCCAGGGCGGCTTGCTCGCGCCCCCATGCGACCGGCACCGCCTCAGCCGAGCAGGAGTCGGCCGGCTTTATATTCTCGCGGGCAAACCCGAGCAGCGGCATTGTCTCTCGCCGCAGCTCTCTGCTCGATCGGGAAAATCAGTAAAACCATCTCCTCCTTCATTGCTGAGCTACTAGACAGCCACCGAGGTCGCACTTCACCTCCCCAACACCAGAAACCCCGAGTTCCGACCTCCTTTGCCCAAGAGCGATCGCCACCGCGGCGACCTAGCCTCAGTCGAGAGTCAGGCGCCCGTGGACAGCGTTCCACAGGCGTTTACACGGTCCAGCAAGAGAGGTAACAGGAGCGCGCGACCATCGTTCTGCTCTCCTCCAAGTTTGGAAGCCAATCGTGAAGAATCCGCAGAGAATTTCTAGTTTTTGCTCTGGCGACCGTAACCCGAGCTTCCGGTACGGTTTCTTTAAATTCTCGCTCTATGATCTTTCGGAGGTCATCAAATCTTGCACTTAGACGCTGGACTAGCCGGCGATCAAGTTCTTTTCTGCATCCGTAGCGTGAAGCTGGCTAGGAGTGACGAATTTCGAGCTCGATCGAGGGCGGTCAGGGCAAGCACGATCGGTCACACGGTGCCGACCCACTTGCCGCCATCCCCGAACCCTCTTGACACCTTGTCGAGCTCCCTAGAGGTACACTGGTGCTGTAGGACCTTTTGTTTGAGATGTTGGCAGGTTAGGACCCACGGTCGACAGTGCCGAACCTCAACCGAGGCCGTGGCACGTCGCCGGGCTATTTCCGGTCACCCCAGCCCCACCTGACACCACCGACGTGTTCCTCGACGTCGACAACCCCCTAAAAGCGAGTCTCAGCCCATGGGAGGTCCGGCAGCAGCGAGCCGGAGAGCTCCGAGTCTGCTCCGGCGAGGTCGGCGGCGCGGGCGCGAGAGAACGGCAGGAGGAAGACGAAGCCGGCTGGCCCACGTGTCAGCGGCTGAAGAATTTAAATCGGGATCAGGTGTGGCCGGGGATCGGCTGTGCTGGCGCGCAAATACCCTGTGAGCTCCGGTGTGCCGGATACCTCCGCGCTCGACACGTGTGGTAGCTCCGGTGTGCCGGACACCTCCGCGCTCGACACGTGTCCCCGCGGGCCCCCGCGAGATTTAAACTTTTCCACGATTTTCAGAATTCTTCCAAACTTCAAATCCTCATAACTTTGGCTAGAAAGCACCAAATCGAGTGAACTAAATTTTGCTGGATTCAGCTCTCTGAGTACTTTCCAGCAAATCAAGTTTCACTTCATGAAATTCCTTATTTCTCCAGAATTAATTCGTCAAATTTAAACTGTTAGGAATTTTAACTGGAGGATCCCTTGGAGGAAAATCCTGAAATTTTGCTAGGATGTTCACCAAAATATCCCCGAACTACCATAAAAATTTCAGACCCATTGGAGCTCATTTGATCCACCTAATGGGGTGATTAGGGAAACGGTTCCAGAGAAAATAGAAAATGTTCAGAAACATTTTCAGAATTTTCTCTGAAATTGTTTAGCTCATATCTTTAGTTAGGAACTCCCAAGTTAAGTGAGACCAACTCCATTAGAACCCTCTGAAAATCTAGTTTTCAGAAAGTCATAGTTTGTTTCAGTAAAATTCCTAGAACACCCTAAGAGTTACAATTAAGGTCAAGGACATAATTAATTGTGGAAGGCTCAAATGAGCTTTACTGCAACGAAAACTTGACCAAGTCTCTGTTTAGGTTGTAACCAAGCCACAATAAAAGTTTCACAGTCATTAGGTCGGTCTAGCAAAAGTAATAGACTTCACAACTTCAAACCTAATACAAATGCATTAAATTAATACATGTATTGTTTCTATCATGTAGTCGCTAAGGTCGAGGAGGAACCCGAAGTCCTAGACTTCGTTACTCCGGAGGAACAGCTAGCCTACGACCAAGAGCAGCAAGGCAAGTTCCGGTTTGCATTAACCTTTTTACAAATTTTTATTGTTTTGAGCACATACTTGTTTCCTTTATTCTGTGCATTAGAGTCTTGTTTGGAAGCCCCACTGCATAGCCAAGAGAACCATGGGTTGGGTTTAGGCTTGCAAACCCCGTTAGCTACTGCATTGCTAGGATAGAGTAGGATTCGGTACAAGTCGAGTAGTTGGAACTACTCGCGAGCATAGGCTAGAGGCACTCGACTCGGGTAGTGTTAGCACATGAAACACATGGCAAGAAAATGAGACCAAGCGGAGGTTAAGGGCAGCAGGACTTTGGGGCCTGTGTGCTGTAGCTCCGCTTGTGTCGATTGAGGACCGAGCCGTGTGCGGGCCTGTTGAACAAGCTAGAACAGTACCGAAGACCTACCGGCTATATGGGAACCGGGAAACTGATGTAACTCGGGTAGCTGGGTGTTGAGGCATAGCTGGTCGTTCAGAAGGTAGGTTGAGAGCTCGAGGTGTAAATCGGCTGGCGGCACTGAGATGCGTGTGCAGAGACCTCTTGCTCGGGACGATTGGACCGGTTCAACATTTGGCTAACGGGTGAAAGGTAGTCGCGTACGGCGTCCGTGATGGTTGTTGTAGGCAACATCGAGTACGGGCGTACGTGACGGGTTGTTCGGGTAACCCTGCAGGTGTAAATCGATTATAATCGCCGTCCCTCGCGGTCAGTGAGTACCACTTGTTCACTGTACCGTGACGTAGAAAGAACAGGCTAGTTACATGTTAAAATGTTGCTGATTGAAAGCTGGACATTGATTGTTAATGATATGCTGTATCTTAGAGCTAACTAAAGTTCTTTTCAACTTTGGGCAAAGTACATGAGAGAAATGTGTTTCTTGTTTGATTGCGGCTCTCTCATGTGCCTTAGCGTAAGGTTCTCCACAACCTGCTGCTAAAACTTGAAAGTAAGGTTCTACTAATTAGGCGAGTCCTTGCAACTGATTTTTACCTCATGTAACCCATTATCCTCATGTAGAAGTTCCATGTTTAGGTGAGACGGGTCAGACTTGCTGTGACGCCCTCAATTCTGTGGAAAACCACAGAACCGAGAACTAATGCATATGTGTGCCCAGGAGGTTCATCACACATACACATACGTTCCACAAACTGAATTCAGATTATATATTACCACGAATAACAGAGTTTATTACAACACCTCATGAGTCTTGGACTCATGCTCACAGCAGAAGTCTTTATTTCTACGCAGAGGAAATCTTTATTTAAATGCGGAAGCAAAAACTAATGCGGAAGCAAAACTAAGCAGAAGTGGCTTCATCTGCACTCCCTCCACAGGCAAGGTTGAGAACAGATCACACGCCATAATGTCCCACTTGATCTTCATAATAGTTTTCTCCTGCTGCTGATGAAGAAATAATAATGCAAGGTTGAGTACAATGATGTACTCAGCAAGTGCGGGAATAACACATGATATGCAGCTCATAAACAAGGTAGGTAATAAAAGGCTTATTTGCAGAAAAGCAGATTTATAAAACCGTGATAAAACAGCAACTTAACTTTAGATGAATGTAATCCCAGCATGTATTAAATTACCAACATACCTCCATCGCTTTCCATGTTCCATCCGAACATTAACCAATCTTTTATTTATACTCACGAATACCTCCTCGTATTCGCTACCATCTCACCTCATAAAACAACCACGTCTCACACCGAGACCAATCTCATGTCATGACCCATCAGTCATGCAACCATCTTATCTCCCGGATTCCACAGTTCCAAACCAATAACCATAACCGATAACCATAACCAAGAACCTTCCCAATAACCATTCTAATAACCATCCCAGTAATCATCCCATCTAATCATGGCAGTTTAGCCAGGTGCTCGTGACCGTAAGCTCGGCTATCATGATAGTTTTAATAACTCTGCAGAGTTTGCACCTCTTTACCCACAAGTTTGTGATTTCGTCACCCGTCGGCGACTGCAGAACCTCCATTATACTAGTACACATCCGTCGGTGTATGGTCAAGAGATCACAAAATAGCCTTTACAAAGGGGTTACTAGATGTATGGAGTCACTAAGGTTTCACCGGCAGGCTAGAATCTCCAATTCTCCCACCCACGGGCCCCCTCTTGTGCCATGCAGTTCCCAGGGCAGTCCTCACTCGACTCCCATTCCCCGCGCCTTCCACAGTCCATAACAATCTAGCAACTTACCTAATTAGTCAGCTAAGCCGCACCCATACTTGGCCTTGTGGTGGCACTGTTATCCAGGCATGTGCTCGCATGAACCGGTCTTTAGATCTACGGCAAGTAAACCACCATCTCATGCTACCTCATTCACAAACCCAGGCTTGCCTAGATCTCCCTCCGATCCACGTTTATTAACCTCATCAATTACTTATTATCAGTACGAGTGCAATTAGCTAGACACATCTATCTCGCTTCCCAATCCCATAAACTCAGCGAAGCATAAAGCAAAAACCATACCCGACTCATAAACTTCCCTGGCGACAAGGATGGTTTAATCAAAACTAGTAAACTCCTATAAAAAGGGTTTCCCATCATGTTTGACTCAGCACACACACCTTTTCGCAAAACAAAACAGTTTTACCCAAAACATAGGATCAACATGGTCAAGGAGCACTTGCCTTGTTCTTGCGGTTCCGGTTGTTCTTGATTCTCATAGTCTGGTTGCTGCAGCTCGTCGTAGACAGCTTCCTGAGTTTGTCCTGCTTTGTAGGATTTATGTGCATGCAAATTCACAGCAATCAATATCTTGCACAAACCCTAAACTAGATGCGATGATGCACATGCATGCTATCCTATGATTAGTTTTATTAGATCGATCTGTACTTATTCTTGCATGACTTGCATGGTCAGAGGTGTTCGTGATGATCTGGTCTTTAGATCAAACTGATCATCAAGTGATCTGTCCATGAAAAGGCTTCTGTTCGAAAGGAATTGAAGAACAGATGCAAGGAGATGAATACAATGATATTGAAGTCCTACCTCACGTTTTTCGAGGTCCTCCTCAGACCGCTCGGTTCCTCTTCGATGACCTCCCTTGTTATGCTTCAGCGATGTTTTGCTCGCCGAGTTAGGGCTAGGGATCTAAGTCGTCGGCTTAGGAGTTGAAAGAGAAGTTTGTAGTTTCGGCCAGAGGTTTTGGGTTCTATTTATAATCGGGAAGAGAAGAGTCCTAATCTGATTGGATCCCGAATAAGAGTCTCATTCAGATCTTTGTTAGATCCTGACGTCTTATCTTCGGTAACCATCGTGGGGTTTAGATCGGTTTCCGTTGCGCACCGGTATCTTTACACGTAAAAACCGCTTCAGACTCGTTACCTCTGCAGTGATGAGCTCCGGAAGCTCCATGTGTCCTTCCGAGCCTGGTATCTCTTCTCCCGAGCTCCGGTTGTGCCACGTGTCACAAGCGAGACCTCCCTCTTCTTCGGAGGTGAGCTCCGCACATGCCACGTGTGGGTGCCGGTCTTTCCGCTCTCCTTTCCTCAGGGACATGCCCCGAGGTCGACACGTGTTTAGCTGCGACGGATCTTCCGGTGATAAGCTCCGGTGGCGACACGTGTTCGATTGATCCGGACTTCTCTGAGATGAGCTCCGAGATTGACACGTATCCCCCGCGACTGGTCCTCTTATTTCCGCGAGGACTAGCTCCGTGGATGACACGTGTCCTATGAAAAATGCCTTTGCTTCTTCCGCAGAGGCTATCTCCGCGGCAGCACGTGTCCCACAGGGTCGGACCTCTTTCCAAATGCGGAGGTGACCCCCGAGCCTGCCACGTAGCTAGTTTAACGGCGGACCTCTCCCAATTTTCTCGGGAATGAGCTCCGAACGCACCACGTGGTCTGTTGGCCATGGAATTTTCCTTCAGTGCTCTCGGAGAGCTTTATTGGCTATCCTTCTGATACTTGTCTCTGTTCCTTCTTTCCGTAAAATGTTTTTCTTCTTCATAAATCATGATCATATGCTGACACCCGAGATGAGGGTGTCACAAATCTACCCCCTTAAATTGAATCTCGCCCTCGAGATTCGTTAGTAGAAAAAAGATAGGGGAATTCACCCTTAATATCCTCTTCATGCTCCCATGTGGCTTCAGCTTCAGTATGATGACTCCATTGTACCTTGCACCATCGAATCACTTTGTTTCGGGTGACCCTTTCCTTTACGTCCAAGATTCGGACAGGGTGTTCTGCGTAGGTCAGGTCTTCTTGAAGTTCAAGTTCTCCCATTGATAGTTGTTCCTCTGGCATTCTCAAGCACTTCTTGAGCTGGGATACATGAAACACGTCATGTACGTCGGAGAGGTGGTTTGGGAGCTCTAGTTGGTAGGCTACTTCTACTCATTTATCCAAAATATTAAATGGTCCGATGTAGCGAGGCGCTAGTTTGCCTTTGACGTTAAAACGTCGTTGGCCTCGGATAGGCGATACCTTAAGGTATACGAAGTCTCCAACTTCAAAGGTCAACTTTCTACGCCTATTGTCCGCATAGCCTTTCTGTCGTGACTGAGCAGCCTTTAAGTTCTCCCGTATCATTTGAACTTGCTTTTCAGCCTCTTGTAGTACTTCGGGTCCAAACACCTGGTTCTCTCCAGTCTCGTTCCAGAACAGTGGCGTTCTACATCGTCTACCATATAAGGCTTCGAAAGGCGACATCTTCAAGCTAGCTTGATAGCTGTTGTTATAGGAGAACTCGGCATACGGCAAACTCCTGTCCCAACTACGCCCACGTTTCAAGGTGCAAGCTCTCAACATGTCTTCCAAAATTTGGTTCATCCTTTCGGTTTGTCCATCTGTTTGTGGGTGGTAGGCAGAGCTAAAATCCAGTCGTGTACCCATGGCTTTCTGCAGCTTCATCCAGAATCTAGAGGTAAACTGAGAACCTCGATCTGAGACTATCCTCTTCGGAACTCCATGACGGCACACGATCTGCTCCATGTACAATTCTGCCAACTGTGTAACGTTGTAACTGGCCTTTACCGGAAGAAAATGGGCGGTCTTCGTCAACCGGTCCACAATGACCCAGATGGAGTCGTATCCTGACTGAGTTCGTGGCAATCCGACAATGAAGTCCATACTGATGTCCTCCCATTTCCATTCAAGTATTTTCAAAGGTTGCAACAATCCAGCGGGTTTTTGATGTTCGGCTTTTACCCGTTGGCATGTGTCGCATAGGGCAACGTATTCGGCTATATCCCTCTTCATACAATCCCACCAATAGCAAGTTTTCAAGTCCTTGTACATTTTGGTGCTCCCTGGATGTATGGAATAGGGTGAATCATGTGCCTCCCGTAATATCATGTCGCGAAGGTGTCTTAGGTTTGGCACACAAATCCTTTTTCCTAGCCAAAGCGTACCCTTTTCATCCTCTTTGAAATCCTTCTCTATCCCTTGTCGGATTCTTTCCTTGATTTCCTTGTTCCCTTCGTCCGTTGCTTGGCCCTTTCTTATTTCTTGCTCCAATGAGGAGTGGATCTCCATCATTTCCATGTTATTCAAAAATCCAAGGTGTAACCGTTCGAGCTCCTTACGTAGTTCGGGCGGTAGCTCCCGAACCGTGAGTTGGTGGCATGCTTCCTTTCTGCTCAATGCGTCAGCGACCACATTGGCCTTCCCGGGGTGGTAATTGATTCCTACATCATAATCCTTGATGAGTTCTAACCATCGACGTTGCCTCAAATTCAAGTCCGTTTGTGTAAATATGTACTTGAGGCTTTTATGATCTGTATAGATCTCACATCGATGACCAAGGATATAATGTCTCCAAATCTTCAATGCATGCACCACTGCTGCTAACTCCAAATCATGTGTAGGATAGTTAAGCTCGTGCTTCTTTAATTGTCGTGAGGCATAGGCTACCACTTGTCCTTCCTGCATGAGTACACACCCGAGCCCTTGTCTGGATGCGTCACAATATATGTCAAGGCTCTTGCTTACATCCGGCAATACCAGAACTGGTGCTGTGGTTAGCCTTTTCTTGAGTTCCTCAAAACTTTCTTGGCAGGCTTGTGTCCATTGAAAGACCTTTCCCTTCATTAGCAACTCCGTCATAGGTTTTGCTATCTTAGAGAAGTCTTTAATGAAGCGACGATAGTATCCCGCCATCCCAAGGAAACTCCGAATATCCCTCACGCTCTTCGGTTGGTCCCACTTCAAAACATCTCTCACCTTTCCAGGATCAACCAATACCCCTTCCTTGGAGATGATGTGGCCTAGGAAGGATATTTCCTTTATCCAAAATTGGCACTTGTTGAGCTTGGCATACAGCTGATGCTCGCGCAACTTCTGCAAGGTCAATCTCAGATGTTCTTCATGCTCCTCCTTACTTTTTGAATACACCATAATGTCGTCGATAAAAACCATGACGAACTTGTCCAAGTACTCCATGAAAACCTTGTTCATAAGGTACATGAAGTATGCGGGTGCATTTGTCAATCCAAAGGACATAACGGTATATTCATATGAACCATACCGTGTCCGAAAGGCTGTCTTAGGTATATCGGAGGGCTTAATCTTCAGCTGGAAATATCCCAACCGAAGATCAATCTTGGAGAACACTTGGGCTCCTTTCATTTGGTCGAACAGGTCCTCTATACGGGGCAGAGGGTATTTATTCTTGATTGTTACCTCATTGAGAGACCTGTAGTCCACGCACATTCTTTGGGTTCCGTCCTTCTTGTCCACGAAGAGTACCAGGGATCCCCATGGTGACGAACTTGGCCGGATAAAACCCTTCTCCAACTGTTCTTGAATTTGCTTCTTGAGTTCTACTAACTCGTTGACGGTCATCCTATATGGTCTCTTAGCTATGGGTGCAGTTCCAGGTACCAAATCTATGGCAAACTCAATGTCCCGGTCAGGTGGCATACCTGGAAGTTCTTCCGGGAACACGTCCGAAAATTCCTGGACCACTGGAATGTTGTCTATTGCTACTCTTTCAACATGGTTCAAATCCGCCCGTTCGGTTGCTTGCTGGGCTGACTCAAACTCGACACGGATACCGTGTTCGTTTGTCAACTGCACGCTTTTCTCAGCGCATTGGATTACTCCATTGTGCTTGCTTAACCAGTCCATTCCGAGTATGATGTCAATCCCGTGGGAGTCCAAAACAATAAGGTTGGCAAGGAAGTCTACCCCCCTTATTTTAAGGCTTACTTTAGGACATACTATATTAGTCCTCATTTCTCCTCCGGGAGAATTAACTAACATAGCACATTCTAAGTGGGATACGGGTAGATGATGCTTGGCAACATAATCGGATGATATGAAGGAATGTGATGCTCCAGAATCAAATAAAATGGTGGCTGGGTTGGAGTTGGCGAGGAACATACCAATTGCGACGTCCTCAGCCTGTTGTGCTTCCTCAGCAGTGACATGGTTAACATGGCCACGAGCATAGTTCTGCGGTCCACGGTTCCCTTGGTGGTCCCCTCCGTTTGGTCGCTGGTTCTGCTTGGGCACGTTACCTTGCTGTCCAGGGCCTCTCTTCGGGCACTGGTTAGCGAAGTGGCCTACTTCCCCGCATGCAAAGCATGCCCTGTTGCCTATGGCAGCAGGTACGTTGGGGCGGGGGTTTTGAACAGGAGCGCCATTGTTAGGCCGGGGCGCAGGAGGCATGGGCACGCGAGGTGCCGGTGCAACGAGCCGTTGCTGTGGTGGCTTACCAGGGCGGTACGTAGGAGTGGTTGGTCCATACTGCGGTGCAGGGGGCATGTATCTAGGTCGTACGTTGCTCCCTTGGGGCTGGTATGACATCTTCCTTTTGCACTCGCGCTCAATCTCTCGGATCTTGTTTTCCACCACAATAGCCTTATCAACCAGCTTCTGGAAGCTTAAGTAGTAATTGTTGAGGAGCTGAACTTGGATCTCATTGTTCAACCCTCTCATGAACAGGTACTGCTTCCTCTGATCTGAGTTGACATCTTCGGGGGCATACCGGGACAGTTGTATGAACTTGTTGAGGTATTCGTTCACACTTTTCTGCCCTTGGCGGAGACCTTCAAACTCCTGCCTCTTGAGCATCATTACGCCAACAGGGATGTAGTGGGAGCGGAAACTTTCCTTGAACTCAGTCCAAGTGATTGTCTCTGGGTTGGCATGGGCGTTGCTCAAGGCATCCCACCAGTCAGCAGCTGCTCCCATCAGTTGGTGCGACGCAAAGAGAACCTTTTCTCGGTCGTTGCACTGTACAATGGCAAGCTTCTTCTCCATGGATTTCAACCAATCATCGGCCTCCATTGGATCGCTTGCTTGAGCAAAGGTGGGTGGTCGAGTCCTCATGAACTCTCCCAATCTGTTATGAGCCGGCGGTGGTGGTGGCGGTGGTGCCGGAACAGGGTGTTGGTTGGACTGCAACTGACCCAAAGTTTGGATCATGGTTTGCATAAGCTCGTTTTGCATGGCCATCAACCTTTATAGGTTGTTTTCGCCAGCTCCATGGTTAGCAGGAACTTCCTCGTGGTCATCTTCCTGGACGTTCCTTCGGCTGGCGTTTCCTCTCACCATCTGTGAGATAGAAGGTTAGAAGGTTAGGTAGGTCCTTTCAACTATATGCATCAAGGTGAGTTGGACTATATATATTAGCCTTTTATGAGGATGTGAGCAAGTGCCGAAACATCTCACATCTCCTTCTTCTTATGTGTGGATATGGACAACGTTTTTGAGACGTTCCACCACTCACACTAAGCACATATTCACAAATATTCATCACAAGGGCCCACTCAACTCCTATTCAAGGATGGTTTCCTATGTCAAGGTGGTTTCAAGGCCAATCTAAGCTATTCATCCTAGGATGCTTCCTTTGGTCCACGTAGCTTCTATTTAGGGGTATAACTTGCTGTTAACCCGTGATTCTAATATTAATCTAAGGTTTCTATCTAGGCGTGTAACCTACTGTCAACCCGTGGCTCTGATACCAATCTGTGACGCCCTCAATTCTATGGAAAACCATAGAACCGAGAACTAATGCATATGTGTGCCCAGGAGGTTCATCACACATACACATACATTCCACAAACTGAATTCAGATTATATATTACCACGAATAACAGAGTTTATTACAACACCTCATGAGTCTTGGACTCATGCTCACAGCGGAAGTCTTTATTTCTACGCAGCGGAAATCTTTATTTAAATGCGGAAGAAAAAACTAATGCGGAAGCAAAACTAAGCAGAAGTGGCTTCATCTCCACTCCCTCCACAGGCAAGGTTGAGAACAGATCACAAGCCATAATGTCCCACTTGATCTTCATAATAGGTTTCTCCTGCTGCTGATGAAGAAATAATAATGCAAGGTTGAGTACAATGATGTACTCAGCAAGTGCGGGAATAACACATGATATGCAGCTCATAAACAAGATAGATAATAAAAGGCTTATTTGCAGAAAAGCAGATTTATAAAACCGTGATAAAACAGCAACTTAACTTTAGATGAATGTAATCCCAGCATGTATTAAATTACCAACATACCTCCATCGCTTTCCATGTTCCATCCGAACATTAACCAATCTTTTATTTATACTCACGAATACCTCCTCGTATTCGCTACCATCTCACCTCATAAAACAACCACGTCTCACACCGAGACCAATCTCATGTCATGACCCATCAGTCGTGCAACCATCTTATCTCCCGGATTCCACAGTTCCAAACCAATAACCATAACCGATAACCATAACCAAGAACCTTCCCAATAACCATTCCAATAACCATCCCAGTAATCATCCCATATAATCATGGCAGTTTAGCCAGGTGCTCGTGACCGTAAGCTCGGCTATCATGATAGTTTTAATAACTCTGCAGAGTTTGTACCTCTTTACCCACAAGTTTGTGATTTCGTCACCCGTCGGTGACTGCAGAACCTCCATTTTACCAGTACACAGCCGTCGGTGTATGGTCAAGAGATCACAAAATAGCCTTTACAAAGGGGTTACTAGATGTATGGAGTCACTAAGGTTTCACCGGCAGGCTAGAATCTCCAATTCTCCCACCCACGGGCCCCCTCTTGTGCCATGCAGTTCCCAGGGCAGTCCTCACTCGACTCCCATTCCCCGCGCTTTCCACAGTCCATAACATCCTAGCAACTTACCTAATTACTCAGCTAAGCCGCACCCATATTTGGCCTTGTGGTGGCACTGTTATCCTGGCATGTGCATGCATGAACCGGTCCTTAGATCTACAGCAAGTAAAACCACCATCTCATGCTACCTCATCCACAAACCCAGGCTTGCCTAGATATTCCCTCCGATCCAAGTTCATTAACCTCATCAATTACTTATTATCAGTACGAGTGCAGTTAGCTAGACACATCTATCTCGCTTCCCAATCCCATAAACTCAACGAAGCATAAAGCAAAAACCATACCCGACTCATAAACTTCCCTGGTGACAAGGATGGTTTAATCAAAACTAGTAAACTCCTATAAAAAGGGTTTCCCATCATGTTTGACTCAGCACACACACCTTTTCGCAAAACAAAACAGTTTTACCCAAAATATAGGCTCAACATGGTCAAGGAGCACTTGCCTTGTTCTTGCGGTTCCGGTTGTTCTTGATTCTCAAAGCCTGGTTGCTGCAGCTCGTCGTAGACAGCTTCCTGAGTTTGTCCTGCTTTGTAGGATTTACGTGCATGCAAATTCACAGCAATCAATATCATGCACAAACCCTAAACTAGATGCGATGATGCACATGCATGCTATCCTATGATTAGTTTTATTAGATCGATCTGTACTTATTCTTCCATGGCTTGCATGGTCAGAGGTGTTCGTGATGATCTGGTCTTTAGATCAAACTGATCATCAAGTGATCTGTCCACGAAAAGGCTTCTGTTCGAAAGGAATTGAAGAACAGATGCAAGGAGATGAATACAATGATATTGAAGTCCTACCTCGCGTTTTTCGAGGTCCTCCTCAGACCGCTCGGTTCTTCTTCGATGACCTCCCTTGTTATGCTTCAGCGATGTTTTGCTCGGCGAGTTAGGGCTAGGGCTCTAAGTCGTCAGCTTAGGAGTTGAAAGAGAAGTTTGTAGTTTCGGCCAGAGGTTTTGGGTTCTATTTATAATCGGGAAGAGAAGAGTCCTAATCTGATTGAATCCCGAATAAGAGTCTCATTCAGATCTTTGTTAGATCCTGACGTCTTATCTTCGGTAACCATCGTGGGGTTTAGATCGGTTTCTGTTGCGCACCGGTATCTTTACACGTAAAAACCGCTTCATACTCGTTACCTCCGTGGTGATGAGCTCCGGAAGCTCCACGTGTCCTTCCGAGCCTGGTATCTCTTCTCCCGAGCTCCGGTTGTGCCGCGTGTCACGAGCGAGACCTCCCTCTTCTTCGGAGGTGAGCTCCGCGCACGCCACGTGTGGGTGCCGGTCTTTCCGCTCTCCTTTCCTCAGGGACATGCCCTGAGGTTGACACGTGTTTCGCTGCGACGGACCTTCCGGTGATAAGCTCCGGTGGCGACACGTGTTCGATTGATCCGGACTTCTCTGAGATGAGCTCCGAGATTGACACGTATCCCCCGCGACTGGTCCTCTTATTTCCGCGAGGACTAGCTCCGTGGATGACACGTGTCCTATGAAAAATGCCTTTGCTTCTTCCGCAGAGGGTATCTCCGCGGCAGCACGTGTCCCACAGGGTCGGACCTCTTTCCAAATGCGGAGGTGACCCCCGAGCCTGCCACGTAGCTAGTTTAACGGCGGACCTCTCCAAATTTTCTCGGGAATGAGCTCCGAACGTGCCACGTGGTCTGTTGGCCATGGAATTTGCCTTCAGTGCTCTCGGAGAGCTTTATTGGCTATCCTTCTGATACTTGTCTCTGTTCCTTCTTTCCGTAAAATGTTTTTCTTCTTCATAAATCATGATCATATGCTGACACCCGAGATGAGGGTGTCACACTTGCTGAGCCTTCGTGCTCACTGCTTGTGTTTGAATCTTTTGCAGGGTTCTATGAGGAGGGGACTCCCGAAGAGGAGACAGAACCCCAAGAGGGGAACCCCGTCGAGTGGGAGTCGTGCACGCCGCAGAGTTAGTGTGCGTGTGTGCTAGCAAGGACACGTTCGAGGGCTGAACGTGCACTTGATGCTTAGTCTACGCCCGCGAGTGTAGACTGAACTTATTTTGCTGTAAACATGTTCATAAACTTGTTTATGTAATAAAATTTCCGCTTCCGCTTTGTACCTTTGAGGTGTGTTATACGGTGCTGTGCAACGCAGCACCCCTCAGCGTGATCCTGGCTCGACAGGACCAAATGGGGTCGTGTCAAGTTTCCGCTCTCATTACGTCCCTGCTGGAGTCATGATGCTTAAAACGCAAGAGTTTGAAGGTCTCCACCAAGGAAGGAAGAGCGTGAATGAGTACTTCAACAAGTTCACGCAGCTGTCAAGGTATGCTCCAGAAGATGTTAACTCGGATCAAAGAAAGCAATACCTGTTCATGAGAGCATTGAATAATGAGATCCAAGTTCAACTGCTCAACAATGATTATGCAAATTTCCAGAAGCTCGTTGACAAAGCTATAGTGGTTGAGAGCAAGATCCGTGAGATCGAGCAAGAGGACAAGAGGAAGATGCCTTACCAAGGACAGCCACAAGGGAGCAATGTACGTCCCCGTTTCATTCCACCAGCTGCACCACAGTATGGCTCGTCCGCTTCTACTTTCCGCCCTGCAAATCCACCTCGCCCTAATCAGCCACCGCAGCAACGTCCTGTTATGCAAGCAACTCGTATGCCTTTGCCTCCTGCGCCCCGTACCAACATGGGGGCCTATGCTCAAAACCAGCCTCGCCCCAACATTCCTGCTGTTATGGCAGCAAAGAATGGTTTTCATGCAGAGAGGCAGGACACTTTGCAAGTCAGTGCCCAAAGAAAGGCCTTGGACAACCGAGCAACGCACCAAAACAGAACCCACAGCCGATTGGAGGAGCTACGCAAGGTAACCGTGGGCAGCAGAACTACGCTTGTGGCAATGTGAATCGTGTCTCCGCTGAGGAAGCACAACAAGCTGAGGACGTCGTGATTGGTATGTTCCTTGCCAACTCCAGCCCAGCCACTTTTTTATTTGATTCCGGAGCATCGCCTTCATTCATATCATCCAAGTATGTTGCCAAGTATAATCTGCCCATATCACACATGAAACACACTATGTTGGTTAATTCTCCCGGTGGAGAGATGAGGAATAATATAGGATGTCCAAAAGTAAACCTTAAAATAAGGGGGTAGACTTTGTTGCCAACCTTATTGTGTTGGATTCCCAAGGGATTGATATAATACTTTGAATGGATTGGTTAAGCAAGCACAACGGAGTGATTCGATGTGCTGAGAGGAGCATGCAGTTGACAAATGAGCACGGTACTCGTATTGAGTTCGAGTTAGCCCAACCGGCAACCGGGAAGGCAGCGTTGAACCACGTCGAAGAAGCAACATTGGAAAGCATTCCGGTGGTTCAAGAATTTTCAGATGTGTTCCCGGAAGAACTTCCAGGTATGCCACCTGACCGGGACATTGAATTTGCCATTGATTTAGTACCTGGAACTGCACCTATGGCGAAAAGGCCGTATAGGATGCCCGCTAATGAACTAGTGGAGCTTAAGAAGCAAATTCAGGAGCAGCTAGAAAAGGGTTTTATATGCCCAAGCTCGTCACCATGGGGAGCCCCCGTGCTCTTCGTAGACAAGAAGGACGGTACCCAAAGGATGTGTGTGGATTATAGGTCTCTCAATGAGGTGACGATCAAAAATAAATACCCGCTGCCCCGTATAGAGGACATGTTCAAACAAATGAAAGGTGTCTGAATTTTCTCCAAGATTGATCTTTGGTCGGGATACTTCCAGCTGAAGATTAAGCCCTCCAACATACCCAAGACTGCATTTCGATCACGGTATGGTCCGTATGAATATACCGTTATGTCTTTTAGGTTAACGAATGCACCCGCATACTTTATGTATCTCATGAATAAGGTCTTCATGGAGTACTTGGACAAGTTCGTCGTGGTTTTCATCGACGGCATCATGGTGTATTCAAAAAACGAGGAAGAACATAAAGAAAACTTGAGATTGACAATACAGAAACTGCGAGAGCATCAATTATATGCCAAGTTCAGCAAGTGTCAATTTTGGCTAAAGGAGATATCGTTCCTAGGCCACATCATCTCCGAGGGAGGAGTATCGTTGATCCCGGAAAAGTGGGAGACGTTTTAAAGTGGAACCAACTGCAGAATGTGAGAGATATTCAGAGCTTCCTTGGGATGGCTGGATACAACCGCCGGTTCATCAAGGATTTCTCCAAAATAGCAAAGCCTATGGCTGAATTGCTAATGAAGGAAAAAAAACATTTTAGTGGACACCAGTGTGTCAAGAAATCTTTGAGGAGCTCAAGAAGAGACTAACCACAACGCCGGTTTTGGTATTGCCAGACGTGAGAAAAAACTTCGACATATATTGTGACGCATCAAGACAAGGGCTTGGATGTGTGCTCATGCATAAAAGACAAGTGGTAGCCTATGCATTGAGACAACTAAAGAAACATGGGCTGAATTACCCCACACATGTGACACCCCTGTTCCAAAAACCTCGGAACCAAGCTGATGCATATGTGTGCCCAGGATGTTCATCACACATACACATATAATCCACAAACTGAATTCAGGATAATACCACGAATAACAGGGTTTTATTACAATGTCTCATGAGTCTCTAACTCATTCTAGCAGCGGAAGTCTTATTCTAGCAGCGGAAGTCTTATTCTAGCAGCGGAAGTCTTCTAACTATTGCGGAAGCAACTAAGCAGCAGCAGCGGCTCCATCTCCTACTCCACAGGCAATTTGACGGTGGATCACACGCCTAGTGCTCCTCATGCTCTTCGAAATACTCCTCTCCTGTTTATGACGCCACGGTTCTGTGAGGAACCTGGACTGATGCGTATGCGTTCCCAGGATGTTCATCACACATACACATATAATCCACAAACTGAATTTCAGAATAATACCACAAATAACAGGGTTAATTACAATGTCTCATGAGTCTTAGACTCATTCTAGCAGGGGAAGTCTTATCTTAGCAGCGGAAGTCTTATTCTAGCAGCTGAAGTCTTCTAAACTATAGTGGAAACAAACTAAGCAGCAGCAGCGGCTCCATCTCTACTCCACAGGCAAGGTTGAGGATAGATTGCATGCCTAATACTCCACATGGTCTTTGAAATACTCTTCTCCTATTGCTGATGATGAAGTAATAATGCAAGTTTGAGTACATGATGTACTCAGCAAGTGCGGGAAAATATGATATGTAGCTCACAGCAAGGTAGTTATAAAAGGCTCATTGCAGAAAACAAAGTTTATTTCACAAAACTGAAAAAAACAGAAACTAGCTTTAAATGAATGTAATCCAAACATGTATTTAAACATCAACATACCTCCATCATGATTCACCACTTTTCATATCTCATCCGAACATTTATCTTTCTCAACTTTTCACATGCCCATGAATACCATCTCGTATTCACTACCATCTCATCTCATATTCAGTTCCATCTCATAACCAAAATCAATCTCATTGCCATGACTCAACAGTCATGCAACCAATCTCATTACCCGAACTCAACAGTCCTGAAAACCAAATCCAAAGACCAAACCATCACCAAACCAATAACCAAACAAAATACCATCCCAATAACCATCCCATCTAATCATGTGAGTTGTCCAGGAGCTTTTGACCGTAAGCTCGGCTATCATGATAGTTTTACACTCTGCAGAGGTGGCACCACTTTACCCACAAGTTTGTGATTTCGTCATCCGTCGGCGACTGTAGAACCTCCATTATACCAGTACACAACCGTCGGTGTATGGCCAAGAGATCACAAAATAGCCTTTACAAAGGGGCTAATAGATGTATGGACTCACTAAGGTCTCACCAGCAGGCTAGAATCTCCAATTCTCCCACCTACGGGCCCCCTCTTGTGCCATGCAGTTCCCAGGGCAGTCCTCTCTCGACTCCCATTCCCCGCGCCTTCCACATACCATAACAATCTAGCAACTTACCTAATTAGTCAGCTAAGCCACACCCATATTTGGCATTGTGGTGGCACTGTTATCCTGGCATGGATGGCACGAACCGGTCCTTAGATCTACGGCAAGTAAAACACCATCTCATTCTACCACTTCCACAAAACCAAGCTTGCCTAGATCTCCCTCCGATTCATGTTCATTAACAACATCAGTTTCTCATTAACATTATTCATACGAGTGCAGTTAGCTAGACACATTCTATCGCTTCCCATATCCCATGGACTCAGCGAAGCACAAAAGCAAAACGACCATATCCGACTCATAAACTTCCCTGGCGACAAGGGTGGTTAACATAACTAGTAAACTCCTACGAAAGGGTTTCCCATCATGTTGACTCAAGCACACACACGTTTTCGCAAACAAAACAGTTTTTCAAAAACATGGGATCAATATGGTCAAGCGGCACTTGCCTTATTCTTGCGGTTTCTGTTGCTCACGGATCTTGGAGTCTTGGTGTTGTGGCTCGTCATAGATAGCTCCCTGAGCTTGTCTTTCTACTCACTATCACACATATACAAGGTTCACATCAATCAATTATCATGCACAAACTTTACTCAAGATGCAATGATGCATATGCATGCTAATCCTATGGTGCAGTTTTTATTAGATCGGTTTGTACGTGTTCTTGCATGTTTGCATGGCTTTCATGGGGTTTCACGGCGAACAGAGGTGTAGAGATCAAATGTGGATGTGGCGATGATCTGGACTCAAGATCTAGATCAGACCGATCAACACGTGATCTGTCCACGAAAAAGCTTCGGTTTAAGGGATCGAAGAATAGATGCAAAGAAAACGCGATGATGTCGTAAGGTGGTATTGGAGACCTACCTTATTTCCTTTGAGTCCTTCCTCCGAAAAACAGATCGTCGGCTCTCCTCCGGCGATGGCGATCGTGGTCCGGGCTCGTCGGCGGTCTCTCTGGTGGTCAAACTCCGGTGAAGGGGTTTAGCTCGGCGAGTTTGGGGGATAGGGCTCCAAGTCGTCGACTCGGGAGGTGGAAAAGAAGTACGTGGTTGCGGCCAAAGGTTCTGGGTTCTATTTATAAGAGGGAAACGAAGAAACCGACTCTGGTCGGAGTTCGAATAATAGTCCTATTCAAATTGTTTTTGAATCTTAACAACTTATCTTCAATTGATTTGGTGCGGTAGCAACGTGGAATTCGTGTCAGTTTCCTTCCGTGTCGGTATTCCAGTGCATACAGAAGCAAAAACTGCTTCAGATCTCGTCACCTCCGCGGTGATGAGCTCCGGAGGCTCCACGTGTCCTGCGTGGACCTGGGCTCCCTTTTTTGCAGAGACAAGCTCTGGTTGTGCCGCGTGTCAGGCGGGCGAGACCTCCCTATTCCTCAGAGGCGAGCTCCGCGTGCGCCACGTGTCTGGTGGGTTGGGATCTCCTCTCTCTCTCTCCAGAGACTAGCTCCGCGTACGCCACGTGAGGCGGACCCGTCCAACCGAGACAGGCCACTCGCCCGGGAATCGCATTGGGTGGTGCCGTGTTGTGCGACACCCAACAGCACACATATGAGGAACAATGTATTACATAAAACAATAGCGGAAGCTTACAAGTTTTTCTTTGTAAATACTTTACATCAAGTAACTACAGCGGAAGTCTATATCAACTCACATCAAATAACTAAGAGCACTCGAGATGAAGTCCAGCCCGCGGACTCCTCTCACTAGCAACACGAAGAAAACAGCAGCGGCTGGGTTCTCCCTGTGTCAAACGACTCGGAAGTCTCCGAGTCTCACCGGACAACCTTCTTTTCAGCATCGATGTTAACCTGCAAAACCACTCGTATAGCAAGCGTGAGCACATAGGCTCAGCAAGTCTGACCTGTCTCTCCTAAACAAGAAACTCTACATGTGCGACGGTTGCAATTAGGTTGGCTAGATTTGCATATAGGACTCGCCTAAAGTCGATCCTTAACTTTCAGATTTTAAGCCTCATTGTGCAAACCTTGAGCCGAAAAGCATCGCAACTCCACAATCAAACAAGAAACGCTTTGTTGCGATGCTCCTTGCACAAAGTGAAAGTAAACTTAAATGAGCCTATCTCTAATTCAATCATGGTTGCAATACAAGTTATAGTACAGCCTTATGTACTATCTCTAATGCTCCTTGCACAAAGTGAAAGATAAACAATTCAGTTCTTACTATGTCTAGACGCAATGGGCAAGTATGCTCATATGACCATGAGCGACGGTGATTCAAATCAGTACACGCCCGGACTACACGACACGTACACCCGTACTTCGAGTTGCCGGCAGCAGCCTCGACTGACGTTGTACGCGGCCACCTTTCCCAAGATCTTCCACATTGGACGCAGTCCAACTGCCCCGAGTACGCAAGCTCCCTCAAGGTACATACCCGCTGTGGTATGTTCTTGAGCGAGGTACCTCCTGCTACCCTGACGCCGAAAGCCTAAGGCAGTTGGAAAAGTTCCACTATGGATCTCCCAAGGTACATCGGTTTCCTGGGTCCCATATAGCCAGTATGAGCCCGGTACACAACTCAAACTTGTCCAACAGGGCCAAGCACGGACGGGCCTTAACCAACACAGGCAGGGCTATGCACGCACGGCCTGCAACCTGCTGCATCTAAACCTCCCTGCCCGGTCTCCATTTCTTATGTGTGAACTTTCCTCATCTTTTCTAATTCGGACCCGTTCCGAGTAAACCAGCCCTAAACTCGCGAATAGATTCCAACTACTCGACTTCTACCAAACCTTTCCTACTAACATTAGCGTAGCCAAAACCACTCGAGGAGTTGCTATTCTACCCTTTCTCTCTTAGGTATTTCTGGTCATGCAAGTGGGGTTTTCAATATCATCTAGACGTAATGCAATCAACGATGCAAAGCTATGATCTCTACAAATGAAAATGGTTTATAAAACTGTTCAAATGCAAACTGAGGCTTGCCTGTTTTGCAGGTGACTAAGGTTACAATCAGTTAGTGACAATCACTTGGAGCTTGATCACTTGTTTTCCTCCCTCCTTGATCTTCACTTCAAGTCCTTCTCTCCTTCTTCGCGTATATGCTACACGATATGATCATGCATATATATTTAATTGAAAAGCTTTTGCTAATAAGATCTAATGACAGTTTTTAAAACTGGAACTCTGTTTAAGAATTTAAAATGACACTGGTGCTAGTGGTTTGGGTTGGGTTTAAACACTATGATCAAGTGTTGAGTGCCTTTCCCACTTAAGTGCTGATCACCTTAATAGGTTACCTAAGACAGTGGTGATCCAGAGCTTCAATGGAGCTGGGAATTTTTATGTGAGTTCCTTGTCACAAGAAAGTACTCTGGACCAAAATTTAGCACTTTTAATGGAGTGGTTTATTCAGAATAATTCTCTAAGTGTTTAGTAAAAGATGAATTAATTCTGAGGTAACATCCATGTTCATGTCAAAATCAGTGAATCACAATTTCAATTATAGTTTATAGAGTTTTCATGAATTTTCCTAGGATTTCTGGAGCTAAGAATTGCCCAGAACTGAATTTACGAGTTTTGGAAATTCTCTGAAAATGTTTATGTATTCATTTGAATACAGGAACTTACAATCTGAATTACCCTGATCAATTCAACTCCAAATGAGCTGAAACTTTTACAGGAGTCTAATAACACCCTAAAGAATATTCTGGCAAGATTTGAGGATTTTTGGATAAACCAAACTCCCTCTAAAATACTTTTGCTGAAAATCTTTAAAGAATTTTCCAGAACTAAATAAAGACTTCCATACAAATTGGGTTGCATAATTTTATAGAGTTTTTCAATCTGAATCTAACCCAATTTGAATCACTAAATTTGGAGGTTCCTAGCAAAAGTTATGCTCTTCTAAAGTTTGGGGAAAAATCTGGGATTTGAATAAATCCGAGAAATGTTTAAACCTGACTGTGGGACCATGGACACGTGTCTGCTGCTGAGAGCGTGCCGCACGGGGTCACAGGGTTGTTTCCTGTGCTGTCACAGTTGATCCCACGCCACAGCGTATCCAGCCCACTGTTGCCGTGCGACTGACAGGCGGGCCCGGCAAGGTCTTCTTCCACCTCCCGCTCCCGCGCGATCCCGCCGCCGGGCTCGCCGGAGTAGCTCCGGGATCCGTCGTCCGGCCACCCCTGCCGCTGAAAATCGCCGCCATCCCATAATTCCACGCGAGGAACACGCTGGTGGGGTTTTCTCGAGCTGGCAGGGCCCCTAAACTAGCCCGCGACGGCGCACCGGCTCGGATGAAGTCCGGCGACGTCGCCCTGGCGCTATAGCCCGCAAAAAGCTCCCTGGAAAGGTTCTACAGCACCAGTGGATGTTGGACAAGCTTGGCATGGCCGCATGTGGGCTCGGGAACGGCTCTACCCTAGGGTTCACCGTGCACCCGCACCTTCCCGCCATAGACGCCTTCGGAAAGCTTGAAATTGCACCGTGCACAGGGTGTTTCATGCGAGGCTTTGTGAAGAAGAAAGGTTGCTACGCCAGTCTAGGTTCTATGTGCGAAATTTGCAGAGCTCTAAATGAATATAACTCGAGAATTTCATGGACTCATACCCATGGGTCAGTTTTCACCGGCCGAAGAGGATCTTCGAAATTCGTTGTCGAGAGGCCGAGACAAGCTCTGTGCTTCGGGTAGAAGCTGCACGGAGACCTTGCGCGTCCCCCGGTGGCCTCGTTTGGTCGTGAAACCCTCTCTGTGGTGCTGCCCACGAGAGCACCCCGTCGCTGTTGGGTGACGGCCGCTGCGGAAACTGGTTGAACTCGGTGTGGAGAGCACGAACTCCTTCAGTGATGGCGTGAGGAGGTCGGGGAAGGTTCTGTTGTGTGATTTTGCTGCTCAGCTGAAGTCCTCACGTGGTGTATGTGCTGGACGATCGGCCGAGAGCTCGGCGGCAGCGCTCGGTCGGTTTTTCTTGCGCGAGGAGGAAGAACAGGCCGAGGGTTCCGGGATGAGGGAGAAAGGGAGCACGGCAGCGTTTAAGGGCACCCAGGCTGCTCTCCAGCACGATAAAACCCAGCAGGAGCTGGCCGCCAGCTGGCCCTCGGTGTCGAGTGGAAGGAAGGCGGCTTCAGCCGTTGCTTCGCGTGGGAGGAAATCAAACAGAGACTGTGGACTGCAGATCTTTTGCAATTTCAGTGCTCCCAATGACATGTGGGTCCCACATGTCAGTCCTCCTTATCCCCTCTAAAATATCTCCCCAATTTGAATATTGATGGAATTCAATTGTGGAAGTTTAAATCTGAGAGGCATTTGGATAATTGGGCAAGTTTTATCAAAATTCAAATATGCATTTCAATTCTTTGTCATTTAAAGTCCATTTTGGAAAATGGGTTGCAAATCATTTCCATAAATCATGAAACTTTGCACACCCCCTAATTTGGACTCAAGGAATTCAAATATGAAATTTGATTTTTAATTTGGCTGCTACAAATGAGATTTTCAGCACAACAGTTTTGAATTCCATTGTGTTGTTCTCATTTGAATTTTTGTTTGAACACATTGTTCCAAATCTGATTTTTGTTTTCCCACACATATGGAAACTTCCCCTATTAGTTTTGGACCCCTCTTGGGTTCCAAGTTTCCAATAAGCATTTGAACTAGTGTGAAGAAAACCCTCATGTGTGTTATCATATGTGGAGAAAAGTTTTAACAAGTCCCAAATTTCATACATATGAAACCAACTTTTGCAAATAAGTGTTTCTTTGTATTCATAATTTTGGGACATTTACACCACGTGTCAGTTCCGGACCTCCCCTCTCTTCGGAGGTGGCTCCGGGGGTGCCATGTGTCAGTGCCAGACCTCCCCTTTCATTGGAGGTGAGCTCCGGTAGTGCCACGTGTCCGTTCTGGACCTCCCCTCTCTTCGGAGGTGAGCTCCGAGAATGCCACGTCTCAAGTAGCGCCTATCTTCCTTACTTCTCGGAGGCGAGCTCCAGGGTCAACACGTGTCCATCAGCATCGTAGCTCCCAGAGGTGAGCTCCGGAGGTGACACGTGTCCAATAGGACCGGACCTCTCGGAGGTCAGCTCCGAGAGTGACACGTGTTCCGCTGTGTCGGACCTCTCGGAAGTGAGTTCCGAGAGCGACACGTGTCCAGCGGGCTGAGTTTTACTTCCCTGCAGTGACTAGCTCCGGTGGCTACACGTGTCCTGCGGGCTGGACTTCGCTCCTCCGCAGAGGCAAGCCCCGGAGGCGACACGTGTTCAGCGGGTCGGACCTCGCCCCTTCCACAGAGGCTAGCTCCGAGCCTGCCATGTGTCTGGCGGTACCGGACTTCTCCCCACTATGCAGGGATGAGCTCCAAACACGCCACGTGGCCAGCGGGCCACTGGAAACGTCTTCGGCACTTCTCGGTGAACTGGAATTAGCTCTTTTCGGCTATCCTTTTGATTCTTTTTCTGTTTCCACTTCTTTTAAAATGTTTTCTCTATATAAAATAATAATTCATGTAGAAATTGAAATTGAGGGTGTCACAAATCTACCCCCCTTAAATTGAATCTCGCCCTCGAGATTCACTAGTGGAGAATAGATGAGGAAATTCTGCCTTGATGTCTTCTTCACGCTCCCATGTGGCTTCAGCTTCTGTGTGATGGCTCCATTGTACCTTGCACCAACGGATCACTTTGTTCCTCGTGACCCTTTCCTTCATGTCCAAAATTCGGACAGGGTGCTCTGCATAGGTCAGATCCTCTTGAAGTTCAAGTTCATCCATTGGTTGCTCTTCCGGTACCATCAAGCACTTCTTGAGCTGGGATACGTGAAACACGTCATGCACGTCAGAGAAGTGCGTTGGGAGCTCTAGTTGATGGGCTACTTCTCCTCACTTGTCTAAAGTTTTGAATGGCCCAAGGTAGCGAGGTGCTAGCTTGCCTTTGACGTTGAAACGTCGTTGGCCTCACATAGGCGATACCTTAAGGTATACGAAGTCTCCTACTTCGAAAGTCAACTTCCTTCGCCTATTGTCCGCATAGCCTTTCTGTCGTGACTGAGCAGCCTTAAGCTCTCCCTTATTGTTTGGACTTGCTTCTCAGCCTCTTGTAGCACTTCAGGTCCAAACACTTGGTTCTCTCTGGTCTCGTTCCAAAACAGCGGCGTTCTACACCGTCTACCATACAATGCTTCAAAAGGTGACATCTTCAAGGTAGCTTGATAGCTGTTGTTATAGGAGAATTCGGCATACGGCAAGCTCCTATCCCAACTACGCCCATGTTTCAAGGTGCAAGCTCTCAACATGTCCTCCAAAATTTGGTTTGTCCTCTCGGTTTGCCCGTCAGTTTGCGGGTGGTAAGCGGAGCTAAAATCCAGTCGTGTACCCATAGCTTCATGCAGCTTCTTCCAGAACCTAGAGGTAAATTGGGTACCCCGGTCTGAAACTGTCCTCTTCGGGACTCTATGACGGCACACGATTTGCTCCATGTATAACTCGGCTAGATCTGCCACGTTGTACGTGGTTTTAACAGAAAGAAAATGAGCGGTTTTCGTCAATTTGTCCACGATTACCCAGATTGAGTCGTAACCCGACCGAGTACGTGGCAATCCGACGATGAAATCCATACTGATGTCTTCCCACTTCCACTCTGGTACCTTTAAGGGTTGCAACAGTCCAGCGGGTCTTTGATGTTCGGCCTTCACCCGTTGGCATGTGTCGCATAGGGCAACATATTCAGCTATGTCCCTCTTCATACCATCCCACCAATAACAAGTCTTCAAGTCCTTGTACATCTTTGTACTGCCGGGGTGTATGGAATAAAGTGAGTCATGTGCCTCCTTTAATATCGTGTCGCGGATGTGCTTCACGTTAGGCACACAAATCATTTTTCCTAGCCAAAGTGTACCCTTCTCATCTTCCTTGAAGTCCTTCTCTATGCCTTGTCGGATTCTTTCCTTGATCTCCTTGATTTCCTCATCCGTTGCTTGGCCATTTCTTATCTCTTGTTCAAGTGAAGAGTGGAGTTCCATTACTTCCATCTCGTTCAAGAACCCGAGATGTAACCGTTCGAACTCCTTGCGTAGCTCGGGTGGTAGCTCCCGAATCGTGAGTTGGTGACATGCTCCCTTTCGGCTCAATGCATCAGCTACTACATTGGCCTTTCCGGGGTGATAGTTGATTCCAACATCATAATCCTTGCTGAGTTCCAACCATCGACGTTGCCTCAAATTCAAATCTGTTTGGGTGAATATGTACTTGAGGCTTTTATGATCCGTATAGATCTCACATCGATGACCAAGGATATAATGTCTACAAATCTTTAATGCATGCACCACGGCTGCGAGTTCCAAGTCATGCGTAGGGTAATTCAGCTCGTGTTTCTTTAGTTGCCTTGAGGCATAGGCTACCACTTGTCCTTCTTGCATGAGCACACATCCAAGCCCTTGTCTAGATGCGTCACAATATATGTCAAAGCTCTTGCTTACGTCCGGCAATACCAAAACCGGTGCTGTGGTTAGCCTTTTCTTGAACTCCTCAAAGCTTTCTTGGCACGCTGGTGTCCACTGGAACGCCTTTCCCTTCATTAGCAACTCCGTCATAGGCTTTGCTATCTTGGAGAAGTCCTCGATGAACCGTCGATAGTATCCAGCCATCCCAAGAAAACTCCGAATATTTCTCACGTTTTGTGGTTGGTTCCACTTCAGAACATCTCCCACTTTTTCGGGATCAACCGATACTCCTTCCTCGGAGATGATGGGGCCTAGGAACGATATCTCCTTTAGCCAAAATTGACACTTGCTGAGCTTGGCATACTGTAACACCCCAAAATCCTGTTAAGAGGGGAATTTAAAATTTTTTGGACATATTGCATGTGTTGCAAAAATTCAAATTCAAACTGGAATTCAAATTAAACTCAAAACAGAAATGAAAAAGAAAAAGAAAAGGAAAAAATAAACCCCCCGGCCAGTGGGCTGAAACCCACCAGCCGGCCCATTTGTTCCCACGCCAGCCCGCAGCCGCACGCCCCCCCTCTTTCCCACTGACACGCGGGGCCTGCCATCCCTTCTTCCTCCTCGCGCTCGTGCCCGCGCTCGGCCGGACTCTTCTCACCCCGAATCGAAACCGCCCCGGATCCTCGCGTATCCCAACCGAATTTCGTTCGTGGACGACGCAAACTTGATCACAACCGAACGCCGCCCTCCCCGTCTATAAAAACCCCGGCATCGTCCCATTTTTTCCCACGATTCGCCGATTTTTCTTCCGGTGAGAACCCGAGCTTCTCCGGCGAATTCTGCTTGATCTACGATCGGGAATTCTGATCTAACTCGCTGGTCTTGATCCACTGCCTCCGGGGAACCGCGCAGGTGCAGAAAACTCGGTGGTTTGCGGCTCAAACACAGCGCCAACGAGCCTCACCGTGAATTCACCTCGGACCTCGTCGCCGACCGCTTTCCAGGACCTCCGAGCTCAAGAAAACCCCCGAGGTGAGATCCCCGACCTCCCCTCTACCGATCTATGCCATAAAATCACAGTTTTAGGGAGAATTAACGAAGATCCAAAACTCTCCGGCGAGATTGCCGCCTCCCGCCGCCGTGCGCCTCCGGGCAGCGCCGCTAGCGCTCGATCAGAGCGACGTGGCCGCTTGTGCGCCGTCTATTTTAAATCGCACGGTAGAATTTAAATCCCCGCGTACCGGTTTGATGTTATAATCTCAGCCGTCTGTTTTAAATCGGACGGTCCACGTCAGCCCTGCGTTATAAAGGCCGGGATTCTTACGTGCTACCCCCTGGGGTTCTCGGAAAATAAGAGCTAGCCCCGGAAACTTCTGATCTAGCCCCTGGAACTTCAGAAAATCATGTAAATTCATTTAAAAATCAGTTTTGACCACGGGACTTAATAAAAATTAGGAAAACCCCCTCTGTTATGTGTAGCTAGACCCCTGAAAATTCTTAAAATAATATTATAGACCTTGTAGTGGGGTGAGTTTACCTTTTTAACCCTATTTGATATTAAATTTAGGAAATTGAACATGTGGTTAGTATTTAAAATTTAAAAGATGGGACAAACATATTGTCAATTCAAATTAAAAACTTTCCTAGTACTTGGAAAACCTTGAAGTGAGATAAAAATAGATTTTTGGCTGAAATGAATCTGTTTAATTGATTATTCACATTTATTAGTAATAGGGACACATTTTTAAGTAGAGAATAATTCTGAAAATTAGTAAACTAAATGTAAAATAGTTCACATCAGAGGAGAAGTTCAAAAATATATTATTTAATATTTTAGACCCAAAACATATTCTGTTTAGATGAGGTGTCTTACTATTTTCATAATAAAGTACACATTTAGGCATAGGAAATAAATTTGAAAATATAGCAAGCTAGGTATAAATAATTAGAAAATGATAAATGAAGAATTCAGTTTAGGGTTGGTAGAAGGTCTGAAGACATATATGGAGTAGGAAAATACCTTTCATGCATACTTTGTAGCTAAAAGGGTGTAGTAATTGAATGTAAGGAATTTATTTAAATTGGAAACTCATATATAGTATGCAAACATAAATGTGAATACAAAAGTAGAAATCATATACCCATGTTTAAAAGTGCAAGTAAGCCAAAAATCAACACACATAGAGTAACTACAACACATAGAATTGTGAATGGCTTTCATAAATGTGAATGTGTGGTTTGTATGAAGTGGAAGTGTGAACTATGTCTTATGACTTGTTGTTTTCTTTTGCTACGTGTGATGGTATGAGTAGAACCTGCTCCAGAGCAAGTTCTTCCTTTCCAAGACCAGGACTACCCATTCCAAGAGCAGCAGGAAGAAGGCAAGTGTCCTTGACCACTTTGATCCTATGCTAGGATGTGTAGATAGAATCATTTGCATTGTCAATTGAAATATGAAACCCATGCTAGGAAGTTTCTCTAGAATTGCATTATCTTGTTTCCTTGTAGCTTGGGTTGGGATTTATTTTATTATGTCATTTATTTACATGCTTATGCTTAGCCATGCTTAGAATGGGATATTTGGGATATGAGATCATCAGTTTATTTTACCATACTCTTGAATGAGATGTTATGAGTTATGTAGAGGTAGGCATCAAGGCAAGTTGGATGATTTGGTTGGTGCTGGGTGCACGAGACTCGGGTTTGTGTTTAGTACTTGCCTGGATCCTAAGGACCGGTTCATGGAGCATGTAACCTGGCTTTACCGTGCCAACCACATGCTGAGATGGGGCAGCTTGGCCAATTAATTAGGTGTATCCCTGGCGTAGTATGGGTGTGTTGGATGGTGCGGGGAGTGGGTGTCAGCTGGACTACCGTATAAACCGCATGGCTCAAGAGGGGGCCACTGCAGCTGGGTTGGAGCCTCTTGTATGCTGTTAGGGGTGAAACCTCAATGGGCCCACACTCGTCGGGAATCTCTTTGTAAAGGCTTCGTAGTGATCTCCTGGCTACACACCTGGGAAGTGTGAATGTGGTTCGTAGCCACTGGCATAATGGAGGTTCTTTTAGTCCACCCGGCAACGGAGGATGAAATCATTACATGTGGGTACAGTGGTGCAAACTCTGCAGAGTCAAAACTGTCATGAATGCCATGCTCACGGTCAAGAGCGGCTTGGACTTATTCATGATTAGAGGATGATGGCTTTGGAAGTTGAGGATGTTAAGCGGGGAGCTTAACATTGGAAATGATGTTATGGTTATTTGATTATGATGATGGGATGGGAGATTGGGACCATTTCACCTGTGTAGTAATATAGGTGCTTAATAAGCTAAGGCGATAGGTATTAATTGCGTAGTGCTTTAACCATGAGTTCAACCTCTCCTTGCTCTATCCATGCATGACATAACTTTCCCACACTTGCTGAGTACCATCGGTACTCAACCTTGCATATTTGTTGGTTTATATTGCTGCTCAGGTCAAGATAATGAGGTGGTGTATAATGATCAAGACTTTGGACCCGAAGAAGGTTTCTAGGTTCATGGAGTCCCCCGGGCAACGCCTGTGACAGAGCCCACGAGAATAATTATTCCGCTGCTAGTTTATTTACTTGTGATGAACTTCGTATTGTCCATCGAGACATTTGCTATGTAAGACTTATTTATATTCGACACCTGGCTTGTAATAAATGATGCTTCACTATTTGTCATCACATGTATGAGAAAATGATCCTGGCATACATGTGATATTCACTTGGTTGTTCTTCGGAAAAACCGGGTGTGACAGAAGTGGTATCAGAGCCAAGGTTGCCCGTAGGAACGTGGACCTAGGTAGAAATGGACGTATTTAAGGGCCCTATTTTCTTAAAAACTATTTTACAAGGTGTGTGTTGAAAAATGTTATTTAATGGAGTCACTTTCTTCATCATACCCCAACTTTCATTCAAAATAGGATTTTTGTTTAAAAGTTTATCTAACCTAAGTTTAAATGCTTTTTCTTTTAGATGGTTCGCATGATTCGCATCGCTCGCAAGTCCACAGGAGGGAGAGTTCCCGTAGTTGCCCTTGCCCAAAGGGAGGAGAGCCGTCCGGTGATGTACCTTTCATACGGACTGGCAGTAGGAGGCTTGTTGCGCCGTCTTCAACGTATGCTCCAAGCCGCCGGCAATACGGGCAAGCCAATCATACACTATAGCTCCACCAGGACCATCCGTGAAAAGCGGGAAGAATGGAGTTCAGAGATGAGGATTATCCATGAAAATCAGCTGCTTAAGATCCACCGCTCTCCAGCTTGTCGAGCGACACAGGTCGATGCGGAGAAGGATGTCACCTGGGAGGCCATCACCTGCCAGAGTCACATCTATCGTCGACACCTGTACAGGACTGAGTACATGTATGTCCTCCAGCGCGAGAGTGGTACAACGGAGTATAAGTACCCGCCAGTGCAGCAAGGAACTTCCCATGAGCACATGGACTTGTGCTTGGAGGATGCTGCTATGCTCAGCACTCGACTGCAGGAGTGCCAGCTAGAGCTTCAGAATGTTCGGGACACCCTGAAGGAAACGGAGGCGTTGCTGTGAGCCTGCTTGAGGGCGAGAGAAAGAGGAGATGGGAATGAACTGTGTGTCACCGTGAATGATACATGGACTCCTGACTCCCCAGATCACCGGGCGATCAGGCGTCGTCGCACTTCTCCACCAGCAGCCTCCCCACCCAAAGCGGAGTCAGAAGGCAGCCGCAATAATGAGGAAGATCCTGAGGAGCCAGCTCAGTGATACGAGTAGTGTAGAGTTTTTCCCTTAGTTAGCAAGATGTCGAATAGTCGAGTCGTTACATTAGTTAATGGTGTGTTAATGCTTGGTGTGTGACGTGAGTTGTGGAAGCCATGAGCGATTTTCCACAGCCTCATCTTCAGATCGTTTTGCTTTGGTGTGTGAACCCACATGAAATAATAGTGCATTTATTTTTGTGTGAGATATGAACCCTCAGAAAAGTATAACAAAGCTTCAACACTTCAAAGTACAAACAAGTGAAAGTAGTGAGATAATACGTAATACTTTAAATTAACATTTGGTTGATCATGCTAGATGGCCGGAAGAGGAAAAGGTCGTGCTGCCAACCCCGCCAGCAACAATGATGAGGCCTGCAACCCTCATCTTTCTGGGAGCCAAGACAGGAGTGGACGCCGTGAGGGAGTTGATCCCATCCACCAAATGCTTGAGAATCAAAATCAGCTCATCCAGAACCTGACTCAAGTGGTGGCCAACTTGCATCAAGTTCCACCTCCACAAGCTGCACCACGCCAACCAAGGTTGAGTGAGTTTCTAGGAACTCAACCTCCAAAGTTTGCAAGTGCTGCTGAACCTCTAGAGGCAGATGATTGGCTAAAGACCATTGAAAGCAAGATGAGGATCATACAGTGCCAAGGGTATGAGAGGGTGCTGTTTGCCTCTCATCAATTGCATGGACCTGCTGCTGATTGGTGGACCGCCTACGTGGCCGCCCATCATGACCCTAAGAACATCACTTGGGAAGAGTTCAAGCGTAGCTTCCACAACCATTACATACCAAGGGGTGAACTCAAAGAGGAAGGAGTTCTTGGGGTTGCAGCAAGGTAACATGACTGTGAGGGAGTACCTCACTAAATTTACTCAACTCTCCCGTTATGCTCCACGGGATATAGAGACTGATGAGCAGAAACAGGACTGTTTCGTGGAAGGACTTACCGCAGAAATGCAGTGTGCAATGTCCTCCAACGAGTATGAAAGCTTCCAAAAGATGGTGGACAGAGCATTTGTTGTAGAAAGGAAGCTGAAGGCCTTGGAAAATGAGAACAAGAGGAAGGCCGGGTGGTCCCACCAAGCCTCAGGGAGCAACACCCGCCCACGTCTGATGCAGCAACCCGCAGTGCAGACGAACCGTGCTGCGGTACCCTACTCAGCACCAAGAGGGTACAACCCGAACTACAGGCCTCCGGCAGCACCAATACAGCCACAACGTCAGTTCGTACAGCAGCCTCGCCCTACATATCAACCTCGACCAGCCGTACAAGGACCCCCAAACCAACCCCAAGACAACAAAGGCCAGGCACCTAAGGTTGGGGTGCAATGTTTCAACTGTGGTGAAGTGGGGCACTACGCCCATAAGTGCACAAAGAAGAAGCCCACGCAGCCACACAGCAGAATGTAATGAGAGGACGGGTGAACCACGTCACCATGGAGGAAGCGCAAGAGGCACCTGACGTGGTAGTTGGTAAGTTTCCTGCCAATTTACACATTGCAACCCTGTTGTTTGATTCTGGTGCTACCCACTCGTTCATTGCCCAAGGGTTTGTTAAGAAGCATGACCTAGCAACAACACAAATGAACCATATGCTAGCAGTAAACTCTCCAGGTGGAGAAATAAGGAGAAGACAAGTGAGTCCCAAAGTGAACCTAGACATTAATGGGGTGGTATTTACTGCTAACCTCATAGTGATAGATTCACAAGGGATAGATTTTATTTTGGGTATGGATTGGTTGACTAAACATAAAGGAATCATCCATTGTTCGACCAGAACGGTGGAACTAACTCACCCTAGTGGCACAAGAGTAAAGTTCATAACAATACACGAGCCTAGGAGGGACATTAAATTAAATCAAGTTGAGGTGAAAGTGGAGGAGATCAGGACCATCGGGGAATATCCAGATGTTTTTCCGGAGGAGTTGCCAGGTATGCCTCCTGATCGTGAAGTGGAATTCGCAATTGACTAGTGCCTGGAACAGCCCCGATATACAAGAGACCTTATCGGATGGACTCCAAACAGCTAGGAGAACTCAAGGATCATTTGAGAGAATTGACGGAGAAGGGGTATATTCATCCTAGTTCCTCACCTTGGGGAGCTCCAGTCATATTTGTGCCCAAGAAGGACGGAACCCAAAGGTTGTGCGTAGACTACCGTGCCTTGAATGAAGTGACCATCAAGAACAAGTACCCATTACCCCGCATTGAAGACTTGTTTGATCAGTTGAGGGGAGCTTGTGTGTTCTCGAAAATTGATCTCAGGTCGGGATACCACCAACTTAAGATAAGGCAAACTGATATTCCCAAGACAGCTTTCGTATCTCGGTACGGACTGTATGAATACACCGTCATGCCTTTCGGGCTAACTAATGCCCCGGCATACTTCATGTATCTCATGAACAAGGTATTCATGGAATATCTGGATAAATTTGTGGTGGTTTTCATAGATGATATTCTCGTTTTCTCCAAAGATGAAGAGGAACATGAGAAACATCTAAGGTTGGTGTTGCAGAAGCTGAGAGAACACCAACTATATGCCAAGTTGAGCAAGTGTGAGTTTTGGCTGAAGAGAGTTCCCTTCTTAGGACATATCGTCTCGGAGGGAGGAATCTCCGTGGATCGCGCCAAAATTTAGGATATACAGAAGTGGAAGACCCCTGAAAATGTCGGGGACGTTCGAAGCTTCTTGGGATTGGCAGGATACTATCGACGGTTTATTGAGGGATTCTCTAAGATCTAGAGACCCCTCACCAATCTGTTGGAGAAGGGAATCACATTCACATGGACGCCGCAATGCGAGACGAGTTTTTAGGAGTTAAAGAAAAGATTGACAACATCCCCAGTGCTAGTTATGCCAGACATGCAGAAGAACTTTACGGTGTACTGCGATGCCTCTGGAAAAGGGTTGGGATGTGTTCTCATGCAAGAAGGGTATGTCGTGGCTTATGCATCCCGGCAACTCAGGAAGCATGAGAAGAACTATCCTACACATGACCTAGAATTAGCCGCAGTGGTACATGCATTGAAAATTTGGCGGCACTACATGATGGGGAAGAGGACAGAGATATATACGGATCATAAGAGTTTAAAGTACATTTTCACATAGCCAGATCTCAACCTCAGACAAAGGAGATGGTTAGAGCTAATCAATGACTTTGTTGTGGGCATCAACTATCATCCTGGGAAAGCAAACGTCATGGCAGATGCTTTAAGTCGGAAAGTGCAGGACAATAAGTTGAGCTTGAAGGACATGCCTACAGAATTGAAGGAAGAGGTTATAAGGCTCAATCTATGTCTTGTGAATAGTGGTGAAGTCATCGCCATGGAAGTGGACTCCACACTAGAGCAAGAAATACGAGAGGGTCAAAAGGACGACGAGATGATACAAGAAATCAGGCAACTCATCAAGGAAAATAAAGCCCCTGGTTTCAGAGAGGATGAACAAGGAACGGTGTGGCACGGGAAAAGAATATGTGTGCCAGAAGTAAAGAAGATCCGTGAATTGATTTTGAAGGAGGCTCACGATTCTGACTATTCCATTCATCCTGGGAGTACGAAAACGTACCAGGACCTCAAGAGCAGGTATTGGTGGTATGGCATAAAGCGAGATGTAGCGGAACATGTTGCCCTATGTGACACATGTCAGTTGGTGAAAGCGGAACATCAACGACCAGCGGGATTATTGCAACCACTCAAAGTGCCTGAATGGAAGTGGGAAGAAATCGGCATGGATTTCATAGTGGGATTGCCTAGGACCCAATCAGGATATGATTCGATATGGGTCATCGTCGACAGGCTAACCAAGGTAGCTCATTTCATCCCCGTGAAAGAAAGCTACAGCGGATCCAAATTGGCAGAATTGTACATGTCAAGGATCGTGTGTTACCATGGAGTGCCCAAGAAGATAGTGTCGGATCGAGGGACACATTTCACCTCATGATTCTGGCAGAAGTTACACGAAACCATGGGAACCCATATGAACTTTAGTTCTGCCTATCATCCCCAAACTGATGGGCAGACGGAAAGAGCCAATCAGATTCTTGAGGATATGCTGAGGGCGTGTGCACTCAAAAACAATCGGAGTTGGGACAAGAACTTACCGTATGCAGAATTCTCCTATGAAAACAGCTATCAGGCTAGTATGAAGATGTCACCGTTCGAAGCTTTGTATGGGAGGAAGGGCCGAACTCCCCTGTTTTGGAACCAAATGGGGGAAAGTAATGTGTTTGGTCCCGAAGTACTACAAGAAGCCGAGGCGAAAGTGAGGGAAATTTGCAATAACTTGAGGATAGCACAGACACGACAAAAGAGCTATGCTGATGTACGGAGGAGAGAGCTCGTTTTCAACGTGGGAGACTATGTCTATCTCAAGGTGTCCCCTATCCGAGGACTTCGTCGGTTCAAGGTGAAAGGGAAGTTATCACCTCGATACATCAGACCCTTTCAAGTTCTGGAGAGGAAAGGCGAAGTGGCGTATCAACTAGAATTACCGGCTCGCCTATCGGATGTGCACGATGTATTCCATGTGTCACAGCTCAAGAAATGTCTGAGAACGCCTGAAGAGGTGTTACCCATGAATGAGGTTGACGTAGCTGAGGATTTGTCTTATGCCGAGCAACCATTCTAGATTTTGGAGACAATGGAACGCCTCACAAGAAATAAAAGAATCCGGATGTGCAAGGTGCAGTGGAAGCATCACTCAGAAGAGGAAGCCACCTGGGAGCGAGAAGATGAGCTTAAGGCACAATTTCCGGAATTGTTTTCTTAGAACCACCAATCTCGAGGACGAGATTTCTTTTAAGGGGGATAGAGCTGTAACACCCCAAAATCCTGTTAAGAGGGGAATTTAAAATTTTTTGGACGTATTGCATGTGTTGCAAAAATTCAAATTCAAACTGGAATTCAAATTAAACTCAAAACAGAAATGAAAAAGAAAAACAAAAGGAAAAAAATAAACCCCCCGGCCAGTGGGACAAAACCCACCAGCCGGCCCATTTGTTCCCGCGCCAGCCCGCAGCCGCGCGCCCCCCCCCCATCTTTCCCACAGACACGCGGGGCCCGCCAACCCTTCTTCCTCCTCGCGCTCGCGCCCGCGTTCGGCCGGACTCTTCTCACCCCGAATCGAAACCGCCCCGGATCCTCGCGTATCCCAGCCGAATTTCGTTCCTGGACGACGCAAACTCGATCACAACCGAACGCCGCCCTCCCCCGTCTATAAAAACCCCGGCATCGTCCCGTTTTTTCCCACGATTCGCCGATTTTTCTTCCGGTGAGAACCCGAGCTTCTCTGGCGAATTCTGCTTGATCTACGATCGGGAATTCTGATCTAACTCGCTGGTCTTGATCCACCGCCTCCAGGGAACCGCGCAGGTGCAGAAAACTCGGTGGTTTGCGGCTCAAACACAGCGCCGATGAGCCTCGCCGTGAATTCACCTCGGACCTCGTCGCCGACCGCTTTCCAGGACCTCCGAGCTCAAGAAAACCCCCGAGGTGAGATCCCCGACCTCCCCTCAACCGATCTATGCCATAAAATCACAGTTTTAGGGAGAATTGACGAAGATTCAAAACTCTCCGGCGAGATCGCCGCCTCCCGCCGCCCTGCGCCGCCGGGCAGCGCCGCCCGCGCTCGATCAGAGCGACGTGGCCGCTTGTGCGCCGTCTATTTTAAATCGCACGGTAGAATTTAAATCCCCGTGTACCAGTTCGATGTTATAATCTCAGCCGTCTGTTTTAAATCGGACGGTCCACGTCAGCCCCGCGTTATAAAGGCCGGGATTCTTACGTGCTACCCCCTGGGGTTCTCGGAAAATAAGAGCTAGCCCCGGAAACTTCTGATCTAGCCCCTGGAACTTCAGAAAATCATGTAAATTCATTAAAAATCAGTTTTGACCCCTGGACTTAATAAAAATTAGGAAAAACCCCTCTGTTATGTGTAGCTAGACCCCTGAAAATTCTTAAAATAATATTATAGACCTTGTAGTGGGATGAGTTTACCTTTTTAACCCTATTTGATATTAAATTTAGGAAATTGAATATGTGGTTAGTATTTAAAATTTAAAAGATGGGACAAACATATTGTCAATTCAAATTAAAAACTTTCCTAGTACTTGGAAAACCTTGAAGTGAGATAAAAATAGATTTTTGGCTGAAATGAATCTGTTTAATTGATTATTCACATTTATTAGTAATAGGGACACATTTTTAAGTAGAGAATAATTCTGAAAATTAGTAAAATAAATGTAAAATAGTTCACATCAGAGGAGAAGTTCAAAAATATATTATTTAATATTTTAGACCCAAAACCTATTCTGTTTAGATGAGGTGTCTTACTATTTTCATAATAAAGTACACATTTAGGCATAGGAAATAAATTTGAAAATATAGCAAGCTAGGTATAAATAATTAGAAAATGATAAATGAAGAATTCAGTTTAGGGTTGGTAGAAGGTCTGAAGACATATATGTAATAGGAAAATACCTTTCATGCATACTTGGTAGCTAAAAGGGTGTAGTAATTGAATGTAAGGAATTTATTTAAATTGGAAACTCATATATAGTATGCAAACATAAATGTGAATACAAAAGTAGAAATCATATACCCATGTTTAAAAGTGCAAGTAAGCCAAAAATCAACACACATAGAGTAACCACAACACATAGAATTGTGAATGGCTTTCATAAATGTGAATGTGTGGTTTATATGAAGTGAAAGTGTGAACTATGTCTTATGACTTGTTGTTTTCTTTTGCTATGTGTGATGGTATGAGTAGAACCTGCTCCAGAGCAAGTTCTTCCTTTCCAAGACCAGGACTACCCATTCCAAGAGCAGCAGGAAGGAGGCAAGTGTCCTTGACCACTTTGATCCTATGCTAGGATGTGTAGATAGAATCATTTACATTGTCAATTGAAATATGAAACCCATGCTAGGAAGTTTCCCTAGAATTGCATTATCTTGTTTCCTTGTAGCTTGGGTTGGGATTTATTTTATTATGTCATTTATTTACATGCCTATTCTTAGCCATGCTTAGAATGGGATATTTGGGATATGAGATCATCAGTTTATTTTACCATACTCTTGAATGAGATGTTATGAGTTATGTAGAGGTAGGGATCAAGGCAAGTTGGATGATTTGGTTGGTGCTGGGTGCACGAGACTCGGGTTTGTGTATAGTACTTGCCTGGATCCTAAGGACCGGTTCATGGAGCATGTAACCTGGCTTTACCGTGGCAAGCACATGCTGAGATGGGGCAGCTTGGCCAATTAATTAGGTGTATCCCCGGCGTAGTATGGGTGTGTTGGATGGTGCGGGGAGTGGGTGTCAGCTAGACTACCTCATAAACCGCAAAGCTCAAGAGGGGGCCACTGCAGCGGGGTTGGAGCCTCTTGTATGCTGTTAGGGGTGAAACCTCAGTGGGCCCACGCTCGTTGGGAATCCCTTTGTAAAGGCTTCGTAGTGATCTCCTGGCTACACACCTGGGAAGTGTGAATGTGGTTCGTAGCCACTGGCATAATGGAGGTTCTTTTAGTCCACCCGGAAACAGGGGATGAAATCACTACATGTGGGTACAGTGGTGCAAACTCTGCAGAGTCAAAACTGTCATGACAGCCGTGCTCACAGTCAAGAGCGGCTTGGACTTATTCATGATTAGAGGATGATGGTTTTGGAAGTTGAGGATGTTAAGCGGGGAGCTTAACATTGGAAATGATGTTATGGTTATTTCATTATGATGATGGGATGGGATATTGGGACCATTTTACCTGTGTAGTAATATAGGTGCTTAATAAGCTAAGGTGATAGGTATTAATTGCGTAGTGCTTTAAGAATGAGTTCAACCTCTCCTTGCTCTAGCCATGCATGACATAACTTTCCCACACTTGCTGAGTACCATCGGTACTCAACCTTGCATATTTGTTGGTTTATATTGCTGCTCAGGTCATGATTATGAGGTGGTGTATAATGATCAAGACTTTGGACCCGAAGAAGGTTTCTAGGTTCATGGAGTCCCCCGGGCAACGCCTTTGATGGAGCCCACGAGAATAATTATTCCGCTGCTAGTTTATTTACTTGTGATGAACTTCGTATTGTCCATCGAGACATTTGCTATGTAAAACTTATTTATATTCGATACCTGGCTTGTAATAAATGATGCTTCACTATTTGTCATCACATGTATGAGAAAATGATCCTGGCATACATGTGATATTCACTTGGTTGTTCTTCGGAAAAACCAGGTGTGGCACATACAATTGATGCTCTCGCAGCTTTTGCAATGTCAACCTCAAATGTTCTTCATGTTCCTCCTCACTTTTCGAATACACCATGATGTCGTCAATGAAAACCATGACAAACTTGTCCAAGTACTCCATGAAAACCTTGTTCATGAGGTAAATGAGATATGCGGGTGCATTCGTTAACCCGAAAGACATAACGGTATATTCATACGAACCATGCCGTGTTCGAAAGGCAGTCTTGGGTATATTGGAGGGCTTAATCTTCAGCTGGAAGTATCCCGACCGAAGATCAATCTTAGAAAAGAGTCGGGCTCCCTTCATTTGGTCAAACAGGTCCTCTATACGGGGCAGAGGGTACTTGTTCTTGATCGTCAACTCATTGAGAGACCCATAGTCCACGCACATCCTTTGGGTTCCATCCTTCTTGTCTACGAATAGCATGGGGGCACCCCATGGTGACGAGCTTGGACGTATAAAAACCTTCTCCAGCTGCTCCTGAATTTGCTTCTTGAGCTCCACCAGTTTGTTAACGGGCATCCTATATGGTCTCTTTGCTATAGGTGCAGTTCCGGGTACCAAGTCAATGGAAAACTCAATGTCCTGGTCAGGTGGCATACCTGGGAGTTCTTCCGGAAACACATTCAAAAATTCTTGAACCACCGGAATTTTATCCAATGTTGCTCCTTCGACGTGGTTCAACGTGGCCTTCTCGGTTGTTGGCTGGGCTGACTCGAACTCAATATGAGTACCGTGCTCGTTTGTCAACTGCACGCTCCTCTTAGCACATTGGATTACTCCGTTGTTTGTAAAAGCCCAAGAAAAGCGACTTGCAAAACCTTTTCATCACCTCACAACACCACAGTTTTTGTTGTGAATATCTTGTGAAGAATTGTGAAGAGCAAGTAACCTCCATCAAAAGGGGATTGGTTCAAACTTTCTACATATATGATAACACATGAGGGGTTGTTCTAGAACCAACTTAGAGTCATTTGCATGTTTGGACCCTAGTTGGATTAAGACCACCGAGTTGAAGTACTCAAGTGCAATGGGAGGGTTTGGAGATCAGAATTTGAACTAAATGTCCAACTCAAAATTTAAATGAGGGGAGGACATAATGGTGATTCAAAACTGGTGTGTTCAAACTCTTGGTTGCAGCAGCTAACACAAGAATCAAATTGCATATTGGATTCCTTAGGTCCAAATTAGTGGGTAGGCAAAGTTTCAGTAATTTTTGAAAAGGTTTGCTACCCATTTTTCTAAAAAGGGTTCAAATGTGCAAAGAATTCACATACACATTTGAATTTGGGGGAAATCTGTCCAACTATCCAAATGTAGCTCAGTTTTAGACTCCAAACATTTGAATTGATCACTTGCCAAGTTTTGGAGATCTTTTGTGGGAGGAGGAGAGGTTGCCTGTTGGGACCCACATGTCATTGGGGAGGTTAATAATTGCATAAAGATCAGCAGCCTTCAGGGTGAAGTTTTCTACTCGAGCAGAGCCGAGAACTCCAAGGGCGCCACCGAGACACCCACCGCAGCGCCTCCCAGGGTCGGTTTCTTCACGCTGGCGAGCTTCTCGTGGGGGATAGTTACTCCCGGCCATGCCCCGTTTTGCCACAGCACCGAAGGCCACGTTCTACCCCCCTCGCACGCAAGGACGACACCGAATAGCTGCCGCCGCGTTACTCGCTCGGGAAGCTACGTGCCTTCGCGTACAAGGCCGGGCAGTAGCAAAAACAAACCCACGGACTTCGCCACAACCTCCTCAGACCACAAACGGGGAGCGTTCGGCCTCACCACCCCGCGCACACCAAGTTTTCCGTGGCGGCCAAAACCCAGCTGAACAGAGACCACGCGTGGACAGCTCGGCAGAGGATCGTTCACGGCTGAGCAAGAATGGCCTCGGACGCGCCAGAACCCGGTGGTGCTCATATCCAAAGCTCAAGCCGTGACCTGGTCCACAGAGCGCGAATTTGAAGAAAGTTCCCCGGCGGGTACGAACTGACCTCCCGGCATGGTAAACTCAAATTCAACTGCCACCCTTGTTTTTAGGTCGTGAAATCTTGCACACAGGACCGCCACTCGTCGACGAATATTAGCCCTTCACATCCCTTGCTTTAAACCACACGTAGGCCGAGTATTTCTAGGTTTTGTTATGGCAATTATGGCGGGGAGGATCGGGCTCACGGTGACAGCTAGGTTAGAGCTTTCCCCGAGCCTTTGCATGGCCATGTCGACCTTCCCTGGGATCCCCCGGTGCATTAGAGCCCTTTCACCGAGGTTTTGGCGGGCTAGGTTGGCCGGCCGACATCGCCGAACTCGTACCAAGCCGCTGCACCGTCGCCGGCTAGGTTAGAGCCACTGCCGGTCGGGGGAGAGGTTTCCAGCGTGTTCAGCATGTGGAACTAGGCCCTGGTGGCGAGGGAGAGCGCGGGAGCTGGCCGGACGGAAAAATCAGCGCAGCTCCGGCGAGCCCGGCGGCGCGCGGGCGCGGGAGCGCGTAGAAGAAGACAAGTGGCCGGCCCGCTTGTCAGCCGCTTAGTATACCGTGTGGGGATTTTCTGTTGCACCGGGTCATCTGTGACAATGCGGAGAACAGTCCTGTGGCCCCGTGTGGTGTAGCCGAGGGGGTGACACGTGTGGGCTGGACCCGCTGTCAGAGATTTGAACTTTTCCCGGTTAATTAAAATTCCAGAATTTTCCCAAACTTTAGAACCTCATAACTTTTGCTAGGAAGCTCCAAAATTAGTGATTCAAATTGGGTTGGATTCATCTTGAATAGCTCTATCCAAATATGCAACTCAATTTGTACGAAACCCGTTATTTAATTCTGGAAAATTCTTTAAAGCTTTTTAGCAAAAGAATTTTAGAGGGGGTTTGGTTAATCCAAAAATCCTCAAAGTTTTCCAGAATATTCTCTAGGATGTTAGTGAACCCCTGTAAACGTTTCAGACCATTTGGAGTTGATTTGATCAGGGAAATTCAGATTTGTAGGTGCTGTATTCAATTGAATACAGAAACATTTTCAGAGAATTTCCAAAACTGGGAAATTCTGTTCTGGGCAAATCTTAGCTCCAAAAATGCTAGCCAATTCATGCAAACTGTATGAGCTATAATTGAAATTGTAGTTCACTAAGTTTGGCGTGAACATGGGTGTTATCTCAGAATTAATTCTTCTTTGCTTAATTGCTTAGAAAATTGTTCTGAACAAACCACTCAATGAAAAGTGCTAATATTTGGTCCAGAGGGTTTTCTTGTGACAAGGAACTCACATGAAAATTCTCAGCTCCATTGGAAGTCTGGATCACCCCTGTTCTGTTTAGCCACTTAAGGGGATCAATATAGAAGAGGGGGAAAACCACTTAGCACTTAATCATGTGCTTAGGTCCAAACCCAAACCACTAGCCCCAGTTTCATTTTAAATTCTTAAACAAGGTTCCAGTTTTTGAAAACTTGTTAGTATAACTTGTAGCAGCATCCTTACAATTAAACTTATGTGCATATTCATTAACGTGTAGTCGCTGAAGGCGAGGAGACTCCGGAAGTGCTCGACTTCCTCCTTCCGGAAGAAGACCTAACCACTGACCAGCAGCAACAAGGCAAGCCCCGGTTTGCATTAAGTTTTTTATAAAGTTTTACTTTGTTTACATACGTAGTGTGAAGTGTGTATGTGCATTAGGTGTAGGATGGATGAATACCCGACTGCATAACCAGAATTATTCCCCAAGAGTGAGGGTAGTGTCTAGGGCCTCGAATAGACAGGCTATGCTTAATGATTCATAGGACTTTGGTACAAGTCGAGTAGTTGGAATCTATTCGCGAGTTAGGCTTGGGGCACACGGGATTGGTTCGAGTGATGTGAGATCACCTTAGTAATGAAAATGAGACTTGGCAGGGGCTAGGGCGCAGCAAGAGGGAGTCTTGTGTGTGCAGCCCTGTCCGTGTCGATTGAGGACCGATCCGTGTGCGGCCCACGCTGATCAAGTTTGAACGTACCGAAGGCATATTGGATATATGGGCCCCGATAAACCGATGTTACCTAAACATCCAGGCGTCGAGCCATAGCACACCGATTTATAGGTGTAGGTTGAGGGCAGCAAGGTGGAAATCTGCTAACGGGCATAGAGAGATGCTCCGTGTAGAGAACCTCCTGTCCGTTTCGGTGCGACCGGTTCGACGTTTGGGCTGTTGGGTGAAAGGTTGTCCCTACGGCATCGAGTGAGCGTGCTGTGCAGCTCCATGGGTGGGCGTACGTGACGTGCTCTTTGGGTGTCCCTGCAGGTGTATATCGAGTCGATTCGCCGTCCCTCGCGGTGAAGAGTACCACTTGGTCACTGAGTCGTGACGTAGGCTAATGTATGAAATGTGATGATTCAATATTGCTGTTATGATATAATTGTATTGCTACATGTGTGCCACCAAATATTGCTTACTAAATTTCAGATTCCCGAACTGTTAACTTGTTGCTAAAAGATGAATTAGGGATGAACTTTGTAGGCGTGTCCATTTGCTGCAATGTTACTATCCTATGTTCTTTGTACACCTCATGTAGAGTTTCATGCCTAGGTGAGTCGGTTAAGTCTTGTTGAGCCCTCGTGCTCACGGTTGCTGCTTAAGTGTTTTTCAGGTGAGGAGCCACCCACGGACTCAGGTTACGAGTCCACCGGCGAGGGTTACCCTCCGTCGGGGACCACAGTTGAGTGGGAACCGTACACGCCGCGCTGAGCTGAGAAGTGCAGCTAGTGTGGGTTGACCTAGGGCGGGGCAGCTGACTTTTGCTAGATAGGCGGGCGTGAGTTGTATAATTTAGACTTCTGCTGTGTAATATAAACAATAGTTTGTAACTGAAGTTTGTACCTGTTTGTACAGTTCAGTTGGTTTTCCCCATGTAATAAAAGGTGTCCTTATGACGTGTGCTTTCGGGTGTCGCATCGTGCGGCACCACCCTCTGCGATCCTGGATGAGCGGATTCCGGTCCGCCACAGCCTGGTATCCGAGCTGCATTGGGGATAGCACAGTACTTGAGGACTGTATTGTGGGAAAATTCAGGTTACGGTGAGGATCCAGTAGTTTTCCCAAGTAAGGACTATATTAGCATAGTTACTTAAAGTGGCAAAGACTAACCTATGTGTTATAATTCTGAATTTTAATTATGTAACGACGCACCTACGCTCTAGTACAAATGGTAAGGAACGCCACCAAAAGCGGTTCAATTTCGGTTAGCTCCCCAGACGAGGAACGTGGTTTAGGGATGAGTCTCACAGCTTGGTGTGAGACGTCAATATGAAACTCTTGGACTTTTCATGTTCCTGAGTTCATATGAAACGCTGATCCCTAGCGTGCATTAGGCAAGTAAGTGTTGACCCCATCGCGTGGTCAGTAACGCGAGAGTGTGTTCGTCTGGAAGTAGCCCAGGAGGACATACGCAACGCTTGCCATCGGCGTGCCCTGCAGGGCAGTAGGTGGTATCTGTTGGGTTGATAACATTCCCAACCGTGACGACCCACTCATGACCTACTCGGGTTCCCCGTTTTGTGGTGTTGAAACACGATCACGTACCTTGAGACGTGACCTAACTCAAGGACGGCCGTATGGTAATGATACGGGCGTTTGTATTTACTTTTAAATATGGTTCTGCCTGAAATGGAAACAACAATTGGGTGCATCACTATTGTGTGGTCTTCTGCAGGTACTAACCACGTATGTATTCGTGTAGTAAACATGTGCGAGAGACCGTTTAGTGCCACACTTGAGACGTATATGCCGGTATAATCCGGTTAGGATTTGCTTTTGTGAGTAACGTAGTACCGACATATCATAGGCATGTGCATGGAAGGTAATAATAACAAGGAACTAAAATCACTAAGTTGCAACATTTAGGACCCTGGTTGGGTAGAAAAATTTGATAGTTGATTAGTATAGTTCCAAAAGATTGAAAAACAGAGTGCTCTGTTTTGGGCAGCAAGGTTGCTGAACTTTGACAGAGCATAACTCACACGCCTTTTAGCCCAGGGTGGTGTGGTATATAGTTCTGGGAAGGTGTTTAAGCACTATACAACTTTGTTGTAGACTTCCAGAGCTGAATCACACCTTAAGATGGCTTAAATCCCAGAGGAATGTAAACTGTCCAGAACCAGGACAGATTCAAAATACTCTCTGGACTGTTCTGTTTTTTTTTCAAGCATAACATACAGTAGAAAAATCCAAAATTTTCATATCCTCCATATTTAGAAAGGGAAGGAGATGTGTGACATCTTTGTAATTCAAAGTTTCTGTATTTTCAGTACAGAACTCAGTGGAAGCCAGAGTTGAAAACAGCAACTTCCAAGGGAGGTGCCGTTGAAAGTTTTCCAGAAATTCTGTTGACTTTGAATTACCATAACATTTTAACCAGAACTGATCTGAGGGCAAATAAGTACTCGTTGGAAAGATACGGAAGTTAACTTTAACTTTAGTATTCAGCTTGAGTCATGAAAATGCCCAGAACCAGATCAAAATCTTGGATATGTAGAAACTTGTCATTCTGACAGAGGAATGACAGTTGAACTCATGTGAGAGGTTGTTGTACCCTAGGGGGTTTAAGTACTTCCAATGGGGTAGAACATACCAATGAGTGGTTATCTTCAACTAGTGGAATATTGAGTATATGCTTTACTCAAGTTCTTTTGCTAGAGACCATGTTTGTGTCGTATTGAAGATAAAAGGGTGATATACGTGATGACCAAGCGATAGTAACGTCTCGTAGTGACCAAACCTAGTTGTGGTGAGCTTCCAAAGAGGAGGTTCATAAAGTTGGATTTAACTAGCTTGTATTTGGTCTAGTAATGGTGTAACTTGGGCAAAGTTATTACATTATCCATATACGAGATGTATCGCATGTTTTATTGTCATTATGTTTTACGCCTATTCTATTGGACTGCATGCAATATGTTGCGGGACTGATGTTTAATGTCGTATGATTGCAGATGGTTCGCACTAGGACCACGCACGAGGTTGGTTGCTCTAGCCAACCGGGAGGCGATGACTCCCAGCCATCTGCCTACGACAGCACCCCGTAGCAGCAACCACCACCGCCGCCTCCGCTTACTCTAGCGGATGTGATAGCGGCATTGGAGGGTGGTCGTGAGGAGCAGACCGAGCTGCTCCGCATGATCGTGCAGAATACGTCCCAGGCGGGGGGGGGGGGGGCGTCAAGAGAGGGAGCCCCGTGATCCCCATGAGGTGTCGTACTCGGACTTCATGAGTACGCGCCCTCCAGTGTTCACTGAAGCAGAAGAACCACTGGAGGCCGACAACTGGCTGCGGACCATCGAGAACAAGTTCGGGCTGCTCCAATGCACGGGGCGGCAAAAGACTCTGTTCGCAGCGCAGCAGCTTCATGGTGCCGCTGGTGCGTTGTGGGCGAACTATGTCGCCTCACGTCCGGCTGGCCATGCCGTGGAGTGGGAAGAGTTCCGGGAGGCGTTCTGCACCTATCATATCCCTCCCGGGATAATGAAGAGGAAGTTCCAGGAATTTTTGGAACTGAAGCAGGGTGGGAGGAGTGCCCATGACTACTCCCGTGCCTTCAACCATCTGGCGCAATATGCGTCAGACTACATCTCCACCGAGGAGAAGAAGCGGGAGCACTTCTATCGGGGGTTACACCCCGAGATGAAGACACATCTCGTTCAGTGGAATCGCGGCACATTCAAAGACCTCGTCAATGCCGCGATTATGCAAGAGGACGCTCAGCTGGAGTTGGCAGCTGAGCAGCGGAAGCGCAGCGCTCCACCCAGCAGTGGGGGTGGCACTCCCCAGAAGTACCGCATGGTGTATCGGACACCATCCAGACAGCAGTGGCATCCACCGGCGCGACCTCAGCAGTTCGGGGGACGTTCTTTCCAGTCACCTCCGTTCCGACCGCTGATGCCACCACCGAGACCACAACAGCAGCAGCAGCAGACAGCACCCCGGGCATTTCCACTGCCACAATGCGCCCCGGGTTTCCGTCCTCTGATCAGCGGAGGACCGCCCCGCTTCACTTGCTTCACGTGTGGCCAGGCGGGCCATTTCGCGAAGGACTGTTCCCAGGGGCAGAAGAGCAGCGGGACAAGCCCAGTTCCAGGGCGGTGCTCGAAGCCGACCTCCGGTCAAGAAGGTTGGTCAGCGGACTGGGGGCGTTCGCCACCTCGACAATGAGGACGCCCCGGAGGGAGACAACATGCTAGCGGGTACGTTCACTCTCAACAATCAAGCCATCATCATATTGTTCGATTCTGGTGCAACCCACAGTTTTATAAGTGCATCCTATGTGGCTAAGCATCAAATGCAAGTCTTCCCAACCGACTGCACATATATGATCTGCCCACCACCCTGATAATCCTTACGGGGCAAAAGATTGATGCAATCTTAGGGATGTCATGGCTAAACCACCATGGTGCTGTCCTGAATACTCGGACACGGATGGTTCATTTAAATTCTCCATTCCACCGTCCGCACTTCATGGTGCTAGACACTCCAGTCCGGGAAGTTTCAGAAATCCATAATACTGAAGCTCTCAAGTTAGAGGACATCCCCGTAGTCCGGGAGTACCCCGACGTGTTCCCGGATGATCTTCCGGGCATGCCACCTGAGCGGGATGTCGAGTTCAAGATTGAACTTGCACCCAGGACTACGCCCATATCACGGAGACCATACAACATGGCTCCAAATGAGCTGGCTGAACTGAAAGAACAGCTCAATGACCTGTTGAGCAAAGGTTTCATTGGGCCGAGTTCCTCGCCTTGGGGATGCTCGGCGCTGTTCTTGAAGAAGAAGGATGAAACCTTGAGGCTGTGTGTGGACTACCGGCCGCTCAACGCCGTCATCATCAAGAATAAGTACCCACTGCCCCGCATTGACATTTTGTTTGATCAATTGGTGGGTGCAAGTGTGTTCTCCAAGATGGACCTTCGCTCTGGATATCATCAAATAAAAATCCGGGTGGAGGATATCCCGAAGACGGCTTTCTCAACGAGATATGGTTTATACGAATATCTCGTCATGTCTTTTGGTCTCACAAATGCTCCAGCACATTTCATGTATCTCATGAACTTGGTGTTCATGCCGGAGCTGAACAAGTTCGTTGTGGTGTTCATTGATGATATCTTGGTTTACTCCAAGACAGAAGCCGAACACACCGAACACTTGAGGATCGTTCTTCAACTATTGCGAGACCACAAGCTCTACGCCAAGTTCAGCAAATGCGAGTTTTGGATCAGCCAAGTGCCATTCTTGGGACATATCATCTCCGCGGAAGGCATTGCGGTTTACCCAAGCAAGATAGAGCAAGTTCTGAAATGGAAAGCTCCCTCTTCAGTCCATGAAGTCAGAAGCTTCCTCGGCTTAGCGGGATACTATCGGAGATTCATTCCAAGTTTCTCCAAGCTTGCTAAGCCAATGACAGAGTTGCTGAAGAAGGGGACGAAATATGTTTGGAACACAGCGTGTGAAGGAGCATTTCAAGCATTAGTGAAGCATCTCACAACAGCCCCGGTCTTAGCTCAACCGGATACGACCAAGCCCTTCGACGTGTCTTGTGACGCGTCCGGTATTGGGCTCGGCTGCGTGTTGATGCAGGAAGGACGTGTGGTCACCTATGGCTCACGCCAACTTCGGAACCATGAGCAGCACTATCCGACTCATGACCTTGAGCTTGCTGCCATGGTTTTGGCGCTAAAAATGTGGAGGCACTATCTCCTGGGGAATTTCGTGCATCTCTACACCGACCACAAGAGCTTGAAGTACATCTTCACCTAGAAGGAGCTGAATATGAGGCAAAGGAGGTGGTTAGAATTAATCAATGATTATGAGATTGAGATTCACTACCACCCCGGCAAGGCGAATGTGGTCGCCGACGCGCTGAGTCGGAAATCACATGTCCATAACCTCACCATTACACCGGTGGAGGAGGAAGAGCCAAGTTTATACGTGGTTCCTTATGGATCGCTGTACAACCTTGCCCTCATCCCTACCATTAGGGAGGACATCATTGCAGCTCAGAAGATTGATAAGGGTATGGAACATCTCCGGAGATGGATAGACAACGGGGAGATTAAGTGTTTCCGGAAAGATGCTGAGGGGACGCTATGGTTCAATGACCGCATAGTCGTACCCCGGGATATGGAGCTAAGGAAAAAGATCCTCGATGAAGCTCACTTGTCTAAATACTCCATTCATCCGGGCAGCAACAAAATGTACCATGATTTGAAGAAGAAATTTTGGAGGACGCGGATGAAGCGGGAGGTAGCGCAGTATGTATCCGAGTGTGATACGTGTAAACGAGTGAAGGCGGATCATATGAGGAAGTCAGGGTTGTTGCACCCTTTGAAAATTCCAGCATGGAAATGGGACGATGTGAGCATGGATTTCATTGTGGGATTACCCCTAACATCCGACAAACATGATTCCATTTGGGTGATCGTTGACCGACTAACCAAGTCGGCTCACTTCATTCCCGTGCATACACATTTCCATGCAACAGATATGCGGAGTTATATATTGCCAGGATCCTAATACTTGCATGGCGTACCCAAGACCATAGTCTCAGACTGAGGTGCATTGTTTGTATCTTGCTTTTGGAGCAGTTGCACGCTGATTTGGGTACTAAACTGATTAGAAGCTCCGCCTATCACCCTCAGACAGATGGCCAAACAGAGAGGGTGAATCAAGTACTAGAAGACATGTTGAGAGCATGTGCCATCCACCACGGTAGGAACTGGGATGATCACTTACCGTTGGCAGAATTCTCGTACAACAACGGCTATCAGGCGAATATCAAGATGGCACCCTACGAAGCTCTCTACGATCGCAAATGCCGCACCCCATTAAACTGGTGCGAATCCGGTGAAAGGGTCACATTCGTGGTTAATGTGGTGAACGACGCCGAAGAGCGCGTTCGGACGATTCAAGCTAATTTGAATGCCGCTCAATCCCGGCAAAAGAGCTATGCTGATAAGAGGCGTAGACCGCTGCACTTTGACGTCGGGGAACATGTGTACCTCCGCGTGTATCCGATGAAGGGCGTGCACCGGTTCGGTGTGAAGGGGAAACTTGCTCCCCGTTTCATTGGACCCTATGCTATCACCGAGAAGTGTGGACCAGCAGCTTATGGACTGGAGCTGCCGGCATCTCTTGCTGGTGTCCATGATGTTTTCCATGTTTCACAACTGCGAAAATGTCTAAAGCATACAGCTGATGTCCCTACCGAAGACATCGGCATGTTGCAACCGGATTTGACATATGATGATCCGGTGGCGATTATTGATGAGAAAGCCCGAACCACGCGTAGCCGAACATTGTGGTTCTACGAAATACTCTGGAGCAACCACACAGCCGAAGAAGCGACGTGGGAGAGTGAGGAATTCCTTCGCTCAAATTACCCGGACTTCATGGCGTCTCAGCACGAGTAAGTCCCTATTGCATCGCTGTCTCTTCTTTTGTAATCTCGGGACGAGATTCTTTTAAGGGGGGAGGGATGTAAAAGCCCAAGAAAAGGGACTTGCAAAAACTTTTCATCACCTCACAACACCACAGTTTTTGTTGTGAATATCTTGTGAAGAATTGTGAAGAGCAAGTAACCTCCATCAAAAGGGGATTGGTTCAAACTTTCTACACATATGATAACACGTGAGGGGTTGTTCTAGAACCAACTTAGAGTCATTTGCATGTTTGGACCCTAGTTGGATTAAGACCACCGAGTTGAAGTACTCAAGTGCAATGGGAGGGTTTGGAAATCAGAATTTGAACTAAATGTCCAACACAAAATTTAAATGAGTGGAGGACATAATGGTGATTCAAAACTGTTGTGTTCAAACTCTTGGTTGCAGCAGCTAACACAAGAATCAAATTGCATATTTGGATTCCTTAGGTCCAAATTAGTGGGGGGGGGCAAAGTTTCAGTAATTTTTGAAAAGGTTTGCTACCCATTTTTCTAAAAAGGATTCAATTGTGCAAAGAATTCACATACACATTTGAATTTGGGGGAAATCTGTCCAACTATCCAAATGTAGCTCAGTTTTAGACTCCAAACATTTGAATTGATCACTTGAAAAGTTTTGGAGATCTTTTGAGGGAGGAGGAGAGGCTGCCTGTTGGGACCCACATGTCATTGGGGAGGTTAAAAATTGCATAAAGATCAGCAGCCTTCGGGGTGAAGTTTTCTACTCGAGCAGAGCAGAGGACTCCAAGGGCGCCACCGAGACACCCACCGCAGCGCCTCCCGGGGTCGATTTCTTCACGCTGGCGAGCTCCTCGTGGGGGATAGTTACTCCCGGCCGTGTCCCGTTTTGCCACAGCGCCGAAGGCCACGTTCTACCCCCCCTCGCACGCAAGGACGACACCGAACAGCCGCCACCGCGTTACTCGCTCGGGAAGCTACGTGCCTTCGCATACAAGGCCGGGCAGTAGCAAAAACAAACCCATGGACTTCGCCACAACCTCCTCAGACCACAAACGGGAGCGTTCGGCCTCACCACCCTGCGCACACCAAGTTTTCCGTGGCGGCCGAAACCCAGCTGAACAGAGGCCGCGCGTGGACAGCTCGGCAGAGGATCGTTCACGGCTGAGCAAGAACGGCCTCAGACGCGCCAGAACCTGGTGGTGCTCATATCCGAAGCTCAAGACGTGACCTGGTCCACAGAGCGCGAATTTGAAGAAAGTTCCCCGGCGGGTACGAACTGACCTCCTGGCACGGTAAACTCAAATTCAACCGCCACCCTTGTTCTTAGGTTGTGAAATCTTTCACACAGGACCGCCACTCGTCGATGATCATTAGCCCTTCACATCCCTAGCTTGAAACCACACGTAGGCCGAGTATTTCTAGGTTTTGTTACGGCAATTATGGCGGGGAGGATCGGGCTCACGGTGACATCTAGGTTAGAGCTTTCCCCGAGCCTTTGCATGGCCATGTTGTGAGGGCCCGCCGTCCCGATCACTCACGGGGATGGGACACCTCGCCCGGGAATCGCATTGGGTGGTGCCGTGCGATGCGGCACCCAACAGCACACATATTAAAGCATCATATTACATAAATCAAGCGGAAGCTTACAAATTGTAAATTTTACAAATACTTCTCAAAATACTCTACAGCGGAAGACTAATACAACTCACGCCTCATACCTATGCTAAGCAACAGAGAAGGTGTCCAGCCCGCGGACCCTTCTCGCTAGCAAGACTATCACAATAGCAGCGGCAGGGGTTGCAATGAGTTCACCACTCGGAGAGCTCCGAGTCTCATCAGACACCCGTACTTAGTAGCGTACAGTGATTACCTGCAAAACAACTTATGCAGTATCTGTGAGCACGAAGCTCAGCAAGACTGACCCGTCACCCTAGTCATGAAACTCTACATGATGAAAATAGAGGGCTGATTATAGCAGTTTGCACAAACGATGAACTTGAGCTAAAGGAGAGTCCTTACTTCAAGTTTTAAGCAACTTTTACAGCCCTCGCGAAACTTACATCGAGACTCCACAATCACACAAGAAATGTTTTATCCCTATGTGACTTGCCGAGGTGAATGTAACTTTAGTGAGCTATTCTAGACTCATACAGACCATACGCCATTATCGTCGAGACTCCACAATCAAACAAGAAACGCTTTGCCTCGACGCTACTAGCCCAAGGTGGAAATTAAATTTAGTGAAGTGGCATATTAAACGTATCCAAGTTTAATACTACGTCACGACTCAGTGTACAAGTGTGCTCACTACCGCGAGCGACGGTGATTGCAATCAAAAACACCCGGCTGACACGACACGTACGCCCGTACTCGATGTTACACACAGCAACTATCACTGACGTCGTATGTGGCAACCTTTCACACGACACCCAAATGTCGAACGGGTCCCACCGACTGGGATTAAGTCTCTCTACGGCAAACCCTCGTAGAACCGACTTCTCTATCCTTTCAGCATCGGCATCAGACGGTGAGGTATGCCTCGACACCCGGGTTAACATGTTACATCGGTTTCCTGGGTCCCATATAGCTAGTATGCATTCGGTACACATCTCAAACTTGTCCAGCGGGGCCGCACATGAGAACGGGCCTTAATCGACTAAGACATAGACTAGGTTCACAGGACCACGTCCTTGAGCCTTCCATCCACTGCCCGGTTTCCATTTCCAACTATGAGGATCAATTCCCACTCTTCCAATTGATCCCCCTTAATCCCGGTTCACGAGTAGGAAAATGCCCACTCGAGTTTTGCTTCTTTTAATCCACTTTTGTTGACATGATATCAGCAGTTATAAACAAGTGTTAACCTACTCTACATTATACTCCAGGGTTTTCTGGGTCATCCATCTGGAGTGTCATACCACCTAGACGTAATACAATAAACAAAATGCTAGACATATAACGTGAATACGAATAAAAACTTGTAAGTTTTGATGCAAACCGGGGCTTGCCTTTGTTTTGCAGGGGACTAATATATATAACACAGTTAGTGAAGACCACTTGGATTGATCTCTTGCCTTCCTCCTTTGATCTCTACTCCAATGACTTCAAGTTCTTCAGGTAGATGCTACACGTAATGAATATGCACATATGTTTAATTGTAAAGACTTTGCTATAAGTTCTAATAACAAGTTTTCAAAACTGGAACTCTTTTCAAGAATTTAAAATGACATGGGTGCTAGTGGTTTTGGGTTTGGATCCAAGCACATGATTAAGTGCTAAGTGGTTTCCCCTTCTTCCATTTTGATCACCTTGAGTGGTTAAACAGCACAGGGGTGATCCAGAGCTCCAATGGAGCGGAGAATTTTCATGTGAGTTCCTTGTCACAAGAAAGTCCTCTGTACAAAAATTAGCACTTTTCATTGAGTGGTTTGTTCAGAACAATTTTCTAAGCAATTAAGCAACGAAGAATTAATTCTGAGATAACACCCATGTTCATGCCAAACTTAGTGAACTACAATTTCAATTATAGTTCATAGGACTTGCATGAATTTTCCTAAGATTGTTGGAGCTAAGAATTTCCCAGAACTGAATTTCCATGTTTTTGGAAATTCTCTGAAATTGTTTCTGTACTCATTTGAACACAGCAACTTCAAATCTAAATTCCCCTAACCAAATCAACTCCAAATGATCTGAACGTTTTACAGAAGTTCACTAACGTCCCAAAGAGCATTCTGGCAAAATTTGAGGATTTTTCGATGAGCCAAACTCACTCACAAATTATTTTGCTGAAAAGCTTTATAGAATTTTCCAGAATTAAATAATGGGTTTCATACAAAATGGGTTGCATATTTGGATAGATCTATTGAAGATGAATCCAACCCAATTTAAATCACTAAATTTGGGGCTTCCTAGCAAGAGTTATGAGGTTCTAAAGTTTGGGGGAAAATTCTGAAATTGAACTCTGTTCTATTTTCCAATTTTCAGAGACATAAGGAATTAACACAACATTTGGCCAAGCAAATGAGGTCCAATGCTTCTGAAAATTTTACTGGACTTTAATTTTTGGAGGAATCTCCTACACAAATGTGGGAATTTTCCAATATACAGAACTCCTGGAAAAATTCCTACAAGATTTTCTTTATATGAATTAATGAGCCAAAACCAGGGATTTTCATAATTATTGGGCTGTACCCCCTGGATATTACTCTCTTAGAGGAATCCAACAAAATTTATCTCACTATTTTTGGAGCTTTATACACAGAGTTATGCATTTTCCAAGTTTGAACAACTCTCTGTTTGATTTTAAACAGAACAGTCTAACGTGGGGCCCACGGTCAGGTGCTTCTTCAACCTCCCGCCAGAGCCCGCGGGTGCACACCGGCAGAAAGCGTGGCGCGGCTCGTTCTCTCTTATTTCTCCACCAAATGAGCTCCGGTTTTGCCCTACATGCTCCTTGTAACAAGGCGCAGCTGCCGGGCAAGGTTTCCTTGCATGAAAATGGCCGCGAACAGGTCGGCACCGGTGGGGCGGCTCGTGAGCTCGGCATCAACGCGTTCTGGCACGTCGGAAGCTTCTCCCGGCGACCTAACTTTCCCTAAAGCATCACCAGAGCTCGTGGAGCATGGAACACACCTCAGTTCGTGCAGCAATTGGCGGGAATAGGGCGGTCACCGGAGACCCGACCCATTTTTGCCACCGGCGGTGAATTCTCGTCGCCCGGGGCGTGTGATGATCGGTTTTCTTTGGTTCTCAGCGTGGGAGGGCGCTAGGGCATCTAGTTTCTGTGGTTTTAATTGTAGGAGGGATGATCCAGCGGTTCGAGCTAATATGGAGAATTGGACAGCGCCGGTTCTTCACGTGCTCCGGCAGTAAAATGCGAAATCCGGCTAATCGGCGGCAGGGAAGAGCAGGGGGACGACGGGAGGAGTATATAGACTTCGTGGCGCACCTTTGTGAGCTCTTGAGAACGTCGGGAAGGCGCTGGACTGGCCGGGCGACATGTAGCCGAGGCGGGCAACGTCAGCTCTGTTTTTCCGGCGACAAACTGCTCGGCACTGGTTGTAGGCGGCCGGTCACGGCCTGTGGAGGGTTGGAAAATGTCGGGAAGGGATCACTGAAGCCTCTGAGATGCTCAGACGGGCGTCCAACTCATGGGAAGTACACAGCGTGATCAGCCGAGGGCGGAAGACGTGGTGGCTCTGTTCTTTGCGTTTTGTGAGCGAGGATAAAGAAAACTTCGTTTTCTCCAGTCTGTGAGGGAGGGTAACGTTGAGAGGAAGCTTACACCCTAATGCCAGCACGTGGTGAGGAGCAGGAGGTGGCTTCTGGTGACCCTCGGTGTCACACGGCAGGCCCTCTCGGTGGAGTGAAAACAGCACAGAAAACTTAGTGTGCAAGTCACATTTGCCCTATGACATGTGGGCCCCACCAGTCAGTGCCCTCTTATCCCTCAAAAGATCTCCAAAATTTGGCAAGTGACCAATTCAAATGTTGGGAGTTGAAAACTGAGCTGCATTTGGATAGTTAGATAAATTCCATCCAAATTCAAATGTATATTTGAATTTTTTGCACATTTACATCCTTTTGGAAAAATGGGTAGCAGAACTTTTCAAAAATTAATGAAACTTTGCCTTCCCACTAATTTGGACCTAAGGAATCCAAATATGCAACTTGATTCTGGTGTTAGCTGCTGCAAACAAGAGTTTGAACACAACAGTTTGAATTCCCATTGTGTCCTTCCCTCATTTGAAAAATTTGAGTTGATCACTTAGTTCAAACTCTGATTTCTAAACATTTCCATTGCACTTGAGTACTTCAATTCTGTGGGTTTATCCCACCTAGGGTCCACCCCTGCAAGTAACCCTAAGTTTTGTTTAGAAGAATCTTACATGTGTTATCATATGTGGAAAAAGTTTAAACCATGTCCCCTTTTTCATACACATGACACCAACATTTGTGCAAACTCATGTTTCTTTGTATTCACATTTTTGGGACCTTTACATTCCTCCCCCCTTAAAAGGGAATCTCGTCCCGAGATTACAAAAGAAAGATGAGGCGGAAGGTAATTACAAAATTTACGACAAAAGTTCCAGATAGTTCTTGTGGATGTAATCTTCACTCTCCCAAGTCGCTTCTTTCGGTGTGTGATTACTCCACAGGACTTTGTAAAATTTCAAAGTCCGATTTCGAGTGATCCGGCTCTTCTCGTGGATAATCTTGATGGGATGCTCGGCGTAGGTGAGATCCGGTTGCAATATTTCCATGTCTTCCGAAAGGATCTCCGTCGGCCTCTTCAAACACTTTCTCAAGTGTGGGACATGGAAGATGTCGTGGATGCCCGATAAGGATGGTGGCAGCTCCAAACGATAGGCTACCGGCCCACACTGTTCTGTAATAACGAACAGACCGACAAAGCGAGGTGCTAGCTTTCCCTTGACCCCGAATCGATGCATTCCCTTCATCGGGGATACTCGGAGATAGACGTGATCTCCGACTTCAAAACACAAGGGTCGGCGTCGCTGGTCCGCATAGCTCTTCTGGCGAGATTGAGCGGCCCTGAGGTTTTCTTGAATCAGCTGGACCCGCTCTTCGGCATATTTTACAAGATCAATGCCGAAAATCACCCTCTCGCCAGATTCACACCAATTGAGTGGTGTGCAGCTCTTCCTGCCATAAAGTGCTTCGTATGGTGCCATTTTAATACTGGATTGGTAACTATTGTTGTAGGAGAACTCTGCTAATGGCAAATGGTTATCCCAGTTCTTTCCATGATCTATGGCACATGCCCTCAGCATATCTTCCAAAATCTGGTTCACCCTCTCCATTTGACCGTCAGTCTAGGGATGGTATGCTGAGCTTCTGATTAATTTTGTTCCCAGAGATTCATGTAGTTGCTCCCAGAAACGAGCAACAAATATTGAACCTCGGTCTGATATGATGGTCTTGGGGACTCCATGCAAGCACACAATTCTAGAGAGATACAACTCTGCATATTGTTTAGTATGGAATTCCGTATTCACTGGGATGAAGTGGGCTTATTTTGTTAAGCGATCAACAATCACCCAAATGGAGTCATGCTTTCTAGATGTGAGAGGCAGTCCGACAATAAAGTCCATGCTGATGTCCTCCCACTTCCATGCCGGAATACTTAATGATTGGAGCATTCCCGCTTTCTTAATATGATCAGCTTTGATTCGCCGACATGTATCACAGTCGGATACATACTTGGCAATTTCTCGCTTCATCCGATTCCACCAAAATTTTGTTTTCAGGTCTTGATACATCTTATTGCTCCCTGGATGTATCGAGTACTTGGACATATGAGATTCGTCCAAGATCTTCTTTCTTAGTTTCAGGTTCCGGGGTACCACGATACGGTTGTTAAACCATAACACACCTTTCTCATCTTCCCGGAAACATTTCATCTTATCCTCATTGATTCTTGCCCGGATTTTCCGCATTCCTTTATCTCTCTTCTGGGCTTGTACAATCTCTTCTCTAATGGTAGGCACAAGAGCAAGATTATACAACGCCCCATACGGAATCACCCACAAGCTTGGTTCTTCGTCCTCCTCCGGAACAACTGACAAATTATTAACGTGGGACTTACGACTGAGTGCATCAGCCACCACGTTAGCTTTGCCCGGATGGTAATGGATCTCGAGCTCATAATCTTTGATTAATTCCAACCATCTTCGCTGCCTCATGTTGATATCCTTCTGAGTGAATATATATTTGAGGCTCTTATGGTCGGTGTAGAGGTGCACTAAATTTCCAAGTAAGTAGTGCCTCCACATCTTCAACGCAAGCACCACTGCAGCGAGCTGTAGGTCATGAGTGGGGTAGTGCTGCTCGTGGTTGCGGAGTTGACGAGACCCATACGCGATCACGCGTCTATCTTGCATTAAGACGCAGCAAAGTCCAATGCCTGAGGCATCACAATAAACATCAAATGGCTTTGTTGTATCCTGTTGGGCTAACACCGGTGCCGTTGTGAGATGTTTCTTCAAAGTTTGAAATGCCTCTTCACAGGCCTCTGTCCACACATACTTGCCGCTCTTCTTCAATAACTCTGTCATTAGTTTAGCCACCTTCGAGAAGCTGGGAATAAATCTCCGATAGTAACCTGCTAGCCCCAGAACACTGCGGATTTGATGAACAGATGTTGGAGACTCCCACTTCAGGACTTGCTCAATTTTAGTTGGATCCACGGCCACACGCTCCGCTGAAATAATATGGCCTAAGAAGGGTACTTTGCTGATCCAGAATTCACATTTGCTGAATTTGGCATACAGCTTATGTTCCCGTAAGCGTTGGAGCACAATATGAAGATGTGTGGTGTGCTCCTCCTCCGATTTGGAGTATATGAGAATGTCGTCGATGAAAACCACGACGAACTGATCCAACTCTGGCATGAATACAGAATTCATCAGATACATGAAGTGTGTGGGTGCATTTGTTAGCCTGAAAGACATGACTAGATACTCATAGAGCCCGTATCTAGTCGAGAAAGCCGTCTTCGGTATATCCTCCGCTCTGATTTTTATCTGATGATAACCGGACCGTAAGTCCATCTTGGAGAATACCTTGGCACCTACCAACTGATCAAACAATATATCGATCCGCGGCAGTGGATATTTATTTTTGATCGTCACTGCATTCAGCGGCCGATAATCCACACATAACCGAAGTGACTCATCCTTTTCTTCACAAAGAGGGCTGAACAGCCCCATGGCGATGAGCTTGGTCGGATGAACCCTTTATTCATTAAGTCCTTTAGCTGTTCTTTCAGTTCAGCTAATTCCTTCAGAGACATTTTGTATGGCCTCCGAGATATCGGTGTGGTTCCCAGTGCTAACTCGATCTTGAATACCACATCCCTTTCAGGTGGCATCCCTGGAAGACTGTCGGGAAACACATCCGGGTACTCACGGACCACTGGAATATCTTCCAGTTTCGTGGTCACACTGTGGTACACCACTGGATTTTTAGAATCTACGGCTTTAAGTATGAGTGTTTGGAGACGGTAGATCGGAGAGTCCAAACTAACAATCCGTGGACCGATGTCAAGAACAGCCCCGTGGTAGTTCATCCACGCCATTCCTACAATCACGTCGATCTTCTGCCCCTATAACACAATGAGAGTTGTGGGGTATACGTTTCCACCTAAGAACAAGGGTGCTTTGATCACTACTTCATTAGCAGCTATATTTCCACCCGGTGAGCGGATAAGGTAGTGATCCTTCGGTGTAGAGGTGGAGAGCTCAACTTTGCACACAAAAAACCTGCTGATGAAATTGTGTGTAGCTCCAGAGTCAAATAAAATTAACACGGGCAGTCCATTGAGGGTGAACATTCCCGCTAGCACAGGTGCCCCATCTGGCACATCCTCTAGAGCTGTATGATAAATGCATCCGGATTTTGGTGCTGTTCCTTAAAGCTGAGCACGGGGTTGATTTATACCCCGCCCCGTTGTAGTTTCTCTATGGTGTATCCTTTCTGGACACTTCCTTCTGATGTGACCCAGGTACCTGCACGTGAAGCACGGTTTCTCAGCCGGTTCCTGGTTGCTCTCTGTACGGACACTAGTTGTATTCTGCTGCGGCAAGAACACTTGAGGAACAGAATAATGTGGCTGCATATACCATTGTTGCAGCTGTCCGACTTCAGAGTATTAAGCTGAACGACCCGAATGTTGCTGGAGTCGTCGAGCCAGCTGCATCAGCTGACAGTTCAAGGTACTGTCTACCACCCTGTATTTCTGCGGAGCACTACTGCTACTCTCCGGTGGTATATGTTTCTTTCTTTTCTCAGCCTGAACTTCCCGCTGAGCATCTTCAACCATGATGGCGGCACTCATCAATTTGTTGAAGTTCTTTCGATCAGCTAAAACGAGTCTCTCCTTTAGCTTGGGATTGAGGCTGCGGAAGAACCATTCACACTTTTGTGCTTCGGTGTTCACATGTTGAGGCGCATACTGTGCCAGCTTGTTGAACACTCGCGAATGCTCGTATGCACCCCTCCCTCCTTGTTTTAAGGCCAGAAACTCCTCGAGTTTCCGCTGAATTATTCCGGAAGGAACATGATATGCGAGAAACGCCTTCCAGAATTCTGCCCACGTAAAGTCATGTCCAGCTGGTAAAGAGGCGAGTTGATTTGCCGACCATGCACTGGCGGACCCGTGAAGTTGTTGTGCTGCGTATAAAACCTTCTGACGTTCGGTGCATTGAAGCAACCCGAACTTAGACTCAATGGTACGGATCCAGCTATCCGCCACCAGAGGATCCTCAGCTTCAATGAAAACCGGTGGTTGAGTTGCCATGAACTCAACATAGGAATTCAGTTGAGGTTGGCGCAAGTCTTCGTCTTGACATCCCCCTTGACGGGATGTATTCATCACCAGGGTGCGGAGCAAGTCGGTTCGCTCATCGCTTGCACCCGTCATGGCAACCAGAATGTCCGCCATTGTGACCGTGGGTGAAAGTCCTGGTGGCGGCTGCGGTTGCGGAGCTCGCTGCTCCCGCTGTGGAGAGTTATCACCACCACCACCACTGGAACCACCCACCTCACTCATGGAACGCGTTCGCACCATTCTGCGATTCCACGTGTTCATTATCAGTTCAACACCATAACTTGATTTATTCCATAAACAAAGTAGTGCAACACTGATAATGAAATCTTAACATGTAAGCAAAATGATTTAAGCGCAAACTGATGTAGCTAACAGCAAGGATTTAAAAGCAGATTGACCGGTCCTTAAACAAACCAGATTTTGTTCCAGTTAAAAGCATTTTCATAACTCATGTTGAATACCAAAGTTAAAGTTAACTTCAATATCTTTCCAACGTGTATCCAAATGCCTCCATATCACTTCTGGATCAAAAGTTATGATTTCGCAAAGTTGACAGACTTTCTGGATAAAATTTGCCAGCATCTCCTTTGTATGTGGCTGACTTTATCACAGTTGTATATGAAAATACAACAAGAATATGGACAACCTTTGAAATACAACAAGGTTGCATATCTCATAACTTTTCCAACAGTGTATCACAGGCTCCTTAGGGATTTTTCTACAGGAAGTTATGGCTTAAAAACAGAAAGGTCCAGAGAGGTTTTTATGCTGTCCTGGTTCTGGACAGTTTGCCTTCAACTGCACTTCTCACCCAATTAACGTGTGATTTTGCTCTGAAGGTCTACAAGAAAGTTGTAGAGCACTTGAAAATATTTCCAGAACTGTATCATACACCTTAATTGGTTCAAGCTACTCAGAGTTATGCTCCGTTAAAGTTCAGCAAGAATTCCTGCCAGAAAAAAGGCACTCTGTTTTTGAAATCTTTGAATTCCAAACCTTTTCTCATTTGAATCTTAGCTCAAAATAAGAGTTCAGTAACTAATACTTGTTTCAAACTTCCAGTTTTAGTTAAAATTTAGCTCATGAATCATTTCTTCAAAGGGAAGAGGTTATTAAGTGTAGTACGGTGTCGATGCACCGTAAGAAACATGTCGGTACTACGTAGCCTCATCAAAGAAAATCCTAAACCGGCTTATACCGGCATATCCATTTTATCAGTGGCACTAAACGGTCTCTCGCACACGTGCACTACACGGGATACGTACGTGGTTAGTACCTGCGGAAGACACTCAATAGTGGTGCACTCAAAGGTTGTTTCATTTGAGGCAGTTCCATATTACAAAGTAAATACAAACGCCCGTATCATTGCCATAGTTCTTGAGTCAAGCCACGTCTCAAGGTATGTGATCGTGTTTCAACACCACACGACGGGGAACCTCAGTATATCATGAACGGGTAATCACGGTTGGGTATGTTATCAACCCAACAGATACCACCTACTGCCCTGCAGGGCACGCCGATGGCAAGCGCTGCGTATGTCCTCCTGGTCTATTTCCAGATGAACACACTCTCGCGTTACTGACCACGCGATGGGGTCTCCACCTACTTGCCTAATACACGCTAGGGATCAGCGTTTCATATGAACTCAGGAACATGAAGAGTCCAAGAGTTTCATATTGACATCTCACACCAAGCTGTGAGACCTATCCCCGAACCACTTTCCTCGTCAGGGGAGCTAACCGAAATTGAACCGCTTTCGGTGGCGTTCCTTACCATTCTTACCTGAACGCAGGTGCGTCGTTACATAATTAAAATTTCAGAATTATAACAAGTATGTTAGTACTGCCACCTTAAGTAACTATACTACTATAGTCCTCATATGGGCCTAATACCGTTTCCTCACCGTATCCTATGTTTTGTCGTAATACGATCCTTATTCTGTGCGCTATTACCAATACGGCTCTGATACCACGCTGTGAGGGCCTGCCGTCCCGATCACTCACGGGGACGGGGCACCTCTCCTAGGAATCAAATTGGGTGGTGCCGTTCGATGCGGCACCCAACAGCACACATAATAAAGCATCATATTACATAAATCAAGCGGAAGCTTACAAATTGTAAATTTTACAAATACTTCTCAAAATACTCTACAGTGGAAGACTAATACAACTCACGCCTCATACCTATGCTAAGCAACAGAGAAGGTGTCCAGCCCGTGGACCCTTCTCGCTAGCAACACTATCACAATAGCAGTGGCAGGGCTTGCAATGAGTTCTCCACTCGGAGAGCTCCGAGTCTCATCAGACACCCGTACTTAGTAGCGTACAGTGATTACCTGCAAAACAACTTATGCAGTATCTGTGAGCACGAAGCTCAGCAAGACTGACCCGTCACCCTAGTCATGAAACTCTACATGATGGAAATAGAGGGCTGATTATAGCAGTTTGCACAAACGATGAACTTGAGCTAAAGGAGAGTCCTTACTTCAAGTTTTAAGCAACTTTTATATCCCTCGCGCAACTTACATCGAGACTCCACAATTACACAAGAAACGCTTTATCCCGATGTGACTTGCCCGAGGTGAAAGTAACTATAGTGAGCTATTCTAGACTCATACAGACCTTACGCCATTAACGTCGAGACTCCACAATCAAACAAAAAACGCTTTGCCTCGACGCTACTAGCCCAAGGTGGAAATTAAATTTAGTGAAGTGTTGGTCGTTCCTCATCTCCATTATGAGGATTACTCACGAAGCATATTAAACGTATCCCAGTTTAATACTACGTCACGACTCAGTGTACAAGTATGCTCACTACCGCGAGAGACGGTGATTGCAATCAAAAACACCCGGCTGACACGACACGTACGCCCGTACTCGATGTTGCACACAGCAACCATCACTGATGTCGTACGTGGCAACCTTTCACACGACACCCAAATGTCAAACCGGTCCCACCGACTGGGATTAAGTCTCTCTACGGCAAACCCTCGTAGAACTGACTTCTCTATCCTTTCAGCATCGGCATCAGACGGTGAGGTATGCCTCGACACCCGGGTTACATGTTACATCTGTTTCGTGGGTCCCATATAGCCAGTATGCATCCGGTACACATCTCAAACTTGTCCAGCGGGGCCGCACACAAGAACGGGCCTTAATCGACTCAGACATAGACTAGGTTCACAGGACCACGTCCTTGAGCCTTCCATCCACTACCCGGTCTCCATTTCCAACTACGAGGATCATCCCACTCTTCCGATTGATCCCCCTTAATCCCGGTTCACGAGTAGGAAAATGCCCACTCGAGTTTTGCTTCTTTTAATCCACTTTTGTTGACTTGATATCAGCAGTTATAAACAAGTGTTAACCTACTCTACATTATACTCCATGGTTTTCTGGGTCATGCATCTGGAGTGTCATACCACCTAGACGTAATACAATAAACAAAATGCTAGACATATAACGTGAATACAAATAAAAACATGTAAGTTTTGATGCAAACCGGGGCTTGCCTTTGTTTTGCAGGGGACTAATATATATAACCCAGTTAGTGAAGACCACTTGGCTTGATCTCTTGCCTCCCTCCTTTGATCTCTACTCCAATGACTTCAAGTTCTTCACGTAGATGCTACACGTAATGAATATGCACATATTTATAATTGTAAAGACTTTGCTATAAGTTCTAATAACAAGTTTTCAAAACTGGAACTCTGTTCAAGAATTTAAAATGACATGGGTGCTAGTGGTTTGGGTTTGGATCTAAGCAAATGATTAAGTGCTAAGTGGTTTCCCCTTCTTCCATTTTGATCACCTTGAGTGGTTAAACAGCACAAGGGTGATCCAGAGCTCCAATGGAGCTGAGAATTTTCATGTGAGTTCCTTCTCACAAGAATGTCCTCTGAACCAGAAATTAGCACTTTTCATTGAGTGGTTTGTTCAGAACAATTTTCTAAGCAATTAAGCAACGAAGAATCAATTCTGAGATAACACCGATGTTCATGCCAAACTTAGTGAACTAAAATTTTAATTATAGTTCATAGTATTTGCATGAATTTTCCTAAGATTTTTGGAGCTAAGAATTTCCCAGAACTGAATTTCCAAGTTTTTGGAAATTCTCTGAAATTGTTTCTGTACTCATTTGAACACAGCAACTTCAAATCTAAATTCCCCTAACCAAATCAACTCCAAATCAGCTTAAAGTTTTACAGAAGTTCACTAACATCCCAAAGAGCATTCTGGCAAAAGTTGAGGATTTTTGGATGAGCCAAACTCCCTCCCAAATTCTTTTGCTGAAAAGCTTTAAAGAATTTTCCAGAATTAAATAATGAGTTTCATACAAAATGGGTTGCATATTTGGATAGCGCTATTCAAGATGAATCCAACCCAATTTGAATCACTAAATTTGGGGCTTCCTAGCAAGAGTTATGAGGTTCTAAAGTTTGGGGAAAATTCTGAAATTGAACTCTGTTCTATTTTCCAATTTTCAGAGACATAAGGAATTAACACCACATTTGGCCAAGCAAATGAGGTCCAATTCTTGTGAAAAGTTTACTGGAGTTTAAGTATTTTTGGCGGAATCTCCTGCCCAAATTTGGGAATTTTCCAATACACAGAACTCCTGGAAAAATTCCTACAAGATTTTTCTTATATGAATTAATGAGCCAAAACCAGGGATTTTCATAATTATTGGGCTGTACCCCTGGATATTACTCTCTTAGAGGAATCTAACAAAATTTATCTCACTATTTTTGCAGCTTTATACACAGAGTTATGCATTTTCCAAGTTTGAACAACTCTCTGCTTGATTTTAAACAGAACAGTCTAACGTGGGACCCACGGTCAGGTGCTTCTTCAACCTCCCGCCAGAGCCCGCGGATGCACACCGGCAGAAAGCGTGGCGTGGCTTGTTCTCTCTTATTTCTCCACCAAACGAGCTCCGGTTTCGCCCTACATGCTCCTTGGAACATGGCGCAGCTGCCGGGCAAGGTTTCCGCGGATGAAAATGGCCGCGAACAGGTCGGCACCGGTGGGGCGGCTCGGGAGCTCGGCATCAACGCGTTCTGGCGCGTCCGAAGCTTCTCCCAACGAGCTAACTTGCCCTAAAGCATCACCAGAGCTCGTAGAGCATGGAACACACCTCAGTTTGTGCAGGAATTGGCGGGAATAGGGCGGTCACCGGAGACCCGACCCGTTTTTGCCGCCGGCGGTGAATTCTCGTCGCCCGGGGCGTGTGATGATCAGTTTTCTTTGGTTCTCGGCGTGGGAGGGCGCTAGGGCATCTAGTTGCTGTGATTTGAATTGTAGGAGGGATTATCCAGCGGTTCGAGCTAATTTGGAGAATTGGACAGCGCCGGTTCTTCACGTGCTCTGGCGGTAAAATGCGAAATCCGGCTAACCGGCGGCAGGAAAGAGCAGGGGGACGACGGGAGGAGTATATAGACTTCGTGGCACACCTCTGTGAGCTCTTGAGAACATCGGGAAGGCGCTGGACTGGCCGGGCGACGTGTTGCCGAGGAGGGCGACGTCGGCTCTGTTTTTCCGGCGACGAACTGCTCGGCACTGGTTGTAGGCGGCCGGCCACGGCCTGTGGATGGTCGGAAAATGTTGGGAAGGGATCGCTGCAGCCTCTGAGATGCTCAGCCGGGCGTCCAACTCATGGGAAGTGCACAGTGTGATCAGCCGAGGGCGGAAGACGTGGTGGCTCTGTTCTTTGCGTTTTGTGAGCGGGGATAAAGAAAACTTCATTTGCTCCAGTCTGGGAGGGAGGGTAACGTCAAGAGGAAGCTTACACCCTAATGCCAGCGCGTGGTGAGGAGCAGGAGGTGGCTTCCGGTGCCCCTCGGTGTCACACGGCAGGCCCTCTCGGTGATGTGAAAACAGCACAGAAAACATAGTGTGTAAGTCACATTTGCCCTATGACATGTGGGCCCCACCAGTCAGAGCCCTCTTATCCCTCAAAAGATCTCCAAAATTTGGCAAGTGACCAATTCAAATGTTGGGAGTTGAAAACTGAGCTGCATTTGGATAGTTGGACAAATTCCATCCAAATTCAAATGTATATTTGATTTTTTTGCACATTTAAATCCTTTTTGGAAAAATGGGTAGCAGAACTTTTCAAAAATTAATGAAACTTTGCCTACCCACTAATTTGGACCTAAGGAATCCAAATATGCAACTTGATTCTGGTGTTAGCTGCTGCAAACAAGAGTTTGAACACAACAGTTTGAATTCCCATTGTGTCCTTCCCTCGTTTGAAATTTGAGTTGATCACTTAGTTCAAACTCTGATTTCTAAACCTTTCCATTGCACTTGAGCACTTCAATTCTGTGGTTTATCCCACCTACGGTCCACCCCTGCAAGTAACCCTAAGTTTTGTTTAGAAGTATCTTACATGTGTTATCATATGTGGAAAAAGTTTAAACCATGTCCCCTTTTTCATACACATGACACCAACATTTGTGCAAACTCATGTTTCTTTGTATTCACATTTTTGGGACCTTTACACATGTCGACCTTCCCTGGGATCCCCCGGTTCTGTAGAGCCCTTTCACCGAGGTTTTGGCGGGCTAGGTTGGCCGGGCGACATCGCCGAACTCGTACCGAGCCGCTGCACCGTCGCCGGCTAGGTTAGAGCCACCACCGGTCGGGGGAGAGGGTTCCAGCGTGTTCAGCATGCGGAACTAGGTCGGACGGCAAAAATCAGCGTGGCTCCGGCGAGCCCGGCGGCTCGCGGGCGAGGGAGCGCGAGGAAGAAGACGAGTGGCCGGGCCCCCTCATCAGCCCCTCAGTAAACCGTGTGGGGATTTTCTGTTGCACCGGATCATCTGCGAAAATGCGGAGAACAGTCTTGTGGCCCCGTGTGGTATAGCCGAGGTTGTGACACGTGTGGGCCGGACCCGCTGTCAAGGATTTGAACTTTCCCCGGTTAATTCAAAATCCAGAATTTCCCCAACCTCATAACTTTTGCTAGGAAGCTACAAAATTAGTGATTCAAATTGGGTTGGTGTCACACCCGGTTTCTCCAAAGAACGACCGAGTGAATATCACATGTATGCCAGGATCATTTTCTCATACATGTGATGACAAATAGTGAAGCATCATTTATTACAATCCAGGTGTCGAATATAAATAATTCTTACATAGCATATGTCTCGATGGACGATAATAAGTTCATAACAAGTAAATAAAATAGCAGCGGAATATTATTCTTGTGGGCTCCGTCACAGGCGTTGCCCGGGGGTCTCCATGAACCTAGAAACCTTCTTCGGGTCCAAAGTCTTGGTCATTATACACCACCTCATTATCTTGACCTGAGCAGAAATATAAACCAAAAAAATATGCAAGGTTGAGTACCGATGGTACTCAGCAACTGTGGGAAAGTTATATCATTCATGGCTAGAACAAGGGGAGGTTGAACTCATGGTTAAAGCACTACGCAATTAATACCTATCACCTTAGCTTATTAAGCACCTACATTACTACACAGGTGAAATGGTCCCAAACTCCCAACCCTTCATCAAGTAACCATAATCATCATATCCAATGTCAAGCTCCCCGCTTAACATCCTCAACTTCCAAAGCCATCATCCTCTAATCATGAATAAGTCCAAGCCGCTCTTAACCGTGAGCACGACTGTCATGACAGTTTTGACTCTGCAGAGTTTGCACCACTGTACCCACATGTAGTGATTTCATCCCCCGTTGCCGGGTGGACTAAAAGAACCTCCATTATGCCAGTGGCTACGAACCACATTCACACTTCTCAGGTGTGTAGCCAGGAGATCACTACGAAGCCTTTACAAAGGGATTCCCGACGAGCGTGGGCCCACTGAGGTTTCACCCCTAACAGCATACAAGAGGCTCCAACCCTGCTGCAGTGGCCCCCTCTTGAGCCTTGCGGTTCATACGGTAGTCCAGCTGACACCTATTCCCCGCACCATCCAACACACCCATACTACGCCGGGGATACACCTAATTAATTGGCTAAGCTGCCCCATCTCAGCATGTGGTTGTCATGGTAAAGCCAGGTTACATGCTCCATGAACCGGTCCTTAGGATCCTGGCAAGTACTAAACACAAACCCAAGTCTCGTGCACCCAGCACCAACCAAAACATCCAACTTACCCTGATCCCTACCTCTACATAACTCACAATATCTCATTCAAGAGTATGGTAAAATAAACTGATGATCTCATCTCCCAAATATCCCATTCTAAGCATGGCTAAGCATATGCACAATAATAAATGACATGATAAAATGAATCCCAACCCAAGCTACAAGGAAACAAGATAATGCAATTCTAGGGAAACTTCCTAGCATGGGTTTCATATTTCATTTGACAATGCAAATAATTCTATCTACACATCCTAGCATAGGATCAAAGTGGTCAAGGACACTTGCCTCCTTCCTGCTGCTCTTGGAATGGGTAGTCCTGATCTTGGAAAAGAATAACTTGCTCTTGAGCAGGTTCTACATCATACCATCACACATAGCAAAAGAAAAACAACAATCCATAAGACATAGTTCACACTTCCACTTCATACAAACCACACATTCACATGTAACAAAGCCATTCACAACTTCTATGTGTTGTGTTTACTCTATGTGTGTTGACCTTTGGCTTACATGCACTTTTAATCATGTGTATATGATTCCTACTTTTGTATTCACATTTATGCTTGCATACTTTATATATGAGTTTCCAATTTAAATAAGTTCCTTATATTCAATTACTACACCTTTTAGCTACCAAGTATGCAGGAAAGGTATTTTCCTACTCCCTATGTGTCTTCATAATTTCTACCAACCCTAAACTGAATTCTTTGGATTTTAGAAACTCCATTTATCATTTACTAGTTGCTATATTTTCAGATTTATTTCCTATGCCTAAATGTGAACTTTATTATGAAAATAACAAGACACATCATCTAAACAGAATAGGTTCTGATCTAAAATATTTAATAACCTATTTTTGACTTTTTCCTCTGATGTAAACTATTTTACATTTATTTTCCTAATTTTCAGAACTATTCTTCACTTAAAATGTGTCCCTATGACTAATAAATGTGAATAATAAATTAAACAGATTCATTTCAGCCAAAAATCAATTTTTATCTCACTCCAAAGTTTTCTAAGTACTGAGAAAGTTTTTAATTTAAATTTGACAATATGTTTGTCCCACTTTTTAAATTTTAAATACTAGCCATATATTCAATTTCTAAATTTAATATCAAACAGGGTTAAAAAGGTAAACTCACCCCACTACAGGGTCTATAATATTATTTTAACAATTTTCAGGGGTCTACCTACACATAACAGAGGAGTTTTCCTAATTTTTATTAAGTCCAGGGGCTAAAACTGATTTTTAAATGGATTTACATGATTTTCTGAAGTTCCAGGGGCTAGATCAGAAGTTTCCGGGGCTAGCTCTTATTTCCCGAGAACCCCAGGGGGTAGCACGTAAGATTTCCAGTCTTTATAACGCGGGGCTGACGTGGACCGTCCGATTTAAAACAGACGGCTGAGATTATAACGTCGAACCGGTACGCGGGGATTTAAACTCTACCGTGCGATTTAAAATAAACAGCGCAAAAGCGGCCACGTCGCTCTGATCTCGTCGGAGAGTTTCGGATCTTCGGGAATTCTTCCTAGAACTGTGATTTTATGGCATAGATCGGTGGAGGGGAGGTCGGGGATCTCACCTCGGGGGTTTTCTTGAGCTCGGAGGTCCTGGAAAGCGATCGGCGACGAGGTCCGAGGAGAATTCACGGCGAGGCTCGTCGGCGCTGTGTTTAAGCCGCAAACCACCGAGTTTTCTGCACCTGCGAGGTTCCCCGGAGGCAGTGGATCAAGACCAGCAAGTTAGATCGGAATTCCCGAGCGTAGATCGGGCAAAATTCGCCGGAGGTGCTCGGGTTCTCACCGGAGTAAAATTGTCGGATCGCGTGGGAAAAACGGGACAAGGCCGGGGTTTTTATAGACGGGGGAGAGCGGCGGGTTGGTTTAGATCGAGCTGGAGTCTTCGGGGTCCGGAAATCGGCTGGGATACGCGAGAATTCCCGATCGGTTTTGATTCGGGTGAGAGAGTCCCGGCCGATCGCGGCGTGGGCGCGAGGAAGAAGAAAAGCTGGCGGCCCCGCTTGTCAGTGGGAGAAAGGGGGCGCGCACGGCTGCGGGCTGGCACGGAGCAGGGTGGGCGGGCTGGTGGGTTTCGGCCCACTGGCCGGTTTTTTTCTGTTTTCCTTTTTGTTTTTCTTTTTCATTTCTGTTTTGAGTTTAAATTGAATTCCAGTTTGAATTTAAATTGTTGCAAAACATGCAACACGTCCAAGAATTTTTAAACTCCCCTCTGAACAGGATTTTGGGGTGTCACAGCTCTACCCCCCTTAAAATAAATCTCGTCCTCGAGATTGGTGGTTCTAAGAAAACAATTCCGGAAATTGTGCCTTAAGCTCATCTTCTCGCTCCCAGGTGGCTTCCTCTTCTGAGTGATGCTTCCACTGCACATTGCACATCCGGATTCTTTTATTTCTGGTGAGGCGTTCCATTGTCTCCAAAATCTTGGATGGTTGCTCGGCACAAGACAAATCCTCAGCAACATCCACTTCATTCATGGGTAACACCTCTTCAGGCGTCCTCAGGCATTTCTTGAGTTGTGACACATGGAATACGTCATGCACATCCGATAGGCGAGCCGGTAATTCTAGTTGATACGCCACTTCGCCTTTCCTCTCCAGAACTTGAAAGTGTCCGATGTATCGAGGTGACAACTTCCCTTTCACCTTCAACCGACAAAGTCCTCTGATAGGGGACACCTTGAGATAGACATAGTCTCCTACGTTGAAAACGAGCTCTCTTCTTCGTACATCGGCATAGCTTATTTGGCGTGTCTGTGCTATCCTCAAATTGTTGCGAATTTCCCTCACCTTCGCCTCGGCTTCTTGTAGTACTTCTGGACCAAACACTTTACTTTCCCCCGTTTGGTTCTAAAATAGGGGAGTTCTGCACTTCCTCCCGTACAAAGCTTCAAAAGGTGACATCTTCATACTAGCTTGATAGCTGTTGTTATAGGAGAATTCCGCATACGGTAAGTTCTTGTCCAAACTCCGATTGTTTTTGAGTGCACATGCCCTCAGCATATCTTCAAGGATCTGATTGGTTCTTTCCGTTTGTCTGTCAGTTTGGGGATGATATGCAGAACTAAAGTTCAGATGGGTTCCCATGGTTTCGTGCAACTTCTGCCAGAACCTTGAGGTAAATTGTGTCCCTCGATCCGACACAATCTTCTTTGGCACTCCATGGTAACACACGATCCTTGACATGTACAACTCTGCCAATTTGGATCCGCTGTAGCTTTCTTTCATGGGGATGAAATGAGCTACCTTGGTTAGCCTGTCAATGATGACCCATATTGAATCATATCCTGATTGGGTCCTAGGCAATCCCACTATGAAATCCATGCCGATTTCTTCCCATTTCCATTCAGGCACTTTGAGTGGTTGCAATAATCCCGCGGGTCGTTGATGTTCTGCTTTCACCAACTGACATGTGTCACATAGGGCAACATGTTCCGCGACATCTCGCTTCATGCCATACCACCAATACCTGCTCTTGAGGTCCTAATACATCTTCGTACTCCCAGGATGAATGGAATAGTCAGAATCATGAGCCTCCTTCAAAATCAATTCACGGATCTCCTTTACTTCTGGCACACAGATTCTTTTCCCGTGCCACACCGTTCCTTGTTCATCCTCTCTAAAACAAGGAGCTTTATTTTCCTTGATGAGTTGTCTGATCTCTTGTATCTTCTTGTCATTCTTTTGACCCTCGCGTATGTCTCGCTCAAGTGCGGAGTCCACTTCCATGGCGATGGCTTCACCACTATTTACCAGGCATAGATCGAGCCTTATAACCTCGTACTTCAATTCTGCAGGCATGTCCTTCAAGCTCAACTTATTGACCTGCACTTTCCGACTTAAAACATCGGCCACGACGTTTGCTTTCCCAGGATGATAGTTGATGCCCACATCAAAGTCATTGATTAGCTCTAACCATATCCTTTGTCTGAGGTTGAGATCTGGCTGTGTAAAAATGTACTTCAAACTCTTATGATCCGTATATATCTCTGTCCTCTTCCCCATCAAATAGTGTCGCCAAATTTTCAACGCGTGTACCACTGCGGCTAGTTCTAGGTCATGTGTAGGATAGTTTTCCTCGTGCTTCTGGAGTTGTCGGGATGCATAAGCCACGACATGCCCTTCTTGCATGAAAACACATCCCAACCTGTTTCCAGAGGCATCGCAGTACACCGTAAAGTTCTTCTGCATATCTGGCATAACTAGCACTGGGGATGTTGTCAATCTTTTCTTTAACTCCTGAAAACTCGTTTCGCACTGGGGCGTCCATGTGAATGTGATTCCCTTCTCCAACTGTTTGGTAATGGGTCTCCAGATCTTAGAGAATCCCTCAATAAACCGTCGATAGTATCCAGCCAATCCCAAAAAGCTTCGAACTTCCCCGACATTTTCAGGGGTCTTCCACTTCTAGATATCCTCGATTTTGGCGGGATCTACGGAGATTCCTCCCTCCGAGATTATATGTCCTAAGAAGGGAACTCTCTTCAGCCAAAACTCACACTTGCTCAACTTGGCATATAGTTGGTGTTCTCTCAGCCTCTGCAACACCAACCTTAGATGTTTCTCATGTTCTTCTTCATCTTTGGAGAAGACGAGAATGTCATCTATGAAAACCACCACAAATTTGTCCAGATATTCCATGAATACCTTGTTCATGAGATACATGAAGTTTGCCGGGGCATTAACTAGCCCGAAAGGCATGACAGTGTATTCATACAGTCCGTACCGAGATACGAAAGCTGCCATGGGAATATCAGATTGCCTTATCTTGAGTTGGTGGTATCCCGACCTGAGATCAATTTTCGAGAACACACAAGTGCCCCTCAATTGATCAAACAAGTCTTCAATGCGGGGTAATGGGTACTTGTTCTTGATGGTTACCTCATTCAAGGCACGGTAATCCACGCATAACCTTTGGGTTCCGTCCTTCTTGGGCACAAATATTACCGGAGCTCCCCATGGTGGGGAACTAGGACGAATATACACCTTCTCCGTCAATTCTCTCAAATGATCCTTGAGTTCTCCCAGCTGCTTGGAGTCCATCCGATAAGGTCTCTTGTATATCGGGGCTGTTCCAGGTACTAGCTCAATTGCGAATTCCACTTCACGATCGGGAGGCATACCTGGCAACTCCTCCGGAAAAACATCTGGATTTTCCCTGATGGTCCTGATCTCCTCCACTTTCACCTCAACTTGATTTAATTTAATGTCCCTCCTAGGCTCGTTATTGTTATGAACTTTACTCTTGTGCCACTAGGGTGAGTTAGTTCCACCGTTCTGGTCGAACAATGGATAATCCCTTTATGTTTAGTCAACCAATCCATACCCAAGATAATATCTATCCCTTGTGAATCTATCACTATGAGGTTAGCAGTAAACACTACCCCATTAATGTCTAGGTTCACCTTGGGACACACTTGTCTTGTCCTTATTTCTCCACCTGGAGAGTTTACGGCTAGCATATGGTTCATTTGTGTGGTTGGTAGGTCATGCTTCTTAACAAACCCTTGAGCAATGAACGAGTGGGTAGCACCAGAATCAAACAGCAGGGTTGCAATGTGTAAATTGGCAGGAAACTTACCAACTACCACGTCCGGTGCCTCTTGTGCTTCCTCCATAGTGACGTGGTTCACCCGTCCTCTCATTACATTCTGCTGTTGTGGCTGCGTGGGCTTCTTCTTTGGGCACTTATGGGCGTAGTGCCCCACTTCACCACAATTAAAACATTGCACCCCAACCTTAGGTGCTTGGCCTTTATTGTCTTGGGGTTAATTTGGGGGTCCTTGCACTGCTGGTCGAGGTGGATATGCGGGGCGAGGCTGCTGTACAAACTGACGTTGCGGCTGTGCTGGTGCTGCCGGAGGCCTGTAGTTCGGGTTGTAACCTCTTGGTGCTGAGTAGGGTATCGCAGCACGGTTCGTCTGCCCTGCAGGTTGCTGCATCAGACGTGGGCGGGTGTTGCTCCCTGAGGCTTGATGTGACCACCCGGCCTTCCTCTTATTCTTATTTTCCAAGGCCTTCAGTTTCCTTTCCACCACAAACGCTCTGTCCACCATCTTTTGGAAGCATTCATACTCATTTGAGGACATTGCACACTGCATTTCTGCGGTAAGTCCCTCCATGAAACAATCTTGTTTCTGCTCATCAGTCTCTATGTCCTGTGGGGCATAACGGGATAGTTGAGTAAATTTAGTGAGGTATTCCCTCACCGTCATGTTTCCCTGCTGCAGTCCCAAGAACTCCTTCCTATTGTTTTTGAGTTCACCTCTTGGGATGTAATGGTTGCGGAAGCTACGCTTGAACTCTTCCCAAGTGATGTTCTCAGGGTCATGATGGGTGGCCACGTAGGTGGTCCACCAATCAGCAGCAGGTCCATGCAACTGATGAGAGGCAAATAGCACCCTCTCATACCCTTGGCACTGTATGATCCTCATCTTGCTTTCAATGGTCTTTAGCCAATCATCTGCCTCCAGAGGTTCAGCAGCACTTGCAAACTTTGGAGGTTGAGTTCCTAGGAACTCACTCAACCTTGGTTGGCGTGTTGCAGCTTGTGGAGGTGGAACTTGATGCAAGTTGGCCACCACTTGAGTCAAGTTCTGGATGAGCTGATTTTGATTCTCCAGCATTTGGTGGAGGGGATCAACTCCTTCGTGGCGTCCACCCCTGTCTTGGCCTCCAGAAAGATGAGGGTTGCAGGCCTCATCGTTGTTGTTGGCGGGGTTGGCAGCACGACCTTTTCCTCTTCCGGCCATCTAGCATGATCAACCAAATGTTAATTTAAAGTATTACATATTATCTTACTACTTTCACTTGTTTGTACATTGCAGTGTTGAAGCTTTGTTATACTTTTCTGAGGGTTCATATCTCACACAAAATAACTGCAATATTATTTCATGTGGGTTCACACACCAAAGCAAAACAATCTGAAGACGAGGCTGTGGACAATTGCTCATGGCTTCCACAACTCACGTCACACACCAAGCATTAACACACCATTAACTAACGTAACGACTCGACTACTCGACATCCTTCTAATTTAGGGGAAAGGCTCTACGCTACTCGTTTTCTTGAGCTGGCTCCTCGGGATCTTCCTCATCTTTTCGGCTGCCTTCTGACTCTGCTTTGGGTGGGGAGGCTGCTGGTGGATAAGTGCGACGATGCCTGATCGCTCGGCGATCTGGGGAGTCAGGAGTCCATGTATCGTTCACGGTGACACACAGTTCATTCCCGTCTCCTCTTTCTCTCGCCCTCAAGCAGGCTCGAAGCAACGCCTCGGTTTCCTTCAGGGTGTCACGAACATCCTGAAGCTCCTGCTGACACTCCTGCAATCGAGTGCTAAGCATGGCAGCATCCTCTAAGTACAAATCCATGTGCTCATGGGAAGTCCCTTGCTGCACTGGCGGGTACTTATACTCCGAGGTACCACTCTCGCGTTGGAGGACATACATGTACTCAGTCCTGTCCAGGTGTCGACGATAGATGTGACTCTGGCAGGTGATGGCCTCCCAGGTTACATCCTTCTCCGCATCGACCTGTGTCGCTCTACAAGCTGGAGAGCGGTGGATCTTAAGCAGCTGGTTTTCGTGTAAAATCCTCATCTCTGAAATCCATTCTTCCCTCTTCTCACGGATGGTCCTGGTGGAGTTATAGTGGATGATTAGCTTGCCCGTATTGCCGGCAGCTTCGAGCATACGTCGAAGACGGCGCAACAAGCCTCCTACTGCCAATCCGTAGGAAAGGTACGTCACCGGACGGCTCTCCTCTCTTTCGGCAAGGGCAACTACGGGAACTCTCCCTCCTGTGGACTTGCGAGCGGTGCGAATCATGCAAACCATCTAAAAACAAAAAGCATTTAAACTTAGGTTAGATAAACTTTTTAAACAAAAATCCTATTTTGAATGAAAATTGGGGTAAGATGAAGAAAGTGACTCATTAAATAACACTTTTCAACACACATCTTGTAAAAATAGTTTTTTAGAAAATAGGGCCCTTAAATACGTCCATTTCTACCTAGGTCCACGTTCCTACGGGCAACCTTGGCTCTGATACCACTTCTGTCACACCCGGTTTCTTCGAAGAACGACCGAGTGAATATCACATGTATGCCAGGATCATTTTCTCATACATGTGATGACGATAATAAGTTCATAACAAGTAAATAAAACAGCAGCGGAATATTATTCTTGTGGGCTCCGTCACAGGCATTGCCCGGGGGTCTCCATGAACCTAGAAACCTTCTTCGGGTCCAAAGTCTTAGTCATTATACACCACCTCATTATCTTGACCTGAGCAGCAATATAAACCAACAAAATATGCAAGGTTGAGTACCGATGGTACTCAGCAAGTGTGATAAAGTTATGTCATGCATGGCTAGAACAAGGGGAGGTTGAACTCATAGTTAAAGCACTACGCAATTAATACCTATCACCTTAGATTATTAAGCACCTACATTACTACACAGGTGAAATGGTCCCAAACTCCCAACCCTTCATCAAGTAACCATAATCATCATATCCAATGTCAAGCTCCCCGCTTAACATCCTCAACTTCCAAAGCCATCATCCTCTAATCATGAATAAGTCCAAGCCGCTCTTAACCGTGAGCACGGCTGTCATGACAGTTTTGACTCTGCAGAGTTAGCACCACTGTACCCACATGTAGTGATTTCATCCCCCGTTGCCCGGTGGACTAAAAGAACCTCCATTATGCCAGTGGCTACGAACCACATTCACACTTCCCAGGTGTGTAGCCAGGAGATAACTACGAAGCCTTTACAAAGGGATTCCCGACGAGCGTGGGCCCACTGAGGTTTCACCCCTAACAGCATACAAGAGGCTCCAACTCCGCTGCACTGGCCCCCTCTTGAGCCTTGCGGTTCATACGGTAGTCCAGCTGACACCTATTCCCCGCACCATCCAACACACCCATACTACGTGGGGATACACCTAATTAATTGGCTAAGCTGCCCCATCTCAGCATGTGGTTGACACGGTAAAGCCAGGTTACATGCTCCATGAACCGGTCCTTAGGATCCAGGCAAGTACTAAACACAAACCCAAGTCTCGTGCACCCAGCACCAACCAAAACATCCAACTTGCCTTGATCCCTACCTCTACATAACTCACAATATCTCATTCAAGAGTATGGTAAAATAAACTGATGATCTCATCTCCCAAATATCCCATTCTAAGCATGGCTAAGCATATGCATAATAATAAATGACATGATAAAATGAATCCCAACCCAAGCTACAAGGAAACAAGATAATGCAATTCTAGGGAAACTTCCTAGCATGGGTTTCATATTTCATTTGACAATGCAAATAATTCTATCTACACATCCTAGCATAGGATCAAAGTGGTCAAGGACACTTGCCTCCTTCCTGCTGCTCTTGGAATGGGTAGTCCTGATCTTGGAAAGGAATAACTTGCTCTTGAGCAGGTTCTACATCATACCATCACACATAGCAAAAGAAAAACAACAATCCATAAGACATAGTTCACACTTCCACTTCATACAAACCACACATTCACATGTAACAAAGCCATTAACAACTTCTATGTGTTGTGTTTACTCTATGTGTGTTGACCTTTGGCTTACATGCACTTTTAATCATGTGTATATGATTCCTACTTTTGTATTCACATTTATGCTTGCATACTTTATATATGAGTTTCCAATTTAAATAAGTTCCTTATATTCAATTACTACACCTTTTAGCTACCAAGTATGCAGGAAAGGTATTTTCCTACTCCATATGTGTCTTCATAATTTCTACCAACCCTAAACTGAATTCTTTGGATTTTAGAAACTCCATTTATCATTCACTAGTTGCTATATTTTCAGATTTATTTCCTATGCCTAAATGTGAACTTTATTGTGAAAATAACAAGACACATCATCTAAACATAATAGGTTCTGATCTAAAATATTTAATAACCTATTTTTGACCTTTCCCTCTGATGTAAACTATTTTACATTTATTTTCCTAATTTTCAGAACTATTCTTCACTTAAAAATGTGTCCCTATGACTAATAAATGTGAATAATAAATTAAACAGATTTATTTCAGCCAAAAATCTATTTTTATCTCACTCCAAAGTTTTCTAAGTACTTAGAATGTTTTTAATTTAAATTTGACAATATGTTTGTCCCACTTTTTAAATTTTAAATACTAGCCACATATTCAATTTCTAAATTTAATATCAAACAGGGTTAAAAAGGTAAACTCACCCCACTACAGGGTCTATAATATTATTTTAACAATTTTCTGGGGTCTAGCTACACATAACAGAGGAGTCTTTCCTAATTTTTATTAAGTCCAGGGGCTAAAACTGATTTTTAAATGAATTTACATGATTTTCTGAAGTTCCAGGGGCTAGATCAGAAGTTTCCGGGGCTAGCTCTTATTTCCCGAGAACCCCAGAGGGTAGCACGTAAGATTTCCAGTCTTTATAATGCGGGGCCGACGTGGACCGTCCGATTTAAAACAGACGGCTGAGATTATAACGTCGAACCGGTACGCGGGGATTTAAACTCTACCGTGCGATTTAAAATAAACGGCGCACAAACGGCCACGTCGCTCTGATCGAGCGCGGGCGGCGCTGCCGGCGGCGCGCGGCGGCGGGAGGCGGCGATCTCGCCGGAGAGTTTCGGATCTTCGGGAATTCTTCCTAGAACTGTGATTTTATGGCATAGATCGGTGGAGGGGAGGTCGGGGATCTCACCTCGGGGGTTTTCTTGAGCTCGGAGGTCCTGGAAAGCGATCGGCGACGAGGTCCGAGGAGAATTCACGGCGAGGCTCGTCGGCGCTGTGTTTGATCCGCAAACTACCGAGTTTTCTGCACCTGCGAGGTTCCCCGGAGGCGGTGGATCAAGACCAGCGAGTTAGATTGGAATTCCCGAGCGTAGATCGGGCAGAATTCGCCGGAGGTGCTCGGGTTCTCACCGGAGTAAAATCGGCGGATCGCGTGGGAAAAACGGGACAAGGCCGGGGTTTTTATAGACGGGGGAGGGCGGCGGGTTGTTTAGATCGAGTTGGAGTCTTGGGGGTCCGAAAATCGGCTGGGATACGCGAGAATTGCTGATCGGTTTTGATTCGGGTGAGAGAGTCCCGGCCGATCGCGGCGCGGGCGCGAGGAAGAAGAAAAGCTGGCGGGCCCCGCCTGTCAGTGGGAGAAAGGGGGCGCGCGGGGCTGCGGGCTGGCGCGGAGCAGGGTGGGCCGGCTGGTGGGTTTCGGCCCACTGGCCGGTTTTTTCTGTTTTCCTTTTTCTTTTTCTATTTCTTTTCTGTTTTGAGTTTAAATTGAATTCCAGTTTGAATTTAAGTTGTTGTAAAACATGCAATACGTCCAAAAAATTTTAAACTCCCCTCTGAACAGGATTTTGGGGTGTCACAGTTGGATTCATCTTGAATAGCTCTATCCAAATATGCAACCCAATTTGTATGAAGCCCATTATTTAATTCTGGAAAATTCTTTAAAGCTTTTCAGAAAAAGAATTTTAGAGGGAGTTTGGTTAACAAAAAAATCCTCAAAGTTTGCCAGAATATTCCCTAGGATGTTAGTGAAGCCCTGTAAAAGTTTCGGACCATTGGGAGTTGATTTGATCAGGGAAATTCAGATTTGAAGGTGCTGTGTTCAATTGAATACTGAAACATTTTCAGAGAATTTCCAAAACTTGGAAATTCAGTTCTGGGCAAATCTTAGCTCCAAAAATGCTAGGAAAATTCATGCAAACTCTATGAGATATAAATTAAATTTTAGTTCACTAAGTTTTGCATGAACATGGGTGTTATCTCAGAATTAATTCTTCTTTGCTTAATTGCTTAGAAAATTGTTCTGAACAAACCACTCAATGAAAAGTGCTAATCTTTGGTCCAGAGGGTTATCTTGTGACAAGGAACTTACATGAAAATTTTCAGATCCATTGGAGCTCTGGATCACCCCTGTTCTGTTTAACCACTTAAGGTGATCAATATAGAAGAGGGGGAAAACCACTTAGCACTTAATCATGTGCTTAGGTCCAAACCCAAACCACTAGCCCCAGTTTCATTTTAAATTCTTAAACAAGGTTCCAGTTTTTGAAAACCTGTTAGTAGAACTTGTAGCAGCATCCTTACAATTAAACTTATGTGCATATTCATTAACGTGTAGTCGCTGAAGGAGAGGAGACTCCGGAAGTGCTCGACTTCCTCATTCCGGAAGAAGACCTAACCACTGACCAGCAGCAACAAGGCAAGCCCCGGTTTGCATTAAGTTTTTTATAAAGTTTTACTTTGTTTACATACGTAGTGTGAAGTGTGTATGTGCATTAGGTGTAGGATGGATGAATACCCAACTGCATAACCAGAATTATTCCCCAAGAGTGAGGGTAGGTCTAGGGCCTCGAATAGACAGGCTATGCTTAATGATTCATAGGACTTCGGTACAAGTCGAGTAGTTCGAATCTACCCGCGAGTTAGGCTTGGGGCACACGGGATTGGTTCGAGTGATGTGAGATCACCTTAGTAATGAAAATGAGACTTGGCAGGGGCTAGGGCGCAGCAAGAGGGAGTCTTGTGTGCACAGCCCTGTCCGTGTCGATTGAGGACCAATCCGTGTGCGGCCCACGCTGATCAAGTTTGAACGTACCGAAGGCATATCGGATATATGGGCCCCGATAAACCGATGTAACCTAAACCTACGGGCGTCGAGGCATACCACACCGATTTATAGGTGTAAGTTGAGGGCAGCGAGGTGGAAATCTGCTAACGGGCACAGAGAGATGCTCTGTGTAGAGAACCTCCTGTCCGTTTCGGGGGGGACCGTTTCGACGTTTGGGCTGTTGGGTTAAAGGTTGTCCCGTACGGCATCGAGTGAGCGTGCTGTGCAGCTCCACTGGTGGGCTTACGTGACGTGCTCTTTGGCTGTCTCTGCAGGTGTATATCGAGTCGATTTGCCGTCCCTCACGGTGAAGAGTACCACTTGGTCACTGAGTCGTGACGTAGGCTAATGTATGAAATGTGATGATTCAATATTGCTGTTATGATATAATTGTATTGCTACATTTGTGCCACCAAAAATTGCTTACTAAATTTCAGATACCCGAACTGTTAACTTGTTGCTAAAAGATGAATTAGGGATGAACTTGTAGGCGTGTCCATTTGCTGCAATGTTACTATCCTATGTTCTTTGTACACCTCATGTAGAGTTTCATGCCTAGGTGAGTCGGTTAAGTCTTGTTGAGCCCTCGTGCTCACGGTTGCTGCTTAAGTGTTTTTCAGGTGAGGATCCACCCACGCACTCAGGTTACGAGTCCACCATCGAGGGTTACCCTCCGTCGGGGACCACGGTTGAGTGGGAACCGTACACGCCGCGCTGAGCTGAGAAGTGCAGCTAGTGTGGGTTGCCCTAGGGCGGGGCAGCCGACTTTTGCTAGATAGGCAGGCGTGAGTTGTATAATTTAGACTTCCGCTGTGTAATATAAACAATAGTTTATAACTGAAGTTTGTACCTGTTTGTACAGTTCAGTTGGTTTTCCCCATGTAATAAAAGGTTTCCTTATGACGTGTGCTTTCGGGTGTCGCATCATGCGGCACCACCCTCTGCGATCCTGGATGAGCGGATTCCGGTCCGCCACATTGTTGTGACAGCCTCATTTTTGGTTTCTGCATGTATTCATGTTTCATGTAGAGAAAACATTTTAAAAGAAGTGGGAACAGAGAAAGAATAAAAAAGATAGCCAAAAAGAGCAAAATCCAGATCACCAGGAGTGCCGAAGACAACTCCCGCGGCCCGCTAGCCACGTTGCGCCTTTGGAGCTCATCTCTGCAAATGGGGAGAGGTCCACCGCTAAACTGGCCATGTGGCAGGCTCGGGGCTCATCTCCGCAAATGGGGAGAGGTCTGACCCCGCATGACACGTGTCACCTTCGGAGCTAGTCACCGCGGAAATCAGAGGACCAGTCGCGCGGGATACGTGTCGATCTCGGAGCTCACCTCTGAGAAGTCCGGTTCTATTGGACACGTGTCGCCACCGGAGCTTACCTCCGGGAGGTCCGTCATTGTTGGACACGTGTCAACCTCGGAGCTCGTCTCTGAGAAGAAAGGATGTCTAGCGCTGTTAGGACACATGGCACACCCGGAGCCACCTCCGGAGAAAGGGAAGGTCCGGCACTGACACGTGGCGTGCGCGGAGCCACCTCTGAATAGAGAGGAGGTCCCGACCACCAGGATACGTGGCGCACGCTGAGCTCACCTCCAAAGGAGAGGGAGGTCTCGCTCGCTTGACACACGGCACAACCGGAGCTCGTCTCTGCGGAAAAGGGGAGACCAGGCCCTGGTGGACACGTGGAGCTTCAGGAGCTCATCACCGCGGAGGTAACAAATTCTAGAGCTGTTTTTGCTTTTGTACGCGTGGGAATACCGGTATGGGAGGAAACCGACATGAATTCCACAATGTTACCGCACCAAATCAACTAAAAATAAGTTGTTAAGATTCAACAACAAGTTGAATAGGACTCTTATTCAAAGTCCAATCAGATTAGAACTCTTTCTTCCCGATTATAAATAGAACCCAGAACACTTGGCCGAAACCACGAACTTCTTTTCAAACTCCTGAGCCAACGACTTAGAGCCCTAGCCCCAACTCGCCGAATAAATCCTTCGTCGGAGTTCAGTCGAGGAAGATCGCCGGAAGAGGGCCCCAACGATATGTCTTGCTAAGAGAAGGACCTCAAGGCTATGACGAACATAAGAAGGACAAGCTCAGGGAGCTACCTACGACGGACTACAACAACAAGATTTTGAGCAACCAGAACAGCCAGAACAAGGCAAGTGCCCCATGACCATATTGATCCTATGTTTTGGGAAACTATTTTGTTTTGCGAAAAGGTGTGTGTGTGCTGAGTCAAACATGATGGGAAACCCTTTTATAGGAGTTTACATGTTTTGGTTAAACCACCCTTGTCACCAGGGATGTTTATTAGTCGGGTATGGTTTTAATTTAAGCTTTGCTAAGTCCATGGGATTGGGAAGCGAGATAGATGTAGCTAACTGCACTCGTAATGATAGATCTAGGCAGGCTTGGGTTTGTGAATGAGGTAGAAAGAGATGGTGGTTTACTTGCCGTAGATCTAAGGACCGTTTCATGCGAGCACATGCCAGGATAACAGTGCCACCACAAGGCCAAGTATGGGTGCGGCTTAGCTGACTAATTAGGTAAGTTGCTAGATTGTTATGGATCGTGGAAGGCGCGGGGAATGGGAGTCGAGTGAGGACTGCCCTGGGAACTGCATGGCACAAGAGGGGGCCCGTGGGTGGGAGAATTGGACCTTAGTGAGTCCATACATCTAGTAACCCCTTTGTAAAGGCTATTTTGTGATCTCTTGGCCATACACCGACGGTTGTGTACTGGTATAATGGAGGTTCTGCAGTCGCCGACGGGTGACGAAATCACAAACTTTTGGGTAAAGAGGTGCAAACTCTGCAGAGTCTAAAACTATCGTGATAGCCAAGCTTACGGTCACGAGCGCCTGGCCAACTTCCATGATTAGTTGGGATGGTTATTGGCTATGGTTATTGGTTATGGTTTTGTATGGTTTGGTTTTGGTTTTGTTTTTGGGACTGTTGAGTCCAGGCGATAAGATGGGTTGCATGACTGTTGAGTCATGACAACGAGGTTAGTCTCGGTGTGAGACAAAATTTGTTTATAAGATGAAATGGTAGCGAATACGAGATGGTATTCGTGAGATGGTAGCGAATACGAGAAGGTATTCGTGAGCAAGAAGGAGGTTGATTAATGTCTGGTTGGGACATGGAAGGTAATAAACATAATGGAGGTATGATTGGTATTTTATTACATGTTGGGATTACATTCACTTAAAGATAAGTTGCTGTTTTATCGTGGTTTTTGGTAAATAACTTTGCTTTTCTTCAATGAGCCTTTTATACCTACCTTGTTGTGAGCTACATATCATATTTTCCGGCACTTGTTGAGTACATCATTGTACTCAAACTTGCATTATTATTTCATCGTCAGCAACAGGAGAAGATTACTATGAAGACCAGGTGGAGCATTAGGCGTGTAATCTGTCCTCAACTTTGTCTGTGGGGATGGAATAGAGATGGAGCTGCTGCTGCTGCTTAGATTGCTTCCGCATTACTTAGAAAACTTCCGCTGCTAGAATAAAGACTTCCGCTGTGAGCATGAGTCCAAGACTCATGAGACATTGTAATAAACTCTGTAATTCGTGGTCATATATATTCTGAAATTCAGTTTGTGGATGATGTGTATATGTGTGATGAACATCCTGGGCACACATATGCATCAGTCCTCGGTTTCCGTGGTTTTCCAAAGAATTGATGGTGTCACAGATTGGTATCAGAGCCACGGGTTGACGGTAGGTTATATGCTTAGATAGATCATAGATTGGTATCAGACACAGATTGGTAGCTAAGCCACGCTGACCATAGGATACAAGCCTAGGAAAGGCCATAATTGGATCACAGAATGGCAACACCCTAAGCCATATAGGACCCCCGTTGAACAAGCCTTGAATAGGAGTTGTGTAAGCCCTTGTGATGATTGTTTGTGATTGTGTGCTTAGTGTGAGTCATGGGACGTCTCAAAGCGTTGTCCATATCCACACATAAGTAGAAAGAGGTGTGAGATTCCTTGGCACTTGTTCACATCCTCATATGGCTAATATATATAGTCCAATCCACCTTGATGCATAGAGTTAGGAGATCCTTCTAACCTTCTGTTCTATTTCGTTCTCTCTCACAGATGGTGAGAGGAAACGCCAGCCGAAGGAACGTCCGTAACAACCAAGAGGATGTCCATGATGAAGTTCCTGTTAACCCCGAAGCTGGTGAAAACAACATGGAACGGTTGATGGCCATGCAGAATCAAGTTATGCAAACCATGATCCAAACATTGGGTCAGTTGCAGGCCAACAATAACAACCCCGTTCCGGCACCACCGCCACCACCACCGCCGGCTCATAACAGATTGGGAGAGTTCATGAGGACTCGACCACCCACCTTTGCTCAAGCTAACGATCCCATGCAGGGCGACGACTGGTTGAAATCCATGGAGAAGAAGATTGCCATAGTGGAGTGCAATGACCGAGAGAAGGTTCTTTTTGCATCGCACCAACTCATGGGAGCTGCCGCTGACTGGTGGGATGCCCTATGCAACGCTCATGTCAATCCGGAGACGATCACTTGGACTGAGTTCAAGGAGAGTTTCTGCTCTCATTACATCCCTGCTGGTGTAATGATGCTCAAGAGACGGGAGTTTGAAGGTCTCCGCCAAGGACAGAGAAGCGTGAATGAGTATCTCAACAAGTTCACATAACTGTCCCGGTATGCCCCCGAAGATGTCAACTCAGACCAGAGGAAGCAATACCTGTTCATGAGAGGGTTGAACAATGAGATCCAGGTTCAGCTCCTCAACAATGACTATGCGAGCTTTCAGAAGCTGGTTGACAATGCTATAGTAGTTGGAAGCAAGATCCGAGAGATCGAGTGAGAGTGCAAGAGGAAGATGCCATACCAGCCTCAAGGGAGCAATGTATGACCTTGTAACATGCCCCCAGCTGCACCGCGGTCTGGATCGACCACTCCTGCATACCGCCCTAATCAGCCACCACAGCAACGACCCGTTGCACAAGCACCTCGTGTGCCCTTGCCTCCTATGCCCCAACCCAACATGCGCGCTCCTGTTCAAAACCCCCGCCCCAACATACCTTCTGCCGTAGGCAATAGGGCATGCTTTGCATGCGAGGAAACAGGACACTTCGCGAGCCAGTGCCCGAGGAGAGGCCCTGGACAGCAAGGCAACGTGCCAAAGAAGAACCCGCGACCGAACGGAGGGGACAATCAAGGAAACAGTGGACAACAGTACTATGCTCGCGGCAACGTGAACCATGTCCCTGCTGAGGAAGAACAACAGGCTGAGGACGTCGTAATTGGTATGTTCCTTGCCAATTCCAACCCAGCCACCACTTTATTTGATTCTGGACCATCGCATTCCTTCATATCATCCAAGTATGTTGCCAAGCATAATCTACCCATATCACACTTAAAATGTGCTATGTTAGTTAATTCTCGCGGTGGAGAGATGAGGACTGATATAGTATGTCCGAAAGTAAGCCTTAAAATAAGGGGGGTAGACTTCCTTGCCAACCTCATTGTCTTGGATTCGCAAGGGCTTGACATAATACTCGGGATGGATTGGTTAAGCAAGCACAACGGGGTAATCCAATGTGCTGAAAGAAGCGTGCAGTTGACAAACGAGCACGGTATTCGTGTCGAGTTTGAGTCAGTCCAACAAACAACCGAAACGGCAACCATGTCGAAGGAGCAACATTGGACAGCATTCCAGTGGTTCGAGAATTCTCGGACGTGTTCCCGGAAGAGCTTCCAGGTATGCCACCTGACCGGGACATTGAGTTTGCCATTGATTTGGTACCCGGAACTGCACCCATAGCAAAGAGACCCTATATGATGCCCACCAATGAACTAGTGGAACTCAAGAAGCAAATTCAGGAGCAGTTGGAGAAGGGTTTTATACATCCAAGCTCGTCACCATGGGGAGCCCCTGTGCTCTTCGTAGACAAGAAGGATGGGACCCAAAGGATGTGCGTGGACTATAGGTCTCTCAACGAGGTGACAATCAAGAACAAATACCCTCTGCCCCGTATAGAGGACCTATTCAACCAAATGAAAGGAGCCCGAGTGTTCTCTAAGATTGATCTTTGGTCGGGATACTTCCAGCTGAAGCTTAAGCCCTCCGATATACCCAAGACTGCCTTTCGAACACGGTATGGTTCATATGAGTATACCGTCATGTCTTTTGGGTTAATAAATGCACCCGCGTACTTCATGTACCTTATGAACAAGGTTTTCATGGAGTACTTGGATAAGTTCGTCGTGGTTTTCATCGATGACATTATAATGTATTCAAAAAGTGAGGAGGAGCATGAAGAACACTTGATATTGACCTTGCAGAAAATATGCGAGCATCAATTGTATGCCAAGCTTAACAAGTGTCAATTTTGGATAAAGGAGATATCGTTCCTAGGCCACATATTCTCCAAGGAAGGAGTATCGGTTGATCCCGGAAAAGTGGGAGATGTTCTGAAGTGGAACCAACTGCAAAACGTGAGGGACATTCGGAGTTTTCTTGGGATGGCTGGATACTACCGACGCTTCATCAAGGACTTCTCTAAGATAGCAAAATCTATGACGGAGTTGCTAACGAAGGGAAAAGCTTTCCAGTGGACATCAGCGTGCTAAGAGAGCTTTGAGGAACTTAAGAAAAGGCTAACCACAGCGCCGGTTTTGGTATTGCCGGACGTAAGCAAGAGCTTTGACATATATTGTGACGCATCCAGACAAGGGCTCGGATGTGTGCTCATGCAAGAAGGACAAGTGGTAGCCTATGCCTCACGACAGTTAAAGAAGCACGAGCTTAATTATCCTACACATGACTTGGAGCTAGCAGCAGTAGTGCATGCATTGAAGATTTGGAGACATTATATCCTTGATCATCGATGTGACATCTATATGGATCATAAAAGCCTCAAGTACATATTTACACAAACGGACTTGAATTTGAAGCAACGTCGATGGTTGGAACTCATCAAGGATTACGATGTTGGAATCAACTACCACCCCGGAAGGGCCAATGTAGTAGCTGATGCATTGAGCCGGAAGGGAACATGTCACCAACTCACGGTTCAGGAGCTACCACCTGAACTATGTAAGTTGTTCGAATGGTTACACCTCGGATTCTTGAACAACATAGAAGTGATGGAAATCCACTCTTCATTGGAGCAAGAGATAAGAGATGGCCAAGCAACATATAAGGAGATCAAGGAAAGGATCCGACAAGGAATAGAGAAGGATTTCAAAGAAGATGAGAAGGGTATACTTTGGCTAGGAAAAAGGATTTGTGTGCCCAACATGAAGCACATCCGTGACATGATACTAAAAGAGGCACATGATTCACCTTATTCCATACATCCCGGATGTACCAAAATGTACAAGGACTTGAAGACTTGTTATTGGTGGGGTGGTAGGAAAAGGGACATAGCCGAATATGTTGCCCTATGCGACACATGCCAATGGGTGAAGGCCGAACATCAAAGACCCGCTGGATTGTTGCAACCCTTGAAGGTACCCGAGTGGAAGTGGGAGGACATCAGTATGGATTTCATCGTCGGATTGCCACGTACTCAGTCGGGTTATGACTCCATCTGGGTTATCGTGGACCGATTGACAAAAACAGCCCATTTTATCCCTGTAAGGGCCAAGTACAACATTGCACAATTAGTCGAGTTGTACATGGAGCAGATCGTGTGCCGTCATGGAGTCCCGAGGAGGATAGTCTCAGATCGAGGTTCTCAGTTTACCTCTAGATTTTGGAGGAAGCTGCAGAAAGCTATGGGTACACGACTGGATTTTAGCTCCGCCTATCACCCACAAACCGATGGACAAACCGAAAGGACAAACCAAATTTTGGAGGACATGTTGAGAGCTTGCGCCTTGAAACATGGGCGTAGTTGTGATAGGAGTTCACCGTATGCCGAATTCTACTATAACAACAGCTATCAAACTAGCTTGAAGATGTCGCCTTTCGAAGCATTGTACGGTAGATGGTGTAGAACACCGCTGTTTTGGAACGAAACCATAGAGAACCAGGTATTTGGACCCGAAGTGCTACAAGAAGCTGAAAAGCAAGTCCAAACGATACGGGAGAACTTAAAGGCTGCTGAGTCACGATAGAAAGGCTATGCGGACAATAGGCGAAGTAAGTTGACTTTCGAAGTAGGAGACTTCGTATACCTTAAGGTATCGCCTATCCGTGGCCAACAACGTTTCAACGTCAAAGGCAAGCTAGCACCTCGCTACATTGGACCATTTAAGATTTTGGACAAGCAAGGAGAAGTAGCCTATCAACTAGAGCTCCCAACATATCTCTCCGACGTACATGACGTGTTTCATGTATCCCAGCTCAAGAAGTGCTTGAGAGTACCAGAGGAGCAACTACCAATGGAAGAGCTTGAACTTCAAGAGGACCTGACTTATGCGGAGCACCCTGTCAAAATTTTGGACGTAAAAGAAAGGGTCACAAGGAACAAAGTGATCCGATGGTGCAAGAAACAATGGAGCCATCACACCGAAGCTGAAGCCACATGGGAGCGTGAAGAAGACATCAAGGCAGAATTCCCTCATCTATTCTCTACTAACGAATCTCGAGGGCGATATTCAATTTAAGGGGGGTAGATTTGTGACACCCTCATTTTTGGTTTCTGCATGTATTCATGTTTCATGTAGAGAAAACATTTTAAAAGAAGTGGGAATAGAGAAAGAATAAAAATGATAGCCAACAAGAGCAAAATCCAGTTCACCAAGAGTGCCGAAGACAACTCCCGCGGCCCGCTGGCCACGTGGCGCCTTCGGAGCTCATCTCCGCAAATGGGGAGAGGTCCACCACTATACTGGCCACGTGGCAGGCTCGGGTCTCATCTCCGCAAATGGGGAGAGGTACGACCCCTCAGGACACGTGTCACCTTCGGAGCTAGTCATCGCGGAAATCAGAGGACCAGTCGCGCGAGATATGTGTCGATCTCGAAGCTCACCTCCGAGAAGTCCGGTTCTATTGGACACGTGTCGCCACCGGACCTTATCTCCAGGAGGTCCGTCACTATTGGACACGTGTCAACCTCGGAGCTCGTCTCTGAGAAGAAAGGAAGTCTGACGCTGTTAGGACACGTGGCACACCCGGAGCCACCTCCGGAGAAAGGAAAGGTCCGACACTGACACGTGGCGTGCGCGGAGCCACCTCCGAATAGAGAGGAGGTCCCGACCGCCAGGATACGTGGCTGTCACACCCGGTTTTTCCGAAGAACAACCGAGTGAATATCACATGTATGTCAGGATCATTTTCTCATACATGTGATGACAAATAGTGAAGCATCATTTATTACAAGCCAGGTGTCAAATATAAATAAGTCTTACATAGCAAATGTCTCGATGGACAATAATAAGTTCATCACAAGTAAATAAACTAGCAGCGGAATAATTATTTTTGTGGGCTCCATCACAGGCGTTGCCTGGGGGACTCCATCTCAGCATGTGGTTGGCACCTAATTCATTGACCAAGCTGCCCCATCTCAGCATGTGGTTGGCACCCATACTACGCCGGGGATACACCTAATTAATTGGCCAAGCTGCCCCATCTCAGCATGTGGTTGGCACCCATACTACGCCGGGGATACACCTAATTAATTGGCCAAGCTGTCCCATCTCAGCATGTGGTTGGCACGGTAAAGCCAGGTTACATGCTCCATGAACCGGTCCTTAGGATCCAGGCAAGTACTAAACACAAATCCGAGTCTCGTGCACCCAGCACCAACCAAATCATCCAACTTGCCTTGATCCCTACCTCTACATAACTCATAACATCTCATTCAAGAGTATGGTAAAATAAACTGATGATCTCATATCCCAAATATCCCATTCTAGACATGGCTAAGCATAAGCATGTAAATAAATGACATAATAAAATAATTCCCAACCCAAGCTACAAGGAAACAAGATAATGCAATTCTAGGGAAACTTCCTAGCATGGGTTTCATATTTCAATTGACAATGCAAATGATTCTATCTACACATCCTAGCATAGGATCAAAGTGGTCAAGGACACTTGCCTCCTTCCTGCTGCTCTTTGAATGGGTAGTCCTGGTCTTGGAAAGGAAGAACTTGCTCTGGAGCAGGTTCTACTCATACCATCACACATAGCAAAAGAAAACAACAAGTCATAAGACATAGTTCACACTTCCACTTCATACAGACCACACATTCACATTTATGAAAGCCATTCACAATTCTATATGTTGTGGTTACTCTATGTGTGTTGATTTTTGGCTTACTTGCACTTTTAAACATGTGTATATGATTTCTACTTTTTTATTCACATTTATGTTTGCATACTATATATGAGTTTCCAATTTAAATAAATTCTTTACATTCAATTACTACACCCTTTTAGTTACCAAGTATGCATGAAAGGTATTTTCCTACTCCATATATGTCTTCAGACCTTCTACCAACCCTAAACTGAATTCTTCATTTATCATTTTCTAATTATTTATACCTAGCTTGCTATATTTTCAAATTTATTTTCTATGCCTAAATGTGTACTTTATTATGAAAATAGTAAGACACCTCATCTAAACAAAATAGGTTTTGGGTCTAAAATATTAAATAATATATTTTTGAACTTCTCCTCTGATGTGAACTATTTTACATTTAGTTTACTAATTTTCAGAATTATTCTCTACTTAAAAATGTGTCCCTATTACTAATAAATGTGAATAATCAATTAAACAGATTCATTTCAGCCAAAAATCTATTTTTATCTCACTTCAAGGTTTTCCAAGTACTAGGAAAGTTTTTAATTTGAATTGACAATATGTTTGTCCCATCTTTTAAATTTTACATACTAACCACATATTCAATTTCCTAAATTTAATATCAAATAGGGTTAAAAAGGTAAACTCACCCCACTACAAGGTCTATAATATTATTTTAAGAATTTTCAGGGGTCTAGCTACACATAACAGAGGGGTTTTTCCTAATTTTTATTAAGTCCAGGGGTCAAAACTGATTTTTAAATGAATTTACATGATTTTCTGAAGTTCCAGGGGCTAGATCAGAAGTTTCCAAGGCTAGCTCTTATTTTCCGAGAACTCCAGGGGGTAGCGCGTAAGAATCCCGGCCTTTATAACGCGGGGCTGACGTGGACCGTCGGATTTAAAACAAACGGCTGAGATTATAACATCGAACCGGTACGCGGGGATTTAAACTCTACCGTGCGATTTAAAATAGATGGCGCACAAGCGGTCACGTCGCTCGGATCTAGCGCGGGCGGCGCTGCCCGGCGTCGCACAGCGGCGGGAGGCGGCGATCTCGCCGTAGAGTTTCGGATCTTCGTCAATTCTTCCTAGAACTATGATTTTATGGCATAGATCGGTAGAGGGGAGGTCGGGGATCTCACCTCGGGGGTTTTCTTGAGCTCAGAGGTCCTGAAAAGCGATCGGCGACGAGGTCCGAGGTGAATTCATGGCGAGGCTCGTCGGCGCTGTGTTTGAACCGCAAATCACCGAGTTTTCTGCACCTGCAAGGTTCCCCGGAGGCGGTGGATCAAGACCAGCGAGTTAGATCAGAATTCCCGATCGTAGATCGAGCAGAATTCGCCGGAGAAGCTCGGGTTCTCACCGGAAGAAAAATCAGCAAATCGTGGGGAAAAACGGGACGATGCCGGGGTTTTTATAGACGGGGGAGGGCGGCGTTCGGTTGTGATCGAGTTTGCGTCGTCCGTGAACCAAATTCGGCTGGGATACGCGAGGATCCGGGGCGGTTTCGATTCGGGGTGAGAAGAGTCCGGCCGAGCGCGGGCGCGAGCGCGAGGAGGAAGAAGGGTTGGCAGGCCCCGCGTGTCAGTGGGAAAGAGGGGGGCGCGCGGCTGCGGGCTGGCGCGGGAACAAATGGGCCGGCTGGTGGGTTTAGGCCCACTGGCCGAGGGGGGTCTATCTTTTTCCTTTTCTCTTTCTTTTTCATTTCTGTTTTGAGTTTAATTTGAATTCTAGTTTGAATTTGAATTTTTGCAACACATGCAATACGTCCAAAAAATTTTAAATTCCCCTCTTAACAGGGAAAAAAAATTGGGGTGTTACAGCTCTACCCCCCTTAAAAGAAATCTTGTCCTCGAGATTGGTGGTTCTAAGAAAACAATTCCGGAAATTGTGCCTTAAGCTCATCTTCTCGCTCCCAGGTGGCTTCCTCTTCTGAGTGATGCTTCCACTGCACCTTGCACATCCAGATTCTTTTATTTCTTGTGAGGCGTTCCATTGTCTCCAAAATCTTTAATGGTTGCTCGGCATAAGACAAATCCTCAGCTACGTCAACCTCATTCATGGGTAACACCTCTTCAGGCGTTCTCATACATTTCTTGAGCTGTGACACATGGAATACATCATGCACATCCGATAGGCGAGCCGGTAATTCTAGTTGATACGCCACTTCGCCTTTCCTCTCCAGAACTTGAAAGGGTCCGATGTATCGAGGTGACAACTTCCCTTTCACCTTGAACCGACGAAGTCCTCGGATAGGGGACACCTTGAGATAGACATAGTCTCCCACGTTGAAAACGAGCTCTCTCCTCCGTACATCGGCATAGCTCATTTGTCGTGTCTGTGCTATCCTCAAGTTATTGCGAATTTCCCTCACTTTCACCTCGGCTTCTTGTAGTACTTCGGGACCAAACACTTTACTTTCCCCCGTTTGGTTCCAAAACAGGGGAGTTCGGCACTTCCTCCCATACAAAGCTTCGAACGGTGACATCTTCATACTAGCCTGATAGTTGTTGTTATAGGAGAATTCCGCATAGGTAAGTTCTTGTCCCAACTCCGATTGTTTTTGAGTGCACACGCCCTCAGCATATCCTCAAGAATCTGATTGGTTCTTTCCGTTTGCCCATTAGTTTGGGGATGATAGGTAGAACTAAAGTTCAGATGGGTTCCCATGGTTTCGTGCAACTTATGCCAGAACCTCGAAGTGAATTGTGTCCCTCGATCCGACACTATCTTCTTTGGCACCCCATGGTAACACACGATCCTTGACATGTACAACTCCGCCAATTTGGATCCGCTGTAGCTTTCTTTCACTGGGATGAAATGCGCTATCTTGGTTAGCCTGTCGATGATGACCCATATCGAATCATATCCTGATTGGGTCCTAGGTAGTCCCACTATGGAATCCATATCGATTTCCTCCCATTTCCATTCAGGCACTTTGAGTGGTTGCAATAATCCCGCGGGTCGTTGATGTTCTGCTTTCACCAACTGACATGTGTCACATAGGGCAATATGTTCCGTGACATCTCGCTTCATGCCATACCACCAATACCTGCTCTTGAGGTCATGGTACATCTTCGTACTCCCAGGATGAATGGAATAGTCGGAATCATGAGCCTCCTTCAAAATCAATTCACGGATCTCCTTCACTTCAGGCACACAAATTCTTTTCCCGTGCCACACCGTACCTTGTTCATCCTCTCTGAAACCAGGGGCTTTATTATCCTTGATGAGATCTCTGATTTCTTGTATCTTCTCATCAGTCTTTTGACCGTTGCGTATATCTTGCTCTAATGTGGAGTCCACTTCCATGGCGATGGCCTCACCACTATTCACCAGACATAGATTGAGTTTTATAACATCTTCCTTCAATTATGCAGGCATGTCCTTCAAGCTCAACCTATTGACCTGCACCTTCTGGCTTAAAGCATCTGCCACGACGTTCGCTTTCCCAGGATGATAGTTGATGCCCACATCAAAGTCGTTGATCAGCTCTAACCATCTCCTTTGTCTGAGGTTGAGATCTGGCTGTGTGAAAATGTACTTTAAGCTCTTATGGTCCGTATATGTCACACCCGGTTTTTCCGAAGAACAACCAAGTGAATATCACATGTATGCCAGGATCATTTTCTCATACATGCGATGACAAATAGTGAAGCATCATTTATTACAAGCCAGGTGTCGAATATAAGTAAGTCTTACATAGTAAATGTCTCGATGGACAATAATAAGTTCATCACAAGTAAATAAACTAGCAGCGGAATATTATTCTTTTGGGCTCCATCACAGGCGTTGCCCGGGGGTCTTCATGAACCTAAAAACCTTCCTCGGGTCCAAAATCTTGGTCATTATACACCACCTCATTATCTTGACCTGAGCAGCAATATAAACTAACAAATATGCAAGGTTGAGTACCAATGGTACTCAGCAAGTGTGGAAAAATTATATCATGCAGGGCTAGAACAAGGAGAGATTGAACTCATGGTTAAAGCACTACGCAATTAATACCTATCACCTTAGCTTATTAAGCACCTATATTACTACACAGGTGAAATGGTCCAAATCTCCCATACCATCATCATAATCCAATAACCATAACATCATTACCAATGTTAAGCTCCCCGCTTAACTTCCAAAACCGTCAATCCTCTAATCATGAATAAGTCCAGGCCGCTCTTAACCGTGAGCACGGCTGTCAAGACAGTTTTGACTCTGCAGAGTTTGTACCACTGTACCCACATGTAGTGATTTCATCCCCCGTTGCCGGGTGGACTAAAAGAACCTCCATTATGCCAGTGGCTACGACCCACATTCACACTTCCCAGGTGTGCAGCCAGGAGATCACTACGAAGCCTTTACAAAGGGATTCCCGACGAGCGTGGGCCCACTGAGGTTTCACCCCTAACAGCATACAAGAGGCTCCAACCCCGCTGCAGTGGCCCCCTCTTGAGCCTTGCGGTTCATATGGTAGTCCAGCTGACACCTACTCCCCGCACCATCCAACACACCCATACTACGCCGGGGATACACCTAATTAATTGGCCAAGCTGCCCCATCTCAGCATGTGGTTGGCACTGTAAAGCCAGGTTACATGCTCCATGAACCGGTCCTTAGGATCTAGGCAAGTACTAAACACAAACCCAAGTCTCGTGCACCCAGCACACAACCAAAACATCCAACTTGCCTTGATCCCTACCTCTACATAACTCACAATATCTCATTCAAGAGTATGGTAAAATAAACTGATGACCTCATATCCCAAGTATCCCATTCTAAGCATGGCTAAGCATATGCATGTAAATAAATGACATGACAAAATAAATCCCAACCCAAGCTACAAGGAAACAAGGTAATGCAATTCTAGGGAAACTTCCTAGCATTGGTTTCATATTTAACTTGACAATGCAAATAATTCTATCTACACATCCTAGCATAGGATCAAAGTGGTCAAGGACACTTGCCTCCTTCTTGCTGCTCTTGAAATGGGTAGTCCTGATCTTGGAAAGTGATAGCTTGCTCTTGAACAGGTTCTACTTCATACCATCACACATAGCAAAAGAAAAACAACAATCATAAGACATAGTTCACACTTCTACTTCATACAAACCACACATTCACATTTATGAAAGTTCTTTACCATTATATGTGTTTTGGATACTCTATGTGTGTTGATTTGTGGCTTGCATACACTTTTATTTATATGTGTATGATTCCTACTTTGGTGTTCACATTTATACTCACATACTATATATATATATATGTATATATGTGTGTTTCAGTTTTAAATAAATTCCTTATATTAAACTACCAAGTATGTATGAAAAGTATTTTTCTTCTCCATATGTGCCTTCATAATTTCTATCAACCCTAAACTGAACTCTTTGGATTTTAAAAACTCCATTTATCATTTACTAGTTGCTATAATTTCAGATTTATATTCCTATGCATAATTGTGTATTTTATTATGAAATTAGTAATACACATCATCTAAACAATATAGGTTCTGGTCCTAAATAATTTAATAACATATTTTGACCTTGGCCTCTGATGTAAACTATTTCATAATTATTTTCCCTATTTTTCTACAACTATTCTTTACTTAAAAATGTGTCCCTATACTAATAAATGTGAATAATAGATGAAACAGATTCATTTCAGCCCAAAAATATATTTTTATCTCACTCCAAAGTTTTCTAAGTACTGAGAAAGTTTTTAATTAATTTTGACAATTATGTTTGTCCCCCTTTTTAAATCTTTAAACACTAGTTACATATTCAATTTTCCAAATTAAATACTAAACAGGGCTAAAATAATGAATTCACCCCATTACAGGGTCTATAATATTATTTTCATAATTTCCAGGGGTCTAGCTACACTTATCAGAGGTGTTTTTCCTAATTTCTATTAAGTCCAGGGGCTAAAACTGATTTTTAAATGAATTTACATGATTTTCTGGAGTTCCAGGGGCTAGATCTGAAGTTTCCGGGGCTAGCTCTTATTTCCCGAGAACCCCAGGGGGTAGCACGTAAGAATTCCAGTCTTTATAATGCGGGGTTGACGTGGACCGTCCGATTTTAAACCGACGGCTGAGATTATAACATCGAACCGGTACGCGGGGTTTTAAAGTCTACCGTGCGATTTAAAATAAACGGCGCACAAGCGGCCACGTCGCTCTGATCGAGCGCGGGCGGCGCTGCCGGCGGCGCACGGCGGCGGGAAGCGGCGATCTCGCCGGAAAGTTTCGGATCCTCGAGAATTCTGGCTAAAACTGTGATCTCATGGCATAGATCGGTAGAGGGGAGGTCAGGGATCTCACCTCGGGGGTTTTCTCGAGCTCGGGGGTCCTGGAAAGTGATCGGCGGCGAGGTCCGAGGCAAAACCACGGCGAAGCTCGTCGGCGCTGGATTTACACCGTAAGTCTTCGGGTTTTCTGCACCTGCAAAGTTCCCTGGAGGCGGTGGATCAAGACCAGCGAGTTAGATCAGAGTTTCCGAGCTTAGATCGGCCAGAATTCACCGGCGAAGTCTCGGTGCTCACCGGAGTGAAAATCGGCGATCGCGTGAGAAAAACTGATCGGATCGGGGGTTTTTATAGCCGGGGGAGGGCGGTGGGTCTGTTGTGATCAAGTTGGAGTCCTCTGGGACCAGAATTCGGCTGTGGGACGGGCTTTCCCGGTCGGTTGCGATTTCGCGCGCTCGGGAGAAAAGTCCGGGGTCGCGGGGGCTCGGGGTTAGGGATGACAGGTGGGACCTACCCGTCGGTGAGGGGCAGCGCGGCGCGCGCGGGGGCGGGCTGGTGCGGGAGTAGCTGGGCCGGCTGGCGGGTTTCGGCCCACTGGCCAGTTTTTTCCCGTTTTCTCTTTTTCTTTTTCCATTTCTTTTCTGTTTTGAGTATAATTTGAATTCCAGTTTGAATTTGAATTTTTGCAAAACATGCAACACGTCCAAAAATTTTTAAATTCCCCTCTAAACATGGTTTAGAGTTTTAAATCAAAATTTGGGGTGTTACGGCTCTACCCCCCTTAAAAGAAATCTCGTCCTCGAGATTGGTGTTTCTAAGAAAACAATTCCGGAAATTGTGCCTTGAGCTCATCTTCCCGTTCCCAGGTGGCTTCCTCTTCTGAGTGATGCTTCCACTGCACCTTGCACATACGGATTCTTTTATTTCTGGTGAGGCGTTCCATTGTCTCCAAAATCTTGTAGGGTTGCTCGGTATAAGACAAATCTTCAGCTACATCCACTTCATTCATGGGTAACACCTCTTCAGGCGTCCTCAGGCATTTCCTTGAGTTGTGACACATGGAATACATCGTGCACGTCCGATAGATGAACCGGTAACTCTAGTTGGTACGCCACTTCGCCTTTTCGTTCCAAAACTTGAAAGGGTCCGATGTATCGAGGTGACAACTTCCCTTTCACCTTGAACCGACGAAGTCCTCTGATAGGGGACACCTTGAGATAAACATAGTCTCCCACGTTGAAAACGAGCTCTCTTCTTCGTACATCAGCATAACTCTTCTGGCGTGTTTGTGCTATCCTCAAGTTGTTGCGAATCTCCCTCACCTTTGCCTCGGCTTCTTGTAGCACTTCTGGACCAAACACTTTACTTTCTCCTGTTTGGTTCCAAAATAGGGGAGTTCTGCACTTCCTTCCATACAAAGCTTCAAACGGTGACATCTTCATACTAGCTTGATAGCTGTTGTTATAGGAAAACTCCGCATACGGTAAGTTCTTGTCCCAACTTCTATTGTTTTTGAGTGCACATGCCCTTAACATATCTTCAAGGATCTGATTGGTTCTCTCCGTCTGCACGTTAGTTTGGGGATGATAGGCAGAGCTGAAGTTCAGATGGGTTCCCATGGTTTCATGCAACTTCTGCCAAAACTTCGAGGTGAACTGTGTCCCTCGGTCCGACACTATCTTCTTTGGCACTCCATGGTAACACACAATCCTTGACATGTACAATTCTGCCAATTTGGATCCGCTGTAGCTTTCTTTCACAGGGATGAAATGAGCTACCTTGGTTAGCCTATCAATAATGACCCATATTGAATCATACCCGGATTGGGTCCTAGGCAATCCCACGATAAAATCCATGCTGATTTCTTCCCACTTCCATTCAGGCACTTTGAGTGGTTGCAGCAATCCCGCGGGTCGTTGATGTTCTGCTTTCACCAACTGACATGTGTCACATAGGGCAACATGTTCCGCGACATCTCGCTTCATGCCATACCACCAATACCTGCTCTTGAGGTCCTGGTACATCTTCGTACTCCCAGGATGAATGGAATAGTCGGAATCGTGAGCCTCCTTCAAAATTAATTCACGGATCTCCTTTACTTCTGGCACGCAGATCCTTTTCCCGTGCCACACCGTTCCTTGTTCATCCTCTCTAAACCCAGGAGCTTTATTTTCCTTGATGAGCTGTCTGATCTCTTGTATCCTCTCATCATTCTTTTGACCCTCGCGTATGTCTTGCTCGAGTGTGGAGTCCACTTCCATGGCGATGGCTTCACCACTATTTACTAGACATAGATTGAGCCTTATAACCTCGTCCTTCAATTCTGCAGGCATGTCCTTCAAGCTCAACTTATTGACCTGCACTTTCCGACTCAAAGCATCGGCCACGACGTTTGCTTTCCCGGGATGATAGTTGATGCCCACATCAAAGTCATTGATTAGCTCTAACCATCTCCTTTGTCTGAGGTTGAGATCTGGCTGTGTGAATATGTACTTCAAACTCTTATGATCCGTATATATCTCTGTCCTCTTCCCCATCAAATAGTGCCGCCAAATTTTCAACGCGTGTACCACTGCAGCTAGTTCTAGGTCATGTGTAGGATAGTTCTTCTCGTGCTTCCGAAGCTGCCGGGATGCATATGCCACGACATGTCCTTCTTGCATGAGAACACATCCCAACCCATTTCCAGAGGCATCGCAGTACACTGTGAAATTCTTCTGCATATCTGGCATAACCAACACTGGGGCTGTTGTCAATCTCTTCTTTAACTCCTGGAAGCTCGTATCGCACTGGGGCGTCCAGGTGAATGTGATCCCCTTCTCCAACAGTTTGGTGAGAGGTCTCGAGATCTTGGAGAATCCCTCAATAAACCGTCGATAGTATCCAGCCAATCCCAAAAAGCTTTGAACTTCCCCGACATTTTCAGGGTTTTTCCACTTCTGGATATCTTCGATTTTGGCGGGATCTACGGAGATTCCTCCCTCCGAGATTATATGTCCTAAAAAGGGAACTCTCTTCAGCCAAAACTCACACTTGCTCAACTTGGCATATAGTTGGTGTTCTCTCAGCCTCTGTAACACCAACCTTAGATGTTTCTCATGTTCTTCTTCATCTTTGGAGAAGACCAGAATATCATCTATGAAAACCACCACAAATTTGTCCAGATATTCCATGAATACCTTGTTCATGAGGTACATGAAATATGCCGGGGCATTGGTTAGCCCGAAAGGCATGACAGTGTATTCATACAGACCGTACCGAGATACGAAAGCTGTCTTGGGAATATCAGATTGCCTTATCTTGAGTTGGTGGTATCCCGACCTGAGATCAATTTTCGAGAACACGCAAGCTCCCCTCAACTGATCAAACAAGTCTTCAATGCGGGGTAATGGGTACTTGTTCTTGATGGTCACCTCATTCAAGGCACGGTAATCCACGCATAACCTTTGAGTTCCATCTTTCTTAGGCACAAATATCACCGGAGCTCCCCATGGTGAGGAACTAGGGCGAACATACCCCTTTTCCGTCAATTCTCTCAAATGATTCTTGAGCTCTTCTAGCTGCTTGGAGTCCATTCGATAAGGTCTCTTGTATATCGGGGCTGTTCCCGGTACTAGCTCAATCGCGAATTCCACGTCACGGTCGGGAGGCATACCTGGCAACTCCTCCGGAAAAACATCTGGATATTCCCTGATAGTCCTGATTTCCTCAACTTTCACCTCCACTTGATTTAATTTAATGTCCCTCCTAGGCTCGTGTATCGTTATGAACTTTACTCTTGTGCCACTAGGGTGAGTTAGTTCCACCGTTCTGGTCGAACAATGGATGATTCCTTTATGTTTGGTCAACCAATCCATACCCAAAATAATATCTATCCCTTGTGAATCGATCACTATGAGGTTAGCGGTAAATACTACCCCATTAATGTCTAGGTTCACTTTGGGACACACTTGTCTTGTCCTTATTTCTCCACCTGGAGAGTTTACCGCTAACATATGGTTCATTTGTGTGGTTGCTAGGTCATGCTTCTTAACAAACCCTTGAGCAATGAACGAATGGGTAGCACCAGAATCAAACAGCAGAGTTGCAAGGTGTAAATTGGCAGGAAACTTACCAACTACCACGTCGGGTGCCTCTTGTGCTTCCTCCATAGTGACGTGGTTCACCCGTCCTCTCATTACGTTCTGCTGCTGTGGCTGCGTGGGCTTCTTCTTTGGACACTTATGGGCGTAGTGCCCCACTTCACCACAGCTGAAACATTGCACCCCAATCTTAGATGCTTGGCCCTTGTTGTCTTGGGGTTGGTTTGGGGGTCCTTGCACTGCTGGTCGAGGTGGATATGCGGGGCGAGGCTGCTGTACAAACTGACGTTGCGGCTGTGCTGGTGCTGCGGGAGGCCTGTAGTTTGGGTTGTACCCTCTTGGTGCTGAATAGGGTACCGCAGCACGGCTCGTCTGCCCCGTAGGTTGCTGCATCATACGTGGGCGGGTGTTGCTCCCTGAGGCTTGATGTGACCACCCAGCCTTCCTCTTATTCTCATTTTCCAGGGCCTTTAGCTTCCTTTCCACCACAAACGCTCTGTCCACCATCTTTTGAAAGCTTTCATACTCATTTGAGGACATTGCACACTGCATTTCTGCGGTAAGCCCTTCCACGAAACAATCTTGTTTCTGCTCGTCAGTCTCTATGTCCCGTGGGGCATAACGGGATAGTTGAGTGAATTTAGTGAGGTATTCCCTCACCGTCATGTTTCCCTGCTGCAGTCCCAAAAACTCTTTCCTCTTGTTTTTGAGTTCACCCCTTGGGATGTAGTGGTTGCGGAAGCTACGCTTGAACTCTTCACAAGTGATGCTCTCAGGGTCATGATGGGCGGCCACGTAGGCGGTCCATCAATCAGCAGCAGGTCCGTGCAATTGATGAGAGGCAAACAGCACCCTCTCATACCCTTGGCACTGTATGATCCTCATCTTACTTTCAATGGTCTTCAGCCAATCATCTGCCTCCAGAGGTTCAGCAGCACTTGCAAACTTTGGAGGTTGAGTCCCTAGAAACTCACTCAACCTTGGTTGGCGTGGTGCAGCTTGTGGAGGTGGAACTTGATGCAAGTTGGCCACCACTTGAGTCAAGTTCTGGATGAGCTGATTTTGATTCTCCAGCATTTGGTGGAGAGGGTCAACTTCTTCACGGCGACCACCCCGGTCCTGGCCTCCAGAAAGATGAGGGTTGCATGCCTCATCATTGTTGTTGGCGGGGTTGGCAGCACGTTCTTTTCCTCTTCCGGCCATCTGGCAGAATCAACCAATGTTAATTTGAAAGCATTTAGTATCATCTTACTACTTTCACTTGTTTGTACTTTGAAGTGTTGAAGCTTTGTTAAAATTTTACGAGGGTTTATATCTCACACCAAACAAATGCACTATTATTTCCTGTGGGTTTACACACCAAAGCAAAACAATCTGAAGACGAGGCTGTGGACAATTGCTCATGGCTTCCACAACTCACGTCACACACCAAGCATTATCACACCATTAACTACGTAACGACTCGACTACTCGACCTCTTGCTAGCTAGGGGAAAGACTCTACACTACTCGTCCTCTTGAGCTGGCTCCTCGGGATCTTCCTCCTCATTTCGGCTACCTTCTGACTCTGCTTTGGGTGGGGAGGCTGCTGGTGGAGAAGTGCGACGACGCCTGATTGCTCGGCGATCCGGGGAGTCAGGGGTCCATGGATCACTCACGGTGACACACAGTTCATTCCCATCTCCTCTTTCTCTCGCCTTTAAGCAAGCTCGCAGCAATGCCTCCGTTTCCTTCAGGGTGTCTCGGACATCCTGAAGCTCTTGTTGACACTCCTGCAGTCGAGTGCTGAGCATAGCAGCATCCTCCAAGCACAAGTCCATGTGCTCATGGGAAGTCCCTTGCTGCACCGGTGGGTACTTGTACTCCGTGGTACCACTCTCACGTTGGAGGACATACATGTACTCAGTTTTGTCCAAGTGGCGACGATAGATGTGACTCTGGCAGGTGATGGCCTCCCAGGTGACATCTCTCTCCGCGTCAACTTGTGTTGCTCGACAAGCTAGAGAGTGGTGAATCTTAAGCAGCTGATTCTCGTGTATAATCCTCATCTCCGAACTCCATTCTTCCCTCTTCTCACGGATGGTCCTGGTGGAGTTATAGTGGATGATGAGCTTGCCCGTATTGCCGGCGGCTTCGAGCATACGTCGAAGACGGCGCAACAAATCTCCTACTGCCAATCCGTAGGAAAGGTACGTCACTGGACGACTCTCCTCTCTTTCAGCAAGGGCAACTACGGGAACTCTCCCTCCCGTGGACTTACGAGCGGTGCGAATCATGCGAACCATCTAAAACAAAAGAATTTAAAATTAGGTTAGATAACATCTCAAACAAAAATCCTATTTTGAATGAAAGTTGGGGTAAGATGAAGAAAATAACTTTTTAAATAACACTCTTCAACCCACACCTTGGAAAATAGTTTTTAAGAAAATAGGGCCCTTAAATACGTCCATTTCTACCTAGGTCCACGTTCCTACGCGCAACCTTGGCTCTGATACCACCTCTGTCACACCCGGTTTTTCCGAAGAACAACCAAGTGAATATCACATGTATGCCAGGATCATTTTCTCATACATGCGATGACAAATAGTGAAGCATCATTTATTACAAGCCAGGTGTCGAATATAAGTAAGTCTTACATAGTAAATGTCTCGATGGACAATAATAAGTTCATCACAAGTAAATAAACTAGCAGCGGAATATTATTCTTTTGGGCTCCATCACAGGCGTTGCCCGGGGGTCTTCATGAACCTAAAAACCTTCCTCGGGTCCAAAATCTTGGTCATTATACACCACCTCATTATCTTGACCTGAGCAGCAATATAAACCAACAAATATGCAAGGTTGAGTACCAATGGTACTCAGCAAGTGTGGAAAAATTATATCATGCAGGGCTAGAACAAGGAGAGATTGAACTCATGGTTAAAGCACTACGCAATTAATACCTATCACCTTAGCTTATTAAGCACCTATATTACTACACAGGTGAAATGGTCCAAATCTCCCATCCCATCATCATAATCCAATAACCATAACATCATTACCAATGTTAAGCTCCCCGCTTAACTTCCAAAACCGTCAATCCTCTAATCATGAATAAGTCCAGGCCGCTCTTAACCGTGAGCACGGCTGTCAAGACAGTTTTGACTCCGCAGAGTTTGTACCACTGTACCCACATGTAGTGATTTCATCCCCCGTTGCTGGGTGGACTAAAAGAACCTCCATTATGCCAGTGGCTACGACCCACATTCACACTTCCCAGGTGTGCAGCCAGGAGATCACTACGAAGCCTTTACAAAGGGATTCCCGACGAGCGTGGGCCCACTGAGGTTTCACCCCTAACAGCATACAAGAGGCTCCAACCCCGCTGCAGTGGCCCCCTCTTGAGCCTTGCGGTTCATATGGTAGTCCAGCTGACACCAACTCCCCGCACCATCCAACACACCCATACTACGCCGGGGATACACCTAATTAATTGGCCAAGCTGCCCCATCTCAGCATGTGGTTGGCACTGTAAAGCCAGGTTACATGCTCCATGAACCGGTCCTTAGGATCTAGGCAAGTACTAAACACAAACCCAAGTCTCGTGCACCCAGCACACAACCAAAACATCCAACTTGCCTTGATCCCTACCTCTACATAACTCACAATATCTCATTCAAGAGTATGGTAAAATAAACTGATGACCTCATATCCCAAGTATCCCATTCTAAGCATGGCTAAGCATATGCATGTAAATAAATGACATGACAAAATAAATCCCAACCCAAGCTACAAGGAAACAAGGTAATGCAATTCTAGGGAAACTTCCTAGCATGGGTTTCATATTTAACTTGACAATGCAAATAATTCTATCTACACATCCTAGCATAGGATCAAAGTGGTCAAGGACACTTGCCTCCTTCTTGCTGCTCTTGAAATGGGTAGTCCTGATCTTGGAAAGTGATAGCTTGCTCTTGAACAGGTTCTACTTCATACCATCACACATAGCAAAAGAAAAACAACAATCATAAGACATAGTTCACACTTCTACTTCATACAAACCACACATTCACATTTATGGAAGTTCTTTACCATTATATGTGTTGTGGATACTCTATGTGTGTTGATTTGTGGCTTGCATACACTTTTATTTATATGTGTATGATTCCTACTTTGGTGTTCACATTTATACTCACATACTATATATATATATATATGTATATATGTGTGTTTCAGTTTTAAATAAATTCCTTATATTAAACTACCAAGTATGTATGAAAAGTATTTTTCTTCTCCATATGTGCCTTCATAATTTCTATCAACCCTAAACTGAACTCTTTGGATTTTAAAAACTCCATTTATCATTTACTAGTTGCTATAATTTCAGATTTATATTCCTATGCATAATTGTGTATTTTATTATGAAATTAGTAATACACATCATCTAAACAATATAGGTTCTGGTCCTAAATAATTTAATAACATATTTTGACCTTGGCCTCTGATGTAAACTATTTCATAATTATTTTCCCTATTTTTCTACAACTATTCTTTACTTAAAAATGTGTCCCTATACTAATAAATGTGAATAATAGATGAAACAGATTCATTTCAGCCCAAAAATATATTTTTATCTCACTCCAAAGTTTTCTAAGTACTGAGAAAGTTTTTTATTAATTTTGACAATTATGTTTGTCCCCCTTTTTAAATCTTTAAACACTAGTTACATATTCAATTTTCCAAATTAAATACTAAACAGGGCTAAAATAATGAATTCACCCCATTACAGGGTCTATAATATTATTTTCATAATTTCCAGGGGTCTAGCTACACTTATCAGAGGTGTTTTTCCTAATTTCTATTAAGTCCATGGGCTAAAACTGATTTTTAAATGAATTTACATGATTTTCTGGAGTTCCAGGGGCTAGATCTGAAGTTTCCGGGGCTAGCTCTTATTTCCCGAGAACCCCAGGGGGTAGCACGTAAGAATTCCAGTCTTTATAATGCGGGGTTGACGTGGACCGTCCGATTTTAAACCGACGGCTGAGATTATAACATCGAACCGGTACGAGGGGTTTTAAAGTCTACCGTGCGATTTAAAATAAACGGCGCACAAGCGGCCACGTCGCTCTGATCGAGCGCGGGCGGCGCTGCCGGCGGCGCACGGCGGCGAGAAGCGGCGATCTCGCCGGAAAGTTTCGGATCCTCGAGAATTCTGGCTAAAACTGTGATCTCATGGCATAGATCGGTAGAGGGGAGGTCAGGGATCTCACCTCGGGGGTTTTCTCGAGCTCGGGGGTCCTGGAAAGTGATCGGCGGCGAGGTCCGAGGCAAAACCACGGCGAAGCTCGTCGGCGCTGGATTTACACCGTAAGTCTTCGGGTTTTCTGCACCTGTAAAGTTCCCCGGAGGCGGTGGATCAAGACCAGCGAGTTAGATCAGAGTTTCCGAGCTTAGATCGGCCAGAATTCACCGGCGAAGTCTCGGTGCTCACCGGAGTGAAAATCGGCGATCGCGTGAGAAAAACTGATCGGATCGGGGGTTTTTATAGCCGGGGAGGGCGGTGGGTCTGTTGTGATCGAGTTGGAGTCCTCTGGGACCAGAATTCGGCTGCGGGACGGGCTTTCCCGGTCGGTTGCGATTTCGCGCGCTCGGGAGAAAAGTCCGGGGTCGCGGGGGCTCGGGGTTAGGGATGACAGGTGGGTCCCACCCGTCGGTGAGGGGCAGCGCGGCGCGCGCGGGGGCGGGCTGGTGCGGGAGTAGCTGGTCCGGCTGGCGGGTTTCGGCCCACTGGCCAGTTTTTTCCCGTTTTCTCTTTTTCTTTTTCCATTTCTTTTCTGTTTTGAGTATAATTTGAATTCCAGTTTGAATTTGAATTTTTGCAAAACATGCAACACGTCCAAAAATTTTTAAATTCCCCTCTAAACATGGTTTAGAGTTTTAAATCAAAATTTGGGGTGTTACAGTATATATCTCTGTCCTTTTCCCCATCAAGTAATGCCGCCAAATCTTCAACTCGTGTACCACTGCGGCTAGCTCTAGGTCATGCGTAGGATAGTTCTTCTCGTGTTTCCGGAGCTGCCGGGATGCATAAGCCACGACATGCCCCTCTTGCATGAGAACACATCCCAACCCGTTTCCAGAGGCATCGCAGTACACCGAAAAGTTCTTCTACATATCTGGCATAACTAGCACTAGGGCTGTTGTCAATCTTTTCTTCAGTTCCTAGAAACTCGTCTCGCACTGCGGCGTCCATGTGAATGTGATTCCCTTCTCCAACAGTTTGGTGAGGGGTCTCGAGATCTTGGAGAAACCCTCGATAAACCGTCGATAGTATCCAGCCAATCCTAAGAAGCTTCGAACTTCCCCGACATTCTCAGGGGTCTTCCACTTCTGTACATCCTCGATCTTGGCGGGATCTACGGAGATTCCTCCCTCCGAGATTATATGTCCTAAGAAGGGAACTCTCTTTAGCCAAAACTCACACTTGCTAAACTTGGCATATAGTTGGTGTTCTCTCAGCTTTTGCAACACCAACCTTAGATGTTTCTCATGTTCTTCTTCATCTTTGGAGAAGACGAGAATGTCATCTATGAAAACCACCACAAATTTATCCAGATATTCCATGAATACCTTGTTCATGAGATACATGAAGTATGTCGGAGCATTAGTTAGCCCGAAAGGCATGACTGTGTATTCATACAGTCCGTACCGAGATACGAAAGCCGTCTTTGGAATATCAGTTTGCCTTATCTTAAGTTGGTGGTATCTCGATCTAAGATCAATTTTTGAGAACACACAAGCTCCCCTCAACTGATCAAACAAGTCTTCAATGCGGGGTAATGGGTACTTGTTCTTGATGGTTACCTCATTCAACGCACGGTAGTCCACGCATAGCCTTTGGGTCCCGTCCTTCTTGGGCACAAATATCACTGGAGCTCCCCATGGTGAGGAACTAGGACGAATGTACCCCTTTTCTGTCAATCCTCTTAAATGTTCCTTGAGTTCTTCCAGCTGTTTGTAGTCCATACGATATGGTCTCTTGTGTATCGGAGCTGTTCTAGGCACTAGCTCAATCGTGAATTCCACTTCACGATCGGGGGGCATACCTGGCAACTCCTCCGGAAAAACATCTGGATATTCCATGATGATCCTGATCTCCTCCACTTCCACCTCAACTTGATTGAGTTTAATATCCCTCCTAGGATCTTGTATAGTAATGAACTTTACTCTTGTGCCACTAGGGTGAGTTAGTTCCACCGTTCTTATTGAACAATGGATGATTCCTTTATGTTTGGTCAAGCAATCCATACCCAAAATAATATCTATCCCTTGGGAATCTATCAATATGAGGTTGGCAGTAAATACTACCCCATTAATGTCTAGATTCACCTTGGGACACACTTGTCTTGTCCTTATTTCCCCGCCTGGAGAATTCACGGCTAGCATATGGTTCATTTGTGTGGTTGCTAGATCATGCTTCTTAACAAACCCTTGAGCAATGAACGAGTGGGTAGCACCAGAATCAAACAACAGGGTTGCAATGTGTAAATTGGCAGGAAACTTACCGACTACCACGTCGGGTGCCTCTTGCGCCTCCTCCAAGGTCACGTGGTTCACCCGTCCTCGCATCACATTCTGCTGTTGCGGCTGCACGGGCATCTTCTTTGGACACTTATGGGCGTAGTGCCCCACTTCACCACAGTTAAAGCATTGCACTCCAACCTTAGGTGCCTGGCCCTTGTTGTCTTCGGGTTGGTTTGGGGGTCCTTGTACTGCTGGTCAAGGTTGATATGTGGGGCGAGGCTGCAGTACAAACTGACGTTATGGCTATGCTGGTGCTGACGGAGGCCTGAAGTTCGGGTTGTACCCTCTCGGTGATGAGTAGGGTACCGCAGCACGGCTCGTCTGCCTTGTGGTTTGCTGCATCAGACGTGGGCGTGTGTTGCTACCTGAGGCTTGGTGTGACCATCCCGCCTTCCTCTTGTTTTCATTTTCCAAGGCCTTCAGCTTCTTCTCCACAACAAATGCTCTGTCTACCATCTTTTGGAAGCTTTCATACTCGTTGGAGGACATTGCACACTGCATTTCTGCTGTATGTCCTTCCATGAAGCAATCCTGTTTTTGCTCATCAGTGTCTATGTCCCGTGGTGCATAACGGGATAGTTGGGTGAATTTAGTGAGGTATTCCCTCACCGTCATGTTTCCTTGCTGCAGCCCCAAGAACTCCTTTCTCTTGTTTTTAAGTTCACCCCTTGGTATGTAGTGGTTGCGGAAGCTACGCTTGAACTCTTCCCAAGTGATGTTCTCAGGGTCATGATGGGCGGCCACGTAAGCGGTCCACCAATCAGCAGAAGGTCCATGCAATTGGTGAGAGGCAAACAGCACCCTCTCATACCGTTGGCATTGTATGATCCTCATCTTGCTCTCAATGGTCTTTAGCCAGTCATCTGCCTCCAGGGGTTCAGCAGCACTTGCAAACTTTGGAGGTTGAGTTCCCAGAAACTCACTCAACCTTGGTTGGCGTGGTGCAGCTTGTGGAGGCGGAGCTTGGTGCAAGTTGGCCACCACTTGAGTCAGGTTCTGGATGAGCTGATTTTAATTCTCAAGCATTTGGTGGATGGGATCAACTCCTTCACGGCGACCACTCCTGTCTTGGCTCCCAGAAAGATGAGGGTTGCATGCCTCATCGTTGTTGTTGGCGGGGTTGGCAGCACGACCCTTTCCTCTTCCGGCCATCTAGCATGATCAACCAAATGCTAATTTAAGGCATTACATATTATCTTAATACTTTCACTTGTTTTTACTTTGAAGTGTTGAGGCTTTGTTATACTTTCTGAGGGTTCATGTCTCATACAAAAATAAATGCACTATTATTTAATGTGGGTTCACCCACCAAAGCAAAACAATCTGAAGACGAGGCTGTGGACAATTGCTCATGGCTTCCACAACTCACGTCACACACCAAGCATTAACACACCATTAACTAAGATATCGACTCGACTACTCGACATCTTGCCAAACTAAGGGAAGGACTCTACACTACTCGTATCACTGAGCTGGCTCCTCGGGATCTTCCTCATTATTGCGGCTGCCTTCTGACTCCGCTTTAGGTGGAGAAGCTGCTGGTGGATAAGTGCGACGACACCTGATCGCCCGGCGATCTGGGGAGTCAGGAGTCCATGTGTCATTCACGGTGACACACAGTTCATTCCCATCTCCTCTCTCTCTCACCCTCAAGAAGGCTCGAAGCAACGCCTCGGTTTCCTTCAGGGTGTCACGAACATCCTGAAGCTCCTGCTGACACTCCTGCAGTCGAGTGCTAAGCATAGCAGCATCCTCCAAGCATAGGTCCATGTGCTCATGGGAAGTCCCCTGCTGCACTGGCGGGTACTTGTACTCCGTTTTACCACTCTCGCGCTGGAGGACATACATGTACTCAGTCCTGTCCAGGTGTCGACGATAGATGTGACTCTGGCAGGTGATGGCCTCCCAGGTGACATCCTTCTCCGCATCGACCTGTGTCGCTCGACAAGCTTGAGAGCGGTGGATCTTGAGCAGCTGATTTTCGTGGATAATCCTCATCTCTGAACTCCATTCTTCCCTCTTCTCACGGATGGTCCTGGTGGAGCTATAGTGTATGATTAGCTTGCCCGTATTGCCGGCGGCTTGGAGCATACGTCAAAGAAGGCGCAACAAGCCTCCTACTGCCAATTCGTAGGAAAGGTAAGTCACCGGACGGCTCTCCTCTCTTTGGGCAAGGGCAACTACAGGAACTCTCCCTCCTGTGGACTTGCGAGAGGTGTGAATCATGCGAACCATCTAAAACAAAAAGCATTTAAACTTAGGTTAGATAAACTTTTAAACAAAAATCCTATTTTGAATGTAAGTTGGGGTAAGATGAAGAAAGTGACTCCATTAAATAACACTTTTCAACACACACCTTGTAAAATAGTTTGTAAGAAAATAGGGCCCTTAAATACGTCCATTTCTACCTAGGTCCACGTTCCTACGGGCAACCTTGGCTCTGATACCACTTCTGTCAAACCCGGTTTTTCCGAAGAACAACCGAGTGAATATCACATGTATGCCAGGATCATTTTCTCATACATGTGATGACAAATAGTGAAGCATCATTTATTACAAGCCAGGTGTCGAATATAAATAAGTCTTACATAGCAAATGTCTCGATGGACAATAATAAGTTCAGCCCAGTGTCATTTTAAATTCTTAAACAAAGTTCCAGTTTCAAACTTGTCTTTAGAACTTGTTAGCAAAAGTTTTTCAATTAAACATATGTGCATGTTCATAACGTGTAGTGATTAAACATGGAAAGTGAAGAAGGAGAAGGCGAACTTGGATCAAGGAACAAGAAGGGCAGGAGTGAACTTCAAGACATCAGAAACTAACTTCCTCTCAACTGAATTTAGTCACCTGCAAAACCCAGGCAAGCCCCGGTTTGCACTTAAGTTGTTTTTAAAGTTTTCCCTTTGTTCACTACATTTGGTCAAGGTTTGTCTGTGCATTAGGTCAATGATGTTGATACTCCACTTGCATAACCAAACATGAACCCTGAGGTCAAGGGTAGCATTGTGTCATCGCTATAGAATAAGGCCATGCTAAATAGGCTAGGACATCCGGTAGAAGACGAGTAGTTGGAATCTACTCGCGAGCTTTGTTTTAGGATCACATAAGTGGGGTTGGAAAGAGAGGCAAACTAAAGTTTACGTTTCTAAAGATGAGACCGGGCAGGAGAGTTAGGTAGCGACAAGATGAGGTCTTGGTTGAGTAGCTCTGCCCGTGTCGGTCAAGGACCGAAGCGTATGCAGCCCCGCTGAGCAAGTATTGAGTTGTGTACCGGATGCTTACTGATATATGGGAACCAGGAAACCGATGTACCAGGTTCGCTGGATTGTAGAGGCATACCACATTGTCTCGTTAGACCTATGAGCCCGAGACGGCGCGACCGGTTCTACAGTTTAGTGTCCTGAGAAAGATTGCCACATACGACGTAATGAAGGACGCCAGAGTTGGGTCTTCAGAGGCGGGCGTATGTGTCGAGTTATCCGGGTAGTGTTTGATTCGAATCACCGTCCCTCGCGGTTATGAGTACCGCTTGCTCACTGTGTTGTGACGTAGTAAGCAAGTTGTGTGGGAACAGTTTGCAAAAGTATAATTGCTGCTATGATTATGTTAAACTGCATGAGAACCTTGTTTGAGGTAGAGATAGAGCAAACTAAATTTATTTTTCACCTTGGGACAAGTAACACTGGAATGAAGCGTTTCTTGTTTGATTGTGGAGTTCCAATGTTGCTGGGAGCAAGGTCACTACTATTATGGCTAAAATCTGAAAGTTAAGGATGAACTCGTAGGCGAGTCTTTTCGCAAATGACAGGTTTAAGTCTTAGGTTACTTTCATGTAGAGTTTCATGTCTTAGGAGAGACGGTTAAGTCTTGCTGAGCCTTTGTGCTCAATCTTGCTATATAAGTGGTTTTGCAGGTAAACATCGACGCTATAAAGAAGGTTATCCGGTGAGACTCGGGAACTTCCGAGTCATGTCACCCTTGGGGAACCTAGCCGCTGCCATGTCATCGTGTTGCTAGCGAGAGGAGTCCACGGGCTGGACCTCTTCGCGAGTGCTTCTTAGATATTCATCGTGAGCTGTTTATAGACTTCCGCTGTAGCTATTTTATGTAAATTATTTACAAAGAATAATTTTAAGCTTCTGCTTTTGATTTATGTAATACTGTGTTCCTTATATGTGTGCTGTTGGGTGCCGCATAACACGGCACCACCCAATGCGATTCCTCGGGCGAGGCGGCACGGCCCCGTGATGGAGGTCGGGCCCTCTCAGAACTGACGAAGAAGGGAGTGCAGTTTCGATGGGGCGAACAGCAGCAACAAGCTTTTGATGTTCTCAAATCAAAGCTTACACAAGCACCATTGCTACAACTTCCTGATTTTGACAAGACATTTGAGCTAGAATGTGATGCAAGCGGCATTGGTATTGGAGGTGTTCTCATACAAGGAGGTAAACCCGTTGCATTCTTTAGTGAAAAATTGCATGGTCCTTCTCTGAATTATTATACTTATGATAAGGAATTGTATGCCTTAGTGCAAGTTCTACAAACTTGGCGACATTACCTTTGGTCTAAGGAGTTCGTCATACATTCCGATCATGAATCTTTGAAGTATCTTAAGTGCCAAAACAATCTGAATAAACGACATGCTAAATGGATTGAGTTCATAGAATCATTTCCATACATCATTAAGCATAAGAAAGGGAAGGAGAATGTTATTGCAGATGCATTATCTAGACGTTACACCATGCTGTCCCAACTTGATCATAAAATATTTGGTTTAGAAACAATAAAAGGATTATATCCTACTGATTTGGACTTCAAAGATGCCTTCGAAAATTGTAGAGAAGGAAGAACATGGAATAAGTATGTACTACGGGAGGGCCTCCTCCATCGTGCTAACAAGCTATGTGTTCCTGCTAGTTCCGTTCGCCTATTACTTATGCAGGAAGCACATGGAGGAGGTTTGATGGGACATTTTGGAGTGAGGAAAACAGAGGGCGTGCTGGCCACACACTTCTTTTGGCCAAAGATGAGACGTGATGTCGAGCGCTACGTGTCACGATGCACTACTTGCAATAAAGCTAAGTCTCGACTTAACCCACATGGTCTTTATATGCCTCTTCCTGTTCCATGGATTTTGTTTTGGGATTGCCTAGGACTGTCACACCCGGTTTTTCCGAAGAAACAACCAAGTGAATATCACATGTATGCCAGGATCATTTTCTCATACATGTGATGACAAATAGTGAAGCATCATTTATTACAAGCCAGGTGTCGAATATGAATAAGTCTTACATAGCAAATGTCTCGATGGACAATGATAAGTTCATCACAAGTAAATAAACTAGCAGCGGAATATTATTTCTTAAGGGCTCCATCACAGGAGTTGCCCGGGGGTCTCCATGAACCTAGAAACCTTCTTCGGGACCAAAGTCTTGTTCATTGTATACCACCTCATTATCTTGACCTGAGCAGCAATATAAACCAACAAATATGCAAGGTTGAGTACCAATGGTACTCAGCAAGTGTGGGAAAAATTATATCATGCATGGCTAGAACAAGGAGAGGTTGAACTCATGGTTAAAGCACTATGCAATTAATACCTATCACCTTAGCTTATTAAGCACCTACATTACTACACAGGTGAAATGGTCCCAATCTCCCAACCCATCATCATAACCAAATAACCATAACATCATTTTCAATGTTAAGCTCACCGCTTAACATCAAAAACTTCCAAAACCATCAATCCTCTAATCATGAATAAGTCCAAGCCGCTCTTGACCGTGAGCACGGCTGTCATGACAGTTTTGACTCTGCAGAGTTTGTACCACTGTACCCACATGTAGTGATTTCATCCCCCGTTGCTGGGTGGACTAAAAGAACCTCCATTATGCCAGTGGCTACGAACCACATTCACACTTCCCAGGTGTGTAGCCAGGAGACCACTACAAAGCCTTTACAAAGGGATTCCCGACGAGCGTGGGCCCACTGAGGTTTCACCCCTAACAGCATACAAGAGTCTCCAACCCCGCTGCAGTGGCCCCCTCTTGAGCATTGTGGTTCATATGGTAGTCCAGCTGACATCTATTCACCGCACCATCCAACACACCCATACTATGCCGGGGATACACCTAATTAATTGGCCAAGCTGCCCCATCTCAGCATGTGGTTGGCACTGTAAAGCCAGGTTACATGCTCCATGAACCGGTCCTTAGGATCCAGGCAAGTACTAAACACAAACCCGAATCTCGTGCACCCAGCACACAACCAAAACATCCAACTTGCCTTGATCCCTACCTCTACATAACTCACAATATCTCATTCAAGAGTATGGTAAAATAAACTGATGATCTCATATCTCAAATGTCCCATTCTAAGCATGGCTAAGCATATGCATAATAATAAATGACATGATAAAATAAATCCCAACGCAAGCTACAAGGAAACAAGGTAATGCAATTCTAGGGAAACTTCCTAGCATGGGTTTCATATTTCATTTGACAATGCAAATAATTCTATCTACACATCCTAGTATAGGATCAAAGTGGTCAAGGACACTTGCCTCCTTCTTGCTGCTCTTGAAATGGGTAGTCCTGATCTTGGAAAGGAATAACTTGCTCTTGAGCAGGTTCTACATCATACCATCACACATAGCAAAAGAAAAACAACAATCCATAAGACATAGTTCACACTTCCACTTCATACAAACCACACATTCATATTTATGAAAATCATTCACCATTATATGTGTTGTGGTTACTCTATGTGTGTTGATTTGTGTCTTGCATGCACATTTAATCATGTGTATATGATTCCTACTTTTGTGTTCACATTTATACTTACATACTATATATATGAGTTTCCAACTTAAATAAATTCCTTATATTTAATTACTACACTTTTTAGCTACCAAGTATGCATGAAAGGTATTTTCCTTCTCCATATATGTCTTCAGAATTTCTACCAACCCTAAACTGAATTCTTTGGATTTTAGAACTCCATTTATCATTTACTAGTTGCTATATTTTCAGATTTATTTCCTATGCCTAAATGTGAACTTTATTATGAAAAATAACAAGACACATCATCTAAACAGAATAGGTTCTGATCTAAAATATTTACTAATATATTTTTGACCTTTTCCTCTGATGTAAACTATTTTATAATTATTTTCCCTATTTTCCAGAACTATACTTTACTTAAAAATGTGTCCCTAAATGTGAATAATAAATTAAACAGATTAATTTCAGCCCAAAATATATTTTTATCTCACTCCAAAGTTTTCTAAATACTGAGAAAATTTTTAATTAAATTTTGACAATATGTTTGTCCCATTTTTTAATTTTTAAACACTAGCCACATATTCAATTTCCTAAATTAAATACTAAACAGGGCTAAAGAGTTAAACTTACCCCACTACAGGGTCTATAATATTATTTTCAGAATTCCCAGGGGTCTATCTACACTTATCAGAGGTGTTTTTCCTAATTTTTATTAAGTCCAGGGTTTAAAACTGATTTTTAAATGAATTTACATGATTTTCTGGAGTTCCAGGGGCTAGATCAGAAGTTTCCGGGACTAGCTCTTATTTCCCCAGAACCCCAGGGGGTAGCACGTAAGATTTCTAGTCTTTATAACTAGGGGCTGACGTGGACCGTCCGATTTTAAACCGACGGCCGAGATTATAACATCGAACCGGTACGCGAGGGTTTAAACCCTACCGTGCGATTTAAAATAAACGGCGCACAAGCGGCCACGTCACTCTGATCGAGCGCGGGCGGCGCTGCCGGCGGCGCACGGCGGCGGGAAGCGGCGATCTCGCCGGAGACTTTCGGATCTTCGAGAATTCTTCCTAGAATTGTGATTTTATGGCATAGATCTGTGGAGGGGAGGTCGGGGATCTCACCTCGGGGGTTTTCTTGAGCTCGGAGGTACTGGAAGGTGATCGGCGACGAGGTCCGAGGTGAAACCACGGCGAGGCTCGTCGGGGCTGTGTTTACACCGCATGTCACCGAGTTTTCTGCACCTGCAAGGTTCCCCGGAGGCGGTGGATCAAGACCAGCGAGTTAGATCGGAATTTCCGAGCTTAGATCGGCCAGAATTCGCCGGAGAAGTCTCGGTTCTCACCGGAGTAAAAATCGGCGATCGTGGGGGAAAAACAGAACGAGGCCGGGGTTTTTATAGACGGGGGAGGGCGGTGGGTTTGTTTAGATCGAGTGGGAGTCCTCCGGAACCAGAATTCGGCCGGAAATCCGGTCGGTTGCGATCACGCGCGCGCGGGTGAACAGTCCGAGTTTCGGACGATCGGGGGTTAGGGATGACAGGTGGGTCCCGCCTGTCTGAGAGAGAGAGCACGGACGCGCGGCTGCGGGCTGGCGCGGGGGCAGGTTGGGCTGGCTGGTGGGTTTCGGCCCACTGGCCGGTTTTTTTCTGTTTTCTCTTTTTCTTTTTCTATTTCTTTTCTGATTTGAGTTTAATTTGAATTCCAGTTTGAATTTGAATTTTTGCAAAACATGCAACACGTCCAAAAAATTTTAAATCCCCCTCTTAACATGATTTAGGGTTTTGAATCAAAATTTCGGGGTGTTACAGCTCTACCCCCCTTAAAAGAAATCTCGTCCTCGAGATTGGTGGTTCTAAGAAAACAATTCCGGAAATTGTGCCTTGAGCTCATCTTCCCGCTCCCAGGTGGCTTCCTCTTCTGGGTGATGCTTCCACTGCACCTTGCACATCTGGATTCTTTTATTTCTGGTGAGGCGTTCCATTGTCTCCAAAATCTTGTATGGTTGCTCGGCATAAGACAAATCCTCAGCTACGTCCACTTCATTCATGGGTAACACCTCTTCAGGCGTCCTCAGGCATTTCTTGAGTTGTGACACATGAAATACATCGTGCACATCCGATAGATGAGCCGGTAACTCTAGTTGATACGTCACTTCGCCTTTCCTTTCCAGAACTTGAAAGGGTCCGATGTATCGAGGTGACAACTTCCCTTTCACCTTGAACCGACGAAGTCCTCGGATAGGGGACACTTTGAGATAGACATAGTCTCCCACGTTGAAAACGAGCTCTCTTCTTCGTACATCGGCGTAGCTCTTTTGGCGTGTCTGTGCTATCCTCAAGTTATTGCGAATTTCCCTCACCTTCGCCTCGGCTTCTTGTAGTACTTCTGGACCAAACACTTTACTTTCCCCAGTTTGGTTCCAAAATAGGGGAGTTCTGCACTTCCTCCCGTACAAAGCTTCAAACGGTGACATCTTCATACTAGCTTGATAGCTGTTGTTATAAGAAAACTCCGCATACGGTAAGTTCTTGTCCCAACTCCTATTGTTTTTGAGTGCATATGCCCTTAGCATATCTTCAAGGATCTGATTGGTTCTTTCCGTCTGCCCATCAGTTTGGGAATGATAGGGAGAACTAAAGTTCAGATGGGTTCCCATGGTTTCGTGTAACTTCTGCCAGAACCTTGAGGTGAACTGTGTCCCTCGATCCGACACAATCTTCTTTGGCACTCCATGGTAACACACGAACCTTGACATGTACAACTATGCCAATTTGGATCCGCTGTAGCTTTCTTTCACAGGGATGAAATGAGCTACCTTGGTTAGCCTATCAAAGATGACCCATATCGAATCATATCCTGATTGGGTCCTAGGAAATCCCACGATGAAATCCATGCTGATTTCTTCCCATTTCCATTCAGGCACTTTGAGTGGTTGCAATAATCCCGCGGGCCGTTGATGTTCTGCTTTCACCAACTGACATGTGTCACATAGGGCAACATGTTCCGCGACATCTCGCTTCATGCCATACCACCAATATCTGCTCTTGAGGTCCTGGTACATCTTCGTACTCCCAGGATGAATGGAATAGTCGGAATCGTGAGCCTCCGTCAAAATCAATTCACGGATCTCCTTTACTTCAGGCACACAGATCCTTTTCCCGTGCCACACCGTACCTTGTTCATCCTCTCTGAAACCTGGAGCTTTATTTTCCTTGATGAGTTGTCTGATCTCTTGTATCTTCTCATCATTCTTTTGGCCCTCGCGTATGTCTCGCTCGAGTGTGGAGTCCACTTCCATGGCGATGGCTTCACCACTATTTACTAGACATAGATTGAGCCTTATAACCTCGTCCTTCAATTCTGCAGGCATGTCCTTCAAGCTCAACTTATTGACCTGCACTTTCCGACTTAAAGCATCGGCCACGACGTTTGCTTTCCCGGGATGATAGTTGATGCCCACATCAAAGTCATTGATTAACTCTAGCCATCCCCTTTGTCCGAGGTTGAGGTCTGGCTGTGTGAATATGTACTTCAAACTCTTATGATCCGTATATATCTCGGTCCTCTTCCCCATCAAATAGTGCCGCCAAATTTTCAACGCGTGTACCACTGCGGCTAGTTCTAGGTCATGTGTAGGATAATTCTTCTCGTGCTTCCGAAGCTGCCGGGATGCATAAGCCACGACATGCCCTTCTTGCATCAGAACACATCCCAACCCGTTTCCAGAGGCATCGCAGTACACCGTGAAGTTCTTCTGCATATCTGGCATAATGAGCACTGGGGCTGTTGTCAATCTTTTCTTTAGCTCCTGAAAACTCGTTTCGCACTGTGGCGTCCAGGTGAATGTGATTCCCTTCTCCAACAGTTTGGTAAGGGGTCTCGAGATCTTAGAGAATCCCTCAATAAACCGTCGATAGTATCCGGCCAATCCCAAAAAGCTTCGAACTTCCCCGACATTTTCAGGAGTCTTCCACTTCTGTATATCCTCGATTTTGGCAGGATCCACAGAGATTCCTCCCTCCGAGATTATATGTCCTAAGAAGGGAACTCTCTTCAGCCAAAACTCACACTTGCTCAGCTTGGCATATAGTTGGTGTTCTCTCAGCCTCTGCAACACCAACCTTAGATGTTTCTCATGTTCTTCTTCATCTTTGGAGAAGACGAGAATGTCATCTATGAAAACCACCACAAATTTGTCCAGATATTCCATGAATACCTTGTTCATGAGATACATGAAGTATGCCGGGGCATTAGTTAGCCCGAAAGGCATGACAGTGTATTCATACAGTCCGTACCGAGACACGAAAGCTGTCTTGGGAATATCAGATTGCCTTATCTTGAGTTGGTGGTATCCCGACCTGAGATCAATTTTTGAGAACACACAAGCTCCCCTCAACTGATCAAACAAGTCTTCAATGCGGGGTAATGGGTACTTGTTCTTGATGGTTACCTCATTCAAGGCACGGTAATCCATGCATAACCTTTGGGTTCCGTCCTTCTTGGGCACAAATATCACCGGAGCTCCCCATGGTGAGGAACTAGGACGAATATACCCCTTCTCCGTCAATTCTCTTAAATGATCCTTGAGTTCTCCTAGCTGCTTGGAGTCCATCCGATAAGGTCTCTTGTATATCGGGGCTGTTCCAGGCACTAGCTCAATTGCGAATTCCACTTCACGATCGGGAGGCATACCTGGCAACTCCTCCGGGAAAACATCTGGATATTCCCTGATGGTCCTGATTTCCTCAACTTTCGCCTCAACTTGATTTAATTTAATGTCCCTCCTAGGCTCGTGTATTGTTATGAACTTTACCCTTGTTCCACTAGGGTGAGTTAGTTCCACCGTTCTGGTCGAACAATGAATGATTCCCTTATGTTTGGTCAACCAATCCATGCCCAAAATAATATCGATCCCTTGGGAATCTATCACTATGAGGTTAGCAGTAAATACTACCCTATTAATGTCTAGATTCACCTTGGGACACACTTGTCTTGTCCTTATTTCTCCACCGGGAGAGTTTACGGCTAGCATATGGTTCATTTGTGTGGTTGCTAGGTCATACTTCTTAACAAACCCTTGAGCAATAAACGAGTGGGTGGCACCAGAATCAAACAGCAGGGTTGCAAGGTGTAAATTGGCAGGAAACTTACCAACTACCACGTCGGGTGCATCTTGTGCTTCCTCCATAGTGACGTGGTTCACCCGTCCTCACATTACATTCTGCTGTTGTGGCTGCGTGGGCTTCTTCTTTGGGCACTTATGGGCATAGTGCCCCACTTCACCACAGCTAAAGCATTGCACCCCAACCTTAGGTGCTTGGCCTTTGTTGTCTTGGGGTTGGTTCGGAGGTCCTTGCACTGCTGGTCGAGGTGGATATGCAGGGCGAGGCTGCTGTACAAACTGACGTTGCGGCTGTGCTGGTGCTGCCGGAGGCCTGTAGTTCGGGTTGTACCCTCTTGGTGCTGAGTAGGGTACCGCAGCACGGCTCGTCTGACCTGTAGGTTGCTGCATCATACGGGGGCGAGTGTTGCTTCCCGAAGCTTGATGTGACCAACCGGCCTTCCTCTTATTTTCATTTTCCAAGGCCTATAGCTTCCTTTCTACCACAAATGCTCTGTCCACCATCTTTTGGAAGCTTTCATACTCATTCGAGGACATTGCACACTGCATCTCTGCGGTAAGTCCTTCCACGAAACAATCTTGTTTCTGCTCATCAATCTCTATGTCCCGTGGGGCATAACGGGATAGTTGGGTAAATTTAGTGAGGTATTCCCTCACCGTCATGTTTCCCTGCTGCAGTCCCAAAAACTCCTTCCTCTTGTTTTTGAGTTCACCTCTTGGGATGTAATGGTTGCGGAAGCTACGCTTGAACTCTTCCCAAGTGATGTTCTCAGGGTCGTGATGGGCAGCCACGTAGGCGGTCCACCAATCAGCAGCAGGTCCATGCAATTGATGAGAGGCAAACAGCACCCTCTCATACCCTTGGCACTGTATGATCCTCATCTTACTTTCAATGGTCTTCAGCCAATCATCTGCCTCCAGAGGTTCAGCAGCACTTGCAAACTTTGGAGGTTGAGTTCCTAGAAACTCACTCAACCTTGATTGGCGTGGTGCAGCTTGTGGAGGTGTTACTTATTGCAAGTTGGCCACCACTTGAGTCAAGTTCTGGATGAGCTGATTTTGATTCTCCAGCATTTGGTGGAGAGGATCAACTTCTTCACGGCGACCACCCCTGTCCTGGCCTCCAGAAAGATGAGGGTTGCATGCCTCATCGTTGTTGTTGGCGGGGTTGGCAGCACGTCCTTTTCCTCTTCCGGCCATCTGGCAGAATCAACCAATGTTAATTTGAAAGCATTTAGTATCATCTTACTACTTTCATTTGTTTGTACTTTGAAGGGTTGAGGCTTTGTTATACTTTTCTGAGGGTTCATTTCTCACACAAAAATGAAGGTAATATTATTTCATGTGGGTTCACACACCAAAGCAAAACAATCTAAAGAAGAGGCTGTGGACAATTGCTCATGGCTTCCACAACTCACGTCACACACCAAGCATTAACACACCATTAACTTAACTTAACGACTCGACTATTTGATATCTTGCTAGCTAAGGGAAGGACTCTACACTACTTGTTTTCTTGAGCTGGCTCCTCGGGATCTTCCTCATCATTTCGGCTGCCTTCTGACTCTGCTTTGGGTGGGGAGGCTGCTGGTGGAGAAGTGCGACGACGCCTGATCGCTCGGCAATCCGGGGAGTCAGGAGTCCATGTATCATTCACGGTGACACACAGTTCATTCCTATCTCCTCTTTCTCTCGCCTTTAAGCAGGCTCGCAGCAACGCCTCCGTTTCCTTCAGGGTGTCCCGGACATCCTGAAGCTCTTGTTGGCACTCCTGCAGTCGAGCGCTGAGCATAGAAGCATCCTCCAAGCACAAGTCCATGTGCTCATGGGAAGTCCCTTGCTGCACTGGCGGGTACTTGTACTCCGTGGTGCCACTCTCACGTTGGAGGACATACATGTACTCAGTTTTGTCCAAGTGGCGACGATAGATGTGACTCTGGCAGGTGATGGCCTCCCAGGTGACATCTTTCTCCGCATCGACCTATGTTGCTCGACAAGCTGGAGAGTGGTGGATCTTAAGCAGCTGATTTTCGTGTATAATTCTCATCTCTGAACTCCATTCTTCCCTCTTATCATGGATGGTCCTGGTGGAGTTATAGTGGATGATTAGTTTGCCCGTATTGCCGGCGGCTTCGAGCATACGCCGAAGACGGCGCAATAAGCCTCCTACTGCCAATCCGTAGGAAAGGTACGTCACCGGACGGCTCTCCTCTCTCTCGGCAAGGGCAACTACGGGAACTCTCCCTCCTGTGGACTTGCGAGCGGTGCGAATCATGCGAACCATCTAAAACAAAAAGAATTTTAAAAATTAGGTTAGATAAACTCTCAAACAAAAATCCTATTTTGAATGAAAGTTGGGGTAAGATGAAGAAAGTGACTCTGTTAAATAACACTTTTCAACCCACACCTTTGAAAAATAGTTTTTAAGAAAATAGGGCCCTTAAATACGTCCATTTCTACCTAGGTCCACGTTCCTACGGGCAACCTTGGCTCTGATACCACTTCTGTCACACCCGGTTTTTCCGAAGAAACAACCAAGTGAATATCACATGTATGCCAGGATTATTTTCTCATACATGTGATGACAAATAGTGAAGCATCATTTATTACAAGCCAGGTGTCGAATATGAGTAAGTCTTACATAGCAAATGTCTCGATGGACAATGATAAGTTCATCACAAGTAAATAAACTAGCAGCGGAATATTATTTCTTGAGGGCTCCATCACAGGAGTTGCCCGGGGGTCTCCATGAACCTAGAAACCTTCTTCGGGACCAAAGTCTTGTTCATTGTATACCACCTCATTATCTTGACCTGAGCAGCAATATAAACCAACAAATATGCAAGGTTGAGTACCAATGGTACTGAGCAAGTGTGGGAAAAATTATATCATGCATGGCTAGAACAAGGAGAGGTTGAACTCATGGTTAAAGCACTATGCAATTAATACCTATCACCTTAGCTTATTAAGCACCTACATTACTACACAGGTGAAATGGTCCCAATCTCCCAACCCATCATCATAACCAAATAACCATAACATCATTTTCAATGTTAAGCTCCCCGCTTAACATCCACAACTTCCAAAACCATCAATCCTCTAATCATGAATAAGTCCAAGCCGCTCTTGACCGTGAGCACGGCTGTCATGACAGTTTTGACTCTGCAGAGTTTGTACCAGTGTACCCACATGTAGTGATTTCATCCCCCGTTGCCGGGTGGACTAAAAGAACCTCCATTATGCCAGTGGCTACGAACCACATTCACACTTCCCAGGTGTGTAGCCAGGAGATCACTACAAAGCCTTTACAAAGGGATTCCCGACGAGCGTGGGCCCACTGAGGTTTCACCCCTAACAGCATACAAGAGGCTCCAACCCCGCTGCAGTGGCCCCCTCTTGAGCCTTGCGGTTCATATGGTAGTCCAGCTGACACCTATTCCCCGCACCATCCAACACACCCATACTACGCCGGGGATACACCTAATTAATTGGCCAAGCTGCCCCATCTCAGCATGTGGTTGGCACTGTAAAGCCAGGTTACATGCTCCATGAACCGGTCCTTAGGATCCAGGCAAGTACTAAACACAAACCCGAATCTCATGCACCCAGCACACAACCAAAACATCCAACTTGCCTTGATCCCTACCTCTACATAACTCACAATATCTCATTCAAGAGTATGGTAAAATAAACTGATGATCTCATATCTCAAATGTCCCATTCTAAGCATGGCTAAGCATATGCGTAATAATAAATGACATGATAAAATAAATCCCAACCCAAGCTACAAGGAAATAAGGTAATGCAATTCTAGGGAAACTTCCTAGCATGGGTTTCATATTTCATTTGACAATGCAAATAATTCTATCTACACATCCTAGTTTAGGATCAAAGTGGTCAAGGACACTTGCCTCCTTCTTGCTGCTCTTGAAATGGGTAGTCCTGATCTTGGAAAGGAATAACTTGCTCTTGAGCAGGTTCTACATCATACCATCACGCATAGCAAAAGAAAAAAAACAATCCATAAGACATAGTTCACACTTCCACTTCATACAAACCACACATTCATATTTATGAAAATCATTCACCATTATATGTGTTGTGGTTACTCAATGTGTGTTGATTTGTGTCTTGCATGCACTTTTAATCATGTGTATATGATTCCTACTTTTGTGTTCACATTTATACTTACATACTATATATATGAGTTTCCAACTTAAATAAATTCCTTATATTCAATTACTACACCTTTTAGCTACCAAGTATGCATGAAAGGTATTTTCCTTCTCCATATATGTCTTCAGAATTTCTACCAACCCTAAACTGAATTCTTTGGATTTTAGAACTCCATAAGTTGCTATATTTTCAGATTTATTTCCTATGCCTAAATGTGAACTTTATTATGAAAATAACAAGACACATCATCTAAACAGAATAGGTTCTGATCTAAAATATTTATTAATATATTTTTGACCTTTTCCTCTGATGTAAACTATTTTACAATTATTTTCCCTATTTTCCAGAACTATACTTTACTTTAAAATGTGTCCCTAAATGTGAATAATAAATTAAACAGATTCATTTCAGCCCAAAATATATTTTTATCTCACTCCAAAGTTTTCTAAATACTGAGAAATTTTTTAATTAAATTTTGACAATATGTTTGTCCCATTTTTTAATTTTTAAACACTAGCCACATATTCAATTTCCTAAATTAAATACTAAACAGGGCTAAAGAGTTAAACTTACCCCACTACAGGGTCTATAATGTTATTTTCAGAATTCCCAGGGGTCTATCTAAACTTATCAGAGGTGTTTTTCCTAATTTTTATTAAGTCCAGGGTTTAAAACTGATTTTTAAATGAATTTTTATGATTTTCTGGAGTTCCAGGGGCTAGATCAGAAGTTTCCGGGGCTAGCTCTTATTTCCACAGAACCCCAGGGGGTAGCACGTAAGATTTCCAGTCTTTATAACGCGGGGCTGACGTGGACCGTCCGATTTTAAACCGACGGCTGAGATTATAACATCGAACCGGTACGCGGGGGTTTAAACCCTACCGTGCGATTTAAAATAAACGGTGCACAAGCGGCCACGTCGCTCTGATCGAGCGTGGGCGGCGCTGCCGGCGGCGCACGGCGGCGGGAAGCGGCGATCTCGCCGGAGACTTTCGGATCTTCGAGAATTCTTCCTAGAACTGTGATCTTATGGCATAGATCGGTGGAGGGGAGGTCGGGGATCTCACCTCGGGGGTTTTCTTGAGCTCGGAGGTCCTGGAAGGTGATCGGCGACGAGGTCCGAGGTGAAACCACGGCGAGGCTCGTCGGCGCTGTGTTTACACCGCAAGTCACCGAGTTTTCTGCACCTGCAAGGTTCCCCGGAGGCGGTGGATCAAGACCAGCGAGTTAGATCGGAATTTCCGAGCTTAGATCGGCTAGAATTCGCCGGAGAAGTCTCGGTTCTCACCGGAGTAAAAATCGGCGATCGTGGGGGAAAACAGAACGAGGCCGGGGTTTTTATAGACGGAGGAGGGCGGTGGGTTTGTTTAGATCGAGTGGGAGTCCTCCGGAACCAGAATTCAGCCGGAAATCCGGTCGGTTGCGATCGCGCGCGCGCGGGTGAACAGTCCGAGTTTCGGACGATCGGGGGTTAGGGATGACAGGTGGGTCCCGCCTGTCTGAGAGAGAGAGCGCGGGCGCGCGGCTGCGGGCTCGCGCGGGGGCAGGTTGGGCCGGCGGGTGGGTTTCGGCCCACTGGCCGGTTTTTTTCTGTTTTCTCTTTTTCTTTTTCTATTTCTTTTTTGATTTGAGTTTAATTTTAATTCCAGTTTGAATTTGAATTTTTGCAAAACATGCAACACGTCCAAAATTTTTTAAATCCCCCTCTTAACATGATTTAGGGTTTTGAATCAAAATTTTGGGGTGTTACAAGGACTAATAGGGGGAGGGATAGTATTTTTGTGGTTGTTGATCGTTTCTCCAAAATGGCACATTTTATACCTTGTCATAAGAATGATAATGCCTCACAAATTGCTGATTTTTTTATGATAGAAATTATTCGTTTACATGGTGTGCCAAATACCATTGTTTCTGATCGCGATGCAAAATTTTTAAGTCATTTTTGGAGAACTTTGTGGTATAAATTGGGAACCAAGCTGCTGTTTTCAACCACATGTCACCCACAAACCGATGGACAAACTGAGGTAGTAAATCGTACTCTATCCACTATGTTGCGGGCTGTTTTAAAAACAAATTTAAAGGGTTGGGAGGATTGTTTACCACATATAGAATTTGCTTACAACAGGTCAGTTCACTCTACTACAAAGTTAAGCCCATTCCAGATCGTGTATGGTTTCAATCCCCGTGCTCCTATTGATTTATTACCTTTGCCTCCTTCTGAAACTATAAATTTGGATGCTACACAACGCTCTGAATTCATTCTTAAGATGCATGAAACTACAAAGAAAAATATTGAAAGGATGAATGAGAAGTATAGAATTTCTGGTAGTAAAGGTAGAAAAGAAGTAGAACTTGAACCAGGGGACATGGTATGGCTACATTTGAGAAAAGAGTGATTCCCTCACTTGAGAAAATCTAAACTTATGCCACGTGCTGCTGGTCCTTTAAGATTGTTAAAAAGAACAATGACAATGCATATAAGCTTGAGTTGCCTCCCGATTTTGGGGTTAGTCCCACATTTAACATTTCAGATTTACGACCATACTTGGGAGAAGAAGATGATCTTGAGTCAAGGACGACTCCGATTCAAGAGGGGGAGGATGATGAGGACATCACAACAGTGGATACTCACATTGATATACAAGGACCAATCACAAGATCACGAGCACGGTTACTAAATCAGCAGGTGAACTCGTTCCTAACTTCCTACCCATGTGAGTTTGAGAATGGATTGCTATTTAATGATTTAATTGTTATTAGGAACCATGGACATGATAAACAAGTAAAGAGAGGAGGATTTGGGGACGTGGACAACCAGATGGGACGTCCACAAATTTATGAAAACAGTCGCCAACTCGGACTCTAGTTCAACTCGGAGCCCAGGAGCAGTCCATCTTTAAACGGACGCCCAGGATGCATATGGACTCCGTTTTTGACGTTCTACATATGCATGGAAATATGAGAAGATAAACTTTCCAATGGTTCTTGTTCCACATTACAATTCGCCAGGAGTCATTAGGAATTGTCGAAACAAGTCGAATTTGGAGTTCTGTCCGGTGTTGCACCACCGTATTGGGCTTTTGGGCCTTGTATCCCGTATGAGTCCATTAGGGACGCGTCTAAGGGTCTTATGGACGAACCCTAGCCTTTAAATACTGCAGCCGCCCGCCATATTTGGTGGGTTTTTCTTATATTAAACACTTTCGCCGTTCTACGGTTTGTGAGACCCCAATTTTGCAATCTCATATTGCATCTTCATCATTCTTGCTTGTGTTCTCGGTTGCACCAGCAGGAATAGCCTTCTTGGCGAGGTCAAGCGTGTGAAGCACGGTTGATAACCAATGGAGCAGTGGTGTAGTGATTTCAGGGGTATTCGGGTCTACTTGAGTGCCTCGGATCATCAACGTCGAGATCTCCACTTCAATCGACCTACCTTTTGGAAGACTGGGCCTAAACCTCTCATCATCGCTACATCGGGCCACTCAAGATTTTGGACAAGCGAGGAGAAGTAGCCTATCAATTAGAGCTGCCAACGCACCTCTCCGACGTGCACGACGTGTTTCACGTCCCAACTCAAGAAGTGCTTAAGAGTACTGGAAGAACAAGTACCGATGGATGAGCTTGAGCTTCAAGAGGATCTGACCTACGCGGAGCATCTCGTCAAAATTTTGGACATGAAGGAGAGGGTTACAAGGAACAAAGTTATCCGTTGGTGCAAGGTACAGTGGAGCCATCACACAGAAACCGAAACTACATGGGAGCGTGAGGAAGACCTCAAGGCGGAATTCCCTCATATATTCTCTACTCTATCGAATCTCGAGGGCGAGATTCAGTTTAAGGGGGGTAGGTTTGTAACACCCTCAAATTCATTTCCTTGCATTGCATACATCTTTCATGTAGAGAAACATTATAAAAGAAGTAAAAATGGAGAAAGAACTATAGTAATGGAGAAAGAACCATAGAAATGGAGGAAAGAACAATGGAAATGGAGAAAGAACCATAGAAATGGAGGAAGGAACCATAGAAATGGAGAAAGAACAACAGAAATGAAGAAGGGCATATAGAAATGGAGAATGGGACATAGAAATGGAGAAGGGAAATGTATAAATGGAGAATGGGACATAGAAATGGAGAGGGGAATGTAGAAATATAGAATGCGACATAGAAATGGAGAGGGGAATGTAGAAATAGAGCAAGTGACATAGAAATGGTGAGGAATGGGAAAAAGATAGCTGAAATGAGCCATTTCCAATTTCCCCAAAATTTTCCCCAAAATCTCCAATTCCACAATTCCGTAAAAAAAGGGAATTTTGCCCACATTTGGGGAATTTCATCCCCATTGCTGCCGCACCAAATCAAAAGCGGATAAGTTTGTTAAGATTGAGTTCCAATTGGAGTAGGATTCCTCCCTCGCCCCCCTTATAAATAGAACCAACCCCCGCTTTTTGGCCGCAGCCCCCCCTCCTCTTCCCCACCAAGTCGGTGACTTGGCCCCCCTAACTCGCCGAGTGCGCACCCCCCCTCGCCGGAGTTCGGTTGCCGGTGAGCCCCGCCGACGAGCCCCACCATCGAGCCCCGCCGATGAGCCCCGCCATCGAGCCACGCCATCAAGCCCCGCCGTCGAGCCCCGCCGTCGAGCAGCGCCGTCGAGACCCGCCCATGAGCCCCGTCACGCCTCGCCGTCGCCGAAAAAGAACCGACGATCTGTCCTGCCCTAATCTTCCATAGAAAAATTCCTCGCTGCTGCCATTGCTAGAAGGAAGGCCCTGCCACCAAAAGGAAGTGAGGTAGGTCCCCATTACCCATCTTACGACGTCGCCGCTGTTTCTATACATCCGTTTTCTTCGCCCCTTTCGAACAGAAACTTTTTCGTGTGGACAGATCGTGTTTAGATCGATTTTTGAAGGTGGAATTTATTTAGATCTTGAGTCAAGATCATCACCATGTCCACACTTGATCCCAGCACCCTTGTTCATCATAAAACCCCACGTACAAACTTTCATGGGGTTTTATGATGGACAAGGGTGTAGAGATCAAGTGTGGATGTGGTGATGATCTTGACTCCAGATCTAGATCAATTCCACCGTCAAAAACCGATCGAAACGCGATCTGTCTACACGAAAAAGTTTCTGTTTGAAAGGGCGAAGAAAACTGATGCGTAGAAACAGCGGCGATATCGTAAGATGGGTAATGGTGACCTACCTCACTTCCTTATGGTGGCCGGGCCTTCCTCCTAGCAATGGCAGCAGTGGGGATTTTTCTATGGAAGATCAGGGCAGGACAGATCGTCGGGCTTCTTCTCCGGCGACGGCGGGGCTCGACGGAGCTTGACGGCAGCCAAATTCTGGCAAGGGGGGAAATTCGGCGACTTGGAAGCAAGGAAAGGGGCTTGGCAGCAGGGGGGGGGGGACGACCAAATGAGAGAGAGGTCGGCCAAGGGGGTGGGGTCATATTTATAAGGGGGGGGAAGGAGAGTCCTACTCCAATTGGAGCTCGAATAAGAGTCCTATTCAATTTTTTTACATCTTAACAAACTTATCTCTTGTGGTGCGGCAGCCTTGTTGATTTTATCCCCAAAATGTGGGGAAAGTTCCCTTTTGGGGAATTGGGGAATTTAGAAATTTTGGGGGAAATTTGGGAATGGCTCATTTCACCTATCTTTTTCCCATTTCTCAACATTTCTATGTCACTTGTTCCATTTCTCCATTCCCCTCTCTATTTCTATGCCCCGTTCTCCATTTCTGTATTCCCTTCTCCATTTCTATGGTTTTTCCTCCATTTCTATGATTCCTTCCTCCATTTCTATGGTTCTTTCTCCATTTATATGGTTCCTTCATCCATTTCGATGGTTCTTTCTCCATTTCTATGGTTTTTTCTCTATTTCTATGGTTCTTTCTCTATTTCTATAGTTCTTTCTCTATTTCTATAGTTCTTTCTCAATTTCTACAGTTCTTTCTCCATTTCTACTTCTTTTATAATGTTTCTCTACATGAAAATGTATGCAATGCATGGGAATGAATTTGAGGGTGTTACAAACCTACCCCCCTTAAAATGAATCTCGCCCTCGAGATTCGATAGAGTGGAGAATATATGAGAGAATTCTGCCTTGAGATCTTCCTCACTCTCCCATGTAGTTTCGGACTCCGTGTGATGGCTCCACTGTACCTTTAACAAACGGATTACTTTGTTCCTCGTGACCCTTTCTTTCACATCCAAGATTTTTACGGGGTGCTCCGCGTAGGTCAGATGCTCTTGAAGCTCGAGCTCATCCATTGGTACTTGTTCTTCCGGTACTCTTAAGCACTTCTTGAGTTGGGATACTGAGATACGTCGTGCACGTCAGAGATGTGCGTTGGCAGATCTAGTTGACATGCTACTTCTCCTTGCTTGCCCAAAATCTTGAATGGCCCGATGTAGCGAGGTGCTAACTTGCCTTTGACGTTGAACCGTCGTTGGCCTCGGATAGGCGATACCTTAAGATACACGAAGTCAACCTTCTTCGTCTATTGTCCGCATAACCTTTTTGTCGTGACTGAGAAGCCTTCAAGTTTTCTCATATCGTTTGGACTTGTTTTTTGGCGTATTGCAGCACTTCGGGTCCAAACACTTGGCTTTCTCCGGTCTCATTTCAGAACAGCGGCTTTCTACACCGTCTACCATACAATGCTTTGAAAGGTGACATCTTCAAGCTGGATTGGTAGCTGTTGTTGTATGAGAATTCAGCATACGGCAAGCTCCTATCCCAACTATGCCCATGTTTCAAGGCGCAAGCTCTCATCATGTCTTCCAATATTTGGTTTGTCCTCTCAGTTTGCCCGTCGGTTTGCGGGTGATAAGCGGAGCTGAAATTCAGTCGTGTACCCATGGCTTCATGCAGCTTCTTCCAGAACCTAGAGGTAAATTGAGAACCCTGATCTGAAACTATCCTCTTCGGAACTCCATGGCGACACAAGATTTGCTTCATATACAGCTCGGCTAGTTGTGCAATGTTGTACTTGGTTCTAACAGGAAGGAAATGGGGATGTTTTCGTCAATCGGTCCACGATAACCCAAATAGAGTGGTAACCCAATTGAGTACGTGGCAATCCGACAATGAAATCCATGCTGGTGTCTTCCCACTTCACTAGGGTACTTTCAATGGCTGCAACAGTCCGGCAGGTCTTTGATGTTCGGCCTTCACCCGTTGGCACGTATCACATAAGGCAACATATTCAGCTATGTCCCTTTTCATACCATCCCACCAATAGCAAGTTTTCAGGTCCTTGTACATCTTTGTACAGCCGTGATGTATGGAATAAGGTGAGTCATGTGCCTCCTTTAATATCCTTTCGTGGATGTGCTTCACGTTAGGCACACAAATCCTTTTCCCTAACCAAAGCGTGCCTTTCTCGTCTTCCTTGAAATCCTTTTCTATGCCTTGTAGGATTCTTTCCTTGATTTCCTTGATTTCCTCATCCGTTGCTTGGCCATCTCGTATCTCTTGTTCCAGGGAGGAGTTCAGTTCTATCACTTCCATCTTGTTCAAGAACTCGAGATGTAACCGTTCGAACTCCTTGCGCAACTCAGGTGGCAGCCCACGGACCGTGAGTTGGTGACATGCTCCCTTTCGGTTCAACGCATCAGCTACTACATTGTCCTTTCCGGGGTGATAGTTGATTCCAACATCATAATCATTGATGAGTTCCAACCATCGACGTTGCCTCAAATTCAGATCCGTCTACGTGAATATATACTTGAGGCTTTTGTGATTCATATAGATCTCACATCAGTGGCCAAGGATATAATGCCTCCAAATCTTCAAGGCATGTACCATGGCTGCAAGTTCCAAGTCATGTGTGGGGTAATTCAGCTCATGTTTTAGTTGTCTCGGCGCATAGGCTACCACTTGTCCTTCTTGCATGAGCACACATCCAAGCCCTTGTCTTGATGCGTCACAATATATGTCGAAGCTCTTGCTCACTTCCGGTGTAACACCCCAAAATCTGCTAAAGAGGGGAATTTAAAAATTTTTGGACGTATTGCATGTGGTGTAAAAATTCAAATTTAAATTGGAATTCAAATTCAAATCAAAACAGAAAAGAAAAGGAAAAAAGAAAAAGAAAAAAACCCCACCGGCCAGTGGGCCGAAACCAACCAGTCGGCCCACTACTCCCCCGCGCCAGCCCACAACCGCGCGCCCTCTCTTCCTCTCACTGACACGCGGGGCCCGCGTGTCATCCCTCACCTCCCGCGCGCCCCCAACGGTCGGACTCTTCCCCGTGCCCGATCTCAACGAACTCCGGAAACCCGCGCCCCCAGCCCGAATTCTGGTCCCGGACGTCTCAAACTCGATCTCAACAGACCGCCGCCCTCCCTCGCCTATATAAACGCCGACAATCGCCCTGTTTCCCCCCCACCCCCCGATCGGCCGTTCTTCTCTCCGGTGAGAACCGAAGATTCAATCCCCGTTTTCCTTCGATCATTGCTCAGATTATCTGATCTAACGCGCTGATTGTGCTCCACCGCCCCAGGGAGCCCTGCACGTGAAGGAAACGACAAGTTTCGCGCCCTAGCATCCCTTCCGACGTGCACCGAAGATTGTCGCCGTTGAAGCTCGCCGCCGACCGACTTCCAGGACCTCCGAGTGCTGGAAAACCCCTCGGTGAGCCTCCCCTACCCCTCCGCAGCCGATCCATGCAAAAAGATGCAAGTTCTAACGAGTAGCGGCAAAATCCGAGGCTGCGCCGGCGAGATCGCCACCCCCGTCGCCGCGCGCTGCCGCACGCGCGGGCTGGCTCCAGCCAGGGCGACGTGGCCACTTGAGGGCCGTCTATTTTAAATCGCACGGTAGAATTAAAACCCGCGCGTACCGGTTCGATGATCTAATCTGAGCCGTCCACTTTAAATCGGACGGTCCACATCAGCCCCGCGCTATAGAGGCTGGGATTCTTACGCGCTACCCCATGGGGATCTCGGAAAACACGAGCTAGCCCCGGAAACATCTGATCTAGCCCCTGGAACTTCAGAAATTCATGTAAATCCATTTAAAAATCAGTTTTAGCCCCTGGACTTAATAAAAATTTGCAAAACCCCTCTGTTATGTGTAGTTAGACCCCTGGAAATTTGTAAAATAATGAATTAGACCCTGTAGTAGGGTGGATTTACCTTTTTGACCCTATATGATATTAAATTCAGAAATTTGAATATGTGACTAGGATTTAAATTTAAAAGGTAAGGCAAACACATGTACAAATTCAAATTTAAACTCTCCTAGCACATGGAAAACTTTAGAATGAGTTAAAAATAGATTTTTGTTTGAAATGAATCTGTCTAATTGTTGTTCATATTTATTCTAGAAATACCTTTTTAGGCTAGGAAATAATTCTGAAAACTGATAAAATAAATTTAAATTAGCTCACATCAGAGGAGAAGTTTAAAAATATATTATTTAATATTTTAGATCAGAACCTATTCTGTTTAGATGATATGTCCTACTATTTAATATTAAAATTCACTTTTAGGCATAGAAGATAAATCTGAAAAATATAGGAAAATAGGTATGCATAATTAGAAAATGATAAATGAAGTTTCCAAATCCAAAAACTTCAGTTTAGGATTTGGTAGAAGATCTGAAAACCTATTTGGAATAGGAAAATACCTTTTATACAAACTTTGTGGCTAAGAAGTGTAATAATTGAATATAAAGTTCAAATTGGAAATTCATATATAGTGTGCAAATAGAAATCTGAACATAGAAGTTAGAAATAATATACATATGTTTAAAGGTGAATGTAGGCCAAAAATCAACACATGTAGAGTAACCACAACACTTAGAAATGTGAATGACTTTCATAGGTATGTATGTGTGATTTGTATGAAGTGAAAGTGTGAACTATGTCTTATGGATTGTTGTTTTCTTTTGCTATGTGTATTGGCATGAGTAGAGCCTGCCCCAGAGCAAGTTCTCCCCTTCCAAGACCAAGGCTTTCCATTCCCAGAGCAGCAGGAAGAAGGCAAGTGTCCTTGACCACTTTGATCCTATGCTAGGATGTGTAGATAGAATTATTTGCATTGTCAATTGAAATATGAAACCCATGCTAGGAAGTTTCCCTAGAATTGCATTACCATGTTTCCTTGTAGCTTGGGTTGGGATTTATTTTATCATGTCATTTATTTTTATGCTTATGCTTGGCCATGCTTAGAGTGGGATAAGTGGGATATGAGATCATCAACTTGTTTACCTTACTCTTGAATGAGACATTATGAGTTATGTAGAGGTAGGGATCGAGGCAAGTTGGATGATTTGGTTGGTGCTGGGTGCACGAGACTCGGGTTTGTGTTTAGTACTTGCCTGGATCCTAAGGACCGGTTCATGGAGCATGTAACCTGGCTTTACCGTGCCAACCACATGCTGAGATGGGGCAGCTTGGCCAATTAATTAGGTGTATCCCCGGCGTAGTATGGGTGTGTTGGATGGTGCGGGGAATATGTGTCAGCTGGACTACCATATGAACCGCAAGGCTCAAGAGGGGGCCACTGCAGCGGGGTTGTAGCCTCTTGTATGCTGTCAGGGGTGAAAACTTAGTGGGCCCACGCTCGTCGGGAATCCCTTTGTAAAGGCTTCGTAGTGATCTCCTGGCTACACACCTGGGATGTGTGAATGTGGTTCTTGGCCACTGGCATAATGGAGGTTCTTTTAGTCCACCCGGCAACGGGGGATGAAATCACTACATGTGGGTACAGTGGTGCAAACTCTTCAGAGTCAAAACTGTCATGACAGCCGTGCTCACGGTCAAGAGCGGCTTGGACTTATTCATGATTAGAGGATGATGGTTTTGGAAGTTGAGGATGTTAAGCGGGGAGCTTGACATTGGAATTGATGTTATGGTTATTCTGATGATGGGTTGGGAGATTGGGACCATTTCACCTATGTAGTAATGTAGGTGCTTAATAAGCTAAGGTGATAGGTATTAATTGCGTAGTGCTTTAACCATGAGTTCAACCTCTCCTTGCTCTAGCCATGCATGACATAACTTTCCTACACTTGCTGAGTACCAACGGTGCTCAAACTTGCATATTTGTTAGTTTAAATTGCTGCTCAGGTCAAGAGGATGATGTGGTGTTCAATAACCAAGACTTCGGAATCAAAGAAGGATTCTAGGTTCATGGAGTCCCCCGGGCAACGCATGTGACAGAACCCACAAGAATAACATTCCGCTGCTAGTTTATTTACATGTTATGAACTTATTATTGTTCATCGAGACGTATGCTTTGTAAGACATATTTATATTTGACACCTGGCTTGTAATAAATGATGCTTCACTATTTGTCATCACATGTATGAGAAAATGATCCTAGCATACATGTGATAGTCACTCGGTTATTCTTCGGGGAAACCGGGTGTGACAGAAGTGGTATCAGAGCCAAGGTTGACCGTAGGAACGTGAACCTAGGTAGAAATGGACGTATTTAAGGACACTATTTTCTTAAAAACAATTTTACAAAGGTGTGGGTTGAAAAGTGTTATTTAATGGGTCACTTGATTCACCTTGCCCCAACTCTATTCAAAACACGATTTTATTTAAATCTTATCTAACTTGATTTTAAATGCTTTATGTTTTAGATGGTTCGCATGATCCGCACCACCCGCAAGTCCACCGGAGGGAGAGTTCCTGTAGTTTCCCTTGCCCTAAGAGAGGGGAATCGTCCGGTGACGTACCACTCCTACGGATTGGCAGTAGGAGGCTTGTTGCGCCGTCTTCAGCGTATGCTCCAAGCCGCCGGCAATACGGGCAAGCTAACCATACATTACAGCTCCACCCGGACCATCCGTGAGAAGCGGGAAGAATGGAGTTCAGAAATGAGGATTATCCATGAAAATCAGCTGCTCAAGATCCACCGCTCTCCAGCTTGTCGAGCAACACAGGTCGATGCCGAGAAGGATGTCACCTAGGAGGCCATCACCTGCCAGAGTTACATCTACCATCGCCACCTGGACAGGACTGAGTACATGTATGTCCTCCAGCGTGAGAGTGGTACAGCGGAGTACAAGTACCCGCCAGTGCAGCAGGGGACTTCCCATGAGCACATGGACCTGTGCTTGGAGGATGCTGCTATGCTCAGCACTCGACTGCAGGAGTGTCAGCAGGAGCTTCAGGATGTTCGTGACACCATGGAGGAGACCGAGGCATTGCATCGAGCCAGCTTGAGGACGAGAGAAAGAGGAGATGGGAATGAACTGTGTGTCACCGTGAATGACACATGGACTACTGACCCCCAGATCGCCGGGCGAGCAGGCGTCACCGCACTTCTCCACCAGCAGCTTCCCCACCCAAAGCGGAGTCAGAGGGCAGCCGCAATAATGAGGAAGATCCCGAGGAGCCAGCTCAGTGATACGAGTCGTGTAGAGTCCTTTCCCTTAGTTCAGCAGGTTATCGAGTAGTCGAGTCGATACCTTAGTTAATTTTGTGTTAATGTTTGGTGTGGGACGTGAGTTGTGGAAGCCATGGGCATTTGTTCGCAACCTCGTCTTTAGGCTGTTTTGCTTTGAGGTGTGAACCCCTATGAATTAAGAGTGCATTTATGTTCGCGTGAGACGTTAAACCCTCAAAAAGTGTTAATATAATAAGACCTCATGAGTTTAAGTTTAAACAATCAAATTGGGAATTTAATACGAAATGCTTTAAATTAACATTTGGTTGATCATGATAGATGGCCGGAAGAGGAAAGGGTCGTGGCGCCAACCCCGCCAACAACAACGATGAGGCCGGCAACCCTCATCTTTCTGGAGGACAAGACAGGGGTGGTCGCCGTGAAGGAGTTGATCCCATCCACCAAATGCTTTAAAATCAGAATCAGCTCATCCAGAGCCTAACTCAAGTGGTGGCCAACTTGCACCAAGTTCCACCTCCACAAGCTGCACCACGCCAACCAAGGTTGAGTGAGTTTCTAGGGACTCAACCTCGAAAGTTTGCAAGTGCTGCTGAACCTCTAGAGGCAGATGATTGGCTAAAGACCATTGAGAGCAAGATGAGGATCATACAATGCCAAGGGTATGAGAGGGTGCTGTTCGCCTCTCACCAATTGCATGGACCTGCTGCTGATTGGTGGACCGCTTACGTGGCCGCCCATCATGACCCTGAGAACATCACTTGGGAAGAGTTCAACCGTAGTTTACGCAACCATTACATACCAGGGGGTGAACTCAAAAACAATAGAAAGGAGTTCATGGGGCTGCAGCAAGGAAACATGACTGTGAGGGAATACCTCACTAAATTCACCCAACTATCCCGTTACTCACCACGGGACATCGAGACTGATGAGCAGAAACAGGACTGCTTTGTGGAAGGACTTACAGCGGAAATGCAGTGTGCAATGTCCTCCAACGAGTATGAAAGCTTTCAAAAGATGGTGGACAGAGCATTTGTTGTGGAGAGGAAGCTGAAGGCGTTGGAAAATGAAAACAAGAGGAAGGCGGGATGGTCACACCAAGCCTCGGGTAGCAACACACACCCACGACTGATGCAACCAACCGCAGGGCAGACGACCCGTGCTGTGGTGCCCTACTCAGCACCCAGAGGGTACAACCCAAATTTCAGGCCTCCATCAGCACCGGCACAGCCGCAGCATCAGTTTGTACAGCAGCCTCGTCCCACATATCAACCTCGACCAGCAGTGCAAGGACCACAGAAACAACCCCAAGACAACAAAGGCCAGACACCTAAGGTTGGGGTGCAATGCTTCAACTGTGGTGAAGTGGGGCACTACGCCTATAAGTGCCCAAAGAAGAAGCCCATGCCGCCACCAAAGCAGAATGTGATGCGAGGACGGGTGAACCACGTGACCATGGAGGAAGCGCAAGAGGCACCTGACGTGGTAGTTGGTTAGTCTCCTGCCAATTTACATATTGCAACCCCGTTGTTTGATTCTGGTGCTACCCACTCGTTCATTGCTCAAGGGTTTGTTAAGAAGCATGATCTAGCAACAACACAAATGAACCATATGCTACCAGTAAACTCTCCAGGGGGAGAGATAAGGACAAGACAAGTGTGTCCCAAGGTGAATCTAGACATTAATGGGGTAGTATTTACTGCAAACCTCATAGTGATAGACTCACAAGGGATAGATATTATTTTGGGTATAGATTGGTTGACCAAACACAAAGTAATCATCCATTGTTCGACAAGAACGGTAGAACTAACTCACCCTAGTGGCACAAGAGTAAAGTTCATAACCATACAAGAGCCTAGGAGGGACATTAAACTCAATCAAGTTGAGGTGGAAGTGGAGGAGATCAGGATCATCAGGGAATATCCTGATGTTTTTCCGGAGGAGTTGCCAGGTATGCCCCCTGATCGTGAAGTGGAATTCGCGATTGAGCTAGTGCCTGGAACAGCTCCGATATACAAGAGGACCTATCAGATGGACTCCAAACAGATGGAAGAACTCAAGGAACATTTGAGAGAATTGACAGAGAAGGGGTACATTCGTCCTAGTTCCTCACCCTGGGGAGCTCCAGTGATATTTGTGCCCAAGAAGGACGGAACCCAAAGGTTATGCGTAGACTACCGTGCGTTCAATGAAGTAACCATCAAGAATAAGTACCTATTACCCCGCATTGAAGACTTGTTTGATCAGTTGAGGGGAGCTTGTGTGTTCTCAAAAATTGATCTCAGATCGGGATACCACCAACTTAAGATAAGGCAAACTGATACTCCAAAGACAGCTTTCGTATCTCGGTACGGACTGTATGAATACACCATCATGCCGTTCGGGCTAACTAATGCCCCGGCATATGTAGCACCCCAAAATCTTGTTAAGACCCAAAATCATGTTAAGAGGGGAATTTAAAAATTTTTGGACGTGTTGCATGTTTTGCAACAATTTAAATTCAAACTGGAATTCAAATTAAACTCAAAACAGAAAAGAAATAGAAAAAGAAAAAGGAAAACAGAAAAAAACCGGCCAGTGGGCCGAAACCCACCAGCCGGCCCACCCTGCCCCCACGCCAGCCCGCAGCCGTGCGCCCGCGCTCTCTCTCTCAGACAGGTGGGACCCACCTGTCATCCCTAACCCCCGATCGTCCGAAACTCGGATTGTTCACCCGCGCGAGCGCGATCACAACCGACCGGATTTCCAGCCGAATTCTGGTTCCGGAGGACTCCCATTCGATCTAAACAAACCCACCGCCCTCCCCCGTCTATAAAAATACCGGCCTTGTCCTGTTTTTCCCACGCGATCCGCCGATTTTCTCTCTGGTGAGAACCCGAGTTTCTCCGGCGAATTCTGGCCGATCTAAGCTCGGAAATTCCGATCTAACTCGCTGGACTTGATCCACCGCCTCCGGGGAACCTTGCAGGTGCAGAAAACTCTGTAACTTGCGGTTCAAACACAGCGCCGACGAGCTTCGCCGTGGTTTCACTTCGGACCTCGTCGCCGGTCGCTTTCCAGGACCTCCGAGCTCAAGAAAACCCCCGAGGTGAGATCCCCGAGCTCTCCCCCACCGATCTATGCCATAAAATCACAGTTCTAGGAAGAATTCTCAAAGATCCGAAAGTCTCAGGCGAGATCGCCGCTTCCCGCCGCCGTGCGCCGCCGGGCAGCGCCGCCCGCGCTCGGTTAGAGCGACGTGGCCGCTTGTGCGCCGTCTATTTTAAATCGCACGGTAGACTTTAAATCCCCGCGTACCGGTTCGACGTTATAATCTCAGCCGTCTGTTTTAAATCGGACGGTCCACGTCAGCCCCGCGTTATAAAGACTGGAAATCTTACGTGCTACCCCCTGGGGTTCTCGGGAAATAAGAGCTAGCCCCGGAAACTTCTGATCTAGCCCCTGGAACTTCAGAAAATCATGTAAATTCATTTAAAATTCAGTTTTAGTCCTGGACTTAATAAAAATTAGGAAAAACTCCTCTGTTATGAGTAGTTAGACCCCTGAAAATTATTAAAATAATATTATAGACCCTGTAGTGGGGTGAGTTTAACTTTTTAGCCCTGTTTGATATTTAATTTAGGAAATTGAATATGTGGCTAGTATTTAAAATTTAAAAAGTGGGACAAAACATATTGTCAAAATTAAATTAAAAACTTTCTCAGTACTTATAAAACTTTGGAGTGAGATAAAAAAATATATTTTGGGCTGAAATGAATCTGTTTCATTTATTATTCACATTTATTAGTATAGGGACACATTTTTAAGTAAAGAATAGTTCTGAAAATAGTGAAAATAATTGTAAAATAGTTTACATCAGAGGAAAAGGTCAAAAATATATTAGTAAATATTTTAGATCAGAACCTATTCTGTTTAGATGATGTGTCTTGTTATTTTCATAATAAAGTTCACATTTTGGCATAGGAAATAAATCTAAAAATATAGCAACTAGAAAATGATAAATGGAGTCTCTAAAATCTAAAGAATTCAGTTTATGGTTGGTAGAAATTCTGAAGACACATATGGAGAAGGCAAATACCTTCCATGTCATACTTGGTAGCAAAAAGGTGTAGTAATTGAATATAAGGAATTTATTTAAATTGGAAACTCATATACATAGTATGTAAGCATAAATGTGAATACAAAAGTAGGAATCATATACACATGATTAAAAGTGCATGCAAGCCACAAATCAACACACATAGAGTAACCACAACACATATAATTGTGAAAGACTTTCATAAATATGAATATGAGGTTTGTATGAAGTGGAAGTGTGAACTATGTCTTATGGATTGTTGTTTTTATTTTGCTATGTGTGATGGTATGATGTAGAACCTGCTCAAGAGCAAGTTATCCCTTTCCAAGATCAGGACTACCCATTCCAAGAGCAGCAGGAAGGAGGCAAGTGTCCTTGACCACTTTGATCCTATGCTAGGATGTGTAGATAGAGTTATTTGCATTGTCAAGTTAAATATGAAACCCATGCTAGGAAGTTTCCCTAGAATTGCATCACCTTGTTTCCTTGTAGCTTGGGTTGGGATTTATTTTATCATGTCATTTATTATTATGCATATGCTTAGCCATGCTTAGAATGGGATATTTGGGATATGAGATCATCAGTTTATTTTACCATACTCTTGAATGAGATATTGTGAGTTATGTAGAGGTAGGGATCAAGGCAAGTTGGATGTTTTGGTTGTGTGCTGGGTGCACGAGACTCGGGTTTGTGTTTAGTATTTGCCTGGATCCTAAGGACCGGTTCATGGAGCATGTAACCTGGCTTTACCGTGCCAACCACATGCTGAGACGGGGCAGCTTGGCCAATTAATTAGGTGTATCCCCGGCGTAGTATGGGTGTGTTGGATGGTGCGGGGAATAGGTGTCAGCTAGACTACCATATGAACTGCAAGGCTCAAGAGGGGGCCACTGCAGCGGGGTTGGAGCCTCTTGTATGCTGTTAGGGGTGAAACCTCAGTGGGCCCACGCTCGTCGGGAATCCCTTTGTAAAGGCTTCGTAGTGATCTCCTGGCTACACACCTGGGAAGTGTGAATGTGGTTTGAGGCCACTAGCATAATGGAGGTTCTTTTAGTCCACCCGGCAACGGGGGATGGAATCACTACATGTGGGTACAGTGGTACAAACTCTGCAGAGTCAAAACTGTCATGACAGCCGTGCTCACGGTCAAGAGCGGCTTGGACTTATTCATGATTAGAGGATTGATGGTTTTGGAAGTTGTGGATGTTAAGCGGGGAGCTTAACATTAGAAATGATTGCATGGTTATTTGATTATGATGATGGGATGGGAGATTGGGACCATTTCACCTGTGTAGTAATGTAGGTGCTTAATAAGCTAAGGTAATAGGTATTAATGGCATAGTGCTTTAACCATGAGTTCAACCTTCCCTTGTTCTAGCCATGCATGACATAACTTTCCCACACTTGCTGAGTACCATCGGTACTCAACCTTGCATATTTGTTGGTTTATATTGCTGCTCAGGTCAAGATAATGAGGTGGTGTATAATGATCAAGACTTTGGACCCGAAGAAGGTTTCTAGGTTCATGGAGACCCCGGGCAATGCCTGTGATGGAGCCTACGAGAATAATTATTCCGCTGCTAATTTATTTACTTGTGATGAACTTATTATTGTCCATCGAGACATTTGCTATGTAAGACTTATTTATATTCAAACCTGGCTTGTAATAAATGATGCTTCACTATTTGTCATCACATGTATGAGAAAATGATCCTGGCATACATGTGATATTCACTCGGTTGTTCTTCGGAAAAACCGGGTGTGACAGAAGTGGTATCAGAGCCAAGGTTGGCCGTAGGAACGTGGACCTAGGTAGAAATGGACGTATTTAAGGGCCCTATTTTCTTAAAAACTATTTTTTTTGCAAGATGTGTGTTGAAAAGTGTTATTTAATGAGTCACTTTCTTCATCTTACCCCAATTTTCATTCAAAATAGGATTTTGTTTAAAAAGTTTTATCTAACCTAAGTTTAAATGCTTTTTGTTTTTAGATGGTTCGCATGATTCGCACCGCTCGCAAGTCCACAGGAGGGAGAGTTCCCGTTGTTACTCTTGCCGAAAGAGAGGAGAGCCGTCCGGTGACGTACCTTTCCTACGGATTGGCAGTAGGAGGCTTGTTGCGCCGTCTTCGACGTATGCTCGAAGCCGCCGGCAATACGGGCAAGCTAATCATCCACTATAACTCCACTAGGACCATCCGTGAGAAGAGGGAAGAATGGAGTTCAGAGATGAGAATTATACACGAAAATCAGCTGCTTAAGATCCACCGCTCTCCAGCCTGTAGAGCAACACAGGTCGATGCGGAGAAGGATGTCACCTGGGAGGCCATCACCTGCCAGAGTCACATCTATCGTCGCCACCTAGACAGGACTGAGTACATGTATGTCCTCCAGCGTGAGAGTGGTACCACGGAGTACAAGTACCCGCCAGGGCAGCAAGGGACTTCCCATGAGCACATGGACTTGTGCTTGGAGGATGCTGCTATGCTCAGCACTCGACTGCAGGAGTGTCAGCAGGAGCTTCAGGATGTTCGTGACACCCTGAGGGAAACCGAGGCGTTGCTTCGAGCCTGCCGGAGGGCGAGAGAAAGAGGAGATGGGAATGAACTGTGTGTCACCGTGAATGATAAATGGACTCCTGACTCCCCAGATCGTCGAGCGATCAGGCGTCATCGCACTTCTCCACCAGCAGCCTCCCCACCCAAAGCCGAGTCAGAAGGAAGCCGAAATGATGAGGAAGATCCCGAGGAGTCAGCTCAAGAAAACGAGTAGTGTAGAGTCTTTCCCTTAGTTAGCAAGATGTCGAATAGTCGAGTCGTTACGTTAAGTTAATGGTGTGTTAATGCTTGGTGTGTGACGTGAGTTGTGGAAGCCATGAGCAATTGTCCACAGCCTCGTCTTTAGATTGTTTTGCTTTGGTGAGTGAACCCACATGAAATAATATTGCATCTATTTTTGTGTGAGAAATAAACCCTCAGAAAAGTATAACAAAGCCTCAACACTTCAAAAGTACAAACAAATGAAAGTAGTAAGATGATACTAAATGCTTTCAAATTAACATTGGTTGATTCTGCCAGATGGCCGGAAGAGGAAAAGGACGTGCTGCCAACCCCGCCAACAACAACGATGAGGCATGCAACCCTCATCTTTCTGGAGGCCAGGACCGGGGTGGTCGCCGTGAAGAAGTTGATCCCGTCCACCAAATGCTGGAGAATCAGAATCAGCTCATCCAGAACTTGACTCAAGTGGTGGCCAACTTGCATCAAGTTCCACCTCCAAAAGATGCACCACGCCAACCAAGGTTGAGTGAGTTTCTAGGAACTCAACCTCCGAAGTTTGCAAGTGCTGCTGAACCTCTGGAGGTAGATGATTGGCTAAAGACCATTGAAAGCAAGATGAGGATCATACAGTGCCAAGGGTATGAGAGGGTGCTGTTTGCCTCTCATCAGTTGCATGGACCTGCTGCTGATTGGTGGACCGCCTACGTGGCCGCCCATCATGACCCTGAGAACATCACTTGGGAAGAGTTCAAGTGTAGCTTCCGCAACCATTACATACCAAGGGGTGAACTCAAAAACAAGAGGAAGAAGTTCTTGGGGCTGCAGCAAGGAAACATGACGGTGAGGGAATACCTCACTAAATTTACTCAGCTATCCCGTTATGCCCCACGGGACATAGAGACTGATGAGCAGAAACAAAATTGTTTCGTGGAGGGACTTACCGCAGAAATGCAGTGTGCAATGTCCTCAAATGAGTATGAAAGCTTCCAAAAGATGGTGGACAGAGCGTTTGTGGTAGAAAGGAAGCTAAAGGCCTTGGAAAATGAGAACAAGAGGAAGGCCGGGTGGTCACACCAAGCCTCAGGGAGCAACACTCGCCCACGTCTAATGCAGCAACATGCAGGGCAGACGAACCATGCTGCGGTACCCTACTCAGCACCAAGAGGGTACAACCCGAACTACAGGCCTTCCGCAGCACCAGCACAGACACAACGTCAGTTTGTACAGCAGCCTCGCCCCGCATATCCACCTCGACCAGCAGTGCAAGGACCTCCAAACCAACCCCAAGACAATAAAGACCAAGCACCTAAGGTTGGGGTGCAATGCTTTAGCTGTGGTAAAGTGGGGCACTACGCCCATAAGTGCCCAAATAAGAAGCCCACACAGCCACAACAGCAGAATGTAATGAGAGGACGGGTGAACCACGTCACTATGGAGGAAGCACAAGAGGCACCCGACGTGGTAGTTGGTAAGTTTCCTGCCAATTTACACATTGCAACCCTGCTGTTTGATTCTGGTGCTACCCACTCGTTCATTGCTCAAGGGTTTGTTAAGAAGCATGACCTAGCAACCACACAAATGAACCATATGCTAGCCGTAAACTCTTGGGGGTGGAGAAATAAGGACAAGACAAGTGTGTCCCAAGGTGAACCTAGACATTAATGGGGTAGTATTTACTGCTAACCTCATAGTGATAGATTCACAAGGGATAGATATTATCTTGGGTATGGATTGGTTGACAAAACATAAAGGAATCATCCATTGTTCGACCAGAATGGTAGAACTAACTCACCCTAGTGGCACAAGAGTAAAGTTCATAACAATACACGAGCCTAGGAGGGACATTAAATTAAATCAAGTTGAGGTCAAAGTTGAGGAAATCAGGACCATCAGGGAATATCCAGATGTTTTTCCGGAGGAGTTGCCAGGTATGCCTCCTGATCGTGAAGTGGAATTTGCAATTGAGCTAGTGCCTGGAACAGCCCTGGTATACAAGAGACCTTATCGGATGGACTCCAAGTAGCTAGAAGAACTCAAGAATCATTTGAGAGAATTGACGGAGAAGGGGTATATTCGCCCTAGTTCCTCACCATGGGGAGCTCCGGTGATATTTGTGCCCAAGAAGGACGGAACCCAAAGGTTATGCGTGGATTACGTGCCTTGAATGAGGTAACCATCAAGAACAAGTACCCATTACCCCGCATTGAACACTTGTTTGATCAGTTGAGGGGAGCTTGTGTGTTCTCGAAAATTGATCTCAGATCGGGATACCACCAACTCAAGATAAGGCAATCTGATATTCCCAAGACAGCTTTCGTATCTCGGTACGGACTGTATGAATACACTTTCATGCCTTTCGGGCTAACTAATGTCCCGGCATACTTCATGTATCTCATGAACAAGGTATTCATGGAATATCTGGACAAATTTGTAGTGGTTTTCATAGATGACATTCTCGTCTTCTCCAAAAATGAAGAAGAACATTAGAAACACCTAAGGTTGGTGTTGCAGAGGCTAAGAGAACACCAACTATATGCCAAGTTGAGCAAGTGTGAGTTTTGGCTGAAGAGAGTTCCCTTCTTAGGACATATAATCTCGGAGGGAGGAATCTCCGTGGATCCTGCCAAAATCGAGGATATACAGAAGTGGAAGACCCCTGAAAATGTCGGGGAAGTTCGAGGCTTCTTGGGATTGGCTGGATACTATCGACGGTTTATTGAGGGATTCTCCAAGATCTCGAGACCCCTCACCAAACTGTTGGAGAAGGGAATCACCTTCACATGGACGCCACAGTGCGAGACGAGTTTTCAGGAGCTAAAGAAAAGATTGACAACAGCCCCAGTGTTGGTTATGCCAGATATGTAGAAGAATTTCACGGTGTACTGCGATGCCTCTGGAAACGGGTTGGGATGTGTTCTCATGCAAGAAGGGCATGTCGTGGCATATGCATCCCGGCAGCTTCGGAAGCACGAGAAAAACTATCCTACACATGACCTAGAACTAGCCGCAGTGGTACACGCGTTGAAAATTTGGCGACACTATTTGATGGGGAAGAGGTCGGAGATATATACGGATCATAAGAGTTTGAAGTACATTTTCACACAGCCAGATCTCAATCTCAGACAAAGGAGATGGTTAGAGCTAATTAATGACTTTGATGTGGGCATCAACTATCATCCTGGGAAAGCAAACGTCGTGGCCGATGCGTTAAGTCGGAAAGAGCAGGTCAATAAGTTGAGCTTGAAGGACATGCCTGCAGAATTGAAGGACGAGGTTATAAGGCTCAATCTATGCCTGGTAAATAGTGGTGAAGCCATCGCCATGGAAGTGGACTCCACACTAGAGCGAGATATCCGCGAGGGTCAAAAGAAAGACGACAAGATACAAGAGATCAGGCAACTCATCAAGGAAAATAAAGCTCCGGGTTTTAAAGAGGATGAACAAGGAACGGTGTTGCACGGGAAAAGAATCTGTGTGCCAGAAGTAAAGGAATCCGTGAATTGATTTTAAAGGAGGCTCATGATTCTGACTATTCCATTCATCCTGGGAGTACGAAGATGTACCAGGACCTCAAGAGCAGGTATTGGTGTTATGGCATGAAACGAGATGTCGCGGAACATGTTGCCCTATGTGACACATGTCAGTTGGTGAAAGCAGAACATCAACGACCTGCGGGGTTATTGCAACCACTCAAAGTGCCTGAATGGAAATGGGAAGAAATCAGTATGGAGTTCATAGTGGGACTGCCTAGGACCCAATCAGGATATGATTCGATATGGGTCATCGTCGACAGGCTAACCAAGGTAGCTCATTTCATCCCCGTGAAAGAAAGCTACAGCGGATCCAAATTGGCAGAATTGTACATGTCAAGGATCGTGTGTTACCATGGAGTGCCAAAGAAGATTGTGTCGGATCGAGGGACACAGTTCACCTCCAGGTTCTGGCAGAAGTTGCATGAAACCATGGGAACCCATCTGAATTTCAACTCTGCCTATCATCCCCAAACTGACGGGCAGACGGAAAGAACCAATCAGATTCTTGAAGATATGCTGAGAGCGTGTGCACTAAAAAACAATCGGAGTTGGGATAAGAACTTACCGTATGCGGAGTTTTCCTATAACAACAGCTATCAAGCTAGTATGAAGATGTCACCGTTTGAAGCTTTGTACGGGAGGAAGTGCAGAACTCCCCTATTTTGGAACCAAACGGGGGAAAGTAAAGTGTTTGGTCCCGAAGTACTACAAGAAGCTGAGGCGAAGGTGAGGGAAATTCGCAACAATTTGAGAATAGCACAGACACGCCAAAAGAGCTATGCTGATGTACGAAGAAGAGAGCTCGTTTTCAACGTGGGAGACTATGTCTATCTCAAGGTGTCCCATATCCGAGGGCTTCGTCGGTTCAAGGTGAAAGGGAAGTTGTCACCTCGATACATCGGACCCTTTCAAGTTCTGGAGAGGAAAGGTGAAGTGGCGTATCAACTGGAATTGCCGGCTCGCCTATCGGATGTGCACGATGTATTCCATGTGTCACAACTCAAGAAATGCCTGAGGACGCCTGAAGAGGTGTTACCCATGAATGAAGTGGACGTAGCTGAGGATTTGTCTTATGCCGAGCGACCATATAAGATTTTGGAGACAATGGAACGCCTCACCAGAAATAAAAGAATCCGGATGTGCAAGGTGCAGTGGAGGCATCACTCAGAAGAGGAAGCCACCTGGGAGCGGGAAGATGAGCTCAAGGCACAATTTCCGGAATTGTTTTCTTAGAACCACCAATCTTGAGGACGAGATTTCTTTTAAGGGGGGTAAAGCTGTAACACCCCAAAATCTTGTTAAGACCCAAAATCATGTTAAGAGGGGAATTTAAAAATTTTTGGACGTGTTGCATGTTTTGCAACAATTTAAATTCAAACTGGAATTCAAATTAAACTCAAAACAGAAAAGAAATAGAAAAAGAAAAAGGAAAACAGAAAAAAAAACCGGCCAGTGGGCCGAAACCCACCAGCCGGCCCACCCTGCCCCCGCGCCAGCCCGCAGCCGTGCGCCCGCGCTCTCTCTCTCAGACAGGTGGGACCCACCTGTCATCCCTAACCCCCGATCGTCCAAAACTCGGACTGTTCACCCGCGCGCGCGATCACAACCGACCGGATTTCCGGCCGAATTCTGGTTCTGGAGGACTCCCACTCGATCTAAACAAACCCACCGCCCTCCCCCGTCTATAAAAACCCCGGCCTTGTCCCGTTTTTCCCACGCGACCCGCCGATTTTCTCTCCGGTGAGAACCCGAGTTTCTCCGGCGAATTCTGGCCGATCTAAGCTCGGAAATTCTGATCTAACTCGCTGGACTTGATCCACCGCCTCCGGGGAACCTTGCAGGTGCAGAAAACTCGGTAACTTGCGGTTCAAACACAGCGCCGACGAGCTTCGCCGTAGTTTCACTTCGGACCTTGTCGCCGGTCGCTTTCCAGGACCTCCGAGCTCAAGAAAACCCCCGAGGTGAGATCCCCGACCTCTCCTCCACCGATCTATGCCATAAAATCACAGTTCTAGGAAGAATTCTCAAAGATCCGAAAGTCTCCGGCGAGATCGTCGCTTCCCGCCGCCGTGCGCCGCCGGGCAGCGCCGCCCGCGCTCGGTTAGAGCGACGTGGCCGCTTGTGCGCCGTCTATTTTAAATCGCACGGTAGACTTTAAATCCCCACGTACCGGTTCGACGTTATAATCTCAGCCGTCTGTTTTAAATCGGACGGTCCATGTCAGCCCCGCGTTATAAAGACCGGAAATCTTACGTGCTACCCCCTGGGGTTCTCGGGAAATAAGAGCTAGCCCCGGAAACTTCTGATCTAGCCCCTGGAACTTCAGAAAATCATGTAAATTCATTTAAAAATCAGTTTTAGCCCTGTACTTAATAAAAATTAGGAAAAACTCCTCTGTTATGAGTAGCTAGACCCCTGAAAATTGTTAAAATAATATTATAGACCCTGTAGTGGGGTGAGTTTAACTTTTTAGCCCTGTTTGATATTTAATTTAGGAAATTGAATATGTGGCTAGTATTTAAAATTTAAAAAGTGGGACAAAACATATTGTCAAAATTAAATTAAAAACTTTCTCAGTACTTAGAAAACTTTGGAGTGAGATAAAAATATATATATTGGGCTGAAATGAATCTGTTTCATTTATTATTCACATTTATTAGTATAGGGACACATTTTTAAGTAAAGAATAGTTCTGAAAATAGTGAAAATAATTGTAAAATAGTTTACATCAGAGGAAAAGGTCAAAAATATATTAGTAAATATTTTAGATCAGAACCTATTCTGTTTAGATGATGTGTCTTGTTATTTTCATAATAAAGTTCACATTTAGGCATAGGAAATAAATCTAAAAATATAGCAACTAGAAAATGATAAATGGAGTCTCTAAAATCCAAAGAATTCAGTTTATGGTTGGTAGAAATTCTGAAGACACATATGGAGAAGGCAAATACCTTCCATGCATACTTGGTAGCAAAAAGGTGTAGTAATTGAATATAAGGAATTTATTTAAATTGGAAACTCATATACATAGTATGTAAGCATAAATGTGAATACAAAAGTAGGAATCATATACACATGATTAAAAGTGCATGCAAGACACAAATCAACACACATAGAGTAACCACAACACATATAATTGTGAAAGACTTTCATAAATATGAATATGTGGTTTGTATGAAGTGGAAGTGTGAACTATGTCTTATGGATTATTGTTTTTCTTTTGCTATGTGTGATGGTATGATGTAGAACCTGCTCAAGAGCAAGTTATCCCTTTCCAAGATCAGGACTACCCATTCCAAGAGCAGCAGGAAGGAGGCAAGTGTCCTTGACCACTTTGATCCTATGCTAGGATGTGTAGATAGAGTTATTTGCATTGTCAAGTTAAATATGAAACCCATGCTAGGAAGTTTCCCTAGAATTGTATCACCTTGTTTCCTTGTAGCTTGGGTTGGGATTTATTTTATCATGTCATTTATTATTATGCATATGCTTAGCCATGCTTAGAATGGGATATTTGGGATATGAGATCATCAGTTTATTTTACCATACTCTTGAATGAGATATTGTGAGTTATGTAGAGGTAGGGATCAAGGCAAGTTGGATGTTTTGGTTGTGTGCTGGGTGCACGAGACTCGGGTTTGTGTTTAGTATTTGCCTGGATCCTAAGGACCGGTTCATGGAGCATGTAACCTGGCTTTACCGTGCCAACCACATGCTGAGATGGGGCAGCTTGGCCAATTAATTAGGTGTATCCCCGGCGTAGTGTGGGTGTGTTGGATGGTGCGGGGAATAGGTGTCAGCTGGACTACCATATGAACCGCAAGGCTCAAGAGGGGGCCACTGCAGCGGGGTTGGAGCCTCTTGTATGCTGTTAGGGGTGAAACTTCAGTGGGCCCACGCTCATCGGGAATCCCTTTGTAAAGGCTTCGTAGTGATCTCCTGGCTACACACCTGGGAAGTGTGAATGTGGTTTGAGGCCACTGGCATAATGGAGGTTCTTTTAGTCCACCCGGCAACGGGGGATGAAATCACTACATGTGGGTACAATGGTACAAACTCTGCAGAGTCAAAACTGTCATGACAGCCGTGCTCACGGTCAAGAGCGGCTTGGACTTATTCATGATTAGAGGATTGATGGTTTTGGAAGTTGTGGATGTTAAGCAGGGAGCTTAACATTAGAAATGATCATATGGTTATTTGATTATGATGATGGGATGGGAGATTGGGACCATTTCACCTGTGTAGTAATGTAGGTGCTTAATAAGCTGAGGTAATAGGTATTAATGGCATAGTGCTTTAACCATGAGTTCAACCTTCCCTTGTTCTAGCCATGCATGACATAACTTTCCCACACTTGCTGAGTACCATCGGTACTCAACCTTGCATATTTGTTGGTTTATATTGCTGCTCAGGTCAAGATAATGAGGTGGTGTATAATGATCAAGACTTTGGACCCGAAGAAGGTTTCTAGGTTCATGGAGACCCCGGGCAATGCCTGTGATGGAGCCTACGAGAATAATTATTCCGCTGCTAATTTATTTACTTGTGATGAAGTTATTATTGTCCATCGAGACATTTGCTATGTAAGACTTATTTATATTCGAACCTGGCTTGTAATAAATGATGCTTCATTATTTGTCATCACATGTATGAGAAAATGATCCTGGCATACATGTGATATTCACTCGGTTGTTCTTCGGAAAAACCGGGTGTGACAGCATACTTCATGTATCTCATGAACAAGGTATTCATGGAATATCTGGACAAATTTGTGGTGGTTTTTATTGATGACATTCTCGTCTTCTCCAAATATGAAGAAGAACATGAGGGACATTTAAGGTTGGTGTTGCAAAAGCTAAGAGAACACCAACTATATGCCAAGTTGAGCAAGTGTGAGTTTTGGTTGACGAGAGTTCCCTTCTTAGGACATATAATCTTGGAGGGAGGAATCTCCGTAGATACTGCCAAGATCGAGGATGTACAGAAGTGGAAGACCCCTGAGAATGTCGGGGAAGTTTGAAGGTTCTTAGGATTGGCTGGGTATTATCGACGGTTTATTGAGGGTTTCTCCAAGATTTCGAGATCCCTCACCAAATTATTGGAGAAGGGAATCACATTCACATGGACACCGCAGTGTGAGACGAGTTTTCAAGAGCTGAAGAAAAGATTGACAACAGCCCCAGTGCTAGTTATGCCACATATGCAGAAGAACTTTTTGGTGTACTGCGATGCCTCTGGAAACGGGTTGGGATGTGTTCTCATGCAAGAGGGGCATGTCGTGGCATATGCATCCCGACAGATACGGAAGCACGAGAAGAACTATCCTACGCATGACATAGAGCTAGCCGCAGTGGTACACACGTTGAAATTTGGCGGCATTACATGATGGGGAAGAGGACAGAGATATATACGGATCATAAGAGCATAAAGTATATTTTCACACAGCCAGATCTCAACCTCAGACAAAGGAGATGGTTAGAGCTAATCAACGATTTTGATGTGGGCATCAACTATCATCCTGGGAAAGCGAACGTCGTGGCAGATGCTTTAAGCCGGAAGGTGCAGGTCAATAGGTTAAGCTTAAAGGACATGCCTACAGAACTGAAGGAAGAGGTTGTAAAACTCAATCTATGTCTAGTGAATAGTGGTGAGGCCGTCGCCATCGAAGTGGAGTCCACATTAGAGCATGATATACGCAACGGTCAAAAGACTGATGAGAAGATACAAGAAATCAGAGAACTCATCAAGGATAATAAAGCCCCTTCAGAGAGGATGAACAAGGTACGGTGTGGCACGGGAAAAGAATATGTGTGCCTGAAGTGAAGGAGATCCGTGAATTGATTTTGAAGGAGGCTCATGATTCTGACTATTCCATTCATCCTGGGAGTACGAAGATGTATCATGACCTCAAGAGCAGGTATTGGTGGTATGGCATGAAGCGGGATGTCGCGGAACATGTTGCCCTACGCGACACATGTCAGTTGGTGAAAGCAGAACATCAACGACCCGTGGGATTATTGCAACCACTCAAAGTGCCTGAATGGAAATGGGAAGAAATAGGTATGGATTTTATAGTGGGACTGCCGAGGACCCAATCGGGTTATTATTCGATATGGGTCATCATCGACAGGCTAACCAAGGTAGCTCATTTCATCCCCGTGAAAGAAAGCTACAGTGGATCCAAATTGGCAGAATTATACATGTCAAGGATCGTGTGTTTCCATGGAGTGCCAAAGAAGATAGTGTCAGATCGAGGGACACAGTTCACCTCAAGGTTCTGGCAGAAGTTACATGAAACCATGGGAACTCATCTGAATTTTAGTTCTGCCTATCATCCCCAGACTGACGGACAGACGGAAAGAACCAATCAGATCCTTGAGGATATGCTGAGAGCATGTGCGCTCAAGAACAATAGAAGTTGGGATAAGAACTTACCGTATGCGGAGTTCTCCTATAACAACAGCTATCAGGCTAGTATGAAGATGTTACCGTTTTAGGCTTTGTATGGGAGGAAGTGCAGAACTCCCCTATATTGGAACCAAACGGGGGAAAGTAAAGTGTTTGGGCCTGAGGTACTACAAGAAGCCGAGGCGAAAGTGAGGGAAATCCGCAACAATTTGAGGATAGCGCAGACCCAACAAAATAGTTATGCCGATGTACGGAGAAGAGAGCTTATTTTCAACGTGGGGGACTATGTCTATCTCAAGGTGTCCCCTATCCGAGGACTTCGTCGGTTCAAGGTGAAGGGGAAGTTATCACCTCGATACATCGGACCCTTTCAAGTTCTGGAGAGGAAAGGCGAAGTGGCATATCAACTAGAACTACCGGCTCGCCTATCAGATGTGCATGACGTATTCCATGTGTCACAGCTCAAGAAATGTCTGAGGACGCCTGAAGAGATGTTACCCATGAATGAGGTTGACGTAGCAGAGTGTCACACCCAGTTTTTCTGAAGAACAACCAAGTGAATATCACATGTATGCCAGGATCATTTTCTCATACATGTGATGACAAATAGTGAAGCATCATTTATTACAAGCCAGGTGTCGAATATAAGTAAGTCTTACATAGTAAATGTCTCGATGGACAATAATAAGTTCATCACAAGTAAATAAACTAGCAGCGGAATATTATTCTTTAGGGATCCATCACAGGCGTTGCCCAGGGTCTCCATGAAACTAGAAACCTTCCTCGGGACCAAAGTCTTGGTCATTATACACCACCTCATTGTCTTGACCTGAGCAGCAATATAAACCAACAAATATGCAAGGTTGAGTACCAAGGGTACTCAGCAAGTGTGGGGAAATTATATCATGCATGGCTAGAACAAGGAGAGGTTGAACTCATGGTGAAAGCACTACGCAATTAATACCTATCACCTTAGCTTATTAAGCACCTACCTTACTACACAGGTGAAATGTTCCCACTCTCCCATCCCATCATCATAACCCAATACCAACAACATTTCCAATGTTAAGCTCCCCGCTTAACTTCCAAAACCATCAATCCTCTAATCATGAATAAGTCCAAGCCGCTCTTGACCGTGAGCACGGCTATCATGACAGTTTTGACTCTGCAGAGTTTGTACCACTGTACCCACATGTAGTGATTTCATCCCCCGTTGCCGGGTGGACTAAAAGAACCTCCATTATGCCAGTGGCTACGAACCACATTCACACTTCCCAGGTGTGTAGCCAGGAGATCACTACGAAGCCTTTACAAAGGGATTCCCGACGAGCGTGGGCCCACTGAGGTTTCACCCCTAACAGCATACAAGAGGCTCCAACCCCGCTGCAGTGGCCCCCTTTTGAGCCTTGCGGTTCATATGGTAGTCCAGCTGACACCTATTCCCCGCACCATCCAACACACCCATACTACGCCGGGGATACACCTAATTAATTGGCCAAGCTGCCCCATCTCAGCATGTGGTTGGCACTGTAAAGCCAGGTTACATGCTCCATGAACCGGTCCTTAGGATCCAGGCAAGTACTAAACACAAACCCAAGTCTCGTGCACCCAGCACACAACCAAAACATCCAACTTGCCTTGATCCCTACCTCTACATAACTCATAATATCTCATTCAAGAGTATGGTAAAAATAAATTGATGATCTCATATCCCAAATATCCCATTCTAAGCATGGCTAAGCATATGCATAATAATAAATGACATGATAAAATAAATCCCAACCCAAGCTACAAGGAAACAAGATAATGCAATTCTAGGGAAACTTCCTAGCATGGGTTTCATATTTCATTTGACAATGCAAATAATTCTATCTACACATCCTAGCATAGGATCAAAGTGGTCAAGGACACTTGCCTCCTTCTTGCTGCTCTTGAAATGGGTAGTCCTGATCTTGGAAAGGGATAACTTGCTCTTGAACAGGTTCTACTTCATACCATCACACATATCAAAAGAAAAACAACAATCATAAGACATAGTTCACACTTCTACTTCATACAAACCACACATTCACATTTATAAAAGTTCTTTACCATTATATGTGTTGTGGTTACTTTATGTGTGTTGAGTTGTGGCTTGCATGCACTTTTAACCATGTGTATATGATTCCTACTTTTGTGTCCACATTTATACTTACATACTATTTATATGGGTTTCCAATAAATATCTTATATTCAACTACTACACCTTTTTACTACCAAGTGTGTATGAAAAATATTTTTCTTCCCCATATGTGCCTTCATAATTTCTACCAACCCTAAACTGAACTCTTTGGATTTTAAAAACTCCATTTATCATTTACTAGTTGCTATATTTTCAGATTTATATTCCTATGCATAATTATGTATTTTATTATGAAATTAGTAATACACATCATCTAAACAGTATAGGTTCTGGTCCTAAATAATTTAATAACATATTTTGACCTTGGCCTCTGATTTAAACTATTTCATAATTATTTTCCCTATTTTTCTATAGCTATTATTTACTTAAAAATGTGTCCCTATACTATTAAATGTGAATAATAAATGAAACAGATTCATTTCTGCCCAAAATATAGTTTTATCTCACTCCAAGGTTTTCTAAGTACTGAGAAAGTTTTTAATTAATTCTGACAATTATGTTTGTCCCACTTTTTAATTTTTAAACACTAGTTACATATTCAATTTTCTAAATTAAATACTAAACAGGGCTAAAATAATGAACTCACCCCATTACAGGGTCTATAATATTATTTTCATAATTTCCAGGGGTCTAGCTACACTTATCAGAGGTGTTTTTCCTAATTTTTATTAAGTCCAGGGGCTAAAACTGATTTTTAAATGAATTTACATGATTTTCTGGAGTTCCAGGGGCTAGATCAGAAGTTTCCGGGGCTAGCTCTTATTTCCCGAGAACCCCAGGGGGTAGCACGTAAAAATTCCAGTCTTTATAACGCGGGGCTGACGTGGACCGTCCGATTTTAAACCGACGGCTGAGATTATAACATCGAACCGGTACGCGGGGTTTTAAAGTCTACCGTGCGATTTAAAATAAACGGCGCACAAGCGGCCACGTCGCTCTGATCGAGCGCGGGCGGCGCTGCCGGCGGCGCACGTCGGCGGGAAGCGGCGATCTCACCGGAAAGTTTCGGATCCTCGAGAATTCTGCCTAGAACTGTGATCTTATGGCATAGATCGGTAGAGGGGAGGTCAGGGATCTCACCTCGGGGGTTTTCTTGAGCTCGGGGGTCTTGGAAAATGATCGGCGGCGAGGTCCGAGGCAAAACCACTGGGAAGCTCGTCGGCGCTGTGTTTACACCGTATGTCTCCGAGTTTTCTGCACCTGCAAAGCTCCCCGGAGGCAGTGGATCAAGACCAGCGAGTTAGATCAGAGTTTCCGAGCTTAGATCGGCCAGAATTCACCGGCGAAGTCTCGGTGCTCACCGGAGTAAAAATCGGCGATCGCGTGGGAAAAACCGATCGGGGCTGGGGTTTTTATAGCCGGGGGAGGGCGGTGGGTCAGTTGTGATCGAGTTTGAGTCTTCTGGGACCAGAATTCGGGCTGAGGGACGCGGAATTCCGGTCGGTTAAGATCGCGCGCGCGCGGGAGAGAGTCCGGGGTCGGCGCGAGCGAGGTTGGGGATGACAGGTGGGTCCCACCTGTCTGTGTGAGAGAGCGCGGGCGCGCGCGGCTGCGGGCTGGCGCGGGGAAAACTGGGCCGGCTGGCGGGTTTCGGCCCACTGGCCGGTTTTTTCCAGTTTTCTCTTTTTCTTTTTCCATTTCTTTTCTGATTTGAGTTTAATTTGAATTCCAGTTTGAATTTGAATTTTTGCAAAACATGCAACACGTCCAAAAATTTTTAAATTCCCCTCTGAACATGGTTTAGTGTTTTGAATCAAAATTTGGGGTGTTACAGCTCTACCCCCCTTAAAAGAAATCTCGTCCTCGAGATTGGTGTTTCTAAGAAAACAATTCCGGAAATTGTGCCTTGAGCTCATCTTCCCGTTCCCAGGTGGCTTCCTCTTCTGAGTGATGCTTCCACTGCACCTTGCGCATCCGGATTCTTTTATTTCTGGTGAGGCGTTCCATTGTCTCCAAAATCTTGTATGGTTGCTCGGCATAAGACAAATCTTCAGCTACATCCACTTCATTCATGGGTAACACCTCCTCAGGCGTCCTCAGACATTTCTTGAGTTGTGACACATGGAATACATCGTGCACATCCGATAGATGAACCGGTAACTCTAGTTGGTACGCCACTTCGCCTTTCCTTTCCAAAACCTGAAAGGGTCCGATGTATCGAGGTGACAACTTCCCTTTCACCTTGAACCGACAAAGTCCTCTGATAGGGGACACCTTGAGATAAACGTAGTCTCCCACGTTGAAAACGAGCTCTCTTCTTCGTACATCAGCATAACTCTTCTGGCGTGTTTGTGCTATCCTCAAGTTGTTGCGAATCTCCCTCACCTTCGCCTCGGCTTCTTGTAGCACTTCTGGACCAAACACTTTACTTTCTCCTGTTTGGCTCCAAAATAGGGGAGTTCTGCACTTCCTTCCATACAAAGCTTCAAACGGTGACATCTTCATACTAGCTTGATAGCTGTTGTTATAGGAAAACTCCGCATACGGTAAGTTCTTGTCCCAACTCCTATTGTTTTTGAGTGCACATGCCCTTAACATATCTTCAAGGATCTGATTGGTTCTCTCCGTCTGCCCGTCAGTTTGGGGATGATAGGCAGAGCTGAAGTTCATATGGGTTCCCATGGTTTCATGCAACTTCTGCCAAAACCTCGAGGTGAACTGTGTCCCTCGGTCCGACACTATCTTCTTTGGCACTCCATGGTAACACACAATCCTTGACATGTACAATTCTGCCAATTTGGATCCGCTGTAGCTTTCTTTCACAGGGATGAAATGAGCTACCTTGGTTAGCCTATCAATAATGACCCATATTGAATCATACCCGGATTGGGTCCTAGGCAATCCCACGACAAAATCCATGCTGATTTCTTCCCACTTCCATTCAGGCACTTTGAGTGGTTGCAATAATCCCGCGGGTCGTTGATGTTCTGCTTTCACCAACTGACATGTGTCACATAGGGCAACATGTTCCGCGACATCTCGCTTCATGCCATACCACCAATACCTGCTCTTGAGGTCCTGGTACATCTTCGTACTCCCAGAATGAATGGAATAGTCGGAATCGTGAGCCTCCTTCAAAATTAATTCACGGATCTCCTTTACTTCTGGCACACAGATCCTTTTCCCGTGCCACACCGTTCCTTGTTCATCCTCTCTAAAACCAGGAGCTTTATTTTCCTTGATGAGCTGTCTGATCTCTTGTATCCTCTCATCATTCTTTTGACCCTCGCGTATGTCTTGCTCGAGTGTGGAGTCCACTTCCATGGCGATGGCTTCACCACTATTTACTAGACATAGATTGAGCCTTATAACCTCGTCCTTCAATTCTGCGGGCATGTCCTTCAAGCTCAACTTATTGACCTGCACTTTCCGACTCAAAGCATCGGCCACGATGTTTGCTTTCCCGGGATGATAGTTGATGCCTATATCAAAGTCATTGATTAGCTCTAACCATCTCCTTTGTCTGAGGTTGAGATCTGGCTGTGTGAATATGTACTTCAAACTCTTATGATCCGTATATATCTCTGTCCTCTTCCCCATCAAATAGTGCCGCCAAATTTTCAACGCGTGTACCACCGCAGCTAGTTCTAGGTCATGTGTAGGATAGTTCTTCTCGTGCTTCCGAAGCTGCCGGGATGCATATGCCACGACATGTCCTTCTTGCATGAGAACACATCCCAACCCATTTCCAGAGGCATCGCAGTACACTGTGAAATTCTTCTGCATATCTGGCATAACCAACACTGGGGCTGTTGTCAATCTCTTTTTTAGCTCCTGAAAGCTCATATCGCACTGTGGCGTCCAGGTGAATGTGATTCCCTTTTCCAACAGTTTGGTGAGAGGTCTCGAGATCTTGGAGAATCCCTCAATAAACCGTCGATAGTATCCAGCCAATCCCAAAAAGCTTCGAACTTCCCCGACATTTTCAGGGGTCTTCCACTTCTGGATATCCTCGATTTTGGCGGGATCTACGGAGATTCCTCCCTCCGAGATTATATGTCCTAAAAAGGGAACTCTCTTCAGCCAAAACTCACACTTGCTCAACTTGGCATATAGTTGGTGTTCTCTCAGCCTCTGCAACACCAACCTTAGATGTTTCTCATGTTCTTCTTCATTTTTGGAGAAGACGAGAATATCATCTATGAAAACCACCACAAATTTGTCCAGATATTCCATGAATACCTTGTTCATGAGGTACATGAAATATGCCGGGGCATTGGTTAGCCCGAAAAGCATGACAGTGTATTCATACAGTCCGTACCGAGATACGAAAGCTGTCTTGGAAATATCAGATTGCCTTATCTTGAGTTGGTGGTATCCCGACCTGAGATCAATTTTCGAGAACACACAAGCTCCCCTCAACTGATCAAACAAGTCTTCAATGCGAGGCAATGGGTACTTGTTCTTGATGGTTACCTCATTCAAGGCACGGTAATCCACGCATAACCTTTGGGTTCCGTCTTTCTTGGGCACAAATATCACCGGAGCTCCCCATGGTGAGGAACTAGGGCAAATATACCCCTTCTCCGTCAATTCTCTCAAATGATCCTTGAGCTCTTCTAGCTGCTTGGAGTCCATTCGATAAGGTCTCTTGTATATCGGGGCTGTTCTCGGTACTAGCTCAATTGCGAATTCCACGTCACGGTCGGGAGGCATACCTGGCAACTCCTCCGGAAAAACATCTGGATATTCCCTGATAGTCCTGATTTCCTCAACTTTCACCACCACTTGATTTAATTTAATGTCCCTCCTAGGCTCGTGTATCGTTATGAACTTTACTCTGGTGCCACTGGGGTGAGTTAGTTCCACCGTTCTGGTCGAACAATGGATGATTCCTTTATGTTTGGTCAACCAATCCATACCCAAAATAATATCTATCCCTTGTGAATCTATCACTATGAGGTTAGCAGTAAATACTACCCCATTAATGTCTAGGTTCACTTTGGGACACACTTGTCTTGTCCTTATTTCTCCACCTGGAGAGTTTACCGCTAGCATATGGTTCATTTGTGTGGTTGCTAGGTCATGCTTCTTAACAAACCCTTGAGCAATGAACGAGTGGGTAGCACCAGAATCAAACAGCAGAGTTGCAAGGTGTAAATTGGCAGGAAACTTACCAACTACCACGTCGGTTGCCTCTTGTGCTTCCTCCATAGTGACATGGTTCACCCGTCCTCTCATTACATTCTGCTGTTGTGGCGGCGCAGGCTTCTTCTTTGGGCATTTATGGGCGTAGTGCCCCACTTCACCACAGCTGAAACATTGCACCCCAATCTTAGATGCTTGGCCCTTGTTGTCTTGGGGTTGGTTTGGGGGTCCTTGCACTGCTGGTCGAGGTGGATATGCGGGGCGAGGCTGCTGCACAAACTGACGTTGCGGCTGTGCTGGTGCTGCAGGAGGCCTGTAGTTTGGGTTGTACCCTCTTGGTGCTGAATAGGGTACCGCAGCACGGATCGTCTGCCCCGTAGGTTGCTGCATCATACGTGGGCGGGTGTTGCTCCCTGAGGCTTGATGTGACCACCCAGCCTTCCTCTTATTCTCATTTTCCAGGGCCTTTAGCTTCCTTTCCACCACAAGTGCTCTGTCCACCATCTTTTGAAAGCTTTCATACTCATTTGAGGACATTGCACACTGCATCTCTGCGGTAAGTCCTTCCACGAAACAATCTTGTTTCTGCTCATCAGTCTCTATGTCTCGTGGAGCATAACGGGATAGTTGAGTAAATTTAGTGAGGTATTCCCTCACCGTCATGTTTCCCTGCTGTAGTCCCAAAAACTCCTTCCTCTTGTTTTTGAGTTCACCTCTTGGGATGTAATGGTTGCGGAAGCTACGCTTGAACTCTTCCCAAGTGATGTTCTCAGGGTCATGATGGGCGGCCACGTAGGCGGTCCACCAATCAGCAGCAGGTCCATGCAATTGATGAGAGGCAAACAGCACCCTCTCATACCCTTGGCATTGTATAATCCTCATCTTACTTTCAATGGTCTTCAGCCAATTATCTGCCTCCAGAGTTTCAGCAGCACTTGCAAACTTTGGAGGTTGAGTTCCTAGAAACTCACTCAACCTTGGTTGGCGTGGTGCCGCTTGTGGAGGTGGAACTTGATGCAAGTTGGCCACCACTTGAGTCAAGTTCTGGATGAGCTGATTTTGATTCTCCAGCATTTGGTGGAGAGGATCAACTTCTTCACGGCGACCACCCCGGTCCTGGCCTCCAGAAAGATGAGGGTTGCATGCCTCATCGTTGTTGTTGGCGGGGTTGGCAGCACGTCCTTTTCCTCTTCCGGCCATCTGGCAGAATCAACCAATGTCAATTTGAAATCATTTAGTATCATCTTACTACTTTCATTTGTTTGTACTTTGAAGTGTTGTGGCTTTGTTATACTTTTACGAGGGTTCATATCTCACACCAAATAAATGCACTATTATTTCCTGTGGGTTCACACACCAAAGCAAAACAATCTGAAGACGAGGCTGTGGACAATTGCTCATGGCTTCCACAACTCACGTCACACACCAAGCATTATCACACCATTAACTACGTAACGACTCGACTACTCGACCTCTTGCTAGCTAATGGAAAGACTATACACTACTCGTTCTCTTGAGCTGGCTCCTCGGGATCTTCCTCCTCATTTTGGCTACCTTCTAACTCTGCTTTGGGTGGGGAGGCTGCTGGTGGAGAAGTGCGACGACGCCTGATTGCTCGGCGATCCGGGGAGTCAGGAGTCCATGTATCATTCACGGTGACGCACAGTTCATTCCCATCTCCTCTTTCTCTCGCCTTTAAGCAAGCTCGCAGCAACGCTTCCGTTTCCTTCAGGGTGTCTCAGACATCCTGAAGCTCTTGTTGACACTCCTGCAGTCGAGTGCTGAGCATAGCAGCATCCTCCAAGCACAAGTCCATGTGCTCATGGGAAGTCCCTTGCTGCACCGGTGGGTACTTGTACTCCGTGGTACCACTCTCACGTTGGAGGACATACATGTACTCAGTTTTGTCCAAGTGGCGACGATAGATGTGACTCTGGCAGGTGATGGCCTCCCAGGTGACATCTTTCTCCGCGTCAACTTGTGTTGCGTCGACAAGCTGGAGAGTGGTGAATCTTAAGCACCTGATTCTCATGTATAATCCTCATCTCCGAACTCCATTCTTCCCTCTTCTCACGGATGGTCCTGGTGGAGTTATAGTGGATGATTAGCTTGCCCGTATTGCCGGCGGCTTCGAGCATACGCCGAAGACGGCGCAACAAGCCTCCTACTGCCAATCCATAGGATAGGTACGTCACTGGACGACTCTCCTCTCTTTCGGCAAGGGCAACCACGGGAACTCTCCCTCCTGTGGACTTGCGAGCGGTGCGAATCATGCGAACCATCTAAAACAAAAAGAATTTAAAATTAGGTTAGATAAAATCTCAAACAAAAATCCTATTTTGAATGAAAGTTGGGGTAAGACGAAGAAAATAACTCTTTAAATAACACTTTTCAACCCACACCTTGGAAAAAAGTTTTTTAAGAAAATAGGGCCCTTAAATAAGTCCATTTCTACCTAGGTCCACGTTCCTAGGTAGACAAATACCATGGCTCTGATACCACCTCTGTCACACCCGGTTTTTCCGAAGAACAACCAAGTGAATATCACATGTATGCCAGGATAATTTTCTCATACATGTGATGACAAATAGTGAAGCGTCATTTATTACAAGCCAGGTGTCGAATATAAGTAAGTCTTACATAGTAAATGTCTCGATGGACAATAATAAGTTCATCACAATTAAATAAACTAGCAGCGGAATATTATTCTTTAGGGCTCCATCACAGGCGTTGCCCGGGGTCTCCATGAACCTAGAAACCTTCCTCGGGACCAAAGTCTTGGTCATTATACACCACCTCATTGTCTTGACCTGAGCAGCAATATAAACCAACAAATATGCAAGGTTGAGTACCAAGGGTACTCAGCAAGTGTGGGAAAATTATATCATGCATGGCTAGAACAAGGAGAGGTTGAACTCATGGTGAAAGCACTACGCAATTAATACCTATCACCTTAGCTTATTAAGCACCTACCTTACTACACAGGTGAAATGTTCCCACTCTCCCATCCCATCATCATAACCCAATACCAACAACATTTCCAATGTTAAGCTCCCCGCTTAACTTCCAAAACCATCAATCCTCTAATCATGAATAAGTCCAAGCCGCTCTTGACCGTGAGCACGGCTGTCATGACAGTTTTGACTCTGCAGAGTTTGTACCACTGTACCCACATGTAGTGATTTCATCCCCCGTTGCCGGGTGGACTAAAAGAACCTCCATTATGCCAGTGGCTACGAACCACATTCACACTTCCCAGGTGTGTAGCCAGGAGATCACTACGAAGCCTTTACAAAGGGATTCCCGACGAGCGTGGGCCCACTGAGGTTTCACCCCTAACAGCATACAAGAGGCTCCAACCCCGCTGCAGTGGCCCCTCTTGAGCCTTGCGGTTCATATGGTAGTCCAGCTGACACCTATTCCCCGCACCATCCAACACACCCATACTACGCCGGGGATACACCTAATTAATTGGCCAAGCTGCCCCATCTCAGCATGTGGTTGGCACTGTAAAGCCAGGTTACATGCTCCATGAACCGGTCGTTAGGATCCAGGCAAGTACTAAACACAAACCCAAGTCTCGTGCACCCAGCACACAACCAAAACATCCAACTTGCCTTGATCCCTACCTCTACATAACTCATAATATCTCATTCAAGAGTATGGTAAAAATAAATTGATGATCTCATATCCCAAATATCCCATTCTAAGCATGGCTAAGCATATGCATAATAATAAATGACATGATAAAATAAATCCCAACCCAAGCTACAAGGAAACAAGATAATTCAATTCTAGGGAAACTTCCTAGCATGGGTTTCATATTTCATTTGACAATGCAAATAATTCTATCTACACATCCTAGCATAGGATCAAAGTGGTCAAGGACACTTGCCTCCTTCTTACTGCTCTTGAAATGGGTAGTCCTGATCTTGGAAAGGGATAACTTGCTCTTGAACAGGTTCTACTTCATACCATCACACATATCAAAAGAAAAACAACAATCATAAGACATAGTTCACACTTCTACTTCATACAAACCACACATTCACATTTATAAAAGTTCTTTACCATTATATGTGTTGTGGTTACTTTATGTGTGTTGAGTTGTGGCTTGCATGCACTTTTAACCATGTGTATATGATTCCTACTTTTGTGTCCACATTTATACTTACATACTATTTATATGGGTTTCCAATAAATTTCTTATATTTAACTACTACACCTTTTTACTACCAAGTGTGTATGAAAAATATTTTTCTTCCCCATATGTGCCTTCATAATTTCTACCAACCCTAAACTGAACTCTTTGGATTTTAAAAACTCCATTTATCATTTACTAGTTGCTATATTTTCAGATTTATATTCCTATGCATAATTGTGTATTTTATTATGAAATTAGTAATACACATCATCTAAACAGTATAGGTTCTGGTCCTAAATAATTTAATAACATATTTTGACCTTGGCCTCTGATGTAAACTATTTCATAATTATTTTCCCTATTTTTCTATAGCTATTCTTTACTTAAAAATGTGTCCCTATACTATTAAATGTGAATAATAAATGAAACAGATTCATTTCTGCCCAAAATATAGTTTTATCTCACTCCAAGGTTTTCTAAGTACTGAGAAAGTTTTTAATTAATTTTGACAATTATGTTTGTCCCACTTTTTAATTTTTAAACACTAGTTACATATTCAATTTTCTAAATTAAATACTAAACAGGGCTAAAATAATGAACTCACCCCATTACAGGGTCTATAATATTATTTTCATAATTTCCAGGGGTCTAGCTACACTTATCAGAGGTGTTTTTCCTAATTTTTATTAAGTCCAGGGGCTAAAACTGATTTTTAAATGAATTTACATGATTTTCTGGAGTTCCAGGGGCTAGATCAGAAGTTTCCGGGGCTAGCTCTTATTTCCCGAGAACCCCAGGGGGTAGCACGTAAAAATTCCAGTCTTTATAACGCGGGGCTGACGTGGACCGTCCGATTTTAAACCGACGGCTGAGATTATAACATCGAACCGGTACGCGGGGTTTTAAAGTCTACCGTGCGATTTAAAATAAACGGCGCACAAGCGGACACGTCGCTCTGATCGAGCACGGGCGGCGCTGCCGGCGGCGCACGGCGGCGGGAAGCGGCGATCTCGCCGGAAAGTTTCGGATCCTCGAGAATTCTGCCTAGAACTGTGATCTTATGGCATAGATCGGTAGAGGGGAGGTCAGGGATCTCACCTCGGGGGTTTTCTTGAGCTCGGGGGTCCTGGAAAATGATCGGCGGCGAGGTCCGAGGCAAAACCACGGCGAAGCTCGTCGGCGCTGTGTTTACACCGTATGTCTCCGAGTTTTCTGCAGCTGCAAAGCTCCCCGGAGGCGGTGGATCAAGACCAGCGAGTTAGATCAGAGTTTCCGAGCTTAGATCGGCCAGAATTCACCGGCGAAGTCTCGGTGCTCACCGGAGTAAAAATCGGCGATCGCGTGGGAAAAACCGATCGGGGCTGGGGTTTTTATAGCCGGGGGAGGGCGGTGGGTCAGTTGTGATCGAGTTTGAGTCTTCTGGGACCAGAATTCAGGCTGAGGGACGCGGAATTCCGGTCGGTTAAGATCGCGCGCGCGCGGGAGAGAGTCCGGGGTCGGCGCGAGCGAGGTTGGGGATGACAGGTGGGTCCCACCTGTCTGTGTGAGAGAGCGCGGGCGAGCGCGGCTGCGGGCTGGCGCAGGGAAAACTGGGCCGGCTGGCGGGTTTCGGCCCACTGGCCGGTTTTTTCCCGTTTTCTCTTTTTCTTTTTCCATTTCTTTTCTGATTTGAGTTTAATTTGAATTCCAGTTTGAATTTGAATTTTTGCAAAACATGCAACACGTCCAAAAATTTTTAAATTCCCCTCTGAACATGGTTTAGTGTTTTGAATCAAAATTTGGGGTGTTACACAGAGGATCTGTCTTATGCCGAGCAACCGGTCAAGATTTTGGAGACAATGGAACGCCTCACAAGAAATAAAATAATCCGGATGTGCAAGGTCCAGTGGAAGCATCACTCGGAAGAGGAAGCCACATGGGAGCGAGAAGACGAGCTTAAGGCACAGTTTCTGGAATTGTTTTCCTAGAACCACCAATCTCGAGGACGAGATTTCTTTTAAGGGGGGTAGAGCTGTAACATCCCAAAATCTGCTAAAGAGGGGAATTTAAAAAATTTTGGACGTATTGCATGTGGTGTAAAAATTAAATTTAAATTGGAATTCAAATTCAAATCAAAACAGAAAAAACGGAAAAATAAAAATAAAAATAAAAAAACCCCATCGGCCAGTGGGCCGAAACCCACCAGCCGGCCCACTACTCCCCCCCGCCAGCCCACAACCGCGCGCCCTCTCTTCCTCTCACTGACACGCGGGGCCCGCGTGTCATCCCTCACCACCCGCGCGCCCCAACGGTCGGACTCTTCCCTGCGCCCGATCTCAACGAACTCCGGAAACCCGCGCCCCCAGCCCGAATTCTGCTCCCGGACGTCTCAAACTCGATCTCAACAGACCACCGCCCTCCCTCGCCTATATAAACGCCGACAATCGCCCTGTTTTTCCCTCCCGATCAGCCATTCTTCTCCCCAGTGAGAACCAAAGATTCAATCCCCGTTTTCCTTCGATCATTGCTCGGATTATCTGATCTAACGCGCTGATCATGCTCCACCGCCCCCAGGGAGCCCTGCACGTGAAGGAAACGACAAGTTTCGCGCCCTAGCATCTGTTCTGACGTGCACCGAAGATCGTCGCCGTTGAAGCTCGCCGCCGACCGACTTCCAGGACCTCCGAGTGCTGGAAAACCCCTCGGTGAGCCTCCCCTACCCCTCCGCAGCCGATCCATGCAAAAAGATGCAAGTTCTAACGAGTAGCGGCAAAAGCCGAGGCTGCGCCAGCGAGATCGCCACCCCCGCCGCCGCGCACCGCCACGCGCGCGGGCTGGCTCCGGCCAGAGCGACGTGGCCACTTGAGGGCCGTCTATTTTAAATCGCACGGTAGAATTAAAACCCGCGCGTACCGGTTCTATGATCTAATCTGAGCCGTCCACTTTAAATCAGACGGTCCACATCAGCCCCGCGTTATAGAAGCCGGGATTCTTACGCGCTACCCCGTGGGGATCTCGGAAAACACGAGCTAGCCCCGGAAACTTCTGATCTAGCCCCTGGAACTTCAGAAATTCGTGTAAATCCATTTAAAAATCAGTTTTAGCCCCTGGACTTAATAAAAATTTTGCAAAACCCCTCTGTTATGTGTAGTTAGACCCCTGGAAATTTGTAAAATAATAAATTAGACCCTGTAGTAGGGTGGATTTACCTTTTTGACCCTATATGATATTAAATTCAGAAATTTGAATATGTGACTAGGATTTAAATTTAAAAGGTAAGGCAAACACATGTACAAATTCAAATTTAAACTCTCCTAGCACTTGGAAAACTTTAGAATGAGTTAAAAATAGATTTTGGTTGAAATGAATCTGTCTAATTGTTGTTCATATTTATTCTAGAAATACCTTTTTAGGCTAGGAAATAATTCTGAAAACTGATAAAATAAATTTAAATTAGCTCACATCAGAGGAGAAGTTTAAAAATATATTATTTAATATTTTAGATCAGAACCTATTCTGTTTAGATGATATATCCTACTATTTAATATTAAAACTCACATTTAGGCATAGAGGATAAATCTGAAAATATAGGAAAATAGGTATGCATAATTAGAAAATGATAAATGAAGTCTCCAAATCCAAAAACTTCAGTTTAGGATTTGGTAGAAGATCTGAAAAACCTATTTGGAATAGGAAAATACCTTTTATACAAACTTTGTGGCTAAGAAGTGTAATAATTGAATATAAAGAATTTGTTCAAATTGGAACTTCATATATAGTGTGCAAATAAAAATCTGAACATAGAAGTTAGAAATAATATACATATGTTTAAAGGTGAATGTAGGCCAAAAATCAACACATGTAGAGTAACCACAACACTTAGAAATGTGAATGACTTTCATAGGTATGTATGTGTGGTTTGTATGAAGTGAAAGTGTGAACTATGTCTTATGGATTGTTGTTTTCTTTTGCTATGTGTATTGGCATGAGTAGAACCTGCCCCAGAGCAAGTTCTCCCCTTCCAAGACCAAGACTTTCCATTCCCAGAGCAGCAGGAAGAAGGCAAGTGTCCTTGACAACTTTGATCCTATGCTAGGATGTGTAGATAGAATTATTTGCATTGTCAAATGAAATATGAAACCCATGCTAGGAAGTTTCCCTAGAATTGCATTCGCTTGTTTCCTTGTAGCTTGGGTTGGGATTTATTTTATCATGTCATTTATTTATATACTTATGCTTAGCCATACTTAGAGTGGGATAAGTGGGATATGAGATCATCAACATGTTTACCTTACTCTTGAATGAGACATTATGAGTTATGTAGAGGTAGGGATCGAGGCAAGTTGGATGATTTGGTTGGTGCTGGGTGCACGAGATTCGGGTTTATGTTTAGTACTTACCTGGATCCTAAGGACCAATTCATGGAGCATGTAACCTGGCGTTACCGTGCCAACCACATGCTGAGATGGGGCAGCTTGGCCAATTAATTAGGTGTATCCCCGGTGTAGTATGGGTGTGTTGGATGGTGCGGGGAATAGGTGTCAGCTGGACTACCATATGAACCGCAAGGTTCAAGAGGGGGCCACTGCAGCGGGGTTGTAGCCTCTTGTATGCTGTTAGGGGTGAAACCTCAGTGGGCCCACGCTCGTCGGGAATCCCTTTGTAAAGGCTTCGTAGTGATCTCCTGGCTACACACCTGGGAAGTGTGAATGTGGTTCGTGGCCACTGGCATAATGGAGGTTCTTTTAGTCCACCCGGCAACGGGGGATGAAATCACTACATGTGGGTACAGTGGTGCAAACTCTGCAGAGTCAAAACTGTCATGACAGCCGTGCTCACGGTCAAGAGCGGCTTGGACTTATTCATGGTTAGAGGATGATGGTTTTGGAAGTTGAGGATGTTAAGCGGGGAGCTTGACATTGGAATTGGTGTTATGGTTATTCTGATGATGGTTGGGAGATTGGGACCATTTCACCTATGTAGTAATGTAGGTGCTTAATAAGCTAAGGTGATAGGTATTAATTGCGTAGTGCTTTAACCATGAGTTCAACCTCTCCTTGCTCTAGCCATGCATGACATAACTTTCCCACACTTGCTCAGTACCAACGGTACTCAAACTTGCATATTTGTTGGTTTAAATTGCTGCTCAGGTCAAGAGGATTATGTGGTGTTCAATAACCAAGACTTCGGAACCGAAGAAGGATTCTAGGTTCATGGAGTCCCCCAGGCAACGCCTGTGACGGAACCCACAAGAATAACATTCCGCTGCTAGTTTATTTACATGTTATGAAGTTATTATCGTCCATCGAGACGTATGCTTTGTAAGACATATTTATATTCGACACCTGGCTTGTAATAAATGATGCTTCACTATTTGTCATCACATGTATGAGAAAATGATCCTGGCATACATGTGATAGTCACTCGGTTATTCTTTGGAGAAACCGGGTGTGACATCCGGCAATGCCAAAACTGGTGCTGTTGTTAATCTCTTCTTTAGTTCTTCGAAGCTTTCTTGGCATGCCGGTGTCCACTGAAATGCTTTCCCCTTCATTAGCAATTCAGTCATAGGCTTCGCTATTTTGGAGAAATCCTTGATGAACCGGCGGTAGTATCTAGCCATCCCAAGGGAACTCCGAATATCTCTCACTTTTCAGGGATCAACCGGTACTCCTCCCTCAGAGATGATGTGGCCTAGGAACGATATCTCCTTTAGCTAAAATTGACACTTGCTGAACTTAGCATACAATTGATGCTCTCGCAGTTTCTACAATGTTAACCTCAAGTGTTCTTCACATTCTTCCTCGCTTTTTGAATACACCGTGGTGTCGTCGATGAAAACCACGACAAACTTGTTCATGTACTCCATGAAGACCTTATTCATGAGGTACATAAAGTATGTGGGTGCATTTGTTAACCCATAAGACATAATGGTATATTCATACGAACCATACCGTGTTTGAAATGCAGTCTTGGGTATGTCGGAGGGCTTAATATTCAGCTGGAAATATCCCGACCGAAGATCAATCTTGGAGAAAATTCGGGCACCTTTCTTTTGGTCAAACAGGTCCTCTATACGGGCCAGCAGGTATTTATTCTTGATCGTCACATCATTGAGAGACCTATAATCCACAGACATCTTTTGGGTCCCATCCTTCTTGTCTACGAAGAGCACGGGGGCTCCCCATGGTGACGAGCTTGGGCATATAAAACCCTTTTCTAGCTGCTCCTAAATTTGCTTCTTGAGCTCCACTAGTTCATTAGCAGGCATCCTATACGGCCTCTTCACCATAGGTGCAGTTCCGGGTACTAAATTAATAGCAAATTCAATGTCCCGGTCAGGTGGCATACCTGGAAGTTCTTCCGGGAACACATCTGAATATTCTTGAACCACCAGAATGCTTTCCAATGTCGTTCTTCGATGTGGTTCAGCACTGCCTTCTCGGTTGTAGGTTGGGCTTCCTCGAACTCAATACGAGTATCGTGCTCACTCATCAAATGCACAATCCTCTGAGCACATTGAATCATTCCATTGTGCTTGCTTAACCATCCATTCCAAATATTATGTCAATCCCTTGGTAATCCAAGACAATAAGGTTGGCAAGAAAGTCTACCCCCCTTATTTTAAGGCTTACTTTCGGACATACTATATTTGTAGGAGCTAGAATTCAGATTTGAGACAAATGATTTCCCAACTATACGCATCAAGTTATATGAACTATGCAACTCCTTTACTAATTTCAGCCTATATGAGGATGTAAACACGTGTTGAAGCATCTCACATCTCTCCACTATGTGTGGATGTGGACATCCACCGAAGCGTCCCACAACTCACATCAGCACACAAACTAAGCAATCATCACAAAAAATTCAGTACACCACTCTTATTCAAGCTACTACGACCTAAACGTTCCTATTACAGCTTTATTCAATGGGAAATCTAAACTTAATCGTGAGATCCGGTGCTGTTCTAGCCGTGTCACGGGGGTGGTCCATACATGGGCACACACCATGGTGAATCGGCTGTCCATGTAGGGTTAGATGACGCTGATGCTCCATTTTCTCCCGCTTTGGCACGAGTCTCCTCTTGTTTCTCCAGCAAATACAGCTTCTTGTGGAGGTAACGAATCTCTTCTTGTGCGCTTGCGTAGCGGTTTCCTAACTCCACGAGCAACCTCTGAGACTTGTCAGAAGCTTGTGGGATGGAAAGAGATGTTACATGGGGTCCAATGATCTCCCTTGTACCACTCTTCCGATACAGGTGCAGCTCAAATGTGGTGTCCTCAAGCTGCCCACAGAAGGCGTAGCACAGTCCGGTGAGTGCATCCCATGCAGCATCATCAATAGATTCTGCCCTTGTAGCTCTCCATGTGGGTGCGAAGTGCCGAGTGACAACCCTACCGTTAGATAGGATGGTTACCTCAGCCTTCCACTCTTCATGTCCGAGACGAGGGACTTTCTTCAGAAGATATTCCGGATATAAGCTGTAGTAATCAATAAATTCTTTGAGCTCCCTAGATACGTGTCCTCCTTCCATTCTGTTAGACCGAAATTCATGAACTGAATGGTTAGCCCATTCATCACCTTCATTATTGGTCTCAGCAAGGGGTGGCTCCTCCTCGGGTTCATCTCCTCCCGTCATAGCTTCATGAGACTCCACGGGGTGTAAGCCCGCGTGAAACTCCTCCTGAGGTGCGTACCAATGCTGTTCTTGTGGATCATCCTTCATATCGTCTTCGAATGGTTCCACCTCTTCCGGATCCTCTTCCTCATGCATATAGCTATTGACTTCATCTTTATCACGAGGTTCCGTCTTCACTTCCTCCCAATACGGTCCATCGGACACCTCAATGGGGTTAAGAGCACTCTCATGTGGTGGTGGACGAGTACTTATGCATGCCGTGCTCCTGGTTACCGGCATCTATATATAAGATATGATAAACTTTTAAGAAGTAAGAAATAACTCCCAAAACTTCAGAAACTATGGACCAAGAAAGCAAAGGTGTTGCTGTCCAAAAGAAGAGAAAAGAGGGGCTGAAAATAGCACTTTGCGGTGGCTGAATTGACAAGTAAAGTGCAGCAGCAAGAAATTTTCAAAAATAGCAGTTTAGAGGGGTGTGCCTATGTGTTTTAGAGTGTCCATTCTACCTAGGCTTGCGTCCTACGGTCAACCTTGCGCTGATACCAATCTGTGACACCCGGTTCCAAAAATAGAACCAAGTGAATGCATATGTGTGCCCAGGATGTTCATCACACATACACATGTAGTCCACAAACTGAATTCAGAATATAACCATGAATAAATAGGGTTTAAGTACATTATTACAATGACTCAATGTCTCACTCATGAATCTCTAACTTATTCTCGCAGCAGAAGACTCTAACGACAGCGGAAATAACTGAATAGCGGGCTCCAATCTTCAACTCCACAGGCATGTTGACGGTAGTTTGCACACCTAATTAGTCAGCTAAGCCGCACCCATACTTGGCCTTGTGGTGGCACTTTTCCTGGCATATTCTCACATGAACCGGTCCTTAGATCTACGGCAAGCACCACCATCTCATCCAGCAACATTCACGAACCAAGCTTGCCTACATCTCCCCGATCCCATGCCCATTAACATCATCAAGATCTCATCATCATTATTCATATGAGTGCAGTAGCTAGACATGTTTTATTTCAGGTTCCCGTATCCCGTGAATTAAGCGAAGCAAAAAGGAAAAACGACCATACCCGACTCATCAACTTTCTCGGCGACAAGGATGGTTAACAAAACTAGTAAACTCCTATAAAAAGGTTGTCCCATCAAGTTGACTCAAGCATACATGTTTTCACAAACAAAACAGTTTCGAAACATGGGATCAATATGGTCAAGGGGCACTTGCCTTGCTCCCGTGGTTCTTGCTGTTTGAGCGTCTCAAAATCTTGGTGCTGTAGATCCTCGTAGATGGCTTCTTGAGCTTGTCCTTCTACTCACGACCATGCACATACAAAATTTACAGCAATAAAACATCATGCACAAACTTTACTCAAGATGCAATGGTGTAGATGGATGCAAATCCTATGGTGCTGTTTGATTAAACCAGTTTGTACGTGTTCTTGCATGTTTTAATGGGCTTTCATGGGATTTTATGATGGACAAGGGTGTAGAGATCAAGTGTGGACGTGGTAATGATCTTGACCCAAGATCTAGATCAATTCCACCGTCAAAAATTGATCAAAACACGATCTGTCCACACGAAAAAGTTTCTGTTCGAAAGGGCGAAGAAAACTGATGCGTATAAACAGCGGCGACGTCGTAAGATGGGTAATGGTGACCTACCTCACTTCCTTTTGGTGGCAGGGCCTTCCTCCTAGCAATGGCAGCAGTGGGGAATTTTTCTATGGAATATTAGGGCAGGACAGATCGTCGGGCTTCTTCTCCGGCGACGGTGGGGCTCGATGGAGCTCGATGGCTGCCAAATTCCGGCAAGGGGGGAAACTTGGCGACTTGGCAGCAAGGAAAGGGGCTTGGAAGCAAGGGGGACGACCAAAAGAGAGAGGGGTCGGCCAAGGAGGTGAGGGTTATATTTATAAGGGGGAAAAGGAGAGTCCTACTACATTTGGAGCTCAAATAAGGGTCCTATTAAAAAATTTTTAGATCTTAACAAACTTATCTCTTGTGGTGCGACAGCCTTGGGGATTTTATTCCCAAAATGTGGAGAAAATTCCCCTTTTTGGGAATTGGGGAATTTAGAAATTTTTGGGGGAAATTTGGCAATGGCTCATTTCAGCTATCGTTTTCCCATTCCTCGCCATTTCAATGTCACTTGTTCTATTTCTCCATTCCCCTCTCCATTTGTATGCCCCATTCTCCATTTCTATATTCCCTTCTTCATTTCTGTGGTTTTTCCTCCATTTCTATGGTTCCTCCATTTCTATGGTTCTTTCTCCAATTCTATGGTTCCTTCCTCCATTTCTATGGTTCTTTCTCCATTTCTATGGTTCTTTTCTCCATTTCAATGGTTCTTTCTCCATTTCTATAGTTCTTTCTCCATTTCTATAGTTCTTTCTCCATTTCTACTTCTTTTATAATGTTTCTCTACATGAAAAATGTATGCAATGAATGGGAATGAATTTGAGGGTGTTACAATCCTACAGGGCGGATACGTGATGATCCGAAGGAAGAGATTGCTGAGAAGCTTGAGAGGGTCCATGTGACTGCTGAAATCAACATAGATGCATCTTACACGTTTGGTGCAGAAGTTGTTGGTCCTGAATTTGGAATTGGTGGTGAGATGGATTCGATGAAGCCAAACTTCCATAGGAAAGAAGAATTGCTTCCTATTTGGGATATCGAAGAAGAAGAGGAAGTTTATGTGAGCAATAAGAATATGGGAAGATCTATCACAGTCTTGGTTCAATGGGTGATGATGTTAACTTGCACTACAGGAAACCTAACACACTACGACGGCCAGCTTACTTACGACGGCTAGCCATCGTAAGTAAACTAACTTATAACGGCCATGCGCCCATGACCGTCGTAAGTTACAGGCCCATCGTAAGTTACACGTAACTTACAACGGCTGTAACCATAAACCGCCGTAAGTAATGGCCCCATCGTAAACTACAAGTAACTTACAATGGCCCAACATGTGGGCCGTCGTAAGTTACCGGGTCGTCGTAAGTTTTAGGTGTTAACCACTGCCACGGCCCCGGGCTCGGGTTCATTCAGCCTGAACACGTGCCGCCACCACCCGAGACACGCCACCGCGCCGCGCTGCCCCGGAGCCTCCGCCGTGAAGCCCCCCGCGCCGCCCCGTCGCTTGCGCCGCCCCAACGCCACCGCCCCGCCGCTCGGCCCCAAGCCCGCCCCGCTTCGCCGCCACTTCGAGGTACGTTTTATTTAGTAATTAATTTAGTTCATTTAGTTTGTTTAGTAATTAATTTAGTTTATTTAGTTCATTTAGTAATTAATTTAGTTCATTGAGTAATTAATTTAGTTATTTTATTAGTTACTTTTAATGATCTAATCTATTACTTAATTAGGTTACTTAATTTTGGTTTAGGTGATTATTAAGTTAGTTTAATATTTCTTTTAAAATTTTGAGTTAGTTGATTATTAAGTTAGAAATTTGAGTTTAATTTGATTGCTTGAGTGTATAATATCGATATATAAATAAATGGGCTTCGGGCCGGCTCAGCCCGGCACATCCCATTATGATCCGACACGGCCCATTTAGAGGTCAATTTTTCCCATTACCGCGCTTAAACAGAGTACAGCACCGTCGACGACAGTGTGGTTTCGATCAAGAAGCGCCGTCGGTGCCATGGCCATGGCCGTCGCCGCCGTAGCCAACTAGTTTAGCACTTCTTAGGTTTCTGTGAAGCCAACCGATCATGTCCCAAGTTTTTTGTCCATCTCTGTCAGAGAACAAGATCGTAGGAGTTCCTCCGCCGCCCACCGCCGTCGCCGAGTACTCTCCAACCATTTTTAGCCCTAATCGCCCTCGTTCTTTCCTCCTGTCTTTCGTTCTTACCTCTCTCTCATAAATCACTCCGAAATGTAAGATTAACGTAACCTATACAATATGCGTCACCTGTTTTGCACTGGCCCGTCTCACATGCGTTACGCATGTGAGATGTGTAGGTTTGGAATTGTCCTGTTTTGGATAGCGTGAGAGTGACCGAGGGGGCATGGTTTTGATGAGACGTGGGGTCTGGATTTGGACGAGATTTTGACTTTGTAACCCTAGTGTTCTACGTTGCACCATTATCGGGCGTGCAGTTGGAGAACAACGGGGTTAGTCTGCAAAATTTCGTCTAGATTCGGACCCCGCGTCTCGTTATAAGCACAGTCCTCTCGGTCACTCTTGGGTCGGTTTAGGACTTATCCCTTCCAATAGATATAAAGTGAACGTAATTTCCCTGGCTTTATACTGCAGAGTAAAATATGGGTGAAGACTGCAGTTGGATGTATATTGGTTGGAGGAGCAGATCTGGTGGTCACTAAGACGAGTGGTTCACCAAGACAGATGCTTTTGTAGATCGAGCATTTTCATTATCAAATACCGATAAGGTGCGGTGCCCATGTACGAAATGTCGGAATATCAAGTTTTTGGACAAAGTGGAACTTTTAATGCATTTGTGTCGAAACGGTTACACGCCATGTTATGAGGTCTAGGCCTTTCATGGCGAGACAACTTCTAAAGTTGTACAAGAAGTGGAAGAGGACAATGATGATAGCACGGGGGATGATAGGATGGATGAGATGCTATAAACTATACAACCAGACAGTACGAAGGATCCACCTACAACGGAGGTTGAAGCGTTCTTCGAGATTCTTAAAGCTTCAGAACAGCTGCTGCATGAACACACGGAAGTGACCATCCTCACTTTCATGACTAGACTTATGGCAATTAGGTCTAAGTACTTCTTTTCTAATAACTGTTACAACGACCTCATCAAATTGATCAGCGATATCCTTCCACGGCCCCATAAAGTGCCTAAAGATATGTATCACGTGAAGAAATTGCTTTCCGGTCTCGATATCAAATATGAGAAGATTGATGTGTGTCAATACAACTGCATGATTTTATGGAAAGAACATGCCGAACAGAACAGATATTTAAAATGTTGTGAATCGAGGTATGTCGAAGTTGTTAATGAAGATGGTGAAAATGTGACGACAGAAGTCGCATGTAAGCAGCTTCGATACTTACCCGTGACACCTCGGTTCAGTACAAACGCTTCACTATACTCCTATTGGTCTATCTTTGTCATTCCGTACAATCTACCACCGGCCCTTTGTATGAAATATGAGTTCATGTTCCTTAGCCTCATCATACCTTGGCCGGATCATCCTGGGTCATGTCTCAACGTGATGTTGAAACTGCTGATCAAAGAATTGAAAATGTTGTGGACAGGAGTTGAAGCATACGACAATTACAAGAAGTAGAGATTCAACCTTCAAGTTGCTTACTTGTGGTCCATCCATGATTTTCTGGCGTATGGCATGTTTTCTGGATGGAGCACTCATAGAATTTTGACGTGTCCGATACGTGCCTCTGATACTGATTGTTTTCGACTCACTCATAGAGAAAAGATATGTTACATCGATTATGACAGACGTTGGCTTCCTTCAAATCACATGTTTAGGCAACAGAGGAATGTATTTAGAAAGGACACCGTATTCACTAAAGGACCACCGGAACGACTTAACGAGTCAGAAATATCTGATATGTTGGACAAACTGTTGCCAAATAACGTTCATCCTGGATATTTTCTTGGTTTCGGAGATGATCACAATTGGACTCATATATGTGGACTATGGGAGCTACAATATGTGAAGTTGTTGATACTAATCCACAACATTGATGTCATGCATCAAGAGGGTAACATGGGGGAATGTATCATAAGCACATGCATTAACGTGATGGGCAAAACAAAAGACAATACAAAGTCTCGAAAGGATCAGACTGAACTTTGTAACCGTCCAACTCTTGAGCTCTCTGAAAGTGGTGGTAAACCAAGTAGTTCCTTATGTCTTTGACCCAAAGAAAAGAAAGAAGTCCTCGAATGGTTGAAAAGTTTGAAATTCCCAGATGGTTACGCAGCTAATCTGTAACGAGCTGTGAATGTGAAAATGGGAAAACTCACTGGGTTGAAGAGTCATGATTATCACATAATTTTAGAAAGACTTTTACCTGTTATGTTTTGGGGCTATTTTGATGATGCGGTGTGGAAGCTCCTAGCCAAGCTTAGCCACTTCTCTAGACAACTTTGTGCTAAAGAAATCACGAGAGAGATGATGAGTAAGTTGGAGAAGGAGATACCGGTATTATTATGTAAGATGGAAAAAAATGATTCCTCTAGGCTTCTTCAATCGAATGCAACATCTCCTTATTCATCTTCCATATGAAGCTAAAGTGGGCGGTCCCGTACAATATAGATGGATGTATCATATTGAAAGAGCACTAAGATATCTGAAACCAATGGTTGGTAGCAGCGCAAGGGTAGAAGGGTGCATCGCCGAAGCATTTACTCTTAAAGAAGTAGGATATTTTTCAAGTGTTTACTTTGCAGAGGAACATAATATCAATACTTAGGTAATGCGGTACAATATGGATGAGCAACCTCCTTGTAGCGATCTCTCCATTTTTGCAAGAAGAGATACTACTGTTGGTAGTTGCAATTCCTACAACTCTACCACAGAAGAAAAGAATGTTGCTTTCCTCACATGTACGCTAATATAGATGAGATGGACAAATATTTTGAGTAAGTGTTTGTCCTACATTTATGCTACTCAGCATATTTTGCAACACATGTATTCTAAAAGTTTTTTTCGTACAGAGAGTTCCACAAACAGAATTGGACACATAAACATCAACCTACGAGCAAACAAGTAGAAGCGATGCGACGAGATGAAATAAATAGAAGACCTAACTTCCTATCCTGGTTTCGGGATCATGTAACATTTTCTAATTAACTTATCAGTATTTACAAAGTACTCTTATAACTTATCAGTATTTATAATGTTTTCTTATAACTTCATATTTTGGACAGTGCATGAAAGATGTCAACGTCCATGAAGACTTGCGACAACTATCCTATGGATTGGTTAAAGTTAGAAGTTACGGTTGATAAGACGTCAATGGCTTCCGATTCTATACAACTCAATTTGAATCTCATTGTCCTCTCACGGCAACATCTAATACAGGAGTCGTGACAAGCAAAATCGACTCTCAAGGACGTGAAACTAATTACTATGGGATCATTAAAGAAATTCTTAAATTTGCTTTCATTGGTAATAAAGATCTTCGAGCAGTATTCTTTGATTGTGGTTGGTTTGATAACAATAATGGAATTCGACAAAACCAATTTGTCATGGTGGATGTCAAACACAAGGAACTGATACGACAAGTGTGTTACCTACATTATCCATGCAAAAAACTCGATGCTTGGTGGATGGTACAGAAGGTAAATCCTCGTGAGCGATTATACAGTCCAGGAGATGATGGTTACCATGATACTAATGAGGTTGATGAGATTAACCAAGAAGAAGAGTTGCCAGACTCATTCATCGTCAAGCCTGGTGTAGGACTTGATGACTTGGTTGGAGACGCTCAAGATGTCGAGACTTATGATATGTGGAAAATAAAACGAGATGTAGTGCAGACTCTCAGAAAAAAGATCGATTGTCTGGTTTAAGGAGTAGGTACATGATTGTGACGTTGATGAATTTTGAAATTGATAAAGTAATGTTTTCTTCACTAACTTATCAAGAATTTTGTATATTATCTTAGTATATTTATCAGTTACTCCTTACATCAGGATGTCGTCGTCAAACGAAAAGGGGAAGGGGAGGAAGGGGGTGAGAGGGTTCCTCACCCAGCCCCGGGACATGGTCTTCTCAGGTACCTCGTCAAGTGCGAGCAGACGCTATCAGCTGATGAGGCACCTTCCAGACTTTTCGGACCGAGCCGTGGCATTTCAGCGAATAGAGGTAAATTTCAGTTGCCAATCACGTTATTTGAAATTGCATTTATCAATTATTTTTTCTTATCAATCATTTATTTTTGTGGTCTGACTCAGAGTCTTTGAGTCGGAGCCAGAGATTGGGGCTAGCCAGCCCTAGGAGCTGGCTACGCAGCCCTCGGAGCCGGCGAGTGTGTAGCCTTCAGGCTCCAGTGGTGACAAACCGTCCGGGTCACCGGACGTGGTGCCGCCGAAGAGGCGACGGACGAGGAGGACCAACTTTGCTGGTCTCCTCCTGTTTCTCGTGAGTGGATCAACATTCATCCACTCAAAGACAGGTAATAAATTGTATAGTATTAAATATTGGATGTTGTCTCCCTATACATAATGATTTAACAAATTTTGCAGATCTTGGCATGACTGTTCGTTCACGGGCCAGGGACACCACAGGAAGGTTAACGGTGTCATCGGGGCTTTAGTGCGGTTGCACTATCCCAATGTAATCAACGGTGTCCCTGCTTTGTCATGGGATGACTACGCTCGTGTTCTTCACGAGGTCCACGGCACCTTTCAGGGGGCCGTGTGGAACGATTTTATGGTAAGCTTAAATGTTTGTATTTTTGGCACTCATTTAAATTTTTAATTTGGATTAATCAAATGTTTGTTTTCTTAAAGCTGCGGTACCAGCTAGAGGACTCGAACGAGGGCATGATGGAGCACGTGACTGCCGTGTTCCACACGAATGCTCGGAAGCTCGTGGTGCAGGCGTTGTCGTACGCCCGCATCCAGGCCATCAACGAGTACAACAAGAGGCATCAGCAGCAGCGGGAAGGGGGTCCATTTAGGAAGGACTCCGACACGTACTTGACCGAGGATCAGTACACGGAGGTAAGTTATTATTGTTAACTATTTCCAATAATTACGTATGCTAACAGTATTGATGAAATACTAAATATGTGCAGGTTATTATTAGCTGGTTAGAGAGCCAGCCCGACGCGTACCGAGCTCTTTGTCGGTACTGGGCTAGCCAGGACATCATCAGTAAGTCTACAAGGGCTTGAGCCTGCAGAGGGACAGATGGCCAGCACAACTACAACAGTGATGGCTATGTGCGTACGGCTAAACGCATGGTAAGTATATTTTGAGTTCAATTATGTGTTCATCATATATTTCTTCTGCTAACACGTATCTACAGGAGCGAGAGACCGGTCAGGAGCCGACACCGACGAGGTTTGAAAGAGAGGTCACAGGGCAAGTGACCCTTCCTAGCCTGGTGTAACACACTCAATTTTACTACCATGCATTGCATACATTTTTCATGTAGAGAAGCATTTAAATACAAGAAGAAAATAAAGAGAGAAATATAGAAGCAAATGAAATAATAAAAGAAAATAAAATAGAAAATAATAAAAATAAATAAAAAAGGAAAAGAAAAAGAAAAAAATAAATAAAATAGCCACACCTGGCCGCCCCCCAATTTTCCTCGAAATTCCCCAAATTCCCCTCTCCCCTAATTTCCCTAATTTTCCTGCTTTTCCTCAATTCCCAAAAATTACCCTAGGGAATTTTCCCCACATTTGGGGGGGGGGGGAGGGGGATTTCCCCCCAAATTGGCCGCACCAGTTAGGGGGGGAACCCTAGCCGGCCCCCTCCCCCTTGGCCGCAGCCCATAAGGGGTGAAGCCCTAGCCGCTCCCCTTTGTTTTTTTGTGGGATTTTATTTTCCCCCAATTAACATCATCCCTTGGTGGTAAATAAATAATAAAATCACAGCCCCTAGCTCACACCTCTTTTAAAATTAAATCTCAGCCCTTGGATAATTGAGTTGCTAAAATCCTAGCCTCCCTAGCTATTTTCCCCTCTTATAAATAAAACCCTCCACCCTTAGCCACCACTCCAGCCCCAAAAACCCCTGGCCACCGCCCTCCCCTGCTGCCAAGCTCATGTCACCGCCCCTTGCTGGAGTTTGGCCGCCGTCGAAGCTCTGCCACGCCTCGCCGTCACCGGAGAAGAAGCCCCCGACATCCTGCCCTAGCCGCAGCTGCATAATTCTCCAAAAAAAATCTCCAGCTGCTGCCATTGCAAGCTAGGAGAAGGCCCTGCCGCAAGGGAGGAGGAAGAAGTGAGGTAGGTTTTCATTAGCCCTCTTACCACGTCGCCGCTGTTTCTACGCACCCATTTTCTCCACCCCCTGCAAGCAGAAATTTCTGCGTGTGGGTAGACCATTTTTTGGTCAATTTTTTACGGTGGGATTGATCTACAAACTGTTTCAAGATCATAACCACGTCCACACTTGATCCCAGCAGTCTTGTTCATCATAAAACCCCATGGAAGTCCACTAAAACTTTCAATAACACGTGCAAACTGATTTTTATAAACTGTACCATAGGAATTGCATTCATCCACCTAATTGCATCTTTAGTAAAGTTTGTGCATTATAATTGATTGCTGTAATCTTTGTATGTGCATGGTCGTGAGTAGAAGGACACGCTCAAGAGGCCGTCTACGAGGAACTACAGCACCATGACTTCGAGACGCTTGAGCAACACGAACCGTCGGAACAAGCCAAGTGCCCCTTGACCATATTGATCCTATGTTTTTGAAACTGTTTTGCTTGCTAAAACTTGTATGCTTGTGTCAACTTGATGGGACACCCTTTTATAGGAGTTTACAAGTTTGGTTAGCCATCCTTGTCACCGGGAAAGTTGATGAGTCGGGTATGGTCGTTTTCCTTTTTGCTTCGCTCAACTTATGGGATGTGGTAAGCTGAAATAAAACTTGATGATGTTAATGAGCATGGAATCGGGGAGATATAGGCGAGCTTGGTTCGTGGATGTTGCTGAATGAGATGGCGGTTTGCTTGCCGTAGATCTAAGGACCGGTTCATGCGAGCGCATGCCCAGAAAACAATGCCACGCAAAGGCCAACTACGGGTGCGGCTTAGCTGACTAATTAGGTGTGTTGCTAGCTTGTTATGGACCATTGGATGGCGCGTGACATGGGAGTCGAGGAGGACTGCCCTAGGAACTGCATGGCACAATAGGGGGCCCGTGGGCGGGAGAATGGATATTCGACTCTGCTGGCGAAACCTCAGTGGGTCCTTACATTGTAGTAGCCCCTTTGTAAAGGTTGTTTTGTGATCTCTTGTACATACACCGACGGTTGTGTACTGGTATAATGGAGATTTTTTTCTAGTCGCCGACGGGTGACGAAATAACAAACTTGTGGGTAAAGTGGTGCCACCTCTGCAGAGTGTAAAACTATCACGATAGCCGTTCTTTCGGTCACAAGCACCTGCCCAACTTCCATGATTAGAGGCAAAACTTGGGATGGTTATTCGGGTATGGTCATATGGATTGGTTTTGGGACTGTTTTGGGTCATAACAATGAGTTTGGTTTCGGTTCTATGAAAATGAGATGGTTATGACTATTTATGAGTATGACATGGACTTGAGAAAGATTATTGGCTGGTTGCGGCTTGATAAATGGTTAATTATGATGAAGGAATGTTGATGAATTACTTGGTTATGATGGGATTTAACTCACCTAGAGATAGTTGATGTTTGACCCTGTTTGTGAAATAAAATTTGCTTGTTGCAATGAACATTTTTATTCCCTACCTTATTGTTAGCTACTTGTCATACTTTTCCCGCACTTGCTGAGTACGCATTGATGCATATAGTTGAGAAATCGCTTCTTTCAATTCTGAAATCTATTTCGAGAGTAAGCATTAAAATAAGGGGGTAGACTTTTTTGCCAACCTTATTGTCTTGGATTCCCAAGGGATTGATATAATACTTGGAATGGACTGGTTAAGCATGTACAACGGAGTGATTCAATGTACTAAGAGGATCATGCAGTTGACGAGTGAGCACCGTACTCGTATCAAGTTTGAGGCAGCCCAGCCTAGAACCGAGAGGGCAGTGCTTCTGGTGGTTCAAGAATATTCAGATGTGTTCCCGGAAGAACTTCGAGGTATGCCACCTGACCGGGACATTGAATTTTCCATTTAGTACCTGGAACTGCACCTATAGCGAAGAGGCCATATAGGATGCCTGCTAATGAATTAGTAGAGCTCAAGAAGCAAATTCAGGAGCAGCTAGATAAGGGTTTTATACGCCCAAACTCATCAACTTGGGGGGCCCCCGTGCTCTTCGTAGACAAGAAAGATGGGACCCAAACGATGTGCGTGGACTATAGGTCCCTTAACGAAGTAACAATCAAGAATAAGTACCCTCTGCCCCGCATAGAGGACTTATTCGATCAAATGTAAGGTGCTCGAATTTTCTCCAAGATTGATCTTCGGTCAGGATACTTCCTGCTGAAGATTAAGCCCTCCGACATACCCAAGACTGCATTTCGAACACAGTATGGTTCGTATGAATATACTGTTATGTCATTTGGGTTGACGAATGCACCTGCATACTTTATGTACCTCATGAATAAGGTCTTCATGGAGTACTTGGACAAGTTTGTCGTGGTTTTCATCGACGACATCATGGTGTATTCAAAAAGCAAGGAAGAACATGAGGAACACTTGAGATTGACATTGCAGAAACTGTGAGAGCATCAATTGTATGCTAAGTTCAGCAAGTGTCAATTTTGGATAAAGGAGATATCATTCTTAGGCCACATCATCTCCGAAGGAGGAGTATCGGTTGACCCTGGAAAAGTGAGGGATGTTTTGAAGTGGAATCAATCGCAGAATGTGAGGGATATTCGGAGTTTCCTTGGGATGGTTGGGTACTACCGCCGGTTCATCAAGGATTCCTGTAAAAGCCCAAGAAAAGGGACTTGCAAAAACTTTTCATCACCTCACAACACCACAGTTTTTATTATGGATATCTTATGAAAAATTGTGAAGAGCAAGTAACCTCCATCAAAAGAGTGATTAGAGGGGAAAGCCTTCACTTTCACAAAGTAGGAATTTTACACATGAACATGAGAGGTTGAGCTCACCCCTAGGACTTAAAGTCTTGGGAAGGTTCAGGCCAAATTTCATGTAAATCCAACACTTTTTGAGGCACTTTTGGAGGTATTTGAAAAAGAGGCCAATTTGAATGTAAATTCAAATTGCAGCAACTTTTATCACTCAAAATCAAAAGTTAGCTTCATATTCAAACTCAGCACATTTTTCTGAGTAAGCCCACCAATTTTCATCCTCATTGGAGTTCATCTTGTCAAGAGCTAAATGTGCAAAAATTCAAAACTGAATTTGAATTTCAGTTTAAACATGCAGCAAATTTAGCCAAACACAGTTCAAATTTCAGAATTCAAATTCAAACTATGACTTGGTGACTAAGCCTCACATTAAATTGTGAGTAGCTGAGGATATTTTGGCACAACAGAATTGAGAAAATTTGGAAAAAGAATTGGAGGGGAGGCCCCACCTGTCAGTAGTCTTAACAGAGAATTCTTCCACTGATTTTTCCCTCTCTCGGCCGAGCCAGCGCACCAGCTGCGGCCAGCACCGGCGTCCGACCGCCTCACCCTGCCACCTCCTGCTCGGCGACCGAGCGCACGCATGCACGACGCGATTAAAGACCCCAGCCCACGTGAGCCAGCCTCATCTCCTCCGCTCTGGCCGCTCTGACACGAAACAAAGAAACGGCACCAGCCGCTCCCCTTGGCTCCTCGTCGCGCCGTTGATCCAGGCGACCTCGCAACCGGAGCTCAACAGCAAAGATACGCACCGGGAACTGCTCGAACTCACGGTGAAGACCCTACCCTTTTTCATGCTTTGTGGGGAGAGTATTTCCCCGTCTAGTCCTCGGTGTTCAACAAAAACGAGTGAGCAGAGAATCTGAAATTCGCGGCGATCGGTCCTTCACTGTGTAAATCCAGCCAAGCACATGTTCTACACGTCCCCACGGCCATCTAGGATCCAGGACCATCAAAAACCATAGAGTCTTTGCGCTGATATCCGAGTTTTTCGAGCAACAGTCGATATCGGGCCTAGGTCGACGGTGGGGTCCGAGTTCCGGCCATTTCCATGGCCAACCGAGCTCATATTCATGCTCAGCATGCCACAGCGGAGCTGTAGGAGCAAACCGTTGGAAGAATAAGAGAATAAGGCCCTGAGTAGCCCGGGCGACATCGCCGGAGTAGAGAGGAGCTCTGTCACCGTCGCGGGCATAGTTCTGGTCATTGCCGAGCTCCGGTGAGGGCACCAGCGTGTTCTCCGAGTCGAGTTAGGCACAGGCGGCAAGTTTTGTCGAAGGTCGGGCGGTGAAACGCCCGGCGGCGAGCGCTCCGGCGAAGCGCCGCCGCGGGAGCTGCGGGAGAGCGTGAGGTAGACGAGGGGGGGGGGGGGGTCCACCGGTCAGCCTCTGACCTCGCGCGGGGGATCGGTTTGCGGCCGGGATTCGGTGCGGCAGCGTGGGTAAAACCCCGTGGGCCGCGGTGTGGCCGCATTCTGAGTGGGCCGGCTCGAGGAGTGGGCCCCACCCGCAGAATTTAAACATCTTGGGAATTTCCAGTTCTAGTTCAAACTTCAAATGAATAGAACTTTGGCTAGTTAACTCCAAAATCGATGAACCAAATTTTGCTGAACTCAGAATTCTGAGTACTTTCCAGCAATACCAATTTCACCTCATGAAAGTGAATAGTTTTCCAGAATTAAATCCCTAAATTTTAAACTGTTGGAAATTTTATCTGGAGAATTACTTCATGAAAATTTCCGAAATTTGTCTGAGAGGTTCATTGGAAAATCCCTGAATCCCAGTAAAATTTTCAGACTCATCCAAGTTCATTTAGTTAACTTGATGGGGTTATTAAGAGAACTGCCCTGAGAAAATAGAAAAATGTACAGAAACATTTTTCAGATTTTCTCAAATCTTAATTAGGGCATAACTTTCAGTAGAATTCTTCAAATGACATGAAACCAATTCCATTAGAACCATCCTAAATTCTAGTTTCCAGAAAGTAATGGGTGGAGCCATGAAAACCCCTGGAATTACTTAGAGGCTCAATTATTGACCAAATGGGCTTTTATTTGTACAAGGTTGAAATGAACTTTGTTTCAAATGAAACTTGGTCAAGACTCTGGCTAGGACCCTACCAAGCTACCATAAAAATTTCAGAACCAAAGGGGAGGGCTAGCTAGAGTTATTAGCAACTAAGTATTCAAGTTCACACATTGTATTTAAATTGACATGTAGTATTTCATTAACGTGTAGTCGCTGAAGGCGAAGAGACTCCGGAAGTGCTGGACTTCCTCCTTCTGGAAGAAGAACTAACCCCTGACCAGCAGCAACAAGGCAAGCCCCGGTTTGCATTAAGCCTTTTATAAAGTTTTACTTTGTTTACATACATAGTGTGAAGTGTATGTATGCATTAGGTGTAGGATGAATGAAAACCACACTTGCATGACCAGAAAGTTTCCATAAGAGCGAGGGTAGTGTCTAAGACCTCGAGTAGACAAGCTATGCTTAATGATTCATAGGACTTCGGTACAAGTCGAGTAGTTGGAATCTACTCGCGAGATAGGCTTGGGACAAACGGGTTCGGTTGAGGGTTTTAAAATCACTTTAGTAATGAAAATGAGACTAGGCAGGGGCTACGGCGCAGCAAGAGGAAGTCTTGTGCGCGCAGCCCTGTCCGTGTCGATTGAGGACCGATCCGTGTGCAGCCCTGCTGAGCATGTATTGAACGTACCGAAGGCATATCGAATATATGGGCCCCGATAAACTGATGTAGCCTAAACCTCCGGGCGTCGAGGCATAGCACACCGATTTATAGGTGTAGGTTGAGGGCAGCAAGGTGGAAATCTGGTATCGGGCATAGAGAGATGCTCCGTGTAGGGAACCTCCTGTCCGTTTCGGTGCGACCGGTTCGACGTTTGGGCTGTTGGGTGAAAGGTTGTCCCGTACGACATCGAGTGAGCGTGCTGTGCAGCTCCACGGGTGGGCGTACGTGACGTACTCTTTGGGTTTCCCTGCAGGTGTATATCGAGTCGATTCGCCGTCCCTCGCGGTGACGAGTACCGCTTGTTCACTGCGTCGTAACGTAGATAATTTATGGAATGCTATGATTCAATATTGCTGTTATGATATAATTGTATTGCTACATGTGTGCCACCAAATACCGCTTACTAAATTTCAGATTCATGAACTGTTAACTTGCTGCTAAAAGATAAACTAAGGATGAACTTGTAGGCGAGTCCCTTGCTGCAATATTACTATCCTATGTTCATGGCACACCTCATGTAGAGTTTCATGCCTAGGTGAGTCGGTGAAGTCTTGTTGAGCCATCGTGCTCACGGTTGCTGCTTAAGTGTTTTTCAGGTGAGGAGCCACCCTTGGACTCGGAGTACGAGTCCACTGGCGAGGGTTGCCCTCCGTCGGGGACCACGGCTGAGTGGGAGCCGTACACGCCGCGCTGAGCTGAGGAGTGTAGCCAGTGTTGGTTGCCCTAGGGCTGGGCAACCAACTTTTGCTACATAGGCGGGCGTGGGTTGTACAGAGTAGACTTCCGCTGTGTAAAATAAATACTAGTTTGTAACTGAAGTTGTACCTTTTTGTACAGTTCAGATTGTTTTTCCCATGTAATATAATATGTCCTTATAACGTGTGCTGTCAGGTGTCGCATCGTGCGGCACCACCCTCTGAGATCCTGGATGAGCGGATCCCGGTCCGCCGCAGCCTGGTATCAGAGCTGCATTAGGGATATCACAGTACTTAAGGACCGTATTATGGGAAAACCTAGGATTACGGTGAGGATTCGGTAGTTGCCCAAGTAAGGACTATATTAGCATAGTTACTTAAAGTGGCAAAGACTAACCTATGTGTTATATTTCTCAATTTCAATTATGTAACGACACACCTACGCTTTGGTAAGAATGGTAAGGAACGCCACCGAAAGCAGTTCAATTTCGGTTAGCTCCCCTGACGAGGAACGTGGTTCAGGAATGAGTCTCACAGCTTGGTGTGAGACGTCAATATGAAACTCTTGGACTCTTCATGTTCCTGAGTTCATAAGAAACGCTGATCCCTAGCGTGCATTAGGCAAGTAAGTGGAGACCCCATCGCCTGGTCAGTAACGCGAAAGTGTGTTCGTCTGGAAATAGCCCAGGAGGACATACGCAGCGCTTGCCATCGGCGTGCCCTGTAGGGCAGTAGGTGGTATCTGTTGGGTTGATAACATTCCCAACCGTGACGACCCGTTCATGACATACTCGGGTTCCCCGTCGTGTGTTGTTGAAACACGATCACGTACCTTGAGACGTGACCTAACTCAAGGACGGCCGTATGACAATGATACAGGAGTTTGTATTTACTTTCAAATATGGTCCTGCCTAAAATGAACAACCATTGCGTGCATCATTATTGTGTGGTCTTCTGCAGGTACTAACCGCGTATGTATCCGTGTAGTAAATGTGTGCAAGAGACCGTTTAGTGCCACACTTGAGACGTATATGCCTGTATAATCCGGTTAGGATTTTCTTTTGTGAGGAACGTAGTACCGAGATATCAGAGGCATATGCATGCAAAATAATGATAACAAGGAAATAAAATCACTAGGTTCAACATTTAGGACCCTGGTTGGGTAGAAAAATTGGATAGTGATGAGTGTAGTTCCAAAAGATTGAAGAACAGAGTGCTCTGTTTTGGGCAGCAAGTTTGCTGAACTTCAACAGAGCACAATTTACAAGTATTTTAGCCCAGGGAGGTGTGGTAGGTAGTTCTGAAAAGGTATTTGAGTACTCTACAACTTTGTTGTAGACTTTCAGAGCTGAAACACACCTTAAGATGGCTCAAATCTCAGAGGAATGTAAGCTATCCAGAACCAGGACAGGGTTAAACACTCGCTGGACTGTTCTGTTTTTCAAACATAACTCCTAGTAGAAAAATCAAAAAATTTCGTATGATACATCCTTAGAGAGGGTAGAAGATGTGTTACATTTTTGCAATTCAAAGTTTCTGAAATTTCAGCACAGAATTCAGTGGAAACCAAAGTTGAAAACAGCAACTTTCCAAGGGAGGTGCTGTTAAAATTCTTCCAGAAATTCTGCTGACTTTGAATTACCATAACCTTTTTACCAAAACTGATCTGAGGGCAAATGAATACTCGTTGGAAAGATACTGAGTTTAACTTTAACTTTGGTATTCAACTTGAGTCATGAAGCTGCCCAGAACCAGATCAAAACCTCAAATATGTAGAAACTGGTCATTCTGATAGAGGAATGACAGTTGAACTCAATTGGAGGTTGTTGTACCCTAGAGGGGGTTTGAGTACTCCCAATGGGGTAGAACATACTCATGAGAGGTTATCTTCAACCAGTAAAAGATTTGAGTATTGGTCTCACTCAAGTTTCTTTCACTAGAGACCATGTTTGTGTCATATTGAAGATAAAAGGGTGGTTTACGTGATGACGACGCGATAGTAACGTCTCGTAGTGACCAAACCTAGTTGTGGTGAGCTTCCAAAGAGGAGGTTCATCAAGTTGGATTAAACTAGCTTGTATTTGGTCTGGTAATGATGTAGCTTGGGCAAAGTTATTACCTTATCTACACACGAGATATATCGCATGTTTTATTGTCATTATGTTTTTACGCCTATTTTATTTGGCTGCATGCAATATGTTGTGGGACTGATGTTTATTGTCGTATGGTTGCAGATGGTTCGCACTAGGACCACGCACGAGGTGGGTGGCTCTAGCCAGCAGGGAGGCGATGAATCCAAGCCACTGGCCTACGACAGCACCCCGCAGCAGCAGCCACCACCGCCGCCTCCGCTTACTCTAGCGGATGTGATAGCGGCACTGGTGGGAGGTCGTGAGGAGAAGACCGACCTACTCCGCACGATCGTGCAGAATACATCCCAGGCGGGGGGGGGGGGGGGGGGGGCGTCAAGACAGAGGGCCTCGTGAGCCCCGTGAGGTGTCGTACTCGGATTTCATGAGTACGCACCCTCCAGTGTTCACAGAAGCTGAAGAACCACTGGAGGCTGACAACTGGCTGCGCACCATCGAGTCCAAGTTCGGGCTGCTCCAATGCACGGAGCGGCAGAATCTGTTAGCAGCGCAGCAACTCCACGGTGCCGCTGGGGCGTGGTCGGCGAATTATGTCGCCTCACGTCCGGCTGGCCATACCGTGGAATGGGAAGAGTTCCGGGAGGCGTTCCGCGCCTATCACATTCCTCCCGGAATAATGAAGAGGAAGTTCCAAGAATTTTTGGAACTGAAGCAGGGCGGGAGGAGTGCCCATCACTACTCCCGCGCCTTCAACCATCTGGCGCAATATGCGTCAGACTACATATATACTGAAGAGAAGAAGCGGGAACATTTCTATTGGGGGTTACACTCCGAAATGTAGACATATCTCGTTCAGTGGAATCGCGGCACCTTCAACGACCTAGTCAATGCCGTGATTATGCAAGAGGACGCTCAGCGGGAGTTGGCAACTGAGCAGAGGAAGCGCAGCGCTCCACCTAGCAGTGGGGGTGGCGCTCCCCAGAAGTACCGGATGGTGTATCGGACGCCATCCGGGCAGCAGTGGCAACCACCGGCGCGACCTCAGCGGTTCGGGGGACGTTCGTTTCAGTCACCTCCGTTCCGTCCGCCGATGCCACCACCAAGACAGCAGCAGCAGCAGCAGCAGCAGACGGCACCCAGGCGTTTCCATCGCCACAACGCGCCCCGTGTTTCCGTCCACCGATTAGCGGGGGACCGCCCCGATTCACTTGCTTCACGTGTGGCCAGGCGGGCCACTTCGCGAAGGACTGTCCCCAGAGGCAGCAGAGCAGCGGGCAAGCCCAGCTTCAGGGTGCTGCTCGAGGCCGACCTCCAGTGAAGAAGGTTGGTCAGCGGACTGGGGGCGTCCGCAACCTCGACAATGAGGACGCCCCAGAGGGAGACAACGTGCTGGCGGGTACGTTTACTCTCAACAATCAAGCCATCATCATACTTTTTGATTCTGGTGCAACCCACAGCTTTATAAGTGCATCCTATGTGGCTAAGCATCAAATGCAAGTCTTCCCAACCGACTGCACCTATATGATCTGCTCACCAGGAGGGAAGATCTCCGCAAATATGATGATCCCAAAAGCACCTCTGTGCTTAGATGGGAAACTATATCCCACCACCATGATAATGCTTATGGGGCAAAAGATTGATGCAATCTTAGGGATGTCATGGCTACAATACCATGGCGCTGTCCTAGAGACTCGGACACGGACGGTTCATTTAAACTCTCCATTCCACCGCCCGCATTCCATGGTGTTAGACACGCCAGTCCGGGAAATCTCAGCAATTAATAATGCTGAAGCTCTCAAGTTAGAAGATATCCCCGTAGTCCGGGAGTACCCCGACGTATTCCCGGATGATCTTCCGGGCATGCCACCTGAGCGGGACGTCGAGTTCAAGATTGAAATTGCACCCGGTACTACGCCCATATCAAGGAGGCCATACAAAATGGCTCCCAATGAGTTGGCTGAACTAAAAGAACAGCTCAATGATCTGTTGAGCAAGGGTTTCATTAGGCCGAGTTCCTCGCCTTGGGGATGCTCGGCGCTGTTCGTGAAAAAGAAGGATGAAACCTTGAGGCTGTGTGTGGACTACCGGCCGCTCAACGCCGTCACCATCAAGAATAAGTACCCATTGCCCCGCATCAACATATTGTTTGACCAACTTGTGGGTGCAAGTGTGTTCTCCAAGATGGACCTTCGCTCTGGATATCATCAGATAAAGATCTGGGCGGAAGATATCCCGAAGACGGCCTTCTCGACGAGATATGGATTATATGAATATCTCGTCATGTCCTTTGGTCTCACAAATGCTCCAGCCCATTTCATGTATCTCATGAACTCGGTGTTTATGCCGGAGTTGGACAAGTTCATGGTAGTGTTCATCGACGATATCTTGGTTTACTCGAAGACAGAAGCTGAACATGCCGAACACTTGCGGATCGTTCTCCAACGATTGCGAGACCACAAGCTCTACGCCAAGTTCAGTAAATGCGAGTTTTGGATCAGCCAAGTGCCATTCTTGGGACATATCATCTCATCAGAAGGCATTGTGGTTGACCCAAGCAAAATAGAGCAAGTGCTGAAATGGAAAGCTCCCACTTCAGTTCATGAAGTCAGAAGCTTCCTCGGGTTAGTGGGATACTATCGGAGATTTATTCCAAGTTTCTCCAAGCTCGCTAAGCCCATGACAGAATTGCTGAAGAAAGGGATAAAATATGTTTGGAACACAGCGTGTGAAGGAGCGTTCCGAGCATTGGTGAAGCATCTCACCACAGCCCCGGTCTTAGCTCAGCCGGATACAACAAAGCCCTTCGACGTGTATTGTGACGCGTCCGGTATTGGGCTCGGCTGCGTGTTGATGCAGGAAGGACGTGTGGTCGCCTATGGCTCACGCCAACTTTGGAACCATGAGCAGAACTATCCGACTCATGATCTTGAGCTTGCTGCAGTGGTTTTGGCACTAAAAATGTGGAGGTACTATCTCCTGGGGAATCTGGTGCATCTCTACACCGACCACAAGAGCTTGAAATACATTTTCACCCAGAAGGAGCTGAACATGAGGCAAAGGAGGTGGTTAGAACTGATCAAAGATTATGATATCGAGATCCATTACCACCCCGGCAAGGAGAATGTGGTTGCCGATGCACTGAGTTGAAAATCACATGTCCATCACCTCACCATTACACCGGTGGAGGAGGAGCCGAGCTTATACTTGGTTCCTTATGGATCATTGTACAACCTTGCCCTCATCCCTACAATTAGGGAGGACATCATTGCTGCTCAGAAGACTGACAAAGGCATGGCACATCTCCGGAGACGGATAGACAACGGGGAGATCAAATGTTTCTGGAAAGATGATGAGGGGACGCTATGGTTCAATGACCGCATAGTCGTACCCCGGGATGTGGAGTTGAGGAAAAAGATCCTCGATGAAGCCCACTTGTCTATATACTCCATTCATCCAGGAAGCAACAAAATGTACCAAGATTTGAAAAAGAAATTTTGGTGGACACGGATGAATCGGGAGGTAGCTAAGTACGTATCCGAGTGTGATACGTGTAGATGAGTGAAGGCGGATCATATGAAGAAATCAGGGCTGTTGCAACCCCTGAGGATCCCGGCATGGAAATGGGAAGATGTGAGCGTGGATTTCATTGTGGGATTGCCCCTAACTTCCAACAAACATGATTCCATTTGGGTAATCGTTGATCGGTTAACCAAGACGGCTCACTTCATCCCGGTGAATACACGTTACAATGCCGGCAAATATGCGGAGCTGTACATAGCAAAGATTTTGTGCTTATACGGGGTACCCAAGACCATCGTTTCGGATCGAGGTGCATTATTTGTATCTCGCTTTTGGGAGCAGCTACACGCTGCATTGGGTACTAAGCTGATCAGGAGCTCCGCCTACCACCCTCAGACAGATGGCCAGATAGAGAGGGTGAATCAAGTTCTGGAAGACATGTTGAGAGCCTGTGCCATCCACCATGGCAGGAACTGGAATGATCACCTACCATTGGCGGAATTCTCGTACAACAACGGCTATCAGGCGAGTATCAAGAGGGCACCCTACGAAGCTCTTTACGGTCGCAAATGCCGCACCCCATTAAACTGGTGCGAGACTGGTGAAAGGGTCACATTCGGGGTTGATGTGGTGAATGACGCCGAAGATCGTGTTCGGACGATTCAGGCCAACTTGAAGGCCACTAAATCCCGGCAGAAGAGCTACGCTGATAAGAGGCATAGATCGTTGCACTTTGATGTTGGTGAACACATGTACCTCCGCGTTTCTCCAATGAAGGGCGTGCACCGGTTCGGGGTGAAGGGGAAGCTCGCTCCCCGTTTCATTGGACCATATGTTATCATCGAGAAGTGTGGACCAGCAGCGTATAGATTAGAGCTACCGGCATCCCTTGCTGGTGTCCATGACGTTTTCCATGTTTCGCAACTGCGAAAATGTTTAAAGCATACAGCCGCTGTTCCTACCGAAGACATCGGCGAGCTGAAACCGGATTTAACTTATGATGAATATCCGGTGGAAATTCTTGATGAGAAAGCCTGAACCACGCGTAGCAGAACATTGTGGTTCTACAAGATACTCTGGAGCAACCACACCACCGAAGAAGCAACGTGGGAGAGCGAGGAATTCCTTCGCTCAAATTACCCGGAGTTCATGGCATCTCAGCACGGGTATGTCCCTATTACATCGCTATTCTCTTCTTTTGTAATCTCGGGACGAGATTCTTTTAAGGGGGGAGGGATGTAAAAGCCCAAGAAAAGGGACTTGCAAAAACTTTTCATCACCTCACAACACCACAGTTTTTATTATGGATATCTTAGGAAAAATTGTGAAAAGCAAGTAACCTCCATCAAAAGAGTGATTAGAGGGGAAACCCTTCACTTTCACAAAGTAGGAATTTTACACATGAACATGAGAGGTTGAGCTAACCCCAGGACTTAAAAAGTGTTGGGAAGGTTCAGGCCAAATTTCATGTAAATCCAACACTTTTTGAGGCACTTTTGGAGGTATTTGAAAAAGAGGCCAATTTGAATGTAAATTCAAATTGCAGCAACTTTCATCACTCAAATTCAAAAGTTAGCTTCATATTCAAACTCAGCACATTTTTCTGAGTAAGCCCACCAATTTTCATCCTCATTGGAGTTCATCTTGTCAAGAGCTAAATGTGCAAGAATTCAAAACTGAATTTGAATTTCAGTTTAAACATGCAGCAAATTTAGCCAAACACAGTTCAAATTTGAGAATTCAAATTCAAACTAAGACTTGGTGACTAAGCCTCACATTAAATTGTGAGTAGCTGAGATATTTTGGCACAACAGAATTGAGAAAATTTGGAAAAAGAATTGGAGGGGAGGCCCCACCTGTCAGTAGTCTTAACAGAGAAGTCTTCCACTGATTTTTCCCTCTCTCGGCCGAGCCAGCGCGCCAGCTGTGGCCAGCACCGGCGTGACCGCCTCACCCTGCCACCTCCTGCTCGGCGACCGAGCGCACGCGTGCACGACGCGATTAAAGACCCCAGCCCACATGAGCCAGCCTCATCTCCTCCGCTCTGGCCGCTCTCACCCGAAACAAAGAAACGGCACCAGCCGCTCCCCTCGGCTCCTCGTCGCGCCGTTGATCCAGGCGACCTCGCAACCGGTGCTCAACAGCAAAGATACGCGCCGGGGACTGCTCGAACTCACGGTGAAGACCCTACCCTTTTTCATGCTTTGTGGGGAGAGTATTTCCCCGTCTAGTCCTCGGTGTTCAACAAAAACGAGTGAGCAGAGAATCTGAAATTCGCGGCGATCGGTCCTTCACTGCGTAAACCCAGCCAAGCACATGTTCTACACGTCCCCACGGCCATCTAGAATCCAGGACCATCGAAAACCGTCGAGTCTTTGCGCTGATATCCGAGTTTTTCGAGCAACAGTCGATATCGGGCCTAGGTCGACGGTGAGGTCCTAGTTTCGGCCATTTCCATGACCAACCAAGCTCATATTCGTGCTCAGCATGCCACAGCGGAGCTGTAGGAGCAAACCGTTGGAAGAATAAGGCCCTGAGTAGCCCGGGCGACATCGCCGGAGTAGATAGAAGCTCTGTCACCGTCGCGGGCATAGTTCCGGCCATTGCCGAGCTCCGGTGAAGGCACCAGCGTGTTCTCCGAGTCGAGTTAGGCACAGGCGGCAAGTTTTGTCGAAGGTCGTGCGGTGAAAAGCCCGGCGGCGAGCGCTTCGGCAAAGTGCCGCCGCGGGAGCTGCGGGAGAGCGCGAGGTAGACGAAGGGGGGGGGGGCGGGTCCACCGGTCAGCCTCTGACCTCACGCGGTGGATCTGTTTGCGGCCAGGATTCTGTGCGGCAGCGCGGGTAAAACCCCGTGGGCCGCGGTGTGGCCGCATTCCGAGTGGACCGGCTCGAGGAGTGGGCCACACCCGCAGAATTTAAACATTTTGGAAATTTCCAGTTCTAGTTCAAACTTCAAGTGAATAGAACTTTGGCTAGGAAACTCCAAATTCGATGAACCAAATTTTGCTGAACTCAGAATTCTGAGTACTTTCCAGCAATACCAATTTCAGCTCATGAAAGTGAATAGTTTTCCAGAATTAAATCCCTAAAATTTAAACTGTTGGGAATTTTATCTGGAGAATTACTTCATGAAAAATTCCGAAATTTGGCTGAGAGGTTCATTGGAAAATCCCTGAATCCCAGTAAAATTTTCAGACTCATCCAAGTTCATTTAGTTACCTTGATGGGGTGATTAAGGGAACTGCCCTGAGAAAATAGAAAAATGTACAGAAACATTTTTCAGATTTTCTCAAATCTAAATTAGGGCATAACTTTCAGTAGAATTCTGCAAATGACATGAAACCAATTCCATTAGAACCATAATAAATTCTAATTTCCAGAAAGTAATGGGTGGAGCCATGAAAACCCCTGGAATTACTTAGAGGCTCAATTATTGACCAAATGGGCTTTTATTTGTACAAGGTTCAAATGAACTTTGTTTCAAATGAAACTTGGTCAAGACTCTGGTTAGGACCCTACCAAGCTACCATAAAAATTTCAGAACCAGAGGGGAGGGCTAGCTAGAGTTATTAGCAATTAAGTATTCAAGTTCACACATTGTATTTAAATTGACATGTAGTATTTCATTAACGTGCAGTGGCTGAAGGCGAAGAGACTCCGGAAGTGCTGGACTTCCTCCTTCCGGAAGAAGAACTAACCCCTGACCAGCAGCAACAAGGCAAGCCCCAGTTTGCATTAAGCCTTCTATAATGTTTTACTTTGTTTACATACATAGTGTGAAGTGTATGTATGCATTAGGTGTAGGATGAATGAAAACCCCACTTGCATGACCAGAAAGTTTCCATAAGACTGAGGGTAGTGTCTAAGACATCGAGTAAACAAGCTATGCTTAATGATTCATAGGACTTCGGTACAAGTCGAGTAGTTGGAATCTACTCGCGAGATAGGCTTGGGACACACGGGTTCGGTTGAGGGTTGTGAGATCACTTTAGTAATGAAAATGAGACTAGGCAGGGGCTAGGGTGCAGCAAGAGGAATTCTTGTGCGCGCAGCCCTGTCCGTGTCGATTGAGGACCGATCCGTGTGCGGCCCTGCTGAGCACGTATTGAACGTACCGAAGGCATATCGGATATATGGGCCCCGATAAACTGATGTAGCCTAAACCTCCGGGCGTCGAGGCATAGCACACCGATTTATAGGTGTAGGTTGAGGGCAGCAAGGTGGAAATCTGCTAACGGGCATAGAGAGATGCTCCGTGTAGGGAACCTCCTGTCCGTTTCGGTGCGACCGGTTCGACATTTGGGCTGTTGGGTGAAAGGTTGTCCCATACGACATCGAGTGAGCGTGCTGTGCAGCTCCACGGGTGGGCGTACGTGAAGTGCTCTTTGGGTTTCCCTGCAGGTGTATATCGAGTCGATTCGCCATCCCTCGCGGTGACGAGTACCGCTTGTTCACTGCGTCGTAACGTAGATAATTTATGGAATTCTATGATTCAATATTGCTGTTATGATATAATTGTATTGCTACATGTGTGCCACCAAATACTGCTTACTAAATTTCAGATTCATGAACTGTTAACTTGCTGCTAAAAGATGAACTAAGGATGAACTTGTAGGCAAGTCCCTTGCCGCAATATTACTATCCTATGTTCATGGCACACGTCATGTACAGTTTCATGCCTAGGTGAGTCGGTTAAGTCTTGTTGAGCCATCGTGCTCACGGTTGCTGCTTAAGTGTTTTTCAGGTGAGGAGCCACCCACGGACGCGGAGTACGAGTCCACCGGCGAGGGTTACCCTCCGTCGGGGACCACGGCTGAGTGGGAGCCGTACACGCCGCGCTGAGCTGAGGAGTGTAGGCAGTGTTGGTTGCCCTAGGGCTGGCAACCAACTTTTGCTAGATAGGCGGGCGTGAGTTGTACAGAGTAGACTTCCGCTGTGTAAAATAAATACTAGTTTGTAACTGAAGTTGTACCTTTTTGTACACTTCAGTTTGTTTTTCCCATGTAATATAATATGTCCTTATGACGTGTGCTGTCGGGTGTCGCATCGTGCGGCACCACCCTCTGCGATCCTGGATGAGCGGATCCCAGTCCCCCGCAATTTCTTCAAAATAGAAAAGCCTATGACTGAATTGCTGATAAAAGGGAAAGCATTTCAGTGGACACAAGTGTGTCAAGACAGCTTTGAGGAGTTAAAGAAGAGACAGTTTTGGTATTGCCAGACTTAAGCAAGAGCTTCGATATATATTGTGACGACTCAAGACAAGGACTTGGATGTGTGCTTATGCAAGAAGTCCAAGTGGTAGCCTATGCATCGAGGCAACTAAAGAACACATGAGCTGAATTACCCCACGCACGATCTGGAACTTGCAGCCGTAGTACATGCCTTGAAGATTTGGAGGCCTTACATCCTCGGTCACAGATGTGAGATTTATACGGATCACAAAAGCCTCAAGTATATATTCACGCAAACAGATCTAAATTTGAGGCAACATCGATGGTTGGAACTCATCAAGGATTATGATGTTGGAATCAACTATCGCCCCGGAAAGACCAATGTAGTAGCTGATGCATAGAGCCGAAAGGGAGCTTGTCACCAACTCATTGTTCAGGAGCTGGCACCCGAGCTGCGTAAGGAGTTCGAACGATTACATCTCGGGTTCTTGAATGAGATGGAGGTGGTAGAACTGAACTCAACGCTGGAACAAGAGATACGAGATGACCAAGCACCGGATGAGGAAATAAACAAAATCAAGGAAAGAATCTGAAAAGGGATAGAGAAAGATTTCAAGGAAGACGAGAATGGCGCGCTTTGGTTATGGAAAAGGATTTGTGTGCCTAATGTGAAGCACATCCGCGACACGATACTAAAGGAGGCACATGAATTGCCTTATTCCATACACCCCAGCGGTACAAAGATGTACAAGGATCTGAAAACTTGCTATTGGTGGGATGGCATGAAAGGAGATATCGCTGAATATGTGCCTTCCGCGACATGTGCCAACGAGTGAAGGTCGAACATCAAAGACCCGCTGGATTATTGCAGCCATTGAAAGTGCCGGAGTGGAAGTGGGAAGACATCAGCATGGATTTTTTATTGTTGGATTGCCACGTACTCAGTCCGGCTACGACTCCATTTGGGTTATCGTGGACCGATTGACGAAATCATCCCACTTTATTCCTGTTAGGACCAAGTACGCTGTCGCACAACTAGTCAAGCTGTATATGGAGCAAATCATGTGTCATCATGGAGTTCCGAAGAGGATAGTTTCAGATCGAGGTTCTCAACTTACCTCTAGGTTCTGGAGGAAGCTACATGAAGCTATGGGTACACAGTTGAATTTCAGCTTCGCATATCACCCACAAACCATTGGGCAAACTGAGAGGACAAATTAGATTTTGGAAGACATGTTGAGAGCTTGCGCCTTGAAACATGGGCGTAGTTGAGACAAAAGCTTGCCGTATGCTGAATTCTCATACAACAATAGTTATCAAGCAGACTTGAAAATGTCACCTTTCAAGGCACTGTAAGGCAGACGGTATAGAACACCGCTGTTCTAGAATGAGACCGGAGAAAGCCAAGTATTTGGACCCGAAGTGCTGCAGGACGCCGAAAAGCAAGTCAAAGTAATACGTTAAAACTTGAAGGTTGCTCAATCACGACAAAAGGGATATGCAGACAATAGGCGAAGGAGTTTGACTTTTGAAGTGGGAGACTTCGTGTATCCTAAGGTGTCGCCTATCCGAGGCCAACGATGGTTCAACATTCGACATTGGGCCATTCAAGATTTTGGTCAAGCGAGGAGAGCTAGCCTATCAACTAGAGCTGCCAATGCACCTCTCTGACGTGCATGACGTATTTCATGTATCTCAGCTCAAGAAGTGCCTAAGAGTGCCGGAAGAACATGTACCGATGGATGAGCTAGAACTTCAGGAGGATTTGACCTATGCAAAACACCCCGACAAGATTTTGGACATAAAGGAAAGAGTCACGAGGAACAAGGTAACCCATTGGTGCAAAGCACAATGGAGCCACCACACGGAAGTCGAAACTACATGGGAACTGAGGAAGATCTCAAGGGAGAATTCCCTCATCTTTTTCTCCACTCTATCGAATCTTGAGGGCGAGATTCATTTTAAGGGGGTAGGTTTGTAACACCCTCAATTTTACTACCATGCATTGCATACAATTTTCATGTAGAGAAGCATTTAAAAAGAAGAAGAAAATAAAGAGAAGAATACAAAAGCAAACAAAATAATAAAAGGAAGTAAAAATAGAAAATAATGAGAATAAATAGAAAAGAAAAGAAATAAAAAGAAAAAAGAAAAAGAACAAAATAAATAAAATAGCCAAACCTTGCCGCCCCCAATTTTCCCGCAAAATTCCTCAAATTCCCCTATCCCATAATTTCCCAAATTTTCCCTAATTTTCCTGATTTTCCCCAATTCCCCTACGGAATTTTCCCCCACGTTTAGGGGTGGGGGAAATTTCCCCCAAAATTGGCCGCACCACTTAGGGGGGGGGGGGGGGGCTAGCCGGCCACCTCCCCCTTGGCCACAGCCCATAAGGGGGGAAACCCTAGCCGCCCCCCTTTTTTGTGGGATTTTATTTTCCCCCTATTAATCTCATCCCTTGGTGGAAAATAAATAATAAAATCACAGCCCCTAGCTCCCACCCCTTTTTAAATTAAATCTCAGCCCTTGGATAATTGAGTTGCTAAAATCCTAGCCTCCCTAGCTATTTTCCCTTCTTATAAATAGAACCCTCCCCCCCTTAGCCGCCACCCCAGACCCCAAAACCCCTGGCCGCCGCCCTCCCCTGCTGCCAAGCTCAGGTCGCCGCCCCTTCCTGGAGTTTGGCCGCCGTCGAATCTCCGCCACGCCTCGCCGTCGCCGGAGAAGAAGCCCCCGACATCCTGCCCTAGCTGCAGCTGCATAATTCTCCAAGAAAATCTCCAGCTGCTGCCATTGCAAGGAGAAGGTCCTGCCGCAAGGAATAGAGGAGGAAGAAGTGAGGTAGATTTTCGTTACCCCTCTTACCACGTCGCTGTTTCTACGCACTTGTTTTCTCCACCCCTGCGAGCGGAAATTTCTGCGTGTGGGCAGACCATGTTTTGGTCAATTTTTGACTGTGGGATTATCTACAAACTGTGTCAAGATCATAACCACGCCCACACTTAATCCCAGCAGCCTTGTTCATCATAAAACCCCATGGAAGCCTACTAAAACTTACAAGAACATGTGTAAATTGATTTTTATAAACTGCACCATAGGAATTGCATTCATCCACCTCATTGCATCTTGAGTAAAGTTTGTGCATGATAATTGATTGCTGTAATATTTGTATGTGCATGGTCGTGAGTAGAAGGACACGCTCAACAGGCCGTGTACAAGGATCTACAGCACCAAGACTTCGAGACGCTTGAGCAACAAGAACCGCGGTAGCAAGGCAAGTGCCCCTTGACCACATTAATCCCATGTGTTTTGAAACTATTTTGCTTGCGAAAACTTGTATGCTTGTGTCAACATGATGGGACACCCTTTTATAGAAGTTTACTAGTTTGGTTAGCCATCCTTGTCGCTGGGAAAGTTGATGAGTCGGGTATGGTCGTTTTCCTTTTTGCTTCGCTCAACTTACGGGATACGGGAAGCTGAAATAAAACTTGTTTAGCTACTGCACTCATGAGAACAAAGATAATAAGAACTTGATGATGTTAATGAGAATGGAATCGGGGAGATCTAGTGTGGGGACCACCTCGTGGTTCACCCACTCCAGGATCGCATAGGGTGGTGCCGTACGATGCGGCACCCAACAACACACACGAAAAGAATAAAGAACAACATACAAACTTTTATTTGATATAAAACAGCGGAAGTCTTTTTACAAAACCTATTCATACAGCGGAAGTAATATACATATACGGCCTCTCATCCTAGCTATGCAAAAGTGCAGCCGTCCAGCCCGGAGACGCTACACACTAGCAGCATGAAACCAGAGATCACGGCGGCGTGCAGGGCTCCATCTCGGCCGTGTACCCTGACGGGGGCATCCTTACTTTCAGTTTTAATGCAGCAGATTCATGTGCCTTAGGAAGCCCTCACGTCGGAAGTCCACAATCAAACAAGAAACGCTTTCCTCCGATGTGGTGATGCCCAAAGTGGAAAGTAAACTTAATTAGCTCAACATCTACAGCAGACATGGTTTCCAAAACATTAATATATCATCACAGCATATTATCATTCAACTGGCTTACTTTACTTCTTACTACGTCACGAAACAGTGAACAAGCGGTACTCAAATAACCGCGAGGGATGGTGATTGCAATCAGGAGACACCCGGACAACACGTTGCATACACCCACTTTCAGAAGCGTGATTCCACACCCCTTCCTACTCTGTTGTATGCAACAACCTTTCAAAGGCAACCCAAATACCGCGGGCAGGAGGTCCCCGCATGGAGCGTGACTGTGCCCACCGGCAGTTTTACACCTTGCTACCCTCAACCCACTCCTATTAACGGTTGGGTAAGCCTCGGCACCCAGGTTAACCAGTTACATCGGTTTCCTGCTTATGTCAGTATGCCATCCGGTACTGTTCGATAATTGTTCAGCAGGCCCGCACACGACTCGGTCCTCAATCGACACCAACAGGGCTACGCACGTGAGACCTCCGCTCACTGCTTCCTATCCCCCCTGCTGGGTCTCATTTTCTCCACTTTTAAGCCATTTTCTATTCTGACAAAACCGTGTGATAAAACCTTACCTCGCCAGTAGATTCCAACTACTCGACTTCTACCGAGGTCCTAAGCATATTAGCAGGGCCTTGTCTACTCGTAGGCTCTGTAAGCTACCCAACCCTTCATAGGATTTAAAAGGTTATGCAAGTGGGGTTTCAATCACCTTAACTCTAATGCAACCCTTCACCCTATACATAAGCGATACAAATAAAAAGCTTTATAAAAGGTACTTAAGTGCAAACCGGGGCTTGCCTGGTTGCGAGTCAAACGGGAAGTTAGCTTCAGGCGGGAGGACGTCCAAGGGCTCCGGTGCGTCCTCAACTTCAGTCACTAAATGAAATGTAGCAAAATATGTGTATAAGTATTAAGGATTTATAAGAATTGAACTACTATTCATAGCTACTGCTATTTAGGATCCTTAATTGGCTTTGGGATTTTTACAGTGGATGCTAGACTCTCTAAGGATGATTTGAGCCAAATTTGGAGGCATATCATTGCATAATGTAGTCTTTAAAATTCCTACAAGTACAATGATGCTCTGAATTTTGAGCCCAAATCAGGAGCTTTGACATAGCTAATGGTGAAAGATCTGATTAGGGTAAGTCTCCATGGTTCTAACAAAATTTGTTTTACCATTTCTGAAGCTACCATCAGAGAGATATGAGTTTTTGAAGATGGACAGGAGTTCTGAAAAGTTTCTGTTTAAATTTGAATTTCCAAATAAAGGCTGAACTTGGGACGGTAGTTTAGCCTAGCAATTGAACTCTAATTAAGTCCAAATTTTTACTGGAGATCAGTAACTATGAAAAGGTCTAGCTGCCCAAATTTGGGAATATTTAATAAAGAATTGCTCCTGTAATAAATTCCCAAAGGATTTAATAAAAACAATTCTACAGAAATTCCTGAGCATTTTCATAGCCTAAAATTGGTTTCTCTATGAAGTACTCCTCATGAGGATTCCAACAAAATTGGTCTCACCCTTTTTGGAGTTTTCTACACAAAGTTATGAGTCCCCAAAGTTTGAACTGTATTAGGAAATTCTGGAAATATTTAAATCCCAGCGGTGGGTCCCAGCCGTCAGTTCTTTCTTCCCCCTGGCGCCAAACAGAGGAGTCCGCGGCGGTTGCTCCGGCGAGGGTGGAGGGAACGGCTCTCCCGGCCATCTCCCGGCCTTAAACTCGCCGCTCCCCCATAATTGATCGTGCTGAACACTTTGGGAGGGTCGCCGGCGGCCGTAGTTCACCGGAAACCACCGCGCACCGGTGACAGCAATGTTTTGCACTCCGGCGAGGTCGGGAACCCGTATTCCTCCACCAAATGATTGGCTCTCAGGCTCTAGAGCATCCGTGAACGATGTAGGAGCCCATAAGGGTCCTGGCCGCCGGTGAAACAGCCGGCAACCGGGGGCTCCACGGCGACCCGAGGTGCTTTCGCACCGGCGACTAAGAAAACAGCTAGGACTCCCTTGTTTCTTGATGTTTTTGCTTGATTCTTCGTCAAGGAGAGGCGCTAGAAAGTGGGGAAGCTCTGTGCAAGCTTACTCGAGGTCTAAAGGATCGTGCACCACGAATTTTCGGTTAGACCGAGCACTAACCGTCGGTGTACAGTTTGGGAAAATGGTGAAATTCGCGCCACCGGTTCTAGCAATCGCTAAACGGCTTCCAGATACATGATCAGGACATGCAAATGCACCTTTCTTGTGTAGGGAAGGGTTGGTGACACCAGCCGTAGCGCGCTGTCCACGGCGACCTCCCTCGGTTCTTCCACGTTCACCCGAGGACCGTAGTTACTTTGCCAATTTCCGGAGCGATCACGCTCGGGACAGGAAAGGAGAGGGGCTGGATGGCTAGAGCACTGGTGGGTGCAGCTCTTCTCTGTTGGGCGCTCGAGCAACCGAGCTCAGTAGCTGTGGCGTGATTGGGAGGAACGGCGGCGGTGTTCTGGGCGAAAGAAAACGGCTGAGGCGCGAGTTATAGCTGGGGGGGAAAGTGAAACAGCTCCGGCGCACCCCTCGACGTGATCCAACCGAGCAACCAAGGCAGCAGGAGGTGGCGCGGGCTCTCCCTCGGGCGCGGGTTCAACCGAGAGCTGGCGCGCTCCCGCTGTTCGACCGCCGTCGGCTGAGGCGGTAGCTCATGTGGGTGGCTGACAAATGGGCCCCACCTCCCCCCTTTGTTTAGTTAAATTTTTCTGATATTTTCCAACAAGCAACTCAACATTAAAGGCCTTACTTCACCTCAAAGTCATAGTTTGAACCTTCTGAATTCAAAGAATTTGAATTCTGGTGTGAAATTTGGATGTGGTTTCATCATTTGAATTTGAAAAGGAGTTTGAATTCTCCACTTTGTATTGCCTCAAAATAAAGCAAACCAGCTCCAAAATTTCCAATTTTTGGCATGGCTGCTCATTCAAAGGTAGAGAACACATTTGTGAAACCGAATTTTCAAATTGAATGAATTGGAATTTGAAACTGAATTTGAAATTCAGATTAGAGGGCTTTTCCTTTTAATTCTAAACAAATATGAAAACTCCTCCAAATGAGCTGGAATTGGGAAGGGTAAATATATAGAATATGAAGATCCAAGCTGTGCATTTAGATCTCCATGTTTGGAAGTTTTGGAAAGTCTAAACCCTCACTTTGAACTCACCCCATTATAATTCAAAGTTTTAATTCCCCTCATTTTTCATAAGTGTACATGAGCACAATTTTCTTGCTACCACTTTTCGGGATTTTACATCCCTCCCCCCTTAAAAAGAATCTCGTCCCGAGATTGTGACGGCCCGAGAATCGCAGTGGGTGGTGCCGTGCGATGCGGCACCCAACAGCATGCACGAAAAGAGACGATAAGAACATAGCGGAACCATTTTGTTACTCAACATAATTTCTTTTACAACATAATGTACACACGCAACAGAAATTAAAGCTAGCTGGATAATCTACTCACTCTCGACCCTAACTACGCTGAAGAGAAGTCGTTCAGCCCATGAACGCTTCCTACTAGCTTCACCAAAGAAAGGCAGCGGCTAGGTTTCCGATGAGTGGAACGAACCGTGAGGTTCATTGTTTCACCGAACATCCCTCTTCATAGCAGGCATCCTGCTACCTGCAAAAACAACTCAGAAGCAACCGTGAGCACTAAGGCTCAGCAAGACTTAACCGTCACTCCTAAACATGTAACTCTAAATGCAGGGGTAGTAAAACAGTAGGAATAGGAATTTGCAAAATGCATCTTGACTAAACTTGATCCTTATATTCAGATTCTTATAGCCTTCATTTTAGTGGTCCTCACCCCTCACAATATCGGAAGTCCACAATCAAACAAGAAACGCTTATCCCGATGTTGCTAGCCTTAGGTGGAAATGAAATTTAGTTGGCTCTATATCTACTTCAGTCAAGGTTCCAATACAGTGATTAATCCACAAACAGCAAGTTAAGAGGCTTAGTTCCTCTTCTTACTAAGTCACGGCGCAGTGGACAAGTATGCTCAATCCTCTTCCGCGAGCGACGGTGATTCGAATCAATAACAACCCGGAATACACGACACATACACCCGCCTCGAAAGACTCTCTCAAGAGCTCTTTCTTACGTTGTATGCAGAAACCTTTCACACGACACCCCGACATAGAAAAACGCTTCGCGCGCGAGCAGGATGGTCCACTACGCGGACACGTCGAGGTTGCCCGCTAAAGGATTTACACCTCCCGCCTTCTCAACGCCATTCCTATGTGAAGGATGAGTTTCTATATCATGGTCCATCGAGTTACATCGGTTTCATGGGTCCCATACCCCACTATATATCTGGTACAGCTCAATCTTGTCCAGCAGGGCCACATACATACGGTCCTTAACCGACACGGACGGGGCTACAACCAACCTCCACATTTGCCTTACCATCCCGGTCCAGGCCAAATGTGGTCTCAAGCATTGTCACACCCATCGCAGGTGGAGACCAACCTTGAGCGCTCCATCCTACAGGAACATCCCCGTCCCCATCTCATTTTCATGAGGGTGCTCTTATCATTAACCTCTCGCGAGTAACTCCATTACTCGAACTTTCTCGCGAGTAGCTTTTTACTACTCGACTTCTACCGAGCTAGCTACAACATTAACCTAGCATCTACAACGAGGCAAAGCCTACACTAAACCTTCTACTCAGGGATGTAATAGTCATGCAAGTGGGTTTCAATAATCCTAGACATAATGCACAATATCAAGTCTAATAAACATGAGGTGAATTAAAGCAAAATTTAAAACGGTAACGATATGCAAACCGAGGCTTGCCTTGCTCAACGGTTTTGTTAGAAGTTAGTCTTCCTCTGGAGAATCCGCCAAACTCGTCACGAGATGGAGATCCTCGCTGCAGAGTCGAGTCCTCGTCGAACGTCGACGTCACGTGCTATTAAGATGATTTATGCACATGTATTCAAAAGCAATTTAGAAACTGTTTCAAAACTGTTGTTCAAGTTAACTCACACATAAGAGAGATAAACAACAGCAAGGTTTCTGTTGTTGGATCCAAAGCTTAGAGAAGATGAAAGCTAGGGTGAAAAGAGATACTAGTAATCACCATGTGATTAAGTCCATTATATGAACACTTAAACCTAAAAGATGGTAGCTCAAGTTCCAGAGGTCCAATGAAGCTGAGAATTTAACCACATCCTCTACGGAAGGTATTTAGGCAGTGTGCAAAAATTGAGCTCAAGAAATGGCTTCATGTGAGCACAACAAATCTTTATGCGGTTTTCACTAATCTGCCTTTACCCCCTAGATATTAAGCTTTCCTATGCTGCAAAGTAGACTTTTGGTGAAGTACAAAATGTCCTGAGTCCATAGGAATTGGTTTTACCATTTTTGGAGTTTCCTACATGGAGATATGGATTTTACAAAGAATGGGGAAAAGCTGAAAATGTCTCTGTTTATTTTCCCATTTTTCATAGACATAAGGAATGAACGCATCATTTGTCCAGTCAAATGAGATCCAATGCCTCTGAAATTTTTACTGAAGTTCAAATATTTTGGAAAAATGTCCTGTCCAAATTTCGAAATTTTCCAATGAACAGAACTCCTGTAAAAATTCATACAAGGTTTTATTTAAATGAATTAATGAGCCAAATCCAGGGATTTTCATAAACACTGGCCCGAACCCCTGTATAGTACTCTTTGAGAGGAATCCAACAAAATTTGTTTCACAATTGTTGGACACTCCTACACAAAGTTATGGCTCTCCAAAGTTTGAACTAAAGTGGGAAAACCTGGAAAATGTTTAAATGCTGACAGTGGGTCCCACCTGTCATCCCTAACCTCGAGACTCTTGCCAAACAGACCAGTGGCGGCCCCCTCCGTTGAGGTCGCCGGAAAACCAGTTCCCAGCCACTCCAGACCCCCTGCTGGCCGCCCCCCCCCCATGTTTCCCCACGCTGAACACGTTGGTGAGGTCGCCGGCGGCTGAAACTCGCCGGAAAACAGGGTGCACCGGCCACAGCAAACCCTAGGGCTCCGGCGAGGTCTTACACGGTGAATTCTCCACCAAATGGTCGGTTCTTGGGCTCTACAGCACCAGGGGATCATGTAGAAGACCGGCATGATGTCTAAACAAGCTTGAGAGGGCTCTAAACCTATCGGCACCGTGCGCCCGATAGGGTCCAGCGGCATACCCTCTAAAAGAGCTCGGATTGCTCACTCTACACTCAATTTCTTGGCCTAAAATCGATGGAGGAGGTGTGCTAGGCAGTTAACATCCTGTGTGTGAAAAACTAGATTTGAGGACGAATTTTACAATTCCTTACCTCAAGGTCCGTTTCTGCCGCCCGGGAGAAAAACTAGAAATTCTCCCTCTGTGATCAATGGCTAGGGCTGAGCTTTGGAGGTGAGCAACTAGACTTGTTGGTGCACAGATGGGGTGGCTTTCTTGGGCGTGATCCCTTCTGGTTTGGGCTGGCCACGGTGATCAGTTCCAGTTTCTTCAGCTTTAGCTCGGGAGCAGTAGAAACTTTGCTGCTTCTAGGCGCCGGTGAGCTGGGGACGGCGGAGGGAAGTTGCCAGCCGGCCAGAGCACTCACGGGCGAAGGTTTTTGCTGTCGAAAGCTGGGGAAAAGGGCGCTTGATTCAGTTGGGCGCAGCAGAGGAACAGAGCTGTGGCTGGTTCTGTTCTGCTCGGGAGAAAATCTCACGGGAGCAGACAGAACGGGGAAGAAGAGAGAAATCAGCTTCATGCACTGTCTCGTGTAAGGATCAGAACGAACCCACGAGGGAAGAAGGAGGTGGTGTCGGGAGTGGATTGCCTCGGCTGGGTTCACGCTCTCATCCGAAGACAGAGGCGGTTTGCTGCACCGGGTCTATGACATGTGGGTCCGGCCTCTTTTATTTGATTTCCCCGCTGTGCTTTGAGATTCCAACGCAAACGTTGTCCAAATATCACCAAATTTGGAGGATTGGTCAAAAGAATTATGAGGAACTCAAATCTGAAATCAGATTTTGAAATTGAGTTTGTTTGGTTCAAAATTCAAATTCAAGTTTGAATTTGAACGTGCCCTCATTTAATTCTCGGAATAAATAGTATAAGAAATCTAAAATTCTCCAAATTTGAAACTTAGGCTCTTGAATACATGAAAAAAGCATCTATGCTCTCACATACAGGCCTTTGGACAATCTGAATAGGAATCCTTTCAAAAGAATTCAAATTGCATTCAAATTCCCTCCACTCTACTCATAGAGGAGGTGCACATGAGTTAGAGTTTTGGAAATGAAATTCTTTCCCCTAGTTTAACATGTGTTGAACATGAGCTAGAGAAAATTTTTAACTCCCTCACATGTCCATATTTGTGTTCATCATTTCATGTGACACAATTATAGTCTTTTATCGCCTTAACTTTGTTTCATACGTTGAAATAAAACTTTACAAAAGTTAGGGCTGTTACATTCCTCCCCCCTTAAAAGAATCTCGTCCCGAGATTACAAAAAGAAAGAAGAAGGGAGAATGGCTACTGGACATATGGTACAAACAAGTCAGGAAAATTTAAACGGAGAAAATCCTCGCTTTCCCACGTGGCTTCATCAGCGGTGTGGTTGCTCCACAAGACTTTGTAAAATCGCAATGTCCGATTTCTTGTGGCGCGAGTCTTCTCGTCAATAATCTGTATCGGGTACTCAGAATAAGTGAGATCCGGTTGAAGATCCTCAATGTTCTCCATATGAACTGTGGTTGGGTACTTAAGACATTTCCGCAGCTGAGAGACGTGGAAAACATTGTGAATACCCGAAAGTGACGCCGGTAGCTCCAGACGATAGGCCACGGGTCCGCATATCTCAGTGACAGCAAACGGCCCGATGAATCGCGGAGCAAGCTTTCCCTTCACTCCGAACCGATGAACCCCTTTCATCAGAGAGACACGAAGATAAACATGGTCCCTGATGTCGAAGTGAAGAGGTCGACGTCTTTTATCTGCATAACTCTTCTGCCGAGATTGAGCAGCCTTTAAATTGGCTTGAATCACTTGCACTCGTTCCTCGACTTCATTCACAAGATCAATCCCGTAGACCACTCTCTCGCCGGACTCACACCAATTAAGTGGTGTTCGGCACTTCCGGCCATAAAGAGCTTCATACGGGGCCATTTTGATGCTGGATTGATAACCATTATTATATGAGAATTCTGCTAACGGTAGATGGTCATCCCAATTCTTCCAATGATTGATGACACATGACCGTAGAATATCCTCCAGAATCTGATTTATCCTCTCCGTTTGACCATCAGTTTGCGGATGATATGCTGAACTCCAAATTAACTTGGTTCCTAAGGAAGCATGCAGTTGCTCCCAAAATCTGGATATGAATAACGCACCTCGATCAGAAACGATGGTGCAGGGAACCCTGTGTAAACACACGATTCTTGAGATGAACAGCTCCGCATACTTCTTTGCCACATATTTAGTATGGACTGGAATAAAATGAGCTGTCTTGGTCAAACGATCGACGATTACCCAAATAGAATCATGCTTGTTGCTGGTCATGGGTAAACCGATGATGAAGTCCATACTTATGTCTTCCCACTTCCATGCTGGAACCTTCAGCGGTTGAAGTGGTCCGGCTTTCCTCATATGGTCGGCTTTAACCCGCCGACACGTACCACACTGGGATACGTATTTCGCAATCTCTCTTTTCATCCGCGTCCACCAGAACTTAGATTTTAAGTCTTGGTACATCTTGTTGCTTCCTGGATGAATGGAGTACTTGGATAAATGCGCTTCATCCAGTATCTTCCTCCGCAACTTCATATTCCAGGGTACAACTATGCGGTTGTTAAACCATAGAGTACCCTCTTCATCCTTGCGGAACATCTTCAATTCACCGCTGTCCACTCTCCTCCGGATGTGAGACATACCGCTGTCTCTCTTCTGAGCCTCTACAATCTCATCTCGGATTGTAGGAATAAGAGCAAGGTTGAACAGCGATCCATAGGGAACTAAGCACAGGCTTGGTTCTCTTTCTGCATCTTCAGCCATGGCTAAGTGGTGAATGTGGGCTTTCCGACTAAGCGCGTCGGCAACCACATTCGCTTTGCCTGGATGGTAATGAATTTCAAGTTCGTAGTCCTTGATCAATTCGAGCCATCTTCGCTGCCTCATATTCAATTCTTTCTGTGTGAAGATGTACTTTAAGCTTTTGTGGTCAGTGTAGAGATGTACTAGATTGCCTAGTAGATAATGTCTCCACATTTTCAATGCTAAGACCACTGCAGCTAGTTCAAGGTCGTGCGTCGGGTAATTCTGCTCATGACCCCTGAGTTGTCGGGATCCATACGCAACTACACGTCTTTCTTGCATCAACACACAACCCAAACCAATGCCGGATGCATCACAATAAACATCAAACGGCTTCGTTGTGTCTGGCTGGGCCAAAACTGGAGCTGTAGTGAGATACTTCACTAAAGTTTGAAAAGCTTGTTCGCATGAATTTCTCCAATCATACTTGGTGCTTTTATTCAACAGCTCCGTTATAGGTTTAGCAACTTTGGAGAAGTTTGGAATAAATCTCCGGTAATAACCTGCTAAACCTAGGAAACTCCTCACTTCATGAACAAATGTTGGAGATTTCCAATTCAGCACTTGCTCGATTTTACTTGGGTCCACAGCGATGCCTTCCGCTGAAATAATATGCCCAAGAAACGGCACTTTGCTGGTCCAAAACTCACATTTACTGAACTTTGCATATAGCTTATGATCCCTCAAGCGTTGGAGTACAATACGCAAATGTTCAGCGTGTTCTTCTTCTAACTTTGAATAGACCAAGATGTTTTCGATGAAAACCACGACGAACTTGTCTAACTCCGGCATGAACACAGAGTTCATGAGATACATAAAGTGAGCCAGAGCATTGGTCAACCCAAAGGACATGACAAGATATTCATAAAGACCATATCTTGTCGAGAACGCCGTCTTAGGTACGTCTTCTGCCCGGATTTTTATCTGGTGATACCCGGACCGAAGATCCATCTTAGGGAATACCTTAGCACCCACTAGTTGATCAAATAAAATATTGATGCGCGGTAGTGGATACTTATTCTTGATAGTGACAGCATTCAGTGGACGATAATCTACGCATAGTCTCAAAGTCTCGTCCTTCTTCTTCACGAAGAGTGTGGAACAGCCCCAAGGTGAAGAACTTGGGCGTATAAAACCTTTGTCCATGAGGTCATTCAGCTGATCCTTCAATTCTGCTAGCTCCTTTGGTGCCATTTTATATGGTCGCCGAGAAATAGGTGTTGTTCCCGGTGCAAGTTAAATTTTGAACTCAACATCACGTTCGGGTGGCATGCCCGGCAAGTCTTCGGGAAACACATCTGGATATTCACATACCACTGGAATATCCTGAAGTTTAGGAGCTTCAATCTGATGCACTGCTGCAACTCGTTGTGATGGATCCTCAAGATTTAATGTGTTGCAACCGTGTATTGGGGAATTCAGTTGGACAGTCCGAGAGCTGATGTCAAAGATAGCTCCATATTGTGTCAACCATGACATCCCCAAGATAATATCAATCCTTTGGCCTTTGAGTATGATAAGGCTCGCAGGATAGATGTTTTCACCCAAACATAAAGGTGCCCGAGAGACCATCTCATCTGTTGATATCTTGCCTCCGGGTGAGCTGATATGAAACGGATGCTTAACTGTGCTAAATGGAAGATTATTTTTCAGCACATAGTCTCTGCTAATAAAATTGTGGGTGGCTCCGGAATCAAACAACACGAAAGTGGGCTGTTCATGTAAGGTGAACATACCCGCTAAAACTGGTTCGCCTTTTGCAATGTCCTCAATAGCAGTATAATTAACCCTGCCAGCTTTTGAAAGATTCTTCTTTGAAGGTTCACGGTGCTGATCTGAGCATTGACGAGACAACACATAAGTGTGGCTCTGCTCAGCTCCACGACGGTTTCGTGCTGCAGAAATCCTCAGCTCTCTATTAACACGAGGTGGAGATAATTCGTGCGTAGCTGGTTGCGGTAGGGTTGCACGAATAATTTCTGACCGCTGCTGTTGAGGTGGAGGCTCATAAGTGAGTAACTCCAGCCGTGGTTGTGAGAGTTGCACCACAGGCTGAATTTGTTGCCTAACTGGCGAGTAATACCGCACTCGATAGTTCGGACGAACCTCGATGTTACTGTCCGGCGGTATACTTCTTTTCAGCTCCGCTTCACAACGGAGATGCATGTCTTCCTTAATGATAGCGGCATTTACCAACTCATTGTAAATACCGTTATTGAACAAAGTCACTTGTTCCTTAAGTTCGACACTCAAACCTCGGAAGAAATATTCACACTTCAATGCTTCCGAGTCTACCATATGAGTGGCGTATTGCATCAAGTCTTCAAACTCTTTGAAGTACTCGTACGCACTCCTTTCTCCTTGCTTTAACTCCAGAAAGTCTTGATACTTTGTTCGTAGAGTTCCCGAACAAATGTGACGTGCCCGGAAAACAGTCCGGAATTCATCCCACAGCACTCGATGACCTTCAGGAAGAGTAGCGGTGTACTCCGCCCACCAAGCTCCAGCGGCTCCGTGGAGTTGTTGAGCGGCAAATAGAGTCTTCTGATATTCATCGCACTCAACCATATCGAACTTGGCTTCAATACATTGGAGCCAATGTGCCGACTCCAACGGTTCTTTCACTTCTGAGAAAACCGGTGGTTGTCTTGCTAAGAAATCCAGATAAGTGCTTGGCGGGGGATTTGCTGTAGTGTCTCCTGTCGTATGCTTTGTCGCACCAACAGATCCAGAGACTCAGCCATCTTTGCCAAGATTTCCGCCAATCCGGTTGATGATGTCGGCACTTCTTGTCGTGGCGAATTACTTTCGCCGTGACTCGAATCACCAACCTCACTCCTGGAATGAGCATGATCCATGCTGCAAGAGTGAGCAATTTACGGTTAAAATTCAAAGTTAAACTCAACTTGAATTGAAAACATAACCGTAAAAGCATCACATCAATATTGCAGCATTATACAAGCTAACTAGGTTTTCGACAATACTGAAATCTATCAAATGTGAGCAAGTTTGTCCCAACCCTTAATTCCAACAGTAGGACAAACTGAAAAATAACTCAAGAACATGTTATGGAGCTTAGTGACGTCTGAAACATCCTTGTCCACAACAAGTCTTAAGTTACATAGGCAATAAGCACTACTCTGTTCAGAATGACCAATTGGTCTTAACCCCGGAATTTAAAAATGAAAATGGCAATTTCATATCTCAAGTTGAATATCAAAGTCATAGTTAACTTTAATATCTTTCCAACGAGTATTCATTTGCCTTCATATATGTTCTGGATCAAAAATTGTGATATTTCAAAGTTAACAGAAATCTGGAACAATTTTGACAGCACATCCTTTGGAAGTGGCTGTTTTGTTCGCAAGATTTCATCACTTTAAACTCCAAATCTAGAGACCCTTTGAACTACAAAGTCATAGCATATATCACAAGCTTTCCAACGGTGTCTTACTTGACCCTTAGAAATTTTTCTACAGAAAATTATGGTCGAAATACAGAAATTTCCAGAGAGCAATTTGTGTCTGCCCTGTTTTTGGACAGTTCACACTCATCTGAGAATTTCATCCATTTGGAGGGTGATTCTGGTCTGGACTTCTACATAAAAGTTGTAGAAGACATCAAAACCTTTCCATTAATGTATCACTCACCTCAATTGGTTCAACCAAACAAAAATTATGCTCTGTTCAACTTCAGCAAAAATTCTGCCGAAAACATGGGAGGTTATTCCTAAGTCTTTGTGAATGAATCTATACTCCCAATTGACTCTTAGTTCAATATAGGAGTTCATTACCACCTAATGGAATCCTAGACTCCAAATTTACTCTTTTTATTTTCAAACCTTCTCTTGTTATGCAGTTTCAAAACACATCACGGTACTACGTTTCCTCACCAAATTAAAATCCTAACCGGCTTTATACCCGGCGTATACGTCTCAAGTGGTGGCACTAAAACAATCACTCACAAATGTTGTCTACATGGCATGTACTAATGTGGTTAAGGTACCTGCAGAAAACCACTCAATAATGATGCACACATTGGTTTATCATTTCAGGCAGTTCCATATCATAGTAAAAACATACGCCCCGTATCATTGCCATACGGGCCGTCCTTGAGTCAAGCCACGTCTCAAGGTACATGATCTGGTTATTCACCACCCGACGGGGGCTCCACACCTTTGCAATAAAGCACACCAGTAGAACAGCGCTTCCGTAAGCCTCGTAGGACATGAAGAGTCCTAGAGAACATACTTCGTGTTACAAACCACACTATGGGGTCTCCTCCTCTTGCCCCTGGGTTTGCGCACTGGAGGCTAGTGCCATTCATATGTCTCTAAGACATGAAGAGTCTTAGAAAACATATTCACTTTCCGTCCATTGCTGAACGGAACATCCCACACTACTTTCCTCGTATGGGTAAGCTAACCGAAATTGATCCGCTTTCGGTGGCGTTCCTTACCATTCTTACCTCCACGTAGGTGCGTCGTTGCTGAATTTAAATACTGAAAAGTAACACACTGTTAGCTTGCCACCTTAAGTAACTATGCTAATAATACTCCTTATGTGGGCATACTATACGTTCCTCACTCGTATACTACTAAGTTTTCAAAAATAGAACCTTTTCATGCGTGCTATTCCCAATGCGGCTCTGATACCACGCCTGTGACGGCCCGAGAATCGCAGTGGGTGGTGCCGTGCGATGCGGCACCCAACAGCATGCACGAAAAAAGACGATAAGAACATAGCGGAACCATTTTGTTACTCAACATAATTTCTTTTACAACATAATGTACACACGCATGCACCGGGCTGCCCTTTCTTTTTATAATGTACACACGCAACAGAAATTAAAGCTAGCTGGACAATCTACTCACTCTCGACCCTAACTACACCGAAGAGAAGTCGTTCAGCCCGTGAACGCTTCCTACTAGCTTCACCAAAGAAAGGCAGCGGCTAGGTTTCCGATGAGTGGAACGAACCGTGAGGTTCATTGTTTCACCGAACAACCCTCTTCATAGCAGGCATCCTGCTACCTGCAAAAACAACTCAGAAGCAACCGTGAGCACTAAGGCTCAGCAAGACTTAACCGTCACTCCTAAACATGTAACTCTATATGCAGGGGTAGTAAAACAGTAGGAATAGGAATTTGCAAAATGCATCTTGACTAAACTTGATCCTTATATTCAGATTCTTATAGCCTTCATTTTAGTGGTCCTCACGCCTCACAACATCGGAAGTCCACAATCAAACAAGAAACGCTTATCCCGATGTTGCTAGCCTAAGGCGGAAATGAAATTTAGTTGGCTCTATATCTACTTCAGTCAAGGTTCCAATACAGTGATTAATCCACAAACAGCAAGTTAAGAGGCTTAGTTCCTCTTCTTACTAAGTCATGGCGCAGTGGGCAAGTATGCTCAATCCTCTTCCGCGAGCGACGGTGATTCGAATCAATAACAACCCGGAATACACGACACATACACCCGCCTCGAAAGACTCTCTCAAGAGCTCTTTCTTACGTTGTATGCAGCAATCTTTCACATGACACCCCGACATAGAAAAACGCTTTGCGCCGAGCAGGATGGTCCTCTACGCGGACACGTCGAAGTTGCCCGCTAAAGGATTTACACCTCCCGCCTTCTCAACGCCATTCCTACGTGAAGGATGAGTTTCTATATCACGGTCCATCGAGTTACATCGGTTTCATGGGTCCCATACCCCACTATATATCCGGTACAGCTCAATCTTGTCCAGCAGGGCCGCATACATACGGTCCTTAACCGACACGGACGGGGCTACAACCAACCTCCACATTTGCCTTACCATCCCGGTCCAGGCCAAATGTGGTCTCAAGATTTGTCACACCCATCACAGGTCGAGACCAACCCTTAGCGCTCAATCCTACAGGAACATCCCCGTCCCCATCTCATTTTCATGAGGGTGCTCTTATCATTAACCTCTCGCGAGTAACTCCATTACTCAAACTTTCTCGCGAGTAGCTTTTTACTACTCGACTTCTACCGAGCTAGCTACAACATTAGCCTAGCATCTACAACGAGGCAAAGCCTACACTAAACCTTCTACTCAGGGATGTAATAGTCATGCAAGTGGGTTTCAATAATCCTAGACATAATGCACAATATCAAGTCTAATAAACATGAGGTGAAGTAAAGCAAAATTTAAAACAGTAACGATATGCAAACCGGGGCTTGCCTTGCTCAACGGTTTTGTTAGAAGTTAGTCTTCCTCTGGAGAATCCGCCAAACTCGTCACGAGATGGAGATCCTCGCTGCAGAGTCGAGTCCTCGTCGAACGTCGACGTCACGTGCTATTAATATGATTTATGCACATGTATTCAAAAGCAATTTAGAAACTGTTTCAAAACTGTTGTTCAAGTTAACTCACACATAAGAGAGATAAACAACAGCAAGGTTTCTGTTGTTGGATCTAAAGCTTAGAGAAGATGAAAGCTAGGGTGAAAAGAGATACTAGTAATCACCATGTGATTAAGTCCATTATATGAACACTTAAACCTAAAAGATGGTAGCTCAAGTTCCAGAGGTCCAATGAAGCTAAGAATTTAAACACAGCCTCTACAGAAGGTATTTAGGCAGTGTGCAAAAATTGATCTCATGAAATGGCTTCATGTGAGCACAACAAATCCTTATACGGTTTTCACTAATCTGCCTTTACCCCCTAGATATTAAGCTTTTCTATGCTGCAAAGTAGACTTTTTTGTGAAGTACAAAATGTCCTGAGTCCATAGGAATTGGTTTTACCATTTTTGGAGTTTCTACATGGAGATATGGATTTTACGAAGAATGGGGAAAAGCTGAAAATGTCTCTGTTTATTTTCCCATTTTTCAGAGACATAAGGAATGAACACATCATTTGTCCAGACAAATGGGGTCCAATGCCTCTGAAATTTGAACTGAAGTTCAAGGATTTTTGGAAGAATGTCCTGTCCAAATTTGGGAATTTTCCAATAAACAGAACTCCTGTAAAAATTCATACAAGGTTTTATTTAAATTAATTAATGAGCCAAATCCAGGGACTTTCATAAACATTGGCCTGAACCCCTGGATAGTACTCTTTGAGAGGAATCCAACAAAATTTGTTTCACAATTTTTGGACACTCCTACACAAAGTTATGGCTCTCCAAAGTTTGAACTAAAGTGGGAAAACCTATAAAATGTTTAAATGCTGACAGTGGGTCCCACCTGTCATCCCTAACATCTAGACTCGTGCCAAAAAGACCAGTGGCGGCCCCCTCCGGTGAGGTCGCCAGAAAACCAGTTCCCAGCCACCTCCAGACCCCCTGCTGGCCGCCCCCCCATATTTCCCCACGCTGAACACGTTGGTGAGGTCGCCGGCGGCTGAAACTCGCTGGAAAACAGGGCGCACCGGCCACAGCAAACCCAAGGGCTCCGGCGAGGTCTTACACGGTGAATTCTCCACCAAATGGTCGGTTCTTAGGCTCTACAGCACCAGGGGATCATGTAGAAGACCGGGGCATGAGGTCTAAACAAGCTGGAGAGGGCTCTAAACCTATCGGCACCGTGCGCCCGATAGGGTCCAGCGTCATACCCTCTAAAAGAGCTCGGATTGCTCACTCTACACTCAATTTCTTGGCCTAAAATCGATGGAGGAGGTGTGCTAGGCAGTTAACATCCTGTGTCTGAAAAACTAGATTTGAGGACGAATTTTACAATTCCTTACCTCAAGGTCCGTTTCTGCCGCCCGGGAGAAAAACTAGAAATTCTCCCTCTGTGATCAATGGCTAGGGCTGAGCTTTGGAGGTGAGCAACTAGACTTGTTGGTGCACAGATGGGGTGGCTTGCTTGGGCGTGATCCCTTCTGGTTTGGGCTGGCCACGGTGATCAGTTCCAGTTTCTTCAGCTTTAGCTCGGGAGCAGTAGAAACTTTGCTGCTTCTAGGCGCCGGTGAGCTCGGGACGGCGGAGGGAAGTTGCCAGCCGGCCAGAGCACTCATGGGCGAATGTTTTTGCTGTGGAAAGCTGGGGCAAAGGGCGCTTGATTCAGTTGGGCGCAGCAGAGGAACAGAGCAGCGGCTGGTTCTGTTCTGCTTGAGAGAAAATCTCACGGGAGCAGACAGAACGGGGAAGAAGAGAGAAATCGGCTTCGTGCACTGTCTCGTGTGAGGATCAGAACCAACCCACGAGGGAAGAAGGAGGTGGCGTCGGGAGTGGATTGCCTCCGCTGGGTTCACGCTCTCATCCGAAGACAGAGGCGGTTTTCTGCACCGGGTCTATGACATGTGGGTCCGGCCTCTTTTATTTGATTTCCCCTCTGTGCTTTGAGATTCCCACGCAAACGTTGTCCAAATATCACCAAATTTGGAGGATAGGTCAAAAGAATTATGAGGAACTCAAATCTGAAATCAGATTTTGAAATTGAGTTTGTTCGGTTCAAAATTCAAATTCAAGTTTGAATTTGAACGTGCCCTCATTTAATTCTCGGAATAAATAGTATAAAAACCTAAAATTCTCCAAATTTGAAACTTAGGCTCTTGAATACATGAGAAAAGCATCTATGCTCTCACATATAGGCCTTTGGACAATCTGAATAGGAATCCTTTCAAAAGAATTCAAATTGCATTTAAATTCCCTCCACTCTACTCATAGATGAGGTGCACATGAGTTAGAGTTTTGGAAATGAAATTCTTTCCCCTAGTTTAACATGTGTTGAACATGAGCTAGAGAAATTTTTTAACTCCCTCACATGTCCATATTTGTGTTCATCGTTTCATGTGACACAATTATAGTCTTTTATCTCCTTAACTTTGTTTTATACGTTGAAATAAAACTTTACAAAAGTTAGGGCTGTTACAGAGATTCCAAAGGAAAAGCAAAGTGGGGAAAAACTTTACCGGGTATATGATGATAGCAAGTCCGGATAATATGTTCGTAAATAGTCTTTGCTTTCCCCTGTCGCCTCATCAGCAGTATGGTTACTCCACAAGACCTTGTAGAACCATAAGGTCCGGTTTCTTGTGGCACGAGTCTTTTCATCGATGATCCGGATGTGATACTCCTTGTACATGAGGTCCGGTTGGAGAACTTCTATGTCTTCTGTGCGAATTTCAGCGGAGGGTTTGAGACACTTCCTCAGCTGAGAGATGTGGAAGACATTGTGAACATCTGCGAGCGACGCTGATAAATCCAAGCGATAGGCCACGGGTCCGCATTTTTCAATGACGGCGAACGGACCAATGAACCGCGGCGCAAGTTTACCCTTCACTCCGAAACAGTGAGCTCCCTTCATCAAAGACACATGGACATAAACATGGTCCCCGATGTCGAAGTGGAGAGGACGACGTCTTTTATCCGCATAGCTTTTCTAACGAGATTGAGCAGCCTTGAGGTTGACTTGTATTACTCGCACCCGTTCTTCAGCTTCATTCACAAGTTCAATGCCGTAGATGACTCGCTCGCCGGACTCGCACCAGTTAAGAGGTGTGCGGCATTTCCGGCCGTAGAGAGCTTCATACGGCGCCATCTTGATGCTAGCTTGATAGCCATTGTTGTAAGAAAACTCCGCCAACGGCAAATGATCATCCCAATTCTTGCCGTGGTGGATGGCTCAAGCTCGTAGCATGTCTTCAAGCACTTGATTCACCCGTTCAGTTTGACCATCCGTCTGTGGGTGATACGCGGAGCTTCGGATCAGTTTGGTCCCCAACAATCCGTGCAGCTGTTCCCAAAACCGAGAGACGAACAGCACACCGCGATCTGAAATAATTTAGCGGGGAACACCGTGCAAGCATAAGATTCTTGCAATATAAAGCTCTGCATATTTCTTGGCCACGTAACTGGTATGTACGGGAATGAAATGAGCCGACTTGGTTAGTCGATCGACTATCACCCAAATCGAGTCATGTTTGTGAGACGTGAGAGGTAATCCGACTATGAAGTCCAAGCTGATATCCTCCCACTTCCACGCCGGAATATTCAATGGTTGCAGCTGTCTGGCTTTACACATATGGTCGGCTTTCACACGCCGACACGTATCACATTCGGATATGTACTTTGCGATTTCTCTTTTCATCTGTGTCCACCAAAACCTTGTTTTCAGATCTTGGTACATTTTGTTGCTGCCCGGATAATAGAATACTTGGACAAATGAGCTCCGTCCAAGATTTTCCTCCGAAGCTTCATGTCACGAGGTACCACTATACGGTCTTTAAACCATAGTGTGCCGTTATCATCTCTTCGGAAGCATTTCATTTTGCCATTCTTCATCCTTCTCCGAATGTGCGACATTCCCACATCTTTCTTATGAGCTTCCATAATCTCCTCTCTTATGGTCGGGACGAGAGCAAGATTATATAGTGCCCCATATGGAACCAAGTACAGACTTGGTTCCTCCTCTTCAGGTGAGGTGATGGACAGACTGTTGACATGGGATTTGCGGCTCAAGGCATCGGCAACCACATTTGCCTTACCGGGATGGTAGTGAATCTCGATCTCATAGTCTTTGATCAGTTCTAGCCATCTCCGTTGCCGCATATTCAACTCCTTTTCAGTGAATATATACTTCAAGCTCTTATTGTTGGTGTAGAGGTGCACTAAGTTCCCGAGTAAATAGTGCCTCCACATTTTCAAGGCCAACACCACAGCAGCGAGCTCAAGATCATGAGTCGGATAGTGCTGCTCGTGGTTACGGAGTTGACGTGAGCCATAGGCGACCACTCTTCCTCCTTGCATCAATACACAGCCAAGCCCGATACCGGACGCATCACAATATACGTCGAAGGGCTTGGTTGTATCCGGTTGAGCTAACACCGGGGCTGTTGTAAGATGCTTCACCAATGCTTGGAAAGCTTCTTCACAAGCTGAGCTCCAAACATATTTGATCCCCTTCTTCAACAGTTCAGTCATCAGCTTAGCAAGCATGGAGAAGTTAGGTATGAATCTCCGATAATATCCTGCTAATCCGAGGAAACTCCTGACTTCGTGGACTGATGTGGGGGACTTCCATTTCAGCACTTGTTCGATTTTGCTTGGATCAAATGCAATGCCTTCTGCAGAAATGATATGACCAAGGAATGACACTTGGCTGATCCAAAACTCGCACTTACTGAACTTGGCATAAAGCTTATGGTCTCTTAATCGTTGAAGTATGATATGCAAGTGTTTGGCATGTTCTTCTTCAGACTTGGAGTAAACCAAGATGTCGTCTATGAACACCACCACAAACTTGTCCAACTCCGGCATGAACACTGAGTTCATGAGATACATGAAGTGTGCCGGGGCGTTGGTGAGACCAAAGGACATGACGAGGTATTCATACAACCCATATCTCGTCGAGAACGCCATCTTTGGAATATCTTCCGCTCGGATCTTGATTTGATGATATCCAGAGTGAAGATCCATCTTCGAAAATACACTCGTACCCACAAGTTGATCGAAGAGAATATTGATGCGGGGCAGTGGATACTTATTCTTGATGGTGACGGCGTTGAGAGGTCGGTAGTCCACACACAACCTCAAGGTTTCATCCTTCTTCTTCACAAACAGCGCCGAGCATCCACAAGGCGAGGAACTCGGTCGAATGAAACCCTTCTTCATTAGATTGTTGAGCTGCTCCTTCAGTTCAGCCAGCTCACTCGGAGCCATCTTGTATGGTCTCCGTGATATCGACGTCGTTCCAGGTACAAGTTCGATCTTGAACTCGACATCCTTTCGGGTGGCGTGCCCGGAAGATCATCCAGAAAGACATCTGGGTATTCACGGACCACACGAATATCCTCAAGTTTTGTGGCTTCCATGTTATATGTGGCTGGATCTTCTTGAACCGAACGGTCAAGAATAAGAACATGTGGTCCATGAAGTGGAGAGTTTAAACAGACCACACGTGGAATGATGTCAAGAACAGCACCATGGTGATGTAGCCATGACATTCCTAAAATGACATCATGTTTTTGAATCTCTAACATGATCAGAGAAGTCGGATATAGATTCCCACCCAACTGTAATGGTGCTCTATAGACCATTCTATCAGCTGTTATTTTCCCACCCGGAGAACATATTAAATATGAATTATTTGTGGGAATGATAGGCAGTTGATAATTAATAACATAAGACTGACTTATGAAATTATGGGTGGCACCGGAGTTAAAAAGTATGACTACGGGATGATCTAAATAGGAGAACGTACCCGCGAGGACGGGTTCGCCTTCCGGCACGTCTTCGATAGCCTAATGATGGACGTTGCTGGGTTTTGGTGTGAGTTTCTTGGGCTGATTAGCACCCCTGCCCTGTCGTGGCTCGGGGCAGTCTCTCGAAATGTGCCCAACACGGCCACACGTGTAACATGTGTAAGGTGTTGGGGTCCCGCCGACTTGAGGACGAAATCCCGGTGCACGCTGTTGAAACTGAGGCGCACGCGGGACCATCCTTTGCTGCTGCTGTTGCTGTGGTGGATACGTCGGTCGGAAGCCTGGCGCATTATATTGCCGACCGCGAAACTGAGGCGGTCGCGCCGGTGGCTGCCATCTCTGACCGGATGGTGAGCGATACACCACGCGGTATTTCTGTGGCGTCCCACCACTGCTGCTTGTCAGCGCGCTGCGTTTCCTCTTATCAGACCCTCGCTCGCACTGAGCATTCTCTTGTAGAATCGCGGCATTAACGAGGTCGTTAAATGTGCCGCGATTGCTTCGGGCGAGATGGACCTTCATCTTTGAATTCAGGCCCCGAAGAAAGCGTTGCACTTGTTGTCTTCCGTCCCCACAAATCCTGGCGCATACTGCGCCAGCCGGTTGAATAACCTGGAGTACTCATGAGCACTCCTCTCGCCTTGTCGTAGCGCCAGGAACTCCTGGAGCTTCATTTCCATAACCCCAGGAGGTATGTGATAGGCGCGAAACGCCTCCCGGAACTCTGTCCATGTGACGGCATGGCCAGCCGGTAAGGAGGCGGTGTAGTTTGCCCACCAGGTACCGGCTTCTCCTTGAAGCTGTTGCGCTGCATACAGCGCCTTCTGCTGTTCGGTGCATCGTAGCAGCCCGAACATCGCCTCCAGAGTGCGGATAAAGCTGTACGCCTCCAAAGGTTCTTCGGCCTCAGTGAAGAGCGGTGGATGGGTCGCCGGGAATTCTGAATAAGAACTTTGTTGGGGCTGGCGTTGCCCATTGTCTTGGCGTCCTCTCTGATGGGACGCATTCTGCTGCACCAACATCTGCAGTAACTCGGTTTGCTCGTCGCGCGAGCCGAGCACTGCGGCGAGAACCTCCGCAAGATTCCTTGAATGTTCTGGCGGTGGAGGAGGTGGTTGCTGCTGCGTCGTGGTCTGCTCCGGAGGTGGAGACTCATCACCACGAACTTGACTCGGACCTCCCTCCTCTTGCGTTGAACGTGTCCGCACCATTCTGCATTCATACCATTCAAACGATCAGCACATGTTGGTTTATCATTAACCTACAGGAACATCCCCGTCCCCATCTCATTTTCATGAGGGTGCTCTTATCATTAACCTCTCGCGAGTAACTCCATTACTCGAACTTTCTCGCGAGTAGCTTTTTACTACTCGACTTCTACCGAGCTAGCTACAACATTAGTGTGGCGGACCGGGATCCGCTCATCCAGGATCGCAGAGGGTGGTGCCGCGCGATGCGACACCCGACAGCACACGTCATAAGAACACAATATATTACATGGGAAAAACAGCTGAAACTGTACAAACAGGTACAAACTTCAGTTACAACTATTGTTCTATTACACAGCGGAAGACTACACTATACAACTCACGCCCGTCTATTTAGCAAAAGTCGGTTGCCCCGCCCTAGGGCAACCCACACTAGCTGCACGTCTCAGCTCAGCGCGGCGTGTACGGCTCCCACTCAGCCGTGGTCCCCGACGGAGGGTAACCCTCGCCGGTGGACTCGTACTCCGAGTCCGTGGGTGGCTCCTCACCTGAAAAACACTTAAGCAGCAACCGTGAGCACAAAGGCTCAGCAAGGCTTAACCGACTCACCTAAGCATGAAACTCTACATGAGGTATACCAAGACATAGGTTGGTAGCATTTCAGCAAAAACGACACGCCTACGAGTTCATCCTTAGTTCATCTTTTAGCAACAAGTTAACAGTTCAGGAAATCTGAAATTTAGTAAGCAGTATTTGGTGGCACACATGTAGCAATACAATTATATCAATCAGCATCATTGAATCCACATATTTCATCCATTAGTCTAAGTTACGATGCAGTGAACAAGCGGTACTCGTCACCGCGAGGGACGGCGAATCGACTCGATATACACCTGCAGGGAAAACCCAAAGAGCACGTCACGTACGCCCACCCGTGGAGCTGCACAGCACGCTCACTCGATGTCGTACGGGACAACCTTTCACCCAACAGCCCAAACGTCGAACCGGTCGCACCGAAACGAGCAGGAGGTTCCCCACACGGAGCATCTCTCTATGCCCGTTGGCAGATTTCCACCTTGCTGCCCTCAACCTACACCTATAAATCGGTGTGCTATGCCTCGACGCCCGGAGGTTTAGGCTACATCGGTTTATCGGGGCCCATATATCCGATATGCCTTCGGTACGTTCAATACTTGTTCAGCAGGGCCGCACACGGATCGGTCCTCAATCGACACGGGCAGGGCTGCGCACACAAGACTCTCTCTTGCTGCGCCCTAGCCCCTGCCTAGTCTCATTTTCATTACTAAAGTGATCTCACATCACTCAACCGAACCCGTGTGTCCCAAGCCTATCTCGCGAGTAGATTCCAACTACTCGACTTGTACCGAAGTCCTATGAATCATTAAGCATAGCCTGTCTACTCGAGGTCTTAGACACTACCCTCACTCTTTTAGGAACCTTTGGTTATGCAAGTGGGGTTTCATTCATTGTATACCTAATGCACATACATACTTCATATGACACATGTGAACAAAGTAAAGCTTTTAACGAGGGTTAATGCAAACCGGGGCTTGCCTTGTTGCTGCTGGTCAGTAGTTAGTTCCTCGTCCGGAAGAAGGAAGTCCAGCACTTCCGGAGTCTCTTCTTCAACGGCTACATGTTAATGAAATACTACATGTTACTTTATATGCAAATGTGAGTTTAGAGTAAGACTTCTACTATTGGTTCTAATAACCAGCCTCTAACCCTGGAACTTTGTTTAAGAATTTAAATATGAACTGGTGTTTGTGGTTTGGTTTGGACTTAATTACATGGCTAAATGCTAAGTGGTTTTACCCCTTTTCCATCTTAATCCCTTAAGTGGGTAAACAGGACAGGGGTGATCTAGAGCTCCAATAGAGCTGAGAATTTTTGTGTGAGTTCCTTGTCACAAGAAAACTCTCTGGACCAAACATTAGCACTTTTCATGGAATGGTTTGCCCAGAATAATTCTCTTGGCAAATCAGCAAGGAAGAATTAATTCTGAGGTAATACCCCTGTTCATGCTCAACTTAACGAACTACAATTTCTATTACAGCTCATAGAGTTTGCATGGATTTTCCTAGCATTTTTGGAGTCAAGGTTTGCCCAGAATTAAATTTCCAAGTTTTGGAAATTCTCTGAAAATGTTTCTGCATTCAAATGAACACAGCACCTTCCAATTTGAATTGCTCCGACCAAATCAACTCCAAATGGTCTGAAACTTTTACAGGGGTTTACTAATGTCCTAAAGAACATTCTGGCAAAATTTGGGGATTTTTGGATGAACCAAACTCCCTCTAAAATTCTTTTGCTTAAAAGCTTTAAAGAATTTTCCAGAATTAATTAATGGGTTTCATACAAATTGGGTTGTATCTCTGGACAGAGCTAGGCAAGAGGAATCCAACCCAATTTGAATCACTAAATTTGGAGCTTCCTCGCCCAGGTTATGGATTTCTAAAGTTTGAGCTAATCCCTGAATTATTTTCCTACAGAAAATCCCTTCCCGCGCTAAACCAGAGGCTGACAGCGGGGCCCGCCCGTTTAAATTGAACTAACCGCGCGCTCGCGTGCGATTAACACAGGGGCTGACAGGTGGGGCCGCGCCCTTCGTCTACCTCCCGACGTCGCCGCCCCGAGCCGCCGGAGCTCCGGCGAGGTCAGCGTTCCCGGCGATCTAGCTCACCGGAGCCGACGAGACTCGCCACCCCCACGTAATCTCAGGTGCTGAACCCGCTGGACACCATGTCGCCGCCGGCTAACCGCCATAGCTCGACGGCGACGAGCCCTATGCCTCTGTGCTACCTCGGCAATGTGTTCCCGCCCTTCTGACCGTTTCCTTCGTGCGCTAATCGCGTCGCAACACTCAGGGAAACCTCGGGAAACTCGGCATGAGCTCTGTTGGGCCCTAAACGGCCGGCAACCCAGACCTCACCGGCGACCCCCTCCTCCGCCATACTGTCCTAGGGTGAACTTAGGGTTCCGGCGGTGATTTCCTTCCGGTTTTCGATCGAGAAGGGTCGCCAGAACCTCTAGCTGCTCTCTCACAGCTCCGTTCGGCCTCCCACCCACTATGCTTCCCGAATTTCTGCTAAACCTAATCGGGCCCCGAAAGGAGCTACTCGTCCTAAACTGAGAAATTCTCCGCGCACAAAGGTCGAACCTTGGAAGGGTTTGCGCGGTGGCCTTGAGGACGAGCTAGCGCTTCACTTTCCTATGGAGGTCGAAGCCGGAAGATGATCACAGCTGGGGTGGCACACGATCGGAGCTCGGGCGACTAGGCTGCTGGTTACAGAACTCTGCGAAAATCAGTAACTCGCCGGCGGTCTCGGGCCTTTTATAGGCCCCTGAGGCCAGTGGAGAGCGCGACACCTGCTGTGCCACCTCCTCTGCCGAAGCAGGAGCTGGCCGGCCGAGGTGGTCGGTCGCCGCCGCTGGCTGCAGCTGGCGAGCGCGCTCGGTCGAGGAGGTCGGCTGAGGAGACTTCTGTGCTAAGTCTACTGACCAGTGGGCCTCCCCTCTAACTCTTTTGTTTTTTTTTTCCAATTTTCTGAATTCTGTTGTGCCAAAATATCCTCAGCTACTAACAATTTAATGTGAGACTTAGTCACCAAGCCTTTGTTTGAATTTGAATTCTCAAATTCAAACTTTGTTTGGTTAAATTTGCTTCATATTTAAACTGAAATTCAAATTCAGTTTTGAATTCTAGCAATTTAGCTCTTGACAAGATGAGCTCCAATGGAGATGAAAATTGGTGGGTTTACTCAGAAAAATGTGCTGAGTACAGATATGGAGCTAACTTTTGAATTTGGATGATGAAAGTTGCTGCAATTTGAATTTACACTCAAATTGGCCTCTTTTTGAAATAACCCAAAAGTGCCTCAAAAATTGTTGAATTTGCATGAGCTTTGGACTGAACCTTCCCAAGACTCTTTAAATTCTAGGGGTGAGCTCAACCTCTCATGCTCATGTGTAGAAACCCTACATTGTGAAAGTGAAGGCTTTCCCCTCTAATCATTCTTTTGATGGAGGCCACTTGCTCTTCACAATATTTCACAATCTACCCCCAACAAAACTGTTGTGTTGTGGGGTGCATAAAAATTTTTTGCAAGTCCCTTTTCTTGGGCTTTTACATCCCTCCCCCCTTAAAAGAATCTCGTCCCGAGATTATAAAAGAAGAGATAGCGATGTAATAGGGACTTACCCGTGTTGAGAAGCCAAGAACTCCGGGTAATTTGAGCGAAGGAACTCCTCGCTCTCCCACGTCGCTTCCTCGGCGGTGTGGTTACTCCAGAGTATTTTGTAGAACCACAACGTTCTGCTACGCGTGGTCCTGGCTTTCTCATCAAGAATTCCCACCGGATATTCATCATATGTTAGATCCGGCTTCAGCTCGCCGATGTCTTCGGTAGGAACAGCAGTTGTATGCTTCAAGCATTTCCGCAGTTGCGAAACATGGAAAATATCATGGACACCAGTCAGAGATGCCGGTAGTTCCAATCGATACGCCGCTGGTCCACACTTCTCGGTGATAGCGTAGGGTCCAATGAAACGGGGAGCGAGCTTCCCCTTCACACCGAATCGGTGCACGCCCTTCATTGGAGACACGCGGAGGTACACGTGTTCCCCAACGTCAAAGTGCAACGGCCTACGCCTCTTATCAGCGTAGCTCTTCTGTCAGGATTGAGCGGCCTTCAAATTGGCTTGAATTGTCCGAACGCGCTCCTCGGCGTCGTTCACCACATCAACCCCGAATGTGACCCTTTCACCGGACTCGCACCAATTTAATGGGGTGCGGCATTTACGACCGTAGAGAGCTTCATAGGGTGCCATTTTAACACTCGCCTGATAACCGTTGTTGTTCGAGAATTCTGCCAATGGTAGGTGATCATCCCAATTCCTACCATGGTGGATGGCACACGCTCTCAACATGTCTTCCAGGACTTGATTCACCCTTTCTGTCTGGCCATCTGTTTGAGGGTGATAAGCGGAGCTCCTGATCAACTTAGTACCCAATGCAGCGTGTAGCTGCTCCCAAAAGCGAGATACAAATAATGCACCTCGATCTGAGACAATGGTCTTGGGTACCCCGTATAGGCATAGAATCTTCGCTATGTATAGCTCCGCATATTTGCCGGCATTGTAACGTGTATTCACCGGAATGAAGTGAGCCGTCTTGGTTAACCGATCAACGATTACCCATATGGAATCATGCTTGTTGGCTGTTAGGGGTAATCCCACAATGAAATCCATGCTCACATCTTCCCATTTCCATGCCGGGATCTTCAGGGGTTGCAGCAGCCCTGATTTCTTCATGTGATCAGCTTTCACTCGTCTACACGTATCGCACTCGGATACGTACTTAGCTACCTCCCGCTTCATCCGTGTCCACCAAAATTTCTTTTTCAAATCTTGGTACATTTTGTTGCTGCCCGGATGAATGGAGTATTTGGACAAGTGAGCTTCATCGAGGATCTTTTTCCTCAACTTCATATCTCGGGGTACGACTATGCGGTCATTGAACCACAACGTCCCCTCACCATCTTTCCGGAAACATTTAATTTCTCCATTGTCTATCCGTCTCCGGAGATGTGCCATGCCTTTATCCGTTTTCTGAGCTGCAATGATGTCCTCCCTGATAGTAGGGATGAGAGCAAGGTTGTACAGCGATCCATAAGGAACCAAGTATAAACTTGGCTCTTCCTCCTCCACCGTTGTAATGGTGAGGTGATGGACATGTGATTTCCGACTCAGCGCGTCGGCAACCACATTCGCCTTGCCGGGGTGGTAATGGATCTCAATCTCATAATCTTTGATCAGTTCTAACCACCTCCTCTGCCTCATGTTCAGCTCCTTCTGGGTGAAAATGTATTTCAAGCTCTTGTGGTCGGTGTAGAGATGCACCAAGTTCCCCAGGAGATAGTGTCTCCACATTTTCAGCGCCAACACCACGGCAGCAAGTTCAAGATCGTGAGTCGGATAGTGCTGCTCATGGTTCCGAAGTTGGCGTGAGCCATAAGCGACCACACGTCCTTCCTGCATCAACACGCAGCCGAGCCCAATACCGGACGCGTCACAATACACATCGAAGGGCTTTGTTGTATCCGGCTGAGCTAACACCGCGGCTGTGGTGAGATGCTTCACCAATGTTCGGAACGCTCCTTCACACGCCGTGTTCCAAACATATTTTGTCCCTTTCTTCAGCAACTCTGTCATCGGCTTAGCGAGCTTGGAGAAACTTGGAATGAATCTCCGATAGTATCCCGCTAACCCGAGGAAGCTTCTGACTTCATGAACTGAAGTGGGAGCTTTCCATTTCAACACTTGCTCTATTTTACTTGGGTCAACCGCAATGCCTTCAGCTGAGATGATATGTCCCAAGAATGGCACTTGGCTGATCCAAAACTCGCATTTGCTGAACTTGGCGTAGAGCTTGTGGTCTCGCAATCGTTGAAGAACGATCCGTAAGTGTTCGGCATGCTCGGCTTCTGTCTTGGAGTAAACCAAGATATCGTCGATGAACACTACCACGAACTTGTCCAGCTCCGGCATGAACACCGAGTTCATGAGATACATGAAATGGGCTGGAGCATTTGTGAGACCAAAGGACATGACGAGATATTCGTATAAGCCGTATCTCGTCGAGAATGCCGTCTTCGGGATATCCTCCGCCCGGATCTTGATCTGGTGATATCCAGAGCGAAGGTCCATCTTTGAGAATACACTTGCCCCCACCAGTTGATCGAACAAGATGTCAATACGGGGCAGTGGGTACTTATTTTTGATGGTGACGGCGTTGAGCGGCCGGTAATCCACACACAGCCTCAGGGTCTCATCCTTCTTCTTCACGAATAGCGCCGAGCATCCCCAAGGCGATGAACTCGGCCTAATGAAACCCTTGCTCAACAGATCATTGAGCTGTTCTTTCAGTTCCGCCAGCTCATTTGGAGCCATCTTGTATGGTCTCCGTGATATGGGCGTAGTCCCGGGTGCAAGTTCAATCTTGAACTCGACATCCCGCTCAGGTGGCATGCCCGGAAGATCATCCGGGAACACATCAGGATACTCCCGGACTACGGGGATGTCTTCTAACTTGAGAACTTCAGCATTATTAATTGCTAAAACTTCCCGGACTGGCGTGTCTAAAACCATGGAATGCGGACGGTGGAATGGAGAATTTAAGTGAACCGTCCGTGTCCGAGTCTCTAGGACAGCGCCATGGTATTGCAGCCATGACATCCCTAAGATTGCATCAATCTTCTGTCCCATAAGAATTATCAAGGTGGTGGGATATAGCTTCCCACCTAAGCACAGAGGTGCCTTTGGAATCATCATATTAGCTGAAATCTTCCCTCCCGGTGAGCATATCATATAAGTGCAGTCGGTTGGGAAGACTTGCAATTGATGTTTAGCCACATAGGATGCACTTATAAAGCTGTGGGTTGCACCCGAATCAAATAATATGACTATGGCTTGATGGTTGAGAGTAAACGTACCCGCCAGCACGTTGTCTCCCTCTGGGGCGTCCTCACTGTCGAGGTTGCGGACGCCTCCAGTCCGCTGACCAACCTTCATCGCCGGAGGTCGGCCTCGAGCACCGCCCTGAAACTGGGCTTGCCCGCTGCTCTGCTGCCCCTGGGGACAGTCCTTCGCAAAGTGACCCGCCTGGCCACATGTGAAGCAGGTGAAACGGGGCGGTCCCCCGCTGATCGGCGGACGGAAACCTGGGGCGCGTTGTGGCGGTGGAAACGCCCGGGGTACCGTCTGCTGCTGCTGCGGGGTGCTGTCGTAGGCCGGTGGCTGGGAGTCATCGCCTCCACCTTGGCTAGAGCCACCAACCTCGTGCGTGGTCCTAGTACGAACCATCTGCAACCATACGACATTAAACATCAGTCCCGCAAAATTTTGCATGCAGTCCAATAGAACTGGGCGTAAAAACATTACGACAACCAAACATGCGAAATATCTCGTAAGTAGATAATGTAATAACTTTGCACAAGCTACACCATTACCAGACCAAACACAAGTTAGTTTAATCCAACTTGATGAACCTCCCCTTTGGAAGCTCAATATAACTAGGTTTGGTCACTACGAGACATTATTCTTGCGTTGTCATCACTTATAACACCCTTAGGGTACGACACCCTTTTCAATGAGTTCGACTGTCATTCTTCTGTCAGAATGACCAGTTGCTACCTATTCCAAGTTTTTGATCTGGTTCTGGGCATTTTCATGACTCAAGTGGAATACCGAAGTTCAAGTTAACTTCAGTATCTTTCCAACGAGTACTCATTTGCCCCCAGATCAGCTTTGATTAAAAAGTTATGCTAATTCAAAGTTAGCAGAATTTCTGGAAGAATTTTAACAGCACCTCCCTTGGAAGTGGCTGTTTCCAATCCTGATTTCCACTAAATTCTGTGCTGAAACTTCAGAAACTTTGAATTGTAAAGATGTCCAACATCTTCTACTCTTTCTAAGGATGGATTATATGACAATTTTAGATTTTTCTACTGGGAGTTACATTCGAAAAACAGATCAGTTCAGAGGATGTTTTACTCTGCCCTGGTTCTGGACAATTTATATTCCTCTGGGATTTCAGCCATCTCAAGGCGAGTTTCAGCTCTGGAAGTCTACAACAAAGGTGTAGAGTACTTGAATACCTTTCCAGAACTATATAGCACACCCCTCTGGGCTGAAAGACCGGTGAGTTATGCCCTGTTGAAGATCAGCAAACGTGCTGCCCAAAACAGAGCACTCTGTTTTTCAGTCTTTTTGGAACTACACTCATCACTATCCCATTCTTACACCCAACCAGGGTCCTAAATGTGGAACCTATAGATTTTAATTCCTTGTTATCATTATTTTCATGCATATGCCTACAATATTTCGGTACTACGTTCCTCACAAAAGAAAATCCTAACCGGATCATACCGGCATATACGTCTCAAGTGTGGCACTAAACGGTCTCTCGCACACGTTTTCTACACGGATACATACGTGGTTAGTACCTGCAGAAGACCACACAATGATGGTGCACTCAAAGGTTGTTCATTTCAGGCAGTTCCATATTTAAAAGTAAATACAAACGCCCGTATCATTTCCATACGGCCGTCCTTGAGCTAAGTCACGTCTCAAGGCACGTGATCGTGTTTCAACACCACACGACGGGGAACCCGAGTATGTCATGAACGGGTCGTCATGGTTGGGAATGTTATCAACCCAACAGATACCACCTACTGCCCTGCAGGGCACGCCGATGGCAAGCGCTGCGTATGTCCTCCTGGGCTATTTCCAGACGAACACACTCTCGCGTTACTGACCACGCGATGGGGTCTCCACTTACTTGCCTAATGCACGCTAGGGATCAGCGTTTCATATGAACTCAGGAACATGAAGAGTCCAAGAGGTTCATATTGACGTCTCACACCAAGCTGTGAGATCAATCCCTGAACCACGTTCCTCGGCAGGGAGAGCTAACCGAAATTGAACCGCTTTCGGTGGCGTTCCTTACCATACTTACCAGAGCGTAGGTGCGTCGTTACATAATTGAAATTCAGAATTATAACACATAGGTTAGTCTTTGCCACTTTAAGTAACTATGCTAATATAGTCCTTACTTGGGCAACTACCGAATCCTCACCGTATACCTAAGTTTTTCCCATAATGCAGTCCTTTAGTACTGTGCTATCCCCACTGCAGCTCTGATACCAGGCTGTGGCGGACCGGGATCCGCTCATCCAGGATCGCAGAGGGTGGTGCCGCGCGATGCGACACCCGACAGCACACGTCATAAGAACACAATATATTACATGGGAAAAACAGCTGAAACTGTACAAACAGGTACAAACTTCAGTTACAACTATTGTTCTATTACACAGCGGAAGACTACACTATACAACTCACGCCCGTCTATTTAGCAAAAGTCGGTTGCCCCGCCCTAGGGCAACCCACACTAGCTGCACGTCTCAGCTCAGCGCGGCGTGTACGGCTCCCACTCAGCCGTGGTCCCCGACGGAGGGTAACCCTCGCCGGTGGACTCGTACTCCGAGTCCGTGGGTGGCTCCTCACCTGAAAAACACTTAAGCAGCAACCGTGAGCACAAAGGCTCAGCAAGGCTTAACCGACTCACCTAAGCATGAAACTCTACATGAGGTATACCAAGACATAGGTTGGTAGCATTTCAGCAAAAACGACACGCCTACGAGTTCATCCTTAGTTCATCTTTTAGCAACAAGTTAACAGTTCAGGAAATCTGAAATTTAGTAAGCAGTATTTGGTGGCACACATGTAGCAATACAATTATATCAATCAGCATCATTGAATCCACATATTTCATCCATTAGTCTACGTTACGACGCAGTGAACAAGCGGTACTCGTCACCGCGAGGGACGGCGAATCGACTCGATATACACCTGCAGGGAAAACCCAAAGAGCACGTCACGTACGCCCACCCGTGGAGCTGCACAGCACGCTCACTCGATGTCGTACGGGACAACCTTTCACCCAACAGCCCAAACGTCGAACCGGTCGCACCGAAACGAGCAGGAGGTTCCCCACATGAAGCATCTCTCTATGCCCGTTGGCAGATTTCCACCTTGCTGCCCTCAACCTACACCTATAAATCGGTGTGCTATGCCTCGACGCCCGGAGGTTTAGGCTACATCGGTTTATCGGGGCCCATATATCCGATATGCCTTCGGTACGTTCAATACTTGTTCAGCAGGGCCGCACACGGATCGGTCCTCAATCGACACGGGCAGGGCTGCGCACACAAGACTCTCTCTTGCTGCGCCCTAGCCCCTGCCTAGTCTCATTTTCATTACTAAAGTGATCTCACATCACTCAACCGAACCCGTGTGTCCCAAGCCTATCTCGCGAGTAGATTCCAACTACTCGACTTGTACCGAAGTCCTATGAATCATTAAGCATAGCCTGTCTACTCGAGGTCTTAGACACTACCCTCACTCTTTTAGGAACCTTTGGTTATGCAAGTGGGGTTTCATTCATTCTATACCTAATGCACATACATACTTCATATGACACATGTGAACAAAGTAAAGCTTTTAACGAGGGTTAATGCAAACCGGGGCTTGCCTTGTTGCTGCTGGTCAGTAGTTAGTTCCTCGTCCGGAAGAAGGAAGTCCAGCACTTCCGGAGTCTCTTCTTCAACGGCTACACGTTAATGAAATACTACATGTTACTTTATATGCAAATGTGAGTTTAGAGTAAGACTTCTACTATTGGTTCTAATAACCAGCCTCTAAGCCTGGAACTTTGTTTAAGAATTTAAATATGAACTGGTGTTTGTGGTTTGGTTTGGACTTAATTACATGGCTAAATGCTAAGTGGTTTTACCCCTTTTCCATCTTAATCCCTTAAGTGGGTAAACAGGACAGGGGTGATCTAGAGCTCCAATAGAGCTGAGAATTTTTGTGTGAGTTCCTTGTCACAAGAAAACTCTCTGGACCAAACATTAGCACTTTTCATGGAATGGTTTGCTCAGAATAATTCTCTTGGCAAATCAGCAAGGAAGAATTAATTCTGAGGTAATACCCCTGTTCATGCTCAACTTAACGAACTACAATTTCTATTACAGCTCATAGAGTTTGCATGGATTTTCCTAGCATTTTTGGAGTCAAGGTTTGCCCAGAATTAAATTTCCAAGTTTTGGAAATTCTCTGAAAATGTTTCTGCATTCAAATGAACACAGCACCTTCCAATTTGAATTGCTCCGACCAAATCAACTCCAAATGGTCTGAAACTTTTACAGGGGTTTACTAATGTCCTAAATAACATTCTGGCAAAATTTGGGGATTTTTGGATGAACCAAACTCCCTCTAAAATTCTTTTGCTGAAAAGCTTTAAAGAATTTTCCAGAATTAATTAATGGGTTTCATACAAATTGGGTTGTATCTCTGGACAGAGCTAGGCAAGAGGAATCCAACCCAATTTGAATCACTAAATTTGGAGCTTCCTAGCCCAGGTTATGGATTTCTAACGTTTGAGCTAATACCTGAATTATTTTCCTACAGAAAATCCCTTCCCGCGCTAAACCAGAGGCTGACAGCGGGGCCCGCCCTTTTAAATTGAACTAACCGTGCGCTCGCGTGCGATTAACACAGGGGCTGACAGGTGGGGCCGCGCCCTTCGTCTACCTCCCGACGTCGCCGCCCCGAGCCGCTGGAGCTCCGGCGAGGTCAGCGTTCCCGGCGATCTAGCTCACCGGAGCCGACGAGACTCGCCGCCCCCACGTAATCTCGGGTGCTGAACCCGCTGGACACCATGTCGCCGCCGGCTAACCGCCATAGCTCGCCGGCGACGAGCCCTATGCCTCTGTGCTACCTCGGCAATGTGTTCCCGCCCTTCTGACCGTTTCCTTCGTGCGCTAATCGCGTCGCCACACTCAGGGAAACCTCGGGAAACTCGGCATGAGCTCTGTTTGGGCCCTAAACGGCCGGCAACCCAGACCTCACCGGCGACCCCCTCCTCCGCCATACTGTCCTAGGGTGAACTTAGGGTTCCGGCGGTGATTTCCTTCCGGTTTTCGATCGAGAAGGGTCGCCAGAACCTCTAGCTGCTCTCTCACAGCTCCGTTCGGCCTCCCACCCACTATGCTTCCCGAATTTCTGCTAAACCTAATCGGGCCCCGAAAGGAGCTACTCGTCCTAAACTGAGAAATTCTCCGCGCACAAAGGTCGAACCTTGGAAGGGTTTGCGCGGTGGTCTTGAGGACGAGCTAGCGCTTCACTTTCCTATGGAGGTCGAAGCCGGAAGATGATCACAGCTGGGGTGGCACACGATCGGAGCTCGGGCGACTAGGCTGCTGGTTACAGAACTCTGCGAAAATCAGTAACTCGCCGGCGGTCTCGGGCCTTTTATAGGCCCCTGAGGCCAGTGGAGAGCGCGACACCTGCTGTGCCACCTCCTCTGCCGAAGCAGGAGCTGGCCGGCCGAGGTGGTCGGTCGCCGCCGCTGGCTGCAGCTGGCGAGCGCGCTCGGTCGAGGAGGTCGGCTGAGGAGACTTCTGTGCTAAGTCTACTGACCAGTGGGCCTCCCCTCTAACTCTTTTGTTTTTTTTTTCCAATTTTCTGAATTCTGTTGTGCCAAAATATCCTCAGCTACTCACAATTCAAACTTTGTTTGGTTAAATTTGCTTCATATTTAAACTGAAATTCAAATTCAGTTTTGAATTCTAGCAATTTAGCTCTTGACAAGATGAGCTCCAATGGAGATGAAAATTGGTGGGTTTACTCAGAAAAATGTGCTGAGTACAGATATGGAGCTAACTTTTGAATTTGGATGATGAAAGTTGCTGCAATTTGAATTTACACTCAAATTGGCCTCTTTTTGAAATAACCCAAAAGTGCCTCAAAAATTGTTGAATTTGCATGAGCTTTGGACTGAACCTTGCCAAGACTCTTTAAATTCTAGGGGTGAGCTCAACCCCTCATGCTCATGTGTAGAAACCCTACATTGTGAAAGTGAAGGCTTTCCCCTCTAATCATTCTTTTGATGGAGGCCACTTGCTCTTCACAATATTTCACAATCTACCCCCAACAAAACTGTTGTGTTGTGGGGTGCATAAAATTTTTTTGCAAGTCCCTTTTCTTGGGCTTTTACAATTAGCCTAGCATCTACAACGAGGCAAAGCCTACACTAAACCTTCTACTCAGGGATGTAATAGTCATGCAAGTGGGTTTCAATAATCATAGACATAATGCACAATATCAAGTCTAATAAACATGAGGTGAAGTAAAGCAAAATTTAAAACGGTAACGATATGCAAACCGGGGCTTGCCTTGCTCAACGGTTTTGTTAGAAGATAGAAGTTAGTCTTCCTCTGGAGAATCCGCCAAACTCATCACGAGATGGAGATCCTCGCTGCAGAGTCGAGTCCTCGTCGAACGTCGACGTCACGTGCTATTAAGATGATTTATGCACATGTATTCAAAAGCAATTTAGAAACTGTTTCAAAACTGTTGTTCAAGTTAACTCACACATAAGAGAGATAAACAACAGCAAGGTTTCTGTTGTTGGATCTAAACCTTAGAGAAGATGAAAGCTAGGGTGAAAAGAGATACTAGTAATCACCATGTGATTAAGTCCATTATATGAACACTTAAACCTAAAAGATGGTAGCTCAAGTTCCAGAGGTCCAATGAAGCTGAGAATTTAACCACAGCCTCTACGGAAGGTATTTAGGCAGTGTGCAAAAATTGAGCTCATGAAATAGCTTCATGTGAGCACAACAAATCCTTATGCATTTTTCACTAATCTGCCTTTACCCCCTAGATATTAAGCTTTCCTATGCTGCAAAGTAGACTTTTTGTGAAGTACAAAATGTCCTGAGTCCATAGGAATTGGTTTTACCATTTTTGGAGTTTCCTACATGGAGATATGGATTTTACAAAGAATGGGGAAAAGCTGAAAATGTCTCTGTTTATTTTCCCATTTTTCAGAGACATAAGGAATGAACACATCATTTGTCCAGTCAAATGGGGTCCAATGCCTCTGAAACTTTTACAGAAGTTCAAGGATTTTTGGAAGAATGTCCTGTCCAAATTTGGTAATTTTCCAATAAACAGAACTCCTGTAAAAATTCATACAAAGTTTTATTTAAATGAATTAATGAGCCAAATCCAGGGATTTTCATAAACATTGGCCTGAACCCCCGGATAGTACTCTTTGAGAGGAATCAAATTTGTTTCACAATTTTTGGACACTTCTACACAAAGTTATGGCTCTCCAAAGTTTGAACTAAAGTGGGAAAACCTGGAAAATGTTTAAATGCTGACAGTGGGTCCCACCTGTCATCCCTAACCTCCAGACTCGTGCCAAACAGACCAGTGGTGGCCCCCTCCGGTGAGGTCGCCGGAAAACCAGTTCCCAGCCACCTCCAGACCCCCTGCTGGCCGCCCCCCATATTTCCCCACGCTGAACACGTTGGTGAGATCGCCGGCGGCTGAAACTCGCCGGAAAACAGGGCGCACCGGCCACAGCAAACCCTAGGGCTCCGGCGAGGTCTTACACGGTGAATTCTCCACCAAATGGTCGGTTCTTGGGCTCTACAGCACCAGGGAATCATGTAGAAGACCGGCATGAGGTCTAAACAAGCTGGAGAGGGCTCTAAACCTATCGGCACCGTGCGCCCGATAGGGTCCAGCGGCATACCCTCTAAAAGAGCTCGGATTGCTCACTCTACACTCAATTTCTTGGCTTAAAATCGATGGATGAGGTGTGCTAGGCAGTTAACATCCTGTGTGTGAAAAACTAGATTTGAGGACGAATTTTACAATTCCTTACCTCAAGGTCCGTTTCTGCCGCCCGGGAGAAAAACTAGAAATTCTCCCTCTGTGATCAATGGCTTGGGCTGAGCTTTGGAGGTGAGCAACTAGACTTGTTGGTGCACAGATGGGGTGGCTTGCTTGGGCGTGATCCCTTCTGGTTTGGGCTGGCCACGGTGATCAGTTCCAATTTCTTCAGCTTTAGCTCGGGAGCAGTAGAAACTTTGCTGCTTCTAGGCGCCGGTGAGCTCGGGACGGCGGAGGGAAGTTGCCAGCCGGCCAGAGCACTCACGGGCGAAGGTTTTTGCTGTCGAAAGCTGGGGCAAAGGGCGCTTGATTCAGTTGGGCGCAGCAGAGGAACAGAGCAGCGGCTGGTTCTGTTCTGCTCGGGAGAAAATCTCACGGGAGCAGACAGAATGGGGAAGAAGAGAGAAATCGGCTTCGTGCACTGTCTCGTGTGAGGATCAGAACGAACCCACGAGGGAAGAAGGAGGTGGCGTCGGGAGTGGATTGCCTCGGCTGGGTTCACGCTCTCATCCGAAGACAGAGGCGGTTTGCTGCACCGGGTCTATGACATGTGGGTCCAGTCTCTTTTATTTGATTTCCCCGCTGTGCTTTGAGATTCGCATGCAAACGTTGTCCAAATATCACCAAATTTGGAGGATAGGTCAAAAGAATTATGAGGAACTCGAATCTGAAATCAGATTTTGAAATTGAGTTTGTTTGGTTCAAAATTCAAATTCAAGTTTGAATTTGAACGTGCCCTCATTTAATTCTCGGAGTAAATAGTATAAGAAACCTAAAATTCTCCAAATTTGAAACTTAGGCTCTTGAATACATGAGAAAAGCATCTATGCTCTCACATATAGGCCTTTGGACAATATGAATAGGAATCCTTTCAAAAGAATTCAAATTGCACTTAAATTCCCTCCACTCTACTCATAGAGGAGGTGCACATGAGTTAGAGTTTTGGAAATGAAATTCTTTTCCCTAGTTTAACATGTGTTGAACATGAGCTAGAGAAAATTTTTAACTCCCTCACATGTCCATATTTGTGTTCATCATTTCATGTGACACAATTATAGTCTTTTATCGCCTTAACTTTGTTTCACACGTTGAAATAAAACTTTACAAAAGTTAGGGCTGTTACATTCCTCCCCCCTTAAAAGAATCTCGTCCCGAGATTACAAAAAGAAAGAAGAAGGTAGAATGGCTACTGGACATATGGTACAAACAAGTCAGGAAAATTTAAACTGAGAAAATCCTCGCTTTCCCACGTGGCTTCATCAGCGGTGTGGTTGCTCCACAAGACTTTGTAAAATCGCAATGTCCGATTTCTTGTGGCGCGAGTCTTCTCGTCAATAATCTGTATCGGGTACTCAGAATAAGTGAGATCCGGTTGAAGATCCTCAATGTTCTCCATATGAACTGTGGTTGGGTACTTAAGACATTTCCGCAGCTGAGAGACGTGGAAAACATTGTGAATACCCGAAAGTGACAACGGTAGCTCCAGACGATAGGCCACGGGTCCGCATATCTCAGTGACATCAAACGGCCCGATGAATCGCGGAGCAAGCTTTCCCTTCACTCCGAACCGATGAACCCCTTTCATCGGAGAGACACGAATATAGACATGGTCCCTGATGTCGAAGTGAAGAGGTCGACGTCTTTTGTCTGCATAACTCTTCTGCCGAGATTGAGCAGCCTTTAAATTGGCTTGAATCACTCGCACTCGTTCCTCGGCTTCATTCACAAGATCAATCCCGTAGACCACTCTCTCGCCGGACTCACACCAATTAAGTGGTGTTCGGCACTTCCGGCCATAAAGAGCTTCATACGGGGCCATTTTGATGCTGGATCGATAACCATTATTATATGAGAATTCTGCTAGCGGTAGATGGTCATCCCAATTCTTCCCATGATTGATGACACATGACCGTAGCATATCCTCCAGAATCTGATTTATCCTCTCCGTTTGACCATCAGTTTGCGGATGATATGCTGAACTCCGAATTAACTTGGTTCCCAAGGAAGCATGCAGTTGCTCCCAAAATCTGGATACGAATAACGCACCTCGATCAGAAATGATGGTGCGGGGAACCCCGTGTAAACACACGATTCTTGAGATGAACAGCTCCGCATACTTCTTTGCCACATATTTAGTATGGACTGGAATAAAATGAGCTGTCTTGGTCAAACGATCGACGATTACCCAAATAGAATCATGCTTGTTGCTGGTCATGGGTAAACCGATGATGAAGTCCGTACTTATGTCTTCCCACTTCCATGCTGGAACCTTCAGCGGTTGAAGTGGTCCAGCTTTCCTCATATGGTCGGCTTTAACCCGCCGACACGTACCACACTGGGATACGTATTTCGCAATCTCTCTTTTCATCCGTGTCCACCAGAACTTAGATTTTAAGTCTTGGTACATCTTGTTGCTTCCCGGATGAATGGAGTACATGGGTAAATGCGCTTCATCCAGTATCTTCCTCCGCAACTTCATATTCCAGGGTACAACTATGCGGTTGTTAAACCATAGAGTACCCTCTTCATCCTTGCGGAACATCTTCAATTCCCCGTTGTCCACTCTCCTCCGGATGTGAGACATACCGCTGTCTCTCTTCTGAGCCAATCTCATCTCAGATTGTAGGAATAAGAGCAAGATTGAACAGCGATCCATAGGGAACTAAGCGCAGGATTGGTTCTCTTTCTGCATCTGCAGCCATGGCTAAGTGGTGAATGTGGGCTTTCCGACTAAGTGCGTCGGCAACCACATTCGCTTTGCCCGGATGGTAATGAATTTCAAGTTCGTAGTCCTTGATCAATTCGAGCCATCTTCGCTGCCTCATATTCAATTCTTTCTGTGTGAAGATGTACTTTAAGCTTTTGTGGTCAGTGTAGAGATGTACTAGATTGCCTAGTAGATAATGTCTCCACATTTTCAATACTAAGACCACTGCAGCTAGTTCAAGGTCGTGCGTCGGGTAATTCTGCTCATGACCCCTGAGTTGTCGGGATCCATACGCAACTACACGTCTTTCTTGCATCAACACACAACCCAAACCAATGCCGGATGCATCACAATAAACATCAAATGGCTTCGTTGTGTCTGGCTGGGCCAAACCTGGAGCTGTAGTGAGATACTTCACTAAAGTTTGAAAAGCTTGTTCGCATGAATTGCTCCAATCATACTTGGTGCTTTTCTTCAACAGCTCCGTCATAGGTTTAGCAACTTTGGAGAAGTTTGGAATAAATCTCCGGTAATAACCTGCTAAACCTAGGAAACTCCTCACTTCATGAACAGATGTTGGAGATTTCCAATTCAGCACTTGCTCGATTTTTCTTGGGTCCACAGCGATGCCTTCCGCTGAAATAATTTGCCCAAGAAACGGCACTTTGCTGATCCAAAACTCACATTTACTGAGCTTTGCATATAGCTTATGATCCCTCAAACATTGGAGTACAATACGCAAATGTTCAGCATGTTCTTCTTATGACTTTGAATAGACCAAGATGTCGTCGATGAAAACCACGACGAACTTGTCTAACTCCTGCATAAACACAGAGTTCATGAGATACATAAAGTGAGCCGGAGCATTGGTCAACCCAAAGGACATGACAAGATATTCATAAAGACCATATCTTGTCGAGAACGCCGTCTTAGGTACGTCTTCTGCCCGGATTTTTATCTGGTGATACCCAGACCGAAGATCCATCTTGGAGAATACCTTAGCACCCACTAGTTGATCAAATAAAATATCGATGCGCGGTAGTGGATACTTATTCTTGATAGTGACAACATTCAGTGGATGATAATCTATGCATAGTCTTAAAGTCTCGTCCTTCTTCTTCACGAAGAGTGCGTAACAGCCCCAAGGTGAAGAACTTGGCATATAAAACCTTTGTCCATGAGGTCATTCAGCTGCTCCTTCAATTCTTATGCCCGGCAAGTCTTCGGGAAAAACATCTGGATATTCACATACCACTGGAATATCCTCAAGTTTAGGAGCTTCAATCTTATGCACCGCTGCAACTCGTTGTGATGGATCCACAAGATTTAATGTGTTGCAATCGTGTATTGGGGAATTCAGTTGGACAGTCCGAGAGCTGATGTCAAAGATAGCTCCATAATGTGTCAACCATGACATCCCCAAGATAATATCAATCCTTTGGCCTTTGAGTATGATAAGGCTCGCGGGATAGATGTTTTCACCCAAACATAAAGGTGCCCGAGAGACCATCTCATCTGTTGATATCTTGCCTCCGGGTGAGCTGATATGAAACGGATGCTTAACTGTGCTAAATGGAAGATTATTTTTCAGCACATAGTCTCTGCTAATAAAATTGCGGGTGGCTCCGGAATCAAACAACACGAAAGTGGGCTGTTCATGTAAGGTGAACATACCCGCTAAAACTGGTTCGCCTTTTGCAATGTCCTCAATAGCAGTATAATTAACCCTGCCAGCTTTTGAAAGATTCTTATTTGAAGGTTCACGGTGCTGATCTGAGCATTGACGAGACAACACATAAGTGTGGCTCTGCTCAGCTCCATGACGGTTTCGTGCTGCAGAAATCCTCAGCTCTCTATTAACACGAGGTGGAGATAATTCGTGCGTAGCTGGTTGCGGTAGGGTTGCACGAATAATTTCTGACCGCTGCTGTTGAGGTGGAGGCTCATAAGTGAGTAACTCCAGCCGTGGTTGTGAGAGTTGCACCACAGGCTGAATTGTTGCCTAACTGGCGAGTAATACTGCACTCGATAGTTCGGACGAACCTCGATGTGACTGTCCGGCGGTATACTTCTTTTCAGCTCCGCTTCACAATGGAGATGCATGTCTTCCTTAATGATAGCGGCATTTACCAACTCATTGTAAATACCGTTATTGAACAAAGTCACTTGTTCCTTAATTTCGACATTCAAACCTCGGAAGAAATATTCACACTTCAACGCTTCTGAGTCTACCATATGAGTGGCGTATTGCATCAAGTCTTCAAACTCTTTGAAGTACTCATACGAACTCCTTTCTCCTTGCTTTAACTCCAGAAAGTCTTGATACTTTGTTCGTAGAATTCCCGAACAAATGTGACGTGCCCGAAAAACAGTCCGGAATTCAGCCCACGTCACTCGATGACCTTCAGGAAGAGTAGCGATGTACTCCGCCCACCAAGCTCCAGCGGCTCCGTGGAGTTGTTGAGCGGAAAATAGAGTCTTCTGATATTCATCGCACTCAAGCATATCGAACTTGGCTTCAATGCATTGGAGCCAATGTGCTGACTCCAACGGTTCTTTCACTTCCGAGAAAACCGGTGGTTGTCTTACTAAGAAATCCAGATAAGTGCTTGGCGGGGGATTTTTCTGTAGTGTCTCCTGTCGTATGCTTTGTCGCACCAACAGATCCAGAGACTCAGCCATCTTTGCCAAGATTTCCGCCAATCCGGTTGATGATGTCGGCACTTCTTGTCGTGGCAAATTACTTTCGCCGTGACTCGACTCACCAACCTCACTCCTGGAATGAGCATGATCCATGCTGCAAGTGTGAGCAATTTACGGTTAAAATTCAAATTTAAACTCAACTTGAATTGAAAACGTAACCGTAAAAGCATCACATCAATATTGCAGCATTATACAAGCTAACTAGGTGTTCGACAATACTGAAATCTACCAAATGTGAGCAAGTTTGTCCCAACCCTTAATTCCAACAGTAGGACAAACTGAAAAATAACTCAAGAACATGTTATGGAGCTTAGTGACGTCTGAAACATCCTTGTCCACAACAAGTCTTAAGTTACATAGGCAATAAGCACTACTCTGTTCAGAATGACCAATTAGTCTTAACCCCAGAATTTAAAAATGTGTGAGACCTATGTGTGCTGAATACATTGGCACTTAGGATAAAAGTTAGCATTAACATTCAATGTTTTGAATATTGCCAAAACATTCTTCTGTGGCAAGGTCCGACAAGTTCTTTGTTAGGTCCGCCAAGTGTTGGCAAGGTCCGACGCAAGGTCCGGAGAGCTCCTGCAAGGTCTGGAGAGCTTCTGTGAGATCCGGAGCTTGTTTTTAGGGAGCTCCCGTGAAGTTCAACTCGTGGAACTGCAGCGTCTTGTTTTTGCTTTTAACTCGCAATGTTTCAAACTTGCTTTATGGGAAGGTTTGCCTAGTATTAATTGGCTAAGTTTTTGGTGTGTTTTGGTGGTTATGGCTGTTATCATTTGATATGGTTTACAACATGCTTATGTGACATGCTCATGTAAGGTGTTGTGGTTTTCGAACTAACGTGAGTCAAGTCGAGGACTTGTGCTCGGAAGAATTGGTTGTTTATTCATGTGCAGGTGTTGCTTGAGTTCAAGACATGGCTGGTGACGGGATCCTTGGACTAGTCTCGGGGAGGAGATGAGGTTCCGACAACCAAGTTTGGGAGGAGCTGTGGTTGAGTTGATCGGGAGGCCGCGCAGCATGTTTGGATCAAGGGCAGTGCATATGAAGGTTGCGTGTACGTCGTTGGAAGGTGTTTGCACGTGTGCAAGGAGTGCATGGACGTGGCAACATTGTTCCAAGGCGTGATGAAGAGAAGTGTACGTAAAGAATTGGTCGGAAAGGTCCAACCGACTAGGTTATGGACTCAGGCTGCGGCTGAGTCGTGTTTGACTCAAATATGGAAAGTTTTGAGTTGGTTATGATAGGATTTCATGTGGGTCACGAATTTGAGTTGTTTTAGGAATGTTTAGGACGTTCCTAATGTGTTTGGAAGTCTCACGATTGCTTCTATCTGCGAATAGGAGAGTCTTGAGCAGTATTGGAAAGTTACAGTTTGAATCCAAGTAGGAGTAGGAGTCCTAGTTTGAGTTGAGTTGGCCTTAGGGCTGGTTATATAAGCAAGGGGGGCCAAGTCTCGTGGGTGCACGACTTTGTGCTGTTCCTCTTGTGTTTCTATTGAATAAAGTTCATAGTTTTGAGGAGCTTTTGTGCCTTGTTCGTCCGACTTGTTTTTCGTCAAGTCTTTCTCGCCGAGTTTCTGGACAGACCGACGTTGCTTCGGTGTTTCGTTCATAACTCGAGTTTTACAGATCCGATTGACGTGATTCTTTTTGGGTTGTCTTCACAACTCAATTATCTATCATCTGTGAAATGTTCACGAGCTTAGGATCTGTAGTTTTTGAGATACATGAGTTTCTTTGCAGTGTTGCAAATCTGTTTTATATCGGGTAGAACAGATTGATCTTCGTTTAATGTTTTGATCGTATCTCAAGTTTTACTTCGTGTTTTCAAGTGATTCTTGTTGCATTAGATCCGTGACTTGATTCTCTACCTCTCTACTTGATTTGTCACGGTTGAACACGTTTGAAAACATTGCACACACGGTTTCTTTAACCGATTGATTTTTTGCTGAGGGGTTTTTGTTCTTTCCGCTGCGAAAAGTTTTAATCTACCATTCACCCTGCCTCTGGTAGCTTTTCACGTGCTCTTCGATCCTACAGTTAGTATCAGAGCCAGGTGCTCTAATATTTGTGATTTGCACGTGTTTTGACTAACCATCATGGAGAAGTACTCTGCAAAACCTTGTGTGTTCAATGGCATCGATTTTCAGGTTTGGAAGGCGCGGATGGAGGCCTACATACAGGCGCAAGGCTTCGCCATATGGGAAAAGGTCTACCGGAACTTCGATGTACCACCCAACGATCAAGTTACGGCTGCGAACATGAGAGATGTTGACAACAACAACAAGGCTCGCAACTTGATCATCCAAGGATTGACTCAAAGCGACTTCGACCGTGTTGCACACCTCCGATCTGCATATGATGTTTGGAAAGCTCTTTGTGACTACCATGAAGGATCCAATACGATTAAGGAGGTAAGGCAAGATATGTTTAAGAAAGAATACATGCATTTTGAGATGCAACCCGGTGAGTCAATTTACGACTTTTTTGCTCGCTTTAATAAAATTCTCAGCAACTTGCGTAGTGTCAATGTTAACTTTTCAGATGCTGAAAATGCTAGACAATTGTTAGGAGCATTAGATATGTCAATTTGGGAGATGAAAGTTACATCTATTCGTGAATCTACTGTCATGAGTTCTCTTACTTTAGACGTGCTTTATTCTAAATTGAAAACTCATGAAATTGACATCATCTCACGTAAAAACCCCAACAAGTCTATTGCATTTGTTTCGCAACGTGACATGTCTAGTTCTAGTCAATCATCATCTAGTGGTCCACTCTCTTTGCTGTCCTCTCTAACCCTTAAACAGATTGAAGAGTTTCCAGAGGAGGAGCTTTCACTCATCTCTACTCAGTTCTCAAAAGCATTGCAAAATGTGAGAACTAGAAGGAGAGGAAGCTCCGGACCTCAACGATGTTTTGAATGTGGTAAGACAGGACATTTTCGTATGGAGTGCCCTAACCTTTCAGGTCCGACTTCACGTGAAGAAAAGCAAACAAGGACGAAGAAATCGTTTGCAAAGAATAAGAAGAAGAAAGATTTATCAATGCGCAACATAGTGCATAGTATGATCTCTGCACTTCAAGATTTTGGCTCAAGTGATGTGGACACCGGTAGTGATGAAGATGAAGAAGCTATGGCAAATATGTGCTGCATGGCGAGCAAGTCAAGTTCAAGCTCCGAGGAGGCAGAACACAACAGCGACGATGAAGAGGTATGTCCCACTTGCGAAGAAATGTGTGATGCTATTTCTCGTACCACTGTTATATTAAAGAAAAAGGATAAAAAAACTTAGGAACAATGCTGTTAAAATTGAATCACTAGAATCTGAAATTATTCGTTTAAAAACTTTGATTCCTAGTGATGATTCTTGTTCCTCATGTGATTTGATTTATGAACAATTATCCTCTTTAAGAAGTGCACACGCATCTACACTTGATAAACTTGAACTTGAAATTGAAAAGAACAAAGAGCTTGCTGCACTTAATGATAAAAATTTGAAAGATGCTTGTCGTTCTACAATTGATTTGCATTGTTCTTCATGTGATGATCTGAATAAGAAACTAAATGATGCTAAGAATGAGATTTCTATTTTGAACAATGCTTTACGTGTGCATGAAGTTAAATATTGTTCAAATTTCAAACTAAAAGGAAAAACTTCATGTGAAAACTGCTTTGATCTGTCCAATAAACTTGATGACATGCATAGGACACTAGATCGGTTTTCTAATGCAAATAAGAACCTAAACTTGCTGCTGAATTCTTCCAAGTCTTGTAATGATAAAACTGGTTTAGGTTTTAATTCTCATGCTCATGCTAAGGCACACCCACCTAAAGTTGTAAAGTCATTAGGAAGCGGTTTGATTCAAACAGCTCCTAGACAAAAAGAGGTGATTTTCAAATCTGCAGGAGTACTGTCCCATTCGGGTTCTAATAAACGTGTTGCTTACTCATCTAGACATGATAATAAGGTTATTTTTCATTGTACCTACTGTGGTAGAGATGGTCATGTCATGGATTTTTGTTATAGACTAGCTAAACACGATAAGAAACAAAGAATACTTGCTAGATCACATAACAACCAAGCAAAATCTGCTAGACCGAATGTTCGGAGCTTGCAACCTGCTGTAATGAGTCAAAAACTTGCTCCCGGACCTACTGTTTTTTGTGCTACATATAACACATCTTCTAAGTCAGTAGTTGGGCATATAAATTTTCGATGTTTGGCTCATAAACCTTCTGTACCTTCTCAGCTTTCGCGTGTTATTCCTGCTGGACGTCGTGTGACTCAGTACTGGATTCCTAAAAGTCTTTTAACTAACCCCAGTATTGAGTTATCGATGTATTGTGCTGCTTTGTAGGTTTCACGTTTGAGGAAGGAGAACATTTGGATTGTGGATTCAGGTTGCTCACGCCACATGACCGGTAACAAAGAATGGTTCTCCTCTCTCTCTTTTGTGTCACGTGTAGAAAATGTTACTTTCGCCGATAACTCTTCTACTCCCATAATTGCTAAAGGTTCGGTTAGAGTAAACAATCTCTACACTTTGAAAGATGTGGCACTTGTTAAAAATTTGAAATACAACTTGCTTTCGGTTTCACAATTGCTAGATGAAAATCTAGAGGTTAGCTTTGCTAAAAATTGTTGCAAGGTTGTAGATTCAAAAGGTGAGCTTTTGTTTAACATATCTAGGTTTGGAAGAGTTTTTAAAGCTGATTTGATTTGTCAACTTCTAAGCATCGGTGTCTAGTTGCTAATGATACAAAGGATCTATATTTTTGGCATCGTAGACTTGGTGACATAGGCTTTGATCATCTCACTCGTGTTAGTGCTCTCGATCGCATACGTGGGCTGCCGAAGCTTAAAAAGGACAATGATATTGTGTGCTCTTCTTGTAGACATGCTAAGTTTGTTGCAGGTTCACATGCTCCTCTCACAATGACCATGACAGCTGAACCGGGACAACTTTTACATCTTGACACAGTAGGTCCGGCACGTGTTCAATCCTTCGGAGTTTAATGGTATGTGCTTGTGATTGTTGATGATTATTCCAGATATTCTTGGGTTTATTTTTTGGCATCTAAGAATGAAGCTTTTAGTCATTTTAGAACTTTATTTCTTAGATTATCTATTGATCACCCAGGATCATTAAAAGCAATTAGAGGTGATAACGGAACTGAATTTAAAAACCAATCCTTTGATCACTTTTGTGCTGAAAATGGAATAGATCATCAATACTCTTCACCCTATGTACCACAACAAAATGGTGTCGTAGAAAGAAAGAACAGGACCTTAGTTGAGATGGCTAGGACTATTCTTGATGAATATCAAACTCCTAGGAAATTTTGGGCTGATGCAATTGCAACCGCTTGTTATGTCTCAAATCGTGTTTTCTTGCGTGCTAAGCTTGGAAAAACCCCATATGAGCTCCGGTTTGGACATAGGCCTAGTGTTACACACTTTAGGGTTTTTGGTTGCAAATGCTTTGTTAAGAAACATGGTAATCTTGATAAATTTGAAGCTAGATCTGTTGATGGCATGTTTCTTGGTTATCCATCTCATACTAGAGGCTACCGTGTGCTTTTACTTGACACTAACAAAATTGTGGAGACTTGCGAGGTTTCTTTTGATGAAGCTAGCCCAAGTACTAGCTCTGATATTGCAGGTCCGGATCCATATCCGCAGGGGGAGAGTATTTTTATTGAAGAAGATGAAGAAGTGGTGCTGCTGCCCGAAAACTCGGAAGTAAATAACGATCAAGCTGCTGATTTTGCACCACAACCAGCACCAACAGTCACTACTGCTTGTTCGGACCTTCCTCAATCAACAAGCTCTCCTAATCAAAGGTCCAAACATGAAGAAGAAGGTGCTTGTGAAGTGTCTACTCCCCTCCGAGTACTCAAAAGTCATCCTCCACAACAAATCATTGGAAGCTTGCATGAATGAGTCACTCGGTCCAGGTTTTGCGATCCAAACTCTCATGCTCATTCTGCTTTTGTTGCTTCTTTTGAACCCAAGGATATATCACACGCACTCACTAATGAATTTTGGATTAATGCCATGCAAGAAGAGTTAGAAAATTTTGAAAGAAATAATGATTGAAAACTTGTACCTCCACCTCAAGGTCACACATTAATTGGAACTAAATGGGTATTTAAAAATAAGCAAAGTGAGGATAGGGTTGTGGTTAGGAATAAAGCTAGGTTGGTTGCCCAAGGTTTCACTCAAATTGAAGGTCTAGATTTTGATGAAACATTTGCTCCTGTTGCTAGATTAGAAGCTATAAGAATTTTATTAGCATTTGCTGCATCTCAAGGTTTCAAGTTATATCAAATGGATGTTAAAAGTGCTTTTCTTAATGGCTACATAGAGGAGGAGGTTTATGTTAAGCAGCCACCGGGTTTTGAAAATCCAAATTTTCCTAATCATGTTTACAAACTGTCCAAAGCCTTGTACGGTCTAAAACAAGCCCCTAGAGCATGGTATGATAGGTTAAAAACATTCTTACTTGAAATGGGGTTTACCATGGGCAAGGTTGATAAAACTCTTTTTGTACTTAAGCATGGCAATGACTCATTATTCGTTCAAGTGTATGTGGATGATATTATCTTTGGTTGTGCTCCTCATGATCTTGTATCCAAGTTTTCAGCTATGATGAGTTCAGAATTTGAGATGAGTATGATGGGAGAACTCACATACTTTTTGGGGCTGCAAATCAAGCAAACAAAAGAAGGAACTTTTGTGCATCAAACTAAGTATACAAAGGACCTTCTTAAGCGCTTCAACATGGACAAATGCAAGCCTCTTCCGACACCAATGGGAACAGCAACAACACTTGAACTTGACGAAGATGGTGACCCGGTCAATAAAAAAGAATACAGAAGTATGATTGGATCACTTTTGTATCTCACGGCGTCAAGACCGGACATACAATTCAGCGTATGTCTTTGTGCACGTTTTCAAGCTTCTCCACATGCTTCACATCGCCAAGCCATCAAAAGGATTCTCAGGTACCTACATGGAACTCAAGAATTTGGCATTTTTCTTCCTTCTTCCTCAACTGTTTCTTTGAAAGCTTTTTCGGATGCTGATTTTGGGAGTTGTAGGATTGATAGGAAAAATACTTCGGGTGCTTGTCATTTTCTTGGTAATTCACTTGTTGCTTGGTCCTCTAGAAAAAAAAGTTCAGTTGCACAATCCACGGCCGAATCTGAATATGTAGCTGCGGCTAGCGCTTGCTCACAAATTCTTTGGATTGTTCAAACACTTAAGGACTATGGGGTTGATTTAGATAGTGTTCCACTGTTTTGTGATAACACTAGTGCAATTTGTATTGCTAAAAACCACGTGAAACACTCTAGAACTAAGCAAATTGACATTAGGTATCACTTTCTTTGTGATAATGTTGAAAAAGGAAACATTGTGCTTCACCATGTCGATACCGAACAACAATTGGCTGATATTTTTACAAAACCTTTGGATTTCACTCGTTTTTGTTTCATTCGTAGTGAAATAGGGGTTATGCATCCTCATGGCTTAAATTGAGGTGGAGTTTTTGAAACATTGAAAGTCTGTGTGAATCTGAAACTAAATAATATGAGCATAGTATTTCATACATATATGACTTTGTGATTCCTTTTACAGACTGAAAGTTCTTACTACATTACTCATGTTATACATTTTGTAGTTTTTGCCATGACTAGTAATTGGAATAATTACTTACACTAAATCTGGTCATGATCGAACTTTCTTGCTGTTTTGAACTTGTTGCGTGCTCACAAGTGCTTTTAATCATAAAAAATTAATCAAGTGATCAGCTCACATGTTGAGTTTTCAAATAAAAAATTGAGAAAAGATCAAGAGAATATGCATGCATCATGCTTCTTCTTTTGAGATTGCTTATCATTGCACTAAGATATGAACTTGGAAGGAATTGTGTATGACTAAAACCATGTCCTTAAGCTTCTGATTGTCAAATGACATAGGCTTGGCTTGGTTGGTTAGAATAAGGCTGATGCGGCATATAATCTCTTGCAAATATCATATGATCAACTTTGTGACTTAAATGATTATGAATAATAAAAATGCAGCAACAAGTGTCATGTTTTCAGGTTTTGAAATAGTTGAGTAAGGGAGATCATGACTTGCTTAAACTGAAAAATACATTTGATCTCTAGCATGGCTTACACTACTGTATGTATCTCATTGATGTGATAGTGTAAGTAACCTGATAGTATGACTTGGATGAGCTTTGTTTTGTATGTAGATGTTATAATATGCTCATAACATTTAAAAATTTCTCTTTTGAACCTTGCTGAATACATTGTCAAAGGGGGAGAAATATGTATAAGGAGAGATTTTTTTACACTTTGCATATGTTATACACTTTCTTCCTTCTCTGATTTAAAAAAATGGGGAGAAATTAATAAAGGGAGAAATGAGTTTTCAAAGCTTTTCAAAACTTTTCATAAGACAATGTTCGGATTTTAATTGGTGTTGCCAATGCATTCATCAAGGGGGAGATTGTGAGACCTATGTGTGCTGAATACATTGGCAATTAGGATAAAAGTTAGCATTAACATTCAAAGTTTTGAATATTGCCAAAACATTCTTCAGTGGCAAGGTCCGACAAGTTCTTTGTTAGGTCCGCCAAGTGTTGGCAAGGTCCGACGCGAGGTCCGGAGAGCTCCTGCAAGGTCTGAAGAGCTTCTGTGAGGTCCGGAGCTTGTTTTTAGGGAGCTCCCGTGAAGTTCAACTCATAGAACTGCAGCGTCTTGTTTTTGCTTTTAACTCGCAATGTTTCAAACTTGCTTTATGGGAAGTTTTGCTTAGTATTAATTTGCTAAGTTTTTGGTGTGTTTTGGTGGTTATGGATGTTATCATTTGATATGGTTTGCAACATGCTTATGTGACGTGCTCATGTAAGGTGTTGTGGTTTTCGAACTAACGTGAGTCAAGTCGAGGACTTGTGCTCGGAAGAATTGGTTGTTTATTCATGTGCAGGTGTTGCTTGAGTTCAAGACATGGCTGGTGACGGGATCCTTGGACTAGTCTCAGGGAGGAGATGAGGTTCCAACAACCAAGTTCAGGAGGAGCTGTGGTTGAGTTGATCGGGAGGTCGCGCAGCATGTTTGGATCAAGGGCAGTGCATATGAAGGTTGCGTGTACGTCGTTGGAAGGTGTTTGCACGTGTGCAAGGAGTGCATGGACGTGGCAACATTGTTCCAAGGCGTGATGAAGAGAAGTGGACGTAAAGAATTGGTCGGAAAGGTCCAACCGACTAGGTTATGGACTCAGGCTGCGGCTGAGTCGTGTTTGACTCAAATATGGAAAGTTTTGAGTTGGTTATGATACGATTTCGTGTTGGTCACGAATTTGAGTTGTTTTAGGAATGTTTAGGACGTTCCTAAGGTGTTTGGAAGTCTCACGATTGCTTCTATCTGCGAATAGGAGAGTCTTGAGCAGTATTGGAAAGTTACAGTTTGAATCCAAGTAGGAGTAGGAGTCCTAGTTTGAGTTAAGTTGGCCTTAGGGCTGGTTATATAAGCAAGGGGGGCCAAGTCTCGTGGGTGCACGACTTTGGGCTGTTCCTATTTTGTTTCTATTGAATAAAGTTTATAGTCTCGAGGAGCTTTTGTGCCTTGTTCGTCCGACTTGTTTTTCGTCAAGTCTTTCTCGCCGAGTTTCTGGACAGACCGACGTTGCTTCGGTGTTTCGTTCATAACTCGAGTTTTACAGATCCGATTGACGTGATTCTTTTTGAGTTGTCTTCACAACTCAATTATCTATCATCTGTGGAATTTTCACGAGCTTCGGATCTGTAGTTTTTGAGATACACGAGTTTCTTTGCAGCGTTGCAGATTGTTTTATATCGGGTAGAACAGATTGATCTTCGTTTAATGTTTTAATCGTATCTCAAGTTTTACTTTGTGTTTTCAAGTGATTCTTGTTGCATTAGATCCGTGACTTGATTCTCTACCTCTCTACTTGATTTGTCACGGTTGAACACGTTTGAAAACACTTGCACACATGGTTTCTTTAACCGATTGATTTTTTGCTGAGGGGTTTTTGTTGTTTCCGCTGCGAAATGTTTTAATCTACCATTCACCCCCCTCTGGTAGCTTTTCACGTGCTCTTCGATCCTACAAAATGAAAATGGCAATTTCATATCTCAAGTTGAATATCAAAGTCATAGTTAACTTTAATATCTTTCCAACGAGTATTCATTTGCCTTCATATATGTTCTGGATCAAAAATTGTGATATTTCAAAGTTAACAGAAATCTGAAACAATTTTGACAGAACCTCCTTTGGAAGTGGCTGTTTTGTCCGCAAGATTTCATCACTTTAAACTCCAAATCTAGAGAACCTTTTAACTACAAAGTCATAGAATATATCAGAAGCTTTCCAACGGTGTCTTACTTGACCCTTAGAAATTTTTCTACAGAAAATTATGGTCGAAATACAGAAATTTCCAGAGAGCAATTTGTGTCTGCCCTGTTTTTGGACAGTTCACACTCATCTGAGAATTTCATCCATTTGGAGGGTGATTCTGGTCTGGACTTCTACATAAAAGTTGTAGAAGACATCAAAACCTTTCCAGAAACGTATCACTCACCTCCATTGGTTCAACCAAACAAAAATTATGCTATGTTCAACTTCAGCAAAAATTCTGCCAAAAACATACGAGGTTATTCCTAAGTCTTTGTGAATGAATCTATACTCCCAATTGACTCTTAGTTCAATATAGGAGTTCATTACCCCCTAATGGAATCCTAGACTCCAAATTTACTCTTTTTATTTTCAAACCTTCTCTTGTTATGCAGTTTCAAAACACATCACAGTACTACGTTTCCTCACCAAATTAAAATCCTAACCGGCTTTATACCCGGCGTATACGTGTCAAGTGGTGGCACTAAAACGATCACTCACAAACGTTGTCTACACGACATGTACTAACATGGTTAAGGTACCTGCAGAAAACCACTCAATAATGATGCACACATTGGTTTATCATTTCAGGCAGGTCCATATCATAGTAAAAACATACGCCCCGTATCATTGCCATACAAGCTGTCCTTGAGTCAAGCCACGTCTCAAGGTACATGATCGGGTTATTCACCACCCGACGGGGGCTCCACACCTTTGCAATAAAGCACACCAGTGGAACAGCGCTTCTGTAAGCCTCGTAGGACATGAAGAGTCCTAGAGAACATACTTCGTGTCACAAACCACACGATGGGGTCTCCTCCTCTTGCCCCTGGGTTTGCGCACTGGAGGCTAGTGCCATTCATATGTCTCTAAGACATGAAGAGTCTTAGAAAACATATTCACTTTCCGTCCATTGCTGAACGGAACATCCCACACTACTTTCCTCGTATGGGTGAGCTAACCGAAATTGATCCGCTTTCGGCGGCGTTCCTTACCATTCTTACCTCCACGTAGGTGCGTCGTTACTGAATTTAAATACTGAAAAGTAACACACTGTTAGCTTGCCACCTTAAGTAACTATGCTAATAATACTCCTTATGTGGGCATACTATACGTTCCTCACTCGTATACTACTAAGTTTTCAAAAATAGACCCTTTTCATGCGTGCTATTCCAAATGCGGCTCTGATACCACGCCTGTGACGGCCCGAGAATCGCAGTGGGTGGTGCCGTGCGGTGCGGCACCCAACAGCTTGCATGAAAAGAGATGATAAGAACATAGCGGAACCATTTTGTTACTCAACATAATTTCTTTTACAACATAATGTACACACGCAACAGAAATTAAAGCTAGCTGGACAATCTACTCACTCTCGACCCTAACTACGCCGAAGAGAAGTCGTTCAACACGTGAACGCTTCCTACTAGCTTCGCCAAAGAAAGGCAGCGGCTAGGTTTCCAATGAGTGGAACGAACCGTGAGGTTCATTGTTTCACCGAACAACCCTCTTCATAGCAGGCATCCTGCTACCTGCAAAAACAACTCAGAAGCAACCGTGAGCACTAAGGCTCAGCAAGACTTAACCGTCACTCCTAAACATGTAAATCTAAATGCAGGGGTAGTAAAACAGTAGGAATAGGAATCTGCAAAATGCATCTTGACTAAACTTGATCCTTATATTCAGATTCTTATAGCCTTCATTTTAGTGGTCCTCACGCCTCACAACATCGGAAGTCCACAATCAAACAAGAAACGCTTATCCCGATGTTGCTTAGCCTAAGGCGGAAATGAAATTTAGTTGGCTCTATATCTACTTCAGTCAAGGTTCCAATACAGTGATTAATCCACAAACAGCAAGTTAAGAGGCTTAGTTCCTCTTCTTACTAAGTCACGGCGCAGTGGGCAAGTATGCTCAATCCTCTTCCGCGAGCGACGGTGATTCGAATCAATAACAACCTGGAATACACGACACATACACCCGCCTCGAAAGACTCTCTCAAGAGCTCTTTCTTACGTTGTTTGCAGCAACCTTTCACACGACACCCCGACATAGAAAAACGCTTCGCGCCGAGCAGGATGGTCCTCTACGCGGACACGTCAAAGTTGCCCGCTAAAGGATTTACACCTCACGCCTTCTCAACGCCATTCCTACGCGAAGGATGAGTTTCTATATCACGGTCCATCGAGTTACATCGGTTTCATGGGTCCCATACCCCACTATATATCCGGTACAGATCAATCTTGTCCAGCAGGGCCGCATACATATGGTCCTTAACCGACACAGACGGGGCTACAACCAACCTCCACATTTGCCTTACCATCCCGGTCCAGGCCAATTGTGGTCTCAAGCATTGTCACACCCATCGCAGGTCGAGACAAACCTTGAGCGCTCCATCCTACAGGAACATCCCCGTCCCCATCTCATTTTCATGAGGGTGTCTTATCATTAACCTCTCGCGAGTAACTCCATTACTCAAACTTTCTCGCGAGTAGCTTTTTACTACTCGACTTCTACCGAGCTAGCTACAACATTAGCCTAGAATCTACAACGAGGCAAAGCCTACACTAAACCTTCTACTTAGGGATGTAATAGTCATGCAAGTGGGTTTCAATAATCCTAGACATAATGCACAATATCAAGTCTAATAAACATGAGGTGAAGTAAAGCAAAATTTAAAACGGTAACGATATGCAAACCGGGGCTTGCCTTGCTAAACGGTTTTGTTAGAAGCTAGAAGTTAGTCTTCCTCTGGAGAATCCGCCAAACTCGTCACGAGATGGAGATCCTCGCTGCAGAGTCGAGTCCTCGTCGAACGTCGACGTCACGTGCTATTAAGATGATTTATGCACATGTATTCAAAAGCAATTTAGAAACTGTTTCAAAACTATTGTTCAAGTTAACTCACACATAAGAGAGATATACAACAGCAAGGTTTCTGTTGTTGGATCTAAACCTTAGAGAAGATGAAAGCTAGGGTGAAAAGAGATACTAGTAAGCACCATGTGATTAAGCCCATTATATGAACACTTAAACCTAAAAGATGGTAGCTTAAGTTCCAGAGGTCCAATGAAGCTGAGAATTTAACCACAGCCTCTACGGAAGGTATTTAGGCAGTGTGCAAAAATTGAGCTCATGAAATGGCTTCATGTGAGCACAATAAATCTTTATGCGGTTTTCACTAATCTGCCTTTACCCCCTATATATTAAGCTTTCCTATGCTGCAAAGTAGACTTTTTGTGAAGTACAAAATGTCCTGAGTCCATAGGAATTTGTTTTACCATTTTTTGAGTTTCCTACATGGAGATATGGATTTTACAAAGAATGGGGAAAAGCTGAAAATGTCTCTGTTTATTTTCCCATTTTTCAGAGACATAAGGAATGAACACATCATTTGTCCAGTCAAATGGGGTCTAATGCCTCTGAAATTTTTACTCAAGTTCAAGGATTTTTGGAAGAATGTCCTGTCCAAATTTGGTAATTTTCCAATAAACAGAACTCCTGTAAAAATTCATACAAGGTTTTATTTAAATGAATTAATGAGCCAAATCCAGGGATTTTCATAAACATTGGTCTGAAACCCTGGATAGTACTCTTTGAGAGGAATCCAACAAAATTTGTTTCACAATTTTTGGACACGCCTACACAAAGTTATGGCTCTCCAAAGTTTGAACTAAAGTGGGAAAACCTAGAAAATGTTTAAATGCTGACAGTGGGTCCCACCTGTCATCCCTAACATCCAGACTCGTGCCAAACAGAACAGTGGCGGCCCCCTCCGGTGAGGTCGCCAGAAAACCAGTTCCCAGCCACCTCTAGACCCCCTGCTGGCCGCCCCCCCATATTTCCCCACGCTGAACACGTTGGTGAGGTCGCCGGCGGCTGAAACTCGCCGGAAAACAGGGCGCACCGGCCACAGCAAACCCTAGGGCTCCGGCGAGGTCTTACACGGTGAATTCTCCACCAAATGGTCGGTTCTTAAGCTCTACAGCACCAGGGGATCATGTAGAAGACCGGCATGAGGTCTAAACAAGCTGGAGAGGGCTCTAAACCTATCGGCACCATGCGCCCGATAGGGTCCAGCGGCATACCCTCTAAAAGAGCTCGGATTGCTCACTCTACACTCAATTTCTTGGCCTAAAATCGATGGAGGAGGTGTGCTAGGCAGTTAACATCCTGTGTGTGAAAAACTAGATTTGAGGACGAATTTTACAATTCCTTACCTCAAGGTCCGTTTCTGCCGCCCGGGAGAAAAACTAGAAATTCTCCCTCTGTGATCAATGGCTAGGGCTGAGCTTTGGAGGTGAGCAACTAGACTTGTTGGTGCACAGATGGGGTGGCTTGCTTGGGCGTGATCCCTTCTGGTTTGGGCTGGCCACGGTGATCAGTTCCAGTTTCTTTAGCTTTAGCTCGGGAGCAGTAGAAACTTTGCTGCTTCTAGGCGCCGGTGAGCTCGGGACGGCGGAGGGAAGTTGCCAGCCGGCCAGAGCACTCATGGGCGAAGGTTTTTGCTGTGGAAAGCTGGGGCAAAGGGCACTTGATTCAGTTGGGCGCAGCAGAGGAACAGAGCAGCGGCTGGTTCTGTTCTGCTCGAGAGAAAATCTCACGGGAGCAGACAGAACGGGGAAGAAGAGAGAAATCGGCTTCGTGCACTGTCTCGTGTGAGGATCAGAACCAACCCATGAGGGAAGAAGGAGGTGGCGTCGGGAGTGGATTGCCTCCGCTGGGTTCACGCTCTCATCCGAAGACAGAGGCGGTTTGCTGCACCGGGTCTATGACATGTGGGTCCGGCCTCTTTTATTTGATTTCCCCTCTGTGCTTTGAGATTCCCACGCAAACGTTGTCCAAATATCACCAAATTTGGAGGATAGGTCAAAAGAATTATGAGGAACTCAAATCTGAAATCAGATTTTGAAATTGAGTTTGTTTGGTTCAAAATTCAAATTCAAGTTTGAATTTGAACGTGCTCTCATTTAATTCTCGGAATAAATAGTATAAAAACCTAAAATTCTCCAAATTTGAAACTTAGGCTCTTGAATACATGAGAAAAGCATCTATGCTCTCACATATAGGCCTTTGGACAATCTGAATAGGAATCCTTTCAAAAGAATTCAAATTGCATTTAAATTCCCTCCACTCTACTCATAGATGAGGTGCACATGAGTTAGAGTTTTGGAAATGAAATTCTTTCCCCTAGTTTAACATGTGTTGAACATGAGCTAGAGAAAATTTTTAACTCCCTCACATGTCCATATTTGTGTTCATCGTTTCATGTGACACAATTATAGTCTTTTATCGCCTTAACTTTGTTTCATACGTTGAAATAAAACTTTACAAAAGTTAGGGCTGTTACAGAGATTCCAAAGGAAAAGCAAAGTGGGGAAAAACTTTACCGGGTATATGATGATAGCAAGTCCGGATAATATGTTCGTAAATAGTCTTTGCTTTCCCCTGTCGCCTCATCAGCAGTATGGTTACTCCACAAGACCTTGTAGAACCATAAGGTCCGGTTTCTTGTGGCACGAGTCTTTTCATCGATGATCCGGATGGGATACTCTGTGTACATGAGGTCCGGTTGGAGAACTTCTATGTCTTCTGTGCAAATTTCAGCGGAGGGTTTGAGACACTTCCTCAGCTGAGAGATGTGGAAGACATTGTGAACATCTGCGAGCGACGCTGGTAAATCCAAGCGATAGGCCACGGGTCCGCATTTTTCAATGACGGCGAACGGACCAATGAACCGCGGCGCAAGTTTACCCTTCACTCCGAAACAGTGAGCTCCCTTCATCGAAGACACACGGACATAAACATGGTCCCCGATGTCGAAGTGGAGAGGACGACGTCTTTTATCCGCATAGCTTTTCTAACGAGATTGAGCAGCCTTGAGGTTGACTTGTATTACTCGCACCCATTCTTCAGCTTCATTCACAAGTTCATTGCCGTAGATGACTCGCTCGCCGGACTCGCACCAGTTAAGAGGTGTGCGGCATTTCCGTCCGTAGAGAGCTTCATACGGTGCCATCTTGATGCTAGCTTGATAGCCATTGTTGTAAGAAAACTCCGCCAACGGCAAATGATCATCCCAATTCTTGCCGTGGTGGATGGCACAAGCTCGTAGCATGTCTTCAAGCACTTGATTCACCCGTTCAGTTTGACCATCCGTCTGCGGGTGATACGCGGAGCTTCGGATCAGTTTGGTCCCCAACGATGCGTGCAGCTGTTCCCAAAACCGAGAGACGAACAGCACACCGCGATCTGAAATAATTTAGCGGGGAACACCGTGCAAGCATAAGATTCTTGCAATATAAAGCTCCGCATATTGCTTGGCCACGTAACTGGTATGTACGGGAATGAAATGAGCCGAATTGGTTAGTCGATCGACTATCATCCAAATCGAGTCATGTTTGTGAGACGTAAGAGGTAATCCGACTATGAAGTCCATGCTGATATCCTCCCACTTCCACGCCGGAATGTTCAACAGTTGCAGCTGTCTGGCTTTACACATATGGTCGGCTTTCACACGCCGAGATGTATCACATTCGGATACGTACTTTGTGATTTCTCTTTTCATCCGTGTCCACCAAAACCTTGTTTTCAGATCTTGGTACATTTTGTTGCTGCCCGGATGAATAGAATTCTTGGACAAATGAGCTTCGTCCAAGATTTTCCTCCGAAGCTTCATGTCACGGGGTACCACTATACGGTCTTTAAACCATAGTGTGCCGTTATCATCTCTTCGGAAGCATTTCATTTCGCCATTCTTCATCCTTCTCCGAATGTGCGACATTCCCACGTCTTTCTTCTGAGCTTCCATAATCTCCTCTCTTATGGTCGGGACGAGAGCAAGATTATATAGTGCCCCATATGGAACCAAGTACAGACTTGGTTCCTCCTCTTCAGGTGAGGTGATGGACAGACTGTTGACATGGGATTTGCGGCTCAAGGCGTCGGCAACCACGTTAGCCTTACCGGGATGGTAGTGAATCTCGATCTCATAGTCTTTGATCAGTTCTAGCCATCTCCGTTGCCGCATATTCAACTCCTTTTGAGTGAATATATACTTCAAGCTCTTATTGTTGGTGTAGAGGTGCACTAAGTTCTCGAGTAAATAGTGCCTCCACATTTTCAAGGCCAACACCACAGCAGCGAGCTCAAGATCATGAGTCGGATAGTGCTGCTCGTGGTTACGGAGTTGACGTGAGCCATAGGAGACCACTCTTCCTCCTTGCATCAATACACAGCAAAGCCCGATACCGGACGCATCACAATATACGTCGAAGGGCTTGGTTGTATCCGGTTGAGCTAACACCGGGGCTGTTGTAAGATGCTTCACCAATGCTTGGAAAGCTTCTTCACAAGCTGAGCTCCAAACATATTTGATCCCCTTCTTCAACAGTTCAGTCATCAGCTTAGCAAGCATGGAGAAGTTAGGTATGAATCTCCGATAATATCCTGCTAATCCGAGGAAACTCCTGACTTCGTGGACTGATGTGGGGGACTTCCATTTCAGCACTTGTTCGATTTTGCTTGGATCAACTGCAATGCCTTCTGCAGAAATGATATGACCAAGGAATGACACTTTGCTGATCCAAAACTTGCACTTACTGAACTTGGCATAAAGCTTATGGTCTCTTAATCGTTGAAGTACGATATGCAAGTGTTTGGCGTGTTCTTCTTCAGACTTGGAGTAAACCAAGATGTCGTCTATGAACACCACCACAAACTTGTCCAACTCCGGCATGAACACTGAGTTCATGAGATACATGAAGTGTGCCGGGGCGTTGGTGAGACCAAAGGACATGACGAGGAATTCATACAACCCATATCTCGTCGAGAATGCCATCTTTGGAATATCTTCCGCTTGGATCTTGATTTGATGATATCCAGAGCGAAGATCCATCTTCGAAAATACACTCGCACCCACAAGTTGATCGAAGAGAATATCGATGCGGGGCAGTGGATACTTATTCTTGATGGTGACGGCGTTGAGAGGTCGGTAGTCCACACACAACCTCAAGGTTTCATCCTTCTTCTTCACAAACAGCGCCGAGCATCCACATGGCGAGGAACTCGGTCGAATGAAACCCTTCTTCATTAGATTGTTGAGTTGCTCCTTCAGTTCAGCCAGCTCACTCGGAGCCATCTTGTATGGTCTCTGTGATATCGGCGTCGTTCCAGGTACAAGTTCGATCTTGAACTCGACATCCCTTTCAGGTGGCATGCCCGGAAGATCATCCAGAAAGACATCCGGGTATTCACGGACCACACGAATATCCTCAAGTTTTGTGGCTTCCGTGTTATATGTGGCTGGATCTTCTTGAACCGAACGGTCAAGAATAAGAACATGTGGTCCATGAAGTGGAGAGTTTAAACAAACCACACGTGGAATGATGTCAAGAACAGCACCATGGTGATGTAGCCATGACATTCCTAAAATGACATCAAGTTTTTGACTCTCTAACATGATCAGAGAAGTCGTATATAGATTCCCACCCAACTGTAATGGTGCTCTATAGACCATTCTATCAGCTGGTATTTTCCCACCCGGAGAACATATTAAATATTAATTATTTGTGGGAATGATAGGCAGTTGATAATTAATAACATAAGACTGACTTATGAAATTATGGGTGGCACCGGAGTCAAAAAGTATGACTACAGGATGATCTAAATAGGAGAACGTACCCGCGAGGACGGGTTCGCCTTCCGGCACGTCTTCGATAGCCAAATGATGGACGTTGCTGGGTTTTGGTGCGAGTTTCTTGGGCTGATTAGCACCCCTGCCCTGTCGTGGCCCGGGGCAGTCTCTCGAAATGTGCCCGACACGACCACACGTGTAACATATGTAAGGTGTCGGGGTCCCGCCGACTTGAGGACGAAATCCCGGTGCACGCTGTTGAAACTGAGGCGCACGCGGGACCATCCTTTGCTGCTGCTGTTGCTGTGGTGGATACGTCGGTCGGAAGCCCGGCGCATTATATTGCCGACCGCGAAACTGAGGCGGTCGCGCCGGTGGCTGCCATCTCTGACCGGATGGTGAGCGATACACCACGCGGTATTTCTGTGGCATCCCACCACTGCTGCTTGTCAGCACGCTGCGTTTCCTCTTATCAGACCCTCGCTCGCACTGAGCATTCTCTTGTAGAATCGCGGCATTAACGAGGTCTTTAAATGTGCCACGATTGCTTCGGGCGAGATGGACCTTCATCTTTGAATTCAGGCCCCGGAAGAAAGCGTTGCACTTGTTGTCTTCCGTCCCCACAAATCCTGGCGCATACTGCGCCAGCCGGTTGAATAACCTGGAGTAGTCATGAGCACTCCTCTCGCCTTGTCGTAGCGCCAGGAACTCCTGGAGCTTCATTTCCATAACCCCAGGAGGTATGTGATAGGCGCGAAATGCCTCCCGGAACTCCGTCCATGTGACGGCATGGCCAGCCGGTAAGGAGGCGGTGTAGTTTGCCCACCAGGTACCGGCTTCTCCTTGAAGCTGTTGCGCTGCATACAGCGCCTTCTGCTGTTCGGTGCATCGTAGCAGCCCGAACTTCGCCTCTAGAGTGCGGATAAAGCTGTCCACCTCCAAAGGTTCTTCGGCCTCCGTGAAGACCGGTGGATGGGTCGCCGGGAATTCTGAATAAAAACTTTGTTGGGGCTGGCGTTGCCCATTGTCTTGGCGTCCTCTCTGATGGGACGCATTCTGCTGCACCAACATCTGCAGTAACTCGGTTTGCTCGTCGCGCGAGCCGAGCACTGCAACGAGAACCTCCGCAAGATTCCTTGGAAGTTCTGGCGGTGGAGGAGGTGGTCGCTGCTGCGTCGTGGTCTGCTCCGGAGGTGGAGACTCATCACCACGAACTTGACTCGGACCTCCCCCTCTTGCATTGAACGTGTCCGCACCATTCTGCATTCATACCATTCAAAACGATCAGCACATGTTGGTTTATTTCATTCATTCTATACAATAGTAATGCAAGAATGGAATAAATAATGCGCATAACAATCACACATATGGATAAAGTACAAACTTTATGCAACATATACATCCCTGGACCGTGTCACACGATCGAGTTCCAAAGTATTGAACTTTATGGTTTAAAAGTTCATTTCGACCATCGGGGTCACCACGGGATGTTAAGTGTGTTAGCATGCGTAATTCCTCGCTATTGTACGGGACCCAAACATGTACTCGCTCGAAATGATACGTTGAATGCAAAAACTTTTCGACTCCAACTCGCTGTTTTACAACAGCCACTGGACGTCGAACGGTGAAACTAAGTACTTTGGTGGAAACACTTCAACATGGTGCTCACTGTCCAGCTTCTGGTCCAGCTGACCAGTCTGGATAATTCAACAGTTTTGACCTCTATAGTGGCAAAATCTGGACTAGTGTTCAACAACAAAGTTCTAGCACATTTCCTGCACTTTCCAACAGGGTCTTGCTTGACCCTTAGAAAATTTTCTACAGGAAATTGTGGTTGAAATACAGAAAATTCCAGAGAGCATTTTGGTCTGCCCTGTTTCTGGACAGTGCCTACTCATCTGAGATTTTCATTTTATTGGAGGGAGATTTTGTTCTGGAGCTCTACAGAAAAGTTGTAGAGGACTTCAATACCTTTCCAGAATGGTATCCCACCCCTCCATTGGTTCAACCAATCTTAAGTTATGCCCTGTTCAGTTTCAGCCAAATTTCTGCCGAAAACAGGGGAGATTATTCCTAAGCTTTTAAGATTGAACCTATACTCCCAATTGACTCTTAGTTCAATATAGGAGTTTACTAACCCCTAAATGAATTCCTAAACTTCATTGTGACTCTTTTCTTTGAAAATAAACTTTTATGCAGTCGGTACTACGTTTCCTCACCAAAGAAAAATCCTAAACCGGTATTCCGGCTTATACGTGTCAAATGGTGGAACTAAAGACGTCACTCACAAACGGTTTCTACACGTCATGCGCTAACGTGGTTAATGTACCTGCAGAAGAACATACAATAATTGTGCACACAAGGGTTTTTGACATTTCAGGCAGTTCCATATCATAATAAAGACATACGGTCCGTATCATTGCCATACGGATCGTCCTTGAGTCAAGCCACATCTCAAGGTACATGGTCATGTTTTCACACCACACGACGGGGAACCCGAGTAGAGCGCGAACAGGTCGTCACGGTTGGGAATTTTATCAACCCAACGGATATCACCTACTGCCTCATGACCGTTGAGGCACGCCGATGGCGAGCGCTGCGTATGGCCCTTTGAACATTGACCGTTCAAGAGTTGCATACTATCGTGTTGCTTACCACATGATGGGGTATTCTCCCTTTTGCCTAAGGCACGCTGGAGATCAGCGTTTTCATATGCTCTCAGAACCATTGAGAGGTTCAAAGACTCATATTAACTACCGTGCCAAGCCACGGTATGCCATTCCATACTATTACTCGTATGTCAAGTTACCGCAATTGATCCGCCTGCGGTGGTGTACCTTACCTCTTACCTGACATCGGAGCGTCGTTACAGAATGTATAAAAAATATGTTAGCATTTCCACCTTAGTAACTACTACTATCATAGACCTTATGCAGGCTTAATGACTAATCCTCACTCAACTACTTCTAAGTTTTCAAAAATAGGCTCCTTCCGAGCAAGCTATTCCCAATGCGGCTCTGATACCACGTCTGTGGGGACGACCCCATGGTTCACCCACTCCAGGATCGCATAGGGTGGTGCCGTACGATGCGGCACCCAACAGCACACACTAAAAGAATAAAGAACAACATACAAACTTTTATTTGATATAAAACAGCGGAAGTCTTTTACAAAACCTATTCATACAGCGGATGTAATATACATATACGGCCTCTCATCATATCTATGCAAAAGTGCAGCCGTCCAGCCCTGGGACGCTACACACTAGCAGCATGAAACCGGAGATCACAGCGACTTTGCAATAAAGACAAGCCTCGTCCTCGGAACCCTCCTCATAGCTCTCACCTGCATGCAGGTCAAATATTGCAACCGTGAGCACGATGGCTCAGCAAGGCTTAACCGTCTAGCCTAGGCATAGAACTCTACATGCAGGGCTGTGTAAGGTAGCAAAGGACTTTGCAATAAAGACAAGCCTATAAGTTGATTTTTACTTTCAGTTTTAATGCAGAAGATTCATGTGCCTTAGGCAGCCCTCACGTCGGAAGTCCACAATCAAACAAGAAACGCTTTCCTCCGATGTGGTGATACCCAAAGTGGAAAGTAAACTTAATTAGCTCTACATCTACAGCAGACATGGTTTCCAAAACATTAATATATCATCACATCATATTATCATTCAACTGGCTTACTTTACTTCTTACTACGTCACGAAACAGTGGACAAGCGGTACTCAAATAACCGCGAGGGACGGTGATTGCAATCAGGAGACACCCGGACAACACGTTGCATACACCTACTTTCAGAAGCGTGATTCCACACCCCTTCCTACTCTGTTGTATGCAACAACCTTTCAAAGGCAACCCAAATACCGAACCGGTCCATCCGTAACGGGCATGAGGTCCCCGCATGGAGCGTGACTGTGCCCACCGGCAGTTTTACACCTTGCTACCCTCAACCCACTCCTATTTACGGTTGGGTAAGCCTCGTTACCCAGGTTAACCATTTACATCGGTTTCCTACTTATGTCAGTATGCCATCCGGTACTGTTCGATACTTGTTCAGCAGGCCTGCACACGACTCGGTCCTCAATCGATACCAACAGGGCTACGCACGTGAGACCTCCGCTCACTGCTTCCTATCCCCCCTGCTGGGTCTCATTTTCTCCACTTTTAAGCCATTTTCTATTCTGACCAAACCGTGTGATAAAACCTTACCTCGCGAGTAGATTCCAACTACCCGACTTCTACCGAGGTACTAAGCATATTAGCAGGGCCTTGTCTACTCGTAGGCTCTGTAAGCTACCCAACTCTTCATAGGATTTAAAAGGTTATGTAAGTGAGGTTTCAATCACCTTAACTCTAATGCAACCCTTCACCCTAGACATAAGTGATACAAATAAAAAGCTTTATAAAAGGTACTTAAGTGCAAACCGGGGCTTGCCTGGTTGCGATTCAAACGGTAAGTTAGTTTCAGGCGGGAGGATGTCCAAGGGCTCCGGTGCGTCCTCCACTTCGGTCACTAAATGAAATGTAGCAAAATATGTGTATAAGTATTAAGGATTTATAAGAATTGAACTACTATTCATAGCTACTGCTATTTAGGATCCTTAATTGGCTTTGGGATTTTTACAGTGGATACTTGACTCTCTAAGGATGATTTGAGCCAAATTTGGAGGCATGTCATTGCATAATGTAGTCTTTAAAATTCCTACAAGTACAATGCTGCTCTGAATTTTGAGCCCAAATCAGGAGCTTTGACATAGCTAATGGTGGAAGATCTGACTAGTGTAAGTCTCCATGGTTCTAACAAAATTTGTTTCACCATTTTGGAGCTACCATCAGAGAGATATGAATTTTTGTAGATGGACAGGAGTTCTGAAAAGTTTCTGTTTAAATTTGAATTTCCAAATAAAGGCTGAACATGGGACGGTAGTTTAGCCTAGCAATTGAACTCTAATGAAGCCTAAATTTTTACTGGATATCAGTAACTACAAAAAGGACTAGCTGCCCAAATTTGGGAATATTTCATAAAGAATTGCTCCTGTAATAAATCCCCAAAGGATTTATTAAAAACAATTCTACAGAAATTCCTGGGCATTTTCAAAGCCTAAAATTGGTTTCTCTGTGAAGTACTCCTCATGAGGATTCCAACAAAATTGGTCTCACCCTTTTTGGAGTTTTCTATACAAAGTTATGAGTCCCCAAAGTTTGAACTGTATTAGGAAATTCTGGAAATGTTTAAATCCCAGTGGTGGGTCCCAGCCGTCAGTTCTTTCTTCCCCCCTCGCGCCAAACAGAGAAGTCCGCGGCGGTTGCTCCGGCGAGGGTGGCGGGAACGGCTTAACCGGCCATCTCCCGGCCCTAAACTCGCTGCTCCCCCATAATTGATCGTGCTGAACACTTTGGGAGGGTCGCCGGCGGCCGTAGTTCACCGGAAACCACCGCGCACCGGTGACAGCAATGTTTTCCACTCCGGCGAGGTCAGGAACCCGTATTCCTCCACCAAATGATCGGCTCTCAGGCTCTAGAGCATCCGTGAACGATGTAGGAGCCCATAAGGGTCCTGGCCGCCGGTGAAACAGCCAGCAACCAGGGGCTCCACGGCGACCCGAGGTGCTTTTGCACCGGCGACAAAGAAAACAGCTAGGGCTCCCTTGTTTCTTGATGTTTTTGCTTGATTCTTCGTCAAGGAGAGGCGCTAGAAAGTGGGAAAGCTCTGTTGTAACACCCCAAAAATCTTGTTAAGACCCTAAATCATGTTAAGAGGGGAATTTAAAAATTTTTGGACGTGTTGCATGTTTTGCAAAAATTCAAATTCAAACTGGAATTCAAATTAAACTTAAATCAGAAAAGAAATAGAAAAAGAAAATAAAAGAAAACAGAAAAAAACCGTCCAGTGGGCCGCAACCCACCAGCCGGCCCAACCAGAACCCGCGCCAGCTCGCAGCCGCGCGCGCCCCTTTCCCCCCACTAACAAGCGGGGCCGCCAGTTCTTCGTCTACCTCGAGCCCGCGCCGGACTCTCTCACCCCGAATCCAAACCGATCCGGATTTCTGCGAATCCCAGCCGAATTTCGCTCGGGGGCGACGCGAACTCAATCTAAACCACCCTGCCGCCCTCCCCCGTCTATAAAAACCCCGACCTCGTTCTGTTTTTCCCACGCGATCTGCTGTTTTTCCTCCGGTGAGAACCCGAGCCTTCTCCGGCGAATTCTGGCCGATCTACGCTCGGAAATTCCGATCTAACTCGCTGGTCTTGATCCACCGCCTCCGGGGAACCTTGCAGGTGCAGAAAACTCGGTGACTTGCGGTGTAAACACAGCGCCGACGAGCCTAGCAGTGAATTCACCTCGGACCTCGTCGCCGATCAAGAAAACCCCCGAGGTGAGATCCCCGACCTCCCCTCCACCGATCTATGCCACAAGATCACAGTTCTAGGAAGAATTCTCGAAGATCCGAAAGTCTCCGGCGAGATCGCCACTTCCCGCCGCCGTGCGCCGCCGGCAGCACCGCCCGCGCTCGATCAGAGCGACGTGGCCGCTTGTGCGCCGTTTATTTTAAATCGCACGGTAGGGTTTAAATCCCCGCGTACCGGTTCGACGTTATAATCTCAGCCGTCGGTTTAAAATCGGACGGTCCACGTCAGCCCCGCGTTATAAAGACTGGAAATCTTACGTGCTACCCCCTGGGGTTCTCGGGAAATAAGAGCTAGCCCCAGAAACTTCTGATCTAGCCCCTGGAACTCTAGAAAATCATGTAAATTCATTTAAAAATCAGTTTTAGCCCCTGGACTTAATAAAAATTAGGAAAAACTCCTCTGTTATGTATAGCTAGACCCCTGAATATTGTTAAAATAATATTATAGACCCTGTAGTGGGGTGAGTTTACCTTTTTAGCCCTGTTTAATATTTAATTTAGGAAATTGAATATGTGGCTAGTGTTTAAAATTTAAAAAGGGGGACAAACATATTGTCAAAATTAAATTAAAAACTTTCTCAGTATTTAGAAAACTTTGGAGTGGGATAAAAATATATTTTGGGCTGAAATGAATCTGTTTAATTTATTATTCACATTTAGGGACACTTTTTTAAGTAAAGAATAGTTCTGGAAAATAGGGAAAATAATTGTAAAATAGTTTACATCAGAGGAAAAGGTCAAAAATATATTAGCAAATATTTTAGATCAGAACCTATTCTGTTTAGATGATGTGTCTTGTTATTTTCATAATAAAGTTCACATTTAGGCATAGGAATTAAATCTGAAAATATAGCAACTAGTAAATGATAAATGGAGTTCTAAAATACAAAGAATTCAGTTTAGGGTTGGTAGAAATTCTGAAGACACATATGGAGAAGGAAAATACCTTTCATGCATACTTGGTAGCTAAAAGGTATAGTAATTGAATATAAGGAATTTATTTAAATTGGAAACTCATGTATAAAGTATGCAAGCATAAATGTGAATACAAAAGAAGGAATCATATACACATGATTAAAAGTGCATGCAAGCCACAAATCAACACACATAGAGTAACCACAACACATATAATGGTGAATGACTTTCATAAATATGAATGTGTGGTTTGTATGAAGTGGAAGTGTGAACTATATCTTATGGATTGTTGTTTTTCTTTTGCTATGTGTGATGGTATGATGTAGAACCTGCTCAAGAGCAAGTTATTCCTTTCCAAGATCAGGACTACCCATTTCAAGAGCAGCAGGAAGGAGGCAAGTGTCCTTGACCACTTTGATCCTATGCTAGGATGTGTAGATAGAATTATTTGCATTGTCAAATGAAATATGAAACCCATGCTAGGAAGTTTCCCTAGAATTGCATTATCTTGTTTCCTTGTAGCTTGGGTTGGGATTTATTTTATCATGTCATTTATTTACATGCTTATGCTTAGCCATGCTTAGAATGGGATATTTGGGATATGAGATCATCAGTTTATTTTACCATACTCTTGAATGAGATATTGTGAGTTATGTAGAGGTAGGGATCAAGGAAAGTTGGATGTTTTGGTTGTGTGCTGGGTGCACGAGACTCGGGTTTATGTTTAGTACTTGCCTGGATCCTAAGGACCGGTTCATGGAGCATGTAACCTGGCTTTACAGTGCCAACCACATGCTGAGATGGGGCAGCTTGGCCAATTAATTAGGTGTATCCCCGGCGTAGTATGGGTGTGTTGGATGGTGCGGGGAGTAGGTGTTAGCTGGACTACCATATGAACCGCAAGGCTCAAGAGGGGGCCACTGCAGCGGGGTTGGAGCCTCTTGTATGCTGTTAGGGGTGAAACCTCAGTGGGCCCATGCTCGTCGGGAATCCCTTTGTAAAGGCTTCGTAGTGATCTCCTGGCTACACACCTGGGAAGTGTGAATGTGGTTCGTAGCCACTGGCATAATGGAGGTTCTTTTAGTCCACCTGGCAACGGGGGATGAAATCACTACATGTGGGTACAGTGGTACAAACTCTGCAGAGTCAAAACTGTCATGACAGCCGTGCTCACGGTCAAGGGCGGCTTCGACTTATTCATGATTAGAGGAGTGATGGTTTTGGAAGTTATGGATGTTAAGCGGGGAGCTTAACATTGGAAATGATGTTATGGTTATTTGATTATGATGATGGGATGGGAGATTGGGACCATTTCACCTGTGTAGTAATGTAGGTGCTTAATAAGCTAAGGTGATAGGTATTAATTGCGTAGTGCTTTAACCATGAGTTCAACCTCTCCTTGTTCTAGCCATGCATGATATAATTTTCCCACACTTGCTGAGTACCATTGGTACTCAACCTTGCATATTTGTTGGTTTATATTGCTGCTCAGGTCAAGATAATGAGGTGGTGTATAATGACCAAGATTTTGGACCCGAGGAAGGTTTTTAGGTTCATGAAGACCCCCGGGCAACGCCTGTGATGGAGCCCTAAAGAATAATATTCCGCTGCTAGTTTATTTACTTGTGATGAACTTATTATTGTCCATTGAGACATTTACTATTTAAGACTTACTTATATTCGACACCTGGCTTGTAATAAATGATGCTTCACTATTTGTCATCACATGTATGAGAAAATGATCCTGGCATACATGTGATATTCACTTGGTTGTTCTTCGGAAAAACCGGGTGTGACATCTGTGCAAGCTTACTCGAGGTCTAAAGGATCGTGCACCACGAATTTTCGGTTAGACCGAGCACTAATCGTCGGTGTACAGTTTGGGAAAATGGTGAAATTCGCGCCACCGGTTCTAGCAATCGCTAAACGGCTTCCAGCTACACGATCAGGACATGCAAATGCACCTTTCTTGTGTAGGGAAGGGTCGGTGACACCAGCCGTAGCGCTGTCCACGGCGACCTCCCTCGGTTCTTCCATGTTCACCCGACGACCGTAGTTACTTTGCCAATTTCCGGAGCGATCACGCTCGGGACAGGAAAGGAGAGGGGCTGGATGGCTAGAGCACTGGTGGGCACAGCTCTTCTCTGTTGGGCGCTCGAGCAACCGAGCTCAGTAGCTGTGGCGTGATCGGGACGAACGGCGGTGGTGTTCTGGGCGAAAGAAAACCGCTGAGGCGCGAGTTATAGCTGGGGGGAAAAGTGAAACAGCTCCGGCGCACCCCTCGCCGTGATCCAACCGAGCTACCGAGGCAGCAGGAGGTGGTGCAGGCTCTCCCTCGGGCGCGGGTTCAACCAAGAGCTGGCGCGCTACCGCTGTTCGACCGCCGTCGGCTGAGGCAGTAGCTCATGTGGGTGGCTGACAAATGGGCCCTACCTCCCCCCTTTGTTTAGTTAAATTTTTCTGATATTTTCCAACCAGCAACTCAACATTAAAGGCCTTACTTCACCTCAAAGTCATAGTTTTAACTTTCTGAATTCAAAGAATTCGAATTCTGGTGTGAAATTTGGATGTGGTTTGATCATTTGAATTTGAAAAGGAGTTTGAATTCTCCACTTTGTATTGCCTCAAAATAAAGCAAACCAGCTCCAAAATTTCCAATTTTTGGCATGGCTGCTCATTCAAAGGTGGAGAACACATTTGTGAAACCCAATTTTCAAATTGAGGGAATTGGAATTTGAAACTGAATTTCAAATTCAGATTAGAGGGCTTTTCCTTTTAATTCCAAACAAATATGAAAACTCCTCCAAATGAGCTGGAATTTGGAAGGGTAAATATTTAGAATATGAAGATCCAAGCTGTGCATTTAGATCTCCATGTTTGGAAGCTTTGGGAAGTCTAAACCCTCACTTTGAACTCACCCCATTATAATTCAAAGTTTTAATTCCCCTCATTTTTCATAAGTGTACATGAGCAGAATTTTCTTGCCACCACTTTTGGGGATTTTACATCTAGGCGAGCTTGGTTCATAGATGTTGCTGAATGAGATGGTGATTTGCTTGCCATAGATCTAAGAACCAGTTCATGCGAGCACATGCCAAGAAAACAGTGCTACCACAAGGCCAAATATCGGTGAGGCTTAGCTGACTAATAAGGTGTGTTGCTAGCTTGTTATGGACCATTGGATGGCGCGGGGAATGGGAGTCGAGGAAGACTGCCCTGGGAACTGCATGGCACAAGAGGGGGCCCGTGGGTGGGAGAATGGAGATTCGAGCCTGCTCGTGAAACCTCAGTGGGTCCTTACATTGTAGTAGCCCCTTTGTAAAGGCTATTTTGTGATATCTTGGACATACACCAACGGTTGCGTAGTGGTATAATGGAGGGTTTTTTCTAGTCGCCGACAGGTGACAAAATCACAAACTTGTGGGTAAAGTGGTGCCACCTCTACAGAGTGTAAAACTATCATGATAGTCATGCTTTCGGTCACAAGCACCTGGCCAACATCCATGATTAGAGGCAAAACTTGGGATGGCTATTCGGGTATGGTCATATGGATTGGTTTTGGGACTGTTTTGGGTCATGACAATGAGTTTGGTTTCGGTTCTATGAAAATGAGATGGTTATGAGTATTTATGAGTATGAGATGAACTTGAGAAACATTATTGGCTGGTTGAGGCTTGTTAAATAGTAAATTGTGATGAAGGAATGTTGATGAATTACTTGGTTATGACAGGATTTAACTCACCTAGAGATAGTTGTTGTTTTACCCTGTTTGTGAAATAAAATTTGCTTGTTGCAATGAACCTTTTTATTCCCTACCTTGTTGTTAGCTACTTATCATACTTTTCCCACACTTGCTGAGTACGATATGTACTCACCCTTGCATTCCCACATATACTTCAGCAACAGGAGAAGAGTACTTCGAGGAACAGGTGGAGTACTAGGCGTGCGCACTACCGTCAACATGTATGTGGAATTGAAGTTGGAGCCTGGTGTCTTAGCCATTTTCCGCTGTCCTTTAGAGTCTTTCGCTGCAAGAATAAGTTAGATATTCATGAGTGAGACAATGAGTCAATGTCATAAAGTACTTAAACATTATTTGTACGTGGTTATATTCTGAATTCAGTTTGTGGTAAAGCTGTGTATGTGTGATGAACATCCTGGGCACACATACATATTCACTTGGTTCATTTTCGGAACCGGGTGTCACACCTGGGCAGTGTAGTCAGGTCGCGGCCGACCGACTGGTAAGTTTTCAAAATTCATCATTTTAATTATAAGTAATACTATTACTGACATGCTTACATCATTTATTTGTTTTTTACGAAAAAGTAAGCGAAGGACGTTAAGAAGCACGACGAAGGCTACGATTGGGAAAACGCGCCAATCGAGCCTAGAGCCGTGTCGCATGCGGCGGTGGGAAAACCCATGGACGGTGAATTGGTCAACTGTTTCATTTTTTTAATCTTCCTTCTTCTACTTTTTATTTTTCTATCTTTTGTAGGTTTGCCATTTTCGATGGAGTTGTCGACTCGAGGGCGGCGCAACCTTCGAGAGGCACTCCATCGACGGAGGCTTCGTCCGTTGGCCGTCGAGTGGTCGTCTCTCACAGAGGGAGTTGGAGTTCCATGCCATGGAGGATAGGCTTGCGCGGACCCAAGAGGAGCTCGATAGGATGAGGCCCGTCCAAGAGTACCAGGACAATCTCATGGCCCAGATGCAGGCAGCGGTGGAGGTAAGTAATTTAAATTACCGTAGTTTAAATTTTTAGCATTTCAGTAATAGATGTGTTCTAATATGTTGCAATGACAGGCCTTAGCTCGACAAAGTGGCCAGGAGCTCACATTTCCTGTGTGGCCGCAGCCGCCCTCATCACTGCCGCCCCCAGCACAGGTACCCCCGGCACTGTGTAACTCCTTAATACCATTTAATACAGGGAGGGAGGTAAAGAGATAGAGAGAGGGGGAGGGATAGTGAAAAAGAGAGAGAGAGAGAGAGAGAGAGGGATGGGGAGAGGGAGAGAGAGAGCGGGGGAAAGAGAGAGAGGGAGAGAGATAGAAAGAGAGTGTGAAAGAGGGGAGAGAGAGGGGGAGAGATAGTGAAAGAGAGAGAGGGATGGGGAGAGAGAGGGAGAGAGAGAGTGAAATAGGAGCAAAGAGAGTGAACGAGAGAGAGAGAATGAGGGAGAGAGAGAGAAGGGAGAGGGGGATGTGGAGAGGGACAACGAGAGCGAGAGAGAGAGAGAGAGTGAAAGAGGAGTATAGAGAGTGAAAGAGAGAGAGAATGAGGGAGAGAGAGAAGGGAGAGGTAGATGGGGAGAGGGACAACGAGAGCGAGAGAAAGAGGGGGGATGGTAAGAGGGAGAGAGAGGGAAAGAGAGGAATAGGAAGGGAGAGAGACATGTCTAACTTTTATTTACTTTGCAGGGTTCACCGACGGAGGCGCAGACTCCATCTTCGCAGGTACCGGCACAGGGAGGGATGCGCGAAGACGACGTTCATGGCACCGGATGTAGTGGTGAGGGGAGTGTGTAGCCGTTAGGAGTTTTTAGATTTCTTTGGACTTTGTGAATGAACCGTCGATAATGTATTGTGTTCTTTGTCTGTGTTATGTACTATGTTATTTGTCTTGGCTGGCAACCGTGCCAGGGCAGCTAGTTTCTGTTTTTTTTTTCAAAAAAACTAAAACTGGCCATCGTAAGTTATCCCAAGTAACTTACGATGGCCTAGGTCGTGGCCGTCGTAAGTAATCCTGTTACTTACGACGGCCAGGTTTAGGCCATCGTAAATTGTATTGCCCAGCCAACCAAGTGGCCCAGTTGCTCACATATGACGGCTATGGGTCGCCGTTGTAAGTTGCGTAACTTACGGGTGGCCGTCGTAAGTAACGTAACTTACGACCAAGCCCTGACGACGGCAAGAAACCGCCGTAATTAGGTGTAAACTGTCGTAATTAGGATAATTAAGATGGTTTACACCTTACTTACGATGACTTTGGCCGTCGTAAGTGAAACGTATTTCTGTAGTGTTGGGTGGTGGTGACGTGGAATTCAGTGCCTGTGAGAAGCTTCATTTTCCAGTCTGTGTAGATGTGCCTAAAGCAAGGGGGTCAGAACCTGGATTAAATGACATACAAAAAGGTGATGTCATGTGTGCAGGTACTGCCACAGTGGTGAAGAGGGGAAGTGGGAAGCTGTGAATGTGGAAAAGGCTTTAGGGATGTTGGAGAAGGAAGACAAAATGAATGCCCTGTCTGGTGTAGAAATAGAGATAAAGGATTTTGATATCACTGACAAGTCTCTGTCGTTGAATTATGAGGGCACACTGGTTACAATACTAGGGGTGACAGGGTGAGGGACCCCGGGTACCTAAGGAGCGGTGAAACAATGAAGCCACGCGGGCTCGGAATGCTGATCGTGCAACCGGAAGAAAGATCCGCGCCAGGACCCGGCTCGGGGTCGGGGCGCGGGGACCGACGACGACGCCCGACCTCGGGGTCGGGAGAGAGCAGTTGGCCCCCAAGGGTCAGGACGGAAAGACCGATCCCCAAGGATGGTAAGCAATGCCGAACCGTGAAAGGTGGAAGGCCTTGAATAACGGCAAGAGAAGACGAAGGAAGGACTTCAAAACAAGGTGAAGTCCGCACGCAAAGGGACAGGCACGCAGCCTGACCTTACCGCCCCCTGTCCCGTCCAATCCGAAGCAGGTGGGCAGGGGCAGAAAAGAGACATCGACTGTGGACAAGACAAGAGAAGGAACACTCTTACCCTCACGTCGCGGCTAGGAGGGCTAGGACCATACCGCCCATTGTAAACCCCCACCACATTTATGAGGGAGCGGCGGGTAGGCAGAGGAAAAAGGGGTATAAAAAGGAAAGATCCATAGAGAAAAGGGAAAGGACTCTCTTCCCAACTTGTAACCCGGATCGCACAAGCCACATGAGCTAATACAAGGCCGACTAACCCCCCCCCCCCATGCTGGACGTAGGACATATTGTCCAAACCAGGATAAATCCTTGCCTTTGTTAGCTAGTCATCCAGCAAAAGAGCATGGGGCATATGATTACTAGTCGGAAATCCGAACGCCGACAGCCTCACATTTCTTCGTTCCCTCTGTGAAGGCCTTTGCAAGCTCAATCTCCATTGGCGGTTGGAGACTCCGTCTCAACAGCGTAGAGCTCGCCGTCACCCGCAGCCACGGTCACGAGGTCAAAGACGTACCCACGATGCATCAGGAGTCCCATGTCGAGACGTGGGAGCCCACCATCGACGACAATGGCATACTTCATCGGACGGACTACGCAGGCAGACTGCTGTCGCCCCGTCCCATCCTGCCTCCGGAAGACGCGACCGGCTTCGACTACAGAACCAACACTGGGCCTAACAAGGACCGCTGTCCTCTCCACGAGCGTGACGTTATAAGAACCGACAACGCTCCTCCGATTGCTCCCCGCATGAGCACCTCACTCCCATCAGTACCCGCACCGCGGGAAGCACCGCAACGAAGCCGCAACAAAGAGCCAGGAACCGTGCAGGGTCTACTCGAGTGGCTCGAGGTGCACCGCACCATGCTCGAGGGAGAAAGGGAACAACTAGAAGCCGACAAGGCTGTGCTCAAGGATTTACGAAGCCTTTACTCGGACGAAGACGGAGTGTGGCTATGCAACCACCAAGCAAGGGTGTGCGCGGTCATCGACACATGCGTCCCGCTCTGCCCCGCACGGTCGGACCGCGGCTTGGCGATCGCGGCTGCCATGCTACACAGCATCCTAGAGACAGAAGACCCGAAGGTGTGGCGCACAAATTGAGACCTCAGCTCACTACTAGAGGGGGCTGTGACCCAACCCGCCGAGGGCTCTCCCGCCTTTCAGCGGAGAGCATCGCCCTGCGGCTGCCCATGTGGGCACACCGCAAGTGCCGTAAGGACATCGCGGGTTGTGACGCCCCTGTTCCAAGAACCTCAGAACCGAGCTGATGCATATGTGTGCCCAGGATGTTCATCACACATACACATATAATCCACAAACTGAATTCAGAATAATACCACGAATAATAGGGTTTTATTACATTGTCTCATGAGTGTCTAACTCATTCTAGCAGCAGAAGTCTTATTCTAGCAGCGGAAGTATTTATTCTAGCAGCGGAAGTCTTCTAAACTATTGCGGAAGCAAACTAAGCAGCAGCGGCTCCATCTCCTACTCCACAGGCAAGTTGACGGTAGATCACACGCCTAGTACTCCACACGGTCTTCGAAGTACTCTTCTCCTGTTGCTGATGATGAAGTAATAATGCAAGTTTGAGTACATGACGTACTCAGCAAGTGCTGGAAAATATGATATGTAGCTTACAGCAAGGTAGGATTTAAAAAGGCTCATTGCAGAAAGCAAAGTTTATTTCACAAACATGATAAAACAGAAACAACCTTTAAGTGAATTTAATCCAAACATGTATTCAATTAAAACATCAAAATACATCCATCATGATCCTCCTCTTTCATGTCTCATCCAAACATTTATCTTTCTCAACTCTTTCTCATGCTCATAATGATCATCTCATGATCATATCCCTCTCATATTCGAAACCAAAAGCTCATTGTTCGACTCAACAATCCGAAACCATTCTCATTACCAGGACTCAACAGTCTCGAAACCAAATTCCAAAGACCATACCATAACCAATCCGATGATCATACCAATGACCATCCCAAACTATACCATGACCAAACCGAACATTCATCCCAAAAAACATCCCATCTAATCATGGAAGTTGGCCGGGTACTTGTGACCGGAAGCACAGCTATCATGATAGTTTTACACTCTGCAGAGGTGGCACCACTTTACCAACAAGTTTGTGATTCTGTCACCCGTCGGGTGACTGCAGAACCTCTATTATACCAGTACACAACCGTCGGTGTATGGCCAAGAGATCACAAAATAGCCTTTACAAAGGGGCTACTAGATGTATGGACTCACTAAGTGTGACACCCTCATCTCGGGTGTCAGCATATGAAGAAGAAAAACATTTTAAGAAAAGAAGGAACAGAGACAAGTATCAAAAAGATGGCCAATAAAGCTCTCCGAGAACACCGAAACGCAACTTCCACGGCCAGCAGACCACGTGGCGCGTTCGGAGCTCATCCCCGAGAGATTGGGAGAGGTCCGACGCTAAACTAGGCTACGTGGCAGGACAGGGGGTCACCTCCGCAATTGGAAAGAGGTCCGACCCTGTGGGACACGTGCTGCCCGCAGAGCTAGCCTCTGCGGAAGAAGCAAAGGCATTTTTCATAAGACACGTGTCATCCACGGAGCTAGTCTTCACGGAAATCAGAGGACCATCCGCGCGGGATACGTGTCAATTCCGGAGCTCATCTCAGAGAAGTCCGGATCTATCGAATACGTGTCACCACCGGAGCTTATCTCCGGAAGGTCCGTCGCAGCTAAACACGTGTCGAACGCGGGGCATGTCCCTGAGGAAAGAAGAAAAGGAAGACCGGCGCCAACACGTGGCGTGCGCGGAGCTCACCTCCGAAGAAGAGGGAGGTCTCGATCGATTGACACGCAGCACGACCGGAGCTCGTCTCTGCGGGAGAAGAGATACCAGGCTCGGAAGGACACGTGGAGCTTCCGGAGCTCATCACCGCGGAGGTAACAAGTCTGGAACGGTTTTTACACATGAAGATATCGGTGCGCAACGGAAACCGATCTAAACTCCACAAACCTTACGGAAGATAAGATGTCAGGATCTAACAAAGATCTGAATAAGACTCTTATTCGGGATCCAATTAGATTAGGACTCTTCTCTTCCCGATTATAAGTAGAACCCAAAACCTCTGGCCGAAACTACAAACTTCTTTTTCAACTCCTAAGCCGACGACTTAGAGCCCTAGCCCTAACTCGCCGAGCGAAACATCGCTGAAGCACAACAAGGGAGATCATCGAAGAAGAACCGAGCGGTCTGAGGAGGACCTCAAAAAAACGCGAGGTAGGACTTCGATATCATTGTATTCATCCCCTTGCATCTGTTCTTCAATTCCTTTCGAACAGAAGCCTTTTCATGGACAGATCACTTGATGATCAGTTTGATCTAAAGACCAGATCATCACGAACACCTCTGACCATGCAAGCCATGCAATAATAAGTACAGATCGATCTAATAAAACTAATCATAGGATAGCATGCATGTGCATCATCGCACCTAGTTTAGGGTTTGTGCATGATATTGATTGCTGTGAATTTGCATGCACGAGAATCCTACAAAGCAGGACAAACTCAGGAAGCTGTCTACGACGAGCTGCAGCAACAAGGCTTTGAGAATCAAGAACATCCGGAACCGCAAGAACAAGGCAAGTGCTCCTTGACCATATTGATCCTATGTTTTGGGTCAAACTATTTTGTTTTGCGAAAAGGTGTGTGTGCTGAGTCAAACATGATGGGAAACCCTTTTTATAGGAGTTTACTAGTTTGGTTAAACCATCCTTGTCGCCTGGGAAGTTCATGAGTCGGGTATGGTTTTTTTTTGCTTATTGCTTCGCTGAGTCTATGGGATTGGGAAGCGAGATAGATGTGTCTAGCTAACTGCACTCGTACTGATAATAAGTAATTGATGAGATTAATGAACATGGATCGGAGGGAGATCTAGGCAAGCCTGGGTTTGTGAATGAGGTAGCATGAGATGGTGGTTTTACTTGCCGTAGATCTAAGGACCGGTTCATGCATGCACATGCCAGGATAACAGTGCCACCACAAGGCCAAGTATGGGTGCGGCTTAGCTGAGTAATTAGGTAAGTTGCTAGGGTGTTATGGACTGTGGAAGGCGCGGGGAATGGGAGTCGAGTGAGGACTGCCCTGGGAACTGCATGGCACAAGAGGGGGCCCGTGGGTGGGAGAATTGGAGATTCTAGCCTGCCGGTGAAACCTTAGTGAGTCCATACATCTAGTAACCCCTTTGTAAAGGCTATTTTGTGATCTCTTGACCATACACCGACGGTTGTGTACTGGTATAATGGAGGTTCTGCAGTCGCCGACGGGTGACGAAATCACAAACTTGTGGGTAAAGAGGTACAAACTCTGCAGAGTTATTAAAACTATCATGATAGCCGAGCTTACGGTCATGAGCACCTGGCTAAACTGCCATGATTAGATGGGATGGTTATTGGGATAGTTATTGGAATGGTCATTGGAAAGGTTCTTGGTTATGATTATTGGTTATGGTTTGGTTTGGGACTGTTGAGTCCGGGAGATGAGATGGTTGCATGACTGATGGGTCATGAAATGAGATTGGTCTCGGTGCGAGACGAGGTTGTTATATGGGATGAGATGGTAGCGAATACGAGGAGGTATTCGTGAGTATGAATAAAAGGTTGGTTAATGTTCGGATGGAACACGGGGAGTGATGAAGGTATGTTGGTAATTCAATATATGCTGGGATTACATTCATCCAAAGTAAAGTTGCCGTTTTATCATGGTTTTACAAGATTGCTTTTCTGCAAATAAGCCCTTTTATACCTACCTTGTTCATAAGCTGCATATCATGTGTTATTCCCGCACTTGCTGAGTACATCATTGTGCTCAAACTTGCATTATTATTTCTTCATCAACAGCAAGAGAAGACTACTATGAAGACCGAGTAGAGCATTATGGCGTGTGATCTGTTCTCAACCTTGCCTGTGGAAGGATTTAAAGATGGAGCCACTTCTGCTTAGTTTTGCTTCCGCATTAGTTTTGATTCCGCATTTGAATAAGGACTTCCGCTGCATAGAAATAAGAATTCCACTGTAAGCATGAGTCCAAGACTCATGAGATATTGTAATAAACCCTGTTATTCGTGGTAATATATAATCTGAATTCAGTTTGTGGAACGTATGTGTATGTGTGATGAACATCCTGGGCACACATATGCATTAGTTCTCGGTTCCGTGGTTTTCCACAGAATTGAGGGCGTCACAGATTGGTATCAGAGCCACGGGTTGACAGTAGGTTACACGCCTAGATAGAAACCTTGGGTTGACATTAGAACCACGGGTTAACAGCAAGTTATACCCCTAAATAGAAGCTACGCGGACCAAAGGAAGCATCCTAGGATGAATAGCTTAGATTGGCCTTGAAACCACCTTGACATAGGAAGGCATCCTTGAATAGGAGTTGAGTGGGCCCTTGTGATGATTATTTGTGAATATGTGCTTAGTGTGAGTTGTGGGACGTCTCAACAACGTTGCCCATATCCACACGTAAGAAGAAAGAGGAGTGAAATGCTTCGGCACTTGATCACATCCTCATAAGGACTAATATATATAGTCCAAACTCCCCTTGATGCATAGAGTTGAAAGGACCTATCTAATCTTCTAACCTTCTATTCTATTTCGTTCTCTCTCACAGATGGTGAGAGGAAACGCCAGCCGAAGGAACGTCCAGGAAGATGACCACGAAGAAGTTCCTGCTAACCCTGGAGCTGGCGAAAACAACCTAGAAAGGTTGATGGCCATGCAAAACCAGCTTATGCAAACCATGATCCAAACCTTGGGTCAGTTGCAGGCCAACCAACACCCCGTTCCGGCACCACCGCCACCACCACCGCCGGCTCATAACAAGTTGGGAGAGTTCATGAGGACTCGACCACCCACCTTTGCTCAAGCAAGCGATTCAATGGAGGCCGATGATTGGTTGAAATCCATGGAGAAGAAGCTCGCCATTGTTCAGTAACGACCGAGAGAAGGTTCTCTTTGCGTCGCACCAACTGATGGGAGCAGCTGCTGACTGGTGGGATGCCTTGAGCAACGCCCATGCCAACCCGGAGACAATCACTTGGACTGAGTTCAAGGAATGTTTCCGCTCCCACTACATCCCTGTTGGCGTAATGATGCTCAAGAGGCAGGAGTTTGAGGGTCTTCGCCAAGGGCAGAAGAGTGTGAACGAATACCTCAACAAGTTCATACAACTGTCCCGGTATGCCCCCGAAGATGTCAACTCAGATCAGAGGAAGCAGTACCTGTTCATGAGAGGGTTGAACAATGAGATCCAAGTTCAGCTCCTCAACAATGACTACGTAAGCTTCCAGAAGCTGGTTGATAAAGCTATTGTGGTGGAAAACAAGATCCGAGAGATCGAGCGCGAGTGCAAAAGGAAGATGCCATACCAGCCCCAAGGGAGCAACGTACGACCTAGGTACATGCCCCCTGCACCGCAGTATGGATCGACCGCTCCTACGTACCACCCTGGTCAGCCACCACAGCAACGGCTCGTTGCACGGCACCTCGTGTGCCCATGCCTCCTGCGCCCCGGCCTAACAATGGCGCTCCTGTTCAAAACCCCCGCCCCAACGTACCTGCTGCCGTAGGCGACAGGGCATACTTTGCATGCGGGGAAGTAGGCCACTTCGCTAACCAGTGCCCGAAGAGAGGCCCTGGACAGCAAGGTAACGTGCCCAAGCTGAACCAGCGACCAAACGCAGGGGACCACCAAGGGAACCGTGGACCACAGAACTATGCTCGTGGCCATGTTAACCATGTCACTGCTGAGGAAGCACAACAGGCTGAGGACGTCGCAATTGGTATGTTCCTTGCCAACTCCAACCCAGCCACCATTTTATTTGATTCCGGAGCATCACATTCCTTCATATCATCCAAATATGTTGCCAAGCATCATCTACCCGTATCCCACTTAGAATGTGCTATGTTAGTTAATTCTCCCGGAGGAGAAATGAGGACTAATATAATATGTCCTAAAGTAAGCCTTAAAATAAGGGGGGTAGACTTCCTTGCCAACCTTATTGTTTTGGACTCCCACGGAATTGACATCATACTCGGAATGGACTGGTTAAGCAAGCACAAAGGGGTAATCCAATGTGCTGAGAGAAGTGTGCAGTTGACGAACGAACACGGTATCCGTGTCGAGTTTGAGTCAGCCCAGCAAGCAACCGAACGGGTGGACCTGAACCATGTTGAAGGAGTAGCATTGGACAACATTCCAGTGGTTCAGGAATTTTTGGATGTATTATCGGAAGAACTTCCAGGTATGCCACCTGACCGGGATATTGAGTTTGCCATAAATTTGGTACCTGGAACTGCACCCATAGCTAAGAGACCATATAGGATGCCCGTCAACGAGTTAGTTGAACTCAAGAAGCAAATTCAAGAACAGTTGGAGAAGGGTTTTATCCGTCCAAGTTCGTCACCGTGGGGAGCCCAAGTACTTTTCGTGGACAAGAAGGACGGAACCCAAAGAATGTGCGTGGACTACAGGTCTCTCAACGAGGTAACAATCAAGAATAAATACCCTCTGCCCCGTATAGAGGACCTGTTCGATCAAATGAAAGGAGCCCAAGTGTTCTCCAAGATTGATCTTCGGTCGGGATATTTCCAGCTGAAGATTAAGCCCCTCTGATATACCTAAGACAGCCTTTCGGACGCGGTATGGTTCATATGAATATACCGTGATGTCTTTTGGATTGACGAATGCACCCGCATACTTCATGTACCTTATGAATAAGGTTTTCATGGAGTACTTGGACATGTTCGTCGTGGTTTTCATCGACGACATTATGGTGTATTCAAAAAGTAAGGAGGAGCATGAAGAACATCTGAAATTGACCTTGCAGAAGTTGCGCGAGCATCAGTTGTATGCCAAGCTCAACAAGTGTCAATTTTGGCTAAGGGAAATATCCTTCCTAGGCCACATCATCTCCAAGGAAGGGGTATCGGTTGATCCTGGAAAGGTGAGAGATATTTTGAAGTGGGACCAACCTGACACGACCCCACTGGTCCTGTCGAGCCAGGATCACGCTGAGGGGTGCTGCGTTGCACAGCACCGTATAACACACGTCAAAGGTGCAAAGCGGAAGCAGAAGTTTTATTACATAAACAAGTTTATGAACATATTTACATCAAACTAAGTTCAGTCTACACTCGTGGGCGTAGACTAAGCATCAAGTGCACGTTCAGCCCTCGAACATGTCCTTGCTAGCACACACGCACACTAACTCTGCGGCGTGCACGACTCCCACTCAACGGAGTTCCCCTCCGGGGGTTCCGTCTCCTCTTCGGGAGTCCCTTCCTCATAGAACCCTGCAAAAGGCTTCAAACACAAGCAGTGAGCACGAAGGCTCAGCATGTCTGACCCGTCTCACCTAAACATGGAACTCTACATGAGGGTAATGGGTTGCATGAGGTAAAAATCATTTGCACGGACTCGCCTAATTAGTAGAACCTTGCTTTCAAGTTTTAGCAGCAGGTTGTGGAGAACCTTACGCTAAGGCACATGAGAGAGCCGCAATCAAACAAGAAACGCATTTCTCTCATGTACTTTGCCCAAAGTTGAAAAGAACTTTAGTTAGCACTAAGCTACAGCATATCATTAACAATCAATGTCCAGCTTTCAATCAGCAACATTTTAACATGTAACTAGCCTGTTCTTTCTACGTCACGGTACAGTGAACAAGTGGTACTCACTGACCGCGAGGGACGGCGATTATAATCGATTTACACCTGCAGGGTTACCCGAACAACCCGTCACGTACGCCCGTACTCGATGTTGCCTACAACAACCATCACGGACGCCGTACGCGACTACCTTTCACCCGTTAGCCAAATATTGAACCGGTCCCATCGTCGCGAGCAAGAGGTCCCTGCACGCGCATCTCTGTGCCGCCAGCTGATTTACACCTCGAGCTCTCAACCTACCCTCTGAACGACGGGCAATGCCTCAATACCCAGCTACCCGAGTTACATCAGTTTCCCGGTTCCCATATAGCCGGTAGGTCTTCGGTACTGTTCTAGCTTGTTCAACAGGCCCGCACACGGCTCGGTCCTCAATCGACACAAGCGGAGCTACAGCACACAGGCCCCAAAGTCCTGCTGCCCTTACTCTCCGCTCGGTCTCATTTTCTTGCCATGTGTTTCATGTGCTATCTCTACCCGAGCGATGTGCCTCTAGCCTATTCTCGCGAGTAGTTCCAACTACTCGACTTGTACCGAATCCTACTCTATCCTAGCAATGCAGTGGCTAACGGGGTTTGCAATCCTAACCCCAACCCATGGTTTTCTTGGCTGTGCAGTTGGGTTTCCAATCAAGACTCTAATGCAAAGAATAATATTCAAAGATGTGCTCAAAACAATAAATATTTGTAAAAAGGTTAATGCAAACCGGGGCTTGCCTTGCTGCTCTTGGTCGTAGGCTAGCTGTTCCTCCGGAGTAACGAAGTCTAGGACTTCGGGTTCCTCCTCGACCTTAGCGACTACATGATAAGAACAATGTATGTATTAATTTAGATGCATTTGTATTAACTTCGAAGTTGTGAAGTCTATAACCCTTGCTAGACAGACCTAATGACTGTGAAACTTTTACTGTGGCTTGGTTACAACCTAAACAAGGATTTGGTCAAGCTTTAGTTGCAGCCAAGCTCATTTGAGCCCCCCACAAATAATTATGTCCTTGACCTTAATTGGAACTCTTAGGGTGTTCTAGGAATTTTCATGAGACAAACTATGACTTTCTGAAAACTAGGTTTTCAGAGGGTTCTAATAGAGTTGGTCTCACTTAATTTGGAAGTCTCTAACTAAAGATATGAGCTAAACAATTTCAGAGAAATTTCTGAAAATGTTTCTGAACATTTTCTATTTTCTCTGGAACAGTTTTACTAATCCCACCATTAGGTGGACTAAATGAGCTCAAATGGATCTGAAATTTTTATGGTAGTTCAAGGATATTTTGGTGAACATCTCAGCAAAATTTCAGGATTTTCCTCCAAAGGATTCTCCAGTTAAAATTCCTAACAGTTTAAATTTTGAGGAATTAATTCTGGAGAAATAAGGAATTTCATGGAGTGAAACTTGATTTTTTGGAAAGTACTCAGAGAGCTGAATGCAGCAAAATTTGGTTCACTCAATTTTGAGCTTTCTAGCCAAAGTTATAAGGATTTGAAGTTTGAGGGAAATCTGAAAAATCGGGGAAAAGTTTAAACTCGCGCGTGGGCCCAGGGGACACGCGTCGCACGCCTAGGCGACGGCACACCGTGGCCCACAAGGATTTTTGCGTGCCAGCACACCCGATCCCGGCCGCAGCCGGATCCCGATTTAAAATATCGGCCGCTGACAGCTGGGGTCCACTCCCTTCTTCAACCTCGCGACACCCGCGCCCCGCCGCCGAGGGACCTCGCCGGAGAGCTCGCCGCCGGCTGCTGTACAGCTCCAAACTTCTTGATTCTGGCCGCCCCTGCCTACTTTTACTTGGGGAACATGATCTGAGGGTCAGCTGCTCATGACAACGACCGGAGCATGGTCGGCGACGAGCCGCCATATCGGAATGACTTCGGCCATGTCGGCTGACTCTCCTAGTAACCTCAGCTACTTGGGAAATCGGTCGGGAAGCATCAGTGGACCTCAGAGAAGGTCGACATGAACTCGAGGCAGCTCGGGGAAGGCCCGAAATAGGTCCTCACCGTGCGCCCGATACCCCCGTTCGTTCCGCCATTAGTAGACCTTGAATTACGCCGGGCACAGAGGTTCTCCGGCCCAGAGTTGTGAAGGCAACTTGTGCGTCACCGTGTCTAGCTCGTGTGGGAGTGGCCTGAGGCCCTCTAATCCTTTCTAGAGCACGAATTAAACAGAATCATACCCGAAGGTCGTTCTGCCCACAGAAAGGGGAAAAGTGGAAATTCGCCGCCGGTGAGCAACCACTCGAGCTGTGGCTCGGGGATGAGCAGCACCGGTCACCTGCGCGTCCAAGGGTGCCTTGGCTCGGGCGTGACAACGCCCAGGTTGGGCTGTCCACGAGAGCCCGAGGTGCGGCGGTTTCCAGTTCCGATTTTGAGCTTTCGGCACAGCCGATAGCACTCGGTTTCAATCGACTTCTAGCAATGGGGAGGATGGAGGAAAGTCTCTAGTACCTTGCTGGGACCCTGGAGTGGAAGGAGGGAGCTGCGATCGGCTTGATCGAGCGGGAGCTCGAGCGGCGGTGATGGCAGTGGAAAAACGGCCGAGTATGCCGGCAGCTCGGGGACTGAGTGATCGGAGCACGCCGGGGAGGGAATAAATAGCCCGGCGGCTGGTCTCCGGCTTGGGGCGCGCAGCAGGAGCTGGCGCCGGCTGCCCCCCTTCGGTGGCGCGCGCGCACAGCAGCCGGGAACCGACTGAACTGTGTTTCAGTCGGTTTGTTTTGAGGCAGAGGCTGACATGTGGGTCCCACCCCTCTTTTAACCTCTGAAATTTACTCCTAACAGCTGTGGTAAACAGTGAACCCTATTCTACCCTTGGCAATTCAAATTATTCACCCAAGAGCCATTTGAATTGATCAAAGTTCAAATGGGGTTTGGTTTGAATGAATTTCAGCACAAGTTCAGTTTGAAATTCAAATAAAGTTTGAATTTCTCCCCCTTAGCTCATGTCAAGATCAACCCCAAATGGAGTGAAAATTGGTGTGTGAGCTCACAAAAATGTGCTGAGCAAGAATATGCCTTCCACTTTCAAACTCATGGTATGAAAACAGTTTGAATTTGAATATGTTTTCAAACTGCCCCTTTGCTATCTATACCCAAGATGACCTCAAAAAGGTTTTGAATTTGGGTGAAACTTGGCATGGACATCCTTAGCAAAGTGTAGGAGTTTTCATATGTCCAGCCCATCTATATCACATGTGGGAAATACCACTTTTGCAATGTGTGAGTTTGTTCTCTAATGAGCATGTTGATAATTGTTACTTGCTCTTCATTTGTGTTCATCATTCTTGCTCAAATGAGGTGTGTGGTGTGGTGATGAACACTGCAAATGGTTGTCAAAACTGAGGCCCTTACATTCCTCCCCCCTTAAAAGAATCTCGTCCCGAGATTATAAGGTGAAAATGAGAGAGAGGACGGTGGAAAATTACCGGATATGCGACGTGAAAAAGTCGGGGTAGTTAGTGCGAAGGAATTCTTCGCTCTCCCATGTCGCTTCGTCCATGGAGTGATTACTCCACAGAACCTTGTAGAACCACAACGTACGGTTGCGTGTGGTTCGGGCCTTCTCATCAATAACCTGCACCGGTTCCTCCCGATAGGTGAGATCCGGTTGCAGTTCTTCAATGTCTTCCAGCTGAACGGTAGTTGATAGCTTGAGACACTTCCTCAGCTGGGAAATGTGAAAGACGTCGTGCACACCGGAAAGTGCTTCTGGTAATTTCAGCCGGTATGCCACCGATCCACATCTTTCGGTAATCTGGAATGGACCGATGAAGCGGGGTGCTAACTTTCCCCTCACCCCAAATCTGTTTACGCCCTTCATTGGAGACACTCGTAGGTATACGTGATCTCCAACTTCGAATTGTAATGGGCGCCTTCTCCGGTCCGCATACTGTTTCTGTCGGGATTGAGCGGCTTTTAGGTTCGCTTGAATTAGTCGAACCTTTTCTTCCGCGTTGTTGACAAGGTCAATCCCGAAGGTAACCCTCTCGCCAGACTCACACCAATTCAATGGTGTGCGGCATTTTCTTCCGTATAGCGCCTCGTAGGGCGCCATCTTGATGCTGGCTTGGTACCCATTGTTGTACGAGAACTCGGCTAACGGCAAGTGATCATCCCAATTCTTGCCGTGGTCGATAGCGCAAGCTCGTAGCATGTCTTCTAGGATTTGATTTACCCGCTCCGTTTGTCCATCCGTCTGCGGGTGGTAGGCTGAACTACGGATCAGCTTCGTCCCCAAGGCAGCGTGCAGCTGCTCCCAAAAACGGGACACAAATAAAGTGCCCCGGTCCGATATGATGGTACGGGGTACGCCGTATAAGCATAGGATCCGTGAGATGTACAGTTCAGCGTACTTCTTGGCGTTGTAGTTGGTGTTGACCTGGATGAAATGGGCAACTTTGGTGAGCCGATCGACGATTACCCACACAGAATCATGTTTCTGTAAGGTGGTGGGTAGACCGACGATGAAATCCATGCTCACGTCCTCCCACTTCCAGGCAGGAATGCCCAGTGGTTGCAGCAGTCCCGGTTTCCGCATGTGGTCTGCCTTCACCCTTCGACATGTATCACACTCGGACACGTATTTTCCCGTCTCTCGCTTCATTCGTGTCCACCAAAACTTTCTTCTGAGTTCTTGATACATTTTGTTGCTGCCGGGGTGAATAGAAAACTTTGACAAGTGAGCCTCATCAAAGATTTTCTTCCGTAACTCCGGGTTTCGGGGTACGACGATCCGGTTCTTGAACCATAGGATGCCGTCTCCGTCCTTCCGGAAACATTTTAATTCCCCACTATCTACACGTCTCCGCAAATGTGACATGCCCTTGTCATTCTTCTGGGCTGCCGCTATCTCTTCACGGATGGTGGGGATCAAAGCTAGGTTGTAGAGAGCTCCGTGTGGAATCACACGTAGTGGTGGTTCGCTCCCTTCCAACGGTGTGATGGTCCGATTATTGAAGTGTGACTTGCGGCTCAGCGCATCTGCCACAACGTTTGCCTTGCCCGGATGATAATGGATCTCTATTTCGTAATCCTTTATCAGTTCTAACCATCTTCGTTGCCTCATGTTCAACTCCTTCTGAGTGAATATGTACTTGAGGCTTTTGTGGTCGGTATATAAATGTACGAGGTTACCGAGTAGGTAGTGCCTCCACATCTTCAGTGCAAGTACCACGGCAGCGAGCTCCAAGTCGTGAGTTGGATAATTTTGCTCATGGTTCCTAAGCTGCCGTGATCCATACGCGACCACTCTTCGATCTTGCATCAGCACACATCCGAGCCCAATGCCGGATGCATCGCAGTACACATCGAACGGTTTTGTTGTGTCTGGCTGCGCCAAAACCGGTGCTGATGTCAGGTGCTTGACTAAAGCCTTGAATGCTGCTTCACATGCTGGACTCCAAACATATTTGGTAGCCTTCTTCAGCAGCTCTGTCATTGGCTTGGCAATCTTCGAGAAGTTCGGAATGAACCTCCGATAATATCCCGCGAGTCCGAGGAAACTCCGTACCTCATGAACAGTTCTCGGGGATTTCCAATTCAGCACTTGCGTGATCTTGCTCGGGTCCACAGCGATACCCTCCGCTGAGATGATATGCCCGAGGAAAGGCACTTGCGATATCCAAAACTCGCATTTGCTGAACTTTGCGTATAACTTGTGATCCAGCAGCCGTTGCAAGACTATACGCAGATGTTTCTTGTGATCTTCCTCCGACTTGGAATATACCAGGATGTCATCGATGAAGACCACGACAAACTTGTCCAGCTCTGGCATGAACACCGAGTTCATTAAGTACATGAAGTGAGCTGGAGCATTGGTGAGGCCAAAGGACATGACCAGGTACTCATAAAGTCCGTACCTTGTCGAGAAAGCTGTCTTTGGAATGTCCTCCGCCCTTATCTTAATCTGATGGTACCCGGATCTTAAATCCATCTTGGAAAAGATCTCTGCTTCGACCAACTGATCAAACAACATGTCGATCCGTGGCAACGGGTACTTGTTCTTGATGGTTACGGCATTTAATGGACGGTAGTCCACGCAAAGCCGCAACGTTTCATCCTTCTTCTTGACAAATAATGCCGAACAACCCCATGGCGAGGAGCTCGGCCTAATAAAACCCTTCTCCAGAAGGTCCGTGAGCTGAGTCTTCAGTTCAGCCAACTCCTTGGGCGCCATCTTGTACGGCCTTCGGGATATTGGCATGGTTCTCGGTGCAAGTTCAATCTTGAACTCCACCTCTCTATCGGGTGGCATCCCTGGCAAATCGTCCGGGAATACATCAGGGAACTCTCGGACCACTGGAATGTCTTCCAATCTGATAGTTGTGGACTGATAGACACTTGAAAGTTTTATTTCTGGACTGTCCAGAAATAATGAGTGAGAACCGTGCACCTCTGAGTTTAAGTGCACGACTCGAAGGACGGTGTCTAAAACAGCGCCGTGGCGGGTTAACCACGACATCCCTAGAATGACATCGACCTTCTGCCCCTCTAAGATAATGAGAGACGTGGGGTACACTCTACCCGCTAAGCCTAATGGTGCTTTGGAGACCATTACGCTTGCTGAAATCTTCCCACCCGGTGAACAAATTAAATATGGACTATCGGTGGGTAGTATTGGCAAGCTGTGTTTAGCAATGAAAGCTTGGCTAATAAAATTATGCGTGGCGCCTGAATCAAATAGTACTATAGCGGGATGCTGGTGGAGTTGGAACATACCCGCAAGGATTGGCTCGCCCTCCGGCACGTCCTCAATGGCAAGCTGGTGGACAGTACCGGGCCTAGGGTTTGCCCGCCGCGCATTGGTAGGGTTCCGGGGTTGATTCCTCCCCGGAAACTGTGGTGCCACTCCGCCGCCTTGCCTCTCCGGGCAACTGCTCGCGAAGTGCCCTGGACGACCACACTTGTAACATGTGGCCGCTGCTGGTGGAGTACTCGGGGGACGAAAGCCCGGCATGCGTTGCGGAGGTGCAAACGCACGCGGCATCGCCCGCGGCTGCTGCTGTTGTTGCGGTGGTGCTGGCAGTGCCGGCCGGAATGCCGGTGAAGAGTACGGCCGACTGCGGAACGGCATCGACCGCTGTGGTGGCTGCCAGCGTGGACCTGATGGTGGGCGATTCACCATCCGAAACTTCTGAGAAGGACCGCCTCCTTCTCCGCTGCTCTGCGGCGCTCTTCGCTTTCGCTCTGCCGCCGCCAACTCCTTGCCGGAATCCTCCTGAACAATCGCAGCATCAATTATGTCGTTGAGGCTGCCGCGATTGAACATCGCCAGCTTGTCCTTCAGGAGCGGGTTAAGCCCCTGGTAAAAATGGTCCCGCCGCTTCTCGTCCGTATCTGCGTGATACGACGCGTAGAGCGCGAGATCGTTGAACGCCCTGGAATATTCCAGCGCGTTTCGGCTCCCTTGTTGCAGATGTAGGAATTCCTGCGTCTTCCTCTTCATCAAACCGGGCGGTATATGATAGGCCCTGAAGGCCGTCCGGAACTCCGCCCAGGTCATCGCTCGGTCGGTGGGCTGTGAAGCACAGAAGTTGGCCCACCACGCGCTCGCGGATCCTTGGAGCTGCTGGACCGCGAACTGAGTCTTGCGCTGCTCGCTGATTTGGAGCAGCCCGAACTTCATCTCTATGGCGCGGAGCCAGTTGTCCGCGTCAAGTGGTTCATCCGCCCTTGAGAATACAGGGGGATGAGTCGCCAGGAAGTCGGAGTAGGAGCTCTGTTGGCGCTCCTCACGATCTTGACGTCTCTCTGGGCGAGACGTATTGGCGATGAGAGTCTGCAGCAACTCTGTGTGCTGCTGATGCGAGCCCGCCATTGCCGCGACAATGTCGGCCAATGTAACCGTTGGCAGTGGCGGTGGCGGTGTTTGCTGTTGCTGTTGCTGCTGCTGTCCCGAGGAGTCCTCGGGAGGCGGTTGGGAGGTCTCTCCCCCTTGGCTAGTACCTCCAACATCAGGGTTGGCACGAGTACGCGTCATTCTGAAATTCAACACAGCAGCAATTAGCACATGTCTCACTCAAAATTCCATAAACAGCAGTAGGTATTGAAGCGACGCATGATTAACTTGCACAACATTCACATATATTGATAAAGCATAAACTTTATACAAGATACATTATTCTCGGATCTCCGAGAAGTCGTGCTCATGTCGTCACTACCTATACATACGCTACTGTCTACACGACATGTCACCGATTACAAAAGTTGGGTTACGCTACCCTAGCTGCCCTACTTGTCAACCGTAACCCCCTACTCGGAGTAGAACTCGACCTCCTGTGGGTCGTTCTCCTCCGGTACTTCTGCTGGTGGCTCTGGATCTACCACCTCTTCTCCCATTCCGGGTTCTCCCATGGCTGGAAGACCCAAGACTACCGGTACGCCCAATACCGGGGGCACGAGGTCCTGCAATGCATGCACCTCGTCCATAGCCTGGTTGTAGTCCTCTTCCCAGCCTTGTCCTTCCTCAATAGCGTCGTCCCGCTCTTGAGCAAGGTCCTCATTCTGCTGGGTTAGGGTCTGCACCAGCTCTTGCAATGCCGTGATGTCAACACGGCTCTTCTTCTTTGCCTTCTTCAGACGACGCAACTGATTGTGTTGTTCATTCAGTCGCTTGATCGTCGGAAGCAGCACATTACGGAGTGCGCTGTGAGCCCTCTCAAAATGATCTCCACGGCTTGTGCTCTCCTTGAGCTTGGTGGTGAGATGCTCCGTATGAACAGCTTGGCTGTCCATCACAGCGTTTCCCGCCCTCATATGGAGGCTGAGGTTTGCCTCCGCGGGGTTGTACCTTGGGCAAGTCGGGTCTGTTGCCTCCAGGTACCTCTCTTCCCACACATGCTGAGCTCGCCGCTCCACCGGAACGAGTGCGTATGGAGTTCCTTCCATAGCCTGCACGTGTAGTTGGCAGAAACGTGACATAGTGTCACGGGCTGCCACTTGCCACATCCCTTCCGGTTGTCTTCCGCTCACCGTGACGGTGAATGGCACCCAACCGGGTGGCGTAGGTCCTGCGGAAACTTCGACATGGATCGTCCACGTCTTGTTCCCCTCTTCGCCTTCTTCCTTGGCGAAGTATTGCGGCATCTGATTGTACCCGAAATATTGGAGCATTTGACGCAATGCTTCCGGGTAGCCGCTACGGTCAGAGCAGTGGGAAACTACCCACCCGTTCTCCAACCGTTTATCTGCTGCCATCTGTAAAAATATATTTGAGAAATGTCAAATATTTATTTAAACAGTAACCCATTGAGTTATAACATAAGATATGTCATTGAACCCATAATACTTGGAAACATAGTCCAAATTTTTAAACAAATTTGACTGCTGATCTGCTGTTACCATGACAGCCCTGACCAGTTTCCATATCAACCTGATTTAGGCCAGGTTAAAAGCAAAATCAGTCCTGGAGCTCAACATAAAAGTTAAAGTTAACTTCAATAGCTTTCCAGAAAGTATTTGGTTGGCCTAAGATCTGTCCTGGTTCAAAAGTTATGAGATGTCAAAGTTAACAGAATTTCTGGAAACAATTGGACAGCACCTCCCTGCCTTAGGTACTGATTTGATCCAAGAATCCCAGTTAATTCTGTTCCTAATCTGACAAAACTTTCTGTTACAAAGTCGTAACCCATCTCATAAGATTTCCAGAACTACCTCATTTCCTATTTTTGGATTTTTAAGCAGGAAGTTATGCTTAATTTACAGGGAGTTTACAGAGAGTCTTTGCTCCGTCCTGTTTTCTGGACAGTTTCAACTCTACTGCATTTTTCGAGTGGTTAAGGGATGAAACACCTCTGGAACTCAACAGAAAAGTTGTAAAGCTCCTCCAAAGCTTTCCAGAAATGTATCATACGACCCCAACCTCGAAAGAACTCAACATCTAACCTCTGATTAACTTCAGCCTTGATTTAGCTGAAAACAGAGTGCTCTGTCCTTAACATCCTATAAGTTGAAAACTTGTTAACTTTGAATATCCTGTTCAAGGGAAGGAGTTACATCAAGTTTTACTACTTTGGATCAAAACCTTCAAGTTTTTAAATGAAGTTGTTCATTTAGTTGGGTGTGACGTCGATGCGTCACCAGATTATGTCGGTACTACGTCCTCACAAAGGAAAAACCTACACCGGACTTAGCCGGCTTCGTTAGTTCAGTGGCACTACTCGTCACTCGCACACGGATGCTACACGTCTACCGTTTCGTGGTAAGGCTACCTGCAGAAATTCAACCAATCATCAGACTCGGCTGCACACCGAGCCCGGAATCCATACAGTTGGTACACCCGGCCGTCATCACTCGCCCGGATGTTCTCAAGCCAAACACGCCTTGAGTTACGTGTTCACGTTTTAGACCACGTGACGGGGTCTCCCATATTGCACCACGCACGCCAGGGACAGACGTTGCTCGAATACCCCAAACGACATGAAGAGTCGTAGAGGATACTAAAGCGGGTCGGGTTACCTGCCACCCGTGGGGCTCCACCCTTCAGCTTGTGCGCACTGGTGGACAGCGCTTACGTGCACCCCCCAAGACATGAACGTCCCGAGATGCACGATTTTCCGACATAACAATTAGGTTAATATGCCACTTTCTATATGCTAATAACATCCTTATACGGGCTACTAACTCGTTCCTCACTGGATTTTTGAAAAAGAAGACCTTTGTACTGTGTTAAGCCTCAAGCGTGCTCTGATACCACGCTGACACGACCCCACTGGTCCTGTCGAGCCAGGATCACGCTGAGGGGTGCGGCGTTGCACAGCACCGTATAACACACGTCAAAGGTGCAAAGCGGAAGCGGAAGTTTTATTACATAAACAAGTTTATGAACATATTTACATCAAACTAAGTTCAGTCTACACTCGCGGGCGTAGACTAAGCATCAAGTGCACGTTCAGCCCTCGAACATGTCCTTGCTAGCACACACGCACACTAACTCTGCGGCGTGCACGACTCCCACTCAACGGAGTTCCCCTCCGGGGGTTCCGTCTCCTCTTCGGGAGTCCCTTCCTCATAGAACCCTGCAAAAGGCTTCAAACACAAGCAGTGAGCACGAAGGCTCAGCAAGTCTGACCCGTCTCACCTAAACATGGAACTCTACATGAGGGTAATGGGTTGCATGAGGTAAAAATCATTTGCACGGACTCGCCTAATTAGTAGAACCTTGCTTTCAAGTTTTAGCAGCAGGTTGTGGAGAACCTTACGCTAAGGCACATGAGAGAGCCGCAATTAAACAAGAAACGCATTTCTCTCATGTACTTTGCCCAAAGTTGAAAAGAACTTTAGTTAGCACTAAGCTACAGCATATCATTAACAATCAATGTCCAGCTTTCAATCAGCAACATTTTAACATGTAACTAGCCTGTTCTTTCTACGTCACGGTACAGTGAACAAGTGGTACTCACTGACCGCGAGGGACGGCGATTATAATCGATTTACACCTGCAGGGTTACCCGAACAACCCGTCACGTACGCCCGTACTCGATGTTGCCTACAACAACCATCACGGACGCCGTACGCGACTACCTTTCACCCGTTAGCCAAATATTGAACCGGTCCCATCGTCCCGAGCAAGAGGTCCCTGCACGCGCATCTCTGTGCCGCCAGCTGATTTACACCTCGAGCTCTCAACCTACCCTCTGAACGACGGGCAATGCCTCAATACCCAGCTACCCGAGTTACATCAGTTTCCCGGTTCCCATATAGCCGGTAGGTCTTCGGTACTGTTCTAGCTTGTTCAACAGGCCCGCACACGGCTCGGTCCTCAATCGACACAAGCGGAGCTACAGAACACAGGCCCCAAAGTCCTGCTGCCCTTACTCTCCGCTCGGTCTCATTTTCTTGCCATGTGTTTCATGTGCTATCTCTACCCGAGCGATGTGCCTCTAGCCTATTCTCGCGAGTAGTTCCAACTACTCGACTTGTACCGAATCCTACTCTATCCTCGCAATGCAGTGGCTAACGGGGTTTGCAATCCTAACCCCAACCCATGGTTTTCTTGGCTGTGCAGTTGGGTTTCCAATCAAGACTCTAATGCAAAGAACAATATTCAAAGATGTGCTCAAAACAATAAATATTTGTAAAAAGGTTAATGCAAACCGGGGCTTGCCTTGCTGCTCTTGGTCGTAGGCTAGCTGTTCCTCCGGAGTAACGAAGTCTAGGACTTCGGGTTCCTCCTCGACCTTAGCGACTACATGATAAGAACAATGTATGTATTAATTTAGATGCATTTATATTAACTTCGAAGTTGTGAAGTCTATAACCCTTGCTAGACAGACCTAATGACTGTGAAACTTTTACTGTGGCTTGGTTACAACCTAAACAAGGATTTGGTCAAGCTTTAGTTGCAGCCAAGCTCATTTGAGCCCCCCACAAATAATTATGTCCTTGACCTTAATTGGAACTCTTAGGGTGTTCTAGGAATTTTCATGAGACAAACTATGACTTTCTGAAAACTAGGTTTTCAGAGGGTTCTAATGGAGTTGGTCTCACTTAATTTGGAAGTCTCTAACTAAAGATATGAGCTAAACAATTTCAGAGAAATTTCTGAAAATGTTTCTGAACATTTTCTATTTTCTCTGGAACAGTTTTACTAATCCCACCATTAGGTGGACTAAATGAGCTCAAATGGATCTGAAATTTTTATGGTAGTTCAAGGATATTTTGGTGAACATCTCAGCAAAATTTCAGGATTTTCCTCCAAAGGATTCTCCAGTTAAAATTGCTAACAGTTTAAACTTTGAGGAATTAATTCTGGAGAAATAAGGAATTTCATGGAGTGAAACTTGATTTTCAGGAAAGTACTCAGAGAGCTGAATCCAGCAAAATTTGGTTCACTCAATTTGGAGCTTTCTAGCCAAAGTTATAAGGATTTGAAGTTTGAGGGAAATCTGAAAAATCGGGGAAAAGTTTAAACTCGCGCGTGGGCCCAGGGGACACGCGTCGCACGCCTAGGCGACGGCACACCGTGGCCCACAAGGATTTTTGCGCGCCAGCACACCCGATCCCGGCCGCAGCCGGATCCCGATTTAAAATATCGGCCGCTGACAGCTGGGGTCCACCCCCTTCTTCAACCTCGCGACACCCGCGCCCCGCCACCGAGGGACCTCGCCGGAGAGCTCGCCGCCGGCTGCTGTACAGCTCCAAACTTCTTGATTCTGGCCGCCCCTGCCTACTTTTACTTGGGGAACATGATCTGAGGGTCAGCTGCTCATGACAACGACCGGAGCATGGTCGGCGACGAGCCGCCATATCGGAATGACTTCGGCCATGTCGGCTGACTCTCCTAGTACCTCAGCTACTTGGGAAATCGGTCGGGAAGCATCAGTGGACCTCAGAGAAGGTCGACATGAACTCGAGGCAGCTCGGGGAAGGCCCGAAATAGGTCCTCACCGTGCGCCCGATACCCCCCGTTCGTTCCGCCATTAGTAGACCTTGAATTACGCCGGGCACAGAGGTTCTCCGGCCCAGAGTTGTGAAGGCAACTTGTGCGTCACCGTGTCTAGCTCGTGTGGGAGTGGCCTGAGGCCCTCTAATCCTTTCTAGAGAACGAATTAAACAGAATCGTACCCGAAGGTCGTTCTGCCCACAGAAAGGGGAAAAGTGGAAATTCGCCGCCGGTGAGCAACCACTCGAGCTGTGGCTCGGGGATGAGCAGCACCGGTCACCTGCGCGTCCAAGGGTGCCTTGGCTCGGGCGTGACAACGCCCAGGTTGGGCTGTCCACGAGAGCCCGAGGTGCGGCGGTTTCCAGTTCCGATTTTGAGCTTTCGGCACAGCCGATAGCACTCGGTTTCAATCGACTTCTAGCAATGGGGAGGATGGAGGAAAGTCTCTAGTACCTTGCTGGGACCCTGGAGTGGAAGGAGGGAGCTGCGATCGGCTTGATCGAGCGGGAGCTCGAGCGGCGGTGATGGCAGTGGAAAAACGGCCGAGTATGCCGGCAGCTCGGGGACTGAGTGATCGGAGCACGCCGGGGAGGGAATAAATAGCCCGGCGGCTGGTCTCCGGCTTGGGGCGCGCAGCAGGAGCTGGCGCCGGCTGCCCCCCTTCGGTGGCGCGCGCGCACAGCAGCCGGGAACCGACTGAACTGTGTTTCAGTCGGTTTGTTTTGAGGCAGAGACTGACATGTGGGTCCCACCCCTCTTTTAACCTCTGAAATTTACTCCTAACAGCTGTGGTAAACAGTGAACCCTATTCTACCCTTGGCAATTCAAATTATTCACCCAAGAGCCATTCGAATTGATCAAAGTTCAAATGGGGTTTGGTTTGAATGAATTTCAGCACAAGTTCAGTTTGAAATTCAAATAAAGTTTGAATTTCTCCCCCTTAGCTCATGTCAAGATCAACCCCAAATGGAGTGAAAATTGGTGTGTGAGCTCACAAAAATGTGCTGAGCAAGAATATGCCTTCCACTTTCAAACTCATGGTATGAAAACAGTTTGAATTTGAATATGTTTTCAAACTGCCCCTTTGCTATCTATACCCAAGATGACCTCAAAAAGGTTTTGAATTTGGGTGAAACTTGGCATGGACATCCTTAGCAAAGTGTAGGAGTTTTTATATGTCCAGCCCATCTATATCACATGTGGGAAATACCACTTTTGCAATGTGTGAGTTTGTTCTCTAATGAGCATGTTGATAATTGTTACTTGCTCTTCATTTGTGTTCATCATTCTTGCTCAAATGAGGTGTGTGGTGTTGTGATGAACACTGCAAATGGTTGTCAAAACTGAGGCCCTTACACAACCGAGGAGCGTGAAGGATATTCGGAGTTTCCTTGGGATGGCAGGATACTATCGGTGCTTCATTAAAGACTTCTCTAAGATAGCAAAACCTATGACGGAGTTGCTAATGAAGGGAAAAGTCTTTCAATGGACACAAGCCTGCCAAGAAAGTTTTGATGAACTCAAGAAAAGGCTAACCACAGCACCAGTTCTGGTATTGCCAGACGTAAGCAAGAGCTTTGACATATATTGTGACGCATCCAGACAAGGGCTCGGGTGTGTGCTCATGCAGGAAGGACAAGTGGTAGCCTATGCCTCACGACAATTAAAGAAGCATGAGCTTAACTATCCTACACATGATTTGGAGTTAGCAGCAGTGGTGCATGCATTGAAGATTTGGAGACATTATATCCTTGGTCATCGATGTGAGATCTATACAGATCATAAAAGCCTCAAGTACATATTTACACAAACGGACTTGAATTTGAGGCAACGTCGATGGTTAGAACTCATCAAGGATTATGACGTAGGAATCAATTACCACCCCGGGAAGGCCAATGTGGTCGCTGACGCATTGAGCAGAAAGGGAGCATGCCACCAACTCGCGGTTCGGGAGCTACCACCCGAACTACGTAAGGAGTCCGAACGGTTACACCTCGGATTTTTGAATAACATGGAAATGATGGAGATCCACTCCTCATTGGAGCAAGAAATTAGAAAGGGCCAAGCAACGGACGAAGGGATCAAGGAAATCAAAGAAAGAATCCGACAAGGGATAGAAAAGGATTTCAAGGAGGATAAAAAGGGTACGCTTTGGCTAGGAAAAAGGATTTGTGTGCCAAACATAAAACACCTTCGCGACGTAATATTGAAGGAGGCACATGATTCACCCTATTCAATACACCCAGGGAGCACCAAAATGTACAAGGACTTTAAAACTTGCTATTGGTGGGATGGTATGAAGAGGGATATAGCCGAATACGTTGCCCTATGCGACACATGCCAACGGGTAAAAGCCGAACATCAAAAACCCGCTGGATTGTTGCAACCCTTGAAAATACCTGAATGGAAATGGGAGGACATCAGTATGGACTTCATTGTCGGATTACCACGAACTCAGTCAGGATACGACTCCATCTGGGTCATTGTGGACCGGTTGATGAAGACCGCCCATTTTCTTCCGGTAAAGACAAGTTACAACGTTACACAGCTGGCAGAATTGTACATGGAGCAGATCGTGTGCCGTCATGGAGTTCCAAAGAGGATAATCTCAGATCGAGGTTCTCAGTTTACCTCTAGATTCTGGAGGAAGTTGCAGAAAGCCATGGGTACACGACTGGATTTTAGCTCCGCCTATCACCCACAAACGGATGGACAAACCGAAAGGACAAACCAAATTTTGGAAGACATGTTGAGAGCTTGCGCCTTGAAACGTGGGCGTAGTTGGGATAGGAGTTTACCGTATGCCGAGTTCTCCTATAACAACAGCTATCAAGCTAGCTTGAGGATGTCGCCTTTCGAAGCCTTATATGGCAGACGGTGTAGAACGCCGCTGTTCTGGAACGAGACTGGAGAGAACCAGGTGTTAGGACCTGAAGTATTACAAGAGGCTGAAAAGCAAGTCCAAACGATACGGGAGAACTTAAAGGCTGCTCAGTCACGACAGAAAGGCTATGCGGACAATAGGCGTAGAAAGTTGACCTTTGAAGTTGGAGACTTCGTATACCTTAAGGTATCGCCTATCCGAGGCCAACGACGTTTTAACGTCAAAGGCAAACTAGCGCCTCGCTACATCGAACCATTTAAGATTTTGGGTAAGCGAGGGGAAGTAGCCTACCAACTAGAGCTCCCAAAACACCTCTCCGATGTACATGACGTGTTTCATGTATCCCAGCTCAAGAAGTGCCTGAGAATACCAGAGGAACAAGTGTCAATGGGAGAACTTAACCTTCAAGAGGACCTGACTTACGCAGAACACCCTGTCCGAATCTTGGACGTAAAGGAAAGGGTCACCCGAAACAAGGTGATTCGATGGTGCAAGGTACAATGGAGCCATCACACTGAAGCTGAAGCCACATGGGAGCGTGAAGAGGATATTAAGGCAGAATTCCCCCATCTATTTTCTACTAACGAATCTCGAGGGCGAGATTCAATTTAAGGGGGGTAGATTTGTGACACCCTCATCTCGGGTGTCAGCATATGAAGAAGAAAAACATTTTAAGAAAAGAAGGAACAGAGACAAGTATCAAAAAGATGGCCAATAAAGCTCTCCGAGAACACCAAAACGCAACTTCCACGGCCAGCAGACCACGTGGCGCGTTCGGAGCTCATCCCCGAGAGATTGGGAGAGGTCCGACGCTAAACTAGGCTACGTGGCAGGACCGGGGGTCACCTCCGCAATTGGAAAGAGGTCCGACCCTGTGGGACACGTGCTGCCCGCAGAGCTAGCCTCTGCGGAAGAAGCAAAGGCATTTTTCGTAAGACACGTGTCGTCCACGGAGCTAGTCTTCGCGGAAATCAGAGGACCATCCGCGCTGGATACGTGTCAATTCCGGAGCTCATCTCAGAGTAGTCCGGATCTATCGAATACGTGTCGCCACCGGAGCTTATCTCCGGAAGGTCCGTCGCAGCTAAACACGTGTCGACCGCGGGGCATGTCCCTGAGGAAAGAAGAAAAGGAAGACCGGCGCCAACACGTGGCGTGCACGGAGCTCACCTCCGAAGAAGAGGGAGGTCTCGATCGATTGACACGCGGCACGACCAGAGCTCGTCTCTGCGGGAGAAGAGATACCAGGCTCGAAAAGACACGTGGAGCTTCCGGAGCTCATCACCGCGGAGGTAACGAGTCTGGAACGGTTTTTACACATGAAGATATCGGTGCGCAACGGAAACCGATCTAAACTCCACAAACCTTACAGAAGATAAGACGTCAGGATCTAACAAAGATCTGAATAAGACTCTTATTCGGGATCCAATTAGATTAGGACTCTTCTCTTCCTGATTATAAATAGAACCCAAAACCTCTGGCCGAAACTACAAACTTCTTTTTCAACTCCAAAGCCGACGACTTAGAGCCCTAGCCCTAACTCGCCGAGCGAAACATCGCTGAAGCACAACAAGGGAGATCATCGAAGAAGAACCGAGCGGTCTGAGGAGGACCTCAAAAAAAAACGCGAGGTAGGACTTCGATATCATTGTATTCATCCCCTTGCATCTGTTCTTCAATTCCTTTCGAACAGAAGCCTTTTCGTGGACAGATCACTTGATGATCAGTTTGATCTAAAGACCAGATCATCACGAACATCTCTGACCATGCAAGCCATGCAATAATAAGTACAGATCGATCTAATAAAACTAATCATAGGATAGCATGCATGTGCATCATCGCACCTAGTTTAGGGTTTGTGCATGATATTGATTGCTGTGAATTTGCATGCACGAGAATCCTACAAAGCAGGACAAACTCAGGAAGCTGTCTACGACGAGCTGCAGCAACAAGGCTTTGAGAATCAAGAACAACCGGAACCTTAAGAACAAGGCAAGTGCTCCTTGACCATATTGATCCTATGTTTTGGGTAAAACTATTTTGTTTTGCGAAAAGGTGTGTGTGCTGAGTCAAACATGATGGGAAACCCTTTTTATAGGAGTTTACTAGTTTGGTTAAACCATCCATGTCGCCTGGGAAGTTCATGAGTCGGGTATGGTTTTTTTTGCTTATTGCTTCGCTGAGTCTATGGGATTGGGAAGCGAGATAGATGTGTCTAGCTAACTGCACTCGTACTGATAATAAGTAATTGATGAGATTAATGAACATGGATCGGAGGGAGATCTAGGCAAGCCTGGGTTTGTGAATAAGGTAGCATGAGATGGTGGTTTTACTTGCCGTAGATCTAAGGACCGGTTCATGCATGCACATGCCAGGATAACAGTGCCACCACAAGGCCAAGTATGGGTGCGGCTTAGCTGAGTAATTAGGTAAGTTGCTAGGGTGTTATGGACTGTGGAAGGCGCGGGGAATGGGAGTCGAGTGAGGACTGCCCTGGGAACTGCATGGCACAAGAGGGGGCCCGTGGGTGGGAGAATTGGAGATTCTAGCCTGCCGGTGAAACCTTAGTGAGTCCATACATCTAGTAACCCCTTTGTAAAGGCTATTTTGTGATCTCTTGACCATACACCGACGGTTGTGTACTGGTATAATGGAGGTTCTGCAGTCGCCGACGGGTGACGAAATCACAAACTTGTGGGTAAAGAGGTACAAACTCTGCAGAGTTATTAAAACTATCATGATAGCCGAGCTTACGGTCATGAGCACCTGGCTAAACTGCCATGATTAGATGGGATGGTTATTGGGATAGTTATTGGAATAGTCATTGGAAAGGTTCTTGGTTATGATTATTGGTTATGGTTTGGTTTGGGACTGTTGAGTCCGGGAGATGAGATGGTTGCATGACTGATGGGTCATGAAATGAGATTGGTCTCAGTGCGAGACGAGGTTGTTATATGGGATGAGATGGTAGCGAATACGAGGAGGTATTCGTGAGTATGAATAAAAGGTTGGTTAATGTTCGGATGGAACACGGGGAGTGATGAAGGTATGTTGGTGATTCAATATATGCTGGGATTACATTCATCCAAAGTAATGTTGCCGTTTTATCATGGTTTTACAAGATTGCTTTTCTGCAAATAAGCCCTTTTATACCTACCTTGTTCATAAGCCGCATTTCATGTGTTATTCCCGCACTGGCTGAGTACATCATTGTGCTCAAACTTGCATTATTATTTCTTCATCAACAGCAAGAGAAGACTACTATGAAGACCGAGTAGAGCATTATGGTGTGTGATCTGTTCTCAACCTTGCCTGTGGAAGGATTTAAAGATGGAGCCACTTCTGCTTAGTTTTGCTTCCGCATTAGTTTTGATTCCACATTTGAATAAGGACTTCTGCTGCATAGAAATAAGACTTCCGCTGTAAGCATGAGTCCAAGACTCATGAGATATTGTAATAAACCCTGTTATTCGTGGTAATATATAATCTGAATTCAGTTTGTGGAACGTATGTGTATGTGTGATGAACATCCTGGGCACACATATGCATTAGTTCTCGGTTCCGTGGTTTTCCACAGAATTGAGGGCGTCACACTAAGGTTTCACCAGCAGGCTCGAATCCCCATTATCCCACCTACGGGCTCCTCTTGTACCATGCAGTTCCTAGGGCAGTCCTCTCTCGACTCCCATTCCACGCGCCTTCCACGGTCCATAACAATCTAGCAACTTACCTAATTAGTCAGCTAAGCCGCACCCATACTTGGCCTTGTGGTGCCACTGTTTTCCTGGCATGTGCTCGCATGAACCGGTCCTTAGATCTACGGCAAGTAAACCACCATCTCATGCTACCACATGTAACACCCCAAAACCTGTTAAGAGGGGAATTTAAAAAATTTTGGACGTATTGCATGTGGTGCAGAAATTCAAATTAAAATTGGAATTCAAATTTAACTCAAAACAGAAAAGAAAAAGAAAAAAACAAAACCCCAGCCAGTGGGCCGAAACCCACCAGCCGGCTCACCCACCCCCGCGACAGCCCTCAGCCGCGCGCCCCCTCTCCCTCTCACTGACACACAGGGCCCGCGTGTCATCCCCGACCTCCTGCTCGCGCCAACCCGGAAATCCGATCGTCCGATCGTAACTAACCCGGAAATCCGCATCCCTCAGCCCGACTCCCGGTCCCAGACGACTCAAACTCGATCTAAACAAACCCGCCGCCCTCCCTCGTCTATAAAAATGCCGGCATCGCCCCATTTTCCCCCCATGATCAGCTGTTTTTCCTCCTGGTGAGAACCAGAGTTTCTCCGGCCAATTTCTCTCGATCTTCGCTCGGGATTTCTGATCTAACGCGCTGATCTTGTTCCACCGCCTTCGGGGAATCACGCAGGTGCAGAAAACTCGGTAGATTTCGCCCTAGACACAGCTCCGACGAGCGTCGCCGCTGTTCCATCTCGGACCTCGTCACCGACCGCCTTCCAGGACCTCCGAGCTCAAGAAAAACCCCGAGGTGAGATCCCCGACCTCCCCTCTACCGATCTATGCCATGAAATCCCAGTTTTAGGAAGAATAGACGAAGATCCGAAGTTTTCCGGCGAGATCGCCGCCTCCCGCCGCCGGGCAACGCCGCCCGCGCTCGGTCAGAGCGACATGGCCGCTTATGCGCCATCTATTTTAAATCGCACGATGGAGTCAAAACCCACGCGTACCGGTTCGGCGATCTAATCTGAGCCGTCTGTTTTAAATCGGACGGTCCACGTCAGCCCCGCATTATAAAGGCCGGGATTCTTACGCTCTACCCCCTGGGGATCTCGGAAAATACGAGCTAGCCCCGGAAACTTCTGATCTAGCCCCTGGAACTTCAGAAATTCATGTAAATTCAATTAAAAATCAATTTTAGCCCCTGGACTTAATAAAAATTAGGGAAACCCCTCTGTTATGTGTAGTTAGACCCCTGGAAATTTATGAACTAATATAATAGACCCTGTGGTGGGGAGAGTTTACCTTTTTAACCCTATATGATATTAAATTTAGGAATTTGATTATGTGATTATGATTTAAAATTTAAAAGGTGAGACAAACACATTGTAAATTCAAATTTAAACTCTCCTAGCACTTGGGAAACTTTAGAATGAGTTAAAAGTAGATTTTAAGCTGAAATGAATCTGTCTAGTTGATTGTTCATATTTATTAGTATAGAAACATATTTTAGGCTAGGAAATAATTCTGAAAATTGGAAAAATGAATTTAAATTAGTTCACATCATAGGAGAAGTTCAAAAATATATTACTTAATATTTTAGATCAGAACCTATTCTGTTTAGATGAGGTGTCTTACTATTTTGATAATAAAATTCACATTTAGGCATAGAAAATAAATCTGAAAATATAGGAAAATAGGAATGCATGACTAGAAAATGATAAATGAAGTCTCCAAGTCCAAAGACTTCAGTTTAGGATTGGTAGAAGATCTGAAAACTCATTTGAAGTAGGAAGTTACCTTCCATGCAAACTTGGTAGCAAAAGAGTGTATTAAAGAAGTTGTTTAAATTAGAAATTCATATATAGTGTGCAAACAGAAAATCTGAATACAAAAGTTAGAAATCATATACATATGTTTAAAAGTGAATGTAGACCAAAAATCAACACATGTAGAGTAACCACAACACCTGGAAATGTGAATGACTATCATATGTATGTATGTGTGAAGTGAAAGTGTGAACTATGTCTTATGGATTGTTGTTGTCTTTTGCTATGTGTGTTGACATGAACAGAACCTGCCCCAGAGCAAGTTCTTCCCTTCCAAGATCAGGACTATCCATTCCCAGAGCAGCAGGAAGAAGGCAAGTGTCCTTGACCACTTTGATCCTATACTAGGATATGTAGATAGAATTATTTGCATTGTCAATTGAAATATGAAACCCATGCTAGGAAGTTTCCCAAGAATTGCATTACCTTGTTTCCTTGTAGCTTGGGTTGGGATTTATTTTATCATGTCACTTATTTATATGCTTATGCTTAGCCATGCTTAGAATGGAATAATTGGGATATGAGATCATCAATTTGTTTATCTTACTCTTGAAGGAGATATTATGAGTTATGTAGAGGTAGGGATCGAGGCAAGTTGGATAATTTGTTTGGTGCTAGGTGCACGAGACTCGGGTTTGTGTTTAGTACTTGCCTGGATCCTAAGGACTGGTTCATGGAGCATGTAACCTGGCTTTACCGTGCCAACCACATGCTGAGATGGGGCAGCTTTGCCAATTAATTAGGTGTATCCCCGGCGTAGTATGGGTGTGTTGGATGGTGCGGGGAGTAGGTGTCAGCTGGACTACCATATGAACCGCAAGGCTCAAGAGGGGGCCACTGCAGCGGGGTTGGAGCCTCTTGTATGCTGTTAGGGGTGAAACCTCAGTGGGCCCACGCTCGTTGGGAATCCCTTTGTAAAGGCTTCGTAGTGATCTCCTGACTACACACCTAGGAAGTGTGAATGTGGTTCGTAGCCACTGGCATAATGGAGGTTCTTTTAGTCCACCCGGCAACGGGGGATGAAATCACTACATGTGGGTACAGTGGTGCAAACTCTGCAGAGTCAAAACTGTCATGACAGCCGTTCTCACGGTCAAGAGCGGCTTGGACTTATTCATGATTAGAGGATGATGACTTTGGAAGTTGTGGATGTTAAGCGGGGAGCTTAACATTGGAAATGATGTTATGGTTATTTTATTATGATGATGGGATGGGAAATTGGGACCATTTCACCCGTGTAGTAATGTAGGTGCTTAATAAGCTAAGGTGGTAGGTATTAATTGCATAGTGCTTTAACCATGAGTTCAACCTCTCCTTGCTCTAGCTATGTATGACATAACTTTCCCACACTTGCTGAGTACCAACGGTACTCAACCTTGCATATTTGTTGGTTTAAATTGCTGTTCAGGTCAAGGGGATGATGTGGTGTTTAACGATCATGACTTCGGACCCGAAGAAGGTTTCTAGGTTCATGGAGTCCCCCGGGCAACGCCTATGACGGAGCCCACAAGAATAATATTCTGCTGCTATTTTATTTACATGTTATGAACTTATTATCGTCCATCGAGATATATGCTATGTAAGACTTATTTATATTCGACACCTGGCTTGTAATAAATGATGCTTCACTATTTGTCATCACATGTATGAGAAAATGATCCTGGCATACATGTGATATTCACTCGGTTGTTCTTCGGAGAAACCGGATGTGACAGAAGTGGTATCAGAGCCAAGGTTGCCCGTAGGAACATGGACCTAGGTAGAAATGGACGAATTTAAAGACCCTATTTTCTTAAAAACTATTTTGCAAAGGTGTGGGTTGAAAAGTGTTATTTAATGGGGTCACTTTATTCATCTTACCCAACTTTTATTCAAAATAGGATTTTTGTTTAAAATCTTATCTAACTTAGTTTTAAATGCTTTATGTTTTAGATGGTTCGCATGATCCGTACTGCCCGCAAGTCCACCGGAGGGAGAGTTTCCGTAGTTGCCCTTGCCCTGAGAGAGGAGAACCGTCCGGTAACGTATCTCTCCTACAGATTGGCAGTAGGAGGCTTATTGCGCCGTCTTCGACGTATGCTCCAAGCCGTCGGCAATACAGGCAAGCTAATCATACACTATAGCTCCACCCGGACCATCCGTGAGAAGCGGGAAGAATGGAGTTCAGAAATGAGGATTATCCATGAAAATCAGCTGCTTAAGATCCACCACTCTCCAGCTTGTCGAGCGACACAGGTCGATGCGGAGAAGGATGTCACCTGGGAGGCAATCACCTGCCAGAGTCACATCTACCGTGGCCACCTGGACAGGACTGAGTACATGTATGTCCTCCAGCGTGAGGTACAACGGAGTACAAGTACCCGCCAGTGCAGCAAGGGACTTCCCATGAGCACATGGACTTGTGCTTGGAGGATGCTGCTATGCTCAGCACTCGACTGCAGGAATGTCAGCAGGAGCTTCAGGATGTTCGTGACACCCTGAAGGAGACTGAGGCGTTGCTTCGAGCCAGCTTTAGGGCGAGAGAAAGAGATGATGGGAATGAACTGTGTGTCACCATGAATGGCACGTGGACTCCTGACTCCCTTGATCGCCGGGCGAGCAGGCGTCGCCGCACTTCTCCACCAGCAGCTTCCCCACCCAAAGCGGAGTCAGAGGGCAGCCGCAATAATGAGGAAGATCCCGAGGAGCCAGCTCAGTGATGCGAGTAGTGTAGAGTCCTTTCCCTTAGTTTAGCAGATGTCGAGTAGTCGAGTCGTTACCTTAGTTAAGGGTGTGATTATGTTTGGTGTGCGACGTGAGTTGTGGAAGCCAGGGGCAATTGTCCACAACCTCGTCTTCAGGATTGTTTTGCTTTGATGTGTGAACCCCTGTGAATAAAAAGTGCATTTATTTCGCGTGAGACATGAAACCCTCAGAAAATATAAATCTAATAAGGTCTCAAAATTTTAAGTTTAAAGCAAGCAAATTGAGAAGTTAATACGTAATGCTTTAAATTAACATTTGGTTGATCATGATAGATGGCCGGAAGAGGAAAGGGTCGTGCTGCCAACCCCGCCAACAACAACGATGAGGCCGGCAACCCTCATATTTCTGGAGGACAAGACAGGGGTGGTCGCCATGAAGGAGTTGATCCCATCCACCAAATGCTTGAAAACCAGAATCAGCTCATCCAGAGCCTGACTCAAGTGGTGGCCAACTTGCACCAAGCTCCACCTCCACAAGCTGCACCACGCCAACCAAGGTTGAGTGAGTTTCTAGGGACTCAACCTCCCAAGTTTGCAAGTGCTGCTGAACCTCTGGAGGCAGATGATTGGCTAAAGACCATTGAGAGCAAGATGAGGATCATACAATGCCAGGGGTATGAGAGGGTGTTGTTTGCCTCTCACCAATTGCATGGACCTGCTGCTGATTGGTGGACCGCTTACGTGGCCGCCCATTATGACCCTGAAAACATCACTTGGGACGAGTTCAAGCGTAGCTTCCGCAACCACTACATACCAAGGGGTGAACTTAAAAACAAGAGAAAGGAGTTCTTGGGGCTGCAGCAAGGAAACATGACGGTGGGGGAATACCTCACTAAATTCACCCAACTATCCCGTTATGCCCCACGAGACATAGATACTGATGAGCAGAAACAGGATTGCTTCGTAGAAGGACATACAGCAGAAATGCAGTGTGCAATGTCCTCCAACGAGTATGAAAGTTTTCAAAAGATGGTGGACAGAGCATTTGTTGTGGAAAGGAAGCTGAAGGCCTTGGAAAATGAAAACAAGAGGAAGGCGGGATGGTCACACCAAGCCTCGGGTAGCAACACCCGCCCACGTCTGATGCAGCAACCCGCAGGGCAGATGAGCCGTGATGCGATACCCTACTCCACTACGAGAGGGTACAACCCGAATTTCAGGCCTCCGTCAGCACCAACACAGCCACAACGTCAGTTTGTACAGCAGCCTCGCCCCACATATCAACCTCGACCAGCAGTACAAGGACCCCCGAACCAACCCCAAGACAACAAAGGTCAGGCACCTAAGGTCGGGGTGCAATGCTTTAACTGTGGTGAAATGGGGCACTACGCCCATAAGTGCCCAAAGAAGAAGCCCGTGCAGCCGCAACAGCAGAATGTGATGCGAGGACGGGTGAACCACTTGACCATGGAGGAAGCGCAAGAGGCACCTGACATGGTAGTTGGTAAGTTTCCTGCCAATTTACACATTGCAACCCTGTTGTTTGATTCTGGTGCTACCCACTCGTTCATTGCTCAAGGGTTTGTTAAGAAGCATGATCTAGCAACCACGCAAATGAACCATATGCTAGCAGTAAACTCTCCAGGTGGAGAAATAAGGACAAGACAAGTGTGTCCCAATGTGAATCTAGACATTAATGGGGTAGTATTTACTGCCAACCTCATAGTGATAGATTCACAAGGGATCGATATTATTTTGCGTATGGATTGGTTGACCAAACATAAAGGAATCATCCATTGTTCGACCAGAACGGTGGAACTAACTCACCCTAGTGGCACAAGAGTAAAGTTTATAACAATACAAGAGCCTAGGAGGGACATTAAATTAAATCAAGTTGAGGTGAAAGTGGAGGAGATCAGGATTATCAGGGAGTATCCAGACGTTTTTCTGGAGGAGTTGCCAGGTATGCCTCCCGATCGTGAAGTGGAATTCGCGATTGAGCTAGTGCCTGGAACAGCTCCGATATACAAGAGACCTTATCGGATGGACTCCAAGCAGCTGGGAGAACTCAAGGATCATTTGAGAGAGTTGACAGAGAAGGGGTACATTCGTCCTAGTTCCTCACCATGGGGAGCTCCAGTGATATTTGTGCCCAAGAAGGACGGGACCCAAAGGTTATGCGTAGACTACCGTGCTTTGAATGAAGTAACCATCAAGAACATGTACCCATTACCCCGCATTGAAGACTTGTTTGATCAGTTGAGTGGAGCTTGTGTGTTCTCGAAAATTGATTTCAGGTTGGGGTACGACCAACTTAAGATAAGGCAAACTGATATTCCCAAGACAGCTTTCGTATCTCGGTACGGACTATATGAATACACCGTCATGCCTTTCGGGCTAACTAATGCCCCGACATACTTCATGTATCTCATGAACAAGGTATTTATGGAATATCTGGACAAATTTGTGGTGGTTTTCATAGATGACATTCTCGTCTTCTCCAAAGGTGAAGAAGAACATGAGAAACATCTAAGGTTGGTGTTGCAGAAGCTGCGAGAACACCAACTATATGCCAAGTTGAGCAAGTGTGAGTTTTGGCTGAAGAGAGTTCCCTTCTTAAGACATATAATCTCGGAGGGAGGAATCTGCGTAGATCCCGCCAAAATCGAGGATGTACAGAAGTGGAAGACCCCTGAGAATGTCAGGGAAGTTCGAAGCTTCTTAGGATTGGCTGGATACTATCGACGGTTTATCGAGGGTTTCTCCAAGATTTCGAGACTCCTCACCAAACTGTTGGAAAAGGGAATCACATTCACATGGACGCCGCAGTGCGAGACGAGTTTCCAGGAACTGAAGAAGAGATTGACAACAGCCCCAGTGCTAGTTATGCCAGATATGCAGAAAAACATTTCGGTGTACTGCGATGCCTCCGGAAACGGGTTGGGATGTGTTCTCATGCAAGAGGGGCATGTCGTGGCTTACGCGTCCCGGCAGCTCCGGAAACACGAGAAGAACTATCCTACACATGACCTAGAGCTAGCTGCAGTAGTACACGCGTTGAAGATTTGGCGGCATTACTTGATGGGGAAGAGGACAGAGATATATACGGATCATAAGAGCTTAAAGTACAATTTCACACAGCCAGATCTCAACCTCAGACAAAGTAGATGGTTAGAGCTAATCAACGACTTTGATGTGGGCATCAACTATCATCCTGGGAAAGCGAACGTCGTGGCAGATGCTTTAAGCCGTAAGGTGCAAGTCAATAGGTTGAGCTTGAAGGACATGCCTACAGAATTGAAGGAAGAGGTTATAAAACTCAACCTATGTCTGGTGAATAGTGGTGAAGCCATCGCCATGGAAGTGGACTCCACCTTAGAGCGAGACATACGCGATGGTCAAAAGAATGATGAGAAGATACAAAAAATCCGACAACTCATCAAGGAAAATAAAGCCCCTGGTTTCAGAGAGGATGAACAAGGTACGGTGTGGCACGAGAAAATAATCTGTGTGCCTAAAGTAAAGGAGATCCGTGAATTGATTTTGAAGGAGGCTCATGATTCAGACTATTCCATTCATCCCGGGAGTACGAAGATGTACCATGACCTCAAGAGCAGGTATTGGTGATATGGCATGAAGCAAGATGTCGCAGAACATGTTGCCCTATGTGACACATGTCAGTTGGTGAAAGCAGAACATCAACGACCCGCGGGATTATTGCAACCACTGAAAGTGCCTGAATGGAAATGGGAAGAAATCGGTATGGATTTCATAGTGGGATTACCCAGGACTCAATCAGGATATGATTCGATATGGGTCATCATCGACAAGCTAACCAAGGTAGCTCATTTCATCCCTGTGAAAGAAAGCTACAGGGGATCCAAATTGGCAGAGTTATACATGTCAAGGATCATGTGTTTCCATGGAGTGCCAAAGAAGATAGTGTCAGATCGAGGGACACAGTTCACCTCAAGGTTCTGGCAGAAGTTACACGAAACCATGGGAACTCATCTGAACTTTAGTTCTGCCTATCATCCCTAGACGGACGGACAGACGGAAAGAACCAATCAGATCCTTGAGGATATGCTGAGAGCTTGTGCACCCAAGAACAATAGGAGTTGGGATAAGAACCTACCGTATGCGGAGTTCTCCTATAACAACAGCTATCAGGCTAGTATGAAGATGTCACCGTTTGAAGCTTTGTATGGGAGAAAGTGCAGAACACCACTATTCTAGGACCAAGCCGGGGAAAGTAAAGTGTTTGGACCCGAGGTACTACAAGATGCCGAGGCGAAAGTGAGGGAAATCCGCAACAACTTGAGGATAGCACAAACACGACAAAAGAGCTATGCGGATGTACGGAGAAGAGAGCTAGTTTTCAACGTGGGGACTATGTCTACCTCAAGGTGTCCCCTATTCGAGGACTTCATCGGTTCAAGGTGAAAGGGAAGTTATCACCTCGATACATCGGACCCTTTCAAGTTCTGGAGAGGAAAGGCGAAGTGGCATATCAAATAGAACTACCGGCTCGCCTATCGGATGTGCACGATGTATTCCATGTGTCACAGCTCAAGAAATGTCTGAGGACGCCTGAAGAGATGTTGCCCATGAACGAGGTTGACTTAGCTGAGAATCTGTCTTATGCCGAGCAACCAGTCAAGATTTTGGAGACAATGGAACGCCTCACAAGAAATAAAAGAATCCGGATGTGCAAGGTGCAGTGGAGGCATCACTCGGAAGAGGAAGCCACCTGGGAGCGAGAAGACGAGCTTAAGGCATAGTTTCCGGAATTGTTTTCTTAGAACCACCAATCTCGAGGACGAGATTTCTTTTAAGGGGGGTAGAGCTGTAACACCCCAAAACCTGTTAAGAGGAGAATTTAAAAATTTTTGGACGTATTGCATGTGGTGCAGAAATTCAAATTCAAATTGGAATTCAAATTTAACTCAAAACAGAAAAGAAAAATAAAAAGAAAAAGAAAAAAAAATAAAACCCCGGCCAGTGGGCCGAAACCCACCAGCCGGCCCACCCACCCCCGCGCCAGCCCGCAGACGCGCGCCCCCTCTCCCTCTCACTGACACGCGGGGCCCGCGTGTCATCCCCGACCTCCCGCTCGCGCCAACTGCCGGACTCTTCCGCGCGCGCCCGATCGTAACTAACCCGGAAATCCGCGTCCCTCAGCCCGACTCCCGGTCCCAGACGACTCAAACTCGATCTAAACAAACCCGCCGCCCTCCCTCCTCTATAAAAACGCCGGCATCGCCCCATTTTCCCCCACGATCAGCTGTTTTTCCTCCCGGTGAGAACCAGAGTTTCTCCGGCCAATTTCTCTCGATCTTCGCTCGGGATTTCTGATTTAACGAGCTGATCTTGTTCCACCGCCTCCGGGGAATCACGCAGGTGCAGAAAACTCGGTAGATTTCGCCCTAGACACAGCTCCGACGAGCGTCGCCGCTGTTCCATCTCGGACCTCGTCGCCGACCGCCTTCCAGGACCTCCGAGCTCAAGAAAAACCCCGAGGTGAGATCCCCGACCTCCCCTCTACCGATCTATGCCATGAAATCCCTGTTTTAGGAAGAATAGACGAAGATCCGAAGTTTTCCGGCGAGATCGCCGCCTCCCGCCGCCGGGCAGCGCCGCCCGCGCTCGGTCAGAGCCACGTGGCCGCTTATGCGCCGTCTTTTTTAAATCGCACGATGGAGTTAAAACCTGCGCGTACCAGTTCGGCGACCTAATCTGAGCCGTCTGTTTTAAATCGGACGGTCCACGTCAGCCCCGCATTATAAAGGCCGGGATTCTTACGCGCTACCCCCTGAGGATCTCGGAAAATACGAGCTAGCCCCGGAAACTTCTGATCTAGCCCCTGAAACTTCAGAAATTCATGTAAATTCAATTAAAAATCAGTTTTAGCCCCTGGACTTAATAAAAATTAGGGAAACCCCTTTGTTATGTGTAGTTAGACCCCTGGAAATTTATGAAATAATATAATAGGCCCTGTGGTGGGGAGAGTTTACCTTTTTAACCCTATATGATATTAAATTTAGGAATTTGATTATGTGATTATGATTTAAAATTTAAAAGGTGAGACAAACACATTGTAAATTCAAATTTAAACTCTCCTAGCACTTGGGAAACTTTAGAATGAGTTAAAAGTAGATTTTAAGCTGAAATGAATCTGTCTAGTTGATTGTTCATATTTATTAGTATAGAAACATATTTTAGGCTAGGAAATAATTCTGAAAATTGGAGAAATGAATTTAAATTAGTTCACATCAGAGGAGAAGTTCAAAAATATATTACTTAATATTTTAGATCAGAACCTATTCTGTTTAGATGAGGTGTCGTACTATTTTCATAATAAAATTCATATTTAGGCATAGAAAATAAATCTGAAAATATAGGAAAATAGGAATGCATGACTAGAAAATGATAAATGAAGTCTCCAAGTCCAAAGACTTCAGTTTAGGATTGGTAGAAGATCTGAAAACTCATTTGAAGTAGGAAGTTACCTTCCATGCAAACTTGGTAGCAAAAGAGTGTATTAAAGAAGTTGTTTAAATTGGAAATTCATATATAGTGTGCAAACAGAAAATCTGAATACAAAAGTTAGAAATCATATACATATGTTTAAAAGTGCATGTAGACCAAAAATCAACACATGTAGAGTAACCACAACACCTGGAAATGTGAATGACTATCATATGTATGTATGTGTGAAGTGAAAGTGTGAACTATGTCTTATGGATTGTTGTTGTCTTTTGCTATGTGCGTTGACATGAACAGAACCTGCCCCAGAGCAAGTTCTTCCCTTCCAAGATCAGGACTATTGACACGACCCCATTGGTCCTGTCGAGCCAGGATCACGCTGAGGGGTGCTGCGTTGCACAGCACCGTATAACACACGTCAAAGGTGCAAAGCGGAAGCGGAAGCTTTATTACATAACCAGGTTTATGAACATGTTTACATCAAAATAAGTTCGGTCTACACTCACGGGCGTAGACTAAGCATCAAGTGCACGTTCAGCCCTCGAACGTGTCCTTGCTAGCACACACGCACACTAACTCTGCGGCGTGCACGACTCCCACTCGACGGGGTTCCCCTCCTGGGGTTCCGTCTCCTCTTCGGGAGTCCCTTCCTCATAGAACCCTGCAAAAAGCTTCAAACACAAGCAGTGAGCACGAAGGCTCAGCATGTCTGACCCGTCTCACCTAAACATGGAACTTCTACATGAGGGTAATGGGTTGCATGAGGTAAAAATCATTTGCAAGGACTCGCCTAATTAGTAGAACCTTACTTTCAAGTTTTAGCAGCAGGTTGTGGAGAACCTTACGCTAAGGCACATGAGAGAGCCGCAATCAAACAAGAAACGCATTTCTCTCATGTACTTTGCCCAAAGTTGAAAAGAACTTTAGTTAGCACTAAGCTACAGCATATCATTAACAATCAATGTTCAGCTTTCAATCAGCAACATTTTAACATGTAACTAGCCTGTTCTTTCTACGTCACGGTACAGTGAATAAGTGGTACTCACTGACCGCGAGGGACGGCGATTATAATCGATTTACACCTGCAGGGTTACCCGAACAACCCGTCACGTACGCCCGTACTCGATGTTGCCTACAACAACCATCACGGACGCCGTACGCGACTACCTTTCACCCGTTAGCCAAATATTGAACCGGTCCCATCGTCCCGAGCAAGAGGTCCCTGCACGCGCATCTCTGTGCCGCCAGCTGATTTACACCTCGAGCTCTCAACCTACCCTCTGAACGACGGGCAATGCCTCAATACCCAGCTACCCGAGTTACATCAGTTTCCCGGTTCCCATATAGCCGGTAGGTCTTCGGTACTGTTCTAGCTTGTTCAACAGGCCCGCACACGGCTCGGTCCTCAATCGACACAAGCGGAGCTACAGCACACAGGCCCCAAAGTCCTGCTGCCCTTACTCTCCGCTCGGTCTCATTTTCTTGCCATGTGTTTCATGTGCTATCTCTACCCGAGCAATGTGCCTCTAGCCTATTCTCGCGAGTAGTTCCAACTACTCGACTTGTACCGAATCCTACTCTATCCTAGCAAAGAAGTGGCTAACAAGGTTTTGCAATCCTAAACCCAACCCATGGTTATCTTGGCTGTGCAGTGGGGTTCCAATCAAGACTCTAATGCACCGAACAAAGGAAACAAGTATGTGCTCAAAACAATAAAATTTGTAAAAAGGTTAATGCAAACCGGGGCTTGCCTTGCTGCTCTTGGTCGTAGGCTAGCTGTTCCTCCGGAGTAACGAAGTCTAGGACTTCGGGTTCCTCCTCGACCTTAGCGACTACATGATAAGAACGATGTATGTATTAATTTAAATGCATTTGTATTAACTTTGAGGTTGTGAAGTCTATAACCCTTGCTAGACAGACCTAATGACTGTGAAACTTTTACTGTGGCTTGGTTACAACCTAAACAAAGACTTGGTCAAGTTTTAGTTGCAGTAAAGCTCATTTGAGCCCTCCACAAATAATTATGTCCTTGACCTTAATTGGAACTCTTAGGGTGTTCTAGGAATTTTCATGAGACAAACTATGACTTTCTGAAAACTAGATTTTCAGAGGGTTCTAATGGAGTTGGTCTCACTTAATTTGGAAGTCTCTAACTAAAGATATGAGCTAAACAATTTCAGAGAAAATTCTGAAAATGTTTCTGAACATTTTCTATTTTCTCTGGAACAGTTTTACTAATCACACCATTAGGTGGACTAAATGAGCTCAAATGGATCTGAAATTTTTATGGTAGATCAAGGATATTTTGGTGAACATCCCCGCAAAATTTCAGGATTTTCCTCCAAAGGATTCTCCAGTTAAAATTCCTAACAGTTTAAACTTTAAGGAATTAATTCCGGAGAATTAAGGAATTTCATGAAGTGAAACTTGATTTTCTGGAAAGTACTCAGAGAGCTGAATCCAGCAAAATTTGGTTCACTCGATTTGGAGCTTTCTAGCCAAAGTTATAAGGATTTGAAGTTTGAAGGAAATCTGAAAATCGGGGAAAAGTTTAAACTCGCGCGTGGGCCCAGGGGACACGCGTCGCACGCCTAGGCGACAGCACACCGCGGCCCACAAGGATTTTGCGCGCCAGCACACCCGATCCCGGCCGCAGCCGCATCCCGATTCAAAATATCGGCCGCTGACAGCTGGGGTCCACCCCCTTCTTCAACCTCGCGACACCCGCGCCCCGCTGCCGAGGGACCTCGCCGGAGAGCTCGCCGCTGGCTGCTGTACAGCTCCAAACTTCTTGATTCTGGCCGCCCCTGCCTACTTTTACTTGGGGAACAGGATCCGAGGGTCAGCTGCTCATGACAACGGCCGGAGCATGGTCGGCGACGAGCCGCCATATCGGAACGACTTCGGCCATGTCGGCTGACTCTCCTAGTACCTCAGCTACTTGGGAAATCGGTCGGGAAACATCAGTGGACCTCAGAGAAGGTCGACATGAACTCGAGGCAGCTCGGGGAAGGCCCGAAATAGGTCCTCACCGTGCGCCCGATACCCCCCGTTCGTTCCGCCATTAGTAGACCTTAAATTACGCCGGGCACAGAGGCTCTCCGGCCCAGAGTTGTGAAGGCAACTTGTGCGTTACCGTGTCTAGCTCGTGTGGGAGTGGCCTGAGGCCCTCTAATCCTTTCTAAAGCACGAATTAAACAGAATCGTACCCGAAGGTCGTTCTGCACACAGAAAGGGGAAAAGTGGAAATTCGCCGTCGGTGAGCAACCACTCGAGCTATGGCTCGGGGATGAGCAGCACCGGTCACCTGCGCGTCCAAGGGTGCCTTGGCTCGGGCGTGACAACGCCCAGGTTGGGCTGTCCACGAGAGCCCGAGGTGCGGCGGTTTCCAGTTCCGATTTTGATCTTTCGGCACAGCCGATAGCACTCGGTTTCAACCGAATTCTAGCAATGGAGAGGATGGAGGAAGGTCTCTAGTACCTTGCTGGGACCCTGGAGTGGAAGGAGGGAGCTGCGATCGGCTTGATCGATTGGGAGCTCGAGCGGCGGTGATGGCAGTGGAAAAACAGATCGTGCACGTCGGCAGCTCGGGGAATGGCGACTGAAGCACGCCGGGGAGGGAATAAATAGCCCGGCGGCTGGCCTCCGGCTTGGGGCGCGCAGCAGGAGCTGGCGCCGGCTGCCCCCCTTCGGTGGCGCGCGCACACAGCAGCCGGGAACCGACTGAACTGTGTTTCAGTCGGTTTGTTTTGAGGCAGAGGCTGACATGTGGGTCCCACCCCTCTTTTAACCTCTGAAATTTACTCCTAACAGCTGTGGTAAACATTGAACCCTATTCTACCCTTGGCAATTCAAATTATTCACCCAAGAGCCATTTGAATTGATCAAAGTTCAAATGAGGTTTGGTTTGAATGAATTTCAGCACAAGTTCAGTTTGAAATTCAAATAAAGTTTGAATTTCTCCCCCTTAGCTCATGTCAAGATCAACCCCAAATGGAGTGAAAATTGGTGTGTGAGCTCACAAAAATGTGCTGAGCAAGAATATGCCTTCCACTTTCAAATTCATGGTATAAAAACAGTTTGAATTTGAATATGGTTTCAAACTGCCCTCTTCTTATCTATACCCAAAATGACCTCAAAAAGGTTTTGAATTTGGGTGAAACTTGGCATGGACATCCTTAACAAAGTGTAGGAGTTTTCATATGTCCAGCCCATCTATATCACATGTGGGAAATACCACTTTTGCAATGTGTAAGTTTGTTCTCTAATGAGCATGTTGATAATTGTTACTTGCTCTTCATTTGTGTTCATCATTCTTGCTCAAATGAGGTGTGTGGTGTGGTGATGAACACTGCAAATGGTTGTCAAAACTGAGGCCCTTACATTCCTCCCCCCTTGAAAGAATCTCGTCCCGAGATTATAAGGTGAAAATGAGAGAGAGGACGGTGGAAAATTACCGGACATGCGACGTGAAAAAGTCGGGGTAGTTAGTGCGAAGGAATTCTTCGCTCTCCCATGTCGCCTCGTCCATGGAGTGATTACTCCATAGAACCTTGTAGAACCACAACGTACGGTTGCGTGTGGTTCGGGCCTTTTCATCAATAATCTGCACCGGTTCCTCCCGATAGGTGAGATCCGGTTGCAGTTCTTCAATGTCTTCCAGCTGAACGGTAGTTGATAGCTTGAGACACTTCCTCAGCTGGGAAATGTGAAAGACGTTGTGCACACCGGAAAGTGCTTCTGGTAATTTCAGCCGGTATGCCACTGATCCACATCTTTCGGTAATCTGGAATGGACCGATGAATCGGGGTGCCAACTTTCCTCTCACCCCAAATCTGTTTACGCCCTTCATTGGAGACACTCGTAGGTATACGTAATCTCCAACTTCGAATTGTAATGGGCGCCTTCTCCGGTCCGCATACTGCTTCTGTCGGGATTGAGCGGCTTTTAGGTTCGCTTGAATTAGTCGAACCTTTTCTTCCGCGTTGTTGACAAGGTCAATCCCGAAGGTAACCCTCTCGCCAGACTCACACCAATTCAATGGTGTGCGGCATTTTCTTCCGTATAGCGCCTCGTAGGGCGCCATCTTGATGCTGGCTTGGTACCCATTGTTGTACGAGAACTCGGCTAATGGCAAGTGATCATCCCAATTCTTGCCGTGGTCGATAGCGCAAGCTCGTAGCATGTCTTCTAGGATTTGATTTACCCGCTCAGTTTGTCCATCCGTCTACGGGTGGTAGGCTGAACTACGGATCAGCTTCGTCCCCAAGGCAGCGTGTAGCTGCTCCCAAAAACGGGACACAAATAAAGTGCCCCGGTCTGATATGATGGTACGGGGTACGCCGTATAAGCATATGATCCGTGAGATGTACAGTTCAGCGTACTTCTTGGCGTTGTAGTTGGTGTTGACCGGGATGAAATGGGCAACTTTGGTGAGTCGATCGATGATCACCCACACAGAATCATGTTTCTGTGAGGTGGTGGGTAAACCGACGACGAAGTCCATGCTCACGTCCTCCCACTTCCAGGCAGGAATGCCTAGTGGTTGCAGCAGTCCCGGTTTCCGCATATGGTCTGCCTTCACCCTTCGACATGTATCACACTCGGACACGTATTTGGCAGTCTCTCGCTTCATCCGTGTCCACCAAAACCTTCTTCTGAGTTCTTGATACATTTTGTTGCTGCCGGGGTGAATAGAAAACTTTGATAAGTGAGCCTCATCAAAGATTTTCTTCCGTAACTCCGGGTTTCGGGGTACGACGATCCGGTTCTTGAACCATAGGACGCCGTCTCCGTCCTTCCGGAAACATTTCAACTCCCCACTGTCTACTCGTCTCCGTAAATGTGACATGCCCTTGTCATTCTTCTGGGCTGCCGCTATCTCTTCACGGATGGTGGGGATCAAAGCTAGGTTGTAGAGAGCTCCGTGTGGAATCACATGGAGTGGTGGTTCGCTCTCTTCCAATGGTGTGATGGTCAGATTATTGACGTGTGACTTGCGGCTCAGCGCATCTGCCACAACGTTTGCCTTGCCCGGATGATAATGGATCTCTATTTCGTAATCCTTTATCAGTTCTAACCGTCTTCGTTGCCTCATGTTCAGCTCCTTCTGAGTGAATATGTACTTGAGGCTTTTGTGGTCGGTATATAAATGTACGAGGTTACCGAGTAGGTAGTGCCTCCACATCTTCAGTGCAAGTACCACGGCAGCGAGCTCCAAGTCGTGAGTTGGATAATTTTGCTCATGGTTCCTAAGCTGCCGTGATCCATACGCGACCACTCTTCGGTCTTGCATCAGCACACATCCGAGCCCAATGCCGGATGCATCGCAGTACACATCGAACGGTTTTGTTGTGTCTGGCTGCGCCAAAACCGGTGCTGATGTCAGGTGCTTGACTAAAGCCTTGAATGTTGCTTCACATGCTGGACTCCAAACATATTTGGTAGCCTTCTTCAGCAGCTCTGTCATTGGCTTGGCAATCTTCGAGAAGTTCGGAATGAACCTCCGATAATATCCCGCGAGTCCGAGGAAACTCCGTACCTCATGAACAGTTCTCGGGGATTTCCAATTCAGCACTTGCGTGATCTTGCTCGGGTCCACAGCGATACCCTCCGCTGAGATGATATGCCCGAGGAAAGGCACTTGCGATATCCAAAACTCACATTTGCTGAATTTTGCGTATAACTTGTGATCCCGCAGCCGTTGCAAGACTATACGCAGATGTTTCTTGTGATCTTCCTCCGACTTGGAGTATACCAGGATGTCGTCGATGAAGACCACGACAAACTTGTCCAGCTCCGGCATGAACACCGAGTTCATTAAGTACATGAAGTGAGCTGGAGCATTGGTGAGGCCGAAGGACATGACCAGGTACTCATAAAGTCCGTACCTTGTCGAGAAAGCTGTCTTTGGAATGTCCTCCGCCCTTATCTTAATCTGATGGTACCCGGATCTTAAATCCATCTTGGAAAAGATCTTTGCTTCGACCAACTGATCAAACAACATGTCGATCCGTGGCAACGGGTACTTGTTCTTGATGGTTACGGCATTTAATGGACGGTAGTCCACGCACAGCCGCAGCGTCTCATCCTTCTTCTTGACAAATAATGCCGAACAGCCCCATGGCGAGGAGCTCAGCCTAATAAAACCCTTCTCCAGAAGGTCCGTGAGCTGAGTCTTCAGTTCAGCCAACTCCTTGGGCACCATCTTGTACGGCCTTCGGGATATTGGCATGGTTCCCGGTGCAAGTTCAATCTTGAACTCCACCTCTCTATCGGGTGGCATCCCCGGCAAATCGTCCGGGAATACATCCGGGAACTCTCGGACCACTGGAATGTCTTCCAATCTGATGGTTGTGGCTTGATAGACACTTGGAAGTTTTATTTCTGGATGTCCAGAAATAATGAGTGAGAACCGTGCACCTCTGAGTTTAAGTGCACGACTCGAAGGACGGTGTCTAAAACAGCGCCGTGGCGGGTTAACCACGACATCCCTAGGATGACATCGACCTTCTGTCCCTCTAAGATAATGAGAGACGTGGGGTACACTCTACCCGCTAAGCATAATGGTGCTTTGGAGACTATTACGCTTGCTGAAATCCTCCCACCCGGTGAACAAACTAAATATGGACTATCGGTGGGTAGTATTGGCAAACTGTGTTTAGCAATGAAAGCTTGGCTAATAAAATTATGCGTGGCGCCTGAATCAAATAGTACTATAGCGGGATGCTGGTGGAGTTGGAACATACCCGCAAGGATTGGCTCGCCCTCCGGCACGTCCTCAATGGCAAGTTGGTGGACAGTACCGGGCCTAGGGTTTGCCCGCCGCGCATTAGTAGGGTTCCGGGGTTGATTCCTCCCCGGAAACTGTGGTGCCACTCTGCCGCCTTGCCTCTCCGGGCAACTGCTCGCGAAGTGTCCTGGACGACCACACTTGTAACATGTGGCCGCTGCTGGTGGAGTACTCGGGGGACGAAAACCCGGCATGCGTTGTGGAGGTGCAAACGCACGCGGCATCGCCCGCTGCTGCTGTTGTTGTTGCGGTGGTGCTGGCAGTGCCGGCCAGAATGCCGGTGAAGAGTACGGCCGACTGCGGAACGGCATCGACCGCTGTGGTGGTTGCCAGCGTGGACCTGATGGTGGGCGATTCACCATCCGAAACTTCTGAGAAGGACCGCCTCCTTCTCCGCTGCTCTGCGGCGCGCTTCGCTTTCGCTCTGCCGCCGCCAACTCCTTGCCGGAGTCTTCCTGAACAATCGCAGCATCAATTATGTCGTTGAGGCTGCCGCGATTGAACATCGCCAGCTTGTCCTTCAGGAGCGGGTTAAGCCCCTGGTAAAAATGGTCTCGCCGCTTCTCGTCCGTATCTGCGTGATACGACGCGTAGAGCGCGAGATCGTTGAACGCCCTGGAATATTCCAGCGCGTTCCGGCTCCCTTGTTGCAGGTGTAAGAACTCCTGCGTCTTCCTCTTCATCAGACCTGGCGGTATATGATAGGCACTGAAGGCCGTCCGGAACTCCGCCCAGGTCATCGCTCGGTCGGTGGGCTGTGAAGCACAGAAGTTGGCCCACCACGCGCTCGCGGATCCTTGGAGCTGCTGGACCGCGAACTGAGTCTTGCGCTGCTCGCTGATTTGGAGCAGCCCGAACTTCATCTCTATGGCGCGGAGCCAGTTGTCCGCGTCAAGTGGTTCATCCGCCCTTGAGAATACAGGGGGATGGGTCGCCAGGAAGTCGGAGTAGGAGCTCTGTTGGCGCTCCTCGCGATCTTGACGTCTCTCTGGGCGAGACGTATTCGCAATTAACGTTTGCAGCAGCTCTGTATGCTGCTGATGTGAACCCGCCATTGCCGCGACAATGTCGGCCAATGTAACCGTTGGCAGTGGCGGTGGCGGTGTTTGCTGTTGCTGTTGCTGCTGCTGTCCCGAGGAGTCCTCGGGAGGCGGTTGGGAGGTCTCTTCCCCTTGGCTAGTACCTCCAACATCAGGGTTGGCACGAGTACGCGTCATTCTGAAATTCAACACAGCAGCACTTAGCACATGTCTTACTCAAAATTCCATAAACAGCAGTAAGTATTGAAGCGACGCATGATTAACTTGCACAACATTCACATATATTGATAAAGCATAAACTTTATACAAGATACATTATTCTCGGATCTCCGAGAAGTCGTGCTCATGTCGTCACTACCTATACATATGCTACTGTCTACCCGACATGTCACCGATTACAAAAGTTGGGTTACGCTACCCTAGCTGCCCTACTCGGCAACCGTAACCCCCTACTCGGAGTAGAACTCGACCTCCTGTGGGTCGTCCTCCTCCGGTACCTCAGCTGGTGCTCTGGATCTACCACCTCTTCTCCCATTCCGGGCTCTCCCATGGCTGGAAGACCCAAGACTACCGGTACGCCCAATACCGGGGGCACGAGGTCCTGCAATGCATGCACCTCGTCCATAGCCTGGTTGTAGTCCTCTTCCCAGCCTTGTCCTTCCTCAATAGCGTCGTCCCGCTCTTGAGCAAGGTCCTCATTCTGCTGGGTTAGGGTCTGCACCAGCTCTTGCAACGCCGCGATGTCAACACGGCTCTTCTTCTTTGCCTTCTTCAGACGACGCAACTGATTGTGTTGTTCATTCAGTCGCTTGATCGTCGGAAGGAGCACATTGCGGAGTGCGCTGTGAGCACCCTCGAAATGATCTCCACGGCTTGTGCTCTCCTTGAGCTTGGTGGCGAGATGCTCCGTATGAACAGCTTGGCTGTCCATCACAGCGTTTCCCGCCCTCATCTGGAGGCTGAGGTTGGCCTCCGCGGGGTTGTACCTTGGGCAAGTCGGGTCTGTTGCCTCCAGGTACCTCTCTTCCCACACATGCTGAGCTCGCCCCTCCACCGGAACGAGTGCGTATGGAGTGCCCTCCATAGCCTGCACGTGTAGTTGGCAGAAACGTGACATAGTGTCACGGGCTGCCACTTGCCACATCCCTTCCGGTTGTCTTCCTCTCACCGTGACGGTGAATGGCACCCAACCGGTGGCGTAGGTCCTGCGGGAATCTCGACATGGATCGTCCACGTCTTGTTCCCCTCTTCGCCTTCTTCCTTGGCGAAGTATTGCGGCATCTGGTTGTACCCAAAATATTGGAGCATTTGCCACAATGCTTCCGGGTAGCCGCTACGGTCAGAGCAGTGGGAAACTACCCACCCGTTTTCCAACCGTTTATCTGCTGCCATCTGTAAAAATATATTTGAGAGATGTCAAATATTTATTTGAACAGTAAACCATTGAGTTATAACATAAGATATGTCATTGAACCCATAAAACTTGGAAACATAGTTCAAATTTTTAAACAAATTTGACTGCTGATCTGCTGTTCCCATGACAGCCCTGACCAGTTTCCATATCAATCTGATTTAGGCCAGGTTAAAAGCAAAAACAGTCCTGGAGCTCAACATCAAAGTTAAAGTTAACTTCAATAGCTTTCCAAAAAGTATTTGGTTGGCCTAAGATCTGTCCTGGTTCACAATTTATGAGATGTCAAAGTTAACAGAATTTCTGGGAACAGTTGGACAGCACCTCCCTGCTTTAGGCACTGGATTGGTCCAAGAATCCCAGTAAATTCTGTTCCTAATCTGACAAAACTTCCTGTCACAAAGTTGTAACCCATCTCATAAGCTTTCCAGAACTACCTCATTTTCTATTTTTGGATTTTTATGCAGGAAGTTATGCTTAATTTACAGAGAGTCTACAGAGAGTCTTTACTCCGTCCTGTTTTCTGGACAGTTTCAACTCTACTGCATTTTTCGAGTGGTTAAGGGATGAAACACCTCTGGAACTCAACAGAAAAGTTGTAAAGCTCCTCCAAAGCTTTCCAGAAATGTATCATACGACCCCAACCTCGAAAGAACTCAACCTCTAACCTCTGATTAACTCCAGCCTTGATTTAGCTGAAAACAGCGTGCTCTGTCCTTAACATCCTATAAGTTGAAAACTTGTTTAACTTTGAATATCCTGTTCAAGGGAAGGAGTTACATCAAGTTTTACTACTTTGGATTAAAACCTTCCAGTTTTTTACAATGAAGTTGTTTATTTAGTTGGGTGTGACGTCGATGCGTCACCAGATTTTGTCGGTACTACGTCCTCACAAAGGAAAAACCTATACCGGACTTAGCCGGCTTCGTTATTTCAGTGGCACTACACGTCACTCGCACACGGATGCTACACGTCTACCGTTTCGTGGTAAGGCTACCTGCAGAAACTCAAACAATCATCAGACTCGGCTGCACACCGAGCCCGGAATCCATACGGTTGGTACATCCGGCCGTCATCACTCGCCCGGATGTTCTCAAGCCAAACACGCCTTGAGTTACGTGTTCACGTTTCAGACCACGTGACGGGGTCTCCCATGTTGCACCACGCACGCCAGGGACAGACGTTGCTCGAATACCCCAAACGACATGAAGAGTCGTAGAGGATATCAAAGCGGGTCGGGTTACCTGCCACCCGTGGGCCTCCACCCTTCAGCTTGTGCGCACTGGTGGACAGCGCTTACGTGCACCCCCCAAGACATGAACGTCCCGAGATGCACGATTTTCCGACATAACAAATAGGTTAATATGCCACTTTCTATATGCTAATAACATCCTTATACGGGCTACTAACTCGTTCCTCACTGGATTTTTGAAAAAGAAGACCTTTGTACTGTGTTAAACCTCAAGCGAGCTCTGATACCAACGCTGACACGACCCCATTGGTCCTGTCGAGCCAGGATCACGCTGAGGGGTGCTGCGTTGCACAGCACCGTATAACACACGTCAAAGGTGCAAAGCGGAAGCGGAATCTTTATTACATAACCAGGTTTATGAACATGTTTACATCAAAATAAGTTCGGTCTACACTCACGGGCGTAGACTAAGCATCAAGTGCACGTTCAGCCCTCGAACGTGTCCTTGCTAGCACACACGCACACTAACTCTGCGGCGTGCACGACTCCCACTCGACGGGGTTCCCCTCCTGGGGTTCCGTCTCCTCTTCGGGAGTCCCTTCCTCATAGAACCCTGCAAAAAGCTTCAAACACAAGCAGTGAGCACGAAGGCTCAGCAAGTCTGACCCGTCTCACCTAAACATGGAACGTCTACATGAGGGTAATGGGTTGCATGAGGTAAAAATCATTTGCAAGGACTCGCCTAATTAGTAGAACCTTACTTTCAAGTTTTAGCAGCAGGTTGTGGAGAACCTTACGCTAAGGCACATGAGAGAGCCGCAATCAAACAAGAAACGCATTTCTCTCATGTACTTTGCCCAAAGTTGAAAAGAACTTTAGTTAGCACTAAGCTACAGCATATCATTAACAATCAATGTTCAGCTTTCAATCAGCAACATTTTAACATGTAACTAGCCTGTTCTTTCTACGTCACGGTACAGTGAACAAGTGGTACTCACTGACCGCGAGGGACGGCGATTATAATCGATTTACACCTGCAGGGTTACCCGAACAACCCGTCACGTACGCCCGTACTCGATGTTGCCTACAACAACCATCACGGACGCCGTACGCGACTACCTTTCACCCGTTAGCCAAATATTGAACCGGTCCCATCATCCCGAGCAAGAGGTCCCTGCACGCGCATCTCTGTGCCGCCAGCTGATTTACACCTCGAGCTCTCAACCTACCCTCTGAACGACGGGCAATGCCTCAATACCCAGCTACCCGAGTTACATCAGTTTCCCGGTTCCCATATAGCCGGTAGGTCTTCGGTACTGTTCTAGCTTGTTCAACAGGCCCGCACACGGCTCGGTCCTCAATCGACACAAGCGGAGCTACAGCACACAGGCCCCAAAGTCCTGCTGCCCTTACTCTCCGCTCGGTCTCATTTTCTTGCCATGTGTTTCATGTGCTATCTCTACCCGAGCAATGTGCCTCTAGCCTATTCTCGCGAGTAGTTCCAACTACTCGACTTGTACCGAATCCTACTCTATCCTAGCAAAGCAGTGGCTAACGAGGTTTTGCAATCCTAAACCCAACCCATGGTTATCTTGGCTGTGCAGTGGGGTTCCAATCAAGACTCTAATGCACCGAACAAAGGAAACAAGTATGTGCTCAAAACAATAAAATTTGTAAAAAGGTTAATGCAAACCGGGGCTTGCCTTGCTGCTCTTGGTCGTAGGCTAGCTGTTCCTCTGGAGTAACGAAGTCTAGGACTTCGGGTTCCTCCTCGACCTTAGCGACTACATGATAAGAACGATGTATGTATTAATTTAAATGCATTTGTATTAACTTTGAGGTTGTGAAGTCTATAACCCTTGCTAGACAGACCTAATGACTGTGAAACTTTTACTGTGGCTTGGTTACAACCTAAACAAAGACTTGGTCAAGTTTTAGTTGCAGTAAAGCTCATTTGAGCCCTCCACAAATAATTATGTCCTTGACCTTAATTGGAACTCTTAGGGTGTTCTAGGAATTTTTCATGAGACAAACTATGACTTTCTGAAAACTAGATTTTCAGAGGGTTCTAATGGAGTTGGTCTCACTTAATTTGGAAGTCTCTAACTAAAGATATGAGCTAAACAATTTCAGAGAAAATTCTGAAAATGTTTCTGAACATTTTCTATTTTCTCTGGAACAGTTTTACTAATCACACCATTAGGTGGACTAAATGAGCTCAAATGGATCTGAATTTTTTATGGTAGCTCAAGGATATTTTGGTGAACATCGCCGCAAAATTTCAGGATTTTCCTCCAAAGGATTCTCCAGTTAAAATTCCTAACAGTTTAAATTTTAAGGAATTAATTCCGGAGAATTAAGGAATTTCATGAAGTGAAACTTGATTTTCTGGAAAGTACTCAGAGAGCTGAATCCAGCAAAATTTGGTTCACTCGATTTGGAGCTTTCTAGCCAAAGTTATAAGGATTTGAAGTTTGAAGGAAATCTGAAAATCGGGGAAAAGTTTAAACTCGCGCGTGGGCCCAGGGGACACGCGTCGCACGCCTAGGCGACAGCACACCGCGGCCCACAAGGATTTTGCGTGCCAGCACACCCGATCCCGGCCGCAGCCGCATCCCGATTCAAAATATCGGCCGCTGACAGCTGGGGTCCACCCCCTTCTTCAACCTCGCGACACCCGCGCCCCGCTGCCGAGGGACCTCGCCGGAGAGCTCGCCGCTGGCTGCTGTACAGCTCCAAACTTCTTGATTCTGGCCGCCCCTGCCTACTTTTACTTGGGGAACAGGATCCGAGGGTCAGCTGCTCATGACAACGGCCGGAGCATGGTCGGCGACGAGCCGCCATATCGGAACGACTTCGGCCATGTCGGCTGACTCTCCTAGTACCTCAGCTACTTGGGAAATCGGTCGGGAAACATCAGTGGACCTCAGAGAAGGTCGACATGAACTCGAGGCAGCTCGGGGAAGGCCCGAAATAGGTCCTCACCGTGCGCCCGATACCCCCCGTTAGTTCCGCCATTAGTAGACCTTAAATTACGCCGGGCACAGAGGCTCTCCGGCCCAGAGTTGTGAAGGCAACTTGTGCGTTACCGTGTCTAGCTCGTGTGGGAGTGGCCTGAGGCCCTCTAATCCTTTCTAAAGCACGAATTAAACAGAATCGTACCCGAAGGTCGTTCTGCACACAGAAAGGGGAAAAGTGGAAATTCGCCGTCGGTGAGCAACCACTCGAGCTATGGCTCGGGGATGAGCAGCACCGGTCACCTGCGCGTCCAAGGGTGTCTTGGCTCGGGCGTGACAACGCCCAGGTTGGGCTGTCCACGAGAGCCCGAGGTGCGGCGGTTTCCAGTTCCGATTTTGATCTTTCGGCACAGCCGATAGCACTCGGTTTCAACCGAATTCTAGCAATGGAGAGGATGGAGGAAGGTCTCTAGTACCTTGCTGGGACCCTGGAGTGGAAGGAGGGAGCTGCGATCGGCTTGATCGATTGGGAGCTCGAGCGGCGGTGATGGCAGTGGAAAAACAGATCGTGCACGTCGGCAGCTCGGGGAATGGCGACTGAAGCACGCCGGGGAGGGAATAAATAGCCCGGCGGCTGGCCTCCGGCTTGGGGCGCGCAGCAGGAGCTGGCGCCGGCTGCCCCCCTTCGGTGGCGCGCGCACACAGCAGCCGGGAACCGACTGAACTGTGTTTCAGTCGGTTTGTTTTGAGGCAGAGGCTGACATGTGGGTCCCACCCCTCTTTTAACCTCTGAAATTTACTCCTAACAGCTGTGGTAAACATTGAACCCTATTCTACCCTTGGCAATTCAAATTATTCACCCAAGAGCCATTTGAATTGATCAAAGTTCAAATGAGGTTTGGTTTGAATGAATTTCAGCACAAGTTCAGTTTGAAATTCAAATAAAGTTTGAATTTCTCCCCCTTAGCTCATGTCAAGATCAACCCCAAATGGAGTGAAAATTGGTGTGTGAGCTCACAAAAATGTGCTGAGCAAGAATATGCCTTCCACTTTCAAATTCATGGTATAAAAACAGTTTGAATTTGAATATGGTTTCAAACTGCCCTCTTCTTATCTATACCCAAAATGACCTCAAAAAGGTTTTGAATTTGGGTGAAACTTGGCATGGACATCCTTAACAAAGTGTAGGAGTTTTCATATGTCCAGCCCATCTATATCACATGTGGGAAATACCACTTTTGCAATGTGTAAGTTTGTTCTCTAATGAGCATGTTGATAATTGTTACTTGCTCTTCATTTGTGTTCATCATTCTTGCTCAAATGAGGTGTGTGGTGTGGTGATGAACACTGCAAATGGTTGTCAAAACTGAGGCCCTTACATTCCTCCCCCCTTGAAAGAATCTCGTCCCGAGATTATAAGGTGAAAATGAGAGAGAGGACGGTGGAAAATTACCGGACATGCGACGTGAAAAAGTCGGGGTAGTTAGTGCGAAGGAATTCTTCGCTCTCCCATGTCGCCTCGTCCATGGAGTGATTACTCCATAGAACCTTGTAGAACCACAACGTACGGTTGCGTGTGGTTCGGGCCTTTTCATCAATAATCTGCACCGGTTCCTCCCGATAGGTGAGATCCGGTTGCAGTTCTTCAATGTCTTCCAGCTGAACGGTAGTTGATAGCTTGAGACACTTCCTCAGCTGGGAAATGTGAAAGACGTTGTGCACACCGGAAAGTGCTTCTGGTAATTTCAGCCGGTATGCCACTGATCCACATCTTTCGGTAATCTGGAATGGACCGATGAATCGGGGTGCCAACTTTCCTCTCACCCCAAATCTGTTTACGCCCTTCATTGGAGACACTCGTAGGTATACGTAATCTCCAACTTCGAATTGTAATGGGCGCCTTCTCCGGTCCGCATACTGCTTCTGTCGGGATTGAGCGGCTTTTAGGTTCGCTTGAATTAGTCGAACCTTTTCTTCCGCGTTGTTGACAAGGTCAATCCCGAAGGTAACCCTCTCGCCAGACTCACACCAATTCAATGGTGTGCGGCATTTTCTTCCGTATAGCGCCTCGTAGGGCGCCATCTTGATGCTGGCTTGGTACCCATTGTTGTACGAGAACTCGGCTAATGGCAAGTGATCATCCCAATTCTTGCCGTGGTCGATAGCGCAAGCTCGTAGCATGTCTTCTAGGATTTGATTTACCCGCTCAGTTTGTCCATCCGTCTGCGGGTGGTAGGCTGAACTACGGATCAGCTTCGTCCCCAAGGCAGCGTGTAGCTGCTCCCAAAAACGGGACACAAATAAAGTGCCCCGGTCTGCTATGATGGTACGGGGTACGCCGTATAAGCATATGATCCGTGAGATGTACAGTTCAGCGTACTTCTTGGCGTTGTAGTTGGTGTTGACCGGGATGAAATGGGCAACTTTGGTGAGTCGATCGATGATCACCCACACAGAATCATGTTTCTGTGAGGTGGTGGGTAAACCGACGACGAAGTCCATGCTCACGTCCTCCCACTTCCAGGCAGGAATGCCTAGTGGTTGCAGCAGTCCCGGTTTCCGCATATGGTCTGCCTTCACCCTTCGACATGTATCACACTCGGACACGTATTTGGCAGTCTCTCGCTTCATCCGTGTCCACCAAAACCTTCTTCTGAGTTCTTGATACATTTTGTTGCTGCCGGGGTGAATAGAAAACTTTGATAAGTGAGCCTCATCAAAGATTTTCTTCCGTAACTCCGGGTTTCGGGGTACGACGATCCGGTTCTTGAACCATAGGACGCCGTCTCCGTCCTTCCGGAAACATTTCAACTCCCCACTGTCTACTCGTCTCCGTAAATGTGACATGCCCTTGTCATTCTTCTGGGCTGCCGCTATCTCTTCACGGATGGTGGGGATCAAAGCTAGGTTGTAGAGAGCTCCGTGTGGAATCACATGGAGTGGTGGTTCGCTCTCTTCCAATGGTGTGATGGTCAGATTATTGACGTGTGACTTGCGGCTCAGCGCATCTGCCACAACGTTTGCCTTGCCCGGATGATAATGGATCTCTATTTCGTAATCCTTTATCAGTTCTAACCATCTTCGTTGCCTCATGTTCAACTCCTTCTGAGTGAATATGTACTTGAGGCTTTTGTGGTCGGTATATAAATGTACGAGGTTACCGAGTAGGTAGTGCCTCCACATCTTCAGTGCAAGTACCACGGCAGCGAGCTCCAAGTCGTGAGTTGGATAATTTTGCTCATGGTTCCTAAGCTGCCGTGATCCATACGCGACCACTCTTCGGTCTTGCATCAGCACACATCCGAGCCCAATGCCGGATGCATCGCAGTACACATCGAACGGTTTTGTTGTGTCTGGCTGCGCCAAAACCGGTGCTGATGTCAGGTGCTTGACTAAAGCCTTGAATGTTGCTTCACATGCTGGACTCCAAACATATTTGGTAGCCTTCTTCAGCAGCTCTGTCATTGGCTTGGCAATCTTCGAGAAGTTCGGAATGAACCTCCGATAATATCCCGCGAGTCCGAGGAAACTCCGTACCTCATGAACAGTTCTCGGGGATTTCCAATTCAGCACTTGCGTGATCTTGCTCGGGTCCACAGCGATACCCTCCGCTGAGATGATATGCCCGAGGAAAGGCACTTGCGATATCCAAAACTCGCATTTGCTGAATTTTGCGTATAACTTGTGATCCCGCAGCCGTTGCAAGACTATACGCAGATGTTTCTTGTGATCTTCCTCCGACTTGGAGTATACCAGGATGTCGTCGATGAAGACCACGACAAACTTGTCCAGCTCCGGCATGAACACCGAGTTCATTAAGTACATGAAGTGAGCTGGAGCATTGGTGAGGCCGAAGGACATGACCAGGTACTCATAAAGTCCGTACCTTGTCGAGAAAGCTGTCTTTGGAATGTCCTCCGCCCTTATCTTAATCTGATGGTACCCGGATCTTAAATCCATCTTGGAAAAGATCTTTGCTTCGACCAACTGATCAAACAACATGTCGATCCGTGGCAACGGGTACTTGTTCTTGATGGTTACGGCATTTAATGGACGGTAGTCCACGCACAGCCGCAGCGTCTCATCCTTCTTCTTGACAAATAATGCCGAACAGCCCCATGGCGAGGAGCTCAGCCTAATAAAACCCTTCTCCAGAAGGTCCGTGAGCTGAGTCTTCAGTTCAGCCAACTCCTTGGGCGCCATCTTGTACGGCCTTCGGGATATTGGCATGGTTCCCGGTGCAAGTTCAATCTTGAACTCCACCTCTCTATCGGGTGGCATCCCCGGCAAATCGTCCGGGAATACATCCGGGAACTCTCGGACCACTGGAATGTCTTCCAATCTGATGGTTGTGGCTTGATAGACACTTGGAAGTTTTATTTCTGGATGTCCAGAAATAATGAGTGAGAACCGTGCACCTCTGAGTTTAAGTGCACGACTCGAAGGACGGTGTCTAAAACAGCGCCGTGGCGGGTTAACCACGACATCCCTAGGATGACATCGACCTTCTGTCCCTCTAAGATAATGAGAGACGTGGGGTACACTCTACCCGCTAAGCATAATGGTGCTTTGGAGACTATTACGCTTGCTGAAATCCTCCCACCCGGTGAACAAACTAAATATGGACTATCGGTGGGTAGTATTGGCAAACTGTGTTTAGCAATGAAAGCTTGGCTAATAAAATTATGCGTGGCGCCTGAATCAAATAGTACTATAGCGGGATGCTGGTGGAGTTGGAACATACCCGCAAGGATTGGCTCGCCCTCCGGCACGTCCTCAATGGCAAGTTGGTGGACAGTACCGGGCCTAGGGTTTGCCCGCCGCGCATTAGTAGGGTTCCGGGGTTGATTCCTCCCCGGAAACTGTGGTGCCACTCCGCCGCCTTGCCTCTCCGGGCAACTGCTCGCGAAGTGTCCTGGACGACCACACTTGTAACATGTGGCCGCTGCTGGTGGAGTACTCGGGGGACGAAAACCCGGCATGCGTTGTGGAGGTGCAAACGCACGCGGCATCGCCCGCTGCTGCTGTTGTTGTTGCGGTGGTGCTGGCAGTGCCGGCCAGAATGCCGGTGAAGAGTACGGCCGACTGCGGAACGGCATCGACCGCTGTGGTGGTTGCCAGCGTGGACCTGATGGTGGGCGATTCACCATCCGAAACTTCTGAGAAGGACCGCCTCCTTCTCCGCTGCTCTGCGGCGCGCTTCGCTTTCGCTCTGCCGCCGCCAACTCCTTGCCGGAGTCTTCCTGAACAATCGCAGCATCAATTATGTCGTTGAGGCTGCCGCGATTGAACATCGCCAGCTTGTCCTTCAGGAGCGGGTTAAGCCCCTGGTAAAAATGGTCTCGCCGCTTCTCGTCCGTATCTGCGTGATACGACGCGTAGAGCGCGAGATCGTTGAACGCCCTGGAATATTCCAGCGCGTTCCGGCTCCCTTGTTGCAGGTGTAAGAACTCCTGCGTCTTCCTCTTCATCAGACCTGGCGGTATATGATAGGCCCTGAAGGCCGTCCGGAACTCCGCCCAGGTCATCGCTCGGTCGGTGGGCTGTGAAGCACAGAAGTTGGCCCACCACGCGCTCGCGGATCCTTGGAGCTGCTGGACCGCGAACTGAGTCTTGCGCTGCTCGCTGATTTGGAGCAGCCCGAACTTCATCTCTATGGCGCGGAGCCAGTTGTCCGCGTCAAGTGGTTCATCCGCCCTTGAGAATACAGGGGGATGGGTCGCCAGGAAGTCGGAGTAGGAGCTCTGTTGGCGCTCCTCGCGATCTTGACGTCTCTCTGGGCGAGACGTATTCGCAATTAACGTTTGCAGCAGCTCTGTATGCTGCTGATGTGAACCCGCCATTGCCGCGACAATGTCGGCCAATGTAACCGTTGGCAGTGGCGGTGGCGGTGTTTGCTGTTGCTGTTGCTGCTGCTGTCCCGAGGAGTCCTCGGGAGGCGGTTGGGAGGTCTCTCCCCGTTGGCTAGTACCTCCAACATCAGGGTTGGCACGAGTACGCGTCATTCTGAAATTCAACACAGCAGCACTTAGCACATGTCTTACTCAAAATTCCATAAACAGCAGTAAGTATTGAAGCGACACATGATTAACTTGCACAACATTCACATATATTGATAAAGCATAAACTTTATACAAGATACATTATTCTCGGATCTCCGAGAAGTCGTGCTCATGTCGTCACTACCTATACATATGCTACTGTCTACCCGACATGTCACCGATTACAAAAGTTGGGTTACGCTACCCTAGCTGCCCTACTCGGCAACCGTAACCCCCTACTCGGAGTAGAACTCGACCTCCTGTGGGTCGTCCTCCTCCGGTACCTCAGCTGGTGGCTCTGGATCTACCACCTCTTCTCCCATTCCGGGCTCTCCCATGGCTGGAAGACCCAAGACTACCGGTACGCCCAATACCGGGGGCACGAGGTCCTGCAATGCATGCACCTCGTCCATAGCCTGGTTGTAGTCCTCTTCCCAGCCTTGTCCTTCCTCAATAGCGTCGTCCCGCTCTTGAGCAAGGTCCTCATTCTGCTGGGTTAGGGTCTGCACCAGCTCTTGCAACGCCGCGATGTCAACACGGCTCTTCTTCTTTGCCTTCTTCAGACGACGCAACTGATTGTGTTGTTCATTCAGTCGCTTGATCGTCGGAAGGAGCACATTGCGGAGTGCGCTGTGAGCACCCTCGAAATGATCTCCACGGCTTGTGCTCTCCTTGAGCTTGGTGGCGAGATGCTCCGTATGAACAGCTTGGCTGTCCATCACAGCGTTTCCCGCCCTCATCTGGAGGCTGAGGTTGGCCTCCGCGGGGTTGTACCTTGGGCAAGTCGGGTCTGTTGCCTCCAGGTACCTCTCTTCCCACACATGCTGAGCTCGCCCCTCCACCGGAACGAGTGCGTATGGAGTGCCCTCCATAGCCTGCACGTGTAGTTGGCAGAAACGTGACATAGTGTCACGGGCTGCCACTTGCCACATCCCTTCCGGTTGTCTTCCTCTCACCGTGACGGTGAATGGCACCCAACCGGTGGCGTAGGTCCTGCGGGAATCTCGACATGGATCGTCCACGTCTTGTTCCCCTCTTCGCCTTCTTCCTTGGCGAAGTATTGCGGCATCTGGTTGTACCCAAAATATTGGAGCATTTGCCACAATGCTTCCGGGTAGCCGCTACGGTCAGAGCAGTGGGAAACTACCCACCCGTTTTCCAACCGTTTATCTGCTGCCATCTGTAAAAATATATTTGAGAGATGTCAAATATTTATTTGAACAGTAAACCATTGAGTTATAACATAAGATATGTCATTGAACCCATAAAACTTGGAAACATAGTTCAAATTTTTAAACAAATTTGACTGCTGATCTGCTGTTCCCATGACAGCCCTGACCAGTTTCCATATCAATCTGATTTAGGCCAGGTTAAAAGCAAAAACAGTCCTGGAGCTCAACATCAAAGTTAAAGTTAACTTCAATAGCTTTCCAAAAAGTATTTGGTTGGCCTAAGATCTGTCCTGGTTCACAATTTATGAGATGTCAAAGTTAACAGAATTTCTGGGAACAATTGGACAGCACCTCCCTGCTTTGGGCACTGGATTGGTCCAAGAATCCCAGTAAATTCTGTTCCTAATCTGACAAAACTTCCTGTCACAAAGTTGTAACCCATCTCATAAGCTTTCCAGAACTACCTCATTTTCTATTTTTGGATTTTTATGCAGGAAGTTATGCTTAATTTACAGAGAGTCTACAGAGAGTCTTTACTCCGTCCTGTTTTCTGGACAGTTTCAACTCTACTGCATTTTTCGAGTGGTTAAGGGATGAAACACCTCTGGAACTCAACAGAAAAGTTGTAAAGCTCCTCCAAAGCTTTCCAGAAATGTATCATACGACCCCAACCTCGAAAGAACTCAACCTCTAACCTCTGATTAACTCCAGCCTTGATTTAGCTGAAAACAGCGTGCTCTGTCCTTAACATCCTATAAGTTGAAAACTTGTTTAACTTTGAATATCCTGTTCAAGGGAAGGAGTTACATCAAGTTTTACTACTTTGGATTAAAACCTTCCAGTTTTTTACAATGAAGTTGTTTATTTAGTTGGGTGTGATGTCGATGCGTCACCAGATTTTGTCGGTACTACGTCCTCACAAAGGAAAAACCTATACCGGACTTAGCCGGCTTCGTTATATCAGTGGCACTACACGTCACTCGCACACGGATGCTACACGTCTACCGTTTCGTGGTAAGGCTACCTGCAGAAACTCAAACAATCATCAGACTCGGCTGCACACCGAGCCCGGAATCCATACGGTTGGTACATCCGGCCGTCATCACTCGCCCGGATGTTCTCAAGCCAAACACGCCTTGAGTTACGTGTTCACGTTTCAGACCACGTGACGGGGTCTCCCATGTTGCACCACGCACGCCAGGGACAGACGTTGCTCGAATACCCCAAACGACATGAAGAGTCGTAGAGGATATCAAAGCGGGTCGGGTTACCTGCCACCCGTGGGCCTCCACCCTTCAGCTTGTGCGCACTGGTGGACAGCGCTTACGTGCACCCCCCAAGACATGAACGTCCCGAGATGCACGATTTTCCGACATAACAAATAGGTTAATATGCCACTTTCTATATGCTAATAACATCCTTATACGGGCTACTAACTCGTTCCTCACTGGATTTTTGAAAAAGAAGACCTTTGTACTGTGTTAAACCTCAAGCGAGCTCTGATACCAACGCTGACACGACCCCATTGGTCCTGTCGAGCCAGGATCACGCTGAGGGGTGCTGCGTTGCACAGCACCGTATAACACACGTCAAAGGTGCAAAGCGGGAGCGGAATCTTTATTACATAACCAGGTTTATGAACATGTTTACATCAAAATAAGTTCGGTCTACACTCACGGGCGTAGACTAAGCATCAAGTGCACGTTCAGCCCTCGAACGTGTCCTTGCTAGCACACACGCACACTAACTCTGCGGCGTGCACGACTCCCACTCGACGGGGTTCCCCTCCTGGGGTTCCGTCTCCTCTTCTGGAGTCCCTTCCTCATAGAACCCTGCAAAAAGCTTCAAACACAAGCAGTGAGCACGAAGGCTCAGCAAGTCTGACCCGTCTCACCTAAACATGGAACTTCTACATGAGGGTAATGGGTTGCATGAGGTAAAAATCATTTGCAAGGACTCGCCTAATTAGTAGAACCTTACTTTCAAGTTTTAGCAGCAGGTTGTGGAGAACCTTACGCTAAGGCACATGAGAGAGCCGCAATCAAACAAGAAACGCATTTCTCTCATGTACTTTGCCCAAAGTTGAAAAGAACTTTAGTTAGCACTAAGCTACAGCATATCATTAACAATCAATGTTCAGCTTTCAATCAGCAACATTTTAACATGTAACTAGCCTGTTCTTTCTACGTCACGGTACAGTGAACAAGTGGTACTCACTGACCGCGAGGGACGGCGATTATAATCGATTTACACCTGCAGGGTTACCCGAACAACCCGTCACGTACGCCCGTACTCGATGTTGCCTACAACAACCATCACGGACGCCGTACGCGACTACCTTTCACCCGTTAGCCAAATATTGAACCGGTCCCATCGTCCCGAGCAAGAGGTCCCTGCACGCGCATCTCTGTGCCGCCAGCTGATTTACACCTCGAGCTCTCAACCTACCCTCTGAACGACGGGCAATGCCTCAATACCCAGCTACCCGAGTTACATCAGTTTCCCGGTTCCCATATAGCCGGTAGGTCTTCGGTACTGTTCTAGCTTGTTCAACAGGCCCGCACACGGCTCGGTCCTCAATCGACACAAGCGGAGCTACAGCACACAGGCCCCAAAGTCCTGCTGCCCTTACTCTCCGCTCGGTCTCATTTTCTTGCCATGTGTTTCATGTGCTATCTCTACCCGAGCAATGTGCCTCTAGCCTATTCTCGCGAGTAGTTCCAACTACTCGACTTGTACCGAATCCTACTCTATCCTAGCAAAGCAGTGGCTAACGAGGTTTTGCAATCCTAAACCCAACCCATGGTTATCTTGGCTGTGCAGTGGGGTTCCAATCAAGACTCTAATGCACCGAACAAAGGAAACAAGTATGTGCTCAAAACAATAAAATTTGTAAAAAGGTTAATGCAAACCGGGGCTTGCCTTGCTGCTCTTGGTCGTAGGCTAGCTGTTCCTCTGGAGTAACGAAGTCTAGGACTTCGGGTTCCTCCTCGACCTTAGCGACTACATGATAAGAACGATGTATGTATTAATTTAAATGCATTTGTATTAACTTTGAGGTTGTGAAGTCTATAACCCTTGCTAGACAGACCTAATGACTGTGAAACTTTTACTGTGGCTTGGTTACAACCTAAACAAAGACTTGGTCAAGTTTTAGTTGCAGTAAAGCTCATTTGAGCCCTCCACAAATAATTATGTCCTTGACCTTAATTGGAACTCTTAGGGTGTTCTAGGAATTTTTCATGAGACAAACTATGACTTTCTGAAAACTAGATTTTCAGAGGGTTCTAATGGAGTTGGTCTCACTTAATTTGGAAGTCTCTAACTAAAGATATGAGCTAAACAATTTCAGATAAAATTCTGAAAATGTTTCTGAACATTTTCTATTTTCTCTGGAACAGTTTTACTAATCACACCATTAGGTGGACTAAATGAGCTCAAATGGATCTGGAATTTTTATGGTAGCTCAAGGATATTTTGGTGAACATCCCCGCAAAATTTCAGGATTTTCCTCCAAAGGATTCTCCAGTTAAAATTCCTAACAGTTTAAACTTTAAGGAATTAATTCCGGAGAATTAAGGAATTTCATGAAGTGAAACTTGATTTTCTGGAAAGTACTCAGAGAGCTGAATCCAGCAAAATTTTGTTCAGTCGATTTGGAGCTTTCTAGCCAAAGTTATAAGGATTTGAAGTTTGAAGGAAATCTGAAAATCGGGGAAAAGTTTAAACTCGCGCGTGGGCCCAGGGGACACGCGTCGCACGCCTAGGCGACAGCACACCGCGGCCCACAAGGATTTTGCGCGCCAGCACACCCGATCCCGGCCGCAGCCGCATCCCGATTCAAAATATCGGCCGCTGACAGCTGGGGTCCACCCCCTTCTTCAACCTCGCGACACCCGCGCCCCGCTGCCGAGGGACCTTGCCGGAGAGCTCGCCGCTGGCTGCTGTACAGCTCCAAACTTCTTGATTCTGGCCGCCCCTGCCTACTTTTACTTGGGGAACAGGATCCGAGGTTCAGCTGCTCATGACAACGGCCGGAGCATGGTCGGCGACGAGCCGCCATATCGGAACGACTTCGGCCATGTCGGCTGACTCTCCTAGTACCTCAGCTACTTGGGAAATCGGTCGGGAAACATCAGTGGACCTCAGAGAAGGTCGACATGAACTCGAGGCAGCTCGGGGAAGGCCCGAAATAGGTCCTCACCGTGCGCCCGATACCCCCCGTTCGTTCCGCCATTAGTAGACCTTAAATTACGCCGGGCACAGAAGCTCTCCGGCCCAGAGTTGTGAAGGCAACTTGTGCGTTACCGTGTCTAGCTCGTGTGGGAGTGGCCTGAGGCCCTCTAATCCTTTCTAAAGCACGAATTAAACAGAATCGTACCCGAAGGTCGTTCTGCACACAGAAAGGGGAAAAGTGGAAATTCGCCGTCGGTGAGCAACCACTCGAGCTATGGCTCGGGGATGAGCAGCACCGGTCACCTGCGCGTCCAAGGGTGCCTTGGCTCGGGCGTGACAACGCCCAGGTTGGGCTGTCCACGAGAGCCCGAGGTGCGGCGGTTTCCAGTTCCGATTTTGATCTTTCGGCACAGCCGATAGCACTCGGTTTCAACCGAATTCTAGCAATGGAGAGGATGGAGGAAGGTCTCTAGTACCTTGCTGGGACCCTGGAGTGGAAGGAGGGAGCTGCGATCGGCTTGATCGATTGGGAGCTCGAGCGGCGGTGATGGCAGTGGAAAAACAGATCGTGCACGTCGGCAGCTCGGGGAATGGCGACTGAAGCACGCCGGGGAGGGAATAAATAGCCCGGCGGCTGGCCTCCGGCTTGGGGCGCGCAGCAGGAGCTGGCGCCGGCTGCCCCCCTTCGGTGGCGCGCGCACACAGCAGCCGGGAACCGACTGAACTGTGTTTCAGTCGGTTTGTTTTGAGGCAGAGGCTGACATGTGGGTCCCACCCCTCTTTTAACCTCTGAAATTTACTCCTAACAGCTGTGGTAAACATTGAACCCTATTCTACCCTTGGCAATTCAAATTATTCACCCAAGAGCCATTTGAATTGATCAAAGTTCAAATGAGGTTTGGTTTGAATGAATTTCAGCACAAGTTCAGTTTGAAATTCAAATAAAGTTTGAATTTCTCCCCCTTAGCTCATGTCAAGATCAACCCCAAATGGAGTGAAAATTGGTGTGTGAGCTCACAAAAATGTGCTGAGCAAGAATATGCCTTCCACTTTCAAATTCATGGTATAAAAACAGTTTGAATTTGAATATGGTTTCAAACTGCCCTCTTCTTATCTATACCCAAAATGACCTCAAAAAGGTTTTGAATTTGGGTGAAACTTGGCATGGACATCCTTAACAAAGTGTAGGAGTTTTCATATGTCCAGCCCATCTATATCACATGTGGGAAATACCACTTTTGCAATGTGTAAGTTTGTTCTCTAATAAGCATGTTGATAATTGTTACTTGCTCTTCATTTGTGTTCATCATTCTTGCTCAAATGAGGTGTGTGGTGTGGTGATGAACACTGCAAATGGTTGTCAAAACTGAGGCCCTTACAACTATCCATTCCCAGAGCAGCAGGAAGAAGGCAAGTGTCCTTGACCACTTTGATCCTATACTAGGATATGTAGATAGAATTATTTGCATTGTTAATTGAAACATGAAACCCATGCTAGGAAGTTTCCCAAGAATTGCATTACCTTGTTTCCATGTAGCTTGGGTTGGGATTTATTTTATCATGTCACTTATTTATATGATTATGTTTAGCCATGCTTAGAATGGAATAACTGGGAGATGAGATCATCAATTTGTTTATCTTACTCTTGAAGGAGATATTATGAGTTATGTAGAGGTAGGGGTCGAGGCAAGTTGGATAATTTGGTTGGTGCTGGGTGCACGAGACTCGGGTTTGTGTTTAGTACTTGCCTGGATCCTAAGGACCGGTTCATGGAGCATGTAACCTGGCTTTACCGTGCCAACCACATGCTGAGATGGGGCAGCTTTGCCAATTAATTAGGTGTATCCCCGGCGTAGTATGGGTGTGTTGGATGGTGCGGGGAGTAGGTGTCAGCTGGACTACCATATGAACCGCAAGGCTCAAGAGGGGGCCACTGCAGCGGGGTTGGAGCCTCTTGTATGCTGTTAGGGGTGAAACCTCAGTGGGCCCACGCTCGTTGGGAATCCCTTTGTAAAGGCTTCGTAGTGATCTCCTGACTACAAACCTGGGAAGTGTGAATGTGGTTCATAGCCACTGGCATAATGGAGGTTCTTTTAGTCCACCCGGCAATGGGGGATGAAATCACTTCATGTGGGTACAGTGGTGCAAACTCTGCAGAGTCAAAACTGTCATGACAGCCGTTCTCACGGTCAGGAGTGGCTTGGACTTATTCATGATTAGAGGATGATGACTTTGGAAGTTGTGGATGTTAAGCGGGGAGCTTAACATTGGAAATGATGTTATGGTTATTTGATTATGATGATGGGATGGGAGATTGGGACCATTTCACCCGTGTAGTAATGTAGGTGCTTAATAAGCTAAGGTGTTAGGTATTAATTGCGTAGTGCTTTAACCATGAGTTCAACCTCTCCTTGCTCTAGCTATGTATGACATAACTTTCCCACACTTGCTGAGTACCAACGGTACTCAACCTTGCATATTTGTTGGTTTAAATTGCTGCTCAGGTCAAGGGGATGATGTGGTGTTTAACGATCAAGACTTCGGACCCGAAGAAGGTTTCTAGGTTCATGGAGTCCCCCGGGCAACGCCTGTGACGGAGCCCACAAGAATAATATTCCGCTGCTATTTTATTTACATGTTATGAACTTATTATCGTCCATCGAGACATATGCTATGTAAGACTTATTTAGATTCAACACCTGGCTTGTAATAAATGATGCTTCACTATTTGTCATCACATGTATGAGAAAATGATCCTGGCATACATGTGATATTCACTCGGTTGTTCTTCGGAGAAACCGGGTGTGACACAACATCCACAAACCAAGCTTGCCTAGATCTCCCCCCGATTCATGTTCATTATCAACATCAAGTTCTTATTATCATTATTCATATGAGTGCAATAGCTAGACACATTCTATCTCGCTTCCCATATCCCGTAGATTAGAGAAGCAAAAGCAAAAACGACCATACCCAACTCATCAACTTTCCTGGCGAGAAGGGTGGTTAACAAAACTAGTAAACTCCTATAAAAGGGTTCCCGTCAAATTGACTCAACCATACAAAGTTTTGCAAACAAAACAGTTTCAAAACATGGGATCAATATGGTCAAGGGGCACTTGCCTTGTTCCTGTGGCTCTTGTTGCTCTTGTGTCTTGATGTTTTGGTGCTGTAGTTCTTTGTAGGTAGCTCCCTGAGCTTGTCCTTATACTCACGATCACGCACATACAAGATTCACAGCAATCAATTATCATGCACATACTTTACACAAGATGCCATGGTGTAGATGCATGCTAATCCTATGGTGCTGGTTTTTATTAGATCAGTTTGTACGTGTTCTTGCATGTTTTAATGGCTTGCATAGGTTTTACGATGAACAAGGGTGTAAGGATCTAGTGTGGACGTGGTGATGATCTTGACTCAAGATCTAGATCAATTCCACCGTCAAAAACTGATCAACACGTGATCTGTTCACACGAAAAAGCTTCTGTTTGAAGAAAACAGATGCGAAGAAATCCGTGATGATGTCGTAAGGTGGTAGCAAAGACCTACCTCACTTATCCTCAGTGTCGGGGCCTTCCTCCTAGAGATGGCAGCAGCGGGGAGCTCGTCGGCGGTTCATCGGTGGGGCTCACCGTCGTCTGAACTCCGACAAAGGGGGTTAACTCGGCGAGTTGGGGGCTAGGGACTATAAGTTGTTGACTTGAGAAGGTGTTACGGCCAAGGGGGTGTTTCGGGTTCTATTTATAAGGGGTCAAAAAGAGTGCTATTCTGATTGCTATGGATCTTAACAACTTATCTCCAATCAATTCGGTGCGGTAGCAATGTGGAAATCGTGTTGGTTTCCTCAGTACCAGGTGTTCCCGCGCGTTCAGAAGGAAAAATCGCCTAGGAACCTCGTCCTTCCGCAGGGATAAGCTCCTGAGGCTCCACGTGTCCAGTGGGGGCCTGGCCTCCCTTTTCCGCAGAGACAAGCTCCGGTTGTGCTGCGTGTCAGGCGGGCGGGACCTCCCCTCTCCTCAGAGGCGAGCTCCGCGTGCACCACGTGTCTTGGAGGGCGGGACCTCCCCTCTCCTCGGAGGTGAACTCCGAGAGTGCCATGTGTCAGAGCCGGACCTCCCCTCTCTTCAGAGGTGGGCTCCAAGAATGCCACGTGTCCAGTAGATCCAGACTTCCTTTCTCCTTAGAGACGAGCTCCGAGGTCGACACGTGTCCATCGGTGTCGGACCTCCCGGAGGCGAGCTCCGAGGTCGACACGTGTCCAACAGCGTCGGACCTCCTGGAGGTGAGCTCCGAGGGTGGCACGTGTCCCGCAGTGTCAGACTTCTCGGAGGCGAGCTCCGAGAGCGACACTTGTCCCGTGGGGCGGACCTCTCGGAGGTGAGCTCCGAGAGCGACATGTGTCCCGCGGGTTGGTCCTTGCTTATCCGCGGTAAATAGCTCCGAAGGCGACACGCATCCTGCGGGGCTGGCCTCGCTTCTCCGCAGAGGCTAGCTCCAGGGGCAAACGTGTCCCACGGGGTCGGACCTCGCCCCTTCCACAGAGGCAAGCTCCAAGCCTGCCACGTGGCCAGTCAGCGGCGGACCTCTCCCCCTCTGCATGGATGAGCTCCGAAGGCGCTATGTGGCCAGCGGGCCGCAGGAAGTGTCTACAGCGCTCCTCGGCGAACTGGGATTGGCTCTTTTCGGCTATCTTTTTTATTCTTTCTCTGTTTCTACTTCTTTTAAAATGTTTCTCTTCATGCATTATGAATGCATGCATGGATACAAAATTGAGGGTGCTATAAACCTACCCCCATTAAATTGAATCTCGCCCTCGAGATTTGATAGAGTGGAGAATAGATGAGGGAATTCTGTCTTGAGGTCTTCCTCACGCTCCCATGTAGCTTCTGCTTCCGTGTGATTGCTCCATTGTACCTTGCACCATTGGATCACCTTGTTCCTTGTGACCCTTTCCTTCACGTCCAAAATTCGGACAGGGTGCTCCTTCCTCGGAGATGATGTGGCCTAGGAATGATATCTCCTTTAGCCAAAATTGACATTTGCTGAGCTTGGCATATAATTGATGCTCTCGCAGCTTTTGCAATGTCAATCTCAAATGTTGTTCATGTTCTTCCTCACTTTTTGAATACACCATGATATCATCGATGAAAACCACGACGAAGTTGTCCAAGTACTCCATGAAGACCTTATTCATGAGGTACATGAAATATGCGGGTGCATTCGTTAACCCAAAATACATCACGGTATATTCATACAAACCGTACCGTGTTCAAAAGTCAGTCTTGTGTATGTCGGAGGGCTTAATCTTCAGCTGGAAATATCCCGATCGAAGATCAATCTTGAAGAAGACTCGGGCACCTTTCATTTGGTCAAACAGGTCCTCTATACGGGGCAGCGGGTATTTATTCTTGATTGTCACCTCATCAAGAGACCTATAATCCACACACATCCTTTGGGTCCCATCCTTCTTGTCTACTAAGAGCACGGGGGCTCCCCACGGTGATGAGCTCGGGCGAATAAAATCCTTCTCTAGCTGCTCCTGAATTTGCTTCTTAAGTTCCACTAGCTCATTAACGGGCATCCTATATGGTCTCTTTGCTATAGGTGCAGTTCCGGGTACCAAGTCAATGGAAAACTCAATGTCCCGGTCAGGTGGCATACCTAGAAGTTCTTTCGCGAACACGTCCGAAAATTCTTGAACCACCGGAATGCTTTTCAATGTTGCTCCTTCGACGTGGTTCAACGTTGCCTTCTCGGTTGCCGGTTGGGCTGACTCGAACTCAATACGAGTACCATGCTGGTTTGTCAACTGCACGCTCCTCTTAGCACATTGGATCACACCGTTGTGCTTGCTTAACCAATCCATTCCGAGTATTATGTCAAGCCCTTGGAAATCCAAGACAATGAGGTTGGCAAGGAAGTCTACCCCCCCTTTTTTTAAGGTTTACTTTCGGACATACTATATTAGTCCTCATCTCTCCACCGGGAGAATTAACTAACATAGTATATTTCAAATGTGATATGGGTAGATTATACTTGGCAACATACTTGGATGATATGAATGAATGCGATGCTCCGGATTCAAATATAATGGTGGCTGGGTTGGAGTTGGCAATGAACATACCAATCACGACGTCCTCAGCCTGTTGCGCTTCCTCAGCAGTGACATGGTTCACGTTGCCACAAGCGTAGCTCTGCTGTCCACGGTTGCCTTGCGTAGCTCCTCCGTTCGGCCATGGGTTCTGCTTGGGCACGTTGCTTGTCTGTCCAGGACCTTTCCTCGGGCACTGACTCGCGAAGTGTCCTGTTTCTCCGCATGCAAAGCATGCCTTGTTGCCCAAGACAGCAGGGACGTTGGGACGAGGGTGGTTTTGAGTATAAGCACCCATGTTTGGACAGGGTGGAGGAGGCATAGGCATACGGGGTGCTTGCATAATAGGACGTTGCTTTGGTGGTTGGTTAGGGCGAAAAGTAGGAGCGGATGAGCCATACTGCGGTGCAGCTGGTGGCACGTACCGGGGGCCTAGGTTGCTCCCCTGTGTCTGGTATGGCATCTTTCTTTTGCCCTCTTTCTCGATCTCCCGGATCTTGCTTTCAACTACTGTAGCTTTGTCAACTAGCTTCTGGAAGTTTGCATAGTCATTGTTGAGAAGTTCAACTTTGATCTCATTGTTCAACCCTCTCATGAACAAATACTGCTTCCTTTGGTCAGAGTTGACATCTTCGGGGGCATACCTTGACAGTTGCGTGAACTTGTTGAGGTACTCATTCATGCTTTTCTTGCCTTGGCGGTGACCTTAAAACTCTTGCCTTTTGAGCATCATGACTCCAACAGGGACGTAATGAGAGCGGAAACTCTCCTTGAACTCAGTCCATGTAATAGTCTCCTGGTTTACATGAGCGTTGCATAGAGCGTCCCACCAGTTAGCGGCTGCTCCCATAAGTTGGTGCGATGCGAAGAGAACTTTCTCTCGATCATCTCACTGAACTATGGCAAGCTTCTTCTCCATGGACTTTAGCCAATCATCGGCCTCCATGGGATCATTAGCTTGTGCAAAAGTGGGTGGTCGAGACCTCATGAACTCTCCCAATCGGTTGTGAGCCGGCGGTGGTGGCGGTGGTGCAGGAACGGGGTTGTTGTTGTTGTTGGATTGCAGCTGACCCAAAGTTTGGATCTTGGTTTGCATGAGCTGGTTCTGCATAGCTATCAACCATTCCAAGTTGTTTGCACCAGCCAGGGGTTGTCATTTTGAGAAACTTCAACGTGGTCTTCCTCTTGTGTTTCTGGGTTGCCAGGGACATTCCTCCTTTGACGGCCGGCGTTTTCTCTCACCATCTGTGAGAGAGAGTTGGATAGAATAGAAGTTAGGATTTTAGATTGATTCAACCCACTATATGCATCAAGGTGGATGTACTATATATATCATCCTATACGATGATGTGAACACATGCCGAAGCATCTCACATCTCTCTACTATGTGTGGATATGGACAATGCTGAAACGTCCCACAACTCACACTAAGCACACAAGCACAAACAATCATTACACAGTTCACAGCAATCCTATTCAAGCTTCTATTCAATGGGAGTCCTATGTGTTTTTAGGGTGACTAGGTGATACCAATCTGTGATCAATCTATGACTTCTACCTAGGCTTGCACCCTACGGTCAATGTGGCTCTAATGCTAATGTGGGACTAGGCCTGCGTCCTACGGTCAACGTGGTGGCTCTAATACCAATCTGTGACGCCCCTATTCGGAGAACCTCGGAACCGAGCTGATGCATATGTGTGCCCAGGATGTTCATCACACATACACATTGTAAGGGCCTCAGTTTTTGACACAAAATTGAAGTGTTCATCACCACACCACACACCTCATTTGAGGAAAGATGATGAACACAAATGAAGAGCAAGTAACCACCATCAACATGCCCATTAGAGAACAAACTCACACATTGCAAAAGTGGTATTTCCCACATGTGATATAGGTGGGCTGGACATATGAAAACTCCTACACTTTGCTAAGGATGTCCATGCCAAGTTTCACCCAAATTCAAAACCTTTTTGAGGTCATTTTGGGTATAGTTAGAAAGGGGGCAGTTTGAAACCAAATTCAAATTCAAACTGTTTTTATCCCATGAATTTAAAAGTGGGAGGCATATTCTTACTCAGCACATTTTTGTGAGCTCACACACCAATTTTCACTCCATTTGGAGTTGATCTTGACATGAGCTAAGTGGGACAAATTCAAACTTTATTTGAATTCAAAACTGAACTTGTGCTGAAATTCACTCAAACCAAACCCAATTTGAATTTTACTCCATTCAAATGGCTCATGGGTGAATAATTTGAATCACCATGGGTATTTTGGGACTCACTGTTTACAACAGTGATTAGGAGTGAATTTCAGAGGTTAAAACCCCGGGTGGGACCCACATGTCAGCCACTGAAGCAAAAGAAACTGACTGAAGACTCAGCTCGGTTAACCACGCGCACTGCAGCTGCCGCCACGGCGAAGAAACGGCGAAGCCACCAGCTTCTTGCCGATCTCAGCCGCGGAACCGACTCCCTGGGTCTTTATCTACCCGCCCGAGCGGTCACCGGCGCCTTCCATCGCTGCCTCGTCGCACTTCCATCCAAAACGCCGAAACACCATGCCGCCCGAGTGAAACTTTGGTTCCTCATCGCCCGGCCGATCCAGTGACCCTCTCGGCGATCTGAGACCAGCACCGGGTGCGCCAAGCCATGTTTGACACCTTCGCATCGGTTCCAGACCCTGCGCGGTCTTCCCCGAGCTCCACCGCGGCGATCTTTGCCCTGCCGGTTCAGCTCGAGCCGCCACTGCGGGAACCGCCTTTCCGGCCACCACAGCCCACTGTTCACGGAGCTGTAAACAGCAAAGAGGTTCGCCTTCAACCCCTCTTTCTTTTCCGTAAGCTCCGGCGGCGTGACAAGCGCTGCTCGAGCCGGAATTTCATGTTTTCGTGACGGTGTGCAAAAGTGTGGTTTGCACCGATCCAAGAAATTTGTAAGCCACACTGCATCATTCGTCCTCTCATGGAGAGTATCACTTCTAGTAGCCCGTGCGGGTCCATAGGAGCAGGAACCACGAAGAACCGTGGAGAGAAACCGCTGTTCTTCGAGTTTTAGTAGAAATCCCGATTTCCGGCCTAAGTCGCATGGTGACAGCCCAACACAGCCCTTCCTGAGCTCTGTGGAGCTCACGTCGACCTTTCCTATGGTCCACTGATGCTCGACGACCCTTAGCTCGATCAGGTTAGGTGCTAGGGAGGACGGGCAACTTGGCCGAAGTTCTCCCGAGTCTGCGGCTCGTCGCCGACCATGTGGCGGCCATTTTCATGGCGAGCTGGCCCGAGAATCCTGTTGCCCGAGAGAAAATAGGCAGAGGTGGCCAAAATCGTGAAGTTTGGAGTGTACAGAAGCCACCGGCGAGCTCTCCGGCGAGGCTCCTCGGCGGCAGAGCGCGGGCGTCGGGAGGTTGACGAAGGGGTGGACCCCAGCTGTCAGCGGGAGATATTTTTAATCGGGATCGGGCTGCGGCCGGGATCCGGTGTGCTGGCGTGCAAATACCCTGTGAGCCCCGGTGTGCCGGACACCGCCGCGCTCGACACGTGTCCTCGCGGGCCCACACGCGAGTTTAAACTTTTTCCCGATTTTCAGATATCCTTCGAACTTCAAATCCTCAAAACTATGGCTAGAAAGCTCCAAATTGAGTGAATCAAATTTTGCTGGATTCAGCTCTCTGATTACTTTCCAACAAATCAAGTTTCACCTCATGAAGTTCCTTATTTATCCAGAATTAATTCCTCAAAATTTAAACTGTTTGGAATTTTAACTGGAGAATCCTTTGGAGGAAAATCCTGAAATTTTGCTGGGATGTTCAACAAAATATCCCTGAACTACCATAAAAATTTCAGACCCATTGGAGCTCATTTAATTCACCTAATGGTGTGATTAGTGAAACTGTTCCAGAGAAAATAAAAAATGTTCAGAAACATTTTCAGAATTTTCTCTGAAATTGTTTAGCTCATATCTTTAGCTAGGAACCTTCAAATTAAGTGAGACCAACTCCATTAGAACCCTCTGAAAATCTGGTTTTCAGAAAGTCATAGTTTGTTTCATGAAAATCCTTAGGACACCCTAAAATCCTTCAATTAAGGTCAAGTGCATAATTAATTGTGGAGGGCTCAAATGAGCTTTGCTGCAACTAAAACTTGACCAAATCTCTGTTTAGGTTTTAACCAAGCCAAAGTAAAAGTTTCACAGTCATTAGGCTTGTCTAGTAAGAGTTATAGACTTCACAAGATTAAAAGTAAATACAACTGTGTCGGTACCCGCGATATGGGGTACCCCCGCGCACAGGGGAAAATGCCTAAGGAACTCGCCCTTCTCCGCAGGGAGAGCTCCGAAGGCGCCACGCGTCCGGTGGGGACGGACCTCCCTCTCCTCAGAGGAGAGCTCCGGGCTCGCCACGTGGCCTGCAGAAGCCGGACCTCCCCCCTCCGCAGGGGAGAGGTCCGAAGGCGCCATGTGTCCAGCGGGGCCGGACCTCCCTATCCTCAGAGGGGAGCTCCGGGCCCGCCACGTGGCCGACAGAAGCCGGACCTCCCCCTCCGAGGGGAGAGGTCCGAAGGCTCCATGTGTCCTGCGGGGCCGGACCCCCTCTCCTCTGAGGAGGGCTCCGGGCCCGCCACGTGTACAGCAGAAGAGCGCTGCCTGCCCCCGAGCGGTAGGCAGCGGGCGTAAAGACGCCCCATACCTTGCCCGTACAAGGTATTCAAGGCCCGCGCCTTCCCAAGACGCGGAGACGCGGAGCACGCCTCTGTCAGGTGCCGTTGCGCCCAGTCTCATCACAGACTGGCGCGCGGTGTCAGAGCCTGCCAGCCAATAAACGCAGCGACAAGACATCCCATGCCGCCCCCGCCGTCATGAACCACTACGGCTAGCATGCGGCATGGGCAGGGCGGCAAGACGAAGACTCAGAAGCCTTCACCAGAGACAACTACTGACATAACTACGGATACGATAGTCTGCAGGCAATCTCCCCGGGACCACCTGTCGGGTCCCGGGCCCCCCTTGTATGCCACACGAGCCTTGGACTATAAAAGGCTCGGGTAGGCAACGTTAGCAAGGGTTCGCACTCCCGCAACTCATACGCTAGACATCACCCATCCCCAAGCTCAGGACTCCGGTTCTGAGCAACAAGCAATACAGCGAGCTCCTTAGCTCGCCGTGGATGTAGGGTTTTACGCTCCGGCGGCCTGAACCACGTAAAACTCACCGTGTCAAGCTTCTCCTTAATTCGTCCATACGCTTAAGCTCTCCGCAAGTGACTAGCCCCTCAGAAAAAGAACCTCCGCGGGCTGCCCAGTGCAGGTCCGGGGGGAAGTGTCGACCACACACTTCGACATTTGGCGCGCCAGGTAGGGGGCTCTTCCCTTGCGCGACGAGTTTCCGCCGACGAAGATGACCAAGCTTCCTTCAGCGGCAAACTCTCCTCCTCCGCGTTCACGGCGAACCGTGACCAGCGGGGAGTACATGTCGACGCACTCATGACGGAGTGTGTCGGCACAAGCTGGTAGCCAGGAGCCGACTCCGGCAACGCCGACTCCGGCAATGCAGGCTCCGACCAGCGTGAGATCTTCTGCAGCCATAAGCGAACCCCACAGGGGTGCGCTAGCTGCAGCAAGAGCGCTACTGCGCAACCCACCTGCTGGGGACGCACCTCATTCAGCAACCCAGCAGTGGATACGCAAGGTAGACCGCCTCGTCGTCGCCGTCGCAAACCCTCGACTTCGGCGGGGATGACGCTCCGGTCAACCGGCTGTGTCGCTGACACGCACGACAACGATTGACGGGCAGACGGCGGACTCCAGCTCCACCAGGCTTCCGTCAATGGACCTGAGGGCAGAGCTGGAGCGATGCCACTTGGGCCAAGATGCCCGAGTGTTCCTCGAGCGACGTCGAGAAAGGCGTCGCATCCAAGGGGCTGGCAACAGCATGACGTCGGCCTCGACCCAGCCTGAAGAGCAGATCTTCGCCACGCGGACTCTGCCCCAGGCATATGTCGCGCAGCATATGCCGCAGCCATATGCTTTGCAAACGGCATCCCCGGTCTTTGGCGCAGCCTTGCCCATACCGGAGTACACTGTGCCAGGTGCGAACCAAGCGGTCGCGGCACCAATACCTGCGGCAACAGGAGCAGGATGTGCGGCCCTTGCACTCCACCTTCGCTTCGCGAGGTGGCCGCGCAAGTTTCGGCCGCACCTGCCCGAGAAGTACGACGGCAGCGTCAACCCAGCCGAGTTTCTCCAGATCTACTACACCGCTGTACTTGCCGCAAGAGGGGATGAGGCCGTCATGGCCAACTATTTCCCCAGGATTCCATAACCTCCTGGGGAGAGCTCTGCCGGCAGTTCGTCGCCAACTTCGGCAGTTCCTACACCCGGCCTGGCACGGAGCTCGACCTCCACGCCATCCAGCAGCAACCTGGGGAGTCGCTGCGCTCCTTCATCCAGCGGTTCTCCCAGGTGAGGAACACCATCCCACACATCCAGAACGCTTCTGTGGTGGTGGCGTTCCGACAAGGCATTCGGGACAAGAAGATGCTCGAGAAGCTCGCGACTAGGGAGGTCCGCGACGTCTCGGAGCTCTTCAGCTTGGCGGACAAGTGTGCCAGAGCAGCCGAAGGGCGGAGCTGGCACTCACTGCCAGCTTCCGAGCCAGGGGGTCAGCCAGGATCTGGCGCCGCTTCTTATGGAAGCGGCAGGAAGATCAAGAACAGGGGCGGTGGCAAGATGAAACCGCCAGCCGCGGCCCCCGTTGCCGCAGCAGCGGCACCCAGTGGGGCTCGGGGGCCGTGCCCCAACAAAAGGCCGCGACAATCACCGGCTCCAGACGGAGGCCAGGGCGAGCTATGCCCCGTGCACGGCACCAGTTACCACACTGCTGCCGAGTGCCGGGAAGTCCAGAAGCTCACGGAGCGCTTCCGGAAAGGGAAGCAGCTTCTAGCTGATGCCCCACCCTACCATCAAAGGGAGGGCAAGCAGAAGGTCGACGCCCCAGACGACTTCGACCACCAGGTGGAGTTCCAGGAGCTTCAGCGCGCCATGAAGGCGGTGCGCAATCATGAGAGCTCCAGCTCCAGTGATGACGAGCACCGGAAGATGCTCTACGTCATCTACGGTGGGTCCTCTGACCCCTTGTCCCGAAGCGCGGCTAAGGCCTTGCGCCGAGCGGTAGCGTCGTGTGACACCCTCATCTCGGGTGTCAGCATATGTTCATGTTTTATGAAGAAGAAAAACATTTTAAGAAAAGACGGAACAGAAACAAGTATCAAAAGGATAGCCAGTAAAGCTCTCTGAGAGCGCCGAAGGCAACTTCCACGACCAGCAGACCACGTGGCGTGTTCGGAGCTCATCCCCGAGAGATTGGGAGAGGTCCGACGCTAGACTGGCTACGTGGCAGACTCGGGGTCACCTCTGCATTTGGGAAGAGGTCCGACCCTGTGGGACACGTGCTGCCCGCGGAGCTAGCCTCTGCGGAAGAAGCAAAGGCATTTTTTTATAGGACACGTGTCATCCTCGGAGCTAGTCCTCGCGGAAATAAGAGGACCCGTCGCGCGGGATACGTGTCAATCACGGAGCTCATCTCAGAGAAGTCCGGGTCTATCGAACACGTGTCGCCACCGGAGCTTATCTCCGGAAGGTCCGTCGCAGCTAAACACGTGTCGACCTCGAGGCATGTCCCTGAGGAAAGGGGAGCGGGGAGACCGACACCAACACGTGGCGTGCGCGGAGCTCACCTTCAAAGGAGGGGGAGGTCTCGGTCGATTGACACGCGGCACAATCGGAGCTCGTCTCTGCGGGCGAGGAGATAACAGGCTCGGAAGGACACGTGGAGCTTCCGGAAGCTCATCACCGCGGAGGTAACGAGTCTGGAGCGGTTTTTACGCGTGAAGATACCGGTACGCAACGGAAACCGAGCTAAACTACACGATGTTGCCAAAGATAAGACGTCAGGATCTAACAAAGATCTGAGTAAGACTCTTATTCGGGATCCAATCAGATTAGGACTCTTCTCTTCCCGATTATAAATAGAACCCAAAACCTCTGGCCGAAACCACAAACTTCTCTTTCAACTCCTGAGCCGACGACTTAGAGCCCTGGCCCTAACTCGCTGAGAAAAACATCGCCGAAGCGCAACAAGGGAGATCATCGGAGAAGAACCGAGCGGTCTGAGGAGGACCTCGGAGTCAAGAAGAGCGTGAGGTAGGACTTCAATACCACCTTACGACCTCATTGTGTTCGTCTCTTTGCATCTGTTCTTCAATTCCTTTCGAACAGAAGCTTTCTCGTGGGCAGATCACTCGATGATCAGTTTTATCTAAGAGACAAGATCATCGCCACGTCCACCTTTGATCCGAACACCTCTGACCATGCAAGCATGCAAGAACACGTATAGATCAATCTAATAAAACTAATCATAGGATAGCATGCATGTGCATCATCGCATCTAGTTTAGGGTTTGAGCATGATATTGATTGTTGTGAATTTGTATGCACGTGAATTCTACATAGCAGGACAAACTCAAGAAGCTGTCTGCGACGAACTGCAGCAACAAGGTTTCAAGAATCAAGAACAACCGGAACCGCAAGAACAAGGCAAGTGCTCCTTGACCATGTTGATCCTATGTTTTGGGTAAAACTATTTTGTTTTGTGAAAAAGTGTGTGTGCGGAGTAAAACATGATGGGAAACCCTTTTATAGGAGTTTACTAGTTTTGATTAAACCACCCTTGTCGCCTGGGAAGTTTATGAGTCGGGTATGGTTTTTGCTTTATGCTTCGCTAAGTCTCTGGGATCGGGAAGCGAGATAGATGTGTCTAGCTAACTGCACTTGTACTGATAATAAGTAACTGATGAGGTTAATGAACATGGATCGGAGGGAGATCTAGGCAAGCCTGGGTTTGTGAATGAGGTAGCATGAGATGGTGGTTTTACTTGCTGTAGATCTAAGGACCGGTTCATGCATGCACATGCCAGGATAACAGTGCCACCACAAGGCCAAGTATGGGTGCGGCTTAGCTGAGTAATTAGGTAAGTTGCTAGGGTCTTATGGACTGTGGAAGGCGCGGGGAATGGGAGTCGAGTGAGGACTGCCCTGGGAACTGCATGGCACAAGAGGGGGCCCGTGGGTGGGAGAATTGCTGATTCTAGCCTGCCGGTGAAACCTTAGTGAGTCCATACATCTAGTAACCCATTTGTAAAGGCTATTTTGTGATCTCTTGACCATACACCGACGGCTGTGTACTGGTAAAATGAAGGTTCTGCAGTCGCCGACGGGTGACGAAATCACAAACTTGTGGGTAAAGAGGTACAAACTCTGCAGAGTTGTTAAAACTATCATGATAGCCGAGCTTACAGTCACGAGCACCTGGCTAAACTGCCATGATTAGTTGGGAATGGTTTTTGGGATGGTTATTGGAATGGTTATTGGGAAGGTTCTTGGTTATGGTTATTGGTTATGGTTTGGTTTGGGACTGTGGAGTCTGGGAGATGAGATGGTTGCATGACTGATGGGTCATGACATGAGATTGGTCTTGGTGCGAGACGAGGTTGTTTTATAAGGTGAGATGGTAGCGAATACGAGGAGGTATTCGTGAGTATGAATAAAAGATTGGTTAATGTTCGGATGGAACACGGGAAGTGATGGAGGTATGTTGGTAATTTAATACATGTTGGGATTACATTTAAACTTAAGTTGTTGTTTTATCATGGTTTTACAGAACTGCTTTTCTGCAAATAAACCTTTTATGCCTACCTTGTTTATGAGCTGCATATCATGTGTTTTCCCGCACTTGCTGAGTACATCATTGTACTCAAACTTGCATTGTTATTTCTTCATCAACAGCAAGAGAAGACTACTATGAAGACCGAGTAGAACATTATGGCGTGTGATCTGTTCTCAACTTTGCCTGTGGAGGGAGTAGAGATGGAGCCACTTCTGCTTAGTTTTGCTTCCGCATTAGTTTTTGCTTCCGCATTTAAATAAGGACTTCCGCTGCATAGAAATAAGACTTCCGCTGTAAGCATGAGTCCAAGACTCATAAGATATTGTAATAAACCCTGTTATTCGTGGTAATATATAATCTGAATTCAGTTTGTGGAACGTATGTGTATGTGTGATGAACATCCTGGGCACACATATGCATTAGTTCTCGGTTCCGTGGTTTTTTCCACAGAATTGAGGGCGTCACAGATTGGTATCAGAGCCACGGGTTGACAGTAGGTTACACGCCTAAATAGAAACCTTAGATTGATATTAGAGCCACAGGTTAACAGCAAGTTACACCCCTAAATAGGAGTCACAGGTAGCTAAGCCACGCTGACCAAAGGAAGCGCCCTAGGGTGAATAGCCTGGATTGGCTTTTAAAACCACCTTGACATAGGAAACCATCCTTGAATAGGAGTTGAGTGGGCCCTTGTGATGATTACTTGTGAATATGTGCTTAGTGTGAGTTGTGGGACGTCTCAAAAACGTTGCCCATATCCACACGTAAGAAGAAGGAGGTGTGAGATGTTTCGGCACTTGCTCGCATCCTCATAAGGGCTAATACATATAGTCCAACTCACCTTGATGCATATAGTTGAAAGGACCTAGCTAATCTTCTAACCTTCTATTCTATTTCGTTCTCTCTCAAAGATGGTGAGAGGAAACGCTAGCCGAAGGAACGTCCAGGAAGATGACCACGAGGAAGTTCCTGCTAACCCCGGAGCTGGCGAAAACAACCTAGAAAGGTTGATGGCCATGCAAAACCAGCTTATGCAAACCATGATCCAGACTTTGGGTCAGTTGCAGGCCAACCAACACCCCGTTCCGTCACCACCGCCACCACCACCGCCGGCTCATAACAGGTTGGGAGAGTTCATGAGGACTCGATCACCCACCTTTGCTCAAGCAAGCGATCCAATGGAGGCCGATGATTGGTTGAAATCCATGGAGAAGAAGCTTGCCATTGTACAGTGCAACGACCGAGAGAAGGTTCTCTTTGCGTCGCACCAACTGATGGGAGCAGCTGCTGACTGGTGGGATGCCTTGAGCAACGCCCATGCCAACCCGGAGACAATCACTTGGACTGAGTTCAAGGAAAGTTTCCGCTCCCACTACATCCCTGTTGGCGTAATGATGCTCAAGAGGCAGGAGTTTGAAGGTCTCCGCCAAGGACAGAAAAGTGTGAATGAATATCTCAACAAGTTCATACAACTGTCCCGGTATGCCCCCGAAGATGTCAACTCAGATCAGAGGAAGCAGTACCTGTTCATGAGAGGGTTGAACAATGAGATCCAAGTTCAGCTCCTCAACAATGACTACGTAAGCTTCCAGAAGCTCGTTGATAAGGCTATTGTGTTGGAAAACAAGATCCGAGAGATCGAGCGCGAGTGCAAAAGGAAGATGCCATACCAGCCCCAAGGGAGCAACGTACGACCTAGGTACATGCCCCCTGCACCGCAGTATGGATCGACCACTCCTACGTACCACCCTGGTCAGCCACCACAGCAACGCCTCGTTGCACCGGCACCTCGTGTGCCCATGCCTCCTGCGCCCCGGCCTAACAATGGCGCTCCTGTTCAAAACCCCCGCCCCAATGTACCTGCTGCCGTAGGCAACAGGGCATGCTTTGCATGCGGGGAAGAAGGCCACTTCGCTAACCAGTGCCCGAAGAGAGGCCCTGGGCAGCAAGGAAACGTGCCCAAGCAGAACCAGCGACCAAACGGAGGAGACAACCAAGGGAACCGTGGACCGCAGAACTATGCTCGTGGCAACGTTAACCATGTCACTGCTGAGGAAGCACAACAGGCTGAGGACGTCGCAATTGGTATGTTCCTTGCCAACTCCAACCCAGCCACCATTTTATTTGATTCTGGAGCATCACATTCCTTTATATCATCCAAATATGTTGACAAACATCATCTACCCGTATCCCACTTAGAATGTGCTATGTTAGTTAATTCTCCCGGAGGAGAAATGAGGACTAGTATAGTTTGTCCTAAGGTAAGCCTTAAAATAAGGGGGGTAGACTTCCTTGCCAACCTTATTGTCTTGGACTCCCACGGAATTGACATCATACTCGGAATGGACTGGTTAAGCAAGCACAATGGAGTAATCCAATGCGCTGAGAGGTGCAATTGACAAACGAACACGGTATCCGTGTCGAGTTTGAGTCAGCCCAGCAAGCAACCGAACGGGCGGATTTGAACCATGTTGAAGGAGTAGCATTGGACAACGTTCCAGTGGTTCAGGAATTTTCGGACGTGTTCCCGGAAGAACTTCCAGGTATGCCACCTGACCGGGACATCGAGTTTGCCATAGATTTGGTACCTGGAACTGCACCCATAGCTAAGAGACCATATAGGATGTCCGTCACCGAGTTAGTTGAACTAAAGAAGCAAATTCAAGAACAGTTGGAGAAGGGTTTTATCCGTCCAAGTTCGTCACCATGGGGAGCCCCGGTACTTTTCGTGGACAAGAATGACGGAACCCAAAGAATGTGCATGGACTACAGGTCTCTCAACGAGGTGACAATCAAGAATAAATACCCTCTGCCCCATATAGAGGACCTGTTCGATCAAATGAAAGGAGCCCAAGTATTCTCCAAGATTGATCTTCGGTCGGGATATTTCCAGCTGAAGATTAAGCCCTCCGATATACCTAAGACAGCCTTTCGGACACGGTATGGTTCATATGAATATACCGTTATGTCTTTTGGATTGATGAATGCACCCGCATACTTCATGTACCTTATGAACAAGGTTTTCATGGAGTACTTGGACAAGTTTGTCGTGGTTTTCATCGACGACATCATGGTGTATTCAAAAAGTAAGGAGGAGCATGAAGAACATCTGAGATTGACTTTGCAGAAGTTGCGCGAGCATCAGTTGTATGCCAAGCTCAACAAGTGTCAATTTTGGCTAAGGGAAATATCCTTCCTAGGCCACATCATCTCCAAGGAAGGGGTATCGGTTGATCCTGGAAAGGTGAGAGATGTTCTGAAATGGGACCAACCGAAGAGCGTGAGGGATATTCGGAGTTTCCTTGGGATGGCAGGATACTATCGGCGCTTCATTAAAGACTTCTCTAAAATAGCAAAATCTATGACGGAGTTGCTAATGAAGGGAAAAATCTTTCAATGGACACAAGACTGCCAAGAAAGTTTTGAGGAACTCAAGAAAAGGCTAACCACAGCACCAGTTCTGGTATTGCCAGACGTAAGCAAGAGCTTTGACATATATTGTGACGCATCCAGACAAGGGCTCGGATGTGTGCTCATGCAGGAAGGACAAGTGGTAGCCTATGCCTCACGACAATTAAAGAAGCATGAGCTTAACTATCCTACGCATGATTTGGAGTTAGCAGCGGTAGTGCATGCATTGAAGATTTGGAGACATTATATCCTTGGTCATCGATGTGAGATCTATACGGATCATAAAAGCCTCAAGTACATATTTACACAAACGGACTTGAATTTAAGGCAAGGTCGATGGTTAGAACTCATCAAGGATTATGATGTAGGAATCAACTACCATCTCGGGAAGGCCAATGTAGTAGCTGACGCATTGAGCAGAAAGGGAGCATGCCACCTACTCACGGTTCGGGAGCTACCACCCGAACTACGTAAGGAGTTCGAACGATTACACCTCGGATTCTTGAATAACATGGAAATAATGGAGATCCACTCCTCATTGGAGCAAGAAATAAGAAAGGGCCAAGCAACGGACGAGGGGATCAAGGAGATCAAGGAAAGAATCCGACAAGGGATAGAGAAGGATTTCAAGGAGGATGAAAAGGGTACGCTTTGGCTAGGAAAAAGGATTTGTGTGCCAAACCTAAGACACCTTCGCGACCTGATATTAAGGGAGGCACATGATTCACCCTATTCCATACATCCAGGGAGCACCAAAATGTACAAGGACTTGAAAACTTGCTATTGGTGGGATGGTATGAAGAGGAATATAGCCGAATACGTTGCCCTATGCGACACATGCCAACGGGTAAAAGCCGAACATCAAAAACCCGCTGGATTGTTGCAACCTTTGAAAATACCTGAATGGAAATGGGAGGACATCAGTATGGACTTTATTGTCGGATTGCCAAGAATTCAGTCAGGATACGACTCCATCTGGGTCATTGTGGACCGGTTGACGAAAACCACCCATTTTCTTCCGGTAAAGACCAGTTACAACGTTACACAGTTGGCAGAGTTGTACATGTAGCAGATCGTGTGCCGTCATGGAGTTCCGAAGAGGATAGTCTCAGATCGAGGTTCTCAGTTTACCTCTAGATTCTGGAGGAAGCTGCAGAAAGCCATGGGTACACGACTGGATTTTAGCTCCGCCTATCACCCACAAACAGATGGGCAAACCGAGAGGACGAACCAAATTTTGGAGGACATGCTGAGAGCTTGCGCCTTGAAACGTGGGCGTAGTTGGGATAGGAGTTTACCGTATGCCGAGTTCTCCTATAACAACAGCTATCAAACTAGCTTGAAGATGTCGCCTTTCGAAGCCTTATATGGCAGACGGTGTAGAACGCCGCTGTTCTGGAGTGAGACCGGAGAGAACCAGGTGTTTGGACCCGAAGTACTACAAGAGGCTGAAAAGCAAGTCCAAACGATACGGGAAAACTTCAAGGCTGCTCAGTCACGACAGAAAGGCTATGCGGACAATAGGCGTAGGAAGTTGACCTTTGAAGTAGGAGACTTCGTATACCTTAAGGTATCGCCTATCCGAGGCCAACGACGTTTTAACATCAAAGGCAAACTAGCGCCTCGCTACATCGGACCATTTAAGATTTTGGACAAGCGAGGAGAAGTAGCCTACCAACTAGAGCTCCCAAACCACCTCTCCGACGTACATGACGTGTTTCATGTATCCCAGCTCAAGAAGTGCTTGAGAATACCAGAGGAACAAGTTTCAATTGGAGAACTTGAACTTCAAGAAGACCTGACCTACGCAGAACACCCTGTCCGAATCTTGGACGTAAAGGAAAGGGTCACCCGGAACAAAGTGATTCGATGGTGCAAGGTACAATGGAGCCATCACACGGAAGCTGAAGCCACAAGGGAACGTGAAGAGGATATCAAGGCAGAATTTCCCCATCTATTTCCTACTAACGAATCTCGAGGGCGAGATTCAATTTAAGGGGGGTAGATTTGTGACACCCTCATCTCGGGTGTCAGCATATGTTCATGTTTTATGAAGAAGAAAAACATTTTAAGAAAAGAGGGAACAGAAACAAGTATCAAAAGGATAGCCAGTAAAGCTCTCTGAGAGCGCCGAAGGCAACTTCCACAACCAGCAGACCACGTGGCGTGTTCGGAGCTCATCCCTGAGAGATTGGGAGAGGTCCGACGCTAGACTGGCTACGTGGCAGAATCGGGGTCACCTCCGCATTTGGGAAGAGGTCCGACCCTGTGGGACACGTGCTGCCCGCGGAGCTAGCCTCTGCGGAAGAAGCAAAGGCATTTTTTTATAGGACATGTGTCATCCTCGGGGCTAGTCCTCGCGGAAATAAGAGGACCCGTCGCGTGGGATACGTGTCAATCACGGAGCTCATCTCAGAGAAGTCCGGGTCTATCGAACACGTGTCGCCACCGGAGCTTATCTCCGGAAGGTCCGTCGCAGCTAAACACGTGTCGACCTCAAGGCATGTCCCTGAGGAAAGGAGAGCGGGGAGACCAACACCAACATGTGGCGTGCGCAGAGCTCACCTTCAAAGGAGGGGGAGGTCTCGGTCGATTGACACGCGGCACAATCGGAGCTCGTCTCTGCGGGCGAGGAGATAACAGGCTCGGAAGGACACATGGAGCTTCCGGAAGCTCATCACCGCGGAGGTAACGAGTCTAGAGTGGTTTTTACGCATGAAGATACCGGTACGCAATGGAAACCAAGCTAAACTACACGATGTTGCCAAAGATAAGACGTCAGGATCTAACAAAGATCTGAGTAAGACTTTTATTCGGGATCCAATCAGATTAGGACTCTTCTCTTCCCGATTATAAATAGAACCCAAAACCTCTGGCCGAAACCACAAACTTCTCTTTCAACTCCTGAGCCGACGACTTAGAGCCCTGGCCCTAACTCGCCGAGCAAAACATCGCCGAAGCGCAACAAGGGAGTGTAACATCCCTAACTTTTGTAAAGTTTGATGTCAGCTCATAAAACAAAGTTAAGGCAACAAAAGACTATAATTGTGTCACATGAAATGATGAACACATAAATGGACATGTGAGGGAGTTAAAAAATTTCTCTAGCCCATGCTCAACAAATGTTAACCTAGGGGAAATAATTACACTCCTAAAACTCTAACTCATATGCACCTTCTCTATGAGCAGAGTGGAGGAAATTTAAATGCAATTTGAATTCTTTTGAAAGGATTCTTATTCAGATTGTACAAAGGCCCATATGTGAGAGCATAGATGCATTTCTCATGTATTCAAGAGCCTAAGTTTCAAATTTGGAGAATTTTAGGTTTCATATACTATTTATTCCGAGGATTAAATGAGGGCACGTTCAAATTCAAACTTAAATTTGAATTTTGAACCAAACATACTCAATTTCAAAATCTGATTTCAGATTTGAGTTCCTCATAATTCTTTTGACCTATCCTCCAAATTTGATCAAATTCAGAGCTCGTTTGCTATTTTAATCGAAATGGGGGAAAAGAGGGAGAATTGTGGCTGTGGACCCCACCGGTCAGTCTCATGAAAGCACAAACCGACGTGCTCGACTCCTCAGCGTGTGACAGCAGCTGCTCGGACCACGTTCACCGACGCCACCTCCTGCTGGAGTGCCTTCTGCTCGTCCTCATCACCTTCCCCGAGTGCAGCAAGCCGTTTTGCCTTCTCCCAGCCCGAGCTCTCGCTCGCTGCTTTCTCTGCCGAGCAGAACCCGCCTCTCTGTGTTCTCCCGATAACCACAGCAGCTGAGCTCGGATGATCGAGCTTCCTTCAGCAATAAGCAGCGCACCAGCGTGCTTTAACCGGCTAGCACCTTCCCCCCACCATCCAGAGCTCACAAGCGCCTAGAAACAGAAAAGTTTCTGCTGCTCCCGGGTTGCACGTCGGAGAACCGAAACTGGACGCCGTGGACAGCCCAAACCAGAAGGGATCACGCCAAAGCAAGCCACCCCATCTGTGCACCAACAAGTCTAGTTGCTCACCTCCAAAGCTCAGCCCCAGCCATTGATCACAGAGGGAGAATTTCAAGTTTTTCTCCCGGGCGGCAGAAACGGACCTTGAGATAAAAAAATTGTAAAATTCGTCCTCGATTCATGTTTGTTGGGTCTCAAACTTCACACACAGGTTGTTAACTGCCTAGCACACCTCCTCCATCGATTTTAGACCAAGAAATTGAGTGTAGAGTGAGCAATCCGAGCTCTTTTAGAGGGTTTGCCGCTGGACCCTATCGGGTGCACGGTGCCGATAGGTTTAGAGCCATCTCCAGCTGGTTTAGACCTCATGCCGGTCTTCTACATGATCCCCTGGTGCTGTAGAGCCCAAGAACCGACCATTTAGTGGATAATTCACCGTGCAAGACCTCGCCGGAGCTCTAGGGTTTGCTGTGACCGGTGCGCCCTATTTTCCGGCGAGTTTCAGCCGCCGGGGACCTCACCAACGTGTTCAGCGTGGGGAAATATGGGGGGGCGGCCAGCAGGGGGTCTGGAGGTGGCTGGGAACTGGTTTTCCGGCGACCTCACCGGAGGGGGCCGCCACTGGTGTGTTTGGCGCGAGTCTGGAGGTTAGGGATGACAGGTGGGACCCACTGTCAGCATTTAAACATTTTCCAGATTTTCCCACTTTAGTTCAAACTTTGGAGAGCCATAACTTTGTGTAGGAGTGTCCAAAAATTGTGAAACAAATTTTGATGGATTCCTCTCAAAGAGTACTATCCAGGGGTGCAGACCAACGTTTATGAAAATCCCTGAATTTGGCTCATTAATTCATTAAAAAAATCTTGTCTGAATTTTTACAGGAGTTCTGTTTATTGGAAAATTCCCAAATTTGGACAGTACATTGTTCCAAAATTCCTTGAACTTCAGTAAAAATTTCAAAGGCATTGGACCTAATTTGCTTGGTCAAATAATGTGTTCATTCCTTATGTCTCTGAAAAATAGGAAAATGAACAGAGACAATTTCAGCTTTTCACCATTCTTTGAAAAATCCATATCTCCATGTAGGAAACTCCAAAAATGGTAAAACCAATTCCTATGGACTCAGGATATTTTGTACTTCACAAAAAGTCTACTTTGCAGCATAGGAAAGCTTAATATCTAGGGGGTAAAGGCAGATTAGTGAAAACCACATAAGGATTTGTTGTGCCCACATGAAGCCATTTCATGAGCTCAATTTTTGCACACTGCCTGAATACCTTCCATAGAGGCTGTGGTTAAATTCTCAGCTTCATTGGACCTCTGGAACTTGAGCTACCATCTTTTAGGTTTAAGTGTTCATATAATGGACTTAATCACATGGTGATTATTAGTATCTCTTTTCACCCTAGCTTTCATCATCTCTAAGGTTGTCGATCCAACAACAGAAACCTTGCTGTTGTTTATCTCTCTTATGCGTGATTTAACTTGTACAACAACAGTTTTGAATCATTTTCTAAATTGCTTGTGAATACATGTGCATAAATCATCTTAATAGCTCACGTGACGTCGATGTTCGACGAGGACTCGACTCTACAGCAAGGATCTCCATCTCGTGACAAGTTTGGCGGATTCTCCGGAGGAAGACTAACTCCTAGCTTCTAGCAAAACCGTTGAGCAAGGCAAGCCCCGGTTTGCATATCGTTACCGTTTCAAATTTTGCTTTACTTCACATCATGTTTATTAGACTTGAGTGTGTTATGTCTAGGATGATTGAAACCCAATTGCATGCCTATTACATCCCTCATTAGAAGGTTTAGGGTAGGCTTTGCCTCGTTGTAGATGCTAGGCTAATGTTGTAGCTAGCTCGGTAGAAGTCGAGTAGTAAAAAGCTACTCGCGAGAAAGTTCGAGTAATGGAGTTACTCGCGAGAGATAAATGATAAGAGCACCCTCATGAATATGAGATGGGGACGGGGATGTTCCTGTAGGATGGAGCGCTCAAGGTTGGTCTCAACCTGCGATGGGTGTGACAATGCTTGAGACCACATTTGGCCTGGACCGGGATGGTAAGGCAAATGTGGAGGTTGGTTGTAGCCCCGTCCGTGTCGGTTAAGGACCGTATGTATGCGGCTCTGCTGGACAAGATTGAGCTGTACCGGATATATAGTGGGGTATGGGACCCATGAAACCGAAGTAACTCGATGGACCGTGATATAGAAACTCATCCTTCGCATGGGAATGGCGTTGAGAAGGCGGGAGGTGTAAATCCTTTAGCGGGCAACTTCGACGTGTCCGCGTAGAGGACCATCCTGCTCGGCGCGAAGCGTTTTTCTATGTCGGGGTGTCGTGTGAAAGGTTGCTGCATACAACGTAAGAAAGAGCTCTTGAGAGAGTCTTTCGAGGCGGGTGTATGTGTCGTGTATTCCGGGTTGTTATTGATTCGAATCACCGTCGCTCGCGGAAGAGGATTGAGCATACTTGCCACTACGCCGTGACTTAGTAAAAAGAGAAACTAAGTCTCTTAACTTGCTGTTTGTGGATTAATCACTGTATTGGAACCTTGACTGAAGTAGTTATAGAGCCAACTAAATTTCATTTCCACCTTAGGCTAGCAACATCGGGATAAGCGTTTCTTGTTTGATTGTGGACTTCCGATGTTGTGAGGCGTGAGGACCACTAAAATGAAGGCTAAAAGAATCTGAATATAAGGATCAAGTTTAGTCAAGCTGCATTTTGCAAATTCCTATGCCTACTGTCTTACTACCCCTGCATGTAGAGTTGCATGTTTAGGATTAACGGGTAAGTCTTGTTGAGCCTTAGTGCTCACGGTTGCTTCTAAGTTGTTTTTGCATGTAGCAGGATGCCTGCTATGAAGAGGGTTGTTCGGTGAGACGACGAAGCTCACGGTTCGTTCAACTCATCGGAAACCTAGCCGCTGCCTTAGTTTGGTGAAGCTAGTAGGAAGCGTTCACGGGCTGAACGACTTCTCTTCGGCGTAGATAGGGTCGAGAGTGAGTAGCTTGTCCAGCAAATGTTAATTTCCGCTGCGCGTGTACTTATGTTGTAAAAGATCTTATGTTGAGAAAAAATGGTTCCGTTATGTTCTTATCGTCTTTTCGTGCATGCTGTTGGGTGTCGCATCGCACGGCACCACCCACTGCGATTCCCGGGCCGGGCGCTCACAGGCGTGGTATCAGAGCCGCATTGGGAATAGCACGCATGAAAAGAGCATATTTTCGAAAACTTAGGGGTATACGAGTGAGGAACGTATAGTATGCCCACATAAGGAGTAATTTTAGCATAGTTACTTAAGGTGGCAAGCTAACAGTGTGTTACTCTTCAGTATTTCAATTCTGTAACGACGCATCTACGTGGAGGTAAGAATGGTAAGGAACGCCACCGAAAGCAGATCAATTTCGGTTAGCTCACCCATACGAGGAAAGTAGTGTGGGATGTCCCGTTCAGCAATGGATGGGAAGTGAATATGTTTTCTAAGACTCTTCATGTCTTAGAGACATATGAATGGCACTAGCCTCCAGTGCGCAAACCCAGGGGCAAGAGGAGGAGACCCCATCGTGTGGTTTGTAACACGAAGTATGTTCTCTAGGACTCCTCATGTCCTATGAGGCTTACGAAAGCGCTGTTCCACCGGTGTGCTTTATTGCAAAGGTGTGGAGCCCCCATCGGGTGGTGAATAACCCGATCATGTACCTTGAGACGTGGCTTGACTCAAGGACGGCCCGTATGGCAATGATACGGGGCGTATGTTTTTACTATGATATGGACCTGCCTGAAATGATAAACCAATGTGTGCATCATTATTGAGTGATTTTCTGCAGGTACCTTAACCACGTTAGAACATGTCGTGTAGAAAACGTTTGTGAGTGATCGTTTTAGTGCCACCACTTGAGACGTATAAGCCGGTATAAAGCCGGATAGGATTTTAATTTGGTGAGGCAACGTAGTACCGTGATGTGTTTTGAACTGCAAGAAAATGAAGGTTTGAAAAGAAAAAGAGGAAATTTGGAGTCTAGGATTTCATTAAGGGTTAATGAACTTAGGACTAAGAGTCAATTGGGAGTATAGATTCATTCACAAAGACTTAGGAATAACCTCCCCTGTTTTCAGCAAAATCTTTTTTTTGCTGAAGTTGAACAGGACATAACTATTATTTGGTTGGACCAATGGAGGTGAGTGATACATTTATGGAAAGCTATTGAAGTCTTCTACAACTATTCATTAGAACATTAGATCAGAATCACCCTCCAAATTGATGAAATTCTCAGAGGAGTGTGAACTGCCCAAAAACAGGGCAGTCACAAATTGCTCTCTGGAAATTTCTGTACTTCGATCATAACATTCTGTAGAAAAATTTCTAAGGGTCAAGTAAGACACCGTGGGAAAGCTTGTGATATATGCTATGACTTTGTAGTTCAAAGATTCTCCAGATTTGGAGTTTATAGTGATGAAATCTTGCAGACAAAACAGCCACTTTCAAAGGAGGTGCTGTCAAAATTGTTCCAGATTTCTGTTAACTTTGAAATATCACAACTTTTGATCCAGAACTTATATGAAGGCAAATGAATACTCGTTGGAAAGATATTGAAGTTAACTATAACTTTAATATGCAACTTGAGACATGAAGTTGCCATCTTCATATTCAAATTCTGGGATTAAGACCAATTGGTCATTCTGAATAGAGTAGTGCTTATTGCCATTTAGCTTGGGACTTGTTGTGGACAGGGATGTTTTACACTTCTCTAAGCTCCATAACATATTCTTGAGTTATTTTTCAGTTTTTCCTACTGTTGGAATTAAGGGTTTGGACAAACTTGCTCACATTTGATAGATTTCAGTATTGTCAAACCCTAGTTAGCTTGTGTAATGCTGCAATATTGATGTGATGCTTTTACGGTTATGTTTTCAATTCAAGTTGAGTTTAAACTTTGAATTTTAACCGTAAATTGCTCACTCTTGCAGCATGGATCGTGCTCATTCCAGGAGTGAGGTTGGTGAGTCGAGTCATGGCGAAAGTAATTCTCCATGACAAGAAGTGCCGACATCATCAACCGGATTGGCAGAAATCATGGCAAAGATGGCTGAGTCTCTGGATCTGTTGGTGCGACAAAGCATACGACAGGAGACACTACAGCAAAATCCTCCGCCAAGCACTTATCTGGATTTTCTAGCAAGACAACCACCGGTTTTCTCGGAAGCGAAAGAACGGTTGGAGTCGGCTCATTGGCTCCAATGTATTGAAGCCAAGTTCGATACACTTGAGTGTGATGAATATCAGAAGACTCTATTTGCCGCTCAACAACTCCACGTAGCTGCTGGAGCCTGGTGGGCGGAGTACATCGCTACTCTTCCTGAAGGTCATCGAGTGACGTGGGATGAATTCCGGACTGTTTTCTGGGCACGTCACGTTTGTTCAGAAATTCTTCGAACAAAGTATCAAGACTTTCTGGAATTAAAGCAAGGAGAAAGTAGTGTGTACGAGTACTTCAAGGAGTTCGAAGACTTGATGCAATACGCAACTCATATGGTTGACTCGGAAGCGTTGAAGTGCGACTATTTCTTCCGAGGTTTGAATGTCGAACTTCAGGAACAAGTGACTTTGTTCAATAACGGTATTTATAATGAGTTGGTAAATGCCGCTATCATTAAGGAAGACATGCATCTTCGTTGTGAAGCGGAACTGAAAAGAAGTATACCGCCAGATAGTGACATCGAGGTTCGTCCGAACTATCGAGTGCGATATTACTCGCCAGTTAGGCAACAAATTCAGCCTGTGGTGCAACTCTCACAACCACGGCTGGAGTTGATCACTTATGAGCCTCCACCTCAACAGCAGCGGACAGAAATTATTCGTGCAACCCTACCGCAACCAGCTACGCACGAATTATCTCCACCTCGTGTTAGTAGAGAGCTGAGGATTTCTACAACACGAAACCGTCGTGGTGCTGAGCAGAGTCACACTCGTGTGTTGTCTCAGCAATGCTCAGATCAGCACTGTGAACCTTCACAGAAGAATCTTTCAAAAGCTGGCATGGTTAGTTACACTGCTATTGAGGATATTGCTAAAGGCGAACCAGTTTTGGCGGGCATGTTCACGTTACATGAACAGCCCACTTTCATTTTGTTTGATTCCGGAGCCACCCACAATTTTATTAGCAGAGACTATGTGCTGAAGAATAATCTTCCATTTAGCACAGTTAAGCATCCGTTTCATATCAGCTCACCCGGAGGCAAGATATCAACAGATGAGATGGTCTCTCGGGCACCTTTATGTTTGGGTGGAAACATCTATCCTGCGAGCCTTATCATACTCAAAGGCCAAAGGATTGATATTATCTTGGGGATGTCATGGTTGACACATTATGGAGCTATCTTCGATATTAGCTCTCGGACTGTCCAACTGAATTCCCCAATACACGGTTGCAACACATTGAACCTTGTGGATCCATCACCCCAAGTTGCAGCAGTGCATCATATTGAAGCTCCTAAACTTGAGGATATTCCAGTGGTATGTGAATATCCAGATGTGTTTCCCGAAGACTTGCCGGGCATGCCACCTGAACGTGATGTAGAGTTCAAGATTGAACTAGCACCGGGAACAACACCTATTTCTCGGCGACCATACAAAATGGCACCGAAGGAGCTAGCAGAATTGAAGGAGCAGCTTAATGACCTTATGGACAAAGGTTTTATACGCCCAAGTTCATCACCTTGGGGCTGTTCCGCACTCTTCGTGAAGAAGAAGGACAAGACTTTGAGACTATGCGTAGATTATCGTCCACTGAATGCGGTCACTATCAAGAATAAGTATCCACTACCACGCATCGATATTTTATTTGATCAACTAGTGGGTGCTAAGGTATTTTCCAAGATGGATCTTCGATCCGGGTATCATCAGATAAAGATCCGGGCAGAAGATATACCGAAGACGGCGTTCTGAACAAGATATGGTCTTTATGAATATCTTGTCATGTCGTTTGGGTTGACCAATGCTCCGGCTCATTTTATGTATCTCATGAACTCGGTGTTCATGCCGGAGTTAGACAAGTTCGTCGTTGTTTTCATCGACGACATCTTGGTCTATTCAAAGTCAGAAGAAGAACACGCTGAACATTTGCGTATTGTACTCCAACGCTTGAGGGATCACAAGCTATATGCAAAGTTCAGTAAATGTGAGTTTTGGATAAGCAATGTGCCGTTTCTTGGGCATACTATTTCAGAGGAAGGCATCGCTGTGGACCCAAGTAAAATCGAGCAAGTGCTGAATTGGAAATCTCCAACATCTGTTCATGAAGTGAGGAGTTTCCTAGGTTTAGCGGGTTATTACCGGAGATTCATTCCAAACTTCTCCAAAGTCGCTAAACCTATGACGGAGCTGTTGAAGAAAAGCACCAAGTATGATTGGAGCAATTCATGCGAACAAGCTTTTCAAACTTTAGTGAAGTATCTCACTACAGCTCCAGTTTTGGCCTAGCCGGACACCACGAAGCCTTTTGATGTCTATTGTGATGCATCCGGCAATGGGTTGGGTTGTGTGTTGATGCAAGAATGACGTGTGGTCGCGTATGGATCCCGACAACTCAGGGGTCATGAGCAGAATTACCAGACGCACGACCTTGAACAAGCTGCAGTGGTCTTAGCATTGAAAATGTGGAGACATTATCTACTAGGCAATCTAGTACATCTCTACACTGACCACAAAAGCTTGAAGTACATCTTCACACAGAAGGAACTGAATATGAGGCAGCGAAGATGGCTAGAATTGATCAAGGACTATGAGCTTGAAATTCATTACCACCCGGGTAAAGCGAATGTGGTTGCCGACGCACTTAGTCAGAAAGCCCACGTTCACCATTTAGCCATGGCTGCACATGAAGAAGGAGAACCAAGCCTGCGCTTAGTTCCCTATGGGTCGCTGTTCAACCTCGCTCTTATTCCTACAATCCGAGATGAGATTGTAGAGGCTCAGAAGAGAGACAGGGGTATGTCTCATATCCGGAGGAGAGTGGACAGCAGTGAATTGAAGATGTTCCGCAAGGATGAAGAGGGTACTCTATGGTTTAACAACCGTATAGTTGTACCCCGAAACATGAAATTGCGGAGGAAGATATTGGATGAAGCACATTTATCTAAGTACTCCATTCATCCGGGAAGCAATAAAATGTACCAGGACTTGAAATCTAAGTTCTGGTGGATACGGATGAAAAGAGAGATTGCGAAGTACGTATCCGAGTGTGATACGTGTCGGCGGGTTAAAGACGACCATATGAGGAAAGCCGGACCACTTCAACCGCTGAAGGTTCCAGCATGGAAGTGGGAAGACATAAGTATGGACTTCATCGTCGGTTTACCCATGACCAGCAACAAGCATGATTCTATTTGGGTAATCGTCGATCGTTTGACCAAGACAGCACATTTTATTCCAGTCCATACAAAATATGTGGCAAAGAAGTATGCGGAGCTGTTCATCTCAAGAATCGTGTGTTTACACGGGGTTCCCCGCACCATCGTGTCTAATCGGGGTGCGTTGTTCGTATCCAGATTTTGGGAGCAACTGCATGCTTCCTTGGGAACCAAGTTAATTCGGAGTTCAGCGTATCATCCGCAAACTGATGGTCAAACGGAGAGGATAAATCAGATTCTAGAGGATATGCTACGGGCATGTGTCATCAATCATGGGAAGAATTGGGATGACCATCTACCATTAGCAGAATTCTCATATAAACACGGTTATCAATCCAGCATCAAGATGGCCCCGTATGAAGCTCTTTATGGCCGGAAGTGCCGCACACCACTGAATTGGTGTGAGTCCAGCGAGAGAGTGGTCTACGGGATTGATCTTGTGAATGAAGCCGAGGAACGAGTGCGAGTGATTCAAGCCAATTTAAAGGCTGCTCAATCTCGGCAGAAAAGCTATGCAGACAAAAGACGTCGACCTCTTCACTTTGACATCGGGGACCACGTTTATCTTCGTGTCTCTCCGATGAAAGGAGTTCATCGTTTCAGAGTGAAGGGAAAGCTTGCTCCGCGATTCATCGGGCTGTTTGCTGTCACTGAGATATGCGGACCCGTGGCCTATCGTCTGGAGCTACTGACGTCACTTTCGGGTATTCACAATGTTTTCCACGTCTCTCAACTGCGGAAATGTCTTAAGTACCCAACCGCAGTTCATATGGAGAACATTGAGGATCTTCAACCGGATCTCACTTATTCTGAGTATCCGATACAGATTATTGACGAGAAGTCTCGCGCCACAAGAAATCGGACATTGCGATTTTACAAAGTCTTGTGGAGCAACCACACAGCTGATGAAGCCACGTGGGAAAGTGAGGAATTTCTCCGTTTAAATTTTCCAGACTTGTTTGTACCATATGTCCAGTAGTCATTCTCCCTTCTTCTTTCTTTTTGTAATCTCGGGACGAGATTCTTTTAAGGGGGGAGGAATGTAACATCCCTAACTTTTGTAAAGTTTGATGTCAGCTCATAAAACAAAGTTAAGGCAACAAAAGACTATAATTGTGTCACATGAAATGATGAACACATAAATGTACATGTGAGGGAGTTAAAAATTTTCTCTAGCCCATGCTCAACACATGTTAATCTAGGGGAAATAATTACACTCCTAAAACTCTAACTCATATGCACCTTCTCTATGAGCAGAGTGGAGGAAATTTAAATGCAATTTGAATTCTTTTGAAAGGATTCTTATTCAGATTGTACAAAGGCCCATATGTGAGAGCATAGATGCATTTCTCATGTATTCAAGAGCCTACGTTTCAAATTTGTAGAATTTTAGGTTTCACATACTATTTATTCCGAGGATTAAATGAGGGCACGTTCAAATTCAAACTTAAATTTGAATTTTGAACCAAACTTACTCAATTTCAAAATCTGATTTCAGATTTGAGTTCCTCATAATTCTTTTTACCTATCCTCCAAATTTGATCAAATTCAGAGCTCGTTTGCTATTTTAATCAAAATGGGGGAAAAGAGGGAGAATTGTGGCTGTGGACCCCACTGGTCAGTCTCACGAAAGCACAAACCGACGTGCTCGACTCCTCAGCGCGTGACAGCAGCTGCTCGGACCACGTTCACCGACGCCACCTCCTGCTGGAGTGCCTTCTGCTCGTCCTCATCACCTTCCCTGAGTGCAGCAAGCCGTTTTGCCTTCTCCCAGCCCGAGCTCTCGCTCGCTGCTTTCTCTGCCGAGCAGAACCCGCCTCTCTGTGTTCTCCCGATAACCACAGCAGCTGAGCTCGGATGATCGAGCTTCCTTCAGCAATAAGCAGCGCACCAGCGTGCTTTAACCGGCTAGCACCTTCCCCCCACCATCCAGAGCTCACAAGCGCCTAGAAACAGAAAAGTTTCTGCTGCTCCCGGGTTGCACGTCGGAGAACCGAAACAGGACGCCGTGGACAGCCCAAACCAGAAGGGATTACGCCCAAGCAAGCCACCCCATCTGTGCACCAACAAGTCTAGTTGCTCACCTCCAAAGCTCAGCCCCAGCCATTGATCACAGAGGGAGAATTTCAAGTTTTTCTCCCGGGCGGCAGAAACGGACCTTGAGGTAAAGAATTGTAAAATTCGTCCTCAATTCATGTTTGTTGGGTCTCAAACTTCACACACAGGTTGTTAACTGCCTAACACACCTCCTCCATCGATTTTAGACAAGAAATTGAGTTTAGAGTGAGCAATCCGAGCTCTTTTAGAGGGTTTGCCGCTGGACCCCATCGGGTGCACGGTGCCGATAGGTTTAGAGCCATCTCCAGCTGGTTTAGACCTCATGCCGGTCTTCTACATGATCCCCTGGTGCTGTAGAGCCCAAGAACCGACCATTTGGTGGAGAATTCACCGTGCAAGACCTCGCCGGAGCTCTAGGGTTTGCTGTGACCGGTGCGCCCTATTTTCCGGCGAGTTTCAGCCGCCGGGGACCTCACCAACGTGTTCAGCGTGGGGAAATATGGGGGGGCGGCCAGCAGGGGGTCTGGAGGTGGCTGGGAACTGGATTTCTGGCGACCTCACCGGAGGGGGCCGCCACTGGTGTGTTTGGCGCGTCTGGAGGTTAGGGATGACAGGTGGGACCCACTGTCAGCATTTAAACATTTTCCAGATTTTCCCACTTTAGTTCAAACTTTGGAGAGCCATAACATTGTGTAGGAGTGTCCAAAAATTGTGAAACAAATTTTGTTGGATTCCTCTCAAAGGGTACTATCCAGGGGTACAGACCAATGTTTATGAAAATCCCTGAATTTGGCTCATTAATTCATTTAAGAAAAATCTTGTCTGAATTTTTACAGGAGTACTGTTTATTGGAAAATTCCCAAATTTGGACAGTACATTTTCCAAAATTCCTTGAACTTCAGTGAAAATTTCAAAGGCATTGGACCTAATTTGCTTGGTCAAATAATGTGTTCATTCCTTATGTCTCTGAAAAATAGGAAAATGAACAGAGACAATTTCAGCCTTTTCACCATTCTTTGAAAAATCCATATCTCCATGTAGGAAACTCCAAAAATGGTAAAACCAATTCCTATGGACTCAGGACATTTTGTACTTCACAAAAAGTCTACTTTGCAGCATAGGAAAACTTAATATCTAGGGGGTAAAGGCCGATTAGTGAAAACCACATAAGGATTTGTTGTGCCCACATGAAGCCATTTCATGAGCTCAATTTTTGCACACTGCCTGAATACCTTCCATAGAGGCTGTGGTTAAATTCTAAGCTTCATTGGACCTATGGAACTTGAGCTACCATCTTTTAGGTTTAAGTGTTCATATAATGGACTTAATCACATGGTGATTATTAGTATCTCTTTTCACCCTAGCTTTCATCATCTCTAAGGTTGTAGATCCAACAACAGAAACCTTGCTGTTGTTTATCTCTCTTATGCGTGAGTTAACTTGTACAATAACAGTTTTGAATCATTTTCTAAATTGCTTGTGAATACATGTGCATAAATCATCTTAATAGCTCACGTGACGTCGACGTTCGACGAGGACTCGACTCTACAGCAAGGATCTCCATCTCGTGACGAGTTTGGCGGATTCTCCGGAGGAAGACTAACTCCTAGCTTCTAACAAAACCGTTGAGCAAGGCAAGCCCCGGTTTGCATATCGTTACCGTTTCAAATTTTGCTTTACTTCACATCATGTTTATTAGACTTGAGTGCATTATGTCTAGGATGATTGAAACCCACTTGCATGCCTATTACATCCCTCATTAGAAGGTTTAGGGTAGGCTTTGCCTTGCTGTAGATGCTAGGCTAATGTTGTAGCTAGCTCGGTAGAAGTCGAGTAGTAAACAGCTACTCGCGAGAAAGTTCGAGTAATGGAGTTACTCGCGAGAGATAAATGATAAGAGCACCCTCATGAATATGAGATTGGGACGGGGATGTTCCTGTAGGATGGAGCGCTCAAGGTTGTTCTCGACCTGCGATGGGTGTGACAATGCTTGAGACCACATTTGGCCTGGACCGGGATGGTAAGGCAAATGTGGAGGTTGGTTGTAGCCCCGTCCGTGTCGGTTAAGGACCGTATGTATGCGGCCCTGCTAGACAAGATTGAGCTGTACCGGATATATAGTGGGGTATGGGACCCATGAAACCGATGTAACTCGATGGACTGTGATATAGAAACTCATCCTTCGCGTGGGAATGGCGTTGAGAAGGCGGGAGGTGTAAATCCTTTAGCGGGCAACTTCGACGTGTCCGCGTAGAGGACCATCCTGCTCGGCGCGAAGCGTTTTTCTATGTCGGGGTATCGTGTGAAAGGTTGCTGCATACAACGTAAGAATGAGCTCTTGAGAGAGTCTTTCGAGGCGGGTGTATGTGTCGAGTATTCCGGGTTGTTATTGATTCGAATCACCGTCACTCGCGGAAGAGGATTGCGCATACTTGCCACTGCGCCGTGACTTAGTAAAAAGAGAAACTAAGTCTCTTAACTTGCTGTTTGTGGATTAATCACTGTATTGGAACCTTGAATGATGTAGTTATAGAGCCAACTAAATTTCATTTCCACCTTAGGCTAGCAACATCGGGATAAGCGTTTCTTGTTTGATTGTGGACTTCCGATGTTGTGAGGCGTGAGGACCACTAAAATGAAGGCTAAAAGAATCTGAATATAAGGATCAAGTTTAGTCAAGCTGCATTTTGCAAATTCCTATGCCTACTGTCTTACTACCCCTGCATGTAGAGTTGCATGTTTAGGATTGACGGGTAAGTCTTGTTGAGCCTTAGTGCTCACGGTTGCTTCTAAGTTGTTTTTGCAGGTAGCAGGATGCCTGCTATGAAGAGGGTTGTTCGGTGAGACGACGAACCTCACGGTTCGTTCAACTCATCGGAAACCTAGCCGCTGCCTTAGTTTGGTGAAGCTAGTAGGAAGCGTTCACGGGCTGAACGACTTCTCTTCGGCGTAGATAGGGTCGAGAGTGAGTAGCTTGTCCAGCAAATGTTAATTTCCGCTGCGCGTGTACTTATGTTGTAAAAGATATTATCCTGAGAAAAAAAATGGTTCCGTTATGTTCTTATCCTCTTTTCGTGCATGCTGTTGGGTGCCGCATCGCACGGCACCACCCACTGCGATTCCCGGGTCGGGCGCTCACAGAGAGATCATCGGAGAAGAACCGAGCGGTCTGAGGAGGACCTCGGAGTCAAGAAGAGCGTGAGGTAGGACTTCAATACCACCTTACGACCTCATTGTGTTCGTCTCTTTGCATCTGTTCTTCAATTCCTTTCGAACAGAAGCTTTCTCGTGGGCAGATCACTCGATGATTAGTTTTATCTAACAGACAAGATCATCGCCACGTCCACCTTTGATCCGAACACCTCTGACCATGCAAGCCATGCAAGAACACGTACAGATCAATCTAATAAAACTAATCATAGGATAGCATGCATGTGCATCATCGCATCTAGTTTAGGGTTTGAGCATGATATTGATTGCTGTGAATTTGTATGCACGTGAATCCTACATAGCTTGACAAACTCAAGAAGCTGTCTGCGACGAACTGCAGCAACAAGGTTTCGAGAATCAAGAACAACCGGAACCGCAAGAACAAGGCAAGTGCTCCTTGACCATGTTGATCCTATGTTTTGGGTAAAACTATTTTGTTTTGTGAAAAAGTGTGTGTGCGGAGTCAAACATGATGGGAAACCCTTTTATAGGAGTTTACTAGTTTTGATTAAACCACCCTTTTCGCCTGGGAAGTTTATGAGTCGGGTATGGTTTTTGCTTTATGCTTCGCTGAGTCTCTGGGATCGGGAAGCGAGATAGATGTGTCTAGCTAACTGCACTTGTACTGATAATAAGTAACTGATGAGGTTAATGAACATGGATCGGAGGGAGATCTAGGCAAGCCTGGGTTTGTGAATGAGGTAGCATGAGATGGTGGTTTTACTTGCCGTAGATCTAAGGACCGGTTCATGCAGCACATGCCAGGATAACAGTGCCACCACAAGGCCAAGTATGGGTGCGGCTTAGCTGAGTAATTAGGTAAGTTGCTAGGATGTTATGGACTGTGGAAGGCGCGGGGAATGGGAGTCGAGTGAGGACTGCCCTGGGAACTGCATGGCACAAGAGGGGGCCCGTGGGTGGGAGAATTGGAGATTCTAGCCTGCCGGTGAAACCTTAGTGAGTCCATACATCTAGTAACCCCTTTGTAAAGGCTATTTTGTGATCTCTTGACCATACACCGACGGCTGTGTACTGGTAAAATGGAGGTTCTGCAGTCGCCGACGGGTGACGAAATCACAAACTTGTGGGTAAAGAGGTACAAACTCTGCAGAGTTGTTAAAACTATCATGATAGCCGAGCTTACGGTCACGAGCACCTGGCTAAACTGCCATGATTAGTTGGGAATGGTTTTTGGGATGGTTATTGGAATGGTTATTGGGAAGGTTCTTGGTTATGGTTTGGTTTGGGACTGTGGAGTCCGGGAGATGAGATGGTTGCATGACTGATGGGTCATGACATGAGATTGGTCTCGGTGCGAGACGAGGTTGTTTTATAAGGTGAGATGGTAGCGAATACGAGGAGGTATTCGTGAGTATGAATAAAAGATTGGTTAATGTTCGGATAGAACACGGGAAGTGATGGAGGTATGTTGGTAATTTAATACATGTTGGGATTACATTTAAACTTAAGTTGTTGTTTTATCATGGTTTTACAGAACTGCTTTTCTGCAAAAAAACCTTTTATGCCTACCTTGTTTATGAGCTGCATATCATGTGTTTTCCCGCACTTGCTGAGTACATCATTGTACTCAAACTTGCATTGTTATTTCTTCATCAACAGCAAGAGAAGACTACTATGAAGACCGAGTAGAACATTATGGCGTGTGATCTGTTCTCAACTTTGCCTGTGGAGGGAGTAGAGATGGAGCCACTTCTGCTTAGTTTTGCTTCCGCATTAGTTTTTGCTTCCGCATTTAAATAAGGACTTCCGCTGCATAGAAATAAGACTTCCGCTGTAAGCATGAGTCCAAGACTCATAAGATATTGTAATAAACCCTGTTATTCATGGTAATATATAATCTGAATTCAGTTTGTGGAACGTATGTGTATGTGTGATGAATATCCTGGGCACACATATGCATTAGTTCTCAGTTCCGTGGTTTTTTCCACAGAATTGAGGGCGTCACAGATTGGTATCAGAGCCACGGGTTGACAGTAGGTTACTACGGCTACCTTGTCTTGAAGATGCCTACACCAACAGGCGTCCTCAAGGTTCGTGGAGACCGTACTGCCGCATTGTTAGCCTTGGAAAAGCTCCAAGCGCTTGCAACAACTAGAGCACCAACCTCAGGCAGTGCAGAACCAAACCGGCTCCACCCGAGTGCACGCCACCGTGCCTCTACCACAGCACCCCATGTGCAACCCCTCGACGAGGACGACGTCCCCTAGAGGCTCGTCCGAATCAGCGCCGATGCCACCCAGACCACCCGGGTAGCCGGGGGCCTGGATAGCAAGTAGGAAGGGGCGCTCGTTACCTCCCTCCGGCACAATGTCGATGTGTTTGCATGGCAGCCGTCGCAGATGCCAGAGATCCCTAGGGAGGTGATTGGGCACTACCTAAAGGTCTTCCCCGACGCCCGGCCAGTCCGACAGAAGCCCCTCAAACAGTCCACCGAGCAGTAAAGCCTCATCCGTGAAGAAATCAAGAAGCTGCTGGATGCTGGCTTCATACGGAAAGTCCGCCACCCCCGGTGCTTGGCGAACCCTGTTGTTGTCCCAAAGGCCGGCGGGAAGCTCCGGATGTGCATCGACTACACCAGTCTCAATAAGGCATGTCCCAAAGACCTATTTCCTCTCCCTATAATAGATCAAATAGTAGACTCGACGTCAGGCTGCGATATGCTGTGCTCCCTAGATGCTTACTCGGGTTTCCACCAGATCCCTATGTCTAGAGAAGATGAAGAGCACACCTCCTTCATCACAGTAGTCGGTCTGTACTGTTATGCCTCTATGCCTTATGGTCTAAGGGACGCTCTCCCTACCTTCGTACGTGTAATGCACAAGACCTTCGGAGAGCTAATGAGAGACTCAGTTTAGGTGTATGTCGATGGCATTGTTGTTAAGGTCAGGCAGAGTTCATCCCTGCTAGATAACCTGGCCTTAGTCTTTGTCCCGGCCCATTCGCTTGGACCGACGAAGCGGATGAAGCTCCCCAGGAGCTGAAGCAGCTCCTGATGACCCTACCCGTAATGGTAGCCCCCGAGCCCGAAGAGCATCTGTTGATCTACATCGCGGTGACGGCTGCAGTTGTGAGTATGGTCCTCACCGCAAAGCGGCCGGACCCCTCATCGCCACAACCTGCTCCGGTATCGGGAAGCAGGCGCCAAGGAAACCCCGGAGGTCCGAGACGACCCCCCGGGTCTCCGAGGCAACCCCCCGGAGGTCCAAAACGGATCCCGGACCCCCGACACAACCTCCCAGAGGACCAGCAAGACCTCCCGGAGGTGCAACGGGACCCCCCGGAGGTCCAACAGAACCTCCCGGATGTCCAACGGGACCCCCCGGAGCTCCCGGAAATCAGCGGGACCTCCCGGAGGTCCAAGACAGCCTAGGGGCCTCCGAGTATAAGCTCCCGGCGGCCTCCCCGGGCCCGCGGGAGGTTCTGTCTACTTCATCAGCGAGGTCCTCCATGACGCCAAGACAAGGTACCTGGAGGTACATAAGCTGCTGTATGCAGTGCTCGTGGAGTCCAGGAACCTCCGACACTGCTGCCAAGCACACCCGGGCCTCGGTGGTCACCTCCTACCCGCTGAAGGCTATCCTCAACAGCCCCCACGCGACGGACAATGCCGCCAAATGGGCAGCGGAGCTGCTGGAGTTTGAGCTAGGCTTCCTTCCTCGTCACGCAGTCAACAGCCAAGAACTAGCTGACTTCGTGGCTGAAGTGGACGCCAACACAGGCTGACCCAGGGGGCCATGAAGACGGTGAACCAGGACCCCGAGCTCTGGCCTTCACCGGGCCTTACTGGACGCTCTTCTTCGACGGCTCCTTGCGAAAGCAGGGGGCCGGTGCTGGCGTACTGCTCCTCATACCATCGGGGGAACAGTCTGGGTATATGGTGTGTCTCAATTCCAAGGCAACCAACAACATGGCTGTTGGTACCTGCGATATGTGGTACCCCCGCGCACAGGGGAAAATGCCTAAGGAACTCGCCCTTCTCCGCAGGGAGAGCTCCGAAGGCGCCACGTGTCCGGCGGGGCCGGACCTCTCTCTCCTCAGAGAAGAGCTCCGGGCCCGCCACGTGGCATACAGAAGCCGGACCTCCCCCTCCGCGGGGGAGAGGTCCGAAGGTGCCGCGTATCCGGCGGGGCGGGATCTCCCTCTCCTCAGAGAGGAGCTCCGGGCCGGCCACGTGGCCGACAGAAGCCGAACCTCCCCCTCCGCGGGGAGAGGTCCGAAGGCTCCACGTGTCCCGCGGGGCCGGACCCCCCTCTCCTCTGAGTGGGGCTCTGGGCCCGCCACGTGGCCAGCAGAACGGCGCTGCCTGCCCCCGAGCGATAGGCAGCAGGCGTAAAGACGACCCATACCTTGCCCGTACAAGGTATTCAAGGCCCGCGTCTTCCCAAGACGCGGAGACGCGTATCACGCCTCTGTCAGGTGCCGTTGCGCCCAGTCGCATCACAGACTGGCGCGCGGTGTCAGAGCCTGCCAGCCAATAAACGCAGCGACAAGACATCCCATGCCGCCCCCGCCGTCATCATCCACTACGACTAGCATGCGGCATGGGCAGGGATGCAAGACGAAGACTCAGAAGCCTTCGCCAGAGACAACTACCGGCATAACTGCAGATATGGTAGATAACAGTCAATCTCCCCGGGACCACCTGTCGGGTCCCGGGCCCCCCTTGTAAGCCACCCGAGTCTTGGACTATAAAAGACTCGGGTAGGCGACGTTAACAAGGGTTCGCACTCTAGCCATTCGCACCCGGGGTTCGGACTCCCGCAACTCATACGCTAGCCATTCACCCCCAAGCTGTAACTCATCCTCAAGCTCAGGACTCCGGTTCTGAGCAGCAAGCAATACAGCGAGCTCCATAGCTCGCCGTGGACGTAGGGTTTTACGCTCTGGCGGCCTGAACCACGTAAAACTCGCCGTGTCAAGCTCTTACTAACTCGACCATACGCGCAAGCTCTCCGCAAGGGTCTAGCCCCAGCGAAAAAAGAACCTCCGCGGGCTGCCCAGTGCAGGCCCGGGGGAAGTGTCGACCGAACACTTCGACATTTGGCGCGCCAGGTAGGGGGCTTTTCCCCTTGCGCAACGAGTTTCCTCCGACGAAGATGACCAAGCTTCCTTCAGCGGCAAACTCTCCCCCCCCCCCCCCCCCCCCGCGTCTGCTGCAAACCGCGACTAGGGGGGAGTACATGTCGACACGCTCAGGACGGAGTGTGTCGAAACAAGCTGGGAGCCAGCAACCGGCTCTGGCAGCGCCGACCCCGGCAATGCAGGCCCCAACCAGCGTCAGGTCTTCAGTAGCGCTAGGCATACCCAGTGGGGGTGCGCTAGCCGCAGCAAGAGCGCTACTGCACAATCCGCCTGCTGGGGATGCGCCTCAGGCAGTGACCCAGCAGTGGATTCGCGAGGTAGACCGTCTCGTCGTCGCCGCCGCAAGCCCTCGACTTCGGCGGGGATGACACTCTAGTCAACCGGCAGTGTCGCTGATGCGCACGCTCACGGTTGACGGGCAGACGGCGGACTCCAGCTTCACCAGGCCTCCGATGACGGACCTGAGGGCAGAGCTGGAGCGATGCCACTTGGGCCAAGATGCCCGAGTGTTCCTCGAGCGACGTCAAGAGAGGCGTCGCATCCAAGAGACTGGCGACAGCAAGACGTCGGCCTCAACCCAGCCTGAAGGGCAGATCTTCGCCACACGAGCTCTGCCCCAGCCGTACGCCGCACAGCATATGCCGCAACCATATGCCCTGCAAGTGGCATCCCCGGTCTATGGTGCAGCCTTGCCCATACCGGGGTACACAGTGCCAAGTGCGAATCAAGCGTTCGCGGCACCGATACCTGCGGCAACAGGAGCAGGATGTGCGGCTCTTGCACCCCACCTTCGCTTCGCGAAGTGGCCGCACAAGTTTTGGCCGCACCTGCCCGAAAAGTACGACGGCAGTGTCAACCCGGCGGAGTTCCTCCAGATCTACTCCACCGCCGTACTCGCCGCAGGAGGGGATGAGGCTGTCATGGCCAACTATTTCCCCGTCGCCTTAACCGGCCCAGCCCGGTCTTGGCTCATGAACTTACCCCAGGATTCCATAACCTCCTGGGAAGAGCTCTGCCGGCAGTTTGTCTCCAACTTCGGCAGTTCCTACACCCGGCCTGGCATGGAGCTCGACCTCCACGCCATCCAGTTATCATACCGCTGCCGAGTGCCAGGAAATCCAGAAGCTCGCGGAGCGCTTCCGGAAAGGGAAGCAGCCCCTAACTGATGCCCCACCCTACCGTCAAAGGGAGGGCAAGCAGAAGGTCGAAGCCCTAGACGGCGTCGACCGCCAGGTGGAGTTCCAGGAGCTTCAGCGTGCCGTGAAGGCAGTGCGCAATCATGAGAGCTCCAGCTCCAGTGATGACGAGCACCGGAAGATGCTCTATGTCATCTTCGCAGGGTCCGCTGACCCCCCGTCCCGAAGCGCGGCTAAGGCCTTGCGCCGAGCGGTAGCGTCGGTGGCTCCCCTCCCGGGTGCAGCACCGCACCTCAGGTGGATGGGAACCCCCATCAGCTTCGATGCCACCGACTGCCCCAGGAACATGGCTGGGGCCGGCCATCTACCGCTCGTGGTGGCCGCCACCATCGCCAACGTGAAGATGTACCACGTTTTGGTGGATGGCGGGGCTGGACTGAACCTCATCAGTCGCGCAGCCTTCTAGAAGCTGCAGATCCCGATGGCCAAGCTCACCCCATCGAGCCCGTTCTCAGGGGTAGGGCCGGGAAGGGTCGTTCCCTACGGCCACATCAGCCTCCCGGTGACCTTTGGGGCACCAGACAGCTATCGGACAGAGTGCATTCTGTTCGACGTGGCCGAGATTGACCTCCTGTTCAACACCATAATTGGCAGGCCAGCCCTGTACCGATTAATGGCAGTAGCCCACTACGGCTACCTTGTCTTGAAGATGCCTACACCGACAGGCGTCCTCAAGGTTTGTGGAGACTGTGCTGCAGCAGTGTTAGCCTTGGAAAAGCTCCAGGCGCTTACAGCAGCTGGAGCACCAACCCCGGGTGGTACAGAACCAAACAGGCTCCACCCAAGTGCACGCCACCGTGCCTCTACCACAGCACCCCATGTGCAACCCCTCTACAAGGACGATGTCCCCTTGAGGCTCGTCCGAATCAGCGCCGATGCCACCCAGACCACCCGGGTAGCCGGGGGCCTGGATAGCAGATAGGAGGGCGCGCTCGTTACCTCCCTCCGGCACAATGCCGATGTGCTGCATGACAGCCGTCGCGGATGCCAGAGATCCCTAGGGAGGTGATTGGGCACTATCTAAAGGTCTCCCCCAACGCCTGGCCAGTCCGACAGGAGCCCCTCAAGCAGCCCACCGAGCAGTAAAAAGCTTCATTCGGGAAGAAACCAAGAAGCTGCTGAGCGCTGGCTCCATACGGAAAGTCTGCTACCCCCGGTGCTTGGCGAACCCCGTTGATTGTTCCAAAGGCCGGCAGGAAGTTCCGGAAGTGCATCGACTACACCAGTCTCAATAAGGCATGTCTCAAAGATCTATTTTCTCTCCCTATGATAGATCAAATAGTAGGCTCGACGTCAGGCTGCGATATACTGTGCTTCCTAGATGCTTGCTCGGGTTTCCACCAGACCCCTATGTCTAGAGAAGTTGAAGAGCACCCTTCACCACAGTCCCCGAGCCCATTCGCTTAGACTGAACAAGCTCCTGATGACCCTACCCGTAATAGCAGTCCCCGAGCCCGAAGAGCATCTGCTGCTCTACATCGCGGCGACGGCTGCAGAGGTGAGTATGATCCTCACCGCAGAGCAGCCGGACCCCATACCACCGCAACCTGCTTCGCTGTCAAGAAACAAGTGCCAAGAAACCCCGGAGGCCCAAAACGGACCCCGGATCCCCGACACAACCTCCCGGAGGACCAGCAGGACCTCCCGGAGGTGCAACGGGACCCCCCCCCAGAGGCCCAACAGAACCTCCCGGACGTCCAACGGGACCCCCCGGAGCTCCCGGGAAATCAGCGGGACCTCCCGGAGGTCCAAGACAGCCTGGGGGACCTCCGAGTATCAGCTCCCGGCGGTCTCCCCAGGCTGAAAGCTATCCACCACAGCCCCCACGCGACGGACAATGCCGCCAAATGGGCGGCGGAGCTACTGGAGTTTGAGCTAGGCTTCCTTCCTCGTCACGCAGGCAACAGCCAAGCACTAGCTGACTTCGTGGCTGAAGTAGACGCTAACGCAGGCTGACTCAGGGGGCCATGGAGACGGTGAACCAGGACCCTGAGCCCTGGCCTTCACCGGGCCTTACTGGATGCTGTTCTTTGACGGCTCCTTGCAAAAGCAGGGGGCCGGTGCTAGCGTACTATTCCTCACGCCATCGGGGGGGGGGCAGTCTGGGTATGTGGTGCGTCTCAATTCCAAGGCAACCAACAACATGGAAGAGTATGAAGCACTCATCCTTGGCCTAAAGACAGCCCAGTCTCTAGGTGCTCGCCAGTCGTTGGCTCAGGGCGACTCCCAGCTGGTTATCAAACAAGATGGTGGAGACAGACTTCCTCGCCTTGGACCTGCACCACGTACCGCGCGCTAGCAAGGCCGCAGCTGACGACCTCTCAACGAAGACCCCCACCGGAGCCCCTGTGCCCGAAGGGGGCTTCGAGAGGACGTTGCCGCGGCCCACAGCCCGGCCCGCCGAGCCGGGCGAAGGGGGCTAGACCAGCACCTCGAAGCTGGCGGTTCCGGCGGCCATGGACGCTGCCAAGGATCGTAAGCGTCACTGGGGACTCCGTGCAACCCAGCGCTCAAGATCCAGATGCTCAAGTCAGACCCGATGCATGGATCACGGAGGTCCGGAACTACTTGAAAGACAATATCCTCCCTGATTGTAACACCCCAAAAATATTGTTAAGACCCTAAATCATGTTAAGAGGGGAATTTAAAAATTTTTGGACGTGTTGCATGTTTTGCAAAAATTCAAGTTCAAACTGGAATTCAAATTAAACTCAAATCAGAAAAAAATAGAAAAAGAAAAAGAGAAAACAGAAAAAAACCGGCCAGTGGGCCGAAACCCACCAGCCGGCCCAGCAAGCGCCCGCGCCAGCCCGCAGCCGCGCGCGCTGCTGCCTCACACTGACAGGCGGGACCCACCCAATCTTCGTCTACCTCACCTCATGTAAATTCATTTAAAAATCAGTTTTAGCCCCTGGACTTAATAAAAATTAGGAAAAACACCTCTGGTAAGTATAGCTAGACCCCTGAAAATTGTTAAAATAATATTATAGACCCTGTAGTGGGGTAAGTTTAACTTTTTAGCCCTGTTTAGTATTTAATTTAGGAAATTGAATATGTTGCTAGTGTTTAAAAATTAAAAAGTGGGACAAACATATTGTCAAAATTTAATTAAAGACTTTCTCAGTATTTAGAAAACTTTGGAGTGAGATAAAAACATATTTTGGGCTGAATTGAATCTGTTTAATTTATTATTCATATTTAGGGACACATTTTTAAGTAATGAATAGTTTTAGAAAATAGGGAAAATAATTGTGAAATAGTTTACATCAGAGGCAAAGGTCAAAATATGTTATTAAATTATTTAGGACCAGAACCTATTCTGTTTAGATGATGTGTATTACTAATTTCATAATAAAGTACACATTTATGCATAGGAAAATAAATCTGAAAATGTAGCAACTAGTAAATGATAAATGGAGTTTCTAAAATCCAAAGAATTCAGTTTAGGGTTGGTAGAAATTCTGAAGACACATATGGAGAAGAAAGATACCTTTCATGCACACTTGGTAGCTAAAAGGTGTATCAATTGAATATAAGGAATTTATTTAATTGGAAACTCATATATATAGTATGTAAGTATAAATGTGAACACAAAGTAGGAATCATATACACATGATTAAAAGTGCATGCAAGCCACAAATCAACACACATAGAGTAACCACAACACATATAATGGTGAATGAATTTCATGAATATGAATGTGTGGTTTGTATGAAGTGGAAGTGTGAACTATGTCTTATGGATTGTTGTTTTTCTTTTGCTATGTGTGATGGTATGATGTAGAACCTGCTCAAGAGCAAGTTATTCCTTACCAAGATCAGGACTACCCATTTCAAGAGCAGCAAGAAGGAGGCAAGTGTCCTTGACCACTTTGATCCTATGCTAGGATGTGTAGATAGAATTATTTGCATTGTCAAATGAAATATGAAACCCATGTTAGGAAGTTTCCCTAGAATTGCATTACCTTGTTTTCCTTGTAGCTTGGGTTGGAATTTATTTTATCATGTCATTTATTATTATGCATTTGCTTAGCCATGCTTAGAATGGGATATTTGGGATATGAGATCATCATTTATTTTACCATACTCTTGAATGAGATATTGTGAGTTATGTAGAGGTAGGGATCAAGACAAGTTGGATGTTTTGGTTGTGTGCTGGGTGCACGAGATTCGGGTTTGTGTTTAGTACTTGCCTGGATCCTAAGGACCGGTTCATGGAGCATGTAACCTGGCTTTACAGTGCCAACCACATGCTGAGATGGGGCAGCTTGGCCAATTAATTAGGTGTATCCCCGGTGTAGTATGGGTGTGTTGGATGGTGCGGGGAATAGGTGTCAGCTGGACTACCATATGAACCACAAGGCTCAAGAGGGGGCCACGGCAGCGGGGTTGGAGCCTCTTGTATGCTGTTAGGGGTGAAACCTCAGTGGGCCCACACTCGTCGGGAATCCCTTTGTAAAGGCTTCGTAGTGATCTCCAGGCTACACACCTGGGAAGTGTGAATGTGGTTCGTAGCCACTGGCATAATGGAGGTTCTTTTAGTCCACCCGGCAACGGGGGATGAAATCACTACATGTGGGTACAGTGGTACAAACTCTGCAGAGTCAAAAATGTCACACCCGGTTTTTCCGAAGAACAACCAAGGTGAATATCATATGTATGCCAGGATCATTTTCTCGTACATGTGATGACAAATAGTGAAGCATCATTTATTACAAGCCAGGTGTCGAATATAAATAAGTCTTACATAGCAAATGTCTCGATGGACAATAATAAGTTCATCACAAGTAAATAAACTAGCAGCGGAATAATTATTCTCGTAGGCTCCATCACAGGCGTTGCCCGGGGGTCTCCATGAACCTAGAAACCTTCTTCGGGTCCAAAGTCTTGGTCATTATACACCACCTCATTATCTTGACCTGAGCAGCAATATAAACCAACAAAATATGCAAAATTGAGTACCGATGGTACTCAGCAAGTGTGGGAAAGTTATGTCATGCATGGCTAGAACAAGGAGAGGTTGAACTCATGGTTAAAGCACTATGCAATTAATACCTATCACCTTAGCTTATTAAGCGCCTACATTACTACACAGGTGAAATGGTCCCAATCTCCCATCCCATCATCATAATCAAATAACCATAACATCATTTCCAATGTTAAGCTCCCCGCTTAACATCCACAACTTCCAAAACCATCAATCCTCTAATCATGAATAAGTCCAAGCCGCTCTTGACCGTGAGCACGACTGTCATGACAGTTTTGACTCTGCAGATCAAAGGGTTTCATTATTCATTTGACAATGCAAATAATTCTATCTACACATCCTAGCATAGGATCAAAGTGGTCAAGGACACTTGCCTCCTTCTTGCTGCTCTTGAAATGGGTAGTCCTGATCTTGGTAAGGAATAACTTGCTCTTGAGCAGGTTCTACATCATACCATCACACATAGCAAAAGAAAAACAACAATCCATAAGACATAGTTCACACTTCCACTTCATACAAACCACACATTCATATTCATGAAATTCATTCACCATTATATGTGTTGTGGTTACTCTATGTGTATTGATTTATGGCTTGCATGCACTTTTAATCATGTGTATATGATTCCTACTTTGTGTTCACATTTATACTTACATACTATATATATGAGTTTCCAATTAAATAAATTCCTTATATTCAATTGATACACCTTTTAGCTACCAAGTGTGCATGAAAGGTATCTTTCTTCTCCATATGTGTCTTCAGAATTTCTACCAACCCTAAAATGAATTCTTTGGATTTTAGAAACTCCATTTATCATTTACTAGTTGCTATATTTTCAGATTTATTTTCCTATGCATAAATGTGTACTTTATTATGAAATTAGTAATACACATCATCTAAACAGAATAGGTTCTGGTCCTAAATAATTTAATAACATATTTTGACCTTTGCCTCTGATGTAAACTATTTCACAATTATTTTCCCTATTTTCTAAAACTATTCATTACTTAAAAATGTGTCCCTAAATGTGAATAATAAATTAAACAGATTCGATTCAGCCCAAAATATGTTTTTATCACACTCCAAAGTTTTCTAAATACTGAGAAAGTCTTTAATTAAATTTTGACAATATGTTTGTCCCACTTTTTAATTTTTAAACACTAGCAACATATTCAATTTCCTAAATTAAATACTAAACAGGGCTAAAAAGTTAAACTTACCCCACTACAGGGTCTATTATATTATTTTAACAATTTTCAGGGGTCTAGCTATACTTATCAGAGGTGTTTTTCCTAATTTTTATTAAGTCCAGGGGCTAAAACTGATTTTTAAATGAATATACATGATTTTCTGGAGTTCCAGGGGCTAGATCAGAAGTTCCCGGGGCTAGCTCTTATTTCCCGAGAACCCCAGGGGGTAGCACGTAAGATTTCCAGTCTTTATAACGCGGGGCTGACGTGGACCGTCCGATTTTAAACCGACGGCCGAGATTATAACATCGAACCGGTACGCGGGGGTTTAAACCCTACCGTGCGATTTAAAATAAACGGCGCACAAGCGGCCACATCGCTCTGATCGAGCGCGGGCGGCGCTGCCGGCGGCGCACGGCGGCGGGAAGCGGCGATCTCGCCGGAGACTTTCGGATCTTCGAGAATTCTTCCTAGAACTGTGATTTTATGGCATAGATCGGTGGAGGGGAGGTCGGGGATCTCACCTCGGGGGTTTTCTTGAGCTCGGAGGTCCTGGAAGGTGATCGGCGACGAGGTCCGAGGCGAAACCACGGCGAGGCTCGTCGGCGCTGTGTTTACACCGCAAGTCACCGAGTTTCTGCACCTGCAAGGTTCCCCGGAGGCGGTGGATCAAGACCAGCGAGTTAGATCGGAATTTCCGAGCTTAGATCGGCCAGAATTTGCCGGAGAAGTCTCGGTTCTCACCGGAGGAAAAATCGGCGATCGCGTGGGAAAAACAGAACGAGGCCGGGGTTTTTATAGACGGGGGAGGGCGGTGGGTTTGTTTAGATCGAGTTTGCTTCACCCCCGAGCGAAATTCGGCTGTGATCCGCAGCAATTCCGATCGGTTTGGATTCGGGTGAGAGAGAGTCTGGCGCGGGCGCGAGGTGGAAGACGATCTGGTGGGTCCTGCCTGTCAGCGGAAGGAAACGGCGCGTGCGGCCGCGGGCTGGCTCGGCGCTGGTTGGTTCGGCTGGTGGGTTTCGGCCCACTGGCCGGTTTTTCTCTGTTTTCTCTTTTTCTTTTTCTATTTTTTTTCTGATTTGAGTTTAATTTGAATTCCAGTTTGAATTTGAATTTTTGCAAAACATGCAACACGTCCAAAAATTTTTAAATTCCCCTCTTAACATGATTTAGGGTTTTAAATCAAAATTTTGGGGTGTTACAGCTCTACCCCCCTTAAAAGAAATCTCGTCCTCGAGATTGGTGGTTCTAAGAAAACAATTCCGGAAATTGGGCCTTGAGCTCATCTTCCCGCTCCCAGGTGGCTTACTCTTCTGAGTGATGCTTCCACTGCACCTTGCACATCCGGATTCTTTTATTTCTGGTGAGGCGTTCCATTGTCTCCAAAATCTTGTATGGTTGCTCGGCATAAGACAAATCCTCAGCTACGTCCACTTCATTCATTGGTAACACCTCCTCAGGCGTCCTCAGGCATTTCTTGAGTTGTGACACATGGAATACATCGTGCACATCCGATAGACGAGCCGGTAATTCTAGTTGATACGCCACTTCGCCTTTCCTCTCCAAAACTTGAAAGGGTCCAATGTATCGAGGTGACAACTTCCCTTTCACCTTGAACCGACGAAGTCCTCGGATAGGGGACACCTTGAGATAGACATAGTCTCCCACGTTGAAAACGAGCTCTCTTCTTCGTACATCGGCGTAGCTCTTTTGACGTGTCTGTGCTATCCTCAAGTTATTGCGAATTTCCCTCACCTTCGCCTCGGCTTCTTGTAGTACTTCTGGACCAAACACTTTACTTTCCCCTGTTTGGTTCCAAAATAGGGGAGTTCTGCACTTCCTCCCGTACAAAGCTTCAAACGGTGACATCTTCACACTAGCTTGATAGCTGTTGTTATAAGAAAACTCCGCATACGGTAAGTTCTTGTCCCAACTTCTATTGTTTTTGAGTGCACATGCCCTTAGCATATCTTCAAGGATCTGATTGGTTCTTTCCGTCTGCCCATCAGTTTGGGGATGATAGGCAGAACTAAAGTTCAGATGGGTTCCCATGGTCTCATGCAACTTCTGCCAGAACCTTGAGGTGAACTTGTGTCCCTCGATCCGACACAATCTTCTTTGGCACTCCATGGTAACACACGATCCTTGACATGTACAATTCTGCCAATTTAGATCCGCTGTAGCTTTCCTTCACGGGGATGAAGTGAGCTACCTTGGTTAGCCTATAAATGATGACCCATATCAAATCGTATCCTGATTGGGTCCTAGGCAATCCCATGATGAAATCCATGCTGATTTCTTCCCATTTCCATTCAGGCACTTTGAGTGGTTGCAATAATCCCGCGGGTCGTTGATGTTCTGCTTTCACCAACTGACATGTGTCACATAGGGCAACATGTTCCGCGACATCTCGCTTCATGCCATACCACCAATACCTGCTCTTGAGGTCCTGGTACATCTTCGTACTGACGCGACCCGCTCAACCGAGACAGGCCACTCGCCCGGGAATCGCATTGGGTGGTGCCGTGTTGTGCGGCACCCAACAGCACACATATGAGGAACAATGTATTACATAAAACAATAGCGGAAGCTTAAAGGTTTTTCTTTGTAAACTTTACATCAAGTAACTACAGCGGAAGTCTTTATCAACTCACGTCGAATAACTAAGAGCACCCGAGATGAAGTCCAGCCCGCGGACTCCTCTCGCTAGCAACACGAAGATAAGCAGCAGCGGCTCGGTTCTCCGTGTGTTACCTGACTCGGGAGTTCCCGAGTCTCACCGGACAACCTTCTTTCCAGCATCGTTGTTAACCTGCAAAACCACTTATATAGCAAGCGTGAGCACATAGGCTCAGCAAGTCTGACCCGTCTCTCCTAAGCAAGAAACTCTACATGCAAGACGGTTGCAATTGGGTTGGCTAGATTTGCATAAAGGACTCGCCTAAAGTTGATCCTTAACTTTCAGATTTTAAGCCTCATTGTGCAGACCTTGAGCCGAAAAGCATCGCAACTCCACAATCAAACAAGAAACGCTTTGCTGCGATGCTCCTTGCACAAAGTGAAAGTAAACTTTAATGAGCCTATCTCTAAATCAATCATGATTGCAATACAAGTTATAGCACATCTTCATCAAGTTCAAAAGAATAATTTCAGTTGTTACTACGTCAAGACGCAGTGGGCAAGTATGCTCATATAACCGCGAGCGACGGTGATTCGAATCAGTACACGCCCGGACTACACGACACGTACACCCGTACTCCGAGTTGCCGGCAGCAACCTCGACTGACGTTGTACGCGGCCACCTTTCCCAAGATCTTCCACATTGGACGCAGTCCAACTGCCCCGAGTACGCAAGTTCCCTCAAGGTGCATACCCGCTGTGGTATGTTCTTGAGCGAGTTACCTCCTGCTACCCTGACGCCGAAAGCCTAAGGCAGTTGGAAAAGTTCCACTATGGATCTCCCAAGGTACATCGGTTTCCTGGGTCCCATATAGCCAGTATGTGCCCGGTACACAACTCAAACTTGTCCAACAGGGCCAAGCACGGACGGGCCTTAACCGACACAGGCAGGGCTATGCACGCACGGCCTGCAACCTGCTGCATCTAAACCTCCCTGCCCGGTCTCCATTTCTTAAGTGTGAAACTTCATTATTCTTTCTAATTCGGACCCGTTCCGAGTAAACCAGCCCTAAACTCGCGAGTAGATTCCAACTACTCGTCTTCTACCGGACCTTTCCTACTAACATTAGCGTAGCCTAATTCCCTCGAGGAGTTGCTATTCTACCCTTTCTCTCATAGGTGTTTCTGGTCATGCAAGTGGAGTTTTCAATATCATCTAGACGTAATGCAATCAACGATGCAAAGCTATGATCTCTACAAATGAAAATGTTTTATAAAATGGTTCAAGTGCAAACCGGGGCTTGCCTGTTTTGCAGGTGACTACTGTTACAATCAGTTAGTGACGATCACTTGGAGCTTGTTCACTTGTTCTCCTCCCTCCTTGATCTTCACTTCAAGTCCTCCTCACCTTCTTCACGTATATACTACACGTTATGATCATGCATATGTATTTAATTGAAAAGATTTTGCTTATAAGATCTAATGACCATTTTAAAACTGGAACTTTGTTTAAGAATTTAAAATGACACTGGTGCTAGTGGTTTGGGTTGGGCTTAAACACTAAGATCACTTATTAAGTGCTTTTCCCACTTAAGTGTTGATCACCTTAAGGGATCACACATGACAGTGGTGATCCAGAGCTCTAATGGAGCTGAGAATTTTCATGTGAGTTCCTTGTCACAAGAAAGTTCTCTGGACCAAAATTTAGCACATTTCATGGAATGGTTTATTCAGAATAATTCTCTAAGTGTTTAGTCAAAGATGAATTAATTCTGAGGTAACATCCATGTTCATGTCAAACTCAGTGAACCACAATTTCAATTATAGTTTATAGAGTCTACATGAATTTTTCTAGGATTTTTGGAGCTAAGAATTTCCCAGAACTGAATTTACAAGTTTTGGAAATTCTCTGAAAATGTTTCTGTATTCATTTGAATACAGGAACTTACAATCTGAATTACCCTGATTAATTCAACTCCAAATGAGCTGAAACATTTACAGGAGTCTAATAACACCCTAAAGAATATTCTGGCAAAATTTGAGGATTTTTGGATAACCCAAACTCCCTCTAAAATTCTTTTACTGAAAAGCTTTAAAGAATTTTCCAGAATTAAATAAAGACTTTCATACAAATTGGGTTGCATATTTGGATAGAGTTTGTCAATCTGAATCTAACCCAATTTGAATCACTAAATTTGGAGGTTCCTAGCAAAAGTTATGCTCTTCTAAAGTTTGGGGAAAAATCTGGGATTTGAATAAATCCGGGGAAAAGTTTAAACCTGAGTGTGGGACCAGGGACACGTGTCTGCTGCCGGGAGCGCGCCACACGGGCTACAGAATTGTTTCCCGCGCTGTCACAGCCGATCCCGCGCCACAGAATATCCGGTCCACTGTTTCCGTGCGACTGACGCGTGGGGCCGGTAGCACCTTCGTCTACCTCCCGCCCCCGCGCTTCTGCGCCGCCGGGCTCGCCGGAGTTCGCCGGTTTTCGTCGCTCCGACCAACTCCCGAGCTGTCACTCGCCGCCAGGCCCTATTTTAACCTGAGGAACACGATGGTGGGACTTCCCCAGACCGGCGAGGTTCCTAAACCACCCCGCACCGGTGCAGCGGCTCTGAGGGAGTCCGGCAACGTTGCCCCGATGCTCTAGCCCGCCAGAAGTCCCCTGGAAAGGTTCTACAGCACTAGTGGAGGTTTGCCCTGCTCGGCGTGGCCGCATATGGGCTCGGAAACGGCTCCAACCTAGGTTTCATCGTGCACCCGATGCTCCTTATTGTGGTAGCCGATGGAAAAGCTTGAAACAAGCCGTCTACCATGGGTTTCATGCGACGTTTTGTGAAGAAGAAAAGTTGCTACACCAGTCTAGATTCTATGTGCGAAATTTGCAGAGCTCTAAATGAATATAACTCGAGAATTTCGTCGATTCATACCCGCGGGTCAGTTTTCACCGGTCGGAGAGGATCTTTGAAATTCGTTGTTGAGAGGCCGAGACAGACTCGGTGCTTCGGGTGGAAGCTGCACGGAGACTTTGCGCGTCCCAGGGACCGCTTTCTTGGTCGTGAAAGCCGCTCTGTGGAGCTGTCCACGGGAGCACGTTGCCGCCGGGGTGTTCGGCCGCCGCGGAAACTCGATGTTCTCGGTGCAGAGAGCGTGAATCCGCTCGGTGATGGCTCGGGGATGCTGTGGGGTGTTCTGCGGTGCAGTTTTGCTGCTCAGCTGCGGCTGGCACAAGCGCTAGGTGGTGGTCGATCGACCGAGAGCTCAGCGGCAGTGCTCGGTTGATTTTTCTTGCGCGAGGAGGAAGTACAGGCCGAGGTTTCGGGGCTTCGGCGATGAGAGGGAGAAGGAGCCCGACAGGGGTTAATAAAGCCCTGGGTGAGGCGGTTCCCGCGGGGAGGCGGTCGCCCGAGGCGGTGAGCGCCGCTGTCGGCTCTGCCGACTGCTTCACGTGGGAAGTAAGCAAAACAGAGACTGTGGACATCTTTTGCAATTTCAGTGCTCCCAATGACAAATGGGACCCACTGATCAGTCCTCCTTATCCCCTCTCCAAATATCTCCCAAGTTTGAATGTTGAGTGAATTCATTTGTGGGAGTTCAAATCTGGTATGCATTTGGATAATTGGGCAAGTTTCATCCAAATTCAAACATGCATTTGAATTCTTTGTCTTTTAAAGTCCATTTTGCAAAATGGGTTGCAAACTATTTCCATAAATCATGAAACTTTGCACACCCCCTAATTTGGACTCAAGGAATTCAAATATGAAATCTGATTTTTATTTTGGCTGCTGCAAATGAGATTTTTAGCCCAACAGTTTTGAATTCCATTGTGTTTTTCTCATTTGAGTTTTTGTTTGAACAAATTGTTCCAAATCGGATTTTTGCTTTCTCACACATATGGGAACTTCCCATCCTTGGTTTTGACCCCTCTAGGGTTCCAAGTTCTCAAATAAACATTTGACTTGTGTGAAGCAAAATCCTCACGTGTGTTATCACATGTGGGGAAAAGTTTTAACAAGTCCCAATTTTCATACATATGAAACCAACTTTTGCAAATAAGTGTTTCTTTGTATTCATAATTTTGGGACCTTTACATTCCTCCCCCCTTAAAAGGAATCTCGTCCCGAGATTCAAACGAGGAACGAGGTGGGAGGTAATTACAAGGTTTATGACAAAAGCTCCGGATAATTCTTGTGGATGTAATCTTCGGTTTCCCACGTCGCCTCTTCCGGGGTATGATTACTCCACAGGACTTTGTAAAATTTCAAAGTCCGGTTCCTGGTGGTCCGGGTCTTTTCGTCGATAATCTGTACAGGTTGCTCAACATAGGTGAGATCCGGCTTCAACTCGTCGATGTCTTCCGTGCGGATGGCAGCTGTAAACTTGAGACATTTCCGCAGCTGGGATACGTGAAATATGTCGTGAATACCGGCAAGGCTTGCCGGTAGTTCCAGCCGGTAGGCTACGTTTCCGCACTTCTCCGTTATAGCAAACGGACCGATGAATCGGGGAGCAAGTTTCCCCTTGACACCGAACCGATGAATCCCCTTCATCGGAGACACACGAAGATACACGTGCTCTCCGACTTTGAAATGCAGCGGTCGACGTCTCTGGTCCGCGTAGCTCTTTTGACGAGATTGGGCAGCTTTGAGGTTCTCTTGTATTATCCGAACTCTCTCTTCGGCTTCATTGACAAGATCAACCCCAAACGTTACTCGTTCACCGGATTCGCACCAATTTAATGGTGTACGGCACTTCCGGCCGTATAGAGCTTCATATGGTGCCATTTTGATGCTCGTCTGATATCCGTTGTTGTACGAGAACTCCGCCAGCGGTAAGTGATCATCCCAGCTCTTACCGTGGTGGATGGCACATGCTCTTAGCATATCCTCTAATATTTGATTCACCCTCTCAGTTTGCCCATCGGTTTGAGGGTGATATGCAGAGCTTCTAATCAACTTCGTCCCCAAGGAGGTATGTAGCTGTTCCCAGAAACGGGCTATGAACAGCGATCCCCTATCTGACACAATGGTGCGGGGAACTCCATGTAAGCACAAGATCCGTGCTATGTACAGCTCCGCATACTGCTTTGCGTTGTACCTAGTATGCACAGGGATGAAATGTGCTGATTTGGTTAATCGGTCCACGATTACCCAAATTGAATCATGGTTGTGGGAGGTCATCGCCAACCCGACAATGAAGTCCATACTCAAGTCTTCCCACTTCCATGCCGGTACTTGCAATGGCTGCAACAGGCCTGACTTCTTCATATGGTCGGCCTTGACCCTTCGACACGTATCACACTCTGAAACGTACTTTGCAACTTCACGTTTCATACGTGTCCACCAAAACTTCTTCCGGAGATCTTGGTACATTTTATTACTGCCCGGATGAATGGAAAACTTGGACAAATGAGCTTCATCCAAAATTTTCTTCCGTAGTCCCATATCCCGGGGTACTACAATCCGGTCGTTAAACCACAAAGTACCCTCATCATCCTTCCGGAAGCACTTTATTTCTCCGTTGTCTATCCTCCGCCGTATGTGAGACATACCCTTGTCTTTCCGTTGAGCTTCAATGATCTCCTCTCGGATGGTGGGAATGAGAGCAAGATTATATAGAGCTCCATATGGAATGACACGGAGGCTTGGTTCGTCATCATCCATTTCAGCGATACTTAAGTGATGGATATGCGCCTTACGACTGAGCGCATCGGCGACCACATTCGCCTTTCCTGGATGATAATGAATCTCCAGTTCATAGTCTTTAATGAGCTCTAGCCATCTTCGTTGCCTCATGTTCAATTCTTTCTGAGTGAAGATGTACTTCAAGCTCTTATGGTCGGTGTAGAGGTGTACAAGATTTCCGAGCAAGTAATGCCTCCACATCTTCAAAGCAAGAACTACGGCTGCTAACTCGAGATCATGAGTTGGATAATGCTGCTCGTGAGTTCTGAGTTGACGAGATCCATAAGCGACCACTCGTCTTTCTTGCATCAGCACGCAGCCAAGACCGATGCCAGATGCATCGCAATAAACGTCGAATGGCTTCGTTGTATCCGGCTGAGCAAGAACTGGGGCTGTTGTGAGATGCTTCACTAAGGTCTTGAAAGCTTGTTCACACCCAGCACCCCACACAAATCTGGTGTTCTTCTTCAATAATTCCATCATCGGTTTAGCAATCTTGGAAAAACTCGGAATAAACCTCCGGTAGTAACCCGCTAAACCGAGGAAGCTTCGGATTTCATGTACTGACTTTGGTGACTCCCATTTCTGCACTTGGATAATCTTACTCGGATCTACAGCGATGCCCTCCGCTGAAATGATGTGTCCGAGAAAAGGTACTTGATTAATCCAGAATTCACACTTGCTGAATTTTGCATAGAGCTGATGATCTCGCAATCTTTGTAGCACAATATGCAGATGTTCAGCATGTTCTTCCTCTGACTTGGAGTACACCAAGATATCGTCGATGAAGACAACGACGAATTTATCCAACTCCGGCATGAACACTGAATTCATCAGGTACATAAAGTGTGCCGGGGCGTTGGTCAAACCAAAAGACATAACGAGATACTCATACAGCCCGTATCTCGTTGAAAATGCCGTCTTCGGAACATCTTCTGCCCGGATTTTAATCTGATGATATCCGGACCGAAGATCCATCTTCGAAAATACCTTCGCACCCACTAATTGATCGAAGAGCATATCAATGCGAGGTAGTGGATACTTGTTCTTGATGGTAACGGCGTTCAAAGGACGATAATCAACACAAAGCCGTAGTGTTTCGTCCTTCTTTTTGACAAACAACGCTGAACAACCCCAAGGTGATGAACTTGGTCGTATAAATCCCTTGCTTATTAGGTCATTCAGCTGCGTCTTCAATTCTGCCAGTTCATTGGGTGCCATCTTATACGGCCTTCGTGATATCGGTGTTGTTCCCGGTATAAGTTCAATCTTGAACTCAACGTCTCGCTCGGGCGGCATGCCCGGTAAATCGTCGGGAAACACATCCGGATACTCACGTACCACCGGAATGTCCTCTATCTTGACAGCTTCCGTGTGGTTCACTGTTGCAATCTGCTGCCGTCTGGCGCCCAGAATTAATATATGAAGACCGTGCTGTGGGGAGTTGAGCTCAACGGTCCTGGAGCTGATGTTAAGAACCGCTCTGTGGTAACTCAACCACGACATCCCCAAAATGATGTCGATCTTCAGACCCTCAAGGATAATGAGAGTCGTAGGGTATATTTTACCCCCCAAACAAAGAGGTGCTCGGGAGACAACCTCGCTTGCGGTACTGCTGCCCCCGGGCGAAGATATGAGGTATTGCCTCTTTGTATAAACGGTTTGGAGCTGATGTTGAGCCACAAAAGATTGGCTAATGAAGTTGTGTGTGGCACCGGAATCAAAGAGAACTAAAACCGGTAGCTGATTCAGAGAAAATATCCCTGCTAAAGCGGCTTCTCCTTCCGGAACACCATCAATCACAGTATAGTGAATGTTGCCCCTTATCTGCCCTCCTATCTGCAGATTAAGGTACGGGTCGTATTGTTGTAAATATGATGACCCGTAGCCTCGAATTCCCTCCAGACATTGCCTAGCATAATGGCCCTTACGCCCACAAGTAAGACACGGATGCCTCTCCGGTTCTTCGTTGACTTGCGGTGGACTGCTAGGTACATATGGCTGCAGCGATGGAGCACAAACCACCGTCTGATGCTGCGGCAGTGGAGGTGGTGCAAGTTGTAAAACTTGACCAGTAATCAATCTCTGAGGAGTTGACCGTACAGGTGGCCTCCGTCCTTCACCGGTTGGCGTTTGATACACCAAACGGTACTTCTGAGGCACATGACTTGTGCTAGCCTGCTCGATCTCACTCATCTTTCTCTTCTCTGCTTGCCACTCAAGTGTCGGCTTCTCTTGAATGAAAGCCGCATTGACCATGTCGGTGTAACTGCCGTTATTATGTACGGCCAGCTTCTCCCGTAATATGCCACTCAGGCCATGGAAGAATAGGTCACACCGTGCTTCTTCTTTCGCCACATATTCGGGAGCATATTGGGCCAAAAGATTAAATCTCCTGACATATTCGAGGACACTCATGTCCCCTTGCTTTAAGCCCACAAATTCCTCCCGCTTTGCCTTGACAATACCTAATGGTATGTAACGAGTGCGAAAGGCTTCACAAAATTCACTCCACGTTATTTGATGGTCCTCCGGAATGGTGGCAAGATAATCCACCCACCAGTTTCCGGCTGCTCCATGGAGTTGTTGAGCGGCAAACTTTGTCTTCTGGTAATAATCACACTGGAATACTCCAAATTTTGACTCCATGACACGAAGCCATTGATCTGCTTCGACAGGTTCGGTGGCTTCAGTAAATATAGGCGGTTGAGTCGCCAAGAAGTCCAGATAAGCGTCCCGAGGTGGAACGACTTGTTGCGTGTTCTGGAGTACGCCTTGCTGTACCAAAGCTTGGAGTAAGCGTGTGTGTTCTTGTGTTGCTTCTTGGAGTAGCCTAGCATTCTCTTGATTAGACTCGACAACTCGAGTCATAAGATCCATCCATCCCGTGGATGGTGGTCCCGATGGTGGGATAGAAGCATCACCACCTCGACTAGAACTTCCGGCCCTACTCCTAGAGCGATTACGAACCATACTGCAAAATGTAGTTGAGATGAGTTAAGCAAGAACTCAGCAGTATGTGAGACTAATGGAAACATGATTATGTCAAAACTTTATGAAAGCAGTAACAAAATTCATGTTTACAAAACTCCTTAGTAGGCATAGTTATTCAGCCTATCTGTACAGAACAGACCTTTCTGCACTATCTCCAGATTTTGACCTAGTTAAGAGCATTTTCACAACTCAAGTTGAATACCAAAGTTAAAGTTAACTTCAGTATTTTTCCAACGAGTACTCATATGCCCCTAGACCATTTCCGGATTAAAAGTTATGATTTTTCCAAAGTTGACAGAATTCCTGGATAAAATTTGCCAGCACCTCCTTTGTACATGGCTGATTTTATCACAGTTGTATATGTAAATACAATAAGAACCTGAACAAACCTTGAACTACAACAATGTTGCACATTTCATAACCTATCCAATGGTGTATCATAGGCTTCTTAAGGGTTTATCTACAGAAGTTATGGCTTAAAAACAGAAAGGTCCAGAGAGGTTTTGTTGCTGTCCTGGTTCTGGACAGTTTACCTTACTCTGAACTTTCTACCCATTTAGCATGTAATTTAGCTCTGGAGGTCTACAAAGAAGTTGTAGATCACTTGAAAATCTTTCCAGAACTCTATCATACACCTTAATTAGGTCAAGCTACTCAGAGTTATGCTCTGTTGAAGTCCAGCACAAATTTCTGCTGAAAACAGAGCACTCTGTTTTTTTGAAATCTTTGAAGTCTAATCTTCCTCTCATTTGAATCTTAGCTCAAAATAAGAGTTCAGTAACTAATATTTGTTTCAAACTTCCATTTTTAGTTGAAAGTTAGTTCATGAGTCATTTCTTCAAAGGAAAGGGGTTATTATGTTTAGTACGGCGTCGATGCACCGTAAGAAGCATGTCGGTACTACGTAGCCTCACCAAAAGAAAATCCTAACCGGATTATACCGGTATAACGTATCTTAGGTGGCACTAAAACGATCACTCGCAAACGTGTTCTATTCGTGCTACGATTTCGTGGTTAATCCTGCATAAGTCACACTCAATCATCAGGTCCGGCTGCACACCTAACCCGGTATCCATACAGTTATTACACCCGTCCGTCATCACTCGCACAGGTGTTCTCAAGCCAAACACGCCTTGAGCTACGTGTTCACGTTACTAACCACGTGACGGGGTCTCCCAAATTGCACCACACGCCTGGGACAGACGTTGCTCGAGTACCCCAAACGACATGAGGAGTCGTAGAGGATACTAAAGCGGATCGGGTTACCTGCCACCCGTGGGGCTCCACCCTTCAGCTTGTGCGCACTGGTGGACAGCGCTTACGTGCACCCCCCAAGACATAACTCGTCCCGAGATGCACGATTTTCCAACATAACAAGTAAGTTAGGTTGCCACCTTCATATTAAGCTAATAGTAATCCTTATGTGGGCCGAGTACCGTATCCTCACCGTAACCTAAATTTTTGTCGTAACACCATCCTTATTCCGTGTGCTATTACCAATGCGGCTCTGATACCACGCTGACGCGACCCGCTCAACCGAGACAGGCCACTCGCCCGGGAATCGCATTGGGTGGTGCCGTGTTGTGCGGCACCCAACAGCACACATATGAGGAACAATGTATTACATAAAACAATAGCGGAAGCTTAAAGGTTTTTCTTTGTAAATACTTTACATCAAGTAACTACAGCGGAAGTCTTTATCAACTCACGTCGAATAACTAAGAGCACCCGAGATGAAGTCCAGCCCGCGGACTCCTCTCGCTAGCAACACGAAGATAAGCAGCAGCGGCTCGGTTCTCCGTGTGTTACCTGACTCGGGAGTTCCCTAGTCTCACCAGACAACCTTCTTTCCAGCATCGTTGTTAACCTGCAAAACCACTTATATAGCAAGCGTGAGCACATAGGCTCAGCAAGTCTGACCCGTCTCTCCTAAGCAAGAAACTCTACATGCAAGACGGTTGCAATTGGGTTGGCTAGATTTGCATAAAGGACTCGCCTAAAGTTGATCCTTAACTTTCAGATTTTAAGCCTCATTGTGCAGACCTTGAGCCGAAAAGCATCGCAACTCCACAATCAAACAAGAAACGCTTTGCTGCGATGCTCCTTGCACAAAGTGAAAGTAAACTTTAATGAGCCTATCTCTAAATCAATCATGATTGCAATACAAGTTATAGCACATCTTCATCAAGTTCAAAAGAATAATTTCAGTTGTTACTACGTCAAGACGCAGTGGGCAAGTATGCTCATATAACCGCGAGCGACGGTGATTCGAATCAGTACACGCCCGGACTACACGACACGTACACCCGTACTCCGAGTTGCCGGCAGCAATCTCGACTGACGTTGTACGCGGCCACCTTTCCCAAGATCTTCCACATTGGACGCAGTCCAACTGCCCCGAGTACGCAAGTTCCCTCAAGGTGCATACCCGCTGTGGTATGTTCTTGAGCGAGTTACCTCCTGCTACCCTGACGCCGAAAGCCTAAGGCAGTTGGAAAAGTTCCACTATGGATCTCCCAAGGTACATCGGTTTCCTGGGTCCCATATAGCCAGTATGTGCCCGGTACACAACTCAAACTTGTCCAACAGGGCCAAGCACGGACAGGCCTTAACCGACACAGGCAGGGCTATGCACGCACGGCCTGCAACCTGCTGCATCTAAACCTCCCTGCCCGGTCTCCATTTCTTAAGTGTGAAACTTCATCATTCTTTCTAATTCGGACCCGTTCCGAGTAAACCAGCCCTAAACTCGCGAGTAGATTCCAACTACTCGTCTTCTACCGGTCCTTTCCTACTAACATTAGCGTAGCCTAATTCCCTCGAGGAGTTGCTATTCTACCCTTTCTCTCATAGGTGTTTCTGGTCATGCAAGTGGAGTTTTCAATATCATCTAGACGTAATACAATCAACGATGCAAAGCTATGATCTCTACAAATGAAAATGTTTTATAAAATGGTTCAAGTGCAAACCGGGGCTTGCCTGTTTTGCAGGTGACTACTGTTACAATCAGTTAGTGACGATCACTTGGAGCTTGATCACTTGTTCTCCTCCCTCCTTGATCTTCACTTCAAGTCCTCCTCACCTTCTTCACGTATATACTACACGTTATGATCATGCATATGTATTTAATTGAAAAGCTTTTGCTTATAAGATCTAATGACCATTTTAAAACTGGAACTTTGTTTAAGAATTTAAAATGACACTGGTGCTAGTGGTTTGGGTTGGGCTTAAACACTAAGATCACTTATTAAGTGCTTTTCCCACTTAAGTGTTGATCACCTTAAGGGATCACACATGACAGTGGTGATCCAGAGCTCTAATGGAGCTGAGAATTTTCATGTGAGTTCCTTGTCACAAGAAAGTTCTCTGGACCAAAATTTAGCACATTTCATGGAATGGTTTATTCAGAATAATTCTCTAAGTGTTTAGTCAAAGATGAATTAATTCTGAGGTAACATCCATGTTCATGTCAAACTCAGTGAACCACAATTTCAATTATAGTTTATAGAGTCTACATGAATTTTTCTAGGATTTTTGGAGCTAAGAATTTCCCAGAACTGAATTTACAAGTTTTGGAAATTCTCTGAAAATGTTTCTGTATTCATTTGAATACAGGAACTTACAATCTGAATTACCCTGATTAATTCAACTCCAAATGAGCTGAAACATTTACAGGAGTCTAATAACACCCTAAAGAATATTCTGGCAAAATTTGAGGATTTTTGGATAACCCAAACTCCCTCTAAAATTCTTTTACTGAAAAGCTTTAAAGAATTTTCCAGAATTAAATAAAGACTTTCATACAAATTGGGTTGCATATTTGGATAGAGTTTGTCAATCTGAATCTAACCCAATTTGAATCACTAAATTTGGAGGTTCCTAGCAAAAGTTATGCTCTTCTAAAGTTTGGGGAAAAATCTGGGATTTGAATAAATCCGGGGAAAAGTTTAAACCTGAGTGTGGGACCAGGGACACGTGTCTGCTGCCGGGAGCGCGCCACACGGGCTACAGAATTGTTTCCCGCGCTGTCACAGCCGATCCCGCGCCACAGAATATCCGGTCCACTGTTTCCGTGCGACTGACGCGTGGGGCCGGTAGCACCTTCGTCTACCTCCCGCCCCCGCGCTTCTGCGCCGCCGGGCTCGCCGGAGTTCGCCGGTTTTCGTCGCTCCGACCAACTCCCGAGCTGTCACTCGCCGCCAGGCCCTATTTTAACCTGAGGAACACGATGGTGGGACTTCCCCAGACCGGCGAGGTTCCTAAACCACCCCGCACCGGTGCAGCGGCTCTGAGGGAGTCCGGCAACGTTGCCCCGATGCTCTAGCCCGCCAGAAGTCCCCTGGAAAGGTTCTACAGCACTAGTGGAGGTTTGCCCTGCTCGGCGTGGCCGCATATGGGCTCGGAAACGGCTCCAACCTAGGTTTCATCGTGCACCCGATGCTCCTTATTGTGGTAGCCGATGGAAAAGCTTGAAACAAGCCGTCTACCATGGGTTTCATGCGACGTTTTGTGAAGAAGAAAAGTTGCTACACCAGTCTAGATTCTATGTGCGAAATTTGCAGAGCTCTAAATGAATATAACTCGAGAATTTCGTCGATTCATACCCGCGGGTCAGTTTTCACCGGTCGGAGAGGATCTTTGAAATTCGTTGTTGAGAGGCCGAGACAGACTCGGTGCTTCGGGTGGAAGCTGCACGGAGACTTTGCGCGTCCCAGGGACCGCTTTCTTGGTCGTGAAAGCCGCTCTGTGGAGCTGTCCACGGGAGCACGTTGCCGCCGGGGTGTTCGGCCGCCGCGGAAACTCGATGTTCTCGGTGCAGAGAGCGTGAATCCGCTCGGTGATGGCTCGGGGATGCTGTGGGGTGTTCTGCGGTGCAGTTTTGCTGCTCAGCTGCGGCTGGCACAAGCGCTAGGTGGTGGTCGATCGACCGAGAGCTCAGCGGCAGCGCTCGGTTGATTTTTCTTGCGCGAGGAGGAAGAACAGGCCGAGGTTTCGGGGCTTCAGCGATGAGAGGGAGAAGGAGCCCGACAGGGGTTAATAAAGCCCTGGGTGAGGCGGTTCCCGCGGGGAGGCGGTCGCCCGAGGCGGTGAGCGCCGCTGTCGGCTCTGCCGACTGCTTCACGTGGGAAGTAAGCAAAACAGAGACTGTGGACATCTTTTGCAATTTCAGTGCTCCCAATGACAAATGGGACCCACTGATCAGTCCTCCTTATCCCCTCTCCAAATATCTCCCAAGTTTGAATGTTGAGTGAATTCATTTGTGGGAGTTCAAATCTGATATGCATTTGGATAATTGGGCAAGTTTCATCCAAATTCAAACATGCATTTGAATTCTTTGTCTTTTAAAGTCCATTTTGCAAAATGGGTTGCAAACTATTTCCATAAATCATGAAACTTTGCACACCCCCTAATTTGGACTCAAGGAATTCAAATATGAAATCTGATTTTTATTTTGGCTGCTGCAAATGAGATTTTTAGCCCAACAGTTTTGAATTCCATCGTGTTTTTCTCATTTGAATTTTTGTTTGAACAAATTGTTCCAAATCGGATTTTTGCTTTCTCACACATATGGGAACTTCCCATCCTTGGTTTTGACCCCTCTAGGGTTCCAAGTTCTCAAATAAACATTTGACTTGTGTGAAGCAAAATCCTCACGTGTGTTATCACATGTGGGGAAAAGTTTTAACAAGTCCCAATTTTCATACATATGAAACCAACTTTTGCAAATAAGTGTTTCTTTGTATTCATAATTTTGGGACCTTTACACGTACTCCCAGGATGAATGGAATAGTCGGAATCGTGAGCCTCCTTCAAAATCAATTCACGGATCTCCTTTACTTCAGGCACACAGATTCTTTTTCCGTGCCACACCGTTCCTTGTTCATCCTTTCTGAAACCTGGAGCTTTATTTTCCTTGATGAGTTGTCTGATCTCTTGTATCTTCTCATCATTCTTTTGGCCCTCGCGTATGTCTCGCTCGAGTGTGGAGTCCACTTCCATGGCGATGGCTTCACCACTATTTACTAGACATAGATTGAGCCTTATAACCTCGTCCTTCAATTCTGCAGGCATGTCCTTCAAGCTCAACTTATTGACCTGCGCTTTCCGAATCAAAGCGTCGGCCACGACGTTTGCTTTCCCGGGATGATAGTTGATGCCCACATCAAAGTCATTGATTAGCTCTAACCATCTCCTTTGTCTGAGGTTGAGATCTGGCAGTGTGAAAATGTACTTCAAACTCTTATGATCCGTATATATCTCGGTCCTCTTCCCCATCAAATTGTGCCGCCAAATTTTCAACGCGTGTACCACTGCGGCTAGTTCTAGGTCATGTGTAGGATAGTTCTTCTCGTGCTTCCGAAGCTGCCGGGATGCATAAGCCACGGCATGCCCTTCTTGCATGAGAACACATCCCAACCTGTTTCCAGAGGCATCGCAGTACACCGTGAAATTCTTCTGCATATCTGGCATAACCAACACTGGGGCTGTTGTCAATCTTTTCTTTAGCTCCTGAAAACTAGTCTCGCACTGTGGCGTCCATGTGAAGGTGATTCCCTTCTCCAACAGTTTGGTAAGGGGTCTCGAGATCTTAGAGAATCCCTCAATAAACCGTCGATAGTATCCAGCCAATCCCAAAAAGCTTCGAACTTCCCCGACATTTTCAGGGGTCTTCCACTTCTGTATATCCTCGATTTTGGCAGGATCCACGGAGATTCCTCCCTCCGAGATTATATGTCCTAAGAAGGGAACTCTCTTCATCCAAAACTCACACTTGCTCAACTTGGCATATAGTTGGTGTTCTCTCAGCCTCTGCAACACCAACCTTAGATGTTTCTCATGTTCTTCTTCATCTTTGGAGAAGACGAGAATGTCATCTATGAAAACCACCACAAATTTTTCCAGATATTCCATGAATACCTTGTTCATGAGATACATGAAGTATGCCGGGGCATTAGTTAGCCCGCAAGGCATGACAGTGTATTCATACAGTCCGTACCGAGACACGAAAGCTGTCTTGGGAATATCAGATTGCCTTTATCTTGAGTTGGTGGTATCCCGACCTGAGATCAATTTTTGAGAACACACAAGCTCCCCTCAACTGATCAAACAAGTCTTCAATGCGGGGTAATGGGTACTTGTTCTTGATGGTTACCTCATTCAAGGCACGGTAATCCACGCATAACCTTTGGGTTCCGTCCTTCTTGGGCACAAATATCACCGGAGCTCCGCATGGTGAGGAACTAGGACGAATATACCCCTTCCCCGTCAATTCTCTCAAATGATCCTTGAGTTCTTCTAGCTGCTTGGAGTCCATCCGATAAGGTCTCTTGTATATCGGGCTGTTCCAGGCACTAGCTCAATTGCGAATTCCACTTCACGATCGGGAGGCATACCTGGCAACTCTTCCGGAAAAACATCTGGATATTCCCTGATGGTCCTAATCTCCTCCACTTTCACCTCAACTTGATTTAATTTAATGTCCCTCCTAGGCTCTTGTATTGTTATAAACTTTACTCTTGTGCCACTAGGGTGAGTTAGTTCCACCGTTCTGGTCGAACAATGGATGATTCCTTTATGTTTGGTCAACCAATCCATGCCCAAAATAATATCGATCCCTTGGGATTCTATCACTATGAGGTTAGCAGTAAACACTACCCCATTAATATCTAGATTCACCTTGGGACACACTTGTCTTGTCCTTATCTCTCCACCTGGAGAGTTTACGGCTAGCATATGGTTCATTTGTGTTGTTGCTAGGTCATACTTCTTAACAAACCCTTGAGCAATAAACGAGTGGGTGGCACCAGAATCAAACAGCAGGGTTGCAAGGTGTAAATTGGCAGGAAACTTACCAACTACCACGTCGTGTGCATCTTGTGCTTCCTCCATAGTGACGTGGTTCACCCGTCCTCTCATTACATTCTGCTGTTGTGGCTGCGCGGGCTTCTTCTTTGGGCACTTATGGGCATAGTGCCCCACTTCACCACAGCTAAAACATTGCACCCCAACCTTAGGTGCTTGGCCTTTGTTGTCTTGGGGTTGGTTCGGAGGTCCTTGCACTGCTGGTCGAGGTGGATATGCGGGGCGAGGCTGCTGTACAAACTGACGTTGCGGCTGTGCTGGTGCTGCCGGAGGCCTGTAGTTCGGGTTGTACCCTCTTGGTGCTGAGTAAGTACCGCAGCACGGCTTGTCTGCCCCGTAGGTTGCTGCATCATACGGGGGCGAGTGTTGCTTCCCGAAGCTTGATGTGACCAACCGGCCTTCCTCTTATTCTCATTTTCCAAGGCCTTTAGCTTCATTTCTACCACAAATGCTCTGTCCACCATCTTTTGGAAGCTTTCATACTCATTCGAGGACATTGCACACTGCATCTCTGCGGTAAGTCCTTCCATGAAACAATCTTGTTTCTGCTCATCAGTCTCTATGTCCCGTGGGGCATAACGGGATAGTTGGGTAAATTTAGTGAGATATTCCCTCACCGTCATGTTTCCCTGCTGCAGTCCCAAAAACTCCTTCCTCTTGTTTTTGAGTTCACCTCTTGGGATGTAATGGTTGCGGAAGCTACGCTTGAACTCTTCCCAAGTGATGTTCTCAGGGTCATGATGGGCAGCCACGTAGGCGGTCCACCAATCAGCAGCAGGTCCATGCAATTGATGAGAGGCAAACAGCACCCTCTCAAACCCTTGGCACTGTATGATCCTCATCTTACTTTCAATGGTCTTCAGCCAATCATCTGCCTCCAGAGGTTCAGCAGCACTTGCAAACTTTGGAGGTTGAGTTCCTAGAAACTCACTCAACCTTGGTTGGTGTGGTGCAGCTTGTGGAGGTGGTACTTGATGCAAGTTGTCCACCACTTGAGTCAAGTTCTGGATGAGCTGATTTTGATTCTCCAGCATTTGGTGGAGAGGATCAACTTCATCACGGCGACCACCCCTGTCCTGGCCTCCAGAAAGATGAGGGTTGCATGCCTCATCGTTGTTGTTGGCGGGGTTGGCAGCACGTCCTTTTCCTCTTCCGGCCATATGGCAGAATCAACCAATGTTAATTTGAAAGCATTTAGTATCATCTTACTACTTTCATTTGTCTGTACTTTGAAGGGTTGAGGCTTTGTTATACTTTTCTGAGGGTTCATTTCTCACACAAAAATGAAGGTAATATTATTTCATGTGGGTTCACACACCAAAGCAAAACAATCTAAAGATGAGGCTGTGGACAATTGCTCATGGCTTCCACAACTCACGTCACACACCAAGCATTAACACACCATTAACTTAACTTAATGACTCGACTATTTGATATCTTGCTAGCTAAGGGAAGGTCTCTACACTACTCGTTTTCTTGAGCTGGCTCCTCAGGATCTTCCTCATCATTTCGGCTGCCTTCTGACTCTGCTTTGGGTGGGGAGGCTGCTGGTGGAGAAGTGCGACGACGCCTGATCGCTCGGCGATCCGGGGAGTCAGGAGTCCATGTATCATTCACGGTGACACACAGTTCATTCCCATCTCCTCTTTCTCCCGCCTTTAAGCAGGCTCGCAGCAACGCCTCCGTTTCCTTCAGGGTGTCCCGGACATCCTGAAGCTCTTGTTGACACTCCTGCAGTCGAGTGCTGAGCATAGCAGCATCCTCCAAGCACAAGTCCATGTGCTCATGGGAAGTCCCTTGCTGCACTTGCGGGTACTTGTACTCCGTGGTACCACTCTCACGTTGGAGGACATACATGTACTCAGTTTTGTCCAAGTGGCGATGATAGATGTGACTCTGGCAGGTGATGGCCTCCCAGGTGACATCTTTCTCCGCATCGACCTGTGTTGCTCGACAAGCTGGAGAGTGGTGGATCTTAAGCAGCTGATTTTCGTGTATAATTCTCATCTCTGAACTCCATTCCTCCCTCTTCTCACGGATGGTCCTGGTGGAGTTATAGTGGATGATTAGTTTGCCCGTATTGCCGGCGGCTTCGAGCATACGCCGAAGACGGCGCAATAAGCCTCCTACTGCCAATCCGTAGGAAAGGTACGTCACCGGACGGCTCTCCTCTCTCTCGGCAAGGGCAACTATGGGAACTCTCCCTCCTGTGGACTTGCGAGCGGTGCGAATCATGCGGACCATCTAAAACAAAAAGAATTTTAAAAATTAGGTTAGATAAACTCTCAAACAAAAATCCTATTTTGAATGAAAGTTGGGGTAAGATGAAGAAAGTGACTCCGTTAAATAACACTTTTCAACCCACACCTTTGAAAAATAGTTTTTAAGAAAATAGGGCCCTTAAATACGTCCATTTCTACCTAGGTCCACGTTCCTACGGGCAACCTTGGCTCTGATACCACCTCTGTCACACCCGGTTTTTCCAAAGAACAACCAAGGTAAATATCACATGTATGCCAGGATCATTTTCTCATACATGCCAGGTGTTGAATATAAATAAGTCTTACATAGCAAATGTCTCGATGGACAATAATAAGTTCATCACAAGTAAATAAACTAGCAGCGGAATAATTATTCTCGTAGGTTCCATCACAGGCGTTGCCCGGGGGTCTCCATGAACCTAGAAACCTTCTTCGGGTCCCAAGTCTTGGTCATTATACACCACCTCATTATCTTGACCTGAGCAGCAATATAAACCAACAAAATATGCAAGATTGAGTACCGATGGTACTCAGCAAGTGTGGGAAAGTTATGTCATGCATGGCTAGAACAAGGAGAGGTTGAACTCATGGTTAAAGCACTATGCAATTAATACCTATCACCTTAGCTTATTAAGCGCCTACATTACTACACAGGTAAAATGGTCCCAATCTCCCATCCCATCATCATAATCAAATAACCATAACATCATTTCCAATGTTAAGCTCCCCGCTTAACATCCACAACTTCCAAAACCATCAATCCTCTAATCATGAATAAGTCCAAGCCGCTCTTGACCGTGAGCACGGCTGTCATGACAGTTTTGACTCTGCAGAGTTTGTACCACTGTACCCACATGTAGTGATTTCATCCCCCGTTGCCGGGTGGACTAAAAGAACCTCCATTATGCCAGTGGCTACGAACCACATTCACACTTCCCAGGTGTGTAGCCAGGAGATCACTACGAAGCCTTTACAAAGGGATTCCCGACGAGCATGGGCCCACTGAGGTTTCACCCCTAACAGCATACAAGAGGCTCCAACCCCGCTGCAGTGGCCCCCTCTTGAGCCTTGCGGTTCATATGGTAGTCCAGCTGACACCTATTCCCCGCACCATCCAACACACCCATACTACGCCGGGGATACACCTAATTAATTGGCCAAGCTGCCCCATCTCAGCATGTGGTTGGCACTGTAAAGCCAGGTTACATGCTCCATGAACCGGTCCTTAGGATCCAGGCAAGTACTAAACACAAACCCAAGTCTCGTGCACCCAGCACACAACCAAAACATCCAACTTGTCTTGATCCCTACCTCTACATAACTCACAATGTCTCATTCAAGAGTATGGTAAAATAAACTGATGATCTCATATCCCAAATATCCCATTCTAAGCATGGCTAAGCATATGCATAATAATATATGACATGATAAAATAAATCCCAACCCAAGCTACAAGGAAACAAGGTAATGCAATTCTAGGGAAACTTCCTAACATGGGTTTCATATTTCAATTGACAATGCAAATAACTCTAGCTACACATCCTAGCATGGGATCAAAGTGGTCAAGGACACTTGCCTCCTTCTTGCTGCTCTTGAAATGGGTAGTCCTGATCTTGGTAAGGAATAACTTGCTCTTGAGCAGGTTCTACATCATACCATCACACATAGCAAAAGAAAAACAACAATCCATAAGACATAGTTCACACTTCCACTTCATACAAACCACACATTCATATTTATGAAATTCATTCACCATTATATGTGTTGTGGTTACTCTATGTGTGTTGATTTGTGGCTTGCATGCACTTTTAATCATGTGTATATGATTCCTACTTTGTGTTCACATTTATACTCACATACTATATATATGAGTTTCCAATTAAATAAATTCCTTATATTCAATTGATACACCTTTTAGCTACCAAGTGTGCATGAAAGGTATCTTTCTTCTCCATATGTGTCTTCAGAATTTCTACCAACCCTAAACTGAATTCTTTGGATTTTAGAAACTCCATTTATCATTTACTAGTTGCTATATTTTCAGATTTATTTTCCTATGCATAAATGTGTACTTTATTATGAAATTAGTAATACACATCATCTAAACAGAATAGGTTCTGGTCCTAAATAATTTAATAACATATTTTTATCTCACTCCAAAGTTTTCTAAATACTGAGAAAGTCTTTAATTAAATTTTGACAATATGTTTGTCCCACTTTTTAATTTTTAAACACTAGCAACATATTCAATTTCCTAAATTAAATACCAAACAGGGCTAAAAAGTTAAACTTACCCCACTACAGGGTCTATAATATTATTTTAACAATTTTCAGGGGTCTAGCTGTACTTATCAGAGGTGTTTTTCCTAATTTTTATTAAGTCCAGGGGCTAAAACTGATTTTTAAATGAATTTACATGATTTTCTGGAGTTCCAGGGGCTAGATCAGAAGTTTCCGGGGCTAGCTCTTATTTCCCGAGAACCCCAGGGGGTAGCACGTAAGATTTCCAGTCTTTATAACGCGGGGCTGACGTGGACCGTCCGATTTTAAACCGACGGCCGAGATTATAACATCGAACCGGTACGCGGGGGTTTAAACCCTACCGTGCGATTTAAAATAAACGGCGCACAAGCGGCCACGTCGCTCTGATCGAGCGCGGGCGGCGCTGCCGGCGGCGTACGGCGGCGGGAAGCGGCGATCTCGCCGACACTTTCGGATCTTCGAGAATTCTTCCTAGAACTGTGATTTTATGGCATAGATCGGTGGAGGGGAGGTCGGGGATCTCACCTCGGGGGTTTTCTTGAGCTCGGAGGTCCTGGAAGGTGATCGGCGACGAGGTCCGATGCGAAACCACGGCGAGGCTCGTCGTCGCTGTGTTTACACCGCTAGTCACCGAGTTTTCTGCACCTGCAAGGTTCCCTGGAGGCCGTGGATCAAGACCAGCGAGTTAGATCGGAATTTCCGAGCTTAGATCGGCCAGAATTCGCCGGAGAAGTCTCGGTTCTCACCGGAGAAAAAATCGGCGATCGCGTGGGAAAAACAGAACGAGGCCGGGGTTTTTATAGACGGGGGAGGGCGGTGGATTTGTTTAGATCGAGTTTGCTTCACCCCCGAGCGAAATTCGGATGTGATCCGCAGCAATTCCGATCGGTTTGGATTCGGGTGAGAGAGAGTCTGGCGCGGGCGCGAGGTGGAAGACGATCTGGTGGGTCCCGCCTGTCAGCGGAAGGAAACGGCGCGCGCGGCCGCGGGCTGGCTCGGCGCTGGTTGGGCCGGCTGGTGGGTTTCGGCCCACTGGCCGGTTTTTTTCTGTTTTCTCTTTTTCTTTTTCTATTTCTTTTCTGATTTGAGTTTAATTTGAATTCCAGTTTGAATTTGAATTTTTGCAAAACATGCAACACGTCCAAAAAATTTTAAATTCCCCTCTTAACATGATTTAGGGTTTTAAATCAAAATTTTGGGGTGTTACAAAAACTATCATGACAGCCGCGCTCACAGTCAAGAGCGGCTTGGACTTATTCATGATTAGAGGATTGATGGTTTTGGAAGTTGTGGATGTTAAGCGGGGAGCTTAACATTGGAAATGATGTTATGGTTATTGGTTATGATGATGGGTTGGGAGATTGGGACCATTTCACCTGTGTAGTAATGTAGGTGCTTAATAAGCTAAGGTGATAGGTATTAATTGCGTAGTGCTTTACCCATGAGTTCAACCTCTCCTTGTTCTAGCCATGCATGATATAATTTTCTCACACTTGCTGAGTACCATTGGTACTCAACCTTGCATATTTGTTGGTTTATATTGCTGCTCAGGTCAAGATAATGAGGTGGTGTATAATGACCAAGACTTTGGGCCCGAAGAAGGTTTCTAGGTTCATGGAGACCCCGGGCGACGCCTGTGATGGAGCCCTCAAGAATAATATTCCGCTGCTAGTTTATTTACTTGTGATGAACGTATTATTGTCCATTGAGACATTTGCGATGTAAGACTTATTTATATTCGACACCTGGCTTGTAATAAATGATGCTTCACTATTTGTCATCACATGTATGAGAAAATGATCCTGGCATACATGTGATATTCACTTGGTTGTTTCTTCGGAAAAACCGAGTGTGACAGAAGTGGTATCAGAGCCAAGGTTGCCCATAGGAACGTGGACCTAGGTAGAAATGGACGTATTTAAGGGCCCTTTTTTCTTAAAAACTATTTTTCAAAGGTGTGGATTGAAAAGTGTTATTTAAATGAGTCGCTTTCTTCATCTTACCCCAACTTTCATTCAAAATAGGATTTTTGGTTTAAGAGTTTATCTAACCTAAGTTTAAATTCTCTTTGTTTTAGATGGTTCGCATGATTCGTACCGCTCGCAAGTCCACAGGAGGGAGAGTTCCCGTAGTTGCCCTTGCCGAGAGAGAGGAGAGCCGTCCGGTGACGTACCTTTCCTACGGATTGACAGTAGGAGGCTTATTGCGCCGACTTCGGCGTATGCTCGAAGCCGCCGGGCAATACGGGCAAGCTAATCATCCACTATAACTCCACCAGGACCATCCGTGAGAAGAGGGAAGAATGGAGCTCGGAGATGAGGATTATACACGAAAATCAGCTGCTTAAGATTCACCACTCTCCAGCTTGTAGAGCGACACAGGTCGATGCGGAGAAGGATGTCACCTGGGAGGCCATCACCTGCCAGAGTCACATCTATCGTCGCCACCTGGACAGGACTGAGTACATGTATGTCCTCCAGTGTGAGAGTGGTACAACGGAGTATAAGTACCCGCCAGTGCAGCAAGGGACTTCCCATGAGCACATGGACTTGTGCTTGGAGAATGCTGCTATGCTCAGCACTCGACTGCAGGAGTGTCAGCAGGAGCTTCAGGATGTTCGGGACACCCTGAAGGAAACGGAGGCGTTGCTGCGAGCCTGCTTAAGGGCGAGAGAAAGAGGAGATGGGAATGAACTGTGTGTCACTGCGAATGATACATGGACTCCTGACTCCCCAGATCGCCCAGCGATCAGGCGTCATCGCACTTCTCCACCAGCAGCCTCCCCACCCAAAGCAGAGTCAGAAGGCAGCCGAAATGATGAGGAAGATCCTGAGGAGCCAGCTCAAGAAAACGAGTAGTGTAGAGTCCTTCCCTTAGTTAGCAAGATGTCGAATAGTCGAGTCGTTACGTTAAGTTAATGGTGTGTTAATGCTTGATGTGTGACGTGAGTTGTTGAAGCCATGAGCAATTGTCCACAGCCTCGTCTTCAGATTGTTTTGCTTTGGTGTGTGAACCCACATGAAAAAAATAGTGCATTTATTTGGTGTGAGATATGAACCCTCGTAAAAGTATAACGAAGCCTCAACACTTCAAAGTACAAACAAATGAAAGTAGTAAGTTGATACTAAATGCTTTCAAATTAACGTTGGTTGATTCTGCCAGATGGCTGGAATAGGAAAAGGACGTGCTGCCAACCCCGCCAACAACAACGATGAGGCATGCAACCCTCATCTTTCTGGAGGCCAGGACCGGGGTGGTCGCCGTGAAGGAGTTGATCCCCTCCACCAAATGCTGGAGAATCAAAATCAGCTCATCCAGAACTTGACTCAAGTGGTGGCCAATTTGCATCAAGTTCCACCTCCACAAGCTGCACCACGCCAACCAAGGTTGAGTGAGTTTCTAGGAACTCAACCTCCAAAGTTTGCAAGTGCTGCCAAACCTCTGGAGGCAGATGATTGGCTGAAGACCATAGAAAGTAAGATGAGGATCATCTAGTGCCAAGGGTATGAGAGGGTGCTGTTTGCCTCTCATCAATTGCATGGACCTGCTGCTGATTGGTGGACCGCCTATGTGGCCGCCCATCATGTCCCTGAGAACATCACTTGGGAAGAGTTCAAGCGTAGCTTCCGCAACCATTACATCCCAAGAGGTGAACTCAAAAACAAGAGGAAGGAGTTTTTGGGACTGCAGCAGGGAAACATGAAGGTGAGGGAATACCTCACTAAATTTACCCAACTATCCCGTTATGCCCCACGGGACATAGAGACTGATGAGCAGAAACAAGATTGTTTCGTGGAAGGACTAACCGCAGAGATGCAGTGTGCAATGTCCTCGAATGAGTATGAAAGCTTCCAAAAGATGGTGGACAGAGCATTTGTGGTAGAAAGGAAGCTAAAGGCCTTGGAAAATGAGAATAAGAGGAAGGCCGGTTGGTCACATCAAGCTTCGGGAAGCAACACTCGCCCCCGTATGATGCAGCAACCTACGGGGCAGACGAGCCGTGCTGCGGTACCCTACTCAGCACCAAGAGGGTACAACCCAAACTACAGGCCTCCGGCAGCACCAGCACAGCCACCACGTGAGTTTGTACAGCAGCCTCGCCCCGCATATCCACCTCGACCAGCAGTGCAAGGACCTCCGAACCAACCCCAAGACAACAAAGGCCAAGCACCTAAGGTTGGGGTGCAATGTTTTAGCTGTGGTGAAGTGGGGCACTATGCCCATAAGTGCCCAAAGAAGAAGCCCGCGCAGCCACAACAGCAGAATGTAATGAGAGGACGGGTGAACCACGTCACTATGGAGGAAGCACAAGATGCACCCGACGTGGTAGTTGGTAAGTTTCCTGCCAATTTACACCTTGCAACCCTGCTGTTTGATTCTGGTGCCACCCACTCGTTTATTGCTCAAGGGTTTGTTAAGAAGTATGACCTAGCAACCACACAAATGAACCATATGCTAGCCGTAAACTCTCCCGGTGGAGAAATAAGGACAAGACAAGTGTGTCCCAAGGTGAATCTAGACATTAATGGGGTAGTGTTTACTGCTAACCTCATAGTGATAGATTCCCAAGGGATCGATATTATTTTGGGCATGGATTGGTTGACCAAACATAAGGGAATCATTCATTGTTTGACCAGAACGGTGGAACTAACTCACCCTAGTGGCACCAGAGTAAAGTTCATAACAATACACGAGCCTAGGAGGGACATCAAATTAAATCAAGTTGAGGTGAGAGTGGAGGAGATCAGGATTATCCGGGAATATCCAGATGTTTTTCCGAAAGAATTGCCAGGTATGTCTCCCGATCGTGAAGTGGAATTTGCAATTGAGCTAGTGCCTGGAACAGCCCCGATATACAAGAGACCTTATCGGATGGACTCCAAGCAGCTAGAAGAACTCAAGGATCATTTGAGAGAATTGACGGAGAAGGGGCATATTCGTCCTAGTTCCTCACCATGGGGAGCCCCGGTGATATTTGTGCCCAAGAAGGACGGAACCCAAAGGTTATGTGTGGATTACTGTGCTTCGAATGAGGTAACCATCAAGAACAAGTACCCATTGCCTCGTATTGAAGACTTGTTTGATCAGTTGAGGGGAGCTTGTGTGTTCTCGAAAATTGATCTCAGGTCGGGATACCACCAACTCAAGATAAGGCAATCTGATATTCCCAAGACAGCTTTCGTATCTCGGTACGGACTGTATGAATACACTGTCATGCCTTTCAGGCTAACTAATGCCCCGGCATACTTCATGTATCTCATGAACAAGGTATTCATGGAATATCTGGACAAATTTGTGGTGGTTTTCATAGATGACATTCTCGTCTTCTCCAAAAATGAAGAAGAACATGAGAAACATCTAAGGTTGGTGTTGCAGAGGCTGAGAGAACACCAACTATATGCCAAGCTGAGCAAGTGTGAGTTTTGGCTGAAGAGAGTTCCCTTCTTAGGACATATAATCTCGGAGGGAGGAATCTCCATGGATCCTGCCAAAATCGAGGATATACAGAAGTGGAAGACCCCTGAAAATGTCGGGGAAGTTCGAAGCTTTTTGGGATTGGCCGGATACTATCGACGGTTTATTGAGGGATTCTCTAAGATCTCGAGACCCCTTACCAAACTGTTGGAGAAGGGAATCACATTCACCTGGACGCCACAGTGCGAGACGAGTTTTCAGGAGCTAAAGAAGAGATTGACAACAGCCCCAGTGCTCATTATGCCAGATATGCAGAAGAACTTCATGGTGTACTGCGATGCCTCTGGAAACGGGTTGGGATGTGTTCTCATGCAAGAAGGGCATGTCGTGGCTTATGCATCCCGGCAGCTTCGGAAGCACGAGAAGAACTATCCTACACATGACCTAGAACTAGCCGCAGTGGTACACGCGTTGAAAATTTGGCGGCACTATTTGATGGGGAAGAGGACCGAGATATATACGGATCATAAGAGTTTGAAGTACATATTCACACAGCCAGACCTCAACCTCAGACAAAGGAGATGGCTAGAGTTAATCAATGACTTTGATGTGGGCATCAACTATCATCCCGGGAAAGAAAACGTCGTGGCCGATGCTTTGAGTCGGAAAGTGCAGGTCACTAAGTTGAGCTTGAAGGACATGTCTGCAGAATTGAAGGACGAGATTATAAGGCTAAATCTATGTCTAGTAAATAGTGGTGAAGCCATCGCCATGGAAGTGGACTCCACACTAGAGCGAGACATCCGTGAGAGTCAAAAGAAAGACGAGAAGATACAAGAGATCGGACAACTCATCAAGGAAAATAAAGCTCCTGGTTTTAGAGAGGATGAACAAGGAACGGTGTGGCACGGGAAAAGAATCTGTGTGCCAGAAGTAAAGGAGATCCGTGAATTAATTTTGAAGGAGGCTCACGATTCTGACTATTCCATTCATCCTGGGAGTACGAAGATGTACCAGGACCTCAAGGGCAGGTATTGGTGGTATGGCATGAAGCGAGATGTCGCGGAACATGTTGCCCTATGTGACACATGTCAGTTGGTGAAAGCAGAACATCAACGACCCGCGGGATTATTGCAACCACTCAAAGTGCCTGAATGGAAATGGGAAGAAATCAGCATGGATTTCATTGTGGGATTGCGTAGGACCCAATCAGGATATGATTCGATATGGGTCATCATTGATAGGCTAACAAAGGTAGCTCACTTCATCCCCGTGAAGGAAAGCTACAGCGGATCCAAATTGGCAGAGTTGTACATGTCAAGGATCCTGTGTTACCATGGAGTGCCAAAGAAGATTGTGTCGGATCGAGGGACACAGTTCACCTCAAGGTTCTGGCAGAAGTTGCACGAAACCATGTGAACCCATCTGAACTTTAGTTCTGCCTATCATCCCCAAACTGATGGGCACACGGAAAGAATCAATCAGATCCTTGAAGATATGCTAAGGGCATGTGCATTCAAAAACAATAGGAGTTGGGACAAGAACTTACCGTATGCGGAGTTTTCTTATAACAACAGCTATCAAGCTAGTATGAAGATGTCACCGTTTGAAGCTTTGCACGGGAGGAAGTGCAGAACTCCCCTATTTTGGAACCAAACGGGGGAAAGTAAAGTGTTTGGTCCAGAAGTACTACAAGAAGCCGAGGCGAAGGTAAGGGAAATTCGCAACAATTTGAGGATAGCATAGACACGCCAAAAGAGTTATGCTGATGTACGAAGAAGAGAGCTCGTTTTCAACGTGGAGGACTATGTCTCTCTCAAGGTGTCCCCTATCAGAGGACTTCGTCGGTTCAAGGTGAAAGGGAAGTTGTCACCTCGATACATCGGACCCTTTCAAGTTTTGGAGAGGAAAGGCGAAGTGGCGTATCAACTAGAATTACCGGCTCGTCTATCGGATGTGCACGATGTATTCCATGTGTCACAACTCAAGAAATGCCTGAGGACGCCTGAGGAGGTGTTACCCATGAATGAAGTGGACGTAGCTCAGGATTTGTCTTATGCCGAGCAACCATACAAGATTTTGGAGACAATGGAACGCCTCACCAGAAATAAAAGAATCCGGATGTGCAAGGTGCAGTGGAAGCATCACTCAGAAGAGGAAGCCACCTGGGAGCGGGAAGATGTGCTCAAGGCCCAATTTCCGGAATTGTTTTCTTAGAACCACCAATCTCGAGGACGAGATTTCTTTTAAGGGGGGTAGAGCTGTAACACCCCAAAAATATTGTTAAGACCCTAAATCATGTTAAGAGGGGAATTTAAAAATTTTTGGACGTGTTGCATGTTTTGCAAAAATTCAAATTCAAACTGGAATTCAAATTAAACTCAAATCAGAAAAAAAAATAGAAAAAGAAAAAGAGAAAACAGAAAAAAAAACCGGCCAGTGGGCCAAAACCCACCAGCCGGCCCAGCCAGCGCCTGCGCCAGCCCACAGCCGCGCGCGCTGCTGCCTCACACTGACAGGCGGGACCCACCCGATCTTCGTCTACCTCGCGACAGCGTCGGACTCCCTCGCACCCGAATCAAAACCGATCGGGATTTTGGCGTATCTCCGCTGAATTCTGTTCGTAGGTGACGCGGACATGATCTAAACCACCCCGCCGCCCTCCCCCATCTATAAAAACCCCGGCCTCGTTCTGTTTTTCCCACGCGATCGCCAATTTTTCCTCCGGTGAGAACCGAGACTTCTCCGGCGAATTCTGGCTGATCTAAGCTCGGAAATTCTGATCTAACTCGCCGGTCTTGATCCACCGCCTCCGGGGAACCTTGCAGGTGCAGAAAACTCGGTGACTTGCGGTGTTAACACAGCGCCGATGAGCTTCGCCGTGGTTTCGCCTCGGACCTCGTCGCCGATCACCTTCCAGGACCTCCAAGCTCAAGAAAATCCCCGAGGTGAGATCCCCGACCTCCCCTCCACTGATCTATGCCATAAAATCGCAGTTCTAGGAAGAATTCTCGAAGATCCGAAAGTCTCCGGCGAGATCGCCGCTTCCCGCTGCCGTGCGCCGCCGGCAGCGCCGCCCGCGCTCGATCAGAGCGACGTGGCCGCTTGTGCGCCGTTTATTTTAAAGCGCACGGTAGGGTTTAAACCCCCGCGTACCGGTTCGATGTTATAATCTCGGCCGTCGGTTTAAAATCGGACGGTCCACGTCAGCCCCGCGTTATAAAGACTGGAAATCTTACGTCCTACCCCCTGGGGTTCTCGGGAAATAAGAGCTAGCCCCGGAAACTTCTGATCTAGCCCCTGGAACTCCAGAAAATCATGTAAATTCATTTAAAAATCAGTTTTAGCCCCTGGACTTAATAAAAATTAGGAAAAACACCTCTGATAAGTATAGCTAGACCCCTGAAAATTGTTAAAATAATATTATAGACCCTGTAGTGGGGTAAGTTTAACTTTTTAGCCCTGTTTAGTATTTAATTTAGGAAATTGAATATGTTGCTAGTGTTTAAAAATTAAAAAGTGGGACAAACATATTGTCAAAATTTAATTAAAGACTTTCTCAGTATTTAGAAAACATTGGAGTGAGATAAAAACATATTTTGGGCTGAATTGAATCTGTTTAATTTATTATTCACATTTAGGGACACATTTTTAAGTAATGAATAGTTTTAGAAAATAGGGAAAATAATTGTGAAATAGTTTACATCAGAGGCAAAGGTCAAAATATGTTATTAAATTATTTAGGACCAGAACCTATTCTGTTTAGATGATGTGTATTACTAATTTCATAATAAAGTACACATTTATGCATAGGAAAATAAATCTGAAAATATAGCAACTAGTAAATGATAAATGGAGTTTCTAAAATCCAAAGAATTCATTTTAGGGTTGGTAGAAATTCTGAAGACACATATGGAGAAGAAAGATACCTTTCATGCACACTTGGTAGCTAAAAGGTGTATCGATTGAATATAAGGAATTTATTTAATTGGAAACTCATATATATAGTATGTAAGTATAAATGTGAACACAAAGTAGGAATCATATACACATGATTAAAAGTGCATGCAAGCCACAAATCAACACACATAGAGTAACCACAACACATATAATGGTGAATGAATTTCATGAATATGAATGTGTGGTTTGTATGAAGTGGAAGTGCGAACTATGTCTTATGGATTGTTGTTTTTCTTTTGCTATGTGTGATGGTATGATGTAGAACCTGCTCAAGAGCAAGTTATTCCTTACCAAGATCAGGACTACCCATTTCAAGAGCAGCAAGAAGGAGGCAAGTGTCCTTGACCACTTTGATCCTATGCTAGGATGTGTAGATAGAATTATTTGCATTGTCAAATGAAATATGAAACCCATGCTAGGAAGTTTCCCTAGAATTGCATTACCTTGTTTTCCTTGTAGCTTGGGTTGGGATTTATTTTATCATGTCATTTATTATTATGCATATGCTTAGCCATGCTTAGAATGGGATATTTGGGATATGAGATCATCCTTTATTTTACCATATTCTTGAATGAGATATTGTGAGTTATGTAGAGGTAGGGATCAAGGCAAGTTGGATGTTTTGGTTGTGTGCTGGGTGCACGAGACTCGGGTTTGTGTTTAGTATTTGTCTGGATCCTAAGGACCGGTTCATGGAGCATGTAACCTGGCTTTACAGTGCCAACCACATGCTGAGATGGGGCAGCTTGGCCAATTAATTAGGTGTATCCCCGGCGTAGTATGGGTGTGTTGGATGGTGCGGGGAATAGGTGTCAGCTGGACTACCATATGAACTGCAAGGCTCAAGAGGGGGCCACGGCAGCGGGGTTGGAGCCTCTTGTATGCTGTTAGGGGTGAAACCTCAGTGGGCCCATGCTCGTCGGGAATCCCTTTGTAAAGGCTTCGTAGTGATCTCCTGGCTACACACCTGGGAAGTGTGAATGTGGTTCGTAGCCACTGGCATAATGGAGGTTCTTTTAGTCCACCCGGCAACGGGGGATGAAATCACTACATGTGGGTACAGTGGTACAAACTCTGCAGAGTCAAAACTGTCATGACAGCCGTGCTCACGGTCAAGAGCGGCTTGGACTTATTCATGATTAGAGGATTGATGGTTTTGGAAGTTGTGGATGTTAAGCGGGGAGCTTAACATTGGAAATGATGTTATGGTTATTGGTTATGATGATGGGTTGGGAGATTGGGACCATTTCACCTGTGCAGTAATGTAGGTGCTTAATAAGCTAATGTGATAGGTATTAATTGCGTAGTGCTTTACCCATGAGTTCAACCTCTCCTTGTTCTAGCCATGCATGATATAATTTTCCCACACTTGCTGAGTACCATTGGTACTCAACCTTGCATATTTGTTGGTTTATATTGCTGCTCAGGTCAAGATAATGAGGTGGTGTATAATGACCAAGACTTTGGGCCCGAAGAAGGTTTCTAGGTTCATGGAGACCCCGGGCAACGCCTGTGATGGAGCCCTCAAGAATAATATTCCGCTGCTAGTTTATTTACTTGTGATGAACCTATTATTGTCCATTGAGACATTTGCGATGTAAGACTTATTTATATTCGACACCTGGCTTGTAATAAATTATGCTTCACTATTTGTCATCACATGTATGAGAAAATGATCCTGGCATACATGTGATATTCACTTGGTTGTTTCTTCGGAAAAACCGGGTGTGACACTGATGAACGTGTATCCGCTGAACGGATCGTGCGTATGGCTAAGAGACACATGGCGATAGAAGGGGATCTCTACCGACGCGGCGCCAACCACATCCTATTGCGGTGCATAACCCAGGGGGAAGGCCGCGACTTGTTCGCTGAGATCCATGGAGGCGAATGTGGGAGTCACTCTTCCTCACGCACGCTTGTCGGTAAAGCCTTCCGGCATGGCTTCTACTAGCCGACAACACTCCAGGATGCCGTCAAGCTAGTCGAGAACTGCAAGGCATGCCTGTTCCACGCTAAGCAGATCCATACACCGGCTTGGACGGTACAGATGATCCCGCCCACATGGCCATTTGCCGTACGGGGGCTCGACATCTTGGGACCAGGGACCATTCCCCAGAACCGAGGGTGGGGACCCGCTCCCGAACCCTCGGAACACAGAACACCTCCGTAAGTTCTACTCCTAGAGCAACAATAGGACAAACTCTTCTTTTTATAATAAATTCCATAAAGTCCAGGAACAGTGCTCGGAGCAGCTAAGCCTCAGGGGATGGTCCAGGACTACGTTCAGCTTCGCCTGGTTCCGACCCCAAGCGCGTAGAGTATTGCTTCCCTTGAGGCGGGTCGTGGCCTCCATACTTAGCCTGCCTTCCTCCTATGGAAATTTATATGAAAAGAAACCTGTCCTACGTTGCTCTTCTTTGGTGCTCATTTAATTTACTTATTAAATTTTTATGACTGCACTACTAGCGCACGCTCACCATGCGCTCAGCTCCCTCTTCTCATTCTCACCTTTTGTCGGCATTTGCTGCCCTACCAAAGGCGGTTGTGTTGGAGGTACCGGCCGATAGCCAGGGGGGCCCCGAGCCCCCGGCACTTCGCGCACGGTAGTCCCCAAGCACCGTATAAGTGGACGGGGACCGTAAGCCAAATAAGACTATGAGATAGAGGAGGGGGAGCCCCCAAGGAGAATTATGTTTCCCTTACTTGTGTGCAGGACCTCTCGGCCTCAGCTCCCCGCAGGAGTATGGTAGGCACATCCATCCAATGGAACGCACCTACCAGGGGGCCGCTACGGGATCGCGCAAGACCGAAACCCCAAGGTAAGATCAAAGAACCTAGACCTCACCGCTTCTGCAGGGGCGAGGCCCGAAGGTCCCACATGTCCAAGCGGGGCCGGACCATCCACCTCCTTGAGGGGGAGCTCCGGGCCCGCCACGTGGCCTACAGAAGCCGGACCTCCCCCCCCCCCCCCCCCCCACGGGGAGAGGTCCGAGGGCTCCACGTGCCCCGCAAGCCACCTCCCCTCAGAGGGGAGCTCCGGGCCCGCCGCGTGGCCAACAGGCGACCCCCCCCCCCATTCTCATGAGGCGGGTCTGGGAGACCTCCGGGGCCCTTAATATACAGTAAGGACCCGGAGAAGGTGTCTATGCAGAGCTTCGAGATTGGTCAAGGCCTCCGAGTACCTTGCGGAGCTAAGGACTCAGCCAGGAAAAACCAGGAAGAAGACTAGGACATGCAGACACAGAAGGAAACAGGAGTCTGTTCATACAAGGCTCCACGAGCTGGGCTACAGACTCAACAATAATAAAAAAGGAGGTACAGGGCCTTGTGGCCACGGGGGCAGATGCCTAAGAGTCCCCGGACTCCCGATGGAACCTAGAGGCCACAAGGGCAGCCACGTCCTCGACCTCGGCCCTGGCAGCTTCCTCCCGCTCGGCAACGGGTCCTAGACGGACTGGCCCCAGAGAAAAGGAAGGGTCTTGGCTCCGGAAGCACGCCAGTACGTGTATAGCGACCTCCTTCGCCAGGCCCCGTCCTTCCACTTCAAGCTCGTCGGCGATCACTGCTTCAAGCCGACCCAGCTTGTCGCCGATGGACTCAAGTGCCAGGATCGCTTCGGACATCTGCCGTGCCGGAGCCTCCATCCGCACAGGGCTGAAACCAAGAGGAGCCAAGGCGGACCCCGCCTTGGCAATGAAGCCCCAGACTGCCTGGGCCTCGGCAGACCGCAAAGACTGAAGCTTCTCTACCTCTTGGCAAGCCGCCAGCTCGCGATCCATCGCCGCCTAGCGCTCCTGGGAGAACTGCTCCTCCCTCGCGGCAACAGCCGACTCACGGAGCTCCAGCTCCTCGGTCCGAGCCCTTAGCTCCCCCACTTTGGCTCTCAGCCGGGCGGTGGTCTTCTCCTCCTCGGCTGCTGCAGCGCGTTCCCGATCGGCGACGGCGCACTCTCGACAAGCTACCTGCAGCCGCAACTCCTCCACGGCGACGGAACGCTCCTCGGCTTTGGCTTCAAAGTGGGCCAGGGCCTCGCGGTGGGAAGCACGGAGCCGCCGGGTCTCTGACTCCAAGTGGATAATGGCCTTCTTCTGAGTGTCAAGCAGAACACTCATGGCCTCAAGCCTTGACTGCCTCGAGTCAAGATCCGCCCTAGCCTCCTGAGCCCGCTGCTGCCAGCTGAGAAGGCGTTCCCTCTCGCCGGCCAGCGCCCCCCGCTCCTGCTCAAAGGCGGACTGGAGCTGCCGGGCGCTGGCCTGGACACGCCCCAGGGCATCCCACATGGGCGCCGGGACAAAGGGGGCAGGAGTCACGCCCCTGACCCCCCCTGTCGAGTCTAAGACCGGCGGAGGCGCCGGTGCCACGGCAACCGGAGTGGGACGCTGTCCTAAGGAAGCCAGGGGCCAGCAGGCGCACCTATAGCGGCCCTCCCAGTCTCAGGACCGGATTTCTGGGCTGGTGAAGGAGGGCGGACAGGAGCGGGTGCGGCCACCACGGAGGGTGAACTCGCCGGCATAGAGGAAGCCCCCGTCGACTTGGGGGGCCATGGGAGCCACCACGGTTCCCAGATGCTGAGGCGCGGAGCCTCCGTCAGTTGAAGACGGCCGGGTAAGAGGCCCGCCCCCGGCAGCTGGTGAGTCCCTGCAAGAAAATAAAGCTATCAGGCTAAGAGAGGAGACGAGAATGCTGCTCCTACAAGCCAGAAGGAACAACACTTACTGGGCGACATGAGCGCTCCGACGGGCTTGCAGCACCGGCCAATGGGCTGTAAATGAACCGCCAGGACCTGCGGTTGGAATGGCCGTGGGACGTGGCACCTGGACCCCCGGTACACTTCCCGGCGTCGCCCCACCAGCATCCGTCCTAGAAGCCCCCCCGCTTGAGGAAGGATGACGAGATGCTTGGGTTACTTCGGACTGCCGCTGTCCGGGGAGAGACCCGCTGGGGTTGGACACCCGGGGCCTCTTCGGGTCGCCACCTGATGGACCAGCACCCCAGGGAGATAGGTGCAAGGGTGCTCCGGCACCCTGACTCGGCGCAGGCGGCGCCCTCGGAGGAGACCGGGCGCATTTCTTCTCTGGATGCCCGGGGGCCGGCTCCTTCCCCTTCCCCTTGTCGGCGGCTTGAGTTCCGTCGGCTCTTGGGAAGGGTTGGGCAGCAGTAGACACCTCGTGACCTGATCCGGAAAGCTCGGTTCCTGGGATCGTAATACCCCGGAAGGCATCCCCGACCTGCCGGACGGCGATCCCGATGTCGTCGAGGTTTGGCATCTTCCGCAAGAGCTCTGACCTCCTCTGTGGCTCCAAGAAGAGGGGGGGCAGAGGGCGGAAGGGCGGGTCGCCACTGGGAATGTAGTCGCCGCTCACCTTGCCCACCATCTCGTACAGCTCCTCGTCGGAAGGGTCAGAGCCGGGGCCCCTCTCCAGCCTGGTACAGTCCTGCTCGCCAGTATAGTACCACGCTGGGCGACTGCGCTGCTGCAAGGGCGCAATACGGCGCGACATGAAGTCCATCAGCACCATCAGGGACGTCAGCCCCTCGTTGGCCAAGAACCGGATCCGCTCCAAGACCGGGGCGTACTCCTGCTCCAGCTCAGGGATCTCCTCACAGAAGCGGCGATCGGTGGTTGGGCTGGCGGTCGGGAGTTGTAGGTGATCGTGCTCGTCGGTCTGCACTACCACCCAGCTCTCCCTCCAGTTTTCCAACCTTGATGCGCTGAAGGGCAGAAGGTACCCAGAGACCTTTGGGTCCTTGCAGCGATGCTGGAAGTAGTATGCCCCCATCTGGGTCTTCAAGCCGCGCCCAGTCGTCCGCAACACAAAGAAGTAGCGGAAGAGCGTCACAGAAGCGTGCACCCCCCACAAACATCTCGCAGAAGTGGACGAAGACAGCGGCCATTGCGAAGGAGTTGGGGGAGAGATGGTGGAGCTGGAGCCCATACGTCTCCAGCAGTGTGACAAAGAAGGAAGAAATTGGCGGGACGAACCCCGCCAGAGCATAAGCAGTGAAGAAGACCATCTCCCCCTTTTCCAGGATCAGGGGGAGAGATCCCCGGCGGAGCCGGCGTTTCTGTTCCTCCGTGCGCCAGCCCAGCAGCCTGCGCACTGGCCCAAGCTCCGAGGAACGAACGAGACGCGTCGGGAGCAAGTTGGAAGCCATGGCGAAAAAGAGCACAAGAACAGGAAAGCCGAGGCGCAAGAGTTCAATGGAAGAACGAGCGCTAGGAAATGCGAAGGGAAGCCGCGATGCGGGTGAGATCCCCTTTTAAAACTTTCCAGGAATGATTTGAGGTGATTCAAAAATCTTCGAATACATCGCATCGGCGACCGCATTGGCTCCGAGACCGGGCGCCGATGACAGGTGGACCCAAGCCACCCAACTGAAGCGGTGGGTCAAGGAGTCAGTCTCCCTAGAAGACAAGCCGGCAAGGTGCTTCGGCGGTTCCGGAAGAGAGCGCCGCGACGTACAGGAATGGCAGCCTTAGGAACCGCCGCAGTAAAAGCAACCATCAAGTGGGTGCATGCTCCCACGATCCTGCGACTGTTTGTGCTCCGGCAGCGGTCAATGCGGGACTTAGAAAAAGTGCGCAGATCAGAAGAGATGGAGGTCCCACCTCGGGCTCGCTATCTCCCCCGAGATGGGCCCGGGGGCCACTGTCGGTACCCGCGATATGGGGTACCCCCGCGCACAGGGGAAAATGCCTAATGAACTCGCCCTTCTCCGCAGGGAGAGCTCCGAAGGCGCCACGCGTCCGGCGGGGCCGGACCTCCCTCTCCTCAGAGGAGAGCTCCGGGCTCGCCACGTGGCCTGCAGAAGCTGGACCTCCCCCCTCCATGGGGGAGAGGTCCGAAGGCACCACGTGTGTAGCGGGGCCGGACCTCCCTCTCCTCAGAGGGGAGCTCCGGGCTCGCCATGTGGCCGACAGAAGCCGGACCTCCCCCTCCGCGGGGAGAGGTCCGAAGGCTCCACGTGTCCTGCGGGGCCGGACCCCCTCTCCTCTAAGGAGGGCTCCGGGCCCGCCACGTGTCCAGCAGAAGAGCGCTGCCTGCCCCCGAGCGGTAGGCAGCGGGCGTAAATACGCGCCATACCTTGCCCGTACAAGGTATTCAAGGCCCACGCCTTCCCAAGACGCGGAGACGCGGAGCATGCCTCTGTCAGGTGCCGCTGCGCCCAGTCGCATCACAGACTGGCGCGCGGTGTCAGAGCCTGCCAGCCAATAAACGCAGCGACAAGACATCCCATGCCGCCCCCGCCGTCATCAACCACTACGGCTAGCATGCGGCATGGCAGGGCGGAAAGACGAAGACTCAGAAGCCATCGCCAGAGACAACTACCGACATAACTGCGGATACGATAGTATGCAGGCAATCTCCCCGGGACCACATGTCGGGCCCCGGGGCCCCCTTGTAAGACACACGAGCCTTGGACTATAAAAGGCTCGGGTAGGCAACGTTAGCAAGGGTTCGCACTCCCGCAACTCATACGCTAGACATCACCCATCCCCAAGCTCAGGACTCTGGTTCTGAGCAACAAGCAATACAGCGAGCTCCTTAGCTTGCCGTGGACGTAGGGTTTTACGCTCCGGCGGCCTGAACCACGTAAAACTCACCGTGTCAAGCTTCTCCTTAATTCGTCCATACGCTTAAGCTCTCCGCAAGTGACTAGCCCCTCCGAAAAAGAACCTCCGCGGGCTGCCCAGTGCAGGTCCGGTGGAAGTGTCGACCACACACTTCGACAAACTGCATTTAAATTAATACATGTATTGCTTTTATCATTTAGTCGCTAAGGTCGAGGAGGAACCCGAAGTCCTAGACCTCGTTACTCTGGGGGAGAAGCTAGCCTACGACCAAGAGCAGCAAGGCAAGCTCCGGTTTGCATTAACCTTTTACAAGTTTTATTGTTTTGAGCACATACTTGATTACTTTATTCTTTGCATTAGAGTCTTGATTGGAAACCCAACTGCATAGCCAAGATAACCATGGGTTGGGTTTAGGATTGCAAAACCTCGTTAGCTACTGCAATGCTAAGATAGAGTAGGATTCGGTACAAGTCGAGTAGTTGGAACTACTCGCGAGCATAGGCTACAGGCACTCGACTCGGGTAGTGATAGCACATGAAACACATGGCAGGAAAATGAGACCCAGCGGAGGGTAAGGACAACAGGACTTTGGGGCCTGTGTGCTGTAGCTCCGCTTGTGTCGATTGAGGACCGAGCCGTGTGCGGGCCTGTTGAACAAGCTAGAACAGTACAGAAGACCTACCGGCTATATGGGAACCGGGAAACTGATGTAACTCGGGTAGCTGGGTATTGAGGCATTGCCCGTCGTTCAGAGGGTAGGTTGAGAGCTCGAGGTGTAAATCGGCTAGCGGCACTGAGATGCGCGTGCAGAGACCTCTTGCTCGGGACGATGGGACCGATTCAATATTTGGCTGACGGGTGAAAGGTGGTTGCGTATGGCGTCCGTGATGGTTGTTGTAGGCAACATCGAGTACGGGCGTACGTGACGGGTTATTCGGGTAACCCTGCAGGTGTAAATCGATTATAATTGCCGTCCCTCGCGGTCAGTGAGTACCACTTGTTCACTGTACCGTGACGTAGAAAGAACAGGCTAGTTACATATTAAAATGTTGCTGATTGAAAGATGGACTTGATTGCTAATGAATTGCTGTAGTTTAGAGCTAACTAAAGTTCTTTTCAACTTTGGGCAAAGTACATGAGAGAAATGTGTTTCTTGTTTGATTGCGGCTCTCTCATGTGCCTTAGCGTAAGGTTCTCCACAACCTGCTGCTAAAACTTGAAAGTAAGGTTCTACTAATTAGGCGAGTCCTTGCAAATGATTTTTTACCTCATGTAACCCATCACCCCTCATGTAGAAGTTCCATGTTTAGTGAGACGGGTCAGACATGCTGAGCCTTCGTGCTCACTGCTTGTGTTTGAAGCTTTTGCAGGGTTCTATGAGGAAGGGACTCCTGAAGAGGAGACGGAACCCCAGGAGGGGAACCCCGTCGAGTGGGAGTCATGCACGCCGCAGAGTTAGTGTGCGTGTGTGCTAGCAAGGACACGTTCGAGGGCTGAACGTGCACTTGATGCTTAGTCTACGCCCGTGAGTGTAGACTGAACTTATTTTGATGTAAACATGTTCATAAACTTGTTTATGTAATAAAATTTCGCTTCCGCTTTGTACCTTTGACGTGTGTTATCCGGTGCTGTGCAACGCAGCACCCCTCAGCGTGATCCTGGCTCGACAAGACCGTGGGGTCATGTCAGCGTGGTATCAGAGCTCACTTGAGGTTTAACACAGTACAAAAGTCTTCTTTTTCAAAAATCCAGTGAGGAACGAGTTAGTAGGCCGCATAAGGATGTTATTAGTATATAGAAAGCGGCATATTGACCTATTTGTTATGTCGGAAAATCGTGTATCTCGGGACGTTTATGTCTTGGGGGTACACGTAAGCGCTGTCCACCAGTGAGCACAAGCTGAAGGGTGGAGCCCCATGGGTGGCAGGTAACCCGACCCGCTTTGATATCCTCTACGACTCTTCATGTCGTTTGGGGTATTCGAGCAATGTCTGTCCCTGGCGTGCGTGGTGCAACTTGGGAGACCCCGTCATGTGGTCTGAAACGTGAACACGTAGCTCAAGGCGTGTTTGGCTTGAGAACATCCGGGCGAGTGATGACGGCCGGTTGTACGAACTGTATGGATTCCAGGCTCAGTCTGATGATTGTTTGAGTTTCTGCAGGTAGCCTGACCATGAAACGGTAGACGTGTAGCATCCGTTTGCGAGTGACGTTTAGTGCCACTGGAATAACGAAGCCGGCTAAGTCCGGTATAGGTTTTTCTTGTGAGGACGTAGTACCGACATAATCTGGTGACGCATCGACGTCACACCCCATTAAATGAACAACTTCATTTAAAACTTGAAGGTTTTGATCCAAAGTAGTAAAACTTGCTGTAACCTTTTCCCTTGAACAGGATATTCAAAGTTAACAAGTTTTCAACTTATAGGTTGTTAAGGACAGAGCACTCTGTTTTCAGCTGAATCAAGGCTGAAGTTAGTCAGAGGTTAGAGGTTGAGTTCTTTCGAGGTTGGGGTCATATGATACATTTATGGAAAGCTTTGGAAAAGCTTTACAACTTTTCTGTTTAGGTCCAGAGGTGTTTCATCCCTTAACCAATCGAAAAATGCAGTAGAGTTGAAACTGTCCAGAAAACAGGGCAGAGCAAAGACTTTCTGTAAACTCTCTGTAAATTGAACATAACTTCCTGCATAAAAAAATCCAAAAAATAGAAAGTAAGGTAGTTCTGGAAAGCTTATGAGATGGGTTACAACTTTGTAACATAAAGTTTTGTCAGATTAGGAACAGAATTAACTGGAATTCTTGGATCAAATCAGTACCTAAAGCAGGGAGGTGCTGTCCAATTTTCTCCAGAAATTCTGTTAACTTTGACATCTCATAACTTTTGAACCAGGACAGATCTTAGGCCAAGCAAATACTTTCTGGAAAGCTATTGAAGTTAGTTTTCACTTTGATGTTGAGCTCCAGAATTGGTTTGCCTTTAACATGGCCTAAATCAGGTTGAAATGGAAACTGGTCAGGGCTGTCATGGGAACAGCAGATCAGCAGTCAAATTTGTTTAAAATTTGAACTATGTTTCCAAGTTTTATGAGTTCAATGACATGTATTATGTTATAACTCAGTGGTTTACTGTTTAAATAAATATTTGACATTTCTCAAATATATTTTTACAGATGACAGTAGATAAACAGTTGGAGAACGGGTGGGTGGTTTCCCACTGTTCTCACCGTAGCGGCTACCCGGAAGCATTGTGGCAAATGCTCCAATATTTCGAGTACAACCAGATGCTGCAGTACTTCGCCAAGGAAGAAGGCCAAGAGGGGAACAAGACGTGGACAATCCATGTCGAAGTCCCTACAGGACCTACGCCACCCGGTTGGGTGCCGTTCACCGTCACGGTGAGAGGAAGACAGCCGGAAGGGATGTGGCAAGTGGCAGCCCGTGACACTATGTCACGTTTCTGCCAACTACACGTGCAGGCTATGGAGTGCACTCCATACGCGCTCGTTCCGGTAGAGGGACGGGCTCAGCATGTGTGGGAAGAGAGGTACCTGGGGGCAACGGACCCGAGTTGCCCAAGGTACAACCCCGCGGAGGCAAATCTCAGCCTGCAGATGAGGGCGGGAAACGCCGTGATGGACAGCCAAGCTGTTCATACGGAGCATCTCGCCACAAAGCTCAAGGAGAGCATGAGCCGTGGAGACCATTTCGAGAGTGCTCACAGCGCACTCTGCAATGTGCTCCTTCTGACGATCAAGCGACTGAATGAACAACACAATCAGTTGCATCGTCTGAAGAAGGCAAAGAAGAAGAGCCGTGTCGACATCGCGGCGTTGCAAGAACTGGTACAAAATCTGACCCAGCAGAACGAGGACCTTGCTCAAGAGCGGGACGACGCTATTGAGGAAGGGCAAGGCTGGTAAGAAGATTACAACCAGGCTATGGACGAGGTGCATGCTTTGCAGGACCTTGTACCGCCGGTATTGGGTATACCGGTGGTCTTGGGTCTTCCAGCAATGGGAGAACCCAGGATGGTTGAAGAGGTGGTAGATCCAGAGCCACCAGCAGAGGTACCGGAGGATAACGACCCGCAGGAGGTCGAGTTCTACTCCGAGTAAGGGGTTACAGTTGCCAAGTAGGGCAGCTAGGTTAGCGTAACCCAACTTTTGTAATCGGTGACATGTCGTGTAGACAGTAGCGTATGTATAGGTAGTGACGACATGAGCACGACTTCTCGGAGACCCGAGAATAATGTATCTTGTATAAAGTTTATGCTTTATCAATATATGTGAATGTTGTGCAAATTAATCATGTGTCGCTTCAATACCTTGTGTTGCATATGGAATTTTAAGTAAGACGTGTGCTAATCGCTGCTGTTTTGAATTTCAGAATGACGCGTACTCGTGCCAACCCTGACGTTGGGGGTACCTGCCAAGGGGGAGAGACCTCCCAACAGCCTCCCGAGGACTCCTCGGGACAGCAGCAGCAACAGCAAACACCGCCACCGCCACTACCGACAGTTACATTGGCCGACATCATCGCGGCGATGGCGGGTTCACACCAGCAGCACACGGAGTTTCTGCAAACTCTTATTGCCAATACGTCTCGCCCAGAGTGACGTCAAGACCGTGAGGAGCGTCAACAGAGCTCCTACTCCGACTTCCTGGCGACTCATCCCCCTGTATTCTCAAGGGCGGATGAACCTCTTGACGCGGACAACTGGCTCCGCGCCATAGAGATGAAGTTCGAGCTGCTCCAGATAAGCGAGCAGCGCAAGACTCAGTTCGCGGTCCAGCAGCTCCAAGGATCCGCGAGCGCGTGGTGGGCCAACTTCTGTGCTTCACAGCCCACCGACCGAGCAATGACCTGGACGGAGTTTCGGACGGCCTTCAGGGCCTATCATATACCGCCAGGTTTGATGAAGAGGAAGACGCAGGAATTCCTACACCTGCAACAAGGGAGCAGGAACGCGCAGGAATACTCCAGAGCGTTCAACGATCTCACGCTCTACGCGTCGTATCACGCAGATACTGACGAGAAGCGGCGGGACCAGTTTTATCAGGGGCTTAACCCGCTCCTGAAGGACAAGTTGGCGATGTTCAATCGCGGCAGCTTCAACAACATCATTGATGCTGCGATTGTTCAGGAGGACTCCGGCAAGGAGTTGGCGGTGGCAGAGTGAAAGCGAAGTGCGCCGCAGAGCAGCGGAGAAGGAGGCGGTCCTTCTCAGAAGTTTCGAATGGTGAATCGCCCACCATCAGGTCCACGCTGGCAGCCACCACAGCGGTCGATGCCGTTCCGCAGTCGGCCGTACTCTTCACCGGTATTCAGGCCGGCACTGCCAGAACCACCTCCGCAACAACAGCAGCAGCGGGCGATGCCGCGTGCGTATGCACCTCAGCAACGCATGCCGGGCTTTCGTCCCCCGAGCACTACACCAGCAGCGACCACATGTTACAAGTGTGGTCGTCCAGGACACTTCGCAAGCAGTTGCCCGGAGAGGCAAGGTGGCGGAGTGGCACCGCAGTTTCCAAGGCGGAATCAACCCTGGAACCCTACTAATGCGCGGCGGGCAAACCCTAGGCCCGGCACCATCCACCAGCTTGCCATAGAGGACGTGCCGGAGGGCGAGCCAATCCTTGCGGGTATGTTCCAACTCCACCAGCATCCCGCTATAGTACTATTTGATTCAGGCGCCACGCATAATTTTATTAGCCAAGCTTTCATTGCTAAACACAGCTTGCAAATACTACCCACCGATACTCCATATTTAATTTGTTCACCGGGTGGGAAGATTTCAGCAAGCGTAATGGTTTCCAAAGCACCATTATGCTTAGCGGGTAGAGTCTACCCTACGTCTCTCATAATCTTAGAGGGACAAAAGGTCGATGTTATCCTAGGGATGTCGTGGTTAACCCGCCACGGCGGTGTTTTAGACACCGTCCTTCGAGTCGTGCACTTAAACTCAGAAGTGCACGGGTCTCACTCTTTATTTCTGGACAGTCCAGAAATAAAACTTCCAAGTGTCTATCAAGCCACAACCATCAGATTGGAAGATATTCCAGTAGTCCGAGAGTTCCCTGATGTATTCCCGGACGATTTGCCGGGGATGCCGCCCGATAGAGAGGTGGAGTTCAAGATTGAACTTGCACCGGGAACCATGCCGATATCCCGAAGGCCGTACAAGATGGCGCCCAAGGAGTTGGCTGAACTGAAGACTCAGCTCACGGACCTTCTGGAGAAGGGTTTTATTAGGCCGAGCTCCTCGCCATGGGGCTGTTCGGCATTATTTGTCAAGAAGAAGGATGAGACATTGCGGCTTTGCGTGGACTATCGTCCATCAAATGCCGTAACCATCAAGAACAAGTACCCGTTGCCATGGATCGACATGTTGTTTGATCAGTTGGTCGAAGCAAAGATCTTTTCCAAGATGGATTTAAGATCCGGGTACCATCAGATTAAGATAAGGGCTGAGGACATTCCGAAGACAGCTTTCTCGACGAGGTACGGACTTTATGAGTACCTGGTCATGTCCTTCGGCTTCACCAATGCTCCAGCTCACTTCATGTACTTGATGAACTCGGTATTCATGCCGGAGCTGGACAAGTTTGTCGTGGTCTTCATCGACGACATCCTGATATATTCCAAGTCGGAAGAAGATCACAAGAAGCATCTGCGTATAGTCTTGCAACGGCTGCGGGATCACAAGTTATACGCGAAATTCAGCAAATGTGAGTTCTGGATATCGCAAGTGCCTTTCCTCGGGCATATCATCTCAGCGGAGGGTATCGCTGTAGACCGAGCAAGATCACTCAAGTGCTGAATTGGAAATCCCCGAGAACTGTTCACGAGGTACGGAGTTTCCTCGGACTCGCGGGATATTATCGGAGGTTCATTCCGAACTTCTCGAAGATTGCCAAGCCAATGACAGAGCTGCTGAAGAAGGCTACCAAATATGTTTGGAGTCCAGCATGTGAAGCAGCATTCAAGGCTTTAGTCAAGCACCTGACATCAGCACCGGTTTTGGCGCAGCCAGACACAACAAAACCGTTCGATCTGTACTGCGATGCATCCGGCATTGGGCTCGGATGTGTGCTGATGCAAGACCAAAGAGTGGTCGCGTATGGATCACGACAGCTTAGAAACCATGAGCAGAATTATCCAACCCATGACTTGGATCTCGCTGCCGTGGTACTCGCACTGAAAATGTGGAGGCACTACCTACTCGGTAACCTCGTACATTTATATACCGACCACAAAAGCCTCAAGTACATATTCACTCAGAAAGAGCTGAACATGAGGCAACGAAGATGGTTAGAACTGATGAAGGATTACGAAATAGAGATCCATTATCATCCGGGCAAAGCAAACGTAGTGGCAGATGCGCTGAGCCGCAAGTCACACGTCAATAACCTGACCATCACACCGTTGGAAGAGAGCGAACCACCACTACATGTGATTCCACACGGAGCTCTCTACAACCTAGCTTTGATCCCCACCATCCGTGAAGAGATAGCGGCAGCCCAGAAGAATGACAAGGGCATGTCACATTTGCGGAGACGTGTAGACAGTGGGGAGCTGAAATGTTTCCTGAAGGACGGAGACGGCGTCCTATGGTTCAAGGACCAGATCGTCGTACCCCGTAACCCGGAATTACGGAAGAAAATCTTTGATGAGGCTCACTTGTCAAAGTTTTCTATTCACCCCGGCAGCAACAAGATGTATCAAGAACTCAGGAGCAAGTTTTGGTGGACACGGATGAAGCGTGAGACTGCAAAATACGTGTCCGAGTGTGATACATGTCGAAGGGTGAAGGCAGACCACATGCGGAAACCGGGACTGCTGCAACCACTGGGCGTTCCTGCCTGGAAGTGGGAGGACGTGAGCATGGATTTCATCGTCGGTTTACCCACCACCTTGCAGAAACATGATTCTGTGTGGGTGATCGTCGATCGGCTCACCAAAGTTGCCCATTTCATCCCGGTCAACACCAACTACAACGCCAAGAAGTACGCTGAACTGTACATCTCACGGATCCTATGCTTGTACGGCGTACCCCGTACCATCATATCGGATCGGGGCATTTTTTTGTGTCCCGTTTTTGGGAGCAGCTGCACGCTGTAAGGGCCTCAGTTTTTGACACACATTTGCAGTGTTCATCACCACACCACACACCTCATTTGAGGAAGGATGATGAACACAAATGAAGAGCAAGTAACAATTATCAACATGCTCATTAGAGAACAAACTCACACATTGCAAAAGTGGTATTTCCCACATGTGATATAGATGGGCTGGACATATGAAAACTCCTACACTTTACTAAGGATGCCCATGCCAAGTTTCACCCAAATTCAAAACCTTTTTGAGGTCATTTTGGGTATAGTTAGGAAGAGGGCAGTTTGAAACCATATTCAAATTCAAACTGTTTTTATCCCATGAATTTAAAAGTGGGAGGCATATTCTTACTCAGCACATTTTTGTGAGCTCACACACCAATTTTCACTCCATTTGGAGTTGATCTTGACATGAGCTAAGTGGGAGAAATTCAAACTTTATTTGAATTTCAAACTGAACTTGTGCTGAAATTCATTCAAACCAAACCTCATTTGAACTTTGATCAATTCAAATGGCTCATGGGTGAATAATTTGAATTGCCAAGGGTAGTATGGGGTTCACTCTTTACAACAGTGATTAGGAGTAAATTTCAGAGGTTAAAACTGGAAGTGGGACCCACATGTCAGCCACTGCTCAGATCAAACCGACTGAGACTTTTTCACTCGGGTCGCCGAGCCGCAGCGGTGATCGCCACCGAGGGCAGCCGCCGCGCCAGCAGCTGCTTGCCCACGCGCGGGCGTGAGGCGGTGCAGAGCCTTCTTAAGGCGCCTGCCCCCCTCCTCGGCCGAGGCACCGCCGTTCTTCCCCGCAAGAACTCAGCGCCGGCCGAAAATTTCCGCAGCTCGGAATCGATCGGAGAACGCCGATCGCAGCTCCCTCCGTCCACTCCAGAGCCCCAGCAAGGTACTAGAGACCTTCCTCCGTCCTCCCCGTTGCTAGAATTCGGTTGAAACCGATTGATATCGGCTGTGCCGAAAGATAAAATTCGGGACTTGGAACCGCCGCACCTCGGGCTCTCATGGACAGCCCAACCAGGGCGTTGTCACGCCTGAGCCAAGGCACCCTTGGACGCGCTGGTGACCGGTGCTGCTCATCCCCGAGCCACAGCTCGAGTGGTTGCTCACCGGCGGCGAATTTCCACTTTTCCCCTTTCTGTGTGCAGAACGACCTTCGGGTACGATTCTGTTTAATTCGTGCTCTAGAAAGGATTAGAGGGCCTCAAGCTGCTCTCACACAAGCTAGACACGGTAACGTACAAGTTGCCTTCACAACTCTGGGACGGAGAACCTCTGTACCCGGCGTAATTTGAGGTCTATCAATGGCGGGATGAACGGGCGGCATCGGGCGCACGGTGAGGACCTATTTCGGGCCTTCCCCGAGCTGCCTCGAGCTCATGTTGACCTTCTCTGAGGTCCACTGATGCTCCCCGACCGATTTCCCAAGTAGTTGAGGTGCTAGGGAACTCAGCCGACATGGCCGAAGTCGTTCCGAGGTGGTGGCTCGTCGCCGACCATGCTCCGGCCATTGTCATGAGCAGCTGACCCTAGAATCCTGTTCCCCGAGTAAAAGTAGGCAGGGGTGGCCAGAATCGAGAGGTTTGGAGCTGTACAGAAGCCGGCGGCGAGCTCTCCGGCGAGGTTCCTCGGCGGAGGGGCGCGGGCGTCGCGAGGTTGAAGAAGGGGGTGGACCCCAGCTGTCAGCGGGAGATATTTTGAATCAGGATCCGGCTGCGGCCGGGATCGGGTGTGCTGGTGCACAAAATCATTGTGGGCCGCGGTGTGCTGTCTCCTCGGCGTGCGACGCGTGTCCCCTGGGCCCACGCGCGAGTTTAAACTTTTTCCCGATTTTCAGATTTCCTTCAAACTTCAAAACCTTATAACTTTGGCTAGAAAGCTCCAAATCGAGTAAACAAAATTTTGTTGGATTCAGCTCTCTGAGTAATTTCCAGCAATCAAGTTTCACTTCATGAAAACCCTTAATTCTCCAGAATTAATTCCTCAAAATTTAAACTGTTAGGAATTTTAACTGGAGAATCCTTTGGAGGAAAATCCTGAAATTTTGCTGAGATGTTCACCAAAATATCCCTGAACTACCATAAAAATTTCAGACCCATTGGAGCTCATCTGATCCATCTAATGGTGTGATTAGTGAAACTGTTCCAGAGAAAATAGAAAATGTTTAGAAACATTTTCAGAATTTTCTCTGAAATTGTTTAGCTCATAACTTTAGCTAGGAACCTTCAAATTAAGTGAGACCAGCTCCATTAGAACCCTCTTAAAATCTAGTTTTCAGAAAGTCATAGTTTGCTTCATGAAAATTCCTAGAACACCGTAAGAGTTCCAATTAAGGTCAAGGACATAATTAATTGTGGAGGGCTCAAATGAGCTTTGCTGCAACTAAAACTTGACAAATTCTCTGTTTAGGTTGTAACCAAGCCACAATAAAAGTTTCACAGTCATTAGGTTTGTCTAGCAAAGGTTATAGACTTCACAACTTCAAACTTAATACAAATGCTTTAAATTAATACAAGTATTGTTTTTATCATGTAGTCGCTAAGGTCGAGGAGGAACCCGAAGTCCTAGACTTTGTTACTCCGGAGGAACAGCTAGCCTACGACCAAGAGCAGCAAGGCAAGCTCCGGTTTGCATTAACCTTTTTACAAATTTTTATTGTTTTGAGCACATACTTGTTTCCTTTATTCTGTGCATTAGAGTCTTGTTTGGAAGCCCCACTGCATAGCCAAGAGGACCATGGGTTGGGTTTAGGATTGCAAACCCCGTTAGCTACTGTATTGCTAGGATAGAGTAGGATTCGGTACAAGTCGAGTAGTTGTAACTACTCGCGAGCATAGGCTAGAGGCACTCGACTCGGGTAGTGATAGCACATGAAACACATGGCAAGAAAATGAGACCAAGCGGAGGGTAAGGGCAGCAGGACTTTGGGGCCTGTGTGCTGTAGCTCCGCTTGTGTCGATTGAGGACCGAGCCGTGTGCGGGCCTGTTGAACAAGCTTGAACAGTACCGAAGACCTACCGGCTATATGGGAACCGGGAAACTGATGTAACTCGGGTAGCTGGGTGTTGAGGCATAGCTGGTCGTTCAGAGGGTAGGTTGAGAGCTTGAGGTGTAAATCGGCTGACGGCACTGAGATGCGCGTGCAGAGACCTCTTGCTCGGGACGATTGGACCAGTTCAACATTTGGCTAACGGGTGAAAGGTAGTCGTGTACGGCGTCCGTGATGGTTGTTGTAGGCAACATCGAGTACGGGTGTACGTGACGGGTTGTTCGGGTAACCCTGCAGGTGTAAATCGATTATAATCGCCGTCCCTCGCGGTCAGTGAGTATCACTTGTTCAGTGTACCGTGACGTAGAAAGAACAGGCTAGTTACATGTTAAAATGCTGCTGATTGAAAGATGGACTTTGCTTGTTAATGGTTTGTTGTAGTTTAGAGCTAACTAAAGTTCATTTCAACTTTGGGCAACGTACATGAGAGAAATGCGTTTCTTGTTTGATTGCGGCTCTCTCATGTACCTTAGCGTAAGGTTCTCCACAACCTGCTGCTAAAACTTGAAAGTAAGGTTCTACTAATTAGGTGAGTCCCATGCAAATGATTTTTACCTCATGTAACCCATCACCCCTCATATAGCAGTTCCATGTTTAGGTGAGATGGGTCAGACTTGCTGAGCCTTCGTGCTCACTGCTTGTGTTTGAAGCTTTTGCAGGGTTCTATGAGGAAGGGACTCCCGAAGAGGAGACGGAACCCCCGGAGGGGAACCCCGTCGAGTGGGAGTCGTGCACGCCGCAGAGTTAGTGTGCGTGTGTGCTAGCAAGGACACGTTCGAGGGCTGAACGTGCACTTGATGCTTAGTCTACGCCCGCGAGTGTAGACTGAACTTATTTTGATGTAAACATGTTCATAACTTGTTTATGTAATAAATTTCCGCTTCTGCTTTGTACCTTTGACGTGTGTTATACGGTGCTGTGCAACGCAGCACCCCTCAGCGTGAACCTGGCTCGACAGGACCTTGGGGTCGTGTCAGCGTGGTATCAGAGCTCGCTTGAGGTTTAACACAGCACAAAGGTCTTCTTTTTCAAAAATCCAGTGAGGAACGAGTTAGTAGCCCGTATAAGGATGTTATTAGCATATAGAAAGTGGCATATTAACCTATTTGTTATGTCAAAAAATCGTGCATCTCGGGACGTTTATGTCTTGGGGGGTGCACGTAAGCGCTGTCCACCAGTGCGCACAAGCTGAAGTGTGGAGCCCCACGGGTGGCAGGTAACCCGACCCGCTTTAGTATCCTCTATGACTCTTCATGTCGTTTGGGGTATTCGAGCAACGTCTGTCCCTGGCGTGCGTGGTGCAACATGGGAGACCCCGTCACGTGGTCTGAAACGTGAACACGTAACTCAAGGCGTGTTTGGCTTGAGAACATCCGGGCGAGTGATGACGGCCGGGTGTACGAACTGTATGGATTCCGGGCTTGGTGTGCAGCCGAGTCTGATGATTGTTTGAGTTTCTGCAGGTATCCTGACCACGAAACGGTAGACGTGTAGCATCCGTGTGCGAGTGACGTTTAGTGCCACTGAAATAACGAAGCCGGCTAAGTCCGGTATAGGTTTTTCTTTGTGAGGACGTAGTACCGACATAATCTGGTGACGCATCGACGTCACACCCAACTAAATGAACAAATTTATTTAAAACTTGAAAGTTTTGATCCAAAGTAGTAAAACTTGAGGTAATTCCTCCCTTGAACAGGATATTCAAAGTTAACAAGTTTTCAACTTATAGGTTGTTAAGGACAGAGCACTCTGTTTTCAGCTGAATCAAGGCTGAAGTTAATCAGAGGTTAGAGGTTGAGTTATTTTGAGGTTGGGGTCGTATGATACATTTATGGAAAGCGTTGGAAGATCTTTACAACTCTTCTGTTGAGGTCCAGAGGTGTTTCATCCCTTAACCAATCGAAAAATGCAGTAGAGTTGAAACTGTCCAGAAAACAGGGCAGAGCAAAGACTCTCTGTAAACTCTCTGTAAATTAAGCATAACGTCCTGCTTAAAAATCTAAAAATAGAAAATGAGGTAGTTCTGGAAAGCTTATGAGATGGGTTACAACTTTGTAACAGAAAGTTTTGTCAGATTAGGAACAGAATTAACTGGGATTCTTGGATCAAATCAGTACCTAAGGCAGGGAGGTGCTGTCCAATTGTTTCCAGAAATTCTGTTAACTTTGACATCTCATAACTTTTGAACCAGGACAGATCTTAGGCCAAGCAAATACTTTCTGGAAAGCTATTGTAGTTAGCTTTAACTTTGATGTTGAGCTCCAGAATTAGTTTTGCTTTTAACATGGCCTAAATCAGGTTGATATGGAAACTGGTCAGGGCTGTCATGGGAACAGCAGATCAGCAGTCAAATTTATTTAAAATTTGAACTATGTTTCCAAGTTTTGTGGGTTCAATGACATGTCTTATGTTATAACTCAATGGTTTACTGTTTAAATAAATATTTGGCATTTCTCAAATATATTTTTACAGATGACAGCAGATAAACGGTTGGAGAACGGGTGGGTGGTTTCCCACTGTTCTGACCGTAGCGGCTACCCGGAAGCATTGTGGCAAATGCTCCAATATTTCGGGTACAATCAGATGCCACAATACTTCGCCAAGGAAGAAGGCGAAGAGGAGAACAAGACGTGGATGATCCATGTCGAGGTTCCTGCAGGACCTACGCCACCCGGTTGGGTGCCGTTCACCGTCACGGTGAGAGGAAGACAACCGGAAGGGATGTGGCAAGTGGCAGGCCGTGACACTATGTCACGTTTCTGCCAACTACACGTGCAGGCTATGGAGGGCACTCCATACGCACTCGTTCCGGTGGAGGGACAAGCTCAGCATGTGTGGGAAGAGAGGTACCTGGAGGCAACGGATCCGAGTTGCCCAAGGTACAACCCCGCGGAGGCAAATCTCAGCCTCCAGATGAGGGCGGGAAACGCCGTGATGGACAGCCAAGCTGTTCATACGGAGCATCTCGCCACAAAGCTCAAGGAGAGCACAAGCCGTGGAGATCATGTCGAGAGTGCTCACAGCGCACTCCGCAATGTGCTCCTTCCGACGATCAAGCGATTAAATGAACAACACAATCAGTTGCGTCGTCTGAAGAAGGCAAAGAAGAAGAGCCGTGTTAACATCGCGGCGTTGCAAGAGCTGGTGAAGACCCTAACCCAGCAGAATGTGGACCTTGCTCAAGAGCGGGACGACGCGATTGAGGAAGGACAAGGCTGGGAAGAGGATTACAACCAGGCTATGGACGAGGTGCATGCCTTGCAGGACCTCGTACCTCCGGTATTGGGCGTACCGGTGGTCTTGGGCCTTCCAGCAATGGGAGAACCCGGGATGGGAGAAGAGGTGGTAGACCCAGAGCCACCAGCAGAGGTACCGGAGGAGGACGACCCACAAGAGGTCGAGTTCTACTCCGAGTAGGGAGTTACGGTTGCCAAGTAGGGCAGCTAGGGTAGCGTAACCCAACTCTTGTAATCGGTGACATGTCGTGTAGACAGTAGCATATGTATAGGTAGTGACGACATGAGCACGACTTCTCGGAGATCAAAGAATAATGTATCTTATATAAAGTTTATGCTTTATCAATATATGTGAATGTTGTGCAAATTAATCATGCGTCGCTTCAATACCTACTGTTGCTTATGGAAATTTTAAGTAAGACATGTGCTAATCGCTGCTGTTTTGAATTTCAGAATGACGCGTACTCGTGCCAACCCTGACGTTGGGGGTACCAGTCAAGGGGGAGAGACCTCCCAACCACCTCCCGAGGACTCCTCGGGAAAACAACAGCAACAGCAGCAACAGCAACAACAAACACCGCCACCGCCACTGCCAACGGTTACATTGGCCGACATCGTCGCGGCAATGGCGGGTTCACATCAGCAGCACACGGAGCTGCTGCAAACTTTAATTGCAAATACGTCTCGCCCCGAGAGACGTCGAGATCGTGAGGAGCGCCAACAGAGCTCCTACTCTGACTTCCTGGCGACTCATCCCCCTGTATTCTCAAGGGCGGATGAACCACTTGACGCGGACAACTGGCTCCGCGCCATAGAGATGAAGTTCGGGCTGCTCCAAATTAGCGAGCAGCGCAAAACTCAGTTCGCGGTCCAGCAGCTCCAAGGATCCGCGAGCGTGTGGTGGGCCAACTTCTGTGCTTCGCAGCCCACCGACCGAGTGATGACCTGGGCGGAGTTCCGGACGGCCTTCAGGGCCTATCATATACCGCCAGGTTTAATGAAGAGGAAGATGCAGGAGTTCTTACACCTGCAACAAGGGAGCCGGAACGCGCTGGAATACTCCAGGGCGTTTAACGATCTCGCGCTATATGCGTCGTATCATGCTGATACCGACGAGAAGCGGCGGGACCATTTTTACCAGGGGCTTAACCCGCTCCTGAAGGACAAGTTGGTGATGTTCAATCGCGGCAGCCTCAACGACATCATTGATGCTGCGATTGTTCAGGAGGACTCCGGCAAGGAGTTGGCGGCGGCAGAGCGAAAGCGAAGCGCGCCGCAGAGCAGCGGAGAAGGAGGCGGTCCTTCTCAGAAGTTTCGGATGGTGAATCGCCCACCATCAGGTCCACGCTGGCAGCCACCACAGCGGTCGATGCCGTTCCTCAGTCGGCCGTACTCTTCACCGGCATTCCGGCCGGCACTGCCAGTACCACCGCAACAACAACAGCAGCAGCGGACGATGCCGCGTGCGTTTGCACCTCAGCAACGCATGCCGGGCTTTCGTCCACCGAGCACTTCACCAGCAGCGGCCACATGTTACAAGTGTGGTCGTCCAGGGCACTTCGCGAGCAGTTGCCCGGAGTGGCAAGGCGGCGGAGTGGCACCACAGTTTCCGGGGAGGAATCAACCCTGGAACCCTACTAATGCGCGGCGGGCAAACCCTAGGACCGGCACCGTCCACCAGCTTGCCATTGAGGACGTGCCGGAGGGCGAGCCAATCCTTGCGGGTATGTTCCAACTCCACCAGCATCCCGCTATAGTACTATTTGATTCAGGCGCCACGCATAGCTTCATTAGCCAAGCTTTCATTGATAAATATAGCTTGCAAATACTACCCACCGATAGTCCTTATGTGATCTGTTCACCGGGTGGGAAAATTTCAGCAAGCATGATGGTCCCAAAAGCGCCATTGTGCTTAGAGGGTAGAGTTTACCCTACGTCTCTCATAATCTTAGAGGGACAAAAGGTCGATGTCATCTTAGGGATGTCGTGGTTAAACCGCCACAGCGCTGTTTTAGAGACCGTCCTCCGAGTCGTGCACTTGAACTCAGAAGTGCACGAGTCTCACTCATTATTTCTGGACAGTCCAGAAATAAAACTTTCAAGTGTCTATCAAGCCACAACCATCAGATTGGAGGATATTCCAGTGGTCCGAGAGTTCCCTGATGTATTCCCGGACGATTTGCCGGGGATGCCACCCGATAGAGAGGTGGAGTTCAAGATTGAACTTGCACTAGGAACCATGCCAATATCCCGAAGGCCGTACAAGATGGCGCCCAAGGAGTTGTCTGAACTGAAGACTCAGCTCACGGACCTTCTGGAGAAGGGTTTTATTAGGCCGAGCTCCTCGCCATGGGGTTGTTCGGCATTATTTGTCAAGAAGAAGGATGAGACGTTGCGGCTTTGCATGGACTATCGTCCATTAAATGCCGTAACCATCAAGAACAAGTACCCGTTGCCACGGATCGACATGTTGTTTGATCAGTTGGTCGAAGCAAAGGTCTTTTCCAAAATGGACTTAAGATCCGGGTACCATCAGATTAAAATCAGGGCTGAGGACATTCTGAAGACGGCTTTCTCGACGAGGTACGGACTTTATGAGTACCTGGTAATGTCCTTCGGCCTCACCAATGCTCCAGCTCACTTCATGTACTTAATGAACTCGGTATTCATGCCGGAGCTGGACAAGTTTGTCGTGGTCTTCATCGACGACATCCTGGTATATTCCAAGTCGGAGGAAGATCACAAGAAACATCTGCGTATAGTCTTGCAACGGCTGCGGGATCACAAGTTATACGCAAAATTCAGCAAATGCGAGTTTTGGATATCGCAAGTGCCTTTCCTCGGGCATATCATCTCAGCGGAGGGTATCGCTGTGGACCCGAGCAAGATCACTCAAGTGCTGAATTGGAAATCCCCGAGAACTGTTCACGAGGTACGGAGTTTCCTCGGACTCGCGGGATATTATCGGAGGTTCATCCCGAACTTCTCGAAGATTGCCAAGCCAATGACAGAGCTGCTGAAGAAGGCTACCAAATATGTTTGGAGTCCAGCATGTGAAGCAGCATTCAATGCTTTAGTCAAGCACCTGACATCAGCACCGGTTTTGGCGCAGCCAGACACAACAAAACCGTTCGATGTGTACTGCTATGCATCCGGCATTGGGCTCGGATGTGTGCTGATGCAAGACCGAAGGGTGGTCGCGTATGGATCACGGCAGCTTAGAAACCATGAGCAAAATTATCCAACTCACGACTTGGAGCTCGCTGCCGTGGTACTTGCACTAAAAATGTGGAGGCACTACCTACTCGGTAACCTCGTACATTTATATACCGACCACAAAAGCCTCAAGTACATATTCACTCAGAAGGAGCTGAACATGAGGCAACGAAGATGGTTAGAACTGATAAAGGATTACGAGATAGAGATCCATTATCATCCGGGCAAGGCAAACATAGTGGCAGATGCGCTGAGCCGCAAGTCACACGTCAATAATCTGACCATCACACCGTTGGAAGAGAGCGAACCACCACTACATGTGATTCCACACGGAGCTCTCTACAACCTAGCTTTAATCCCCACCATCCGTGAAGAGATAGCGGCAGCCCAGAAGAATGACAAGGGCATGTCACATTTGCGGAGACGTGTAGACAGTGGGGAATTGAAATGTTTCCGGAAAGACGAAGACGGCGTCCTATGGTTCAAGGACCGGATCGTCGTACCCTGAAACCCGGAACTACGGAAGAAGATCTTTGATGAGGCTCACTTGTCAAAGTTCTCTATTCACCCCGGCAGCAACAAGATGTATCAAGAACTCCGAAGAAAGTTTTGGTGGACACGGATGAAGCGCGAGGTTGCAAAATACGTGTCCGAGTGTGATACATGTCGAAGGGTGAAGGCAGATCATATGCGGAAACTGGGACTGCTGCGACCACTGGGCATTCCTGCCTGGAAGTGGGAGGACGTGAGCATGGATTTCATCGTCGGTTTACCCACCACCTTGCAGAAACATGATTCTGTGTGGGTGATCGTCGATTGGCTCACCAAAGTTGCCCATTTCATCCAGGTCAACACAAATTACAACGCCAAGAAGTACACTGAACTGTACATCTCACGGATCCTATCCTTGTACGGCATACCCCGTACCATCATATCGGATCGGGGCACTTTATTTGTGTCCCGTTTTTGGGAGCAGCTGCACGCTGCCTTGGGGACGAAGCTGATCCGTAGTTCAGCCTACCACCCGCAGACGGATGGGCAAACGGAGCGGGTAAATCAAATCTTAGAAGACATGTTACGAGCTTGCGCTATCAACCACGGCAAGAATTGGGATGATCACTTGTCGTTAGCTGAGTTCTCGTACAATAATGGGTACCAAGCCAGCATCAAGATGGCACCTTACGAGGCGCTATACGGGCGGAAATGCCGCACACCACTGAATTGGTGTGAATCTGGCGAAAGGGTGACCTTCGGGATTGACCTCATCAACAACGCGGAAGAAAAGGTTCGACTAATTCAAGCGAACCTAAAAGCCGCTCAATCCCGTCAGAAACAGTATGCGGACTGGAGAAGGGGCCCATTACAATTTGAAGTTGGAGATCACGTATACCTACGGGTGTCTCCAATTAAGGGCGTAAACAGATTTGGGGTGAGAGGAAAGTTGGCACCCCGATTCATCGGTCCATTTCTGATTACCGAGAGATGTGGATCAGTGGCATACCGGCTGAAGTTACCAGAAGCACTTTCCGGTGTGCACGACGTCTTTCACGTTTCCCAGCTGAGGAAGTGTCTCAAGCTATCAACTACCGTTCAGCTGGAAGACATTGAAGAACTGCAACCGGATCTCACCTATCGGGAGGAACCGGTGCAGATTATTGATAAAAAGGCCCGAACCACACGCAACCGTACGTTGTGGTTCTACAAAGTTCTATGGAATAATCACTCCATGGACGAAGCGACCTGGGAGAGCGAAGGATTCCTTCGCACTAACTACCCCGATTTCTTCACGTCGCATATCCGGTAATTTTCCACCGTCCTCTCTCTCATTTTCACCTTATAATCTTGGGACGAGATTCTTTTAAGGGGGGAGGAATGTAAGGGCCTCAGTTTTTGACACACATTTGCAGTGTTCATCACCACACCACACACCTCATTTGAGGAAGGATGATGAACACAAATGAAGAGCAAGTAACAATTATCAACATGCTCATTAGAGAACAAACTACACATTGCAAAAGTGGTATTTCCCACATGTGATATAGATGGGCTGGACATATGAAAACTCCTACACTTTACTAAGGATGCCCATGCCAAGTTTCACCCAAATTCAAAACCTTTTTGAGGTCATTTTGGGTATAGTTAGGAAGAGGGCAGTTTGAAACCATATTCAAATTCAAACTGTTTTTATCCCATGAATTTAAAAGTGGGAGGCATATTCTTACTCAGCACATTTTTGTGAGCTCACACACCAATTTTCACTCCATTTGGAGTTGATCTTGACATGAGCTAAGTGGGAGAAATTCAAACTTTATTTGAATTTCAAACTGAACTTGTGCTGAAATTCATTCAAACCAAACCTCATTTGAACTTTGATCAATTCAAATGGCTCATGGGTGAATAATTTGAATTGCCAAGGGTAGTATGGGATTCACTGTTTACAACAGTGATTAGGAGTAAATTTCAGAGGTTAAAACTGGAAGTGGGACCCACATGTCAGCCACTGCTCAGATCAAACCGACTGAGACTTTTTCACTCGGGTCGCCGAGCCGCAGCGGTGATCACCACCGAGGGCAGCCGCCGCGCCAGCAGCTGCTTGCCCACGCGCGGGCGTGAGGCGGTGCAGAGCCTTCTTAAGGAGCCTGCCCCCCTCCTCGGCCGAGGCACCGCCGTTCTTCCCCGCAAGAACTCAGCGCCGGCCGAAAATTTCCGCAGCTCGGAATCGATCGGAGAACGCCGATCGCAGCTCTCTCCATCCACTCCAGAGCCCCAGCAAGGTACTAGAGACCTTCCTCCGTCCTCCCCGTTGCTAGAATTCGGTTGAAACCGATTGATATCGGCTGTGCCGAAAGATCAAATTCGGGACTTGGAACCGCCGCACCTCGGGCTCTCGTGGACAGCCCAACCAGGGCGTTGTCACGCCCGAGCCAAGGCACCCTTGGACGCGCTGGTGACCGGTGCTGCTCATCCCCGAGCCACAGCTCGAGTGGTTGCTCACCGGCGGTGAATTTCCACTTTTCCCCTTTCTGTGTGCAGAACGACCTTCGGGTATGATTCTGTTTAATTCGTGCTCTAGAAAGGATTAGAGGGCCTCAAGCCGCTCTCACACAAGCTAGACACGGTAACGCACAAGTTGCCTTCACAACTCTGGGCCGGAGAACCTCTGTACCCGGCGTAATTTGAGGTCTATCAATGGCGGGATGAACGGGCGGCATCGGGCACACGGTGAGGACCTATTTCGGGCCTTCCCCGAGCTGCCTCGAGCTCATGTCGACCTTCTCTGAGGTCCACTGATGCTCCCCGACCGATTTCCCAAGTAGTTGAGGTGCTAGGGAACTCGGCCGACATGGCCGAAGTCGTTCCGAGGTGGCGGCTCGTCGCCGGCCATGGTCCGGCCATTGTCATGAGCAGCTGACCCTAGAATCCTGTTCCCCGAGTAAAAGTAGGCAGGGGCAGCCAGAATCGAGAAGTTTGGAGCTGTACAGAAGCCGGCGGCGAGCTCTCCGGCGAGGTTCCTCGGCGGAGGGGCGCGGGCGTCGCGAGGTTGAAGAAGGGGGTTGGACCCCAGCTGTCAGCGGGAGATATTTTGAATCGGGATCCGGCTGCGGCCGGGATTGGGTGTGCTGGCGCGCAAAATCATTGTGGGCCGCGGTGTGCTGTCGCCTCGGCGTGCGACGCGTGTCCCCTGGGCCCACGCGCGAGTTTAAACTTTTTCCCGATTTTCAGATTTCCTTCAAACTTCAAAACCTTATAACATTGGCTAGAAAGCTCCAAATCGAGTAAACCAAATTTTGTTGGATTCAGCTCTCTGAGTACTTTCCAGCAATCAAGTTTCACTTCATGAAAACCCTTAATTCTCCAGAATTAATTCCTCAAATTTTAAACTGTTAGGAATTTTAACTGGAGAATCCTTTGGAGGAAAATCCTGAAATTTTGCTGGGATGTTCACCAAAATATCCCTGAACTACCATAAAAATTTCAGACCCATTGGAGCTCATCTGATCCACCTAATGGTGTGATTAGTGAAACTGTTCCAGAGAAAATAGAAAATGTTTAGAAACATTTTCAGAATTTTCTCTGAAATTGTTTAGCTCATAACTTTAGCTAGGTACCTTCAAATTAAATGAGACCAACTCCATTAGAACCCTCTGAAAATCTAGTTTTCAGAAAGTCATAGATTGCTTCATGAAAATTCCTAGAACACCCTAAGAGTTCCAATTAAGGTCAAGGACATAATTAATTGTGGAGGGCTCAAATGAGCTTTGCTGCAACTAAAACTTGACCAATTCTCTGTTTAGGTTGTAACCAAGCCTCAATAAAAGTTTCACAGTCATTAGGTTTGTCTAGCAAAGGTTATAGACTTCACAACTTCAAACTTAATACAAATGCATTAAATTAATACATGTATTGTTTCTATCATGTAGTCGCTAAGGTCGAGGAGGAACCCGAAGTCCTAGACTTCGTTACTCCGGAGGAACAGCTAGCCTACGACCAAGAGCAGCAAGGCAAGCTCCGGTTTGCATTAACCTTTTTACAAATTTTTATTGTTTTGAGCACATACTTGTTTCCTTTATTCTGTGCATTAGAGTCTTGTTTGGAAGCCCCACTGCATAGCCAAGAGGACCGTGGGTTGGGTTTAGGATTGCAAATCCCGTTAGCTACTGCATTGCTAGGATAGAGTAGGATTCGGTACAAGTCGAGTAGTTGTAACTACTCGCGAGCATAGGCTAGAGGCACTCGACTCGGGTAGTGATAGCACATGAAACACATGGCAAGAAAATGAGACCAAACGGAGGGTAAGGGCAGCAGGACTTTGGGGCCTGTGTGCTGTAGCTCCGCTTGTGTCGATTGAGGACCGAGCCGTGTGTGGGCCTGTTGAACAAGCTAGAACAGTACCGAAGACCTACCGGCTATATGGGAACCGGGAAACTGATGTAACTCGGGTAGCTGGGTGTTGAGGCATAGCTGGTCGTTCAGAGGGTAGGTTGAGAGCTCGAGTTGTAAATTGGCTGGCGGCACTGAGATGCGCATGCAGAGACCTCTTGCTCGGGACGATTGGACCGGTTCAACATTTGGCTAACGGGTGAAAGGTAGTCGCGTACGGCGTCCGTGATGGTTGTTGTAGGCAACATCGAGTACGGGCGTATGTGACGGGTTGTTCGGGTAACCCTGCAAGTGTAAATCGATTATAATCGCCGTCCCTCGCGGTCAGTGAGTACCACTTGTTCCCTGTACCGTGACATAGAAAGAACAGGCTAGTTACATGTTAAAATGCTGCTGATTGAAAGATGGACTTTGCTTGTTAATGGTTTGTTGTAGTTTAGAGCTAACTAAAGTTCATTTCAACTTTGGGCAAAGTACATGAGAGAAAAGTGTTTCTTGTTTGATTGCGGCTCTCTCATGTACCTTAGCGTAAGGTTCTCCACAACCTGCTGCTAAAACTTGAAAGTAAGGTTCTACTAATTAGGCGAGTCCCTTGCAAATGATTTTTACCTCATGTAACCCATCACCCCTCATATAGCAGTTCCATGTTTAGGTGAGATGGGTCAGACTTGCTGAGCCTTCGTGCTCACTGCTTGTGTTTGAAGCTTGAGCTTTGCAGGGTTCTATGAGGAAGGGACTCCCGAAGAGGAGACGGAACCCCCGGAGGGGAACCCCGTCGAGTGGGAGTCGTGCACACCGCAGAGTTAGTGTGCGTGTGTGCTAGCAAGGACACGTTTGAGGGCTGAACGTGCACTTGATGCTTAGTCTACGCCCGCGAGTGTAGACTGAACTTATTTTGATGTAAACATGTTCATAACTTGTTTATGTAATAAAATTCCGCTTCCGCTTTGTACCTTTGACGTGTGTTATCCAGTGCTGTGCAACGCAGCACCCCTCAGCGTGATCCTGGCTCGACAAGACCGTGGGGTCGTGTCACACATATAATCCACAAACTGAATTCAGAATAATACCTCGAATAATAGGGTTTTATTACATTATCTCATGAGTGTCTAACTCATTCTAGCAGCGGAAGTCTTATTCTAGCAGCGGAAGTCTTTATTCTAGCAGCAGAAGTCTTCTAAACTATTGCGGAAGCAAACTAAGCAGCAGCGACTCCATCTCCTACTCCACAGGCAAGTTGACGGTAGATCACACGCCAAGTACTCCACATGGTCTTTGAAGTACTCTTCTCCTGTTGCTGATGATGAAGTAATAATGCAAGTTTGAGTACATGACGTACTCAGCAAGTGCGGGAAAATATGATATGTAGCTTACAGCAAGGCAGGATTTAAAAAGGCTCATTGCAGAAAGCAAAGTTTATTTCACAAACATGATAAAACAGCAACTACCGTTAAGTGAATTTAATCCAAACATGTATTCAACTAAAACATCAACATACCTCCATCATGATTCTCCTCTTTCATGTCTCATCCAGACATTTATCTTTCTCAACTCTTTCTCATGCTCATAATGACGATCTCATGATCATATCCATCTCATATCCGAAACCAAAAGCTCATTGTTCGACTCAACAATCCGAAACCATTCTCATTACCAGGACTCAACAGTCCCAAAACCAAATTCCGAAGACCATACCATAAACAAACCGATGATCATACCAATGACCATCCCAAACCATACCATGATCAAACCGAACATCCATCCCAAAAACCATCCCATCTAATCATGGAAGTTGGCCAGGTTCTTGTGACCGGAAGCACGACTATCATGATAGTTTTACACTCTGCAGAGGTGGCACCACTCTACCCACAAGTTTGTGATTTCGTCACCCGCCAGCAACTGCAGAACCTCTATTATACCAGTACACAACCGTCGGTGTATGGCCAAGAGATCACAAAATAGCCTTTACAAAGGGGCTACTAGATGTATGGACTCACTAAGGTTTCACCAGCAGGCTCGAATCACCATTCTCCCACCTACGGGCCCCCTCTTGTGCCATGCAGTTCCCAGGGCAGTCCTCTCTCAACTCCCATTCCCCGCGCCTTCCACAGTCCATAACAATCTAGCAACTACCAAATTAGTCAGCTAAGCCGCACCCATACTTGGCCTTGTGGTGGCACTGTTTTCCTGGCATGTGCTCGCATGAACCGGTCCTTAGATCTACGGCAAGTAAACTACCATCTCATGCTACCACATCCACAAACCATTCTTGCCTAGATATCCCCCCGATTCATGTTCATTATCAACATCAAGTTCTTATTATCATTGTTCATAGTTCAATAGCTAGACACATTCTATCTCGCTCCTCATATCCCGTAGATTAGCGAAGCAAAAGCAAAAACGACCATACCCGACTCATCGACTTTCCCGGCGACAAGGGTGGTTAACAAAACTAGTAAACTCCTATAAAAGGGTTCCCATCAAATTGACTCAAGCATACACAGTTTTTGCAAACAAAACAGTTTCAAAACATGGGATCAATATTTTCAAGGGGCACTTGCCTTGTTCCTGTGGCTCTTGTTGGTCTTGTGTCTCGATGTATTGGCGCTGTAGTTCTTCGTAGGTAGCTCCCTGAGCTTGTCCTTCTACTCACGATCACGCACATACAAGATTCACAGCAATCAATTATCATGCACATACTTTACTCAAGATGCCATAGTGTAGATGCATGCTAATCCTATGGTGCTGTTTTTATTAGATCAATTTGTATGTGTTCTTGCATGTTTTAACGGCTTGCATGGGTTTTACGATGAACAAGGGTGTAAGGATCTAGTGTGGACGTGGTGATGATCTTGACTCAAGATCTAGATCAATTCCACCATCAAAAACTGATCAACACGTGATCTTTCCACACGAAAAAGCTTCTATTTGAAGAAAACAGATGCGAAGTAAACCGCGATGATGTCGTAAGGTGGTAACGAAGACCTACCTCACTTCTCCTCAGTGTCGGGGCCTTCCTCCTAGCAATGGCAGCAGCGGGGAGCTCGTCGGCGGTTCACCGGTGGGGCTCACCATCGTCTGAACTCCGACGAAGGGGGTTGACTCGGTGAGTTGGGAGCTAGGGCCTCTAAGTTGTCGACTTGAGAAGGTGTTACGGCCAAGGGGGTGTTTCGGGTTCTATTTATAAGGGGTCAAAAAGAGTCATATTCTGATTGCTTTGGATCATAACAACTTATCTCCAATAGATTCGGTGCGGTAGCAATGTGGAAATCGTGTCGGTTTCCTCAGTACCGGGTGTTCCCACGCGTTCAGAAGGAAAAACCGCCTAGGAACCTCTTCCTTCCGCAGGGATAAGCTCCTGAGGCTCCATGTGTCAAGCGGGGGCCTGGCCTCCCTTTTCCGCGGAGACAAGCTCCGGTTGTGCCACGTGTCAGGCGGGCGGGACCTCCCCTCTCCTCAGAGGTGAGCTCCGCGTGCGCCACGTGTCTTGGCGGGCGGGACCTCCCCTCTCCTCGAAGGTGAACTCTGAGAGTGCCACATGTCAGAGCCGGACCTCCCCACTCTTCGGAGGTGGGCTCCGAGAATGCCACGTGTCCAGTAGCGCCAGACTTCCTTTCTCCTCAGAGATGAGCCCTGTGGTCGACACGTGTCCATTAGTGTCGGACCTCCCGGAGGCGAGCTCCAAGGTCGACACGTGTCCAACAGCGTCGGACCTCCCGGAGGTGAGCTCCGAGGGTGGCACGTGTCCCGCAGTGTCGGACTTCTCAGAGGCGAGCTTCGAGAGCGACACGTGTCTCGTGCGGCAGACCTCTCGGAGGTGAGCTCCAAGAGCGACACGTGTCCAGCGGGTTGGGCCTTGCTTTTCCGCAGTGAATAGCTCCGAAGGCGACACGCGCCCTGCGAGGCTGGCCTTGCTTCTCCGCAGAGGCTAGCTCCAGGGGCAACCCATGTCCCATGGAGTCGGACCTCGCCCCTTCCGCAGACGCAAGCTCCGAGCCTGCCACGTGGCCAGTCAGCGGCGGACCTCTCCCCCTCTGCAGGGATGAGCTCCGAAGGCGCCACGTGGCCAGCGGGCCGTGGGAAGTGTCTACAGCGCTCCTTGGCGAACTGGTATTGGCTCTTTTCAGCTATCTTTTTTATTCTTTCTCTGTTTCTACTTCTTTTAAACTGTTTCTCTTCATGAATTATGAATGCATGCATGGATACGAAATTGAGGGTGTTACACGGGTCCACGCGCCAAGCGACATCGTCGGAACCTCCCAGCCCGGAGCAAAAAGCAGAGTTTTGTAACACTCCAAAACCTGCTAAAGAGGGGAATTTAAAATTTTGGACGTATTGCATGTGGTGCAGAAATTCAAATTCAAACTGGAATTTAAATTCAAATCAAAACAGAAAAAGAAAAGGAAAAAGAAAACCCCAACTGGCCAGTGGGCCGAAACCCGCCAGCCGGCCCAATCCCCCGCGCCAACCCGAACCCGCGCCCCCCCTCTCTCCCTCTCACTGACACGCGGGGCCCGCATGTCATCCCTCACCTCCCGCGCGCCGCCCGACCCCGGACTCTTCTCTCGCGCCCGATCAAAACAAACCCCGGAACCCACGCTCCCAGCCCCGATTTCCGGTCCCAGACGCCCCCAACATGATCTCAACAGACCGCCGCCCTCCCTCGCCTACTTAAACGCCGACAATTGCCCTGTCCCCCCCCCCCCCGGTCGGCCGTTCTTCTCTCCGGTGAGAACCGAAGTTTCTACAGCCGATTTCCGTCGATCCTTGCTCAAATTTCCTGATCTAACGTGGTGATCACGTTCCACCGCCATCGGGGAGCCCTGCAGGTGAAGGAAATGACGTGTCTTGCGCCCTAACAGCCACCCCGACGTGCACCGAAGATCATCGCCGTTGAAGCTCGCCGCCGACCGACTTCCAGGGCCTCCGAGTGCAGGAAAACCCCTCGGTGAGCATCCCCTACCCCTCTGCGGTCGATCTGTGCAAAAAGATGCGAGTTCTAACGCACAGCGGCAAAAACCGAGGCTGCGCCGGCGAGATCGCCACCCCCGCCGCCGCACGCCGCCGCGCGCGCGGGCTGGTTCCGGCCAGGGCGACGTGGCCCCTTGAGGGCCGTCTATTTTAAATCGCACGGTAGAAATAAAACCCACGCGTACCGGTTCGACGATCTAATCTGAGCCGTCTGTTTTAAATCAGACGGTCCACGTCAGCCCCGCGTTATAAAGGCCGGGATTCTTGCGCGCTACCCCCTGGGGATCTCGGAAAACACGAGCTAACCCTGGAAACTTCTGATCTAGCCCCTGGAACTTCAGAAATTCGTGTAAATTCATTTAAAAATCAGTTTTAGCCCCTGGACTTAATAAAAATTAGGAAAACCCCTCTGTTATGTGTAGTTAGATCCCTGGAAATTTATGAAATAGTAAATTAGACCCTGCAGTAGGGTGGATTTACCTTTTTGACCCTATATGATATTGAATTTAGAAATTTGAATATGTGACTAGGATTTAAATTTAAAAGGTAAGGCAAACACATGTGCAAATTCAAATTTAAACTCTCCTAGCCCTTCGAAAACTTTAGAATGAGTTAAAAATAGATTTTAGGCTGAAATGAAATCTGCCTAAGTGTTGCTCATTTTTATTTTCTCTAGAGACACATTTTAGGCTAGGAAATAATTCTAAAAACTAGTAAAATAAATTTAATTTGTTCCACACCACAGAGGAAGTTCAAAAATATATTATTGAACATTTTAGATCAGAACCTATTCTGTTTAGATGATGTGTCTTATTATTTTCATAGTAAAAGTCCACTTTTAGGCATAGAAAATAAAGCTGAAAATATAGGAAAATAAGTATGCATAATTAGAAAATGATAAATGAGGTCTCCAAATCCAAAAACTTCAATTTAGGATTTTGTAGAAGATCTGAAAACCTATTTGGAGTAGGAAATTACCTTTCATGCAAACTTGGTAGCTAAGAGGTGTATTAATTAAATATAAAGAATTTGTTCAAATTGGAAATTCATATATAGTGTGCAAATAGAAATCTGAATACAAAAGTTAGAAATCATATACATATGGTTAAAAGTGCATGTAGTCCAAAAATCAACACATGTAGGGTAACCACAACACTTAGAAATGTGAATAACTTTCATATGTATGTATGTATGGTTTGCATGAGTGAAAGTGTGAACCATGGCTTATGGATTGTGGTTTTCTTTTGCTATGTGTATTGGCATGAGTAGAACCTGCCCCAGAGCAAGTTCTCCCCTTCCAAGACCAAGACTTTCCATTCCCAGAGCAAAAGGAAGAAGGCAAGTGTCCTTGACCACTTTGATCCTATACTAGGATGTGTAGATAGAATTATTTGCATTGTCAATTTAAATATGAAACCCATGCTAGGAAGTTTCCCTAGAATTGAATTACCTTGTTTCCTTGTAGCTTGGGTTGGGATTTATTTTATCATGTCATTTATTTATATGCTTATGCTTAGCCATGCTTAGGATGGGATAATTGGGATATGAGATCATCAATTTATTTACCTTACTCTTGAATGAGATATTATGAGTTATGTAGAGGTAGGGATCGAGGCAAGTTGGATGATTTGGTTGGTGCTGGGTGCACGATACTCGGGTTTGTGTTTAGTACTTGCCTGGATCCTAAGGACCGGTTCATGGAGCATGTAACCTGGCTTTACCGTGCCAACCACATGCTGAGATGGGGCAGCTTGGCCAATTAATTAGGTGTATCCCCGGTGTAGTATGGGTGTTTTGGATGGTGCAGGAATAGGTGTCAGCTGGACTACCATATGAGCCGCAAGGCTCAAGAGGGGGCCACTGCAGCGGGGTTGGAGCCTCTTGTATGCTGTTAGGGGTGAAACCTCAGTGGGCCCACGCTCGTGGGGAATCCCTTTGTAAAGGCAACGTAGTGATCTCCTGGCTACACACCTGGGAAGTGTGAATGTGGTTCGCGGCCACTGGCATAATAGAGGTTCTTTTAGTCCACCCGGCAACAGGGGATGAAATCACTACATGTGGGTACAGTGGTGCAAACTCTGCAGAGTCAAAACTGTCATGACAGCCGTGCTCACGGTCAAGAGCGGCTTGGACTTATTGATGATTAGAGGATGATGAATTGGGAAGTTATGGATGTTAAGCGGGAAGTTTAACATTGGAGATGAGACTATGTTTACTTGATATTGATTATGGGTTGGGAGATTGGGACCATTTCACCTGTGTAGTAATGTAGGTGCTTAATAAGCTAAGGTGATAGGTATTAATTGCGTAGTGCTTTAACCATGAGTCAACCTCTCCCTGCTCTAGCCATGCATGACATAACTTTCCCACACTTGCTGAGTACCCATGGTACTCAAACTTGCTTTTCTGTTGGTTTATATTGCTGCTCAGGTCAAGGGGATGATGTGGTGTTCAATGACCAAGACATTGGTCCCAAAGAAGGATTCTAGGTTCACGGAGTCCCCGGGCAACGCCTGTGACGGAGCCCACAAGACTTATATTCCGTTGTTGTTTTATTTACATGTTATGAACTTATTATCGTGCATCGAGACGTATGCTATGTAATATGATGATGCTTCACTATTTGTCATCACATGTATGAGAAAATGATCCTTGCATACATGTGATATTCACTCGGCTGTTCTTCGGAGAAACCGGGTGTGACAGAAGTGGTATCAGAGCCAAGGTTGCCCGTAGGAACGTGGACCTAGGTAGAAATGGACGTATTTAAGGACCCTATTTTCTTAAAAACTATTTTACAAAAGTGTGGGTTGAAGGTGTTATTTAATAGGGTCACTTTATTCATCTCACCCCAACTTTTATTCAAAATACAATTTTTGTTTAACTCTTATCTAACTTAATTTTAAATGCTTCATGTTTTAGATGGTTCGCATGATCCGCACCGCCCGCAAGTCCACCGGAGGGAGAGTTCCATTAGTTGCCCTTGCCTTAAGAGAGGAGAACCGTCCGGTGATGTACCACTCCTACGGGTTGGCAGTAGGAGGCTTGTTGCGCCGTCTACGGCGTATGCTCCATGCTGCCGGCAATACGGGCAAGCTAATCATACACTACAGCTCCACCCGGACCATCCGTGAGAAGCGGGAAGAATGGAGTTCAGAAATGAGGATTATCCATGAAAATCAGCTGCTAAAGATCCACCGTTCTCCAGCTTGTCGGGCGACACAGGTCGATGCTGAGAAGGATGTCACCTGGGAGGCCATCACCTGCCAGAGTTACATCAACCATCGCCACCTGGACAGGACTGAGTACATGTATGTCCTCCAGCGTGAGAGTGGCACCGTGGAGTACAAGTACCCGCCAGTGCAGCAGGGGACTTCCCATGAGCACATGGACCTGTGCTTGGAGGATGCTGCTATGCTCAGCACTCGACTGCAGGAGTGTCAGCAGGAGCTTTAGGATGTTCGTGACACCCTGAAAGAGACTGAGGCGTTGCTTCGAGCCAGCTTGAGGGCGAGAGAAAGAGGAGACGGGAATGAACTGTGTGTCACCGTGAATGACACATGGACTCCTGACTCCCCAGACCACTGGGTGAGCAGGCGTCGCCGCACTTCTCCACCAGCAGCTTCCCCACCCAAAGCGGAATCAGAGAGCAGCCGCAATAATGAGGAAGACCCCGAGGAGCCAGCTCAGTGATACGAGTCGTGTAGAGTCCTTTCCCTTAGTTCAACAGGTTATCGAGTAGTCGAGTCAATACCTTAGTTAATTGTGTGTTAATGTTTGGTGTGTGACGTGAGTTGTGGAAGCCATGGGCATTTGTCCACAACCTCGTCTTTAGGTTGCTTTGCTTTGATGTGTGAACCCCTATGAACTAAGAGTGCATTTATTTTCATGTGAGACGTGACTCCCAAAAATCTACGTGAAACCCTCAGAAAATGTTTAATATATTAAGGCCTCAAAAGTTTAAGTTTAAACAAGCAATTTGGGAAGTTAATACGCAATGCTTTAAGTTAACGTTTGGTTGATCATGATAGATGGCTGGAAGAGGAAAGGGTCGTGGTGCCAACCCCACCAACAACAACGATGAGGCCGGCAACCCTCATCTTTCTGGAGGACAAGACAGGGGTGGTCGCCGTGAAGGAGCTGATCCTATCCACCAGATGCTTGAAAATCAGAATCAGCTCATCCAGAGCCTAACTCAAGTGGTGGCCAACTTGCACCAAGCTCCACCCCGACAAGCTGCACCACGCCAACCAAGGTTGAGTGAGTTTCTAGGGACTCAACCTCCAAAGTTTGCAAGTGCTGCTGAACCTATTGAGGCAGATGACTGGCTAAAGACCATTGAGAGCAAGATGAGGATCATACAATGCCAAGGGTATGAGAGGGTTCTGTTTGCCTCTCACAAATTGCATAGACCTGCTGCTAATTGGTGGACCGCTTACATGGCAGCCCATCATGACCCCGAGAACATCACTTGGGAAGAGTTCAAGTGCAGTTTCCGCAACCATACATACCAAGGGGTGAACTCAAAAACAAGAGAAAGGAGTTCTTGGGACTACAGCAAGGAAACATGACTGTGAGGGAATACCTCACTAAGTTCACCCAACTATCCCGTTATGCACCACGGGACATCGAAACTGATGAGCAAAAACAGGACTGTTTTGTGGAAGGACTTACTATGGAAATGCAGTGTGCAATGTCCTCCAACAAGTATGAAAGCTTCCAAAAGATGGTAGACAGAGCATTTGTCGTGGAGAGGAAGCTGAAGGCCCTGGAAAATGAAAACAAGAGGAAGGCGAGATGGTCACACCAAGCCTCAAGTAGCAACACACGCCCACGTTTGATGCAGCAACCCGCAAGGCAGACGAGCCATGCTGTGGTACCCTACTCAGCACCCAGAGGGTACAACCCGAATTTCAGGCCTCCGTCAGCACCAGCACAGCCGCAACGTCAGTTTGTACAGCAGCCTCGCCCCACATATCAACCTCGACCAGCAGGACAAGGACCACCAAGTCAACCCCAAGACAACATAGGCCAGGCACCTCAAGTTGGGGTACAATGCTTCAACTGTGGTGAAGTGGGGCACTACGCCCATAAGTGCCCAAAGAAGAAGCCCATGCAGCCACAACAGCAGAATGTGATGCGAGGACGGGTGAACCATGTGACCATGGAGGAAGCGCAAGAGGCACCTTACGTGGTAATTGGTAAGTTTCCTGCCAATTTACACATTGCAACCCTGTTGTTCAATTCTGGTGCTACCCACTCGTTCATTGCTCATGGGTTTGTTAAGAAGCATGATCTAGCAACAACACAAATGAACCATATGCTAGCAGTAAACTCTCCAGGGGAGAAATAAGGACAAGACAAGTGTGTCCCAAGATGAATCTAGACATTAATGGGGTAGAATTTAATGCAAACCTCATAGTGATAGACTCACAAGGGATAGATATTATTTTGGGTATGGATTGGTTGACCAAACATAAGGGAATCATCTGTTGTTCGACAAGAACGGTGGAACTAACTCACCCTAGTGGCACAAGAGTGAAGTTCTTAACTGTACAAAACCCTAGGAGGGACCTTAAACTCAATCAAGTTGAGGTGGAAGTGGAAGAGATCAGGATTATCAGGGAATATCCAGATGTTTTTCCGGAGGAGTTGCCAGGTATGTCTCCCGATCGTGAAGTGGAATTCGCGATTGAGCTAGTGCCTGGAACAGCTCCAATATACAAGAGGCCTTATCGGATGGACTCCAAAGAGCTGGAAGAACTCAAGGAACATTTAAGAGTATTGACAGAGAAGGGGTACATTCGTCCTAGTTCCTCACCATGGGGAGCTCCAGTGATATTTGTGACCAAGAAGGACGGGACCCAAAGGTTATGCATAGACTACCGTGCGTTGAATGAAGTAACCATCAAGAACAAGTACCCATTACCCAACATTGAAGACTTATTTGATCAGTTGAGGGGAGCTTGTGTGTTCTTAAAAATTGATCTCAGGTTGGGATACCACCAACTTAAGATAAGGCAAACTGACATTCCAAAGACAGCTTTCGTATCTCGGTACGGGCTGTATGAATACACCGTCATGCCTTTCGGGCTAACTAATGCCCCGGCATACTTCATGTATCTCATGAACAAGGTATTCATGGAATATCTGGACAAATTTGTGGTTGTTTTCATCGATGACATTCTCGTCTTCTCCAAAGATGAAGAAGAACATGAGGGACATTTAAGGTTGGTATTGCAAAAGCTAAGAGAACATCAACTATATGCCAAGTTGAGCAAGTGTGAGTTTTCGCTGAAGAGAGTTCCCTTCTTAGGACATATAATCTCGGAGGGAGGAATCTCCGTAGATCCTGCCAAGATCGAGGATGTGCAGAAGTGGAAGACCCTTGAAAATGTCGGGGAACTTCGAAGCTTCTTAGGATTGGCTGGGTATTATCGACGGTTTATCGAGGGTTTCTCCAAGATTTCGAGACCCCTCACCAAATTGTTAGAGAAGGGAATCACATTCACATGGACACCGCAGTGCGAGACGAGTTTTCAAGAACTGAAGAAAAGATTGACAACAGCCCCAGTGCTAGTTATGCCAGATATGCAGAAGAACTTTTCGGTGTACTGCGATGCCTCTGGAAACGGGTTGGGATGTGTTCTCATGCAAGAGGGGCATGTCATGGCTTATGCGTCCCGGCAGCTCCGGAAACACGAGAAGAACTATCCTACGAATGACCTAGAGCTAGCCGCAGTGGTACACGCGTTGAAGATTTGGCGGCATTACTTGATGGGGAAGAGGACAGAGATATATACGGATCATAAGAGCTTAAAGTATATTTTCACACAGCCAGATCTCAACCTCAGACAAAGGAGATGGTTAGAGCTAATCAACGACTTTGATGTGGGCATCAACTATCATCCTGGGAAAGCGAACGTCGTAGCAGATGCTTTAAGCCGGAAGGTGCAGGTCAATAGGTTGAGCTTAAAGGACATGCCTACAGAGTTGAAGGAAGAGGTTGTAAAACTCAATCTATGTTTAGTGAATAGTGGTGAGGCCATCGCCATGGAAGTGGACTCCACACTAGAGCAAGACATACACAATGGTAAGAAGAATGATGAGAAGATACAAGAAATCAGAGAACTCATCAAGGATAATAAAGCCCCCGAGTTCAGAGAGGATGAACAAGGTACGGTGTGGCACGAGAAAAGAATATGTGTGCCTGAGGTGAAGGAAATCCGTGAATTGATTTTGAAGGAGGCTCATGATTCCAATTATTCTATTCATCCTGGAAGTACGAAGATGTATCATGACCTCAAGAGCAGATATTGGTGGTATGGCATGAAGCGAGATGTCGCGGAACATGTTGCCCTATGTGACACATGTCAGTTGGTGAAAGCAGAACATCAACGACCCTCGGGACTATTGCAACCACTCAAAGTGCCTGAATGGAAATGGGAAGAAATAGGTATGGACTTCATAGTGGGACTACCCAGGACCCAATCGGGATATGATTCGATATGGGTCATCATCGATAGGCTAACAAAGGTAGCTCATTTCATCCCCGTGAAAGAAAGCTACAACGGATCTAAATTGGCGGAATTGTACATGTCAAGGATCGTGTGTTTCCATGGAGTGCCAAAGAAGATAGTGTCGGACCGAGGGACACAATTCATCTCAAGGTTCTGGCAGAAGTTACATGAAACCATGGGAACTCATCTAAATTTTAGTTCTGCCTATCACCCCCAGACTGACGGGCAGACAGAAAGAACCAATCAGATCCTTGAGGATATGCTGAGAGCGTGTGCACTCAAGAACAATAGTAGTTGGGATAAGAACTTACCGTATGCGGAGTTCTCCTATAGCAACAACTATCAGGCTAGTATGAAGATGTCACCATTTGAGGCTTTGTATGGGAGGAAGTGCAGAACTCCACTATTTGGAACCAAACAAGGGAAAGTAAAGTGTTTGGGCCCGAGGTACTACAAGAAGCCGAGGAAAAAGTGAGGGAAATCCACAACAACTTGGGGATAGCACAGACCCGACAAAAGAGCTATGCCGATGTACGGAGAAGAGAGCTCGTTTTCAACGTGGGGGACTATGTTTATCTCAAGGTGTCCCCTATCCGAGTTCTTCGTCGGTTCAAGGTGAAAGGGAAGTTATCACCCCGATACATCGGACCCTTTCAGATTCTGTAGAGGAAAGGCGAAGTGGCATATCAACTCGAACTACCGGCTCGCCTATCGGATGTGCACGATGTATTCCATGTGTCACAGCTCAAGAAATGTCTGAGGATGCCTGAAGAGATGTTACATATGAATGAGGTTGACGTAGGAGAGGATCTGTCTTATGCCAAGCAACCGGTCAAGATTTTGGAGACAATGGAACGCCTCACAAGAAATAAAAGAATCCGGATGTGCAAGGTGCAGTGGAAGCATCACTCGGAAGAGGAAGCCACATGGGAGCGAGAAGACGAGCTTAAGGCACAGTTTCCGGAATTGTTTTCCTAGAACCACCAATCTCGAGGACGAGATTTCTTTTAAGATGGGGTAGAGCTGTAACACCCCAAAACCTGCTAAAGAGGGGAATTTAAAATTTTTGGACGCATTGCATGTGGTGCAGAAATTCAAATTCAAACTGGAATTTAAATTCAAATCAAAACAGAAAAAAAAAGGAAAAAGAAAAAAGAAAAAGAAAACCCCAACCGGCCAGTGGGCCGAAACCCGCCAGCCGTCCCAATCCCCCGCGCCAACCCAAACCCGCGCCCCCCCTCTCGCCCTCTCACTGACAAGTGGGGCCCACGTGTCATCCCTCACCTCCCACGTGCCGCCCGACCCCGGACCCTTCTCTCGCGCCCGATCAAAACAAACCTCGGAACCCACGCTCCCAGCCCCAATTTCCGGTCCCGGATGCCCCCAACATGATCTCAACAGACCGCCGCCCTCCCTCACCTATTTAAACGCCGACAATCGCCCTGTCCCCCCCCCCCCCGATAGGCCGTTCTTCTCTCCGGTGAGAACCGAAGTTTCTACAGCCGATCTCTGTCGATCCTTGCTCAAATTTCCTGATCTAACGTGCTGATCACGTTCCACCGCCGCCGGGGAGCCCTGCAGGTGAAGGAAACGATGTGTCTTGCGCCCCAACAGCCACCCCGACGTGCACTGAAGATCATCACCGTTGAAGCTCGCCGCCGACCGACTTCTAGGGCCTCCGAGTGCAGGAAAACCCCTCGGTGAGCATCCCCTACCCCTCCCCGGTCGATCTGTGCAAAAGGATGCGAGTTCTAACGCACAGCGGCAAAAACTGAGGCTGCGCCGGCAAGATCGCCACCCCCGCCGCCGCGCGCCGCCGCGCGCGTGGGCTGGTTCCGGCCAGGGCGACGTGGCCCCTTGAGGGCCATCTATTTTAAATCGCACGGTAGAAATAAAACCCACGCGTACCGGTTCGACAATCTAATCTGAGCCGTCTGTTTTAAATCAGACGGTCCACGTCAGCCCCACGTTATAAAGGCCGGGATTCTTACGCGCTACCCCCTGGGGATCTCGGAAAACACGAGCTAACCCCGGAAACTTCTGATCTAGCCCCTGGAACTTCAGAAATTCGTGTAAATTCATTTAAAAACCAGTTTTAGCCCCTGGACTTAATAAAAATTAGGAAAACCCCTCTGTTATGTGTAGTTAGACCCCTGGAAATTTATGAAATAGTAAATTAGACCCTGCAGTAGGGTGGATTTACCTTTTCGACCCTATATGATATTAAATTCAGAAATTTGAATATGTGACTAGGATTTAAATTTAAAAGGTAAGGCAAACACATGTGCAAGTTCAAATTTAAACTCTCCTAGCCCTTGGAAAACTTTAGAATGAGTTAAAAATAGATTTTAGGCTGAAATGAAATCTGCCTAAGTGTTGCTCATTTTTATTTTCTCTTGAGACACATTTTAGGCTAGGAAATAATTCTAAAAACTAGTAAAATAAATTTAATTTGTTCCACACCAGAGAGGAAGTTCAAAAATATATTATTGAACATTTTAGATCAGAACCTATTCTGTTTAGATGATGTGTCTTATTATTTTCATAGTAAAAGTCCACTTTTAGGCATAGAAAATAAAGCTGAAAATATAGGAAAATAAGTATGCATAATTAGAAAATGATAAATGAGGTCTCCAAATCCAAAAACTTCAATTTAGGATTTTGTAGAAGATCTGAAAACCTATTTGGAGTAGGAAATTACCTTTCATGCAAACTTGGTAGCTAAGAGGTGTATTAATTAAATATAAAGAATTTGTTCAAATTAGAAATTCATATATAGTGTGCAAATAGAAATCTGAATACAAAAGTTAGAAATCATATACATATGGTTAAAAGTGTATGTAGGCCAAAAATCAACACATGTAGGGTAACCACAACACTTAGAAATGTGAATGACTTTCATATGTATGTATGTATGGTTTGCATGAGTGAATGTATGAACTATGGCTTATGGATTGTGGTTTTCTTTTGCTATGTGTATTGGCATGAGTAGAACCTGCCCCAGAGCAAGTTCTCCCATTCCAAGACCAAGACTTTCCATTCCCAGAGCAGCAGAAAGAAGGCAAGTGTCCTTGACCACTTTGATCCTGTACTAGGATGTGTAGATAGAATTATTTGCATTGTCAATTGAAATATGAAACCCATGCTAGGAAGTTTCCCTAGAATTGCATTACCTTGTTTCCTTGTAGCTTGGGTTGGGATTTATTTTATCATGTCATTTATTTATCTGCTTATGCTTAGTTATGCTTAGAATGGGATAATTGGGATATGAGATCATCAATTTATTTACCTTACTCTTGAATGAGATATTATGAGTTATGTAGAGGTAGGGATCGAGGCAAGTTGGATGATTTGGTTGGTGCTGGGTGCACGAGACTCGGGTTTGTGTTTAATACTTGCCTGGATCCTAAGGACCGGTTCATGGAGCATGTAACCTGGCTTTACCGTGCCAACCACATGCTGAGATGGGGCAGCTTGGCCAATTAATTAGGTGTATCCCCGGCGTAGTATGGGTGTTTTGGATGGTGCGGGGAATAGGTGTCAGCTGGACTACCATATGAACCGCAAGGCTCAAGAAGGGGCCACTGCAGCGGGGTTGGAGCCTCTTGTATGCTGTTAGGGGTGAAACCTCAGTGGGCCCACGCTCGTCGGAAATCCCTTTGTAAAGGCCACGTAGTGATCTCCTGGCTACACACCTGGGAAGTGTAAATGTGGTTCGCGGCCACTGGCATAATGGAGGTTCTTTTAGTCCACCCAGCAACGGGGGATGAAATCACTACATGTGGGTACAGTGGTGCAAACTCTGCAGAGTCAAAACTGTCATGACAGCCGTGCTCACGGTCAAGAGCGGCTTGGACTTATTCATGATTAGAGGATGATGAATTGGGAAGTTATGGATGTTAAGCGGGAAGCTTAACATTGGAGATGAGACTATGTTTACTTGATGTTGATTATGGGTTGGGAGATTGGGACCATTTCACCTGTGTAGTAATGTAGGTGCTTAATAAGCTAAGGTGATAGGTATTAATTGTGTAGTGCTTTAACCATGAGTCAACCTCTCCTTGCTCTAGCCATGCATGACATAACTTTCCACACTTGCTGAGTACCCATGGTACTCAATCTTGCTTTTCTGTTGGTTTATATTGCTGCTCAGGTCAAGGAGATGATGTGGTGTTCAGTGACTAAGACTTTGGTCCCGAAGAATGATTCTAGGTTCACGGAGTCCCCCGGGCAACGCCTGTGACGGAGCCCACAAGACTTATATTCCGCTGATGTTTTATTTACATGTTATGAACTTATTATCGTCCATCGAGACGTATGCTATGTAAGACTTATTTATATTCGAACACCTGGCTTGTAATATGATGATGCTTCACTATTTGTCATCACATGTATGAGAAAATGATCCTGGCATACATGTGATATTCACTCGGTTGTTCTTCGGAGAAACCGGGTGTGACAAGTTCTAACAACCGGGCTGGGTCGGGTCAAGCCGAGTAAGGCCGAGGGCCCGTCTGCTATCGACGCCAACTGCGCCTTGGAAAAAGGACAGTTGGGACAACTCCCAATCGTACGACCGCAGAGGCCCACCGTGCGAGACAAAGCACAGTGCCGTGCTCAAAAAGCAAGAAGAGAGAGATGTCGGGCACTGGCGAATGACAACGTGATGACCAGGTGGGTTCAGGCTCGGGCACTAGGGCTAAGCCCCATGAAGGCAAAAGGCCAGCCCCGCCGAAGACCGACCACTTTGAGAGGATGCTTGATAGGTCGTGCGCCAACCACGCCTCCCAGGTGAAACACTCCTTCAAGGACTGCGCCATCCTCAGATGCTTTTTTGCAAGAGGGTCGGATCCCCCAAGCGACAAGGATTGAAAGATCTGCGCGGGCAATCGCAAGGCAGGAAAGAGGGCATGTCCCTTGCCTCACTACCTCCGACGGCATCGCGCCCTGTGGGCCTGAGTGGGACCATGCCCTTGAAAGAAGATCGGGGCAGCCAACCTCCTGGACGAGATGAGCAGCTTGCAGGCCATCCTTGACCGAGGATATCGCCTCCTCGCAGAGGGCACTGGTGATCCCCTCAGACCGTCCATACGGGACGTTTCCCTGAAGAGACGCCTGGAGGCTCCTCTGCCTTCCCCTCTTAGGAACAAATCAGCAAGGTGAGAGGTCGGCGGGCACCCGGTTCCCACCACCCGCGATGGCCCCAACCTCACACCTTCGAGGTCGGTGATCCGCCTGATCAACAAGGACAAACACGAGCCGCCCCCCTCATGAAGGGCCTAGAAATGACAGCAAGCACCCCACATCCTAAGCCGTACTGGCAAAAGGGCAACGACAGGGACATCCGACTCGGCGACAGCGACGTCGGGCACTCTAGAACATCGCGCGCAGCAGCCCTGACCTCTGGACAGAAGGGAGCGGATCGCAAAACCAAAAGATAAGTACTCACCCTCCGTTTCCTTTACCTTTATCGTCAAACCTTTGCTCGAGTACTGAACCTAAGTCCCACCGCCTGGGCTCGAGCCCAGGTGCATCGTTAAGGAAACCGAGTTTTCCCAACCCCGGGCTAACAAAAGCTTGGGCGAGCCCGTATATCTCATAGTGCCGCACGGGCCCGACCACCCGAGCTCAAACCTAGGCGCATCGCTAAGCTAAGGAAACCGAGTTTTCCCGACCCCGGGCTAACGAAAGTCCGGGTGAACCCTCGCCTTACAAGGTGCCACATAGCGCCCCGACTAGCCAGGGCACTATATGACTCTCGGGGGCTGCCTCCCTTAAGGAATCGACAAACAATTATCCTTAGTACTTCCTCCGCACCACCCAACTTACAGCTAGGAACCATGAAAAGTTTTCGAGACTACGGATCGGAAGAGCACGAAAGGGAAAGCGGCATAGTCGTTCTTTTTTCCCTCAAACCTAGTGTCTACACCCCGTGAGCGAGAGTTGCCGAAGCTCTCAGAATCACAAACCGAAACACAATACAAGGTTGTCTCACACATTGGACAAATTTCTTTGCTTTGTTCTCCATTAGAAGAGCCACGAAGGGCAAATGTTTTTACATTATAAGGGGAAAAGGTGAAAGGAAAGGGGAGACGACCGAACAAAGTCATACAGGAGGATGATGTCTGTAAGAAAATTGATGATTACAGGCAACATCCTGTAAAGGTCCCAAAAATATGAATACAAAGAAACATGAGTTTGCACAAACATTGGTGTCATGTGTATGAAAAATGGGACTGGTTTAAACTTTTTCCACATGCGATAACACACGAGGGTTCTTTCTAAACAAACTTATGGTTACTCACATGCTTGGGCCCTAGGTGGATTAAACCCACAGATTTGAAGTCTCAGGTGCAATGGAAGGTTTAAAAATCAGATTGAGAACTAAATGTTCCACTCAAATTTAATATGAGGGAAACACAATGGGCATGCAAACTGTTGTGTTCGAACTCTTGTTTGCAGCAGCTAACACAAAAATCAGGTTGCATATTTGAATTCCTTAGGTCCAAATTAGTGGGTATGCAAAGTTTCATTAATTTTTGAAAGGATTTGCTATCCATTTTCCAAAAGGATTTAAATGTACAAAGAATTCAAATACACATTTGAATTTGGATGAAATTTGCCCAACTATTCAAATGCAGCTCAGTTTTTGTCACACCCGGTTTTTCCGAAGAACAACCAAGTGAATATCACATGTATGCCAGGATCATTTTCTCATACATGCGATGACAAATAGTGAAGCATCATTTATTACAAGCCAGGTGTCGAATATAAGTAAGTCTTACATAGTAAATGTCTCGATGGACAATAATAAGTCCATCACAAGTAAATAAACTAGCAGCGGAATATTATTCTTTTTGGGCTCCATCACAGGCGTTGCCCGGGGTCTCCATGAACCTAGTAACCTTCTTCGGGTCCAAAGTCTTGGTCATTATACACCACCTCATTATCTTGACCTGAGCAGCAATATAAACCAACAAATATGCAAGGTTGAGTACCAATGGTACTCAGCAACTGTGGGAAAATTATATCATGCATGGCTAGAACAAGGAGAGGTTGAACTCATGGTTAAAGCACTATGCAATTAATACCTATCACCTTAGCTTATTAAGCACCTATATCACTACACAGGTGAAATGGTCCCAATCTCCCATCCCATCATCACAATCCAATAACCATAACATTATTTCCAATGTTAAGCTCCCCGCTTAACTTCCAAAACCATCAATCCTCTAATCATGAATAAGTCCAGGCCGCTCTTAACCGTGAGCACGGCTGTCAAGACAGTTTTGACTCTGCAGAGTTTGTACCACTGTACCCACATGTAGTGATTTCATCCCCCGTTGCCGGGTGGACTAAAAGAACCTCCATTATGCCAGTGGCTACGATCCACATTCACACTTCCCAGGTGTGCAGCCAGGAGATCACTACGAAGCCTTTACAAAGGGATTCCCGACGAGCGTGGGCCCACTGAGGTTTCACCCCTAACAGCATACAAGAGGCTCCAACCCCGCTGCAGTGGCCCCCTCTTGAGCCTTGCGGTTCATATGGTAGTCCAGCTGACACCTACTCCCCGCACCATCCAACACACCCATACTACGCCGGGGATACACCTAATTAATTGGCCAAGCTGCCCCATCTCAGCATGTGGTTGGCACTGTAAAGCCGGGTTACATGCTCCATGAACCGGTCCTTAGGATCCAGGCAAGTACTAAACACAAACCCAAGTCTCGTGCACCCAGCACACAACCAAAAACATCCAACTTGCCTTGATCCCTACCTCTTCATAACTCACAATAGCTCATTCAAGAGTATGGTAAAATAAACTGATGATCTCATATCCCAAATATCCCATTCTAAGCATGGCTAAGCATATGCATGTAAATAAATGACATGGTAAAATAAATCCCAACCCAAGCTACAAGGAAACAAGATAATGCAATTCTAGGGAAACTTCCTAGCATGGGTTTCATATTTCATTTGACAATGCAAATAATTCTATCTACACATCCTAGCATAGGATCAAAGTGGTCAAGGACACTTGCCTCCTTCTTGCTGCTCTTGAAATGGGTAGTCCTGATCTTGGAAAGTGATAGCTTGCTCTTGAACAGGTTCTACTTCATACCATCACACATAGCAAAAGAAAAACAACAATCATAAGACATAGTTCACACTTCTACTTCATACAAACCACACATTCACATTTATGAAAGTTCTTTACCATTATATGTGTTGTGGATACTCTATGTGTGTTGATTTGTGGCTTGCATACACTTTTATTTATATGTGTATGATTCCTACTTTGGTGTTCATATTTATACTCTCATACTATATATATATATGTGTGTTTCAGTTTTTAAATAAATTTCTTATATTAAACTACCAAGTATGTATGAAAAGTATTTTTCTTCTCCATATGTGCCTTCATAATTTCTATCAACCCTAAACTGAACTCTTTGGATTTTAAAAACTCCATTTATCATTTACTAGTTGCTATAATTTCAGATTTATATTCCTATGCATAATTGTGTATTTTATTATGAAATTAGTAATACACATCATCTAAACAATATAGGTTCTGGTCCTAAATAATTTAATAACATATTTTGACCTTGGCCTCTGATGTAAACTATTTCATAATTATTTTCCCTATTTTTCTACAACTATTCTTTACTTAAAAATGTGTCCCTATACTAATAAATGTGAATAATAGATGAAACAGATTCATTTCAGCCCAAAAATATATTTTTATCTCACTCCAAAGTTTTCTAAGTACTGAGAAAGTTTTTAATTAATTTTGATAATTATGTTTGTCCCCCTTTTTAAATTTTTAAACACTAGTTACATATTCAATTTTCTAAATTAAATACTAAACAGGGCTAAAATAATGAATTCACCCCATTACAGGGTTTATAATATTATTTTCATAATTTCCAGGGGTCTAGCTACACTTATCAGAGGTGTTTTTCCTAATTTCTATTAAGTCCAGGGGCTAAAACTGATTTTTAAATGAATTTACATGATTTTCTGGAGTTCCAGGGGCTAGATCTGAAGTTTCCGGGGCTAGCTCTCAATTCCAGAGAACCCCAGGGGGTAGCACGTAAGAATTCCAGTCTTTATAACGCGGGGCTGACGTGGACCGTCCGATTTTAAACCGACGGCTGAGATTATAACATCGAACCGGTACGCGGGGTTTTAAAGTCTACCGTGCGATTTAAAATAAACGGCGCACAAGCGGCCACGTCGCTCTGATCGAGCGCGGGCGGCGCTGCCGGCGGCGCACGGCGGCGGGAAGCGGCGATCTCGCCGGAAACTTTCGGATCCTCGAGAATTCTGTCTAAAACCGTGATCTTATGGCATAGATCGGTAGAGGGGAGGTCAGGGATCTCACCTCGGGGGTTTTCTCGAGCTCGGGGGTCCTGGAAAGTGATCGGCGGCGAGGTCCGAGGCAAAACCACGGCGAAGCTCGTCGGCGCTGGATTTACACCGTAAGTCTTCGGGTTTTCTGCACCTGCAAAGTTCCCCGGAGGCGGTGGATCAAGACCAGCGAGTTAGATCAGAGTTTCCGAGCTTAGATCGGCCAGAATTCATCGGCGAAGTCTCGGTGCTCACCGGAGTGAAAATCGGCGATCGCGTGAGAAAAACTGATCGGATCGGGGGTTTTTATAGCCAGGGAAGGGCGGTGGATCTGTTGTGATCGAGTTGGAGTCCTCTGAGACCAGAATTCAGGCGGCGGAACGGGTTTCCCGATAGGTTAAGATCGCGCGCGCTCGGGGGGAAGAAGTCCGGGGTCGCGGGGGCTCGGGTTAGGGATGACAGGTGGGTCCCACCCGTCGGTGAGGGCAGCGCGGCGCGCGCGGGGGCGGGCTGGCGCGGGAGTAGCTGGGCCGGCTGGCGGTTTCGGCCCACTGGCCAGTTTTTTCCCGTTTTCTTTTTTTTCTTTTTCCATTTCTTTTCTGTTTTGGGTATAATTTGAATTCCAGTTTGAATTTGAATTTTTGCAAAACATGCAACACGTCCAAAAATTTTTAATTTCCCCTCTGAACATGGTTTTGTGTTTTGAATCAAAATTTGGGGTGTTACAGCTCTACCCCCCTTAAAAGAAATCTCGTCCTCGAGATTGGTGTTTCTAAGAAAACAATTCCGGAAATTGTGCCTTGAGCTCATCTTCCCGTTCCCAGGTGGCTTCCTCTTCTGAGTGATGCTTCCACTGCACCTTGCACATCCTGATTCTCTTATTTCTGGTGAGGCGTTCCATTGTCTCCAAAATCTTGTATGGTTGCTCGGCATAAGACAAATCCTCAGCTACATCCACTTCATTCATGGGTAACACCTCTTCAGGCGTCCTCAGACATTTCTTGAGTTGTGACACATGGAATACATCGTGCACGTCCGATAGATGAACCGGTAACTCTAGTTGGTACGCCACTTCGCCTTTCCTTTCCAAAACTTGAAAGGGTCCGATGTATCGAGGTGACAACTTCCCTTTCACCTTGAACCGATGAAGTCCTCTGATAGGGGACACCTTGAGATAAACATAGTCTCCCACGTTGAAAACGAGCTCTCTTCTTCGTACATCAGCATAACTCTTCTGGCGTGTTTGTGCTATCCTCAAGTTGTTGCGAATCTCCCTCACCTTTGCCTCGGCTTCTTGTAGCACTTCTGGACCAAACACTTTACTTTCTCCTGTTTGGTTCCAAAATAGGGGAGTTCTGCACTTCCTTCCATACAAAGCTTCAAACGGTGACATCTTCATACTAGCTTGATAGCTGTTGTTATAGGAAAACTCCGCATATGGTAGGTTCTTGTCCCAACTTCTATTGTTTTTGAGTGCACATGCCCTTAACATATCTTCAAGGATCTGATTGGTTCTCTCCGTCTGCCCGTCAGTTTGGGGATGATAGGCATAGCTGAAGTTCAGATGGGTTCCCATGGTTTCATGCAACTTCTGCCAAAACCTCGAGGTGAACTGTGTCCCTCGGTCTGACACTATCTTCTTTGGCACTCCATGGTAACACACAATCCTTGACATGTACAATTCTGCCAATTTGGATCCGCTGTAGCTTTCTTTCACAGGAATGAAATGAGCTACCTTGGTTAGCCTATCAATAATGACCCATATTGAATCATACCCGGATTGGGTCCTAGGCAATCCCACGATAAAATCCATGCTGATTTCTTCCCACTTCCATTCAGGCACTTTGAGTGGTTGCAACAATCCCGCGGGTCGTTGATGTTCTGCTTTCACCAACTGACATGTGTCACATAGGGCAACATGTTCCGCGACATCTCGCTTCATGCCATACCACCAAAACCTGCTCTTGAGGTCCTGGTACATCTTCGTACTCCCAGGATGAATGGAATAGTCGGAATCGTGAGCCTCCTTCAAAATTAATTCACGGATCTCTTTTATTTCTGGCACACAGATCCTTTTCCCGTGCCACACCGTTCCTTGTTCATCCTCTCTAAAACCAGGAGCTTTATTTTCCTTGATGAGCTGTCTGATCTCTTGTATCTTCTCATCATTCCTTTGGCCCTCGCGTATGTCTCGCTCGAGTGTGGAGTCCACCTCCATGGCGATGGCTTCACCACTATTTACTAGACATAGATTGAGCCTTATAACCTCGTCCTTCAATTCTGCGGGCATGTCCTTTAAGCTCAACTTATTGACCTGCACTTTCCGACTCAAAGCATCGGCCACGACGTTTGCTTTCCCGGGATGATAGTTGATGCCCACATCAAAGTCATTGATTAGCTCTAACCATCTCCTTTGTCTGAGGTTGAGATTAGGCTGTGTGAATATGTACTTCAAACTCTTATGATCCGTATATATCTCTGTCCTCTTCCCCATCAAATAGTGCCGCCAAATTTTCAACGCGTGTACCACTGCAGCTAGTTCTAGGTCATGTGTAGGATAGTTCTTCTCGTGCTTCCGAAGCTGCCGGGATGCATATGCCACGACATGTCCTTCTTGCATGAGAACACATCCCAACCCGTTTCCAGAGGCATCGCAGTACACTGTGAAATTCTTCTGCATATCTGGCATAACCAACACTGGGGCTGTTGTCAATCTCTTCTTTAACTCCTGAAAGCTCGTATCGCACTGGGGTGTCCAGGTGAATGTGATCCCCTTCTCCAACAGTTTGGTGAGAGGTCTCGAGATCTTGGAGAATCCCTCAATAAACCGTCGATAGTATCCAGCCAATCCCAAAAAGCTTCGAACTTCCCCGACATTTTCAGGGGTTTTCCACTTCTGGATATCCTCGATTTTGGCGGGATCTACGGAAATTCCTCCCTCCGAGATTATATGTCCTAAAAAGGGAACTCTCTTCAGCCAAAACTCACACTTGCTCAACTTGGCATATAGTTGGTGTTCTCTCAGCCTCTGTAACACCAACCTTAGATGTTTCTCATGTTCTTCTTCATCTTTGGAGAAGACGAGAATATCATCTATGAAAACCACCACAAATTTGTCCAGATATTCCATGAATACCTTGTTCATGTGGTACATGAAATATGCCGGGGCATTGGTTAGCCCGAAAGGCATGACAGTGTATTCATACAGTCCGTACCGAGATACGAAAGCTGTCTTGGGAATATCAGATTGCCTTATCTTGAGTTGGTGGTATCCCGACCTGAGATCAATTTTCGAGAACACGCAAGCTCCCCTCAACTGATCAAACAAGTCTTCAATGCGGGGTAATGGGTACTTGTTCTTGATGGTCACCTCATTCAAGGCACTGTAATCCACGCATAACCTTTGAGTTCCATCTTTCTTAGGCACAAATATCACCGGAGCTCCCCATGGTGAGGAACTAGGGCGTACATACCCCTTTTCCGTCAATTCTCTCAAATGATCCTTGAGCTCTTCTAGCTGCTTGGAGTCCATTCGATAAGGTCTCTTGTATATCGGGGCTGTTCCCGGTACTAGCTCAATCGCGAATTCCACGTCACGGTCGGGAGGCATACCTGGTAACTCCTCCGGAAAAACATCTGGATATTCCCTGATAGTCCTGATTTCCTCAACTTTCACCTCCACTTGATTTAATTTAATGTCCCTCCTAGGCTCGTGTATCGTTATGAACTTTACTCTTGTGCCACTAGGGTGAGTTAGTTCCACCGTTCTGGTCGAACAATGGATGATTCCTTTATGTTTGGTCAACCAATCCATACCCAAAATAATATCTATCCCTTGTGAATCGATCACTATGAGGTTAGCAGTAAATACTATCCCATTAATGTCTAGGTTCACTTTGGGACACACTTGTCTTGTCCTTATTTCTCCACCTGGAGAGTTTACGGCTAGCATATGGTTCATTTGTGTGGTTGCTAGGTCATGTTTCTTAACAAACCCTTGAGCAATGAACGAATGGGTAGCACCAGAATCAAACAGCAGAGTTGCAAGGTGTAAAATGGCAGGAAACTTACCAACTACCACGTCGGGTGCCTCTTGTGCTTCCTCCATAGTGACGTGGTTCACCCGTCCTCTCATTACATTCTGCTGTTGTGGCGGCGCAGGCTTCTTCTTTGGGCATTTATGGGCGTAGTGCCCCACTTCACCACAGCTGAAACATTGCACCCCAATCTTAGATGCCTGGCCCTTGTTGTCTTGGGGTTGGTTTGGGGGTCCTTGCACTGCTGGTCGAGGTGGATATGCGGGGCGAGGCTGCTGTACAAACTGACGTTGCGGCTGTGCTGGTGCTGCGGGAGGCCTGTAGTTTGGGTTGTACCCTCTTGGTGCTGAATAGGGTACCGCAGCAAGGCTCGTCTGCCCCGTAGGTTGCTGCATCATACGTGGGCGGGTGTTGCTCCCTGAGGCTTGATGTGACCACCCAGCCTTTCTCTTATTCTCATTTTCCAGGGCCTTTAGCTTCCTTTCCACCACAAACGCTCTGTCCACCATCTTTTGAAAGCTTTCATACTCATTTGAGGACATCGCACACTGCATTTCTGCGGTAAGCCCTTCCACGAAACAATCTTGTTTCTGCTCGTCAGTCTCTATGTCCCGTGGGGCATAACGGGATAGTTGAGTGAATTTAGTGAGGTATTCCCTCACCGTCATGTTTCCCTGCTGCAGTCCCAAAAACTCTTTCCTCTTGTTTTTGAGTTCACCTCTTGGGATGTAGTGGTTGCGGAAGCTACGCTTGAACTCTTCCCAAGTGATGCTCTCAGTGTCATGATGGGCGGCCACGTAGGCGGTCCACCAATCAGAAGCAGGTCCATGCAATTGATGAGAGGCAAACAGCACCCTCTCATACCCTTGGCACTGTATGATCCTCATCTTACTTTCAATGGTCTTCAGCCAATCATCTGCCTCCAGAGGTTCAGCAGCACTTGCAAACTTTGGAGGTTGAGTTCCTAGAAACTCACTCAACCTTGGTTGGCGTGGTGCAGCTTGTGGAGGTGGAACTTGATGCAAGTTGGCCACCACTTGAGTCAAGTTCTGGATGAGCTGATTTTGATTCTCCAGCATTTGGTGGAGAGGGTCAACTTCTTCACGGCGACCACCCCGGTCCTGGCCTCCAGAAAGATGAGGGTTGCATGCCTCATCATTGTTGTTGGCGGGGTTGTCAGCACGTCCTTTTCCTCTTCCGGCCATCTGGCAGAATCAACCAATGTTAATTTGAAAGCATTTAGTATCATCTTACTACTTTCACTTGTTTGTACTTTGAAGTGTTGAAGCTTTGTTAAAATTTTACGAGGATTTATATCTCACACCAAACAAATGCACTATTATTTCCTGTGGGTTTACACACCAAAGCAAAACAATCTGAAGACGAGGCTGTGGACAATTGCTCATGGCTTCCACAACTCACGTCACACACCAAGCATTATCACACCATTAACTACGTAACGACTCGACTACTCGACCTCTTGCTAGCTAGGGGAAAGACTCTACACTACTCGTCCTCTTGAGCTGGCTCCTCGGGATCTTCCTCCTCATTTCGGCTACCTTCTGACTCTGCTTTGGGTGGGGAGGCTGCTGGTGGAGAAGTGCGACGACGCCTGATTGCTCGGCGATCCGGGGAGTCAGGGGTTCATGGATCACTCACGGTGACACACAGTTCATTCCCATCTCCTCTTTCTCTCGCCTTTAAGCAAGCTCGCAGCAATGCCTCCGTTTCCTTCAGGGTGTCTCGGACATCCTGAAGCTCTTGTTGACACTCCTGCAGTCGAGTGCTGAGCATAGCAGCATCCTGCAAGCACAAGTCCATGTGCTCATGGGAAGTCCCTTGCTGCACCGGTGGGTACTTGTACTCCGTGGTACCACTCTCACGTTGGAGGACATACATGTACTCCGTTTTGTCCAAGTGGCGACGATAGATGTGACTCTGGCAGGTGATGGCCTCCCAGGTGACATCTCTCTCCGCGTCAACTTGTGTTGCTCGACAAGATGGAGAGTGGTGAATCTTAAGCAGCTGATTCTCGTGTATAATCCTCATCTCCGAACTCCATTCTTCCCTCTTCTCACGGATGGTTCTGGTGGAGTTATAGTGGATGATGAGCTTGCCCGTATTGCCGGCGGCTTCGAGCATACGTCGAAGACGGCGCAACAAATCTCCTACTGCCAATCCGTAGGAAAGGTACGTCACTGGACGACTCTCCTCTCTTTCAGCAAGGGCAACTACGGGAACTCTCCCTCCCGTGGACTTACGAGCGGTGCAAATCATGTGAACCATCTAAAACAAAAGAATTTAAAATTAGGTTAGATAAAATCTCAAACAAAAATCCTATTTTGAATGAAAGTTGGGGTAAGATGAAGAAAATAACTCTTTAAATAACACTCTTCAACCCACACCTTGGAAAATAGTTTTTAAGAAAATAGGGCCCTTAAATGCGTCCATTTCTACCTAGGTCCACGTTCCTACGGGCAACCTTGGCTCTGATACCACCTCTGTCACACCCGGTTTTTCCGACGAACAACCAAGTGAATATCACATGTATGCCAGGATCATTTTCTCATACATGCGATGACAAATAGTGAAGCATCATTTATTACAAGCCAGGTGTCGAATATAAGTAAGTCTTACATAGTAAATGTCTCGATGGACAATAATAAGTCCATCACAAGTAAATAAACTAGCGGCGGAATATTATTCTTTTTGGGCTCCATCACAGGCGTTGCCCGGGGTCTCCATGAACCTAGTAACCTTCTTCGGGTCCAAAGTCTTGGTCATTATACACCACCTCATTATCTTGACCTGAGCAGCAATATAAACCAACAAATATGCAAGGTTGAGTACCAATGGTACTCAGCAAGTGTGGGAAAATTATACCATGCATGGCTAGAACAAGGAGAGGTTGAACTCATGGTTAAAGCACTATGCAATTAATACCTATCACCTTAGCTTATTAAGCACCTATATCACTACACAGGTGAAATGGTCCCAATCTCCCATCCCATCATCACAATCCAATAACCATAACATTATTTCCAATGTTAAGCTCCCCGCTTAACTTCCAAAACCATCAATCCTCTAATCATGAATAAGTCCAGGCCGCTCTTAACCGTGAGCACGGCTGTCAAGACAGTTTTGACTCTGCAGAGTTTGTACCACTGTACCCACATGTAGTGATTTCATCCCCCGTTGCCGGGTGGACTAAAAGAACCTCCATTATGCCAGTGGCTACGATCCACATTCACACTTCCCAGGTGTGCAGCCAGGAGATCACTACGAAGCCTTTACAAAGGGATTCCCGACGAGCGTGGGCCCACTGAGGTTTCACCCCTAACAGCATACAAGAGGCTCCAACCCCGCTGCAGTGGCCCCCTCTTGAGCCTTGCGGTTCATATGGTAGTCCAGCTGACACCTACTCCCCGCACCATCCAACACACCCATACTACGCCGGGGATACACCTAATTAATTGGCCAAGCTGCCCCATCTCAGCATGTGGTTGGCACTGTAAAGCCGGGTTACATGCTCCATGAACCGGTCCTTAGGATCCAGGCAAGTACTAAACACAAACCCAAGTCTCGTGCACCCAGCACACAACCAAAAACATCCAACTTGCCTTGATCCCTACCTCTTCATAACTCACAATAGCTCATTCAAGAGTATGGTAAAATAAACTGATGATCTCATATCCCAAATATCCCATTCTAAGCATGGCTAAGCATATGCATGTAAATAAATGACATGGTAAAATAAATCCCAACCCAAGCTACAAGGAAACAAGATAATGCAATTCTAGGGAAACTTCCTAGCATGGGTTTCATATTTCATTTGACAATGCAAATAATTCTATCTACACATCCTAGCATAGGATCAAAGTGGTCAAGGACACTTGCCTCCTTCTTGCTGCTCTTGAAATGGGTAGTCCTGATCTTGGAAAGTGATAGCTTGCTCTTGAACAGGTTCTACTTCATACCATCACACATAGCAAAAGAAAAACAACAATCATAAGACATAGTTCACACTTCTACTTCATACAAACCACACATTCACATTTATGAAAGTTCTTTACCATTATATGTGTTGTGGATACTCTATGTGTGTTGATTTGTGGCTTGCATACACTTTTATTTATATGTGTATGATTCCTACTTTGGTGTTCATATTTATACTCTCATACTATATATATATATGTGTGTTTCAGTTTTTAAATAAATTTCTTATATTAAACTACCAAGTATGTATGAAAAGTATTTTTCTTCTCCATATGTGCCTTCATAATTTCTATCAACCCTAAACTGAACTCTTTGGATTTTAAAAACTCCATTTATCATTTACTAGTTGCTATAATTTCAGATTTATATTCCTATGCATAATTGTGTATTTTATTATGAAATTAGTAATACACATCATCTAAACAATATAGGTTCTGGTCCTAGATAATTTAATAACATATTTTGACCTTGGCCTCTGATGTAAACTATTTCATAATTATTTTCCCTATTTTTCTACAACTATTCTTTACTTAAAAATGTGTCCCTATACTAATAAATGTGAATAATAGATGAAACAGATTCATTTCAGCCCAAAAATATATTTTTATCTCACTCCAAAGTTTTCTAAGTACTGAGAAAGTTTTTAATTAATTTTGATAATTATGTTTGTCCCCCTTTTTAAATTTCTAAACACTAGTTACATATTCAATTTTCTAATTAAATACTAAACAGGGCTAAAATAATGAATTCACCCCATTACAGGGTCTATAATATTATTTTCATAATTTCCAGGGGTCTAGCTACACTTATCAGAGGTGTTTTTCCTAATTTCTATTAAGTCCAGGGGCTAAAACTGATTTTTAAATGAATTTACATGATTTTCTGGAGTTCCAGGGGCTAGATCTGAAGTTTCCGGGGCTAGCTCTCAATTCCAGAGAACCCCAGGGGGTAGCATGTAAGAATTCCAGTCTTTATAACGCGGGGCTGACGTGGACCGTCCGATTTTAAACCGACGGCTGAGATTATAACATCGAACCGGTACGCGGGGTTTTAAAGTCTACCGTGCGATTTAAAATAAACGGCGCACAAGCGGCCACGTCGCTCTGATCGAGCGCGGGCGGCTCTGCCGGCGGCGCACGGCGGCGGGAAGCAGCGATCTCGCCGGAAACTTTCGGATCCTCGAGAATTCTGTCTAAAACCGTGATCTTATGGCATAGATCGGTAGAGGGGAGGTCAGGGATCTCACCTCGGGGGTTTTCTCGAGCTCGGGGGTCCTGGAAAGTGATCGGCGGCGAGGTCCGAGGCAAAACCACGGCGAAGCTCGTCGGCGCTGGATTTACACCGTAAGTCTTCGGGTTTTCTGCACCTGCAAAGTTCCCCGGAGGCGGTGGATCAAGACCAGCGAGTTAGATCAGAGTTTCCGAGCTTAGATCGGCCAGAATTCACCGGCGAAGTCTCGGTGCTCACCGGAGTGAAAATCGGCGATCGCGTGAGAAAAACTGATCGGATCGGGGGGTTTTTATAGCCGGGGAAGGGCGGTGGATCTGTTGTGATCGATTTGGAGTCCTCTGAGACCAGAATTCGGGCGGCGGAACGGGTTTCCCGATCGGTTAAGATCGCGCGCGCTCGGGGGGAAGAAGTCCGGGGTCGCGGGGGCTCGGGTTAGGGATGACAGGTGGGTCCCACCCGTCGGTGAGGGCAGCGCGGCGCGCGCGGGGGCGGGCTGGCGCGGGAGTAGCTGGGCCGGCTGGCGGTTTCGGCCCACTGGCCAGTTTTTTCCCGTTTTCTTTTTTTCTTTTTCCATTTCTTTTCTGTTTTGGGTATAATTTGAATTCCAGTTTGAATTTGAATTTTTGCAAAACATGCAACACGTCCAAAAATTTTTAATTTCCCCTCTGAACATGGTTTTGGGTTTTGAATCAAAATTTGGGGTGTTACAGTTTTCAACTCCAAACATTTGAATTGGTCAGTTGCCAAATTTGGAGATCTTTTTAGGGATAAAGAGGGACTGCCTTGTGGGACCCACATGTCATTGCGGGAGGTAAAAGTTGCAAAAAGATCTTCAGTCTTCAGTTTCCCACTCGAGCAGAAAAGAGGCTTCACAGCCGACACCGAGGACACCTCCCAGGATTGTTTCCACACGCTGGCGAGCTACTCGTGCGCTGCCTTCACTCCCAGCCATGCCCAGCTTTGCCACAGCTCCGAAGACACGGTTCTGCCTCTCTCGCACGCAAGAACGGCACCGAACCGCCGCCGCTGCGTTGCTCGCTCGTGAGCCGACGTTTCCCTCGCATGCAAATCCCCAAGCAGTGGCAAAACAACCCCACGGTCTTCTCCAAAACCTCCTCGGACCACAACCGAGAGAGCTCGGCCTTCACAACCCCGCGCACACCAAGTTACCGCGGCGGCCGAACTGCAACCGAACAGAGGTCGCACGTGGACAGCGCTGCAGAGAGACTTTCATGGCCGAGCAAAAGTGCCCTTGGACGCGCCAAGACTCCACGGTGCTCACCTCCAAAGCTTAGCTCGATCCGTGGAGCCTCGGCGGAGGAATTTCATTTTTGCTTCTGGTCGGTGTAAACAGACCTGCGGGTAGGCAAACTCTGAATTCTCAATCTCTATTTGCTTAGAGACCACGAAATTGCACTCACGGGAGCTAGACTCGATGGCGCACAAGTTTGCCTCGCAACCCTAGCTTGAAAACGCTGTAACCGGCATATTTGATGGTTTTCCAACGGCGACCGTAGGGGAAGCCGTTGGGTGCACGGTGCAACCATGGTTAGAGCCATTTCTGAGCTTTTGTACGGCCATGTCGACCTCCCCTAGCATCCACCGGTGCTGTATAGCCATTCCACCGAAGTTTTGGCGGGCTAGAAGGGCCGGGCGACGTCGCCGAACTTGCACCGAGCCGCCGCATCGTCGCAGGCTGTGTTGGAGCCACCGCCTATCGGGGGAAGTTCCTCCAACGTGTTCAGCCCACGGTTTTAGGCCCTAGCGGTGAGGTAGAGCTCGGGAGATGGCCGGACGATGGAGTTCAGTGCAGCTCCGGCGAGCTCGGCGGCGCGAGCGCGCGGGAGCCGGAGTTAGACGACGAAGGGACCGGGCCCGCATGTCAGTCGCTCGGTGAACAGGGGCGGGATTCTCTGTTGCACGGGATCAGGTTGTGATAGCACGGGAAGGACCCTGTGGCCCTGTGTGGTTTAACCGAGAGGGTGACACGTGGTTTTCAGACCCGCTGTCAGAGATTTGAACTTTTCCCGGTTAAATTGAATTATAGAATTTCCCCAAACTTTAGAACCTCATAAATTTTGCTAGGAACCTCCAAATTTAGTGATTCAAATTGGGTTGGATTCAGGTTGAAAACCTCTATCCAAATATGCAACCCAATTTCTACTAAATTCATTATTTAATTCTGGAAAATTCTTTAAAGCTTTTCATTAAAAGAATTTTAGAGGGAGTTTGGTTCATCCAAAAATCCTCAAATTTTGCCAGAATAGTCTTTAGGATGTTAGTGAACTCCTGTAAACAATTCAGCTCATTTGTAGTTGATTTGATTAGGAGAATTCTGATTTCAAATTGCTGTGTTCAAATGAATACAGAAACGTTTCCAGAGAATTTCCAAAAATTGGAAATTCAGTTCTGGGAAATTCTTAGCTCCAAAAATCCTAGGAAAATTCATGCAGGCTCTATTAACTATAAATGAAATTTTAGTTCACTATTTGACATGAACATGTGAGTTACTTCAGAATTAATTCTTTTTTGCTCATTTGCTTAGAGAATTGTTCTGAATAAACCACTCAGTGAAAAGTGCTAAATTTTTGTCCAGATTACTTTCTTGTGACAAGGAACTCACATGAAAATTTTCAGCTCCATTGGAGCTCTGGATCACCCTTGTTCTGTTTAACCTCCTTAGGTGCTCAAAACATGAGTGGGGAAAGCACTTAGCACTTAATCATGTTGATTAACCCAAACCCAAACCTTAGCACCAGTGTAATTTTAAATTCCTAAACAGAGTTCCAGTTTTTAAACTTGTCACTAGAACTTGTTAGCAGAATCTTTACAATTAAATACATATGCATATTCATCACGTGTAGCATCTACGTGGAGATTTTGAAACAATCGGAGTGGAGATCAAAGAAGGAGGAAGGCAAGTGATCAAGCCTCAAGTTGTCTTCACTATTATATTAGTCCCCTGCAAAACAAAGGCAAGCCCCAGTTTGCATCCAAATTTACAAGTTTTTATTTGTATATACTTTATATTGTCTAGAATATTAGTTTTGCATTATGGCTAGGTTGGTATGACACTCCACATGCATAACCCAGAAAAACCCTAGAGTTTGATTTAGAATAGGTTATAACTTAATTATAACTGTTGATCTCAAGTTAACCAAAGTGGATTATGTAAAAGTCCCAAAAATGTGTATGAATAAAACCTAGGTTTGAGTTCATATGTGTGGCAAAGACGTGAAAAATGGGACTTGCTAAAAACTTTTCTTCATGCAAAGTAATACATGGATAAGCATCCAAAATGAGGTTCACATTTTTATTTGAAAGTGTTGAACCAATAAAGATTTAAACACCCCTTGCATGCAAGTTTAAAAATCAGATTTGAAATTCAAAGTTCACACAAATGGTGGCCAAAAACTTTGAACAAACATGCAGCCATATTGTTGGAAAGTATGGAAAAGGAGTTGGATGACAAACTTGTCTTTAGGGTGGGCTCAAAAAGGAGTTAAAGAGAAGCATTTGCAAATTCTAACCAAATTCAAATTTGCCTTGCAAATTCAAACTGAATTTGGCAAGTTCAAATTCTAGCCCACCTTTCAAACTCAGAATTGTGGAATTTGGAAAGATTAACATGAGGAGATATTTTGGGAGGAAAATGTGGGGTGGAACCCACATGTCATTGAGTGGAAGATCAAAACTTGCACATGAAGCAAACATCTGCACTGTTTCTGATCTTTTCTCAAACCGACCGAGAGCTGTCGGGTGCCACCGAGGAGCTTGCCGCGCCACCAGCTGCTTTCTCCCACGCGCAAGCGCCCAGGTCGGTTCCAATCGCTTCATTGACGTGATCCACACCCCTGACCGAAGGAAAACTCATTTGCCTTCTCCCCCTCGCGAGCTGCACCGAGCAGAGCTCCCTCTCCCTTCTGCTGCCTCAGTTCGTTCGGGAATCCGGCCGAAACAACCGCGCCATCCCCCTCTGAGCTGCAAAACGGCACGGTGCACTCGCTGCTCGCATCCCCGACCCAGAAACGAGTGAGCTCCGGCTTCCCTTGCCTTCCAAACAACTCAACAGCTTCGACTTAGCTCAAAGCCGGCGATCGGCTTCACGTGGACAGACCACTACGGTGGTTTTCAAGCTCGATCAAGCACGGCCACGGGAGCGCGCTGTGGTGGTGCTGCTCTCAACCAAAGCTCGAACCACGCTGTTAAGCATCGACAGGGAATTTTGAGATTTTGCTCCGGCAAGTTCAACCCGAGCAGCCGGTACGGTTTCTTCAAATTCCCACTCTCTGATCCTCCATAGGTCCTCAAATCTTGCACGTAGCAGCTGGACTAGACGGCGAGCAAAATCCCATTAGCATCCGTCGCACGAAAGCACCTCGGAGCGATGGATTTCGAGCTCTACCGAGGGTGTTCTTCGCGGGACCAATAGGGCGCATGATGCCGACCCAGTTGCAGCCGTTTCTGAGCACCGTTGAGGCCTTGTCGAGCTTCCTAGATGTGAACTGGTGCTGTAGAGATAGTTGGTCGAGGTTTTGGCGGGCTAGGAACCCCGGCCGACGGTGCCGAAGTTCATCCGAGGCCGCCACACGTCGCCGGGGTATTTCCGGTCACTGACAGCTCGAACTGGTACTCCCAACGTGTTCCTCGACGGCACAAACACCCTGGCGGCGAGTTTTGGCTCGAGCGGTGGACGGCAGCGGCGATCCGGCGAGCTACAGCTCGCTCCGGTGAGGTGGCGGCGGCGGCGCGCGCGAGGGACCCGCGGGAGGTTGAAGAAGGGGCCGGGCCCGTCTGTCAGCGGCTCGAAATTTAAATCCCCGATCGGCTGTGGGCGGGATCCTGTGTGCTGGCGCACGAAGACTCTGTGAACCCGGTGTTGCTTCTATTCTATCAGCTGAGGTTTAAACACGTAGACCCGGCTGATTTCCAGTAGCAAAACAATTCCAGAGATTGCTCAAACTTTGGAAAATCATATCTTTGTGTAGGAATCTCCAAATTGAGTGATTCAAATTGGATTGGATTCCTTGTTCAAAGATATATCCAAATATGAACTCCAATTTGTATGAAAGTTAATATTATTTCCTGGAAAATTCTTTGAAGGTTTTCTGAAAAAGAATTATTGAGGGGGGTGGTTTATCCAAAAATCCTCAAATTTTGTCAGAATATTCTTTAGCATATTGTTGACCTTCTAGCAAATTTTAAGCTCATTTGAGTATCATTTGAGTAGGAATTTGCTAAATACAAACTGTTGTGTTCATAAGAGTGCAGAAACATTTTCAGAAAATGTTTCCCACTTATAAAATCTATTCTGGGCAATCCATAACTCCAAAAATCGTAGAAAATTTAGGCAAGCTCTCTGAGACATACTTGAAATTGTAATTCACTAATTTGGGCATAAAATGCACAGTACTCCAGAATTAGTTCTTTTACTTAGGAATGCTTAAAGAATTGTTCTGGGAGAACTACTCAAGTAAAAGGGCTAAATTTTGAAAAAAAATTACTTTCATGTGACCAAGAACTCACATGTAAATTATCAGGTCAATTGGAGCCCTTGAACTCCCTGTTATTATTCTCCATACTTATGTATAGGTGGAAATACATGGGAGACATTGTGAGAATTATAGAGGACACAATTTGACTCCACATTAGCTGCAATTTGGCAAGCTAAATCCCTAGGTAGTGTAGAACCTGCTGTAAAAGTTTTGAGGCCATTGGAGTTCTTGCTCTTCAGTTCCATCCAATTCTTTTCAGCTCATTTATTATGTTCATTAGGGAAAGTAATTAGTGTATAGCTACAACACTAAGATCAATTCAGTTCAGTTCTGTTTCTTTGCACAACAGAGGCTAATCAAGCCATTCTTGGCTTTTCCACACCAACTCTGTCCCTAAGAAATCCATTCTATAAATCTTTCCATTTCATTCTATAAGAATTGTGCATATGCATTGCATTAGGAACCACAACGAAGGGGATTCGAAGGAGCGATTCATTGAAGTGGATCATACTCCAGAGAATCAAGGCTCAACCAAGATCACTAACTGATTATATACGACTACCATACAAAACAGGCAAGCTCCGGTTTGCATTTAACAGCTTTAAGCTTTTACTTTGTATTCACTTTCGGTTAAGATATGAACTGTGCATTAGGTCTAGTGTTTGATACTCCTCTTGCATAACCAAATGACCCATGGAGTATTGGGTAGAAGTCTTTCACCGTGTAGAATTGCCATGCTTAAGTAAGGTTCGGTAGAAGTCGAGTGGTGAGATTCTACTCGCATGTTCAGGAACAACAGGGGCATACGGGATTGGTTCAAAAATGAATTAGCAAGTTAAAGTTGAGACCGGAAGGTTGTAGGGGCAGCAGGACATAGTAGCCTGGGTGCTATAGACCTGTCCGTGTCGGTCAAGGACCGATCTGTATGCGGCCCTGTTGAACAAGTTTGAGTTGTGTACCGGACTCATGCTGGTATTATGGGACCCAATAAACCGATGTACCTCGGGAAGCTGTCGTTGGGCCTTTTCGGGTCGCCTCAGGCGAGACGGCCGGTGTGCAGTATTTGGGGAACATTCTCATGACATCTCATGTCGGCAGGTGCACCATGAGAGTGGCTACTGTATGGGGCGACTTGATCGATTTAACGGGGGTGAAACGGGGGAAAGGCTGCCACGTACGACATCAGTGATGGTTGCTGTAGGCAACATCGAGTACGGGCGTACGTGTCGTGTAGTCTGGGTGTTATTGATTCGAATCACCGTCGCTCGCGGGTTGGACCGAGCATACTTGTTCTCACAGTCGTGACGTAGTAAGAACTTGCATGAGAAAGGAACTAATCACATTGATTTGAAGTTTATACTATCTTTGTTATGCATCATTGATGAATAACTAGTGCAAACTCGATTCTTTTATGCCGTGAGCAATTTACATCGGGGTAAAGCATTTTTTGTTTCATTGTGGACTCCCGATGTGCCCTGCCCAAGGTTACTTGAAATTGCTGCAAATAATACCTGAAAGTAAGGATTCAATTTTAGGCGAGTTTATTATGCATTATGCCATCCTACTTTAGGTTCATAACCTCACATAGAGTTTCATGTTTAGGGTGACGGTTAAGTCTTGCTGAGCATTGTGCTCACGGATGCTATCCGAGTTGTTTTGCAGATTTGACTTCATGCTTATGAAGGGATGCCGATGAGACTCGGGAACCTCCGAGTGGTTACTCAAGAGCATCGTCCCCGCTGCAAATTGTTCTTCGTGTTGCTAGTAAGAAACGTCCGTGGGCTGGACTGTCTCTTTGTTGCTAAGTTAGAAATGAGTCGTGAGAGTTATAGTCTTCCGCTATAGCTTATTTTGAGATAAGTATTTGTAAAACACTTTTGTACGCTTCCGCAAATGATTTATGTAATGTGATGTATTTCATCGACCCGTGTGCTGTTGGGTGCCGCATATCACGGCACCACCCAACGAGGTCCTGTTCGGGGCGAGGTCCTGTTGTCGACGGGGCAGTCCCTCACAGATTAAAGAGGCATAACTCGAGTAGGCCGTGTCCTACTCGTGAACAGGGATTAATGGGGATCAATCGGAAGAGTTGGGAATTGATCCTCATAGTTGGGAATGGAGACCGGGCAGTGGATGGAAGGCTCAAGGACGTGGCCCTGTGAACCTAGTCTATATCTGAGTCGATTATGGCCCGTTCTCGTCTGCGGCCCTGTGGGACAAGTTTGAGTTGTGTACCGGATGTATAATGGCTATATGGGACCCAGGAAACCGATGTAACATGTTAACCTGGGTGTCGAGGCAATCTCCACCGTCTTATGCAGATGCTGAAAGGATAGAGAAGTCGGATCTACGAGGTTTTGCCATAGTGCGACTTAATCCAAGTCGGTGGGACCGGTTCGATATTTGGGCGTCGTGTGAAAGGCTGCCACATACGACGTTGAGGGGATCGGTTGATCACCGGTCTCGGACGGGCGTATGTGTCATGTCAGCTGGGTGTTTTTGATTCGAATCATCATCGCTCGCGGTAGTGAGCATACTTGTTCTCTACGTCGTGACGTAGTAAGAAACTGGGAAAAGTTAAGATGCTTCGTGAATAATCCTCATATTGGAGGTGAGGGATGATCAATACCTTCACTAAATTTACTTTCCACCTTGGGTTAGTAGCGTCGAGATAAAGCGTTCCTTGTTTGATTGTGGAGTCTCGGCGTTGATGGCGCAAGGTCTGTATGGGTCTAGGGTAGCTCAATAAAGTTACGTTCACCTCGGGCAAGTGGCATCGAGATGAAGCGTTTCTTGTTTGATTGTGGAGTCTCGGTGTAAATTGTGTGAGGGATATAAAAATGCTTAAAACTTGAAGTAAGAACTCTCCTTTAGCTCATGTTCATATTTTATGCAAACTTCTATATTCAGCCCTCTATTTTCAGCATGTAGATTTTCATGACTAGGGTTGACGGTTAAATCTTGCTGAGCTTCATGCTCACGGATACTGCATGAGTCATTTTGCAGGTAATAACACTACGCGGATATGTACGGTTCTCCAATGAGACTCGGAAATCTCCGAGTGGTGAACTCATGGCAACCTCTGCCGTTGCTATTGTGATCGTGTTGCCAGTGAGAAGGGTCCGCGAGCTGGACGTCTTCTCTGTTGCTTAGCATAGATATGTGACATGAGTTGTATCAATCTTCCACTGTAGATTAATTTGAGAAGTAATTGTAAAATTCACACTTTGTAAGTTCTACCTTGATTTATGTAATATGATGCTTTATTATGTGTGCTGTTGGGTGCCGCATCGCACGGCACCACCCAATGTGATTCCCGGGCGAGCGGCACGGCCCCGTGATCGGGTCTGGGCCCTCACAGCATGGTATCAGAGCCGCATTGGTAATAGCGCTTGGAATAAGGATCGTATTACGACAAAAACTTAGTATACGGTGAGGAAACGGTATTAGGCCCACATAAGGACTATAGTAGTATAGTTACTTAAAGTGGCATGACTAACATACTTGTTATAATTCTGAATTTTGATTATGTAACGACGCACCTATGCTCAGGTAAGCATGGTAAGGAACGCCACCGAAAGTGGTCAATTTCGGTTAGCTCCCCTGACGAGGAAAGTGGTTCAGGGATAGGTCTCACAGCTTGGTGTGGGACGTTAATATGAAACTCTTGGACTCTTCATGTTCCTGAGTTCATATGAAACGCTGGTCCCTGGCATGCATTAGGCAAAAAAAGTGGAAACCCCATCATGTGGTCAGTAACGCGATAGTGTGTTCTTCTGGAAATAGCCTAGGAGGACATACGCAGCGCTTGCCATCGGCGTGCCCTGCAGGGCGGTAGGTGGTATCTGTTGGGTTGATAAAATTCCCAACCATGATGACCCGTTTGTGCTCTACTCGGGTTCTCCGTCGTGTGGTGTAAAAACACGATCACATACCTAGAGACGTGGCTTAACTCAAGGACGGCCGTATGGTAATGATACGAGCGTATGTATTTACTTTCAAATATGGACCTGACTGAAATGACAACAACCTTTGAGTCCATCACTATTGAGTGTTCTTCTGCAGGTACTAACCACGTATGTATCCCATGTAGTACACGTGTGCGAGAGACCGTTTAGTGCCACAATTGAGACGTATATACCGGTATAATCCGGTTAGGATTTCCCTTTTTGTGAGGAACATAGTACCGACATTTTTCTTACGGTGCATCGACGCCATACTAAACTTAATAATCCTCTTCCCTATGAAGAAATGATTCATGAACTAATTTTCAACTAAAAATGGAAGTTTGAAACAAATATTAGTTATTGAACTCTTATTTTAAGCTAAGATTCAAATGAGAGAATGACTAGGCTTCAAAGATTTCAAAAACAGAGTGCTCTGTTTATGGCAAGAATTCTTGCTGGACTTTGACAGAGCAGAACTCTGAGTAGATTTACCCAATTAAGGTGTATGATACAGTTCTCGGAAGATTTTCATGTTCTCTACAATTTCTTTGTAGACCTCTGGAGCAAAATCACACGTTGAAATTGTGAAAAGTCCACTTGAAGGCAAACTGTCCAGAACCAGGACAGCAGCAAAACCTCTCTGGACCTTTCTGTTTTTAAGCCATAACTTTCGGTAGAAAAATCCCTAAGGAGCCTGTGATAGACCATTGGAAAGGTTATGAGATATGCAACATTGTCGTAGTTCAAAGTTGGTTCAGATTCATATTGTATTTGTGTATACAGGAGATGCTGGCAAATTTTATCCAGAAATTCTTTCAACTTTGAGCAATCATAACTTTTGATCCGGAAGTGATATGGAGGCATTTGAATACTAGTTGGAAAGATATTGAAGTTAACTTTAACTTTGGTATTCAACTTTAGTTATGAAAATGCTTTTAATTGGATCAAAATCTGGTTTGTTTGAGGACCGGTCAATCTGCTTTTAAATCCTTGCTGTTAGTTGCATCAGTTTGCGCATAAATCATTTTGCTTACATGTCAAGATTTCATTATCAGTGTTTCACTACTTTGTTCATGGAATAAATCCAGTGATAGTGTTGAGCTGATAATGAACTCTTGCAATTGCAGAATGGTGCGAACTCATTCCATGGGTGAAGTGGGTGGTCCCAGTGGTGGTGGTGGTGGTGATAACTATCCACAGCGGGAGCAGCGAGCTCCGCAACCGCAGCCGCCACCAGCACTTTCACCTATGGTCGCAATGGAGGATATTCTGGCCGCCATGACGTTTGCAAGCGATGAGCGAACCGACTTGCTCCGCACCCTTGTGATGAATACATCCCGTCAAGAGGGATGTCAAGATGAAGACTTTCGCCAACCTGAAATGAGTTCCTACGTTGAGTTCTTGGCAACTCAACCACCGGTTTCCATTGAAGTTGAGGATCCTCTGGTGGCGGATAGCTGGACCCGTAGCATTGAATCTAAGTTTGGGTTGCTCCAATGCACCAAACAGCAGAAAGTCTTATACGCGGCGCAACAACTTCACAGGTCCCCCAGTGAATGGTGGGCAAATCAACTCGCCTCCCTACCAGCTGGACATTATTTCACATGGACGGAATTCCAGAAGGCATTTCTTGCTTATCATGTTCCTTCCGGAATAATTCAGCGGAAACTCGAGGAGTTTCTAGTCTTAAAACAAGGAGGGAGGGATGCATACGAGCATTCGTGAGTGTTCAACAAACTGGCACAGTATGCGCCTGAACATGCGAACACTGAGGCACAAAAGTGCGAATGGTTCTTTCGCAGCCTCAATCCCAAGTTAAAGGAAAGACTCGTCTTTGCTGATCGAAAGAACTTCAATGAATTGATGAGTGCTGCCATCATGGTTGAAGATGCTCAGCGAGAAGTTCAGGCTGAGAAGAGAAAGAACCGTATACCACCGGATAGTAGCAATATTGCTCCTAATAAATACCAGGTGGTAGGCAGTACCTTGAACTGTCAGCTGATGCAGCCGGCTAGACGACTGCAACAATATTCGAGTCGTTCATCTCAATATTCTGAATTCGGACAGCTGCAACAACGGTAAATGCAGCCGCATTATTTTGTTCCTCAAGCGTTCTTGCTGCAGCAGAATACAACCAGTGTCCGTACTCAGAGTAACATAGAACCGGCCGAGAAACCGTGCTTCATGTGCGGTTATTTGGGTCACATCAGCAGGAAGTGTCCAGAAAGGATACGCCACAGAGGAAATACACCGGAGCACGGTATAAATCAATCCCGTGCTCAGCTCCAAGGAACAGCACCAAAGTCAGGGTGCATCTATCATACAGCTCTAGAGGATGTGCCGGAAGGTGCACCTTCGCTAGCGGAAATGTTCACCCTCAATGAACTACCCGTATTGATTTTATTTGACTCTGGAGCCACACACAATTTCATCAGCAGGTTATTTGTGTGCAAAGCTGAGCTCTCCACCACTACACCGAAAGATCACTACCTTATCAGCTCACCCGGTGGAAATATAGCTGCTAATGAAGTGGTGATCAAAGCACCCTTGTACTTAGGTGGAAAATTATAACCCACACCCTCCTTGTGTTAGAGGGACATAAGATCGATGTGATCCTAGGAATGGCATGGATGAACTACCACGGGGCTGGTCTTGACATCGGTGCACGGATTGTTAGCTTGGACTCTCTGTTCTACGGTCTTCAAACACTCATACTTGAAGACGTGGATTCTAAAAATCCAGTTGTGTACCACAGTGTGACCATGAAACTGAAGGATATTCCAGTGGTCCGTGAGTACCCATATGTGTTTCCCGACGATCATCCAGGGATGCTGCCTGAAAGAGATGTGGTATTCAAGATTGAGTTAGCACCGGGAACCACACCGATATCTCGGAGGCCGTACAAATGTCTCCGAAAGAATTAGCTGAACTGAAAGAGCAGCTAAAGGACTTAATGGACAAAGGTTTCATCAGGCCAAGCTCATCACCATGGGGCTGTTCAGCCCTCTTTGTGAAGAAAAAGGATGAATCACTTCGGTTATGTGTGGATTATCGGCTGCTGAATGCAATGACGATCAAAAATAAATATCCACTGCCGCAGATCGATATATTATTTGATCAGTTAGTGGGTGCCACAATATTCTCCAAGATGGACTTGAGGTCCGGTTATCATTAGATAAAAATCAGAGCGGAGGATATACCGAAGACGACTTTCTCGACTAGATATGGGCTCTATGAGTACCTAGTTATGTCTTTCGGGTTAATGAATGCACCCGCACATTTCATGTACCTTATGAATTATGTATTCATGCCAGAGTTGGATCAGTTCGTCGTGGTTTTCATCGACGACATTCTCGTATACTCCAAATCAGAGGAAGAGCACACCAAACATCTCCATATTGTGCTCCAACGATTGCAAGAACATAAGCTGTATGCCAAATTCAGCAAGTGTGAATTTTGGATCAGCAAAGTACCATTCTTAGGCCACATTATTTCAACGGAGGGTGTGGCCGTAGATCCAACCAAAATTGAGCAAGTCTTGAAGTGGGAGTCTCCGACATCCGTTCATCAAATCCGCAGTTTTCTAGGACTAGCGGGCTACTATTAGAGATTTATTCCCAGCTTCTCGAAGGTTGCTGAGCCCATGACAGAATTATTGAAAAAGAGCAGCAAGTATGTATGGACGGAGGCCTGTGAAGAGGCATTTGAAACTCTGAAGAAACATCTCACAATGGCACCGGTTCTAGCCCAACCGGACACGACAAAGCCGTTTGATGTTTATTGTGATGCCTCAGGCATTGGACTTGGCTGCATCTTAATGCAAGATAGACGCGTGATCGCATATGGATCTCATTAACTCCCCAACCACGAGCAGCACTACCCTACTCATGATCTAGAACTCGCTGCAGTGGTGCTCGCGTTGAAAATGTGGAGGCACTACTTACTTAGAAATTTAGTGCACCTCTACACCGACCATAAGAACCTCAAGTATATATTCACTCAGAAGGATATCAATATGAGGCAGCGGAGATGGTTGGAATTCATTAAAGATTACAAGCTTGAGACCTATTACCATCTGGGAAAAGCTGACATGGTGGCTGATGCGCTCAGTCGTAAGACCCACGTGAATAACTTGTCAGTTGTTCCGGATGAGGAAGAGGAACCAAGCTTGAGGGTGATTCCGTATGGGGCATTGTATAATCTTGCTTCTCGTGCCTACCATTAGTGAAGAGATTCTACAAGCCCAAAAGAGGGATAAAGGAATGCGGAAAATCCGTACAAGAACCAAAGAGGATAAAATGAAATTCTTCCGGGAAGATGATCAAGGTGTGTTATGGTTTAACAACCGTATTGTGGTACCCCGGAACATGAAGCTAAGAAAGAAGATCTTGGATGAAGCTCATATGTCCATGTATTTGATACATCCAGGAAGCAATAACATGTATCAAGACCTCAAAACAAAATTTTGGTGGACTTGGATGAAGCGAGAAATTGCCATGTATGTATCCGAGTGTGATACATGTCGGCGAGTCAAAGCTGATCATATAAAGAAAGCGGGAATGCTGTAACAATTAAGTATTCCAGCAGTTTTCTAGGACTAGCGGGTTACTACCGGAGATATATTCGCAGCTTCTCGAAGGTGGCTAAGCCAATGACAGAATTATTGAAGAAGAGCAGCAAGTATGTATGGACAGAGGCCTGTGAAGAGGCATTTCAAACTCTAAAGAAACATCTCACAACGGCACCGGTTCTAGCCCAACCGGATATAACAAAGCCATTCGATGTTTATTGTGATGCCTCAGGCATTGGACTTGGCTGCGTCTTAATGCAAGATAGACGTGTGATCGTGTATGGATCTCATCAACTCCGCAATCATGAGCAGCACTACCCTACTCATGACCTAGAACTCGCTGCGGTGGTGCTTGCGTTGGAAATGGGGAGGCACTACTTACTCGGAACTTTAGTGCACCTCTACACCGACCATAAGAGCCTCAAATATATATTCACTCAGAAGGATATCAATATGAGGCAGCGGAGATGTTGGAGTTAATCAAAGATTGTGAACTTGAGATCCATTACCATCCGGGCAAAGCTAACGTGGTGGCTGATGCGCTCAGTCGTAAGTCCCACGTGAATAACTTGTTCGTTGTTCCGGATGAGGATGAGGAACCAAGCTTGAGAGTGATTCCGTATGGGGCATTGTATAATCTTGCTCTCGTTCCTACCATTAGAGAAGAGGTTGTACAAGCCCAAAATGGAGATAAAGGAATGCATAAAATCCATGCTCAGGTTAAAGAGGATAAAATGAAATGCTTCCGGGAATATGAGTAAGGTGTGTTATGGTTTAACAACTGTATTGTGGTACCCCGGAACATGAAGCTAAGAAAGAGGATCTTGGATGAAGCTCATATGTCCAAGTACTCAATACATCCAGGAAGCAATAAGATGTATCAAGACCTCAAAATGAAATTTAGGTGGACTCGGATGAAGCGAGAAATTGCCAAGTATGTATCCGAGTATGATACATGTCAGCGAGTCAAGGCTGATCACATAAAGAAAGCGGGAATGCTGCAACCATTAAGTATTCCAGCATGGAAATGGGAGGCATCAGCATGGACTTTATTGTTGGATTGCCTCTCACATTTAGAAAGCATGACTCCATTTGGGTGATTGTTGATCGGTTAACAAAATCAGCCCACTTCATCTCAGTGGATACGAGATTTTTGACTAAACATTATGCCAAATTGTATCTCTCAAGAATCGTGTGCTTACACGGAGTCCCCAAAACCATTGTAACTGACCAAGGTTCCATAGTCGTTGCTCGTTTCTAGGAGCAACTACATGAATCTCTGGGAACAAAGTTACTTAGAAGCTCAGCATACCATCCTCAGACCGACGGTCAAACAGAGAAGGTGAATCAGATTTTAGAAGATATGCTGAGAGCGTGTGCCATAGATCAGGGAAAGAATTGGGATGACCATTTGCCATTAGCGGAATTCTGCTACAATAATGGTTATCAATCCAGCATTAAAATGGCACCATACGAAGCACTATATAGCAGGAAGTGTCACACGCCACTCAATTGGTGTGAATCCGGCGAGAGGGTGACTTTCGGCATTGATCTTGTGAAAGATGCCGAAGAGCGGGTCCAGCTTATTCAAGCCAACCTCAAAGCGCTCAATCTCGCCAGAATAGTCATGCGGACAAGCGACGCCGACCCTTGTATATTGAAGTCGGAGATCACGTCTATCTCCGAGTATCCCCGATGAAGGGAATTCATCAATTTGGGGTCAAGGGAAAGCTAGCTCCTCGTTTTGTTGGTCCGTTCTTTATTACAGAATGGTGTGGACCGGTAGCCTACTGTCTGAGGCTGCCAACATCATTATCGGGCATCCATGACATCTTCCATCTCACAATTGAGAAAATGTTTGAAGTAGCCGACAGAGGTTCTTTCGGGAGACATGGAGATATTACAACCGGATCTCACCTACGCTGAGCAGCCCATCCAGATTATCGACGAAAAGACTAGGATCACTCGAAATCGGACTTTGAAATTTTACAAAGTCCTGTGGAGTAACCATACCCCAGAAGAGGCGACTTGGGAGAGTGAAGATTACATCCACAAGAACTATCCGGAACTTTTGTCATAGACTTTGTAATTACCTTCCGCCTCGCTTTTCTTTTGTAATCTCGGGACGAGATTCCCTTTTAAGGAGCGAGGAATGTAAAGGTCCCAAAAATATGAATACAAAGAAACTTGAGTTCGCACAAACATTGGTGTCATGTGTATGGAAAATGGGACTGGCTTAAACTTTTTCCACATGTGATAACACATGAGAGTTCTTTCTAAACAAACTTATGGTTACTCACATGCTTGGACTCTAGGTGGATTAAACCCACAGATTTGAAGTCTCAGGTGCAATAGAAGGTTTAAAAATCAGATTGAGAACTAAATGTTCCACTCAAATTTCAAATGAGGGAAACACAATGGGGATGCAAACTGTTGTTTTCGAACTCTTGTTTACAGCAGCTAACACAAAAATTAGGTTGCATATTTGAATTCCTTAGGTCCAAATTAGTGGGTATGCAAAGTTTCATTACTTTTTGAAAGGATTTGCTATCCATTTTACAAAAGGACTTAAATGTGCAAAGAATTCAAATACACATTTGAATTTGGATGAAATTTGCCCAACTATCCAAATGCAGCTCAGTTTTCAACTCCAAACATTTGAATTTGTCAGTTGCCAAATTTTGGAGATCTTTTGAGGGATAAGGAGGGACTGCCTTGTGGGACCCACATGTCATTGGGGGAGGTAAAAATTGCAAAAAGATCTTCGGTCTTCAGTTTCCCACTCGAGCAGAACATAGGCTTCACAGCCGACACCGAGGCACACACCGAGGACACCTCCCGGGATTGTTTCCGCACGCTAGCGAACTACTCACGCGCTGCCTTCACTCCCAGCCGTGCCCAGCTTTGCCACAGAATGGAAGACACGGTTCTGCCTCTCTCGCACGCAAGAACGGCACCAAACCACCGCCGCTGCATTGCTCGCTCGTGAGCCGACGTTTCCCTCGCGTGCAAAGCCTCAGGCAGTAGCAAAAAAACCCTACGGTCTTCTCCACAACCGAGGGAGCTCGGCCTTCACAACCCCGCGCACACCAAGTTTCCGCGGCGGCCAAACTGCAACCGAACAGATGTCGCACGTGGACAGCCCTGCAGAGAGACTTTCACGGCCGAGCAAGAGCGCCCTTGGACGCGCCAAGACTCCATGCTGCTCACCTCCAAAGCTTAGCTTGATCCGTGGAGCCTCGGTGGAGGAATTTCATTTTTGCTTCTGGTCGGTGTAAAGGGACCCGCAGGTAAGAAAACTCTGAATTCTCGATTTCTATTTTCTTAGAGCCCACGAAATTGCACTCACAGGAGCTAGACTCGATGGCGTACAAGTTTGCTTCGCAACCCTAGCTTGAAAACGGCTGTAGCTGGCATATTTGATGGTTTTCCAATGGCGACCATAGGGGAAGCCGTCGAGTGCACGGTGCAACCATGGTTAGAGCCATTTCCGAGCTTTTGTACGGCCATGTCGACCTCCCCTAGCATCCACCAGTGCTGTAAGCCATTCCACCAAAGTTTTGGTGGGCTAGAAGGGCCGGGCAACATCGCCGAACTTGCACCGAGCCTCCGCACCGTGGCGGGCTGTGTTGGAGCCACCGCCTGTCGGGGGAAGTTCCTCCAACGTGTTCAGCGCACGGTTTTAAGCCCTAGCGGCGAGGGAGAGCTCGGGAGATGGCCGGATGTAAGTTCATCTAGGCATCCCCGTGGGTTTTGGATGATTGATGACGATAAATTAAGAGACTAATGAGCTGAGATGATCATAAGCACAGGACATTTCCAAGGCGGGATCTAAACTCTCAAAAAAGGAAAAAGATGAAGAATGGCGTCGAAGACTCGAAGAGTAGAAATTAGGGTTTCACTTGAATCTTTAGTAGGCTAGCCATGTAAAATAAAGAGTGTGTGTGTCAAGTGCATTGAGATCATAGAAGAGAGCTCAAGGCGTTAGAAGTGTTAAATCCTTAGTGGAGAGAGGTAGAGAGGTAGGCCGGACTAGTTTAGAAGTCCTACGGCTAAGTCTGTTTAAGGGCGGACTAAGAGTTCCTGACTGAGATCGGACCTGTCCGTTTTGGACGGACTAGTCCGTTTCTCTCTAGGTGAGGTGTTTTTGGAGGCTAAGTCCTGGTAGACCGGACTTATCCGCCTGAGTGGCTGGACTAGTCCGGGCTAGCCAGACTTGTCCGTTTTCACACGGACTACGAGTTCCTGTGTGAGTTCGGGCTAGTCCATTCTAAGGCGGACTAGTCTGTATGGGTGTGAGTTGAGAGTTCCCACGGCTAAGACTTGGTGGATAGGACTTGTCCGCCTTAGTGGACCGGACTAGTCCGGGTCCTCCAGACTTGTCTGTTCTCACCCGGACAAATAGTTCCAGTGTGAGATCGGACTAGTCCGATGTGAGGCGGACTAGTCCGGACTTTCGGTAGGTGGCAGCGGTTGGCTTCGGGACTTCTATAAAAGGAGATGCCCCGATGTCATTTAAAAAAAGTTGGAACCCTAGCGCCGCCACAGCGATCCAAGAGCCCCCCTAATCCTTCTCTCTTGCCTACTCACCCTCTAGATCCAATTCTTAAGTGAATTTCGATGTGTGAGAAGAGGAGAAGGAACAACTTCGCGTTTAGGCTCTTGAAGTGATCTCGTGCACTTGGTGTGATCTTTAGCTTGTGAGATCTGTGAAGTTTGTGGAATTGATCAAGTGGGAGCCTCGGATTGTGAGCAGCCCCAAAACTTTGTAAGTTCACCCTTGAGATAGTGAAGAACCAGGTTGGCCTTAGTGGCGACTTGGTGAGGAAAGGGTTGTTAGACTCGGTCCTTTGTGGACTCCTCAACGAGGACGTAGATTCCTGAGTGGAATCGAACCTCGGGAAAAAATCCTCAGTGTCTCTCTTGCATGTACATTTCTTTGAAGATCAAGATTGCTTAGGGTTTGTTTTAAATATTTCGCTATACATCATCACACTCTTGCAATTCATTTCAATATTCTGTCACACTTGTCGTGTAGAAGTGCTAGTTGTCTCATCCACATTTTGTTAAACTAAAAATTTGGAGAAAAACCCTTAAAAATCAAGTTTTAGATCTTTCCGGTAGTTTGACCAGACTAGTCCGCCTCCAAGGCAGACTAGTCCGACCTTTTAGGCCTTTCCAGCAGGTTGATCAGACTAGTCCACCCTTGAGCCAGACTAGTCCGGCTCCTGAGTTCTAATCTCGTTTAATTAAGTCATTTTAGGTATTTTAGCCTATTCACCCTCCCCCTCTAGGCAATTTCAATTGGTATCAGAGCAGGTCTCTCCATCAAGAGTCTAACCACTCGGAGAGAAGATGGCCAGAGTGGAGGAATACGAGATTCCGTCGACGTCACAAGGTGACAACACATATGACAAGAAAAAGGACACGGATGTGCTGCAAGACCACTCGAGTGACGATGAAGAAGTTCACCAGCTCAAGGCATGACTTCGCGAGAAGCTAGGTCACTCAACTAAAGAGAAGAAGAAGCCACAGGATCAAGAAAGGAGTGGTCAACCGGACTACTCCCAATATCCTTTCAACTATGAACGATTAACTTCCAACAATCACTACTTATCTATTCCTCTGGGCAAACCTCCTCAATTCGATGGAAATGATTACTCAATGTGGAAGCATAATATGAAGATGCATCTAATATCCTTAAACCCTAGCTTGTGGCAAATTGTCTTAACAGGTGTCCATATTCCAAAAAACGAAGAAGACGTTACCACGGAGCAAGCCATTCTACTTCATCGCAATGCTCAAGCAGTTGGGGTGATCACCTCATCCTTGACTCGAGAAGAGTTCAACCGAGTCGATGGATTAGAGGTGGCCAAAGACATATGGGACACACTCAAGACAGCGCATGAAGGAAACCGAGTCATTAGGAAAGCCAAGATTGAGATGGTTGAAGGAGAACTTGGGAGGTTCACCATCATGGATGGTGAGTCCCCTCAAGACATGTACAACCATCTCAAGATCCTCGTCAACAAGATCTGATCTTACGGATGCACCCTATGGACGGATCATGAGGTGGTGAAGAGGATGCTTCGGGCATTCATGCCTCGAAACATTGCTCTTTGCTCCTTGATCCGTGAGAGCCCGGGATATGCTCAAATGACCCCGGAGGAAGTGCTTGGAAGAATCATCAACAACAAGATGATGGAGAAGGAAGCCATGTTCTACAACAACCTCCAAAAGATCACCTCCTCAAAGAAGAAAGATGTTGCTTTCAAAGCAATATCCTCATCACAAGACTTCGAAGCAAGTGATGACGAAGGTCTCGACACCGATGAAGAAGAGGCGCTCTTCATCAACAAATTCAAGAGGATGATGAGAAGAAGGAAGGAGGGCAACCATTATGAGAACAAAAACAAGGAAAGGTCCAAGCCCAAGACGAAAAGAGCATGTTACAACTGTGGTGAATATGGACACTTCATTGTGGATTGTCCATATGAAGAGATTAAGAAGAAGAAAGATGGCAAGTCTCAAGAGAAGAAATTCTTCAAGAAGAAGAAGCCATCAGGACTTGCTCACCTTGGGAAGGAATGGGACTCAAACGAAGACTCATCCTCCGAGGATGAAGAGAAAGTGGCAACACTTGCCATTGGAAGCAGCAAGCTCTTCTCAACAATTGAAGACTTCAAGTCTACATGTCTCATGGCTAAGGAGGGAAGAAGAAAGGTTAAATCTAAATCATCCTCCTCTACCTCTTCACTTGATATCTTTGATAGTAGTAGTGATAATGAATCCACGCTTAAGGATCTAAGTAGGAGCACCTTGAACAAGATGAGATTGTTGTCGGATGAAATCTTTGAGAAGGATGAACTCATCAACCGTCAAGAAGACATGCTCATCCTTGAAAAGGAGAGATGTCATGAGCTTGAAGAGCTCCTTGAGGTTTAAAGGGAAAGAAGCAAGGCACTTGAGCGTGAACTCGCTTTGAGCAAGGAAACTTGCTCAAATCTTGAAGATACAACTGTTGTGCTCAAGGATGAAATTGTTAACTTGACAAAGGTCAACAAGATCCTTGAAACACAAGTTGAGTCTCTCAAGATCAATGCACATTATTCCTCTATGATTTCACCCTCCTCAAAGAAATCTCCCGAAGCAACTCAAATTTGCAAGTGCTCAAACTTAATCCTAAAACTCAAAGATGAACTTAAGTTGGCACAAAACAAGCAGTCACCGAAATGTGGTATCTTTGACAAGGAAAAAGTGGCATGTGCACGAAGTTCATATACCAATGTAAGACCTCCACATGTCAAAGATGGTATTCGCTATTCTCGGGAGTGGAGGCAACATGGTAAAACTCCGAAGAAGAGAAAAGACTTGATTGTTTTTGTCAAGGAAGGTTCATCCAACAAGGAAAATGTAAAGAACATTGCAAACTCATCTAATATGCCTAAAAATAAACCTCATCCTTTGTTTCATGATTTTGTTGCCTCATATGTTTTATTGAGAAACAAATTTGGAAAGATATATGCTAGGTATGTTGGGCCACTCCGCAACAGTCCAAAACCTTGTGTGTGGGTGCCCAAGTGCCTCTTGACTTACATGAAAGGACCCAACCCCGCTTGGTACCAAAAGGTAAGGCATAAATCTATTTTGTAGGCATACTCCTCCGGTGGATCAAAATGGGTGCTTGACAGTGGATGCACAAACCATATGACCGGAGAGAGAAGGATGTTTGTTGAATATGAGGAAAACGGAGATCCAAGTGAAGGAATATATTTTGGGGACAATAGCCAATGGAAAATCCTTGGACCGGTAAAATTGCTATCTCTCCCCATCATACTCTCTCAAATGTTTTGCATGTTGACTCCCTTGATTATAACCTTCTATCCATATCCGAACTATGTGATAAAGGTTATAATTGTATTTTCACTAACGAGGGTGTGACTGTCTTGAGAAGAAGCAACGACTCAATCGCCTTTAAGGGCGTGCTCAAGGGAAAGCTTTACCTTGTGGATTTTACCATGGATAAAGCTCAACTTGACACGTGCTTAATGGCAAAGACTAACATGGGATGGCTTTGGCATAGAAGGCTAGCCCATGTTGGGATGAGGCATTTGCAAAAACTTCACAAGGGAGAACACATTCAAGGCTTGAAAAATGTTGTTTTTGATAAGGACAGGCCATGTAGTGCTTGTCAAGCCAGAAAGCAAGTTGGAGCTCAACATCCATCCAAAAATGTCATGACGACCACAAGACCCTTGGAGCTACTTCACATGGACCTTTTTGGCCCAATCACCTACATAAGCATCGACGGTAACAAATATGGTCTTGTTGTTGTAGATGATTATTCTCGTTTCACTTGGGTGTTCTTTTTGCATGACAAAGGAGAAACTCAAGGTGTGCTCAAGAAATTCTTGAGAAGAGCTCAAAACGAGTTCTCCTTAAGAATTAAGAACATAAGGAGCGATAACGGCACCGAGTTTAAGAACACTCAAGTGGAAGAATACTTGGATGAAGAAGGCATCAAGCATGAGTTTTCAGCCCCTTACTCCCCTCAACAAAATGGGGTTGCTGAGAGGAAGAATAGAACTCTCATTGAAATGGCAAGAACCATGCTTGATGAGTACAAGACATCGGACCGGTTTTGGGTGGAAGCGGTTAACACCGCTTGCCATGCCATAAACCGGTTGTATCTTCATCGACTTTTGAAGAAGATGTCTTACGAACTTCTAACCAGTAACAAACCAAACATCTTGTATTTTCGTGTCTTTGGGAGCAAGTGTTATATTCTCAACAAGAAGCCTAGAACTTCGAAGTTTGCTTCAAAGTCCGATGAAGGTTTCTTGCTTGGTTATGACTCAAACACCTATGCCTATCGTGTTTTCAACAAAACTTCCGTAACTGTTGAAATAGCGAGATATGTAGTGTTTGATGAGATTAATGACTCCCAAGTGGAGCAAGTTGATCAAAGTGTGCTAGATAACTAAGAGTCTCCACAAGAAGCACTTAAAAGGATGGCACTTGGAGAAATTTTTCCTCAAGAACGTCCTCAAGACTCAAATGATCATCCAACAAAGGAAAATATGTCTCCCTCCCATGATCAAGCTCAAGATGAGCAAGACCAACCTCAACAAGATCAAACGATCAAAGTCAAGATAGAGGACTGGATCAAGGGGGAGATGAAGAAAAGAGTGACAATGAAGATGAAGATCAAAGAGTTCAACCACCTCATCCAAGAGTGCACCAAAGTGTTCAACGGGATCATCCCATCAACAACATACTAGGAGATATCTCCAAAGGGGTGACCACTCGCTCTCGAATGGCTAATTTTTGTAAACATTACTCTTTTGTTTCCTGTTTGGAGCCCTGCAAGGTAGAATAAGCACTACAAGATCCAGATTGGGTGGTGGCCATGCAAGAGGAACTCAATTGTTTTGAAAGAAATCAAGTGTGGGAACTTGTAAAGCGACCCAACACAAATGTTGTGGGAACCAAGTGGGTATTCCGCAACAAGCAATACGAGTATGGAGTTGTAACAAGAAACAAGGCAAGACTTGTTGCAAAGGGATATGCACAAGTAGAAGGTTTGGATTATGATGAAACTTTTGCTCCCGTAGCTAGGCTTGAATCAATTCGTATCTTGCTTGCTTTTGCAACTCACCATGATTTCAAGCTATACCAAATGGATGTGAAAAGCGCTTTCCTCAACGGTCCAATCAAGAAGGAAGTGTACGTGGAGCAACCGCCCGGATTTGAGGACGATAAGTATCCTAACCATGTCTTTAAACTTCGGAAAGCCCTCTATGGCCTCAAACAAGCTCCTAGAGCTTGGTATGAGTGTCTTAGATATTTTCTTATTGAAAATGGTTTTAGGATAGGAAAAGCATACTATACACTCTTCACTAAGCATTTTAACGATGATTTATTTGTGTGCCAAATATATGTCGATAACATTATATTTGGTTCTACTAACAAAGCTTTTTGTGACGAGTTTTCATAGATAATGACTGAAAGGTTCGAGATGTCAATGATGGGGGAATTAAAGTTCTTCCTAGGATTCCAAGTCAAACAACTCAAGGAAGGAACGTTCATAAGTCAAACCAAGTATACTCAAGACATACTTAAGAGGTTAGACATGGACAAAGCCAAACCCATCAAGACTCCCATGGGAACCAACGGACATCTTGACCTTAGTGAAGATGGTCCAAGTGTGGACCAAAAGGTATTTCATTCCATGATAGGCTCTTTACTTTACCTTTGTGCATCTAGGCCCAACATAATGCTTAGTGTGTGTATGTGTGCATGGTTCCAAGCAGCTTCTAAGGAGTGCCACTTGACGGCCATTAAGCAAATTCTTAGATATTTTGTTCACACTCCTAACCTAGGACTTTGGTATCACAAGGGATCCAAGTTCAATCTCATTGGATACTGTAAGGGCCTCAGTTTTTGACACACATTTGCAGTGTTCATCACCACACCACACACCTCATTTGAGGAAGAATGATGAACACAAATGAAGAGCAAGTAACAATTATCAACATGCTCATTAGAGAACAAACTTACACATTGCAAAAGTGGTATTTCCCACATGTGATATAGATGGGCTGGACATATGAAAACTCCTACACTTTACTAAGGATGTCCCTGCCAAGTTTCACCCAAATTCAAAACCTTTTGAGGTCAGTTTGGGTATAGTTAGGAAGAGGGCAGTTTGAAACCTTATTCAAATTCAAACTGTTTTTATCCCATGAATTTAAAAGTGGAAGGCATATTCTTACTCAGCACATTTTAGTGAGCTCACACACCAATTTTCACTCCATTTGGAGTTGATCTTGACATGAGCTAAGGGGGAGAAATTCAAACTTTATTTGAATTTCAAACTGAACTTGTGCTGAAATTCATTCAAACCAAACCTCATTTGAACTTGGATCAATTCAAATGGCTCATGGGTGAATATTTTGAATTGCCAAGGGTAGTATGGGGTTCACTGTTTACAACAGTGATTAGGAGTAAATTTCAGAGGTTAAAATGGGGGGTGGGACCCACATGTCAGCCTCCACTTCAACACAAACCGACTGAAACACAGCTCAATCGGTTCCCGGGTGCAGTGTGCGCGCGCCACTGAGGGGGGCAGCCGGCGCCAGCTCCTGCTGTGCGCCCCAAGCCGGAGACCAGTCGCCGGGCTACTTATCCCCTCCCCGGCGTGCTCCGATCGCCCATTCCCCGAGCTGCCGACATACTCGGCCTGTTCTTCCACTGCAACCGCCGCCGCTCGAGCTCACGCTTGATCAAGCCGATCACTCGCGAGCACAGCCTCCTCCACAGCAAAACAGCACCAAGAGGTCATGAGCAACCTCCTAGACCCCGTGTTGTCCAGTGAGCAAGCGTCCTCGAGCTGTACGAGCCATTTCTCCGGCGAGCCGAACATCGCCGCCGATCGGGCTCCCGTGGACAGCACGGCACAGCCGTTGTCACGTCCTCTTCTCTACACAAGAAAGGTGCGTGATTGTATGTAGATGGAGTAGCCGAAAGCCGTTTGGCGATTGATCAACCCTCGGCCGAGAATTTCCAAATTTACTCTTGATCAGTTCATAAGGACCGAGCTCACCTTCGGGTGAAATTCGTGCTCTATGCACGAGGGTTGGACGAGCTCGTTACCTAGTAGCTTCTACGCACGATAGCGCCCACGCTCGAACTGGAATTAGAGAAAACCATCGAGAATCGGCCATGATATGGCTGTTTTCCCCGCCGCCATGGCTGAACACCTCGGCTCACCGTCGAGAGCCTAGTTGCCGGTATTTCTAGCTTCCACCCAGCCCTGGTTCGTGTTTCCCATGCTCTACTGATGCTCTCCGACCGATTTCCGGTCGATTTGGTGCATGGGAGAGCGGGACTGACCTCACCGGAACCCTAGCAGGTGCTGTCATCGGTGCGCACGGGTTTCCGGTCATCGCCGGCGGCCGGCGACCCCACCATCGAGTCCAGGGGGTCAGTAAAGGGGCAGGCGGCAAGTTTCGGGCCGGGGGGTGGCCGGGTACTCAGTTCCGGCAAGGGTCGCCGGAGATCACCGCCGCCGCGCAGTTGGCGCGAGGAGGGAGACGACGCACTGTGTGCGGGGCCCACAAGCCAGAGTTTAAACTTTTTCCCGAATTTCAGTTTCAGTTCAAACTTCAAATCCTTATAACTTTGGCTAGAAAGCTCCAAATTGAGTGAACCAAATTTTTCTGGATTCAGCTCTCCGAGTACTTTCCAGCAAATCAAGTTTCACTTCATGAAAACCCTTAATTTTCCAGAATTAATTCCTCAAAGTTTAAACTGTTAGGAATTTTAACTGGAGAATCCTGTGGAGGAAAATCCTGAAATTTTGCTGGGATATTCACCAAAATATCCCTGAACTACCATAAAAATTTCAGATCCATTTGAGCTCATTTAATCCACCTAATGGTGTGATTAGTGAAACTGTTCCAGAGAAAATAGAAAATGTTCAGAAACATTTTCAGAATTTTCTCTGAAATTGTTTAGCTCATATCTTTAGTTAGGGACTTCCAAATTAAGTGAGACCAACTCCATTAGAACCCTCTGAAAATCTAGTTTTCAGAAAGTTATAGTTTGTCTCATGAAAATTCCTAGAACACCCTAAGAGTTCCAATTAAGGTCAAGGACATAATTAATTGTGGAGGGCTCAAATGAGCTTTGCTGCAACTAAAACTTGACCAAGTCTCTGTTTAGGTTATAACCAAGCCACAGTAAAAGTTTCACAGTCATTAGGTCTGTCTAGCAAAGGTTATAGACTTCACAACTTCAAAGATAATACAAATGCATTTAAATTAATACATACATTGCTCTTATCATGTAGTCGCTAAGGTCGAGGAGGAACCCGAAGTCCTAGACTTCGTTACTCCGGAGGAACAGCTAGCCTACGACCAAGAGCAGCAAGGCAAGCTCCGGTTTGCATTAACCATTTTACAAATTTTTATTGTTTTGAGCACATACTTGTTTCTTTTATTCTGTGCATTAGAGTTTTGTTTGGAAACCCCACTGCATAGCCAAGAAAACCATGGGTTGGGGTTTAGGATTGCAAACCCCGTTAGCTACTGCATTGCTAGGATAGAGTAGGATTCGGTACAAGTCGGGTAGTTGGAACTACTCGCGAGAATAGGCTAGAGGCACATTGCTCGGGTAGAGATAGCACATGATACACATGGCAAGAAAATGAGACCGAGCGGAGAGTAAGGGCAGCAGGACTTTGGGGCCTGTGTGCTGTAGCTCCGCTTGTGTCGGTTGAGGACCGAGCCGTGTGCGGGCCTGTTGAACAAGCTAGAACAGTACCGAAGACCTACCGGCTATATGGGAACCGGGAAACTGATGTAACTCGGGTAGCTGGGTATTGAGGCATTGCCCGTCGTTCAGAGGGTAGGTTGAGAGCTCGAGGTGTAAATCGGCTGGCGGCACAGAGATGCGCGTGCAGAGACCTCTTGCTCGGGACGATGGGACCGGTTCAATATTTGGCTAACGGGTGAAAGGTAGTCGCGTACGGCGTCCGTGATGGTTGTTGTAGGCAACATCGAGTACGGGCGTACGTGACGGGTTGTTCGGGTAACCCTGCAGGTGTAAATCGATTATAATCGCCATCCCTCGCGGTCAGTGAGTACCACTTGTTCACTGTACCGTGACGTAGAAAGAACAGGCTAGACACATGTTAAAATGCTGCTGATTGAAAGATGGACATTGATTGTTAATGATATGCTGTAGTCTAGAGCTAACTAAAGTTCTTTTCAACTTTGGGCAAAGTACATGAGAGAAATGCGTTTCTTGTTTGATTGTGGCTCTCTCATGTGCCTTAGCGTAAGGTTCTCCACAACCTGCTGCTAAAACTTGAAAGTAAGGTTCTACTAATTAGACGAGTCCTTGCAAATGATTTTTACCTCATGCAACCCATTACCCTCATGTAGAAGTTCCATGTTTAGGTGAGACGGGTCAGACTTGCTGAGCCTTCGTGCTCACTGCTTGTGTTTGAAGCTTTTGCAGGGTTCTATGAGGAAGGGACTCCCGAAGAGGAGACGGAACCCCAGGAGGGGAACCCCGTCGAGTGGGAGTCGTGCACGCCGTAGAGTTAGTGTGCGTGTGTGCTAGCAAGGACACGTTCGAGGGCTGAACGTGCACTTGATGCTTAGTCTACGCCCGCGAGTGTAGACTGAACTTATTTTGATGTAAACATGTTCATAAACTTGTTTATGTAATAAAACTTCCGCTTCCGCTTTGCACCTTTGACGTGTGTTATACGGTGTTGTGCAACGCAGCACCCCTCAGCGTGATCCTGGCTCGACAGGACCAATGGGGTCGTGTCAGATACTCCGATGCCAATTATGCCGGTTGTAAGTTAGATAGGAAGAGCACGTCAGGGACTTGTCAATTTCTTGGTAGGTCCATGGTTTTGTGGTCTTCAAAGAAACAAAACTCCATTGCCCTATCCACAGCCGAAGCGCAGTACGTCGCAGCCGCGAGTTGTTATGCACAACTCCTATGGATGCGACAAACTCTTAGGGACTATGGTTACACTTTGAGCTATATTCCACTCCTATGTGACAATGAGAGTGCCATCAAGATTGCTCACAATCCCATGGAGCATTCTAGAACCAAACATATTGATATCCGTCACCATTTCCTGAGAGATCACTCTATCAAGGGAGATATCGTTATCTCTCATGTTAGGAGTGAAAAGCAATTTGCGGACATCTTCACAAAACCCCTTGATGACAAACACTTTTGTGACCTAAGGAGTGAACTGAATATCCTAGATTCTCGAAATGTTGCTTGAAGTGTTCACATCTGGTTGTTGCTTGTTTATAAACTTCAAAAACCGCATGTTTTCAACATACTACCCTAATCTCTCTTACTCTATGAAAACTATGTTCAAAAGGACCCTTCGTCAAATATTGTCATTGTTTGTTTGATGTATGCTTATTGACCATGTTTGCCAAAGATATTTGCAAAAACTTGTCCAAAAGGATCATATTCTTGAACTAAAACTCAAATTATATGAATTTCAGCTTGTAGCGGGACTAGTCTGCCTATGAGGTTGGGCAAGTCAAGCCCTAGAGAAGGTCGCTCTGGTCCGTCAAACAGACTTGTCCGGACACCGAACCTGGACTAGTCCGGCCCCGCTAGACACGTGTCGCCACCGGAGCTCACCCCTGTGGAAGGGATGAGGTCCGGCCCCGCCAGACATGTGTCGCCACCGGAGCTCACCTATGTGGAAGGGATGAGATCCGGCCCTGCGGGACACGTGTCGCCACCGGAGCTCACCCCTGTGGAAGGGATGAGGTCCAGCCCCGCAGGACATGTGTCACCACCGGAGCTCACCCCTGTGGAAGGGATGAGGTCCGGCCCCGCGGGACACGTGTCGCCACCGGAGCTCACCCCTGTGGAAGGGATGAGGTCCAGTCCCGTGGGACATGTGTCACCACCGGAGCTCACCTCTGAGGAGAGGAAAGGTCCCGGCCCGCTGGACACGTGTTGCCACGGGAGCTCGCCTCCAAGGAGAGGAAAGGCTCCGGCCCGCTGGACACGTGTCACCATGGGAGCTCGCCTCCGAGGGGAGGAGAGGCCCCGGCCCGCTGGACACGTGTCGCCACGGGAACTCGCCTCTGAGGAAAGGGGAGGTCCGGCCCCGCCAGACACGTGGCGTCCTTGGAGCTCGAGTCTAAGGAGAGGGGAGGTCTGGCCCCGCCAGACACGTGGCGTCCTCGGAGCTCGACTCTGGGGAGAGGGGAGGTCCGGCCCCGCCGGACACGTGGCGCCCTCGGATCTCGCCTCTGAGGAGACGGGAGGTCCGGCCCCGTCGGACACGTGGCGCCCTCGGAGCTCGCCTCTGTGGAGAGGGAAGGCCCTGCCCCGCTGGACACGTGGTGCCTTCGAAGCTCACCCTAGCAGTGGCCACGTGGCAAGATCGGACTTCACAGCGGACAAGTCCAAACCAGACTAGTCCACCTGGGTAGGCCGGACAAGTCCAGCCCCAGAGAAGTCCGGTTCTGGTCTGCCAACCGGACTTGTCCAGACACTTAACCCGGACTAGTCCGGCCCCTGGGGACTTAACCTCCCAGGGGCAGCCAAACTTCTCTGTTCAGACTAGTCCGCTCACATCCTCTCTCTCAAGCCGGAAGCACCCACAAATTGGCGATTTTTGCTTTCCTCCACCAAAAATCTTGTCCAATCCATGGATTGGAGACCTAAGGAGTGCGGAAACCCTTCCCCGGGCTTCGTTACTCAAGTTTCAACTCAAAAATTCATCACATTTGAAGATTTCAAGAGGTATTCTTGACCTAACCAAAAATACTTCCTTTTCTTCACTCGAATTCGAAGTTGTTCCTAGTGTCGATGCGATCATAGCCTAGGAGTATTGCAACTTAATTCGAAGTTCTTGCGAAAAATTGTTAGGGTTATGGTTCTTTCTGTATAACCTGGACTAGTCCGGTTTTGGGCGGACAAATCTGTTCTCGAGCAGACTAGTCTAGTCCTTTAACGGACAAGTCTGGTTTACACAGAACAACTCCAACTTTAGCCATTTTTCATGAATTCTCTTGCAATATTCCACTTCCTTGACCTCTAATATCCTAACTCTCTTAGGAAATATGTCGAACTCTGACCAAAGCTCTCCCCTTCCAAGTCCCATGGTCGAGGAGGCTCGACAAGCCCTTCATCGGCGCATTGCCGAAGAAAGGGCAGCAAAGGAGGCCCAAGCTGCTAAAGAAGCCGTCCGTCGAGAGGCAAGAACAAAGAAGAAGCATGATCTCAACGAGGAGGCACAAATTGCCCAAGCTGTTGAAGAATCCTTGAAGGATCAACTGAGAAAGAAAAGGGCCGAATGTGAAGCCCAGAGCTCACAAGCTGCTAGTGCCTCAGAGCCCAAGAGAAAGAGGCTGGTCACCTTGGGATATAAAGAGAAGAAAAAGGAATCTGAGGGTAGGGTTCCTCGTGATCCAAAGAAAGGTAAGGCGACACTTCCTGAGCAGCCCAAGAACAAAAAGGCAACTGCCAAAGCACCGACAAACAGAGCAGGAGGGGTAAAAATCAGAGAGAAAGGGCAACCGAAGCCCATCGGCCCCTTAAAGATGGCTGCCCCTGCTAGAGACCCAAACCGGCAGCCCAACAATCTGGCATTTGTATTCAAAGGAAAGGGGGCTGAAAAGGCGAGAAGGCTGAGGATGGATAAAGTCTATGACTATGAGAAGCAAACAGCCGACCCTAGGTTTTGGTGTGACTTTCACTGCGATTACTACCGCTTGGTGTACCTAAAAATGAAGACCCCAGTCACTCAAGCTCAATGGGTAGATTGGGACTACATGGCCAAAAGGGAGCACAAAGCTTTTGATGCAGTGATTGAAGCTGCAGAGCACCATGGAATCAAGGAAATCATGTGCTTCAAGTATGACTGGAACATTGAGGTAATTGTGCAGTTCTACACCACTGTGTACTTCTCCACCTACGGTGACCGGAAAATCACCTGGATGACTCATGGAGAGGAGTGCTCAGTCACCTATGAGAGGTTTGCACAGATACTTGGCCTCGAGGAGCACTTGAATCATGAGATTATCATTTCCAATCTCAAGGCAGTGGACAGGGATCAGCTTGACTATATGTATCCTAGTCATGTTCCCTATGAGGCCGGGCTTGCTAGGAACATCAAGCCGTTCTATGGCATCCTCAACCGGATTCTGAGAAGGACCATTGCCCCAAAGGATGGAGATGCAGGGGTAATTCAAGGAAACTTAAGGCATCTCCTCCTCTTGATAGATGGTGAAGAGAAGTTCAACCTTGTTGAGCATATTTATGATGACAGCTTCAACATCTCTCACACTCCCAACCACTCATGTGGTTATGCACCGTACATCATGTTCCTAATTGAGAAGGTGTCGGGGATAATCTTTGTCAAGGATGTCACTCATCGACCTCTCCGTCCTCAGCTACCCCCCATTTTGCAAGAACCCTCAAGGAGAAAAAATGCTCAACCTTCGTCCAGCTCAGCGGCCCCTTCTAGCTCAGGGGCTCCCTCATCATCTCCTCCTCCGCAGTCCATGAGCGGATTCTTCAAGTGCTTCAATGCACTTTTTGCCTCCTATCGGCGTGTGGAGGTCCGGACTCGTCGCACGGAGAGGCGTCAGGAGAAGTACCTCAAGGTTGTGTGTGACAAGCTTGAGGTACCCATGTCTCCCCCTAAGGAGAGTGATGGGGAACTCACTCCATATCCAGAGTTCACCGCTGATAAGCTCGCCCAGTTCAGGGAAGATGGAAGCTCTTCCAAGGCCGTGCCTCCATCCACCACCACCGACGAAGAAGAAGAAGAGGATACGGAGGCTACGGAGAGCGATGAAAATGGCGATGAAGAAGAAGACAAAGAAAATGACGAGTAGACTTAGGCATATCTTCCTCCCTCCTTTCCTTTTTGGTGCCTTGATGCCAAAGGGGGAGAAATGTGAAAAGGATGTCCTATTTTTTATCATCTTCTAGTCTCGTAATAAATCTTTTGGACATGACTCTATTGGACATGGCTATCTATGTTTTATGTTTTATGCATGCCTATCTTTGTCGTAACACTATGTGTTGGGTTTTATGCTTGTTTTATGCTTATTGTCTTATCACATTTTTCATTTTGAGCACAACGCGTAGGCACCCCACCATAACATGTGAATGTATGCCAACTCCCCTCTTTTACTCTTGCATACATTCAGGGGGAGTTTTGCATATGTACACTTGTTATAAAAATAAATTTTTTACCTCTTATGTTGAAACTTAATGTGTTGTCATCAATTACCAAAAAGGGGGAGATTGCAAGTGCATCTAGGCATCCCCGTGGGTTTTGGATGATTGATGACGACAAATTAAGAGACTAATGAGCTGAGATGATCATAAGCACAGGACATTTCCAAGGTGGGCACCTAAACTCTCAAAAAAGGGAAAAAGATGAAGAACGGCGTCGAAGACTCGAAGAGTAGAAATTGGGGTTTCACTTGAGTCTTTAGTAGGCTAGCCATGTAAAAGAAAGAGTGTGTGTGTCAAGTGCATTGAGATCATAGAAGAGAGCTCAAAGCGTTAGAAGTGTCAAATCCTTAGTGGAGAGAGGTAGAGAGGTAAAGTTGGGCAGGACGGACTTGTCCGGGGGAAGAGGCCGGACTAGTCCAGAAGTCCTATGGCTTAGTCCGTTTTAGAGCGGACTAAGAGTTCCTGACTGAGATCGGACCTGTCCATTTTGGACGGACTAGTCCGTTTCTCTCTAGGTGAGAGTGTTTTTGGGGCTAAGTCCTTGTCGATGTGTGTGGTTGACACTTCCCCCGGACCTGCTCTGGGCAGCCCGCGGAGGTTCTTTTTCGGAGGGGCTAGTCGCTTGCGGAGAGCTTCAGCGTAAGGGACGAGTGAGGGAGGAGCTTGACACGGCGAGTTTTACGTGGTTCGGGCCGCCGGAGCGTAAAACCCTACGTCCACGGTGAGCAGAGGTGCTCGCTGTATTGCTTGTTGCTCAGAACCAGAGTCCTGAGCTTGAGGGTGAGTTATGCCTAGGGTGTGAGTTGCTGGAGTGCGAACCCCAGGGTGCGAATGGCTAGAGTGCGAACCCTTGCTAACGTTGCCTACCCGAGCCTTTAATAGTCCAAGGCTCGAGCGGCTTACAAGGGGGGCCCGGGACCTGACAGGTGGTCCCGGGGAGATTTCCTGCCGAATATCGTATCCGCAGTTATGTCGGTAGTTGTCTCTGGCGAAGGCTTCCGAGTCTTCGTTCTACCGCCCTGCCCATGCCGCATGCTAGTCGTAGTAGTTGATGACGGCGGGGGCGGCAGGGGATGTCTTGTCGCTGTGTTTATTGGCTGGCAGGTTCTGACACTGCGCGCGAGTCTGCGATGCGACTGGGCGCAACGGCACCTGACAGAGGCGTGCTCCGCGTCTCCGCGTCTTGGGAAGGCGCGGGCCTTGAATACCTTGTACGGGCAAGGTATGGTGCGTCTTTACGCCTGCTGCCTACAGCGCGAGGGCAGGCAGCGCTGTCCTGCTGGACACGTGGCGGGCCCAGAGCTCTCCTCTGAGAAGAGGGAGGTCCGGCCCCGTGGGACACGTGGAGCCTTCGGACCTCTCCCCGCGCAGGGGGGAGGTCCGGCTTCTGTCGGCCACGTGGGGGGCCCGGAGCTCTCCTCTGTGGAGGGGGAGGTCCGGTCCCGCGGGACACGTGGCGCCTTCGGGGCTCACCCCACGGAGGGGGGAGGTCCGGCTTCCGCTGGCCATGTGGCGGGCCCGGAGCTCTCCTCTGAGGAGAGGGAGGTCCAGCCCCGCTGGACACGTGGCACCTTCAGAGCTCTCCCTGCGGAGAAGGGCGAGATCCTTAGGCATTTTCCCCTGTGTGCGGGGGTACCCGATATCGTGGGTACCGACAGTGGCTACCGGGCCCATCTCGGGGGAGATAGCAACCCCGACGTGGGGCCTCCGTCTCTCCTGCTCCGCGCACTTTCTCTAAGTCCCGCATTGACCGCTGCCGGAGCACGAACAGTCGCGGGATCGTGGGAGCGTGCGCCCACTTGATGGTTGCTTTTACTGTGGCGGTTCCCAAGGCTGCCACTTCTGCATGTTGCGGCGCTTTCTTCGGGAACCGCCGAAGCGCCACGCCGGCTCGTCTTCTTGGGAGACTGACTCCTTGACCCACCGCTTCAGCTGGACGGCTTGGGCCCACCTGTCATCGGCGCTCGGTCTTGGAGCCGAAGCGGTTGCCCATGGGGTGTATTCGAAGAGTTTCGAATCGCTTTGAATCGTACCTGGAAAGTGTGAAGGGAAGCCGCAACGTGGGTAGGTTCCCCTTATAAGGCTTCCAGCACCTGCACCTTCCTTGAGTCTCTGCGACCTTGTCTTCTCCCATGGCTTCTAACCCGCCTTCGGAGGAGGATCGCGCTCGATTTCCTCCGGCGGCAGCGTCTGCACCAAGTCAGGGATCCAGGGAGCCTGCATACCTTGCCTCTAGAGGTGGCGCCTCTAAGAGGCCTCGGGTTTATCATCCCGACTGGACTCTTCTTGAGCGATGACAGGCTGAAAGTTCCCAGGCGTTGCGTCCTTCTCCTCAGGCGGTGGAGTCTCCAAAGAAACTGCTGACACGCCGAGGAGGCTTCAGGCGGAGGAGTCTCCAAGGAAACTGCTGAAGCACCAAGGAGGACTCCAGGCGGCAGCGTCTCCAAGGAAACCGCTGAAGCGGCGGAGGGGGCTTCAGAAGCATCCTTGATGACACTGGCCCTTGCGCTGGTGATGGACGAGGTGATCCCCGCGCTCGGGTCAGAGGAGTCTTCAAGGAAACTGCTGAAGCGGCAGAGGGGGATTCAGAAGCATCCTTGATGACAGCGGCCCTTGCGCTGGTGGTGGCCGAGGTGATCCCCGCGCTCGGGTCACGGAGCGGGAGAACGCCGCCAGGGCTGAAGTCGGGGACGTGGCCGCTCTTGCAGCTTCTAGGTTCTAGACGTGCCAGGGGAACCCTAGGGCTCTTCTCTTTAGTCTGTAGTCCAGCTCATGGAGCCATGAATAAATAGACTCTCTTGGATCTTTGTGTCTGTGATGCTCTTATCTTCTTGGTTTTGCCTGGCCGAGCCCTTAGCTCCACAAGGTACTCAGAGGCCTTCACCAATCTCGAAGCTCTGCACAAACACCTTCCCCGGGTCCTTACTGTGTTAAGGGTCCTGGAGGTCTCCGGAGCTCGCCCCACGAGGATGGGGAGGTCCGGATCTGCTGGCCACGTGGCGGGCCCGGAGCTTCCCTCTGAGGATGGGTCGAGACCCTGCTCTGCCGACCACGTGGCGGGTCCGGAGCTACCCTCTGAGCAGGGGGGGGGCTTCGACCCTGCCAGGTTCGTGGGGCCTCCGGGGCCCGCCCCTGCGGAGGGGGCGAGGTCCGGATCTCTCAGTTTTGCATGGTCCGTAGCAGCCCCCTGGTAGGCATGGCCAACTATTTGGGTACTCCTACCATACTCCTGCAGGAAGCCAAGGCCGGAGGGTCCTGCACACAAACAAGGGAAACGTAATTCTCCTTGCGGCTCCCCCCTTTCTGATCTCATAGTCTTATTTGGCTTACGATCCCGATCCGGTGCACGGTGCTTGGGAATTTTGGTGCGCGACGTGCCGGGGGCTCGGGGCCCCCTGGCCATCGGCAGGTATCTCAAGCGCGACCGCCCCAGGCAGGATAGCAAATGCCGACTAGAGGTGAGAATGGGAAAAAGGGGACTGGGTGTATGGTGAACATACCCAGGAAGTGTGGTCATAAAAATTAATACATAATTTGAATGAGCATAAGGGAAGAGCAAAGTAGGACAGGTTCTTTCCCTATAAATTTCCATAGGAGGAAAACAGGCTAAGCATGGAGGCCACGACCCGTCCCATTAAAAAGGGAAGCAAGACTCTACGCGCTTGGGGTCGGAACCAGGCAAAGCTGAACGTAGTCCTGGACCGTCCCCTGAGACTTAGCTGCTCCGAGCGCTGTTCCTGGACTCTATGGGATCTATTAGAAAGAAGAAACTATCCTACTATTGTTCTAAGGGTAGAACTTACGGAGGTGTTCGATGTTCCAGGGGTTCGGGAGCGGATCCCCATCCTCGGTGGAAAGGCGTACGCACCCGGGGCGGCACACTTTCGTGACTCGGAAGGGACATTCCCAAGTAGGGGAGAGTTTGTGGGTCCCTTCGCGTGAAAGTATGCGCCGCAGCACCAGGTTGCTTCCTGCAGCTCCCGGACACGCACAGACCTCTAGTGGTAACGGCGGAGCGCTTGTCTGTACCGTGCATTACGGAGTGATGCATGCAATCGGACCTCGTCGACGAGGTCGATGTCTCCACGCCGGAGGTTGTCCTGCGCGGCTTTGTCGTAAGCTCGGACACGGTGAGACTTCATGGTGATCTCTGGGGGAAGCACAGCTTCGGCCCCATACACCATGAAGAAGGGTGTCTCTCCGGTGGCCCGGCTCTGGGATGTCCGGTTAGCCCATAGTGTGCTCGGAAGCTCATCCACCCAATTGGCACCATGTTTCTTCAGGCTGGCATAGGTGCGGGTCTTGAGACCCCGAAGAATCTCGGCATTGGCTCTCTCGACCTGCCCATTGCTCTTTGGGTGAGCAACAGAGGCATAGCACACCTGGATGCCGAGGTCTTCGCAGTAGTCTTGGAAGGCTGTGCTGGTGAACTGGGTCCCGTTGTCGGTGATGATTCTGTTCGGGACCCCGAACCGGCAGACAATCGACTTGATGAACTTTTCTGTGGATTGCTTGTTGATGGTGACGACTGGTGTGGCTTCCGGCCACTTTGTGAACTTGTCGACGGCGACATAGAGGTACCGGAATCCCCCGACGGCTCTGGGGAATGGTCCCAGGATGTCCAACCCCCATACGGCAAATGGCCATGAGGGCGGGATCATCTGTACCGCCTGAGCCGGTGTATGGATCTGCTTGGCGTGGAACTGGCACGCCTTGCAGCTCTCGACCAGCTTGACGGCATCCTGGAGTGCTGTCGGCCAGTAGAAGCCATGCCGGAAGGCTTTACCGACAAGCGTGCGTGAGGAAGAGTGACTCCCACATTCGCCTCCATGGATCTCAGCGAGCAAGTCGCAGCCTTCCCCCTGGGTTATGCACCGCAATAGGACGTGGTTGGCGCCACGCCGGTAGAGATCCCCTTCTACCAGCGCGTATCTCTTAGCCATGCGCATGATCCGTTCAGCGGATACACGTTCATCAGGGAGGATGTTGTCTTTCAAGTAGTCCCGGATCTCCTTGATCCATGCATCGGGTCTGACTTGAGCATCTGGATCTTGAGCGCTGGGTTGCACGGAGTCCCCAGTGACGCTTATGATCCTTGGCGGCGTCCATGGCTGCAGGGCCGCCGGGACCGCCAGCTTCGAGGTGCTAGTCCAGCCCCCTTCACCCGGCTCGACGGGCCGGGCTGTGGGCCGCAGCAACGTCCTCTCGAAGACTCCTTCGGGCACAGGGGCTCCGGTGTAGGCCTTCGTTGAAAGGTCGTCGGCTGCAGCGTTGCCAGCGCGCGGTACGTGGCGCAGGTCCAAGGCGAGGAAGTATTTCTCCAACATCTGCACGTGGAGCAGATAAGCAGCTAGCTGCGGGTCATTGCAGGAGCATTCGCCCTTATCTTGCTTGATAACCAGCTAGGAGTCGCCCTGTGCCAACAACTGGCGAGCGCCCAGAGACAGGGCTGTCTGTAGGCCAAAGATGAGTGCTTCATACTCTGCCTTGTTGTTGGTTGCCTTGAAACTGAGACACACCATGTACCCAAACTGCTCCCCCGATGGCATGAGAAGCAGTACGACGGCACCGGCCCCCTGCTTTCGCGAGGAGCCATCGAAGAAGAGCGTCCAGTGGGGCTCGGTGAAGACCGGAGCTCGGTGCTTTGGTTCACCATCTTCGTGGCCCCCTGGGTCAGCCTTCGTTGGTGTCCACTCTGCCACGAAGTCAGCCAGCACTTGGCTTTTGACTGCATGGCGGGGAAGGAAGTCCAGCTCGAACTCCACCAGCTCCGCTGCCCATTTAGCGACATTGCCAGTCGCATGGGGACTGTGAAGGATCGTCTTCAGCGGATAGGAGGCGACTACCGAGACCTGGTGGGCCTGAAAGTAGTGGCGGAGCTTCCTGGACGCCACGAGCACTGCATACAGCAGCTTGTGGACCTCCAGGTACCTTGTCTTGGCGTCGTGGAGGACTTCGCTGATGTAGTAAACAGGCCTCAGGATGGTTCGGACCCTCTCTCTTAGGTCAGAGAGGTCTTCATCCACTGGCTCTGGCCTGCCGGAGGTGAGTGGGTCCAGGGGGGCTTCTGGGAGTTGGAACTCGAAGGCTCCTAAGCCACCTTGGCCCTCCGGGAGGTCCCGTTGGTTTTCCGGGAGCTCCAGGAGGTCCCGTTGGGCCCCCGGGGGGTCCCGTTGGACCCCCGGGAGGTCGTCTTGGAGGTCCGGGAGGCCGCCCTGGACCTCCGGGAGGTTGTCTTGGAGGTCCGGGAGGCCGTCTTGGACCTCCAGGGTTTCATGGCGTCTGTCTCCTGCTAGCGGAGCAGGCTGTGATGACGAGAGGTCCGGCCGCTCTGCGACGAGGACCATACTCACCACTTCAGTTGTCACCGCGATGTAGAGCAACAGATGCTCTCCAGGCTCGAGGGCTACCATGATAGGTAGGGTCGTCAGGAGTCGCTTCAACTCCTGGAAAGCTTCTTCTGCTTCGTCAGTCCAGGCAAATGGACCGGATCTGCGCAGGAGCTTAAAGAAGGGAAGCGCCCGCTCTGCTAGTCTCGGTATAAACCGACTCTGCGCGGCTAGGCATCCCGTGAGTTTCTGGACTTCTTTGATGCGGGCAGGAGGCCGCATCAAGTTGATGGCCTTGATCTTCTCTGGGTTGGCCTCAATTCCCCGGTGCGAGACCAGGAATCCTAAGAGTTTCCCAGAGGATACACCGAACACACATTTGTCGGGGTTTCAGCTTGGTGCGCGTGGAGCGCAATTAGTCAAAGACTAAGGCTAGGTTATCTAACAAGGATGAACTCTGCCTGACCTTGCCAACGATGTTATCGACATACACCTCAACTAAGTCTCCTATTAACTCTCCGAAGGTTTTGTGCATTGCACGTACAAAGGTGGGGAGAGCATTCTTTAGGCCATAAGGCATAGAGACATAACAATACAGGTCTTCTACTGTGATGAAGGAGGTGTGCTCTTCATCTTCTCTAGACATGGGGATCTGATGGAAACCCGAGTAGGCGTCTAGGAAGCACAGCATATCGCAGCCTGATGTTGAGTCTACTATTTGATCTATTCTGGGGAGAGGGAATGGATCTTTGGGACATGCCTTATTGAGACTGGTGTAGTCGATGCACATCCGGAGCTTCCCACCGGCCTTCGGGACAACGACGGGGTTCGCCAACCACCGGGCGTGGTGGACTTCCCGTATGAAGCCAGCATCTAGCAGCTTCTTGATCTCTTCTCGGATGAAGTTCTGCCGCTCGATGGACTGTTTGCGAGGCTTCTGTTGGACTGGTCGGGCTTCGGGGAAGATCTTCAAGTGGTGCTCAATCACCTCCCTAGGGATCCCTGGCATCTGCGACGGCTGCCATGAAAACATGTCGACGTTGTGCCAGAGGAAGGTGATGAGGGCGCCTTCCTATTTACTATCCAGGCCCCCGGCTACCCGGGTGGTCTGGGCAGCGTCGGCGCCGACTTGGACGACCTTCAGGGGGACGTCGCCCTCGTCGAGGGGTTGCACACGGGGTGCAGCGGCAGAGGCATGGTGGCGTGCACTCGGGCGGAGCCGGTCTGGATCCGCACTGCCAGGGGCTGGTGCTCGTGATGTCGCAAGTGCCTGGAGCTTTTCCAAGGCCGACACTGCAGCAGTGCGGTCCCCACGAATCCTGAGGATGCCTGTTGGTGTAGGCATCTTTAGGACGAGGTAGCCGTAGTGGGATGCTGCCATGAACCGGTACAGGGCTGGCCTGCCGATTATGGCGTTGAAGGGGAGGTCGATCTCCGCTACGTCGAACAGAATGTACTCTGTCCGATAGCTGTCCGGTGCCCCAAAGGTCACCGGAAGGCTGATGTTACCGTAGGGGACGACTTGTCCCGGCCCTACCCCTGAGAAGGGGCTCGACGGGGTGAGCTTGGCCATCGGGATCTGCAGCTTCTGGAAAGCTGCACGGCTGATGAGGTTCAGCCCAGCTCCGCCATCTACCAAAACGTGGTACATCCTCACGTTGGCGATGGTGGGCGCTACCAAGAGCGGTAGTCGGCCGGCTCCAGCCATGTTCCTGGGGCAGTCGGTGGCATCAAAGCTGATGGGGGTTCCCATCCACTTGAGGTGCGATGCGGCATCTGAGAGTGGAGCCACCGACGCTACCGCTCGGCGCAGAGTCTTAACCGCGCTTCGGGACGAGGGGTCGGCGGACCCGCCGTATATAACGTAGAGCTTCTTTTGACGCTCATCATCACTGGAGCTGGAGTCCTCATGGTTGCACACCGCCTTCACGGCGTGCTGAGGCTCCTGGAACCCCACTTGGTGGTCGACGCTGTCTGGGGCGTCGACCTTCTGCTTGCCCTCCCTTTGGCAGAAGGGTGGGGCATCAGTCCGCTGCTTCTTCCCTTTGCGGAAGCGCTCCGCGAGCTTCCGAATCTCCCGGCACTCGGCAGTAGTATGGCGACAGCTTCCGTGCACGGGGCATAGCTTGTCTTGGTCACCTTCTGGGGCTGGTGACTGTCGCTGCCTTTTGTCGGGGCGCGGCCCCCGAGCTCAACTGGGTGCCGCTGCTGCGGCAACGGGAGCCGCGGCCGGTGACTTCATCTTGCCACTGCCCCGGTTCTTGGCCTTCTTGCCGCCTCCATAAGAAGCAGCGCCAGATCCGGGCCGTCCTCCCGACTCGGAGGCTGGCAGTGAGTTCCAGTTCCGCCCCTCTGCTGCTCTGGCGCACTTGTCCGCCAGGCTGAAGAGCTCGGAGACATCGCGGACCTCTCTGGTCGCTAGATTCTCAAGCATCTTCTCGTCCCGGACACCCTGTCGGAACGCCACCACCACCGAAGCACTTTGAATGTGCGGGATGGTGTTGCGTACCTGGGAGAGTGTAACACCCCAAAATTTTGATTCAAAACACTAAATCATGTTAAGAGGGGAATTTAAAAATTTTTGGACGTGTTGCATGTTTTGCAAAAATTCAAATTCAAACTGGAATTCAAATTAAACTCAAATCAGAAAAGAAATGGAAAATGAAAAAGAGAAAACAGAAAAAAACCGGCCAATGGGCCGAAACCCACCAGCCGGCCCAACTTACCCCGCGCCAGCCCGCAGCCGCGTGCCCGCGCTTTCTCACGCTGACAGGAGGGACCCACCCGGGCTTCGTCTTCCACCTCGCGCCGCGCCGGACTCTCTCTCACCGAATCCAAACCGATCGGAACTGCTGCGGATCACAGCTGAATTTCGCTCGAGGAGGAAACGGACATGATCTAAACCACCTCGCCGCCCTCCCCCGTCTATAAAAACCCCGGCCCCGTTCTGTTTTTCCCACGTGATCGCCGATTTTTACTCCGGTGAGAACCGAGACTTCTCCGGTGAATTCCGGCCGATCTAAGCTCGGAAACTCCGATCTAACTCGCTGATCTTGATCCACCGCCTCCGGGGAACCTTGCAGGTGCAGAAAACTCGGTGACTTGCGGTGTAAGCACAGCGCCGACGAGCTTCGCCGTGGTTTTGCCTCGGACCTCGTCGCCGATCACCTTCCAGGACCTCCGAGCTCAAGAAAACCCCCGAGGTGAGATCCCCGACCTCCCCTCTACCGATCTATGCCATAAGATCACAGTTCTAGGCAGAATTCTCGAGGATCCGAAAGTTTCCGGCGAGATCGCCGCTTCCCGCCGCCGTGGCCGCTTGTGCGCCGTTTATTTTAAATCGCACGGTAGACTTTAAAACCCCGCGTACCGGTTCGGCATTATAATCTCAGCCGTCGGTTTAAAATCGGATGGTCCACGTCAGCCCCGCGTTATAAAGACTGGAATTCTTACGTGCTACCCCCTGGGGTTCTCGGGAAATAAGAGCTAGCCCCGGAAACTTCAGATCTAGCCCCTGGAACTCCAGAAAATCATGTAAATTCATTTAAAAATCAGTTTTAGCCCCTGGACTTAATAAAAATTAGGAAAAACACCTCTGATAAGTGTAGCTAGACCCCTGGAAATTATGAAAATAATATTATAGACCCTGTAATGGGGTGAGTTCATTATTTTAGCCCTGTTTAGTATTTAATTTAGAAAATTGAATATGTAACTAGTGTTTAAAAATTAAAAAGTGGGACAAACATAGTTGTCAAAATTTAGTTAAAGATTTTCTCAGTGTTTAGGAAATTTAGGAGTGCGATAAAAACATATTTTGGACTGAATTGAGTCTGTTTAATTTATTATTCACAATTAGGGACACATTTTTAAGTAATAAATAGTTTTAGAAAATAGGGAAAATAATTATGAGATAATTTACATCAGAGGCAAAGGTCAAAATGTGTTATTAAATTATTTAGGACCAGAACCTATTCTGTTTAGATGATGTGTATTATTAATTTCATAATAAAGTACACATTTATGCATAGAAAAATAAATCTGAAAATATAGCAACTAGTAAATGATAAATGGAGTTTCTAAAATCCAAAGAATTCAGTTTAGGGTTGGTAGAAATTCTGAAGGCACATATGGAGAAGAAAAATACTTTTCATACATACTTGGTAGAGAAAAGGTGTAGTAGTTGAATATAAGGAATTTATTTAAAGTTTGAAACACATATATATATATATAGTATGTAAGTATAAGTGTGAACACCAAAGTAGGAATCATATACACATGAATAAAAGTGTATGCAAGCCACAAATCAACACACATAGAGTATCCACAACACATATAATGGTAAAGAACTTTCATAAATGTGAATGTGTGGTTTGTATGAAGTAGAAGTGTGAACTATGTCTTATGATTGTTGTTTTTCTTTTGCTATGTGTGATGGTATGATGTAGAACCTGCTCAAGAGCAAGTTATTCCTTTCCAAGATCAGGACTACCCATTTCAAGAGCAGCAAGAAGGAGGCAAGTGTCCTTGACCACTTTGATCCTATGCTAGGATGTGTAGCTAGAATTATTTGCATTGTCAATTGAAAATATGAAACCCATGTTAGGATGTTTCCCTAGAATTGCATTACCTTGTTTCCTTGTAGCTTGGGTTGGGATTTATTTTATTATGTCATTTATTTACATGCATATGCTTAGCCATGCTTAGAATGGGATATTTGGGATATGAGATCATCAGTTTATATTACCATACTCTTGAATGAGATATTATGAGTTATGTAGAGGTAGGGATCAAGGCAAGTTGGATGTTTTGGTTGTGTGCTGGGTGCACGAGACTCGGGTTTGTGTTTAGTACTTGCCTGGATCCTAAGGACCGGTTCATGGAGCATGTAACCTGGCTTTACAGTGCCAACCACATGCTGAGATGGGGCAGCTTGGCCAATTAATTAGGTGTATCCCCGGCGTAGTATGGGTGTGTTGGATGGTGCGGGGAATAGGTGTCAGCTGGACTACCATATGAACCGCAAGGCTCAAGAGGGGGCCACTGCAGCGGGGTTGGAGCCTCTTGTATGCTGTTAGGGGTGAAACCTCAGTGGGCCCACGCTCGTCGGGAATCCCTTTGTAAAGGCTTCGTAGTGATCTCCTGGCTACACACCTGGGAAGTGTGAATGTGGTTCGTAGCCACTGGCATAATGGAGGTTCTTTTAGTCCACCCGGCAACGGGGGATGAAATCACTACATGTGGGTACAGTGGTACAAACTCTGCAGAGTCAAAACTGTCATGACAGCCGTGCTCACGGTCAAGAGCGGCTTGGACTTATTCATGATTAGAGGATTGATGGTTTTGGAAGTTAAGCGGGGAGCTTAACATTGGAAATGATGTTATGGTTATTGGATTATGATGATGGGATGGGAGATTGGGACCATTTCACCTGTGTAGTAATGTAGGTGCTTAATAAGCTAAGGTGATAGGTATTAATTGCGTAGTGCTTTAACCATGAGTTCAACCTCTCCTTGTTCTAGCCATGCATGATATGATTTTCCCACACTTGCTGAGTACCATTGGTACTCAACCTTGCATATTTTGTTGCTTCATATTGCTGCTCAGGACAAGATAATGAGGTGGTGTATAATGACCAAGACTTTGGACCCGAAGAAGGTTTCTAGGTTCATGGAGACCCCCGGGCAACGCCTGTGATGGAGCCCTACAGAATAATATTCCGCTGCTAGTTTATTTACTTGTGATGAACTTATTATTGTCCATCGAGACATTTACTATGTAAGACTTACTTATATTCGACACCTGGCTTGTAATAAATGATGCTTCACTATTTGTCATCACATTTATGAGAAAATGATCCTGGCATACATGTGATATTCACTTGGTTGTTCTTCGGAAAAACCGGGTGTGACAGAAGGTGGTATCAGAGCCAAGGTTGCCCGTAGGAACGTGGACCTAGGTAGAAATGGACGTATTTAAGGGCCCTATTTTCTTAAAAACTATTTTCCAAGGTGTGGGTTGAAGAGTGTTATTTAAGGAGTCATTTTCTTCATCTTACCCCAAATTTTCATTCAAAATAGGATTTTTGTTTTTAAAAAAAAGTTTATCTAACCTAATTTTAAATTCTTTTTGTTTTAGATGGTTCGCATGATTCGCACCGCTCGCAAGTCCACACGAGGGAGAGTTCCCGTAGTTGCCCTTGCCGAAAGAGAGGAGAGCCGTCCGGTGACGTACCTTTCCTACGGATTGGCAGTAGGAGGCTTATTGCGCCGTCTTCGGCGTATGCTCGAAGCCGCCGGCAATACGGGCAAGCTAATCATCCACTATAACTCCACCAGGACCATCCGTGAGAAGAGGGAAGAATGGAGTTCAGAGATGAGGATAATACACGAAAATCAGCTGCTTAAGATCCACCACTCTCCAGCTTGTAGATCGACACAGGTCGATGCGGAGAAAGATGTCACCTGGGAGGCCATCACCTGCCAGAGTCACATCTATCGTCACCACTTGGACAAAACTGAGTACATGTATGTCCTCCAACGTGAGAGTGGTACCACGGAGTACAAGTACCCACCAGTGCAGCAAGGGACTTCCCATGAGCACATGGACTTGTGCTTGGAGGATGCTGCTATGCTCAGCACTCGACTGCAGGAGTGTCAACAAGAGCTTCAAGATGTCCGAGACACCCTGAAGGAAACGGAGGCGTTGCTGCGAGCTTGCTTAAAGGCGAGAGAAAGAGGAGATGGGAATGAACTGTGTGTCACCGTGAATGATACATGGACTCCTGACTCCCCGGATCGCCGAGCGATCAGGCGTCGTCGCACTTCTCAACCAGCAGCCTCCCCACCCAAAGCAGAGTCAGAAGGTAGCCGAAATGAGGAGGAAGATCCCGAGGAGCCAGCTCAAGAGAACGAGTAGTGTAGAGTCTTTCCCTTAGCTAGCAAGAGGTCGAGTAGTCGAGTCGTTACGTAGTTAATGGTGTGATAATGCTTGGTGTGTGACGTGAGTTGTGGAAGCCATGAGCAATTGTCCACAGCCTCGTCTTCAGAATGTTTTGCTTTGGTGTGTGAACCCACATGAAATAATAGTGCATTTATTTGGTGTGAGATATGAACCCTCGTAAAAGTATAACAAAGCCTCAACACTTCAAAGTACGAACAAATGAAAGTAGTAAGATGATACAAAATGCTTTCAAATTAACCTTGATTGATTCTGCCAGATGGCCGGAAGAGGAAAAGGATGTGCTGCCAACCCCGCCAACAACAATGATGAGGCATGCAACCCTCATCTTTCTGGAGGCTAGGACCGGGGTGGTCGCCGTGAAGAAGTTGATCCTCTCCACCAAATGCTGGAGAATCAAAATCAGCTCATCCAGAACTTGACTCAAGTGGTGGCCAACTTGCATCAAGTTCCACCTCCACAAGCTGCACCACGCCAACCAAGGTTGAGTGAGTTTCTAGGAACTCAACCTCCAAAATTTGCAAGTGCTGCTGAACCTCTGGAGGCAGATGATTGGCTGAAGACCATTGAAAGTAAGATGAGGATCATACAGTACCAAGGGAATGAGAGGGTGCTGTTTGCCTCTCATCAATTGCATGGACCTGCTGCTGATTGGTGGACCGCCTATGTGGCCGCCCATCATGACCCTGAGAACATCACTTGGGAAGAGTTCAAGCGTAGCTTCCGCAACCATTACATCCCAAGAGGTGAACTCAAAAACAAGAGGAAGGAGTTTTTGGGACTGCAGCAGGGACACATGACGGTGAGGGAATACCTCACTAAATTTACTCAACTATCCCGCTATGCCCCACGGGACATAGAGACTGATGAGCAGAAACAAGATTGTTTTATGGAAGGACTTACTGCAGAGGTGCAGTGTGCAATGTCCTCAAATGAGTATGAAAGTTTCCAAAAGATGGTGGACAGAGCATTTGTGGTAGAAAGGAAGCTAAAGGCCTTGGAAAATGAGAATAAGAGGAAGGCCGGGTGGTCACATCAAGCCTCAGGGAGCAACACCCGCCCACGTCTGATGCAGCCACCTGCAGGGCAGACGAACCGTGCTGCGGTACCCTACTCAGCACCAAGAGGGTACAACCCGAACTACAGGCCTCCGGCAGCACCAGCACAGCCGCAACGTCAGTTTGTGCAGCAGCCTCGCCCCGCATATCCACCTCGACCCGCAGTGCAAGGACCCCCAAACCAACCCCAAGACAACAAAGGCCAGGCATCTAAGATTGGGGTGCAATGTTTCAGCTGTGGTGAAGTAGGGCACTACGCCCATAAATGCCCAAAGAAGAAGCCTGCGCCGCCACAACAGCAGAATGTAATGAGAGGACGGGTGAACCACGTCACTATGGAGGAAGCACAAGAGGCACCCGACATGGTAGTTGGTAAGTTTCCTGCCAATTTACACCTTGCAACTCTGCTGTTTGATTCTGGTGCTACCCACTCGTTCATTGCTCAAGGGTTTGTTAAGAAGCATGACCTAGCAACCACACAAATGAACCATATGCTAGCCGTAAACTCTCCAGGTGGAGAAATAAGGACAAGACAAGTGTGTCCCAAAGTGAACCTAGACATTAATGGGGTAGTATTTACTGCTAACCTCATAGTGATAGATTCACAAGGGATAGATATTATTTTGGGTATGGATTGGTTGACCAAACATAAAGGAATCATCCATTGTTCGACCAGAACGGTGGAACTAACTCACCCCAGTGGCACAAGAGTAAAGTTCATAACGATACACGAGCCTAGGAGGGACATTAAATTAAATCAAGTGGAGGTGAAAGTTGAGGAAATCAGGACTATCAGGGAATATCCAGATGTTTTTCCGGAGGAGTTGCCAGGTATGCCTCCCGACCGTGAAGTGGAATTCGCGATTGAGCTAGTACCGGGAACAGCCCCGATATACAAGAGACCTTATCGGATGGACTCCAAGCAGCTAGAAGAGCTCAAGGATCATTTGAGAGAATTGATGGAGAAGGGGTATATTCGCTCTAGTTCCTCACCATGGGGAGCTCCGGTGATATTTGTGCCCAAGAAAGACGGAACCCAAAGGCTATGCGTGGATTACCGTGCTTTGAATGAGGTAACCATCAAGAACAAGTACCCATTGCCTCGCATTGAAGACTTGTTTGATCAGTTGAAGGGAGCTTGTGTGTTCTCGAAAATTGATCTCAGGTCGGGATACCACCAACTCAAGATAAGGCAATCTGATATTCCCAAGACAGCTTTCGTATCTCGGTACGGACTGTATGAATACACTGTCATGCCTTTCGGGCTAACCAATGCCCCGGCGTACTTCATGTACCTCATGAACAAGGTATTCATGGAATATCTGGACAAATTTGTGGTGGTTTTCATAGATGACATTCTCGTCTTCTCCAAAGATGAAGAAGAACATGAGAAACATCTAAGGTTGGTGTTGCAGAGGCTGAGAGAACACCAACTATATGCCAAGTTGAGCAAGTGTGAGTTTTGGCTGAAGAGAGTTCCCTTTTTAGGACATATAATCTCGGAGGGAGGAATCTCCGTAGATCCCGCCAAAATCGAGGATATCCAGAAGTGGAAGACCCCTGAAAATGTCGGGGAAGTTCGAAGCTTTTTGGGATTGGCTGGATACTATCGACGGTTTATTGAGGGATTCTCCAAGATCTCGAGACCTCTCACCAAACTGTTGGAGAAGGGAATCACATTCACCTGGACGCCACAGTGCGAGACGAGCTTTCAGGAGCTAAAGAAGAGATTGACAACAACCCCAGTGTTGGTTATGCCAGATATGAAGAAGAATTTCACAGTGTACTGCGATGCCTCTGGAAATGGGTTGGGATGTGTTCTCATGCAAGAAGGACATGTCGTGGCATATACATCCCGGCAGCTTCGGAAGCACGAGAAGAACTATCCTACACATGACCTAGAACTAGCCGCAGTGGTACACGCGTTGAAAATTTGGCGGCACTATTTGATGGGGAAGAGGACCGAGATATATACGGATCATAAAAGTTTGAAGTACATTTTCACACAGCCAGATCTCAACCTCAGACAAAGGAGATGGTTAGAGCTAATCAATGACTTTGATGTGGGCATCAACTATCATCCTGGGAAAGCAAACGTTGTGGCCGATGCTTTGAGTCGGAAAGTGCAGGTCAATAAGTTGAGCTTGAAGGACATGCCTGCAGAATTGAAGAATGAGGTTATAAGGCTCAATCTATGTCTAGTAAATAGTGGTGAAGCCATTGCCATGGAAGTGGACTCCACACTCGAGCGAGACATACGCGAGGGCCAAAAGAATGATGAGAAGATACAAGAGATCAGACAGCTCATCAAGGAAAATAAAGCTCCTGGTTTTAGAGAGGATGAACAAGGAACGGTGTGGCACGGGAAAAGAATCTGTGTGCCAGAAGTAAAGGAGATCCGTGAATTGATTTTGAAGGAGGCTCATGATTCCGATTATTCCATTCATCCTGGGAGTACGAAGATGTACCAGGACCTCAAGAGCAGGTATTGGTGGTATGGCATGAAGCGAGATGTCGCGGAACATGTTGCCCTATGTGACACATGTCAGTTGGTGAAAGCAGAACATCAACGACCCGCGGGATTATTGCAACCACTCAAAGTGCCTGAATGGAAATGGGAAGAAATCAGCATGGATTTTGTCGTGGGATTGCCTAGGACCCAATCCGGGTATGATTCAATATGGGTCATCATTGATAGGCTAACCAAGGTAGCTCATTTCATTCCCGTGAAAGAAAGCTACAGCGGATCCAAATTGGCAGAATTGTACATGTCAAGGATCGTGTGTTACCATGGAGTGCCAAAGAAGATAGTGTCGGACCGAGGGACACAGTTCACCTCGAGGTTTTGGCAGAAGTTGCATGAAACCATGGGAACCCATCTGAACTTCAGCTCTTCCTATCATCCCCAAACTGACGGGCAGACGGAGAGAACCAATCAGATCCTTGAAGATATGTTAAGGGCATGTGCGCTCAAAAACAATAGAAGTTGGGACAAGAACTTACCGTATGCGGAGTTTTCCTATAACAACAGCTATCAAGCTAGTATGAAGATGTCACCGTTTGAAGCTTTGTATGGAAGGAAGTGCAGAACTCCCCTATTTTGGAACCAAACAGGAGAAAGTAAAGTGTTTGGTCCAGAAGTGCTACAAGAAGCCGAGGCAAAGGTGAGGGAGATTCGCAACAACTTGAGGATAGCACAAACACGCCAAAAGAGCTATGCCGATGTACGAAGAAGAGAGCTCGTTTTCAACGTGGGAGATTATGTTTATCTCAAGGTGTCCCCTATCAGAGGACTTCGTCGGTTCAAGGTGAAAGGGAAGTTGTCACCTCGATACATCGGACCCTTTCAAGTTTTGGAAAGGAAAGGCGAAGTGACGTATCAACTAGAGTTACCGGTTCATCTATCGGACGTGCACGATGTATTCCATGTGTCACAACTCAAGAAATGTCTGAGGACGCCTGAAGAGGTGTTACCCATGAGTGAAGTGGATGTAGCTGAGGATTTGTCTTATGCCGAGCAACCATACAAGATTTTGGAGACAATGGAACGCCTCACCAGAAATAAAAGAATCCGGATGTGCAAGGTGCAGTGGAAGCATCACTCAGAAGAGGAAGCCACCTGGGAACGGGAAGATGAGCTCAAGGCACAATTTCCGGAATTGTTTTCTTAGAAACACCAATCTCGAGGACGAGATTTCTTTTAAGGGGGGTAGAGCTGTAACACCCCCAAAATTTTGATTCAAAACACTAAATCATGTTAAGAGGGGAATTTAAAAATTTTTGGACGTGTTGCATGTTTTGCAAAAATTCAAATTCAAACTGGAATTCAAATTAAACTCAAATCAGAAAAGAAATGGAAAAAGAAAAAGAGAAAACAGAAAAAAACCGGCCAGTGGGCCGAAACCCACCAGCCGGCCCAACTTACCCCGCGCCAGCCCGCAGCCGCGCGCCCGTGCTTTCTCACGCTGACAGGAGGGACCCACCCGGGCTTCGTCTTCCACCTCGCGCCGCGCCGGACTCTCTCTCACCGAATCCAAACCGATCGGAACTTCTGCGGATCACAGCCGAATTTTGCTCGAGGAGGAAACGGACATGATCTAAACCACCTCGCCGCCCTCCCCCGTCTATAAAAACCCTGGCCCCGTTCTGTTTTTCCCACGCGATCGCCGATTTTTACTCCGGTGAGAACCGAGACTTCTCCGGTGAATTCCGGCCGATCTAAGCTCGGAAACTCCGATCTAACTCGCTGATCTTGATCCACCGCCTCCGGGGAACCTTGCAGGTGCAGAAAACTCGGTGACTTGCGGTGTAAGCACAGCGCCGACGAGCTTCGCCGTGGTTTTGCCTCGGACCTCGTCGCCGATCACCTTCCAGGACCTCCGAGCTCAAGAAAACCCCCGAGGTGAGATCCCCGACCTCCCCTCTACCGATCTATGCCATAAGATCACAGTTCTAGGCAGAATTCTCGAGGATCCGAAAGTTTCCGGCGAGATCGCCGCTTCCCGCCGCCGTGCGCCGCCGGCAGCGCCGCCCGCGCTCGATCAGAGCGACATGGCCGCTTGTGCGCCGTTTATTTTAAATCGCACGGTAGACTTTAAAACCCCGCGTACCGGTTCGGCGTTATAATCTCAGCCGTCGGTTTAAAATCGGACGGTCCACGTCAGCCCCATGTTATAAAGACTGGAATTCTTACGTGCTACCCCCTGGGGTTCTCGGGAAATAAGAGCTAGCCCCGGAAACATCAGATCTAGCCCCTGGAACTCCAGAAAATCATGTAAATTCATTTAAAAATCAGTTTTAGCCCCTGGACTTAATAAAAATTAGGAAAAACACCTCTGATAAGTGTAGCTAGACCCCTGGAAATTATGAAAATAATATCATAGACCCTGTAATGGGGTGAGTTCATTATTTTAGCCCTGTTTAGTATTTAATTTAGAAAATTGAATATGTAACTATTGTTTAAAAATTAAAAAGTGGGATAAACATAGTTGTCAAAATTTAGTTAAAGATTTTCTCAGTGTTTAGGAAATTTAGGAGTGAGATAAAAACATATTTTGGACTGAATTGAGTCTGTTTAATTTATTATTCACAATTAGGGACACATTTTTAAGTAATAAATAGTTTTAGAAAATAGGGAAAATAATTATGAGATAATTTACATCAGAGGCAAAGGTCAAAATGTGTTATTGAATTATTTAGGACCAGAACCTATTCTGTTTAGATGATGTGTATTATTAATTTCATAATAAAGTACACATTTATGCATAGAAAAATAAATCTGAAAATATAGCAACTAGTAAATGATAAATGGAGTTTCTAAAATCCAAAGAATTCAGTTTAGGGTTGGTAGAAATTCTGAAGGCACATATGGAGAAGAAAAATACTTTTCATACATACTTGGTAGAGAAAAGGTGTAGTAGTTGAATATAAGGAATTTATTTAAAGTTTGAAACACACATATATATATATATATATATAGTATGTAAGTATAAGTGTGAACACCAAAGTAGGAATCATATACACATGAATAAAAGTGTATGCAAGCCACAAATCAACACACATAGAGTATCCACAACACATATAATGGTAAAGAACTTTCATAAATGTGAATGTGTGGTTTGTATGAAGTAGAAGTGTGAACTATGTCTTATGATTGTTGTTTTTCTTTTGCTATGTGTGATGGTATGATGTAGAACCTGCTCAAGAGCAAGTTATTCCTTTCCAAGATCAGGACTACCCATTTCAAGAGCAGCAAGAAGGAGGCAAGTGCCCTTGACCACTTTGATCCTATGCTAGGATGTGTAGCTAGAATTATTTGCATTGTCAATTGAAAATATGAAACCCATGTTAGGATGTTTCCCTAGAATTGCATTACCTTGTTTCCTTGTAGCTTGGGTTGGGATTTATTTTATTATGTCATTTATTTACATGCATATGCTTAGCCATGCTTAGAATGGGATATTTGGGATATGAGATCATCAGTTTATATTACCATACTCTTGAATGAGATATTATGAGTTATGTAGAGGTAGGGATCAAGGCAAGTTGGATGTTTTGGTTGTGTGCTGGGTGCACGAGACTCGGGTTTGTGTTTAGTACTTGCCTGGATCCTAAGGACCGGTTCATGGAGCATGTAACCTGGCTTTACAGTGCCAACCACATGCTGAGATGGGGCAGCTTGGCCAATTAATTAGGTGTATCCCCGGCGTAGTATGGGTGTGTTGGATGGTGCGGGGAATAGGTGTCAGCTGGACTACCATATGAACCGCAAGGCTCAAGAGGGGGCCACTGCAGCGGGGTTGGAGCCTCTTGTATGCTGTTAGGGGTGAAACCTCAGTGGGCCCACGCTCGTCGGGAATCCCTTTGTAAAGGCTTCGTAGTGATCTCCTGGCTACACACCTCGGAAGTGTGAATGTGGTTCGTAGCCACTGGCATAATGGAGGTTCTTTTAGTCCACCCGGCAACGGGGGATGAAATCACTACATGTGGGTACAGTGGTACAAACTCTGCAGAGTCAAAACTGTCATGACAGCTGTGCTCACGGTCAAGAGCGGCTTGGACTTATTCATGATTAGAGGATTGATGGTTTTGGAAGTTAAGCGGGGAGCTTAACATTGGAAATGATGTTATGGTTATTGGATTATGATGATGGGATGGGAGATTGGGACCATTTCACCTATGTAGTAATGTAGGTGCTTAATAAGCTAAGGTGATAGGTATTAATTGCGTAGTGCTTTAACCATGAGTTCAACCTCTCCTTGTTCTAGCCATGCATGATATGATTTTCCCACACTTGCTGAGTACCATTGGTACTCAACCTTGCATATTTTGTTGGTTCATATTGCTGCTCAGGTCAAGATAATGAGGTGGTGTATAATGACCAAGACTTTGGACCCGAAGAAGGTTTCTAGGTTCATGGAGACCCCCGGGCAACGCCTGTGATGGAGCCCTACAGAATAATATTCCGCTGCTAGTTTATTTACTTGTGATGAACTTATTATTGTCCATCGAGACATTTACTATGTAAGACTTACTTATATTCGACACCTGGCTTGTAATAAATGATGCTTCACTATTTGTCATCACATGTATGAGAAAATGATCCTGGCATACATGTGATATTCACTTGGTTGTTCTTCGGAAAAACCGGGTGTGACAGAGAGCCGCTGGATGAAAGAGCGCAGCGACTCCCCAGGTTGTTGCTGGATGGCGTGGAGGTCAAGCTCCGTGCCAGGCCGGGTGTAGGAGCTGCCGAAGTTGGCGGTGAACTGCCGGCAGAGCTCTCCCCAGGAAGTTATGGAACCCTGGGGGAGGTTCATGAGCCAAGACCAGGCTGGACCGGTCAAGGCGACAGGGAAGTAGTTGGCCATGATGGCCTCATCCCCTCCTGCGGCAAGTACGGTGGTGGAGTAGATCTGGAGGAACTCTGCCGGGTTGATGCTGCCGTCGTACTTCTCGGGCAGGTGCGGCCGAAACTTGTGCGGCCACCTCGTGAAGCGAAGGTGGGGCGCCAGGGCCGCACATCCTGCTCCTGTTGCTGCAGGCGTTGGTGCCGCAAACGCTTGGTTCGCTGCAGGCACTGTGTACCCCGGTATGGGCAAGGCTGCGCCATAGACCGGGGGCGCCGTTTGCTGGGCATATGGCTGTGGCATATGCTGCGTGGCGTATGCCTGGGGCAGACATCGCATGGCGAAGGTCTGCGCCTCAGGCAGGGTCGAGGCTGATGTCATGCTGTCGCCGGCCTCTTGGTTGCGACGCCCTTCTCGTCGTCGCTCGAGGAACACTCGGGTATCTTGGCCTAAGTGGCATCGTTCCAGCTCTGTCCTCAGGTCCGTCGATAGGGGCCTGGTGGAGCTGGAGTCCGCCGTCTGTCCGTCAACCATCGGCATGCGCGTCAGCGACACAGCCGGTTGGCCGGAGCGTCGTCCCCGCCGAAGTCGAGGGTTTGCGGCGGCGACGACGAGACGGTCTACCTCGCGAATCCACTGCTGGGTCGCTGCCTGAGGCGGGTCCCCAGCAGGTGGATTGCGCAGTAGCGCTCTTGCTGCAGCTAGCGCGCCCCCGTGGGGAACGCTCAGCGCTGCAGAAGATCTCACGCTAGTTGGAGCCTGCATCGCCGGAGTCGGCGTTGCCAGAGTCGGTGTCGCCGGAGTTGGCTGCTGGCTTCCAGCTTGCGCCGACACACTCCGTCCTGAGTGTGTCAACACGTATTCCCCGCTAGTTACGGTCCGTCGTGAACGCGGAGGAGGAGAGCTTGCCGCTGAAGGAAGCTTCGTCATCTTCGTCGGCAAAAACTCGTCGCGCAAGGGAAAAGCCCCCTACCTAGCGCGCCAAATGTCGAAGTGTGTGGTCGACACTTCCCCCCGGACCTGCTCTGGGCAGCCCGCGGAGGTTACTTTTCGGAGGGGCTAGTCGCTTGCGGAGAGCTTCAGCGTAAGGGACGAGTGAGGGAGGAGCTTGACACGGCGAGTTTTACGTGGTTCGGGCCGCCGGAGCGTAAAACCCTACGTCCACGGTGAGCAGAGGTGCTCGCTGTATTGCTTGTTGCTCAGAACTGGAGTCCTGAGCTTGAGGGTGAGTTATGCCTAGGGTGTGAGTTGCTGGAGTGCGAACCCCAGGGTAAGAATGTCTAGAGTGTGAACCCTTGCTGACGTTGCCTACCCGAGCCTTTTATAGTCCAAGGCTTGAGCAGCTTACAAGGGGGGCCCGGGACCTGACAGGTGGTCCCGGGGAGATTTCCTGCCGACTATCGTATCCGCAGTTATGTCGGTAGTTGTCTCTGGCGAAGGCTTCCGAGTCTTCGTTCTGCCGCCCTTCCCATGCCGCATGCTAGTTGTAATAGTTGATGATGGCGCGGGCGGCAGGGGATGTCTTGTCGCTATGTTTATTGGCTGGCAGGTTCTGACACTGCACGCCAGTCTACGATGCGACTGGGCGCAACGGCACCTGACAGAGGCATGCTCCGTGTCTCCGCGTCTTGGGAAGGCGCGGGCCTTGAATACCTTGTACGGGCAAGGTATGGTGCGTCTTTACGCCTGCTGCCTACCGCGCGGGGGCCGGCATCGCTGTCCTGCTGGACACATGGCGGGCCCGGAGCTCTCCTCTGAGGAGAGGGAGGTCTGGCCCCGCGGGACACGTGGAGCCTTCGGACCTCTCCCCGTGGAGGGTGGAGGTCCGGCTTCTGTCGGCCACGTGGCAGGCCCGGAGCTCTCCTCTGTGGAGGGGGAGGTCCGGTCCCGCGGGACACGTGGCGCCTTCGGAGCTCTCCCCACGGAGGGGGGAGGTCCGGCTGCCGCTGGCCACATGGCGGGCCCGGAGCTCTCCTCTGAGGAGAGGGAGGTCCGGCCCCGCTGGACATGTGGCGCCTTCGGAGCTCTCCCTGCGGAGAAGGGCGAGATCCTTAGGCATTTTCCCCTGTGGGCGGGGGTACCCCATATCGTGGGTACCGACAGTCCTGGTAGACCGGACTTATCCGCCTGAGTGTCGGACTAGTCCGGGCTAGCCAGACTTATCCGTTTTCACACGGACTAAGAGTTCCTATGTGAGTTCGGGATAGTCCGTTCTAAGGCGGACTAGTCCGTATGGGTGTGAGATGAGAGCTCCCACGGCTAAGTCTTGGTGAACCGGACTTGTCCGCCTTAGTGGACGGACTAGTCCAGGTCCTCCAGACTTGTCCGTTCTCACCCGGACAAATAGTTCCTGTGTGAGATCGGACTAGTCCGGTGCGAGGCGGACTAGTCCGGACTTTCGGTAGGTGGCAACGGTTGGCTTCGGGACTTCTATAAAAGGAGATGCCCCAACGTCATTTAAAAAAAGCTGGAACCCTAGCGCCGCCACAGCGATCCAAGAGCCCCCCTAATCCTTCTCTCTTGCTTACTCACCCTCTAGAGCCAATTCTTAAGTGAATTTGGGTGTGTGAGAAGAGGAGAAGGAAGAACTTCGCGTTTAGACTCTTGGAGTGATCTCGTGCACTTGCTGTGATCTGTGGCTTGTGAGATCTGTGAAGTTTGTGGAAGTGATCAAGTGGGAGCCTCGGATTGTGAGCAGCCCCAAAACTTTGTAAGTTCACCCTTGAGATAGTGAAGAACCGGGTTGGCCTTAGTGGCGACTTGGTGAGGAAAGGGTTGTTAGACCCGGTCCTTTGTGGACTCCTCAACGGGGACGTAGATTCCTATGTAGAATCGAACCTCGGGAAAAATCCTCATGTCTCTATTGTATGTACATTTCTTTGAAGATCAAGATTGCTTAGGGTTTGTTTTAATTATTTCGCTATACATCGTCACACTCTTGCAATTCATTTCAATATTATATCACACTTGTCGTATAGAAGTGCTAGTTGTCTTATCCATATTTTGTTAAACTAAAATTTGGAGAAAACCCCTTAAAAATCAAGTTTTAGATCTTTCCGGCAGTTTGACCAGACTAGTCCGTCTCCAAGGCAGACTAGTCCGACCTTTTATGCCTTTCCAGCAGGTTGATCGGACTAGTCCGCCCCTGAGCCAGACTAATCCGGCTCCTAAGTTCTAATCTTGTTTAATTAAGTCATTTCAGGTACTTTAGCCTATTCACCCCGCCCCTCTAGGCAATTTCACCGGATGACGGAGTTCAGTGCAGCTCCGGCGAGCTCGGCGGCGCGAGCGCACGGGAGCTGGAGGTAGATGACGAAGGGACTGGGCCCGCATGTCTGTCGCTCGGTGAACAGGGGCGGGATTCTCTGTTGCACGGGATCAGGCTGTGACAGCACGGGAAGGACCCTGTGGCCCTGTGTGGTTTAACCGAGAGGGTGACACGTGGCTGCCGGACCTGCTGTCAGAGATTTGAACTTTTCCCGGTTAAATTGAATTTCAGAATTTCCCCAAACTTTAGAACCTCATAACTTTTGCTAGGAATTTCCAAATTTAGTGATTCAAATTGGGTTGGATTCAGGTTGAAAAACTCTATCCAAATACGCAACCCAATTTGTATGAAAATCATTATTTAATTCTGTAAATTCTTTAAATATTTTCAGCAAAAGAATCTTAGAGGGAGTTTGGTTCATCCAAAAAATCCTCAAATTTTGCCAGTATAGTATTTAGGATGTTAGTTAACTCCTGTAAAAATTTCAGCTAATTTGTAGTTTATTTGATTAGGAGAATTCTGATTTCAAGTTGCTGTGTTCAAATGAATACAGAAACATTTTCAGAGAATTTCCAAAACTTGGAAATTCAGTTCTGGGAAATTCTTAGCTCCAAAAATTCTAGGAAAATTCATGCAGGCTCTATTAACTATAACCGAAATCGCAGTTCACTAAGTTTGACATGAACATGTGAGTTACTTCAGAATTAATTTTTTTTTCTCATTTGCTTAGAGAATTGTTCTGAATAAAGCAATCAGTGAAAAGTGCTAATTGTTTGTCCAGATGACTTTCTTGTGGCAGGGAACTCACATGAAAATTTTCAGCTCCATTGGAGCTTTGGATCACCCTTGTTCTGTTTAACCTCCTTAGGTGCTCAAAACATGAGTGGGGAAAGCACTTAGCACTTAATCATGTTGATTAACCCAAACCCAAACCTTAGCACCAGTGTCATTTTAAATTCTTAAACATAGTTCCAGTTTTTAAACTTGTCATTAGAACTTGTTAGCAAAATCTTTACAATTAAGTACATATGCATATTCATCACGTGTAGCATCTACGTGGAGATTTTGAAACAATCGGAGTGGAGATCAAAGAAGGAGGAAGGCGATTGATCAAGCCTCAAGTGGTCTCCACTAACTGAACCGTATATATTAGTCCCCTGCAAAACAAAGGCAAGCCCCGGTTTGCATCCAAATTTACAAGTTTTTATTTGTATACACTTTATATTGTCGATCTAGAATATTAGTTTTGCATGATGGCTAGGTTGGTATGACACTCCACATGCATAACCCAGAAAAACCCTGGAGTTTTATTTAGAATAGGTTATCACTTAATTATAACTGCTGATGTCAAGTTAACAAAAGTGGATTAAAAGAGGCATAACTCGAGTAGCCATGTCCTACTCGTGAACCGGGATTAAGGGGGATCAATCGGAAGAGTTGGGAATTGATCCTCATAGTTGGGAATGGAGACCGGGCAGTGGATGGAAGGCTCAAGGACGTGGTCCTGTGAACCTAGTCTATGTCTGAGTCGATTAAGGCCTGTTCTCGTGTGCGTCCCTGTGGGACAAGTTTAAGTTGTTTACCGGATGCGTACTGGTATATGGGACCTAGGAAACCGATATAACATGTTAACCTGGGTGTCGAGGCAATCCCCACCGTCTTATGCAGATGCTGAAAGGATAGAGAAGTCAGCTCTATGAGGGTTTGCCGTAGTGTGACTTAATCCAAGTCGGTGGGACCGGTTCGATATTTGGGTGTCATGTGAAAGGTTGCCACATATGATGTTGAGGGGATCGGTTGATCACCGGCCTCGGACGGGCGTATGTGTCATGTCAGCCAGGTGTTTTTTATTCGAATCACCGTTGCTCGCGGTAGTGAGCATATTGTTATCTGCATCGTGACGTAGTAAGAAACTGGGAAAAGTTAATATGCTTCGTGAATAATCCTCATATTGGAGATGAGGGATGATCAACACCTTCACTAAATTTACCTTCCACCTTGGACTAGTAGCTCGAGACAAAGCGTTTCTTGTTTGACTGTGGAGTCTCGGCGTTGATGGCGCAAGGTCTGTATGGGTCTAGGGTAGCTCACTAAAGTTATGTTCACCTCGGGCAAGTGGCATCGAGATGAAGCGTTTCTTGTTTGATTAAGGAGTCTCGATGTAAATTGTGCGAGGGATATAAAAAGTGCTTAAAACTTGAAGTAAGAACTCTCCTTTAGCTCAAGTTCAAATTTTATGCAAACTTCTATATTCAGCCCTCTATTTTCAGCATGTAGAGTTTCATGACTAGGGTTGACGGTTAAGTCTTGCTGAGCTTCATGCTCACGAATACTGCATGAGTTGTTTTGCAGGTAATAACACTACGCGGATATGTACGGTTGTCCGATGAGACTCGGAACTCTCCGAGTGGTGAACTCATGGCAACCCCTGCCGCTGCTATTGTGATCGTGTTGCTAGTGAGAAGGGTCCGCGGGCTGGACGTCTTCTCTGTTGCTTAGTATACATATGTGACGTGAGTTGTATCAATCTTCCGCTGTAGATTATTTTGAGAAGTAATTGTAAAATTAACACATTGTAAGCTTCCGCTTGATTTATGTGATATGATGCTTTATTATGTGTGCTGTTGGGTGCCGCATCGCACGGCACCACCCAACGCGATTCTCGGGCGAGCGGCACGGCCCCGTGACCGGGTCCGGGCCCTCACACATCCTCGATTCAACGAACTTGCAAGATTGCCGACCCTTGGTCGGCATTCTTGCAAGTTCACTTGCCCCGGTCGGCTCCCCTGCTTGCCTAGGATTGGGTTTCTTACTCGCGACGCCTTGACCCACGCCTAAGGCCGCAACGGTCCGACATCCGCAACCCTCCACAACGCTCCAGCGCTGCTAGGCGACGATCGGCCAGTCCATGAGGAGCAGCAGCTCCGCCCCCGTATGAATCTAGAGTTAGCCTCGACACCGGCCCCTCAGACTTCAATGATGATAGAGAGACGCGTCGTGCTCACACAACCCGGGAACGAACGCCGACGCCACCGTCCATCAGGATCAAGGAGTCGGTGATCAACCGCCACACCTAGACGAGGCACACCTGTAGTCTAGAACCGCACCAAATAGTATGAGGAAGTCCTCATACTGGCACTCAAGCTTTCCCTTCCGTCAAGCTCACACCGCGAGGGGAAAATAGAGGCGAAAGAAAGACGGTATGATAGGAGGCGACGGGGTGGAGACTCGCTCCCTAGAGACGGTTTATATAGCAGCCGCCAGCAATAGTAGAGGCACTGGGGCCCACGAACACGTGCGCCCCATCGCCTCCCCGCCTCAGAGAGGAAGCACCTCTCCCGAAACCTTGGGAAGCGCCACCCACTATAATGCTGGTCAGATGAACCCACTTCTTCAAGATCCATGGCACGATACGAAAAGACGCATGCTTTTCCTCTCCTCGGACTCCGCACCACAACGAGAAAACTCCTCGCCTGCCACCCACGTGGTACCCCACGCTCACGAATAGGGACCTAGGCCGGTTGAAAATCCTTCTCGTCTTTTCAACTCATAAGAGCCTTGCAAGTTTCAGGTATGAAGGTCTGCCTATATATATATATATATATATATATATATATATATATATATATATATATATATATATATATGCCACCCAGAACGACCCAGAGGAGGGGCGGACAACACGAGGTGGCCAATCAAACTGCGGACTAAGGAGTGCCCGGATGTTCCTGACATCTCCAATGTTCTGTTATTCGAGAAATGTCTCGCCAACCCCGCGGTGTCTCTCCAAGGAGGGTCAGCATCAAGCCACCTAGACCCCCGAAAGGCCCGAGTTCTGCGTGGGTACACCCAGGAAGGATCTCATGGAACGATGGACACCGAGTCCCGACCAGGTCTAAACTTGGTTCCCCATCCCTTGCAAAGAGGCAGATGGTTTCCACTCGGATTAGCCCATTAGGCAGCTCACTGAGCCTGGGAATTCGGCCAACCGAGGTAAATTCCTGACGACTCAACCCCCCTGATTTAGGGCAGTCCGAGGATGGGGAGCAATACGTCTTAGTACCAACGATAGCACGAGTGAAATCGCCTCCTCAAAACTCGTAGAACCAAAGCAACACACCCCACCGTCTTTATATCATCATACGTGACGCTCTACAGTATTATCCCGAACTAATAAACCAGCGAGAATAGATGAGTATTCCCAACAATGCGATCAGAGTTTCTTGTTCGAAGGTCTACCTGGCAAACAGGTCGAAAGGGCCGCCCGAATCGACCCAAAGCGAGGGGCAGACAACTCGAGATGGCCAAATGAACAGCGGACTCAGGAGCGCCTGGATGCTCCTGACATCTCCAACGCTTTGTTATCTGATTCCTGTCTCGCCAGCCCCACGGTTGCTCTCCAAGGAGGGTCAACATCGAGCCGCTCGGGCCCCCAAAAGGTCTGAGTTCTGAGCGGGTATACCCAGGCGGGATCCCATGGAACGATGGACACCGAATCCCGACCAGGTCTAAACTTGGTTCCCCAGCCCTTGCCAAGAGGCCGAGAGTTTCCACTCAGATTAGCTCGTTAGGCAGCTCACCGAGCCCGGGAATTCGGCTAACTGAGGTAAATCCTTGATGGCTCAACCCCTCCAAACCACAGGCGGTTTGCGTACAGGGAGCAATATGAAATCTTAGCCCAAATCAAACCCAACCACTGAAGTAAGGGCCCGGGGGGCTAACAAAACAACCCCCGCAATGAAAGGCTCTGTGCCAGGGACACCGAGCCTGGACGCGACTCCGGACCAACCGAAACAAAATCATGGCGCGAGCCAAGAACGGCCAACGAAGAAGCGGCTCGAGGGATGCCAAAACGACCTCCCGCCATCGAGGATGCAGTGCTCGGAAAACCAAGCTTGAATGTGGCTCTGAATCAGAGGAAGCGAGATCTTGGCCCGAGCCACAATCAGCCAACAAAGAAAGGGCCCAGGGTCTATCGAAATGGCCCCCTGACGGAAAGGGCGCAGCGCCTGAAATACCGAGCCCAAACGCGGCCCCGAATCAGATGAAGTGGGATCCCGGCCTGAGCCAAGACCGGCCGACAAAGAAAGGGCCCAGCGATTGGCAAAACGACCCCTGACGCGAAGGATTCAATATCCAAGATACCGAGCCTAACATGGCTCCGAACGAAACGAAACGATATGCTAACTCTCTTGTGTTCTACCTTCAGGTTCATAGCGAGTCCCCGCCAAATGAAGGATGTGCCCCCGATCGACTCAAAGGAAGTTCGACCGAGGGCCCGTGGGCTACTGATGGGGTGGTGGACCCCGGGTACCTAAGGAACAGTGAAGCGATGAAGCCACGTGGGCTCTGCACGCCGATTGAGCTACCCTAAGAAAGACCCACGCCAGGACCCGGCTCGGGGTCGGGGCGTGGGGACCGGTGACGACGCCCGATCTCAGGGTCAGGAGAGAGCTGCTGGCACCCAAGGGTCAGGACGGACAGACCGGTCCGCAAGGATGGTAAGCAACGCAGAACCGCAAAAGGTGGAAGGCCTTGAATAATGACAAGAGAAGACAAAGAAAGGACTTCAAAGCAAGGCGAAGTCCGCACGCGAAGGGACAGGCACGAAGCCTGACCTTGACGCCCCTTGTCTCGTCCCATCCGGAGCAGGTGGGCAGGGGCAGAAAGGAGACATCGACTGCAGACAAGACAAGAGCAGGAACACTCATACCCTCACATTGCGGCTAGGAGGGCTAGGACCGTAGCGCCCATTGTAAACCCCCACTACATTTATGAGGAAGCGGTGGGTAGGTAGAGGAAAAAGGGGTATAAAAAGGAGAGACCCGTGGAAAAGAAGGGAGAGGACTCTCTCCCCAACTTGTAACCTGGATCGCACAAGCCACATGAGCTAATACAAGGCCAACGACCCCCCCCCCCCCCCCCCCCGTGTTGGACGTAGCACATATTGTCCAAACCAGAAATCCTTGCATTTGTTAGCTAGCCATCCAGCGAAAGAGCGTGGGGCATACGATTACTAGTCGGAAATCCGAACGCCGACAATGGGTGAAATCTGAAACTAGGAGGGTCATACCTGAATGGTCAGGGATACAGTTGGAGCGGTGGCTTAAGGATGAGAAAGTTGATGTAGCTGGGTATGATGTTTTCAAAACTCAATCCGACACGGAACTGTCCAAGGGAGAACAGGTGGAATCTGCAGCTCCTAACAAGATGTCTGTATATGCTTTGTCTTATGGAATGAACAACAAGAAGGCGTTGGTAGAAGTTTTTGATCCGGGAGGAGGGGCTGTCGATATCTCTATTTAGGAGATCTTAAGGGGGATGTTTTAGGTCACTGCAACAACAGGAGCTACTGTTTTGGGTGGAGCGGATTTGGTTGGCAGTCAGCTTGGGATTCCTTCATTTTACCTGAGAATCAAGGTCTTCTTTTATTGGGAGAGACACACCGTCAAAATGAAGACGTATCTAATGGTGGTTACTATTCCCTCTGCTTCTCTCAAGTGGGGGAACTGGTTGCACTTTGCTGAACTTTGGTTTCACCATGCCTTTCATTCTTCTCTGAGTCATTCTCCATTTAGGACCCTCTTTTGGTATGTGATGCTGATCACAGTACAGCCCCTGTTCTATATCTGTTGGTTGCAAGTGCACATCAACGTTACCTGTAGGGTGAGACAGACTTTCCAATTTTCAGTCGAGGAAAGTTCAATATCTATATCAGTTCAGCAAGTGTTGGTAAAGTTGGCTCTAGCTGGACTTGGGGAGCAGTAACACTCCCTGACTCAAAGGACCAGCAAGAGACCAGTTTATCGTATGGGGCGAAACTTCTGCCTTGAGATCCCATTTGATAGCTGCTGCTCATCACTTTGCACTGGGAGCCAGAGGAGCTGTCTACCATTTAACGAGGTGGGTGCTTGAGGGCAAGCATATTTTGACGAGGCGGGAGATGTCAAGACCGAAGGGTGTATGGGTGAGTGTGTGGGCCTGGCCCATGTAACTGATTAATACCGGGTGTGTGAACCGACGGGGGGAGCGAACACAGAGAAACAGAAAACAGAGTTACTCCTCTTGAGTCTTCCTCTCCTGTCCGTCGTCTTCAGTCAGCTCTCCGGCGAACCCGTCGCGGGCTCACGCTCCGTCCCCACAAGCCTGCGGCCAAGGGACGTGACACCCTTCTCTGCTCGCGCTACGCACCTCTCGGCCCTCGTGTGCGCCCCTAACTTCGCCGAGTGTGACGGCTCCCTCGCGCACGACCATAGGGTTAGGTTTTCGTGAGGCAAAAGCTTGATTGACAAGGCCCGTCTGGGAGAGAGAGAATAAGGTGAGGACACTTTAGTCTTTCACCTATTTCTCAGTCCTTTTTCCCTTTTATTTAATTCATTTAATCTGAATTACTTAACAGACTTCCAAACTAGGGGCTAATGGCAGCTTCAAATTGAAAACATAGGCTAAAATCACAACACTAAAAAGTGGGGGTAATATCATAATCAAAATTGAAAACGAGGATAAAAACACAATTGCCTCATATATTTTATATAAGCAACAGATATGGAAAGGCATGTGGTTCCATGGAAAACATCTTGAGGAGGGCATGTGGTTCCATAGAAGCTACAGCCATGGAGATCTTTTACAAATTCGGATAGAGATTCAATCGGAGAATCACATTTCAATAATTGTTTTGTTGTTCCTCATATATGTATCGATCTGATATAATAAGCTAAGTTTTGTTTGGTAAATGTTAAACGTTGTAACTTTTCTCTTTTTGAGGGGAATGTCGGTTTATCTATTATCTAAAAAAATTATATAAGCAAAACCCACTAACAATCAATAACTTATTTTCGCTCTGTTCTGAAATAAATAACGTCAAGGACAATAAATCTAATTCAATTTAAACTAAACTAGCTGTACTAAACACCATTTATTTCAGAACAGAGAGAGTACAAAGCTCAACTCTCGTGAAGCCATATCATCTCAATTTCGTCACATTTTTATCACGACTTTCTGATATGATTTTTCCATCCAAGTGTCATTCTCCTCACCCCATCTTCACCTCCATGCAGTAAGCCTGTGTAAGGGCCCAAGTTTTTCATTTGCTAAAAAGTGTTCATCACACCACACTCACCTCATTTGAGGAGATCATATGAACACATTTGAAGAGCAAGTAACCACCATCAAGAAAGTCATTAGAAGATAAACTCACAAAGTGCAAAAGGGGTATTTACCACATGCATCCTATAGGGGCTGAGCACATGTTTAACTCCTAAACTTGGTTAGGAGTGCTCATGCAAAATTTCACCCAAATCCAATTGAGGTATTTTTGGTACAATTAGAAAAAGGCTAGTTTGAACTTAAATTCAAAGTCAAACTCCTTTCATCACATGAATTCAAAAGTGGGATTCATATTCACACTAAGCACATTTTTGTGAGCTCACACACCAATTTTCACTCCAATTGGAGTTGATATTGACATGAGCTATTTTGGCTAAATTCAAATCAAAATTGAATTTCAATTCACATTTGCTACAAATCCAATCAAACCAAATCCACAATTTGATCACTTCACAAACAAAATTCCAATTTTGATGTGGACACCACTCCTGCAGATATACACAACACTCACATGGTAGACATGCAAGGACCAATTACTAGAGCTCGAGCACGAAAATTGAATTTAGAGGTGAGCTCGTTCCTGAACAATTCTTTATATGTGAATTTTGAGAGTATGTTGCTACCTAATGGATTAATTATGATTAGGAACCATGGAGAGGACATGGAGATACATGGAGAGGGGTTTGGAGAAGTGGAGGGCCATAAAATACACCAACAAGAAGTTAGAGACCGAGCTCCACTCAAACTCGAGTCCAACTCGGGCCCAGGAGCAGTCCACCTTAAAATGGATGCACAGGAGGCATACGGACTCTGTTTTTGACGTTCTACATATGCACGGAAAGCTGAGAGGATAAACTTTCCAATGGAACTGGCCCCACGTCAAAATTCACTTGGAGTCGACGGGAAAATTCGAAACAATATAAAGTTTAGAGTCTGTCAGGGTGTTGCATCACCTAGTTGGGCCATTGGGCCTTGTATCGAGTCCAAGTCCATTATGTACGTGTCTTAGTGTTAGGTCACGACCCCAGCACCCCCCTGGTCGTCCTCCACCTCCTTTATACCCCCTAGCCGCCATCACAAACAGCTGGGTTTTGCTTAGTTACAATCTGTCATTGAACAGTTCGCCGATCATCGGTTATGAGACCCCAAATTCATGATCAATTCAGTTTTGATTGCAACTTCTCTGTTCTTGCTTGTGTTCTTGATTGCGCTTGCAGGGATAAGCCTTCAACGTAGCAGTGGTGTAGTGATTGGGGGGTTTCGTTCGTTCGGAGCCTTGGATCATCAACGTCGAGATCTCCACCCAATCAAGTTTACCCTACCTCTCGGAAGATCGGGACTCATCCTCCTATCAATTGGTATCAGATTTCCAGGTTCACTGTGAGGTATACTTGTGTGCCCTTTAGATTTATTTTGTTTCAGTCCTATCGTCCACAAAAAGCCACAAAAAAATTTAGTTTCCCTGACCTACAACCCCCGCTCAACCTTTTGCACAATTTAGTTTCGGAGTCCGTAGTTCTGAGTTCGTGTCCTAGGTTGAGTCTGGTTGCTGGTTTAGATTTGTTTTGGTTCAGTTTTGTTTCTTCCATCCGCTGCCATCTACAAAAAACCAATCTACAAAAATGTTCCATCCACCGATTCGTTTCTGTCGAGTTTCCACCACCACCAAAACCTGATTCGGGGTATCCTCCTTAAAACGGGCATAACTTTTCGCTCGTAACTCCGATTGAGGTGCATTTTTTCCCAGAAAGGTCTCGAAAAAGTCCACATACGGTGTTTTCAAAAAAAATTACAGAAAAATTAAGAAGGCTCTCGTTTCGAACTCCGAAGCTCCAGCACCAGTTTTTCCAATCGCTCCTGAATTTGTGCCGATCTCATCTTTCATCGGTTTGAGCTAATACTTGGTGCTGTTTCTATTCTTGTGCCCCTGGTTGAGAAAAAATGTCAAAAAAATAAAGAGAAAAAAATTGATTTCTACTAGTGCTTCAAGACAAAAACGGGAGCCTAAGGGGTTTTCTAGTTGTGCTATTTCTGTGTGAGTGCTGGATACTTGCTGATATTATCCTTGTTGTTCATCATCATTCATCCTTGCCCTTGCTTGTTGCCACAACTGTTCTAATACATTCTTAGGCCAGCAACTAGGTGAAATTCTTTGGACACTTATTCAGCATTGCTATCTGTTACTAACTTGTGTGCCACATACATATACTGCATTTGAGCCTTCCAAGCTCCACCTTCTCTCGAGCAGAACAGGTAACCTTTGCAATCACACCCACTCTCTGCTTGCTTCACACCGGTCACCTTTGGCCACCTGCAGTGCTGTAAGAAACTTGTAAGAGCAGGGTAAGACGCATCTTACTGATCGATTTTCCACCCACTTCAGAGAGCGTAGTAATAGGGTTCTTCACGATCTTTTTGTCTTCGTTTCTGTTTTGTACTAACAATGACAGGAAAGAAGCCTATGGATAAGATCTCTGGTTCTACACCTCTGGATGATGATGAGTGCGTGTCCCATATGGAACTAAAGGACATGATGCGGGCAATGACCGAAGCTTTCAACAATTACCAGACCACTACAACAGCCACCTTTCAGAGGCTCCATACAAGTGTTGCTGGTCTGACCACACGGTTGGACGAGATGGAGACTCATCTTCCCCAACAAGCTACACCCTCTATCATCCTTGATGGTGATGCACATGCTCACTATGACACAGAGGATGACTTCAATAACGATGAGGTTGATGCACAGCAGCGCCGTCGCCCTCGACGAAATCATCAAGGTATGGGAGGTAGACCTCGTCCTCATGCTCCTGAACAAGATAATGATCCTTATGCTAAGATTAAGTTTTCTATTCCAACATTTTATGGATATTATGATGGTGAGACTTACTTGGATTGGGAGATGACGGTAGAACAAAAATTTAGCTCTCATCTTGTTCCTGAGCGACATAGAGTTAGACAAGCCACTAGTGAGTTTAAAGATTTTGCTATAATTTGGTGGAATGAACTTGTCAATACACGTAATGCACCGCAGACATGGGCTGCGTTAAAAGAAGAGATGCGCGCTAGGTCTGTTCCTCCTTCATATAGACGTGATCTTCTTAAGAAATTGCAACGCTTTGATCAGGGTGACATGACTGTCCAAGAGTACTACCAAGAGTTGCAGAAAGGTATGCTTCGTTGTGGGGTAGTTGAGGATCAGGAAGACCAAATTGTTAGGTTTTATGGGGGCTTGCGGCGTGAGATCCAGGACATAGTTGACTACAAGGAATATCATTCTATTCAACGTTTATTTCAACTTGCTATGTTAGCAGAAAAAGAAGTGCAGGGTCGCCAACAGCAGCGGCGGAACAACACCTTCACGCCACGACAATTTTCGGTGCCATCCAAAGCAGCGCCCTCCTCGAGCGTACGTGCTTCTACACCACCCTCCACGGGTGTTGTACGCAGCAGCATCGCACCTTCTACATCACGGGGACAAGATAACAGCAAGTCCCAGATGCCTCCAGGTGTTGCAGCAAAGGCGGCTGCACCCAACACTTCGACAAGTCGCAGCTCCGACATCAAGTGCCACCGCTGCCAGGGACTTGGCCATATGCAACGAGATTGCCCCAGCAAACGGGCGATCATTGCCACTTCTGATGGTGGGTATGTTAGTGCTTCTGATATTGAAGATGAAAATATTATTGCAACTAACATTTCAGGTTCGGATGATGGTGCTGAGGAGGTTCTTGGTACATCTGCGACAAACAACTATAGGACTTTCATTGTGCAGTGAGCTTTGAGTGCCACGGTTCGAGAGGACGACAACCGCCAACGTCACAACCTTTTCAACATGTTTCTCATCGTCAAGGACTGTCGTGTACATACCATCATTGATGGTGGTAGCTGCAACAATTTGGTGAATGTTGAGGTGGTCAAGAAGCTTGGCTTGACCACACGGGAGCATCCCCACCCTTATCACATTCAATGGTTTAACAACAATGGTAAGGTTAAGGTAACACAAACAGCAAGGATACATTTTTCCATTGGTTCTTATCATGATTTTGCTGATTTTGATGTGGTACCTATGGATGCTTGTTCTCTTTTGTTGGGACGTCCTTGGGAGTTTGATACTGATGCTATTCACCATGGTCGATCTAATAAGTATACTCTCATGCATAAGGGCAAGAAAATTGTGTTGCTTCCTATGAGTCCCACTGAAATTGTACAATTTGAGCAGGAGAAAAAGAATAATGCTAAGCAAAAGGGTGTTTTCAATTCTGAAATTCAGCAACCTATTAAGTTGAAAAATCCTATTTTGCTTGCAACTAAATCTGATCTTGATGATTTATATGCCTCTAATGGAACTTACTATGCTTTAGTGTGCAAACATGCTTTATATTCCATTGAGGATACATCCATTGTCTTGCCACCTGCTGTTGCTAACCTTTTGCAGGAATATATGGATGTTTTTCCATCAGAGATACCCCCTGGATTACCACCTGTGTGAGGCATTGAGCACAAGATTGATTTGGTTCCAGGGGCGAGCTTGCCAAACCGTGCTACCTACAGGACCAACCCTGACGAGACTAAGGAAATTCAGCGACAAGTCCAAGATCTTCTGGACCGCGGTTACATTCGTGAGAGTCTTAGTCCTTGTTCTGTTCCTGTTCTTTTGGTTCAAAAAAAAGATGGCACTTGGCGCACGTGTGTTGATTGTAGAGCCATCAATAACATTACCATTCAGTATCGCTATCCTATTCCTAGATTGGATGACATGCTTGATGAGTTGGGTGGTTCTGTTATTTTCTCCAAGATTGATTTGCGTAGTGGGTATCATCAGATTCGTATGGCTTTAGGTGATGAATGGAAAACTGCTTTTAAAACTAAATTCGGGCTTTATGAATGGTTAGTCATGCCATTTGGTTTAACTAATACGCCCAGCACTTTCATGAGGTTGATGAATGAGGTTTTACGTGCTTTCATTGATAAATTTGTGGTGGTTTACTTTGATGATATCCTTATTTACAGCAAGTCATATGATGAGCATCTTGAACATTTGCGTGCTGTTTTTAATGTCTTGCGCGATGCACGTTTATATGGTAACCTTGAGAAGTGCACCTTTTGCACCGATCGTGTGTCTTTTCTTGGGTATGTTGTTACTTCGCAGGGCATTGAGGTGGACGAGGCAAAGATTTTTGCCATCACGAGCTGGCCACTTCCGACTACGGTCACGCAGGTTCGGAGTTTTCTTGGTCTCGCAGGTTTCTATCGGCGTTTCGTGCGGGATTTCAGCACCATTGCGGCACCTCTCCACGAGTTGACAAAGCATGGAGTGTCGTTTCGATGGGGACCAGCACAACAACAAGCTTTTGATGTTCTCAAGTCGAAGCTCACACAAGCACCATTGCTGCAACTTTCTGATTTTGAGAAGACCTTCGAGCTTGAATGTGACGCGAGCGGCATTGGCATTGGAGGAGTGCTAATTCAAGGAGGTAAACCTGTTGCCTTCTTTAGTGAAAAATTGCATGGGCCTTCGCTGAATTATTCTACATATGACAAAGAACTTTATGCTTTAGTGCGTGTCTTGCAAATTTGTCAACATTACCTATGGTCTAAAGAATTTGTCATACATTCAGATCATGAGTCTTTGAAGTATCTTAAAGGACAAGCTAATCTGAACAAACGTCATGCTAAATGGATTGAGTTCATAGAATCATTTCCTTACATCATTAAACATAAGAAAGGGAAAGACAATGTGATTGCCGATGCTTTATCTAGACGTTATACCATACTATCCCAACTTTCTCATAAAATCTTTGGTTTGGAAACCATAAAGAGGTTATATGCTACTGATTTGGACTTTAAAGATGCCTTTGAAAATTGTAGAGAGGGAAGAACATGGCAAAAATTCCTGCTGCGTGAAGGTCTTCTCTACTGTGCTAACAAGCTATGTGTTCCAGCTAGCTCCGTTCATCTTTTGTTGTTGCAGGAAGCGCATGGAGGTTGTTTGATGGGACATTTTGGTGTTAAAAAGACAGAGGATGTTCTGGCCGCTCACTTCTTTTGGCCACGAATGAGGCGTGATGTGGAGCGCTACATTTCACGTTGCACGACATGCAACAAAGCTAAGTCTCGACTTAACCCACATGGTCTTTATATGCCTCTTCCGGTTCCAAGTGCACCTTGGGAGGATATTTCTATTGACTTTGTTTTAGGATTGTCTAGAACAAAGAGGGGGAGGGATAGTGTCTTTGTGGTTGTTGATCGTTTCTCTAAAATGGCTCATTTTATACCCTTCCACAAGACCGATAATGCTTCACATGTTGCTGATTTGTTCTTTAATGAGGTTGTGTGTTTGCATGGTGTTCCCAATACTATTGTTTCTGATAGGGATGCTAAGTTTTTGAGTCACTTTTGGAGAACTTTATGGTATAAATTGGGAACAAAGTTGCTGTTTTCTACTACTTGTCATCCACAAATTGATGGGCAAACGAAGGTAGTTAATCGTACCTTATCTACTATGTTGCGGGCTGTTTTGAAAGACAATTTGAGGTTGTGGGAGGAGTGTTTGCCACATATTGAGTTTTCTTATAACAGGTCTATTCACTCCACAACCAAGTTAAGTCCGTTTATGGTAGTGTATGGTTTCAATCCTCGTGCTCCAATTGATTTGCTACCTTTACCACATACTGAAATTGTGAACTTAGATGCTACACAACGTTCTGAATTTATTCTTAAGTTGCACAAAACTACTAAGTTACAAATTGAAAAAATGAATGAAAAGTATCGCATTGCTGCTAGTAAAGGTAGGAAGGAGGTAAAATTGGAACCCGGTGATTTGGTGTGGGTTCATTTGAGAAAAAATAGGTTCCCGGATTTGAGAAAGTCCAAATTCATGCCACGTGCTGCTGGACCTTTTAAGATTCTTAAGAAGATAAATGACAATGCATATAAACTTGAGTTGCCTCCCGAGTTTGGGGTTAGTCCCACATTTAACATTTCAGATTTGAAGCCATACTTGGGAGAAGAAGATGAGCTTGAGTCGAGGACGACTCCAATGCAAGAGGGGAGGATGATGTGGACATCACTCCTGCATATATACACAACACTCACATGGTAGACATGCAAGGACCAATTACTAGAGCTTGAGCACGAAAATTGAATTTAGAGGTGAGCTCGTTCCTGAACAATTCTTTATATGTGAATTTTGAGAGTATGTTGCTACCTAATGGATTAATTATAATTAGGAACCATGGAGAGGACATGGAGATACACGGAGAGGGGTTTGGAGGCGTGGAGGGCCAGAAAATACACCAACAAGAAGTTAGAGACCGAGCCCAACTCAAACTCGAGTCCAACTCGGGCCCAGGAGCAATCCACCTTAAAATGGATGCACAGGAGGCATACGGACTCCGTTTCTGACGTTCTACATATGCACGGAAAGCTGAGAGGACAAACTTTCCAATGGAACTGGCCCCACGTCAAAATTCACTCGGAGTCGACAGGAAACTTCGAAACAATATAAAGTTTAGAGTCTGTCAGGGTGTTGCATCACCTAGTTGGGCCATTGGGCCTTGTATCGAGTCCAAGTCCATTATGTACGTGTCTTAGGGTTAGGTCACGACCCCAGCACCCCCTGGTCGTCCTCCACCTCCTTTATACCCCCTAGCCGCCGTCACAAACAGCTGGGTTTTGCTTAGTTACAATCTGTCATTGAACAGTTCGCCGATCATCGGTTGTGAGACCCCAAATTCGTGATCAATTCAGTTTTGATTGCAACTTCTCTGTTCTTGCTTGTGTTCTTGATTGCGCTTGCAGGGATAAGCCTTCGTGGCGAGGTCATTCGTGTGACACGGGTGATAACCAACGAAGCAGCGGTGTGGTGATTGCGGGGTTTCGCGTTCGGAGCCTTAGATCATCAACGTCGAGATCTCCACCCAATCAAGTTTACCCTACCTCTCGGAAGATCGGGAATCATCCTCCTATCAAATTTGGTGATTGATCAAATGGCCAAGGGGTATTAGGGTCCCCAAAATGAAGAGCAGTAGAAATTGAAGTTTTTGGGACAAAATGGAAGGAGTGGGGCCCTCCTGTCAGCCACACATTTGCTTTTTTGACTCCACTCGGGTGCTCTGTTTCTCGGGCTGAAGCAGTGCGTGCCACCGAGCTGGGGATCCGGCGCCACCTCCTGCTCGACGATTCTTGCAACCGAGCAACGTCTCCAGCTTCTTATCCTCACGCTCGACCGCTCTCTGGACCATTTCACCGCTCACAGCCCGGTTGTTTCGCCCTCGAACGAAAGAACAGCGCCGCTCCACTGAATCCTAGCTCCACCGTCGACCGGCCGAAGCGACGTCTTGCATGCTGAGCTAAGGTTGCAAACGAGGTCGCCGACCTTCACTCGACGTTCTCCAGCCCTCGGCAGCGTGTGATCAGCTTCCTTCGCGCTTCACCACGCCGTTTATTCTCCCTCGGTTCAACCTGAACCGCCGCCACGAGAACACCTCGTCCGGCCATCACAGCCCGTCTTTCCCCATGTTTTGAACAGTAAATAGGTTCATCTAAGTTTTCTCTTCCATCACCGCAAGCTCCGGCTGCATGCCATGGGCTGCCATCGCCGGAATTTCACGTTTTTGCGCCGGTGTACAAAAGAGACCGCCGGACCACTTCACAAAATTTGTGCTACACACCGCACCACTCATCACCTAACTTAGTAAACTACTTCTAGATGCTCGTGCGAGTCCATAGGATCAGAAACTTCGGAGAACCATCGAGTATAGCCCCTGTTCTTCGAATTTAGCTAGTTTTCCCGATTTTTGACCTAGGTCGCAATGGTGACATGCTAGTTGGAGTCGTTACCGAGCTCATTTGAGTTCATGAAGACCTTCCCTAGGATGCACTGATTCTGTACGACCTTTTGCTCGAGCATTTGGAGTGCAAGGGAGCCCGGCCGACACGGCCGAAGTGCTTCCGAAGCCGCCGCTCGTCGCCGGCCATGTTCCGGTTGCTTTCGTGTCGAGCTAAGATCAGCACCGTGTTTCCCGTGCGGGATTAGGCAGAGGCGACAAAATCTCGAAGCTTGGCGCACGGCAAAGCCCCTCCGGCGAGCACTCTGGCGAGGGGGACGGCCGCCGAACACGGGAGCGTGAGGTTGAAGACAACCCGCGGGACCCGCGTGTCAGCCTCGGTTAACCGGGTGCCGGATTCTCTGTGGCTCGGGATTGAGTGCGGCTACGCGCATTTAATTCTGTGACCCCGTGTGCCAATGTACCAGAGCGTGACACGTAGCCCCGGACCCACCGGCAGAGATTTAAACATTTCCCGATTTTCAGTTTCTAGTTTAAACTTCAAACCCACATAACTTTGGCTAGGAAACTCCAAATCAAGTGAACCAAATTTTGTTTGATTCATATATCTGAGTACTTACCAACAAAACAAGTTTCACTTCATCAAAACTTTTATTTCTCCACATTAATTTTTCAAAATTTAAACTGTTTCAAATTTTAACTGGAGAACCCTTTGGTGGAAAATTCTAAATTTGGCCAGGATGTTCATCATAATATCCCTGAGCTACCATAAAAATTTTAGATCCATTTGAGCTAATTTAATCCACCTAATGATGTTATTAATGAAACTTTTCCAGAGAAAATGAAAAATGTCCAGAAACATTTTTCAGATTTTCTCTGAACTTGTGTAGCTCATATCTCTTGCTAGGAATCTTAAAATTAGGTGAAACCAACTCCATTAGAACCCTCTGAAAATCTAGTTTCCAGAAAGTCATGGCTTGCTCCATGAAAATCCACGGAACACCATAAAAGCTCTAGATAAGGTCAAATACACATTTATTTGTGGAGGGCTCAAATGAGCTTTGCTGCAAATAAAATTTGGCCACGTTTCTGTTTAGGTTGTATCCAAACCACAGTAAACATTTCAGAGTCATTAGCACTGTCTATCTATATGTATAGACTTTATAATATCAACTTCAAACTCATGCGCATTTAAATTGACACGCATGTATGGTTATCTCATGTAGTCGCTAAGGTTGAAGAGGAGCCGAAGGTGTTGGATTTTATCACCCCGGAGGAACAGCTAGCATACGACCAGCAGCAAGGCAAGCTCCGTTTTGCATTAGCCGTTTTATAACTTTATTGTTTTGAGAACTTACATTGAGTATCCACTTCAATTATGCATTAGAGTCTTGTTTGAAAACCCAATTGCATATCCAAGAGAACCAGGGTTTTGGGCTTAGGTTTTTAAACCTCGAGTAGCCACTGCAACGCTAAATTACTGTAGGATTCGGTACAAGTCAAGTAGTTGGAACTGCTCGTGAGAATAGGCTAGAGGCACACCACTCGGTTAGAGATAGCAAATGAATCACATGGCAAGAAAAATGAGACCGAGCGGAGAGTAAGGGCAGCATGACTTTGGGGCCTGGGTGTCATAGCTCCGCTTGTGTCGATTGAGGACCGAGCCGTGTGCGGGCATGTTGAACAAGCTAGAACAGTACCGAAGACCTACCGGATATATGGGAACCGGGAAACCGATGTAATTCGAGTAGCGATCTGTTGAGGCATTGCTTGTCGTCTAGAGGGTAGGTTTAGAGCTTGAGGTGTAAATCGGCTGGCGGCACTGCGGATGCGCGCGCAGAGACCTCTTGCTCGGGACAATAGGATCGGTTCAACACTTGGCTGACGGATGAAAGGTGGTTGCGTACGATGTCCGTGGTGGTTTCTGTAGGCAACATCGAGTACGGCCGTACGTGATGGGTTATTCAGGTAACCCTGCAGGTGTAAATCGATTATAATCGCCGTCCCTCACGATCAGTGAGTACCACTTGTTCGCTGTAACTTGACATAGAAAGAACAGGCTAGAGTCATGTTATAAGGTTGCTGATTGATAGATGTACTTTGGTTGCTAATGATTTGTTGTAGTTTAGAGCTAATTAAAGTTCTTTTGAACCTTGGGCAAATCACATGAGAGAAATGTGTTACTTGTTTGATTGCGGCTCTCTTATGTGGCTTAGCACGAGTTTCTTCCACAACTTGTGCTAAAAACTTGAAAGTAAAGTTCAACTATTTAGGCCCATCCTTTGCAACTTTCATTCCATTACACACTGCGAACCCAGCATGTAGAGTTTCATGTATAGCTAAGACGGGTGAGTCTTGCTGTGCCATCGTGCTCACTGCTTGTGTTGGAAGCGTTTGCAGGGTGCTATGAGGAGGAGGCTCCGGAGGAGAAGACGGACCCCCAAGAGGGCAACACCGTCGAGTGGGAGCCGTGTTCGCCGCCGTGTTAGTGTGCATGTGTGCTAGTGGGAACACGTTCTCGGGCTGAACGTGAACTCTTTTGTATTAGTCTACGCCCGTGAGTGTAGACTTGACGTATTTTGTTGTAAATATGTTTATAAACTCTTTTATGTAATGAAACTTTGCTTCCGCTTTGTACCTTTTACGTGTGTTATCCGGTGTTGTGCAACGCGGCACCCCTCAGCGTGATCCGGGCTAGTCGAGACCGTGCACCCCTCAACTAGTCGAAAAATGTAGTAGAGTTAAAACTGTCCAGAAAACAGGGCAGAGCAAATACTTCTGTAACTCTGTAAAATGACCATAACTTCCTGCATAAATCCAAAAATAGAAAATTAGGTAGTTCTGAAAAGTTCCTGAGATATGTTAAAACTTTGTAACAGAAAGTTTTGTCAAATTTTGATGTAGAATTAACTGAAATTCTTGGATCAAATCAGTACCTCAAGCAGGGAGGTGCTGTCCAATTTTCTCCAGAAATTCTGTCAACTTTGACATCTCATAACTTTTGAACTAGGACAGATATGAGGCCAATCATATACATTCTGGAAAGCTATTGAAGTTAACTTTAACTTTGATGTTGAGATCCAGAACTGGTTTTGCTTTAGCATGGTCTAAATTGGGTTAAAAGGGAAACTGGTCAGGGCTGTCAGTTTGGGAAGCAGACCGGCAATCAAATTTGTCTAAGTTTGATTTGTGTTTCTAAGTGTTAGGAGTTCAAGGACATGTTATATGTTATAACTCCATGATTTACTGTTGAAATGAATATTTGACCTTTTTCAAATATGTTTCTACAGATGACAGAGGATAAACAACTGGAGAACGGGTGGGTGGTATCCCACTGTTCTCAACGCAGCAGTTATCCGAAACTGTTGAAGCTAATGCTTCAATACTTCGGGTATGAGAAGATGCCGAGGTACCTCGCCAAGGAAGAAGGTGAGGAGGAGAACAAGACATGGACCTTCCATGTCGAAGTTCCAGCAGGACCTACACCACCCGGTTGGACACCGTTCACCGTCACGGTGAGAGGTAGACAACCGGAGGAGATGTGGCAGGGTGGCAGCCCGCGACACCATGTCGCGTTTCGGTCAGCTACAGGTGAGAGCGGTGGAGGGTACTTCATACACGCTTGTTCCAGTGGAGGGACGAGCTAATCACGTGTGGAGTGAGAGGTACTTTGCGACGACTGATCCGAGTTGCCCAAGGTACAATCCAGCGGAGGCGAACCTCAACCTACATTTGGCGGCAGGGAAGACGGTGATGGACAGCCAAGCTGTCCATACGGATCGACTTGCCGTAGAGCTCAAGGAGAGCACAATCCGTCGAGACCATTTCGAGAGTGCTCACAGCACACTCCGTAATGTGCTCCTTCCGACGATAAAGCGACAGAATGAGCAGCACAATCAGTTGCGTCGTCTGAAGAAGGCGAAGAAAAAAAAACCATGTCGACATCACGGCTTTGCAGCAGCAAGTACAGGCCTTGACCCAGCAGAACGAGATCCTCACTCAAGAGCGTGATGATGCTATTGAGGAGGGGCAGGGCTGGAAAGAAGACTACAACCAGGCCATGGACGAGGTGCATGCTTTGCAAGACCTCGTGCCTCCGGTGGTGGGCCTACCTATGGTAGGTTCCGTACCCGTGGTTTTGGGTATTCCGGCGATGCTGGAACCTGAACCCAAAGAAGAGGTCATGGACCCTGAACCACCAGCAGAGGTAGCAGAGGAGGACGACCCGCAGGAGGTCGAGTTCTACTCCAAGTAGTGCATTTACCGTTGCCAAGTAGGGCAGTGAAGGTGGTGTCTAGAAATTTTTGTAATAGTGACATGTCGTGTAGACAGTAGCATGTGTATAGGTAGTGACGACATGAGCACGAATTCTCGGGGATCCGAGAATAATGTATCTTGTATAAAGTTTATGCTTTATCAATATATGTGAATGTTGTGCAAGTTTATTCATGTGTCACTACAATACCTACTGCTTTCTATGGAATTTTAAGTATGACATGTGCTGATCGTTGCTGTTTGAATTTCAGAATGACTCGTACACGTGCCAACACCTAGGTTGGTGGGTCAAGTCAGGGGGGAGAGGCCTCCCAACCGTCTCCCAAGACTCCATCGGGACAGCAACAGCAACAACCGCCACCACCACCGCCAACGGTCACGTTGGCCGACGTCGTTGCGACCATGGCGGGCTCACATCAGCAGCACACGGAGCTGCTGCAAACTTTGATCGTGAATACGTCTTGACCAGAGAGGCGTCAGGACCGAGAGGAGCGTCAACAAAGCGGAAAGTGCATCTAGGCATCCCTTGTGGATTTTGGTTGATTTATGACAAACAAATGAGACCCTAACAAAATTGTTGAGATGAGCGCAGGTTCTTAAAAGAAATCAGGAAGAAAGCGCAAAAAGAATGGAGAAGGAGGATCCAAATTGATAAGAGCTCAGGAGCTGAAAATATAAAAATACTTAGTATAGAGTGTGTTGGAGAAACACACCCCAAGAGCTCAAGTGGAAGAAATCAAACTAACTGCACAATTTCAGCATGTGCGGACTAATCCGATATCAACTGGACTAGTCCGATTTTCTTTCTGACCAAAAACGGACTAGTCCGATATCAGCCGGACAAGTCCGATTTTGTCTCTGGATAGAAAACGGACTAGTGAGCACTACTACGGACTAGTCCGATATATCACAACACTTAGGGTTTTCTACACACCACACACCGGACTAGTCCGGAGTCAACCACGGACTAGTCCGGACATCGCAAACCCTAACGTAACCATTAAAAACCCTACTATAGAAAGAGGTGTACAGCCATACCAACATATCTATTCAACCCCCTGCGCCGTCACACCTCCCAAGAGGCCAAAATTCACATCTCTCCACACATTGTAAACCCAAAAAGGATCAATTCTTTGGGGATTAGCAATTGATCAAAGGAGAGACTTGTTCTACACATCTTGAGCTCTTGGGTTTGATCTCTCGCACACTCTTGTTTGTTAATTGTTCATCTGTTGAGTGTGTTTGGTTGTGTTCATTCATTGTAACTCTTGGGGATCTCTCAACTTGTGAGAAGGCCCCTTGAACGATTTATTCCCCTTTGTGATTAGTGGAAGAGAATCGGCCTTTGTGGCGATTTGACAAGGATAGGGTTGGAGAAGACCCGGTCCTTAGTGGACTCCTCAACGGGGACGTAGATTTCCTTCGTGGAATCGAACCTCGGAATAAACACTTGTCTCCTACTCTTGTTCATTAATTGTTCATCATATTCTAGTGTTTAATCAATCCTTTGAAATTCACGTTCAAACATTAAAATCAAAGTTGATTCTTGTCATTCATTGTATCACTGCTGCAATACATCTAAGTTATCAATTAATTTCCGCTGCATAGAGTACTATAAGTGAACATTGCTCAATCTTGATCTTTCTAGTCCACGTATACCGGACTAGTCCGCACAGCACCGGACTAGTCCGATTTTTTTCTGTTTAGAAAACGGACTAGTCTGCACTCTACTGGACTAGTCCGATTTCCCTGTATTTGATAAACCTACTAAGTGTTTCAGGTTTCAATAAAGCATCAAAAAGCCTATTCACCCCCTCTAGGCTACATTCAATTGGTATCAGAACCAAACTCTTCAAAAGATACTCACCGCTCGAAGAGACAAAGTCGGACGTCAAGGATGTACACAAGAAGATCGACGATGAAAAGAGTAATGACGAAAGGACTCAAAAGCTAAAGAAGCTACTCGACGCCATTCAAGATAGTGAGGACGATGATGAGGAGGTGCTCCAACTCAAGGCTCTTCTACGGAAGAAGGCAATCTCCCCAAAAGGGAAGAAGAACACCGATGATGAAAAGAAGAAGAAAGGGGGTAGTCACACAGACTACTCCCGATATCCTTTTGATTATCAGCGTTTGAATTCTAACAATAATCATTACTTATCAATCCCCCTAGGGAAAGCACCTTACTTTGATGGCAATGACTATTTAATGTGGAGACAAAACATGAAAATGCATCTTATATCTCTTAACCCAAGTTTGTGGCATATAGTGTGTACAGGGATAGATATCCCGGATGATGATGAAGAGCTGACCCTAAGCCAAGAACAAGCCATTCATCGAAATGCTCAAGCAGCAGCTGTGATCACATCATCACTGAGCCGAGACGAGTTCACCAAGGTGGACAGACTCGAAATTGCCAAGGAGATATGGGACACACTACAAACTGCACATGAAAGTGATCATCACGTACGCGAAGCCAAGATAGAAATGATTGAAGGTGAATTGGGAAGATTCGCGATAGAAGAAGATGAATCACCACAAGATATGTACAATCGACTGAAGAATGTTATCAACAAAGTCCGAGCTTATGGCAGCAAGAAGTGGAATGATCATGAGGTCGTGAAGTTGATTCTCAGAGCATTCATGCCTCGCAACGTGACTCTTTGCTCTATGATTAGAGAAAGCCCCGGGTACCGGAAAATGACCCCAGACGAACTTCTTGGCAAGATCATCAACTTTGAGATGATGGAGAAGCAAGCCAAGCATGTTAAGGAAATTGCCGATCTCACCTCGGCAAAGGACAAAGGAGTTGCTCTGAAGTCAACTTGTAAACACGTATCAAAGGAAGCTCGAGAAGCTTATGGAGAAGACGACAGCAATGATGAAAGTAGTGATATCAATGAAGAAGACATGATCTTGTTCATGAAGAAGTTCAAGAAAATGATGAGAAGAAGAAAGGGTAGCAGCTCAAATGAAGGAAGACAAAGGGACAAACAAAAACCCAAGATGAGACGGGTGTGCTATAACTGCGGAGAATACGATCACTTTATAGTAGATTATTCATATGATGAAAACAAGAAGACGACAAAAGACAACAAGCCTCAACCAAAGAAAATGTTCAAGAAGAAGAAGCAATATGGCCAAGTGCATCTAGGAAAGGAGTGGGACTCCAATGATGAATCCTCATCCGAAGAAGAGGAGATGGACACCATAGCTATAAAGAAGACTACCAAGAAATCCACTCTATTCCCAACCATGGGCGCATGGAAGGACACTGACAACACGTGTCTAATGGAAAAGGAAGGTAAACGAAAGGTACCAACTAAATCTTCCTTCTCGCATTATTTTACTAGTAATAGTGATAATTCTAGTGAAGATGATAGCACTGATGAAGATGAATATATGCTTAGGGGTTTAGACAAAAAGACAGCTGCTAAAATGAAATTTCTACTTGATAAGCTTGTTGATATGGAGAAGTTAGTCAATCATCAGGAAGATATGATCATCTCCCAAAATGAGGAATATCTTGAGATTGAAAAGCTTCTTGAACTTGAAAAGGAACAAAATAAATCACTAGAGCATGAATTAGCTTCAAGCAAGGAAGCTTGCTTGAAGTTAAAAGACTCAAACACCACCATCAAGGATGAACTTGCTAACTTAACCAAAGTTAACAAAATCCTTGAGGGACAAGTTGAGTCACTCAAGCAAAGTGGTTCTTCATCAACTTCTAGCTCACCTTCTCAACACATAAAGTCTGAAACTAGTATTACTTGCACCTGTGCCAAAAGTGACACTAACATGAAGAAAAAGCCAAACTTGACAAAGGACAAGAAATCTTCTCAAAGTGAGTGCATACTCGGTCACAAGACCTCCTAATACCAAATATGGCATTGGATATTCTAATGGTGAAAGGCACAACGCTAGAAGCCACAAGAATAACAAGGGTCGCATTGCCTTTGTTAAGGGAAACTCTTCTCAAGCTACAAAGCTTAGTAATGTTGATAAATTTAATAATGTGAACACATATGAACAACAACTTCTATTTAGAATCTTTGATGCCTCATATGTACTTATGAAAAGTAATCTTGGAAGAGTTTATGCTAAATATGTTGGGCCACGCCATGGGAATACCAAGTCTCATGTGTGGGTGCCCAAATCACTTGTGACTAACCTCAATGGACCCAAGCAAGCTTGGGTACCTAAGACCAAGGCATAAATTGTTTTTGCAGACTTACTCATCCGGTGGAGCAAAATGGGTGCTAGATAGTGGATGCACCAATCACATGACCGGAGAAAGAAGAATGTTTATGGAATATGAAGAAAATGAAGACCCAAACGAAGGCATTTATTTTGGTGATAATAGTGAAGGAAAAGTGCTTGGTACCAGTAAAATTGCAATTTCATCACAACATACTCTCTCTCATGTTTTACACGTTAACTCCTTGGATTATAACCTTTTGTCCATATCTCAATTATGTGACAAGAGTTATAATTGGTTATTCACTAATGAGGGTGTGACTGTCTCTAGAAGGAGTGATAACTCAATTGCATTCAAGGGTGTGTTGAAGGGAAAACTTTATCTAGTTGACTTCAACAAAGATAAAGCCGAACTTGACACATGTTTGATTGCAAAGACCAACATGGGTTGGCTGTGGCATAGACGGCTAGCACATGTTGGTATGTGGAATCTTCGAAAACTTCTCCAAGGCAATCACATCCGAGGTTTAAAGGATGTTGTTTTTGAGAAAGACAGGTCGTGTAGAGCATGCCAAGCAGGGAAGCAAGTGTAGAGCATGCCAAGCAGGGAAGCAAGTAGGAACACTCCATCCCGCGAAGAATGTCATGACTACAACAAGACCGCTTGAGCTCCTCCACATGGATCTATTTGGTCCAATTGCTTACATAAGCGTCGGCGGTAACAAATACGGTCTAGTCATTGTTGATGATTTTTCACTCTTCACGTGGGTTTTCTTTTTGCATGATAAGACAGAAACTCAAGGAACCCTCAAGAAGTTCATCAAGCGTGCCCAAAATGAATTCTCATTAAATATCAAGAACATACGAAGCGACAATGGGACAGAATTCAAGAACACCCAAGTTGAGGAATATCTAGACGAAGAAGGGATAAAGAATGAATTTTCAGCATCATATACTCCTCAACAAAACGGAGTAGCCGAAAGAAGAACGGAACTCTCATTGAGATGTCAAGGACAATGCTCGATGAATACAAGACTTTGGACAGGTTTTGGGCTGAAGCGGTTAACACCGCGCCATAAATTAACTATATCTTCATCGGTTGCTCAAGAAAACCTCTTATGAACTACTCCCGGGTAACAAGCCAAATATTTCATATTTTCGAGTTTTTGGTTCAAGATGTTATATTTAAATAAGAAGCCAAGGGCCTCGAAGTTTGCTTCAAAGTCCAATGAAGGTTTCTTACATGGCTATGATTCGAACTCCTACGCTTATCGTGTCCTCAACAAAACCTCCGGACTTGTTGAAGTAGCACGTGACGTAGTGTTCGATGAAACTAACGGCTCTCAAGAAGAGCAAGTTGATCAGTGTGTGCTAGATCAAGAAGAAGCTCCATGTCAAGCATTGAGAAGAATGGCATTGGGCGATATTCGACCACAAGTTCCACCTTCAAATGCGAATGAAGAAAATAAACCACATATGGAGGAAAATGATCAAGGGGGAGCTTCCATACAAGATCAACCTCAAGAAAATCAAGAAGGCCAAAACATCAATGAGGTCAACTATCCAGAGGGAGAAAAAGATGATAATGAAGATTCAAGACCACAAGTGCCACATCTAAGAGTACACCAAAGCATCCAAAGAGATCACCCCATTGACAACATAATCGGTGACATCCGAAAGGGAGTAATAACTCGATCTCGCATAGCTAATTTTTATGAACACTATTACTTTGTATCTTCTTTGGAACCATATAGGGTTGAGGATGCATTAAAAGATCCGGACTGGGTGATGGCGATGCAAGAAGAATTGAACAATTTCAAAAGGAACGAAGTGTGGGAGCTTGTTGAAAGACCCAAGTCCAACGTCGTTGGCACTAAATGGGTATTCCGCAACAATCAAGACGAACATGGAGTGGTAACAAGGAACAAGGCACGACTTGTGGCAAAAGGGTACTCACAAGTCGAAGCTTTATCAAATGGACATGAAAAGCGCCTTTCTCAACGGACCGATCAAGCAGGAGGTGTACGTGGAGCAAGCACCCGGTTTTGAAGATCAAGAGCACCCCGACTATGTGTTCAAACTGCATAAGGCTCTCTATGGCCTCAAACAAGCTCCTAGAGCTTGGTATGAGTGCCTTAGAGATTTTTTGATTGAAAATGACTTCAAGATCGGAAAAGCTGATTACACCTTGTTTACTAAACACTTTGATGATGATCTCTTCATTTGTCAAATCTATATTGACGATATTATATTTGGTTCAACTAACAAATCCTTTTGTCAAGAATTTAGCAAGATTATGACAGATAGATTTGAGGTGTCCATGATGGGAGAGTTGAGGTTCTTCTTGGGATTCCAAGTGAGGCAACAAAAGGACGGGACGTTCATAAGCCAAACAAAGTACACTCAAGACATTCTCAAGAAGTTTGGAATGGACAAAGCAAAGCCCATAAAGACTCCCATGGCGACAAATGGACACTTGTATCTAAATGAAGACGGACCAAATGTGGATCAAAAGGTATATCATTACATGATTGGCTCCCTAATCTATTTATGTGCATCTAGGCCTGATATCATGTTGAGTGTATGTTTGTGTGCAAGGTTTCAAGCCAATCCTAAGGAATGTCATCTGACCGCCGTTAAAAGGATCTTGAGATATTTAGTTCATACACCCAACCTAGGCCTTTGGTATCCCAAAGGCTCAAAATTCAATCTCACTGGATACTCCGATGCAGATTATGCTGGATGCAAGGTAGATAGAAAAAGTACTTCCGGCACTTGCCAATTTCTAGGTAGATCCTTAGTTTCTTGGTCCTCCAAGAAACAAAATTCAATTGCCTTATCCACGGCCGAAGCGGAGTATGTTGCAACCGGGAGTTGTTGTGCACAACTTCTTTGGATGCGACAAACTCTAAGGGATTTCGGTTACAATATGAGTTGTATTCCACTCCTTTGTGACAATGAGTGCAATTAAAATTGCCCATAACCCTATTGAGCACTCTAGAACCAGACACATAGATATCCGGCATCATTTTTTGAGAACTGATGCATATGTGTGCCCTTTCCCATGTTGTGGCGCCCTAAATTCTGTGGAAAACCACGAAACCAAGAACTGATGCATATGTGTGCCCAGGATGTTCATCACACATGCACATATGTTCCACAAACTGAATTCAGAATATATATATATAACCATGAATAACAGAGTTTATTACAATGTTTCATGAGTCTTGGACTCATGCTCATAGCGGAAGTCTTAATCTAACAGCGGAAGTCTTATTTCTATGCAGTGGAAGTTTTCTAACTAGTGTGGAAGCAATTTAACTAATGCGGAAGCAATTCTAGGCAGCAATGGCTCCATCTCTACTCCATCCCCACAGGCAAAGTTGAGAACAGATTACACGCCTAATGCTCCACTTGGTCTTCATAATAATCTTCTCCTGTTGCTGATGATGAAATAATAATGCAAGTTTGAGTACAATGATGTACTCAGCAAGTGCGGGAAAATATGATATGTAGCTCATAACAAGGTAGGTGTAAAAAGGCTCATTGCAGAAAGCAAAGTTATTTATCAAAACCATGATAAAACAGCAACTTATCTTTAAGTGAATGTAATCCCAACATGTATTAAAATACCGATCAGACCTCCATTGTTCATTACCTTCCATGTCACAACCAAACATCAATCAACCTTATTCTTGCTCACGAATACCTCCTCGTATTCCCTACCATCTCACGAATACCATCTCGTATTCGCTGCCATCTCACGAATACCATCTCGTATTCGCTACCATTTCATCTCATAAACAATTTCGTCTTACACCGAGACCAACCTTGTTGCCATGACTCAACAGTCATGCAACTCATCTTATCACTCGGACTCAACAGTCCCAAAAACCAAACCAAAACCAAACCATAACCAATAACCATATCCAATCACCATCCCAACTAATCATGGAAGTTGGCCAGGCGCTCGTGACCGTAAGCTCGGCTATCATGATAGTTTTAGACTCTGTAGAGTTTGCACCTCTTTACCCACAAGTTTGTGATTTTGTCACCCGTCAGCGACTGCAGAACCTCCATTATACCAGTACACAACCGTCGGTGTATGGCCAAGAGATCACAAAATAGCCTTTACAAAGGGGCTACTAGATGTATGGACTCACTAAAGTTTCACCGGCAGGCTAGAATCTCCAATTCTCCCACCCACGGGCCCCCTCTTATGCCATGCAGTTCCCAGGCAGTCCTCACTCGACTCCCATTCCCCGCGCCTTCCATGGTCCATAACAATCTAGCAACTTACCTAATTACTCAGCTAAGCCGCACCCATACTTGGCCTTGTGGTGGCACTGTCATCCTGGCATGTGCTCGCATGAACCGGTCCTTAGATCTACGGCAAGTAACCACCATCTCAGGCTACCTCATTCACAAACCCGGCTTGCCTAGATCTCCCTCCGATCCATGTTCATTAACAACATCAGTTTCTCATTATCATTACGAGTGCAGTTAGCTAGACACATCTATCTCGCTTCCCAATCCCATGGACTCAGCGAAGCATAAAAGTAAAAAACCATACCCGACTCATAAACTTCCCTGGCGACAAGGGTGGTTTAACCAAAGCTAGTAAACTCCTATAAAATGGTTTCCCATCATGTTTGACTCAGCACACACACCTTTTCGCAAAACAAAACAGTTTTTCCCAAAACATAGGATCAATATGGTCAAGGGGCACTTGCCTTGTTCTTGCGGTTCCGGTTGCTCTTGGATCTCGAAACCTTGTTGTTGCAGCTCGTCGTAGATAGCTCCCTGAGCTTGTCCTTCTATACAGGACCACGCACATAAAAGATCCACATCAATCAATATCATGCACAAAACTTTAACTAGATGTGATGATGCATATGCATGCTATCCTATAATCAGTTTTATTAGATCGATTTGTACGTGTTCTTGCATGGTTTGCATGGATTTTACTATGAACAGAGGTGTTCGGATCAAATGTGAACGTGGTGATGACCTTGTCTTTTAGATCAACCCGATCAACAGGTGATCTGTCCACGGGAATTGTATTCTCTATATGAAACATGAATACATGCGGAAACTAGAAATGAGGGTGTCACAAATCTACCCCCCTTAAATTGAATCTCGCCCTCGAGATTCGTTGGTAGAGAATAGATGAGGAAATTCTGCCTTGATGTATTCTTCACGCTCCCATGTGGCTTCAGCTTCGGTGTGATGGCTCCATTATACTTTGCACCATCGGATCACTTTGTTCCTGGTGACCCTTTCCTTTATGTCCAAAATTCGGACAGGGTGCTTCGCATAAGTCAGGTCCTCTTGAAGTTCAATCTCTTCCATTGGTATTTGCTCCTCTGGTACTCTCAAGCACTTCTTGAGCTGGGATACATGAAACACGTCATGTACGTCGGAGAGATATGTTGGGAGCTCTAGTTGATAGGCTACTTCTCCTTGCTTGTCCAAAATCTTAAATGGTCCGATGTAGCGAGGTGCTAGCTTACTTTGATGTTGAAATGTCGTTGGCCACGGATAGGCGATACCTTAAGATATACGAAGTCGACTACTTCGAAAGTCAACTTCCTTCGCCTATTATCCGCATAGCCTTTCTGTCGTGACTGAGCAGCCTTTAAGTTCTCCCGTATCGTGTGGACTTGCTTCTCAGCTTATTGTAGCACTTCGGGTCCAAACACCTGGTTCTCTCCAGTCTCGTTCCAGAACAGCGGTGTTCTACACCATCTACCGTACAATGCTTCGAAAGGCGACATCTTCAAGCTAGCTTGATAGCTGTTGTTATAGGAGAATTTGACGTACGGTAAACTCCTATCCCAACTACGCCCACGTTTCAAGGCGCAAGCTCTCAACATATCCTCCAAAATTTGGTTTGTCCTTTCGGTTTGTCCATCGGTATGTGGGTGATAGGCGGAGCTAAAATCCAATCGTGTACCCATGGCTTTCTGCAGCTTTCTCCAAAACCTAGAGGTAAACTGAGAACCTCGATCTGAGACTATCCTCTTCGGGACTCCATGATGGCACACGATCTGCTCCATGTACAACTCGGCTAATTGTGCAACGTTGTACTTGGCCCTTACAGGGAGAAAACGGGTTGTTTTCGTCAATCGGTCAACGATAACCCAGATAGAGTCATAACCTGATTGAGTATGTGGCAATCCGACAATGAAGTCCATACTGATGTCCTCCCACTTTCACTCGGGTACCTTCAAGGGTTGCAACAATCCAGCGGGTTATTGATGTTCGGCCTTCACCCATTGGCATGTGTCGCATAGGGCAACGTATTCGGCTATATCCCTTTTCATACCATCCCACCAATAACAAGTCTTCAAGTCCTTGTACATTTTGGTACTTCCGGGATGTATGGAATAGGGTGAATCATGTGCCTCTTTTAATATCATGTTGCGGATGTGCTTCACGTTAAACACACAAATCCTTTTTCCTAGCCAAAGCGTACCCTTCTCATCTTCTTTGAGATCCTTCTCTATTCCTTGTTGGATCCTTTCCTTGATCTCCTTGATCTCCTCATCCGTTGCTTGGTCATCTCTTATCTCTTGCTCCAATGAAGAGTGGATCTCCATCATTTCCATGTTGTTCAAGAATCCGAGGTGTAACCGTTCGAACTCCTTACGTAGTTCAGGTGGTAGCTCCCGAACCGTGAGTTGGTGACATGCTCCCTTCCGGCTCAATGCATTAGCTACTACATTGGCATTTCCAGGGTGGTAGTTGATTCCAACATCGTAATCCTTGATGAGTTCCAACCATTGACGTTGCCTCAAATTCAAGTCCGTTTGTGTAAATATGTACTTGAGGCTTTTATGATCCGTATAGATCTCACATCGATGACCAAGGATATAATGTCTCCAAATCTTCAATGCATGCACTACTGCTGCTAGCTCCAAGTCATGTGTAGGATAATTAAGCTCTTGCTTCTTTAATTGTCGTGAGGCATAGGCTACCACTCGTCCTTCTTGCATGAGCACACATCCGAGCCCCTGTCTGGATGCGTCATAATATATGTCAAAGCTCTTGCTTACGTCCGGCAATACTAAAACCGGCGTTGTGGTTAGCCTTTTCTTGAGTTCCTCAAAACTATCTTGGCATGCTGGTGTCCATTGAAAGGCTTTTCCCTTCGTTAGCAACTCCGTCATAGGCTTTGCTATCTTAGAGAAGTCTTTAATGGAGCGTCGATAGTATCCAGCCATCCCAAGAAAACTCTGAATATCCCTCACGTTTTGCGGTTGGTCCCACTTCAGAACATCTCTCACTTTTCTGGGATCAACCGAAACCCCTTCTTCGGAGATAATGTGGCCTAGGAATGATATTTCCTTTAGCCAAAATTGACACTTGTTAAGCTTGGCATACAATTGATGCTCACGCATTTTCTGCAAGGTCAATTTCAAATGTTCTTCATGCTCCTCCTCACTTTTTGAATACACCATAATATCGTCGATGAAAACCACGACGAACTTATCCAAGTACTCCATGAAGACCTTGTTCATAAGGTACATGAAGTATGCGGGTGCATTTGTTAACCCAAAAGACATGACGGTATATTCACACAAACCATACCGTGTTCGAAAGGCAGTCTTGGGTATATCAGAGGGCTTAATCTTCAGCTGGAAGTATCCCGACCGAAGATCAATCTTAGAGAACACTCAGGCTCCTTTCATTTGGTCGAATAGGTCCTCTATATGGGGCAGAGGGTATTTGTTCTTGATTGTTACCTCATTGAGAGACCTATAGTCCACGCACATCCATTGGGTCCCATCCTTCTTGTCCATGAAGAGCACAGGAGCTCCCCATGGTGACGAGCTTGGACGTATAAAATCCTTCTCCAACTGCTCTTGAATTTGCTTCTTGAGTTCTACTAGTTCATTGACGGGCATCCTATAGGGTCTCTTTGCTTTGGGTGCAGTTCCGGGTACCAAATCAATGGCAAACTCAATGTCCCGATCAGGTGGCATACCTGGAAGCTCCTATGGAAACACGTCCGAGAATTCCTGAACCACTGGAATGCTGTCCAATGTTGCTCCTTCGACATGATTCAAGATTGCCTTTTCGGTTGTTTGTTGGGCTGACTCAAACTCGATACGAATACCGTGCTCGTTTGTCAACTGCGCGCTTCTTTCAGCACATTGGATTACCCCGTTGTGCTTGCTTAACCAATCCATCCCGAGTATTATGTCAATCCCTTGAGAATCCAAGACAATGAGGTTGGCAAGGAAGTCTACCCACCTTATTTTAAGGCTTACTTTCGGACATACTATATTAGTCCTCATCTCTCCTCCGGGAGAATTAACTAACATAGCACATTTTAAGTGTAATATGGGTAGATAATGCTTGGCAACAAACTTGGATGATATGAAGTAATGTGATGCTCCAGAATCAAATAAGATGGTGGCTGGGTTGGAGTTGGTAAGGAACATACCAATTACGACGTCCTCAGCCTGTTGTGCTTCCTCAGCTGAGACATGGTTCACATTGCCGCGAGCATAGTTCTGCTGTCCACGGTTTCCTGGATTGTCCCCTCCGTTTGGTCGCGGGTTCTGCTTGGGCACGTTGCCTTGCTGTCCAGGGCCTCTCCTCGGGCACTGGTTCGCGAAGTGTCCTATCTCCCCGCATCCAAAGCATGCCTTGTTGCCTACGGCAGCAAGTACGTTGGAGCGGGGGTTTTGAACAGGAGCTCCCATGTTGGTTCGGGGCACAGGAGGCATGGGCACGTGAGGTGCTGGTGCAACAGGTCGTTGCTGTGGTGGCTGACTAGGGCGGTATGCAGGGGCGGTCGATCCATACTACGGTGCAGCTGGGGGCATGTACCGAGGTCGTACGTTGCTCCCTTGGAGTTGGTATGGCATCTTCCTCTTGCACTCTCGTTTGATCTCTCGGATCTTGCTTTCGACTACTATAGCCTTGTCAACCAGCTTCTGAAAGCTTGCATAGTCTTTGTTGAGGAGCTGAACCTGAATCTCATTGTTCAACCCTCTCATGAACAGATATTGCTTCCTCTAGTCTGAGTTGACATCTTCGGGGGCATACGGGACAGTTGTGTGAACATGTTGAGATACTCATTCACACTTCTCTGTCCTTGGTGGAGACCTTCAAACTCCTGTCTCTTGAGAATCATTACACCAGAAGGGATGTAATGAGAGCGGAAACTCTCCTTGAACTCAGTCCAAGTGATCATCTCCAGGTCGACATGAGCGTTGCATAGGGCATCCCACCAGTCAGCGGAAACTCCCATAAGTTGGTGCGACGCAAAGAGAACCTTATCTCGGTCATTGCACTGTACTATGGCAAGCTTCTTCTCCATGGATTTCAACCAGTCGTCAGCCTCCATGGGGTCGTTAACTTGAGCAAAGGTGGGTGGTCGAGTCCTCATGAACTCACCCAGTCTGTTATGAGCCGGCGGTGGTGGTGGCGGTGGTGCCGGAACGGGGTTGTTGTTGTTGTTGGCCTGCAACTGACCCAAAGTTTGGATCATGGTTTGCATAAGTTGATTCTGCATGGCCATCAACCGTTCCAGGTGGTTCTCGCCAGCTCCGGGATTAACAGGAACTTCATCGTGACCATCCTCTTGGTTGTCACGGACGTTCCTTCGACCGACGTTTCCCCTCACCATCTGTGAGAGAGAGAATGAAATATAATATGAGGTTTAGAAGGTTAGGTAGATTCCCTCAACTATATGCATCAAGGTGGGTTGGACTATATATATTAGCCCATACGACGATGTGAACAAGTGCCGAAGCATCTCACACCTCTTTCTACTTATGTGTGGACATGGATAACGTTTTGAGACGTCCCACGACTCACACTAAGCACACAATTCACAAACAATCATCACAAGGGCTCACACAACTCCTATTCAAGGCTTTGTTCAATGGGGGTCCTATATGGCTTAGGGTGTTGCAAATTTGGTAATCCAACTATGGCTTCTCCTAGGCTTGTATTCTATGTCAAGGTAGTTTTAAGGCCAATCTAAGCACCCTAGGTTTGCACCCTATGGTCAGCGTGGCTTAGCTACCAATCTGTGTCGGATACCAATCTGTGATCTATTTAAGTGTGTAGCCTACCGTGAACCGTGGTTCTGGTACCAATCTGTGATTGTATCCAGGTGTGTAATCTACCCTCATCCGTGACTTTTGATACCAATCTGTGTTTCCTATTTAGGCGTGTAACCCACTGTCAACCGTGGCTCTGATACCAATCTGTGACGCCATCAATTCTGTGGAAAACCATGGAACCGAGAACTGATGCATATGTGTGCCCAGGATGTTCATCACACATACACATATGTTCCACAAACTGAATTCAGAATATATATAACCACGAATAACAGAGTGTATTACAATGTTTCATGAGTCTTGGACTCATGCTCACAGCGGAAGTCTTAATCTAACAGCGGAAGTCTTATTTCTATGCAGCGGAAGTCTTCTAACTAGTGTGGAAGCAATTTAACTAATGTGGAAGCAATTCTAGGCAGCAATGGCTCCATCTCTACTCCATCCCCACAGGCAAGGTTGACAACAGATTACACGCCTAATGCTCCACTTGGTCTTCATAATAATCTTCTCCTGTTGCTGATGATGAAATAATAATGCAAGTTTAAGTACAATGATGTACTCAGCAAGTGCGGGAAAATATGATATGTAGCTCATAACAAGGTAGGTGTAAAAAGGCTCATTGCAGAAAGCAAAGTTATTTATCAAAACCATGATAAAACAGCAACTTATCTTTAAGTGAATGTAATCCCAACATGTATTAAAATACCGATCATACCTCCATTGTTCATTACCTTCCATGTCACAACAAGACATCAATCAACCTTATTCTTGCTCACGAGTACCTCCTCGTATTCTCTACCATCTCACGATACCATCTCGTATTCGCTACCATCTCACGAATACCATCTCGTATTCGCTACCATCTCACGAATACCATCTCGTATTCGCTACCATTTCATCTCATAAACAATTTCGTCTCACACCGAGACCAACCTTGTTGCCATGACTCAACAGTCATGCAACTCATCTTATCACCCGGACTCAACAGTCCCAAAAACCAAACCAAAACGAAACCATAACCAATAACCATATCCAATCACCATCCCAACTAATCATGGAAGTTGGCCAGGCGCTCGTGACTGTAAGCTTGGCTATCATGATAGTTTGACTCTGCAGAGTTTTCACCTCTTTACCCACAAGTTTGTGATTTCATCACCCGTCGGCGACTGCAGAACCTCCATTATACCAGTACACAACCGTCGGTGTATGGCCAAGAGATCACAAAATAGCCTTTACAAAGGGGCTACTAGATGTATGGACTCACTAAGGTTTCACCGGCAGGCTAGAATCTCCAATTCTCCCACCCACGGGCCCCCTCTAGTGCCATGCAGTTCCCAGGGCAGTCCTCACTCGACTCCCATTCCCCGCGCCTTCCACGGTCCATAACAATCTAGCAACTTACCTAATTACTCAGCTAAGCCGCACCCATACTTGGCCTTGTGGTGGCACTGTCATCCTGGCATGTGCACGCATGAACCGGTCCTTAGATCTACGGCAAGTAACCACCATCTCAAGCTACCTCATTCACAAACCCGGCTTGCCTAGATCTCCCTTCGATCCATGTTCATTAACAACATCAGTTTCTCATTATCATTACGAGTGCAGTTAGCTAGACACATCTATCTCGCTTCCCAATCCCATGGACTCGGCGAAGCATAAAAGTAAAAACCATACCCGACTCATGAACTTCCCTGGCGACAAGGGTGGTTTAACCAAAGCTAGTAAACTCCTATAAAAGGGTTTCCCATCATGTTTGACTCAGCACACACACCTTTTCGCAAAACAAAACAGTTTTTCCCAAAACATAGGATCAATATGGTCAAGGGGCACTTGCCTTGTTCTTGCAATTTCGGTTGCTCTTGGATCTCGAAACCTTGTTGTTGCAGCTCGTCGTAGACAGCTCCCTGAGCTTGTCCTTCTATACAGGATCATGCACATACAAGATCCACGGCAATCAATATCATGCACAAACTTTAACTAGATGTGATGATGCATATGCATGCTATCTTATAATCAGTTTTATTAGATCGGTTTGTACGTGTTCTTTCATGGTTTGCATGGATTTTACTATGAACAGAGGTGTTCGGATCAAATGTGGACGTGGTGATGACCTTGTCTTTTAGATCAACCCGATCAACAAGTGATCTGTCCACGAGAAAGCTTCTGTTCGAAAGGAATCGAAGAACAGATGCAAGGAAAACACGATGATGTCGTAAGGTGATATTGGAGACCTACCTTACGATCTTCTTGGTCTCGGGGTCCTTCTCTGATCAGACAGATCGTTGGGCTCCCTTCCGGCGATCTTCCTCGACTGAACTCCGACGATGGTTTTACTTGGCGAGTTGGGGGCTAGGGATCTAAGTCGTCGGCTCAGGAGTTGGAAAAGAAGTTTGTGGTTTTGGCCAAAGGTTCCGGGTTCTATTTATAATCGGGGGAAGAAGAGTCCTAATCTGATTGTATCTCGAATAAGAGTCCTATTTAGATTATCGTTGAATCTTAACAACTTTTCTTGAGTTGATTTGGTGCGATAACATTGTGGAATTCAGGTCAGTTTCTTCTCCGTACCGATATTTCTACACGTACAGAATCCAAAAACCGTTCCAGAACTCGTTACCTCCGCGGTGATGAGCTCCGGAAGCTCCACGTGTCCACTGGGACCTGGTTTCCCCTTTTTCTGCAGAGACGAGCTCCGGTTGTGCCGCGTGTCAAGCGAGCGAGACCTCCCTCTCTCCAGAGGTGAGCTCCGCGTGCGCCACGTATCCTGGCGGTCGGGACCTCCTCTCTTATTCGGAGGTGGCTCCGCCCACGCCACGTGTTAGTGTCGGACCTTCCCTCTCTCCGGAGGTGGCTCCGGGTGTGCCACGTAGTCATTTTGGACCTCCCTCTCTTCGAAGGCGAGCTCCGTGAATGCCACGCGTCAAGTAGCGCCGGACTTTCCTTTTTCCTCAGAGACGAGCTCCGAGGTAGACACGTCTCCAACAGTGTCGGACCTCCCGGAGATAAGCTCCGGTGATGACACGTGTCCAATAGAACCGGACCTCTCGGAGGTGAGCTCCGAGATCGACACGTATCCCGTGCGACTGGTCCTCTGATTTCCGTGGTGACTAGCTCCGAAGGTGACTTGTGTCCTGCGGAACTGCCTTCGCTTCTCCGCAGAGGCTAGCTCCGAGGGCAACACGTGTCCCACAGGGTCGGACCTCTCCCCTTTTGCGGAGATGAGCCCCGAGCCTGCCACGTAGCCAGTTTAGCGGTGGACCTCTCCCCACTTCGCAGCGATGAGCTCCGAACATGCCACGTGGCCAGCGGGCCGCAGGAGTTGTCTTCGGTGCTCTCTGTGAACTGTATTCGGCTCTTTTTGGCTATCTTTTGATATTTTCTCTGTTCCCACTTCTTTTAAAATGTCTTCTCTACACGAAACATGAATACATGCGGAAACCAGAAATGAGGGTGTCACACATGTTAACTGTAACACCCCAAATTTTGATTCAAAATCCTAAACCATGTTCAGAGGGGAATTTAAAAATTTTTGGACGTGTTGCATGTTTTGCAAAAATTCAAATTCAAACTGGAATTCAAATTAGACTCAAAACAGAAAAGAAATGGAAAAAGAAAAAGAGAAACGGGAAAAAAACAGGCCAGTGGGCCGAAACCCGCCAGCCGGCCCAGTTTCCCCGCGCCAGCCCGCAGCCGCGCGCGCCCGCGCTCTCTCACACAGACAGGTGGGGCCCACCTGTCATCCCCAACCCCGCGACCCCGGACTCTCCCGCGCGCTCGCGATCTTAACCGATCGGAATACCGCGTCCCTCAGCCCGAATTCCGATCCCAGAAGAATCAAACTCGATCACAACTGACCCACCGCCCTCCCCCGGCTATAAAAACCCCAGCCCCGATCGGTTTTTCCCACGCGATCGCCGATTTTTACTCCGGTGAGCACCGAGACTTCGCCGGTGAATTCTGGCCGATCTAAGCTCGGAAACTCTGATCTAACTCGCTGGTCTTGATCCACCGCCTCCGGGGAACTTTGCAGGTGCAGAAAACTCGGAGACTTACGGTGTAAACACAGCGCCGACGAGCTTCGCCGTGGTTTTGCCTCGGACCTCGCCGCCGATCACTTTCCAGGACCCCCGAGCTCAAGAAAACCCCCGAGGTGAGATCCCTGACCTCCCCTCTACCGATCTATGCCATAGGATCACAGTTCTAGGCAGAATTCTCGAGGATCCGAAACTTTCCGGCGAGATCGCCGCTTCCCGCCGCCGTGCGCCGCCGGCAGCGCCGCCCGCGCTCGATCAGAGCGACGTGGCCGCTTGTGCGCCGTTTATTTTAAATCGCACGGTAGACTTTAAAACCCCGCGTACCGGTTCGATGTTATAATCTCAGCCGTCGGTTTAAAATCGGACGGTCCACGTCAGCTCCGCGTTATAAAGACTGGAATTCTTACGTGCTACCCCCTGGGGTTCTCGGGAAATAAGAGCTAGCCCCGAAAACTTCTGATCTAGCCCCTGGAACTCCAGAAAATCATGTAAATTCATTTAAAAATCAGTTTTAGCCCCTGGACTTAATAAAAATTAGGAAAAACACCTCTGATAAGTGTAGCTAGACCCCTGGAAATTATGAAAATAATATTATAGACCCTGTAATGGGGTGAGTTCATTATTTTAGCTCTGTTTAGTATTTAATTTAGAAAATAGAATATGTAACTAGTGTTTAAAAATTAAAAAGTGGGACAAACATAATTGTCAAAATTAATTAAAAAACTTTCTCAGTACTTAGAAAACTTTGGAGTGAGATAAAAAAATATTTTGGGCTGAAATGAATCTGTTTCATTTATTATTCACATTATTTAGTATAGGGACACATTTTTAAGTAAAGAATAGCTATAGAAAAATAGGGAAAATAATTATGAAATAGTTTACATCAGAGGCCAATGTCAAAATATGTTATTCAATTATTTAGGACCAAAACCTATACTGTTTAGATGATGAGTATTACTAATTTCATAATAAAATACACAATTATGCATAGGAATATAAATCTGAAAATATAGCAACTAGTAAATGATAAATGGAGTTTTTAAAATTCAAAGAGTTCAGTTTAGGGTTGATAGAAATTATGAATGCACATATGGAGAAGAAAAATACTTTTCTTACATACTTGGTAGTTTAATATAAGGAATTTATTTAAAACTGAAACACACACACACACATATATATATATATAGTATGTAAGTATAAATATGAACACCAAAGTAGGAATCATACACATATAAATAAAAGTGTGTGCAAGCCACAGATCAACACACAAAGTAACCACAACACATATAATGGTGAATGAATTTCATAAATATGAATGTGTGGTTTGTATGAAGTAAGAAGTGTGAACTATGTCTTATGATTGTTGTTTTTCTTTTGCTATGTGTGATGGTATGAAGTAGAACCTGTTCAAGAGCAAGTTATTCCTTTCCAAGATCAGGACTACCCATTTCAAGAGCAGCAAGAAGGAGGCAAGTGTCCTTGACCACTTTGATCCTATGCTAGGATGTATAGCTAGAATTAATTGCATTGTCAATTTAAATATGAAGCCCATGCTAGGAAGTTTCCCTAGAATTGCATTACCTTATTTCCTTGTAGCTTGGGTTGGGATTTATTTTGTCATGTCATTTATTTACATGCATATGCTTAGCCATGCTTAGAATGGGATATTTGGGATATGAGACCATCAGTTTATTATACCATACTCTTGAATGAGCTATTGTGAGTTATGTAGAGGTAGGGATCAAGGCAAGTTGGATGTTTTGGTTGTGTGCTGGGTGCACGAGACTTGGGTTTGTGTTTAGTACTTGCCTGGATCCTAAGGACCGGTTCATGGAGCATGTAACCCGGCTTTACAGTGCCAACCACATGCTGAGATGGGGCAGCTTGGCCAATTAATTAGGTGTATCCCCGGCGTAGTTTGGGTGTGTTGGATGGTGCGGGGAGTGGGTGTCAGCTGGACTACCATATGAACCGCAAGGCTCAAGAGGGGGCCACTGCAGCGGGGTTGGAGCCTCTTGTATGCTGTTAGGGGTGAAACCTCAGTGGGCCCACGCTCGTCGGGAATCCCTTTGTAAAGGCTTCGTAGTGATCTCCTGGCTGCACACCTGGGAAGTGTGAATGTGGATCGTAGCCACTGGCATAATGGAGGTTCTTTTAGTCCACCCGGCAACGGGGGATGAAATCACTACATGTGGGTACAGTGGTACAAACTCTGCAGAGTCAAAACTGTCTTGACAGCCGTGCTCACGGTCAAGAGCGGCCTGGACTTATTCATGATTAGAGGTTTGATGGTTTTGGAAGTTAAGCGGGGAGCTTAACATTGGTAATGATGTTATGGTTATTGGATTATGATGATGGGATGGGAGATTGGGACCATTTCACCTGTGTAGTAATGTAGGTGCTTAATAAGCTAAGGTGATAGGTATTAATTGCGTAGTGCTTTAACCATGAGTTCAACCTCTCCTTGTTCTAGCCATGCATGATATAATTTTCCCACACTTGCTGAGTACCATTGGTACTCAACCTTGCATATTTGTTGGTTTATATTGCTGCTCAGGTCAAGATAATGAGGTGGTGTATAATGACCAAGATTTTGGACCCGAGGAAGGTTTTTAGGTTCATGAAGACCCCCGGGCAACGCCTGTGATGGAGCCCTAAAGAATAATATTCCGCTGCTAGTTTATTTACTTGTGATGAACTTATTATTGTCCATTGAGACATTTACTATGTAAGACTTACTTATATTCGACACCTGGCTTGTAATAAATGATGCTTCACTATTTGTCATCACATGTATGAGAAAATGATCCTGGCATACATGTGATATTCACTTGGTTGTTCTTCGGAAAAACCGGGTGTGACATTAACACTGAAAAACAACTAGCCGATATCTTTACCAAGCCACTTGATGAAAAACACTTTTGTGAGCTCCGAAATGAACTAAATATCCTTGATGCTCGAAACGTGGCTTGAAAACTTGCATATCTGTATGCCATCCTCAAAATCATGTTAATTATGCTGAAAAACCATCTCTCTCTATTTTTCTCTTAAAAACTATGTTACTTACTTGATCTTGGTGAATCATGGTCATATCTTGATTGTTGTATGATTACTGATCATATTCATCAAGAATATCTATTGGCCGTTGTCCCTTATTCCTTAATAGGAACATGAATATATATATATATATATATGTGTGTGTGTGTGTGTGTGTGTGTGTGTGTGTGTGTGTGTGTGTGTGTTTTGTACACCTCTGTACAAGGGACCGCGGACTAGTCCGTGGTCACCCCGGACAAGTCCGCACCGGCAGACTAGTACGCACTTAGTCCGTTAGACCGGACTAGTCCGGACCACCATGGACTAGTCCAATTTTCTCTCTGACCAGAAAATGAACTAGTCCGATATGGTCCGGATTAGTCCGATATTTCGAGTCCATAACCCTTAGGACGGCTCAAACCTAATCTTCTTCATCCTCACAACCCTACCCACTCTCTCTCTCCTCACTCAAGTGCTCCCAAGGCGGATTTACAAGTTCTCCATCAAAACCACCCAAATTTCCGTGGGAATCGATCTCCATTGCAAAGGGATAAGACCACTGACTAGTCCGGATCAAGAACTCCTTTAACGCTTCGAATCGAAGGATTTGGTAAACTTCGCTCCAAACCCTAGAACCTTCGATATTCCTTGTTTTTGCTCAAATAGATTAACTTCTCTAGTCAATGCATGCTGTATGATGCATTCCATGTACCCTAGACCATATTTGCATTGAATAACCTCAAGTTTCGAAAAATTAGGGCTTGAGCAGCCTCATAACGGACTAGTACGTTCTTTGGACGGACAAGTCCGGTACTCCGGACTAGTCCGTCCTTGAACATCGGACTAGTCCGGTATGCCCTGATTCAGGATTTTTGTCTGGGAATCCTAGCTTATGTCAATTCAATGCAATCCTTTGTCATCCTTGATTATTCATACCCACTATATCTTCCTTGTCAGAAATAATATCGGGATCAAATGAGAGTCTCTCCGACTTTGAGGCCGAGATGGATCAAGATGTGATGTCTCATCCTCCGGAGTCTCGCTCCAACAAGCGACAAGAGCGTGCTGCCGAGCCTTCACTCACCCCACCTAGGGTGCATCGAAAGGTGACAATCAAGAGACCAGCTTTAAAAGTAAATGTGGTTGGCTCTAGCTCGGAGGCTCAACGCAAAATCAAGGGCAAGGAAAAGGGGCTTGCTTCCGGACCGATTGGTCCCCTCAAGATGACAGCTCCAAGGCAGGGACATAGGGATCCCCCGGAGGAAAAGTTCAATAGCAAGGGGAGTGATGTGGCATGGGACCTGAGGAAGGTTGATGCCTATAGCTCTGGCAAAAAGGCAGCCGACAAGAGATTTTGGAGCAACTTTCACTCGGACTACTACAGTTTGGTGTACACTCCAGTGGTCCGAAGTCAATGGATCGACTGGACATACTTTGAAAGGAAGAGTTGTGAAGCCTTTGAGGAGGTCATAGAGGCTGCAGAGAGACATGGACTCAAGGACCTGCTCTCCTTCAGGTACAACTGGAATGATGAGATCATTTCCCAGTTTTATTAAACTTGCCACTTTGCTCATGATGGAGAAGACAAAGTGACTTGGATGACACATAGATCCAAGTACACAATTTCCTACACTGAGTTCGCCAGACTGCTGCACCTTGAGGACACCGGCAGTGATGTGATTGTGATTCACAATCTGGGAGTGGTGGAGAAGGACAAGATGGAGTTTCTCTATGATACTCGACTCCCATTCAATCCTTCCTCAACCAAGAACATGAATCCCTTCTTCATTGTTCTCAACAGAGTGCTTCGGAAGACCATTGCTCCAAAGGATGGAGATGCCAGGAGCGTCCAAGGTTATTTGAGAACCTTGATGAAGGTAATCAGCAGGAGGAGAAGATTTGATATCTTCGATTACATCTGGAATGACATGGTAAACATATCATGCACACCAAACCGTTCCTGTGGCAATGCACCTTACTTAATGTTCATGATTGAGAAAGTCACAAGAATTGAGTTTGTGGAGGATGTAGAGCACACTGCTCTAAGGCCTCAGAAGCCTCCTCAGGCCTCCCTCCTAGCTGCCTCCTCACCTGGATCACCTGAAGAACATCCAGAGAGAGCACAAGAAGATGCAATGCCTTCATCCAAGACTAGGGCCTCTCCACACAAAGATTCCTCTAGTGGAGTTATGAATTTTTTTGCTGCTATTTTCAGTTCTTGCCGCAAAACTGAGGTGAAGCTAAGATGAACAAGGCAAGAAAAGAAGAAATGAGATACATGAAGGCCAATGTTAAAGAAATATGCCAAAAACTGGAGATTGAGCCCATTGGATCCCCGGTCATCTCAGAGGATTCTGCATCTGATTTTACAGAGCTTCCTCCTCTCTCTCTCCATTAGAGTGTGCCTACTTTGGCACAAC